>CM028135.1:211522500-214022500 GCA_016271365.2 Neoceratodus forsteri | reverse complement strand
TAGTAACAGGAACAGCAATGCAAACAGAAGCATTAACAGTGGCACACATGGTAACACAAGCATGAATGAGAACAGAAAGCGTAACGCACACGGTGGCATAGACGGGAACGGTCTGCCACGTGATGTGTTGTCACATAGTAACATGGTGCCTGCAAATGGAAATGTCAATGGGCTTGGTGATGCAAAGTGAAACAGAAAGAGAAACAGTACTGTAGACATAAATGGCAAAAAATAACAGAAACGCAAGCGCAAATGAAAACGCAAAGGATAACGCACATGGTGGCGCAGACGTCAACGGTAAGTGAAATGGGTACGGAACCGCAAGTGGAAAGGGCAACAGTAACAGTAATGTAAGTGCACAGGCTGGTTTTCCCCAAAACCTGCATAGAGAAAGACAGTGAGTACAAAGAATGTATGCATAATAATGAGTATCGGAGCAGAAAATGAGAACTTGGAATACTAAATAGGTTATAACTCAGGAACCGTACAAAATAGAAAAAAAAATTAAAGGTCATATGATTTACAACTCTCCTGGTTAATTTTTCCAAGGAAAAGTCTGTATCTCACACCGTTTCTGAGATACGGGCCCTGAAAGGCTCGGCGAACACCATAATGTTATCCTATGGGAAAAAAAGAGAAGTTTGGAGTACCATAACTTTGCCTTCCTGTAATATTTTTTCACCAAACCACTGAAAGGCACATCTGTGGTCTGTTGGCTGTCTTCCCTCCAAATTTCAGGAAAAAAGACCAAACCATTATTTTGCAGCAGGGTGCCAAAGGATTCCTGAAATGCGCCGGGTGCCGTAATGTTATTCTATGGGAAAAAACATCAAATTTGAAGTGCCGTAACTTTACTGCTATGTAATATTTTTTCAATACAACACTGAAAAGCACATCTGTGCGATGTCATCTGCGTTACCTTCCAAATTTCAGCCCAAAACTCCAAACCGTTCTTTTGCAGCGGTGTGCCAAAGAATTGCTGTCATTTTCCCACAGCCCAGAAAAGTAGTGTTGCAATTTGCAAAAGCTTTCGCAAAAATTTGCAATACTTTCATGAGTGCGACACTACTTTGCGAAAGTACTTTTTCCAGAAATCTGAAAAACATATTTCTGGGGTGTTTTACCCCAAAATAAAGACATGGCTAGCATCCTCAGGGCCCGACTAGGTGAATACAAAAAGAATTAGGTTGCTATAGAATCTCAATTGTAAATGCCAAGCATTTTTGTGATCACTAACTGAAAACAAGATGGCAGATTTGTGACAGTAACAGGGCCATTTGTGACAGTAAAAAGTGCATTTGCGACACTGTCAAACTTTTTGTTAACTTTTTCCATTGACTTATAATGGGAAATTGTTTTTTGAATAACTTTTGAACCGTTTAATATTTTTTCAGGAAATCTTTGAAAGGCACATTGGGGACCCTGGCCGCACATTCCCTGAAGACTTCGGGTAGGTCGCACAATCCTTATGACCTGTAGGCGCGACCGTATAATTCCAGAAAAAGCGTAAACGTGCACACAGATCATGCTAATTAACTCCGCAGCCATATATCTGACTGGTACAAAACTTAGCAGATCTCAAGGCCTATGGTTCTTGATCATGTATTCCAAATTACAGGCAAATCTGTCTAACAGTTGCAAAGTTATTAAGGTGTAAAGTTTTGGGGTTTAACATAGGAATGGCTCCACAAGCCCAACTATGGCAGCACTACTGAGCTGCCATAATATATATATATATATTTATATATATATATAAATGTATACATATATATATTAGAGGCAAAAAACTCCATTTAATGCAATAGTTAGGGTTGTTCCACAGCGACAAAAGTGAGGAAATTCACTGTTAGGGTTGAAAATCCTAACTCCGAATTCACCGCCCCAGCACCACACACACACACACACACACACACACACATGCAAGTATGGGGGAGGACTAAGTCAACACAACCAATGACAGACATCCAGCAGCAGGTGACAGAAATAACAAACAATTGTCTAAATGTACTACGAGACATCCCCACCCACCTGACCAGGTACTGCATGCTCAGTGGAGATCAACAGCAAAACTGAGGCCATGTACATCAAATGTACACATCCCTGATTGCAGCTGCACACAATGTACCACACTTAGTAGTTGCATGGCCTTACCTACCGATGCCCCACACCAGACCACACCACAAGTGGTGGGCCACCTGAGCAATAGAATTGAGCAAAACCAAGGAGTTGTACAGGTATAATATCTCTGATTATAACAAGGGTTTGAGAAATGCAGCTTTCTAATTGACTGTAAACATTGTAACAGCCTTATGTTTAGTTTTTATTAACATACATGTAGAGCCTAACCATATTATTAACATGGTTTAATGTTGTTTAAAAAACAGTTTTATTATGATAGCAATAAGCCACTCCCAGGTATTATGTTAATGGTCAGTTTATCACTGTCTAGTGACATGTAGCACTCGGCTACACCACATTCAACATTAAACCCCTACAGGGTGATTAACAGACCATTTAACATAACTGTTGGTCATGCCTTATTGCTTAATTGTCTTTATGAGTAGATACTCTCCCTCTGCTAGGCACTGCAGCAGCTTTGCAACACAGTGTCCCACCCAGTTACACCATACACTGTCTAGTTACTGGAGAATGGCTGTGAATATGAACTCATGAAGATGAACAATGTAACTTTATCTTTACAGTCATCGAAACCTTAGTGTGATTGTAACTGACAGTCAGTGATAGAGAATAACCCCTGCTGTCCTAGCACACTTACCCCATTATGAGTTAAATCAATACTAAAAGACATTCTGTTTATATCT
Organism: Neoceratodus forsteri; assembly: GCA_016271365.2. NCBI lineage: Eukaryota > Metazoa > Chordata > Ceratodontiformes > Ceratodontidae > Neoceratodus > Neoceratodus forsteri. The sequence continues at coordinate 214,019,678 of CM028135.1, read as the reverse complement.
ACACTTTGCATACTTTTTTTTTAATTATTTAGTTGTTTAACCAGGTATAGCACACTAAGCTGAAAGCTTTTTTACAGGAGCAACCTGGGAGCACAAGGAGGTTAAATGACTTGCTCAGGGTCACACAGTATGCAAGTGGAAGCTGTGGGATTCAAACCCAGGTCTGGTCTGCTGGATATCACCAGATTTGCAGCTCAGAGACTTAGACCACTGCACTATACTGCCTCCTGGATTCCTGTTGTACCACAATTAACATAGTTATCACTTTGACAGCATCAGTGACAGAAGTGTGGCAAATCCAAACACTAGGCATACAGCCTGAGTATGAAACAACTGTTAAAAAAATTACACTGTGTCCATAAGTGGCATAGATCACTCATTGCTACAATAGTAAATGTATCACTATTTGAGTAAGTTAGTCATCACAGATGCAATGAGATTGTCTTTCTCAGGTACAACATACTCAGTAAGTGCCTACAGGAAAATCTGTCCTATAGACATCTCCGATACAGGTACGTCATTGTTGGCTCAGTAGTGCTATGATAAATAGAAGTTGCTTGGCCTGATCCATGCAATTACACTGTTTCTTACAAAAAATACTTACTGCATCTTTAATATTGAAACACACTGAAGGTCTATGTATGTACATCAGCAGTACACCTTCATCAGTAAGAATGCATCTGATACTGGCAGTACGAATTTCACAGCATTGAACAGGCAATGCTTTTCCACACATTTACATCAGCCTCTCTGTCTTGAGTAAACAGTTGCAGTAAATGTACTACTATGAAAATCACATACTAAATGTAACACTACTTTTATCTTGAGCATGCTAGTGTCTTGTAGTTAATTTATGTACTTCTCTTAATTAATGTATACTCACTAGTGTTAAAACCTTTCTACAACTGTGATCATGCACCTTCAGCATTTATATTGACTAACGGCACAGTACCAGTTGTGGTGTGGTGTGGGGCATCGGTAGGTAAGGCCATGCAACTACTAAGTGTGGTACATTGTGTGCAGCTGCAATCAAGGATGTGTACGTTTGGTGTACATGGCCTCAGTTTTGCTGTTGATCTCCACTGAGCATGCAGTACCTGGTCAGGTGGGTGGGGATGTCTCGTAGTACATTTAGACAATTGTTTGTTATTTCTGTCACCTGCTGCTGGATGTCTGTCATTGGTTGTGTTGACTTGATCCTCCCCCATACTTGCATATGTGTGTGTGTGTGTGTGTGTGTGTGTGTGTCTGTGTGTGTGTGGTGCTGGGGGTGATTCGAGTTAGGTTTTCAACCCTAACAGCTAATTCCTCACCTTTGTCGCTGTGAACAACCCTAACTAATGCATTAAATGGAGTTTTTTGCCTCTAATTTCCCTTCTTTTTGAGAATGATAATGAAAAATAGTAGAATGTAATGCAGCAGCGGAGCACGTGGTCCTTCTGCTTTCGTAATTCAGTGGCAGGAGCATCGGGCCCCTGCCACATGATGTCTTGTGGCATAGTAACAGGAAGAGCAACGCAAACAGAAGCGCTAACAGTGGCGCACATGGTAACGCAAGCGCGAATGAGAACAGAAAGGGCAACGCACACGGTGGCATAGACGGGAATGGTCTGCCACGTGATGTGTTGTCACATAGTAACATGGTGCCTGCAATTAAAAAGGTCAATGGGCATGGTGATGCAAAGTGAAACAGAAAGAGAAACAGTACTGTAGACACAAATGGCAAAAAATAACAGAAACGCAAGCGCAAATGAAAACGCAAAGGATAACGCACATAGGGCCCCACGCTCCTGGCACATAATGCAGCAGTGGAAGCGCAGGGCCCAAAGGGCCCCGCACTCCCACCACATGATGTCTTGTGGCATAGTAACGGGAACAGCAACGCAAACAGAAGTGCTAACAGTGGCGCACAAGGTAACGCAAGCGCGAATGAGAACAGAAAGGGTAACGCACACGGTGGCGTAGATGGGAACGGTCTGCCACGTGATGTGTTGTCACATAGTAACATGGTGCCTGCAAACAGAAATGTCAATGAGCATGGTGACGCAAAGTAAAACAGAAAGAGAAACAGTACTGTAGACACAAATGGCAAAAAATAACAGAAACGCAAGCACAAATGAAAATGCAAAGGATAACGCACATGGTGGCATAGACGTCAACGGTAAGTGAAATGGGCACGGAACCACAAGCGGAAAGGGCAACAGTAACAGTAATGTAAGTGCACAGGCTAGTTTTCCCCAAAAGATGAATAGAGAAAGACAGTGAGTACAAAGAATGTATGCATAATAATGGCTATCGGAGCAGAAAATGAGGACTTGGAATACTAAATAGGTTATATCTCAGGAACTGTATGACATAGAAAAAAAATTTAAAAGTCGTATGATTTACAACTGTCCTGGCTAATTTTGTACTTGTGGGCCTAAGAATTTTTCTGACGAAAAGTCCGTATCTCGCACCGTTTCCGAGATACGGGCCCTGAAAGGCGCGGCGAATGCCATAATGTTATGCTATGGGAAAAAAAGAGAAGTTCGGAGCGCCATAACTTTGCCTCCTTGTAATATTTTTTCACCAAACTACTGAAAGGCACATCTGTGGACTGTTGGCTGTCTTCCTCCAAATTTCAGGAAAAAGACTAAACCGTTATTTTGCAGCAGGGTGCCAAAGGATTTCTGTAATGCATCGGGCGCTCGTAATGTTATCCTATGGTAACACCACAAATTTGGAGTGCCGGAATTTTGCTGCCTATGTAATATTTTTCAATACAACACTGAAAGGCACATCTGTGAGATGTCGGCTGCTCCTCCAAATTTCAGCCCAAAGCTCCCAACCGCTTTGCAGTGCAGTGCCAAAGAATTGCTGTCATTTTCCCACAGACTAGAAAATTACTGTCGCAATTTGCGAAAGCTTTCGCAAACATTTGCGACACTTTCGTGAGCATGAAAGTACTTTGCGAAAGGACTTTTTCCAGAAATCTGAAAAACATAAAATAAAAGACATGGCTAGGATCCTCAGGGTCTGACTAGGTGAATACAAAAAGAATTAGGTTGCTAGAGTGTCCCAAATTTAAATGCCAAGCATTTTTCTAATCACCAACTGAAAACAAAATGGCCGATTTGCGAAAGTAACAGGCCCATTTGCGAAAGTAAAAATGCATTTGCGAAAGTGTTGAACTTTTTGTTAACTTTTCCCATTGACTTATAATGGGAAATTGTTTTTTGAATAACTTTTGAACCGTTTAATATTTTTTCACCAAATCTTCAAAAGGCACATCAGGGACCCTGGCTGCATGTTCTCTGAAGATTTTGGGCTGGTCGTGCAAACCGTGCGACCTGTACGCATGACCGTAGAATTCCAGAAAAAGCATAAACGTGCGTGCAAATCATGCTTAATAACTCTGCAGCTGTGCATCTGACTGGTACAAAACTTGGCAGATGCCAAGGCCTATGGTTCTTGATCATGTATTCCAAATTTCAGGCAAATCTGTAAAACAGTTGCAAAGTTATTAAGGTGCAAAGTTTTGGGGTTTAACATAGAAATGGCTCCTCAATTGTTTGCGTATGTTTAAGTAGCTCTCGTTACTACTATAGTACCAGAAGTTCTTTGTTTGCAAAGAGTAAGATATTGTAAGTCATATCAATTTGTTGTTATATATGAGTTGATACATGATTTTAAAGAGATGCAGAGGAGGAGGAGAGTAGGTCCTCAGTTTTAGATACACCTTTGATAAACATTAATCATGGTTTCTAGTACCGTGAATATTGTTGGTTTTATTAGCCACTACAACAATTTTCATGTAGTCACTGATTCACAAGATCTAACATGTCACAGTGTATGTAATGTCTGTATAGAATTCCATTTGTTGAAATTGTATTGTTTATTATATTGTACATTGTACAACATTGTAATGAGGCATGAATGTTTTTTTGGACAAAGTAGTCATTTAAAATGTTGCGTGTTTTGTCTATCTTCTGAAATATGAAGGTCATAATTTCAATATTAGAAGATATGCATTTTCAAGGACGTGGCAGTCTCGTTTAAAAGTTGTTGTAGAGTCGCACCCCTAACCATCCAGTTGTGCACCTTAGTAACGAGGTGTAATGCCCAGAATGGTGGATTGACCATGGTATAGATTGTACTGAGGTCAAAACAGTGATTGTTGACTATCTACTAGTTGTGTAATCTGTGATAGAGACAACTTGAGTCTGTTAATAAATCGTGCAACATACAACAGATATTGAGATGAACCCTTAGATGTATGGACTGAGGCATCTGCCTCCGCACTCCACTGGCATGACTACATTCAGCATTAGTAGTAGCTGTCTAAATTCTGACACTTTGGTTTTGGAACAAAGAGATATCCACAGCATGTCTTGTGTGGTTTCACACTGTGAATTGCTACATGGAAACACATATTTTATAAATATGCTGTATACTGCCGATTGGGGTGCTGTCCTAGTTGTTTATGATAGCCATATAACCTTGTACTGTCTTGTTGTATGTCTGCAAATGTATTCATCCAGTATATGTAGATACACCTGTCGAGTGGTGTTAGTGACTGTACATTGTTAGAGTGGTCAGAAGTTATCTTGATAATCTGCTTCAAAGCATTTATAGGGGATTGTCTGTGAAGCAGATATTGCCTGCCAAACTGCTGTATGTGAGAAAACTTGTATTGGAGTTAGCATAGTAGTTTTACTTACTGCTGTTGTCAAAGAGTGGTACAGCACTATTCAACGATTTCTGATTAATTGCTGTTTGGAATGTTTACTGAAGTTGTGGCCTTTGCTGAACTCTTTTTGTCTAATCACTTGGGAGGCTTGTTGCTGTTTGTTGCCCTCAGTTGTGACTGAGTCTGTGTGAGACAGACAGATATGAGGGTGGTATTAAAGACATTTGTGGCTGATGAGTACTAATCTGTTGATTAAGAATACATCGCTGTCAGCCTGTTTTTTGAGTGCTATACTAATGATGTGCAATCCAGAAAGGCTTGCACACGAAAGTGCAACGTGGCTGTGCCATCCTGAAAATGTCTGTACTTATGTTTTTCATTGCTGAATCCAACTCAATCTGAGATTTGTGAATGAGACAGCATATGCAACATATAATGGGAACTGTTTCCTGTTTACGAGATATCCTTAAAACCTGGAATTTTATGCAGGTTCAATCTGTGTACAGAGGTCCATGTTGTAAAGGCACACAAGTGTCTCAATATATGTCTTCTGACATTATAGACAAAGTCAGTGATGTTTCCATGGCATTGCTTCATACCTTGTTCTACATCTAGATTACGCCGCAGCATGATATGTGCATTTTATAAATCAGAGATGTAGGCCAGTTGTTCGGAACATCTGACTTCAGTTCACTTAGTTGTTCAGTCATCTTTGCTACTAGTTCATTAAGAATAACGCCATCAACTGTATCAACTGCATGCAGAGTTAGAATCTCTGGTTTCTTTGTAGCATTAGATTGTTGAATTAGTGTATTTCACTCATGGTATAAGACACACTATGTGTCTGCTAGAGTATATATCATCAGATATTACGCTGTTTCTATGCATGTACTATACTGTGATTGACTTTTAACATATAAAACATGTTCTTGATAGAGAACCCAGCAGCTTATCTAAAAGTGATTTGTAAGCTAGATCGCCATTACGTATGTTCTCTGACAACTCAACATAGGTAAATAATCATATGTTATAGCCTGCAATGCAACCCGGTATTCTTACTTGCTTGGCAGTCAGAGTTGTAAATACATGCCTGCATTGACTGGTGTTGTAAAAGGTCAACACAAGTATATTTTTGCCACCAAATGGCACCCATCATCAGTACCCAAGATCTGCTGTAGACATAGATGAACAGGCAAGCATGATATTGAGACCATGCTGATTTTATCCAATGGTACCGCATCTGTGAACATGGAACGGAGCGAGATGCACCCAATGACATTTATACTCAGTTCTCCCATGTCTGACTGGCACAGAGACGTGATGTTACTCCACCAATGTTGTATGCTGCTAGCCCTGTGGGAGCAGTCATTGCAACAATATTGAAGAGCCTGTCAGACTGATTTCTGGTGATGGCTTAATCAGAAACTCTTCTGTCAGCTGAACCACTAACAAACATTGTAGGGCTTGTACGAGTGCAGTCACATTGTTTTGTTTCATGTACTATACCATGTTGGACAGCTTCACTTGGGAGGAACTGTATGCTGCAGCTGATTTAGTCTTTCTTACGTCAGCTGGGTTGACTAGAGTGTGTGCTGTTGCATGCGTTCCATTCTGATACACACTTGGGCATTGGGCAGAGGGTTTCCTGGAACACCTTGTCTTCTATCAAGGTTGTCTTGTGAACTAACTGGAGGTCTCCTGAAGTTGTTTCTCTGCCTCCTCAAGCTGTTCTTTCTCGCTTTTAGTCTTTGTATATGTGTGTGAGTACTGTTTGGAAATTCTTATAAGGAGATTGAATTGGTCTTCAAAATGTCAGAGTCACCTTTAATTCAGACCTACCTCCAGGGTCTAATAGAAATAGAGAGCAAAGTTATATATGTTCTGTGCCTCTGATGTGCCTAGATGCAGTTTGCAGTGATCTATAAGCTATGGCTTGTGCTCTTCACAAGACAGCCATCTAGTCCATTGACTTTGTAAATGTGTTGGTTGAGTCAGGTGTTGCACCTGTCTTGTAGTCATACCACTTAGCCACCCTGGGCCATTCAGACACATATCATCATGTTGTTGAGCGCTTTACGGGTAGTATGTGTCTATCAGGTTATTCTTCAAGATATGTTTTGAAGAAGGTGTATTGACAGCGAGCCCTCAATTTCGCATGAGGATCAGTACTCTTCTGCTTTTGTAGTTTACACTTGAGGAAACATACAGCGCCAGACTTCCTGTACAGATGTGTACCCATTAACTGGTCACTGGTTTTGTAAGCTCCACATTCTCTGTGTGAAAGAGTTCTAAACCCAATGACCACAGCTGAGATGTCAGGTTTTTGCTTGAAGTGGCAATATCTTCCCAAAGATCTTGGTCAGTAGTCTGTTCATGTTTGGTTATGTAACGGTGACGTGATCAACCAGGGCCAGTGAGTTGTCAGCCACAAACTGAACATCTATGTTTGCTTGCGTTCATTAGGAGAAGAGTTGGGTTGTAGTCATTGATGTACACCTCTTTTTCATCCTGTGTCACTAGTATACTCTCTGGTTGATTTTGTTTATGTGTGTTGTATTGTTGAGAAAAGGTCATTTTTGGCACCTATTCTGACAACCTGTCTAGGAAATCCAAAGCTACATCGTGTACCAATTTAGATTTGTTTTACTACTCGGCCGCAATATTTTGTGTAATATGTCGCTGGAACTTTTGTACCAACTTCCATAGTGTAGGGACTGTCACTTGTCTGGAATGTGACAAGTGATATATTTTGATGAATGATAGCACTTGCTGCTCTTCATGTTCACTTAATGCGTACGTGATCCTTGATCCACAATAATATAGATATGAGGGGCACTTCATGCTTGATATTCTGTCTCTGTATAGTGGTTCTCAAATACCTAGAGGAGGATTGTCCTTTGACAAGATGAAAGTGAGAATGTCATGGAACCACTTGTGAAATGTTCAGACAGATACAGGATCAAGGAACACATTTCTCTGACAGTCATCGGCGAGATGCTTCGTACATCGGAATTTGCCTACTTCAACAGTTCAATGAGTTCGTCCCAGGCATATTCTAGCACAACTATGTGACAAACCATGGCTGCGCCCATACTCTCGTGAGCATTGTCATCACTTCCGAGTGCTCATGAGCCCACATTCTTTGTTACTAGACTTGAAAGTATGGTATGACAGATCTACTTGCAGATTTTCATCTTTCTGCTTTAATTCTCTAGGAAATTGAGCAACTGTAATCCCATCTAGTGGACTTGTTAGACTAATGGTATGTGCTGTAGACGCAGACAGAATGCTAAGCTCACTCTCAGAGCAGATGGAACAGGTACCGTTTGTTTACATCTGAATTTGGCTATCTTGCTCAGGACACGGCTAGTGCGGTACCAGCACCCTGTACCTGTACTTCTTTCATCTAGGCCCGCCTGACCCTTTTGGAACTAGGTCTGGGAAGCAGTGTGTTTTAGTGTTGCTTCCCAAATGCTGACAGGCTCACCTTCCACCTGCTTCATTTGATAGAGATCAATGTTGTCTCCCTAATGGATCTCTGCCATGTAGTGGGTGAATTGTACACTGTTCATGCACATTGTCACTTGTCTCTGTGTACTGACCTTCCCATGATTGGCTTATTTTTCTATTAGATCATGTTTCATGAGAGACTGGCCATCTGATCTATGTCAAGGTCTATATAAAGGAATTGTTCCTCTTAAATAAGCCAGAGCAAGCTTTACCTTTGCACATTGACAACATCTTGCCAGATGACCTTGGCCTTTGTAGTCCATTATTCTCTAAAAGAATGCTGTTATTTTCTGTTGAGATTGCTTGAACATTTTCCTGTAGAGGAAGTGGTAGATACATCATAGAACCCTTAGAGCTCTAACAAGCTTTCTTTCTGTGGAATCTTCCATGTCTTGTGTTCAGATCTTAAAAATCGCTTGGAATGGTTTCATTGTCTGAATTAGAATATGTTCAAACATATTCAATGTTGAAATCTCACTTTGTAACATCTGTTTCCATGTTGTTTAGCACTGACCTTGTTGGCAAAGTGTTGCACTTCATTTTGAAAACAGGTTTGGTTTGCACAATGTGTGTCTTGTGATGAAAGTCAGATTTGTGCAGCAAGAATGCTGCGCAGGCGGAACCTTATGTCATTGTATGGTGACCAGGTTTCTGGTTGATCAGACAGTTTGTTTTGTGTAGCACAAACGGCTGCATGACACACATACAGAATCAAACTTGAGGCTTTGCAAACTCAAACTTAGCAATTTCTTCCGCATTGTTTCAGAATGTCATTTTCTACACTGAAACAGATTTTTTCGTTGAAGTATTACACTGGAAATTAGTTGTTTCTGGTCCAGAAGGAATGTGTTGCAGTTTTTTTGGAGTGATGGCACTTGCATGTCACCTGACTGCAATAAGTCATTTAAACAGTGTACTGATGTACAGCTCGCTGTACTCATATACTCTAGACAAAGTTTCACATGCCTGTTTGATGCACTGCAAGCATCTGCATGTTGTGAAAAAACTATCACAAACACCAGTATCGAGACATGCAAGTGAGTGGACCCATGAGTCCAGTAGGTGGTCGGATTTCACAATGGTCAATTTCTGTAAATAGTTTTGTGTCTCTTGTGTATCTGTTATTATGAATAGGTTATCAAAGTATTCTACTTTTTGAAATGATGATTGCCACGGTTGCAGGTAGCATCACATGACCATGTCAGGCAGTGCCGCTTTATGAAGAGTGTGGTTGACCACAGTCATCATCACTATCCAATTGATTGTCATCAGAGATACTGAGGACATTTTTTAGTTTGGCGGACTCCATCAATACTGAACGCCTGTTCTTTCATAAAGTAATGATAAGACTCTTCCCAGAAATATGCTTCTGAGTACTGTCTGTGCAGCCACTGTCCTGTGAAAACATGGCAGAAGTTGTCAACAGTCAAACAAGGATACTGTTGAAGTTTTTTAATGGCATATACAAGTTTCTGAATTGTTCAAGCTCATGACACATCTACCGCAATCGCGCGGTAGTGACAAACAGTGCTCTGTTGACAAAAGCTTCGTCATTTCTTCAGACGAATTCATCAGAGAAAGGTGACTTTTTTCTTTATGGGGTGTGTTGTAGTACATTAGTTTATAAGTCTTTCGATCTTAGCTTTTACTTGCTAGTGATCGGAAATACTTTTTTCTGAGTTGTAAGTCACTATTTTTATTTTACGTGTTGTTTTGAGCGCCTGTTGATGGTTACACTCAAAATAGTTGTGTTTCATCTCAGAGATTGACATCATTTGTGATGCTATACATTTTGCTTTTCTGTTATGGATTTTGTTTCTTTGTGCAGTGACTTGATGAGGGTCACTGTTGCAGTAAAGGTCTGTCGATGTCTATGTTTTTTGTGCCTTTACTGTTTTGTTTGTTGCCCTATACAACAGTGTAGTACTATTATACCGCTTCTTTTGAACATCTACGCCTGTATTTAGTTGGCATTTTTGGGTATTATGGTTGACAGTGACAGTAATCTTACAGAAGTATCAGGCACCTATATGAGAGAGAAAAAAGTTTTAGAATAGGTTTCAGTAAATTTCAATAACACTGTGTATTAATAGAATAGCACGTTAAGAATGTTAACAATTTGGTAAAAACATAACTAAATGATAGTTGTTGTGAATGTGTATTCAGGTGCTACATAATATCAGAAATTTGTTCATTCTCAATATTTTAGTGCACATTTAAAGATTTTTTCTTCACATGTGTTCTTATGATTATGATAGGTGGATTTTTTTACCTTTGCATTTAACATGTGTTTTCTACCATGTAGCGGTCATGGATAGTCAGTATGATAATTTCATTATATGGTAGAGCAAACTTGAGAGTGATAGTGTCATTACCAAACTGTAAATAATTAGTAGTGTTTACAATTAGGGGAGTGACATGACTATTACTGTGCTTGTGTGAGGTGTGTACTACAGTTGTAAGCATGTTTTGCTGTTAGCTAAATTTCAATATCGTTGGTGTATTTTACCAACATTGTGTTTTTTGTACCGTGTATCGCCATTGAGCTGTAATTTTTCACAACATGGGAAAATGTTTTCCCGTACATGTATTGTAATGATGCAGTTCATTGACTGAATAACTGTGTGGGGCATAGTCACAAAATTACTGTGGTTGTGTTTAGAACAGACAACTTTAAACTGAATATGTTGAAAAATTTGGTGAGAATTCTGAAATATTTCTGATTTACTAAGCTTGTGAGTGCAGTTCACATGTACACTTGTAAGTTTGTGTTTTGTCATACTTTTCAGTTGAGAATTTACTATTTTGCTTTCAACCCACAACGCTAGAATAGTAGAGATTTCATTAGTCACATCTTAACAATAGTGTGCTTTTGCTTAGTGTGCTGCATTTTGGCTCAGTTGATGTGAGAAATGACTATATGGTAGAAATGTTTAAACATAAGAGTGACACTGTTATGAGCAGAGGTCTTTAAATGGATATATGAGGACATTTGAGGTGAAAATTACAACAAATTAGTGTTTTGCAAGTCTGCGCTGTACAGTTGTTATGCACGCTTGGAACATTGTAAATCTAAAATATCTGCACTTGCACTGAGTTTGAAGCACTCATGCAGCAGATTATGTGTTTAAAATTGAAAATTGAGCTATTTTCCATAGAATCTGAAATTGTGTCAATATATAGACAGTCTTGAAAATTTTCTGTGAGCACAAAAGTTTAAAAAATATTTTCGCGGCATTCGAAGTGTCACAAATTTTACTTTCGCATATCTGACAGTATGGTTGCAAGTATCATTTAATCCTCGATACACTTTCGCGAATTTTATTTTCTGCAGTATCGAAAGTGTCGTAATGTACTTTCTGCATTCGACAGTAAAGTTAATCTAACACTTGGGAGTGACTTAAACATTAATCGAATCATTAAACAGTGTGTTTGAGTGACAGCTAGCTCTACCAATGAAATTTAATATTTGTCAGGCCATTTCTGAGAATGAATCAGAGACGGACAACACTGAAGAAGAAGTAAACAGGATCAATTTTGAATATTGCTGAGAAAAAGCAGTTTGAAACTATAAGTACAGCTCTCATCTCAAATGATATTTTCTAGTATTTAAAAACTTATTAGAACATGTACATACTATTAATCAAAACGTTTTTTTCTGTTTAATCTCATAATGTTAATTGTTATTGTGTAGCATGCTATATTCTTAAGAGAAAGAAGTTGAAGTGAGAAAGCATTTTAGTACTAACTTGTACAGATACAGCTGCAAATGGAGGAGATAGGAAGGTGCATGGAGTTGTATGACAAATGGAACCAATCAGACTTGTTTCTGATGTTGTAATTGTTTAAAACTGCCTATGAAAAGGATGCATTTTTGCAGTTCTCAGTGGTTTCAGATTTTGCAGGAATATAGTCTAGTAATACTGAATGCATGAGTTACATTGGTTGATGAAGCCACAGCAGGCGGGAATTTTTTTTTATTTTGTGTTTTGTCTGAATGCACTGAAGCTAGTTTGAAATAAGGAGGAAAATATCTGTTTGATTTTCAGTGCTGTCTGGTCACTGCAGGGTGAACAGTTCCTTTCTTAGTAGCTTTGTACAGTTCTGAGTTTAAAACTTAGAATGGCAGAAAATACAAAAAGGATTTTGTGGATAGTTGGAAGCAGTTACAAGATCGAGGCTGAGTTTGCAGTTCATAGTGATTTTGGGAGGGACCTGCAGCTCTGAATTGCTATGTAAGATGGTTGTTGTGGTGGCTGGAGATGGGAACATCTTATGCCAACTATGCACAGACTTTGAGAACTCACTCCTCCTGACATACTGCTAATACATCTTGGAGGCAATGATTTGGGCTCAAAACGCTGGGTAGATTTAGTTACAGAGGCAAAATTGGACCTTGCTTCTATTATGTCTATGTTGCTCGCCTGTATTATCATCTTTCAGATATTACAGAGCGTAGAGTCTGGCAAGCAGAGCATCATATGTATCTGATTGACAGAGCTCGCAGAAAGTAAATGTACAGATTACTGCTTTTCACGCATGCATGGAATGCAGCTATAACGTCACCCTAAATAAAATACTGTAATGATTGGCTATCCTACCAGATGGTGTACATTTCTCGACAATGCTGGCAATTGTCATTTTCTGGGAGACCTTCAAGATGGAATCTTGAAAGTCCTTTAAGATCGTGAGACTGTTTGAGGAAATATTACTAGTATACACAAAGGTTCTTTTCAGAACCATATTAATGTGGTCAAAATAGATCAACTGCATGCATCACTCACATATATGGGTTTGCTATATTACAATAGTGGGGGCTTATAATAGTAATTTCCCTGCTTCTGTCTGTTCACAATTGTATGATATTGTTATGTCTCAACATTAGTAAATAGTTTGAGTATGTTAAATGAGTGCACTTTACTGTGGCCTTACAGTATTGTAGCTGTACCAACATGGTATGTGTGCAACTTCAATAAAACACAGTGGTACTGTAAAATGTATCCGCTTTTACTGGTATGTCAGGATATAGATTTATTTTAATGTTACAGAAATGGGTAGTTATTAGTATATGGGCTACAACGTATGCAATAACTGTATTATCATGCACTTTACTTTCAATCACTTTGTTAGCTGTCTTCACATTTATTAAGTGTATTCATAGGTTTGTGCACAGTTCATGTGTGTGGTTCATCTCTGTTTAACATCACGTTACAATGTTGTGTGAATACTTTAGTGTAGTACAGATGGATATGTCATGGTGTGCCCAATCTGATGTTCATGCAGTACCCTTCACCCACGAGACTAGAGGATAGCATGGTAGTGGGACACCATTAGTGTAGTAGCAGTTGTTTTAGTGCTCTAGGTGGCTGAATCCTTTTTAGCCCTATATAATGCTACTGATCTGTGTTTCTGCTATATTGAAGGACATGTGCTCTAATTTAATTAGTATTATATGGAATTTTAAGAAATGATTTATATTGTTACATGATACTAATGTAGATATTTGTTTTGTTTGTATTTCAGAACTACTAAGAACTATAGTGAGAAATGGAGACAGTGGACCTTAGAGAGGTGTGTACAATTCTTGAGGCAGTCCAGGCTAGAGGCAATGCAAGAGTGTTGATGAGGAGTACCAATCAAAACTGGATTCATGTGGAGGTGCATTAATAGCGCTATTTGTACATCTGTCTGAAAGTCAAAAAACAAGACAGTTGTACAGCTGAAGAAGAAGTGGAAGCTGTTGCGCCAACGTTTCTATGTCTTAAAACAACGGGAGGGGATACCGGACAATGATACGTGCTGGTACTACCTCGCTTATGAGCTTTGGGAAGCTGCTGGCAAGCCAGCTGCGGGGGAGCGCCTTACTCACCGTAAGTAAATCAGCACAACTTTTCATAATAGTTGTCCATGTTTTCAGAATTAGTAAAAATAATTGTATACTGCATAAATAAGCAATAAGACATCAGGAGCGATTATGTCAATGTTGTGTAAATCTGTGCTTATTGGTGTAATGTGGCATAAGGCACAGCCGAGTACTGCATGCCCCCACACAGTGATTAAGTGACCATTGATATAAACACTCAGAGTGCCTTATTAGTATTATCATAGCAATATTTTGAAAATGGTGTTGAACATTGTTTTGTATGTGCTTAGTCTCTACATATATGTCAATCAAAGATTGACATACAGCTAATAACGTGTTTGAAACTAATCAGAAACCTGTATTTCTCACAACATTTTTATAATAGTTTATACTATATGTAAGGATGTACTATCAAAACATGTTACCCAATTCTTCCATTTCTTTACTGTGCTGTTCTTCACTTACAAACCAGAGCTTGCTAAGATAGCTATGCCAGAAAATAGAACATTTATATACATACGACTTACTACTATGGTATGTTGGAAGAGAACAAAAATTACTGTTTAGTTATTGTGATGTAGTGGTTTGAAACTTGTACAAGTCTGTAATATTGTGCACAAACAATCTCCTCTCATGAACGTGTTCATGGTGGTCCAGTGGAAGGAAATGGCTGATCACGTAGTAAGTGTAATAGACCCAGCACTCCTGTTCAACGATACTTAGTGGCTCAGTGGACCGAAATGCTTAATACACAGACAGAGATGTACAAATGTACACATCAATAGTGTTTGATGTTCACAAGTTACAGACTATGTAGATAATGGTGTGCTGGGCCTCTGACAGAAATATAGAATTGTTATAATAATATGTACCTAATGTTTGTGGTCTATATAATTAGAAGCAATGTTGTGTATGTTCTGGCTGATTTGTTGTTGTAAGTCTTAAAAACTGTACTGTGATTTACATCTAACACTTAAATATTTTTTTTTGGGTTCATGGTAGAACATCAGAGGCGCTCCCAGCTGCAAGCGAGGTGGTGCCAGCACAGAGTCAAGCTGTGGAGGGTGGTCAGTCGGACACCTAAAGTGTCATTTTGATTGAGTCCGACGTAAGACTTTATTATCACAAATTTGTTAGGCTGTTTACAAATAAGAAATGAGGGTTTCTCATGGCGACACAGCGTAGGATATTTAAATTGTGCCATTCATACGCGTAAAGCCATTGTGTTGTGCAAATTAGCTGCACAGCGTGTGTCTGGGGCTATCTTCAAATGCGATATGTAAAATGGGGTATAATCACAAGCCGCAGTGTGGGGCATTTGCATGTCATTATGGTGTGATTTGCATGCCATTACCATGCAGGTCTGCCGATCCCCGAGGAATTGTGCGTGGTGCCCTAACAGGCTGCAGCCATCGGGGAACAATACCCTGGTGCAGCCCGATCATAGAGAAAACAGTGTAGAATACCCCACAGCACCCCTCTGTGGGCTGATCAGAGGTATGGTTCAATTCCCCCCCCAACAGCTTGATCGTGAGCAGCAATGTGGCCCCCTCCCGAATGTATCCCTGCTGCTCCAGTGGACTGAAAAGGTCGATTGCAGGTAGTAAGTTTAATAACCCCTCTCTGAACATAGCCCTGGCACTGTATGATCTATACCATGAACTCGCTAAGCCCACCACCCTACCGGCAGCTGGTGGCACCAGCATCCCACATGCCCACACCGCCACCCGCCAACTGACTGCCCGGTAGGCTGCAACGCCATTGCGTACAGTACAGCCAATGTGTTTGCAGCCCATGCCGTCATGACAGTTCAGATTTTGAATGAATGAATTGATTCACAAATCTGGAATGTGATGCACAGTATGGGGTACCGCCCATTGGCTCTTGGTCTGCACCAATGGTGTGTAGCCCTAATGGGCAGTCAGCTGATGGGCGGCAGGTGTGTGGGATGATGCTGCCCGCTGCCTGTGAGGCGGTGAGCGAGGGTAGTGGTGCTTCGTGGGTGGGTGGGGTGGGGAGACACTAGCCACCAGGGCTATCTTTAGAGGGGGTTATTAAACTAACTGCCCACGATTAGGCATTTCGGTCCACTGGACCACCACGGATATGTTCAGGAGGATGGGTGGGTTGTTTTACTTACTGGCTGCAATTGGGCATTTTGGTCCACTTGACCACAAGGGATACATTTGGTGGGTTACTTAACTTACTGGCTGTGATCGGGCATTTCGGTCCACTGGAGCATCAGGGATACGTTCGGGGGAGCCACAGTGCTGCCTGTGATTTGCCTGGTGTTGGGGGGAAGTACACAATGCCCACAGTCGGGCCACTGGGAGGGGGTTGGAGGGATTTACAGTTGGGTGCCTGCAATCGTGGTCCAGGGGGGGCACGGGGACTGGGTTGGGGGACAGCACAGGTGGCAGCTGTTGTGTTTCACCCTGAAATCTAGCAGCTCAGCTGTGGGTGACCCTCGAGTTAGTTTTTTTTGCCTCCAAGTCATGCAGGCTTGGTTGGGGGTTGTGGCTACACAGCTCTGCACAGCCCAGGTGAATATCAGTCTCTGGAGTTCATGCATGGTTCCTCCCTCCACTTGACCATGCATTCATTTGCATTGTCGTTGTTGCTCAGCCTGTTTTCAGTAGTGGCTATGTGTTTTACTGAATACGCAGAATGGAAGTGATTTTGTACTCACAGATGTGCAACCCTATTGTGATGGGTCAACCATCTTGAATATGCCACCAAAATAGTTCAAAAGGTGTTAACCAAGTCTAGTGAATGTGCAGTGCCACCATGGCAGAAGATCCTGTACTACCACAACAAACTGGTATTACTACAGATGTGAGTGGAATACTATTCTTCATGAATCTGAGAATGGATGGATGTGCATAGCGGTAGATGTGGTGTTGTGGGGGGGCAGGTCTTCTCCTCTGCTAATTTTGATGGTGGAGTTTAATGTACAATGAGTAATAGATTACCAATTCTAATGTTGTAGGTGTCTCAGTGGAATTCAATGGTGTGCTGCTTAATTATCTGTTGGTAATTATGACATGTCCCTAGATTGTATTCACTTAATATTTCTATATGTTCTGCCAATGTTTCATTTTTTTATTGTATAGTTATTAATGGACATCATAGAATATCTACATGTTTGTTAATGTGTTTTAATAGCCCTGTAGGTAATATGGTTAATAACACATAAATGGCTGCCATATTCAGCTAGAGGTCATTGAGTGAACAGTGACATTATCGTGTGTTTGTGTTATTCTTTTATTATAATAACTCACATTTTAAAACTGTTACAGGAACAGAGCATCATATGATTAGGTATACATGTATGTAAATTGAACATACATGTAATGTTTTAGGATGTTTCTGTGTCACAAATATGCATTATGACAATGTTATAAGTATTATGATTGATGGGCAGCACTGCTTGTTCTGCACTGCGTATACTACCAATTATATATTTGTAAGTTATCTTTTGAAAAAACGTTATTGAAGAAACAGTGTTAAGGAATCACCAGGGAAAAAATGAATTTCTTATAGTAACTGTTCTAGATTGGATGGATATTTATCTTGGAAAAGATATATACATGGTGTCATAATTTCAACTTTGTGTGGCTTTTGCAGATGAGAAGACTTGTTATATCATGTAATACTGAGTTAACAACATACACCTAGTTGGAGACAGAGCTGTTTCTGTAAAGAGATATGTGTTCATATGATAGTTGTATGAATGATGTAGTATTAGAAATTGATGTTTTAAAGAAAACACTTTTACCTTGATATTTCATCTATTAATGTGATCATTTTTACTTGTTTGCTTTAATAGAGCCTGGGAAGCTGCTGTGCTGAACATGTGGAGGTGAAGCAGGAAGCCGACCGCCAGCCCACCACGAAGTGAAATCTGTTGTTGCTATTATCTGCATGATTGAGAAGTACCATATGGTTGTCAACATTCGTGGTGATCAATGCTCCTGTTGATAATTACACCTTGCTGTCCTACTGCATGATAGGGAGTGCACTGTCTGTTGGCATACTCACTGCAAATGTTCAGTTGTTTGGGGTGGAGCAACAGACCTTCATTGCTGAGGCAGTACCACTTTCTTTTGTTTGTTGTGGGGGTAATCACTGTTGACATTACTTACTTTATGTGTGCTGTGACCTTATAAGGGTGGCAATGCATTGATCACTGCAGATACCCAACCACCAAAAACACAAACATGATGGGAAGATATTGTAGTGACCTAAATGGTGTGAATGTATAAAGTGTCCAATAATGATTTTTAGTTTTTTCTCAATCTACAAGTTGAAAAGTGTGCCTTATAGTGTTCTTGATCCCGTGTCCCAGTTAAAGTGAATAGCTGTGCAGTGTGTCTGTCTTCAGCCTTGCCAGCCTCATACTCTACCTCTACAATGCAGTGCGATGCTGTTCAGTGCACTGTCAGATATGTGTATTTTTAAAGGTGATCATGAACTGAGGAATGTCGATAAAAGTAATAATACAGTTAATAATGGACTGTTTATGCTCACCCTATGAATATCGACGCTTCTATATAGCACTATGGAAGTTGTCTCACCACACTTAAAATGCAGTACTATGACAGCTTGCAGTGGTGCAAATTCCACTGCATCATACGGTGCGTATTGCTTGTTGTGTTATCAAAAGAAGTTGTTGAGTAGTAAAACTGTGCTAAATATTGGGCCACATAGATCACATTGCTACATAATTCAATGATGCATGGCTTAGCGACACACAGTGTCATACTTTGAATGAGCACCTACTTTAAAACAGTGTTTTTATACTTCACTATATGATGCTGTGGCTGTTGTGCTAAATAACTTTTTGGACAGTGTAAGGACATGACTGTGAGACTGTATGTGAGTAAAGGTGTTAATATGTCTATTTAAAACATTTGTTTTGAGATGAGCATTAGATGCTATCATAGGCGCAAGCCCTTGCGGTGTGCAGAATAGTTGCGCAGGAGTGTGTCCAGGGCGATATTCAAAGGAGTTGTGCTATTGAGGAACTGCTTTGAATATCACCCCCAAGCACAGCCACTGTGCATGGCGCAGTGGAACTTGCACCAACGAAAGTTGACAAAGTGCAGCATTCAACTTGCAGTCGCAAAATCCCAATATTCAAAAGGTGATATGCAAATGTGGCTGTAATTCATGCAAGGTGGGAGGGGCCATTTGCATCTGATTATGGTCCCATTTGCATGCCATTAGCATGCAGGTGTGCCAATCCCCCGTGGACTTGCGCTTGGCTCCCTACCAGGCAGCAGCCATCGGGGAAGGATGCCCCGTGCAGGCCAATCGCAGGCAAAAGAGCGTAAAAAACCCACCACCCCCCCACTGGCCCGATTGCAGGCATACTGTTAATACCCCCCTCACCAGCCTGATTGGGGGAAGCAATGTGTCTCCCCCCTCAACACAGACATGCAGGTCCAGTGGACGAATAAGCACGATCATGGGATGAAGCAATTAAACACCTCCCCACCTCCTGAATATATCCCTGGTGGTCCAGTGGACCGATGAGCCCAATTGCAGGCTGGAGTATTCAAACACTTCCACCTCCCGATCATATCCTGAAAATCCCATTTGGATGTAGTTGGCAACCCCCAACAAAACACATGAGTGTTGGGGCACACATTGCTGCCCGCGATTGGCCTGGTGAGGGGGCACAGAGTGCATATCTCTCAACCATACCACATTGCGAGGAACGCTCTCATTTTACTTCACAAAAGCTCCTGTTCCACATTGTGAGGACTTGTAACACATTCAGTGTTAACATTTTTAGCAAAACTCTATAGTAAATGATGCTAAATATACTAATTTGATTATTGCAGACTTTCTGAACATAAATGCAAACATTTTAACAGTGTTGTGGGCTTCTAATTTTAAAATTTGATAAAGTGTTCCACGTTTTGCCCATTCTTTCCACATTTTGAGAGGCAATGTAACACATTTGGGGAACAAACGGTTGAGAGGTATGAGACAGAGTGTTGAGGGCCAGCCACAGGTGGCAGCTGCTGTGTTGCATCCTGTAATGCAGCAGCTCACCTGTGGGTGGCCCTCAACTTGATCCTTTTTTTTTCTTAAAGTTGTGCAGGCGCAGCTTGGGGGTTGCGCCTGCACAACTCTGCACAGCCCGGCTGAATATCTGGCATGCTTTTGCAGCGCATGTCATATTAGTGACTTAATTATTTAAAGTAGTGATGTGTGTTGAGGGCTTGAAACATGGGTAAAAAGCTGTTTGGTTTCAAAGTATCATTAAACTTATCATGATTGTGTACGCATGAAAAGTATTTTATTATAGTGTTACTGTCAAGGTACTTTGTTTTTCACTGCATACATGACTACACATTATAGGCAGACATGGTGAAGTAAAAATTCTCACACTTGATGAGGATGTATTTCAATTGTATGGTATAATAGTGTCAATAATGCAAAAGTATGTACATACTGAATATTTATGAGTAGTGAAAGAAAATGTAAGAGTAGCATTGTAAGCCACAGCTAACTATACATTTTTTTATGTTGTCAGCTTATTAGATAATATAGATAGTCAAGTATGACAGAGACAGAAATAAGATACTAAATAGTTTAGCATCATACTTAAAACTATTATCTTAACTTTGAAATTAATGCATTTCTGATATTGCATTAGATAAGAAATATTTGAAGTGAAATATTTGAAAGTCGTAATTGTTGAATTTGTGTTGTATATTCTTCATAACTTTTTTTTTAAATCTTTGTAGGGCTACCGGCGATCGCTAAATGCACGGCCCACTCGTCACAGTGCCACAGATGGTCGCGAAAGTTGTCAGTCTGTGGAAGAAAATGTTGTGATCCTTGGAGAGGCTGGACAAAACCAGTCTCTCTGGATGGCCAGCAGCAGACTGTCAACCTGCATAGAGCCGGTCATAGCAGTGGGTGATGGTGCTGTGCCAAGTAGCAGTGCTTCACCTCCATGGCCACACTATCTGTTCCTAAGGCTTCCTGGGCAAAACTGGCCACCCTTCATAGCGGTCCGTATCTCCTCCAGAGGGCGCAACAGCTTCCACTTCGTTTGCGCCTCCACATCGAATCCAGTTTCTAGCCTGGATTGCCTCAAGCAGTGCATACACCTCTCGTAAGTGTTGCACAAAATTAAAAAAAAAAAAAGACTTTTAAAATATATTTATATTTACAAAAATGTTTTTTTCATAATTTGTTTATGTATGATGTAATACACATTTCAATTATTTATTTTCCCTGTTCTAATATTATTTGTGTTAATCTATATTTTTTTATTTTTATATGAAGAAATATATTTTTGTTTGTGATTTTTTATATATAATATATTTTTATAGTAAAAAAAAATTTATTTATACTCTCTTGTGTTTGGTGTGTTATTGTGTAGTCGAGATGTTTCTTGAAAACAGTTTTAAGAAGATTAATGCAACTGTGATTTTCTCATTTGGTGAAACCTCATAGCACACTATTGTGGCATTAGAGTTGGGATTCTCCATAGAAGTAAGTTAGATGTGTGACAATGCTACATTACACTATTTGTGGCACGCTGTTGTTGTTTCATACAACTAGTGCTATGGAATGTGTGTATGTGTATGATGATGAAGATAAGTATGTACGTGCTAGTACAACAGTGAAATCTCTGTGTTGCTATACTTACAGCAAATTTATGTATTCAGTACGAGCAAACCTCTTCCACCGCTGTTCACATGATTGATGGTACCACCTCAGTTGGTAGTGCAAGCACTCTATGAAATCTCAAGTTACTATAGTAACATATCCATTTGTTCAGTAGATGAACTAATGGTGCCCATGTCATGTCATATTGTCTTTAGTTATGTACATCTTTTATTAACATATGTGCTCACAAACAAAAGGAGTAAGACACTTTTACATAAAAACTACTACATGGAATGACAATGACAAATTACAATTAATAAAGTAATTAAGACAATATGATTAATAGTTGACTACTGTTACTGTTAATAACAGTAAATGCAACCACAAGAGTTGAAATATTTCTGATATTGGAACATTTTTTTGATATGTATGTGCACTATTCTTACAACTATAAATCATGTAGTATGCTGAGTGATAGTTCTGAAAAAGACAGGATATTCATGGCAAAAAACTCCGTTTAATGCATCAGTTAGGGTTGTTCCACAGTGACAAAAGGATGAAATTCGCTGTTAGGGTTGAAAACCCTAACTCGAATTCACCCCCCCAGCACCACACACACAGACACACACACACATATTCAAGTATGGGGAGGACCAAGTCAACATAACCAATGACAGACATCCAGCAGCAGGTGACAGAAATAACAAACAGTTGTCTAAATGTACTACGAGACATCCCACCCACCTGACCAGGTACTGCATGCTCAATGGAGATCAACAGCAAAACTGAGGCCATGTACACCAAACGTACATCCCTGATTGCAGCTGCACACAACGCACTACACTTAGTAGTTGCATGGCCTTACCTCATCGATGCCCCACACCACACCACAACTGGTACTGTGCCGTTATTCAATATAAATGCTGAAGGTGCATGATGACAGTTGTAGAAAGGTTTTAACACTAGTGAGTATACATTAATTAAGAGAAGCACATAAATTAACTACAAGACACTAGCATGCTCAAGATAAAAGTAGTGATACATTTAGTAGGTGATTTACATAGTAGTACATTTACTGCAATGGTTTACTCAACATACAGAGACTGATGTAAACATATGGAAAAGCATTGCCTGTTCAATGCTGTGAAATTCGTACTGCCAGTATCAGATGCATTCTTACTGATGAAGGTGTACTGCTGATGTACATACATAGACCTTCAGTGTGTTTCAATACTAAAGATGCAGTAAGTATTCTTTGTAAGAAACATTGTAATTACATGGATCAGGCCAAGCAACTTCTAAATATCATAGCACTACTGAGCCAACAATGATGTACCTGTATCGGAGATGTATATAGGATAGATTTTCCTGTAGGCATTTACTGAGTATGTTGTACCTGATAAAGACAATCTCATTGCATCTGTGATGACTAACTTATTCAAATAGAAATACATTTACTATTGTTGCAATGAGTGATCTATGCCACTTATGGACACAGTGTGATTTTTTTAACAGTTGTTTCATACTCAGGCTGTATGCCTACTGTTTGGGTTTGCCACACTTCTGTCACTGATGCTATCAAAGTGATAACTATGTTAATTGTGGTACAACAGGAATCAAGTAGGTATGGTGTAGATATAAACAGAATGTCTTTTAGTATTGATTTAACTCACAGTGGGTAAGTGTACTAGAACAGCAGGGTTATCTCTATCACTGACTCTGTCAGTTATAATCACACTAGGGTTTCGATGACTGTAATGATCAAGTTACTCTGTTCATCTTCATGAGTTCATATTCACAGCCATTCTCCAGTAACTAGACAGTGTATGGTGTAACTGGGTGGGACACTGTGTTGCAAAGCTGCTGCAGTGCCTAGCAGAGGGAGAGTATCTACTCATAAAGACAATTAAGCAATAAGGCATGGCCAACAGTTATGTTAAATGGTCTGTTAATCACCCTGTAGGGGTTTAATGTTGAATGAGGCATAGCCGAGTGCCACATGTCGCTAGACAGTGATAAACTGACCATTAACATAATACCTGGGAGTGGCTTATTGCTATCATAATAAAACTGTTTTTTAAACAACATTAAACCATGTTCATCATATGGTTAGGCTCTACATGTATGTTAATAAAAACTAAACATAAGGCTGTTACAATGTTTACAGTCAATTAGAAAGCTGCATTTCTCAAGCCCTTGTTATAATCAGAGATATTATACCTGTACAACTCCTTGGTTTTGCTGAACTCTATTGCTCAGGTGGCCTACACAGTGGTGTGGTCTGGTGTGCATCGGTAGGTAGGCATTGCAACTACTAAGTGTGGTAATGCTATGCAGCTGCAATCAGGGATGTGCGTTCTGGTGCACATGGCCTCAGTTTTGCTGTTGATCTCCACTGAGCATGCAGTACCTGGTCAGGTGGGTGGGGATGTCTCATAGTACATTTAGACAATTGTTTGTTATTTCTGTCACCTGCTGCTGGATGATTGTCATTGGTTGTGTTGACTTGGTCCTCCCCCATACTTGAATGTGTGTGTGTGTCTGTGTGTGTGTGGTGCTGGGAGGGGTGAATTCGGAGTTAGGGTTTTCAACCCTAACAGCAAATTTCCTCACTTTTGTCACTGTGGAACAACCCTAACTGATGCATTAAACTGAGTTTTTGCCATGAATATATATATATCTATCTATATATATATAGATATAGCTAATATATATATATATATATATATATATATATATATATATATATAGATATAGATATAGATATAGATATAGACATACATATATTATAGTGGTGAAGTCATGCCACTATAGTTAGGGTTCTGCAGTCACTTACATACTAAAGTCAAAAATTTGGGCATTAATAACTTTGGACCCATTCAATGGCTTTGTCTGAAATTTGGAGTCTGTGGTGGGGCATAGTAGATCTCTTGATCTGCCAAATTATGCTTCAGTTGGATCTACGGTGTTTGTGTACGAACGCTTTACGGTTGTGGATAGTGTTTTTCTGCGGTGGTGGCTTGAAATTGATAGAATATGTAGCCTTAGTGTCATGGTAGTAGTTTTCGGTCATTGTATCTGTTAAATGAAAACAGGTGCAGAACTGTGCAGTCTGACAAATGAAAATCTCATACATTAAAATGTTATATCTCAGGCATGGTTTGATCTTTTCACTTGAAATTTGGAGGGTGTTGATGGCATGTCCTGTGGATGTAAATTACAGTGTTTCCATGTCAGAATATTTTTTTTGGTGGAGATATGGCGAGGTGCAGTTTACATTCTGCGGACAACATTTTGCTTGGGGGTGGCTTGAAATTCATAGGATACCTAGCCTTAGTGTCATGGAAGTTGTTTTCAGTCATTGTGTGTGTTACATGTCAACAGGTGTGGAACTGTGCCACTCTGATGAATGAACATTTCAAATTTTGACATGTCATGTCTTGGGCACAGTTTGGTCTTTTTACTTTAAATTTGAAGGGTGTTGACGGCATGTCCTGTACATGTTAATAGAGGTGTTTACATGTTGGACAATATATTTTTTGTGGAGATATTGTGTGGTGCAGTTAATGTTTTGTGGACAGCATTTTCTATTGTTCTACTACATTAATATCTGTTTAGTAGCTGGTTGTGCTCTTGTCAATGTACTTTTTAGTCATTAGCCGTATAATGTGGCCCACCAACTTGCGCAACTTTCTACTTTTCTATTCTTTCTTAAAAAGTAAGGAAATTAAATGCAAAAAACTTTATTACTGCATCAGTAAGGGTTATTCTACAGTGACAAAAGTGAGGAAATTCGACTTTAGGGTTCCCACCCCTTGCGCCCCACCCCCAACCGTGCCCCCACCAACAGGCATTGGGGTGTGCATTGGGGTCATCGGCCCTAGCTCTCTATATATAGATCCTCTCAGTCTCTCTCTTCTATTCCTCCCCACTAAAAGGCTTTATTTAGGCCTATCCATGTAGACAACTTTCTATAAATATATATAAATATATTTATATATTGTGGTAGCATGGTAGTGCTACCATAGTTAGAGCTGAGTACCCCATTTAAGGTTAAATGGTGAAACTTTGCACCTTAATAACTTTGCCACTGTTCACTGGATTTGCCTGAAATTTGGCAAGCTCAGGGCATAACCAATTTTGTACTGGTCAGATATATGGCTGCGGAGTTATTAAGCAACATTCTGGAATTACATTTATGTTTTTTGTGCATTCTTTGCTTGAGCTCTCAGGTCGCATCGGTTTGTGCAACTGGTCTGAAAACTTCACGGAACGTGCAGCTGGAGTCCCTGATGTGCCTTTTGAAGATTGTGTGGAAGAATATTGAACAGTTCAAAAGTTATTTAAAAAACAAGTTTCCCATTATAGTCAATGGGAAAAGTTAACAAAAAGTTTGGCAGTGTTGCAAATGCAGTTTTTAGTGTCGAAAATTACCCCGTAGTGTCACGAGGCAGCCATTTTTTTTCAGTTACTGATCACAGAAATGCTTGGAATTTAAAACTGGGACCATCTAGGGACACAATTATTTTTGTGTTTACCTAGTCGAACCCTGAAGTTGCTAGGCATGTCTTTATTTGGGGTTTAAACACCCCAGAAATATGATTTTGAATTTTTTGGGAAAAGTAGTGTCACACCTGCGACACTTTCGTGATTGTTTCGTGAAAGTGTTGCAAATCATGACACTACTTTTCAACACTATGGTCAAAAATGACAGGATTTCTTTGCCACCCTGCTGCAAAAGAACAGCTTGGTCTTTTGCATAGAACACGGAGAGATAAGCCAACATCTCACAGATGTGCCTTGTGATGGTTTGGTGAAAATATTGCAGGGATGCAAGTTGCAGTACTGCAGTTAACGCTTTTCCCTTAGATTAACATTGCGACGTCCGCTGCACCCTTCAGAGCTCCTATCTTGGAAACAGTGTGAGATACAGACTTTTGTCAGAAAATGTTTAGCCCCTAAGGGACTAAGCATTCACTGCAAATGTAGCCAGGAAAGTCATGAATCATAGAAAATTTTAATTTTTTCTCGCGTACGCTCCTGACATATAAACAATTTAGTATTCCAATACCTCTTTTTCCTGGTCTGAGGCCCATTATTATGCATACATTCTTTGTAGTCACTGTGTTTTCTATGCAGCTGTTGAAAAACAGGCTGTGCACTCCAGTTACTGTCACACGTAACGTTTACTCCTGCATTTCCGTACCAGTTTGTGTTAGCGTTCACGTGTTGGCCACTGTATGCGTTACCCTTTGTGTTTCTGTTTGCGCTTGCATTTCTGTTACTGTTACTATTTATGTCTCCACTACTGCTTCTGTTTGTGTTTTGCTTTGCATCACCGTGTGCATAACCATTTCTGTTTGTGGCCGCGCTTCATTTCCATTTTCATTTTTCTTTCGTTTTGCATCATTGTTGTTGTTACCATAGCCATTTGCATTTCCAATTGTGGTACCATGACCATGCATGTTATGATTTGTGTTTCCATACGTGCTTGTGTTCATGTTTCCGTTTCTGTTTCCTTTGGTGTTACTTTTTCTGTTACCATTACCATTTGCATTTCCATATGCACTTGCATTTGCATTTCCATTTCTGTTCCCTTTGGTGTCATTGTTGCTGTAACAGTTAACATTTGCATTTACAATAGCGGTACGATGACCATGCACATTACCAGTTGCGCTTTCTGTATGAGCTTGCATCTCCATTTGTGTCACTGTTCGCTTTGAGTCACTTTGCTTGTGTTTCTATTAATGTTTGCTTTACCATTTACATTTGGGTCACCATGTGCATAACCCTTAGTGCTTGCATTTGCATTGCAGTTACTGTTACTATGTCACAAGACATCACGTGGTGGGAGAGCTAAGCCCTTCACTATTTATAGTCCTCATTCTCAAAAAGAAGGGAAATTCTTGGCAAAAATCTCCATTTAATGCTTCAGTTAGGGTTGTTTCACAGCAAAAAAAGTGAAGAAATTTGGTGCTAGGGCTGAAAGCCCTCCTTGCACCCCCTAGCCTACCCCCCCAACCAGCATTGGGGTGTGCATTGGGGTCATCAGTCCTAACTTTCACCCCATTCTCCTATACCTCAACTTGTTTACACATGTGATGGGGTGAGAATTAGGGTCGATGACCCCAACACACACCCTGATGCCAGTTGGGGGGTGGGCTGGGGGTGCAAGGGGGGCTTTGAACCCTAACACCAAATTTCCTCACTTTTGTGGCTGTGGAACAGTCCTAACTGATGCATTAAACTGATGTTTTTGCCAATGCTATCTATCTATCTATCTATCTATCTATCTATCTATCTATCTATCATGAGAGAGAGAAAGAGATATTCATGGCAAAAAAAACTTTGTTTAATGCTTCAGTTTGGGTTGTTCCAGAGTGAGAAGAGAGAGAAAATTCAGTGATATGGTTGAAAACCATAACTGCGCATCTCCCCCAACCCCACCAAAACCACACACATACATGCAAGTAGGGCAAGGACAAAGGCAACACAACCAATCACACACATCCAGCAGGAGGTGTATATGTGTGTTACCTTAGGAAGTGGAGAAATCCCACTTCAGATATCATGCTTACAAAGTTGTTCTTTGAGGTTAGTTCACTTGAAGGTGAACCAAGCCAGTAGTAGCGAAAATGGTGTTTTCAACATATGGGTGGTGAAAGGCATCATGGGTGCCACAATGTTAGTCTATGGCAAATGGTTCAATTTTGGAACAATGTAACTTTGTAATTCTGAAGTATTTTAGCACAACAGTAGGAAAAAGCACATCTGTTGGAGCAGGTCTTGCCACCTTGCAAATTTCAGCCCAAAGAACCCAACTGTTTGCTTGCAGGATGATGGCAAAGATGTGCAGTCATTAGAGCATAGTTTCTCAAATACTTTTGCAAACATGAAAGTGTCATAGCACGACACTTTGCATTTGTGAAAGTCATTTTCAAAAGAATTTCAGGGAATGTGTAAAATCCTGTTTTGGATCTTTGCAAACCAAAAAATACCATAAGTTTACTCTGTGTTATGTGTTGGTGGCAGAGTGTGGCCCAAGATTTCAATTGTCTGCAGTGATATATGTTTAGCAGTGCATGGAATGTTTAGGATGATGAGAGTTAGCAGTGACGACCCATGCCACAGCCCAATAGGAGCATGAGTGTGTGGTTTCATGGTTTACATAGTTGTATGCTATTCCTGTTACCTGCTGCTGGTTGTGTGTGATTAGTTATGTTGCCTTGGTCTAGCCTCTACTTGCATGTATGTGTGTGTGGCGGTGGTGGTGGTGGTGGGGAATCGCAGTTAGGGTTTTCAACCCTAACACTGAATTTCCTCACTTTTGCAGCTGTGAACAACCCAAATAATGCATTAAATGGATTTTTTGCCATGAATTTCCTTCTTTTGAGAATGTGCACTATAAATAGTGAATGGAATGTGGTGGAGTAGGGCGGGCACACCATGTGTACAAAAACTGTATGACCGACTGAAATGTAAATTGGTTAACGGCCAAATGCACTAAAATGGCAGACTCACAAAGTGGGCCAACTTCAAATGGCCATAACTCTGGTAAGGAACAACATATTTTCACCAAACAAAAACTGCAATGTTCCATGGACAAAGCTCTTTCTACCTGCCAACTTTAAGACCAATCAACTACACACTGGCTGTGCTATATGTCATGGAAAACAGTGGAGAAAAATAGCTAAAACATAATGTTTTTTACTGCACTACGCAAATGCAAAACACAAATGGTAATGGTAATGCAAACGTTGATGGAAACAGTGAGGTAAAATAAAATAGTAATGCTAACTGTAATGCAAATGCAAGCACAAATGGTAATGCATGATGACACAAACGTAAATGATAACACAAACAGTAAGAGAAACGAAAATGTTAATGAAGACAGGAATGGTAAAGCAAATGGTAACGCAAACACTCATGGCAACAGAAATGCAAACATTAATGAAAACAGTAAACACAAATGCTAATGGAAATGCAAACAGTAACGAAAATGCAAACAGTAGCAGAAACGCAACAGAAATGCAAAAGGTAATGGCAACAGCGATGCAGAAGGAAACAGTAACAAAATCAACAATAGAAACACTACCAAAAACACAAACACTAAGTCCAACAGAAACGCAAATGATGATGAACATGCAAACAGTATTGGTAACGTAATTGGAAACGCAAATGGTTATGGTAACACCGATGACGCCAAAGGGAACATTAACACAAACGCAAGTGCATATGCAAACACAAATCATACGGTCACGGTTACACAATTGGAAATGCAAATGCTTTTGGTAACACCAACGATGAAGCCAAAGGAAACACAAACAGAAATGGAAACACAAATGGAAGAGCGTACACAAACACAAATGGTAATGCACACGGTAAAGCAAAAGAAAATGCAAACAAAAACAGTAATGGAAATGCAATTGTTAACAGTAATGCAAACGTAAGCACAAATGCAAAGGGTAATGCACACGGTGAAGTAAACGGGAATGCTAATGCAAACAATTATGGAAGTGCAAGTGGATACGCTAACTGTAAAGTAATGGAAAAGCACACCCCTCCCCCCTCAAAAGGTGCATTCAGAAGCACAGTGAATACAAAGAATGTATGCAAAATAATGGACCTCGGACCAGAAAATGAACACTTGGAATACTAAATTGCTTATATCTCATGAACCGTACGACATAGGAAAAAAAAAATTAAATCTCAGTATTATTTGTGACTTTCCTGACTAGTTCTGCACTTAGCCCCTAGTGGGGACTAAGTATTCTTCCGACAAAAGTCCAGATCTCAAAACGCTTTTGAGATACGGGTCTAAAGGTACGGCAAGCACCGTAATGTTAGCCTATGGGAAAATCATCCACTTCAGAGTGCTGTAACTTTGCAACCCTCTAATATTTTGTCAGCAAACCACAAAAGGCACATTTGTGGGATATTGGCTTTCTTCCCTCCAAATTTCAGCCCAACAGACCAAACCATTATTTTGCAGCTGGGTGGCAAAGATTTCCTATTGTTTTGGGCATAGCGTCGCAAAGTAGTGTCATGATTTGTGACACTTTTGCAAAAACAAATATGAAAGTGTCGAATGTAAGACACTACTTTGTGACACTACTGTTTACAAAAATTTGAAAAACATATTTCTGGGATGGTTAATCCCCCCCCAAAAAAAGACATGGCTAGCATCCTCAGGACTTGACTAGGTGAACGCAGCAAGACTTGTGTCCCTAGAGGTTCCCAAATTTAAATGTCAAGCATTTCTGTGACCACCAACTGAAAACAAGATGGTGGATTTGCGACACTACAGGGGTCATTTACAACACTAAAACTGCATTTGTGACACTTTCAACATTTTGTTAACTTTTCCCATTGATTATAATGGGAAACTTGTTTTTTGAATAACTTTTTAACCATTTAATATTTTTTCACAAAATCATCAAAAGGCACATTGGGGACCCTGGCTGCATGTTTCCTGAAGGTTTCAGACCAGTCGTACTGACCATGCGACCTGTAGGCAGATGCAAAGAATGCACAAAAAATGGGTATTTTGTGTGGTATTTGGCACTCTATAGCTCTGTAACCATATATCCTACTGTTACAAAACTTGGCAGATCCAGAGATCCATGGTACCAAACTATGCCTTCCAAATTTTAGGCAAATCCATCAAATGGTGGCAAAGTTATTAACAGTGTCAGTGGCTCAGTAGGTAGCACACTCACCTCTGAGGCCAGGAGATCAGAGGGCTGTGGGTTCAGTTCCCACATCTGGCACTTGGGTTAATATCCCAGTACTGACACTGTAGTGCAGCATGAGAGGGGTGCTGCACTTCTGAGGTGCCGTCCTTTGGATGAGACGTTAAACCGAGGTCCCATCTGCCTGGATTGGTGGTAGTTCAGGTGGATGTTAAAGATCCCATGGCACTTATCGAAAAGAGTAGGGAATTTCCCGTGTCCTGGCCAAATTTCCCTCATTCACTAAAAATACCACCAACAGCTTAATCTGGTTCAAGGTCAGTTGGCATTCATCTGTATCCCCCTCCCCCGGGTCGTGCCTGAAAATAGGCAGGATTTGTCTAGCGCACTTACCCGGTCACCAAAAACTAAATAAATAAATTAAGCTGCCAAATTTCAGATTTAACCTTAATTGTGGTACTCAACCCTAAATATAGTGGCATGGTAGTGCCACTATAATATTATATACATATATATATATATATATATATTTTATGGTAGCATGGTAGTGCTACCATAGTTAGGGTTGAGGAGCCATTTACATGTTAAACCTAAAATTTTGCACCTTAATAACTTTGCAGACATTCAGCAGATTTGCCTGAAATTTGGAATACTTGATCAAGAACCATACTTCTTGGGATCTGTCAACTTTCATATTGTTCAGATATACGGCTGTGGAGTTATTAAGTATGATCTGCACACACATTTATGCTTTTTTGAATTCTTTGCTCGTCCCTACAAGTCACACTGTTTGTGTGACTGGTCTGAAAACTTCAGGGAACATGTGGCCTGCATCCCTGATGTGCCTTTTGAAGATTTTGTGAACAAAATATTAAACGGTTCAAAAGTTATTCAAAAAACAATTTCCTATTAAAAGTCAATGGAAAAACTGACAAAAAGTTCAACAGTGTCGCAAATGCACTTTTTAGTGTCGCAAATGGACCTAGTAGTGTAGTAAATCTGCCATTTTGTTTTCAGTTGGTGATCAAAAAAATGCTTGATTTAAATTTGGGACCTTCTAGCAACACAATTATTTTTGTGTTTACCTAGTCGGACCCTGAGTATGATAGGCATGTCTTTTATTTTGAAGTTAAACACCTAGAAATATGTTTTTCCAATTTCTGAAAAAGTAGTGTCACAAAGTAGTGTAGCTCTCACGAAAGTGTGGCAAAGTTTTGCAAAGCTTTGCAAATCACGACACTAATTTGTGACACTATGCCCAAAATAACAGGAATTCTTTGCCACCCTGCTGCAAATGAACAGTTTGGTCTTTTGGGCTGTAATTTGGAGGGTAGGCAGCCAACATCATCACAGATGGGCCTTTTGTGGTTTGGTGACAAAGTATTGCATGGATGCAAAGTTATGGTACTCCAAGTTTACACTTTTCCCATATACTAACATTGCAGCATCTGCTGCATAACAGAAATTCTTTGCCACCTTGCTACAAAATAATGGTTTGGTCTTTTACACTGAAATTTAGAGGAAGAATGCCAACATCCCACAGATGTGCTCTTTTGTGGTTTGGTGAAAAAATATTACAGGGCGGCAAAGTTATGGCACTCTGAACTTCTCTTTTTTCCCCATAGGATAGCATTACGGCATTCGCCGGGCCTTTCATGGCCCATATCTTGGAAACAGTGCGAGATATGGAGGGGGACTAAGTGCAAAACTAGCCAGGAAAGTCATAAATCATATGACTTTTACATTTTTTTCTACGTTGTATGGTTCCTGAGATATAAGCAATTTACTATTCCAACTCCTCATTTTCTGCTCCGAGACCCATTATTATGCATACATTCTTTGTACTCACTGTCTTTCTCTATGCAGCTTTTGGGAAAACCAGCCTGTGCGCTTACATTACTGTTACCTTACCGCTTCCTCTTGTGGTTCTGTAACCATTTCACTTACCATTCCTGTCTACCCCACCATGTAGCTTACCTTTGCATTTTCATTTGTGCTTATGTTTCAGTTATTTTACCATTTGTGTCTACAATACTGTTTCTCTTTCTGTATCGCTTTCATCACCATGCACATTACTATTTGTGTTTGTGGGCACCGTGTTACTATGTGACAAGACATCACATGGCGGGAGCGTGGGGCCCAAAGGACCCTGTGCTCCCCCTGCAGCATTACATTCATTATTTCTCATTATCATTCTCAAAAAGAAGGGAAATTAGAGGCAAAAAAACTCAGTTTAATGCATCAGTTAGGGTTGTTCCACAGCGACAAAAGCGAGGAAATTCAATGTTAGGGTTGAAACCCCCCTTGAACCCCTCCAGCCCACCCCCCCAACTGGCATCAGGGTGCACGTTGGGATCATTGGTCCTAACTCTCACCACATTCTCTTATTCTCAGCTTCTTTTCCACATGTGATAGGGTAAGAGTTAGGACAATGACCCTAAGCGCACCCCGATGCCACAGTTGGGGTGGGCTGAGGTGCAAGAGGGGTTTCAACCCAACATTGAATTTCTGCTTTTGTCGCTGTGGAACAACCCTAACTGATGCACTAAATGGAGTATTTTGCCTGTAAAATATATATATATATATATATATATATATATATATATATATATATATGTGTGTGCATATATATATATATATATATATAGGATAAATCCCTTCATTGAAATATTGTCGATAATTTCTGTTCAGTGCCAGTTGACCCAATGACATTATGAGTGGTGAAGCCATGAGTGATGACATTGGGTCAAGTGGCACAAGAACAAAAATATCGATAATATTTGTAGGGGGATTATGATTCCATTTATGCCATACCTCCAAAAAGTGAAAAAAAATTTTGCCATTTTGCTGATTATAAAAAAAATCTAAAAGAAATCTATAAATGCAACACCACTCATTTTGTAGGTATTTTTGTCCTGATCAACTTTGTCTCAAAGTACCGTGCTATTATTTTTCATTTTAAAGTTATATGCATTTGTTTGTTGCAAAAAGTAAAAAAAAAAAATATTTTCTGCAATTTTTTTGCTAATTATAAAAAAACTAAAAGGTATCTGTAAATGAAACACCACTCATTTTGTAGATATATTTGTGCTGAACAACTTTCATGCTCATAGTACCATGCTATAATTTTCATTTTAAAGTTATTCACATTTGTTTGCTGAAAAAGCAAACAAAATTGCATTTTCTGCAGATTTTTTTATTATTATATAAAAATAAAAGTTAGTAATAAATTAAACACCACTCATTTTGTAGATATTTTTGTGCTGAACAACATTTGTGCTCGCTGTACCGTGCTATCATTTTCATTTTAAAGTTGTTCACATTTGCTTGTCAAAAAGTGAGAAAATGAATTTTTTGTTGTTTTTCAGCTAATTATATAAAAAATAAAAGTTAGCCATAAATGAAACACCACTCATTTTGTAAATATTTTTGTGCTGAACAACTTTCATGCTCATAGTACCATGGTATCATTTTTGGTTTTAAGTTATTCGATTTGAATACGCTACTACTGCTACTGCAGCCGAATATGCAAATGAGTTCTAATGAGCCAGTCTCTACCTACTGTGTGGATAAATTTACCTACAGTGAAGATAAATGCGATATCCTCACCGTAGGTCTGACCACCATGAGAATATTGAATATATTTGCCATTTTTATCCTCACAGGTATGGCATAAATTTATATATATATATATATATATATATATATATATATATATATATATATATATATATATATATATATATATATATATTTATATATATATATATATATATAAATAGTGGCACTACCATGCCACTATAGTTAGGAGTTGAGTAGGCACTTTAATGTTAAACCTAAAATTTTGCACCTTAATAACTTTGCCATCATATGATCGATTTATCTTATATTTTGCATGGTCAGGTACTATAGATCTCTGGGTATGGAAAGTTGCATTACAGTCAGATGTATGGTTATGGAGCTACAGAACACCAAAAAAACACACAAAAATTGACTTTTTGCACATTTCTTTGCTTGCAACCACAGCCCACATAGTTTGTCCAATCAGCCTAAAATGTTCAGGGATGATGCAGTCTTGGTCACCAATGTGCCTTTCGAAGATTTGATGAAAAAATATTAAACCGTTCACAAGTTATTCAAAAACCACATTTCCCATTATAATCAAAGGGGAAAATTAGTTGTGCATCACAAAAGTTTTGCAAATGCCATTTTCACTTTCACAAATGGCCCTGTTACATTCATGATTCTGTCATCTTGTTTTCAGTTAGTGACACAGAAAAAAGCCTGGTGTTTAAAATTGGGAACCTCTAGGTAAACACTGACTGTTGTGTTTACCTAGTGGGGTCCTGAGGATGCTAGCCCTAACTTTTTTGGGGTGTTAAACCCCCCAGAAATGCCTCTTCTAACTTTGAGGGAAAAGTACTTTTGCAAAATACTTTCTCAAATGTGAAAGTTTTGTGATTTGTTTTGTGAATCTTTCAGGATTTGCTAAAGTATTGTCAAAATAACTGCAAATCTTTGCCATCCTCCTGCAACAAAATGGTTTGGTCTTTTTGGCTGTCATTTTCAGGGTGGCAAGCCCTAGTACAACAGGTGTGCCTTTTGGTGGTTTGGTACATAAACATTGAACATAGTTACAACATTCCAAAGCTGAGAAATGTTCCCATAGGATAACATTGCAGTGCCAGTGACGTCTTTCCGGGCCCATATCTTGAAAATGGTTCAAAATACGGATTTTTTCGTCTCAAAAATTCTTGGTCCCTGAGTGCAGAAATGGGTTATAAAGCCATGAATACCATAAAATTATTTTTTTTTCCAACTTGTACAGTTCCTGAGATATTTGGGAATGAGTGTTCCAATTGCCCATTTTCATGTTCATAGGCCACTATTATGCCCTCAGAGTTAGCACTCACAGTGCTTTCAGTACCTGTATCTCAGAAATGATGTAAGCTATGGATTCAGTTGATTATGTTGTGAGAACTACTCACTCTCATGATTACAACCACACTTTAATTTTTTTCCTGCCTGCTATGGTTCCCAAGACATTGGCAAATTTGTGTTACAAGGTTTCTTTGGCCTATAGGGCTGCTGTATGGCTCTGTGCTTATGTATAAGTGGGAGTGCTGGGCCCTGAGGGCCAGTGCTCCCACAAACACATATCATTATGCAGAAATTGGCAGCTTGGTGGGAGCGCGGTGCCCGGAAGGCCCCGTGCTGCCACCAACACATACCATTTACTATTTGTATTACACTTTCTCAAAAAGAAGGGAAATTCATTGCAAAAAAATTCAGTTAATGCATCAGTCAGGGTTTTTTCCATAGGGACAAAAGTGTAGAAGTTGAACATTAGGGTTACCACCTCACCACCCCACACCCATGGCCCATCCTCAAACCTCTAACTCCACATTCCCCCACCCCCACTCCCCCACACACATGCAAGACACATGCAAGATTGTAAGACACTGTACCTGTCAGTTACATCTGTAAACACAATAATCACTACACTGTACTCCTTTCACATAACACTATGTAATGAAAAAACAAATACAGTATGATCAACTCTATACTGCCAGCACAGTATGATGACACATTATAGCTGGCATATATTTTCATGTAGTGAAAGTTAGTCTGCACAAACTTTCTAAATATTGATTTTTTGTGTCATAATTTATAATTGGTTTGCTGCAGGTATCACTGCTACCAGATAGGCATGTTGTAGCAGGACAGACACAGCTGACACATACATAGTACTTTTCAGATACTGCTCAGGTATGAACCTAGCACCATCACATGTTGTAATACTGCTGCATTACCTGGAAATACTCATTAGCAGCATGTTATGGTTAGCTTTGGATGTTACCACTATTGCTGTCACATGTTGTTTGTAAACTATACTACAAAACATTACTTTTATTATTACTACCATTTGTTATTAGGACTGACTCACTCTATTAAAAAAAAATATGCAAACATCCAGTGACTGTTGCTGGGGTTATCCAAACTGTTATTTCCAATACACCTATCTATAGATAATATACTGTGGCCCGGATATTCAAAAGGGTTGCGCCATGCGCCATAGGGTTGTGCCAGTGCAAGTCCGAAAATGCGCCATTCCACGATATTCAGCGGGAGGCAGTTGCACCACTGAAAACATGCTGAGCAACAGCGCAATGCAAATGAAGGCATGCGCAACCAAAGGGGGTGGATCCATGCATAAAGAGTGCAGTGTGATATTCAAAGGCTTGCACAATGCGCAACAGTGGAATAGCCGGAAGTTACCACGGCGGAAATGAGCCAAAATAAAAAGGCTCAAGGATGAGGCACAAGAAAGACAGGGAATGCTCATGAGGCAGCAACAGAGAACAGGCCACAGCAGCAACCAGTGCAGGCCAGGGAGTAGGCAGGACAGAATAGTGGCAGCCGAAGGTGTGTGGGGGCCACAGAGTTTGGAGGCCAGTAGGTGTACCCGGTGCAGTGGAGGTAGCAGTCAGGACAGCAGGGGGAATAGAACAACAACAGCTGGGGGGACAAAAGCCAGGGAGATGGACAGTGCCACCTTCCACATGGAATCTGTAGTGAGGGGGTGAGAAGGCATGCTGCAGGGGAACGTGGCCGTGGAAGGCCCATCAGCGGCACGCCTCAACAGGCAGTACCGCGCCCACATCAGCTTTGAGCTGTATTCGGATGTCAAGATTCTGGGCCGGTACTGCCGGAACAGGACAATACTGAGGCGGCTCTGTGAGCTGTGCAGTGATGTGATGCAGGCATCTTCACAAGGAGTCACGCCTGTCAGTGGAGACAAAGGTAACAGCCTGCATGTGCCTGCTCACCACGGGTACCTTCCAGAGGCCAACAGGGGACACCACAGGCATAACACAGTCGGCCACGTCACGCATCCTCACCCAATTCCTCAACGCACTGCTACCACAAGCTGCGGAGTACATCCATTTCCCCAGCACTGCAGCAGAGCGTACAGCAAACATACAGGAGTTCCACAGGGTAGCACGTATGCCTGGCATGCTAGGGGTGATAGACTGCACCCATGTGGCCATTCGCATGCCACCTGGCCCTGATGGGGCCGCATATCACAACCAGAAGGGGTACTCCAGTGTCAACTGCCAGGTGGTGTGTGATGCCAGTGGGTGCATCATCAATGTCTGTGCCACGCACCCTGGTGGAGCACATGATTCATTCATATGGTACCAGTCTGCACTGTGCCATCGATTCAAGAGTGGGAACATCCCCACAGGACACCTAGTGGGTGAGTATGCATGTAGGAGCGGCAAAGTTGGGGGACAGGTGAGCAAGTCACAGGTGCCATGGGGGTGGCACACAGGGCTAGCAACAATATGGACCTGAACATGACACTAACCTCCACTATCTCCACACAGGTGACAGTGGATACCAACTCCATCCCTGGCTGCTCACACCCTACCGCGCCCCACGACCCCATCGCAGCAACGCTCAATGAGGCACATGCCGCACATGCAACATCATCGAGCAGGTGTTTGGGATGCTGAAGGCACGCTTGATGCCTAGACACTCCAGTGGTGCTCTACAGTGCAGCCCCTCAAAGGCCTGTGGGATATTCTTGGCCTGTTGTATCCTGCACAACATGGCCAAAGACTGTGGGATAGCCAGACAGGTCGAGGAGGGTCAGCGATGGGGATGCCAGTGATGCGGTGATGATGGGATGAGCAGCCCCCTTGGACGGGGTGACCCTGACTGATCTGGCAGGCCCAGCTGCATGGGACACCAACACAGAGGAACACTTTGTACAACACAGGTAAGTCATGGGGCCATGTGCAACCAACACTGTCTAGGCGCAATCCACATACATAACAGACCAGGGGTGCATGACGGCAAGGGAGGGAAGGGTACAGGCACACAAACACACCATCAGGGAGGGGTGAATAGTTACACACTACATAGACACACACACACACCAGGCACACAGTACACAGGGGCAGTTGCACAGCAGAGCAGAAACAGACATGTCAAACACACAGATCCACAGACCACCCCACCACCTGTACTGTCCATGTACATGTCTCAGATGCTGGGCACCCTTGCACCTTGGTGTACAGTACAATGCAGGCATCATGCACACACACCTGTGGACAGCAGTCAGCTGGGTGCAGGTGGTCTGTGTGATGGCATGATGCAGGGCACCCACCGGTGTACTGCCCACCAAGACACACATTGCACACAGGGCAGCACCAGACAGGGCCCGCACTGGGAGACAGGTCAGTCAGGTGGCACTGAGCTACGGCCACCACGGATGCATGGGTGGCCCCGCCGTGACCCAGCCGCACTGACAGGCTGATCATGGGCCACATGGGGTGTCACTGATGGACCACCAGGGGTCCCACTGCGTGAGCGCGACCTTGTCCACACAGGGGTCTGCAGCATGCCGAACATACCTGCACCAGGGGTGCTCGGGATGCCCACAGCAGAACCCGGCATCGACAGGCTAGGTGTCACACAATGCCGGGAACGTGGAGTGGAGAGTGTACTGCATGGTGTGTGCGGTACAGGGGTACCTGACAGTGTGCTCAATGCAGCCACGACAGCGACCAATGCCTGGGTCAGTCTGTCAATGGCTGCGGTCACATCCATCCGCATTTGAACCATCTCTGCCAGGATCCTTGCACTGTCCCTGCTGTGCCACTCCACAGCCACACACAGTGCCTCCACGGACATTGCAACCCGCATCTGCTGCTGTACTGATGCCTGCAGCAAGTGGGTGTACTCATCAAACGGGTCGTCTGCCAAATCGGCAACCTGTCCCCGCGGGGATGGAAGGACCTGATGCTCAACACCCCTTGAGGGTGGGTGCTGTTCACCAGGATCAGGTATGGGCAAGTCAACAGGCGGTATGCATATGCCACTGCTGAACCCTGTACCCCCAGACCCGGTGGGTGAGTGCCGCTGCTGCCCCTTTTCTGCTGTGCCCAAGGGACCTGCCCTTCCAAAGCTGTGTCTGCAACAGTGCCAGGGACCTGCAGAGCCACCGGTGCTGCCCCACCGGTGCTGACAGGCACAGCCTAGGACTGTGCTGACATGCTGGAACACAAGTTGGAACCCTCTAGGTCCATGGGCATGGGCTGTCCTGCTGTGTGTCCATTATGTGACACACACGTGTCACTGCCCATAGCACACATTGGATCATCAATGGTGCAGGTTTGTGCCACAGCCTCAGCCACAGCGTGCTGGCATGCTTGCATGCCAGACTGCTGGGACACAGGAAGGGCACCCACACACCTGACTCACCGACATGGGAGATGGCGGCCAGGCGTGCACACTGGTGCAATGCATGCCGGCTACCAGCAGAGGTGGATCGACCCTCCTCCAACTCTGGCTGCACATCCACAGTGCACGGGCCCACCACCACTGTCCCCTGCAGGCACACAGGAACTGTAACAGAGAATGAGAACATGTTAGTGCATGGATCAACCTTCCCCCACCCCCACCATGTCATACCATGCAGTGATGGGCTTCCACCTGTCTGGAAGCCACCTCCTGGAACGCCCTTGATGGCACTGCGCTGCATGGATGCAGCAAGATGGTCCTTCACTGGGGTCAGCTGCGCCACCTCTGGCTGGCCCCCGCCTATGGCAGTGCATGCCACCCTAAGTGCTGCCACCTTCTCCTTAACCCATCTCCTGTCTATCCCCACCTTCTTCTTACATTCCTGCACTGAGTGCTGGTGGCTTCTGTGCAGGTTCACGGTGCGAGCTACCCCCTCCCATGCAGCAGCACGGGCCTGAGGGGTGCACTGCCGTCCACTGAGTAGTGGCTCCTCATCCAGGTAGGCCTCATAGAGTGCCTCTGTTTCAGCCTTTGTGAAGTTGTGCCTTCTCCTCCACCCACCATCATCCTCCTCTCCCAGTCCTTGCTCAGCCATGTCATGGTCTGTATGGGTGGAAGTGGACACCTGTGCCTGTGCAGTTCACAGCATTATCCCATGATCATAGTCCATAACATCACACAGCATGCAACCCACCTATCACCTGCAGTAACCGACTATGGCCACTGCAGATCACTGTCGCACATTTATAGCGCAATGCATGCAAATTAGGAGTGGAGCAACTTTAATGGGATGCAAATCATGCCGCTGCGCCTTTGAATGGCTGATCAGCTGATTTGCATATGACGGTTGAATATCGCGCTGTTGCGCTTTGCACATTACGGTTGAGCCAGCTGAGCCTATGGCACAGTTCTGTGACTGCATAGTACACTGCACTGCACATGCCCAGGTATCCTACGCAGGCGTCTGCCACGCTAATTACGTGCTGTGCGCAGTCAGCTATTCTGGACATGGCCACCATTGTGACTGTGGTGCTACAGTGCTGGTCACCACATGGCGCTCTGGCACAACTGCACAATAGTCCACTGTGGCACTGGCACTGGCACGCAGGCGACCACTCACGCTGGATGTGTAGACGTCCGATGGTGCTGTGTGTGGCCTTGTGCCAGAGACATGACCTTGTGCCCGACCTGTGCCCCCTTTGTGCTGTACGTCTGGCATGTGTGCAGCTCTATCACACTGCTTGGTAACAGTGTGATAGGTACCGACGGCGCTGCCTGAACAGTGTGATAGGGACAGACGGGGTTGTATTGCGCAACATTTCCACGTGGGGTTGCCGCACTGCTGAGCGCCATATTGCCTACTGTCAAGTTGATGACATGGAACGCAGAAGAGCTCCCCAGTGGAGTGGCTTAGAGGTGGCCAACCTAGTGGCCATGGTGGAGCCTCACTATGGGCCACTGTTTGGGGGGAACCCCTAGACATGGCCTGCACCCAAGTGGTGGCAGGTGGCCACCGCGCTGGAGCAGGTCATAGGGCGGGCGAGGATGGCGGAGTAGTGCAGGCACCACTACAGTGACCTGCACAGGAGGGAGCAGGCACTGCTGGCATGCCTCAGGTTCCATGCCAGGAGGGGCATTGTGCCAAGGCCAGGTGGGTGAGCCATCTATGCACCTGTATTGTCCACAGGGGTATAACTGTGTATTGGGGACAGAGCATGGGGGAGGGTTGTTCCATGGTTGGCTGTGTCAGTGTTTGCAGGTGTGTGATGCATGGGTCTGGCTGTGTGGGCAGGCACACTCATTGGGGCAGGGGGCTGTCTGCGTTTGGATCTCACTAATGTGTTTCTCAACATTTGTTTCCCACAGGTGTGGAGGAGCGGAGGAGGGCCCAGGCTGAGGCGCACAGGGGAGCTGCAGGGGTGGCCGGCAGAGGAGGCAGAAGTATGGGCCTGCAACAGCAGCAGCAGCAGCATCAGCAGCAGCCACTGCAGCTGCAGCAGCAGCTGGATGAGGGTGAGTGACATTACATCATGGATGCTATTGCGTGCAATGGGGGGATTAGGGCATGGCCACCATCCATGGACAACACTGCCATGCATGCGATGTGTGACAGTCAGCACTGTTCAGTGGCAATGTATGTCTGTGAGTGCATCACTGGTGGTCCACGCATGCACTGGGCACATGGCTGTGGCACTACCTTCCCACCATATAGACATGTCACTGTACTGCCTTGGTTGTGCTGTGCTGGGCATGGGTGGGGTGTGTGTGTTGGGGCACACATGGCTGTTGCTGCCTGGTTGGGCTTGGCCCGTGCACAGTCACTGTGAGTGTATGCAGTCCATCACAGGGGCGGGGCACTTGGCTGTATGCCATGCATACTGGGTGGGCTTCAGGGTTGTGTACAGTCCTAGCCATTGATTCTGTTCCCTTGCCCTAGGTGTCATGCGCAGGATAGAGCAGGCCATCCACTGCCTGTTGGAGATTTCTCAGGAGTCACTCAGCATCTTCAGGGAGATGAACCAGCGGGGTGTGCGATGCCAGAGAGGGACACGGGGTCTGAGCTGGCCTGTGGACCTGCAGCCTGGGGGGCAGTAGCTACCCCACATCTACACCCTTTACCCTTCCCTCACACCCTGCCTTCCCTCACCAAGTTCTTCACTCCTACTCCACACCCACCCCTACCTTGTACCTGTACCCCCACCCCTGTATTGTATATAATTGTAAATAGTGTTATTGTTGTTCCTGTTATTGTTC
Source organism: Neoceratodus forsteri (assembly GCA_016271365.2). Classification (NCBI taxonomy): domain Eukaryota; kingdom Metazoa; phylum Chordata; order Ceratodontiformes; family Ceratodontidae; genus Neoceratodus; species Neoceratodus forsteri. Next base: position 213,976,243 of record CM028135.1, on the reverse strand, counting down.
TTGTTCTGTTTTTCATTGAATACATATATCTATTTTGTTATGAATACTGTGGTGGTCTCTGATTTGCAGCTGGCTATAGGTGCTCAGTTGCAGTGGTGTGCATGACATCTGGTGTGATGTGGTCCTGAGATTGTGTGTGTGTGTGCATGGGGGGGTGTCCCTGGTGTTGTGGTGGCTGTCATCTGGTCTGGCCGTGTGCTGCCCCATACCACTGTGGGCACCTGGTGGGTCTGGCTTGTATGGTTATGTGGTACACATGGTTGCATTGTGCCAGGTGGGGGGGCATGGTGGTTCCGGCAGGGCCAGTCACAGTCACTGCTCATGGGTGGTGTCTTGGGGTTCCAGAGCACAGTGTGCTGTGCACAGTGGGGCTGTGGTACACCTGGGTTGTCCTGACCCTTGTGTGGCAGTATTTGCTTGCCAGTGGTGTGCTGGGGCACCGTGGCCCAGCTGTGCTTTGTAGGCTTGTCCCATGGGCCAGTGGATATTCCGTCCCTCCACCGGTGATGCTGTGCTTCGGTGTGGGGGTGTGTTGTTAGTTCTACACTGTGTTCCTGTGCCCATCTGTGGCATGGGGGGTGGGCCCCTGCCTACCTCCCTGGTTGTGCAGTTCCATTGCTCTGCTGCTGGGGGCTCCCTGCTTGTGCAATGGCGCATCTCGACTGCTCAGCTGGGCTAGCCTTGTTTGCGCTATGGCGCGACATGTGTCAGCTTGCTACCTGGTTACGCTATGGCACAGGTTGTGCGATATTCAGAACGTTGGCTGGTTGGCTACTTGACTTGGCTCCACGCTTGAATATTGCAAACTGTTACATATGCGTAATTGACTTGTGCTTGCTCCTGCTATTGAGCACATTTGGGCGCAGTTTGAATATCTGGGCCAGTGTGTTTCATCATTTCTTTACAATTGAAATATAGACATCTGCTTAAATCTTGGTATTTATGTTTGTAACAGAAAGATGTTTACTGTAGACCATCTCCATGGTTGCCAGCATGTGCGTGTACCCACAAAGCACTCTGATGGCAGAAGAATTCATACAGTTGCTGGACCATGATGATGGATGTGTATTGTACTGCTTGCATGTATATGTGTGTGTGTGGGAGGGAGAGTTAGGGTTTGAGTATGGGGCATGGAGGTGGGGTGGTAACCCTTAACGTTGAATTTCTACACTTTTGTCACTGTGGAAACAACCCTAACTGATGCATTAACAGAGTTTTTTGCAACAATTATAGTGGCACCGTAGTGCCATTATAGTTAGGTTGAGTACCTCATTTAAGGTTAAATCTGAAATTTGGCAGCTTTATAACTTTGCCACCGTATGATGAATTTGCCTGTAATTTTGCAAGCACCATCTGGTACCATAGATCTTTGGATCTGCCAAGTTTGTAATGGTTGGATATACGGTTCTGGAGATATAGAGCACCATACAATGCACAAATTATGCATTTTTGCACATTCTTTGCTCGCACCTACAGGTCGCGTGGTTTGCATGACTGGTTCAAAACCTTCAGGGAATATGCAGCCAGGGTCCTCAATGTGCCTTTTGAAGATTTCATGAAAACATATTAAATGGTTCTAAAGTTATTCAAAAAACAGGTTTCCCATTATAGTCAAAGGGAAAAGTTAACAAATAGTGCGAAAGTGTCACAAATGCAGTTTTTAGTGTCACAAATGACCCCTGTAGTCTCACAAATCCACCATATTGTTTTCAGTTGGTGGTCAAAAAAATGCTTGGCATTTAAATTTGGGATCCTCCAGGGACACAATTCTTGCTGTGTTCACCTAGTCGAATACTGAGGATGCTAGCCATGTCTTTTTTTTGTGGTTAAACACCCCAGAAATATGATTTTTAAATTTTTGTAAACAGTAGTGTCACAAAGTAGTGTCATACATGCAACACTTTTGTGATTTTTTTTGTGAAAGTGTCGCAAATCAAGACACTACTTCATGACACTATGCCCCAAAAAATAGGAAATCTTTGCCACCCTGCTGCAAACAAACGGTTTGGTCTTTTGGCTGAAATTTGGAGGAAGAAAGCCAAGATCACACAGATGAGCTTTGTATGCTTTGGTGACAAGATATTTGAGGGCTGCAAAGTTACAGCACTCGAATTTGAAGATTGTTCCTTAGTCTAACATTACGACATCCGCCCTGCCTTTCGGGCCCCGCATATCTCGGCGAGATACAGACTTTCATCAGAAAATGCATAGTCCCTGCTAGGGGGGCTAAATGTAAAACTAGCCTAGAAAGTCATAAATAATATGAGATTTAAATTTTTTCTCGTCCTACAGTTCCTGAGATATAAGCAATTTAGCATTCCAGGGCCCAGATATTCAAAAGGGTTGCACCCCGGCGTGATATTCAAATGGGAAGTGTGCCTGACACAAATCCCGATGCGCCAGAGTGCATCAGTAATGTATGCAGCGCAGGTGGGGGGGGCATGCCCATGCATACTCTGCACATCCCGATATTCAGCCCAGGATGTGCTGAGTCCATGCATGCGCAACCCCTACTTGTGCCGTACAAAGTTGATCCAAAAAAAAAGGAACAACAGCGGGCCACCCACAGGTGAGCTGCCATATATGCAGGGCGCAACATGGCAGCTGCCACCTTTGGGTTGCCACCCAAGCTAATGGCTGCACCCGATCGTGGGCATACATACAAATATGGTCCTCCAAATCTCTCTGGTGGTCCAGTGGACCGCTGTCAGCCTGATCACGGCATTTGTAAAAGAAAATAACTCAATATCCCTGATGGTCCAGTGGACCGCTCTCAGCCTGATCACGGGCATTAGTAAAGAAAATAAATCAATATCCTAGTGGTCCTGTGGACCCCCTCCCACCACCCACTGGCCCCACCCACCACCCCGCTCCCTCCAGTCAGCGGGGTGCGGCTTCTCCTCCACCTGCTGCCCCTGCCACCCGCCGACTGACACCTATCTGGAATGTAGTACAGTGCCGGGCTGCATGCCCATTGGCTCACGCTGTGGACCAAAGGGCGCACAGCCCTACCATCAGTGTCAGTCGGTGGGTGGCGGGGCAGCAGGTGGATGGGGTGCTGCTGCCCACTGCTGACCAAGGGGGAGCAGGATGGTGGGGCTCAGTGGGCGAGTGGGGAGGGGGGTCCACTGGACCACCAGTGATATTGGATTTATTTTATCAACACTTAAGCCCGCTATTGGACTTACAGCACTCCACTGGACCACCAGGAATATAGGAGTTATTTTCTTTTACAAATGCCTGCGATCAGGCTGACAGCAGTCCACTGGACCACCAGGGATACAGGAGTTATTTTCTTTACAAATGCCAGCGATCAGGCTGTGGGGCCATTGCCGTGCTGCAGGGAGTGTCGGTCCCCAACAGCTGCTGCCTGGCAGGCGCTAGGTGCAAATCGCCAGGGATGAGGCGCACTACACATGCAAATGGAGCCATAATGACATGCAAATAGTCCCATTTGCACCTTGCATACATTATGGCCCATTTGCATGTGCACTTTGAATATCGTGGTTGCTGCACATAGCACAACGGAACTTGTTCTAGCGCATCCCCTGCTCCACTCTGGCCACTTGGCGCACTGGTGGCTGGTGTTTTATATTCAACTATGCTGCGCCATGGTGCAGCTTCATTGAATATCGCCCAGTCAATGCCCCTGTGCAGACAAGTTGCGCTTTGCCCAGGCTTGCACCACAGCCTGGCGCAGTTTGAATATCCGGGCCTCAGTGTTCATTTTCTGCTGTGAGGGCCATTATCATGCTTACATTCTTTGTATTCACTGTGTTTCTGAATGCACCTTTTTTGGAAACAAAGAGTGTGCATTTGTGTTACTGTTACAGTTAACATTTTCACTTGCTTTCCATAACTGCTCGCATTAGCGTTTCCATTTACATCACCATATGCATTATCCTTTGCATTTGTGCTTGCATTTGCGTTACTGTTACCATTTGTATTTTCATTACTGTTTTTGTTTACGTTTACTTTTGCATCACCGTGTGCATTACCATTTGCGTTTGCACTTCTGTTTGCATTTCCGTTTGCGTTTGTGTTTCCTTTGGTGTCATCGTTGGTGTTACCATAAGCATTTGCATTTCCAGTTGCATTACCATGACAGCGCACATAATGATTTGCATTTGCGTACGCATTTGTGTTTTAGTTTGTGTTAGTGTTCCTTTTGGCATCATCACTGGTGTTACCGTAACCGTTTGCATTTCTAATTGTGCTACCGTTACTGTTTGCGTATTTGTCACCATTTGCATTTCTGCTGGCCTTAGTGTTTGTGTTTTCAGTAGTGTTTCCATTGTCGATTGCGTTACTGTTTTCTTCTGTGTTCTAGTTGCCATTTGCATTTTCGTTACCATTTGCATTTCCATTGGCGTTAGCGCTTGTGTTACTGTTTTCCTTAATGTTTGCGTTTCTGTTGCTGTTAGCATTTGTGTTACCATTTGCATTACCATTTTTGTTTTCATTAACATTTGCGCTTGTATTTATCATACCATTTGCGTTATCATTTACGTTTGCGTCACCATGTGTGTTACCATTTGCACCTGTGTTTGCATTATCGTTAACGTTACTATTTTATTTTACCTCACTATTTCCATCACCATTTGCATTAACATTACCATTTCTGTTTTTGCATTTGTGTAGTGCAGTGCAAAACATTATGTTTTTGCTATTTTTCTGCGCTGTCTTCTACGATACATAGCACAGCCAGTGTGTGGTTGATTGGTCTGAATCTTAGCAGGTAGAAAGACCTTTGTTCTAGGAACATGACAGTTTTTGTTAAAGATGTTGTTCCGTTCCAGAGTTATGTCCATTTGCAGTTGGTCTGCTTCACCAGGTCTGCCATTTTAGTACATTTTCAGCCATGATTTCCGCCATTTTGTGGTGGAAGACTTCTTAAAGGTACAGAAACATAAACATTGAATATCTCTGGAATGGTTTGGTCTTTTGACATGAAATTTAGAGGGTTTTGCGTGGATGTCCTGAAGATGTGAATTATTCTCACTACATGTTTGAAAAATAATTCACTGTGGAGATACTGCATGATGCAGTTAATGTTTTGTGCATAGCATTCTGCATAGTGCTACTGCCTTTACATTTATAGCTTAGGTAGCCCTAGTAGCACAGAGGTGCCTAACAGTGGTTTCATGTGTAAAATATTAACAGGTGCGGAATTATGCCACTCCAATGAATGAAAATATGGTTCATTATGCTTCTATAACTTCTGCACCATGTGTCTGATTTGCATGGCATTTGGAATGTCCAAAGATTTATAGTGCATCTTTCAATGTGCCAATTTTCAGATTGCTGGCACTTATGGTTGCTGAATTGTGCATGTTACATTGTTTGCTCGTGGCGCTGTGTGACCATTGAATGGATGTAAACACAATTCTGGACACACAGTGTGCCATGATACATGTCTTCATTTAACAATTTTCATTTCAGTCAGTCATACAGTTTTTGTGCAGTGAAGTGACAAAAAAATCACAGGCATCAAGGTATGCGTTGAGGTCACCGGTCCTAACTCTCACCCAATTCTCCTATTCTGCACTGCATCAGCTTATTTACACATGGAATGGGGTAAGAGTTAGGCTGACTACCCCAATGCACCCCGATGCCTTTTGGTGGGGACAGGGTGGTGTGGGGTGCAAGGGTGGCAACCTTAACAATCAATTTCCCTCACTTTGTCACTGTAGAACAACCCTAACTGATGCATTAAACATAGTTTTTACCATGAAGAAATATATTAACCCAAAAATGGGCACACAACTGTGGAGGCCACAGTATCACCTGAGGCAAACATGCACCCCACCGGTGACAGGTGGCAACCCAGCATTGTGACGGTCACAGTGGATGACCTGCAGGGACAGCACCCACTGACAAGGCAGCAGACCTGGCAGGCCACAGACATGCAAGGGTGTCAGCTGCACAGGCCAAGGGCAGCTTGACAGGGGCACAATGGACACAGAGCAGGCACCATGGAACATTGCACACAGCAATGCAATGCACAGAGAACAACACACACCACAGCAAACACAACACAGAGCAAAGTATTCTTGAATTTTGGCCAGAATTGGGAGTAGGGAGATGGGATGGTAATTTCCTGGAGTGGAGGGGTCACCACCCTTAGGCAGGGGGATAACAGTCACCTGCTTCCATGCACATGGGATTTTGGCCATCAAGAAGGAGAGATTGAGCAAGTCAGCTAATGGAGCTGCAATGGCGGGGGTGGATAAATGTAGTATTTTGGCGTCCAATTCAGAGGGGTATTTGCCTTTGTCAGGGTTAAGGGCTCTCAGAGCTTGAAACACTTCCATCGGGGATACTGGTCAGAAGGAGAAACTGGTGGTAGAGGCAGTGTTCTGCGATTTTGGTGAGGTATTTGGCTTTTGTAGGTCATGCTGGAGACTGTGTAGGAGAGAGGCTCCACTGCTGGTGAAGAAGACATTGAAAGCAGAGGCTTCTTCACCAGGGTCAGTGATGGGCCAGCCAAGGATTGATAGTGTTGGGGTTGGTGGTTGGGCAGGAGTGGAGAGGAGGGATTTGATGGTTTTCCAAAAGTTGGTAGGGTGGTTAAGATTTGTGTTCAGCACCGACGTGAAGTATTTCTGTTTGGTCTGTCATATGGATTTAGTGCAGGAGCTAGGAGGAACAATAGTTTTGTAGGGATTCCTGGGAGTTAATTAATTTGTGTTTTTCCATGCCAGATCCCTGATGTGGCATTGGTTAATGATATCGGCAGAGACCCAGGAAGGTGGGAGCCTTTACTCTTGTGCTTTTAACGGGCTTGATAGTCCCATACCTCTAGGAAGCATGTTTTGAAACTATCGAGAGTGGCGTCAATGGATGGAGCATTTGGTATGAAGGACCAGTCAACCTGAGTCAGGTCATACAAGAGAGATGGTAGAGATAGGGATTTGTAGGATCTAGCTAGAAATGTCCTGGGTGGGGTTTAGAGGGTTGATGTACTTTTCTCACCATATATATCATGTGGTGATCACTTAGGGAGTTGGGGAGCAGGCCTGCACCCGTAGTCCTGTGTGGGTGGAAGTGAGTGCCCAATCCAGGAGGATTGGTTAGCGTTTGGGATTTAGCCTGTAGGTTGTGAGATTTGTTGGGAGAGGTTCAGGGCATTTACTTTGGTCACGTAGTTTGGTGCAGTTTTGGCTAGCCAGCTGAAATTGAAGTCAAAGAGGACATAAAGCTCACCTGCTGCGGAAGTAGATTTTAATTTTGCCAGATGGTCTAGGACACTGGGCATGGGGGTGCTAGGAGCACAGTAGGATCCCGAACAAACACAGGGGTGGAGTGGGGAGTGCAAGTTTGATAGTTAAGTTCTTGATTAGTGGAGAGGGACAGAGATGGACCTGGGTGAACTGAAGCTTAGCAGCGATAAACATGTCGATACCACCCCCCTTTTTCTTACCCAAGCAGTCTTGCCTAATTAACGAGTAGCCCGGTATGGCTATGGCAGAGTCTGTGTGGTGAGGTTTTAGCCAGGTCTCAGATAGTATAAGGATGTCTGGATGAAGTGATAGAGCAGTGAGTTGAAGTTCTGGTACTTTATTCAGGATGCTACATATGTTGAGGTGCAGTATTCTGAGGCACTTGAGGAGAACCAGTGGGGTGGGGGGATTGGGAGGGATAGGGCCAGGGTTAGATTCAATATCCCCTGCCAGTATAAAGAGCAGAGTGATAAGGCATATGGTTTTGCACCAAGCAGGTCTAGTTTTGTGATAGGAGTCAGGTACTTGAGGGGTTAGCGCATTGACATCAGCTATAAGGTTTCTCAGGACAGATAACCCAGGGACAAAGGAGGGAGAAAGAATGGATGTGCCAGGTCCCCAATTATGAGAGGTTCTTGAGGAAGTTGTTGTGGGAGAGAGGTTGAGAGGAAGAGGCGGGGAGTCATGATGGTGTAGTGGAGAAGGTGAAATGGGTGCCGTGGTGGGGAGATGCCTGGGAGAGAAGGCTATGGGAATATACAGTAAGATTAGTGGGAGGACAAGCAGCAGCATTTTGCCTTCTCTAGTTGCAGGCAGCAGAGCTTGTTGTAGCGGCCGCTAGTGGTGGCAGCAGATAAGCTGCAAATGGAAGAGTGGGCTGATTGGTTCCAGTGCCTTTGCGGTCACATGCTCCCATGTATAAAGCCAGGATCCCTGAGGGTGATGGTGGGGTGGTAGGAGCTGGCATGTAGTGCCAGCAGGGTAAGCACACGCCGTTTCAAACAGAGCAGTAGGCGCTGTTCCAGTGAGTGCGGTCCCGTACCTTGCTTCAGCTCGGGGGGGGGATCTCCGGATTGCTGGGGAGGGCAGGCTGAGCCTCGCAACCCGTCCTTCAGGAAGGGCTGGTGTCTCCAGGGCCTCGCGACCAACAGCAGCTTGCTTCAGCTTGGGGGGGTCTCCGGATTGTCTGGGGAGGGCAGGCTGACCCTTGCGACCCGTCCTTGAGGGAGGGCTGGCATCTCCAGGCCCTTGCGAACAAAAGCAGCTTGCTTCAGCTGGGGGGTCTCTGGATTGTCTGGGAGGTAGGCTGACCTCACAGCCCATCCTTCTGGGAGGCGTGTCTCTAGGTCTTCACGACCAACAGCAGCTGAGGGAAGAAGGAGAGAGTGGAGAGATTTATTGTCCACAGGGGAGGTGTGGCTAACTGACTAGGCACAGGTATAGCTGAAAGTTCACAGAAAAGGACTGTATGTTTGCTTGCTTGTGAATTCTCAAGTCACAACTTAACATTCAGGCAGCTTTAACAATTAATATATATAGACTACATAGCAGGAGAAGCTGTACTCAGAGACAAATTCTATGGCAAAATGTTTGCAGTTAAATTATCTAATGGCTTGCAGGCAGGAGTGACTACACTTAAGGTAACATTCAGGATAACTGAAAAAGTCTGTCTAAATGATGTTAAAAGTGAGGAAAAAACTATCTGTACTGCTAGGCTGACTTTTAAGGCAGACTTTAAGGCAGTGGAATTCGGCAAAAAGAAATGCAGAGTTCTAATTCAATTTTGGCGCCAAGAGCACACGCCATTTCAAACAAAGCAGCAGGCACTATTCCAGTGAGCATGGTTCTGTACCTTGCTTCAGCTCAGAGGGTTCTCTGGATTTTCTGGGGAGGGTAGGCTGACCCTCGTGACCCATCCTTCAGGGAGGGCTGGCATCTCCAGGCCCTCACCACCAACAGCAGCTTGCTTCAGCTCGGGGGGGTCTCTGGATTGTCTGGGGAGGGCAAGCTGACCCTCGCCACCTGTACTTCAGGGAGGCTGATGCTTCCAGGCCCTCATGACCAACAGCAGCTTGCTTCAGCACGGGGGGGGCTCTGGATTGTCTGGGGAGGGCAGGCTGACTCTTGCAATCCGTCCTTCAGGGAGGGCTGGTGTCTCCAGGCCCTCGTGACCAAAAGCAGCTTGCTTCAGCTCAGGGGGGTCTCCGGATTGTCTGTGGAGGGTAGGCTGACCCTCGCAACCCATCCTTCAGGGAAGGCTGGCGTCTCTAGGCCCTCGCGACCAACAGCAGCTGAGGGAAGAGGAAGAGAGTGGAGAGATTTATTGTCTGCAGGGGAGGCGTGGATAACTGACTAGGCACGGGTATGACTGAAAGTTCACAGAAAAGGACTGTATAAGTTTGCTTGCCAAATCTCAAGTCACAACTAGCTTTCATTCAGGTAACTTTAACAATTAATAAATATAGACTACCTAGCAGGAGAAGCTGTTGTACTGGAGACAAATTTATGGCAAAATGTTTGCAGTTAAATTATCTAATGGCTTGCCGCAGGAGTAACTACAATTAAGGTAACATTCAGAATAACTGAAAACGTCTGTCTAAATGATATTAAAAGTGAGCAAAACTATCTGTACTGCTAGGCTGACTTTAAAAGGCCGACTTTAAAAGCAGTGGAATTCGGCCAAAGAAATGCAGAGTTCGATTCAATTTTGGCACCAAGAGCACATATGCTATTTCAAACAAAACAGCAGGCGCTGTTCCAGTGAGCACGGTCCTGTACCTTGCTTCAGCTCGGGAGGTCTCCGGATTGTCTGGGGAGGGCAGGATGACCCTCGCACCCGTCCTTCAGGAAGTGCTGACATCTCCAGGCCCTCGTGACCAACAGCAGCTTGCTTCAGCTCGGGGTCTCCGGATTGTTTGAGGAGGGCAAGTTGACCCTGCGTTACCGTCCTTCAGGGGCGCATCTCAGGCCCTCACTGACCAACAGAAGCTTGCTTCAGCTTGGGAGGTCTCTGGATTGTTTAGGGAGGGCAGGCTTACCCTCGTGACCCATCCTTCAGGGAGGGCTGGCATCTCCAGGCCCTCACAACCAACAGCAGCTTGCTTCAGCTCAGGGGTGGTTTCCCAATTGTTTGGGAGGGCAGGCTGACCTCATGGCCCATCCTTCAGGGAGGCTGGCATCTCAGGCCCTTGTGATGAACAGCAGCTTGCTTCAGCTTGGGGGTCTCTGGATTGTCTGGGGAGGGCAGGCTGACCTCGCGACCTGTCCTTCAGGGAGGGCTGGCATCTCCAGGCCCTCGCAACCAACAGCAGCTGATCTGCTTGTTACTATTTCAAACCCCAAAGACTCTGTAATACACTTAGGTAAAATATTTGATACATTTGATTCCTTCTCATACCTTAGACTGAACTGGGAAAATCTCAGGTTCTCTCTCTAAACTCTTGCATGAGACCAGGAGAATGCTTAGTAGTTGTTCAACCAGTTTTAAACTGTTCAGAGTACTTGACAGATCTAGGCATTGAGATCACTAAAGATACTGATAATTTTGGAAACTGAACTTGCTTCCTGTAATAAAAGAAATCGAAGCAAATGTACAAATATGGCAACGTCTTAATTTATCTCTTTGGGGTAAGATAAATTTGGTTAAGATTGTGGCCCCTAAAATATTTTACTATTTCCAGAACCTGACCCTCAGAATAGACAAAACTGTTTTGGATCAGTTAAATAAAATAACCAGGCACTTCTTGTGGAACTCTTCTACTCCTAGACTTTCCTTCCCAAAACTTAGGGCACATAGATCAGAGGGAGGCTTTGGTCTTCTAAACTGGGAGAAATATTATTTTGCCTTTCATTTCACACAAAGTAGTTGGCATCTACACTCCAGTTCAGAAGACTATCAGCCATTATGAGTTACAGTTGAAAAGCAGTTATTGTTGCCCTTTAAACTCTCCGACTATCTTTTTAATAAGCCCCCTTGCCCTTTTATGACAACATTTGCATTACCTCTTCTGTTTGGGCAATCAAAAGGATGCAACATTTATTACTATTTGAGGGACTACCTCCTCACTTGATGACAATTTGAAATAATGTGAACCTACTATATAATCAGCTTCCTATTACAGATTTTGGAAAAGAAAAGTGGGAGGGAAAGATCAGGGAATCCACAACTGACTCTGAGTGGGCTTCAGTATGGAACAACACTTACAGTAGCTGCAGGGAAGTCCAAGGTAGGACAATGCAGTATACAATTTTACTTTTTTATTACTATTCACCTAAGAGACTAGCCTCCCTGGGTTTTCAGTAAGAAGGAAAATGCAGGAGATGCCAGAGGAAAGATACGGACCATCTCCATATGCTCAGGTCCTGTTCCTGTATTAAAGGGATCTGGGACATGATCTATAAGGTCTGTGAGTCTGCCCTTGGAATAACATCCCCTTTACACCTAAATTTCTTATTCTTGGGATAAAGGAAGGTTCTGGGATTTTAAACAAACATCAGAATTCCATCATATGGTCAGTTGCTCTGCCTCTTAAAAGGGTTTTACTCTCTCACTGGAAATCACCTGACCCTCCTGGATATAGTGAATGAGGTAATAAAATGAGTAAGTTAATTAATAATATTCCTAAACCATCTTGTCATTCAATGATATTAAGAATAATTATAAATTTATAAAGCAATATTCAGTGTTTCTTCGGTGTTGTACTTGTTACTTCTTGATTGAGGTAATAGATATGAACTATTTGTTTACTCATATAGTGAGTTTTTTGTCTCAATTTTGTATATATGTAATGCTTATTTTATGAGACCTAATAATCAGTTATCATTAAGTGCTTTATGATTATTGCACCATTGTATCAAATATTGTGTTGTTAACTTTGGCTGTATCCTGTGTTCTTGGAAACTAATAAAATCTTTAAAGCAAAAAAAAACACTTAGGAAGGAAATCTTTCTTGTTTTGTGTCCTCCTACAAGTGATGTATTGCTTTGGGGAGTCCTGTGCACCACTTTTCAATGCTGCATGCTAGCAGAGCTGTAATAACAATTCTGCAGTATTGAACTTCATAGTGTATTGTTTGCACTGCCTATAACAGTACTGGAATGCAAATGTGCAGTAAACAGGGTTATAATAACTGCTTCTGTGGCTTGCAGGGTGTCAGCATCATTTTATAAAGTTAAGGCCTGAGGGTGTTGATGGTGGTGGGCTGGGGCATGGCCAATTGAGTTAAAGCACCCACCAAAACATTAAAAATGACATTTTTTTATCATGTACTACTTTTCCTCCACATTGCGGAGCGGGCCCCAATGACCGCCGCCACTGGCACCATGTCCCCGGACCAGGTCTGGCATCGTTATGGTGCCTGACTCACACAGGCCCCGTGAAATTAATGGGACCCCCAGGGCCCGTGACCAGGAACCAAGTGGCCATGCATCTCATATCAGGAGGCTCAGGGCTCAGCCATGAGCCACCACGACCCGCCACGTTATGCCATTACTTTTTGCCCCAGGGTGCCAGACAGGCACGATGTCTGATTCACCTCTCTGCAGATGTTCACCATACTCCTCCCTTCGAGATGCATGCCACTGACAGTGCACCTAGCCTCCACTAGGTGCCACTGAAGTGCACCGCATACCCTGTACCCACCCCAGAAGATGGAGAGTGGTCATGGGACACTCACTCCTTCTTCTCCCCAGCCAGCCCCCGGTGTCCTGAGTCTGTTCCCGAACCTGGGTCACCGGTGTGGTGCGAGGTGTGGCATCCAGCGCCTCAACCCTCAGCGCCACCGGGCAGGCACAAAAATGAAAATTAAGGGCCATGCATTCTTATGGGTGTGGGGCATCAAGGCAGTAGTCACAGGGAGATGCTGTCTGTCAGTGAGGGGGTGTTACTGCACATATTACAAATCTGATCAAGAAAAAATAATGGTGTGGGTGAACTCACTTGACCAGGAGGATTTACCCCTGACATCCTTGGCCCTACCACTTTCCAGACCCTTCTGCCACCTATGAGTGATATAGGGAAATAACATGTAGGGACACTTTAAAGAAATGTAAAAAGTATGATATTTACATAACAACAAAAAAGGAAAACAACAAAAATAAAACCCCTCTGGCAGCACAGGGAGACTTATTTTTTTGTTTATAATTCAATAAACTTTATTTAGTTTTAATATATTATTAAACAAAAACAAAAAGTAAAATACAATGTAAAATTCATGGATACAAGACCAATCCTGGTCGCAGTATCTGTGTTCAGATATACCTATTTGGACATATAGCGATGTCATGAAAACCAAACCATCTAGTTTGAATATGAGCTAACATAAAAGTACATTGCAACAGAGCAGAAGGATCAGTAAGATCTTTGGCTAAACAAAAGCAACAAAACAACAGGAAACTAAATAAAAAGAAAAAACCTCCCCCAACACACTCCCTCAACCACAACCCCCATACCCTCCCTTCTCCGCATAAGGACATCTGGTACATGAATTTTCTCTATTGCAACTGGATATAATTTTCCCAAAAGGACATCCAATCACTGAATTGCCTGCTTAAGGCTTCCATATTGTCAACAGTGTATCTGAAGTGCTCCATCTGTCTAAATAACTTTGCAGTCGATTATCCATTATCCATACTAGCAATATGCTTTTCCAACAGCAAAGCTTGTAAGATTTCTATGCCACTCTAATATTGTAGGTAAGGAATCATCAGTCCAATGTCTCATGAGTACAAGTTTAGCCACTGCATAAATAAGAACCATAAAGTATTTCTTAGATTTCAATGTTCCTTTTGGTAGTGATTCAGTAAACAAACTTCTGAAGAAAATAATGAGTCAAGGTTAGTATAGGTTTAGGTAATTGTCTATAGCCCTCCAGAATAATTGCACTTTAGGACACGCTCATAACATATGGTGAAGGTCCTCGTTTCCATTAAGGACTGGGGACAATGAGGGATAATACTTTACTGATTTTGTAAAGTTTCTGGGGAGTATAATATAAATTATTCATAATATTAAACTGTATAAGACGTAGACAGTCTTGCTTAACAAACTTATATACAGTAGGTTGCTCCATTTTTGCTGCCAGAAATCAGGTGTAGATGGGAGGGATAAGGCATTAACCCAATAATGACATATACCAGTTGGTAGCTGCATGTCAAGGGTCTGCAATTCCTTGTACACCGTGGATATTGGATGTGGATGGCTAGCTGCACTAAGTAAGGAGGGCAGGTCAGTTTAGGAAATTCAGGAGTCCCATTGTGGTTATAAAGGAGGAAAATCATTCATAACCTGCCAGTACTTGAAGGGGTATCCTTTTAATTCAGGAAAGCTTTGTAGGAGTTGATTATATGAAAGTATACTGCCATTGGGCATGAGGTCTTTGTCATGTTCCTTAAAGAAGGCCAAAACGCTACTGAGATAGGTTTCTGATGAATCTTAAAATTCGGATTGTTTAAGAGCAGTTGTTCTCCATCTACTTGCCAGTTTATTTTCAGGTAACTCTGCAGTTGAATCAAGGCTGTCAATGAACATCCTATTGGGGATTTCCAGAGGTTTTGGGGGATATATTTTGAAGAGGAATATAGTAAAGACAGCAATGAACATAGTGTGGGGGATACTAAGGTCCTTTCAATATCTAGCCAGGAGGGGAAGTAAGATCTAGGGTCTCCTTCATATAGTTGGGACATCCAATGTGCTAATTTTATAATGTGGATTGCTCCATAATAACTGAATAAAAATGGTAGAGAAAGCCCGCTATAAATGTATGGTGCCGTTAATTTATGATATGCCCATCTCACCATTTTGCCCTTCCAAATAAGTTTATTAAATAAGTTTCTGAGGTTCGAAAACCATGATTTAGGGAGATAAGGGGCCAACATATTGAGAGGGTACAAAATTCTGGGTAGAACATTCATTTTAATTATATTGATCCTTCCCCATAGGGAGATTTGTAATGTGTTTCATCTTTCTAGATCCAATTTTGTTATTTGGGCTAGTTTAAAAAGATTCTCCCCAAACAATAGAGGAATGTGTTTTAAGGATTTTAATACCTAAATAGGTTATGCCTTTATTTTCCCAGTATAATCCAAATTTTTCTACATCTGTTCTTGGTAATTTCTGATTCAAGGGGAAAATAGTAGATTTCGTCAAATTCAGTTTATAAAAGGAGATTTTTGAAAAAGACTCAATTTCTTGTAGAAGGACAGGGATACTTTCAGTCAGATTCATCACATGTAATAGTAGATCATCTGCATAAGCAGACAGAAGGTGTTGTTTCCTATTTGAATTCCTTGTAAACCCTGCATTGTAAGTAATCTCCTGATGAAGGGATCTAAGTAGAAATTGAAGAGTAGCGGGGAAAGGGGGACAGCCCTGTCTAGTGCGGCGAAGTAATGGGAATGGGTCAGACAAATGACTGTTGCACCAGACCCGGGCTGTGGGGGATGAATATAGTAGTCTAACCCATTTAATAAATGTTTGTGGAAGGCCATATCGGGATACTGCAGTAAACAAGAAATTGAAGAGTAGCCAGGAGACCCAGTCAAAGGCCTTTTCCGCATCTAAGGTGGTCAGAACCATAAGTGTAGTTGACTCATCGGCTAGGGGATAAGATGTAACAATCGGTGCAGATGATCACCGAGATCTCCTTGGCATAAACCAACCTGCTCATTACTAATTAATGTATCCATTAGAGGCCTAAATGGTTAGCCAGTATTTTTGCTAGTATTTTAACATCAGCATTAAGTAATGAGATAGGATAGTAATTTTCAACATAATGTGGATCATGGCCCAGTTTAGGAATAATAGTGATTAGGGCTTTGAGGTAGGTATGATCTGAAAGGCCAGATTCATACCAGAAGTTAAAAACTCTGGTTAAAAAAGGGGGAAGTTTTGCCCTATATACAGTAGTTTATACAAATTAGACGGGAAGCCATCTGGACCTGGTGACTTATCAGCTGTAAGCTGTTTAATTGCCTGAGTGACTTCCCATTCCATAATAGTGGAGCTCAGGAATGGCTTTTTGTCTGCGGGTAGGGCCGGGAGGATCAAATCATTAAAGTATGTTTGTAGTTGTTCGTTTGGGATATTTCCATCTGCAGCATGATATAGGTCTCCATAATATTTTGCAAAACTAGAGGTAGTTTCTCTCAGGTTTGTAACTAATGGACCTTCTTTATGTAAATACAGTCCAGGCACAAGACGAGTAGAATCTATTTGTTTAATACGGAGGGCTAGCAATTTACCAGCATGTTCCCCAGATTCCAAGTACTCATCTGGACACATTTCAAAGAGAGCTCTGCTTTTTGGGACATAAGATCTGAATATTAGGCAAGCAATGTATGGAGTCTAGTCCATTCAGACTCTGAGGAACGCTTGCTGATATTTAATTCTAAGGCTTTGATTTCCTGCAGCAGGGTTTCGGTATGCAGTTTAAACTTTTTCGACCTGATAAAGGCTAAGCCTATGCATTCCTCTTGTAATGCATATTTCAGGGCTGACCAAACTATGTCAATTTTAGGGACTGTTCCTATGTTGTTATCTAGAAATGAAGTAATAACATTTTTAAGATGGGCCTGTATATTGGGGGTTTGGAGCAATTGCGTGTTTAATCTCCATATGGAATCTCTTTTAATTCCAGGTCCTAATATATATGTTATAGAAACTGGTGAGTGATCCAATATCACCCATGGATGATTCATAGTCTCCATTACTCCAGGCATAATATGGAAGCTTATCAGGATATAATCTATGCATGAACAAGTACGATGGGAGTGAGAGAAAAAGGTGTATTGTTTTTCGTTGGGATTAAACAGTCTCCATATGTCAAGGAGACCCAGCCCACCTATTAGATCTTGTAGGACTCTCTGAGCAGGAGAAAGACCAGACCTTTTAGGTTCTGACCTATCTAGAGAGAGTTGGGGGTAATATTCCAGTTTCCTCTGAAAAACATAGTTCTAGGGAGAGTAGTGGAAATATCTCCCATTAAGCTTGTAAAAAATGCTGGGGAATCTACATTTGGCCCATAAATAGACCCAATTGTTACTTGATGTGAGCCCAGTAGACCGTGTAGTATAATATAATATATCGCCCTTGACTATCCCAAATCTCATTTTCTAGTCTAAAGGGAACATTTTTATGAAATATTATAGTAACCCCACCTCTGTTTGTGGATATTCCTGCCCCATAAGATTGTCCTACCCATCCCTTACACCATAGTGAAGTACCCTCTCACCTAAAGTACATTTCTTGTAGACAGATTATGTTTGCTTTAAGGCTCCTTAAGTGCCTTAATATTATTTGCCATTTGCATCTATCCCTAGCACCCTTCACATTCCAACTTAAAATAATATATGGACCTGACATTATTTTATTTTGAAGTTAAATCTCCATGTAAGATGGAGCAGATAGGGGACTTGATAAAAGTACCCAATGTCTTTATCTATAACTAAGAAAAATAAGTAAAGAGGAGGTAACCCACCCCTGTAAATCCCTTAACTACCTTCAGTTCTAACAACTGATCTGCAATCAATTTGTTAATGATGTACAAAAATAAACCTAAAAGTATCTGCTTTCCCATAAATCTCTCCCCAACTCGCTAATTTTATTCAGTGATTATGAAACTTTCAATAGTCAAGTAGTTGCCCTGAAATTATAAACAGAACCTCTTGATTTATCTAGGGATAAAACTCCCCTTGTTAAAGAGGCTAATTCTTTTAATTTGTTAGGCAAAGCAACAGTATTTTGTTATGTTATTACAACTAGTATAAAGAAAACTCAGTATTTAGAGAACTAGTAGTCCAAATATTAAACCCCCTTGTAGTTGCCTCGTTAGTTCATGGGCGAACTTTATTGGCAAGCCTCCAGCTCCATATGGGTTCTATTGTGAGCTCAAACACAGTTCTGGAAGCAGGTGGTACTTCAATATTGGTAAACTAACTTTCTATGAGTCACGGTGCTGAACTTGCCAATTGTGGGATCAATCCTGTGATCTTATTCAAACTTGCTCATAGGACCATCTTCTCACTAAGAGAAACACTGATTTTTTATCAGATCAGATGGATCTTTAATATCGGTGTTGCACATTCATAATGTTTTCAATTAGGCATCTGATAAGAGAGGCATATGCTTTTAAACATTTACTGCCTTTTGTTTGCCATCCACATATATGAGAGAGTGAGACTTTCGTAGCATTGGCACAGAAAAGCTGCCGCTACTATTAGAACGAAGTAAAAAAAAAACTTTTTAAGGGAAACTCACTTGAATAAATCTGGGAATGCTGCTTTCAATTCACTCATAGCTTGCTCCTGGGAGTCGAAGGTTTGCCAGTGGTCACCAAGCTTCACTTGTAGAATCGCAGGGTATTTGACACGAAAAGGCTTACTTGCTGCAATTAGCTTTGTTGCAATTGGGTGCAATTCTTGGCATTTCAATCAAACCAATTGTGGCAAATCTTGGGTCATTTAACCTTTTTCCCCTCCCAGAGAACTTCTTGTAGTGTTATTACTTTTGAGAGGCTATGTTGTTTATCCTGGAAATTAAGTAGCTTGAAGATTATAGGCCTGGGCCCGGAGCCGGGGAGGTTGAAGTGCCCTGTGAGCTCTCTCCATGATATAGGCAGGGCCGTTATGAGAGGGCCCTGCTATTTTTTCACAAAACTTCTGGACAAAGAGTATAGGTGCTGTGCCTTCTTCTTTTTTGGGAATACCCATTATTAATAAGATATTCCTGTGATTCCTCCCCTCCAGGTCCTCTAATTTGTCTTCTAATTTTTTAACTCTTCGGTTGGTAAGTGCCTGGTCTATGGCAAGTTTATCTTGCTTTTTCTCCACAGATGCGGGGCGGGCTTCTGAGTCTGCCATTTGGATAGACAGGGAGTCTGTTGCTGCTTTAATCTGGTGTAATTCCTCAGCAATACTATCCATCGACTCCTGCATAGGTCGCATAATTTCTAGGAATCTGTCTTCTGTGAGTGGCGCAGTCCCCGCAGGCATTTTCGGCATCTGGGCTTTAGGCTGCTTAGAGGCCTTGTCTTTTTCAGGGATAGTAGCGGTGAATGCCATGGTGGCGCTTTCCGCATAAAGACCTCCATAGTTGGCAATTCTGATACAGCAAGGAGATTTTATGCTGTGATATGATTCAGATCCTTCACTCTTGTTTCTGAAAAAATGCTTAATTGAAGGGTTTTAGTGAGTAGGGGACAGAGCAAACGGAGTCTGCTGCTTCTCTTCTAGGCTGCCATCACATGACCGGGAGACTTATTTTTAGCTTTACCGTGTGCACACATGCATCAAACTTCTTGATATGAGTTGCTTTTGAAGGGCGTGACACTGTCTGTCTAAAGCAGAGTGATCTGTAAGGGTCTTGACCATCTCACACCAATCATTAGCTAGGCTGATTGTGATGGTATTTAGCCAGGCATGGTCTGTACTTGAAAAGAAAATGCTCCACCAATCATGTGGCTTTTTTTTCTTTTCATTTGCAGGACACCACCCAGTAAACAGCTGTTCAGTGTCCGAATCAGCCTGGCTGACATAACCCCCCCCCACCACCCCACTGGAGCTGCTGAGTGGCATACCTCTCAAGAGATCAGACTTGCCAAGTTATCCTGTACCATTGACCCACATTCTTCTGCAGCTTTCCTGCTGCCCACCATTGTGCTCTCTGTCCCCACTGCTTGCTCTTCTGCCCCCTTCTCCCCCCACCTTCCACATCTGAGCCACAGTGCCACAGTTTGGCTTTCTGTATTTGTGGTTCCTGTCACCTGCCACTGTGCTCTCTGTACCTGGTTGGACTGGCCTGGCCAGATACCTGGAAATCTCTGTGTGGGCCCCCTTCATCTGTACACAGTTGTACATTGTGCAATCACTAAGTGGGGTATAAAGAAGTCTGACAGTAAGCTGACACAGTAAACTTATATCAGAGTCACACTGTCTCACTGGCTCATACTTCTCAACTCACTCAGATTTTGCCTCAGAATTTTCCTCTGTCCCTCATAAAATTTGTTTTGTGTCCGGGAGGCATGGACAACTGCAATACGAACGGCAAACTTTCGGCTTTGACAAATGCTTGTTTTTTTTTTTATTTGGTGCATTTCTTAATAAAGGTTTGGATGACAGGGTGTTTTGGAGATGTGAAGCTATTAGCTTTGCAGTCTGACACTGTCCCTGGGCCAGTGGTGTGACCTCCAATGTACCCTTCATCCCTCTCATGCCTTGCCTCTAGTCAGCAACTTCCCACTGCAACATAACGAAAGCTGTCTCGAGGAGCCAGTCAGGAACTGATTGCGGCAGCAGGTGATCCTCTGCTGGGACTGGTGGGAGGGCCCACCAGCTGCTTATCTGGCCAAATGTTGCCCTCCCTCCTGATGTCCCCCCTGCTGTTCTGTTGGCACAGACTGCTGGATCAGTGTCAGAGGACCAGCCGAGAACACCGCCCTTCTTCCTTTTGGTTTTGGCTTTCATTTGTTCTTGTCTGCAATGCCTTCCTCTTTGCTGGCCCTTTGTTGCCTTTCTCCACCTTCTCCACCTTTTTTGTCTCCTGTGTACCTGCACCTCTTGGTACATTTTCAACTCCTTTAAGACTTTGGCCTCCCTCTGCTCCATTATTATCTGATGCTGAGATTTCTTTTGTCAGGGGCTGCTGGACATCCCTGGCAGCTCCCCATGTCCTATGTAGAGAGAGACAGACAGAAAAATATTTTAGTCATTACTTTAAAAACATATTGCACCTGATTCTCAAAAGGTTACAGCTGGTGTAACTTGACTTGTACCAAAATAAATGGAGCAAGTAGCAAGTTATGCCAGCAGTTGTGACATATGGTATTCAGTAAAGCAGCCTGTGACATGTCGCAGGCTGCTTGCACCAAAGTGGACATGCACCACCAGTTATTCCCTAAACCCCCTGCAACATGGCACTAGGTGGTTAATGGCAGCAGTTGCACCCTATTCTGGAAGGGCAGCAACCAAGTCCCCCAGGGCACTATTCTCAAACAACACCCGGAGGACATCCATCAAAGTACAGTTACACCAGCAAATAGCTGGTGTAAGTGTACTCTGCATCCACTGGGGGTTGTGCCAATGTCCTGCCAGCCCTGATCCCCAGTATATGCAACCCCCAGCCCCATCCCTAAAACAGTAGAGACTTCAAGAGGCTATTGAACCCTCCTGCCCCAGTTCTGGTCAATGAGTGAAATAAAGCCCACTTGAGCTATGGGACCCTCCTGCCCCACCCCAATAATGAGTAAATGAAAGCCCCACAAGGTTATGGGACCTCCTGCCTCATCCCCAATGATGAGTAAATAAAAGCCCTGCAGGGCTATGGGATACCCCTGCCCCCGATCTCTAATAACGATTCAAAACAAGCCCTACAGGGCTATCGGACCCCAGTCCTGATCCCATAATGTATGATCAACAGCCTTGCAGGGCTAGTCACCACCCCCCAAGCCCAGTCCCCAAACCCATGTTCTTACCGTGTGCAAACTGTAAATAATGAAATCATATCCCCATTATCCCTGGTAGTCTAGTAGCCCCCACCTCCCCACCATCAATGCCAGACCACCCTGCTCCCCACCCATCCACCCAGTCAACGCCTGGCGTCCCACCTCCACACCATCCAGCCACTGACTAGGCTCTGTGCAGAGTGTGTACTACTGTAAATAGTACATCAGCTTAATTAATGAACTGTCATTCATTGAGCGTGTACTATTTACACCTCATATGGAGCTCAGTTAATGACACCATGCTGGTGGGAAAATAGTATAAATTGCTCAACTAGGGACAGGTGGGATGGGATCGGGGTGGTCTGGCACTGCCGAGTGAGGGGGGGGGGCCACTAGACTACCAGGGATAACTGGGATATGAATTTCATTTTTTATATTTGCAATACCACAAGAATATGGGTTCAGGGATCCGGGCTTGAGGGGAGATCAGCCTTATGGGGCTGTTACCTATAAATTATGGGGATCTGGACTGGGGGGTCCTATAGCCCTGTGGGGAGTTTCAATCTTGGCGACTGGGGCTAGGGGGCCCTTACGTGCTTCAGTGTGCATGCCGCAGGCTTGCGGCCAACTGTTCAGGTACATCCTCTGTTTGGCGTACCTGTACAGTTGGTGCAAAGTTGCAGGACTTAGCCATGTGGACCCTGCCCCTTCCAGAATTGGGCACAGGGTCCTTGGCATAATGGGGTTTGGCGTAAGTCACCTATGGCGGTGACCTGTGCCATCCTTCTAGAATAGGGCCCATTGTATATATCTCTCTGTCTTTCTTTCACACTCTCCCTTGTTACCAGATTGCAAATACATTTTCATCTTGATTATTAAAAATGGTCTCAAAATGGCCACATTCTGACTCTCTGTCACCATTCCAATAGCTGACAGTAAAGCGATTTAAAAGATTTTTGATCTATAGTACAGTAAATGCCTCACCTGTGGGGAAGCTTACAGAGCAAAAATGCCCCTAGCAGTGCTTAACTTTTTTTCTGCATCCTGCTTATGTGGGAAAGAATACTATTTTTGCCCTGATGTACCATCCAGCTGATTTGTTTGCCTTCTTGGTACCTGCCCTAGTCCCATGTTGGCATATGCTGTGATGTGTGTAAAATGAGGCGCGGGACCATGTGATCCATTATAGGTAATGCTGCAAGATCTGATGCTGATTTACTTGAGTTAATTAACAATCAACAATTGTTAATTGTGTTAATTTGAATTTCTAATTAACATCATAAAAATTTGCATCGAGACCTGTCACCATTGACTGTAATGGACCTCATAATTCCTCACTTTGCTGTTCATACATCACAGCATATGCCAGTGTGGGGCCAAAGCAAGCACCATGAAGGGAAGGGATTAGCTGAATGGTCCATAGGGCCTAAAATAGTATCCCTTCTCACACGAATAGGGTGCAGAAAATTTTTTTCAAGCACTGCTAGGTACATTTTCCTTGTTTAAACATTCATCATAGAGGAATACATAATGAAACTTGTGGCAGTGATTTAATCTGTGTTATACTATCATATATAGCATGACTTCTTCATTTCAGTATGCCATTCTCTATCACTGCTGAATGACTGGAATGATGCATTCTGATTCTGACCAAGCGCTATTAAACAGTTGGTGGATGAACTATTTTATTAGACATTTCTCTCCTAATTAGGAAAACATTGTAAAAGTACACTTCCAGCACTTTTCTCTTAAAATAGCTTTTATGTTTGCATGTGCAGCAAACATTTTTTTTACAAAGAATGGCATTTCCGAGGCATGTCACTGTTAGGTCCAGTGCAGCTCAGGCTGCAATGGGCTCACCAGTGACAGACCAATGACTAGCGACCCTGATTGACACTAGTCACTGCTTTTTGGTCAGAAACTTTTTGTAGTTGAAAGGAATGAAACACTCCTATGAGGCAGTGCTTCAAGGCTTTCATTTACATGAATCTGCCAGCAACCAGCTGACCAGTGTCATACTGAGCCATGCTGGAGAGATCTTAAAAATAACTCACTATTTTATATCCAATTTACAATAGATTTTAAATATGTGAATAAAGTTAGTGTTTTACGTATGTAGCCCTGTCGCCGTGTGCCAATGAGCTACTACCCATGCCTGTTGTCCTATGAACAGGTTAAGAGGCATGGGTCCTGCTACAGTGACAATCAGGGGTTCTTTCCCAAAGTTATAAATAATAGTGTGGTGCCTCCACCCAGAGTAAGTTGTAAATGGGTCAGGTGACTGGTTGGTACAGCCCCCTGGGATACTGCACCTACCCGCCTCCCCAACCAGCCACTCTGCAGACTGGATCCCTAACAACCTTTCCCCACCAGATACCATAAGAGAGTTAAAAGACAAAATGCAATGAACCTCTACTGACACAGCAAGTTTAACAAGTTAACTCACAGTGTTATTTGAGGGTAAGGGTTTGAATAGGGGATATCTGGAAGAGGAATAACTGTGGGATGAAAAGTAAAGTTAGTAGAATTATAAGCAACAACATAAGGACCCAAAGGCCAGTTTACCCCCAGGCTGCCCACTCCCACTGGTTCCAGTGTTACCCTGAGAAGTCCCTGGGGTACATACTAGATGCAGGCCTGGATGTTGCCATGGGTTGACCAGCTGTTGGGGCCCTGAAAAGCTTAAGAAAAATATTTAACTGGATACACACACAATCTACAGGAGGGACAGGGAGAGTAGAAGAGGAGGAGGAGTAGCTCTCTACGTAAGGGAAGGGACCAAAGCAATGAAACTAAAGGGTAAACAGGGAGGAGAAGAAGCACTGTGAGTCACCCTGGAGACTGGAAATGGCATCACAATCTGCACAGGGGAGTGTATGCAGACCCCTGTCTCAGGGGAGGAAATGGACAAGGAAATTATAGAAGGCATCATTAGGATGGAAGAAAAAGGGGAGATATTGTTGATGGGGGACCTGAATATGTCAGATGTTAACTGGAGCACCTTTGCTGCAGCCACATGCAAGAGCAGGGTCATACTCAATGCTGTACAGGGGGCATGCCTCAGACAGCTAGTGTTGGAACCCACTTTGGAGGGAGCAATCTTAGACCTGGTACTCTCAAACTAGGATGGAGGGAGGATTTCAGATCTAGAAGTGGGTAGTCATCTGGGAACAAGTGACCACCAAACAGTGTGGTTTACGATAAACAGAGCCACAGAGTCAAGCCATACACAAGTGAGGGCACTGGACTTAAGGAGGGATGACTTTGTCAAAATGGGAGAGTGCCTCAGAAAAGCACTAGCACACAGGTTGAAGGAGGGGTTGAGGAACAATGGGGAAACATCAAAACTGCCATCACAGAGGCAACAAGCCTTTGTATGAAGCAAATAAACAAAAGAAAGAAACACTATGGTTCTCAAAAGAGGTGGCGGGGAAGGTTATGGAGAAAAAAGATTGCATTCAGGAAGTATATTGAAACACAGAAGGAGCAGGACAGAGAACTGTACCAGTTAAAGCAGAAGGAAACAGGGAAGGCAGTCAGAATAGCAAAGGCCCAAACTGAGGAAAAGATAGCCAACTTGTTCAAGAAGGGGGATAAAACCTTTTACATTAAGTACCGAAGAAAGACCAAGGGAGGGATAGTGAGGTGTAATAAAGGGGATGGTGGGTGGGCAGAGAGGGACACTGAAAAAGCAGGGATACTGAACGAACGCTTCTGCTCAGTATTCACAAAAGAAGAGGAGAGGGAGGTACCTAATCCAATCAGTAGAAGCACTCTGGATAGGGGGTCGATACTAGTACTTTCACAGAAGAAAGGGTTCTGAAAGAACTCCTAGAACTGAAGGTGGACAAAGCAATAGGGCCTGACGAGATTAACCCCAATATTCTTTTTTTTTTTAGCTATTACTTTTTTCCACCTCCTTGAATATTTGGTCTGCTCCTGTCTTCCTGGCAACTCCCTCAGGTCTCCAGCCACCCTCCATCCATCCGCACTTCATCAAGGTCTCGCCTTTCGTCCCCTGTGGCTTACCCCCCACAGCGTGGTGGTGGGGAGCCCCCAACTCACCCACCCATTCAGATTCAGATTCAGGTGTACCCCTGGAGCTGGTGTTCATTGGACAGCCATCAATCCTTTAGACCAGGATGCCTCTCCATTTCCTGTTTTTCTCCCTGAAGCTGGGGGCATGCAGTGATGCCGGTGGAGGGGAGAGCGCACGTGTCCACACATGCTCCCTCCAGTCATCTGCCCCACTGCTCCACATGCTACAGTGTGGCACCTTGTCCCCCAGCCTCCGCCAGGTGGTGAACAGGTGCCGACTATTGAGAACCCCCTCCCCAGAAAAGGAGAGCAGTCTGTCGGATGCTCAGACCTTCTCCTCCCCTGCTGACCCTTGGTGACCTGTGCTCGTTACCGAACATGGGTCACCAGCATAGCACAAGGTAAGTTGTCCAGTACCTCATCCCTCAGCACCACTGGGCCAGATAACCCCAGAATTCTAAAAGAACTAAGAGGAGAACTAGTGACACCACTGACTACCCTTTTTAACAAATCATGGGAGGATGGTGTGGTACCTAAAGACTGGATGAGAGCAGATGTGATTCCCCTTCACAAAAGTGGGAGAAAAACAGAGGCAGGAAACTACAGACCTGTTAGCTTGACCTCAGTGGTAGGGATAATGATGAGATTACTTCTGAAAGAAAGAATTGTTGAGTACCTAGAGGCCAGTGGGGCACAGGACCCAAGGCAGCATGGCTTCACAGTGGGAAGGTCATGTCAGATGAATCTAATAGATTTCTTTGACTGGATAACCAAAGTAATAGACCTTGGAGGGGTTGTGGACATGGCCTACCTAGATTTTAGCAAGGCATTTGACACAGTCCCACACAAAAGATGAATAAACAAATTAGGCAGCCTGGGAGTGGGTCCCAGGGTGGTAGCCCCGGTAAAAAAATTGGATGGACAACAGAACACAGAGGGTAATAGTAAACGGGGTCCACCTTGAAGAAAGGGGGTTACTAGTGGGGTATCGCAGGGTTCAGTACTGGATCCAGTCCTTTTTAATGTCTTTATAAGTGATAATACCAAGGGACTGGAAGGAAAAGTATGCCTCTTTGCAGATGACACAAAGATGTGCAACAGAGTTGATACAAAAGGGTGTGTGGAAAGGATGAGAAGGGATTTGGCACGGTTAGAGGAATGGTTAAACAAATGGCAGCTTAGATTCAATGCAAAGAAGTGCAAAGTAATGCACCTGGGAAACAAAAACCCAAGATAAGAGTACACAGTGGGGGGAGTAGTAACAACAACAAAAATGGAAAGGGACCTGGCAGTAGTCATAGCACATGACCTAAAGGTAAGCAAGCAATGGAAGAAGGCAGTAAGGATGGCTGTGGGGATACTGGGATGTATAGGGAGAAGCATCACCAGTAGAAAACAGGAAGTTGTTATCCCTCTGTGCAGGCAGTAGGTGAGACCCCATCTGGAGTACTGCGTGCTGTTCTGGAGACCCCATCTCTGTAAGGACATAGACAGGATGGAGGCAGTCCAGAGGAGGGCAACTAAAATGTTGCAGGATCTGCAACAGAAGCCATACGAAGAGAGACTAAAGGAGCTTAGCATGTATACCCTTGAGGAAAGGAGCGAGAGGGGGGACATGATAGAAACTTTTAAGTACCTCAAGGGAATCAACAAAGTCTAAGAGGGTAGCATCTTTCAGAAAATGAGATGTGCAAGAACAAGGGGACACAATCTGAAGATAAAGGGGAAATGTCTCAGGGGCAATGTGAGGAAGTATTTTTTCAAAGAAAGGGATGTGGACACATGGACCTGCCTCCTAAGGAGGTCATGGGGTCAAAAACAGTGGGGGAATTCAAGAGTGAATGGGACAGACATAAGGCAATTCTGGTGGGGGGGTAGGAAGAAGTAGGCTGTTGCTTAACTAAGATCTGCAGCTTATCCAATAGGTAGGAAAATGGGCAGACTAGGTGGGATAAGCTGTCCTTATCTGCCATCAAAGTCTATGTTTCTATGCTTCTATGTTCACACTCCCTTGTTTATGTTCCAAGAACCAGTTCCTGGGTACTCAAGGTTTGCAGGGCTTAGCAGCCTCATGAAGATGTAATTTTCTGATATCCTGGAGTGTGGAGCTCTGCTCAATAGGTGCAGCATTGGGCAGCAATGAGGATGATTTTGGTTTCCTTGGGAGACTGGATCTTGCTTGAAGGTCCAGCAGCCGATCTCCTTGACTGAAGATCTAACTGCTTGTCACCCTCAGCCATGTCTGGCCTGCTGCAGAGCTTGATGACAGGTCCACATAAGCCCCAGAAGGCAAAGACAGATGAGTGGCCCCACAGTCTGGCTCCTCACAAGAGTTGTAGGTGCCCTACCACCCCAGCAAGCGCCATTGACCTCCCAATATAGTGGGTCCCACTAGGAAGGAGTTAACTAGTTCCCTCCCTAGCTCTGGGTGAGGACTCCCAAATAGTAGAAGCCTTCTGCAGTCCCTCCACTGAATCCATGAGATGGTTGTAACTAGGCAGTGCCACCAATTAAACAGCAATACCAGTGTGCCAATGGGTGCTAGCCTGTTTATTTGAACAGACTACAGCAACCCACAGGGGAGGTCCATAACTAGTCAAACCCCTGTTTGCTTCAGTGCTTGCAGCTCTAACTGTCCATGAAAGATTCCTTTCAGCTTCGGCTACAGCTGGGACACAGCTCTCAGCCACTCAGTTCAATCCCACAGCAAAGTCACAGCACCTAGCTTGCACCCTACACCAGATACACTTTGCCACCTCATAATTTTTACCAGAGTCCCAATCTGCAGGACTGGTGCTCTGCAGCAACTATTCCACTTCCAAAATGAAACAGCACAGTTCTGTCAGCTCAGATCAAGTTACCAGTGCAGGGTCTCTGCAGCTGCTGTTTTCTCCAATTAAGGCAGCACAATTCACAGTACCTGGAGAGTTCCAAAATTCAGTCCAGTCTCTCACTCTGTTTCCTCTTTAAACTCACATTCCCAGCACAGTCCACAGCTGAGACCTGAACAAGGCCTCCGAAAGTCCAATTCTTCTAACACAGAATCCTCCTGACTTGAGAAGAGCCCGGGAACAGACTGAAGAAAACCTAGACAGTCGTTGCATTTCACTTGAAAATCCAGGCTCCTGATTGGCTGTGGAGCCTATCAATCATCAGTAACCATAGATATAAAAATTTCCTGATTGTGTACTGGGGCATGATTTAGGTGCCTGAATTAATGAAACTCCCTCTCCCAGAATCCCTCGGGTCTAGTTTCAGCCACCTAAGCAGCTGATTGGCTGCTGGCAGAGGTCAAAAGCATCAACAAAATGTCAGCCCCCATTCAGTTTCATGCAGTCCCATAGAGGTTCCAACTTCCAAGTGTCCTTGTAGCCAGTATATTAAAGTCCTGGACAAACTTTCCCAGTATAAGGTAGGGACACCTGTTTCCTATTAAGTGACTGCATAACTATATAAATGACCCCTCTCAGCCTCCCGTTGCTAGCTTCATTCTCATCCACCCCCTGGAGCAGTGATGGCATCATTAATATTCATGAAGCTCATGAATCTTTAAATTCTCCTTTTGTTTTTACAGTGTTTTCTAGTGCTTTTTTCAAACTCCATGGTCACTTCTCACCAGCCTCCCCCAGGTGTCTGACCCCCATCTAGGTAAACAAGAGGGTCAGGATCACAAGAGAGACATTTGGGTGGGTGCGAGAATGGCCAATAAGACAGTCACCTAATGGCTAGGCTGCACTCTACTGTGCATGTGCAGGCCATAGACCCTTTTCTAAATACACACAGAGGTCACTGGTCCCATGGGATGAATCCCCCAAAGCCTGTTTCAAGCAAAAACAGAGGCGGGGAGCCCACAGAACTCAGGTAAGCTGTCAGAGGGGGCTTAAACATACCTGACTGTGTGGTGAATAATTTATATTTATGTGCTGGCTTCTAATACTCCATGTACTTAGCAAACACAAAAGGGACATGCTGATTCTATTTTTCTTGTTCACCCATGCTCATGAAGCCTGAATCATTTTAACATCACTGCCAGCAAACATGTCCGGGCTTCACAAGCAAGCATACTCATGAACTTCATTGTAATTGTTCATGACTGGAGTCGAGCATGTGAGACCATGGTTTTGATGTAATTACACTATGAGTGGGAGGAAGTTTCATCGGGGTTTAGCAGAGCAGGAAATCCAGCCCCATATTTGCTCAGGCTGATAGACTGAATAGCGTCCCGATTTATTACATTTTGGCACATTGCTTTGCAGAGACGCACTTGTATAATGAGTTGATTAATGAAACTAATATTTATTTATATTGTTTTACAAAATCCTTCCATTTCTACATCACTGTATTGATTACCTGACAGGCTGCAGCAACAAGAGTGAACCTGAGTCACTCGTGCTACCAGCTTATCATCAGTGACTCGTTTCTTTCCTTGTTTCAGTGTATTCAAAAATCATTTCAGAAGGGGTTAGAAAGCAGACCAACTGTTTCTCTATGGTAATACTTTCTAACTGTGGTAAGCAAAGATTTCTCAGTACAGGATGTGTTGTTCTGACTGACTGCAGCATAAGAGTGAACGCCAGTCACTCATGCTGCATTCTTGTCATTTGTAAGTCCAGTGTTTTCCCACTGTGAGTATTCCATTTTGTTTCAGTGTGGTTGTTAAAACATAAGGCAGTTCTGAAATGATAATAATATTACTGAAAGTACCAAGTAAAGAGTTTTCACTAGGTGTTTCTATGACAGGCTGCAGCATATAAGTGAACGAGGACCTCACTCATTCTGCCAGCTTGTCAGACCTAACTCCCGTTAATTGATGCCCATTTATACAAGAGGGCAACCCTTCCAATAAAGTCAGCTGCTACACCATAATATTTTAACACAGCAAACATGTATGTTACACTCTGTCAAAGGCCTTTTCTTTATCTATAGACATGAGTAGGCCTTCAGATCCTCCTCAGCCACCACAATCAAAAACTTCCCATAACAAGGATAGGTTGCCTTGTATCTTTTGACCTGGTATGACACAAGTCTATATTTTAATCAATAAAGTAAATGTTGCTGTCAGCAGCCTTCTTCCTAATATTTTAACTAAAATATTCATATCTGTATTAACAAGGGTAAAACGTCTCCAATTTTAAGTTCTATTTTATCCCTTGGTTTAAAAAGGAAAAAATACAATACCTGTCAGAAGATCTGAATCAACTGTATTTGTTTGTATAACTGAATTACTGACTGTTGCTAGTGCTGCACTTAATTCCCTACTAAATAATTTATATATTTCCCCTGACAGGACATCCTCACCACACATTGTTATTTAAAACCTTGATTGCTTTCAGTACCTCCTTTTCTGACACTTCTGCTTTTAAACCTTCCAAAACCGTGGTTCTAGTTTAGGAATGTTTAAGCTTTTGAAAAACTTTAACGTCTGTTGATCATCCTGACTCTGTTTGTCCAACATTTGGAAAACATCTTTATGTACATAATCTTTAATATTAATTGTTTCTGTAAGAACCTGGCCAGAGTCATCTTCAGAGAGAACATCACCCTATGTTGTATTCTGTTCTGACACATAAAAAGGAGTTCTCATGTCCCTTTAACCCTTGTATTCCAGACTTCTGCTCTTGTGCAACAGAATTCATTCTCTGATACTGAAAAATAGCCATTTCCTTTTTAAAGCCTCCACTTCTTCTGTATAATCTAGAGTAGAGCCTTCTGCCCAAGTAAAAACCCTCTGATGTTGATTTCTCAAGGTCAAGTACTTAAAATACTCCAACTTCTTTTTCAGTTTGACCATTTTTTATAAAATAAAATCTTTGACATCCCCTTTAAATTCCACTCACCAATCCATAGGTGTGTCATACATTTCAAGTAGGTTCAGTTTGTCCCTAACAATTGCTGTAACTCACTCTTTTCATCTCCCTTCAGCTAAAAGGGAAAGATTGCACCTCCATATACCCTTATACTCTTTTACCAAAGAGTCTCCTTCTATTTATTTATTTATTCGCTTTTGGTAACCAGGTAAGTGTATTAGGCAAACACCTGCCTATTTTCAGGCATGACCCAGGAGTGTACAACAGTAAGGGGACAGTATAACAAAGACAAGTAAATAAACAGCAACACTGAAACCACCATGCAGGGCGGATTGACAAGGATGCAGAGAAAAAACAACCAGGGTTGGAAGAGGTAATACTAAATCAGCCAGGTACCTTTTAGGAGCTTGGTATGACTACTTAGCAATTCAAGGATTACACAGGAACTCAGAATGACTACTTAGCAATCGTAAGACATGGAGTGGGCAGAAGGGTCCAGAGAGGGAAGTTAGATGCACTTGCATGTGCCAGGAGAGATCAAGAAGGAAAAAAAGTGCCTTTTTGAAGAAGTAGTGAGACGGGAAATGCTTTATGTTGATAGGAAGGGAGTTCCAGAACTTGGGAGCAAGATGGGAGAAAGGACGTTCACCCATTTTAGTAGAGCAAGGAGGAACAGCAAGCAGGGGCGAAGATGAAGACCTTAGGTAACGGGCTTGGATAACTGGTTTGAGCATAGCCAATAGTGCATCAGGACATGGTGGATGGGATAGGGAGTCAATAAAGTTACCCAGAGTGTAGCAGCATATACCATCGGGAGACAGTTTAGTGTAGAGTAGAGAAGGCAGTGATGGGTGAGGCGGGGGGCCGACAGGGCAAATCTGCAGATGTTAGTGTATGTAGTGTCCCATTCATGCAGATCCACTGCTTTCGCATGAGATAAGACTGGAAGAGCATATTTCAGACCCAGGAGTAAGACCCCCTGGGCTACGGAGATCCGGGCTGAAGCAGTAAGGGAGTGGCGTACTCTGTATGCAGCTTCGATCTTTGAGTTGATGTATTGACAGATCTCATAGATATGCAGGGAGAAGTGGAGCTGGGAGTTAAGAGTCACCCCTAGGTATTTGAAGGGTTTTGTGTTGGTTAGTACAGATCCGTCCGGGCACCGGACCAGCAGGTGGGGAGATTCAACATTGACTTTCCTTAGGGACCCAAACAGCATGTCCTGAGTCTTTGATTGATTGAGGATTAGTTGGTTTAAGGAGAGCCAGTCCTGAATCTGACTGAAAGAGGAGGACAGGTGCACATTGATGTTATTGACAGACGAGGAGGCAGTGTAAAGAAGTAAGTCGTCAGCGTACATGATAGATTTACAGTGGGTGGCAGAGGTCAGTATTGAGTTGACAAAGATGCTATGCTTAGTTGTACGGCATACCTCTCAACCTCTTGCCTCATGAATCACTGACAATGCTTAAACAAATCAAGGCTAAAGACCCAGAATCAGGGATACAGCTTAAAAATTGGCACCATTCACTCAGAAAGCTGATAGAATAAGAGGATTTGTGTTAAGATGCATTTTCTGAAGAAGAATATAGAGGATAATGTATGGTCATCGATTGTTAACCGGGTTGTTAACCATCGAGAAGCTGACAGGGCAACCATGTAAACCTCAAGAGCGAAGCTCGAGAAGTTTATATTGCCATGGCAACCTTGAGATGGGTTAAAAAACCGGTTGACGATCGATGTACCATACATTATATTTTATAGTGTATGGTATCATTTATAATTAAAAAATGAGAAAGCAGTTCCTTACTGCAGGTTTTTTGTGCCACTGCCACTCTGCTCTGGGTCATGCTCTCACCCCGCGGCCATTTCATGGCCACCCGATCAAGTTGCACGCACGCGCGTGCTGTTCCCAGTTGTTAATCCATCGATGTGAAGTATCATTGATGGGTTAACAACATCGTGACGTCACATCGATGGAAAAACATTGTAATAAAAAGGTAGCTTTCTACCTATAACAACGTTCAGCCATACATTATAAGTCTGTAACTTTAATCTTTGACATTATTTTGTGATTTTAAGCCCCCCCCCCCCCGTTCTGCAACAAAACACCTATTTTATGAGGGACAGAGGAATATTTTGAGGCAAAATCAAGGACGTCCATGAAAGTCAGAGACAGTTGAGAGGCATGATGTATATATAGCTTTCTAATCCGAGGTTTCTATGGGAACTATGGACTTACTTGATTACCAGCCAATTTGCAAGAAAATTATAATCAACGTGAGAAGCTACTTTTCCCTTATAAAAATATATACCCATCTATCCTATGATGCTCAGCAGCAGCATCTACTAGAAGTGCAGAGGCTAACGCATCTGTGAGGTACACTGAATTACAATATATTTTGAGCAGCATTTTTAGGTTTGGATCTAAAGAAACCACAGTTGAAATCACCTCCAAAAATAATTCCTTGTGTCATGAAAATTATGGTTGAACTGCTTAAAAAGTTCTATCCACCTTGTCTTAGACTGTGGGACACATATGTTAATAACCCTTAGTTCTAAATTCCTTTTTTTAATATCTAGAATCATAGCCATTTCAGGTACCAGATCAACCAAGCTGGTGACAGACACATCATACAAGGAAAACATTACACCCAGGCTGGAACATCTGTCTTCCTCTATGGACAAGAAGATGAACCTTTGGACCACCATTTTTTTAATCGAGGATATAACTTTAAGAGTGTGTAACCTTGTATCCTGCGATATAATAATGTTAGGCTTTAAAGACTGTAATATAAGCAATGTTGTCAAATGTTTGTTGTAGTTACATATACTGTTCCGATTTAAAGAGGTGATACTAATCTCAGGCTTGTGAAAAACACTTACTATACTGCTAAAAAGAAGGAAAAAAATGATAATCCTCTGCATCATTTCTGCTTGCCGCTTCCTCTCCTTCCTCTGGCACTTTTTAGATGTTTCCATAGGCGCTGGGTTGTAAGGGCCCATTGGACATTGGCTCCAGCAATATTTCTTGACTAGGGCTGAGCCCCAGTAATATTTTGCCACATCCTTTTTATTTTCTCCCTTGGTTGGTTTGTCTGTGCGCAAACCCTCTCCTGTCTGTAACCGCACCAACCCCTCCCCTACCGCTACTGTTTCATTTGCTGGCGGTACTGGCATTATTTAAAACTGGCACAGATGGTGCCTTCTGCCTGCTTGGTTTGCCCCCCCCCACGAAAATCATTCTGACTGGTTGGCAAGTCCCATTTTTCAACTTCCTGCTGTGACTGGCTGGGAGGGGAGGGCTTATTAGGTGCGAGACGTGTGCATCTAGGTGATTCTGTGAGTGAGGAAGTGCTTGGGAATCAGAAGTGGGCACCGGTTTCCATTTCCATCATGTCATGGGTGTGGAGAAGTAGTCGAACTAAGGAGTTGGAAGAGGTGGTGGTCCAGGCGCCCAGCCTGCCCAGGAGCTTAGTGGGACAGCATCAACTGCCAAAGACTGGTGAGGTGGTGCGACGGGAGTCAGCAGCAGTCAGCTGGGAGAGAGAGAGAGAGAGTCTGGGACTGGGTTGGGAGTCGGCCAATCGGGAATCTGGGATACACCACCAGGAAGCAAACAAGTATGTTGCAAGGGAAGGCCTGCAGGCTGAGCAGCAGACTAACAGTGCTGCTGTAGAGAGGATCGGGGAGTGGAGCAAGTGGTGGGTCAGGCAACTCGAGCACACTGGGTGGGGTTAGGGAGAGAGGTTGGTTTAGGCAGGCGGCAGGCCTACAAGTGGCCGGACTCTCCAGGTGGTGGTTGGTAAGTGTCCTCTTCGGTCCGCGCAGCTGGCGGCACAGCACCAGGCAGCAGAGTAGCCAGCAGGTCAGTTGGAGCCTCAGAGGAGCGAGGTGAGTAGCAGAGGAGTTCGGTGGAGAGCGGCCATCAGCACAGCCAGCCAGCATCATCCCCAGCAAAGGTAGGCAGCTGCTGGCAGGCTAGAACATTGTTTCTTATTTGGCCTTAAGCCAGGAACACTAGTCTGTACAAATACCTCAGGATGAATTAAGGAAGACTGCCATTTTTGCAGTTACATGGCCTTTGTGGGTTGGGGTTTATCAAAGCAGGTGCCCACTGCCCAGCATATAATTTAAAATGCGAATTTGCCAGCAATCCCACCAAGGCAACCTCAATGGGGTCAGAACCAATTCAACACTGGGTACACAGGAACTTTATAAGGGAGCTCCCTAGATTGTTTAAAAAGGAAATAAATAATGTACACCAACTCCCGGGGTAAGTTCACATCAGTAAGGCTACAAGTCCATCAAAATTTGTGAACAATCCTCCTTAGCTATGGTGCAGTTTTTTTGCTTGTTTTCCCTCTGTTGCTGCTATGAGTGGTTTACATGTCAGGGAAGGGTCAAGGGTCAAGGGGGTTCCACAAGCAGAGGGGTTTCATCTTGATGGTTTTGATTGGGGGTGCAGCCAGACCTGAACCTTACTATGAGTGACTGGGGAGATAAATAGATATGGGAACAACTATAACTGGCTATGCCATGCCATACTTGTCCCTGTAGCTGTCCTGCATGGCTGTAGGAAATACCTTCCATATTTTCAAATTCAGAAATGTGATTTGGTATGTATTCAAGAGACTAGCATTAAATCCACTAGCATGAAGTTACTATCTGGATGGTTTTCTAAAAAGGACCTATAGGGAAGTACATCTCGCTGGTGTCTAATAGATGTGTACAAAGATGCAATGTCGATCCCTACCCAGACATAGCTCTCCTCCAGACATGTTGTCTAAAGGTGTCCACTCCTGAAGCATGTTCAGGTCCTACCCCCCCCCGGAGTCTCAACACTGCTGTAGATTTTAGTATCGTCTGCAAAAATGGATACCTTCCCCTCTAACCCCTCTGCAATGGCACTTATGAAGACATTAAAGAGGACTGATCCCAGCATGGATCCCTGTGGCACCCTGCTGGTCACCCCCCCTCTTCACAGATTGAACACCATTCACCACCACCCTCTGTGACTGTGTCCTGTCACTCAACCAGTTTAATTTCAGATCCAGTTTGCCAGCTTAGGGCCCACTCCCAGGCTGCCCAACTTATTTACCAACCTCCTATGGGACAGTTTTGAAAACCTTGCTGAAATCTAGGTAGGCCACATCCACCTCCATCTCTGATCCACTTTCCTGGTCACCCTGTCAAAATACTGTGTCAGATTTGTTTGACAAGATCTTCCTGCTGTGTAGCCATGCTGGTTTCATGCCCAGGTTCCTAAACTTGTGCTGTAGCCAATCACAACTGGCACCTCTCTCTGTCTTCTTGTATTTCTTCTAAAATGTGAATGGATCTGTTAAAAAGACACATGCACATTTCATATATACATATTTATATGTACAGTATGTGCCTGGGCTGGTGCCAGATTTTATAGTTCAGAGTGTTAAACTAGGATTTCAAGGAGGTAAACCTGAGGCTGACGTGAATGTGTGAACATGTTTTAACATGCATATTACCTCTGATATGTTTAGTTTGTTTTTAGTGTGTGTGGGGGACATGTACCCTGTTTATACAGCTGTGATATTCTGACTGAAGGTGAAATTACTTGTTCATGGTCAGAGAGTGTGAAAACCCACTTTGGTGAGATTAGAACCTGGTATATACTGATTCCCAGTTCTGCTTAAACCACTGGACTAATATTGTTCCTCAAGGCTCAGGTGTGGGTTGAGGTATGAACAGTCCTTGTACAAATAGCAGAGGTAACAGGAATGCTCAACAATGCAAATTATGGAGATGCCACAAATGAATGTTGAGGTATAAGGCAAAGTCATAAACCTTTAACCAGTAAAGAAGTCTAAATAGTCTCAGAAACATTTTAGTGTGTTCTTGCATTTATAAAATTGGTTTTAAAATTTAGAATTATAATAGACCTTTATTTTTTTTTTTTATCACCTTCTTATTTTTTCCTGCAGCCACTAACTTGCCTTATTCCAGCCGCCGCTCTACTTCTCCTGACAACCACAGAGGCACATCTACCTGGGCCAGCTGGCATATGCAGCTTACCCACGAGAGGGACCCTCCCCTCAGACCCCATGCCAAGATCTAACACCACCTCCAGTGTCTGCACCCAAGAACCCCACTCGGATGAGGAAGTGTGGCCATCAAGCTGCCATGGACAGTGCTGCCATTTTCCACCTGAGATTTTAGTCCCAGGAGTGAAGACGTGCAATGACGTCTTAGCACTGACATGCTGACATCTGCTGCACTCCTCCCTCCTGTTCCACCATCTCTGGCAGCACCTCTGGGCATCCCCAGGGTCCGCTGCAGAGTAGTGAAGACCCACATCTGATCCCTACCCAGGATAGGACAGCAGTCCTCCAGATGCTCAATGCTATCCTCCCCTGCCAACCCGAGCTCGCGTCTGAACCCGGGTCACCAGCATGATACAAGGTATGGCGTCAAACGCCTCAACCTTCAGTGCCACTGGTCTAGTGTATAATAGACCTTTAAATAGTCAGCAAGGTCCATGCAGTCTAGCTGTGCAAAATACCCTGTCTATGGTCTGCATTTACCAACTCAAACAGATGTTTTTATAAATTAAAAAAAAGGTGTGCGTGTGTGTGTGTCTGTACTGCCTTGTACTGTTTTATAGAAATTAACGCCGCCCAGCCATACCACCAGGTCACTCAATTTTTTTCTTTACCAAGCATTCTTGTGGAACTGACTCAAAGAAGCACATCCATTGTCTGGCCTTTTATCAACTGCTTTTTTAACCCAGTCCAATAAGTCTATCAGATCTGTCTTTAGGACCTGCCCTGATGAAACTTTGCTGCTTTTGTTCCTGTAGCCCATTTGCTTCCAGAAAATCTACCAATCTTTCCTTTATAATGGCGTGGCTTTCAGCATGTGACATGCCCTGGACATCAGACTTACTAGCCTGTACCTTAATTCCCTGGCTTGGCCCTTTTCCCGCTATTATGCAGAGGTATAGTATTTGCTGTCATCCAGTACCCTAGAGCAACTGTGGCATTATTCAGAGAGCCAGAGTACGATAGTGCGAGTTGTTCGATTGTACAATCAAGGCAATGCCAAGGAGTCTTCACAGAATCACAGCCTTACAATTAATCATAAAGTCAGTTTAATGTTATGCAGTCATGAGGGCTCTGGTTCTAAAGTTTGGGTGTATTTTCAGTGGTCATTCAGGTGATCATGTTTGTATTCCGAGGGATCTCAGATCTTATTCCTTCTTGGTGATGGTGATGTGTTTAGATGATTTTTGCATTTGGATGGGGGATTTGTTTGCTGGTTGTGTTCTGACTGGTTTCTTCCAAACTTGCACATAGTTTCAGATCCTGTTCCTGGTAGTTCCAGGTTGCACCCCAGTTCAGGGATCATTCCCCCTTCTGGGTCCTTGGTCCATTCTCCCTTCTGGGAAAAACCCTAAAACCAGAATGCCAAAAAAGCAGAGATTCCGGAACCCAACTCAAAACAAAGTGGGATGCTGCAGGGAACCACAGCTGGGTTAGGCAGTCATAAGTTCTATCCCCCAAGCCTGCAATTTAACTTGTGGTAACCCATGGATATACTGTAACTGTCATATACACATCTGGGCACTTATTATTTTTAAAATGTTATGTACAACAACGATCTTCTGCCTCAGAATCCAAGCCCTCCATGGTACGGGGGGGGGGGGCACAGGCCAACATCAGGAGTCAGGGTTGCAAGACCAGACAGTAAGTAGCAGTTACAGCTGCTTATTCTAGGGATAGAAATTCAGACTGAAGCTATTTTCAAATGGTTCATTATATAACAGCAGACCAGCCATTTGTTTTTTCATTGTTTATATGAGGTTTGGCAAGACAAAACACAAAAAAGGAACCTTTACAGTTGGTGTACTGCTTTGCTGTGGTGTTCTTTGTATTATATGAGTACTGGTTCAAGTGGAATTACAGTATCCCATGATATTGGCGCTGGGGAAAGGGCACCTACAATAATGGCAACCCCTTCCTCAGCACATTACATGGACAGCCACAGGGGATTGGGTGGCTGGATAGGGGGATGGGCAAATGTAGCAACAGGATGTTGCTATACATATGTGCACGGGGGGAGTGGGAACATACAGCAAGGGGTGGGAGGGAATGAGAGGGGTTTTGCCGCAGTGGGTTGCTGAGCTGACCCTGTGGTGTGATGGATCAGCTGCTGGAGTTGGTCCACTGGGTTCTGGTCTGGGTGTTGGTGCATTTTGGTTTCCGGCCCAAACTTTTTTTTGAGTTATCTATTTTCTCCCTTACTGTGCTCCATATCTGCCTCTCCTTCAGGCAGCCTAGGTCACTGGCACTTCTCCATTAACTCCCTCGAGCCCTTACCTCATATCGCAGCCGACCCCCTGAGGTAGCTCAGCATTACCCTTTCACCAAGTGGTTTCCTCACCTCCAAAAGGGAAGGCACTGGTGGAGGCAGCCCAGCACACTATATTTTCTTCAGCCTTTGGGGCACTGCTGAAGCGAATTTGGCCCGCAGGAAACCTGGAGGGTGTCAGTGGACCAGATTCTGTCATCTGGCCAATCCAGAGTGATTTTCCATTTTTCTGGTACTTACCACATTGCAACACTTCTGCAGTGCTCCCAGTCTCCATCGGGGGCTGCTGCAGACCGATGCGGCCCTGTAACCCACCCCAGGAGAGGAGAGCAGTCCTACAGACACTCAATCCTCTCCTTACCCTGTCAACCCACAGTGACCTGAGTCCATTCCGGAACCCAGGTCGTCGGCGTGGTATGAGGAGGCACTGCGCCTTAACCCTCTAGCCACCTTTTTTTAACGTTTTCACCTTGGCTTTGAGCTGAGAATCCTTTGGTGGGGGTGAGGGTAGAGTCCCACCACAGAAAACATTAAAAAGTAAGTTCTGATGCTGTTTTCCTGTGTAGGGGTGTCCCAGTGCCCAAAACATTTTCGACATCGATTCTTTAGGATAACGGCAATCGCCTTTAGGCTTTTTGGCCGCTATCACATAGAACCAGAATTATATGTCAAGTTTCAGCTGGGAAAAAGCTTGAAAACTGATTTTTGAATACTATTGAAACTATTTTTACTGATACTGCTTCTCTTGCCATTTTTTTTCAGTCTGGGTTCAGTTTCATGGACTTTGTGCTCTATACAACTTATTACAATAGTTTGGAGCTAGCCTCGCCTAAGAGTTCTACTAGTAGTTCTGTACTGTGTCTGTACTTGTTGCAGGTATGGGCAAATTGCTCATCAGTTTACAACAATAACAACATAAACAAACATCCCTGAACTGGTACAAAATGGCACGATCAAGAGATCCGTCTTTTTTTTTCCCCCTGGCAGTCTTTTGCTGACCTTCTGCTATGTAGGATATCAGACCACCACAATTAGCATAGTGCAATGCTACAGAGAATACAGCATAATTTCATTGCATGCTTGCTGTACTGTACTGTAGCTGCACAAGGCTACTTTTGTCAAATGCTTGCTGTGTTTTAGATTTTGTCAGTTCATTAGAGTTGGGGGGCTCTGCCCCCCACAATCCCTTTTTTTAAATATGGCGATGTGGTGGATGAAGCCCCCCAACTCAAGTAAACTAATAAAAAAAAAACGAAAAAAAAAAAAACATCCACATGGTGTAGATTGTGCCATACATGAGCGAGTAGCATAACTTTAGTGCTATGCTAATAGCAGAGGTCCGAAGGAGGTCTGGCTAGTCTGGCTTAACATCTTGACCTCCACGTATGGGGGATCTGCTCCTATAGACCCTCACGGGGGGCAGGGTTCTGACCTTTGACCCTGAAGTGGGGCTTTAACCCCCTGACCACTGGGCCCCACCAGATATTTTACAAACCTGGCTCCTATGGATGTTTCCTGTTATCTGTATTAGAAGACATGGATCTGGATTCCTGGTTAGAGTCCTCCACATCTGAAGAAAGGTCTTGTTAGGAGGAAAGTGCTGAAGAGGCCTTGAAGTATGCCTCTAAATCTCTCCATTCTGTGTGTGAGGTAAGAACTTCAAACTGATTTGATACCTCCAAGTCAGTCTTATCTAACTTGCTTAGATCCAGGTTGATCTTTCTATTTCTTCTGCCTTGTCACCATGCAGAATAGTTCAGTCTCAGATGTGGATGCGGGTGGCATGGCTACAGGGTCACAGGCAATGTCAATCACTTGCCCACCTTCCACCTCCTGGACCTCATCCATGTTTTTTGCCCCACCCTCTGTTGTTCCTAGCTCCTCAGGGCCTTGTGAGTCATGATCCTGCACTCCTGCTGAAATAGAGGTATAATTTTGTTCTATCTGGGGTTCCTGCACATTCCTGTACATGTGTGCCTTCCTCCAGTGTGAGATCTACACTTGAATATGGTGTCAGACCCTTTGTATTATGCCTAGCTGTAGCCTCCACTAGATTACTACATTACTGGACCTCATTTCCTTAGGTGAGCAAGGGACATATTTTCGGCATTGACCCAATTTTTGCACAATATTCGCATAAAACCCTTGTTCCGCCTTGTCCACTTGATCCTCCCTGTTATGAAGGCGTGACCTTCATCACAAAAGTTACAATGCACTTTACTGGGGCAAGATTGACTGGAGTGCCCAATGCCTGCTCAGATTCCACACTTTAATGTGTCACATGTATTACTAAGGTGTGCCTTTGACCCACACCTATAACAGGCCTTAGGCTGCACTGCTTAGAACACTACCCCTTGTCCCAACCAAGAAAAAAATAATTTGGGAGTTGGCTAACTCCTCAGCTAGTATTGGCCAATTTGACTCTTACTTTCTACTCACTGATCCAGATGTTTTTCAGAGTCCATTAACAGGTCTGGGAAACCTAACACAGTACATTTCTGTTTCAGCCAGTGAAGAATGTCAGTGATGCTCATGCCTTCATTTTTGAAAAGAAATGTGACCGTTTCAATTTCATGTTTTGTTAACAGAATAACAAAAAAGGGGACCATAGGGGAGTATGTTTTAACTGATGTATTTTGCCCAAAAATGTTCTAAACTTTGAAACATTTTGAAATTTACATCTATGTTGTATCTCCTGGGATAACAATTAAGGCATACAACTCAGTTACAAAGACTCTCATATTGTCTTTTAGTAAGGTCCTGGTAACACAGACTATCAAGTTGTTCCAGTTGACCACCTTTGTATTTAATTCTTACTGCATTTCATCTGTCCTTGACTCGGGCCACACGACCCTCCACCGGGACAGCCACGGCTCGGGACTCCAGTCACCCAGTCGTACACCTCCTGTCCGTCCCCGAAAACCAGACAGCCGGATTTTCACCCTTGACTCGGGCCACACGACCCTCCGCCAACATGGCCATGGCTCGGGACTCCAGCCACCCAGCCATACACCTCCTGGCCACTCCCGAGAACCAGACAGCTGAATTTTCACCCTTGACTTGGGCCACACGATTCTCCGCCAGCACGGCCATGGCTTGGGACTCCAGCCGCCCAGCCGTACATCTCCTGGCCGCTCCTGAGAACCAGACAGCCGAGTAAAAGTTGCCAGACTAGCCGGGGTAGCTGAGAGCTGTGCCACTGGCCCTACGCTAGCTGTACTGCACCCTGATTGGATGCTGTCTCTCCTCCTGCTTTGTGATTGGATCTTTGTGCCAGTTGAAATTTTTTTTATTTCTCGGGGCTGCTGCGCCCATTGATTTAAAGTGTAAACAGCCAAATTTTGGCCCGCTCTGTCACTGAAACTGTTGTTTTTTAAACCATTGCCTTGGATTTTTGCTAAAAGTAATTATCTCTACAGTCCTGCATTCTGTGTCAATTCCAAGGAAATTGTTTAAACTGTGTAAAAGTTGTTTTCTGCACTCCTGCGCCTTCTATGACCTGACTTTCTTTCCCTGGGCTTGAACCACCCCTTTCCCACTCACTTTTACCCTCCTCTCACTAACTTTCTTCCCTTTCACCTGTTCTCACCTTCCTCCTGTGGCACCTAAGCTAGTCTTTTGTCCTTCTGAATTAACTTGCCTCTGGACATCGCCCTCCCCAACCCAACCCTGCCCTATCTCTCTGTCTGCCATCTTAGCATTTCAGCTCCCCGGCCCCCGATTTAAGTACTCCCATGTCACCTCTTGTTACTTTGAGCTCCCCTCCCACAGCTAACCCCTTATCATCTCCCCTCTTTACCGATCTTTGCCCTTGACTCGGGCCACATGACCCTCCGCTGGCACAGCCATGGCTCGGGACTCCAGCTGCCTAGCCATACATCTCCTGGCCACTCCCGAGAACCAGACAGCCGGGTCAGGTTGCAAGACTAGCCAGGGTAGCTGAGAGCTGCGCCATTGGCCCTACACTAGCTG
This sequence comes from Neoceratodus forsteri, assembly GCA_016271365.2. NCBI lineage: Eukaryota > Metazoa > Chordata > Ceratodontiformes > Ceratodontidae > Neoceratodus > Neoceratodus forsteri. Next base: position 213,932,422 of record CM028135.1, on the reverse strand, counting down.
TACTGTACCTTGATTGGACGCTCTTTCTCCTCCTGCTTTGTGATTGGCGCTTTGTGCCAGTTGAAACTTTTCTTCTCTCGGGGCTACTGCGCCTATTGATTTCAAGTGCAAACGACTAAAATTTTATGCCCGCCCCTCCCCACCTCCAACCTTAACTATACAGACCTTCCCCACGCCCCCTTGAGGCCCTCCTCTTTGCTGATATGCCATTGGGTACCTTGCTTGGTCCTCCTCTCTATTCTTCCTTAACAGCCCTCTCCCACATTTAACCCTTATCACACTGTAACACTGGGCTGCCTGGCCTTTACCCTTGCAGTGAATCTACTTCCTACTGCTCCACCTACTCCTCTTGCTCTCCATCCTAATTTCCTAGCCCTGCCTACCTGTCTATACACCCACTATCCACCTTCTGCCTTGCTTCTATCTTATCATGTGCTCTTCCTGCTTTCTTCTTCCCTTTCTTTTCTTCCTTACTCATCTCCTGCCCCTACTCCATTCCCCTGGAGCCTGCTTTACCTCTCCCCTCCACTGCTACCAAATTGAAAGAACTTTTCACCACCTAGGCACTCTGCACCTTGGACCCAGCTCACTGCCCAGGGTCCCCCCCTACCCCCAAGGAACTGTCCTCTACTGTTGGACCATGTATACCCCACTGGTCCTCCCTTTCTACTCTAACCCTGACTCTCCACTGTCACCCCATGATACTCTCCCGCATGACTAGCAGATGAAAGCTGTCCCTCAGGGAAATACATCTAAGCACCCTGAGGCTTATACTCCTACTCCTACTGTTGTCAGGCAATGTGCATCCAAACCCTGGCCCAATCCTCGCTAAAGCCTTAAATCACAGCAAACCCTCAGGTGCCCTCTCAATCATGTCAATCAACATCTGCAGCCTCCTTCCCAAAATCGATGCCCTGCAGGTCTTTACCAGCCAACACTGCCCAGACATCCTGGCAGTTATCGAAACCTGGCTTATGCCATCAGTCCCTAACCAGGCAATCAGCCTTCCAGGCTACAATGTCTTTAGGCTTAGGTCAGATGGCTAAAAGAGGTGGTGGTTGTGCTTTATACCTAAAAGACTCAATCTTGGGACATCCCATCAATACCTCTTTTCTGCCTACAACTGCTCAGATTCTTCCCATTAGAATTCTCCTAGGTGCCCAAAGCAAAGCCCTCACAGTTGCTACTATCTACATTCCTCCTAAAGAACAAGGAAATGGTCTAACCGTTGTACTGGACTTCATCAAGTCACTTCCACCAGACACTGAATCCATCCTCCTAGGCAACTTCAAAGTAAACTGGCCCACAGCAGAAGCAGGTGCACATAGGGACTCCATCACTGCGGCAAAGCTCACCCAGATGGTAGACTCACCAACCAGGAAAAATTGCAGGACCAGAATCAGCACCTTTCTGTACTGGATCCTTCCCAGTCACCCCTCACAGATCTCAAACACTTCCATCCTTTCTGACTCTCTCAGCGACCACTCCCCTGTCAGCTACATTTGGTCAAACAAATTCATTAAACCACCCCCAAAAACTATTACCAGCAGGGTTCTAACCTGTGGTCATCTATCACATCTCAAAGCCCACCTCCTCCTTCAAGACTGGTCACCAATCTTTAAAGCATCTAATGTGAATACTGCCCTGGACCACTTCATAAAAATCTTCACAGAGGCCTGTGACACATATGATCCTGCAAAAAAACTCAAAGTAAAAGCATTCTGTAACCCCTGGCTCACAGGAGACGTCCTTAAGAAACTAAAAACAAGGGATCACCTCTGGGAGCTGGCCAGAAACACTGGTAGGCAAAACGGCATCCTAAACTTCAAATGTGCACTTAATGACTGCACCAAATCTCTCCGGTAAAAGAAATCAGCCTACTTTAAGAATGCCCACGTGGACTCCTGGGGTAACGGTAGAGATTTCTGGAAAAACATAAAAGTCACTGGGAAACGGTCCAAATCTCCCCCATCAGTGCTCAACATAAATGGAATTACAATGCTTGACCCTAAAATTATTGCGAACACTTTCAACACAGCTTTTACTGACCTAAACTCAGTCCTACCACCTGATTTCTTCAAAGAAGATGATGTTCTGATGTCCTCCACAAACACTACCTCAAATAATCAACCACGTTTCTACTTTGAAGCAGTCAAGACTCATCAGGTTCACAAATATGTCATCAAAGCCATTGGAAAATTCAGATTTAGCAATGACTCCCTTGACCTCAAACTCCTGTCCCTCACCCTAGAAGAGGTACTCGGGCCTCTGACCAGGATTTTCAACCCCTCTCTCAGCCATAGCCAGTTCCCAGACAAGTGAAACTCTGCCATTGTTACCCCAATCCACAAAAGTGGTGACAAAACTGCCCATGAGAATTTCAGTCAAATCTCCATACTACCTCCCCTTTCCAAGGCGCTAGAACGTATTGTATCTGACCAGCTTACAGACTTCCTGGATAAGCACAACATCCTGTGCAAACAACAACATGGGTTCAGAAGGGGTCACAGCACCTTCTCGGCACTTCTCAAATTCACCGGCACCAGCCATAATTCACTGGACATTGGTCGGCAAACAGGCTTCATTTTCATCGACTTAACAAAAGCCTTTGACACCGTCAACCATCACCTCCTTCTAGTCCAGCTCCAAAATGCTGGGCTCTCACCAAACTACATTGGCTGGTTCAAGAGCTACCTAGACAATCGGACCCAAAGAGTAAGAATTGCTGATACTCTCTCTGATCCCAGACCTGTCCATTTGGGAGTCCCCCAGGATTCCATCCTGGAACCCCTCCTCTTTAGCCTGTTCCTAAACTCATTGCCTGACTGCTGCCCTGTACAAATCATACTCTGTGGAGATGATGCAGTAATCCTTGCCTCACACCACAACCCTAAACTATTGCAAAAAAAACCCCAGCAGAGTTTCTCATCTGTTGAAACCTGGTTCTTAAGTCATAAACTGATCTTCAATCAGAAAAAAAAACAAGTCCATGATTTTCAGCAGACCCCACAACAAAAACAAGCAATACCACCTTTCCATTGAAACCAAGCAAGGTGTCACTCTTGGACAAACACAATCCTTCAAGTACCTTGGCATCACCCTCGACTCCCATCTCTCCTATGCTGCCCATATCAATTATGTTGCAAAGTTTGCCAAAACCAGTTAGGCCTACTGTTCTGGCACAGGAAACACCTAACTCCTGAAGCACTATCAGTCACCGGCCAAAGCTCTATTGTAAGCATTATCAATTACGGACTTATCATCTATGGCTCTGCCACTGCCACCTCTCTCAAACGTGTAACTATCTCCCTAAATAAAGCCTGTCAACGCATCACAAGATCTCATCATCTCATTCACACATGTGACCTCTACTCTCAAACTGGGTGGCTGCAACTTGACAGTCACATAAAATACTAAACCTGCATCGCAGCCAAGAAAATAACAATGGGTCTTGCTCCTCCTGGAGTCTGTATTCTCCTTACACCCAGACACAGCGACATCAATACAAGGAGGTCCAAACCTCACTCTCTGCAAATCCCCCAGTGTTGCACAACCCAAGGACAAAGATCATTTGCCTATCGGGCACTCAGCTGGCTTAACTCCCTGGGCAGCGACATAGCCGCCACTCCCACACTTGGTGTATGTAAGGCCAGGCTATGCCTTGCACTGCTTGCCTCCAGCTCCTGTGATGGCTCATCCAAGTAGTACCTACATCCTACTGCCCACGCCTCCTCAGCAAGCACTTACTAACAATTCTGCCCCTTTTCTAGCACTTTCACCTGTCCACGACAAGGCCCCCGGGCTGCCCTGCCACCTACCCCATGCTTCACCTCCCCTTTCTTCTCTCTTCTTTCCCCCTCCTTCCCCCCACCTCCCTCTCTTACTCACCCTCTCTTCCAGCACTTTCTACCTCTTTTCCTCCTTCCTACCCCCTCACTCTGCAATCTCCTCTAACCCCTCACCTATTCCGCAGTCCTGCCTCTGTTCCTGTTCCCTGCTCTCCTTTGTGCCCTGAATCTGCATGTCTTGTTAGTTAAATGTTATTGATTGTTAAAAAAATCTGTATACTGTGCTCACTGACGTGGAACCTTTGTAAAAGAGCCTCCGCTCAAAGGTATTATTGTAATCCTAGACTGAAATACATAAATAAATAAAATAAAATAAAATAGCTGGCTTGGTTTGTGGTATAAAAAAAACCCTGAACATCTCTTCCCCCAAAACGTCTGCATGTGAGGACATCACTGAAAAGGCCACTGAAGATGCTTTGCAGTTTTCACCTTTGGCAAGATCTCCCCACTGCAGAATAGCATATCTATTTTCAAGATGAACTGGTTCCTGTGCAACCACTTTTCTTCTCTCTGCCTTTACCTTTCCCCAGTGGCTGAAAATGTTCTTTAGCAGGGGTAGGTGGAGGAAGCATTTCAGAGGTGTTCAGAGCAGGTTTCACCTATTTTTTGTTTTACTCTTTTTTTATCCTCCTACTGCTGCCACTGATCACTCTTTTAGAGCTCCCCTCATAGGTCCCAATCTGCAGCCCCCCAAGTAGTCTGCCCCTAGAGTGCTAACGCTACCCATGTACCTTCAGAGCCTTGGATTCCTGTCCAGGCAGGGCAACGGAGATCCCCCATATCTCCCCCTTGAGCATTGCTTGGGAGTGCGCACAGTGGAGTCTGCTCCTTGGGTGCTGCCTCGGAACCAATGCTGAGACTTGTCGACTAGACCAGGGCAGGGTATTTCTTGGTGTTCTGGTAGATCCCCTCCCCTAATGTTGGCATGTAATGGGAACAAGGCTGCTGGTGCATGTAGAGACGCACATCAAAGCCGGTTCCCTGCCAATATCTACCCTTGCGTAGAGCTTCTCCCCAGCTGCACCAACCACCCTGTGGTTCCCCAACAGGTGGTGGTATCACAGTGGAGAGTACGCTTCCTCTTCCAAGAGAAGGAGAGCTGCCCTTGGGTGCTCAATCCTTCTCCCTCCCGGCCGACCCCATTGACCCGAGTCCACTCCTGAACCCAGGTCGCCGGTGTGGTGTGAGGTGTGGCATCCAGCACCTCAACCCTCAGTGCCACCGGGCCGGCTAGGATCCACCTATTTTGAAGGGGGAACCATAATGCAAGAAATAGGAGTTATGGAAGACTCTTCTGGGGTGTGAGGATGGCTGTTAGCAAGAGGATCGCTAGGTATCACAGTCTGGATGGGGTCTTGTTGTCCTCAGGCCATGTCAATTGGTTGTAGATACAGGGCAGAATCATGAGTGGCAATAAGAGGTGGTGTTGCAGCAGCATGCCGTACAGATGAGGAAGAGAATCATGGTTTTGCAGCTTTGTGGATATTAAAGTCCAGCTCCATGTAGTCAGAATTGTTAGTATTATGTGCTGCCCATAAGCATGAGCAGAAGGTATGACCTACCTATCACACAAGTTACAACTGGGTGTAAAAGTGCACTGCAAACCAGTATGTCCAAGGTCACCACAAAGAGGACATTTAACTTGATCACATGCACTGCTGAGATGCTGAAGGGAACCACATTTATAGAAAGATTTAGGCTGTCCCATGTAAAAAAGAATGTCTCTGTTCCTCCAAAGAAAGAAACAGCTTGGTAAATGCTGTACACTACAGTCAGTGTAATGACACTTAACCTAAAACATTCCGCCCCTGTCCAGAAGTGATCACTATCCATGATGGGTTCTGGCAAGCCTTGTGTCTCACAACTAACCAATAAATAATAAACTGTTAGGTGGTGTATTCATGCCACCTTATACCTGCATTTCTCCATTTAGCCAGTTCCACCAGGTGGTGGAAAAGGTTAGCATAGCTGGAAGGTTTCTGTTGGATTGCAAATGTGATAGATTCAGATGCAGGAAGATTGTCATCAGAACTAATGGAAGGTACAGGGTCAGGTGAAACTGGCCATTCAGCTTTGTCGGTTTCCATATCAACTGGACTATCAGTATATTTACCAAAAGTGCGTTGTTCTGAGAGCAGAGTATTTGCAGGGTCTTGGCCACTGGGAACTGTATTCTGAAGAATGACAGAGTCTGTCTCAGTAATTACAGGTATAATAGAAATAGAAACAGTCATACCTGTTAGCATGGATTCACCATTTCTTGCCTTGGGGCTCAGCACCACTTGTTGGGGTCATGGTGAGCCCCCCCAAACAACAAGCTAAAAGACAAAGAACCTCAGTACAGAATCACTGAGGCAAGGGTTACCCCAAAGGGCATTGGCAATAAAGCCAGATTTCAAAGAACTACAAAATTACACATACCACCATAATGCATAAGACCAACTTGAGGCTGGTTCATTTCCCCTGGGGTGTGATACAGGCATGGCACACCGATGAGTCCTGGTAGGATGAAACACATGTCTGTGTCTTTCTGTTTGCACCCATTGCAAATTGTGTAAGAGGGCTTTCGGCATCATGCATTCTTGCTTAAAGCAGAACCAGCCTTAAATTTCATGGTGATTTGCATATACATCTCATGATGCTTTGCATTATGGTAGTATGTAGTTCTTTGAAACTTGGCTTTAGTGCCAATATAGTGGAACTCTCGTCTTCTACACTAATTCTTTAAACAATTCTAGAAGGGCAGATACACAGATGCAAATAACACAATTACATAAAGTACACCAAAGCAATTGCAACATGCGACATACGCTATATTCCAGAACATGCGAGACATACGCCATACGCAAATGTGCAAGTTGCAGCCCACAAGATATGCAATATAAAATGGCATAACATGCAACAGTGGCAGAAGATACACCACTGGAAATGCAAGAGAGATGGCAGAAGCTGCATCACAAAGGCAGAGGCGAAAGAGGAACTTCAGCCGTGAGGAGGTCCAGACCCTGGTGGAGGAGACAGATAAACATCATGCACTCCTCATGAGCTGAGGAGGGGAAACAAAGAAGTTGGAAAAAAGGAGGAAGACATGGGACAGGGTCACACACAAGGTGAATGCCATAGTGGCTCAACGGAGGACAGTGCGTGACATACAGAAAAAATATGACCTGAAGTGCATAGTGAAGTGCAAGCTGGCCCAGAACAGATGCAGCGCACAGGGCACAGGGGGAGACTCACCCAGCAGCAGCCACTCAGCAGCCTGGAGAGAAGGATAGCAGCACACCTGAGCCAGCACAGTATCGGCGGTGTCACAGAGCTGGACACCTTCAGACAGCAAACAGGTTCCTTGTAGGGACAACAAACAGCAATGCATGTGATAGTTGTGATACAGTACTGCAACCAACAGCAAAGGTGGTGTGGGTGCAGCAACACCATGTAGGCTGAAGCAGCAGTGTGGTGGTGTGCCACAGCACTGCCACATGGTCACTGCTGGCCGCAGAATGGGCCCTGGGTACCACACCATGGCCAGGGGAGTCCAGGGATATGTACTGTGTGAAGCTGATGTGTGGTGCTGTGCAAAGGTACGTGCCATGCTGTACTGTGAAGGGGTCAGTGACATGCACAGGGAACCACTGGGGGGGCTATGCACAGGCATGTGCCATGTTGAACAGGGGGGAGCTGTGACATGCACTGTGTACTGGTGGTGGGGCTATGCACTGGCATGTGCTGTGTTGAATGGAGGGGGGAGCTGTGATATCTATTGTGTACTGCTGTGGGGGGGCTGTGCACAGGCATGTGCTGTGCTGAATGGGGGGGCATGGGGTACTGCCACAGTGCTCGATGGCAGGGCCAACTCAACTGTCCATGGGGGTCACGCCCCTGCAGCACAGTGCACCCCAAGACCGTGGCCATGCACAGTGGCATTGTGCAGCTGGGAGTTGAACAGGGCAGCAGTATGACTGCTGGGAATGATGTACGAGGGTGGACAGTACATGATGGGCAGCAACAGTGGTGGGACCACATTAAGTGTGAAGGATGTAGTCACATAGGTGTCAAACACCTGGTAGGACTGTACACAAGTGAGGCAAGTGCCAAACAATACCACAATGCCCAAGCACACCTGTGAGGGCAACAAGAAGCAGGCAGTAGAGTGCATACAACCCTGTGTACACATACTGACATGGTGTCCATCCAATAGGTGCTGTGGCTACTGGCGACAGTGGGCTGAGTGGAGCTGGAAGGGGGGAGCAGCAGCAACAGCAGCATGGCCAGGATGATGCAGGCACAGACCAGGACACTGGTACAGTGTCGGGAGAAGGCAGCAGCACACCATCAAGTGATCACAGCCCAAACAGCATACCTGTGGCCAATACACCGGACCCCATAGCAGAGCCTGACGGGAACATGCATGGTGACAGCCCTATGGGTGAGGAGAGGGTGGACAGCAGTGAGGAGGAAGCAGCAGGCCAAAAATGTGAGCAGAAGGGGACCACTGAGGACACCAGCAGAGACACAACACTGGCAGAGGTGGTGCGGACAACCAGGGACATCCAGCAGGTAACTGAGCCTGTGCATCCGGCAATACAGGGGACAGTAATAGTGTCGATGACCTCTCTGAGCACCTGTGGACTTGAGAAGCAGCTGGATGAGACCGTCCAGGAGCTGCAGGACCAGCTGTCCCCACTGGCTTTCATAGGGAACTACTGCCAATCTGTGCTGGCCAAACAGGGGGATGAGAGGCATGAGCCGGGTAACATCAGGCAGGCCATGCAGGAGCAACACAACAGCCTTGAGATGCACCTGTCTGGCATCACCAGCAGTCTGCAGGCATGTGCCAGGGAGACCATTGTAGGCATGGGCAGCATGGGGGATGCTATACAGGGCATACGGCACTGTGCAGAATGCCAGGTGTTGTTTATGGACCGCCTCACCACAGCCATGGAACACATGCTAGCACAGCAACAGCAGCATGACACAGCCATGGCCATGAGCTATGCAGGCCATAGCATGTGCACTGCAGCCTTTGCAACACCTGCAGTACATGACCCAGCATAAGGCACCCCCAGCTACTGCACAGGCAAGCACACAGACACAGCCACCGGAACCAGTGCAACCCCTCCCCCACCCACGAGCTAAGCGGTGGCGGTGCCACCCAATGCAGTCATGCAGCCTAAGCCACAGGCCCAGCCATGCATGGGCCACACAGATACAGGCCCAGGCCAACACCACGGTGCACCCACTGTGACCCACAACACCGTACCTGCACCACAGGCGCAGGCCAGGACCACACACACACACATAGGCATGCCCACCAGAACAGGGACAGGTACAGTGCCTACACATGGAGGCATGCACACAGTGTCCGCTGGACCACAGGCCACACTGTTGCTGAGAAGGTCCATATGGGATGGGGGAACACACTGTGTAGTGTCGGCACAGCTGCCACCACATGTGGCAATGAAGCATTTTGACCTGAGGGGGTGGAGACACAGCAGAGCCACTGTGGTGGCACACATGGGTCCATGGGGTGCAATGCCAGGGGAGGGCCAACAGGGTGCCACACATCCCACCTGCACAGTGGGGTCCTCCACAGCCTAGCACCCATCCCCTGAAGCATCTGTGCAACCACGGCATGGCCATGGTAGGTGGCTGTAGTATGCCCAGCTGCGTGGCGCAGATGGTGGATGGTCAGCTGGAGTTGCAATGGTGGGGTGGGGCAATAGTATGACAGGGAGGTACCTGTATTGGGGGGGCACTGTGCATTACACAAGGGTGTGGGTGTGTGAATGTGTGACTGCGTGTATGGGTGAGTGTGTGAGCATGTGTGATTGGATTCACAGGGGAACACTAAGTCACAAGCAGCCAAAGCTAACTGTGCACTCTGTAAATAAAACAATTTCACCAGTTCACTGTGTTGTCATGTGTCATTCTTCAGGTACCCTGTGAAGGCCACCAGTGGAGGTCGCAGCCCTGGATGGGCAAGCACTGTTAGACAGGTGGTAGCCATTGCAGATCAAGGGTCAACATGTCAATGGGGCAGCACATCCCACCAGTGGAATGGTGTCGTCAGGCAACAGGCCCAGGGTACAGATGATCAGTGGCCAGAGGCTGGCCATGGGGACTGGTGCATGGGGTGCAGCTGGACACCAGGATGGCACAGACCACGGCATGCATGGGCCATGGGAGGGGTACCACAATGGCCACTGGCAGCAGGGGTGCTGCAGGCAGCGGCCTGCACAGACAGGTAGCACAGGCAGGCCACATGTCATGTGGACCTGTGCCAGCACAAGCAGCATGCACCACCGGCCATGGCTGCAGCCTGTGGTGGGCAAGGGTGGCCACTGGCAGGGGCATGGCCCAGTACAATGCCTGCAGACTGCACAGCCATGAGATGGGGAAGCACTGCATACACAGCTGCATATGGGATCAGCAGCAGCCACAGTGCATGCTTGATGTAGGTCACAGGGCACCCACACCAGTGGCAGTGGACAACAGTGCAGGCTGCATGGGCTCCTGGACACCATGCGCTGGTGTTGGTACTGCAGATTTCCTGGCTATGCACACCCCAGGCAAGCACATACTCACACACTCGCACACTGCACATGCAACAGGTGGTACAGTACTGGGCAGATGCCCTGGGGAATGTGTGACCAGCACCAGGGCATGCACGTCCAATGGCATGCAGGGGATGGTGGAACATGACAGTGGGGTTGGTGACATGAGGCACCACACACCGGCCATGGCCACTAGGCCATGTTTACTGTGATACCACAGCAGGCCTGCAGCACTGGCTGGCACAGCCCCAGGGCATGACTGTTGCCAGGTTCCCCTGGCCCATGTGCCACTGCCAGGACCAGGGATACTCCAGGGTGGTGTGTTGCTGGGTTGGGCCACACCCAGCACAACGGTTGGCCATGCTGGGTGGGGGGACTAGGAACACAGCACGGTGGTGTGCACAGGTTGCATGCACCACATGTGCATGGCCCCTGTGAGGTGTCAGCACTGGGTACTGTGCATGCCATACAGTCATGCCATATGCCTGCAGCAACACACATCAGATGACACCATGGGGTGGTATGTGTTGCACCACCGATGTCCACATGGAGCAGCACACACAGCACACAGGTGCCTTCACAGTGACAGGCACACAGGGCCATGGTGATCGATGTCGAACAGCATGGTACAGTGTAGCGACAACTGTCACACAGACTGCACTGCACGGCATGGCAGGCCGTGACCTAGCTACCATTGGGATGTACAGGCATTCACTCCACCCCTTGCCATCGACTGGTGCAGTGCACCCATGGGCATCACAGGTACACCAGCTGTGGGCCACACTGCCAGTATTCCCATGGCACAGTTCCACAACCCCCCCCCCCCCACTACTGCTGCAGGGGATGCAGCCCTGCAGCTGGCATGACAGGGTACCCATGTGCATTGACTGGGCCAGCACTGCACCAGAGATGTGCACAGTGCCATGCAGTCCCACCCCATGGGTGGACAGTTGTTGAATGGCAGCAGGCAGACCACTGGCCACCACTGGGCATATACTACTAGTCATGCCATCATGCATGCTGCACACACGTGATGCCTACAACACATATCTCATATATGCACAGGCCCGCATCAGCACAGTACAATTGTGGGGTTAGGCACTGCAGGCAGCAACTGCACTTCACAGATACCCAGTAGGATGTAGGCCGCAACTGCGCACATGTGATCTGCAATACACATGCGGCATGTACGTGCACCATGTGCTGCTGCGAGCCATGTGATGTAGCTAGGCCGCAGCATCATGTCGCAGGTGAGAGGCTGGTGTGCTAATTCCAGTGCAGGGGGACAGCAGTGCCACAGCACAGGCAGAGCAAGATGGAAGCAGACTGCAGACAGGTGAGTACTGGGCCACAGCAGGCCACACCCCCTCCCCCCACATCACAGGTCAGGCCCCACACAGGGTTACCATCCTATCAGAGGCCCAGGGTCAGGGGTGCAGCCAGACATTTAAAGATGTACACCAAGTCGATGTTTGATACCCCATTTAGCATGTTAAGTACAACTTTATACCTCATGACACTGTTTGCTGCCCCTCCCCAATGCATGGGTGGATACAGATGCACTACATTACTCCCCAGACACCCAACACACTAGCCCAGAGGCTGTAGAGCTGAACTGTCCATGGGGTGCAATGACAGTATCAGTGACCAATTATCAGGGTTATGGCCCCTATGACTAACATTACAGAGAGGTCCTGTTGGTTTTGTTAGGGTTACATGGACATAGGAAGCACTGCAGCACCTATGTGCTGTCCCTGTTCTGTATTATTGTGCACCATGGAGAACATGAAACATGCCTGCCTACACCCATGCATGTTGTACCATGGGCACCACTAGAACAGACCATATCCCCACCCAATGCATCAGGCATGTAAACTCCACACAGTCTGGGTCAGGGCCTTGTATTGTAGGCACTGTGCTGTTGCAAATATGTTGCATGTCTGTATGGTGGGTTATCGTGGATGCTATGGTGATCTGCAACACATGCTTGACTGTAAGCCATTATTGTTCCTGATAGTCAGACAGGACATGTATTACCATACATGCCTGTGTGCAAGACACAGCTGCCCATGTCTTGACTGTCCCACACACCAATCAGGACAGGTGTTACCACATGCCCCAATGGACAGTACACAGACCATTACCAGCAGCAGACACACAGGTGCACAGCTACCTGTATGTCTGGGTGTGTTCCACTGTCTCTTTACCACGTCCTTTCCAGTATGCTTGTCAGGTCCACAAAGGCAGCCTGTCTGCAACACTGCCTGCTAGCATTGCAGTCATGGTCCCCGTCCCCACCCGCCAGTGCTGGGATTGCCATGGTGGGGTAACCTGGGTACAGTCCCAGGGCATATTCAGGGTTGGCGACAGATGGGAGGTATGCAGCACCCACAGGCAGCAGGCAACAGTGACACATTCAGCAGTGTACTAACCCATGTCCATTCCCACTGTAGCACCACAGCGGACACGTCCGGGACATAGCTGAGTAGTAGCCAATGCACCGCATGTACTGTTCCATTGTATGCACTACACTGTGTACCTGACATTGTTGTTCACTGTCCCCTGTGTAGGATACATCATCACTGCACAGGACCAGGTAGGGCACACTGCCACACCACTGCAGCTGCTGTGGTCACTGTCTGTACCACTGGCTAATGTTGACCTGCACTTTCTCCATCCAGGTGTGCCACCAGATCCAGTAGCACCACCCACTCCTGTCACCGCAGCGTGCAGTCCAGGCAGGTATCTGTTATTTGTCATTGTGTCAGCCATGGTGGGCCATGGGACTGCACCATGGGCACTTGCCAAGTCAGGCCGCATGCTGCTCCATGCAGCAGTGGTGGTGGTGTGGACAAGTGGTAGGGATGCATGCAGTGCTCCATGCCCATGCCCACACTGTGCAGGGCCAGGCTATGTCATGCCTATGCAGGAGGCTGGTGGCCTGTTGATGCACTGCAGGTGCAGTGTGCAATGGTGCATGCATGTTCACCTGCATGGCACTGCACAGCCTGTCCACACCTCCTGCTGTGCATGTCTTTGGTGCATGGTACACCACCAGTGGTGGGGGCACACGGTTGCATGACCTGTGACCCTGGCCTGTTACCATGCATCATGCTCGCAGGCGGGTGTTCCACCTCGTGGGTTGGGGACATCAACACATCTGTGGTGGCATTGTGTGGTGACAAGTGTGCCATTCCTTCCCCACTTGCAGGCATTACATCTGTGACCAGACATGTCCTCTGGTTCATCACTCAGCCTCAGTGAGCAGGCACCAAACTTTACACCCATGGAGACTGCCATGCTTGTGAACTGTGTGCAGCAGTGGGGCAGGACACCGCTGCCACCTAGGTGCAGGAGGCACACTGCTGCAGAGCAGGAGAGTGCATGGAACACCATCTGTGCAGGCATGGCTGAGTGCAGTGGCATACACAGGACAGTCCACCAGCTGACACACCACTGGCAGGACCTCATGAGGAGGGAGCCCGGAATCCTGCAGTATATGATAGGCATGGCACGGCGCAGGGATGCTGAAATGTGGTCTGGACAGGACATGGGTGCAGGTATGTATGCCTATGGCTTTTCATCTGTTGGGTCAGTGCTGGCATATGGGCCATGATGTGTTAAGGCGCACACATCTCACCTGTCCCTACATCCCCACAGGTTCAACTGGCATATCCCAGGGAGTGCAGCATGGCTGCATCTGCAGCCTCAGGCAGGAGGTGCTACACTGGAGGTCTGGTAAGTGCATGCAGTAGTCCCCTTGTGATGTGGCCATGGCAGACGGCTGCATGGTGGCTCATTCTGCACCATTAAATGTCCTATGTGTATGTGCCACATGTCCAGGCCCAGCACTGACCACATCCCTTGCATTACTACAGGTGTGTGTAGTTGACTATCCCAATGGCAGAGGGCCTTGCTGAGGGAAACGGTGGAGGTTAAGGCCTCAGATGCTGTGGAGTACCACAGGTGCATGCAGCACAGGCAGCGGAGGGCCCGGGCCCTTCCACCGACCTCATTCTCCTCCTACTTCTTGGCAGAGGTGACTGGTGAAGATGTGTGTGACATTGCACAGGAGGCAGTGGTGCAGGAACACACAGTTGATGGGCGCCAGGGGCCTGGAACACAGCCTGCTCCCGGACTGGCCATGGTGGGTGACATTGCAGGGGAGGAGGACCAGGCCATGGCAGTATCACCTTCTGGGACTGCAGCAGTGGATACTGCAGCACAGCCAGCTGAGGATGCTCCATTGACAGACGCCGAGCCATGCATTGTTGCACCTGCATCAGGGGACCCCGGACCACAGCCACTGGATGTCATGCAGGAGCTGCAGCAGGGGGAGGTTGTGGACATTACTGCTGAGGGTCCTGGTGCTGTTCCCTTGTGGGGGGGCCTGGATTGGGAGTGCATAGTGGCCCTTGTTTCGGCCATACTGGAGGATATTGGGCACCTGCACGGATCTGTAGGCGCCCTGTTGTCCAAATTTCACCTGACATAGTGACTATGGTACTGCACTGTATTTCCAGGGGTGGGACTGTGTCTGTGGGTGGTTTTGTATATAGGGGTGGGTGTTTTGTTTGGGTGGGTATGTACATATGGATTACATTTTTGTGGGTTTGTGTATATGTTTGTGTGATTTGCTATGGGTGGGACAGGGTTGTTGATGTGAGCACCTGTGTTATGAAGTTCGCTGGTGTGGGTGGGCATTTGGAGGTGTTGTGGGTTGCTGCTAGGGTGTTGACACATTGTTATGTTGTGTTATTGTGCCATTGTCTGTTGTTCTGTCCCTTACCCCATTCACTGAATTGTTGTGTCCCTGTTGTTGATATATGTACATTAACTCATTGCCTCCTAGAAACGCCTGTAGGCGTCAGCAAATCTAACTGCAGTGTGTCCCAGAATGCTTACAGAAGTCACCTACAGACTTCCTGTGTGCCCTAGAAACATCTGGAGAAGTCACTCACATGTTTTAATTTTACTTGCCAGCCAGAATAGATTAGAATTGACTACATAGTACCATTAGAAAGGTAATGTTGTGCTGAACAACTTTGCCACTGACACTTTGTGTATATCATGTTCACTTTAGGAGTTATTCATATTTGTTTGACATTTTGTCCATCTAGAACCACCTAAGCACTTTGAAAAAAAAAACACACACATTCTGGATATCTCAGCCGATATAAAACAATGAACTGAGTACAGTTGATTGCATAGAACTGTTGAAAAGGCAATTTTGTGTGCAACAACTTTGCCACTGATACATTGTGTGTATCATGTATACTTTAGGAGTTACATGCATTTGTTTATGGCATGTGTGTATGGTTCAGATTTGTCCCTCAACCCTCACCAACTCACCTTGACTCAAATGGGGAAAAATTTATGTTTAATACTACAGAAATAGCTGTTTTACAAACAAATTATTAAAATTATATCTAATGTCTGGATGCTTAATTTGATGTTTATGTTAAATATTTCCCAATAAAATAAAGGTTTATGGTGCATTTTTTAGTAGAAAATCTATTTTGTTTTGCTGTTTCAACCATCACAGAAATAAAACTAAATTACCTGCTATTCTTTGCATATGACCATTGGAAAGGTAATTTTATGCTGAACAGTTTTGCCACTCGTACTTTGTGTCTAGCACTTACAGTTTTTGCACTATTAGCATTTGTTTGCAGCATGCCAATTATGGCTTGATTTTGCTTAGAAAGACCCAGGATTAACTGGTAACTGTATACAGGAGACAAGTGCTGCAACTTCAGAAAGCTCCTGTGGAGGGAACGAGTTAAACAGTTTTCCTATATCACTGGGTCTGTGTGTCTGTTCCAGGTGTGCATGGCCATGTGGGTGTGTGTCACCATGCATGTGGGTGCTCATTGGTGGTAGTGCCTGCTGTCCCTGGTGATTCCTCACTGTGCAGCTGGTCGGTATGCCAGTTG
Organism: Neoceratodus forsteri; assembly: GCA_016271365.2. Lineage (NCBI taxonomy): Eukaryota > Metazoa > Chordata > Ceratodontiformes > Ceratodontidae > Neoceratodus > Neoceratodus forsteri. The sequence goes on along the minus strand of CM028135.1, from coordinate 213,916,084 downwards.
TGCTGCTCACGGAGCATGGCATTGTCCACTGGCCACATCTGCATGGTATCCTGTGTGCTGCAGCTCACCGTGCATGGTGTGGCATCCATGCCACCTCAGAATGTATGTCCCAGCTGTGTGATGGCATGGTGCCTGTGCAGCACCCTTCCTCCTCAGGGAACCATTGTTCCCTGTGGGTGGCACCACTGACACAGGCATTGGTGTGTCTCATCGCCATATGTTTACAGGTCTGTGCCACCCGGTGCTGTGTCCCTGTTGTGGTTGCACTGTTTACATGTATCAATGGCCATGGCAGGGGCATTGTGCCTGTTGCCACCATCGTCCCAGCACTGTGCCTGTGGCCTCTGTGCACCCTTTTCCCCGTGCCTCCCATTCACTTGGCAACTGCATTGCTGGCCCTGTTTGTGTGTGCCAGTGTCTACTGGTTGTGCTGTATGTCTGCAGGCCTCACAGATGTGTGGCCCTCACAGTGTGCTGCCTACCCCTACCCATTACCCTACCCTACTGTGTGCCATGTCGTGTGGCACCAGGTGAGGTTGGTAGTACCCTATGCATGCCCATCCCCTCCAGCGGACTGTGCTGTGCCTGTCACCACCTACCTGTTGTGGTGGTCTTGTTACATTGCTCTATACTGTCTCTCAGTTTATCACACTGTACCATGTCCATGGCTGTGTGTGCACCGTCCAATGTGGCCACAGTCCATGGAACCTGTTGCCATTGTCCAGTGTCACCATGGCCTGTGCACTGCAACAAGTGGCATGCCTGTGTGTTGGTTTGCTGGACTTCTCTGCTTGGCATTTGGTGGATGTCACTGTGGTATTATGGTGTTTCTCAGGTGAAGTGCTTCTCCATCAGGTCATGTCATGCATGTTGGCCTGCCTGTGCCAGCGCTGCATCTGTCTGGTGGTATCTGTCATGTCTGTGTGCCATGCCATTCCCTTCCTGGTCCTCCTCATCCACATCCTCCTGCTGGTCCTGTGGTGGCACTCGGTGTTGCACTGCAATGTTCTGCAGTATGCAGCAGGCAAAGAATATCTTGCAGGTCATCTCTGGACTGTACTGTAGGGCCCCCGACGATCTATCAATGCACCTGAATCATGCCTTCAGGTCACCAAAGGTGTGCTCGATGATGCACCTGGTCTGGCTGTGCACCTCATTGTATTTTGTCTGTGCTGCTGTGCATGTGTGGTGCAGTGGTGTCATCACCCATGGCAGCTGTGGATATCCACTGTCCCCTGTTGGACAAATTGTGCAACATCAGTCTATGTGGTCTGTGTTACCTGTGTGTGCATGGTGTTAAGGTGTTCAGGAATGCAGTGCTGTGTGCTTTGTTCCCTTACCTACTAGCCATCCTCCCATGAGCTGGCCCCTCTGGTAGCCCTCGTGTAGGCCACTGTTGTCCAGGATGTAGGCATCACATGTGGAACCAGGGTACTGGGCAACCACATCCAGTATGTGGCACTGACTGTCACACATCACCTGCATATTCATGGAGTGGTGACCCTTTGTATTGACATACACATCCCAATTGACTGATGGTGCCCGTATGGCAACATGGGTGCAGTCTATTGTGCCCATTACATGTGAGAACTGGGTGATGGTGTAGAAACCTGCATCACTGCCTGCTGCTGTCATGCTTTATGGGGGAAGGTGATGTACTGATCCATGCGGGCCACCATAGCATTCAGGAACTGGTGTAGGCACCTGGATGTGGCCGGCTGTGATATTCCCACAGCATCACCTGTTGGTGTCTGGAACATCCCTCTTGCCAAGAAGCATAGTGGTGCTGTTACCTTCACCTACACAGGGACCAGCTGCCCCCTGCAGGTGGCACTCCACAGGTCTGCATGGAGGTTGTCACATATCTCCTCTATGATGGACTGGGGCAATCGGTAGTGTGCAATGCACTGTTCCTCCATCAGGTCCTGGTAAGTCTTCCTTGCCCTGTACTCCCATGGTGCATGGCGTCTGACAGGTCTGTGCCTTCCTGGCTGCTGCCGGTTCCTCTGGTTCCGGGCATTGTGTCGCCTCCTGTGCCTGTCCCAATGGTCCAGTAGTAGCACACCTAGCATTGCTGCTGGTCCTTCCATTGTCTCTCTCCTCTCTCACACAGTGCAGTGCAACTGTGTCTCCAGCCTGCCTGTCTGTGCTCCTATATATACTGTGTAAGTTGCATCTGCTCCCACCTGGTGTATGTTACACCAGCAGGTCTTGGTGTAAGTTGTGGCACAGCAGCTTCTAGAATCTCACCTTGGTGTATCTCTTATGTTTTCTTGGCGATTGTTCAGTTATGCATTGGCGTACTTGCAGGTATGTCGCAACTGCGGCGTAAGTTGTATTTGACGTACTTAGTTGCTTTATGTTGCATGTCGCTTTCTAGAATAGCGTATGTTGAAATGCTTAACGTATTTGCGACTTGCAACATTTCTCTTGGCACATCTGTATTGCGCTGTGGCATACTCTTTCTAGAATTGGGCCCTTTGTCTTTTATCTCTGTTTAGTTGTTTTCTCTTTAATGTATTTTTGTTCTATTTTCCATTTATATGCTTTCAGAACTGTGGGCTTAAAAAAAAATCGGGAATCGTCAATTTTTCAGACAATTGGGAGGGGATTTTGTGAAATGTTCCAAATCCAGTCCTTCATTAAGAAAGGTGTTGCTTGTAGTGCGAATTTTATATTATGTGACAGAAATAGGGTATGGAAGAAAACTGCGGTGTTAGCCATATTAACACCACCCTTTTTTATGGGGAGATACATCACTTCTCTCTTGATGGGGTTAAGCCTACTTCCGCATAGTAACTGAAAGAAAAGACTTAACATTTTTGGTTTTCAGCAGTGGGGACAGAGGAAAAACTATGCTGATGTATAAAAAGATAGGTGTTAAAATTGCTTAATAACATAAACCCTTTTTTGTTTTGACATTTTCCACTTTTTTCATCTTGCTACCTTCTTCTCACTTCTCACTTCAACCTAATGGGCCCAATTCTCAAAGCCTCCAGCATGGCACAAAGGGCTTGCACCAAAAAGAATGGCACAAAATGACCCTTGCGCCAAATATTATGCCTGGAATGATTCTCAAAAGCAGCCTGGCCTGCCCCAAACAGGTCTTGCACCATCCCTGTGCCCAGAAATAGGCTGTGACAAGGCACAAGGAGGCATGCAGCAGACACAACTGCCATAGCCCCATGATTGCAATTTATAGACAGCTCACAGAGGAAAAAATTCTAAGTACCCTTAGACCAGCCATGGCTGGTTTAAGGGGAGTTAGACAGTCTCCCCTGGGTGACATGCCTGTTATCAGCACACCATGGGTGGCGGTCCACCCTCCCAAATCGTAGAGTGCAGCCCCGTATCATACATTGTGTGACTCCCATCCTGGTGGTCCAATGGCACCCCTTCCTGATACTCGATGCTGCTCTTTTTATAATTAATAAGCCCCATTCCCAATGCTGCCCCTTTTATATATGTACTGAAACATAGAAACATAGAAACATAGAAGTTGACTGCAGATAAGGACCGCAAGGCCCATCCAGTCTGCCCATTTCCTTTTCTACCATATAAATGTGCCATCGGCCTTTGCTCTGTCAGTGGCCTATCTATTCATAGTCATTTGTATTGCTCCCTTATGCCTATCCCATGCCTGTTTGAAGCCCTGCACTGTATTCATAGCCACCACTTCTTGTGGTAAGCCATTCCATGCATCCACCACCCTTTCTGTGAAAAAGAATTTCCTCATTCCCCTTAATCGGCTCCTCTAATCGCATGCTGTGTCCTCTTGTCCTGCTATTTTTCTTATATTTAAACATGTTAGACTCTTTCACCTTGTTTATGCCCTTAAGGTGTTTGAATGCCTCGCTCCTTATCCCTCTCCCCTCCTTTGCTCAAGGGTATACATATTGAGCTCCATTAATCTGTCCTCATATGTCTTCTGATGCAGTCCCTGCACCATTTTGGTTGCCCTTCTCTGGACTGCCTCAATTTGGTTCATGTCCTTGTGAAGGTGTGCCTCCAATACTGCATGGGCCTCAGATGGGGCCTAACCAGTGTCTTGTACAGAGGGATTATTACCTCCCTCTTACGACTTGTGATACCCTACTAATACACCCTAACACCCCTAGCCTTACCTACTGCTTTAGAGGTCTGCTTGGATGATTTTAGGTCATCAGTGATGATGATGCCCAAGTCTCTTTCTTCCTTTGTGACTGCTAGAACTCCCCTCCCAGCCTATAGGTGGCTTCAGGGTTTCTCTTCCCTATGTGCATGATTTTCACTCTTTGCATTAAATCCCAGTTGCCACTCTTCTGACCATTCTGCTAGTTTATCCAGATCTCTTCTCATTCTGCCCACCCCATCTGGATCATCTACTCTGTTGCAGATCTTGGTGTCATCTGCAAACAGACAAGCCTTACCCTCTAGTCCATCTGCAAGGTCACTAATGAAGATGTTGAAGAGGACTGGCCCCAGGACTGATCCCTGAGGTACCCCACTTGTGACTTGCATCTCTTCTGACTGTATACCATTTACCACCACTCTCTGTTTTCTGCCCGTCAACCAGTTTGCCACCCAGTTGACCAACTTCTGACCCACCCCGAGCCTACCCAGCTAATTTATCAATCTTCTATGTGGAACAGTGTCAAAAGCTTTGCTGAAGTCAAGGTAGGCGACATCAACTGCTCCCCCTTGGTCCACCACTCTGGTTACCCAGTCAAAGAAATCTATGAGATTAGTTTGACAGGACCTTCTTTGTAAACCCATGCTGTCTTGGATCCTGTGCCCCTATGGATTCCAGGTGTTTGCACTATTCTTTCCTTGAGGTGCCTCCATAATCTTGCCCTACTGAGGTAAGACTGACCCGGTCTGTAGTTCCCGCCTCCTCCTGCTACCACTCTTGTGGGCGGGATCACATGAGCCTTCTCCAGTCTTCTGGGACCTCTCCTGTGCTCAGAGACTCACTAAACAATTCTGCTAATGGCTCTGCTAGTTCCTCCTTTAGCTCCCTAAGTACCCTGGGATGTATGCCATCAGGTCCCATTGCCTTATCCACCTGAGCTTAGCAGCTCTTCTAGGACCCTTTCTTTTGTGAAGGAGAGTGCTCACCTCCCTCCCTTGTGTCCATGATGCTGAGCTGTGAGCCCTGCCCTACCTTCTCTTCAGTAAATACTGCGAAAGTATCTATTTAGGATAGATGCCTTTACAGGGTCCTCCTCCTCACATGCTCCCTTTCTCCATTAAGCTTAGCAATACCCTCTGGACTTTCTCCTTTCACTAATGTATCTATAGAAAGTCTTGTCACCTTCTTTTACTGTTCGTGCTAGTGTTTCCTCAGTTTTGGACTTTGCCTGCCTTACTGCCTTACCTGCTTCTCTTAGGGCAGTTTGGTATGCCTCCCTATCTTCATCCCGCTGTGTTTCCTTATATTTCCTGAAGGCCAGCCTTTTGGCTCTGACCTTTTCTGCTACTGTATTTGAGAATCAAAGTGGTTTCCTTCTTCTTTTGCACTTCCTTTTCTGTCTGACACAATGGGATGTTGCTTCAAGTATTGCATCCTTAATGCTTGCCCACTTTGCCTGTACCCCTTCACCTGTGTTTCTTTTTGCCAGGGCTAGCTTAACTCTGTTGGCCATCTTATCAAAGTCAGCTCCTCTGAAGTCCCATATTTTTGCCTTGGAATGGATGATTTAGATGTAGTAGCCAAATTGAACCATACCATGTGATGGTCACTGGCCCCAGGTGACCTTCTACCTGAGATCTGTGATCCTTCTTTGTTAGTCAGTACTAGATCTAGGATAGCCCTGTCTCTTGTGGGTTGCTGTACCAGTTGTTTGAGGCCCTCCCTGCAGGAATCCACTATGAGTCTAGTTCTGGCAGATGTTTCTGCTGGTATTGACCAATCTGTATCCGGCATGTTGAAGTCTCCCATTATCAGAACCTCCCTTAGCTGTCATGTTTTGTATATCTTCTAACAGTAATGTGTCTATGTCCTCCCTCTGGTCTGGGGCCTGTAGACAACCCAGTTCTTATGGCTGTCCCATTTCCTGTTTCCAGGGTGACCCAGTTCTTCTGGCTGCTTATGTGTATTCTGAATTTCTGTAGCTTTGATATTTTCATTAACATACAGGGCCACTCCTCCCCTTGCACCTCGGTCTCTTCTGAACAATACATAGCCAGGTACTGAAATCTCCAAGTGTGGTTACTGGTAAACCACGTCTCACTAATTGCTACTATGTCCAGTTTAGCCTCTGACATTATTGCCTGCAGGTCTGGGATCTTATTTCCCAGGCTGTGAGCATTTGTGTACATGATTTTCCATTGGCCAGATTTTGGTGTGTTAGTTGTTGGGTGAAGTTTGGCATTACCCCTGTGCGTCGTATGGGGAGACAAACCTTTTTTCTTACCTGGTGATGCAAATGAATGGCAAACATGCTGAATTCCTGTTTGACCACTAGCTGAGGGGGGAGCGGTGTTCTTCCCATTCGATGTATGGGGTGCTGCACCCCTCTCCCCATTTGCTAGTTTAAATATTCTGCAAAGACGTCAAACTTCTGCCCCAATGCACTGACTCCCTCTTTAGTCAGATGCAGTCCATCAAATTTAAAGAACTTTCGCTCCCAGAACTGTTGCCAGTTCCCTACAAATCTGTGTCCTTTTTCCTGGCACCAGCCCTTGAATCACGTGTTTAGCTCCCCTATCTCCCCTTCTCTGACCTTCCGTCCATCTGCTCCCCTCTCCCAGACTGGCAGGATCTCAGAGAAGGAGATGCCGGACGAAATAGATGATAGTTTTTCACCCAGCCTAGTCAGGTGTTCCTTGGCCTCCACAACTGACCGGCTGGCGAGATCATTAGTCCCTATGTGTACTAGAACATCAATGTTTTCTCCTGCTTTGTGAACAATTTTAGCATTGCGGTCAGTGTCTCTCCATGCTGATGTACCTGGGAGACATCTGACCATCACCCCTGGCTGGAGATGGGTATCAACTCCCCGAATCATGGAGTCTCCTATGATCAGAAGTTTTTTGGATTTCCTTTGTGCTTGTTTTGTTTTGGTTCCTGATTTGGGTGAGTTTTGTTGTGCTAGCTCTCGTGCGCAGTGTCCTGCTCTGCAGTGTCTTCTGCCTCTTTATTTGATTTCAGAGATAGAGGCAGATACCTGTTTGTAGTGTTTATATGGTTTTTGAGGTAATGTGTTGGAGAGCGAGAGTGATGGGGCACCTGATTTGTTCCTCCTAACCACCTGCCAACCTCCTGGACCAACTACCCTCTGCGGTCGAGGTTTTTCTGTTGGATGCTGGGGAAATGGTGGTGGTTCTTATAATGTATTTCCTCTTCAATATGAAATTTGAGGCGTGCAATCTCTGCCCATGCTGCCCGGAGCTGAGCCCTAAGATCTCCAAAGGCCCAGCATGTAGGACAGTGTCCTAAATCCTGTAAGACTGTCCTTCTGAAATTGTTCCACAGTACCTGCAGTTAATGAAATCCATTCCAAATAAGTTGCTGGGTTTGTAACCTAGTCAGAGTAATTAGAAGGGGAAAAAGGAAAAAAATGCAAGTAATGGTTTAATTGTGCTTTGTTTAACTTGTTATAACAAGTTAAATTACTAGTGCCCTGTAAATGAGATCATTTTGTGGAGGCCCCACTGATCTGCCCTTTCCTGCTCTGCCACAGGAAATGTCACAACTGTGGTACCCTATAAAGGAGTGTAGTGTGGGTGGTTGGGGATGGGTGGGTGGCTGGGCCCTTCCTGCCTAAAAAGAAGAACCACGGACAAAAGAACAAGGAGGTAAGAGCAGAAACAATCAGTCAACAACAAATGCAGTAACCCTGAAAGCTTATCCTAATGTTAGATAAAACTGTAAAACCTGTAAAGCACCACCTGTAATAATTTCAGAGAAGATGTACCCTGTAAGAAACACTTTGCTCCAGAGAAAAATAAAGCAGTAACAGAAGATATACCTTGCAAAAGACAATTTGAATCAGAAGATTACAGCAGTAATCTGTTAGCACACACCTGTAGGCACACCTTGTAATAATGCAGAAGAAGGTATACCAGCAACAACAATTTGAATCAGAGAAAAATAAAGCAATGAAATGTTAGCAACAAACAGTAGCAATCCCTGTGAGTAAAAAATAAAAACACCACCACACAGTAAATCTGCTTAGCCAAATTAAGTCTTAATCCTTTTCCCTTGCTCTGGTAAGTTTCTCTACTCTGCCTTTCAAGCAGTCTTACAAGGAAAGAGCTCAGGTGAAGCTAGGTGCCTTGGCCAGCAAACCAAGTCTTCTACCTTCTACTGAATCCCCCAATCCCTGATGTGGCCCCATAACCAGTGCTACCTAAGTTTCATCTCATGGTGGCAAATAGCCCCCCTAAGCCCCAGCAGGTGGTGCCCATGCCCTCTGCTATCCAATCCCGAATGATAGCCAGTGCCTGACACATCCCACCTCTTACCTTCATGTCCAGGCACTTATTGCACTGTCTATAAATGAGCGTGTACACTATGCCATACACTCTGATTTCTAGACTGTGCAGTTGGCGCCCAGCTGCATAGATGAGATGTGGGATGTGCTGGGAACTGGCTACCACTCAGGACTGGATAGCGGAGGGAGGTGGGCACCACCTGCTCGGGCTTGGGAGGGCACTTTACCACCATGAGGTGGAACTTAGCTAGACACTGGATGGGGCCATATTGAGGATCAGGGGATTCAATTCTGAAATGGGCAGCATTGGGAATGGGAGGTTCTGACATATTATAAAGGTGGCATTGAGGATCATGGTGGGGGGCACACTGGATCAGCAGGGAGGGTTCTCATGACCATTACTTGGGATTGGGATGGGGAACCTGTGTTTGTCCCAGGTGGCCAGTGGCAGACCCTTGCGGTGCACCAGGTGTTTGCTGCAGGGTACCATTCTACACAAGTGTGGGGACTTTGACCCCGGGACCACTCCCATACCTGAATCTGGTGTAGGGTCCCTATAGCACTGGGCTTCAGTGCAAGCTGCTGTTTGCCACAGCTTGCACCAGTCCAAGCCCATTTTGAGAGTTGGGCCCAATGCCTCTACCCAGTTTGTCTGGGCCATATTCCCAGAACCAAATTGTACACCTAATATTTGAACTGGCCTATCTGGGAACCAATTACCCTGCACCACCAATTCTGCTTGTGGAATGGAACCCAAACGCAACCCAACACACTTGTCTAAATTCAAGGCCAAGCCAGAAACTGCTGCAAATTTATTCATTTCTGACAGTAAGTGAACTATGCTTTGTTCATCTTTAATCCACACACACAGATCATCAGCACAGGCTAACATTTTCACTGTATCTCCATCTTGGTTCCAGAAATTCCCCTTTATGTCTTTCCTAGTAATTATTTTCCTAATTAGTGGATCAATTACAAAGGTATATAATAAGGGGCTAAGGGGACAGCCCTGCCTGAACTGCATTTTAATTGGTAATGTTTTACTTTCTGCTCCTGAAAGAAGGGGTGCTATAATTGCTGTAGTGTACAGTAGTTTAATCCATTGTATAAAGATAGGAGGAATCCTATATTTCTCTAGAACTTTAAAGAGATATTCATGTTGAACCTTATCAAATGCTTTGCATTGGTCCAAAGATAAAGGTACACTGCTATATTTTCCTTCTGAGAAAAATAATATATATTTCTAATAATTGATACATTTTGTTGTATGTTCCACTCTGGGATAGTACTTGTCCATGCTTGATGGACTAGATTAGATGCCACTCTACAAAGTCTTTTTTGTATAATCAAGGTCAACATTTTAAAATCAGAATTAAGCAAACAGATAGGGTGCCAATTCTGCATAATATAATGATTGCCTTTTTTATGTAAAAAAATTACCAAACCTTTAGAAAAGGAATCCTAAATCTGTTTATACCTAAGAAAAAAAATGGTATACTTTAGCTAGGCATGCTGCAAGTACATCCCCAAACTTTTATAAAATTCATTTGGAATACCATCCTTCCCTGGTGATATGCCAAGTTTTAAATTTTGGATAACATCTAAAATTTCTTGTGCTGCAATAGGTTCCTGTAACTTTTCTAGGTCTGCTGGGTCAGTTTGAGGGATCTCTAAATCTGCTAAATATTGCTTTTCTTTTACCATGCCTGTAACCATGCCTGTATCCACTATTTTTCTTTACTGTAACCACCTCATGACTTAACTCACAATGCCTCAAATGTTCCTTATGTCCTTGTTCATTCTTATAACTTGTATTGTTATCCCAGGTCGCCCCTGAAAAAGGGAACTTCGGGGCTCAGTGGGCCTACCCGGTCACCAAAATTTAATAAATAAATAAATAAATAAATTTATTTATTTCTTCCTCCTGCAAAATAGGTGGGTGGGGGGTGAGAAAAATCTCTAAATTTTTTTCTACTATCAACTGTATGTTCTTTGAGGATGTACAACTATTACCAAACTCATCCTGAAGTTTATTAATTCTAGAAATGTTTGTCCTTTCCTTGCAATCTATGCATGGATCAGAATATGGAGTTTTGGCTGCACTAAAACTTATTTCTGGCTCTAATGAACTAGAGCAGTCATATTGCACCTTCCTCATATCCACCTTAACCTGAGATATTTGATCAGCCAAATCTACTCCATGGACATGAGTATTAGACATTACTCTATACAGATGAGTCCTTAATTTTAAATAATGCATAAACTGGTCCAATGCATATTTCTCCCCCAGTCCTGAAACCACTTGCTGATATCCTTGGTTTCCTTCCACCACTGCGTTAAATCATTATAAAGGCCTAACACAGAAACTCTTGCAGTTATAATGGAGATAATATTCATTCTAACAGCTGAATCATCTATACTACTAACATTCACCTTCCACCATGATCTAGGAATCTTTATTCCTGTGTCTGTGAAAATGGAAATTTTAATCAGGAGATGATCAGAGAATTCCACTGGTATAGTAGTGGATGACAGTACTTGCAATCTATTTGAAATGAATATGTAATCTATTTCTGTGGTTAAAGAATTTTTTATGAAAGTATGTTTAATAGCAGGTGATGCCTTTTTTGATATGTCTTGTAGTTCAGCTGTATTTATACAATTTTTAAAAGCAGTGTTGTCACAGTACATTTTGTTACCACTTTCTTTTCTGATTGTGGCGTCTAAGATGCAATTAAAGTCTTCTCCTGAGTACACATTTTTTGCATTAGCCAAATAAGGCGGAATTAGAGAAAACTGCACTCTGTCTGCTTTCTGCTGAGGGATATAAATATTTATAAATCTTCTAGTTTTCCCCTTCCAAATCCCATCAATAATAAAAACTCAACCAGGTACTAGGCTGATTAATTTATGTAACTTGAACCCTGATCCTGCAAACAAAAATCCTACCCCATCAGCTTTTTCAGAACCAAAGGACCAAAATGACAGTCCCCATTGCCATAGCCTTTGAGCCTGCTGCACGACAGCATTATAGTTAAATCATGTTTCCTGTAAGAAAATTACATCAAGGTGGAGATCATTTAATAAAGAAAATATTGCTGATCTCCTCCTACTATTTAGCATGCTATGTGTGTTAAGAGATGCTATTGAAAAAATACCCATTTTAAGCTAAATGTTATTTCTTCTTTTTCTTTTTCCTTTTCTTCCCTCCTATAAGATTTTCCTCCCTTTCTGGAACATTAAAATGTGAGGCAAAAGTATCTGAAGTCCCCCAGTTCAGAATCCCCCCTGTTCAGCTAGGGCTGAAAAGGGGTTGGACGTTTCTATCTTGATTGTCTTGAAGGAAGCTCTTAAGTGCCCAGAGCTCCTCCTAGGGCCCTTCTACTCCCATTTGTGCAGATGCATGATCCCCTGCAGTTTGTTCGGGGTTAGAATTGGGAGGAGGTGAGACCTTCTCTGATGACTCAGTGGTGGGAGCCTTGTAAAAAATATCTGATGGTGGGAAGCCACCTTGGGTTACCGTCTCAGCTGCTGCAGTGTTGATTTATTGAGCTTGTACTGATTCTGGAGGCCTTGATGACCAGGGCTGTTCATTTGTGGGGATCTGCTGACCACCTTTCTGCTGGGCCTTTTTTATTAAATCATCTGGGTTTATTGTAGTTGTTTTATTGTGGGAAGCCCAGGGACATTCCTGGAACATGTAGCCATGTTCCTCGCATAGGTTGCATTTGGAATGATTCATACACTATGAGCTGATATGCCCAAATTCCTTACAAATCCCACATCTCATTTTATGTCATGTTCGAAAGGTGTTTTCTGGCACCACACTTGTAACATGCCTTCGGCTGTCCCGAATAAAAGCATACCCCTCTGTCTTTCCCTGGATAAAAACTGCTTGGGATATGGATGGCCCCATCCACTGTACTTCTGAGCTTCACTTTGAACCTCCAACACCTGGGCCAAAGAAATTCTTCATCAATGATGGCTTTGGGCATGCTCAGGACCTTGCACCGCTGTAGGAGCCAATCTATGATGTCACCCACATGGACCCCTTCTTTTCAGAACATTATGGTAATAAATCTGATTGTGAGTTTGGTCAGGGAATCACAATAAAGGGAGTCCATAAAGGAGAGAATTCTAATTGGTTGTATGTCATTCAAAACCTTTCCAATGCTTGTGGGTAATGAAATCTTACATCAACATTTTCCACCTCAGAAATATGAATAAGTGCATATATTTCTAAGGCCATAAAATGCACTGAGTCTTTATGTAACTTTCTGCCCACATACAGGTGATCAGGACATAATTACAGACCTCCCTTGTATCATAGCCTGACTGCATTCCTTCTTGGTGCAGGGTTAGTTCTAGTGAATAAATCCGAAAACCTAGACCCAGGTCTTCCACCACTTCCAAAAGTGTGTGTGTGTGGGGGGGCAATTTCTAAAGGTAAATTGGTCATTTGTTTGATTTGCATTTGAGTTAAAGGCTGGTGTTTCTTGGCCCATGGCACTTGCAGCTTGAGCTGGATTAGGTGGATCATATCCTCTTGATGCCCCATTCTGTATCCTATTTCCAGACATTTGTTGTGACTACCCGTTATCTATGCTCATTTCTTGGGGTGTGCTAGTAGGGTTCAATCCAGCATGAGTATCCCTTGCTTTGGTCTGCTCATTACTAGGAAACTCACTTGTTTCTCCATACTGCTCTTGTATCTGTTTACCCGCACCTTCGGATGCTCATTACTAAACAAACAGTTTTGTTTGGATTGTTTTTGTACCATTGGAGTTGTGCTGTTTACCTTTGCTTGCTTCTTTGTAATGTTGGGTTTTCGTGACTGCTGCTCTTTTAGAAGCTCTGAATTCTGGATAATCAAATCATCCCAGTCCAGGTTTAGGATCCATTTTCCATCGGCTGTTTTCATCCACCCTGCCCCCATCAATGATTTTTCTTGTGACCAGCCTCCAGCAGAGATTGTCGGATGTTCAATTCTAAATGCTGAACATACTTGGTCTCTCGATGACAACGGCATGCTTTGATCTCACTGTAGCGGCTGCTTGTCAGTATCAGTACTGTTTGTGGTTACTGTGCCATTTGTCTCTCTAGCAGAATTACTAACTGCCACACCTGGAGTGTCCTCTGATATTTTAGAGGCAAATGACAGAACTGTTTTTGTAGGTATGTCCTTTTTGGATAGCAAAGCCATTTTCCATTTGTTGTAACATTCCTCGTCTTCAGCAAGCATCTGAAATATCACCTGCCATCTTTCCTCTAGTTCCTTCTCCTGTTGGGCAGTGGCTATATTGATGTCAGCCTTAGAAGTTGTAGCTGAATCTGTCTCCTTCAATTCTATTTAGAATCTCCATATACTCCAGTTTTATGTCATTCTCTGAATGCTCATCTAAGCATACATCCTTTTCATCCTCCTGGTGAACTCCAGCTGGGTCAGAGAACTGTTCCCCAGCTCTCAGTAATGTGGCTGCCTCCTCAGGCTCCTGATCCTCCATCTTAGAACTGGGGCCAACAGCAGCCCCACACAAGAGTAGGGGGATATTTTAATGGAACAGAAACAAAACACATACAGACATGTTCACATCACATACGAAAAAATGGCAAACAATATCTACATTAGTAACATCATAAAGGAAAACCTAAAAAAAATATTGTCTTCTTGCCATAAAAAGAAAAGAAGAAAGAAAAAATAAAGTTCATACATTGCCCTGTATATTGTTAGAAAAAACCCTCAAAAACCATTTCTATGTCCACCTTGATAAGTCAATCATAAAGCAACACCGTAAATCTAAAAAAGCTAAAAAAGGTAAAGAAAAAACATAACTAAACCAACACATGCCTGTCTATCCCACCCAATCAATACCGTTCCATACCTGTTTACAGACTTCTACTCCCATTTGCTTAATTTCATTCTAAAAGATTGCATCTAGTTCTGCTTGTAGTCTGAAAATAATATCCTGTATAGAAACATTAGTGTTCCTTAAGGACTGGCAGCGAGTCTGCCTGATTACCCACTTTAAGCATGCAAAAATAACATAAACAGTACTTCTGTTCCATTTTAGCCAAACAGCTGAATGTTGACCCAAAATTAGTGTCTCATATACCATAGACCTAAAACAGGTAGTATTCCACATGGTATCCAGCATTTACTACAAAGAATGAATAAAGGCACAGTCAAAAAACAAATGTATAGTTTCCAGTTGGTTAATGCAGTTCACATGCAAGCACATCCTGTCTTCCAAAACTTTGTGCTTGTGGTTAGCCCTCATGTTTAGTTTACCATGCCCACAGAGCAACATGACATCTGACATCTTACCAGGTATCCATTTTTCTAGTATAGCAACTAGTATGTGTTTGACCTGTACCTGTGGGTCTACATTAAACACTGGTTCTTTGTAATAACATTTTATAAGAATCTCAATATAAAACTGTTTCCTGCTTAGAGATTAGAACCCATGTAAATCAATTTTCCAGAGCTGAATATATGTCAATGTAAACTGAACGTGTAAGGGTAGTTTCTTTACTCCAACCATCCATTTCCCTGTACCTCATGCTTCAAAAAACTGGTTGCAAAACCTGAAAAGTTTTAGACCAAGAAGTGCTACTACCCTGTAGGAGTGGCCTGATACTAGTATAAAAAAATATACTAAAAAAGAACACCAGGGGGTGGATCATGTTAAGACCCCCCCCTCCTGCCAGGCTCTGTATGTGTGGCTAAGTTTCACTGGGTTAAGCTTACTTTTATTTTATTTAGGTATTCAGAAATAACCTTTGAGCAATGTGCTCTTTTTCAAACGTTCCACGTCAGCATAAGAGAGTGACAATACATTCAGAGAACACAATACACAATAGACAATAACATAACATTGTCTGTACAGCAATACATAGAAAAAGTCAGTCTACATGTCATCTTAAAATAATTACAATGGTTATAGGAAGGTAGTAACAAGGTGAGAATAAATAGAAAAGATGCGAGGTATAGAGAGAAGAAAACCAATCATTATAGCAAGGGGCTGCAGCCAAGAAAGTAGGCTTTGTCAGGTAATGAAAGGCATTGAAGCAGGTTGAGGTGGCCAAAAATGAGGGGGTGGAGTGCTAAAAATGGATTGGACAACTAAGTGGGGGGATAGCACAGGCAGAGGGATTGGAGGGGAGTGGTGTGTGAAATGATTGTAATTGGATAAGAAGAGTGCCTGGGGAGGGGGCTGAGTAGTTGTAGTGAGTGGAGATGCTGGTGAGGGAATGAGGAGGATAAATTGACTGGGGTATAGGCATATGTGTGGGACAGGGGGAGGGGGGACAAGCTACCATTGTCCATAGCTAGCTTTGTTTAGGGTGTGTAGATGGGCAAGTGCTGAGGGGGTCATGGTCATGTGATTGCCCTACATACACACCTGTTACTGTCAGCAAGACGGAACTTAAGTTCCTTTTTGAAGGAGAGGAGGCTCTCAATGTTAAGTATATGCATGGGCATCTTGTTGAGCCAAAGTGGGGCTCTGTAGGAAAAAGGCCTTTGTCCAAGGGAAGTTTGTTTGAAAGGAATGGCCAAAGGGGCTCAATTCATGCCCCTTGTCTGATAGCTGGACTGATTTGCTTGCATGAAATCCACAATACTGGGAGGAGCCTTACCCTGAAGTGACTTTTTTTCCCAGCAGGCACATTTGGAACTTTATTCTACAATTCAGCTTCAAGCAATTAGTTTGCTCGAAAAGAGAGCACTTGTGAGTTAGTTTATCTGCCCTGAGAGCCAGCTTACAAGCTTTATGAAGAGCAGTCGTGACACGTTTGAGAGCAGTGTACCTACTACCACATACCAGTTAAAAGAAAACACTCAGTTTAATGTGCAGATCAAAGGACAGGGGAGCATGTGTGCTATATTTAAAAAAATGGGAACTATAAAGGTTCTTAGGAAAAAAATCTGTTTTCACCTGGTCATGTTCCAGGTCTTCCATTTGTATACGTTTTGCTGTACCATCTCAGTTTTGTCACTCCAGTTCATATGAGCCACATTCTCATTTCCAAAATAGACACCCAGAATCTTCACTGCCTCACTCTTTATGGGTATATCATAATGGGTTGGAACCTCTACATTACCCATTGCCAGTGCCACTCTTTTAGCTTTATTAATTCCCATCCCTGTCACATTGGATTGCTGTTCTTAAAAATCTAAGACTTTTGTTCCTGGCTCCAAATCTGCCACCATGACAACACAGTCATCAGCATAAGAGGATACCTTCTCAAGCCTACTTCCTACTTGATTGGTGATAGGTATGACCTGTGAGACCATGTCTATGGTCTTTAACAGAGGGTCCAAACTGAAAACATACAACAGTGGGGTAAGGGAGCAGCCCTAACACACTCCTTTCTTCAAGTACATAGCTGGTCCTAAATGTTCATTTACCAGTGGCCTTATCTGAGCTTCTAAATACAGAGCTTTGATCGAAGAAATAAACCTCTCATGGATCCCATACATTTGCAGTACTTGCCATAAATACTCATGCCTGACAGAGTCAAAGGAGACCTCTTGGTCAAGAGAGAGAAGATACCCATCCAGTTGCTTCTCCAAACCTTGTGCCACCATCTCTCTGACAGACATCAGGTTATGTGCAATATTTCAGCCTGGAATTACACATGCTTGAGAGTTCAAAATGAGAGTCTGTATAACCTGTGCCAGTTGAAAACTAATAATTTTTGCCAGGATTTTATCATCAGAGCTAAGGAGGCTTAAAGGTCTCCAGTTCTTGATATCTGTATGGTCACCCTTTTTGTAGAGAAAGAACATAACACCCTCTCTGATGCCACTGCTTAAAGTACCTCTCTGTGCTATTTCTAGGAAAACATCACGCAATATTGGCACTAGTTTATCCACAAATTGTTTATAAAAGTCATTAGGGATCCCATCTAGGCTGGATGCAGTATGTATAGACAGGGATTTTTATCACCTGTGTAAGTTCCTGTACTGAGATGGGTTCATTTAAAGTATGTACTTCCTATTCTGATAGACTAGGGGGATGTGACTTTGTAAAAAGTGTACTATTGGGAGTCTGACCACAGTCCCTCTGAAATCTGGTCTTCACATATTTATGGACAATTGCTTTTAAAGAATTCATATATGTGGTCACTGTGCCATAATTCTATGCTTTAGTCGGTCAGCATAACTGCCATAAGGGTTAACATGAAACCTAGATCCCTGCATCCTGAATGTTTGCTCCATTTGGAGTGAGTGCTCCCAGTCATACTGAAAGGAAAACATTTTGGTCTTCACTTCAGCAATCTTTGCAGTCAGGTCTGCCCCAGTTTCCCTCATTTGTGTGAGGAGCTGTAAAAAACAAGATCTCCATTTGAAATATTGATAATAGTTACAACTTGCTGTTCTATGGGAAAGTTGTACCATGAGTTGTTTAAAGGCTACCTAAACACACATCTCAGGGGGCACACAGTTCTAAAAACCCTCCCATGGAAGCAGAGCAGACAGGGATAGGTTTTGAATCCTGTAAGCAGTTACCTAAAAATCTTAAGTTTAATACCTTTTCAGTGAGTTTTTTCTAAATCCCAAAACCAGAAACATTTTCACAGCACCGCACTGATCAGAGGCTAAGACTGGTGGGAACGTCAAATGCAATGATGTAATCCTAGCGAGTCAGGACGTTGCCAGTATTCAGTCCCTATGGAGCTTTAAGTTCTGTGTGTAAAATTAACAGCATATGTGTACCTTGAGATCTTTATCACTTTGTAACATGTACAGTACATTTGGGACAGTAATGTTCAAAACCTGAGTAACCCCCTGACCTGTGACTTGCCCAGGCATGATTTGTGAGGCAAGCTCTGCATTAGTGGTATCTGTTTGTTTTTTCAGTCCTGCTATAACTAAGGGTAGTGCAGAAATATCTGTATTGGCTGTGTAGTTGGCCTCCCATCTCTTCCCATCAGGGGATCGGGACCATCCAGCCTGTTCAAGGGCTTCACAAACCCAAGGGAGGGGGAACATCCCTTGTGCTGTAGAAGTAGTGAAGTAGTGGCAGTACCTCTTCTGGTGTCTAAAAAATGTGCCTTAGTAGGGATCCCACTGCTTTTGTCAGTGCACTCTCCACCAGCTGTTTTCTTGGGTCCCTTTTCTACAGTCCCTCCTACCACCCCGATAGTGAATTTGGCCTAAAAGGCCTTACTGATGCCACTCCCTCATTTTTCTGCCTCTGCAATGTTGTGAGTGTCCTGGGACTCTGCCACCCCACCATTCTTTGGCTGCTTACACGCCTCACTCTGGCTACCATTTGCAGTAATATGCATTCCTCTTCAATGATTTTATCAGGCACAGTACCTTGAGGATCTGGACCTCCCTGCTGTCCTGGACCCGTTTTGCAAAATTCCGATTCCACCATAAGTGGTGTTTCACTTGTGGCCACCATTGCTGCTCCTCCTTTTGGCCCGACTACAGGCAGTTCCAGTCCAACCGCATTACTGCTCTGGAATGCAGTCTCCAACAACTTGTGCCTAGCCAGATACTGGTGCTCTCTTTTCTGCAGCAACCACTGCAACTCTGCTGACTCTGGAATGGACATGGAAGCATCACCTTCTTCAGAGGGCCCCATGGACTCCTGCAGCCTTGCTTCCGCTCCAGTGGTTAGTAAGCCAGTAGCAGTAGTATTAATTCCATCCATATGTTGAGGTTCTGAAGCATTGGTCTCCATCAGTTCAGAGGCAGAGGAGGAGACTCTCTCCCCCCTACCTCCCCAATGTCCTCACAGCTCACACTCCTGGGAAGACTGGCCATCCACACCAGCAACAGCGCCCCCCCCACCAAAGAGTGGGGGAAATTCTTATTGAAAAGTTTCAAACAAAATATACAGAAAAGTATTACATCATACAAAATGATAATGAAAAGAAACAAAAACCAGAAAGAAGAATTTCAGCATACAGTAAGAGCACAACCAAACAAAAAAAAATACATAATACTACACCCCCCCCCACTAAAAGAGTAGGGGAATTTTTTTATTATAATATTCAACAACAATAAAAAAATAAACAGTGTTACATTCACACAAAACAAGAACAAATCGTAGGACAAAGGAAAGTATAGCATCAATACAGTAGTTCAGTAGAACAGTGGTATGTAAACAAAATCAGGAAACTAACCATGAATTAACTTTACCCACCCAATAAAAGGAATAAAGGAATGCACAACAAAAAAATTTTTAACACAGCTGCATAACTAAAACAACAAAGGAAACTGTAAAAGGGAGAGAGAACGTTGAATCAGGCAGAAACATCCCTTGGAGACAAGAGCATGAGATCCTAAGAAAATATGCTGATATAAGCAAAGCACATATACTGTATGTACAATAAGCAAAAAAAAAAAAAAGACCCAAAAAAATACTTTTCTTCCCCTCCAAAAAGGAAAAGGGGAAGTATTGACTAGAACAATAGGACCAAAGGTATGAAAATAAAATGTCTCCGCCTGGTTCCAACCAAAGGGCAAGAACAAGCAGAGAGTCATAGACAAGTTCTATCCGATTTTATCCTTCAAAAAAAGGGATAACGTTCCATCTAGATTGCCAAACTGATTCCGCATACAGTTGTTTATCATGCAGGAACTGAAACTGCAATTCATGTTCAGGAGACTGGATTATCTGTACAGAAGAAGTATCAATTTGCTGTAAAAGAAATTTACATCTACATTGCCAGAAAATGAATTTAATACAAGTAAAAATAAGTCTCATCATGCCCTTATCAAATTCATTAAACTGCAAAGAGAATCCCCCAATCAATTCCTGATAAGAGACCAATTGCCATCTAATATCACCCCATTTCTGTTACAACGACTGCCAAAAATCCAAAGCAAAGGGGCAAGTAACATAGAAATGCTCCTTAGTTTCCAATACTGCAACACACGTCAGTCGAGGACATGTACGTTCAGAAATACTTTTATGTTTTGCATTATTCTGAACTGGAAGTCTGCCATGGCAGCATAACCAAACTACATCCCACATTCTGAGTGGGGGGTTCGGACATCTAACAAAGTTTGAATAATATGCAGATGGTATTTACATTTCATCTCACCAAAGGTAGGGACAGAAACATAATGGAGTACTTGTACTGTCTGATACACCATCTGTCTCAGTTTATCAATCACTTGTATAGGGGACAATTTCCACTTCCTCAGTTTACCAAGTACAGATTTGAAGAACTGGGGGACATTCCATTAGTTATTACGAAGACTAAATTTTTCAGACCAGCACAGAAAAAAGGTCTATGCCAGCTAATTGCCATGAGGGTCCAAAGTGCCAGGGATGGAGCAGCCAAGTTCCATAAATTATAATGAAAATTTATACTAAAAAAATTACCCACAGGATTTAAAAGAGCCAACCCACCTTTATTCACTGGTAAATATAATACCTCTCCTTTAATGGGATTCAATCGACTACCCCACATTGTCTGAAATACCAAACTTAATAAAATCACTTCCAATGAAGCAGGAATATGATAAACCATACTAAGGTACATGAAAATAGGGAAAACATTTTTTTTAGTAAAGTTACTCTCTTCTTTTTGGTTAGTTGCCAAGATTTCCACAGCATAACCTTAGTCCTACCTATGTCCAATTTAGCAGTCCAATTCATTAAAGAGTTAGCACCCTTCCCAAAAGCAATACCTAAGATAGTCAGGTTATCACAGGAAACAGAGATCCCCATAATATCAGACACAACCATAGTAGAGGGACTCAATACATATCCCTTACTTTTGTCTGCATTCAAAGTGACTCCAGCAACTGCTGCAGAAGTATACGTAACATCCAATGCATACAAAGCTGAAGCAACATCCTGTGCTATCAGACAAATATACTAACATACTAAAATGCCAGCAGACTTGGCCTAACGGTCTTTCATGTCTGTTCGTTTGGTCAGCCCCTACCCTTGGAGCTGATCTTGCTGCCACCCTCTCCCTCTCTGGCTTCTCCCTTCCCATTCCCAGATATTCTCGCTGCACTGGTTTTTGCTTCCAGAACCCTTCCCCTGCACCTGTCCCACCCCCTTTTGAACCCCTCCACCATCTCTGCCTCCACCAGCCACCTGGGCAGCGAATTCCATGACTCCACCACCCTCTCAGTGAAGTAGCACCTCCTCCTTTCTCCCCTGAATCTCCATCCCTCCAGCTTCCACCCATGCCCTCTAGTTGCCCCATTCCTTCCTTCGGAGCACCCTGACTGCTCCTCCCCTATTTACCCCCTTCATGTACCTGAAGACCTCTATCATGTCCCCCTAGTTCCTTCTCTCTTCCAGTGTGTACATATTTAGCTCTTTGAGCCTCTCCCCATTGGTCCTATACCCCAAGCCCCAAATCATTTTGGTTGCCCTCCTCTGGACCCTCTCCAGGAGTTCAATGTCTGTCTTCAAATGTGGCCTCCAAAACTGCACACAGTACTTCAGGTGCACCTCACCAAGCAGTGATACAGTGGGAGTATCACTTCCCTCCTTCTGGAGGTGATCCCCCTAGCAATGAATCCAAGCATCCTGTTGGCCTTTGCCATTGCCCTCCTACAAGTCTCCAAGTTGTTCATCTTGACATCCACCACCACCCCCAGGTCCCTCTCAGCCATCGAGACTTGTAGCATTCCCCCCAGGGTGTACACTTGGCCCATGTTTCTGGCTTCCAGGTACAGTACCTTGCATTTCCTTGCATTGAACCTCAGCTTCCACTTTCTAGACCACCTTTCCAAAGCTTTCAGGTCCCCCTGTAGGGCCACCCTCCCCTCATCCCCATCCACCACTGCCCCCAGTTTTGAGTCATCCGCAAAGAGACTCATCTCACTCCTGATACCCTTCCTTATGCCAGAGACATAGGAGTTGAACAGGAGGGGCCCAAGGACCGATATCATCAGCATAAGCCATCACTTTAATGTTTATAGCCGCATGGACCGGACGTACCTCATGAAAAAGAACAGATTGTTGCAAACTGCGTATTAAAGGGTAGAAACAAAAACTTAAAGAAGGGGACTCATCGGACAACCTTGTCATACTCCCTGATTGATCTGTACATAGGACCCCAAATGTCCATTGACTAAAGGAATAGCTGTAGTGGCATTATATAAAAAAAAATGATGAATCACAAAATTGTTTAGGAATACCATATTGTTCCAAAATGTTGAATAAAAATTTATGTGAGACTTTGTCAAATGCTTTTTTCTGGTCAAGGGAAAGGAGATACCCATGTAACAAATCATCCTTACCCTGCTCAATCAATTCCCTGATAAGTAATAAATTATCCGAAATATTGCAACTTGGGATGGAACAAGTTTGAACTGATGCAATCAGAAAAGGGGACACAGAAGCCAATCTTAATGTCAATACTTTCATTAATATTTTGAAATCAACATTAAGGAGACTTAAAGGCCTCCAATTATTAATATTACTTTTTATACCTTTCTTATATAAAAATAAATCTCAATAGCTATATAAAAATGAAAGTTAACTATAGAGGTCGACAATATCCAATTATAAACAGTGAAAAGAATATCCACCATGATTTCCAGAAACTGTTTAAAGAACTCAGTAGTAAGTCCATCTAGGCCAGGTGCAGTATTGTTTTTTAATGATTTGATAGCAGTAACAATTTTATGCTGGGAGATCGGAGCAACCAATGAATGCAATTTATCAAGTGGGCAGGTAGGGGAAGGTACAGTAGCCAAATATTGTTGGATGTCAGTATCCGATTTTTCTACCAAGGCGTGTAAATCCTGTAAATGTTGCTGTACTACACCCAAAATTTGCCGGGAGTCTGTCACAAGGTCCCCATCTGGGGTAGATAACAAGGCCATAATCCTATTGTTTGCTCTCTTTCTGTAAATAGCAAAAACATCTCCACAGGAAGATTTCCCTGGGGTACATGTCCTGTGTTCATACAGCAAAGAAGTAGCCCTAGAGTACTGAACATCTTCCATTTCTCATTTGACATTGGCTACCTGACTAGGGTTAACAGATGTACCTTCATTAATATAAGAATAGAGCTTAGCTAACTGAGTCCAAAGAGTGAGGTATCTATGATACTGCTGAATATGTTTGGTAAAAGCATGTTTTGTAGTAAAGATTTCAGGCCCACTTTGATTTCTACCCACCAAAGATGAAGATCATTTTGTAAACATGCAACAGACATCCTTGCTTTCATCAACTCACATATTTCATCACAAACGGAGGAAGAAGTCAATAAATTATTATTTAACTTCCAGTAACCTTTACCTATAGGAACAGGATCCTCTAATCCAACATCTACAGATATATTAACATGGTCAGATATTTCTAGGGGCAAAATCTGAGTAGAATAAACCATTATATTGTGGGAGAGAAAGACAAAATCAATTCTAGTGGAGAGGGCACCTTTATGAAATGTGCACCCTCCAGTAAGATGTATTGATCTATAGGCATCTGTAATGCAAGCTGTCAGGATAATATTTCTTAGGCAGTTGGTGTCACAAAAATCTTTCTGTGTCTTTGCCCCTTTATTGTGCTTATCCACTACACAGTTAAAGTCTCCAACCCAAACAATATGCTTTGCAGTAAATAAATAAGGACACATAGCAGTAAATAACTGGAACCCATCTTTCTTCTTTTGTGGGGCATAAATAACAATAAATCTCCAGCTGGCACCAGCAAAAGAAACAACCAAGAGGAATGCTCTACCAGGGAAGATGTCCATGACTCTAGAGACACAGAAACAATTCCCTTGAAACAAAACCCCTACACCCTCACAAACATCAGTACCATAAGAACAATAAGAAGAACCCCAGCACCATAACCTACGTGCTGCAACAATGAGAGAGGCAGTATTCAGTCTCATATCCTGTAAAAAAATAATGTCAAATCCCAGGTCATGTAGGATCGAAAAAGAAAGAAGCCTCCGTTTAACATTTTTGATACTGTTAACATTACCAGTAGTAATTCGCAAAGAAGAAGCAGAGAGTGAAACAGAGTAGAGAAATATTTAGACTAAAAGACCCATCAAGAAACCTTACCACGTCTAGTACTTTTATGAGTTGAGCATCACCTGGTGACTCTTTGGGTCATATGAGAGGGGAAGGGTGTCAGATCACCATCAGAATGAGAGGAGAGAATGTGTTGAGAGGAGACAGTAGAAGAAGATTCAGAATCATCAGCTAAAACAGAGCCAGACTGCAGTATTGTGAGAGGGTCAGATTTATTCTGGACAGGGATACCAGTGAGAGACACATTAGACTTTTGGATTTTAGGGCAAGACTGAGACTGTTTCAGAGTCCTCTTTCTGGGACCTACAACTGAGGTGCGGGGGCATCATGACTGTAGATTCTGCAGGGGAAGGGAAAGACCCAGGGAGGGATGAGGAAGAAGCCTGGGGCGACACATCACTCCAGTCCATTGAAACCAAATCTTGCACTACAGGAGCCAGTGAAGGTACTGTACCTCAGAAGGTGGAGGGGGAGGGGGAAGGGGAACAGTAGAAGGAGTAAAGTCCAGGGACTCAGAACTATGCAAAGGAGTCACAGGATGAGAGACCTGTAAGAGTGCAACAGAGGGGGAAGGCCTCTGGACCTTTTGAGAAGCCATGCTTTTCTTCTAAGCCTCTACAATAATAGAATCTTGACAAGGTTGATCAGACCTACAGTATTATGGGAGGCCTAGGGGTAGGACCTATACGTGTGACCCCATTCCTCACATAAATTACACATCATCTCATTCTGTCAAGCTGAACTAGAGTGTCCAAATTCTAAGCATAAATTACATCTTAACTTGTCACAAGTGGAACTTAAATGAAAAGAAGAGCCACATTTGAAACACGTCTTGGGTTGACCTACATAAAAGCAATGACCCCTGTCTCTACCCAAGAAAAAACAGCTTGGAAGATGCTGAGGACCAGCATTGGTGAATTTAAGTTTAACTTTATATTTCTAACCCCCGTCCAAATAAGTTCATTATCCAAAATAGGCTGAGGAGGGCTGAGAAGGTCATAGCGATGTTCAAGCCAATGAGAAACATCATGTACTGCAACACTTTCATTCCAGAAAAGAATAGTTACAAACTTAATCGTGGGCTTCATCAGAGGTATAGCCTGAAATGGTAACCACAAGCAGAACCTCTAAGATTTTCATATTTAGACCAAAATCTGTCCAGTCCTTGAGGAGTCTTAAAGCTCACATCATACAAGGTATCACCAGATGCATGTATGAGAGCACAAAGTTCATTGAAAAAAAAACAACAAATCTTTGAGCAGTTTTCTGCCCACAGATTCTATCAGGTGGGGTGTCCAAGCCTCCCAAATACTGGAGGTGTATTGCATTATGACATTGTGCAGGAAAGGGCTGTTGTGAAAAATTATCCTTTCTCCTAAAAGAAACCCAGGTGGATTTAGCAATGTCAGCCACCAGCACTGTAAGAGTGGGCAGGTCACGATCCATTCATTCCCCCCCCCAAGTGCATGGTCTATCACTAGGCCCTTCATCACCCGAGGCTCTGGTTAATTCAGTAGAAAGAGAAGGAACAGGTACTCTACAGGGATCACCATGCAGAACATCATCTGCATGAAGATCAACATCAGAATCAGTAACAAAGTGTCCAGACATAGCAGAGAGAAGAATCTGGGCTCCACCTTGCCTACGTTGTTCTTCACTCTCAGGAGAGCCTGGTAAAGGGTTATGGGAAGGATCCAGAAGCCACTGTCCAAGTGGCATCTGTTTCCAGCCTGCCTTTTGCAAAGAGACTGCAAGAGCAGCCGACAATGCAGGGATCGATAGGCCTAAGACTGTTGGAGACTGTGGAGCCTCTCGTCCCCTACTCAGTCCAAGAGAATGACCATCAGCAAAAACAATAGACTCAACAGGTGAGCTAGAGTGCAATGTACTTATGGGGCTGGAGGATACAGGAGAAGGCATGTGAGGGCACTGGGTCATTTATGCAGAACAGTCCATAGTGTCAGGTGCCGGCAAAGTCGCAGGTGGCCGCAGAACACCACCCAAAAGACACACCTCGGTAGCAGCAGCTGAAACCAGATCAGCAGGGATCCTCACCAAAGAGACCAAGTTAAGAATTGGTGTAGTCACTGAACATGACTCAGGTGTAGAAACAGCAGCTTGTGGCCCAAGTGATAGGGCAACATCAGGCAGCACAGTATCTGGTGTAATCACTACAGGTACTGTTGCATTGAGTGGGTTCAATTCATGCAAAACTGGGGTCTCCTGGTGAAGAAAGGAGAGAACATAACAGGGATTATCTTGACAGATTCTCCGTAGCCAAGCTTCTTCAGATATTCCAGCATCCTGTGGAAATATGGCGTTGAGGTCTGGTTCATTCCAGGTAGATGCAAATATACCAGCAGGCAGCATATTCTCCACAGATCCCTCAGCAGCAGGCAAGATCTCCAAAGCTGGAACTGCAGGGAGGGAGATCTGCTCACCTGCAGGGATTCCAGCAGACTGACGTCCATCTGACACAGAGGCCATAAGTGCAACAGCTCCCCTTACTAAACAGTAGGGGAATTTTTTATTTGGAACAGAAAAAATAGTACATCATAGAAGTAATCAGAGACCACAATCTATACAAAGGTACAAAAATAATGAAAAAAAACCAAGAAGGTCAAAACAGGCTGCATATAATGATAACTCCAAAATCAACATTCAGATGAGAAAGAAATCCACTGACTAGGCCCAAAAAGAAAAAAGAGAAGACAAATAATACAAGAAAACAGTCCTACAAATTATAAATAAACCCCACACCCTTAGCGAAGCCCACCAGCACATCCCAAGGTTTGGCCGCAGGTCAATTAAGCTACAAAGCCCACATTCCTCCCAAACAACCTATATTTATCCATGGGAAACTGCAACTCATTATTGGATTTTACCTGAACTAACGCAGATTCAATTTGGGAGATTATAACCCCAGGAGGTAGTTTAATTTGTTGCAGCACCAACTGACATCTGCTTTGCCACAAATAATATTTAATGGCAGCAAAAATAACCCTCAATGTGCTAGCATGAAACAACCTCCAAACACCAGAAAATCACCTAAAACCAAGGTCTGACAGGTCAGTCTCTGAAGTAAAGGCCAGGACCACTTAAGTCCCAATTCAGTCCAAAAATTCTTTGATTCAAGGCAATCTAAAAGGAAATGCTGCATGGTTTCTTCCTGTGCAATACATGACGTTTGTGGGCAATATCTCTCTTTCATAGCTTTATGTTTTGAGCTCCCTCGAACACCTAACCTACCATGACAGCAGAGTCAATTAACGTCCCACATAAACAGAGGGATTCTTTTATCTGTCAGAATATGCAGAGCAAAAGGAGTCTGGAAGGGCCAGGAGTTTGGAAAAATCAGAGGTTCCAGATAGTGAAGACCAACCACTCTTTAATAGAGTTGTTTGCTGGTCAAACATAAAAAGTCACCCTTCTCCAATTTCCACTGTCTTAACTTTTTAAAGGAAGCAATAGCTTACCCCAGAATACCCCAGTGTTGCAAAATCTTCAGGACAAAGTAACCCATTTATCCATAAAGATTTTAGAGGCTCCCTTAACCCAGGCCTGCCCAATTGAAAGCTCATTTATTCTATACACTTTGGAAAACCCATCTAAAAAATTAGTATAAAAAAAAAACAGGGTTCACCATATCCAGACTACCCTGCTTTATTGATCTATATGTTACGCCCCTCTTCACCGGATTAAGTCGACTACCCCAAAGCATCTGAAAAAAAATACTGAAAAGTCGAACCTCAATTTGGTCTGGGGGGCCAAAAATTACACTCAAATAAACAAAAATGGGCAATAAAATTTTTTAATGAGAAAAACCCGCTTCCATTTCCCAAGCTTCCAATTTTTCCAAACTCAAACCTTTGACTCACACACACACACAGTTGTTTATCCCAATTAAACGAAGCTGAACCCCGAGAGCAAAACCATATGCCTAAAATTTTTTGAGGATCAGTACTGGATTTTGATAACCCCTAAAGAATGCCCCAGGGTATCCCCCTGCTGCAGAGGGATGACCACACTTTTCTGAACATTGAGGATGGAGCCAGAAATGTGTGTAAACTTTTCAAATGTTTGTAGGGCCCTAATTCTGGATGCAGTATCCCATACCAGAACTACAACATCATCAGCATATGCGGTGATCTTGACTACCTGACTTGCTCTTGGGTGAGGTAAACCCACAATTTCTGTGTCTCATTTTATTTCCCTAATAATAGGGTCCAGTGCAAAAGTGTAAAGAAGAGGGCTCAGTGGGCATCCCTGCTGTATGCCTTTCTGAAAAGGAATTGGATCCCACAAAATCCCAGTCACGGATGGAAGACAGTGTGCATCAGTATACAATAGTTTCACCCAGGAAATTACTTTGGAAGGAATCCCAGAGCACTGTAAAACCTGCCAGAGATAGTGATGTTCCACTTTATCAATGGCTGTGGCCTGGTCCAAAGCCATAAGATAACCTGCAATAGAGTGCTTCTCTTTTAACTCAAACATTTCTCACAAAATAAAGAGGTTATGGTGAATTCTCCTATTAGGAATAGAGCATGTCTGTGCCTCATCTATTAGGAGAACTGCTACTCTCTGAAGTCTATTACTAAGAAGTTTAGCAAGAATTTTATAATCACAATTAAGGAGACTTACAGGTCTCCAGTTTGCAAGTGACAACTTAACCCCATTTTTATAAGTGTAACTAATAATGGCTGTACCAAACCCAGGTAATGATGCCCCCTCCTGGTGCAATATATAATTAAAGACTTTGGTCAAAATAAAACTAAAGGTGGATGAAAATGTTGTATACAAATCATACGATAAACCATCAAACCCAGGGGCCGAACCAGTTTTCAAAGCGTTAAGGATAGACAGGATTTCATCCCTTTCAATAGGAGCTTGTAAGAAATCCATATCCTCCGCCGAGAGGTCAGGAGACGGGGCTGAAAGCAAAGCCACCAGCTCACCCCATCACCACCTACAGCAAATTCCAGTGTCAAATGTGAGTGTATGATTTGCAAAATTTTGATGGTGTTAATTTTAACAGTGCCGTTCATGTCATAGAGCCCAGCCATCATGGTCTGATCAATCCGTTGTTTACAAGCCATGAAAGTCTCTGAGGCTGTGGATTTCACAGTCCTATATCTCATCTCTGCATCTAAAGATTTAGCTCTATTATACTGATATTGAACCATGCATTTTTTCAGTTGAAGGATTTGTTGTCTATACTGAACTCTATCTGTACCTGGGAAGGACATACATTTCTAAAGTTGGTTCCTGTAATCAAGATATTTCAAATAATCAGAATTTGATACAGCCCTCCCATGGGCCACAAAAAACTGCTTTATATCCCATTTTGTATCCACCCACCAATGCCAGATATCATCATAAAGAGACAGTGTGACAATCTAGCCTCCAACAAGGATTCCAATTTGCTAGCAGCATCAGTCTGTACTAATAAAGCAGCATTCAATTTCCACCTATTCTGTAAAAGTGGAAATCTGGGGGGTGCCAAGCCAAGAATAAATTCCCCCAATAACATGGAATGATCAGAAAATTCTGTGAGCTCGATCTGCACCATCGAGGGAACACAACAGCGGGACACAAACAAGTAATCAATTCTGGTGGAATATATATTCCTGTGATAAGTAGCACCTGAATCCTTACGAAGTGTCGTCTAAGAATCAGAGAGAAAAGCATCTCAAACAATCAGTTTAAGAGCATGAGAATCACAATACATCTTTTTTCCTTCAGAGACAGGAAAATCTAGACTACAATTAAAATCCCCCCCCATATTACATGTCTTCTGGTGCACAAGAAAAGGCGTATTAAATGCAAAAGATCAATCCTGTCTTTTTTCATTTGGGGGGTATAAGTATTGATAAGGTGAAAATCAAGACCCCTATACCAGCAATCAAGCACCAGAGCTCAACCAGGACAAACATCAATCACTCTAATGACAGAAAATGTTGTATTGTTAAACAAAATCCTGAACCCACCAGAAACCTCATCCCCAAAAGTCCAGAAGGAAGGCCCCCAAACCCAACCTCTTTTTAGTTGTTCAATCTCAAACAATGTAGAAAGATGGGTCTTTTGTAAAAAGACGACCTCAGCGGTTACATGATGAAGAAAAGATAGTAACATCAGTCTTCTTTTGTAGTTTTTCATACTACACGCATTAAAGGTAGCAATATTAAGGGAAACCATCCAACATGGGGAAGTGAAAAGGAACCGTAAAAGACCCCACCAAATTATCCAACCTCATCCAGTGCCTCTCTATCTTTTCGTTTCTTTCCCTTTGTATTTTTCTTTACCTTGCTAAGTGGTCTCTTGTCTTCATCCTCCATTTCAGAGGTGAGCCCAGATCTACATGAGGCATCAGATTCATGCTCAGATTCTCCATCTTCTCCTTGGAGAGGCAAAAAGGAATTGTGTGTTACCAAAGGAGATCCACCCTGAGTTTGTCTAGAAATGGCTGTTCTGACTCTCTGTGTGCTGACCCCAGTGGCCACCTTCTGTACATCCGGACCCTGAGACAGTCTGTCTACACTAGAAGTTAGAGAGGGGACCTGAAGAGTGTGTGACCTCTCCCCATCATCATTGCCAGTAGGCTCGACAGTACCCAAACCTACAAGCTCCTGTTCAGGTGCAGCAGGCCCCTCTCAGACACGTGACCCAGCCTACTCTGGTGGAGGCCTATCCTGTGCAGTACCATTCCCCAGTTTACCTTTCTTGTCCTGGGCAATTTGCACAATGTTCTCTTGATCCTACCCCAAGCCCTATTCCTCTTAGCCCAGGGACACTGGTGATGTGCATGACCCTTTTCATTGCAAAGATTGCCCTGAAATATGTTTTCACAATTCACTCTAGGATGACCATAACCTCCGCATAAGGAGCACTTCAACATATTGCAAGTGCTGCTTAAATGTGTCTGAGCCCCACATTTGTAACATGCCCTTGCCTGCCCCCCATAAAAAAAGACTCCCCTATCCTTCCCTAGAAAAAAAACTATTTGGGAGGTGAGTGATTTCAGAATTAACCTGAAAAGGCTACACCTTGAACTTTCACCTCCCCCACCCATCCACAGACCTTCATCATCAACAATAGCCTCAGGGGGACCCAAAACATCACACCTGTTTTGAAACCAGTAATAAACATCACTAACGTTAACACCCTCATTACGAAACTTGATAGTAATCTTCTGAATTGTAGGCTTTGTTAATGGTATGGCAATAAAAGGCATCCACAATGGCAACTTTTTCACAGATTCATATTTACCCCAAAATTTCTCCAACTCAGCATGAGTTCTAAAACTGATGTCAAAAGTATCCTCACCAGATATATGAATCAGGGCATAAATATCCACAAGAAGAAATTGCATAAAGCCCTTAAGAAGGCACCTAGCTACATAGTACCTATACAGGTGCTCAGACAAACCCCCCTATACCTGAGGTAAACAGCGTTCCTCCTAGGGGCCTGTTCTAGTTTATTTTTAAAAAGATCAGCCAAGGGAGGCTCTCTTCCCCCTCTATTTTGGATCTCATCTGATCCCTTACTCCCAGAAACTTTAGCATGAAATATATCCCCAGTCCCAGTACCGCTGGAGGTTGTGGGCATCGCACCTCTATGATCCCCCTTCAGAGGGTTCAAGGTACTTGGGTCAGGTGTCCCTGTAGGATCTCCTGCAGAAACAGCACCCCCTTCAACAAACACAGCACCTGCATTTTGCCCATTCAATACTGAAGAAACCCCCGCCCCATCCAAAACAGAGTCCTCCTTATGTCCAACAGTATGAACAGGCCACAAAGAGGCACTGGAGTCTGAAATTGCAGTCTCAAGTATACAAGAAAAGTCAGGGTGCTCGGGAGAAGCACCACGATTTGCAGTACCAGAAACTGGCAGTACCTCATGTTGCAGTGTCACAGAACTGGAGACACCCCTCGTTGCAGGCCTGGGAGAACGTGCCAAAACTCTGTTCCCTTCATTCCAGTCAGGATTTGGGACCCAACATCCATTGGACAACATAGTTCAACCTGCATTCCCAAAGAATCCTCCACCGACCAGTCCACAACAGGTTCCTTGGGTCCGAGCTCGAGTCCGAATTGCTTCCAGACAACCTGCGACAGTCATTGCTTCATGATGCAAGTCGGCATCAGCATGAACTTCTGAAGCCTGAGTTTCCCTAGCAGATTCCCCAATGCTATTCACGGAAGAATTAATGAGTGCAGAGTTCAGAAAAGGCTCCTAGGAGTCCACTCTCACAGGCAAAACTGACTGAAAATCCATATCATCCTCACGAAGCATGGGGTCACTAGTATGGGGAACATCTAGCAAAACATCATTCAACAAATGCAGTGGTTCCACAGCAGCAGACACCACAACCTCCTCCATAGCCATCCCAACATCGAATGGCTCTGCCATTGTTGCAGCAAAGGGATCTCTCTACTGGCGAGTAGGGGAATTTTGTTTTAATTGAATAATTAAATCATCACAAACAAAGATCAGAAATAATGAACAGAACCATAAAGCACAAAAACAAGAAATGCTTCATGTAATAGGCACATCCGAGTTTGTCACCCATGGGAGATTTCTCCACACATTCGTAATATACATATCAGTTTGATTAATTTTTTTCCCCAAAATATATACCAAGAACATCTTTAGTGATACCACCCACAAGATCATGGTGTGACAGTAGTTTCTTCTGTAAGGTAAATAAACATCTAGCGTTCCACACATGCCATTTAATAACATAAAAAAATCACAGTAAGAGTACTGGCATCCCATCTCAGCCATATACTCCATAAATCAAAGCTTCAAAAGAGACAGTACGCACCGGCAACAAATCCCAACAAGTAGCCAAATAACCCCAAAATGACTGAATAAAAGAACAAGAAAAAAATAAATGTTGTATAGTTTCCAATTGTAGCAGACAGAGAGGTTAAGCACACCTCCTTTCTGTCAATGCCTTGTGTTTGTGATTTGCATTGACGTTTAGTTTGTCATGGCAGCAAAGCCATAACACATCCCACTATTTCAGGGGAATCAGTTCATTGTGCAATAAGCGCAATAGGTCAGGGATAAAGGTCGGGGGACATAAAGGGAATGTACAAGAGTCGGTGAAATGTGAATCCCTGACCTGAGAATATAATAACTTTTTAGATTTATGTACAGTAGTACATCCACATAAGTAAGTTGCCAGCGCTTCATGTGAACAAACAGTTCCTTATAATAAGCTGAGGAATAAGGAATTGACTTAAAAATCTTTAAAGAACCCGAAACCCACCCATCAAACCAGGCTCGCAATTTGTAAACCAATAAGGGTTTCCACCAGGTAGACGCCTGCTGACATACAGGTCGTAAATTGGCAAACAAAAAATTAATGAAAAAAACAGCACCGGATTGATCATATTCAAACCCCCATCTGCAACCTTTAAATATAACACATTCCATTTGAGCGGGTTCAATCTACTGCCCCAAATAGCCCGAAAGAATAAGCCATAAAGGACAGCCTCCCTTTCCTGTGGAGGGGGACCAAACTAACATATAAAAGAAGGGGCAAAAGATAAGTTTTAACTAAATATACCCATTTCAGTTTCCCCATACTCTGTTTACACCAACCTGATACTAAAGCCTGTCCCTGTTCTAATTTCTTATCCCAGTTAAGAATATCCTGTCGACCAGAATCAAGAGCTATCCCTAAAATCTGAAGAGGGCCTTCCTGAACAGAAATACCAGTAACAGAGAGAACACTCACACCCATCTCAAGTCTTTTAACAACACATTTGTCTTTATTCAAGTGAACCCCAGACGAAGCACCATAGAAAGAGCAAAAATCAAGGGCTCTGACAATGTCGGTGGGAGATCTCAAAAGTAAACAAATGTCATCCACTTAGGCAGTGGCGGTCCAAGGTAAATAATGTCCAGAAACAGAGACAGGTGTGAAAAAATGAACATCTTTCAGTAATCTGAGTAAAGGATCAATACTAAAAATAAAAAAGCAAAGGGCTTAAAGGGCAACCTTGTCACACCCCTCAATGGACCAGAATCATGGGTTCCAAGAAATCATTCACCAATGGCC
This sequence comes from Neoceratodus forsteri, assembly GCA_016271365.2. Classification (NCBI taxonomy): domain Eukaryota; kingdom Metazoa; phylum Chordata; order Ceratodontiformes; family Ceratodontidae; genus Neoceratodus; species Neoceratodus forsteri. The sequence goes on along the minus strand of CM028135.1, from coordinate 213,881,613 downwards.
TAACCATGGCCAAGCTATAAATAGCCTGTAACCATGAGATAAAGCTTACTGAAATGCCATAAAACCACAAAGTGGACCACAAAAATTAATGATCAATGGAATGGAACACTTTCCTCTGATCCAGGGACACCACAAAACTCTCCGTACCAGGAAAAGCCCCCAATTCAAAAACTTTCTGCAACAACAGCAGTTGGTCAGTAATTACTTTCCCTGGGATAGCACAAGACTGAAAATTTGAAATAACAAAGGAAGTAACTTGTGACAGCTGACGTGCCAACATTTTCTTCAAAATCTTAAAATCAGTGTTTAAAAGACATATCGGCCTCCAATTATTTAAATCCCTCCTGTCTCCCTTCTTATATAATAGGGATACAATCCCAAGAGTCATATCCAGAGAAAAAACCCTGTGGTCAATATATACGTAGAAACCTGAGCTAGTTCTGAAGAAATAAAGGGAACTATAACCCGAAAAAGTTCAGCCAGAAGATCATCAATCCCTGGCACTTTCCTTTTGGCAATGTTTTAACTGTCTCCAGGACTTCAGTCGAGGATACATCCATGGTCAATCTAGACACTATGTCACAAGGAATAGTAGGAATACTCAAAAAAAATGCGAAAAAGCCATTTGATCAATGTCCTTCTTCCCAAACTGAGCCCCTAAATAGTTAGACACCACCCTCATTATCTCCTGAGGCAGTGTGACCACAACATTATTAGAGTTAAAACAGCAGTTAATTGTTTACATGCAATACGGTCCCTACAACTCAAAAGAGGACAAACAGAATCCAATTTACCTTGAGTACCAAACTTCTGTTGCATGGTAAGGGAAGCCATTTGGCATTCGTGAAAATCCCTCATGGAGCGTTGAACATCCCTAATCTGTGTACTAAAATCATGACCAGTAGATTGTGCTAGACTGAATAGGTGTTGTAGATGTTCCCTATAAAGCTGGTATTGAATTTTCTTGGAATCTGACGACTGCCTGCTAATAGCTAACAATAAATGTTGTAAATCAGATTTCAAAGACTCCCACCACAAACTAGGACTATCAAAAAGGGTAAACATCTTTCTACCACAGACCAAATATAAAAGCTGATGTGCAATACTGGAATCCTGAAGCAGTAGAGAATTGAACTCCCTCACACCAGGCCCATTAGGGAGCTCTGTGGATCCCAGCACAATAGACAATGTTTTATGGTCAGAAAACTCAACAGAAGTAACCTGAGCTGCCCTGATTGGAATTCCCTTACTGACAAAAAAGAAATCAATGCGGGGTCACATGCATGCCTCTCTGAAAAGTAAGCAAGCCCTTACTATCAAAGGCCGTATAAGCATCAACCATATTAACCAAGCGAATCATGGAAGACAAAAAGGACATATCCCCCAAAATTTTCATAGTCATAGTACCACTCCCCCGATCCTGAATTGTGAGCCCACAATTAAAGTCTCCACCCCAAATCATAGTCTGTGCAGAAAAAAGGAAAGGATGAACTTTAAAAAAACTTCAACCCTCACCGCCTTAGTCTGAGGGGCATAAATATTGATTAGTCTAAAATAAGTCCCCTGATACTTAATATCCAAAAGCAAAACCCTTCCTGGAACCAGGTCCAATAGCTTATTAAACTGAATATCAATACAACAGAAAATCCCCACCCCTGTACAAGCACCCAATCCGATGGACCAAAAGGAAGGCCCTCTGAACCATTCCCGCTGAGCAATCTGAATATCAGTGGTCGAGTGCAACCTAGTATCCTGCAAAAAAATAATATCAACAGCCGAGGATACTAAATGTGAGAAAACACCCCTCCTGATTTGGATTATTTTTAAAGCTATTAACATTAATAGTTAATAGACAAAGATTTGGACATTAGGACATGAAATGAGTCACAGAGGTTTAAGCGCCCTCGACTTAGTAGAGCTCGACACCCTTTTCTTCCTTCCTTTAGAAACAGCTTTACCCTTCACAGGCCCCACAGACAGACCAACTCCATCCCCTAATTCACTGGACTCAGAATCAGATAATGGGTCAACTGATGGGACTCTTCTGAGGAGATTTCAGAGTCATTACCACAAGTACCTGAGTCAGGGAAAAGAAGCTGAAACCTATTTGAAGTTTCAGTCTTGAAATCTTATGGACTTTAGAAGCTGGTTGTCTCCAACTTCTGCGGGGAGTCACACAGTGCTCTGCTTCTGCCACCATAACTGGGGGTGGGGGGGGATGAGGCATTTCCTCAGAATAAATCGTACATTTTGCCACAGGAGCCGCCACAGCAGTAGGGAGTGGAGGTACTGCAAGAGATGGTTTCTAATTCATTAAATCTCTGCTATAAAGTTCCATGTTAATGTCAGAAGAAAATTCGGGGGGAGGGTTGCAGTGGAGTGATCAGGGGTAGGGACACACAGAGGATCTAAAGGCCTCTGCCGGACCGTAGTATCGTAACCTGTTTCACTTTTTCTTGCTGAGCCACTACCACCATTAGCCATTGCTCCTCCAGATCTCCAGCCCCAGATTTAGCAAAGGCAGCCTGAGTGCATGAGTGATAGGAATGCCCAGACTTACCACATAAATTGCAGCAAACCTCTTCAGAACATTGTTGGTACATATGACCCAATTTTCCACATAGTGAACAGTGCACCTTATCACAGGCATTACTAATGTGACCAGGGGCACCACACTTATAGCAGGTTTTGGGCTGCCCCGGGTAAAACAAACCCCCCCCCCGTCCCCACTGAGAAAAAAGGAATTAGGTAAATGCTTTAAGGAGCCATCTACTTCATGCAAATGTACTTGAACCCTCCAGCCCCCTGTCCAGATATTTTCACTACTGAAGATACCTTCCGGGTTACCCAATACAGAACACTGTTGTTTAAGCCAATGTATCAAATCTGTAACACTCACTCCCACATTCTGAAACAAAATAGTTACATTTTTCTGGGCAGGTTTGGTCAAAGGAATAACTTCAAAGGGGACCCATAAAGGTGAGCTCTTCACTTTGTGATAACGAAGCCAAAAAGACTCCACACCACTCTGCAGTTTGAAACTGACGTTGAAGGAACACTCCCCCGAGACATGTATTAAGGCATACAACTCAGCCTCATTAAAATGCAGACTGTCCTTCAGTAAGTTTTTACCCACATATTCCCTATTGGGAAAAACCTGTAAACCCCCTTTATACACAATCCATACTGCATTATGTCTCTTAGCAGGAAGAATTTTATGATGAAAAAAGGATGCATAAGTCCGAGAATGCTGGCCCTCCACACCACCCCAAGAATGGTCCTGGTCCCCTGACTCAGCCCAAGGAAGAAATGTAAAAACACCCCCCTGGCCACAATCATTGCCCTCTGTAGCACTATGCACATCCCGGCCCCCTAACATTGCCATTTGTTCAAAATTCAATGCAGGAGAATCAGAAAGTTCCAAACCAGTCTCCAGGGCTAAATCTGAGTCTTGTCCTGCCATCAAATGAGAAGTACCCCAGATGCAGAAGTAGACAAAGTCTTGGTGATGTGAACATCCGCTATTCGGATAGGTGCAAACTCCGCTGTCCTTTGCTGGAATGAAGGTGACTGCACCCAGCCAGCCGCTTTCAAGGAGGATTCCACAGACCAAGGTACAGAAGTGTCCATAGTAGAATTCACCCATTTCAGCCAAGACGAGACCCGTATATCAGCCAGCTTGTCCTTGGATGCAGCCGAGAAAGAAAATACAGAAACTCCATCCTGACGTAAATTGTCAGATTGAAACACAACTGACTGCTCTGACAATGAAACACCAAGCTGCTCTCTTGCCACACCCACTTTAGAAGTATTCTGGGCTGTCAGTGCTGCTTGACAACTCCCATCAGACTCCCCGGAAACACTAGGGCTATGAGGATGAGCAACAACAGTCTCCATGTCACGAATAGGGTCATTGTCAGATACAACTGCACCAGTCGGGCTCACAACAATAATCCTCGGGGGAACATCAACCGCTGCAGACATAGGACCAGGTCCCATAATAAGAATAGGATCCGCTTGAGACTCTACGTGATCCAGAACTCCCTCAGGACTCTTAACCATTCCTTTCAAAATTATGGCAGCATCAAAAAAGGTTTCCCCATCAGGTAACTCTGTAGACAACAGTGCCAGTTGCACTCTCAGCTCCTCCATGTCCTGCTCCATCATTGCTCTGATGAAGACTGACACCAGAACGGACCAAATGGCCCCCTACCGATAGAGTAGGGGTGTTTTTATTAGCAAAACAAACATATACAACAACACTTGTTCGGGAAAAACAACAATGAAAACATAATCAAAAGTAACATGAAAATCAAATAAATGCAACACGGCAAATAATTTGCCTAATAAGTTAATTATTAAAGAAAACAAGTAAAAATACCATATCATTCTTCACGATCACCTTAACATGCTTTTAACAAAGTTTTTGATATTAATTCCACTCTTCTTATTTATACTTAATAAAATGTAAAAAACCTTTCCACCATTTACGTAAAGTCCCAGGTGTGACTCTTAAAGCATCCAGAGTGTAAATTTTCTCCAATTCTTTTATTATTAAATTACTTACACAAGAATAGGGCATTTTCTTTTGGTATAAAACCCACTGAATTCTTGCTTGCCATAAATATCTTAGGCAACCTAAAAATAAAGTTAAAGTTCCTTCATGAAGGCCTAATGTAACAAGTGGGCTACATCCTAAAATCAGAAATTCATATGACATATTATGCATCAACTTAAAACCCCATAAGTTTGCTAAATAATCCCATAAACCTGAGGCATAAGTACAATTCAATAGAAAATGCTCCATAGATTCCTCCATATTAATGCATTCCAGGTAGGGACATAACCTCTCTTGTAAGGCCTTATATTTTGCATTTCCTCTGACATTTAACCTTCCATAAAAAATTAACCACTGCGTTTCCCATTGATTCTTTGGCATCCTAGGGTTGTTTAATTGTGCCAAAAACATGGGTTTTAGTGCTAAAGGGCAATTTTTGAATCCCGGCTCTTGAGGATATAGTTTTAGCATTAAATATTGATACAAACCCCTTGTGTTATGAGACAATACAGTCTGCTTCTGTAATTTCCATTTGTATAATTTCTGAGCCACAGGCCTAAAATGCTCAGGAATATTCAAATGTCTATTAAGTTTTGGAGCTAATAAATGCCAATTCCTATAATATTTACTCATTATTTTTAAATTCCACGAAGCCTCTGCCCTTAATTCCACTTTCAATCCCCCTTTAATTGAATTTGATATGAAAAAAACATGCGCATAAACTACCGGATCTATCACACCTAACCCTTCCTGATTCTTCTTTAAATATGTATAACCCCTTTTGACTGGGTTTAAGCGGTTGCCCCAAAGCATCTGGAAAAATAAACTGTAAACTTTAGACTCAAATACTACTGGAAGTGGGAAGATCATAGCTACAAACTGTATAATGGGAAGAAGAAATTGTTTGATTATATGCACTCTTTTTAATTTGGGTAACCTCCATTGTTTCCACCTATTAACCTTACTCTCGATTCTTGCAATAACACCTTCCCAATTGTCCCTAGACATATTCTGAGAACCAAATATGATTCCTAAAATTCTAATCGGATTCCTAGTTATATGAATACCCTCCTGCCATGTTTCCTCAACACTACTTGCACCTATAAATAACCCCTTTGTTTCTTTATGTTTAACTTTATGCGTTGAAACTTTAGCAAAGGCCTCAAAGGCCACCATGAAGTGAGAAATAGAAGCACAATCTTCAAAATAAAACACCAGATCGTCTGCATATGCCTGTATCATTAGCTGCGAGTTACTACAGTCATTAAAAGGAAAACCCTTCCATTTTTGAGCTGATAACACATATTGCAAGAAAGGGTCTATAGCAAAGGTGTATAGGAGAGGACTGAGGGGGCATCCTTGACGAACACCCGTAGTTAATTGAAATCCTTCCGCCTTGCCACCTTTCAAGAAGGGAAATACCATAACTTTATTGTATAGTTTCTCTATTAATTCTACCAGTTGTAACGGGACCCCATAATGCCGAAGAGTAAGAAAAAGAAAGGGTAAATGCACTCTATCAAAGGCTTTATCCAAGTCTGCAGCAACCAAACAACCAGTTAATCCCATCTCTGTGAGATGATCAATCACATCACGTATCAACATGAGAGCATACTGTACCCTTCTCTCTGGCAAACCACAGTATTGATAGGATGAAATAACTTCTGTGCATTTTTTAAGCCGATTATTCAAAATACTAGCAAAAATTTTGTAATCAGTATTTAATAGTGTGATTGGCCTCCAATTAGTTATATTTTGTTTATCACCAGATTTAAATATATAAGTCAATAGCCCTTCTGTAAATGAAGGGAAAATAACAGCTTTATCTAAGAAAAACTGAAACAACAGGCCCAAACATTGGCTAAGCTCTTCTGAAAAGCATTTATACAAATTATTTGAAAGGCCGTCTATTCCTGGTGAAATATTCAGTTTCAAAGACTTAATAGTTTCTAGAATCTCTGTTCGAGTAATAGGGCCCCATCCTTCTGACCTTTCGACCCTATTAACTGGAACAGATATCTGATTTAGGTAGTCCATCATATCTGTTTTTAAAATTGTGTCATGAGAATTTAATGTGCAAAAATGATCCACTATTACCTCTCGGAGTTCCGCCACTGAGGTTGCCAAACTTCCATCAGGTTTTTTTAGCTCCTCCAATCTCATTGAATCCTTAATTGTTTGCACATCTCAAAAGGGTCCCCTATAGGTGATTTTTTAACTCCATTAATTAGTATAGCCTGCATGGTTTTGCCTCTATTGTATTGAAAATCCCTCATTTTCTCCTTTAATGAAGAGATTTGCTCTGAATAATCCCACCTGGAAGATTAAGCTATAGTCAAAAGTCTCTGTAATTGTTGCCTTAAACCCAAATAATGTAGAAAATTATCATTTTTGATTTTTCTTCCCTGGGTTTTAAACCAGTTCCTTAGATCAGCTTTTGTCTCTAGCCACCAGTCCCCTAAGTCCAAATATAGAAAGGCCACTGATAGTCTAGCCCTCAACAGATTTCTAACCCCTGATTGAATAAAGGGAAGTTCTAGTGAAGAATTATTCAACTTCCATCTTAAATGCCTTTTCTCTTGCCTATCTGAAAGAAAAAATGGCTTAACAAAAGAATGATCAGAAAATTTGCAGGAATATTTTAAAGATTCCATTTGTATATTTGGTGAAACTAGCATGTGGTCTATCAAGAGAAGGATTTCTTTATTAAAAGAAAACTATCTCCTGCTTTTAAAGAGTCATTACAAATTATAAGATCAGCCTCTTTAACGATTTTACTTAAAGCATTAGAATCACAATACACTTTCTTATTATTTTTTTTGTGAGAGAGAGCAGGAATTGGACAATTAAAGTCTCCTCCCCATAAAACTCTAGCTGTTGTTAATAAGAAAGGCTGTACCATTTTTAGGCAGTTAACTCTGCCAGATGTAGTTTGGGGGTTATAAATGTTGATAAAACGGAAACTTAGGCCTAACCACAACCCGTCTACTATTAAAACTCTTCCAGGTATCAGGTCAATCAGATTCTGTAACTGAAAACGAGAATTAAATACAATACCTATACCATCTGCAGAGTCTTCCCGAAAGACCAAAAGGATGGGCCCCAAACCCACTCTCTTTTGAATGCTACCAACTGCTCTATGGAGTACATCCAAGTCTCCTGCAAATAACAAACTGAAAGGGGATAATCATGGATATAATGGAAAAGAGCCTGTCTCTTAACTGCATTCAATAGACTGTGAACATTCAAAGAGCCCCAAATCAACCTCATTTTTATTTTAAATGCTCAAACCCTTATTTTTTTCTCTTTTTCTTTTTTTTATCCTTGTAATTATCTATTACCTGAGACCTGGTTGAAAGGGAAGATTTTTGAGAATCAGAATCCTCTACCTCTAGTTCCGTATTCCCCCATGAGGAAAACAGAGCCGCATATGAATTGCTGGTCTCAATGTGCATTACTGGGGGGGGGGGCGGAGGTTTGGGATGCAAATTTCTAGCTGATCTTCTTTGAGGTAATGCTAACTTAGATTTGTTTAATGTGTTAGTGTTTTCTACCTTCTCTGTGACCTCATCTGAAAAACAAACTGGAGGAAAACTTAAAACATTAGGGGGACCCATATTAGCCTTTGTTAAACCAACCATATTTGAAACCTGCCCTTGTTTTTCTACACTGCTCTCCAATGATGTCTTTTTTTTACTTATATCTTTAACCTCTCCTTTTAATTCAGCAGGCTTCTTAACACAGGATGGTTTAGCTTGAATGATAACAGAAGGAGGGGGGCACTCCGGTGAGGGGTGAACCTGAACTGTAGCTTCCTGTGCTTTCTGAATAAAAACCTCAGAACCAGAACAAGATGTCGTATTATGAGCAGCCCAGGGACAAACTTTAAACACATGGCCCTTTGATTCACATAGATCACAACGTGACTGGTTATTACAGAACATAGTTAAATGCCCAACCTCCCCACAATTGTCACATCTAGGTTGATCACACACACTGGAAAGATGTGTTCTGGCCCCGTACTTGTACCATGCATGAGGTTGCCCACTATAAAAACATACTCCTCTGTCTTTCCCCAATAAAAAAGAGTTAGGTATATGCTCAATCCCAGTTTCAGTCTGTCTTAACTTAATTTTATACTTCCATCCCCCTGTCCAGAAGTGCTCTGAGTCCAAAATGGGTTCTGGTTCACTCAAAACTTCACACCTTTTTCTCAACCAAAAGGTTATGCCTTCAACCCAAACACCTTCATTCCGAAACATAACAGCAATGAATTTAATCAGGGGCTTGGATAGAGGAATAACGATAAAGGGAGCCCATATAGGAGAAAATTTAACCTGACCATATCTTGTCCAAAAAAGGTCTAGAGCATGCTGAGAACGAAAACTCACATCATAATTATCTTCCCCTGAAATATTTATAAAGGCGTAAACATCCTGTGGGAAAATGTAATGAATCTTTTAATAGTGTTTTCCCCACATAATGCCTATCTGGCCTCACCTCCAACCCCCCTTTATATCTTAAACGCACAGCATTCCGCTGGGTGCTGCTTCTCTATGTGAATTTGAAAAAAGTTCAGACATTAAAGGTTTTTGAGCTGGAGGTGGAGGGGGGGTAAAGGAGTCTCTTTTGAGGGTTTCTGCAAGGTATCCTGCGAATGCAGTTCCTGAGTTTGAGGTGCAGTGTAAGGCTTAATCAAACCAGTGGGACTACTAGGAAGACTTATAACCTCCTTTTCTATTTTATTACATTCCCTAGTATTCATCCCTTCCTGCTGCCGGACAACAGGGGCCCACTCTGGTGAATGTTGAGACAAAGTTAGCTGTGAGGTCCAAGTTGAATCAGGCTTCCATACACCTGTGTCAGTCTGAATCCAACCTGCCTTGCTTAAAGCTTTATCTGGTGACCAAGAATCTTGCTCATCATCATCCATTAATGTAGGAGGCTCCATCTTTTTATCCTGTACATTTAAATTTGAAAAGGAATTTTTTTTATTTTTAACCGGAAAAAAGAAATCAGTCACCCCAACTTGAGAACCCTCAGTAGATTGATAAATCACAGTTTGAGCAGCTAAGGGTTCCTCCTGTTTTAGGTGTTTTAGTACAAATCCTGATGCTTTATTCAATGGAGCAGTTTCATTGTTGCAGAAAGTAGAAGTCAGGGCGGTAGACACCGTTTTTAGGCTAGTTTTAACTTCAGCACATTGCTTTGTTAAAGTCATAGCAGGCTGTGGGCACTCACTAAATGTTGCGTTTAAGCTGCCAGCCTGCTCTAAGTCCAACAGGAACATTGTGTTTTTGGTAGGAACACTGGAGCCTTTCTCTTCAGGGCTCCGTTCAACGAGACTGCTTTCATCTTTTGATTCTACCTGTGAGTCAGTTTCAGTTCTGCAAACATAAGCTCTGAGTTCGCTGTCAACCCGACCAGCATAGAACCGCGGAGCTTCAGACAGCTGAGGGGAGCTTTATTTAATTTGAACAGCCGCTCAGATGTTTATTCTCCACTTTAAATAAATTCACAGTGGACACAGTACCTGATAGTGTTTTAGGATCCTCTCCACGCTGTTTCTCTGCTGATAAAATGAAAACTTTCCAGCTTTTCAGACCGAAGTTTAACTCCGGTGTCTCGCTCCACGATGTTACTTGTTATTGCTGACTCACTCAGGACGTTTAATGAAATGGACCGCACGTTTCCGAGGTTCGGACTGTGATTCTGCCGAATAGGAATTTCCTCTTCTATATTTTGTATAGAGCCAGCTCCCAAATGCTCCTTTTCCTTCTTTGTCGAGTTAATGCCAAAAGATATATCTTTGATTACTTTTTTCTTCTCCTCCTCTGAAAGCTCCCAATGTATAACTTCACTCTGAATCTCCATATCTGAATCAAATTCAGCCCTTGCCAAGGCTGAAGCCTCTAATCCACCAAGAGCAGGAGTCGAGGCTTCCTCTCCCACTCTGTAGTCGTCCTCCTCCTTCCCTGGATCACTTCGAGTGGCCATCTTGAAAATGGCCTGTCCCCCTACTGGCAGCAGAACAGCAGCCGAGTAGGGGAATTTCCCTGGTGTCCTGGCCAAATTTCCCCCATCATTAAAACAGATCTCTTTAACTCAGTCCCCAGGACACACCTGGAAAGAAGCTGTCACAGCTTAGTGTACCTTTCCAGGTCAAACATTACAATAAGAAATAATTTTTACTGGGGCAGTTATCAAGGAACCAATCAATGTGGAGCATTGTCTGTGTCAGTCTGTTTTAGGAGAAGGGAGAGAGTGGTGTCCTTCTCAAATACCTGACACTGTAACTACACTGTTGAGGGGCTGTCCTTCAGATAAGACATTAAACTGAGCTCCCTTCTGCCAATCACTGGTCACTGGATCCTATGCCACTTATCTAAGAAGAGAAGTGGAATTTTTATTGAAAGTCAAAATCAAAACCATATACACCCATCAACAATTATAAAGACATACAAATAAACATTACAGCTCCAAGTAACTCACCCCAGGACACACCTGGAAACAAGCAATTTCAGCTTAGTGTGCCTTTCTTGGTCAAATACAACAATAAACACATTTTTGTCTAGGACTGTTCTCAGTAGAATAGCCTGTTCAGGTGACTGTCCATGTCAGTCTGTCTTGGAAAGGGAGGAGTGGTGTCTGTATCAACACATCTATGACATGGCAGAGTGTGAATTGGGTCCTACATGAAGGACCCTTGGCATCCAAATCCATGCAACGCACTATAATACTGTCCCTTTGGTCCTAATAGGGTTACAATCTTGGTTGACTTACTCCCGAACAACTGGAGGAGCACATCTGCATGTGCCATGGTTGCAGTACAGGAACCCACCCAGAAGTTGCAACTGCTTGGTAAGATCATATCACTGCAGACCTGAGCACAAACAAGTAATACTATCCACTCCAATCCATAAAAGTGGTGACAAGACTCTCACAAACAACTACAGGCCTATATCCATCCTCCCCCTCTATCCAAAGCATTAGAATGGATAGTGGCTGATCAGTTCATGGAGTACCTTGTAAAATACAGCCTGCAATGTTCCCAGCAGCATGGCTTCCACAAAGGGCACAGCACTACCAAGGCAATCCTCAAATTCACCACACATATCCATCATGCACTTGATCAGGGCCACTTGGTCGGCACTTCTTTTATTGACCTGACTAAGGCATTTTACACTGTCAATCACTCTATTCTCCTTGAACAATTATCCCTCCATGGTCTTTCAAGGAAAACTACCTTCTGGTTTCAAAGCTACCTCAGTAATCGGACCCAACAGGTCAGGATTGGTGAATTCCTCTCGGCATCCCTACCAATCCACTCTGGAGTGCCCCAAGGTTCTATCCTGGGTCCCTTGTTATTCAGCATATTCCTGAACAATCTTCCTGCCTCCTGCCATGACAGAATGTTACTGTATGCAGATGATGCAGTAATCTCTTCACTTGCCACACTGACCCCACCTCCCTTCAGTCTCAACTACAGAAAAGTTTCACAGAAGTGGAAGACTGGTTCTGCTCACATAAACTCATCCTTAACCACAAAAAAACTAAAACAATGTTCTTCCAGGGAACCCACAACAAGTGCAAGGACCATGAGCTCATAATTAACAACCATGAAGGCATCGCCCTTTAGCAGGTGGATATGTTTAAATATCTGGGACTGACCCTTGACTGCTCCCACTCGTATACCAAACACATTGACAATATTGCTAAAACTGTGAACTCCCACATAGGGCTACTGTATAAGCATAAACATTGCCTAATGGCTAAAGCCTCGGAACCTCATTATCCAGAGCTCTGTTATCTCAACTATTGACTACGGGCTCATTATCTATGGATCAACTACTGATACTACACACCGATACATAGCTGTAACCTTTAATAAGGCATGTAGACTCCTTATTTCACTTGTTCACCTTTCTCACACATGTAACATTTACGAGCAGGCTAACTGACTCCAGCTATCTGTCAAGCTAAAGTGCCAGACCTGCATCCTAGCTAAGAAGACATCACTGGGTCTTATGCCCCCTTGAGTACAATCAATATTGACCCTGCAGGATGTCTGTTGCCTAACTAGAAGATTGGAACATCTAACCTTTACAATAATTTGCTGCCGGACTTCTCAAGCTCAGCATTCTTAACTTGTCAGATCCTTCACCTGGTTCAATTTGCTACATACAGAAATCTCCAACATTGCCATGATTAGTGCTTTTAAGTCTAAACTAAATCAACACCCTTGTGGCTAGTGCCGTCTGTGATTGCTTCTAATAATCCCCTCCAGGCATTAGAAGTGGGTAGCCATCTGGGAACTAGTGATCATCTAACAGTATGGTTCATGATAAACACAGCAGTAGTGTCAAACCATACAAAGGCAAAGATACTGGATTTCAGGAGGGCTGACTTTGCCAGAATGGGTGAGTGCCTAAGGAATGCACTAGCAAATGGGCAGGAAGGAGGGGTGGAATAACAATGGGGAATAATCAAAACTGCCATCTCAGAGGCAACGCTCCTTTGTGTGAAGTAAACAAACAAAACAATGTAAGAAACCTCTGTGGTCCTCAAAGGAGGTGGCAGTTAAGATTAGGGAGAAAAAGAAAGCATTTGGGAAGTACAAGTAATCACAGAAGGATCAAGACAGAGAATTGTATCAATTAAAGCAAAAGGAAGCAGGGAAGGCAGTCAGAACAGCAAAGGCCCAAACTGAGGAAAAGATAGCCCACTCAGTTAAGAAGGTGGATAAAACCTTTTACAGGTACATCAGGGAGTGAAGGAAGACCAAGGGAGGGATAGTGAGGTTTCATAAAGGGGGGGGGTGGACAGACGGTGACTGTGGAAAGGCAGATATACTAAACAAATATTTTTGCTCAGTATTCACAAATAAAGAGGGGGAAGTACCGAAACCAAATAATAGAAACACTCTAGATATCGGGGTTGATACCAGCCCATTCACAGAAGAAAGGGTTCTGAAAGACCTCTTAAAACTGAAGGTGGACAAAGCAATGGGGCCTGATGGGATTCATCCCAGAATTCTAAAAGAACTAAGGGTAGAACTAATGACACTACTGACTACCCCCTTTAACAAATCATGGGAAGATGGGGTGGTACCTGAGGACTGGAGGAGGGCAGATGTTATTCTACTTCACAAAAGTGGGAGCAGGGCAGAAGCAGGAAACTACAGACCTGTTAGTTTGACCTCAGTGATTAGGAAAATGATGGAATCACTTCTGAAGGAAAGAATTGTTGAGCACATAGAGGCCAGAGGGGCACAGGACCCAAGGCAGCATGGATTCACAGTGGGAAGATAATGTCAAATTAATCTAATAGATTTCTTTGACTATGTGACCAAAGTAATAGATCAAGGAGGGACTGTGGACATGGCTTACCTAGACTTTAGCAAGGCATTTGACACAGTCCCACACAAAAGATTAATATACAAGCTGGCCAGCCTGGGAGTAAGTCCCAAGATGGTAGCCTGGGTAAAGAATTGGCTAGAGAATAGGACACAAAGGGTAGTAGGTAAATGGAGTCCACTCTGAAGAAAGGGGGGATTACTAGTGGGATACCGCAGGGTTCAGTACTAGGACTGGTCCTCTTTAATGTATTTATAAGTGACATTGCAGAGGGACTGGAAGGAGAAGTATGTCTCTTTGCCGATGACAAAAAGATCTGCAACAGAGTTGATACACAAGGTGGGGTGGAAAGGATGAGAAGAGACTTGGCAAGGCTGGAGGAATGGTCAAATGTATGGTATCTTAGATTCAATGCTAAGAAGTGCAAAGTAATGCACCTGGGAAACAAAAACCCAGGGGAAGAGTACACAATGGGGGGTGAGATACTAACAACAACAAAAATGGAAAGGAATCTGGGGGTAGTCATATCAGATGACATAAAGGAGGGCAAGTAATGTGAGAGGGCAGTAAGGAGGGCTAGGGGGATACTGGGATGCATAGGGAGAGGCATCACCAGTAGAAAACAGGAAGTTGTTATCCCTCTATACTGTACAGACAGCTGGTGAGACCCCATCTGGAGTACTAGGTGCAGTTCTGAAGACCCAGTCTCCACAAAGGCATAGACAGGATGGAGTCAGTCCAGAGGAGGGCAACTGAAATGGTGCAGGGTCTGCACCAGAAGACCATACGAAGAGAGACTTATGGAGCTTAATATGTATAGCCTCAAGGAAAGGAGGGAGAGGGGAGACATGATAGAAACTTTTAAGCACCTCAAGGGAAACAACAAAGTCCAAGAGGGTAGCAACTTTCAAAAAAAGAGGTGTGCAAGAACAAGGGGGCACAATTTGAAGATTGAGAGGGGACAGCTCAGAGGTAATGTGAGGAAGTATTTTTTCATGGAGAAGGCTGTGGATGCATGGAACAGCCTTCCTGAGGAGGCTGTGGAGTCATAAACAGTGGTGGATTTCAAGAATGCATGGGACAGTCATAAGGCAATTCTAGAGGGTGGGGGTAGGAAGAAGTAGACTGTTGGTTAACTAGGATCTGTAGCTTATCCATTAGGTATGGAAATGGGTGGACTGGTGGGCCAAGTGGTCCTTATGTGCCATCAGATTCTGTGTTCTATGTTTCTATGTTACTACCCTCAACCATCCCTCCTCACTGCCTCAGCTGCTCCTCCTCTCCTACCCCCCATTATGGGTATAGGATGAATCTCTGTCTCCTCTTCCTTTTCATCCCCCATTCCTCCTCCCTTGCTATTTCCCTTCTACCACATACCCAATGCAATGCCCTCCCTATTTCTCCCTCCTCCCTCTCTCTCTCTCTCCCATACCACCCCCTCACCACCAATCTTCTTTCTATTTTCCCACTAACCCACTCCTAACAACGCTTCACTGACCCACTATGACTTGTATTGTATAAATAACTTGCAACACAATTCCTTGATAATGCCTTTGGCTGCTTTTATTGTACCCTTATTTGTCTTTTTTTTTTGTGTACGTTTCATTGTAATGATCATGCTATGTTTTGTACCTTATTGTCCTTATTGCCTTGATGTGGAACCTTTGTAAAAGAGCCCTCAGCTCAGAGGTGTCACCCAAAATACAAATAAATAAATAAAAAATAAATTGACAATCTGGTCAACAGTGTAGAACAATGGGGTCCTAAACTTATGAAATGGTAGGGGGAGTGTGCAGTACAAGTGCCTGTATGACCTTCTTTAAAGCTGTAGTAAACTGCACGCATACATTAGGCAATGACAAATGCTTGATTGTAACAGCAATAAGGCATCCCCCGGAGTCAGATTATATTTCCTTTAAGGCCCCCCCAACACTTGATATGGTGTCTGGGCTAATGCTGCCAATTGTGTTCACCTAGGTGAGATAGCTGAAGTGGAGACCAGACACACTCCCACCCCTGATGAGACAAGCATCTACTGAGACACTCCACCACCCTCCCCCAGCCAGTCCTTCAGTGACCCAGGCTCACTCCATAATCTGAATCATTGGTTCAGTAAGACATGGAGCCACATCCACAACATCAGTATGCCATGGGATGTTCAGTGAACTGCAGAAAAGAAAAGGAAACTTACCACCTTTGGGAACTTCACTGGTCCCTGTCCCACTTGGCTCTGCAGCTGCCTCCTCAGGGGTCAGAAGATGTTCTGATATATAACATAATAGAAGCATAAAAAGTACATTAATAAATACAGCATATTTAAAAATTATTTATGATCATGTTTGAATACATAACATATTTTCAGTCTTTTACTCTTTGAATCACCCAAGAAAAAGAGATTCTGAAAATCAGTTTTGGGTGGGTAGAATTATGAATTCTATATTTCTTATTTTATTTGTTCCTGTGCACCAGAACCACTTAAACAGGGGAATACAAATAGTCTCACTGTGCCCTGGTGGGTAGTGTGATCCCCGTCCCTGTCCCCTGAATGCTACAGAGTTGCAGACCACAAAGTGAGCTAAAAGTATCACCCCCACCCCAACACAACTGGGTTATGCACAATGGACTGTCTTATACTATAAGTGTACAACCACCTCCATTCATTCATTCATTCATTCATTCATTCATTCAGACAGTGGCTGTCTGAAGGGTGACTGAGCAGAAGGTGAATTAAAGTGCTATGATCATATTTCTAGTGGCTAATCAGTAATCACTTCAACTAAAAATGAAAAACATTAATTTTAAGATACAAACAGTAACATGGTTTTGCAGGATAGTTAAATAGTACTATACTACAAGGACATGATGAATTGCAATGCTAAACAGAAGGGCTGCACATGCTGGTCTCCAACAGTATGCCCTACAGTGGCATGCTTTTGCAGATCATTGGAAAAGGCATGTGGTATTGTTGTGAGCAATTAGGATCTAACACATTTATGGGACTTTTACAATAAAAAGCTAAATCTGTTACTTAAACACTGTAGATAGATAACAAATCATGTTAACATTCAGCACTTACCAAGTGGTTCAGTGGCAGCAACTTCTCCCTTCTTCCTCTTCACTGCTGTCCTGGACTGGGACCAGCTCTCCTGGACCGTGGTGACCCTTCTGTAGCTGTCTGGGTCATGGCAACACATTAGCAAAATGCTTCTTTAGCTGGGGGTTGCTGCACTACACCCCCATGGTGCTTTTAATTTTATTCTGGCTCTTCATCCAGATTTCCTTCCAGTCACGAAATGGGAGGGCGCCAATCCCAATAGTCTTTTATGGTACCCAGACAAAAGGTCCAGGAATACTGCAGTCTCTTTTGTACTGAATTTTGGAAATTTTTTCCCTGACATTTTTTTGAAAATTAGAAAGAAACAGAACACAAAAAAATGATAAAAAAGATACAAACATCTGTCTGTCTGCCTGCCTGTCTGTCTGTCTGTCTGTCTGTCTGTCTGTCTATCTATCTATAAAAGTACTGTATCTCCTTCATCCAACCCTAGTCTTCACCAAAGACACATCCTAACTCTTCCAGTGTCACACTACATGTTCTCCCTGCATAGACAGCAAACTGTGTCCTGCATTTTCAAGCAAACTGGGGCATTTTCGAAAATACACTGAAAGTGTGCCATTTCAGATTTTAAATAAAGCGTAATCTCAAAGTAAAATGGCACATTTTTACAAAATGCACCTGGCAAATTTAGTCCAGATTTTTGCACTTTTTTTGCAAAAATTGCGCCAAAGTGAAATTGTAAATTTATGCAACTTTGCAAGAGTACTAGAAATGTTGTCATTCACTGATCTTAGCATGTATTCCCTGGAGGAGAAGAGAGCAAGGATGGACATGATAAAAACCTATAAGTTCCTCACAGGTTGAACAAGGTGCATGTGGGGAGTCTCTTTCAGAGGAATAAAAGCAACAGAACATGGAGACATGCAATGAAGTGGAGGGGGTTTAAGAGGGATGTGAGGAAATGCTTCTTCATAGAAAGGGTAGTTTATGCCTGGAACAGCCTGCTGAAAGAGGTGGTGGGGGCACAATCTGTGGGAATGTTCAAGCATGCTTGGGATAGGTACATAGGTATAATAAGTAGAGGAAAGGGAGGTGGGAGGGACACTGGTGACCAAATAGGGTCTGAGATGTCAGAATTGGCTGGAAAAATGTGGGCAGACTGGATAGGCTTACTGATCCTTTTCTGTCCATGACTTCTATTTTTCTATGTTTACTAGACTGATGGTCTGCCTAGCAACCACAGTCTAAACATAAATCCTGTGATGGTAAAATAATAACATTATTTTTACCCAAAAATAAAACTTCAAGGATCCAGATGATGGATGGCACCATTACTGCTACATTCACAATCATTACAGGAAAAGACTGTGCAGTGATTTGATGTTATCTGCAGATGGCACCAAAGTGACTAAATTCTTAATAAATCTGAACTTACTGAATGTCCTAACACTGGCTGGTGAGGCTTGGCAGATCATATTGTAGGCCACAGTTAATCACTGCTGGATAGCAACACGGGATCCAATATTCAGAGAACTACTATGGTCTGACTTTGACCTCAGACCTGATGATCTAAGCGAAACTGCTGCAACTGCAGCTGACCTTTAGCTGATACAACCCCAAAATGCACCTGCTGACATTATTAACAATTTGTTGACCATAGAAACCATGTGGCAAACACATGAGCAGCTCATTGATTCTGAGATAGTCAGTGCTGCATAGAAAGGATGATTCAGAGGAGTGGCCAGAAAAATGGGACTGAAACAAAAAGCAATTACAGGCTTTATTCAAAAATCTAGCTTATTATGGCATTGTGGCAAATGTGTAAAACAGGCAGCAAATTTCAATGAGAAATCACAAATCAGTTTGCAGATTTATGTTTAGAAAAATACAGCTGTCTTCCCCTAAAGTGTTATATCTTTAATACAAATTATGTGATTTTTGATCATCTGTGACTATGAGCTTGTGTCATGATTTAGTACATAATCATTTTTTTCTAATCAGATTATACTTGGGAAGAACAAAAAGAAGCCTTTTACTTTTTTATAAAAAGTGTAAAATAATACAGAAGGTCCACAGTATTACTAACTTATAACAGATACAATTTGTTTCAGACAGAAATTCATATTTGTTTTGCATAATATTGAAAAGAATCTAGTTTCTCATTTGAATAGACTAGGCTTTCAAAGTAGTTGAGATTTTCTTACATCACAATACCAGAATTGTATTGAATTCTCTTTACCAGCAGTTTAAAAAGTAACACCCACTGGATTCATTGCACAAACAAACAGTTAAGTAGAAAGAGATTGCTAACACATTAACCCCAATAAATAAAACAGTCTGCTGTCTATTTAAAAGATAATACATGCTCTTTAAATTACTATAATACTGTGTTATATGGTTGCGCTTCATTTTAAGTGGCCATTTCAGTGTAACTAATCATGAATTACATGCAACAGGGTAACTACATTGTAGTTACATGTTTCTTGTATACAACTACATTGCAATTGCATTGCAGTTATAGTGTAGTTACACTGTAACTGCAATGTAGTTAACCAACACTTAAGATAAAGTGGCAGCCATTGACGAGGTCAGATATTTCCTGAAACTTCTGTGATCTCGCTGGAGAAATTTAATTCCTGCCTGCAGTGCCACTATGGGCCACCAAACAGACTCTCTTAAGATATAGTGCAAAATACCTGGAAATACATATCATAGCTGTGATTGTAAAGTGTACCCATTATATGTTTATGGGTCCAGTAAGAGGGCCTCTTATGGATACAAGAGTGTCACCTTAAGCATTCTTAGGACCAGAGGACTGCAAATCAAAGGTGAGCACTGTTGTGGTCCTAAGGACACAAGAGGCGATACTCTTAGATCCATAAGAGGCCCTCCAAACTGACCCATAAACTTATTATAGATCACTAACTTCATTAAATTTAAAAATCTTTGTTTTAATTTAAAATGCTGATTGCATGAGTAGTTGGTGAGAAGCCTATCACAGTGGTTCAGTGTATGAGTTATTCTTACAGTAATAAGTATACCTGATACACAATGGGGGGAAGCGCTGTGATTCATCAGGGACACTCCCTCAATATATAGTACTAACTAAAAGTGTCATGGAAAATCTAGCAATAGTATGTTCATTGCAAAGTGAAACCATTATGGAATATGTCAGAATACAGAAGAAACAGTACACATTTATCAACAGGATACTCACAAAATGGAACAATGTGGGATGCTCCTTGACTGACAAATATATTGCTATCGTTCCAAGAACAGTCGAGACAGCTGCTGGTGGGATGGATAAGCCTCCAGCCTTCTGCAAGACAACAATGGCTTCGGGAAGAATTTCTGATTGTACTGTATGCAAAAAGGGTTCTAAACCCTTGTTTATCCATGCCCCTGCAGCCAGACAGCCACCACCTAAAAGCTGATATAAAGGGTTAATGTATTAATATAATGTGTTATTGACATTTTCACCTCAAATTACATAGAGCTGCATATTTACATTCCATTACAGATGCATTTCATTTATATAGTAAAGAAATTGGTGCATTAATGGCAAAAAGGAAATAAAAATTATATGATCTTGTGCATGTAGAGCTCACGTTGTATTAAGGAAGTGTGTTATGCAACTCATGTCAGTGTGCAGGACTCTGATATATGTGTACTGCATATATATATATATGTGTGTGTGTGTGTACTGCACTGTAGATATTGTGTGTGTGTGTGTGTGTGTGTGCGTATATATTGTAGATGTGTGTGTGTGTATGTGTACTTTAGATGTGTGTGCGTACTGTAGATATGTGTGTGTGTGTACTGCAGATATATGTGTGTGTGTGCTGTACTGTAGATATGGGTGTGTGTACTGTACTGTAGATATGTGTGCGTGTGTGCACTGTACTGTAGATGTGTGTGTGTGTGTGTGTGTGTTTACTGTACTGTAGATAAGTATATATTTTTTATTTTATTTTTATTTAGTTTTTGTTGACCGGGTAAGTGCACTAGACAAATCCTGCCTATTTTCGGGCACGACCTGGGGGAGGGCGATACAGATGAATGCCAACTGACCTTGAACCAGATTAAGTTGTTGGTGGTATTTTTTTTTTAGTGAATGAGGGAAATTTGGCCAAGACATCGGGGAAATTCCCCTACTGTTTGGCCAGTAGGGGAGACAGGCTGTTGGCAAGATGGCCACTTGCAGCAGGACAGTGGAGGCAGAGGACGTCTGTACAGGGGGAGCTTTTGCCTCAGCTCCCTCTGTTTTTGAGCCTGAAGCTATTCTGGAAAGTATTGTGGATTTGGAATCAGAAGATGAATTTCACGAAGCAGCTATCTCTGTAGAGAGCCTAGAGATACCTACAGATAGAGTATTTACTTCTGTTTTGTTGCAACACAAGAATTTGGGCATTGGAGTTCGTGGTTTGCTCAAGGAGCAAGGTCTACCTCATTCTGTAGGTATGCTGATGGGAAAGCAGCTGCAGTGTGCTGCGGAACTCCCTGTCATTAGTGAAGCACAAAAACTGTCAGGATTCCAGCTGAGGAACAGCTTGCTACAAACTCTGTTGAGTGCGGTGAGTTACCTCTTGTACTCCCTGACAATGCTAAATCTGCTAATTTGGACAGTTTCTTTCAAGGCTGGCAGTGAAATTGTAGTTGAAAATGAGTGCCTAATGCCTGAAGATTCCCTTTTGCAGGACTGTGATGTGGAGCATTCTGTGTGTTTTATTAAGCCGACTGGCGTTGTTTCACACGCTAGCTCCTCTGATTTTGGACATAATTTAACAACCCCACTGAATAAAGAGACTGGCTTTGTGTTTAAGAATCCAGGAGGGGATAACCCTGTAGTCCCCTCAGCAATCATTTACCAGTCCAAAGCGGAGTCTCAAATGGGGGTTTCTGAATTTTGTTTTACTGACATTCACTCAAAACAGCCAGCGGTTAAAAACGCTGTACCTATTCTAGGTAATCTCCCCAAACTCCAAATAAAAACTGATTTATTCCCTCCTACCCTCCTAATTCATTAGGGGGTCCCTGGATGCTGGAGAAAGCCCTAGTGGGTGCAGGCTGGAAGCAATCCCCAACTGGTATTTGGTTACCTGACTCAGAGTGGGGGTCCAGCCCGAACTTTTCTCAAGATTCTCCTTCCTGGGAGCCTGGATTAAAAATTAAAAGTGGCCCAGGGGTGGGGTTGCAAGAGATCACACCCAAGGAACTGTTACCTCAAGTTTCTCCTATACTACCCAAAGCTATTCCTTTGCAATCTAAAGTTCCTAACAATGACTGTACACTGCAAATTACAGCTGTTTCATCTCATCCAGAGACTTCTGATCCCCCTCCATATAAACCCTTGATGTCAGAACTTTTCTCTACTGTAAAAAGGGAGGCCACCCCTCACAGAAATGCTGTATGGATTCGTTATAAAGGAGGGATGGAAATTAGGCCAGACAGATATTATGTGGGAAAAACTCTACTTAAAGACTCCCTTCACTTTTCCCCAAAAGATGTCTTTGCTTTCATTAATATATCTGACGAGGATAATTTTGATCTTAGCTTTAGGACTACTCATGCTTTAGATCTCTTTTGGGAATGGTATGACCAGGTTAAGTTTTCTCCCACATGGGCCCCTTTTCTCTTCATTCCCCTTACCAAACCATTAATCAAGTTTGTAACTGTGATGTTCTAGAATGAGGGGGTCCATGTGGAAGATATTACTTTTTGGTTATCCCAAAAATGTGATGTTTTAAGTTCTCCAGAACCCATTTTGGATTCAGAGCAATTTTGGACAGGGGGTTGGAAGTATAAAATCAAACTTAAAGAAACATATTCTGGTATTGAGCATATCCCTAACTCTTTTTTGCTGGGTAGGGATAGAGGGGTATGTTTTTATGGTGGGCAGCCAAGGGCATGTTATAAGTGTGGCTCTAGGACTCATCTGTCCAGTGTCTGGGACCAACCCCGCTGCGAAAATTGTAGTGAAATTGGGCATGGCACTATGCAATGCACAATCCTTACCAGGTGTGACCTTTGTGAGGAATATGGACATGTTTTTAAGGATTGTCCTTGGGCTGCAAAGAACAAGGCTTCTTGCATCAGCCCTGAGCTTTTGATTCAGCAGGTGCAGGATGCTGCTTGCCCTATCCCCCCCCGGAGATTGTTCAACAAACTAATCAGACTACCTCTTCTATGGGGCTTTCTACCTCACAGCCTTTAGTGAAGTTGCCTACTGTAGCTCTGCCACATCTTAAGAAAGAAGGGGTCTGTAATGACTCCTGGGTAAATCCAGAAATGGTCCCGGTGTGCTATACAGATCAAGTGGACTCAGAGAAACCTTTTTGGGTGGCAGGCCCTCCAGCCCCTCTACCCAGAAGGAGATCCTCCAGGAACCTGCAACCATAATCTCCTCCCCTTTCTATCTCTGCAGAATCTTGTAACTCCTATGCGACCTTGTTCACTCCATGGGGGGGGAGACTTAGAAGGATGTAGAGGATTCTGATTCCCAAAAATCTACTTTATCCACCATTTCCCATTCTGTGGATAATTATAAAGAGAAAAAAAAAGGAAAAATGGAAAAAATAATAGCTAGGGGTCTTCAGTTGCCTTTGCTATGCTGTTAACTTGGGGGTCCTTGAATACTCATAGTTTATTGAATGTTATCAAATGGCAGGCTTTATTTCAATATATATTCATGATTGCAAAATGTCATTCAATTTTGTTCAAGAAACTTGGATGTATTCCGTTGAGCAATTATCCACTTTTAAGAGAGATTGGCCCTGGGGTCCCTCCCACTGGTCCTGTGGTACAGATAGTGCGGATGAGTTAGGTATATTAAATTCTTTTGATTTTACACTCCATAACCTCATTGATCTCATTCCAGGTAGAGTTCTCATTTTAGATGGGAAATGGCACAATATCTGTTATAGATTTATTAACATTTATAACCCCCAATCAAAAGCAGAGAGAGTGGCCTACATGAAGGCAGTGCAACCATATTTGGTCACTTCCATTTGCATACTATGGGGTTGGGATTTTAACTGTAGCCTGATTACACCCCAGAAAATAAAAAAGTATATTGTGACTCAAACGCTTTAGCTTCTGTAATTCAGACTGCTGATTTACCGAATTGTATGTCTTTTCTTTCCCAGGGTCCTAGGTTTTCATTTCTAAAGGGAAAATTGCATTCTCTTATTGATTATTTGTTGGTTTCTACTTCTGTGTTGGCAAAATATTTTCAAATACGTCATATTGAGTTTTCTGACCATCTATTGTTAATCTGTTTTCTTCAACCTGAACACCTGATTCCAAAACCACAGGTACAGTGGAAATTGAATACTTCCATTTTGAATTCCCCTCCAATAATATAAAGTGTCAAAATTGCTTCTTCAGGCCCGTCTCTTCATGGCCTTTTTGTATACAGACAAGGGGGCATGATGGTCTGATACCAAATTAGCTCTTAGGAGTTGGTTTAAAAAACAAGGAGTGGTGGCCAAAAATCAGAATTTTTTAAAATATTTATCTCTGCATCAACAACTTCAGAGAAAATAATGTCACATATATTACAAAATTGAATTACTCACAACAAATTTCTGGGCTGAAAAATGATATGAAAACATATCAGTATGATAGGGCGTAAACGTTGCAAGCCATTTTTTCTAATGGCACAAAGAACTCTTCTATTTGCGACCCCTTTGAGGCTTGCAAACTGCTGAAAGAATCTTCCACTATTGATTATTTACTTACTTTGGATGGCACTAAAGCAATCACAAAAGAACAAATTAGGAATGTTATTAGTCAACATTATCTGCTATTGGAACCTAAGGCACCAATTTCAGAGGAAACAATTTCAAATTTCTTAAGTTCCTGCAGTTTTCCCTCAGTACCAACGGAGGGTTTTAGTGCATTAGAACCTTTTACCTGTATGGAAATACAGGAGGTTAGTCAGAAAATGAAGCCTAATATATCACCTGGGATAGATGGCCTTCCCAACCGGCTATATACATTTTTTTTCCTTGAATTTTGTGAATGTCTTGTGATTTTATTTCAGTATTTTTGGGATACTAATTCCATGTTTCCATATTTCACAACAGGATTACTGATACACCCATTCAAAACTGGGGACTGACATGATATTAAGAATTGGAGACCTATTACTCTCCTAAACTCTGACTATAAAATATTTGCTAACATTTTAAATAATCAACTCAAACATTATGCAAAGCTGGTTATTTCTCTGTATCAGTTTGGTGGTGTTCCCGAACAGAGGATTCAATCAGCTTTGATGATAATATGAGATGTCATTGAGCATCTGTCTCTTGTTGGTAAATCTGGATGCATCCTTGCAGCAGATTTTGAGAAGGCCTTCCATAGGGTTCATCTCCCTTATCTTTTCTATGTCCTGCATGTTTATGGGATCCCACGAAAATTGATTCAGTTCATTGAATTGCTCTATCAGCACACTAAAGTTCACCCAGTTTTGCAAGGGGGCGATGCTCCGAGCATACACATAAAAACTGGAGTCCGGCAAGGATGACCCTTGAGTCTCCTTTTGTATATTTTTTTCTTTAGACTCCCTGTTGCAGTTTTTGGTTAACCCCCCCCCCCAGATGGGTAGGAATGGGGGAGAGTTGTTTTCTTCTCAGCTTCATTTACAAGCTTATGCTGATGATCTAAATCTTTATTTTTCTAACCAGACACAAATTCAGGCGTGTTTATAGGCATTTCAGCTTTTTTTCAGTGGTTTCAAATGCAAAGTTAAATTTGCAGAAAACCAGAGGGTTATTCATTGGGGCACTTAGTCCTATTGAGGTAATTCAGGAGAATATTAGTATTTCTAGAATCCATCTGAAAATTTTAGGTATTCTCTTTGGTCCCCAACATCTGCCAATAGAAAAATGGGAATTAATTTTAAGAACAGCAGAGGGGAAAGTGAATAGATGGAAACAGTGAAAATTCTCTAAACTAAAATGGATACATATCCTAAAACAATATATTATACCCTGCTTACAGTATACTGCTATGATTTTCCCTGTGCCATCACAGCTGGAGACTAAGCTTTACAGTACATTTTTTCAAATGTTCTGGGGAAACCACCTAAACCCAATAAAAGGGCATTATACTTATTTGGGGAAAAGTTTGGGAGGATTAGGAATGATAGATCCAATTGTGTTTATGTTTTCTCTTTTTTTTTTATAAATTCTATTAAATGTATTTTGGATCAGGAAGAGAGTGTTCAAAAGATATGGGGAGTCAGGGCTTTGAGCTCTTATTTCAAAGCCTAGCATAGTTTAGCTGCAAAATTAAATTCTCATTGGCATATACTGGAATATTTTAGACCAGCAGAGCAAAAATTATTCAGATGGCAAATCTCTAAAAACATGATTCAGACTAATAATATGCAGTCTATGTATAAATTATTAATGTAATCCATTCACTCACAAACTCCTTGTTTTAAGAATTGTCCCCTGGCAAGGAATCCAAAGGTGTTGGCCCAACTCAATAATTCCAGATTACCTTTACATCAATGGGAAACTCAATGGCTTATCAGGTATGGTCAGCTTAATGTGAGGGGGAAATGCAAAATATAAAGTTAAAGAGGAAAGAACTTGCCCTTATCCAGACTGTATTAATATTGAAGAAATTATGGTTCATTTTTTCTTACAGTGTTCTTATGCAAAGGCATTGTGGGTTTATTTAGCACATTTGTGGAGATTAAAATGGCTGCCCTGGATTACCTATGATATACTAGTTTTAGGGATCTACCTCCCTAGTTATAATTCTTATCATCCTAGAACCTTGCTTTTTTTTTCGGTTGTTTACATTTTTTTATGGCAGGCAAGATGTCAATGGGTGCTTTATTAAGCAGGAGGCTAGGAGGCTGGTAAGGACAGAGGTTTGGGTTTATATTCTGTTTTAACTGAAACATTTGAATAGTTTTGTACGTGAAATTAGTTCTGTGTGTTAAAAATTAGAATTGTTCCTTGGGCTGTGATATTGTAACTTTTGGAGCTTGGGAACACTTGTTTGGCAGTGATAATTAGAGAGAAATTTAAATGTGATGTTTGCCTGGTGTTAGGAGGAGGGGAAATTAACAAAAATCATCTTGTCTTTCATTTTTCACTTGGGAACATAAGCAGGAGGCTAGGAGTCTGATAAGGACAGAGGTTTGGGGTTATATTTTGTTTTAACTGAAATATTTGAATAGTTTTGTATGTGAAATTAGTTCTGTGTGTTAAAAATTACTTCTTTGAGTTAGAACTGTTGCTTGGGCTGTGATATTGTAACTTTTGGGCTTGGGAACACTTGCTTGGCAGTGATAATTAGAGTGAAATTTAAATGTGATGTTTGCCTGGTGTTGGGGGAGGAGAAATGAACAAGAATCATCTTGTCTTTCATTGTTCACTTGGGAACATAAACAGGAGGCTAAGAGGCTGGTAAGGACAGAGGTTTGGGTTTATATTCTGTTTTAACTGAAATATTTGAATAGCTTTGTACGTGAAATTAGTCATGTGTGTTAAAAATTACTACTTTTATTTTTTTTATTTAGTTGTTTAACCAGGTATAGCACACTAAGCTGAAAGCTTTTTCACAGGAGCGACCTAGGAGCACAAGGAGGTTAAGTGTACTTAGCAATTCTCTAATGTCTATCTATGTCCTGTAACAATTTGTACAATGTGTGGCAGTATCTCTGCTTTTATACAAGTGTTATAGCTGTTTTTTACTGTATCATGCTGTTTCTCCAATGTTGCCATGTCTGCATACTGTATTTTTGTGCTCTCCCGGGTCATTCCTGAAAATAGGCATACTACTTGTCTAGTGTACTTACCCGGCAAACAAAAGCTAAATAAATAAATAAAAGTGACTTGCTCAGGGTCACACAGTATTCAAGTGGAAGCTGTGGGATTCAAACCCAGGTCTGGTCTGCTGGATGTCACCAGATTTGCAGCTCAGAGCCTTAGACCACAGCGCTATACTGCCTCCAAACTTTGAGTTAGAACTGCTAGTTGGGCTGTGATATTTTAACTTTTGGGGCTTGGGAACACTTGTTTGGCAGTGATAATTAGAGTGAAATTTAAATGTGATGTTTGCCTGGTGCTAGGGGGAGGGGAAATTAATAAGAATCATCTTGTCTTTCATTGTTCACTTGGGAACATAAGCAGGAGGCTAGGAGGCTGGTAAGGACAGAGGTTTGGGTTTATATTCTGTTGTAACTGAAATATTTGAATAGTTTTGTACATTAAATTAGTTCTGTGTGTTAAAAATTACTACTTTGAGTTAGAACTGTTACTTGGGCTGTGATATTATAACTTTTGGGGCTTGGGAACACTTGTTTGGCAGTGATAATTAGAGTGAAATTTAAATGTGATGTTTGCCTGGTGTTAAGGGGAGGAGAAATGAACAAGAATCACCTTGTATTTCATTGTTCACTTGGGAACATAAGCAGGAGGCTAGGAGGCTGATAAGGACAGAGGTTTGGGGTTATATTCTGTTTTAACTGAAATATTTGAATAGTTTTGTACGTGAAATTAGTTCTGTGTGTTGATAATTACTACTTTGAGTTAGAACTGTTACTTGGGCTGTGATATTGTAATTTTGGGGCTTGGGAACACTTGTTTGGCAGTGATAATTAGAGTGAAATTTAAATGTGATGTTTGCCTGGTGTTAGGGGGAGGAAAATTGTACAAGAATCATCTTGTCTTTCATTGCTCACTTGGGAACATAAGCAGGAGGCTGGCAAGGACAGAGGTTTGGGTTTATATTCTGTTTTAACTGAAATATTTGAATAGTTTTGTACATGAAATTAGTTCTATGTGTTAAAAATTACTACTTTAAGTTAGAACTGTTACTTGGGCTGTAATATTGTAACTTTTGGGGCTTGGGAACACTTGCTTGGAAGTGATAATTAGAGTGAAATTTAAATGTGATGTTTGCCTGGTGTTGGTAAGAGCCTCCACCCACTCCTGTTTTGTAGGCTTTCTAAATGCTGAAAAGCCACTGGGGTTGGGATTGAATGACTATGTATTTCTATTTGTGACTGAAATTTGAAGCAACAAGAACTGGTGGGCCTGTGACATCATACAGTACCTGATGTCTGCATACACACACACTGTTAGTGGGACTGGACACACACTGGACTCTGTGTGTTTGTGAGACCTGGGAACTTTATTGGTGGGGTTGAAATTGGGTTTGTAAATAACTGCAGTCATTATAGAGAGAAACTGTATTCCAGGGGGAAGGGACTGAGAAAAGGGGTGTGTGCCATTATAAACAGAGGGGGACAAACAGGATGGCCATATTCCATCATGGCAGGCATCTTTGGAAGGGTTGTAGGCTGCACAGGCTGTGGGATGGCAATAATTCTCAATTGGGCCTGGAGAGAAGGAGGCTGCCCACTCTGTAGACAGCTGTCTTGTATCAGGAGTGAAGTATATTGGTTAAGGAGTAAGCTGGGGGAGTTGGGGGTCCAAGGATAAGGGGTGTGGATATGGGCAGCAGAAGGGTGGGGCTGAGGGGAGGCTGGGGCAACGCTCTGAAATTACAGGGCATTATGTTACAGCAAGCAGGAGGAGGGATATTAGGGACAGAGGACCCTTAGATAGGGATGTTGACACTAAGGGGAAAGCGTACGGGGTGAACATTCCAAATACATAGAAAGTGGAGTGGGAAGAGTCAGGAGGGGCTGTTGTGGGGAAGCCTAGCAGAGCAGACATTGAGAAGGGAGGGGCTGTTCTGGGGAAGCCTAAAACAGCAGACTGTGGGAAGGGAGCTCCTAAGGAGAACAGAGCAAGAGGGGTGGAAGAGGGGCAGCATAGAGGTGCAGTCAGGGGAAACTCGAGTTACTTGATGGAGGTTGGCATACAGTGTCACAATAAATGTGAGCTACTAAGCAACCTAGTGGGAGAGGAAGGGGTTGGTGGAAATGAGGAAACTGATACAGATCCTAGGGGGAGGGAGTCAGATACCCATAGGGCATCACAGACCGGCAATGGAAAGGATAGAAATAGTCCCAGAGGGAGAAGGGTAAACATAAATGTTAAGCAGATGGGGGAGATACAACATATTGCAGACATCAGGGAGGAAAGCATGACAGGAGAGAAACTGGGAGACAAGGAGGTGGAGAAGGGGCCCCCCTTCAGCAGGGGGGTATGTACCAAGGATGGGACCCTAGGTAAAGGGGACCCACAGAGAGCCTCTGGAGGCAGGGATACTATTACATGGGGGGAGGATGGTGGTGTGGGGGAAGGGGAAACCATCAGGGCCAGGATAAATTATTTGGATAAGAGAGGGTTAAAGAGGACACCTATTCAGAGGGGGTCTGAGTTAAGTGGGCAAAATAACGAGGGAGAGAGAAAGGATGAGGGTGACAAGGGGGTCTCTAATAAGGCAGAAAGACTCCAATGGAATTGAGATCATGAATAAAGGGGGGAGCTGAGAGTGCATAGTGGAGGTAACCATAAGGATGATGGTGTTAAGGTTCTGTTATTGGGAGACTCGATGATTAGGGGTATCCAGTGTGAGGGACAAGGGGATGGATGCCATAGCCAGGTGAAGGTAGTGAGTATCTCTGGGCTGACAGTGCACAGAGCAAAGTTCATGGTGTACAAACTGGTTAGGGATTTTGGAAGGAAACCAGATTTCCTGGTGCATTTGGGAACTAATGATCTAGAGGGAAATAGCGTTCTGGAAATCCAAGCAAGGTTCCAAGAAATTGCCAGAGTCTGTCAGGATAATGGATGCAACATTTCCTTTTCAGATATATTGCCAGTACCAAAGGCCTCAGTGGAGAAAAAAATGAAGCTCACAGAGGTTAATGACTGGCTCAGGAAGTGGGGTGAAGAGAGTGGGTTGGAAGTGTTAGGGAACTGGAAAGGAGTTTGGGAGGATAAGGGACTGTATGCCAAGGACAGGCTTCATCTTGCCCCATTAGGGAAGGAAGTCCTTAAACAGGGGATGGCTGACTACATTCAAGAAAGGTGGGGTTTAAACTAGTGAGGGGGGAAGGGATAAGGGAAGGGCTGACCAGAAGCCCTCTCCTCCAGATGAGGGGAGTAGCCTTCAAACCCAAGGGGAGGGGAAACAGACTGGGGGTGGAGGTTTCAGGAGGAGCAGAGGAGGATGGAAGTATAAGGAACCTGGGTGGGGTTCGACAAAGGGGATCAGGGATAAGGGGTGGGGGTTGGTGTTAGTAAATGCCAGGAGTTTGGGAAACAAGTAGCCAGAGTTCCAGGCCATGCTGTTCGAGGGGTGGATGTGGTGGCGGTCACGGAGATGTGGGCCAGCAAAAACCATGACTGGGGTCTAAACATGTGGGGGTACACTATGCTTAGGAAGGATAGAAAGGAGGGCAGGGGGGTGTAGTGACTATGTTCATTAGAGATGACATAGAAATTGCTAGGGTAGAAGAGGCAGAAGGAAACATGGAGGCCTTATGGGTCACCTTACGATCCCCAGCAGGAGATAAGGTCAAGCTGGGTATAGTATATAGGCCCCCCAGGATGACTGATGTTCTGGAGGATGGTTTGCTGGACAACATCATTGCCCAGTGTGGACCAAAAGGGGAAGGAGTGGTGTTGCTGGGGGACTTTAATATGCCAGGTACAAACTGAGGAACCATGTCCTCTAAGGTGGCCAAGGAGCAGAGGCTGCTGGACGGCTTCCAGGATGTGTTCTTAACACAGCATGTGATGGCACCCGCAAGGGAGGGGCATGTCCTGGACGTGGTTCTGGCAGATGGGGATCTGGTAAGGGACCTGGTTGTAGAGGATCCCCTGACTGGGAGTGACCACAATACTGTCTGATTTCAAATAAGCATGGGGGGGGAGGGGGTGAGATCTAGGATACTGGCAGTGGACTTCAAGGTGGCAGACTTTGTGGGCATGGGAAATATTCTCAAGGATCACTTGAAGGGGATTACATCAATGACAGATGTGGAAAGGAGATGGGAGGTCATAAAACCGGGACTTCATGAGGCAGTCAGGACCTGCTAAGGTGAAACATAAGGGAGCAAGGTCACATAAACCATACTGGTGGTCCAGTGAGGTTCAGGTAGTGGTCAGAGAAAAGAAGGCGGCCTACAAAAAATATAAAGCAACAAGAGGGGATTAGGGATAAGGAAATGTACCATCTTGCAGCTAGAAAAGTCACCCAGATGGTGAGGGGGGCAAAGTCCAGTAAAGAGCAGCGACTGGTGCAGGGGATACATGGAGGAGAAAAGGGGTTCTTCCGGTACATTGGGGAGTGGGAAAAAACTAAGGGCCATCTCAGCAGATTGAGATCAGAAGGAGGGTGAGTGGAAGAGGCAAGGGACCAGGCAGAGGTATTTAAAGAGTACTTTGCCTCTGTGTTCAGCAGGGAGGGGGATGGGATATCTACAAAGCAAGGCACGATGGGGATAGAAGTGGCAGTGAGTAGGGTCAGGGGAGCAACAGAAATGGAGCAAGAGGGAGGGAGAGGTACCCCAGGGGTGTCACATCAGGATAAGGATAAAAAGGCCAGTAAGGTGGAGGGAACGGATGATGCTATCTCCACCAAAAGGGTGTGGTTAGCCCTCAAGCCCCTAACGAAAGACAAATCTCCTGGGCCAGATAGCATTCATCTGAGAGTACTATGGGAACTGGCGGACATACTGGCTGCACCCCTGGTGGAGCTCTTCAACAGGTAACTTGAGACAGGGAGGGTGCCTAGGGATTGACGAGAGGCACATGTGGTGCCAATCCATAAAGGGGGGTCGAGGGAAGTACCAGGTAACTACAAACCCATCAGTTTGACCTCGGTGGTGGGAAAATTAATGGAGAGTATACTAAAGGAACGATTAGGGGTGTACTTGGAGGAGGTGAGAGGTCTGGATAGTCGGCAACATGGGCTTGTGCCAGGTAGATCATGTCATACCAATCTTGTGGAGTTCTACCACTGGGTAACATCAGAACTGGACAGGGGAAAGCCTGTGGATGTATTATTCTTGGACTTCAGCAAGGCGTTTGACTCTGTCCCCCAAAATGGTCTGGTGGAGAAACTGATGGGGTTGGGAGTAAGACCGTTGATGGTCAGATAAATTGAAAACTGGCTAGCTGAATGCACCCAGAGAGTAGTGGTCAGTGGGGAGCTCTTGAACCCTAGACAGGTTGGTAGTGGGGTACCGCAGGGCTCGGTCCTGGGTCTGATCCTGTTTAATGCATACATATCAGACATCAGGGAGGATATAGGGTGTGAAATGAGTCTCTTCGCTGATGACTCCAAGATGGGAGCAGTAGTTGAGGGAGAAGAGGAGAGGTTGGCCCTGTGAGGGGATCTGAACACCCTGCAAAGCTGGGCTCACACATGGAAATTAAATTTCAATATCACCAAGTGCAAGGTGTTACATCTTGGGCGGGGAAACCCTAAACACAGGTACACCCTGGGAGGGGAGGCGCTGGAGGCCTCAATAGGGGAAGAAGACTTAGGGGTCATGGTGGATGCATGTATGAATAACTCTGAGCAGTGCAGGAAGCGGCAAGCAAGGCAAACAGGATGTTGGGATGCATCGTAAGGGGGATCACCTCTAGGAGCAAGGAAGTGATTCTGCCGCTCTACAATGGACTGGTTAGACCACCTTGAGTACTGTGTACAGTACTGGAGACCACACTTGAAGACGGACATTCAGCTCCTGGAGAGGGTACAGAGGAGGCAACTAAGATGATACGAGGACTAGGGATTTGACGTATGAGGACAGACTTGAGGAGCTCTGTCTGTTTTCATTGGAGGAGAGGAGAGACAGGGGGACATGATTGAGGTCTTCAAGTACCTCAGGGGAATAAATAGGGTAATCATGGAGGGGATCTTTAGACTAAAGCAGGGAGGTATCACCAGAGGGCATGGTTTGAAGTTGGAAGGTGGAAGGGTGAGGGGGAAGATGAGGAGGTTTTTCACTGAGAGGGTGGTGGACTCTGGAATGCAATGCCTGGTGAGCTGGTTCAGAGATCCACAGTGGAGGGCTTCAAGACAGGGTGGGACAGACACAGAAAGTGGATGTATTAGATGATGGCCTGTCCCGGGGGGTAGGGATGGATGATAGGGGTTTCTGGAACACGGGGGGGGGGGGCCTCGGCACCCAACTAGGGTTCTGAGGTTTGAGCAGACTTGATAGACCATAAGGCCTAATCTGCTGGCAAATAGTATGTTAGTATGTTTATCAGAAGATGATGGCTTATGATTGTCTAGCCTGTTCAGTGTCAAATGAACTCTCTAAAGTCTACGCTAAAGAAGCTGAAGTGTGCACCTCGCTCAAAGTTATGAAATGGTGGAAAGGTTTTACACAGTTCATTAAATTTAAGTAATTTGTTCTATGGATAAATTGAAGGATTGACATGTAACAGGTTCTCTTTTCTTTTACAAAGTATGACATGTTTATGATACTCTGTATTACTGTGTTGTGATTTATGTTTCTTATTATAATAAAAACTCCTCTACTCTTTTTGATAAGTGCCATGGGATCTTTAACATCCACCTGAACTACCACCAATCCAGGCAGATGGGACCTCGGTTTAACGTCTCATCCGAAAGACGGATGTATATGTGTGTGTGTGTGTGTGTGTGCGCGCTTACTGTACTGTTGATATGTGTATGTATTCAAGTTCAAGTTTATTTCAGGAAAACTCCATTGAGCAAGCTCATTCACAAGGAGGTCCTGTGACATGTAGACTTACACAACATACATACATTTATAGTTAATAAACAATATATACATAAATACGAGCACCACATAATTCAGGCATGATATACATACAAGGTCACCACATAGGATAACTGCAAGTGGTCTCTGTAGATATGTGTGTGTCCTGTACTGTAGATGTGTGTGTGTGTGTGTGTGTGTGTGTGTGTGCACTGTACTGTAGATATGTGTGTGTGTGTGTGTGTCTGTACTGTAGATATGCGTGTGTGTGTGTGCTGTACTGTAGATGTGTGTGTGTGTGTGTGCGCGCGCGCTGTACTGTCGATATGTGTGTGTGTGTGTACTGTAGATATGTGTGTGCGTGTGTGTATTTTTATTTATTTATTGAAATGTTTCGCCAGGAGGGCACACTAAACAACAAGTTGCTTGTCTCATGGTGTGACCTGGGAGGAGGAGTTACATAGGGTTATGAAGGATGATCAGTTACAATAGTTTGTGGGTAGTACAAACAATACAACATTGTAAAGATTGTGCAACAGTTGTAACACAAGGTATTGTACAATAAACATTAGTGGAACATTGGGTAAATTACAATATGTGTCCAAAATCATACAAAAGAAAATATGAACATACAAAACAGTAATAATGCTATAGAACCATTTATAGTGTATGAGTGTACCAGGAGCAGGCTCGAGGTAGTACACAAGTGCTGTTCGAGTAACAAGGATTGGGGTTAGGTTGTGCACACTGGTGACCCAGAAGGGCAGGTGAAGAAGAGAGGGGGGAAGAGGCAAGAAAGTGGGTGGGGGGAGGTGGAGTGGACAGAGAGGATGAGAGATAGAAGGGGAGCCCCCCGAACCAGAATTTGGAGGTTAGTTTGACACGGTGAGAGATGCGTATGTAAGATAGTGGAAGGAAGGTTAGAGAGCGATAGAGTTCACAGTGGTGGGAGCAGTAAAGGAAGTCGATAGCAAAGCAGCAGAAGGAGTTAAAGAGAGTGTGCAATTTGATCAGGGAAGATTTGGGAGCAGCACCATAGACTACATCACAATAGTCAAAGACGGGGAGTATCATGTTCTGGACAATTTCATGCCTCTCAGTCAGTGGGATGCAACTACGATTCTTGTACAGAGCACAGAGCTTGGGGCACAGTTTCTTCAGGACAGCATCGATATGTACAGAGAAGTTGAGGTGCTGGTCCAGCCAAGCTCCCAGATATCAAAATGAGGAGGTGTCTTTCAAGATGGGCCCATCAAGGGTGTGGAAGGTGAGTAGGGCCAGGACCCTAGAAAGTCTCTGTCTAGTGCCAAAGGTCATTGAGACTGTCTTCTTGGCATTTAGAAAAAGGTGGTGAGAAGCAAACCAGAGCTGAACTTGGTTGAAGTCATGCTGTAAGCTGGTTTGCACAGCAGCAGGGTTTTTTCCGGAACTGTACAAAACAGTATCATCAGGATACACATGGATAGAAGAGGATGATCAGGTTGTGGGAAGATCATTAAGAAAATGGAGAAGAGTATGGGACCAAGCACTGAGCCCTGAGGGACCCCAGTGTTGATGGGGAGTGGAGGGAAGATGGAATCAAGGATTCTCTCCAACTGGGTCCTGCCAATGAGGTAGTATTTGTGTGTGTGCTATACTGTAGATATGTGTGTGTGTGTCTGCTGTACTGTAGATGTGTGTGTGTGTGTGTGTGTGTGTGTGTATATGTGTGTGCTAAACTGTAGATGTGTGTGTGTGTGTGTTATACTGTAGATTGTGTGTGTGTGCTGAACTGTAAATATGTTGTGTGTGTGTGTGTGTGTGTGTGCTCTACTGTAGATATGTGTGTGCACGTGTGTGTACTGTACTATATACAAAGATGTGTGAAGCTGACAAATTGCACTCCATGAGATAATTTGCAACATTTGCCAAGTTCTCAAAGTGAGAAGTGTTGATTTTATGAAGGTTTTGGGAGGCAAAGTGGCATTTCTTCTGTGAAAATTATGCAAATGTGTTGACAAAGTTGCAACATCGCTATAACTTCACCTGACTTTGCCTTAAAAAAAGAGTAATTTCTTCAAGAAAACTCAGTGCAAAGTGGCAAAGTTCCAAAGTGGGTACTTTGCAGTTATTCACAATGGCAAATTTCACAACTTTACCTTAACTTCACTGGAGAAGTAAAATTTTGCAACATCACCAACTGTATATAGATGAGCTGTAGGCAGCTCTTGATCTTTGGTGACTTCATGAGTAAGGACCTGGTGGCAAAAGTGTCAGAAACAGTTGCATGAGTAAATTATGTAGAGCAAATGTAGGGCCCACTAAAGAGGGTGCTGAAGCAGCCACGAAAGTTTGCATTCCTGTAAGTAAGGAAACAAGGACCATGCATTTATCTCCCCATCTCACCAGGGACCTAAGGCAACTGACCTTGAACAAAAAGAAAGTAAATGGCTGCTGGATAGAGATGGCAAATTTCCAGGCCAGAGAGGAGTACAGAGCAGCATTGAATGATTGTGCAGCAACAATTGTGAAAGTCAAGGAGAGACTATATGTCAGAACAGCAAGGGAAGCTTCAGATAACACCAACGATTTGTTCAGTAGAGAAATGGAAACAGGAAGGTGGAGGAAGGAAGTGGGTGTCCAAATACAGGGGAATGGAGGGGAGAGCTTTGAGAGAGACTGGGGCTATGACTACAATACTGAATAAATGCTACACTTCTGGCAAGGCAAGGCAAGGCAAAGTTATTTCTAGAGTGCCCTTTTCCAAATGCTCAGTGTGCTTCATAATCACAAAATATTTCCACAGCATTATAAATAGAATAATAGATAGTTAAGTGTGTATTACAAGGCAATAATACCATCGAGAGGTTTTTGGGACATGGAACCTCAAGAGCGAAGCTCGAGAGGTCCTAAAGTCCCCAAAACCTCGAGATGGTATCACTGCCTTGTAAAACACTTGTCTTTCTGTTATTTTTTGTAATATATGGATCCAGTGATAATACTACAGTTGGAGATGACCTTTGAACTGTAGTATTATCAGTAAAAACAATAGTAGTATTACTTTTCATGATAGTATTATTGAGAGTAGCGATGTATTACTGGGACATTTTTGTATAACTTAGTAAAGTATTATTGAGGATTATCCATATATTACAAATAAATAAAGCAACTGTAAAATTCATAACATACAATTTTTGTGTTTACCATTGGGCCCCTGGAAGATGTGTTTCTTGGAAATGTACTGGCATCAGGAATGAGGCAAGGCAAACATGTTTACTTACACAGGACCCAACCCATACAGCTCTGAGCACCTTACAATGTCAAACTCAGAGTAACATGAATTAAAAAATAAATCAAGAGTGCAGTGTGGATATAATTACAAAACTGGCAGTTATCCTGAAGCATTGTCATGCAAGGTAAAGGTAAACAGATGCATTTTCAAAGCACTTTTAAAAGATTCCACTAAATAGGAATTCTGGATCCTCGCAGCATCAAGCAAACTGTTCCAAGGTAAGGAACCAGCTACCTCAAGCTCAGTTCATAAAGAACTTTAACCTCAATTGAGGAACAGCAAGCAGCCCTACCTCAGCAGATGGAAGTGGATGGGAGGGTGCATTCAGGTTCAACAGATCTTCTAGATAGTTGGGACCCAAACTGTGCAGGGCCTAGTAATTCAACAAGCAATGTACAGTAATCTTCTCAGAGGTGCTGCCCGTCTATGGCAAGGATGATGCTAGGGTATTCCACACCATATGATTTAATAAATGGTTGAAAAACTGGTGTGGAGCTCAGGGTTTTGGCTTCATTGGGGATTGGGGAGCCACCTGGAGGGATGCAAGCTTATACTGGCGCGATGGTCTGCATCTGTCCAGGGGGGGAACCAGGATCCTAGGTGACAGGTTTAAATTCTTCATTGGCAAGCATTAAAACTAGCAAAGAGGGGAGGCACTGAAAAGGAGCAGGGAAATCCCAGCCTCCCCCCACAAAACACAGTAGTTAGAGAGGTAAACACCAAGGTAGAGAAGTCAGTAGGGAGCAGGACAGGCATAAATGCAGAAAAAGGTGGTAAGGATGGGGATGGGGCTAAAAGGGGTAAGACCATAAAAAATAAATGGAAGGTGATGAGTAGCAATGTCCGTAGTCTGTGCAACAAGCTCCCTGAACTAGTGGCCTTGATAGAAGAGGGATGCCTGGATATTGTGACAGTCACTGAAACATGGTACACCCAGAACCATGACTGGGATGTCAACATACCAGGATACACAGTCTACAGGAGGGATAGGGTGGGTAAAAGGGGAGGAGGAGTAGCTCTCTTTATAAGGGAAGGGATTAAAGCAACAGAATGAAAGAATAAACAGGAAGTTGATGAGTCACTATGGGTCATCTTGGAGACAGGAAATGGCACCACAATCCGCATGGGGGTTGTGCACAGACCCCCATTTCAGGGGGAGGAAATGGACAAGAAAATGATAGAAGGCATCCTTAAAATAGCAGAAAAAGGGGAGATATTGTTGATGGGGGACCTGAATATGCCAGATGTTAACTGGAGTACCTTTGCTGCAGGCACATCCAAGAGCAGGGTCATTCTTAATGCCCTACAGGGGGCATGCCTCAGACAGCTAGTGTTGGAACCCACTCAGGAGGGAGCAATCTTAGACCTGGTACTCTCAAATAGGGAAGGAGAAAGGATATCTGATTTAGAAGTGGGTAGCCATCTTTAAACATGTGACCTCCAAACAGTGTGGTTCACAATAAACACAGCCATAGAGTCAAGCCATACCAAAACAAAAGTATTGGATTTTAGGAAGGCTGACTTTGGGAAAATGAGAGAGTGCCTCAGAAAAAGCACTAGCAAATGGGCAAGAAGGAGGGGTGGAGAAAAAATTGGGATTAATCAAAACAGGCACTGCAGAGGCAACAAACCTTTGTGTGAAGCAAATCAACAAAACAAAATGAAGGAAAAAAACACCATGGTTCTCAAAAGAGGTGGCAGGGATGGTTAAGGAGAAAAGGATAGCATTCAGGAAATATAAGGAAACACAGAATGAGCAGGACAGAGAACTTTATCAGTTAAAGCAGAAGGAGGCAGGGAAGTCAGTCAGAATAGCAAAGGCACAAACTGAGGAAAAGATAGACAACTCTGTTAAGAAGGGGGATAAAACCTTTTATAGGTACATTAGGGAGTGAAGAAAGACCAAGGGAGGGATACAGAGACTTAACAAAGGGGAGGGAATGTGGGCAGAGGGTGACAGTGAAAAAGCAGGGATACTGAGCGAATATTTCTGCTCAGTATTCACAATGGAAGAGGAGGGGGAGGTACCTAAACCAAACAAGGGAGAAACTCTGAATAGGAGGGTCAATACCAGTCCATTCACAGAAGAAGGGTTTTGAAAGAACTCTTGAAACTGAGGGTGGACAAAGCAATGGGACCAGATGGAATTCACCCAAGAATTCTAAAAGAGCTAAGGGTAGAACTAGTAACACCACTGACTACTCTCTTTAACAAATCATGGGAGGATGGAGTGATACCTGAGGACTGGAGGAGGGCAAATGTGATTCCCCTTCACAAAAGTGGGAGCAGGGCAGAGGCAGAAAACTACAGACCAGTTAGTTTGACTTCAGTGGTGGGAAAAATGATGGAATCACTTCTGAAGGAAAGAATTGTTGATTACCCAGAGGCCAGTGGGGCACACGACCCAAGGCAGCATGGTTTGACAGCAGGAAGGTCCTGTCAGACGAACCTAATAGATTTCTTTGACTGGGTGACCAAAGTAGTAGACCAGAGAGGGGCTGTGGATATGGCCTACCTAGATTTTAGCAAGGCATTTGACACAGTCTCACACAAAAGATTAACATACAAGTTAGCCAGTCTTGGAGTGGGTCACAAGGTTGTAGCCTGGATAAAAAACTGGCTGGACAACAGAACACTAAGGGTAATAGTTAACAGAGTCCACAGTGAAGAAAGGAGGGTAACTAGCAGGGTACTGCAGGGTTTGGTACTGGGATCAGTCCTCTTTAATGTCTTTATACGTGACATTGGAGAGCACCTGGAAGGAAAGGTATGTCTCTTTGCAGATGACACAAAGAACTGCAACAGGGTTGATACACAAGGTGGGGTGAAAAGAATGAAAAGGGACTTGGCAGGGTTGGAGGAATGGTTAAATATGTAGCAGCTCGATTCAATGCAAAGAAGTGCAAGGTAATGCATCTGGGAAATAAAAACCCAGGGAAAGAGTACACAATGGGGGTGAGTCAATAATAACAACAAAAATCGAACGAGACCTGGGAGTAATTATATCAGATGACCTAAAGGTGGGCAAGCAATGTGAGAAGGCAGTAAGGAGGGCTGAGGGGATGCTGGGATGCATAGGGAGAGGCATCAATAGTAGAAAACAGGAAGTTATTATCCCTCTGTACAGACAGTTAGTGAGACAGAATAGAGAACAGAGGAGGGCAACCAAAATGGTGCAGGGTCTGCACCAGAAGACATAAGAGGAGAGACTAAAGCAGCTTAATATTTATACCATTGAGGAGAGGAGGGAGAGGGGGGACATGATAGAAACTTTCAGCTATCTCAAGGGAATTAACAAAGTACAAGAGGGTAGTATCTTTCAGAAGAAGAGATATGCAAGAACAAGGTGGCACAATTTGAAGATAGAGGGGGGACAGCTCAGAGGTAATGTTAGAAAGTATTTTTTCTCAGAGAGGGTTGTGGATGTATGATACAGCCTTCCTGAGGAGGTTGTTGAGTCAGGAACAATGGGAGAAATCAAGAATGCATGGGACAGGCATAAGGCAATTCTAGTAGGGGGTAGGAGGAAGTAAGCTGTTGATTAACTAGAATCTGCAGCTTATCCATCAGGTAGGGAAATGGGCAGACTAGGTGGGCCAAGCAGTCCTTACCTGCCATCAAATTCTATGTTTCTATCTTTCTAAGTAAATCTTGAAGCTGACATGCCACCAAACTGGCCACCAGTACATTTCACAGAGCACCAGCTGAGACTCAGAGGTGCCAGATATCAGCTGGGCTGCCACATTCTGGACCAGCTGCAGGTGCCATGTCTGAAATCCAGATAACCATAAGTACAAAGCGATGCAATAATTCAACCTCGATGTAACAAAGGCACACACAATCATAATCAGGGCCCCTGGCTGTAAATGGGGCTTAATCCAGGTGACTTTTCAAAGAAAGAAAAAGTCACTGCAAACTACCTCTGATGTATGATGTGCAAGAGTCAGCTTGCAGTCCACAATGACTCTTGGACTGCGAACCTAATCCACAGATCCAAGTGAGCCCCTGGATAAAGAGGGAACTGCAGTCACTGCAGTCTTCATTACCACCCCACGGGAACCCAGTTCGACCAGTAATATCTCAGTCTTGCCTGGGTTGAGGATCAGCCAGCTGGAGGCCATCCAGTCATTGATTTCTCCCAGGAAACTGCCCAACATGGAAACTGCAAATGAACTGTTAGGTGTACAAGGAAGGTACAGCTTGGTATAATCTGTTGATAAGATGGGCAAATAACATCCTGCAACCTGATTGGCTTACAGCCATGCTTAGAGGTGTCTAATGCATGGCAAAAAGTCCAGGTTACAGAATTTTTCTGAGACTAATTTAGTTGTAAATATCACTTCACACCTGTTTTAAAATTCCACGTGGAATGATCATGGCAGACATTCTCTCTCCCCGTTAACGAGAGTTTATCATAGCCTATCTGCCGTACAGTTAACAATAGTTTCTTCTTTCCTCTATCTGACTTAGTACACTACACAAAAACCATCAAAGATAGTCATACTATTTTGTAAACCATATTTTCTTTCTCTTTTCTCTTTTCATGTTTCTATCTGAATCCATCTTATAGTATGCCCCCACCTCTCCTGCCTATTACTCCCTCCCTCCCTCTGTTCACTCCCACAATCTGCTTATTTCCTCCATTTTTTTTAAATATGGTGTATGTTTATAATATATCAGAGGGCATTGGAGGGAAAATGTGTCTGCTTGCAAATGATGCAAAGTTATTGAATAGGGTTGACACTGAAGGAGGAGTAGAGGCCATGAAGAGGGATTTGAGTATACTAGAGAAATAGTCAGAAACATAGCAACTGAAGTTCAATACAAAGAAGTGTACGGTGATGTATACAGGGTGTAAAAACTGACAGACCAAGTACTCAACGGGGGAGAGCAGATAAAGCAAACAGAACAGGAAAGAGATCTGGGGATTATAATATCAAACAACCTTAGGGTAAGTGACCAGTGTAGTAAGGCAGTTGGCAAAGCTAGTAGAATGATGGTGTGCATAGGAAGTGGCATAACTAGTAGGAAGAGGGAGGTGCTGATGTCATTGTATAAGACCATGGTTAGACTGCACCTGGAGTATGGGGGTACAGTTTTGGAGGCCTCATTTAAGAAAAGACATAGATGTAATAGAAAAGATTCAGAGAAGGGCACCAAAGATGGTGCAGGGTATGCAACAGAAACCATATGAGACAAAATGGAGAGAATTAAGTCGGTATCCACTGGAGTTTAGAAGAGAGGGAGGAGACATGATAGAGACATTCAAGTACATGAAGGGGATAAATAAAGTGAGGAAAAGAACTTTATTTGAAAGGAAAGTCAGAGTTAAAACAAAACTTCATACTTTAAGTATGGAAGGAGGAAAATTTAAAGGTAATGCAAGGGAATATTATTTCACTGAGAGGGTGGTTGAACCCTGGAACAGATTACCTAAGGAGGTGGTAAGTGTTGAAAAGGTGGAGGGATTCAACACAGCATGGGATAGACATACAGGATTGGTTAGAGGACAGAGGACAGGCTCCTTGTGCACTGGTGACAAGTGGGGGGAGATGGGAAGACCAGATGGGCCAGGATGGTCTTTTTCTGCTGACATA
This sequence comes from Neoceratodus forsteri, assembly GCA_016271365.2. Taxonomy (NCBI): domain Eukaryota; kingdom Metazoa; phylum Chordata; order Ceratodontiformes; family Ceratodontidae; genus Neoceratodus; species Neoceratodus forsteri. The sequence goes on along the minus strand of CM028135.1, from coordinate 213,838,129 downwards.
TTATTATGATACTATGATTATCACATTCTTTTGAACTGAAATACAGTTCACAGGAGCCCTGGATAGCCTAATTTCTTTACCAGTTCATCTCTGTTTTATCATAATCATGCCCTCCCCTTCAAACTTGGTGGCTTGCCTCCTGACCACTTGTTCGCTTCCTCACTTGGTAGCATGCAGTGTGTGGCTCACTCACAATTCATAACAAGTCCACACATAATTGGGAAGAGCAAACAAACTATATATAAAAAGAAAAAATAAAGTGCTTAACATGTTTACAAGCTCCATATCTGTGTGTTTGTGCAGGGATGGGTAAGTAGTAGTAGCAGAGTTTATTTGTTTTGGGCACATTTCCCCATGGGCTCAGGGCATCCTTACAGTAAAGATATACAAACATACAAAGACAGCAATAAAGGACAGTCTGTATACAAAACAGAAAAATTATACATTAACCCATTAAAAATTTAAAAACAGACTGATTTCCAAGCTGTCGTATGGTCCCAAAATAAGTTCCTCAGGTCCCAAAGGTCTGCTCAAACAGGAAGGTCTTCAGATATTTTTTGAAGAACTCTACAGATGGCACCTCCTGGAAGTACCCCTGCAGTGAATTCCAGAGGACCAGGGCTGCCACTTCGAACACCTGATCCCTGGAAGATTTTAGCTAAGCCCTAGTGACCTCGAGGAGGGCCTCTCCAGCCAATCTGAGAGAGTGAGACAGGGAGTAGGGATGCAAGCGCTCCTTCAGGTAGCCCGGACCCAACCCATGTAGGATCTTGTAGGTCAAGAGACCTACTTTAAAGGAGATGTGCCAGCACATTGGCAACCAATGCAGTTCACACAGCATCAGTGTAATATGACTGAACCTCGAGTGTCCATTCAATAACTGGGCTGCTGCGTTCTGCAAAAGCTGCAGGTGCCACATTACACACCCTCTGAGTGCATTTCAGTAGTCAAGCCTCAAGGTGATGAAAGCATGTATCAGCATGGACAGATCATCGGGAGGGGGAACAAGGGACCTAATTCGGGCAATGTTATGGAGATGGTAAAGCCTGGTCCAGACAACAGCTGACACATGAGCATCAAGTGACAGCTCATTGTCCAGAACAACACTCAAATTCTTCAACTTTGGGAAGCCTCCAGGTCAGTCAGGCCAATAAAAATCCCCAACCTATGACCAGAGGCCCCCACTTCTCCCGTTCAACCCAGCTCAGCTACCAGCACCTCGGTCTTCCCCGGGTTAAGTCCCAGCCAGTTCGACTATGTCCAAGCCCGGATCCTGGCCAAGCATTCATTTAGCATGTCGATCATGTCTGATCTCCTGGATGCAAAGGGCAGGTAGAGCTTAGTATTATCAGCATAGCAATGAAAACTCAGCTCATACCACCTTATAACCTTGCCCAGGGGCAGCATGTACACTGCGAACAAAATGGGGGCGAGGACAGAACCATGGGGAGCTCCACAAGGCAGGTCCATTGGGTCTGAGGAATAATGCCCCAGTACCACCTTCTGAGAGCTGCCCTGGAGAAAGGACTCAAACTAGCTAATGACCTTGCTGGTGAGTCCTACATATTCCCTCAGTCTTTCCAACAACACCCCATGGTCCACAGTGTCAAACATTAAGGAGAGATCAAGGAGAACGAAGATCATTCGCTGTCCTGTCTCCCTCACCCTGAGCAGGTCATTCAGCACCCTGACCAATGCAGTCTCTGCTCTATGCAAGGCCCTAAATCCAGACTGGAACAGTTCATAGATCTGGAAGTCTATGAGGTGACCCTCGAGCTGTTCCATGACCACCTTCTGAACAACCTTCCCCAAAAACAGGAGGTTTGAGATAGGCTAGTAATTCGCTAAGACGTACGGGTCCAAAGATATTTTTCTTCAGCAGGGGCTTAACCAGATCCTGTTTAAGAGACTCTGGAAAAACCTTGGGCAACAAGCATGACAACTAGCTAGTAACCATGACAACCAGTTCCCAATTTACAAGTATGGAAGGCACAGCAGGACCAAAAGTCCAGATCTTAGAAAAAACACTGTACACTAATGCAGGCAGAGGAAATATTTTACTGAAAAATGAAAGAAATGTTTCATTGTGTTAACATTTAAACATATCAATTTAAATTTTTAAAAACATTTAAAATACTTGGTTCATTTTAAAAGAGCAATAAGACACTTTGGGGATGTGCGTTAGACAGTTCTAATGCACAGTCATAGGCTGATGGCACTTGGCCTGCAGTCTCATGCCTTACTACACAGCTGGCTGTTCCTTATAATTGTCTAATGTACACCCCAAAATGTCTTACTGCTTACATAACAGTTAAAATCCATGCCATATCATCAACATATCTCATCTATGTGCAACATGTACATAGCTAACATGTGGCCTAGATGTGAACCCTGTGGCACTCCATAGGTAAGAGCAACTGAGTTAGAGATGGAATTAACCATGGCAACCTGTGCCCTACCTATGAAGTAGGACTCAAACCACTGTAATACCCTGCTGATGGGTCCTGCATAATGCCTAAGGTGAACCAAAATAATACCATAGTCTACATGTCAAGGAAAAGCCTAGCACTCTGAGGAAAGTTATTTTCACTTCTGGAGCATATAATTTACACAAGCAACATCAATAAAATGTCCAAAGAACCAATCTGCTTTGTAACTAAATTAACACATGCGTCTGGGCAAATAGGGAGCATTCCCAAAAAACCCTGCCCTAATTTACTCAGTGCTCCAAATTTATCCAAAAAATAAATAAAAAACAGGCAATAACCTCAGAACAGTATTTGCAAGAGCAGAAAACCTTAGGGAAAAATTGTTCATAGCTAATACAAATGACCAAACCCAATGATGATGTACAGAAAGTGGTTACCTCCATCACCAAATGGTATGCATAAATGTGGGAGGTGTAACATCTGCACCCACTGCCACCAAGGCATATTTTTAGTCTAGAGGGCTACAGAAGGGATGTAGAAATCAAGATTTTCATTAACTGCAGCAGTAATTGTGTGGTTTATGCTATTTGGTGCATAAATCAAATACCATAGCATGGCATCAGCACTAGCCACAGTAACAAATTATTGATTTACCACCCTAGATAATAAACTATACACTGGAGCTGTTTTTCTAGACCTGGGTAAGGTATCTGACACAGTCAACCATGACCTACTCCTTATTAAGCTTAAAGAGCATTGTTTAAACATCAGTTCATTAAGTTGTTTTTCCAGCTACCTTGAAAACAGATCGCAATGTATCAAACCTGATGGATTTATATTCTTCCCAGTACCACTTGTAAGAGGCGTACCACAAAGATCCATCCTTGGACCACTTCTTTTTTCAATATATATATATATATATATATATATATAAATATGTAAATATATGCTGCCTAAATATTATAAATTAAGAAAAACAATCACATACACACTATAACCAACTGAATTGTATCAAAATATATACATCAAAATTCCTGAGGGGGTGTGAGCTAAAGCTGCTCATACAGTCGGTGGGGGGGGGGGCTACAAAAAAAGCCATTATTTCCTCTTTTCTAAGTATGGTTTTATCTCAAATCCTGCATTCAAACCAGGACATTTGTTACCCATAAAGTAATTATCCCAAAGGTCTCTCTTTTTAATACTAGATTATTATACTTTCCACCCCGTGGATGATGGTTTACTTTATCTATGGCTATGTATGTAAAACTGTGTTTTCTGCCATCTTTACTATTAGCCACATGTAATGCAGCAGCATATGTCATGTCTCCTATCTCAATAGCCCTCACTTTAAAATAACAAATAGTCTTTCCCACATAAAACGTACCACAGCTACAAGTTGCCAAATAAATAATGCCACTAGTACTGCAAGTGATTAGCTGTCTAATCTTGTAAGTTTTTTCCTGGTTCCCTACTTTAAATTCATTCTCAGCCTGAATATGCTTGCAATGTACACAGTTATTGCACTTCTAACAACCCTTTGGTCTGATAAGCCAGGTAGTAGTGGCATTACTGTCTTGGAAATGGCTATGAACTAGAATATCTTTCATGCTAGCTGCCCTCCTATATGTAAACCTAGGTTTTTGCTTTGCCATTTTTTCCAAACCTACATCAGCAGATAACACATTCCAGTGTTTATTAATGATAGCTGCAAAACAATGTGACTGTGCTATATATGTGGTTACTACATTCATTCTACCAATTTCTTCCCTTTTTTGCTTGAAAGCACCACAACCTTGTGTGCACTCTGTCTCCTGTTGGTATATAAATGTGTTTAGAGACAACATTCACAATTTCAATCTCCACTTCTTCACTGACAACACTGTTCTTTACACTTCCAGAACCACTCTTGCAGACAACAGTGCTGAGCTACAGGTCAACTTTAATCAATTGCAATGCAATCTAATAAATTTCAAATTACTGTTAAATGCCAAGAAAAGTTAAACTATGTTCTTCCTACCCCACAATCCTTCAATGTCACTCTGCAAACAAGCCGCCCCTGTACCCATTACAACACTACTAGGGGACTCCCTACAGGCTGTCAACAAATTTAAATACTTAGGAATTTGGCTCAACAGTAACCTATCCTTCACGGAATATGTTGAAGCCCTTACAAATAAGCTAAAAGCCAGATTGGTCTTTTTTTCAGGAACAAATCTCTATTCCCCACTGACATTAGGATTAGATTAGTCCAAGCAACCTTCCTTCCCTCCTGGATTATGCTGACAACATTTATTATAGTAGTTCAGCTTCTAACCTGTGCAAGTTTGATGTTCTTTACCACCATGCCCTACATTTTATAACCAATGCACCATTCAGAACCCAACGCTGTGTCCTCTATTCTTTAGTTGGCTCCATACCTGTGCATGGGCCTACAAAGCACGGTTGAATCAACTTCCTACTTATTTCACATACCTTTCCCACTGCTCCAGTAGCTGCTATTCCCTTAGGAAAAACACCAGAATCATATTAGTCATGCCTAAATTCTAAACCCGCTATGGTAAAGTGGCTATTCAATATGCCATTCCGTCAGTCTGGAACAAACTCTAGTCATCACTCAAGCTTGCCAAATTAGTATCAATTAATCTTTTTACATCCTTAGCCAAAACAGCTGCCCAGGAAACTTACCAATGCTGCACCAGCTAGTATTCCTCCCCTATGGTTTTACTTTTACATGTGAGCACTTATGTCCATTCTTTGGTTTCCCCACCCTAACATATGTAAGTCTATTCTGCCATCATGTATGTGTAGATGTTATGTTAGTTGGATGCAAAGCCTGTAACACATACCATTGTATGCATCCTTTGTTTTTCACAGAGTGCATGTATCAGGTCATCTCTTATACTGCATTTCTTTTTTGTTACTATTGAACTTTGTATTTTGCACCTGTATTATGTTGTCCTCAACAGGATCACCTTGTAAATGAATGTACTCAATGGAGTTTTCCTGAAAATAAACTTGAACTTGGTGTGACTGCCAGGAACTGTATGTAAGCCATACTATCAGGCAATGTATCCAAGAACATATCAGGAGCATCACAGCAAGAATGGCAACGTCCCCCCAGGAAGACATTTTAGAGAAGCATCCTAACAAAATCCATCATGTGCAAAAAAATCCCAGAAAGGGGGAGGGAGACTCACAACAACTTTTACAAAAGGAAGAGCTACTGGATATTTTCCCCTAGGTTCCATACAATGGGGCTGGCCATATGGCCTAAAGGTTAAAGTAATGAGCTGTGAATGAGGTTGGTACATCCAGCAGACCCGGGTTTGATTCCCATAACCTTTGCTTGCGTATTATGTGACTCCGAGCAAGTCACTTAACCCCTCAGTGCTCCCAGATCACCCATGAAACAGGCACTTGTGCCTAATCGGCCTTACTCGGAAGACTAAAAAAAAAAAAAAAAAAAATGGCAAGGTCTGAATTTAGAGTGGGACTTAAAACCCTTCTTGTAATTGAAATTTGACAAAAAAACAGTATGTTGAATACTGAACAGAACTGTAACCAATCTACATATTATGAATCCAATATGCACATTTTTTTTCTCTTCTTTTCAGCTCTCACTACTGGTGGTTCAAGGTGTTCAATCAACATATCCACCACAATTGAAAAGGCTTTTAAGAAACCCACTGGAGGAGATCACTGCCAATTCAAGATGCCACAATCTCACTGTGTCTTCTATTTTTATGTTGGCACACGTGCGCAGCCAACATCTTGCAGTAGTGCAGATTTGGAGGCGCGATCACTGTTGGGCGAATGCAGGGCACGCATCAGTAGGTGCATCCCTCATTCCCCAATCAGCCTGCATGCTGGTACCACACCATGCATACATAATGTAGTGAGCACATCTAAGGAATGGTCCACTGCAATCCAAGCAAAGCTCTTCAGATGCAGCGGACCTCCTGACGTGCCCAGCCACATTGTATGCATAGCGGCTGTCCAACTGCCGACTTTGGGGGTGCCCAATCCCACTGCTGGCTTACTGTGGCCCCAATGTGTGTGCCAATGGGGGAGCCCACTCCCCGTTGGCATACCCCCCCATTTGTTATATGCTGATGGGGATGCCCAATCCCCCTTGGCTCTTGCCCCCCTGCTTTCCTTGTGTGCCAATGGGGGTGCCCAATCCCCCGTCAGCTGCAGCAGCCCACCAAACAGTTAGGTCACATACTGGGAGCCCACCCCAGTGTGCCAAATACCCTGTAAAAAAAATAACTGTCCCACAATGTGTTTTTTTATTTTATCCTGTGAACAAAAAACGGTCCCTCACAGTCACCCTGCCCACTGCCCACAACCCGCACCCACCCTCTGCTCACCCTTCCTCCCCACACCCCCCTCACCCCATACTTACCTCCGGAGTCTGGCGCGTAGATCGTCTGTGCACCAGGAACATGTCTGCAATCTTCAAAGCCGACCACGAACTGAGGAAATGCCAATAAGCTGTATAATGGAATAAATAGGTTTTTTTCAGCTTTGATGCATATCTCAGGCATTTTTTGGAATTTTGACACCAAATTTTCAACATGGCATTTTTGGGACCCCTACTCATGAATTCTTGCACTGCCATGGCATTATTCAGTCCCAAAAGGTGTTTTCTCAGTCACTGCATGGAATCACCTTTCAGGAATGAGGAATGAAACTACAGCACCAATGTTCATGAGGGTGGCTCTCAAAAAGCTTATGTTGCAAATTTGGCTGGAAAAATCCAGAAAATGACTGTTTTATGAGCATGTGTTGCACAGTTGCTACGCACACTCGTAACTTAGCAAATTTGCAATATTTTCACACCACATGTTCAGCATTGGCATTTTTCTACATCTTCTTGTAAACTGTACAGCTGTCATTTTTCTTGTCCTGCCCGAAATGTGTTTTCACACTTCCGGTGCAGAATAGTGTGGTCGATGTGGGAAATCAGTGTTCCAGACAAATTATGAAAGTGACAGTTACACTGTTCATGAGCAGAGATCCTAAAATGCCTATGCTGAAGATTCGGTGATGATACTCCATAACATGACTGTGTTACGAGCGTGCGTTCTGCAGTTTGCATGCACGCTCTTAAGTTCGGGAATTTATAATATTTTCACTCCAGATTTTCAACATTGCCATTGTTCTGCACCTCCTTATGAACAGTACAGCTGTCATTTTTCACATCCTGACCAAAATGTGTTTTCGCAGTTCCGGCGCAGAATAGCACGGTCGCTGTGGAAAGTCTGTGTTCGAGACACATTATGAAAATGACAGTGACACTGTTCATTAGCACGGTCCTAAAATGCCTATTTTGAAAATTTGGGGCCAAAAGTCTATACAATTACTGTTTTACGAGTGTGCATTATGCAGTTTGCATGCACGCTTGTGACTTTGTGCATTTGTAATATTTTTACTCCAGATGTTCAAAATTGGCATTTTCCACACCTCCTTATGAACAGTACAGCTGTCATTTTACATATCCTGGCTGAAATGTGTTTTTCGCACATCCAGTGCAGAATTGCATGGTCGCTGTACGAAATCAGTTTTTGGGACAGTTTGAGGAAATGAGGATGACACTGTTCATGAGCAAAGGTCCTAAAATGCCTATGTTGAAAATTTGGTGATGAAAGTCCATAAAATGACTGTGCTGCAAGTGTGCATTGTGCAGTTTCCATGCAGCCTTGTAACTTCGTAAATTTGCAATATTTAGAGGGGCTGTTCAAAGTAAGGGAGGGGGAGGGCCACCAGGGGCCATGATATGAGACTGGAGCGAGGAAGGTTCAGGAAGGAGATGAGGAGACACTTTTTACAGAGAGGTGGTGGCTGGGTGGAATGCATTACCTGCTGAAGTAGTGTGCAGTAGAACAGTGGACTGCTTCAAATGAGGATGGGACAGGACAAGGGGGAGGGTTAATGAAGAGGGAGGGTGGAAGGGAGGGGCAGCTGCAGAATAAGGGGTGCTAGCTGCACATTCGAGCAGACTTGATAGAAATCTAGGCCTTTATCTGCTGGCAAATTTCGTATGTTCGTATGTTCGTATTTTCATGCCAGATTTTCACCACTGGCATTTGTGCACACCTCCTTATCAACAGTACAGCTGTCATTTTTTCACAGCCTGCCCAAAACACGTTTCCACAACTGTGGTGCACAATGGCGTACTCGCTGTGGGAAATCACCTCTTGGGACACATTAACAAAATCACAGTGCTGCTGTTCATGAGGGGAGGTCCCAAAATACCTATGTTGGAAATGTGCCTAAAAAACTCCCACAAATAATTGGGTTGTGGACGTCTGTTGCGCAGTTTGTATGTGTGTTCATTGCTTCACCAATATTTCATATTGCCACTCCAGATTTTCAACGTTGCCATTTTTTATGCCTCCTCATGAACAATACAGTTGTCATTCTCCACATCCTGCCCAAAACTGTGTTTTCGTCCCTCTGTCACTAAATGGCACAGCTGCTGTGCAAAACCACATTTCAGCTAACAAAGTGATTGTGCCACTTTTCATGAGGTGGCCTGACAAGCAGCCCATGTTAAAAATGTGGAGTGAAACTACCACTACTCGCCTACGGTGTTAGGGTTTCCAGCTGTAACATCCCACCTGGTACGGACTGACAGGCATCAGGGCTGTGACTTGGGATCATCAGATGTAATGCTCAAGCATTCTACCCCCCATGCCCACCCTGCAGCCACTGACAGGCATCGTGGTGTGTCTTGCACTGTTTGGCCACAAACTTCACCCCATGCTCCTATACTGCACCCATGTCAGCATGTTTCCTTATGGAAGTATAATGCCCAAAGACCCCAAAGCGCACCACAACACTTGTCAGTGTCTACAGGGTAGGGTGAGGTACAATACTATGAGCATTATAGCTGACGACTCAAAGGCACACCACAATGCCTGTCACTCTCTACAGGGTGGAGGTACAGTTGGCGTCACTTCAATACTTCACTGCCATTCCTATTATGCATCTCTAGCTCCGCCACTACAAATGCCAATGCCAGCACAACAACATTCGGCCTTGACAAATGCTTGTTCAAACATAGGCAAGAATTTTGCAACGAAATGCATGAAAGCATAAAAATAGCATAACACATGTAATAAGGGTCTGTAAAAATAGTGAAATATGATCCCTTGCTTGCCTGTACATTTGCTAAGTGTGGATGAAACTGAAAGAGCTAATGTTCTGCCTGGAAACTGCCTGGAATTAATAGTAACTTTCAGATGTTGTCAGTTATCCCTTCTTGTATCTCAAGTATTTTTTCTTTTCTATTTGCTGATTAGAAGATTTTCCACCTGGCAGTACTGGAGTGGTGTGTGGAGCAGCACTCTGGAGGCTAAGAAATTCAGTTCTATTTCTCCCACTACATCAGTAAAGAGACCGCACTAACTGTGGCATCGCTAGTAACCAAGGAGAACCATTTCTCACTACCAGAGTATTCTCTTTCACATGAAGCAGCAGAGATTGGCTCTTTCTGGTTACTATTGATGTCACAATTTCCTGCATTTTGATTAGTAACTTGTGAAAGTCACTGCTCAGGTTGCAAGAGTTGTGGTGCCTCAGTCTGTTTGGTCACATTTCTGACGATGTTGTGGGAGGAACAGAACTGACTTTTTTAGCCTACAAAAAGAATGCTGCTTCACACATCAGTCTAGTTCTTCCAGGTGGAAAGATCTTCTAATTATCAAACAGAAAAGAAAAAAAAAATACTTCAGATACAGGAAGTGATAACTGACTGAAAATTACTATTAATTTCAAGCAGTGCACTAGCTCTTGATTATGTTTCTGGCATATCAATATCTGTTATTGTTTGTGCTCATCATTTTTATGTTTGCTGTGCTTGCATACCAAACATTTTGTGACAAGTAAAAGTGATTTCAGGGGTGTGTCACTGCCAAACCTGATCACACACTGTGGTTGTAACACCTCTCACTGCTTACTGGGCATAAACTTTGTGTACTTCAAAAGACCAAAGCCGCTCCAATCAGAGAGGGCTTCAGTACTTTGATTTGATTGAAGCTCACGTCAGCAAACAACTGATTTGCTCAGACATTGCTATGACAGCATTTTGCAGTTCAGACTGTTGTGATCTGTCAGCTATACAATCTGTGAATGCTGATACACTTACAACAAAATTTACTATAGAAAGAGGTGCTGCAATGAATTAAGAGATCATTGTGGATGAAGGCAAAATTATTTGAGCAAAAGAAGCCAAGGATTCCCCAAATATTCAGTTGCTGAATGCCTGTTTCTTTAGTGAAACCCATATCAGACCAAGAATGGTAACGACACAGTGGGCAACAAATGCTCACATGCCTTTGCAACCCAAATCCATAGCCATGAATTCCTCTAATACAAACTTTGAGTGATGTGCTGGCACCATGGTGATGGTGATAGCCCCAATCCAAGCTATGTGCCACCTGCTAGAGCTATTGTTCCAAAAAATGGCTCATGAGATTATTTAACAGAGTTGCTGGCAGTTTCCCCGGATGACTTTATGGCACCAGTTATGCTGTATCTAGGTACTGAAAATCAAGGAGGAATGTGTAATTCTGTAAAAGAGTAACATTTGTCCCCAGAGCAGTGAAAGGAATTCTGTTGCCCTGCTTCCTTTACCGCAGGACAGTACTACTCATCATCAGTCATTATTATTCATCCCTAGCCCAACTTCCACTGAACCACACACCAGGGATTCAGTAAACTTTTTCCTCACTTTTAATGGCACAAGTGGAATGTTTCTGTTATACAATGAAAAATACACAGAGCAGTGAGTGTGGAAAGACACAGCGTTTATTTATCTACACATAGTTAAATTCAGAAAGTGCTGTGGATCCCTGACTGTCAGGACTTTAGCTTGTGCTGTTCAAGTTTAGATGGCTCCCTTGATTGATTACTGGCAGGCTAAGATCAGGCTTGTAACATTTCAAAGAGATTTGAGGTTCTCCCACCTGCTGAGAGACGTCCACTTTTCAAAATAGCTTTTCCCAGCAAGTTTCAGTTATGGTCATTTCATAGGTTAAAAGTTCAATGAGTTATAATTAGTTAACTAGATTCCATAGTGTGCTGGGAAGTTTTCTGGGGCGGGGGTTGGGCATGAATTTCTGAGATTGACATCCTGGGAAGGAATAATGCAACCTAGTATAGGCTTAGTAACAATAAAGGAAACTCATGGAATGTGTAAACAGTTGGGGCAGGATTCTCAAAAGGGATGCGCCCAGCGTATCCGAGATGTACCGGCAAATCCCCAACTTGCGCACTGGTGCAATTCTGGAAGGGGACCGATATGCAGACATATCTCAGATGTGCCGCATACCACCCATAATGATATGTGGTACATCTGGAGGGGCTGTGCAGGGGGCATGCCCATGCATATGGTGCACAGCGCCATTCACAGCCCAACTTGGAGGTGCATCCCTGGGGCAAGTCCAAAGATGTGCCTACCAAGGATAAATCTACATCAAGTAGACATAAATGGGTGGTCACCCACAGGCAGACTGCCGTACTGCAGAGAGCAGCTGTGCAGGCTGCCCACCCTGGCAGTCCAGAGTGCCCCATCTCCCTACCCAAATCCACTGATCCATGCCACTCACTACGGTAGTACCGTACTAAGCACAGAACCCCCATCCCTGCCCATAACCCCCAAGTCATGCCACTCACTGTGGCGATACTGTGCTGAGTTAGAACCCCCCCTCCCCAACCATATCCCCTGAGGCATGCCGCTCACTGCAGTGGTAGAGGAGATGTAACGAAAAAAGGAGTTACACAAAACTATACAGTTCCCTGAGTGTCTGAGGTGAGCGAGGAGCGCCTGTAAAGTCCAAAGTTATTTGGGCTTGAGTGCCACACCAATAGGTGTGTGAGCACTGCTTGCATCAGCCAATCCATACCAGTATGTAGTGCCAAAGTTCAAACCCTGCAGAGCTTGGACCCAGGGGAGCTATACCTTAAGGTAGGAGATCGGGCAGCAGGCTGCTGGGGATGGTCATAGTCCACTGCTTAGAAGTCTTGTCCCTCGCTTTCATCCCTTGGTGTACCTGGTGTGCCCCGCAGCCTTGAGGTAGGAGATTGGGCAGCAGGCTGCTGGGGATGGCCGTAGTCTGCTGCTTAGAAGTCTTGTCCCTCGCTTTCGGTCCATGGTGCACTGGGTGTGCCCCACAGTTTACGGGACTCCAGAAAAATCCCAGCCAATAAGCATAACGACTAGCTGGTAACCATGACAACCAGTTCCCAATTTACAAGTATGGAGGACACAGCAGGACAAAAGTCCAGATCTTAGAAAAAACAGTACACTAATGCAAGCAGAGGAACAATTTTACTGAAAAATGAAAGAAATGTTTCACTGTTTTAACATTTAAACATATCAATTTATATTTTAAAAACAGTTAAAATACATGGCCAATTTTATAATAGCAATAAGACACTCGGGGGATGTGCTTTAGAAAGTTCTAATGCATGGTCATAGGCAGATGGCACTCAGCCTGCAGCCTTGTGGCTTTCTACACAGCTGGCTGTTCCTTAGAACTGTCTAATACACACCCCATCATGTCTCACTGCTTACATAACAGTGAAAATCCATGCCATGTCATCAAAATATCTCACCCATGTGCAACATGTACATGGCTAACAACATGGAGGTTAGATGTGAACCCTGTAGCACTCCATAGATAAGGACAACTGAGTTGGAGATGGAATTAACTATAGCAACTTGTGCCCTACCTATGAGGTAGCACTCAAACCACTGCAATACCCTGCTGATGAGTCCTGCATAGTGTCTAAGGTGATCCAAATGATACCACAGTCTACATGTCAAGGAAAAGCCTAGCATTCTGTGGAAAGTTATTTTGACTTCTGAAGCATATAATTCACACAAGCTACATGAATAAAATGTCCAAAGAACCAATCTGGTTTGTAACTAAATTAACACATGCATCCGGGCAAATAGGGAACATTCCCAAAACATCCTGGCCTATTTTACTTAGTGATCCAAATCAATAAAAAAAGGAAAAGGGCGATAACCCCAGAACAGTATTTGTAACGGCAGAAAACATTATGGAAAAATTGGTTCATATCTAATACAAATGACCAAACCCTACAATGACATACAGAAACTGGTCACCTCTGTCACCAAATCTTATGCATAAATATGGCAGTGGCGACATCTGCATCCACTTCCACCAAGGCAATATTTTTAGTCTAGAGAGCTACAGAATGGATGTAGAAATCTGGATTTTCATTAACTGCAGCAGTAATTGTGTGGTTTATGCTATTTGGTGCATAAAGCAAATAGCATAGCATGGTTTCAGCACTAACCACAGTAACAAATGATTGGTTTACCACCCTTGATAATAAACTATACACCGGAGCTATTTTCCTAGACCTGAGTAAGTCATTTGACACGACTGACCACGACTTACTGCTTATTAAGCTTAAAGAGTATAGTTTAAACATCAGTTCATTAAATTGACTTGAGAAAGTCACTGCTCTGGTTACAAGAGTTGTGGTGCCTCAGTGTGTTTGGTCACATTTCTGATCCTGTTGTGGCAGGAACAGAACTGACTTTTTTAGCCTCCAAACATAGTGCTACTTCACACATCAGTCCTGTTCTTCCAGGTGGAAAATTTTCTAATTAGCAAACAGAAAAGAAAAAAAATACTTCAGACATAGGACGTGATAGCTGACTGCATATGAAAATTACTATTAATTTCAGGCAGTACACTAGCCCTTGAATAAGTTTCTGGCATGTAATTATCTGTTATTGTTTGTGTTCATCATTTTCATGTTTGCTGCGGTTGCGCACCAAACATTTTGTGATCAGTAAAAGTAATTTCAGGGGTGTGTCACTGCCAAGCCTGACCACACACTATGGTTGTGACACCACTCACTGCTTGCTGGGCATAAATTTTGTGTACTTCAAAGAACAAAAGGCTCTCCAATCAGAAAGGGCTTCGGTCTTTTGATTGGTGTGAATGCAGATATACTTACAACAAAATTAACTATAGAAAGTGGTAATGTGGTGAATTATGACAACATTGTGAATGAAGACAAAATTATTAGAGAAAAAAAAGCCAAGCATTCCCCAAATAGTCAGTTGCCTGATGCCTGTTTTTTTTTTAAGTGATTGTTTCCTGTACCGGCAGCCCCCATCAGCCCGACTGGCCCCCCCAGCCCCGACATCCCAGAATTACCTGGGCTTACCTTAAGCCCGGCCTGGGAGCAGAGCCTGAGAAGGGTTGGGTGTCACCCTGCTGTTGGCACCATGATATTTCTGTTTATCTGAGGTCCCATTTTTACCCCAGGGCCCCAGGAGTAGAGACGCATCTGTGTGGAGGCATGCATGCGTACTACAGCCCCATCCACCCACCCACCTGTTGGCCTAGCACCTGGTGCTCCCTCTGGCCTGTGCTGCCCCACAGCCTCCACCACAGGACAGTCAAGAGCCGAGGGATACCATCTACCCTCCCCGGAGAGGAGAGCTGCCTTTCAGCAGCTCCATCCAGCTCCGCACCCTTCCCCCATTGACCTCCAATGGTCTGTGCTTGTTTCCAAACATGGGTCGTTGGCATGGTGCAAAGTGAGGCATCCAGCTCCTTAGTCCTCAGTGCCACCGTGACACGCTGATGCCTGTTTCTTTAGTGAAACCCATATCAGACCAGGAATGGTAATGATACAGTTGGCAGCAAATGCTCACATGCCTTTGCAACCCAAATCCATAGCCATGAATTCCTCTGATACAAACTTTGAGTGATGTGCTGGCACCTTGGTGATGGTGATAGCCCCATTCCAAGCTATGTGTCACCTGCTAGAACTATTGTTCCAAAAAATGGCTTATGAGATTATTTAACAAAGTTGCTGGCAGTTTCCCCGGATGACTTTATGGCACCAGTTATGCAGCATCTAGGTAATGAAAAACAAGAAGAAACATGTAATTTTGTAAAAGAGTAACATTTGTCTCCATAGCAGTGAAAGGAATTATGCTGCCCTGCTTCCTTGACCACAGGACAGTACTACTCATCATAAGTCATTATTATTCATCCCTAGTCCAACTTCCACTGAACCACACACCAGGGATTCAGTAAACTTTTCCCTCACTTTTAATGGCATGAGTGGAATGTTTCTGTTATGCAATGAAAAATACACTGAGCAGTGAGTGTGGAAAGGCACAGCGTTTATTAATCTACATCTAGTTAAATTCACAAAGTGCTGTGGATCCCTGATATTCAGTGCACAATTCTCTCTTCTGATCTGATGCCTTAATGAGAGTCGCTTTCTGTAGTGTATTATGCTAAAAGAATAAAAAAAAAAATCTTTAAAAAAGCTTGTGCTAAGATAACAGGCAGACCTAAGAAAAGCACAAAATAGGACATGCTTAGAAAAATCCTGGGGCTTCAGTCCTATAGAAAAAGGCAGTAAAAAAGCACCAAGGTAGGAAACACTGTAGTAGTCCAAATGACCGCAGTACAAGCTGGGTGGGATATTCAGACTGCGCCAAAAAGATGTGCAATAGAGGGAGCAGGCACAAGTCCAGTGTGCCATGGCACAACAGGCACAATTTTCAAACCATGTGCAGGCCAAGGTGCGCCTGCGCAATGTGGCTGAATATCATGCCCGATGTGCCATAGCACAATGAGGGATGCACAATGGAGCAGGGTCAAAGCACAATAGCACCCCTAGGGATGCGCAGGGATAAATACAGGAAGCAGCTCTGCAGCCGCCATAGATGCGCCATGCACTGAGGAGCATGCACCAGGACAGACAGACCAACCCCTCCGGCCCCCACCAGGGCAAGGCTCCCATAAGCTGCACAACCAGACATGAGCAGGACGGACCACCGGAACATGAACCCTGGTGCTGATCCAACAGCAGATGTGGGCCAGCAGTCCCCACCCACTGGGCAAGGCACCACTGCACCATCCCCCGGCCAACAGAGACTAGAACATAAGGATGGCCAAGATCCACCCATGCCATGGCACAACACCAATGCCGACCACCCCCAGTACAGTGAGGCTGAGAAACCCAGCCCAGAAGCATAACAAAACAGTGCATGGCACCAAAGGCATCCTACCACCACCGTGACAATGCATTCTGGTGCTCCAAGGCGCCATACACATGCACCACATCCCCACAGTGACCTCCCCTCACATGTGGTAACACCATACACTGATGCCACCATAACCCACACAAGGCCCTCCTGCATGACCCACACAGAGGCACAGCAAGGTGGCTGACCTGGCATCAGTACCCGAGGGACCCTGCATGTGACAAGGCCTGCCCCAGATACCACCACCAGCAGGAAGGCACTCCAAACACAGGACCTGTGCACAGTCCACCACCCATGCACACAGCCCGACCCATCACTGGCCCCACTAGATGACACAGCACCCTACTGTGGTGCATGGAAGCATGTGCCACACAGAAGGCAACACAGAGTGCACACAATGCCCCCCCTAACATAGTCCCATTGGTACCCCGTCACACAGCCACACATGGCGGTGCAACAGATGCTGCTGTTGTGAGGCCCATGGTGCCATGTACCTGTGGCCTTTACACCACCATGGTGCTGGTGAGCCTGCCATGTGGTGTTCGCACTATGAACCAGGTCACTGCCTACATGCAGCAGGACCCCATGTGACAAACACCAGACCATAGGTACTGCCCCAGTCACCATAGACTGCATGAAGGGGGCCTACAACAGCACCATCCACAATGGCAACAGGGGCAAACATGCAATAGACCAGGGGTTGGGATGCCAGCTGCCAGGGTGCCGTGCCTGGATCATGGCATGTATGTACTGCCCCTGATGTCACGTCAGCATCCATGAATGTGGTGGTGGAGTCGGCACAACCGTGCGTACCACAGACATGCAAGGAGCAGAGCAGCACAGGCACAGCACACACTGCCAGGGGTGGCTGGGACATAGCACATGCAGCACAGCCCGCTGCACACAGGCAAACCATGCACAGGGCACACCACACATTCCCCGGGCAGAGCCCATGGCCCCCACTCACACCAATGGAGGATCCCAGCCAGACACACCCACGGCCAAGCCAGCACCACCCCATAGTAGCCATGCACATCACTGCAGCAAGACTCCATGCGCCCACTGCAAATCAGAGACTGACACGGACATAGTTGTAAAAGCATATATTAAGAAAAAACACAACAACATAAACTATGTACATATATATATATATATATATATATATATATATATACACACACACACACAATGGGTAGGGGATGTGCAAGGCCACAACAAGGGGGAGTGGGGAAAGGGCAGGGGCAGTGGGAAAGGCAAAGGTGGTGGACATGGGTGTGTGGGGTACAGTCCAAGGAGGGAATGATTATGGGCATGAGCTGCAGGCCCTACTGGCGGTGCTGGTCTTCTCTGTCCTCCCTGTAGTGCCTTCTGTGACACCGAAGGTCACCCCTGTCCATAGTCTGCAGCAGCTCCAGTGTGGCATGGGTGACCTGCAGGATCTCCTGTAGGGTCTGCTCCATGGCCAACCAGAGTGGTCCACCTAGGAAAAGGGAACAGAATCAGTATGAGTGACTGGCCAGACCAAGGCAGCCCACCCAACGTGCATGGCGTACATCAGTGGCCTGTGTCCCAGGGATGGCATGCGACCACCCACAGTGGGTGCGCCCACATGATCCACCTACCAGGGCACCCACAGCCATGCAAATCGCTGCACACCACCACCGCCCATGCACTGCACAGCACCATTGTGGCTGTCTGGCATCATGCCAATGCAGTGGGATGGCAGTGGTACAGCCAGGCACAGAGTGCACCCACAGCCCACCTGCAACACCCACCCACATGTGCAGACCCACAGAATGGTGTGGAGGGCACTGTGGGACATGCACGGCTGAAGGGGCCATGTGCAGGGGGCCATGCCTCACCACCACCCCTGCAACCCACCATGCACAGGTGTAAAGGGAATCATGGCACTCACCTGTGTGCCAGTCAGCAGGGCGCTGTTGATCCCTGGCACCACCACTGTGACCTGACTGCATGGCCACACCTCCAGTGTCATCCTGCCCTCTATGCTCCTGGGCCATCTGGGCCCTACGGTGGTCCTCTGGGCCTAGTGGGGAAACATGGAGAGAGTCTCATCAGTACACATCTGACCCATAGCCCCCTCAACAGTGCACGTGTCTGCACAGCCTGTCTGTGCCACAGTGGTGCAGGGTGTACTCAATACACCCCCACAACTGGCAACACAGATTCTGGCCTTCCCCAGGCAGCATGGCCTGCTGAACACTGTGCCACCAGGACAGATGGATATGACTAGTGATGGTGAAGGAGCACCTACCTGGTCGTGGAACTTCTCCCCACCTGGCATGCGCTTGCAGTCACCCCAGGCAGTCGCAGTTACACCACTGGAGGTCCCCGTAGTGGTGGTGACACTGCTCCACTGTCCTACTGCTCTCTGTAGCCTCCTCAAGGCCTTCTGCCACCTCCTGCCACACCTCTGTATGTGGCCTCAGGAGGGAAACCTGCCCAAACAGGGCACCTGCATGGGGCTCCACAAGAGCCACCAGATTTGCCAGCTCTACCGCATTCCAAACTGAGGCTCTGGTGTGCAGCATCATGCAGCCTCTGCTGAGCTCAAAATGGAGCCCAGTAATGCATGTGCCCCACATGTGGAGGCAGCGCCATACTGCGCTGACAGTAGCAATCATGCTGCCACTGGAGTGCGCAATAGGGGGGCAGTCAATGAGGCCTCATGGTGCCTAGAAGGCAAAGGGCAGTTGCAGGGTCAAGGGTCTGTTCATGTATGGAGCGCCACAGTGCAATTGGGAGGCCCCTGCATGGAGCACGGTAGGGTGCATGTGTGTGATGCCATGCAGTGGCCTACCACACAGAGACACCATGGTGTTAATGGCACACCATGGCACGTGTGCCCCTTTAGACATATTGAGCATGAGCAACACAGGCACAGTAGTGGCAGTGCTCTGTACTGCCTCCCGTGCACAGTGTGTCTGCTGCACCGCTGGTGTGAGCATCAGCACCATGGGCATGCATGGTGTGGTGCCGATTATGCACATCACAGTAGTGTGCCACAGCCTGAGCATGCTCAACACCATTGCGCAAGGCACAACAGCGTGATATTCAGCCAGGATATGCTAATCATCTCATGAGCCAATCCACGGCGCATCCACTGCATTTGCATCCCATTACAGTTGCGCATGCCCTCATTTGCACGCAATGCGCTATAAAAGTGACCAGAAAATGCACAGGCCATGGATCGGTATTGCAGCCTTTGGAGGTAGGTGCCATGCTGTGGAGACATGGGGACAGTGGTCTGGGAGGGCTTTATGGGACTGCACAATCCATGGTAACACCTGTCCATCCCCCAAGGCACAAGCATGACCGAGCATGAGGATGATGAGGAGCAGGGGAGGGTATGGAAGAGGAGGCCCAACTTCACCAGGGCAGAATTGGATGCCCTGTTTGAGGCCTACCTTGACAGGGAGCCACTGCTCAGTGGACAGAGGGGCACACCACAGGCCCATGCGGTGGCGTGGGGCAAGGTGGCACATGCCATCAACCAACAGGGCAGCCACCAGCAGTCCATAAAGGAGTGCAAGAAGAAGGTTGGCATGGGCAGGAGGTAGATTAAGGATAAGGTGCCTGCCATCAGGGCAGCGTGTGCTGCCACTGGTGGGGGCCAGTAGGACATGCCCCACATGACGCCACTGGAGAAGCAGGTGGCCGGCAGCATGCAGCGTTGTGCCATTGAGGGTGTTCCCAGCGGAGGCTTCCAGATGGGCAGCAGTCCATCACTACATGGTATGACCGGTGCTGGCAGTGTGTGGGAGGCAGGGGAGGCAGGTCCCGGGGCCAGGTGGAACCACTAACAGTACTGTGTTCTTTTACAGATCCTGAACATCTGTATGGGGCAACGGTTGTGGGTGTGTCCACTGAGGGGATGGCCCCAGAACCAGTGGAGCACCCATCCACCTCTACAGGTGTCTGAGTGACCAACCGCCTGCAGCCCTGCACATCTGTCTGGACTGATGCCTGTGGTGTGGGTGCAGATGTGGCCCTGGCTGTGTTCCAGCATGACGCAGCTCATGGTGTCCTGTGTGCTGAGGCACAAATCGGGACCAGCTCCAGCACCGATGATGACATGACAGTGATGTTAGTGGGACACAGGGGGATCCCACGGATAGCATCCACCCAGGCGGCAGTGCGAGCAGCGCTGGCATGGTTGCCTACCCACCAGCCCTTGTCCAGGCTGCGTCTGCGGGAGTCAGTAAGGCAGCACTGATGTGCAGCCATGGTAGTGGGGCTGTTGTCACCGCTGCGGCCACACCGGCGGTGCCTGGTGATAGGCAGCCAGAGGGGCAGTGTCAGCAGCCAGACAGTGTTGACATGGGGATAGGGGTGGGGGACAGCAGCAGTGCACTGCATGAGGGTGTACCCCAGGAAAGCACCACCGTGCAGCATCCACTGTTGAGGGGCACTGTGCAGCAGGGCCAGGAACATCACGGGGGATAGCATGCTGGCCATGCAGATGACCCCTTGGATGACCACAGCCACCTTCTCCAGGCCTCTGTGGATCAGCAGGTGTGACTCATGGTGGCGGTGGATGAACTACATGTGGAGCTGTGCCAGGCAGAGGAGCGGTGAAGCAGGGACCATGCCCTTCTCCTGGCAGAGTTGGCTCATCAGCAGGTGGATGTGACTGCAGCCATTGACAGGCACACCACTGGAATGGCAACTGTTGTGGCTACACTGGCCAACCGGCTGTGTGCGTGGCCACCACACCCCCCAGAGTGCAATGTCCACCCCTCATTCTCGGTGTCAGATGACCCCTGCCATGTCAACGCCGGGTTCAGCTGTGGGCATACCAAACATACCTGGTGCAGGCATGTTCGGTGGCCTACAGACACCTGCGCAGACACAGTCACGTTCATGCAGCATCACCCATGGGGGCCCTTCGGTGCCACCCCATGAGGCCACTGGTCAGCCTGGTACAGCTGGCAGGTCTAGGCGGGGCCACCAACGCATCTGTTTTGGCCATGCTACTGTGCTGCATGACTGAACCTTCCCCCTCCACAGCCACTGTCTGCCACTGCCTTGTGTGCACTGTGGTGTTCTGTGTATGTTGCATGGGTGTGGTGCCCTGTCCTGCACTCACACGGCCCCTGTGCACACCCTCCCAGCTGCTGGCCACTGTGACTTGTGCATGATGATGCCAGCATAGTACTGTCCACCACTGTACAATGGCGCTCAGCGTCTGAGGCACACACAGTGCCAGATACTGGGTGTGGTTGTGCTGAGTCCTGTGTGGTTGTGGGGGGGCCTGTAGGGGTGGGCATGCATGTGGCCCTGTGGGCATGGGTAGGGGTGTGTTTGCCTGTGTGTGCATGCTGTGTGCAGCCCTTCTGTTCCCTGCCTTTATGTGCAGTCACCCGCCCATTCCCCCGGCCCTGCCGCTGACCTTCCCTGGTGTCCACCCCTGCCTGTCTGTGGGCTGTGCCCTTGCCCTTGGTGCTTGCACATGGCCCTGTTGTCTTACCTGTGTGGTCTGAAGTGCTCCCCTGCAATGGCATTCCAGTGCTGCTGGGTCATCTAGGTCAGCCGGGGATCCCTTCGCTCAGAGGGTGACTGCCCAACACCAGCTGGACAGGTATCCTCATCGTCCCCACCGCTGTCCCCCTCATTGACCACAACAGCTATCCCACAGTCTGTGGCCAAGTTGTGCAGGATACAGCAGGCCAGGAACAGCCTGCAGGTCTTTGAGGGTCTGTACTGTAGGGCGCCGCCTGATGTGTGCAGGCAATGGAACCGTGCCTTCAGCAGCCCAAACACCTGCTTGATGACATTCCATGTTGTGGCATGTGCCCATTGTACTATTGCTGCACTGGGGTCGATGGGCACTGGTATGGTGTGAGCAGCCAGGGCTATAGCGGGTACTTACTGTCACCTGTGTGTAAAGAGGTTTCGTTAGCATGGTGGTCTGTGACACCGTGCCACTGGCCTTCTTGGCCATTCCCCATGGCACCCCTGCCCATACCCCACACACCCCCATCTGCACCTATTGCCCAGCATGCAATGCATACTCACCTACCAGATGGCCAGTGGGGATGTCCCCACTCTCGAACCTATGGCACAGTGCAGATTGGTGACAGGTGAAGGCATCGTGTGCTTCCCCAGGGTGTATGGCACAGATATTGATTATGCGCTCTCTGGTATCGCACACCGGCTGGCAGTTGACACTCAGGTAACCCTTGCGGTTGATGTATGCCATCCCCTCAGGACCAGGTGGCAAGCTGATGCCAACATGGGTGCAGTCTATGGCCCCAAGCATGCTTGGCAACCGTGCTACCCTGTAGAACTCCTGCATGTTTGCTGTGCACTCCACCTGTGTGCTGTGGAAACTGATGTACTCTGCAGCATGTGGCAGTAGTGCGCTGAGGAATTGTGTGCGTAGGCATGACGCGGCCGACTGGGTTATGCCTGTCGTGTCCCCAGTTGATCTCTGGAAGGTGCCCGTGGTGAGCAGGCACATGACAGCTGTGATCTTAACCTCCACTGACAGTGCATGGCTCTGTCATGTGGATGTCTGCATCTCCTCACTGCACAGCTCACAGAGCCACCTCAAAATAGCCCAGTTCAGGCTGTACCGGCCCACGATCTCAATGTCACTGTAGTGCTTGTAGCTGATGCAGGCACGGTACAGCCTGTTCTGAGCATAACTCCGCCGGGCCCTTCCACGGCCTGCCTCCCTGCTGGCTGCCTTCTCACACCCCTCATTACCGCCTCCAGCTGGAAGGTGGCACTGGCCATACCCCCAGGTGGCTGTCTTCCTGATCCCCCCCCGGCTGTGTGCTGCTGGTACTGCCCCTGCACCGGGTACACCCTGGCTTTTCACCACTGTGTGACCTGCCTCTGGCCCGCTGCCCTCCTTCCTCTGTGGTATGCTCAGGCCCTCTTGCACACACACACACACACACACACACACACACACACACACACTGTCACTCACTCGCGCACACCTCCAGTGGCCCCCCTGTTCACCTCCTGGCCACACCTGCTCCCTGCTTCATGGCTTGCTTCCCTGACACTCTGTCTCCATGCTCCCCCGCTATGGCTCCTCTGTAGCGCAGTCATCCTCCCCTCACTTGCTCCCTTTTATATTGGCTCATTTCCTCTTTCACGCAACTTCCGCTTGCTCCACTATTGCGCACATCACCCACTGTTGAATATCACACTACACACATTATTCTTGGGTATGCCCCCTGCACTTCTGTATGCATTCATTTTTGTTGCACAGTGGCACATTGGGCTTTGTACTGCGCAGCCGCTCCCACTGAATGTCGCACTTTGACGCATATCCGCTAGTGCGCAGGCACATCCCTATTGTGCATGGCGCAACTGCTCTGAATATCCCACCCGAAGAGTCTATGCTAAAGATATAAAACAAGTATTTATTGGGTGCAAGCAAGCAGGCAGACAAATATGGAAAAGAGATACATTTCACCAAGCACTTAGCTTTAACTGCTTTCTGATCTGCAATGATCATTTTGCTTACCCCATCCAGACTTTTTTAGCTTCAGTAAGCAACCTATGTCCTTCCTTCTCTACTGGGCTACTGACAACACTCATGCTGGCAACAGTTTAAGAAGAAGTACAAAAATCTATTCAAAAACTTCTGACAAAACTCCCTGTCTTAAGCATGGGATTGTGATCTTTTGTGCTATTTGTCCTATGTGAAGCAGCATTTACAAACTGTGCAAGACTGAAGCAATGAAACTTACATAAGTTACAGAGTACTGAAAGAACTGTCAGAGGTGCTAGTGGGTCCATTGGATGACCTATTCAATGCCTCACTGGATTCAGGGTGTGTACATCAGGATTGGAGAATGGCTCACGTGGTACCTCTCCATAACAGTGACCCCAAGGATGAACAGGGGAACTACAGATCAGTGAGCCTCACATCCATTGTGGGTAAGCTGATGAAGACAATCCTGAAGGAGAGGCCAGTGTCCCTTCTGGAGACCAGCTGACTACAGGACAGCAGGCAGCATGGATTTGTCACTGGCAGATTATGCCAGACCAACCTGGAGGAGTACTATGATTGGGTAACTAGATAAATGGACAAGATCCATGCAGTGCATGTCCTGTACCTGGACTTCAGTAAGGCACTCAACTCAGTGCCACATGGGAGACTAGGAAGTAAACTTCATGCTACAGGGGCCGGGGTGAGGTTTGTGGTCTGGATAGTGAACTAGCTGCAAAGGAGGCAGCAAAGAGTGGTGGTGGGTGGGAAGCTATCATCTCCAATGGTGGTGATGAGTGGAGTTCCACGGGGCTCGGTGTTGGGACCTGTGCTTTTTGGGATATTCATTGCAGACATTTCGGTGGCAATCAAGAGCAAAATCAGTCTGCATGCTAATAACACCAAGATGGGAGCCATGGTGGATGACCTGGAGGGTTGGCAAGGGCTGAAAGAGGATCTGTCAAGGCTAGAGTCCTGGTTGGACACTTGGCAGCTGGGTTTCAATGACAAAAAATGCAAGGTGCTGCATTTTGGGGCTAAAGCCCCAAGGAAGAGCTACTAACTGGGGGGTGAGCAGTTAGCTGTAACTGAGGAGGAGAAGGATCTAAGGGTGCTTGTTATGGGTGAAATGAACAACACAGCACAATGCAGAAAGGTGGCTGCAAAGGCAAACAGGATGCTGGGTTTTATCTCTAGGGTTATATCTTCAAGGAAGGGAGAGGTGATTCTGCCACTGTTTAGATCGCTGGTAAGGCCACACCTGGAGTACTTTGTGCAGGTCTGGCACCCATACCTGAAGAGGGACAGTAAGTTACTAGATGGGGTGCAACGCAGGGTGACAAAGATGATCAATGGTCTGGGGGGTCTTACCATGCAAAAGTAGGCTGAGGGAATTTAACATGTACTCACTAAAGGAGAGGATAGGAGGGAAAGGGAGACATGACTGAAACCTTCAAGTACATGAAAGGGATAAACAAGTCTGATATGGAGGGGCTTTTCAAGCTAAGGAAAGGGAGGGACACCTGCGGCCATGATATGAGACTGGAGTGGAGGAATGTTCAGAAGGGAGATGAGAAGAAACTTTTTTTATAGAGAGGGTAGTGGCTGGGTGGAACACTCTTCTGGCAGAGGTGGCATCCAGTAGAACAGTGGGGGGCTTCAAGGGGATGGGACAACACAACAGGGAGGGTCAAGGAGGAGGGGGAAAGGGAGGGAGGGGCAGCTGCAAAATAAGGGCTACTAGCTGTACAACCGAGCAGATTTGGTAGACTGTAAGGCCTTTTTCTGCTGGCATGCTGGCATTTTCATATGTTCGTATAAGAAAAGACAGCCAGGAAAGGTCCTTGTCAGGCATTTCTTATTACATGAAACAAAGAAGCCTTCACTGTTTTCTCCCATTGGCTGCCACCCTTTATCCTGAAACCCAGTACTCTGATGCTTTATCAGCCACCTCCCTCCATGATGACTGACAGATACCCTTCTGATATCTCCATAGCCAACAACAATGTAGCAAGAAAGGCCCTGATATTCACAGCATGCTAATAAGGCATGTTAAGCTGTACCAAAAATAGTGCACAACCAGCTCTTTAACTACATTCAATCAATTGGTGCACACTGACTGGAAGAATATTGGATCTTGCTGGTGCAGCACTCAGTGAATATGGGTGGTGCTGACATGACACCGCGATCATGTCACTGTTCTGGACATTGCCCATTGGTGATTTCTGGCATCAAGGGATACTGCTCCTCCTTCACCCGTGAACAGTCTGCCTTCAGAGCTGAGCAGAAGAGAATGGAGCTTCAGGCAAGAGAAGAAGAGCCGATCAGGAAGACTTCAGGATCACTGGTGAACCAGGACGAAGCAACTAGGCTAGTGACAGCGACACATCTTCTTTCACTTGCTGGTGACTAGTATGAGCCATGAGCAGAGCGAGCCTGTGGAGCCCAGCCCCGAGGAGAAGAAAGAAGACGTTCTGACTGACTGTGGGCACTGTGACTTGTTAAGTGATGTGACGTTCCTCTGGTGATGGCATAATGGCAAGCTACAGGTTGAGAATGCTGCTTCTCGTCTTGATCGATTGTGACTGGAGCTAGCCCTGCCCCAATGATTCTGAGTTTTCCACTGTCAGGGTTCTTAGAATTTCTCCAAAAGTCCTCCTGCATTCTGCTTCT
This sequence comes from Neoceratodus forsteri, assembly GCA_016271365.2. Classification (NCBI taxonomy): domain Eukaryota; kingdom Metazoa; phylum Chordata; order Ceratodontiformes; family Ceratodontidae; genus Neoceratodus; species Neoceratodus forsteri. The sequence continues at coordinate 213,811,491 of CM028135.1, read as the reverse complement.
GTGCTGTTTACCTGATTGTCTGAATCATTCCCTCCCTAGTCTGAACAGGCATTCAGTTCTTCAATTCAGCCCTTACTGACTGGCACCTTATGATCTTCAGTCAGGTGTATTTTTTTTTTTTGACTTGCATCTTACTTTCTTTGCTCAGGCTCAGTTTTATTTGAGAAAAGTCTATAAGTGGAGAGTGGGTGTGGGAGACAGTCTCTCTGCTGGAGGTCACTCGAGAGTGAGTGGTGCTGGGGACTGGTCCGTCTGAAATTAATCACAAGATCGGGTCAGGACTTTCTGATTTTCCTGTGAAAATGTGCAGCATCATGCAGTTCAACAGAGGTCCGACTTCTGGATTTTCTGCTTGAGTCAGTATGTTCTAAGGAAAGCATGTTGAACTTTGACTTTTGACTCAAAAAGTCACAAAGTTCAACACCTTTTCCTTTGAAGTTAGACTTAAGCAAAAAATCCATAAACTGGTCTCCTGTTGAACTGCATGATTCTCAGCTGCTCATTTTCACACAAAAATCAGACAGTTCCGACCTGATCTGTCAGTGGCTCAGTAGGTAGCACACGTGCCTCTGAGGCCAGGAGATCAGAGGGCTGTGGGTTCAGTTCCCACATCTGGCACTTGGGTTAATATCCCAGTACTGACACTGTAGTGCAGCATGAGAGGGGTGCTGCACTTCCGAGGTGCTGTCTTTCGGATGAGATGTTAAACCGAGGTCCCATTTGCCTGGATTGGTGGTAGTTCAGGTGGATGTTAAAGACCCCATGGCACTTATTGAAAAGAGTAGGGGAATTTCCCCCGTGTCCTGGTCAAATTTCCCTCATTCACTAAAAAAAATATCACCAATAGCTTAATCTGGTTCAATTTCAGTTGGCATTCATCTGTATTCCCTCCCCCGGGTCGTGCCTGAAAATAGGCAGGATTTGTCTAGTGCACTTACCTGGTCAATAAAAACAAAAAAAAAATCTTGGTTTAGAACAGAAGTGATTTGCTTCCATTTTTGTTATTGTGATTAAGAGATTCTTCTTTTGACTGTGCTGTAGTCTGTCCTGTAAATGCTCCTAAATTGGTTTTTTTAAGAGACAGGGCTGTGTTTTTTTTTTATTCATTCAAAATCATACCTGCCTTAAAACTGCTACAAGACAGCAAAGTAAGCTGCAATTAGAATCAGTTTCATTATATAAAATGTATTTACCTTTTGCCAATGTGATCATGGAATGGATCAATTCTGTCCAGCATACAGACTGGTCAACATGGAAACAAGCAAAGTCATTCCAGAGTACTGCACATAAAACAGAATCTGCTGTATGCGCCCATCTCTTTTTCATCACAGTAATTAAGAGAGGGACAGACAGCTGTATAATTCAAACATTCCCGATATGTTTTATTTACCTTTCAGTGTTTCACATACCATATGAGTAAGTTACTCACACTCAAATACGGTACATCCTCAGTAAGTCACTTGGTAACTGTATCTACAAAGTGAGTCGGTGTCAATTGAAATCGCTGGTTCCAGACTCTTTGTAATAACTTGTATAGTATCTAATAAACTACAGATAAGTTTGGATATCCCTGACAAGCCCAACATAAGTTATGACAGCTATTAGTTAATAATGGCATAGCTCCTTAACAGTACCCAAAGAGCTCATGACAGTACTACTATAGCCTGTTGAGGGCACATAAAGATAATAGCATAATTCTTTAATATTACCCAATTGGAAATAGTTATGCTAAAAGGCACCATAGGGAATAACCTAACTGCTAGTTATCAGGGAAGCTGTCTATATTTTATGATCAAACAAACAGAAGTATATAGTACATTACTGTGCATGGTTGCTCTGAATTACAATGCAGGAAAGCCAAGTGCCCCACTGCATAATTTCCATTTGATGTACACTTAATGAATATTATCAAACTTAAAGATTTGTGTGTGGTTCTGAGGCCCGAGTGGAACTTCAGATAGATACCACATTGGTGCAGCGCACAAGGTACATTTCCAAGCACTGTGCTATAGCATCTGGGCCATAACAAGTGGACCAGAATCAAGCCGCACTGCAATGAGGGTCCTGGACTTCAGGAGAGCAGAGTTCAAGAAAATGGGTGAGTGCCTCTGGGAAGCACTAGCAGGAATAGGGAAACTGGGCAGTGTAGAGGAACAATGGTCAAAATTAGGGAAGTCCATTGAGAAGATAACTAAGCTATGTGTCAGGAAGGTTTAAAAGAGCAAGAGAATAAGTTACTGCTATGGTTCTCCAAGGAAATAGCAGAGAAGATAAATAATGAGGATCTGAGCATGTAACAGAAATCTGCAATGACTGGCCATAGAAAATAATATTTTAGTAGTCAAGCAATTCCAGAGTCTGTAACAGCAAAAGGGATTTGCGGATTTTACTCAGTGATTCTTTTTATTTTTAATAATTCACATTTTATTCACAAACTCAGACACAGTTCCTTGGGTCAACCCCCACCCTCACCTGTCCCTGCCTCCTTTATTTGCTTATTTATTTAGTTCATTTTTGTTAACCAGGTAAGCACAGTAGGCAAAACAGGTGTGCATGTTCAGGTGCAAACCAGGAGGTTACAAGGAAATAAGGAAGCAGATTACAAAACAGAGCTCAGGTAGATAAATATACAGATATTTCACAGATGAGGCAGGAGTTGTCCAGTGTAGGCTGCCATGGTACATTGTAGTCATGTATGCAAGTTGACTTCGGTGGTTGCAGGCTCTGAACTTGTGAAAGAAGTTGGTAGATGTCAACAGCCAGAGCAGATGACAGCCACTCATGCACATAGTTCAGCAGCTGTACTGTACAAAAGCTATTAAGGGATGTGACAGGATAAGAGGATTTGTTAACTCCTGCTGTCTAGTAGAATTTTAAATTGTTTTTGAGCAGAGCTGCTTCCGAGTTCAAAAAATTATTAAAATGCCTGATCTATTCTGTTCTATGAATTGACATGATTATTTACAAGATTATAGCTGTACTTGAGAGTTTTCTATTGGAGTTCAGGATAATCCAGTCCATATAGTTTGATATTTTTGCTGATAGTGCAGATCGACTTTTATTATGTTTGCTTGTGTGCATGCGCAGGAAACATGTTACAACAGCTTGCTGGACTAGCAGGTTGTGGAGGTGCAGCAGTGTTGTGGCCAGTGCTGCATCTGCTTTTTGGGGCTTGTCTCTGTGGCACAAATGAATGAGCACACTGTCTATGACAGCAGCTCAAAAGTGTGCCACCAACTTGAAAGAAATTCACCACTGCAATGAGGGACCGCCACCTCATTGCAGGGAATGCCCTGCCTGGTGTAACATTTCAAGAAACATGGCAACAGATGTCCCTATCTGCCTCTCAAAGCCGACACTGGTGGTGCCTAATCCAGGGGAGACCAATCCCCGTTGGTTTCATGTCTCCCTTGTTGGAATTTGTCTGCTGAGGGGGGTGCTAATCTCCCTCAGCATCATGCCCCCCAAACACAGACATGCTTTCTTTGCAGATGGGGGGCTCAGTCCTCATCAGCTTCAGTCCCTCCTCCCGAAAAACACAGGTGACATATTGGGAGCCCACCCAATTGTGTCCAAAACAAACCTGCAAAAAACACCTTCCTGTGATGTCTTTTTTTTTTGTTACCTATAAGACAGAAAATGTGTCCCTCATGGTCACAACGCCCCCCTTCCCAACCTGCACCCACCCTCTGTGCACCCCACCTCCCCACACCCCCTTACTCCATATTTTCCTCTGGAACCCGATGCATTGATCTTCGGTGGAGTGGGAACATGTCTGCACTCTTCAAAACCGACCGCGAACTGAAGAAATGCTGGCAAGCTGTATAATGGCATCAGTGGGGGAGGAGGTCAACTTAGGTGGATATATTGGCCATTTTTGTGATGTTTGACTGCAAATTTTCAACATGGTGTTCTTGGGACTCCACCTCATGAACTCAGTCACTATCATTTCATTATTCAGTCCTGAAAGGTGATTTCATGGTCACTGCATGGAATCACTTTCCTGGACTGATTAACAAAATTACAGTGTCACTGTTCATGAGGTTGGCTCCCAAAAAGCCTATGTTGTAAATCTGGTGGAAAAATTCCAAAATATGACAGTATTATGAGTGAGCTTGTGTAGTTCACATGCAAGCTCATAACTTCAAGAATTTTTAATATTTTCACACCAGATTTTCAACATTGCCATTGTTCTGCACCTCCTTATGAAAAGTACAGCTGTCATTTTTCACATCCTGCCTGAAATGTGTTTTCACATATCTGGCGCACAATGGTGAGGTCACTGTGTGAAATCAATGTTCGGGATAGATTAAGAAACTCACAGTAACAGTGTTCATAAAGAGGGGTCCCAAAAAGCCCATGCTGCAAGTTTGGTGAACAAATTCCAAAAAATGACTGTGTTACCAGAGTGAATTGCACTCTTTCTACGCACATTCACAACTTCGCCAATTTTCTTTATTTTTACTCCAGATTTTCAATATTGTCATTTTTGCGCACTGCCTTATGAACAGTACAGCTGTTGTTTTTCACATCCTGCCCAAAACATGTTTTCGCACCTGTGGTCACACAGTGGGTGTGGTCGCTGTGTGAAATCAATGTTTGGGACAGATTCATGAAATCACACTGCCACTGTTCATGAGAGGAAGTCCCAAAATGCCTTTGTTGAAAATATGGTGTAAAAAAAAAAAAATTAATTATGATTGTGCATTGCGCAGTTTCTATGCACGATCATGACTTCACCAATATTTTTATATTTTCACTCCCAATTTTCAACATTACTGTTTTTGTGCACCTTCTCATGAACAGTATAGTTGTCATTTTTCACACCCTGGTCAAAATGTGTTTTCACACCTGTGGCACCAAATGACACAGTCAGTGTGTAATATCACCTTTCGGTTAACGAACTGATGGTGTCACTGTTCATGCAGTGGGGTCACAAAAAACCCATGTTGAAAACTTGGAGTGAAAATACCAAGAAATTCCCAGGGCATTAGGATTTCTGACCATAACATCCTACCCTGTAGGGACTGACAGGCATCAGGGGTGTGACTTGGGATTGTCAACAGTAATGCTTATGCCATTCCACCCCACCCCCACCCTGCATCTGCATCCAGTGACAGGCATCAAGGTGTGCCATGGACTCTTCGGCCCCAAAGTTCACTCCATTCTCTTATACTGCACCCATTTCAATGTATTTCCTCATGAAATAGGGTGAGTGTAAAGCCTAAATGCCCCAAGGGGCACCTCAACACTTGTCAGCATCTGCAGGGTAGGGTGAGGTGAAATGGCATGAGCATTATGAGCAACAACCCAAAGGCACACCCCAATGCCTGTCCATCTCTGCAGGGTAGGGGTTGGGTTGGCATCAGTTCAATACTTCACTGCCATTCCTATTCTGCATCTGTCTAACTCCTGCACTTCCAATGCTAATGTCCACAAGCAAATATTCGGCATTGACAAATGCTTGTTTATGTTTGCTTGTGTGCATAGTGCACAAGAAGCATATTAAGTTGAGTAGAGCATTGCAGCGGTGTGGCAGTGTGTGGTCAATGCAGCCCACTCTTTCAGTAGCCCCTCCCTCGACTACCAATCAACCAAAAAACTGATGATGGCAGTTTTAGAGACAGTGCTGGACTTAAAAGAAATGTGCCGCTCCAATCAGGGACAGTTTCATCATCTCTGATTGCAGCGGCAGCTCCCTCATCCTTGCAACCCGGAACATAGAGGCAGCCAACAAGACTCTCTGTCCATATGCATTATAGTGCATAGTAATGCGCATGGGCACAGTTTCCTTCTTCTCAGCTGCTGCCCTCTGTCCTTGGCCATAGTGTGCCTTTCCTGGTGAAAGATTTGGTGGCTCCTGTCACAGGTCAAACACTCCTGGGGAAAGCCAACATTGGGGTGTCCAATTCCATGTCAACATATCCCCCCTCATTAAGTGGCACACTGGGAGCCCTCCCCAGTGTGCTGAAATATGGTGGCTCCTGCTGCCCACCACACAGTCCCAATAAGCTGACATGGGCTGCCCAGTCCCCATGTAGGCCTCCCCTCACTTTAGTGTGTCTTTCCTGGTTAAACAATTTCACCTTTCTTTTCCAACACTAGGATGCTCACTCCCGATGTAGATCCGACCATCATGACATCAACACCTTGCTGATGACATCAGAATTTACCCAATCCATGAGTTGGTATCTCCCTGCCCACCACTATTGTGGCACACTGGGAGCCAGCCCAGTGTGCCAAACTTTTTATTCTGTAAATAAGAAAACCATCCCTGCTTTTTTTTTAACCTGAAAAAAAAACCTGGTCTCTCGTCTTCCCGGGCATCTCTCCCTCATCCCCACCTTCCCTGTGTGCACCCCCTCCCTGCACCCCCACCCTTACCCAATACTTACTTCTGGAGGACCGGTGCTGTGATCATCTGTGGAGCAGGAACACATCTGATCTCTTCAAAAGCCAACCACAAAATGAAGAAAATCATGATAAGCTTTATAATGGCATCAATGGAGGGTTTCAACTTAAGTTGATATCTCAGTCATTTTTTTGAGTTTTGGTTCCAGATTTTCATCACGGGGTTCCTGGGACCCCACCTTATGAATGCCTGAATTGTTATCTCATTTCTCGGTTCTAAAAGGTGATTTCACAATCGCTGTGCCGAATCCCCTTTCAGAACTGATATTTACAGTTAATCTTTTTATTGTAATTATTGTGATTACACATACAAATACACTACATTCTCCAATATACACTTACATAAATTCTGAATAGGAGAAGGAAAAAACATGTTGTCTGAAGTATTACACAATGATATTGAAGGGGAAAACAAATGTTGAGAAAACAATATGTAGCAGTACAATCTGTATGAGAGAGAGAAAATATCGCAAGTTATGCTTCAAGGGATAAAAGGAGTAGATACAAAATAGAAATATGAGCAGTCATGATTGTACTTCTATTACGCTGTAATTTAATACAAGTATGTGTAAGATTGTATAAAGGAAGAACATAAACAAAAGAAAATATCTAAGAAATTGAACAAGAATGAAGAGGGAAAGGGAAGAAGAAAAGGAGATAAAAAGATAGAAAGAGAGGAGATGAAAGAGGAACAAAAGAGCTAGAAGTGAGATTCCAATGTTAACGTATAACAACCCATGGATTAAGTGACAATATGTGTAGATGAGTTTAAATATTTAAAATAGTCCTGCAAGCATTTATTATATAAATTGAGTCAACCAGAGGCTATGTGACATACAATTAAGGATGGCGTATTGAGATAGTTGTTTGAGAATATCTGGGAGGGTGGGAATGATGTTGGATCTCCAATGCATTAGTATAAGGCATTTAACTTGAAGGAATAGTAGGGATAACCACCTATTCTGAGAATGGAATATTTTGTATGCATGAGCATTGAAAATACCAAGTATGCAATGTTTTGGATCTAATGCAAAGGATAGACCAATCACTTTCATTGCAAAGAAATGAATATGACACCAATGACTGTGTATGGGAGGACAATGCCATAAAATATGTAGCAAATTGCGATTGGGGGAGTTACAGCGCATTTATTGTTGTTCATTAAGCCCATTTTGTGCAAAATATCAGGAATTCTGTACCATAGATGCAGAATTTTGGTTTGAATGAGTGAACTGCGATTAAACGTGAAAGATTAATGGCAGGATAGCCAGCAGTTATGCCATTGTGACTTAGTTATGTTATAATTTAAAAGGGTACTCCATTTATTTTTTGCAATGATAGATTGATCTGGAATTGTATTTCTGATATGTTTGTAAATGATACTATTTAATTTAGTGTTTGTTTTGATCCATTTGGAAATAAAGTATCATATATAGATTGATGATGAATAGTAGGAAGATAAAGGTTCCATGCCATGCATAACTGTAAATATTTCCAGAAATCGTGTTGGGGAAGATTCCATTGTTTGTGCAGGTCAGAAAAGGATTTTAATTTGAGAGTCTGACGTGTAAGTATATCCTCCAAGAAAAAAATGCCCCTGTTTTTCCAATTACAACAAAAAATTGGATGATTATCAAGAGTTATGTTGTGGTTCCTCCAAATGGGAGCATATATGAGGGGGGCTGGGTTGGATTTAAGGTGCTTATGAATTATTTTCCAGTAGTATATGAATGTTGCAATAGTAGGGTGACATTTTAAATTGGGGGGAGAGGGTTATAAATGATGGAAGTGGTGATGTTGCCCAGACATAGAGATGTTTCCATATTGACCCACAATGGTGATTTATTGCTGGGTTTATTAAACCATTTTACAGTTTGGGTAGTGCAGAAGGCCCAAAAATATGTTAGGAACCAGGGGAGCCCGAAGCCCCCTTTGGACCAGTGGGAATGCAGTTTGTTGTGACTAAATCTGGGAATTTTGGCTTCCCATAAAATTGCGAATTATATAATCAATTCTGACAAAGAAAAGTAGGGAGGGTTAAAGAGATATTAGTAAATAGATACAGAATTTTGGGAGCTATTGACATCTTGATAGTGGAGATTTTCCCATTAAAAGAGAGGTTAAGCAGTTTCCATCTGTTGAGAGTGTTTTTAATGTTTGCTAATAACAGGGAAAGATTGGTGTCCCATATCTTGTCTAATTTAGAGGTGATCTGTATTCCAAGGTAAGCAATACCTTGAGGGGCCCAATGAAAACATAATATTGTATTCATAGAAGGGTTACAAAAATTGTTCAATGGTATTATTTCTGATTTGCTTAGATTCAAAGCGAGCCTGGAAAGTGAAGTGACGTTGCTAAGTAACTTAATTAAGGGTGGCCCTGAAATTTCAAGATTTTCAAGTAGAATGAGGAGCTCATCAGTGTAGGATAGTGAAGTATAATGGGAATTACCGATAGGGATACCTTGGATCATGGAAGATTGATGAACAGCAGCTGATAGGGGTTCCATAGCTTGAATAAAAAGAGAGGGGGATAAAGGGCACCCATTCCTGGTACCTCTTGCCAGATGAAAGGATGAGGACAGAGTACAGTTAGTAAGAACAGGGGCAGAGGGGAAGGTGTATAGTAATTGAATCCATGTACAAAATTTATTAGTGACACCAAAGTAGGATAGAACATGATACAAATAAGTCCAGTTGATAAAATCAAATGCCTTTTCAAAGTCAATGGCTAAAGCTGCGGCAGGTGATTTAAGAGATTTAGCTTTGTAGATTAAATTAAATAATGAGTGGAGATGATTAGAACCAGTTCTATGTTTGATAAATCCAGCTTGGGAGATGTGGACACGTTTCTGAATTGTTGATTCTAAATGAGTATTTAATATTTTTGCAAAAATGTTCCTGTCTGTATTAAGTAATGATATCAGTCTGTAACTGGATGGGAGAGAAGGGCTTTTATCTTTCTTTGGTAGGATGGTCATAATGGCTTCTGTCATAGAATAGGGAAGTGTACCTTGTGAAGATGCCTCTTTGAAGACCTTAAACAGTAAGGGGCATAAGATATCAGTTAGGGGTTTATAAAAGTCTATGGAAAAAACATCACTCCCAGGAGCTTTACCAGATCTAAGGGAATTTAGTGCTGCTTGTATCTCTTTTGGGAAAAGGGTTCATCTAGCAAAGCCATGTCTTATTGGGAGAGGTGTGGTGACTAAATTGTCCAGAAATTGTTGTATATATTCAGGTTGTAGGGGAGTGGGGTGAGAGTATAATTGTTGGAAGAAGGATTGCATAATATGGTTAATTGAGGGATTATCTGTATGGATTTTGCCTCAAGGATCTTTCAAACTGGCAATATGTCTCTTCATCTGTTGATTCTTGAGTTGATAAGGAAGCAGCTTCCCGCATTCATCCCCTTGTTCCAAATAATGGTATTTAAGTCTAAGGAGGGTGAGTTCAGCTTTCCTGGATATTAATTCATTGATTTTAATTGTAAACTGAAGAATTGCAAGGTGAAGTTGTGAGTTATTATTTGGATTTTTTTGTTTTATAATATTGGTTTTCTTCTTCTTTAAGAAATTTCTCTAAATCAGCCAATTGCTGTTCCCTTAGTTTTTTCTTGTGTGCTGCATAGCTTATAATTTTCCCTCTAACTGTTGCTTTAAGTGCTTCCCAGATGGTACCTCGAGATACATCAGAAGTGTTGTTAAAGGAAAGGAATTCTTGGATTTGGGATCTAATCCAAGGTAAGAAATCGGGGTCTTTCAATAAGAGTGGGTCGAGATGCCAGGAGGGGGATTTAGATGGGGGTGGGCCCCAAATAAGATGTAATTTTATAGGAGAATGGTCTAATATAGTAACCGGGAGGATAGTTGTGTCAATAATTTTTTCAGTGTTGAATGGGAAAGAAAACCAGTAGTCAATCTGCCTACAAGATTTATAAAGTGGTGAGTAAAAAGTGTAGTCTGACTGTCTAGGATGGTGTAGTCTCCAAATGTCGGTGAGACTGAAGTCTTTCATTAGCATTGAGAGTGCAGAAATTCTTTTGGCATGGGAATCACACAAACAGTTACTTCTGTCTAAATGTGCTTCCAAAGCTAAATTGAAATCCACACCTACAAGTATAGCAGAATTGTTAAAGTTACTGTTCATAATTTGTTGGGCCATATTATGAAAGAATTCAGGTGAATCAGAGTTAGGGGCGTAAATGTTGACTAACATAAGGGGGCCTGCAGGGGTATTTAAGTGGGCTATAATCCATCTGCCATCTGAATCAGAGATAGATTTGATAAGGGTCCAGTTAAGGGATTTATGTAATAGAATGGCAATCCCCCGGTTTTTAGAAGTAGAGGAGGATACATTTACTTGACTGACCCAATACCTTCTGAGTCTGTCGACATCCTCTATTAAAAGTTTTGTTTCTTGTAAGAAAGCAACATGAGTTTTATGCTTTTTGAGGTAAGAAAGTATTTGCTTTCATTTACAAGGTGAGTTGAGTCCCTTAACATTCCATGAATGTAGAATTAGATCACTCATGTTAATGGAGTGATGAGTATGAAAACACAAATAAGAAGTAAGGGATTCATATTGAAAGGGTTAGAGGATGTTACAGACTCAGAAGGGAGAGGGCTAACACAGTCAAATGCATGCAGGATGTTTAGTTTGTGGAAATACTTAAATCCTAGGTGAATGTTTCCATTGGGTCTCACAAGGAAGAGAGATAGTAAAAAGAATATAGAAGACATATATATAGTTACTAAACAAAACCTATGCAGGTTATACTAACACACTATGAAGTCTTTAGGTAATATAGCAAGATGTGAGTGGGTGAAATCACCAAGACTCTCTCCCTATACTACAGAGCATGTAAATAGTAAGTAAATCTTGGGAGAAAATTATCTTAAACCCAAGATACAAACTGTAAACAATTATTTCTATCAAGTTATAACTGTGGCTAGAACTAAAGTGAACATAATAATTCCCTTGGGGATCCATGAACATTTACCATATATGAAAACGGGATTGCAGAAAGTATATGCAATCCCAATCATAATAATACATCTTGAACCTAAGTTAGACTGGAAAAAAGAACTGAGCTGAAACACTATTATGGCAGTACAAACAGTATGCCATCAGGGTTGGCTAAGTCATAAAATTATAAGAGCAACTGTACTTGTGCCATCTACTATGTACTTACTCACATAATCATAATGCTTAGACACAGAAATGTTTATGTAGGAGGAGTGTTCAGATAAAATGGAGCGAGTAGGGTCCAAATAGTAGAAAGATTTATGGGGTGTCGAGGCATTACAGGATCCATATTGTATGGGGGGTGGTATCTGGTGAAAGTCTTGTATTGAAAAGGAATACATAGTCATTCTGGCAATATGACATTTATAAGAGTTGAGTTTGTTCAGGCTTCAAGGTGCTGCATATATTATTGATAAGTACTAGGTATTTAATAGTAGCACAGACCCAAAAATCACCCCTAGGGAAGGAGTTGCTTTAACATAGTGAGATTCCAAGACCTGAAGAGGGTTGTGCAAGCTCAGCTGTAAGATTACATCACAGGCTTAAAAAGCCATATCATAAGGGCTTCGAGTCAGACTGTGCTATCTATTATCGACTGCAGCACATTGAGTAAAACAATAAAGATGAGACACCTCGAAAATGGCCTGCAACACCTAATTGTAGGGTAAAACTGAAGACTAAGTGATAGATAAATAAAAGAGTACAAGAAGTTGGTATACCATGGTTAAAGAAAAGGGGATTTAAAAGTTAGATAAAGGCGGGTTGGAGTGGAAAGGAACCTAGAGAAAAATATTAGTGTTAAATGTTAGTCTGGGGTGTAGTAGTGGACGAAGGGAATAACTAGTTGAGGATCTCATTACTATAACCCCAAGATACTGTAAATTTATAATGTTTATATTTGGTAACAAATGTGTGGGGTGATGTTGGATCACAAATTAGTTAAGCAGGCAACCTCCCTTAATGGTTATGTGAGAAGGACATACTGATAAAAAAGATGGTAGGCACCTCTAACTGAATATAGAAATTCATTGTGCACATATGAATTGGTCTAACACTATATAAGAACTATCCCTTTAAAAGAAGAACATACCCAACATTAAGGATACTCAAAAACTGACATTATGTGCAATAGATGCAGAAATAACGGGATGTATAATGTAGCAGACATTACATTGAGATAGAAAACTCCAAGACTGTCACAATGAGATGCCTAAATAATATGACATGCTATTAAACCAAAAGCCTGTAACTGCGATGTACAGCTTATTGCTTTCCAAACCAGCTGGGTGAGATAGTATGCACACACAAGGAATGCAATGCACGGTTGCAGGGTAGACAAATTCTGATAGTGATCAGAGAGCCGAGGTTAATTAGGCACTAACCTTGAGAGGTACTAATATATACACACACCCAGGCATCATTTATAGGTTTGATTTGTTTTGTGCTTCCCCTTCCATTTCTTTTTAGGAGGCTCTGCCAGTTTGAAAGGGGAGTTGGTCACCAATTCAGTCCAAGAGGAATCGGGAGACCTGCCACCCTGTAAAGCATTTCTAAGGTCATTGCCAACAGGATGCACAGCTGATTCCGGAAGGTCTTCCTGAGATGAGTTTAAGTCCTCTTGTAGTAAAGAAAACTTATTGGAGAGGGTTAGGGGTGTAGTGAAGTCAACATGTTGCTCGTGCTGAGAGGTAGGCCTAGGAGGAGTAGCAGCTGCACAACAGGCATGTTTAAAAGAAGGTGGATTCAAGTTCTTTTTGTCTAGCAAGCGGGCTGAGATTTGGTCAAGAGGTGCTGCATCAGCCTGGAGAGATACGGGTTTCTCAGTGTGTTAATGATTTACAGCCATAATGTGGGTATGCCGGTCTGATTGGGAAGTTGCAGAGACAGTGGGAGAAAGGGGTCACATCAGTTTTTCTAAATGGAGCAGTTGGCGGCTTGGGCTCATCAAGAAATGCAGCCAAGGCTTCAGGAGTGTTGAAATCATTGGTTGAGTCACCCAGAAATAGGCGCATGACAGCAGGATAGTGCAGAGCAAATTTGATGCCTTGTTGGTGTAGGGTAGTTTTAATAGGATTGAAAGCTCTTCGTTTATTAGAGAGTTCCTTAGAGAAGTCTCTAAAAACAGAAATTCTATGATCTTGCCAAATAAGCGTGCCCACTTGTTTTGCTCTATTGATAATCAGTTCAGTGTGGACATAGTTTAAGAATCTTGCAACCATAGGCCTAGATTTCTGATCTGGACCAGGCCTCTAGCTTAAAGTATGGTGTGATCTCTCAATAGTAAGGTCTTGACCAGGTGGGAGTTTGAGCAGGGCTGGCAGCACATGTAATAGAAATGCACTAGTGTCTCCGAGTTCTGCACCTTCAGGAAAACCCAAAAATCTCAGGTTATTGCATCTGTTTCTGTTTTCAATGTCATCAATTTTATCTTGTAGGCTTCTGATAACTTTATCTTGCTCTCTGGTGGTAGCTTGCAGGATGTTAATAAAACTTTCATTTTGAGCAACTTTAACTCCAGCATCATTGATTTGTTTGGTCTAACACTTGCATGTTAGTGATGTTTTGTTGAGATTTTATTTTAAGTTGTTAGTTTCATACTTGAGCTGTAGAAACATAGTTTCCACTCTGCTGAGGGAGCTGTTTTGCAGGAGTTGCTCAGCCATTGTAGTAGGCCTTCACAGAGAAGCAGTATAAGTGCAGACATATTAGAGCTATAGAGTTATGATACAGAGAAAATAATTTACCAGAGTTGAGCTATGATGTCAGTAAAATTATATTTCACTTGCTGGTAAACGCTGACAATCTGGGATCAAGTGGATGGACGATGATAGATGGTAGTCCCAGGGAGAAGCAGAATTAAGCAGTCATCTTCAGCCCAGTCAGGCCACGCCCCTCTCCTTTTGGGACTGATTAATGAAATGCTAGTGCCATTGTTCGTGAGATGGGGTCCCAAAAAGGCCATGTTGCAAATTTGGTGAAAAAACTCCAAAAAATGACTGCATTACGAGCTTGCTTTATGTAGATTCTATGTACACTAGTAACTTTGCCAATTTTCAATATTTGCACTCCAAATTTCCAACATTGCAGTTTTTCACACCTCCTTCTGAACAGTCCAGCTGTAATTTTTTTGCATCCTGCCCAAAATGTGGTTTTGCACCTGTGGTGCAGAATGGCAGAGTCACTGTGCGAAATCAACTTTTGGGACAGAGTAACAAAATCACTGTGCCACTGTTCATGAGGGGATGTCCCTAAAAGGCCATGTTGAAAAATTGGTTAAAAAATTCCACAAAATGACTGTGTTATGAGTGTGCATTATGCAGTTTCTACGCATGCTAGTAGCTTTTTTTCATATTTTCACTCCAGGTTTTCAACACTGACATTTTTTCACACCTCCTCATGAACAGTACAGCTGTCATTTTTGGCATCCTACCCAAAATGAGTTTTCACGCCTGTTGTGCAGAATGGTGCAGTTGCTGTGCCAAATCACCTTTGCGGATTGAATAATGAAATGATAGTGCCACCAATCATGAGATGGGGCCCCAAAAGCCCATGTTAAAACTTTGTAGTGAAAACACCCAGGGCATTAGGGTTTTCAACCATAACACCCCACCCTGTAGAGACTGGCAGGCATCGGGGGTGTGACTTGGGGTTGTTGGCTGTAATGTTCATGCCATTGCACCCTCACCCCCACAGCAGCCAGTGACAGGCATCGAGTTATGCCTTGGGGTCTTTGGCCCTAATGTTCACTCCATTCTCCTATACTGCATCCATCTCACCTTATTTCCTTATGGAATGGGGAGATCGTAAGGGCAAAAGACCCCAAGGCACACTGCAACACTCATCTGTGTCTGCAGGGTGGGGTGGGGTGAGATGGAATGGCATGAGCTTTATGCTTGATGACCCAAAGTCACACCCCCAACACCTGTTAGTCTCTGCAAGGTGGGGGTTGGCATTAGTTCAGTACTTCTCTGCCATTCCTATTATGCAGCTCTCTAACTCTTGCAGTACCAATGTCAAAACCATCAAGCAATAATTATATATCTATATCTATATATACACACACACATACATCCCCCAACACTCCTTCGCAGCACCCCCACCAGGAAACATAGCAGTGACACTTGGGGTGCCCAATGCTGCAATGTTGTGATCATGTTCTGTTATGACCTTTTTGTTTAATATATATTTTTTCCTCCTCCCACCTGACCCTCCCTTTCAGCACCCACCACCCCACCCTCCAGCCCCAGAAATATAACAATGACAATCCCCCAGTGTTGCAATCAGGAATACTTGGTCGTGACTTTTTTTTCACCTGTTAAACGGAAACTGTCCATCAATGTTTTTTGCAGCTGTTCCTGACTCAGCACTCACCACCACGCACCCCCCCAAGCACTTTCTTACCCATCGGGGGTCCAATGCCATAATCCTCTCTGGACCATTAACATGTCTTCACTCTTCAAAGCTGGACATGAACTGAAGAAACAAGTATGCTGTTCAATGTATTTCAATGAGGTTTTGAACTTACTAGAAATTAAATAGGAAGTACAGAAGGCCAAAAGCCCATAGTGTACTCCTCCCAATGTTGGGTTAATAAATCTCATTATTCATATAGTGATCTAGTAAATAATTGTCCAACCTCTTCTTAAATATATCAAAAGATCGTACATCTACCACTGAGCTAGGAAGACCATTCTGGTAGGTAACAATACGCTGGGTGAAATAAGTTCACCTAAGGAGGCTTTTGGAATTTGTAAGCATCAGATGGAGATGATGACTTCTCAGGCTAGTTGTTCTGTGGTTGATAACCAAACCCAATTCATAAGTAAGAGCTTGATCCTTCAGGGTCTTATACATCAATAAAACATCATCACTGAGGCATCTAAGCTCTACGGGATAGAGCTCCAAGACCCTTAATCTATCTTTGTAGCTCAAACTCTCCACCCCCTCAATCATTTTGGCAAACCTCCTCTCCACTCGATCAACATCTTTACGCAGATAGGGGATCCACAATGGGGAACAATAATCTAGTATACGACAAACATATACCTGATAAATTGGAAGGAGACAGGCCCTATTTCTACTAGAAATAGATTTTTTTATGAAATGAATAATCCTTGCGGATTTATTAACTATTTCAGTACAGTGGTCGCAAAACTTAAGGTCATCAATAATAAGCACTCCCAAGTCTCTCTCATTAGTGACAGGCCTCAAACATTGTCCATTTTGTGAATAACGAGTACAGGGATTACTTTTGGCCAAGTGCATAACTGCACAATTTTCAATATTAAAAGACATACAATGCGTTCTCACCCAAGTTTCCAATTTTATTAAGTCTTCTTCTAGTTTAAATTGACCAACCTGACAACTGACATCTGCAGCTAAGTTGGTGTCATCAGCAAATTTACTAGAATAACTATTCAGATTTGCATTTAAAACAGAAATAAAAATAGAAAATAAAATAGGCCCCAGGACAGAGCCCTGGGGTACTCCACTAGTCACCCTACCCATATCAGAGAGATTTTGAACCTTGTTGCTGACCATCCACTGTTGATTTGTCAATTACCTCCCCTGACCTTCCTTCTGCCAGTCTTTCTTGTTATGTTTGAACATTCCTCACATTTCTCTCTATATAACCTTACTAACTTATTAACCCTTTCACTCCACAGGTCAGGTCCATGGTTTCTGCACTTATTATATATCTTACTGCCATTATCTGTATAATGCTTGCCATTATTTTTTGTTGTTTCTACCCATTGTATTTTTGTAGCACTGCTGTACTGTTCCTCTATTTGTATTATTGTACCCATGTTGCTGTTGTTCAACCGTTCTCCTTTTGTTGTACTCTCCTGGGTCGTGCCTGAAAATAGTCACTTTATGGCTAATGCACCTACTCGGTTAACAAAAACTAAATAAATAAATAAATAAAATCCCCTGACTCGAACCACCTGATTTTTCTCATTCAGCCACACTTTAATCCATCTAATGAGCTTTTAATCTAGCCCCAGTCTATACAATGTATCTAACATAACATCATGTGGTGCCTTGTCAAATGCCTTACATAGATCCAAATAGATAATATCAACAGATTTATGATTTGCCAACATGGCACTAACCTTCTCATAAAATACTAAATAGGCAGTAAGGCATAACTTCTGGGTTTTAAAACCATGCTGAGTGACATCCATCAGGTTCTTCACAACAAGTTTAACTTGTAACCTATCCTTGATTATTCTTTCCATTACTTTACCCAAGATTCAAATCAAACTTACTGGTTGATAATTGTAAACATTACTAGTATCCCACTTTTTGTGAATTGGGACCAGTATTGCTTGAAGCCAATCAACAGGCACCTCCCCCTTATCCAATGAAAGGTTAAAGAGGACATATAAAGGTTCAACCAACCAATTCTCTATTTCCTTTAAAATTCTTGGATGAATAGCATCTGGTCCAGCAGAGGTACTAACCTTTATTTCCTTTAATTTTTCCAATATCTCTTCCCTTTTTATCTTATCCCATAAATTAGAATCAGGATCTACTTGACCTTGGATTGAGGTAGCATTAATATTATTTATTTATTTAAAATTTGATGACTGGGAAAGGCACACCGAGCCAAGGCTCGTTTCCAGGTGCGACGCGGGTACAGTGTGTACAGTGAAAGAGCGAGTACAAAAGGGGGGGAGTGGTTCATGTTAAAGACCGAACAAAAATATGAATTAAAGGTATTTGTAATTTCTTTAGGGTCAGTAATAATTTCTGAATTATTCTTGATAGAACCAATTTTCACCTTTTGGTGGGATTTATTATTAATATACGCATACAAACTTTTACCATTATCCCTAATATGGGCAAGTCTAAACTCTAGGTGCCTTTTTCTTTTTTAATACATGTTTTGCATTTCCTTACAGCTTCTTTATACTTGGGTTTATTGTAAGAGTTATCTCTTTTCAAAGCTCTGTAACAACATCTCTTTTTTTATCAAGTTCTTAATGGATTCAGTGAACCATAATGGAGTTTTCTCAATATTATTATATATTTTCTTGGATGGGATACATTTATCACTAAGCTTATTTATTTTATTATTAAGTACCATCCAAAATTGATTTGGTGATGCAATTTCCTGTCTCCAATCCCATTTATTAAGTTCTGTCAAAAATGAGAAAAAAAATCAGCTTTTCTGAAATCCTTTTTTTTTAGTAATTCCAAATACCCTATCTATTTGAATATTTAGGGGAAAATGTAGAACTAACATTATGATCACTGTTCAATAGATGTTCATTAACCTTAGTTTTTGAGATATTTTCAGAAATATCCGAAATCACCAAATCCAGTATATTACTACCACTTGTAGGTGTTGTAACAAATTGCTGGAGTCTATTTGACATACATAAATCTAAAAGGTCTGTTCACTAGTAGTTACTGTTGTTAAAGTGGACCAGTTAATAATATCACATCCTTAGTATTAAGATTTGCTTCTATATTCTGCAAAAAAATGTTACGGTCAGCCATACTAGTATCTGGTGGATGATAGCATATGCCCACAATCACATTTTATTTTCTCTTAATCTCCAGGCAGAGACTTTCAGGACCTTCATTTAGTGATCTATTCAGTTCACAATATTCTAAGTAATATTTTTATATAGAAAGCGATACCCCTCCCCTTCTGTTAGGCCTATCCCTGGATACTAAATTATATCCAGGGATAGACCTACTCTGAGAGGAACTCTCACCCCACCATGTTTCAGTTATTGCTGCAAGATCAATGTTATTGGAGATTAATAATAGTTCCAACTCATCCTTCTTAATATAATGCAAACTCCTGGCATTTGTTGATAAAAAATTTAACTCACACTTATTATGAACACAATTTGAATCACAATTTGTTTGTGCCCCTTTTTTATTATGTATATTTTTTCTGTTGTTAACCACAGAATTCATGTCCCATGTCCCCTCAATTACTAGTTTTTTTGCTGATTACTACTATTTGAAATAATGTGGTGGAAAATGTTCCCTAGCAATCTAGCTCCCTGTTTGTTTAAATGGAGACCATCACCACTAAAAAAGTCATATCTAAACACAAATAATTCCCAAGTCTTTAAACATACAATGTTATTTTCTAAACTCCACTTCCTGAGTCAATTATTGTAAAATCTTATTTTTGCTATTCTCTGCCTTGAAGCACATGGCACAGGAAGGATTTCAGACAGTATTGGCTTAACACCAAAATTATTTAATAATTCAACAGTACTTTTCATATCAGCTATTACTTCATCAATTTCAACTTTATTAATATCATTAGTTCCAAAATGTAACAGAACTGTCTTACATGTCTCCTTTGCTTGCACTATAGTTGGAAGCATTTTTGCAATATCTTCTAAGGTAGCACCCCTATAGCTGCAACTTGCCACATGTTGCTTGTTTTCCTTGGTTGAATAATGATCGGTATGTTTATCAATAGAATTGCCTAAGATAAAGAATTCTTCTGGTAAATTCGAACTAACCATAGGGACAGAAGTTCCAAGAGAATTAATGGAGACATTGTGATCCACAGGGGGCCAAATATCATCATTTCTAGGAAATTGAACACAATTGTCAGTCATTGTTTGCATATCAGTTGGTTGAACAATGTTTGTACTCATGTCAAGGGGCTCAATATCTATTATAGGGTCCATAGACTGCCTACAGTTGCCTACTTGAAAGCACCCATTTTCTACACTGGAAATAAGGGAATGAGCAGGACTTAAGGACAAAAGCTTTGTTCATTTGCAATAGCAATAGTTTCAGTAACCATCTGATCACCAAGCGGTGAAAACTGGTTTGTTAATGCAAGCTCAAATACTTCCACTTTCTGTCCTCTTTTTATTTTTTTTATTAGTTTGAACAGTACACCATTCCTCGTCATCATAACCAACAGCTTCATTACCTCTACTTCTTCTTTTTACTCCTCTAGTTTCTGAAAGGGATATAACCGCAACAGGATTTAAACATGCAGGGTTTTCAGGTAATGTATTTTGTAATTTCATTAAGGGAAGTGCACTATCTGTGGTCTGATTTAAATCATATGGAGAACTCCTTTCTAAAACTGCTGAATTATCTAATAATAGATTCTCATGTCATCTTTTTTGCATGCTTATCTGACTATCTTCAAGAAAGTTTAATCTTTCATTAAATTTTGAAATTTCTTGCTGCAATTGGTCATTAAGGATACATTTTTTTGCAATATAATGGTGGAATGGGTAATGGTGGAACAACCATGGCATACATTTCACAAGTTACACATTTCATGCCTAAATTCCCCTCCAAGGTCATAATAGTATCCCCCATGATAGCTTACTTTTACTATGTAAAGGATTTCTATAGAGTATTACAAGAACTAATAATGCCTAGATAAATAAGCGTACACACCTTCCACGCTGAACACACCAAACATGTGCTTAGACGCGCGTGTCTTGGTGTGTGGAAGCCATGCACACCATGCTTGCTCTGCTTACATGGAGTGCTCTTTATGCTTGTGAGGCTCCCAGAAGCCCTGGGGTATCAGCTGACCTCATTTTGAGGTTTTCCAGACAACAAGTTAAAACACACTGCCAAGCCCTGCACTCTGCAGTGCTATCTCTGCCAATGTTAAGTCTGCCAATGTGAGGTTAGGCATATTATTCCGGCATAGGAAACACCTAACCCCAGAAGCACTGTCAGTGGCTGTCCAAAGCTCCATTGTCAGCATCATAGGCTATGGTCTTATCATATATGGGTCTGCAACCACCACTGCTCTCAAATGTATCGTGATCTCCCTGAATAAGACCTGTCATCTCATCACTGGCTCACATCACTGTACCCACGCATGTGACCTTTATTCCCAATCTGGATGGCTTCAACTGGACAAATGCATAAAATACCAAACTTGCATCACGGCCTAGAAAATTATAATGGGGCTTGCACCACCTGGTGTCTGTGACCTCCTTAAGCCTAGACATAGGAACATCACTACAAAGAGATACAATTCCCATCTAATACATATCCCACAATGTCGCATGACCCAAGGACAAAGATCATTTGCCTATCGGGCATCCAACTGGCTCAACTCTCTTGGCAGTGACATAGCAACCGCTCCAACACTCAGCCTCCTCAAGTCCAAGCTGTGCCTCTCACTACTTGTATCCTGTGATTGCCCATCTTAACATTTTCACCATTCCAGCTACACATGCCCAAGCTCCCAGTGCTTACAATCAGTCTTTACACCCCTAGCTCCTTACCTGTCATATTCCCTCAACAAGAACTCATGGCTCAACTGTCTCCTGCCCTCACCCACCTCCCCCAGTATCTCCACTCCTGCCCCACCCCTAACCACCTCCCATACTCCCCCTTACCCCCTGTAAGTAAAAATGATGACTGTTGCACACGCTGACATGGAACTTTTGTATTATAATCCTAGCTTGAAATAAATAAACAAATAAATAAATATAATCTAGTCCACGGAAAATTAGTTTAAAATTACAGCCCCTCTAGTCCTTTTCAGAGCTGTAGGACTAACAGAAACCCCCTAGCCAGAAACAGCACAAACAATATAAGAACTCAGGAAACGGTTGGTGCACTCTGCCAGGTCTGTCTCACACCTACGAGAGGTATCACACAGCAGAAAGACAGAGTTTAGTGGCACAACTTGGCCATTTGTGCATATTTTTGGCCCAGATTTTCAACATGCCTTTTGTGAAACACCATTTCATGAACAATTGCACTGACATTAGGCAAATCTGTCCCTAAAGGTGATTACCTGGTCCCTGCATGAAATCACCTTTTGTGCAGGAGTTGAAAATTTGCTCTGCCCTTCTTCATTAGGTGGGGTCATAAGAAGGCTATGTTGAACATTTGGTGTAAAAATATTAAAAAACAACAAAGCCTACATTAAATTTTGCAAATGCAGGCTCATAACTCTGGTAATTTTCAATATTTCCCCCCAAATTTACAACACTGCCATAGCTTTACAGCACCTCATGAGTGTGACGGCTGTCATTTTTCAAATTCTGGCCAAAATGTGTTTTTACATCCCAAAAGGTGATTTTGCGGTCCGTGCATGAAATCACCTTTAGGACAAGAGTCGAACATTTTCTCTGCCCTTGTTCATGAGGTGGGGTCATACGAAGGCTGTATGTTATAAATTTGGTGTAAAAATATTTAAAAAAATGAAGTTATGAGGCTTTGTTAAATTTTGCAAATGAAGGCTCATAACTTTGGTAATATTCAAAATGTTTACCCCAAATTTTCAGCATAGCCATTTCTTCACAGTACCTCATGAATGTGACAGCTGCATGTTTTCAGCTCCTGTCTAAAATGTGTTTTTGCATCTCAAAAGTTGATTTCACAATCCCTGCAAGAAATTACTTTTATGCCAGGAGTAGAATATTTCCTCTGCCCTTCTTCGTGAGGCAGGGTCATAGCATGGCTATGTTGAAACTTTGGTGTAAAAATATTACAAAACACCACATATATGAGCCTACATAACATCTTGCAAATGCAGGCTCATAACTTTAGTCAATTTTTATATTTTTACTCAAAATTCCTTGGCTGCAGCTCTATTGGCTCTGGCCAGAGTTTGTTACAACTGGGAGAGACTGAAGAGGGAGGTTAAGTCACTTGCTCAGGATCTTGACACAGTAGGTAAGTGACTGGTGGGATTTGTACAGTGGTCTTAAAAGTTTTCAAGCTGTGCTTTGTCTACTAGATCACGCTATCTCAAATAAATCACTTGTCCAGTGCCCCCAAAGGCTGATTGGTTCTGATAGCTTGAAAGTGATGTTTGAGACTCCCATTTTCACCTAGCCAGCACTCAGTCTTTGCTTGTGGCATTTGGCCATTGTCAGTAGTTAGAGACTGAGCAACAGACTGAGAGGCAGCAGTCAGTGCTGACAATCTACACAAACATCTCTTTTCTGGAAGAGCTACAGAAGGTCTGTGCTGGCCCCCTCCATGTTGGTAAACAGCTTGCCATTGCATACCTGGATGAAACTGTACATGTGCATGATGTGCAGGTGCCAGATGTCATGCAAGATTGCCAACTCTCATGGCAGGAACTTGTTAATGGACTATGACAATTCATACCCTTCACGGCCACATTCTCCTTGTACTTCTTGGAGGTAGTGTACTTGGAGTAGCTGCTTTCCCTGTTGTTTCAATATTTTATCATTTAATATTTTATTGAAAAGATGTTGCTTTTTTCAGTGTGTAAACATTGTGTGCTTAAAGGAAAAGAAAGAATAGCAACTGTAGACAGCAAGCAGACAAACCCAAGGTGAGAGCGACTATCTGGTAAAGCCTGCCATCATGGTGATCCTGCTAAGAAGTTGAAGCAGCTTCATCCAAGTTTTTACACAAGTTTTCATGCATCCATTCATTGGATGAATCACATCTTCATTTTCAGCCCAAGCATTGCTAAATATATGTAGATTGTGTTCCTGTCTCCTTAGAAACTTGCTAGTTGTGTTGTAGAAGTACCATGATTGGTGAGCAGAGTGAGACTGAGACCATTAATGTTTTTGTTCTGTTTTGCATCTAAACTTTCAGCAATGCAGCTAGTCTCAACATTTTTACAAACTTTCAACATTGTGATTTTAACAGTTCTTTTTGTGCTCTTTGACTTCTCCAGCCCTTGTAGGCATGCTGGATAACAAATCACTTCCTGTTCCCAAAGTCCATTTGCCCTTTCAGCCAGTAATTGCAAGGCTGGAATTTCACAAAAACAAAACTCGAACACAAGCTATTTGTCTTGCTTGACATTTGTCCCCAGCTAAACAGAACAATAGTAACTGTAATTTCGGATTTCTTCAGGCTTTAAATACAAAAGTACACTCACAGCATGCTCTAATTATCTCTCATTATACATGGATAGCAATGCAAACAAAACAAAAAATAGCAACACTTCCACACATTGTGGTGGCTCACTCTCTCTCTCTCTCTCACTCTCTTTCTCTCATTTTTCCTTTCTTGGCTCAAACCCTTTCCATTTTCTAATGTTTCATTGGTCCAGCCTGTTGTTGTTGAAATTTTTTTTAATGATAGGTGGGTGGTGACATGGAGACATTCACCAATGAAAGTAGGCACATGGCATTGACAGCAGTTTACGGTGAGTCCAGTCACTTTTTAAGATACCTTCACCTGGATATCAAGGACCAGGGAAGATGCCAGTGATACATTTAGCCAGCTTCAACAGAATCATTGAGGTAGGGATTTTTCCGATGTTACATGTCTTATGTTTAAGTAGAAAACCAAAAGAAAAAACAAACCAAGCATTACATTTTCTAACAGCCTGTGATTAGAACACATTTACAATGACTTTTTGTGATCCCACTCAAGCCAAGTACAGTAGCTGCATGTCTGTTATAGATGAACTTTTGCAGCATTGGTGGGTACTCCTGGAAGAAAATGGAGCAGCACTGCTGTTTTGAATGTGCTTTTTTATGCTTACAAGATAAGGAGTTCTGCTAACTGACCAGCTGCACTATTTACACTGTACCGCCTTAAAAGATGAGCCAGGCCCATCTACAACCCTATCTGTGCATGCATGCCTGCCCTTCAGGCTACATGTGCACCGTACAATGCAGTGCTCTGAGGTGCCAAGAAGGGGGACTGTTTGAGTGTGTGCACCCACCAAGCTCCATCTGTCAATGAAGTGGGATTTCAGTACACAAAACAGCTCTGTGAAATTATCAGCAAACTTCACTGCCTCTCAGCATTAAAATGTGTAGCATGGCATGCTGAGGTTGCAACCAGCTTACAGCAAGACTTTAGAAAGGTGCAGCTCTGGTTTCCTACCTCTCAACTTTTTCTTAATGCCAAGAAGACTGTCTCCATGACCTTTGGCACAAGGCAGAGACTCTCTAGGCTTCCCTTCCTACCCACTTTCCACATCCTTGATGAGACTTTACTTGAGGACACATCCTCCTTCAGGTACTTAGGTGTTTTGTTGGACCAACACATAAACTTCTCTGGACATATTGACTCCATCCAGAAAAAACTGCACCTCAAGCTTGGTGCTTTGTTCAGGAAATGTAGTTGCATCCCTTCTACGGCTAGGCGTAAACTTGTTCAGAAGATGAAACTGCCCATTTTCAACTACTGTGTCGTAGTCTATGGTGCTGCCCCAAAGTCTTCCCAGACCAGACTGGACACCCTCTTCAATTCCTTCTGCTGCTTTGCCCTGAATGCCCCCCCCACACACACCTCTGTGATCTTTACATGCTCTATCCTCCCCCTCTCTTACAAATAGGCAACTCTCCCACTGTGCTAAATTCACTTCCAAGCACTCGTTAGGTGAGCACCCTTCCCACCTAACCTCCTCCTTTATAACAACCCCCTCAACCTCCCATTCCCTTAGATAAACTGACTCCCGCACCTTTATAGTCCCCCACAGATCCAACCTGATAGGCCAATCTGCTTACTCTCACAGCCTCCCAAAAATTTGGAATTCACTCCCCCATCAACTCTGGCACATATCCACAGCCTACTCCATCAGCTCTGACCTCAATAATTACCTTGTGCCTAGCTGCTCCTTCCATGTCCCTCCTTAATTCCCTCCTCTAAGCCCTGGATAAACCCAGCCCCTCTACCATCAGGTAGGTAGGGCTTTTATCCCTCAACTACTCCCTTTGCCCTACATCCCTACACCTCACCCCTCCCTCTCCTTCCCCCTTTTCTTTCACATAAGCACTTGCTTACTTATTAACACAACACTTATTATTGCCCACTTTTTCCACATATTATGCACAACTCTGTTTTAATACTGTCTGTGACACCTGCTTTACAACTGTATGTTAGTGTTGATCTTATAACTTGAATATAACTTGAACATGACTCTTCCCTCTTCCCACCTCACCCCTCCTTCTCCTTTCCCCCTCTCACCACCTCCATTTTTCTTTCACGTAAGTACTTGTTTACTTATTAATCCAGCATTTACTATTGTCCACTCTTTCTACCTATTATGCGCAATGATGTTGTACCATTGCTTGTAACATCTGCCTTACAACGGTGTGTTAATGTTGATCTTGTAACTTGAATGTTTAATGTTTCATTCCTATTGTACCCCTTTCCCCCTGGTCACACTGGGAGATGAGTGACTTGTCGCTCAGTGTGCCTTCCTGGTGAACCATTTCAATAAATAAATAAAATGAGAACAAATGGCTAGAATATGCATTACATATTTTTAATTATATAATGGCAAGAAAGAATCTTGGACTGTGATTGGTCATTTTGGGGCTGGACCCATGGCGTTATCCCAGCATGACACCACAGGTCTGGTCTCAGCACTGTAAACCAATATGGAGCACCATATGGACCATGACATTGTGCTCTTTTTTTGCATCTCTTCTAAAGAAACAAAAATATTTTTGTACACTAATAAAAACATTCTTTAAAATTATTTTTTTATTTTATATATAGCAACAAGCCATTGTATAATAGGAATAATGCACTCCAGGGTGTGCGTTGTTTGGGATAACACCACGCCTGGGGCATTGGATGCACTCAGCCTGCAGTCTCATGCCCAACCCCCTCAGGCATGGTGTTATCCCAGCACAACACACATCCTGTCATGCATTATTCCTTTATTTAAGAATAACACATTTAAGAACAGTGGGCAGCACATGTTTGGTATTAAGGAATTTTTTTCAAATAATGTTTTAAATAGTTTGTATGGCCAGAAACACCTTGACAAAATTGTCTGTAAAACATTAGTTTATTCAATCTGTGTGGAACTAAGGTAAAGCTGAATAAAAAATGAGGAGCTCAGTGTTAAATAAATAGCCCCTGTTAAGTAGTAATTTTTTCAGACTTCAGAGTCTGGTGCCCCCCAATGAAACCCCCCCCAACAACTGCTCACATATCATCCCTTTCTAAAGACTCATCTCATGTACTATAGAATTTTGGGATTTATTTTGCTAATATTATGTGGTGTCCAGTGGGTGTGCAGTCTGGTAATGGGTGCATTAATGACGGCATTCATTTGATGAGTGGATAGGCCACATGTTCTGGATTCTAAACAAGGCTGCTCTGCTAATGAGCATGCCTGAACTCACAGCTTCAGTTTTCAAACAAAAAAAAATAACCTAATTGCAGCACCCATTTTTTAAACAGAGCTACTTTGCCAACTTAAGAAGACTGAGTACTATACAAAGATGTATTTTGTGCAAGTGCATTACAAAATTCAAAACTTACTCATGGACTAGTTTTCCCACATCTCTGCCCTGCTGAGTGTTGTGTACAGGTGGGTCCATCTACCGGTAGTCATTTAGGTCAGGTTGAACAGAATTTAATTTTAGCTAATAAAATTATGACTCAATATTTAGGTACATCCTGCTTTAATTATATATTTTTGGCAATTAATAATGCCAGCGGGTCACAGCATGCACAGGCTATAGAAATCTATAAAAAAGCTGACAGTGTCCGGAGTGGGGTGCCCACCCCCACTACTGCTTCTTTCCCCCAATACCCTCCTGGTGGCTCACTCATCTTTCCCATCTTAATAAATATTTTCTTGTAAAGTAAGTGGAGCAGGGTGAACACCCCAACTATCTCTTCTTTCTACCCATTCTTTCCAGGTCACTCACTTGCCCACCCACCCTTCCCATCTTTGTGTGTGTGTGTGTGTGTGTGTATGTGTGTGTGTGTGTATACATATGTATATATATATATATATATATATATATATATATAGAACAAAACTCCATTTAATGCATTAATTAGGGTTGTTCCACAGTGGCAAAGTGAGAATTCAGTGTTAGGGTTGAAAACCCCTTGGACCCCTGCCCACCCCCAACTGGCATTGGGGTGTGCATTGGGATCATCAGCCCTAACTCTCACCCCATGACATGTGTAAAGCAGCAGAAGTATAGGAGAATGGGGTGAGAGTTAGGATCCACATCCCAATGTCACCCCAATGCCGGTTGGGGGTGGGCAGGGGTCCAAGGGGGTTTCAACCCTAACACCGAATTTCCTCACTTTTGTTGCTGTGAACAACCCTAACTAATGCATTAAATGGAGTTTTTGCCTCTAATTTCCTTCTTTTTGAGAATGATAACAAGAAATAGTGAATGTAATGCTGCGGTGGGAGGCGGGGCCCAGAGGGCCCCCATCCTACTACATGAAGTCTTGTGGCATAGTAACAGGAACAGTAACGCAAACAGAAGTGCTAACAGTGGTGCACATGGTAACACAAGCATGAATGAGAATAGAAAGGGTAACGCACATGGTGGCGTAGACAGGAACAGTCTGCCACGTGATGTGTTGTCACATAGCAACATGGTGTCTGCAAACAGAAATGTCAATGGGCATGGTGATGCAAAGTGAAACAGAAAGAGAAACAGTACTGTAGACACAAATGGCAAAAAATAACAGAAATGCAAGCGCAAATGAAAACGCAAAGGATAACGCACATGGTGGCGCAGACGTCAACGGTAAGTGAAACGGGTACGCTACCGCAAGCGGAAAGGGCAACAGTAACAGAAATGTAAATGCACAGGCTGGTTTTCCCCAAAACCTGCATAGAGAAAGACAGTGAGTACAAATAATGTATGCATAATAATGAGCCCCCATTAGGGGGCTGAGTATCGGAGCAGAAAATAAGAACTTGGAATACTAAATACGTTATATCTCAGGAACCGTATGGTGTCGAAAAAAAATTTAAAAGTCATATGATTTACAACTGTCCTGGCTAATTTTGTACTTAGTCCCCGTGTTTTCCAATGAAAAGTCCATATCTCGCACCATTTCCGAGATACGGGCCCTGAAAGGCGCAGCGAACACCGTAATGTTATCCTATGGGGAAAAAAGAGAAGTTCGGGGTGCCATAACTTTGCCTCCCTGTAATATTTTTTCACCAAACCACTGAAAGGCACATCTGTGGGCTGTTGGCTGTGTTCCCTCCACATTTCAGGAAAAAAGACTAAACCATTATTCTGCAGCAGGGTGCCAAAGGATTCCTGTAATGCGTCGGGGCGCCGTAATGTTATCCTATGGGGAAAAAAGTCAACTTTGGAGTGCCGTAACTTTGCTGCCATGTAATATTTTTTCAATACAACATTGAAAGGCACATCTGTGAGATGTCATCTGTGATTTCTGCAAATTTCAGCCCAAAACTCCCAACCGTTCTTTTGCAGCGGAGTACCAAAGAATTACTGTTATTTTGGGCATTGTGTACCAAAGTAGTGTCGCAATTTGCGAAAGCTTTCGCAAAAATTTGCGACACTTTCGTGAGTGCGACACTACTTTTTCCAGAAATTTGAAAAACACATTTCTGGGTGTTTTACCCCAAAATAAAGACATGGCTAGCATCCTCAGGGCCCGACTAGGTGAATACAAAAATAATTAGGTTGCTAGAGGGTCTCAATTTTAAATGCCAAGCATTTTTCTGATAACTAACTGAAAACAAGATGGCAGATTTGTGACAGTAACAGGGCCATTTGTGACAGTAAAAAGTGCATTTGCGACACTGTCGAACTTTTTGTTAACTTTTTCCATTGACTTATAATGGGAAATTGTTTTTTGAATAACTTTTGAACCGTTTAATATTTTTTTATGAAATCTTTGAAAGGCACATCAGGGACCCTGGCCACATGTTCCCTGAAGATTTTGAGCCAGTCACGCAAACCGTACGACCTGTAGGCGCGACCGTAGAATTCCAGAAAAAGCGTAAATGTGTGCACAGATCATGCTTAATAACTCCACAGCCATATATCCAACCAGTACAAAACTTGGCAGATGTCAAGGCCTATGGTTTTTGATCAAGTATTCCAAATTTCATGCAAATCCGTCAAACGGTTGCAAAGTTATTAAGGTTCAAATTTTGGGGTTTAACATAGAAATGGCTCCTCAACCCTAACTATGGTAATATATATATATATATATATATATATATATGCATATATATATATATATATATATATACAACACACACACACACATATATGCATATATATATACACATATATAATAGTGGCATGGTAGTGCCGGTATAGTTAGGGTTGGGTACCACACTTAAGGTTAAATCTGAAATTGTGCAGCTTAATAACTTTGCCACTGTATAACAGATTTGCCTGAAATTTGGAATGCTTGGTCTGGTACCATAGATCTCAGAATCTGCCAGGTTTCGTAATGGTCAGATATATGGTTGCGGAGCTATAGAGCACCAAAAAACACAACTTATGCATTTTTGTGCATTCTTTGCTCATGCTTACAGGTCACACGGTTTACGCGACCATTCCAAAATCCTCAGGGAGCATGCAGCTGGGGTCCCTGATATGCCTTTCCAAGATTTTGTGAAAAAAAATTAAACAGTTCAAAAGTTACTCAAAGAACAAGTTTCCCATTATAGTCAACAGTAAAAGTTTACAAACTATGCAAAAGTGTCACAAATGTAGTTTTTAGTGTTGCAAATGACCCTTGTAGTGTCACAAATCTGCCATCTTGTTTTCAGTTGGTGGTCACAGAAATGCTTGGCATTTAAATATGGGACCCTCTAAGGACACAATTCTTGCTGTGTTGACCTAGTCAAGTCTTGAGGATGCTAGCCATGTCTTTTTTGGGCAGTTAAAACCCTAGAAATATGTTTTTAAAAATGTTTAAAAAAGTAGTGTTGCAAAGTAGTGACACACATTTAACACTTTCGTGATTTTGTTTCTGAAAGTGCTGTGATTTGCAACACTACTTTGTGACACTATGCCCAAAAAAATAGGGAATCTTTGCCACCCTGCTGCAATTTGGTGGGAAGAAAGCCAAGATTCCACAGATGTGCCTTTTGGTGGTTTGGTGACAAAATATTAGAGGGCTGCATAGTTATGGCACTCCGAAGTTGACAATTTTTGTTATAGGCTAACATTACGGCTTCCACCGAACCTTTTGGGGCCCGAATCTCAAATGCTTCAAGATACAGACTTTTTGTCTGAAGACTTCTTAATCCCCCATTAGGGGGCTAAGTGCAAAACTAGCCAAGAAATATATGAAATTTTAACTTTTTTTCTATGTGTACAGTTCCTAAGATATAAGCAATTTAGTATTCCATGTGTTCATTTTCTGCTGCGAGGGTCATTATTATGCATACATTCTTTGTATTCACTGTGCTTCTGAATGCACCTTTTTGGGAAAAAAAGTGTGTGGGTTTGCGTTACTGTTACAGTTAGCGTTTCCGCTTGTTTCCATAACTGCTTGCGTTTCCATTTACGTCACTATGTGCATTACCCTTTGTATTTACGTTTGCCCTTGTGTTTGCATTACTGTTACCATTTGCATTTCCATTACTGTTTTTGTTTGTGTTTCCTTTTGCATCTCCATGTGCATTACCGTTTGCATTTGTGTACTCACTTCCGTTTGCATTTGTGTTTCTTTTGGCATCATTGTTGGTGCTGTCGTAAGTGTTTGTATTTTCCAATTGAGTTACTGTGACCGTGCGCATTACTATTTGTGTATGCATTCGAGTTTTTGTTTCTGTTTTAGATAGTGTTCCTTTTGGCATCATCATTGGTGTTACTGTAATTGTTTGCATTTCCAATTGCGTTACCATTACTGTTTGCGTGTTCATCACTGGTTATGTTTGCATTTCTGTTGGCCATAACGTTTGCGTTTGTGGTAGCATTTACATTGTCGATTGCGTTACTGTTTCCTTCTGTGTCACCATTGCCGTTTGCATTTCTGGTTGCATTTGTATTACCGTTTGCATTTTTGTTATTGTTTGTGTTTCCATTTCCATTGGTGTTAGCATTTGCGTTACTGTTTTCATCAACATTTGCATTTCTGTTGCCATTAGCGTCTGTGTTACCATTTACTTTACCATTTCTGTTTTCATTAACATTTGCACTTATGTTTTTCTTGCTGTTTGCGTTATCATTTACATTTGCATCACTATGTGTGTTACCGTTTGTGCTTGCATTTGCATTACCATTACTATTTTATTTTGTCTCACTATTTCCATCACTGTTTGCGTTAACATTACCATTTGTGTTTTTGTGTTTGCGCAGTGCAGTGCAAAACATTATGATTTTGCTATTTTTCTGAACTGTTTTCCATGACAGACAGCACAGCCAGTGTGTGACTGATTGGTCTGGTAGAAAAGACCTTTGTTCAAGGAACATGCCAGTTTTTGTTTGGTGAACAAATGTTGTACCATTCCAGAGTTATGACCATTTAAAGTTGGCCCGCTTTGCAATTACTGATTTTTCAGTTGCCAGGTCCACTATTTTAGTACATTTTTGGCCGTGATTTTCACCACTATGTGGTAGAAGACTTCTTAAAGGTACAGAAACATAAAAATTGAATATCTCTGGAATGGTTTGTTATTTTCACATGAAATTTGGAGGGTGTTGAGTGGATGTCCTGGAGACATGAATTATGCTGCTTACATGTTTGAAAAATAATTCACTGCAGACATACTGCATGACACAGTTAATGTTTTGCACATAGCGTTCTGCATGGTGCTACTGCCTTTAAATTTATAGCGTAGGTAGCCCTAGTGGCACGGAGGTGCCTTACAGTGGTATGGTGCTAAAACATTAACAGGTGTGAAATTATGCCACTCCGATGAATGAAAATTTGGTTCATTATGCTTCAATAACTTCTGAACCATGTCTGATTTGCCTGGCACTTGGAATGTACAAAGATTTATAGCTTGATCTTTCACTGTGCTA
Source organism: Neoceratodus forsteri (assembly GCA_016271365.2). NCBI lineage: Eukaryota > Metazoa > Chordata > Ceratodontiformes > Ceratodontidae > Neoceratodus > Neoceratodus forsteri. The sequence continues at coordinate 213,778,394 of CM028135.1, read as the reverse complement.
ATGTCCAGTTCGCTGGCACTAATGGTTGCTGAATCATGTATGTTATGTTATTTGCTCATGGTGCTGTGCAACTGTTGAATGGATGTACACACAATTCTAGACACATGGTGTGACATGGTACATGTCTTCTTTTAACAATTTTCATTTCAGTTGATCATACAGTCTTTGTGCTGCGAAGTGACAGGCCCTCCCATTATCACATTCCATTCAGTATTTATAGTGCATATTCACAAAAAGAAGGGACATTCATGACAAAAAACTCTTTTTAATGCATTAGTTAGGGTTGTTAAACAGTGACAAAAGCGAGGAAATTCAGTGTTAGGGTTGAAAACCCTAGCTCTGCATTCCCCACCCCCACCCCAACCCCAGCACCACACACACACACACATATGTAAGTGGGGGAGGACCAAGGCAACACAACCAGTCACAGACAACCAGCAGCAGGTGACAGAAATAACATACAGCTGTCTAAACATACTACAAGACACATCCATCATCATGGTCCACCAACTGTAGCAATTCTGCAGGCATGGGTGTGCACAGCATTATGGGCATCTGCACAGAGTAACATGCCAGAACAGCAGTACTCGCCACACAATACCTAAGATACACATCACTTGGTTATGCTGGACTAATATCACGAGGCATTAATATAGAAGAAAGCATGGATAAAAAGGTGTGTAATATTATGTGGTCATAAGCACAGAAATGACAGCATGGCACCCTTTGAGTGACATGCACTGACCAACTTACTCATTCTCAAACCAAGATGGTCATGGGTACATAAAGACACACATGTAGTATTAACAACAAGTTCTGGTCACAAATCAATGCACACATGCAGTGCTCAAGAGTTTTATGACAGCTCTGTAGTGTTCTATTCATTATAGTATGCAGAAGCAATATTTGGTTATTATTATGCCACATGTAGAAGCACTACCACAGAACTAACAGTGGTATGAATGCAACGTGATATTTTCAGCCTAGAATAACAGTAATTTTTCTTGTTAATATCTGAAACGATTTGTATGATACTATCAACCAAGTTCCATGATGATATTGAACACTTTGTGTCCTATGGTACCATCTAGCTGCCAAGTGTACAGGATAAGATGACAGTGCAGCAGCATGATGTATAGAATAGTGTTCTGATACATTATGTGCTACTGTGAGGATAACAATAGGAGCCATTAACACACATGAAAGGTCAGTGCAAATACTGTCTGATATTATCCATTCACAGCTACAAAACTGATAGCATGGAGTCTTTGGCCACCCCACTACCACAAATGTAGGGATTTGTATAGAAAAAGAAACATGCATTTGCAGCAAGAAACTGCCAGCAAGGCAAAGAGAGTGAAGTGGTACCATGGAATCCTTTGGGTGACACAGTCCCATACAGCTGTGCAGCTTCACAGAATAGTGCACAAGAGCTCTGTACATAATACTGCACTGATCCATTATTTTCCTATGCCAGGGCAATATCAGAAGGTATTTATACACATGAAAGTGTGTTAAAGTGCTCTCTGATACTACATGGTCATAAACACAAATGTGTGAGCATGGGGCCCTTGCAACAGCATGCTAGCAGCAACATATCAATTAGTAGAGAAAGACACTTATCTGTTTCAAATGAGAAACTTCCCAGAATTCAGGTATGGTGTAGTGTGAACATGTGCCTTTTTGGGTCTGACAATCCCACAACTGTACAATGTAAGATAATGGTGCAGCAGTACTGTGCACAGAATAGTGTACTGATACATCATTGGCTTATTCCGGTGTAACATTAGGAGACATTAACAGTCAACAAAGGTCTCTAAAACCACTGCTTGACATTGCCATGTTGTTAGAGTGATGCATTACTGACACACTGTCATTCAGAATAGATAACAAATTTATTAGTAATACAAAACTGTTTAATATGGTCCACCAACAAATGATGGCCCTTATGCATGTATACCCCCTAGTCACTCAGATGGCAGCAGAACTCCTACAGTTTGTGGACCATGATGATGGATGTGTCTTGTAGTACGTTTAGACAGTTGTATGTTATTTCTGTCACCTGCTGCTGGTTATCTGTGATTGGTTGTGTTGCCTTGGTCCTCCTCCCCACTTGCATATGCGTGTGTGTGTGTGTGTGTGTGTGTGTGTGTGTGTGTGTGTGTGGTGCTGGGGGTGGGGCATGTGAGGTTAGGATTTTCAACCCTAACACTGAATTTCCTCATTTTTGTCACTCTGGAACAACCCTAACTGATACATTAAACATAGTTTTTTGCCATGAACAGGCATCTGGGGTGTGAGTTGGGGTTGTAGGTCCTAACTCTCACCCCATCCCATGTGAAAACAAGCTGAGGTGGTGCAGTATAAGAGAATAGGGTGAGTGTTGGGGCCGGCGACCACAGCACACCCACTGCCTATTGGGGGTAGGTGGGGTGGGTTGGAAGGGGGTGGGGACCCTAACATTGAATTTCCTCACTTTTGTTGCTGTGGAACAACCCTAACTGATGCATTAAATGGAGTTTTTTTACCATGAATTTCCCTTCTTTTTGAGAATGTGCACTATAAATAGTGACGTAACGGCAATGCAAACACAAGTGCAAATGCTAACACACATAGTGATGCAAACGTAAATGTAAACGATAATGCAAACTATAATAGATACACAAGCACAAACATTATGAAAGCAGAAATGCAAGTGCATATGGAAACACAAACCGTAATGCACACAGTCATGGTAATGCAATTGGAAATGCAGACACTTACAGTAACAGCAACAATGATGTCAAAGGAAACAAACAGAAATGGAAATGCAAACAGAAGAGCATATGCAGATACAAATGGAAATGTACATGGTGATGCAAAAGGAAATGCAAACAAAAACAGTAATGGAAATGCAAATGTTAACAGTAACGCAAATGCAAGCACAAACGAAAACACATAGGGTAATGCACCTGGTGGCATAGACGGGAACACTAACACAGATGGTAACTGTAACACAAGCGGAAGTGCTAACTATAACAGTAATGAAAACACACAGTCTTTTTCTCCCGAAAAGCTGCATAGAGAAACACAGTGAATACAAAGAATGTATGCATAATAATGGCCCTCGGAGCAGAAAATGAACACTTGGAATACTAAATTGCTTATATCTCAGGAACCGTACAACATAGAAAAAAAAATACAATTTCATATAATTTATGACTTTACCTGGCTAGCAGGAGGCTAAACATTTTTCCAATGAAAAGTCCGAATCTCAAAGCGTTTTCGAGATACGGGCCCCGAAATGCACGGCGGACGCCGTAATGTTAGTCTATGGGAAAAATAGTCAACTTCGGAGTGCCGTAACTTTGTAATATTTTGTCACCAAACCACCAAAAGGCACATCTGTGGGATATATGTTTTCTTCCCTCCATATTTCAGCGAAAAGACTAAACCGTTCTTTTGCATCAGGGTGGCAGATTCCCTGCTGTTTCAGGCATAGTGTCGCAAAGTAGTGTCGCAAATCACGACACTTTTGCAAAATAAATAATGAAAGTGTCACAAGTGCGACACTACTTTGACACTACAGTTTACACAAATTTTGAAAAACATAATTCTGGGGTGTTTAAACCCCCCAAAAAAGACATGGCTAGCATCATCAGGGCTCGACTAGGTGAACACAAAAAGAATTGCGTCCCTTGAGGGTCCCAAATGTAAATGTCAAGCATTTCTGTGACCCGTAACTGAAAAAAAAATGGTTGAGACTCACGACACTAAGGGGTGATTTGTGACACTAAAAACTGCATTTATGACACTGTTGAATAGTTTAACTTTTCCCATTGACTATAATGAGAAACTTGTTTTTTGAATAACTTTTGAACTGCTTAATATTTTTTCATGAAAGCTTTGAAAGGCTCATCGGGGACCCTAGCTGCATGTTCTCTGAAGGGTTTGGACTGATCATGCAAACCGTGTGACCTGCAGGGGCGAGCACAGAATTCACAAAAAAACATAAATATGACTTTCTATTTTGCTCTATAGTTCTGCAACCATATATCTGACGATTACGAAACTTGGTAGATCCAGAGAACTATAGTGCTGCTATCTACCTGCCAAATTTCAGGCAAATCCATCATACAGTGGCAAAGTTATTAAGCTGCAAAATTTCACACTTTAACCTTAAATGGGGTACTCAACCCTAACTGTAGTGGCACTGCCGTGCCACAATAATATATATCTATCTATATCTCTCGCTCTCTCTCTCTTTATCTTTATCTCTCTCTCTATCTATATATATATATATATATATATATATATATATATATATATATATTCAATGCAAAAACTTTGTTAATGATGCATCACTTAGGGTTATTGTACAGTGACAAAAGTGAGAAATTTAACATTAGGGTTCCTACCCTTTGCACACCATCCCCATCAACAGGCATCGGGGTATGCATTGGGGTTGTCGGCCCTAACTCTCACCCCTTCCCATGTGTAGACAAGCTGAGGTGGTGCAGTGTAGGAAAATGAGGTGAGACTTAGGCCCGACGACCCCAACGCACACCCCGATGCCTGTTGGTGGGGGTTGGTGCAAGGAGTGGGAACCCTAATGTCAAATTTCCTCACTTTTGTCACTATAGAATAACCTTAACTGATGCATTAACAAAGTTTGAATTTCCTTACTTTTTAAGAAAGAATAGAAAAGTAGAAAGTTGAGCAATTTGGTGGGAGTGTGGGGCCACCACCAACTAATAAGTGTTGGGCCACATTACACACTTAATGACTAAAAGGTACATTGACAACAGCATGGCCAGCCACTAAAAAGTTGTTGTGTGTGTTAAATGTCAACAGATGTGGAACTGGGCCACTCTGATGAATTAAAATTTCAAATTTTGATATGTTATATCTTGGACACGGCTTGGTCTTTTTACTTGAAATTTGGAGGGTGTTGACGGCATGTCCTGTAGATACCAATAATGGTGTTTATGTGTTGGACAATAATTTTTTTACGGAGATATTGTGTGGCGCAGTTTATGTTTTGAGGAAAGCGTTTTCTATTGCTCTACTAAATTAACATTTGTTTGGTGGGTGGCCTTGCTGTTGTCAATGTACTTTTTAGTCATTACATGTGTAATGTGGCGGACATTAAAAGTCGGTGGGGAACGCAGTCTAGCGGGCCCACGCCCCACCAACGCAGCGCAACGCTTAACTTTTCTATTCTTTCTTAAAAAGAGGGGCACAGGACCCAAGGCAGCATGGATTCACAGCAGGAAGTTCATGCCAGACAAATCTAATAGATTTCTTTGACTGGGTGACCAAAGTAGCAGATCAGATAGGAGCTGTGGACATGGCCTACCTAGACTTTAGCAAAGCATTTGACACAGTCCCACACAAAAGATTAATATACAAGTTAGCTAGCCTGGGAGTGGGCCCCAAGATGACAGCCTGGGTAAAAAATTGGCTGGAGAATAGGACACAAAGAGTAATAGTAAATGGAGTCCAATCTGAAGAAAGGGGGGTTACCAGTGGGGTACTGCCAGGTTCAGTATTAGGTCCGGTCCTCTTCAATGTCTTTATAAGTGACATTGCAGAGGGTCTGGAAGGAAAAGTATGTCTCTTTGCAGATAATACAAAGATCTGCAACAGAGTTGATGCACAAGGTGGGGTGGAAAGGATGAAAAGGGACTTGGCAAGGTTAGAGAAATGGTCAAATGTATTGCAGCTTAGATTCAATGCTAAAAAGTGCAAGGTAACGCACCTGGGAAACAAAAACCCAGGGGAAAAGTACACAATGGGGGGTAAGATACTAACAACAACAAAAATGGAAAGGGACCCTGGGATAGTCATATCAGATGACCTAAAGGTGGGCAAGCAATGTGAGAGAGCAGCAAGGAGGGCTGGGGGATACTGGGATGCATAGGGAGAGGCATCACCAGTAGAAAACAGGAAGTTATTATCCCTCTGTACAGACAGCTGGTCAGACCCCATCTGAGTACTGCATGCAGTTCTGGAGACCCAGTCTTCGCAGAACATAGACAGGATGGAAGCTGTCAGAGGAGGCAACTAAAATGGTGCAGGGTCTGCACCGGAAGACATATGAAGAGAGACTTAAGGAGCTTAATATGTATAGCCTCGAGGAAAGGAGGAGAGGGGGACATGATAGAAATTTTCAAGTACCTCAAGGGAATCAACAAAGTCCAAGAGGGTAGCATCTTTCAAAAAGAGGTGTGCAAGAACAAGGGGGCACAATTTGAAGATGGGGGCAACTCAGAGGTAATGTAAGGAAGTATTTTTTCACAGAGAGGGTTGTGGATGCATGGAATGGCCTTCCAGAGGAGGTCGTGGAGTCAAAAACAGTGGTGGAATTCAAGCATGCATGGGACAGTCATAAGGCAATTCTAGGGGGTGGAGGTAGAAAGAAGTAGGCTGCTGGTTAACTATGATCTGCAGCTTATCCAGTAGACAGGGAAATGGGCAGACTGGGTGGGCCAAGCGGTCCTTATCTGCCATCAAATTCTATGTTTCTATGTTAAAAAGCAAGGAAATTCTATGCAAAAAACTTCATTAATGCATCAGTTAGGGTTCTTCTACAGTGACAAAAGTGAGGAAATTCAATTTTAGGTTTCCCACCCCTTGCACCCCACCCCCAGCTCGCCCCCACCAATAGGCATCAGCGTGTGCGTTGGGGTTGTCGGCCCTAACTCTCACCTCATTCTCCTACACTACACCACCTCAGCTTGTTTACACATGAGATAGGGTGAGAGTTAGGGACAATAACCCCAAAGCACACCCCGATGCTTGTTGGTGGGGGTGGGGTGCAAGGGGTGGGAACCCTAAAATTGAATTTCCTCACCTTTTTCACTGTAGAAGAATCCTAACTGATGCATTAACAAAGCTGTTTGCACATATATATATATATATATATATATATGTATATATATATTTTTTTAAATGTAAGTTGCCCAGGATGCCCATTCCGGTACCGATTCTTTTGACCCCCCTCCCCTCCAGGTTGCCCACTCCCATTCCTGAACAAGTCTGACACTGGGATGCCCAATCCCAGTGTTGGAATGTACAGTATATGAAATAAAAAAAAAGTCCCTTGATTTTTTAACCCTGTAAGAAAGAACAACAACCATCAATATCTGTTGTGCTTTAGTCCCCCCACCCGACTATCCCACTCAGCATCCACCCCCATATTCCCAAACCCTTACTTACCCACTGAGGATCCAAAACCATAATCCTCTCTGGACCACAGGCACATCTGCACTCTTCAAACTGGACCACAAACTGAGGAAATCAAGTATGGGATTCAATGTATTTCAATTGGGTTTTGAACTTAGTGGCGTAACTTGACCATTTTTAAATATTATTGCCCCAAATTTTCAACATGCCTTTTTTGGGACCCCACCTGAAGAACAATGGCAGTGAAATTAGGCAAATCTGTCCCAAAAGGTGAATTCACAGCCATTGTGTGAAATTCTCTTTCATGCAGGAGTTGAACATTTTCTCCACCATAGTTCATAAGGCAAGGTCACAAGAAGGGAATATTCAAAATTTAGCTTAAAAATATTGAAAAAACAACAAAGGTATGAGTCTATATTGAAATTTGTGAACACAGACTCATAACTGTGGTAATTTTCAATATTTTGACCCCACATTGTCACACAGCCATTTCTTCACCTGACCTCATGAATGTGACAGCTATCATTTTTCAAATCCAGGCCAAAATGTGTTTTTATAGTTGTAGCGTTGAATGACATTTCAGTGGCGCAGAATGACATTTTGGCAGGGATTTGAAAGTTTTCACCTACTGGATTCATTAGGTGGGCTAATAAGAAGGCTATGTTATAACTTGGTGTACAAATATAGTAAGATTTCTAGGCTATGTCTGAGCCTTACACTATTTTAGTGTTCACTCATAACTGATAATTTTCAATATCTTGACTCCAAACTTTCAAAATAGCCATTTTTCACACCACCTCATAAACGTGACATGTGTCATTTTTAAAATCCTGGACAAGATATGTTTCCATATGTCTGGTGTGAAATGACATTTTGGCCAGTATACTATAAATGGTACATGTCATGTTCATAAGGCAAATCCTAAAACAAGTATAATCTAATATTGGGGTCAAAATTAAAAATAGTTTAACAATCAGCAAATGTTCAGCACTGAGAAATGGTTGTTTGACATTGTAAATAATGCACTCTTTTGATACAGTATTGTTGTAAAATGTAACACTGACACTTGCTCCTTTGTTTAGCTCCTCCTAGAACCATTGGAACACTGCAGCTATTACTTATAAACTGATCTTCCAGTAAGAAAGATCTGTACTGCCTGGATTAAATGTGGGTTAAATGTGGTGAAGCAGCCCAACTAACCCAGCCCACTGATGAAGACTACGGTCAAAACACCAGGGCTTGTTGAGGCTCAAGGAGCTTCCTTTCAGCACTGTTTCCTCAAATTGCATTCTCACCATAATATTTTAACAGCAGCAAATTATGACTCATGTGAACTCTCTGTTTTAAAAGTCAAACTAACCTTCATCCTAGTGCTAGACTTTTCCTGGACTTGTAGGTAGTGGTGCGGGGGCTGGCTGCCTCTACTAAGCACTGGGCTGCTGATTATCATGCACATTGACCCTGTCTTGTGTCTACCATATCAATGCTGATGAGAACTCAAAGAGGACAGAGACAAAACTCTTCCCCTATCCTTCGTCATGCAGAGATCATTGAACACCTTTACAAGGGCTGTCTCTATGCTGTGCAGAGGCCTGAATACATTTTTATAATTTACAATACCTTACCCCCTATAGCCTGACTGCCCTCATCAGTCCTGCTGTTCCACCAAGCCCAATCACCCACCATCTCAGGGACTTTACTGGATGACCCCACATGGGAAGGGCTTCTCAGGGGCCAGGCCCTTACTCCCCCTGACAGAGCTGAAGTGTCAGAGTTCTGAATCCTGACTGGAATGGCTCATAGATGTTACATCTTTCCAGATGCATCTCAATCTGTGCTGCAACCACTAGGATTGGGCACATTTTTTAATTTATCTGCAAAGTTAGTGCAAAGTGGCCCAATATGCACTGCGAGAAGTCCAGATGAATTACCCACTTCATGCTATGCCAGAATTTGCATAATAATTTGCCAGAAACAGCCAAAAAGTGTGTGGATTTGTGCACTTCATGTAGCTTTCCACCATGCAATGTCTGAGCTCCACATTCCACATAGGCATGTAGTTTGAACTTTATAAGGCACATCACTACATGAAGTTCACACTTTGCGAAGTGCTATGTATAGTATAACATTTTTTCACTTCACCCACATCTAGCAACCACCTTCCTGAGAATCTTAAGCAGACAGGGAAGATTTTGAGACAGACATGTTATTCGTGAGCATGTCAGGGTCCAATAATTACTTCTTCAAGAGGGGCTTCACAACTGACAATTTCAGGGCAGCTGGAAACACACCCTCTATCAAGGAACACCAAAAAATCTCTGTGGCCCAGACTCATTGCCTCCTGGCAGCCTAGAATCAAACAAGTTAGGCCAGGATCCAGTACACAGTAGGCAAGATACAGCCCTGAGATCACCCAGATCACCTTATCCACCAACACTGGCTCAAACTCACCCCTAGGCTAGAGCTTGCCTCTGTCCATATTTGGATGGACATCACTGGAACAGAACTGGCCACTAATGATGATCCCTCTCCAAATAGAGTCAAATCTTGTTCAGGAAGAACAGATTAAACTTCTCACAGTCAATTGTTGAAGAGACGCTTCTGTATCCAAGCCAGGAAGGATTTAACAACATGTCCATGGTACAGAAGAGTTGGGCTGGCCTGTTCTTCCTGGAAGCAATCAACCATGAAAGGAACATTGTCTTTTTCATGATGCTAGTCCATGGATACTCATGATAGTGAGTGCTCAGCACTGATATTTCCACCTCAGAGCAGGATTTCCTGCCAGAATGCTCCAACCTCCATCCCTTTGTCCTCAACCACCTCCGTTCATCACAAAACCATGGTGAGCTATGGTGAGAAATTAAGGAATGAACACAGCCGAGTGTGAGAGAGCGTAAGGTGGCTGTAAGAGCCATGTTGTAGCTCTCCATGGCTTTTTCATCTCCCTCATCACAAGCTGTCAACATACTCAAGAGATCCACTTCCTCCAGGAGTTTGCAAGGCTCCAGATTTGTTGTTGAACAGAAGCAAATCATCTCTACAGGAGGAGAGTTAAAATGAGAGGACCACAGAGGAACTGAATGGCATGATGATCTAACCAACTAACCGAATTAACCCTGATGTTGCAAATGTCACGACCCAATGAAAAGACCAGGTCAAAGGCATGGTTTAACTTTTCAGTACCCCATGATTCAGCCTGAGGATGCCACAAAAGGCCTGATACAGAAACAAATTACCTGGTGATGATCAAGCCAGGTAATTCTGAAGAAATGGATCGACTACAACCCAGTATCATAGTTGAACTAACAATTAGCAGAGCTGCTTGCAATAAGTTATTAGACATCTGTCTAGACAGGTGTTGTGCCAGAGGACTAGAAAGTGACCAGTGTGATCCCCATCCTCAAAAAGGAGGCACAGGCAGACCTAGCAACTACAGACAAGCCAGCTGGCTGTCATTTCTGGGCAAGGTCATGGGTGCAGTTATCAGGGACAGAATATGGGCAACTTAGTTGAGGCCAAGACTATTGCCCAATCTCCACATGAATTAATGAGGGGCAAGTCATGCTAACCCAACTGTGGGGTGCCCAGGGAGGTGCATGGGGCAAGCATATAAATGTAACCTTTCTGCACTTCAGCAGTGCCTTTGATGTTGTGGCATATGAGAAGTGTGATATTCATGAGGCATACACACAGCTCATAGCTTCTGCATTGTGGAGTCAGTACTTTGTACCATAATAGGAAAATGCATATAAATGCAGTTCATTGTGAACATGGCACCTTGTAACATAACATGAGTGTGCTATGGAATGTAGTGCACTGTGGTGTTGGCAAATTGTGCCTTAACATTAGCACACTGCTGAATGAAGTGCACTGTGGAGTCAACACTTTGTAACATAACATGAGCATGCTGCTGAATGCAGTGCACTGTGGTGTTGGCACCTTATATCATAACATATGCATCCTGCTGAATACAGGGCATTGTGGAGTAGGCACCCTGTACCATAACATGAGCATGCTGTGACTGCAGTGCACTGTGGAGAGGACAACTTGTATCATATCATGAGCATGCTGCTGTATGCAGTGCATTGTGGAGCAGGCACCTTGTACCATAACATGAGCATGCAGCTGAATGCAGTGCATTGTGCAGTCAGCAGCTTGTACCATAACAACAGCATGCTGTGGCTGCAGTACAGTATGGAGACTGTACCTTTTACATAACATGAGCATGCTGCTGAAGGCAGTGCACTGTGGTGTCAGCACATTGTACCATAACATGAACACAGTACCAAATACACACATTTTGGAATCAGCATCTTGTACCACAACATGAGTATGCTGTGACTGCACAATACAGTGCATTGTGGAGCAGGCACCTTGTACCATAACATGAGCATGCAGCTAAATGCAGTGCACTGTGGAGTCAGCAGCTTGTACCATAACAGCATGCTGTGACTGCAGTGCATTGTGGAGTCAGCACCTTGTACCATAACATGATTACGCTACCGAATACAGTGCATTGTGGAGACTGTACCATTTACATAACATGAGCATGCAGCTGAATGCAATGCATTGTGGAGTCTGAACATTGCACCATAAAATGAGCATGCTACTGAATGAAGTGCACTGCAAAGTCAGCACCTTGTACTGTAACCTGAACACACTGCAGAATACAGTGCATTGTAGAGATGGCACATTGTACCATAAAATAAGCATGCTGCTGAATGCAGTGTAATGTGGAGTTAGCACGTTCTACCATAACATAAGCATGGTGCTGACTGCAGTGCATTCTGGAGTTGGCACCTTGTAATGTAACATGAGCATGTTGCTGAATGTAGTACATTGTGGAGTTGGCACCTTGTATGGTACCATAGCATGAGCAGGCTGCTGACTGCAGAGCACTGTGGAGTTGGTACTTTGTCACATAACATGAGCATGCTGCTGACTGCAGTGCATTGTGGAGTCAACACCTTGTAACATAACATGAGCACGCTGCTGACTGCAGTGCATTGTGGAGTCTACACCTTGTAACATAACATGAGCATGCAGATGACTGCAGTACATTGTATAGCTGGCACCTGGTAATATAACAAAAGCATGCTGCTAAATGCAGTGCATTGTGGAGTTGCCACCTTGTACTATAACATGAGCATGCTAATGAATGCAGTGCGCTGTTGAGTTTGCACCTTCTACCATAACGTGAGCGCACTGCTGACTGCAGTGCATTGTGGAGTCAGCACCTTGTAATGTAACATGAGCACACTGTAGAATGCAGTGCACTGTGGAGTTGACACCTTCTACCATAACATGAGCACATTGCTGAATGCAGTGCATTGTGCATTTGACACCTTGTACCATGACATGAGCACACAGCTGATTGCAGTGCATTGTGGAAATGGCAACTTATACCATAGGATGAGCACACTGTGGAATGCAGTGCATTGTGGAGTCAACAATATGTCCTATAGCATGAGCATGCAGCTAAATGCAGTGCATTGTGTAGTTGGCACCTTGTACCATGACATAAGCACACTACTGAATGCAATGCAATGTGGAGACTACAACTTGTACTACAAACTCTGGTCAGAGCCAATATTACTGTGGCAAGCTTTTAGGAGTGTCAAGAATGGTGAACAGAATTTGCTGTGCTCTCACTGCACAGGAGTCAGCCGTAATACTGCAGCAATTACAGTACTGTGCATGCATGATACTCGCACATGTGCAGTCTGCACCTTGTCAGCCTTGCACAACATGGCGGTGCTGACATAACTACGTGTAACAACCCAGTCCCCTCAGGTTACTAGAATCCCATTAATACTAGCCTTAGGAAGGTAGGAAAAGGCATCCGGTGGGGAGCTCATTATGGGCTTTCTACATTATGACATCATTGGTTACTCAGCTAGCCTGAGAGAAGGATTATTATATAATTTAGAACTCTTGCAGCAGCATATTCATTTTAGAGTCAGCTGCTCTCTGGGAGCTTAGATTGTTCATCACTAAGTTCAAGTGTGGCAGTCAGAGTGGCAGGAGGTCTGCCATTGGGGCTCTTTCAAAAAGAACCCTGTTATTTTTCACTCTAGTTTGGTAAAATCTTCATTTTGCCTGCAGAACTCTTTAGTTTCACTCCAGGGGGAGTGAGAGGAAATGCTGTTCTTGTAGATGCAAGGGGCAATCCCCTGAAGTTCCTGAAGTTCACAGCTGCTTTAAGGAACAACAATGACTAGAATCTGACAGCTACCAGAGAAAGAAAGGTGCCTTTTGTCTTTTCCATGTCTGGGAGGAAGGAACAACTAATCTGTGATTACAGATTTTTAGACTGTTCACTCAGGGAGTTATCAGATATGTGTGTGCTCTAAATAAGGCTAAATCACACTGGTCAGGACCCCTTTCACTGCAACTGTGCTGAACTGAAAGTTTAAGTTGGAAGTCTTTGGCAATTAATTGGGAATTGGAGACTCATTTGGTGTAACCCTGAAGGAATGGCAGAGGCTGCTTGGGGCAAAGGATGGGAGGAATGCCATCTGGAGTATCAGGCAGGGCTAAGTGAATCATGGATGGGCACCAGTGTTCCCTGGGCAAAGACCATGCACCAGGAGGATTTTAAAGTGTGTGGCACATCCCACAGATATACACTTTGGAAATGGAAATGTGTGGAAAATGTTTAAAGTGTGTGGCACCTTCCACAGATGTACTCTTTGGAGAAGAGAGAGATGCTTTTGTGGAAAACAGTACTTACCCCCTACTTCAAGTCATAATGTTCTCTGTGACATCACAATCTGTTGCCTTGTGAATAACTGTGATGTCACAAGCAGTGCATTATGACCTCGGGTAGGGAGATAGCAACAGAAATAGATGAACTCTTCAGGATCAAAAGTCCTGTCTTCATGCAAATTACCTCAGCAGTAAATAGTGGTGGGGGGGATAAAGAACTAATGTGAAATACAAACTGAACTTTATCTAAATATTATGTTTTGTTAAAGTTCTCCTGAAGGTGTCAGCTGGTCTTTAACCTTATTTTTCCTTGTTTTTAATCATTGTCGTTTACTAATGCTAGCACAGACATACACAGCTGGGTTTAAAATGAAGCTTCAGTTGGTTTACAAGTTTTCTCAGGGAATGAACTTTCAAGTCAGTGAAATTTAACCTTGGGACATCTTTCTTTTGATAGAACTTATGCTGTCTTGTTTATAATTTCACTTAACTGGCATATTAATTTGCAAAGCTGAGGCTGTTTAGAAGTACAATAGGAGTTATGCCAAACAAATGTGAATATCTCTAAAAGTATATAATTTACAGAAAATAAACCTGAATGAAAATTGTTCAGAATAAAAATACCTTTCAAATGAGCCATATTCATTAAGCTACACTAATTACATTTTTTAAACTAAGGCCATCTGATTATCTCAGTTCTCATTTTTTATAGGAGTTATGCCAAACGATATACTTACATTATCTAGAAACTCAATAGCTGGACATGCATTACCCTGGTCAGCTTTGCCTGACAGTGGTGTTAACCCAATGCTACTACACTCAGTGCTATTGCACCCAATGGGGTAAGGTAGTGGATGTGATGGTATGCTACCTTACCCCGTGTGATTTGCACGAAACAAGTGCTGGATGGGTTGCTGGCCAAGCTGCCTCAGTGGTGTGGAGGGGAATACCACCAGTTCCTCGGCCAGCATACTGTGTGTGACCTAGATTCTGGTCTGGTCATGTCATTTTGCACACTGTACACCCCGTAACTGTTAGAATTTTACTCTAGTGTCCGCTCCCCTTCAGAGTTGGATATTTTAGTTACGAGAGTGTGAGGAGCAGAGCCACCCACATGGGGTGCAGGGGTGAAGCCCCCCTCATTTTATAGTTTATTTTACTGAAATGCCTGTAATTCATATGTTGGGCATTTCAGTGATTCGGGACTGTATCTGTTGGGCAGGTTTACTCGGTATACCGAGCGTCAACATGCCAAGTTTCTAGATAGCATAGTATATCCTACCAAACAAATGTAAATATCTCTAAAAGTATACACATTTCACATAAACATCAGTATGAAAGTTATTCAAGACATAAATACCTTTCCAATGAGCCTATTCATTAAGTTGCACTAATTATATTTTTTAAACTATGGTCATCTGATTACCTAAATTTTCATTTTTCTTCACAATTTTCACCTTTTGGATGACTATATTTAAAAAAATCTAATGCATTTAGATTACTGACTACCCTGATGTGAAGGCCATTTTGTCCTGAACCACTTTCATGTTTATTGTATATTGGTAACTTCTATACTTTCTGAGATATTTGCATTTATTTGGCATGACTCCTTCTGTGTTCACTCAGAGAGAAAAAAAATGAGGTTGTTTGGAAGACTACATTTTACAAAATATAAAGAATTCAGATTAGTGACTACCCTCATGTGACAGGTCTTTTTGTCCTGAACAACTTTCACACTTGTTGTTTTTGTGCACCTTGAATAGTTTTAAAGATAATAAGATTTGTTTGGAAGGTGTGCAGATTTGCACTCAAAGAAAAGCAGATATGAAAGAAGGGAGTATTTTTTAACTGCGATAGGGATTTGTAGTTATGGAAGAATACATTGAAAAGTACTAAAAAATGTGTTCCATGGAAAGCCCTTTTTTCATGCTAAAGCAGGATTGCTGTAGGCGCCACCCACAGACATAATAACATGAGCATGCAGCTGAATGTAGTGCAGTGTGGAGTCAGCAACTTGTACCATGACTTTTTTTTAAATTAAATATGCTTTATTCAACTTTCGCATATACACATAGTACACTACATGATACAAAAGATAAAACATTGTGTAATGAGCGTATGCAGTTCAGAGGATGCTGTCAACTAAATCCACCCCCATCCTCCCCTTCCCCAACAAATACCCCCAAAACCCCTCTCCCCACGAAACCCACCCACCATCCTACAGCCAATTCCATAGAATTGTACTAGCCATAAATTAAGAACATTACAAAAAAGAAGTGTTATTCAGGTAATACTTCTAATGTTTATAGGGCCATGCTCTAACCCTAAATAAGGTAAGGGATCCAAGTCACCTAATTAAGTGTGCGGGAGCAATTGACCATAAAGTATGAAATTTCTCCCGCTTTGTGTTGTATCGGGAAATAGCATTTCTGAGACTGGCAATAGTTTTCTCAGTCCTTAAGTTGTAAAGCAGATCATTGACCCATTCCTGGTAGGCAATAAAATGCTGGTCTTTCCAGTGGCTTAATACTGGGTTTACACGCGAGTGATAAGTTAATATAATACTCCTTCTTTCACATCCACTGCCAGTAGTCCCCAACAATACATATTTGCGGGGTGAATAGGTTTTGTATCCCTAATAAGGGATCTGCCTTAGATTTAATTAGGGATACAAAACCTATTCACCCCACAAATATGTATTGTTGGGAACTACTCAGCAGTGGATGTGAAAGAAAGGTGATATTATATTAACTTACTATCACTCACAGTAAAAAACCTAGTATTAAGGCATTGTAATGAGCGTATGCAATTCAGAGGATGCTGTCAACTAAATCCACCTCCCACCCTACCTCCCTCCTCAACAAATCCCTCAAACCCCCCTCCCACGAAACCCACCCACCATCCTAGAGCCAATTCCATAGAGTTGTACTAGCCATAAATTAAGAAAATTACAAAAAAGAAGTGTTATTCGGGTTATCCACTGCTGAGTAGCTTCACCTGAGCTCTTTCCTTCCAAGACTGCTTGAAAGGCAGAGTAGAGAAACTTACCAGAGCAAGGGAGAAGGATTAAGACTTAGTTTGGCTAAGCAGATTTACTGTGTGGTGGTGTTTTTATTTTTTACTCACAGGGATTACTACTGTTTTATGCTAACATTTCATTGCTTTATTTTTCTCTGATTCAAATTGTTGTTGCTGTGTATACCTTCTTCTGCATTATTACAAGGTGTGCTACAGGGTAATGCTAACAGATTACGCTGTAATCTTCTGATTCAATTTGTCTTTTGCAAGGTATATCTTCTGTTACTGCTTTATTTTTCTCTGGAGCAAAGTGTTTCTTACAGGTATATCTTCTCTGAAATTACTGTATTACAGGTGGAGCTTACATTTTGTGACTTTTTTATCATTGGGCTAAGCAAAATTACTGTTTGACACTGTGTTGTATTTTATTCTTGTTTGTTGAAAAGGTTTGTTGTCTCAGAGGTGTTTCAGTCTCCTTCTCACATTGAAGGAGCTAATTGCTTTTCCTCCCACAGCTCTTCCAAAGGATTAGTGTGTATGTGGGGTGAGCTGGCAAACTGTCAGTAATTTCAACAGAAAGAAGGGTTAAAAAGTCAGTTAGTTGATATCTTGAGGTAGAAGACTGGTTTGCTGGCCAAGGCACCCAGCTTCACCTGAGCTTTTCTCTAAGACTGCTTGAAAGGCAGAGTAGAGAACTTACCAGAGCAAGGGAGAAGGATTAAGACTTAGTTTGGCTAAGCAGATTTACTGTGTGGTGGTGTTTTTATTTTTATTTTTTACTCACAGGGATTGCTACTGTTTGTTGCTAACATTTTCATTGCTTTTATTTTTCTCCTGATTCAAATTGTTGTTGCTGGTATACCTTCTTCTGCATTATTACAAGGTGTGCCTACATAGGTGAAAGCTAACAGATTACTGCTGTAATCTTCTGATTCAAATTGTCTTTTTGCAAGGTATATCTTCTGTTACTGCTTTATTTTTCTCTGAGCAAAGTGTTTCTTACAGGGTATATCTTCTCTGAAATTACTGTATTACAGGTGGAGCTTACATTTTGTGACTTTTTATCATTGGGCTAAGCAAAATTACTGTTTGACACTGTGTTGTATTTATTCTTGTTTGTTGAAAAGGTTTGTTGTCTCAGAGGTGTTTCAGTCTCCTTCACATTGAAGGAGCTAATTGCTTTTCCTCCCACAGCTCTTCCAAAGGATTAGGTGTATGTGGGGGTGGAGTTGCAAACTGTCAGGTAATTTCCAACAGAAAGAAGGGTTAAAAGTCAGGTTAGTTGATATCTTGGAGTAGAAGCTTGGTTTGCTGGCCAAGGCACCTAACTTCACCTGAGCTCTTTCCTTCTAAGACTGCTTGAAAGGCAGAGTGAGAAACTTACCAGAGCAAGGGAGAAGGATTAAGACTTAGTTTAGCTAAGCAGATTTACTGTGTGGTGGTGTTTTATTTTTATTTTTACTCACAGGGATTGCTACTGTTTATTGCTAACATTTCATTGCTTTATTTTTTCTCTGATTCAAATTGTTGTTGCTGGTATACCTTCTTCTGCATTATTACAAGGTGTGCCTACAGGTGTGCTAACAGATTACTGCTGTAATCTTCTGATTCAAATTGTCTTTTGCAAGGTATATCTTCTGTTACTGCTTTATTTTCTCTGGAGCAAAGTGTTTCTTACAGGGTATATCTTCTCGAAATTACTGTATTACAGGTGGAGCTTACATTTTGTGACTTTTTATCATTGGGCTAAGCAAAATTACTGTTTGACACTGTGTTGTATTTTATTCTTGTTTGTTGAAAAGGTTTGTTGTCTCAGAGGTGTTTCAGTCTCCTTCTCACATTGAAGGAGCTAATTGTGTTTCCTCCAACAGCTCTTCCAAAGGATTAGGTGTGTATGTGGGGGGTGGAGCTGGCAAACTGTCAGTAATTTCCAACAGAAGAAGGGTTAAAAAGTCAGGTTAGTTGATATCTTGGAGGTAGAAGACTTGGTTTGCTGGCTAAGGCACCTAGCTTCACCTGAGCTTTTTCCTTCTAAGACTGCTTGAAAGGCAGAGTAGAGAAACTTACCAGAGCAAGGGAGAGGATTAAGACTTAGTTTGGCTAACAGATTTACTGTGTGGTGGTGTTTTTATTTTTTATTTTTACTCACAGGGATTGCTACTGTTTGTTGCTAACATTTCATTGCTTTTATTTTTCTCTGATTCAAATTGTTGTTGCTGGTATACCTTCTTCTGCATTATTACAAGGTGTGCCTAAGTGTGCTAACAGATTACTGCTGTAATCTTCTGATTCAAATTGTCTTTTGCAAGGTATATCTTCTGTTACTGCTTTATTTTTCTCTGGAGCAAAGTGTTTCTTACAGGTATATCTTCTCTGAAATTACTGTATTACAGGTGGAGCTTACATTTTGTGACTTTTTTATCATTGGGCTAAGCAAAATTACTGTTTGACACTGTGTTGTATTTTATTCTTGTTTGTTGAAAAGGTTTATTGTCTCAGAGGTGTTTCAGTCTCCTTCTCACATTGAAGGAGCTAATTGCTTTTCCTCCCACAGCTCTTCCAAAGGATTAGGTGTGTATGTGGGGTGGAGCTGGTAAACTGTCAGTAATTTCCAACAGAAAGAAGGGTTAAAAAGTCAGGTTAGTTGGATATCTTGAGGTAGAAGACTTGGTTTGCTGGCCATGCACCTAATTCACCTGAGCTCTTTCCTTCCAAGACTGCTTGAAAGGCAGAGTAGAGAAACTTACCAGAGCAAGGGAGAAGGATTAAGACTTAGTTTGGCTAAGCAGATTTACTGTGTGGTGGTGTTTTATTTTTACTCACAGGATTGCTACTGTTTGTTGCTAACATTTCATTGCTTTATTTTTTCTCTGATTCAAATTGTTGTTGCTGGTATACCTTCTTCTGCATTATTACAAGGTGTGCCTACAGGTGTGTGCTAACAGATTACTGCTGTAATCTTCTGATTCAATTTGTCTTTTGCAAGGTATATCTTCTGTTACTGCTTTATTTTTCTCTGGAGCAAAGTGTTTCTTACAGGGTATATCTTCTCTGAAATTATTACAGGTGGTGCTTTACAGGTTTTACAGTTTTATCTAACATTAGGATAAGCTTTCAGGGTTACTGCATTTGTTGTTGACTGATTGTTTCTGCTCTTACCTCCTTGTTCTTTTGGAGTCAGTGGTTCTTCTTTAGAGCGGGGAAGGGCCCAGCCACCCACCCATCCCCAACCACCCCGCTACACTCCTTTTATAGGGTACCACAGTTGTGACATTTCCTGTGGCAGAGCAGGAAGGGCGGATCAGTGGGCCTCCCAAGGTGATCTCATTTACAGGGGTCATTAGTAATTTAACTTGTTATAACAAGTTAAACAAAGCACAATTAAACCATTACTTGCATTTTTCCTTCTAATTACTCTGACTAGGGTTACAAACCCAGCAACTTATTTGGAATGGATTTCATTAACTGCAGGTACTGTGGAACAATTTTCAGAAGGACAGTCTTACAGGATTTAGGACCTTGTCCTACATGCTGGGCCTTTGGAGATCTTGAGTCTCAGCTCCAGGCAGCATGGGCAGAGATTGCACGCCTCAAATTTCATATTGAAGAGGAAATACATAATAAGAACCACCCGCCATTTCCCCAGCATCCAACAGAAAACCTCAGGCAGAGGGTAGTTGGTCCAGGAGGTTGGCAGGTGGTTAGAGGGAGCAAATCAGGTGCCCCATCACTCTCGCTCCAAACACATTACCCAAAACCATATAAACACTACAAACAGGTATCTGCCTCTATCTCTGAAATCAAATAAAGAGGCAGAAGACACTGCAGAGCAGGACACTGCAGCACAGAAGCTAGCACAACAATACTCACCCAAATCAGGAACCAAAACTAAACAAGCACAAAGATCCAAAAACTTCTGATCATAGGAGACTCCATGATTCGGGAGTTGATACCCATCTCCAGCCAGGGTGATGGTCAGATGTCTCCAGGTACATCAGCATGGAGACACTGACCGACATAAAATTGTTCACAAAGCAGGAGAAAACATTGATGTCCTAGTACACATAGGGACTACTGATCTCGCCAGCCGGTCAGTTGTGGAGACCAAGGAACACCTGACTAGGCTGGGTGACAAACTATCATCTATTTCGTCTGCATCTCCTTCTCGAGATCCTGCCAGTCTGGGAGAAGGGAGCAGATGGACGGAAGGTCAGAGAAGGGAGATAGGGGAGCTAAACACGTGGCTCAAGGACTGGTGCCAGGAAAAGGACACAGATTTGTAGGAACTGGCAACAGTTCTGGGAGCGAAAGTTCTTAAATTTGATGGACTGCATCTGACTAAAGAGGGAGTCAGTGCATTGGGGCAGAAGTTTGATCGCCTTTAGAAGAATATTTAAACTAGCAAATGGGAGAGGTGCAGCACCATACGCCGAATGGGGAAGAACACCTCCCCCTCAGCTAGTGGTCAAACAGGAATTCAGTGTGTTTGCGTTCATTTGCATCACCAGGTAAGAAAAAGGTTTGCTCCCCATACGATGCACAGGGTATGCCAAACTTCACCCAACAACTAACACACCAAAATCTGGCCAATGGAAAATCATACACAAATGCTCACAGCCGGGAAATAAGATCCCAGACCTGCAGGCAATAATGTCAGAGGCTAAACTGGATATAGTAGCAATTAGTGAGACGTGGGTTTACCAGCAACCACACTTGGGAGACTTCATGTACCTGGCTATGTATTGTTCAGAAGAGACCGAGGTGCAAAAAGGGGGAGGGTGGCCCTGTATGTTAATAGAAAATATCAAAGCTACAGAAATTCAGAATACACATAAGGCCAGAAGAACTGTGGGTCACCCGGAAACAGGAAATGGGACAGCCATATAAGAACTGGGGTTGTCTACAGGCCCCAGACCAGAGGGAGGACATAGACACATTACTGTTAGAAGATATACAAAACATGACAGCTAAAGGGGAGGTTCTGATAATGGGAGACTTCAACATGCCAGATACAGATTGGTCAATACCAGCAGGAACATCTGCCAGAACTAGACTCATAGTGGATTCCCTGCAGGAGGGCCTCAAACAACTGGTACAGCAACCCACAAGAGACAGGGCTATCCTAGATCTAGTACTGACTAACAAAGAAGGATCACAGATCTCCAGGTAGAAGGTCACCTGAGGGCCAGTGACCATCACATGGTATGGTTCAATTTGGCACTACATCTAAATCATCCCATTCCAAAGCAAAAATATGGGACTTCAGAGGAGCTGACTTTGATAAGATGGCCAACAGAGTTAAGCTAGCCCTGGCAAAAAGAAACACAGGTGAGGAGGTACAGGCAAAGTGGGCAAGCATTAAGGATACAATACTTGAAGCAACATCCCATTGTGTTAGACAGAAAAGGAAGTGCAAAAGAAGAAGGAAACCACTCTGGTTCTCAAATACAGTAGCAGAAAAGGTCAGAGCCAAAAGGCTGGCCTTCAGAAAATATAAGGGAACACAGAAGGATGAAGATAGGGAGGCATACCAAACTGCCCTAAGGGAAGCAGGGAAGGCAGTAAGGCAGGCAAAGTCCCAAACTGAGGAAACACTAGCACAAACAGTAAAAGAAGGTGACAAGACTCTCTATAGATACATTAGTGAAAGGAGAAAGTCCAGAGGGGGTATTGCTAAGCTTAATGGAGAAAAGGGAGCATGTGAGGAGGAGGACCCTGTAAAGGCATCTATCCTAAATAGATACTTTTGCTCAGTATTTACTGAAGAGAAGGTAGGCAGGGCCCACAGCTCAGCATCATGGACACAGGGGGAGGGAGGTGAGCAATTAATCCTTCACAAAAGAAAGGGTCCTACAAGAGCTTGCTAAGCTCAGGGTGGATAAGGCAATGGGACCTGATGGCATACATCCCAGGGCATAAGGAGCTAAAGGAGGAACTAGTAGGCAGTTAGCAGAATTGTTTAGTGAGTCTCTGAGCACAGGAGAGGAGGTCCCAGAAGACTGGAGAAGGGCTCATGTGATCCCACTCCACAAGAGTGGTAGCAGGGAGGAGGCGGGGAACTACAGACCAGTCAGTCTTACCTCAGTAGTGGGCAAGATTATGGAGGCACTCCTTAAGGAAAGGATAGTGCAACACCTGGAATCCATAGAGGCACAGGATCCAAGACATCATGGGTTTACAAAAGAAAAGTCCTGTCAAACTAATCTCATAGATTTCTTTGACTGGGTAACCAGAGTGGTGGACCAAGGGGGAGCAGTTGATGTCGCCTACCTTGACTTCAGCAAAGCTTTTGACACTGTTCCACATAGAAGATTGATAAATAAGCTAGGTAGGCTCGGGTGGGCAGAAGTTGGTCAACTGGGTGGCAAACTGGTTGACTGGCAGAAAACAGAGAGTGGTGGTAAATGGTATACAGTCAGAAGAGATGCAAGTCTGAGTAGGGTACCTCAGGGATCAGTCCTGGGGCCAGTCCTCTTCAACATCTTCATTAGTGACCTTGCAGATGGACTAGAGGGTAAGGCTTGTCTGTTTGCAGATGACACCAAGATCTGCAACAGAGTAGATGATCCAGATGGGGTGGGCAGAATGAGAAGAGATCTGGATAAACTAGCAGAATGGTCAGAAGAGTGGCAACTGGGATTTAATGCAAAGAAGTGCAAAATCATGCACATAGGGAAGAGAAACCCTGAAGCCACTTATAGGCTGGGAGGAGTTGCTAGCAGTCACAAAGGAAGAAAGAGACTTGGGCATCATCATCACTGATGACCTAAAATCATCCAAGCAGACCTCTAAAGCAGTAGGTAAGGCTAGGGGGTGTTAGGGTGTGATTAGTAGGGGTATCACAAGTCGTAAGAGGGAGGTAATAATCCTCTGTACAAGACATTGGTTAGGCCCCATCTGGAGTACTGCGTGCAGTATTGGAGGCCACACCTTCACAAGGACATTAACCAAATTGAGGCAGTCCAGAGAAGGGCAACCAAAATGGTGCAGGGACTGCATCAGAAGACATATGAGGACAGATTAACGAGCTCAATATGTATACCCTTGAGCAAAGGAGGAGAGAGGTGATATGATCGAGACATTTAAACACCTTAAGGGCATAAACAAGGTGAAAGAGTCAACATGTTTAAATATAAGAAAAATAGCAGGACAAGAGGACACAGCATGAGATTAGAGGAGGCCGATTAAGGGGAATGTGAGGAAATTCTTTCACAGAAAGGGTGGTAGATGCATGGAATGGCTTACCACAAGAAGTGGTGGCTATGAATACAGTGCAGGGCTTCAAACAGGCATGGGATAGGCATAAGGGAGCAATACAAATGACTATGAATAGATAGGTCACTGACAGAGCAAAGGCCGATGGCACATTTATAAGGTAGAAAAAGAAATGGGCAGACTGGATGGGCCTTGCGGTCCTTATCTGCCGTCAACTTCTATGTTTCTATGTTTCTATGTAATACTTCTAATGTTTATAGGGCCATGCTCTAACCCTAAATAAAGCAGAATATATGTAGCAGAGATCCTTGTGTCTGTCCACACCTGAAACATGTATCTCCTGGGAGCTTTCCCATTCTATATAACTTTGCAGGAGTTAAGTGCATAACATGTAATATGTAATATTGTGATAATTGAAGCTTGTCATTAGCACTATAAATATAGATTTCTCGCCATAAGTATTCCCAATAAAATCAGGTATTGGGGAAAAGTCTCTACCCAATATTGGGATTGTTCCACACAGTCAGGGTAAAATTTAAAGTATAAAGCTGCGACTAGGCAGGAAGCAGCATGTGGCTGCCAAGCAAGGGCCTGGAATTCAGAGAAGGTTTCCCCGTGGTTAGTTTCCAACTGACTCAACCCAAATCATGTAGTTAGCATATGTCTAACTTGATAAACAAAGAAGGAGTACTTCAGTGATAAGTGGAATCTCTCCAGTATATCTGGGACTGAGCTCACCTTTCCATGGGACACTAGTTCATTAACATTAGATTGCGAAGGTATATTCATTTTATGCAGGAGCAGGAGATTCTTTCCTACTTTAAAGTTGGGATTACCAAACAACGGTTGTGAGATGTCTTCAGTATGTGCGACCCCAAGAGACCTGCATAATTGATCATGAACCTTAACTGAAGGGGTGGATTAGCAAGATTAAAACAGGGGAGGGATGGGCACAAGATCTGGGGGAGCAGGCTGAGGTACTAAATGAGTACTTTACCTCATTTTTCACCAAGGAAAATGGGGGGAGCTGCATCATACATGGAAGGAGATGGTGAAACTGAGGAGGGGGGGGACCCTTGCCGATCGTTGGGTCTGGGGAGAGGGTGGGCCATCACGGAGCTAGCATAAGGGCTAGTTTTGAGAAGAATTCAGGGGAAGAATGGTTAGGGCCATATACAGTGCCCAAGATTATTTCTCTGTGGTTGAGAAGGCCTCTTAGAAAAAGGAACCTTCCTTGTGGATCCCCTATTTCTTGTAATATCTGGAAGTGGGTCCCTCTGGTAATTAAAATCACAACCCCTTTTTGCACAGTGGAATTGCTGGCTGCATAGACACACCCAACTTGCTGTCTATGAAAAAATATATTCTTATTAGCCATCAGGTGTGTCTCTTGCAGCAGTGCAACTCCTGTATGCATTAGGGCCAGATGCTTAGGAATTTGGTGGCATTTCACCCTGGCATGGGCACCTTTAATATTCAATGAAATAATTTTCATAGTCAGACTGATAGATACAGCATGTTAGTAAGTCTAGGTTCACTTGGGCTGAATATACCCCTTCAACTATTGAACAAGTGAAGTAATCCAGTGACTGGCTCTCTACCCCTCCATTCCTACATCCCAAAATAAACTCAAAATATCTAGACAAAATCCGAAGTATATTTCCCCCCTTAACACTAAACCCCAATCTGGCATATATAAACATAACATGAGTATGCCCCAATAGGTGAACAAGAGGTATAATACCCCCAGTCCTAGCGACTGAACCACACTAATCTCAGTCGGTACAATGAATATCATGTTACTCCTGAGTTTCCTTCCCCCGACCCCCAACCTTCCCCATCTCTGTACCAGACTTTAGTATAATCTGTACAAACCTTTTACAAACATAGAAACACATTTAACCATAAAGTTCTAATTATCTACTGTATAGTAACAATGCCTTAGGGGTAGGATCCCTGCATAAATAAGGAGTTTAATACCTCCTACAAAACCAAAAAGGAAGAGATAGCTATCTATCATTAGGTCTATATAACAAGAAAAAAACAGAAGAAAAAACTACCAAAGTTAACAAGACTATACAGTTACCCCATGACCGGGTAACCTCTACAATAGACCTTAATGAAATCTAGAACAGAACTGGCTACTGATACAATGCAGATCCATTGGGAAAATAGGAAGAGTCCCGAAAACCAAATGTAACATCATGTTGTTCTGTAAGACAAGGATGCATAACTTTAAATAACAACAGAGTAAGCCCTCTAAAGCATCCATAATAGTCCAGAATTAGGTCCATTTGAATATTGCTGCATAAGGGTGAGCCTCAAGGAAAACCAAATCTCAAAATAATGGGTAAGCCTAGGTAATGGTAGCTTGCAATACCAAAAACAACCACTGGATGTCACTCTGTCACAAAATGGAGCTGGAGAGATCTCAGTTACTTAGACCTGGGTACCACTTTTTACATGCTTCCCTGGCAGATTCCAGTGAATCAAATGAATTCCATTGCCCATCCCTATTTATCTGTAGGGTTGCAGGGTAGTGAGCTCTATATTTAATACCAGCAGATGCTAATTTAGAGGTCAGGGGATGAAGAGCCGATCGCTTCTGATGGACAGAGAATGATAAGTCCTGCATATACAAAGTTTCTTGCCTGCCCATTGTATTTCTGCCATCTCCTTCAATAGGGTTGAAACATGCTGTTTATCCAGAAAGTTCAGTATTCGGAAGATGAAGGGGTGAGGGGGCGATCCCGAAGGAGGCAAGGGGTGAAGAGATCTGTGCGCCCACTCAATAACATAAGTGGGGCTGTTAGGTGAAGGCCTCACTAGTTTGTCACATAGCTTTTGGGCAAATACTATGGCCTGAGGCCCCTCTTCCCCTTCAGGCAGGCCTAGCACCACCAGATTGTTGTGCCTCAAGTGCTCCTCGAGGTCTTCAAGGTGGTCTTCATTTTTTTTTGTGCCTGTGGCACAATGCGACCAGTTCTGGGTCCAGCCTTCCTCTCCAATCATCCAGGGAGGATATACAGGCCTCATTGTCTTTTGTACGGACACTGAGCTGGACTAATGACATTTTCATTCCCTTAAATTCTGAGGCGAGTGCTAGTAGAGTTTCCTTCATCAGCACCAACTCCTCAAGAAACCTGTCCTCCATAAGAGCTACCTGCTGTTTAGTTGCTGGGGAGGTTTTGGGACTGCTCGCTTTAGATCTTTTTGCACCCTTACCTTTGTGAGGAGTCGACGGGTGTGTGCGCCTGAGAAGCAGTGTCTTCGTCTCTGTGTCCATTTCTATGGACAATTCATGGGTAGTTACTATGGTAACTCTCTCCAGGCAATCAGGGAACCATTATGTGTGATTATACTGATGCAGAAGTAGAGTTAAATGCGGCTATATGATAGCACTTAGAGGAAGGGCAGGGGAGCTGTCTGAAAGAGCATCTCAGCAGGCAGCCATCGCACCGGATGTTGACTTGTATCATAACATGAGCACACTGCGGAATGCAGTGCTTTGTTGAGATGGCACCATGTACCATAACATGAGCATACTGGTGAATGCAGTGCACTGTGGAGTCAGCACCTTGTACCATAACATGAGCACTTTGCAGAATACAGTACATTGTGGAGATGGCACCTTGTACCATAACATGGGCAAGCTGCTGACTGCAGTGCATTGTGGAGTCAGTACCTAGAAGCACAACAAGAGAACATTGCTAAATGCAGTGTATTGTGGAGTTGGCACCTTGTATCATAATTTGAGCATACTGCCGAATGCAGTCCATGGAGGCATCAGCACCTTTTACCATAACATGAGCACACTAATAACTGCAGTGCATTGTGGAGTCAGCACCCTGTAACATAACATGAGGATGCAAATGACTGCAGTGCATTGTATAGTTGGCACCTGGTAACATAAGAAGAGAACCTCATTGTTTACTCTCTTTTTTTTTAATTTTTTTTATTTATTATGCTTTATTTTCCCTACTGCCAGCTGTCTGGAACTTCAACCCAGTTACGGACATCTGGCTTCCACCTCCAAATCGGCCACGACCCTTCAGTACCCCCTGCCTTACCCTCCAAGTGTGGGGCTGCAGCACAAGCTCCCACCAGTGCTGCAAATAACAGAATACATCAGAGGGTCAGCCTGGAGGCTAATTGAAGCCACGGTGGGCTTCATCTAGGGTGGCCAGCAGCTGAGATTTTTCCCTTGTTTTTTCTGGGGGTGGGGACATGCAATGATGTCCGGCGTCTGCCCCCCCCTGAACATTCAGATGCCAGTTGCTACAGTACCCCAGGCCTCCACCAGGGGTCCGTCAAGCACCGGTTGTACTCCCCTCCCTCCCGTAGAAGGGAAGCAGTCCTCATGATGCTCGATCCTTATCCTCCCTGGCTGGCCCTCCGAAGTCCCGGGCCTATTTCTGAACCCGGGTCACCGGCATCGCAAGCAGAAATCCAACTGCTAAGCCAATGGGCCAGCAATGTTTTTTCTCTTGAGACCACATGAGAAAGAGGAGGCATAATCTAGACCTTCAGGTATCTTAAAGGCATCAATAGAGTGGACTGCCAGTGGATATTCAGGCTCCAGGAGAGAACAATCATGAGGGGGCACACTCTGAAGCTGGAGGAAAACATCATGAGAAGAGAATCTGAAGCCAGAAGGATACATCATGAGGGGCACAGTCTGAAGCTGGAGGGAGACATCATAAGGAGACACAGTCTGAAGTTGGAGAAAAAAATCACAAGGGGACAGAGATTGAAGCTATAGGAAAACATCACAAGAGGGCACATCTGAAACTGGAGGGAAACATCATGAGGGAACACAGTCTGAAGCTGGAGGGAAACATCACAAGAGGAAGCAGTCTGAAGTTGGAGAGAAGCATCCTGAGGGGACACAGTATGAAGCTGTAGGGAAACATTATGAGGGGGCACCATCTGAATCTGGAAGGAAACATCATGAGGGGGCTGGAGAATATTTCCCCCAAACTGAATGCAAAGCTCACTGAACCAAAAGTAATTTAGCACCTAAGATATCCCCCCTTCAAACTGAACATAAATCACCGTGCATGGCCCCCCTCTGCCTCCCAGACACTCACCCCCAGTGCTGCCCTGTGCAGTCTCAGCTAGGATCTCCATAAAAACAAAAACTCAGAGCTGAGCTCTGGAACCATGCTCCACCTCAGCTACTCTGCTAGGTGAGCTAATCTGGAGATGCACAGTTACACACTTGTGCAATGATGTCATGCTGATGCACATGACATCACAATGCCATCTGATGAGAGTGCACCACAGTGAAGGTTTGCAGAAGTGCCTAATGGAGGCATGGATAACCCATATTGGCAACGTACAAGCAATGGCATGAATGAGTCACATGGAGCGCTGCCATGTTCCCTCCTGAAACTGCAGCACTTGTTAGCACTTCTGTGAAGAGTGCTGCCAAATAGGTTGGTGCTATATACACAATTGTTTTGGCTTTCCCCTGAAATTAGGATCCCTGAACAATCTGCAGAGCTATAGGGGGAAAATTATGATTAAACATTTCCCTGCAGTCTCTGGAAAACAAACTCAGTCTAAAGCATAAATCGAAAATGGAGGAGGGCACTGCTCAGTCTTCAAGGCAAAGAGGAAAATTAAGTTTAAGCTTTTCCTCACTAAACCTAAACAGAGAAGAACACTGCACACTGCTCAGTGTTAAGGTTTTAACTTTGCTTTAAATGCTCAGCTTCACAAGCCTCCCAATTCTAACTACATAGCCTCAGACTGAAGGGAAGGAAGGATGGGTCCATCACCAGTATCATGCTAGGGAGAGAAAATAAAAGGAATAGAAAAATAGAAGACCCTAAAACCTGTTGAATAACTGTACTTCCCCCAAATAATTGGAGGGCTCCACCTGTGGTTCAATGGGTGGAAATAACCACTCCCCCTTCCCTATTTAATCCCACACACCCAGCTCAGCATTGCATAGCAATTTCGATTTGGGATGCTGAACCAGATGTTGTGGGCTTCTGCTGCAAGCTTTTGCCTTCTTTCTACCTCCTCTGCTATTTGTAACCCTCATGCTGCCCCCGCCCCACTTCTCTCCTCCCTCCTGCTCTGATTATTTCTTTTTCCTTGCACTCCATTTGGGGTGCTCCTTCAATCTTCCCCGCCCCCCCGCTTCTCATTTCTGCTTTTCCCCACTTTGATCTACTGTTCCTACCCTCCTGCATGTTGTCCCAATTCCTGCATCTTGCTCACTCTGGTGCGCCATCCCCATTTCCTCCACCGCCTCTGTGCTCCTCCCTCCCCGATCCTGGGACACATCTGCATATTTGTACCTCTTCTGTACTTGCTTGTACCTCTTTGTTTTGGGGGCTTGCAGCTTCTCAGTCTGCGGGACGTCTCTCATCTCTCCTCTGTTCTGTCTCCTTCTACACTCTGACTGCACTTCCTGGTTCCCAGTCCTTCCCAGCTTTCTTAAAGCTATACCACATTATTTTCTGCTCAGCCTTACACCTATCCGCTGCTTATTTTCTGCCCCATCAGATCATACTTGTAAAAATTTAACATTGGGTCCAGACTCACATGGGCATATGGTATCTTTTTACCTATGTGCTGCTTACAGATAATTGTTTCTGCTTTACCCATGTGGAGCTCACAGTAGCTTTTTAGTCTTCTTAATTTAGTTATCCTGTACCTGTCTGGAGATCACAGGGCTTATTACTTTATAGTCAAAATATTCACTGTCCTGTACCTATGTGGAGATCACAGGGCTAGTTACTTTGCTGGATATTCTATTGTAACCCCTCTATAAATAAGGGTTCCCAAAAAGTCTTCCTTGAGCTTGTCTAAATGCTCACTGCCAGGCTGGTGTCCTGCATTTTTGTAGTTTAAATCTGATTGCTAGAGAGTGCCTATTTAACCTCTGTATACTGTCTTTTAAAGAACTGCCTGGATTGCAGTCATAATTATTCTAAAAGGGAACTCTGTTACAAGATGTGCTTGCTTGCTGATTATTTGTTAGAGTAGTAATAATATTGCAATTTGTTCTAACCTGCCTTCTTTGCAGCATGGACAGTTCTGTTTGTTTCCATCATCTTGGTCCTGGACTGCTGAAATGGGCCAATCAGTACATTTGGGACTCTAAAATGGAGCCTGCCTACAGGGGCTTGGTGGGGTCAAAACTTGTAGGAATTGTAGTTTTTGCATTTTGGTGCCTAAAATAACCTGGAGGAGGAGCCCTTGTGACTGACAGACAGATCAGCCAACCAAACCTTTTGGATCTTGGGGAAATTCACAAGCTCTTGCAGCTAGTTTCAGTTCTGAGTTAGGAAGTGAAGAGATAACAGCTTGAATGATTCAAGCAGCAGCCCCAGCATAGATTTACATGGAAGAGTTGTTGAAAGGCCTGGGTTTTAGCCTGCATGCCTGCCTCCTGTCCCTGAGAGGGAACGTGTGCCTTTTTCTGACTGAATCCGAACTTGGAGAGCAGAGCAAGCCACTGAATAGTGACCGGGCTCCTACCTGAAGAAGACCGAAGATTTGTTGAATCTGACCAGCCTGTCTGGACCTCCAGCCACCTCTGAACTCCCGGATTGTGCAGAGACTCTGTATTTGCGACCGGAGAGCCTTTTGCCTGGTACAGTGGAATTTCCTTACATGTAAATGTGCTGTATGCTGCTAGTGGGTCGCGATTTGGTTCCCCACTATGGTTTGAACTGTATTCTGCTTGCTGGAAGCCGCATCCAGCCCCATGAACTGAATCCAAAATCATCTCCATTGGGCCTGGGCCTTGCCACACTGGCCCAGCCTGACTACCCGCTGCACAGAGAAGGCCATCGATGAAAGACCTGCCTGGGGATCAGCCTCCTGCTCAACACTTGAACAGGAACGATGCCTCGGTGATTTGTATGGGCCCCGCTTCTCCTGGCACTCCAACTCAACAACCTGCAGTCTCAATTTCATCCTGCCTGTGTCCAGTATTGGGTATCATGAGTAAATATCAGGGTAGCTCCCTGCAACAACGCTAAATCTAAAGTGTTGTCATCTGATTCTCTGATTGCTTTTTCTTTCACAAACTGAGCCCTCTGGCTCCGGATTACAAATAGTGTGTGTTATGCATGTTGCTTTCTTCCATCACAGGGCCCAGCCAGCTACAATGTTCCTGGCTAGCTCATTGTCTTCCTACATGGGTACCCAGAGGTGTGACTGTGTGGGGACTTACAACGTATGCATAACTGTTTGATTAATATAGCCTTTGAGCCAATCAACCTGATTATGCTTCTTCCTTGTTCAAGTCCCCTGAATAAATCAGATCTGACTTTTTCTGCATTTAACCTGACTGTGGTTCCAGTTTGTGCCAATAGTACTGTACCGTTGCTATTTGCTGTGCATAACCTTGTTTTACAGGGGTCCCCAGGTCGAGCCAGAGGAACCAGCCCTGGTAGAAAGTGCAAACAGTGTGGGTACTTGTATGGTGCACAATGGGTACTGTGAAAGTGATTATCATATATTGCTCAGGTCACTAGAAGAGAAAGAGGGGGATTACAGTGTCCCAGAGGGCTGTGCCCAGGTTAGTTTGACCACTACTATCCCTGACCTCTGGGTGGAGGCACTCATTGCAGAACCTAGGCCCCCTTAACCTGCTACTAGCCAAGCAGGCAAGGGTAGTAGCCTGTGGGATAGCGCCACCTAGGGGGTAACACTAATATTACATTATCCTGCACCTACATGGAGGTCACAGGGTCTTCTTCTTGCTGCATTTATTTTCTTTATTCTGCACCTACGTGGAGGTTGCAGCTCACTGTTATCTGCAAGAAATCAATATCATTAAAGAGGCACACCATCAACATTGCCAGAGTTTTATATCTTCACCATGGCTTCTCCCAGTCCAGAAGAAGGACTTTGTACTGCACGTCCTCCTTCTCTTAGAAAACTTCAGAATCCAAATACTCCCTCAAAGACTGGACTGTCCCATGGTTGATTATGGAATTGCAGAAATTGAGCATCTGCTATTCATCTACAGATGAAAAACAGGAACTACTCAACCTCTTTGTAATAGCCAAATCCTGGAAGAATCCTCCTCTGTCTGATCCACCTTCTCACCCAGCCTCTGACGCTTTGATGGAAATTAATTATCTCATCAACCAACTTGCTACATCCATGCTCAATGTTCAATCTTGCATCTCCTTGTTGGAAAACTGTCTCCCTGCTCAACATACTGCTCAATTATCTCCTACTACAGACAAAACCCTTCAGCATCTTTCAAATCCAGCCTCAGTAAATCCAGACAATCCAGCATCTCCTTCGGGCCCAGGTATACATTCTCAATCAAAATACTACTTTACCTGCTATATCCCCTATTCATATAGTTCCCAGTCATCTCCACAAGGACATCATCAAGGGAAAGGACTTTAATCAGATCTCATTACTCATATCGTCTCATGCCTCCATAGAAAATAGGGTCATCTCTTGTGGAGACATTTCCATTGTCCTGAAATCCAAAGACCCTAGACCGTCTAAGAAGCTTACCATCCCTGAGTTTTTCCTGGCTTTTAGCTTCTATAGAGATATACTTTGCTCTGCTTTTCCTTCACAGCATGAAGAGCTTGATTCTTATATGTACATAGTGGCTGACCTCAGAGTTCATTACGGTGGGGCCCATTTTTTCTACTATTATAAATCCTTTTCCACTAAGGCTGCAGCTGCTCTCACACATTTTAACATGAGGATCAGCTTGGGCATTTTGGACAACAAATTACTCTGTTGACATTTTGCTGATCAACAAGCCCTTTCATGCCAATTGTGTGGCTCATTTCACATTTGGCATTCTTATGCCCACTGATGGTGTCCAATTCTCCATCTAGCCATCCTCCATCTTCAGCCTCGTCCTTCGCCTCTTCCTCCATATTGTGAACTATTCATAATCCTGCTGCCTGATTGTGCTCTTCTCATGATAGACTTGGCTGCCCTGTTACTTTCATTGATGGAAAATCAGTGCGCAATTATTTCAACTTGTTCAGGTTCTCTAGTCATGACTGCCGATACCTTCATCTTTGTAATCATTGTGGAGAGGCTCATTCTAGAAATATTTTGTCATAAAATTCCTCATTCCAAACAATGACAATTACAGTACCCTTCAACTCCTGTTAACATTGATGTCTTAGCACACCTGCTGTCTTCCCATCCTTCCCATTTTCTAGTTAACTTCCTACTATCTGGGTTCTCCGAAGGCTTCCATACTGGCATCTCTGTTCTCCCTTCTGAATCATATGAATGTAAGAATTAACTTTCTGCTACACATGAACCAGATAGTGTCTAGCAGTTACTACAGAAAAATCTTCACAATGGATTCCTCATTGCACCATTCCTGTATCCGCCATTTCCCATTCATCACATAAGTCCTATCAGAATCGATACCAGGAAGTTTTCAGGCAAGAAGAGGCTAATCTTTGATCTCTCTGCTCCACGGGTTACTCACACTCCCAGTACCAATTCACTGATATCTACTGAGGATTTCTTCTTATACACCTGGATCGATGACGCCATTGCCACCATCAAGCAGTTTGACTGAAGTTCCTGGCTAGCAAAGCTGATATTTCAGATGCCTTTAAGCTCCTACCTATCCACCCTTCTTTATGGCATCTCTATGGCATTGAATGGGAGAACTCTTATTATTTTGCAGTATGCCTGGCCTTTGATTGTAAAAGCAGCCCTAAGTCGTTTGATATATTTTTGGACACTCTATGTTGGTTATTTTGCAATACTGGTTGTATTTCTGCTGTCATACACTTTCTCAATGACTTTCTTCTTATAGAACCACCCAACATTCCCCCTGTAGCTGGCATGCCATCCCTGAATAATTTATTTCAGTAGCTAGTCATCCCTCTATCAGAGCAAAAGACTATTGGACCTACTACTATAGTATTCCTAGGTATCAAATTAGATTCAGCAAACATGGAAGCCAGATTACCCCGGATAAACTTCAATGGATTCAAGCCATAGTTCGCTCCTTTTCTACCAGATCCTTTGTATGAAATGAGAACTTCTCTCACTCCTAGGGTATTTAAATTTTGCAAGGCACATAATTTCTCAAGGCCATTCTTTTATGGTACCTTCTTAACGTAGCATGTGCTGTTTCAGCATTGCATCACCACATCGCAATTTCAGCATCTGCCAAGTCTGATTAGCCACATAGACTCTTTTTTTGAAGACCGGAATGCTTGTTCTGTGTTTTACAAGGACATTTCCCCTAACCTTTATCCCAGGGTCTATTCAGACACCTCTCTGAATTTCGGATTTGCTGCTATATTCAAAAATTCCTGGATCACAGCTCCATGGCCTCAAGATATTTTCAAACTTCTCAACTTTTCCACCACCTCGCCCTTGTTTGAAATTTATTCTATAGAAGCTGCCACTTTTACATGGGGATAGCTATGGTCCCTTCAGACAAAATCCATATTTTCTAACAGCCAGTCTACTGTCAACATCATTAATAAAGGCAGATCATCATCACATTCCAGAATGTTGTTCATGTGGTGACTGACTTTAATTTCTTGCTTCATAAATTCTCAGTTCGCTGTTTTCACATCCCATGTTCTGCTAACACTGCTGCAGATTATCTATCTCATTTTCAGTTTCAGGTATTTTGACTCCTACAGTAGCAGCACTGAATTAGCTAAAGGACTTTTAAAAATCCGTATTGAGAATTGTGAAACCTTTAGTTAGGGATTTTGTTTTGTTGGTTAGTGTGTTCACTGCTACCCAGAGAGGGTTGTCTCATCTGATAGTGTAGTTGAAAATCTACCAGATGGCACTTAAGTATTGTAATAGGAATTGGCCTCTTTCTGTAGGTATAACAAAATAATTTTAGAAGATATTTTCTTTAAAATTTTGTGAAGAATAAATATGGAATCTTACAAAATTGCTTGACAAATTTGGCGCTACTACTGTACATCCAGCAGCAGAACTGATCATGACTCCTCCTCCTCAGTTCAAAGATCTAATCATGACTTAAAGGTTTATCCAACCAAGCACAGAAAAAAATGTGGTCTGCCTTATTCTCAAGCACCCAGTCTGCCTATACTTTAGCTTTGAGAAAATACAGTACCTTCTGTACCATGCAGTCAAGTCCATCAGTTTCTGCCTCTATGCAACACATATTAGCTTTCATTACCTACTGCTATCAAACTCATAATCTTTCTCATGGCACTATCTGGTAATATTTATCTGGCATTCAGTATTTCCTTGCTCAATTAGATCCCACCATGGAGTCCATCCTTTCCAACTCTTCAGTTAAACTACTGTTAATTGGTATCAATAAAGCAATGACTAAAAAAACATCAAAACATCAACCTATCGATTGTCTGATATTCAGAAAATTGCTTGAATTGGTTCAAACCAGCACGTTAGAACCTTCCTCAAACCTTATTATATCGTTTATAATTTGCCTAGCATTCTATGGATTTCTTTGCCCAGGAG
Source organism: Neoceratodus forsteri (assembly GCA_016271365.2). Lineage (NCBI taxonomy): Eukaryota > Metazoa > Chordata > Ceratodontiformes > Ceratodontidae > Neoceratodus > Neoceratodus forsteri. The sequence goes on along the minus strand of CM028135.1, from coordinate 213,741,830 downwards.
AATTTACCGTATTCTTAACATCTGCTTCTTCCTTCCTTACTGTGGCACATTTGAAGAAATAAGGTGATCACTACATCCTTCACCATTTATCTTCCAAGAATGACAAGACTACACAAAGGAGTCATCATAATCTACTTTCCCACTTTCAATGACTGGTGTCTGTTCCAAGTATTAGATCAACTACTTCAGTTCCATGCCAACACCAGTTCATCTGCTCCACTGGTGCCTACCTCAAATCGTACTTCTCTCACTATGAAAGAATTTCTGGACTCTGTCAGATTTCTTCTCCAGCACCTGGAATACAATCCATTATCATTTTCAGGTCACTCTTTCCTTGTATGAGTAACCTCATCAGCCTCCAGAAACAACATTCTGGCACATATTATCAGGAGACTGGGCAGATGGACTTCTTCCTGCTTCAAAACGTACATCCCAACCCCCAAACAAGAACTCCGCACAGCTTCTCAAACCATATTCTCTTAGTATGCCCAGAGGAAGTGTAGCTTGGTGGCCATAGTTTCTCAGAGGTTTCCTCCTCTAAAGGTTTTTTTTCTCTCCTGTGAGCTACCAAGTACACTCTCTGTAAGTTGGAAGAGGAGTTATTTGCAAACTCCTTTTTCAGGCCTCCATTCCTACTAACTGCCTCTACTGAGGGTGGGAATAAGTAAGGCCAAACCAGTATAAGTTAAGTAAGCACCAAGCACAACACATAAATGCATATGCACCATTATTCCTACACATTGAATTGGAGGGCTTGTGGTTCAATAGGTGGGAATAATCACTCCCTCCCTCCCTCCCTATTTAATTCCACATGCCCAGCTCAGCATCACTTAGCTGTTACAATTTCACCCTCCATCCTCCCCCACCTCCTCCAGCACTATTCTCACCATCCACTTCAGGCCTTCATTCCCACTAACTGCCTCTACTGAGGATGGGGATCAGTAAGGCCAAACCAGTATAAGTTAAGTAAGCACCAAGCACAACACATAAATGCACAAGCACCACATTATTCCTGCACATTGCAGTAAAAATTACTTATCTTAGACACCATGCTAAGGGAAACAGAAATGTCTGCTGCACATCCTATGGAAGGAAAAAGGAATGTGTCCCCCATTTCATGCACAGAATGCACTGAAATGAGAATTATATGGCAGGTTAGTCAATTTGAAAGCTGCAGCTTAACAGGTATGATTTCTAAATTTGATGGTGCTCCCTGTCATCAGGCAGCTCAACCTGTCTCCCAGTTACACAGTCTTCTATGTTGCCTACCCCTCTAGTGGTACTGCAAAGCCTGAGTTGATGGTGATCTTGGAATTCTCATGTGCTCAATGTTCTACTGTATGCTAAGTGATAGCTTTGGGCTGTACCACTATCCCAGTAGTGGTGTTTATTACCCAGATGTATTAACTCCCCATTGATAACATGGAGTGCTACAGAAAACTATTGCTTGCACTTGTAGAAGGATCATGAGTACAAGATAGATCATTATGCATAACCTAGAAAAATAGGAGGTAATGGATTTGAACAGTATTGAATAAAACCCATGAAAAACAGTTTGTTACCCCTTGTCCATCCCTATAAGGTTTTTAAAGGTATCTGCACATATTAGACCATGGTTTAAATTGATTTATGTGAGCAAATTGTAAAACCAAACCCACTGAGTAGTACAGATTACCATCAAATGACTGGAATGCCAGTCATAAGTGAATGCAACCATGTAAAAGTAGAATCCAAACTGATTATAGCAGAAAGGAATATTAAAGATTATTTTAGAACTGATTTTGATTCCATCAAACTACACTATGGACTAAAAGATTTTTTTTTCCTATCTACTTAAAGCGTTCCAAGTACAGGTTTGTTTTCCAGAAAGAGGACATGGAAAACTGCTAATGATGGTAGAGTAGACTAACTCAATATTAAGGAGATGGACCTGGCATCAATACAATGGGCCAGATATTCAAAACTTTGCCCCTGGGCTAAGTTAACACTGCCTGGAGGGCAAATGTAGCCTGGAGCACAAAGCAAGCTATATTCAAAAGGAATAGCCCAGGGCAAACAGCTTCTGAATATAGCATGGGAATAAGGCCATACAAACTGGGCTGGGAGTGCAGGGCAAACGTAGCCCTGGAATAAGACAGCACTGAATATAGCAACCATGAAGTGCAAACCACAACAACAACACAATGCGCAGCGACATGAGGGTAGGTAGAGATGAACTATGTGGCCAATGTGTGTGCCAGCAAATGCGTGGACCTAGTACAGCTGCAGGCAGCAGCAGATGTGAAAGAACAGCAATCAAAACTGTATAATATTCCCTGAAACATTAGCGCCGCACTAACACATTAGCATGGCTTTAGCGCAGGGCTTAACTGTTTTCCCGGTGCAAACATGTTTGCCCGGTGCTAAGATTTGCCATATCCAAAAGTAACATGCAAATAAGCCTACTTACGTAGCCTCTGGGCAAACAGCCAGATTAGCATCTCATTATGCCCCAATTTGCATGCAGTTTTCCCAGCGTTACTGCGGGGTCCCACAGCTCCACCTGTAGGTCAGTCTGGAAGTAGAGGTGCTGGCCAGGTCTGACTGCAGCTCCACCTGTAGGTCAGTCAGGCAGTGCATGATGATAACTGCAGGCTACATGTAAACAGTACAGCATAGCATAACATATCGTACCCCAGGGGACAACACAGCATAGGCACAGGTGGCGGTGGTGCTGCTGCATGCAACAGTCACACTGTAGGTCATGCTACAGTGCACAGCAGACACTACAGTAGCAAGGGGGCTGATAGTGTAAGGAAAACGGCAATGCCTATGGTATGTAGGGCAGTGATGACCACTGCACTGTACACAGTGACAGGCCCATCTTGCAGGTGATTACTGACAGTGGACAGTACTATTATGCTGTTGTGTGATCCACAGATGCTGCACCTGTGGCATGGGATGCTCACAGTGACATATACATGGCTAGCTGTGCATGCTGTGGCATCTGTACAGTTGTGCGGTATGTGGCTGGGGGGTCACGCAAGATCCAACAGGCACACAGGTGGTGGGGTATTCCCACTACTGGCCCATGTGCACTGCTTAATGTGTCCCAGCTTTATGGCCACATCTGGGCTGTGGTGAGGTCTGGCCACCCATACACCCTCCCCTCAACAGCCACCATGCTCACAGTGCTGCATGTGTGTGCTGGCATCTGTTGGTCACCACAGACGTATGGTCTGCAGGTGTGTGCTGTATGGCCACACTACCATGATGTCCCCTGTGGGCCAGAGCAACCCTTACTGCCTGGCATGGCTGGGACTGGTGGCAGCTGTTGGCATCATGGTGGTGCCATCAGTGAACAGCATGTGTCCTCCATGTCTGGCATTTTCTAAGTGTCATACTCATATGTTAGGGTAGCGCAAGCCTCACAAATCCTGCACAAACACCACGCAAAGCACCAATGTCATGCAAAGCTATTTGCCCAGGGTTAAGACCAGCTTTTCCTGGGTGGTAATTTGTAAGGATCGCGCTAAGTCACGCTAAACACCTTAGCACGGCACTAACCAATGAATATCCCATAGCGCCTGTATTCATGTTCAGTGTATCCCTTACATATAATTATGGTTTGTGGTGCACTATTTGGCCTTTTACATATAGCAGACCCACGCTAATCCCATGCTAAATCCATGCAAACAGTTTGCGCACCATGCAAAGCTTTGAATATCTGAGCCTCTATCTCTTAACAAAGACAAGACTTTAAGAACATAAATACACAACAATAATACTCTAGCAAAAAGTCATAGCCCCCAAAAGAATATAAATATTAAAAATAGAAACAAATTAAGTAAATTCCCTACCGCCATGACACAGGGACAGAATTTTGAAATTTGTTCACGGAGCTTTGGTGCTGCAGCACTGTTTGAGAACTCAGCTGTGCTGCTACTGTTCATCACTAACAATAATCACAATTCACGGTTGTGTCTTGTGGAGTTGGGCATGGAAGTGAAGTAAGGAACCTAATAAATCAGGGATGAGCAGCATTTTCCACTTAATGAATATAATATTCCTTTGAGTTCAGTTTGAAAAAGAGAAGCTCAGGGTGTGGGACTGGGCACTTGTTTTTATGTGGAAAGGGCAAGAGGAGAGCCGTGCATGCAGCTAGTACTGCAGCAGTAGAATCTTCTGCCACTGCTTCATAGCACTCTGACATATAAATGCTGGCAGTGGCTCCTGTAATGGTATGAGTGAAAGTAAGTCATGTGGTAGCACTCATCAACAGCCCTGTGTCCATGTTTCTGCTCTCCTGACATTGTCACTATGTCCCTAGGCTCACCAATATTTGGGTATCTCTGTGTTGCAGGTCACCCTGTCAATGTTTTGATTGCTTAGTATTTTTTGCCAGTCACTCTTCACTAGAGTTGCTTAGATAATCCATTAAGAAAATGGATACCTCAGATTTCAGAAAAAAAAAATAGAATTTTAGATTTTCAGATAAAGGTGCCAAAAATCCCAAATCCTAAATGTTAGGATACTAAATTGGATACAGACTCAGAAATCTGATCCAGTTTGACATCCATTTTAAAAACAAAACTATCCCATGCTGTATAGGCCCCCACACAGCCACCCTGCAATGAATTACCCCCTGCTGAATCAGCCTCTAGCCCGCAGTCTCCCTTACCCTCACCAGGAAACAAGTTACTGAAGCAACAGCAATTTCCCAGTGGAAAAAAAGTGTGAATAGGTCTCTCTCTCTCACTCTCCCTCTCTCAGCCTTTCACACTCTCAAAAGGGAAAGTAAGCCAATCAATAACATGGCTAAACTGCAGAATTGCAATTCACCAAATAACTCAAATCCCCAATTGACATTGTAAATTATAGAATATTCATGAAATAGCATTTCAGTGCTTTTCACTTCGTGTCATGAAAATGATCAGCAGAATACTGATCGGTGGTTCTTTTTAAAACAATGTTTGTTTACCAGTTATGCCAAAACCACATGCAATATGTATTTCCTTGGTTCTAAGTCATAAAAAGTGATATAAGAAAACATTTCATACAAGGTTCATATTCTTATCACCCTTTGTCACACAGGTGAGGGGTACACAACAAAGGAAACAACAGTTCAAAAATAAGTAGTCATATCCTAAGAAAACAGCACTTCTGAATTTCCAATCAGTGGCTTTCAAAGTCCATACAGTTGTTGCAAAAATTAAGATAATTCTATCCAAAGATAAATGGATCACCCCCATATTGCCCTCGCTTCTCCAATCTAAGTACCCAATGAACATTCAGACATTCCAAAAACAGTATCAACTTAATCAAGATTTAGATGTCTCAGCACTATGCGGTTGTAGTATGTGGATGTAAACAGCACCTTTCAATCTATTACACAGTATTATTTAATTAAAGACAGCCCCTCACTGCTATCCTTTTATTAAGCACTGCACCAACCAACTTAACTCTCATTCTATTGCTGCCAGTTTTAGTCACTTCTTTACTGACCTTCATAAATACAGTTCTCTCTTTCATAACTCCACCTCACAAACTTCTGTTCCCCCAGCTAACATAAGGGAACATCCTGAGTTCCATCTGAAATTAGCCACACTCAAAGAGGCATGACAGCTTCTCTCCGACTTGAAACTGGATAGCTCTCCAGGACGTGACACACTAGAAACAAAATTTCTCAAATTGGGTGCCCCAGCCCTTGCCCACCCCATTCATGACCTCTTTAACCAGTCCTTCCTCTCTAACTCCATTCCTGATAAATGGAAGGTGGTGGATGTTGTACCAGTGCATAAGGAAGGTTCCAACTCTGTTGTAGACAACTATCGTCCTATCTCTATCTTATGCCCAATGGCCAAAGTCCAAGAATGCATAGTCTATAACTACCTCAGGACTACCTTGACTTTCACAACATTCTCTCCCCTTATCAGCATGGCTTTAGAAGGAAACATAGTACTCTTACTGCCCTATTAAAGGTTGCATCCAACATATTTCATGCCATGGACAAAGGCTTCACCACAGGCACCATTTTTGTTGATCTCACTAAGGCATTTGATCTAGTGAATCATGATCTCTTTCTCCACCAGCTTCTTCTTATCGGTATGGACAACAGTGCCCTGCATTGGGTCAAAAGTTATCTGACTGGGCGATCCCAGATGGTGAAGTGGGATGGCTCCTTCTCCGACCTCTGCCCAGTTACCCATGGGGTACCACAAGGATCCATCCTGGGCCCCATACTATTCTCACTCTTCATTAATGAACTTCCCCAATTTTCTGGTGGTGCTTGTGTACATCTTTATGCAGATGACGCAATACTATACCACTCCTCCCATCACAGAGACATTATTAACCGTGACCTTGCCTCTGACTTTGCTCCCTAGAAAGCTGGTTTCTTCACAATCATCTTGTCCTTAATGCTAATAAAACTAAGGGTGTGCTTTTCCCACATTGTCCTACTCCTAATCTTCCTCCCTCACTCCTTCACATCTCAACCCTTAAGGGTGAGACCTTGGAGGTAATGCACTCATTTAAATATCTGGGATTCACTCTGGATCCCATGCTTTCCTTCAGTTCCCATGCCTCAATCATTGCCAATTCTCTTAATCAGAAGCTAGATCTCGTCTAGCGTATTCATCCGCTTCTCACATCTGCCTCCTGCCAGAAAATTGCCTCCTCCTCCCTTCTGCCTCTCTTAACCTACTGTGCTCCCCTGCTTCTCTCTACCAACTGTGCCTCCATGTCCCTTCTCTCTCTCAGGCATACCACAGGATTGGAAGGTTTGCCTTGGGGCTAAAAGCTCACTCACAACACTGTGATGCCCTCTCCTCGCTAGGCTGGTTTACTTACATTGATACATTAAGGTATTCCTCCTTGAGCCTCATATTCAAGCTCATCCATGACTTTACACCTCCTTGCCTTGATGAACCCATGCACCTCCAACAAGCACCACACACCCTTTGCTCCACCTCACTTCCCCTTCTTGTCTTACCGAAACTACGTCTGGCCGCCTCCAGGAGATCCTTTTCATTTGCTGCTCTCTCAGATTGGAACTCTCCTTCTCTGACAATCTTGTATTGCTCCTCTCTTAATTTGTTCCAGTCTAAGTTATCTGCCTCATTATCCACCTCTTCACCCTGTTCTTGCTTCACCTGAATATGTTCCCCATCCCCCTCCCTTCCTAATCGACCCCTGATGTTCACTTCACCACTTAATGCTTTGTTGAAGTTATTATCTTGTGTCAATGCCTAACCCTGTCTTTACTTATCTCTTACCTGACAGACCTTGCTTAAGTATTTAATCATTGCTTTGTTGTTCTTCTATATGTCAAATGGTTTACCAGTCTGTTAATTTGCACTGTTACTGTATGTCCAATGTATTACCACTCTGTTAATTTGCACTGTTACTGTTTGTAATCCATACTCGGGTCACCCCTGAAAAAGGGACTGTATTGTCTCAGTGGAATTACCTGGTCACCAAAACTCAAATAAATTCCTCAAAGACACCAAATCTGCCAAACTTTAGTCTCGCTGTCATTAGACCAGCAACCAACAAGAGTTCTCCAGTTAAATGCAACCCAACAATTTGGTATTCTTCATTCCTTCAGATTTCCCTGACACAAGATAAGTGATTTGTCTGTGGCAAGGGTGTCTTTTTTGTTGCTTTCTCCTAGACATCTCAATGTACATCAGGTTCAAGATAATCTGCAGTGCTTCTATCTCACAGTACGCCGTACATTTCATTTTTCTAATTAGCCGCCTCTTCCTGACAATGATGATGACAACATTACCTGAATAATCAATGACATCAGTCCCCAACACAGTGCATGACTCCCACCTCCAGGTTGTTTTGTTGCTCTAGATTATCTTGTTAACAAATGTATGAAAGGCACCACTAACTTCAGTGTTCATTGCAGGTGTTTTCACCATAACCTGACAGCTGGTGAACTTGCAGCTCTTAGATCTCAGCAACTCAGGAATGGCATTGTTATTAAACCTGTTGATAAGTGTGTGGAGTGGTGCCAAAGGGTATGCTCCCTCTTACAAGTTGGGGCTGTTTTGGTCTGGCATATGGAGCTATAGAGCACTGAAGTCACTCAGCAATGCTGACTCAGTTTTTACTCTAGTCTTCCACAGGATCCCACTGCCAACTATCAGACAGGGCTTACCACCTCCATCACCTCTGTTAATGAAAACAAAAAACTCTCTGCCTCTGCTGAGACACTCATTCTGTAGTTCAACATCCTCAAGCATCTAGGTTTTATCTCTTGTTTACACTGACCAAGCTGTAATATCATGATGTGGCTCACAGTGGTATCAGTCTGTACCTGGTAGTTTATGACGTCAGTGGTATACACCACTTAAGGAAACTGGCTTCCATACCAATGTCCTGGAACCTGCATTCGGGGACCCATCCTGCAAGGAGTTCCCTGTTGTTGTGATGCTCAATTAGCCTGAGGCAGTGAGGTAAAATTGGCCACCATTTACATAACACTTCAAACCACTTTCACCAGTCAGCTCCTATGTTTGAGAGTGGAGCAGAACACCACACCAGCTTGACACCTGCACTATTTACTCAGGCCAGTGTACACTGGTGTGACTCTTCAAACTACCTACACCAATGTAGAAATGACAAGTGTAAATAGGGCTTTACTTTCACTGGCTGGTTTCTGTGGTGGGAAGGGTGGAATTGCTCTGTGCAGGGCGAAGAGCAGTTACATAGACAGTGATGGCAGAAAAAGAACAAAGGTCCATCAATTCTACCAATTTGGCCCTATATAACCCCATGACCTAGGATCGATACAGGGTTCTAACCCTCCCCAGATATCTTCCTATTTGATTCCCTGGTTTCATCTGTACCAGTGAACACTATTCTTTTTGCTCTCAATTTGTTTTAATAGCACTTATGAAAATGACCATGCAGTCATGGCCATATTGTTTCAGTGAGCCACCACTTCCTGTCCCAGACTGGTCTTAATTCCAAAATTAAATAACACTCTACATCAAGAAATTGCTGCATATAAGATTCACTGCTATCCTTCACTTTACTGTCAGCCAAGTCACCACACTGCAGCCATTAACACATTTTGCGTAATAAGGTTAGTAGGATGATAAAATCAGCTAAGGAGACTTTCTGAAATAATCATTTTTATTCCACTTGGTCTGATCCACATAAATTCTGGTACTCTGTCAAATGGCCTGCTTTCTGGTAAAGAGAAGGTTTCAATCAAAAAACTTCTAACTAATGAGGGTGAAATTACTGACCCTATAGCAATGGCAAATATTCTCATTACCAAGTTTTCAGATTTCTCTAGTTTTAAGACTTTTCCACACTGTTCACCTGAACAAGACTCTTCTCTTTGACGTGCTCCTCCTTTTTATTTTAGAAGGGTAACATGCAAGGAGGTGGAGAAATTATTAAAACTAATCCCTAACAAATTTAGTGATTGTGGGTTTAGGCTTGATGGAAGATTTCTGTGCCTTTCTGCAAATTTTATTGCACGGCCACTAAGTGTTATTTTTAATTTATGTTTAACTACTGATCAGTTCCCTGTAAATTGTAAGTGTGCTAGAGTTGTGCCAAACCCAAAAAAATCTAAAGCTGTTTCCCCAAATGACTTTCAACCTATTTCGTTACTAAATCCCATTAGTAAGATCTTTGAAAAAATTGTGTCTATGCAAATTATGGAGCATCTTGAGACATATGATTTATTGACTGGTCAACAGCATGGGTTTAGATAGATGCATGGTACTGGGACTGCCTTGGTCAGATTCACAGATGCTGCTCTTTCTGGTTTTGAATGGAGCCTAATGACTGGGGCGGTGTTTGTGGACCTGACCAAAGGCATTCAATCTTATCGATCATGGGCTTCTGGTGGTGAAATTATGTTCTTTGGAGTTCTCTTCATCAGTTGTTGATTGGTGTATAGATTATCTTTTTTTTATATTTTTATTTATTCATTCTAGGATTACAATACCTTCAAGCACATAACAGCTCTTTTACAAAGGTTCCACATCAGTGGGAATGGTGACAGACATACAACGGATGGTATTACATAAAATTTTGACAAGAAAGTATTTAAAATGACAATATGACATTAACATTGCAACTAAAATTAAAACTATGAATCGGTAGGAAATCAATAATAACTGAATAAAAGGAGGCAGCCCAAGGTGCTTTGTCAAATAGGTATAGGTAGATTTGGGTGAACAAAAGTTCAGGTAAGTGAAGATAAACAGTGGAAAGAAGGTGGATGGTGAAAGGGGTGAGGTGAAAGAAGGATAGGGGAAGGAGGCAGAAAATAGGACAGAGTGATTAGGGTGAAAGTGGTCATTCCCAGAGAAAGGGGAAGAAGTAGGTACACAAGGATGTGTCAATACTGCTGAGGTAGTGCCATATCAGATGAAACAGCCACATGAACTGTTAGCTGTAAGTTGCTGATGAAGAGTGCCTTTAAATGGTCCCACTTTAAGGAAGAGATATCACTGAGCAGCGCATTAAACCACTGTGGTGCTCTATATGCAAATAATTGTTGCCCTTGTGTAGTCCCACATCCTAGGACACAGAAAAATTGATTGACTGAACTACACATATGCTGGGAGCTGCAAGAGGGGTTGAATAAGTTTGTAACACCAGAAGGCAGAAGAGCGAGAAGTGCTTTTTTAGTTAGAAGGCAGATTTGATAGTGAATCCTCCCATTTAGCTGAAGCCAACCTGTCTGTACTTACAGTTCACATGTGTAGGTAAAGCGTGCTGCTCCAATAAGAAGTCAGCATGCTTTATGGAGTGCCACTGATATTCTGAGGAGGGTAGTGGTGGATGCTGAGCCATAGATAACCAGACCATCGTCAACAATGGATACTAAGGAGCTATAGACAGCTATTATAAAGGCTTCAGGCGTTAGATTGTGTTTATGTTTATGGAGTAAACCTATCTTGATATTGGCAGACCTGGCAACATTCTCAACATGCTGGGCATATGATAGTGAACTATCTACGGTTACTCCTAGATACCTGAAATGTTGAATTTGTTCAAGTAGGATGCCAGAGAAGTTCCTGATGGTTAGGGCACTAGATCTGTGTTTGTTGCGAACACTGCTGAACAACATGACTTTCATTTTTTTGTAGTTCAGAATCAGCTTGTGTTTCCTGAACCAGTCCTCCACTTTCTCAAGGCTGAGTTGAAGTCGGTGTTCCAGTGGTTCAGGGTCAGTATTGCAAGTGTATATGATCACATCATCTACACAAAAGAGGATCTGCTGGTGACAGGAGTGAGGGAGATTTTTAAGAAAGATGCTAAACAGAAGTGGACCCAGTATGGAGCCCTGTGGTACTCCAGAGCAGACATGTTGATGGTCAGAGGTGACATTAGGTATCTTCACCCATTGGGAGTGGCCTACAAGACAGCTTTTGAACCAGGACACAGTATCTGCCAAGAGGCCAATTGAGGAGAGTTGCTTGAGAATTAGAGTGTTGTTCACTGTATTAAAGGCCTTTGTGAGGTCTGTGAAGGCCGCACCCACCAGTCTATCTTGATCCAGAGATTGATGAATGAAACCAGTGAATTCTAGCATTGCTGTGGTAGTGCTGTGTTGCTTTCTGAATCCATTCTGCTGGGGCTCTGGATCGAGTATTTTTCCATATACTCCACCAGCTGATCTGCATCTATGCATTCAAGTGCCCTAGACAGAGGTGCAAATATAGAGATAGGTCTATAGTTTGTGTGTATACTGCAGTCTCCTCTTATGTGAACCGGGGTAACAAAAGCTGACTTCCAGATATGGGGAAATTGTGCCAGTCCCAGTGAGAGATTTAGAATCTTTGCAATGGGCATCAGTATTTCTTCAATGGTAAGGGCAACTAATTTAAGGTCTAAGGAATCACAGCTATGCCTTGACTTCCCAGGTACTTTTACTAGGTACTTCCTGACCATATACAGTGGGACCTCTTTGAAGTAGAAAGAAGGTGGTGCAGGAAGTGAATCACCTGCCCGCTGTTCAGTGTCTTCAGTGATGTCCTTGAAGAAGTCTGGTGGGAGGACACTGCCCAGGTCAGTGAATGCGATATTAAAGGTATTGACTATGGTCAATGGGTCAAGGGTGGGGTCTCTATTAATATTTAGCATGGTGGGTACAACCTTAGCATCTTTAACTGTTACAGTACATCTTTTATATTATTACAAAAATTCTTACTGTCACCCCAAGTGTTAGCAAGCTGTTCCCTATGGTACTTGCTTTTTTCAATGCGAATAGCCCAGATGCACTTATTCCTGGCAGTCTTATATTCTTGTACATCTTCATGCTTACCAGTAGCCTTTGCATGACACCAGAGGTGATCTCTGTGATTCATCTGACTAATGAGGTTGGCAGATGACCAGGGATTGATGGTGCCTCAGATTTTCATCCTTTCCAAGGGGGCATGGATGTCGCAAGCTTCATTAAAGTGCTTGATGAAGTGGTCCAGAGCTATATTTATATCCTTTGTGGCATCAAGTAATGACCAATCAATGCTACGGAGGTGTTGTTTCAGGTGTTCCAGGTGTCCCTGCTTTAGCACCCTGCTGAAAATTGTTTTGAAGGGAGGTTTATTGAATGTATTTGACCAGTTACAGGTAGTAGGGGAGTGGTCACTTAATGCATCAGGGAGAACATTCACATTTGTGATACAATCTGGATGATTGAACAGTATCCAGTTGAGAAGGCTACTCGTACCTGTCTTACAATTAGCTCTAGTAGATGACGGAACAAGCTGGGTAAGGTTGAGTGCAGAAATTGCATCCTTAAAGGAGCCTACTTTAGGGGAATGTCAGCTGACATTGAAATCACCCATAATTATCATCTCAGCATTATGGAGCAGGCTTGTAATGTACTCCATAAAGCTACGGAAGCCTGTGAATTGGTCCTTACATGGTATGTAGACGGACACAATTGTTAGAGCTTTATTGTGGGCCCCAGGTAAAACATTGATGGCTAACACCTGGGTGGCATTGCCTAGGCTGTCCATAGGCAATGAATGTCCCATGAGTGTATCCTTGATGTATATGGCACAGCCATCCCCTCATTTTGTGAGTCTATCCTGTCTAAAGATGGTGTAACCAGGTATAGCAATAGCCGAGTCAGGGATCTTCGGGGAAAGCCAAGTTTTTTCCATGACAGACAGGATGTCAGGATTTTGCTACATGACCCAAGCTTGGAGTCTATCTATCTTACATAACAGGCTGCAGATATTGATAGACACCTACGCAATTGAACCAGTCTTGTTTGCGTTGCTAGGTGAAGCAGATCTTGCTGGGCCAGGGTCAGGGTGCACATTTCCAGACCGTAACAACAACATTTGTATGAGTCTAAGCATACTGTAAAACCTTTCACTAGTTTGCAATTCAACTTGGGGGACTGACATGAGTTTGACCTCTTCCTTCTTTTTATGTGCATCACAGTAAGGCTAAGTGGTAATGACAGTGGTAAGCAGGGCCCAAATTCCCTGATGGATTGCAGGTGTACCAGGAGCCAAGAAGGAGTCCACAAGACTTTGGAAGTGTATAACAGATTACTGGTTACAATGCCAGGGTCACAGTGGATGTTGTGTAAGAAGGTAATTCCTTGCTGTTGTTGCGTAGGTTCTTGTGGTATACCTTGGCTGAACACCGCAATTAAGAGAAGTATTTCTAGCGTGGTGTGAAGAAAATCCATTGCTTCTGGTTGCATGATAGGGTTGTGAGGCATCACAATCCCACAGCACTTGAAAGTGATGATAGCAAGGGAAGTGAGGCAGGGATTACAGTAAAAAAATAATGAGGCCCTCTAGTGGTAGGTGCATATAATCTACCAATGGAAAACTAGGGAATAAAAACAGGGGGGTTAGCAGAGGAGGGCAATCAAGTGCGCAATTAGGTAGAATAGGTGGGAATAGGGGGGTGGGTTAGCAGTGGTAGAGCAAAGACAGCTTACAGAAGGCAGAGGTAGAAAGAGAGAGAATTTTAACAACACATTTACGGTTTAAACAGCAATTACAAACAGTTTTTTGTATCCATAAAATGCAGTTTAACAGTATACAAAGTCCAAAAGAGCTGTAACACTTGAATAAAGTAGAACAAAGAAAACAGGGAGGGCTAGTGAAACTAGCCAATCAGTGCCCCAGTAAAGTATCCAAATGGGTAAGTCTTATTTAAGCACTAGCAGTTGAGATGCAGCAGTGGATCAGGCTACTGTACCTTGCTCAGGTTGTCTGGAGATCCCTGGGGAACCGGGTGAAAACAGACTCCAGTGGTGGCTTTGCTTCTTGTGTCCAGTGAGGCAGGCAGTGGCTTAAAATCACAAGCCACCTGTGCTTGTTTGTAATGTGCTTTATTCTGTGTTTTGGATTGTTATATGTAGCTCTAGTCAAATTCAAAATAATACTGTATCTATCTTGCTGCATAAAAATAATGAAGTACATTGAATTAAAAAAAAAAATAAAATCACAAGCCACAATGCCGGTGGTGCTGAGTACCTTATCAGGGGCCTCATGCTGGGGAGGGAGGAAGAAAAATACAAAATATTATAGCTGAGGGGAATCGGGGGCGTAGGCGACAAAAAGGAGACTAGCGATAAGCAGGAGGACCAGGGACAAATAGGAGAGCTAAGTGTGAGGGGGGTAACAGAGGAGGGCAATCAAATGTGCCAATAGGTGGAATAGGTGGGAATGAGGGGTGGGTTAGCAGGGGTAGAGCAAAGAGAGCTTACAGAAGGCAGAGGTAGAAAGAGAATTTTAACCGCACATTTTTCGTTTAAACAGCAATTACCAAACAGTTTTTTGTATCCATAAAATGCAGTTTAACAGTATATTAAGTCCAAAAGAGCTGTAATACTTGAGTAAAGTACAGCAAAGGAAACAGAGAGGGTTAGTGAAACTAGCCAATCAGTGGCCACTGCCCCCATAAAGTACCCAGAAGGGTAAAAGTGTTATTTGGGCACCAGCAGTTGAGCTGCAGCAGCGAATCAGGCTACCTTACTTTGCTCAGGTTGTTGGGGGGATCCCTGGGAAACCAGGTGAAAACAGGCTCCAGTGGTGGCTTTGCTTCTTGTGTCCAGTGAGGCAGGCAGTATCTTAAAATCACAAGCCACAATGCCAGTGGTGCTGAATACCTGATCAGGGGCCTCATACTTGCTCAAGTTGCCTGGGGATCCCTGGGATCCAGGTGAAAATGGGATCTAGTGGTGGCTTTGCTTCTTGTGTCCAGTGAGGCAGGCAGTGGCTTAAAATCACAAGCCACAATGCCAGTGGTGTTGAGTACCTGATCAGGGGCCTCACACTTGCTCAGATTGTCTGGGGATCACTGGGAAACTGGGTGAAAACAGGCTCCAGTGGTGACTTTGCTTTTTGTGTCCGGTGAGGCAGGCAGTGGCTTAAAATCTCTATGGACATACTCGATATGTGTCTATTGGTTCTGTCTTTTCTTCCACTTCAGTCATTAACTTTGGTGTCCCTCAGGGCTCAATTTTGGGCCATTTGATGTTCAGCCTGTTTATTAATCAGTTACCTTCCACCTGTAGCCTCTGCAATACACTTCTTTATGCTGATGACTTGGTATTATTTTACCAATGCAGTTCATTGGTTGAACTCTCAGCTGTTGCCAAAATGAAGTTTGCCAAGGTTAGCTGGTGGTTCAGGGAGAATGGACTGATAATGAACATGAAGAAGATCAATTCAGTGCTTTTTGGAACCCCAAATATATTATGAGCCAATTCTTCCTTTATTAGATACAATGCTTTGGGTGCTCCAATTGATCAGATCTCAGAGTTTAAATACCTGGGTGTGTTACTGGACCCAGGACTAACATTTAACTCCCAGGTATTATCGGTTAGTCATACTATAAATCGAAAGCTAGGTGCTCTTTATAAAGTGAAATCCTTTTTCTCCCCAGAACTTCATAAAGTAATTGCTTTAGGTTCTCTTGTACCTCACTTTGACTACTGTTCAAGTTTGTATTTGAACTTGGGATCAAGAGAAATAAAGATTCTGTCAGTGGTAAATTTTAATATCTGCAGATTTGCTACAGATTCATCTTTCAGGCACCACACAGTTTACAATATTTGAAATTGTCTTTGTTATCTCCAGTGTCAAAAATCTCTTATTACTTTGGTTGTCTGATTTTTAAAGCTATTCATTTTGGTTTACAATCTCCCTTAGGAGACGATCCATGTTAGGACTCCTAAAGTCCCACTACGTTCTTCAAATGGTACAGTTCTGCAGTCAATTTGTTATAAAACAAAATCTGGTTCCAGATCATTTTCCTTGTCAGCTCCAGCATTTTGGAATAAGGTGCCAGCTAATCTCCATAATTCATCTTCTCTTCAGAGGTTTAAAGTCAGCTTCAGACAGTTTTTATTATCTAGAGATAATTGTTAATTGTTTTTTGTAATGTTCGTATATTGCTTGATTTACTGTTTGTAATGTTTGTATTCTGTGTTGGGCCGGGCTTAAAAATGGACTAGTTCCAATGCCCTAACCCGGTTAACAAAATAAATGAAAATGAAGTAAACAATTTATGAAAACTAACATCAGAACATTGCAGTACTGTGCATCTATTTCTTGGCTTAGAGTAGACACTGAGTAAAACCATTACAGAAGTCCCTCTTTCTCCCTCTCCTTCAGAAACTGGATATGCCTTCCTCTGTGCAAAGTCCTCCTTTATTTTGCTAAGTCTCTTGCCTTTGTCTGTGGGATCATTAAACATGTATGTCTTACCAGCATAAGACAGGTGTGATTTAGCTGGTAATAGCAGAGACTATGCAATTTCAAGTTGTCTGAGTTCTGTGCAAACAGCGTTGAATAATTTTCGGTGCAGTCATGTTGCATGTGAGAGGTCCAGGGAAACCAAACATCTCATGCCATCACTGAGCTGTAATTGTCCCTTAATCTTTCCCCGTTGCATAATTTGGTCTCTGATATGAGGGCCCATTGCTGCCACCAAGATGGTTCTTGGCATGTCTGTGTCCTATGGCTTTTTTTGAGAGCTAATGTGGTAAGTATTGCTAAGCAGACCCTATGTATTTAAGTCCAGCATAGTTTGAAAAAGTCCAACCACAAACCCCAAAATGTGTTATCCTGTCTAGTCCTCTGGTACCTCCATAAGATAAATATTTTGCAAGCATTCTCCATTTTCTAGTTCTTGTATTCTCATATGAGGCTTTTATTGATTTATTTTTTAAATCAAATTTTTTATTACATGTTTACAGTACAGTACAGTACAGAGAACAGATCCTTCAGATACAATACACACTTGTAAAGGTATTGATAACAAGACAGACCCATTCTCCCCACCCCTCCTCCCTCTCTACACCCACCCACATCCCTCCCCCTCCCTACACAGACATACAACCTCTGAGTTGACAAACTTTGATTAGGTACCAGCTTAATACCATTGTAAAGAATAATGGGTATGTAGGGGGGGTCCATATCCTCATGTACCTGTTTAACTTATTACTGAGGCTTGCTATAGCCTGCTCTGTTATAGGGTTGGCTAAGAATTTGTTGAGCCACTCAGTATGTGAAATATCATTACTATCCTTCCAATGGTGCAATACCACGTTTTTAATGGACATAGTAATAAGGGCCATGTGATACTTGCGATTAATCACTGAAATCTCGGAATAATCCCCAACAGACAGATTTACGGGGTGAAAAGGTCATCCAATCCTAACAAGGGGTCCACCTTTAGCTGAATTCAGCCCCATAATGAGGCTACTTTAGAACAAGACCAAAATATGTGATATAGGGTGCCTTCTACTAATTGACATTGGGTACATATTGCTGAAGAGATGACATCAAATTTAACTAGTTTCTGAGGGGAATAATATAGGTTCTGCAGGATGAGAAACTGCATAAGGCATAGCATGTCCTGAGTAACAAACTTATTACAGTTACACCATAGGGATGGCCAATCCAGAGTCAAACTGGGGAAAAAAGGAGTCCAGTAAGCATTGGGACCAAAACTATCTGGATAAGTCCAATCATATAAGATCCCATAGATCTTGGACACGGCTTTCTGGAAACCTGACAGGTGACCTAACTTGAGTGGAAAGGAGAATTTGGCTGGTTGGGGGGGGGTCTGATCCCAAGACTTTCAAGATGAGGTGTTTCAGCTGAAAAACTTTCAAAAACTATGGTTTGGGATACTGAATTTCATTATGATCTCTGTAGTGGAAAGCCAGGAGTCCTCATCAGTCATGAGGTGATTAAGCATGCCTTCACCCAGAGGGGTAATCAATTGGGCAGAAAGTACACTGTTATCAATCTTGAAGTTGGGGTTACCCCATAAGGGTTATGCTAAATCATGGGTATGATTGTACTTAAGGAAACCACTCAGTTGGGAATGAACCTTAACTGGAATTGCTATGGGAGATCTCTGGAGTCACAGCAGAAGTGCAGCTGTTTTAATGTGTAATAGTGCAGCTGGAGAGAGACCACATGATCTGATTAGGACTAATTAAATTCTTAGCCAGAGAGGTGAGAATGAGGGGGATGCTACGAAATTGTCTGAGGACAATCATATAAGATATTTAGCAGAATGACTGTCCCAGTGATAAAATGCTAGGTGAGGGAGGCGTAAGTCCCCTTTAAATTAGGGAGCTGCTAGCTTGTGATAAGCTAATCTAGGTTGTTTACCCGACCATATAAACTTTGTCAAAAGCCCATTAATTTTTTTGGACCAGGAGAGGGGGAGCCAAATGTTAAATAAGTTAAGGGGATAAAAAATCCTAGGGAACACATTCATTTTGATAAGGTTGATTTTGTCCCAGAGGGAAATCGGGAGTTTGCACCATCTGTCTAGGTCTTGACTGACAATATGTACCAGAGAATCCAGATTCCTCTTTTGGGTAGAAACAGGATTTCTTGTAAATTCAATTCCAATATAACTTATGGATTCTTTTTTCCAGGAGAGACCCATGTCCGTAATGGATCACTTAAGAATTTTATGGTTAAGTGGAAATACTGCACTTTTACTGATATTTAATTTATAATTAGACATTGTGTTATAATTCTCAATAATTTCTAACATTGGTGGAATAGATAGGGATGGATGGGACAGTTGCAGAAAGAGATCGTCTGCGTAAGCAGAGACCTTGATTTCCTGATCCAAAATAGTAATACCTTGGATCCTCCTACAGGCCGATTAACGGCGAATAAGAGGTTCCAAATATATATTAAAGAGCAATGGGGACAAGGGCAACGCTGTCTGGTACCTGATTGCAATGGGAAGAGGGTGGAAGTCAGTTCATTGCCGAAGACTCGTGCAGATGGGGAGTGATACAGTGCTTGTATCCAAAATTGAAATAGTAGGGGAAAATTGAAGGCAACAAGGGTCTGAAGCAAGAAATTCCAGTCCACTCTGTTGAAGGCCTTCTTGGTATCCAGAGGTACTAGAGCAGTTGGGAAATGGGCACCTCTGGACATTGAGAAGACATGGGCCAAAGTTTGAAGATGGTCCACAGAGGATCTCCCTTTTATGAACTCTACCTGCTCTGGCCCAATGAATTCTGGAAGAATGATACTAATTCAATCTGCCAATAGTTTGTTTAAGATTTTTATATCCTGATTCAATAAGAAAATGAAGCAGTAACTTGTAACTAATTCTGGGCTCTTGTCCAGCTTTGGTAAAAGAACAATTAGGGCTTTGAAAAGGGTCTGGTCCATGAGGGCTCTGGATAGAATATGCTGATATAGTGGTTATAATAGAGGAATTAGGTGTTCTTTAACCTTTTTATAAAAATTGGATGAGAAGCAATCTTGACCTAGGGTTTTATCTGAGGGGAGACTATTAATGACTCTGACCAGTTCTGAATGGGAAATGAGAGCTATAAGTGTTTGTTGCTGTGTTTCGGAGAGGGCAGGCAAATAGGACACTGCCAGGTATTCATCCTGAGCCTGCACAGAGGGTGGGTCAAGCATGGGACTATATAGATCCCT
This sequence comes from Neoceratodus forsteri, assembly GCA_016271365.2. NCBI lineage: Eukaryota > Metazoa > Chordata > Ceratodontiformes > Ceratodontidae > Neoceratodus > Neoceratodus forsteri. The sequence goes on along the minus strand of CM028135.1, from coordinate 213,721,902 downwards.
GTAGTAGGTGCTGAATTTGGCAATGATGTCCCTTGGTGATGTTTTCAGTGAGTCATCCTACTGGGAGCGAATCAAGGCTATGAATCTGGATGATTCCTGTTGCTTTATTCTGAGGGTTAATAGGTGCCCTGCTTTTTCTCCCTGATCAGTGTAGGATGCCTTAGTCCTCAAGATTGTGTACTCTGCCTTTTCTCTCAGGAGGTCTAAATAGGCATCTCATAACTGGGCAAGTTCTTGTCTCAGGGTATCTGGAGAGTGGGGAGCTAAATTTGCTTCTATTGCTTGAATTTGGGTAAGGAGACTGAGTAGTTTCTGTTCTCTTTTCTTTTTTCTGTGGAAACTCAGGGAGGCTTTTATTTTCTTGTACATCCCCTGATACCACTGTTACAGATTTCTCTGTTCCCAGTTTTGCCTGCTGAGTGTCAGCCGAAACCAAACGTAACTTTGTTTCCATGTCAGCAAGTCAGCTACTGAATGAGTCTACTCATTTATCTAAGTCCTTTGTAAAAACATTTCTAGTTCCTTTACCACTTTAAGGACTTCTGAGTTTGGCAGCTCAACCTTGGCTTCAGGTGGTTCTCTGAATTTTGAGCTGCATCCCAGCGTGTTTACCCATCTACAGTATACCTATTGCCATTTTCGGTCTAGTAGTTGAGGTAAATGAGTAGCAAGGTATTTTAAAATTAGATAGATGGAGTTTAATCAGAGCTGCATAAGAGTGCATCCTCTTGCATTGGTCATTACCCATGCCCACAAATCTCTGATTCTAATAAACTACAGAACAAGATTCTGCAGACAGCAATGGAAATTTAGATATGGTTTCAAATGAGATTACTCACCTTCAGGACCCCTTTATGGACCCCTAGGTAGGTGTGTCATGGCCATTAGGAAGCTAGAGCATGCATTTCCTTAAATTCTTCCACTTTATTCCATGGAACCTGCATGTAATGTGAGCAGAACAATTCTGAAAGTTCTGAAAGCCATTTGGCCTGTGGAATGGCCATTCCACCTGAATTCCTCCAGTGCTAGTCCACATTCTGCACATCCTTACTGGTTAATATACAGATGGTCAAAGTGTTCAGACATGGATTGGGCAAACATATGGGTATGGGACTGGGGGAGTAAGAGAGAGGATAGGAAGGATGGTGAGGGAACAGTGGGAACTGGGAAACTGGATATGGTCTGGACAGTAATAGACTGGTTTCTGGCACAAGACAGGTACTGGACAGACTTGATAAACTAGTGGTCTTTATCTGTCCATATTGCCTATGTTTCCATACTTAACACTGTAGAACTTGGTAGTATCCTGCATTGGCATTGCTGAGGTGGTGAACTTCTATAACCTTACTCTCTGTTCTACCACTGACACCCTCATTCCTCTCTGACTTTGCCCTATGATGGCACACTAAAACTCGGCATGATAAAATGATGAGATGTGGTGGATGAATACGTTGGTGTAGAGGTTTGAGCATCTCTGGAGGATATCCAACTAGATACTATACAAACTGGCTGTGATAACTCATTACCTTGAGGATCAGAGAGCAAGACCATGAGGAAGGTGGAATTCCTGTCAGGGATATTGCAGTGAGGAAGAACAGACCAGTTCAGTTCTTCTGCAAAACAAACATGATATTACACTCTGACTGTTTGCATGCCAGAGAACTTATTTTGTGCAGAAATCTACAAATAGTTGAGATTTGTCTTGTGTGACAAGGTAGTGACCATTTGGGGTGGATTCTTCTCTGGTAGACACATAACGTCCAGTGGTGGTCTGATCAGGATGGCTGAAGGAACTCTGATGCCAGGGACTGAGCTGTAGCCAGTTTTATACATACAGGTGTCATAGGTTGTATCTGGACTGTGATCAACTTACCGTGCTCAGAATCCAAGGTCTTTCAGATTAGATGGTGCCTGTGTGGAAGTTGTGATGCCAGTATTGAAAGGAATTACTGTAGCTGGTTCTCCAATGGAGGAGGGTCATTTTTCTGCTGCTGTGAAGAGGGTGGAAGTAAGATCCCTTCTCAACAAACTACCTCTGGATTTGAAAGTCCTATAGAAATACAGGCCTGGCTCAAACCTCCCCTCTTTAGGAAACATGCTTCAAAAATGTGGTGTCATTGCAGCTCAGGGCTCAAGTAGTGCACTTTATAGAAGCCACTATGTCTGGTTATAGACCTTGGCACAGCACTTAACTGCCCCTGTTAAGCTGCTGAGTGATTTCTTCTTGATAAAATGAAAAGAGTGAGCAACCTGAGGCTGTTCTCCCTAATTACTCTTTAGCAGCTGATGCTGTGAACTGTTTGAGTCCTTCCATTTTGGTAGAGAGCAACAGGTAATGATGAGTGTTTTTTCATCTAAACCTGTGGCTCTTAGATCTGTGGTGCCTCAGAGCTTGACTCTTTCCTTGATGCTGGTTGCGAGGCAGTATAGCGTGTGGTTTAGGGCTCTGAGCTACAAACCTGGAGACCTGGGTTTGAATTCCACAGCCCCCACTTGCATACTGTGTGGCCTTGAGGAAGTCACTTAACTTCCTTGTGCTCCCAGATCGCACCTGGAAACAAGCTTCAGCTTAGTGTGCCTTTCCTGGTTAAACAATTTCCCCTTTCATTCAATGTACATATTTCCCTTGGGTGAGATTTTTAAGTAATGCAAATGAGAGTTTCACTGCTATACAGATAATACTCAGCTGTACCTCTCATTGGCACCTGACAGAATGCATTCCGTAGATGTACTGACCCAGTATTTGTCTGATATTAATGACTGCATGGCTGCAAGCTGGCTGAGCCTAACACTTGGAAAAACTGGTGTTGCTGATTGCACAATGCCTTTATCTGACAGCAATTAGTAGTTGAAATGCCACTGATCCATTTTAAAAACATGGTGCTATCATCTGAGATTTTATGAGGTGTGGCATCCTGTCTTCTAATGCAGTCAGTGTGTTTGCAGGTACGGCCACAGTTCACCAATGAATGCTGCAGCTGTCTATAACAGCAGTTGAAAATGCAGTGCCATACAGTTGAAAGGGAGAGCTCCACTTTAGTGAGCAGCTAGCAGATACTGCGTGTGCATGCACTTCCCCCCACACACATGCACACATATTGCGTGCTAATGTGCTCCCCCCCACACACATTCTGTATGGCCGATGGGGGTTCCAAATCCCCCATCATCTCTGCTGCACTCCCCCCCCAACAGAGTTTCAGGTGCCATGCTCGGAGCTCACCCCAGCGTGGCAACAGTCTGTATGGCCGATGGGGTGCCCATTCCCCCGTCAGCTCCAATGTTCCCCCCATCCCAACAGACAACCAGGTTCTATGCTGGAAGCTCACCCCAGCATGGCAACAGTCTGTATGGCCAATGGGGGTTGCCCAATCCCCCGTCAGCTCCACTGCCCCCCAACAACCTTCCAGATGCCACACTGGAAGCCCACCTCAGCATGGCACAAGTCCCGTGTCGTCCAAGAAAAAAACCTGCAAGAAAACCTTCCTCGCTGACTGTCCTGACCTCTTCCCCACCCACGCCCACCCTCTGCGCACTCCTGCCTCCCACACCCCCACCTCACCCCATACTTACCTCCAGAGTCCAGCGACGATCTTCAATGTACCGGAACACATCTGTGCTCTTCAAAGCCGACTGCGAACTGAGGAAATGCCTGTAAGCTGTATAATGGAATAAATAGGGTTTTTTCAACTTTGATGCATATCTCAGGCATTTTTGGGAATTTTTTCACCAGATTTTCAACATGGGGTTTTGGGACCCCTCCTCATGAATTTTGTCACTGTCATTTTGTTAATCGGCTCCGAAAGGTGATTTCGTGGTCACTGTGCAGAACCACCTTTCAGGACTGATTTACAAAATGACAGTGTCACAGTTCATGAGGTAGGCCTCAAAACCCTATGTTGAAAATTTGGTGAAAAAATTACCAAAATAACTGTTTTGCAGCATGCTACAGTTGTTCTCTACTCACCGTAAGTTCGTGAATTTTCAATATTTTCACTCAGATTTTCAACATTGCCATTTTACTACACCTTCTTATGAGCAGTACAGTTGTCATTTTTCACATTTCACCCAAAATGTGTTTCCGCGCATATAGCGCACAATGGCACAGTAGGTGTGCAAAATCAATGTTTGGGACTGATTAAGAAAATCACAGTAACACTGTTCATGAGCAGAGGTGTTAAAATGGCTATGTTAAAAATTTGGTGAAACAATTTCCAAAAATGACTGTTTTACAAGCATGTATTGTGCTGTTCCTATGCACGCTCGTAAGTTCGCGAATTTTCACTATTTTCACTCCAGATTTTCAACATTGCCATTTTGCCACACTTCCTTATGAGCAGTATAGCTGTCATTTTTCACATCTTGCCCAAAATGTGTTTCCACATGTAGCGCACAATGGCTAAATCGTGTGCAAATCAACGTTCGGGACAGATTAAGAAAATCACAGTGACACTGTTCATGAACAGAGGTGTTACAATGGCTATGTGAAATATTTGGTGAAAAAATCCATAAAATGACTGTGTTACGAGTGACCATTGCGCAGTTTCCACATACCCTCGTAAGTTCATGGATTTCTAATATTTTCAGTCCAGATTTTCACCACTGGCATCTTTCCACACTTCCTTATGAACAGTACAGCTGTCTTTTTTCACAACATGGCCAAAATGTGTTTTCGCACTTCCAGTGCAGAAATGCGTGGTCATTGTGGGAAATCACTGTTCAGGAGAGATTAAGAAAATCAGTGACACTCTTCATGACAGGGGTTCCAAAATGCCTGTGTTGACAATCTGCTGTAAAAAATCCCCAAACTAATTGCATTATGGGTGTGCATTGCGCAGTTTCTATGCAAGCTCATGACCACCAGTTTTTTTTATATTTTCACTGCAGATTTTCAACAATGCCATTTTTTGCACCTCCCCATGAACAGTACAGTGGTAATTTTTCACAACCTGTTCAAAATGTGTTTTCGTACCTGTGGTGCCAAATGGCGTAGTCGCTGTGCAAAATCAGCTTTCAGCTAACAAACTGATATTGCCACTGTTCATAAGGTGGGGGTCACAAAAAAAACATGTTGAAAATTTGTAGTGAAAATGCCAACCAACGCCTGAGGCGTTAGAATTTCTGATCATAACACCCCACCCTTTAGAGACTGACAGGCATCAGGGGTGTGACTTGGGATTCTCGACTATAATGCTCATACCATTCCACACCCTGCAGCCAATGAGAGGCATCAAGGTGTGCCTTGGGATCTTCAGCCCCAAAGTTCACCCCATTGTCCTATACAGCACCCATATCACCGTATTTCCTGATGGAATGGGGTGAGCATAAGGGCCAAAGACCCCAAGACACACTGTGACACTTGTCGGTGTCTGCAGGGTGAAATGGCCTGGCTGTTATGCCTGATGACCCAAAGGCACACCCCAATGCCTGTCAGTCTCTGCAGAGTGGTGGTGGGGTTGGCTTCAGTTCAATGCTTCACTGCTATTCCTATTATGCAGCTCTCTAACTCCTACACTACCAATGCCAATACCAGCAAGCAAACATTCAGCATTGACAAATGCTTGTCAAATACCCCACCAAAAGTTGTGCATGTGGCTAAAAACCTGGAAGGTCACTCCCAAGTGCTTGCTGTCCTTGAATTAACAGTTGTTGGATGCAGCTTTTTCCACCTACAGAATAGTGCTAGGATGAAGCCATATCTATCAGGACAAAACCTGGCCATATTAGTACAAACCTTACAAACAGAAACAATTTTGTTGGCAGAGAAGGACTATTTGGCCCACCCAGTCTGCTAGATGTTCCCTGCCTAATATGTTTCCATGTACCCTACATAGAAACAGAATTGTATGGCAGATAAGGACCACTTGGCTCAAACAATTTTCCCCTTTTCCCTACCTACACTATTACCGCAAACCGTGTCCGCTCTACAGCTCTTTCTCCTCCCCCTTCCTTTCCACTATGATTCCCTTGTGCTTGTCTCATGCATTCTTGAACCCTACTGCTGTTTTAACCCTCTCCACTTCCACTAGAAGCTTGTTCCAGGAATCCACCACTCTTTCTATGATGAAGTACCGCCTCACATTTCTTCTGAATCTAACCCCAGCTTCATAGCATGTCCCCTTGTTCTTGAGCACTTTTTCTCCTGAAAAATACTTTCCATATACATTGTTTACCCCTGTGAGGTATTTAAAGGTCTATCATATTTCCCCACTCCTGCTCAATTCCAGGGTGTATATAGTGAGGTCCTTTAGCATCTCATCATAGGGCGTCAGATACAGACCCTGCACCACTTTAGTTGCACTCCTCTGGTCTGCCTCCACTTAGTCTATGTCCTTCTGGAGATGTGAACTTCAGAACCGGGTACAATACCATAGGTGGGGTCTTACCAGTGAACTATACATAGGCAGCACCACCTATCTCTTTCTGCTGGTCTAATCCCTCTCTATGCACTGGAGCATCCCACTAACCTTCCGTACCTGAGGAGACAGTATAGCACAGTGGTTTAAGGCTCTGAGCTGCAAACCTGGAGACCTGGGTTTGAATCCCACAGCACTTACCTGCATACTGTGTGATCCTGAACAAGTTGTGTAACTTCCTTGTGCTCCAAGGTCACACTTGAAATCAAGCTTTATCTTAGTGTGCCTCTCCTGGTTAAACAATTTCCCCTTTCAACCCTTCCCCCCCTACTGTTTTGTCACACTGCCTAGACACCTTTAGGTCATCTGATGTGATTACCCTCAGGTCTCTTTCCTGTTTGGTGGTTGTCAGTACCACTCCACCCATTTTGTACTCCAGTCCTGATTTTCTGTGCCTGAAGTGCATTATTTTTCACTTTTTTTCACATTAAAGTCCAGCTACCAAACCTTTGACCACTCCTTTAGTTTTCTTAGGTCTCTGTTGATCCTTTCCACACACACCCTGGAGAGTCCACCGTATTGAGGACGTAGGTGTCATCAGCAAAGAGGCAGACCTTCCCTTTGAGTTCCTCTGCAATGTCACTTATAAAGACATTGAAGAGGAATGGTCTCAGCACTGATCCCTGAGGCACCCCACTGGTCACCCTTCCTTCTTTGGTGTGAGCTCCATTTATCACCACCCATGGTTGCCTATCCCCAAACAAATTTCTTATCCAGTATACCAGATTTGAACCCTTTCCTAAGCTATCAAGCTTGCTTTCTAGTCACCAGTGTGGAACAGTTTCAAACGTCTTACTGAAATCTAGGTAGGCCATGTTCACCACTGGTTCCATGTCATAACAGCGACCAACTAAAGGCGATTGCCAAAAGGTGAAGTCAGAGCGCCAAAAATAAATTGCAGCATTCTGACTTCCTGGCACACAGCAAAATGGTGCCTGGGACTTGTATTTTTTATGTTTTATGTGGGGGATGCACTCACTGCACCACCCCCATGGGGGAATGTGCCCTACCCCCCTATAGCGATTCTCAGCTCGGTGGGGTGCAAGGAGTCGGTGCAAATGTAAAAAATTCAGGCTGGCACAACAAAGTTACCTGCGCCCGACCTGGAGCTCAGCACCCTACCCACCAAAAGCCATGAACCCACCCACCACACCACGGGGCCAGTCAGCAGCCTACCATGACACCACCTTCAAACCGCCTCCTGCCTCGCTGAGCGTGCCTACCCCACACCCCCATGCAGGTAGATGTAGCAATATCCTGTCGCTAAAGCTTCCAACCCACCCCATCTGGTCGCTGAACCTCCTCAATAGCCCCCATGACATGGGCCGCAAATGAGTCGCCATTTTGCGGTTCACTCAAGTCATGGTCGCAGATGTCACGGGGGATTTTAACCACTCCACCCTGCCCTAAATCCTTTGTTACCCAATTAAAGAAATTTATCAGATTTATTTGACATGACCTTCCCCCCATGAAACCATGCTGCCTTGGGTCTTGTAAACCATTGAATTCGAGAAGCCTCCCCCCTGCTATCACTTTTGTGCAGTGGGACTACATCTGCTCTCCTCCAGTCCTCTGGGACCACTCCTGTTTCCAATGAGCTGTTAAATAGAACTGTCAGACAAGCAGCCAGTATTTCCTTGAGCTCCTTCCATACCCTTGGATGCAGTACATCTGACCCCATTGCTTTGTCCACCATTAGATTAGCAAGACCCTTCAGTACTCTTGCCTCCAAGAAAGGTCTACTGTCCACCTCCAGCCCTCCAAAGCTTTTGTCACTCTTTTGTGGACCCTTCCTTTCTCCTTCCTCTGTGAACACTGAACAAAAGTATTTGTTCAAGATGTCTTTCTTTTCTTGGTTGCCCCCTTGCAGTCTCCCTTTCCCTTTTTAATCTTACAGTCCCACCCCTGGTCTTCCTAACTGGTCTCTGATAACCCTTCCTTTTCCTTTCTTATTTTCTAACACACCCTTAGGTCTATACCATGCATGCTTGAAGCACCTCACTGTTTCTGCCTCCACCATTTCAGCTGGCAGTCTGTTCCAGGCATCTACCCCCTTTTCATGACATCCTGATAGGACTACTGTGGTACTTTGTGTACCTAGGGCTTACTGGGTGTTTAGTACATTCACTGTAGCTAGTGCAGGTTGACAACTCAATTAGTACCCAACTTAAGCAACTTGGAACAAATGATGCTAGTGTTGCATGAGCTGCACTGGCTGCCAGGGAGGTGGGGCATCATCTTCAAGGTTTGTTTGATTACATCCAAGACAATATGTGGTATGAGTACTAGCTATTTAGAGGACCTATTGAGACTATGCAGCCTGGTCCAGCACCTTCGTCCAGCTAAAGACTTGCTTGTTGTATCCTGATATCATTCATCACTGCACCACTTACTTGGAATCCACATCAATATCATTTATGCACATGTGCTTCAGCAGAGTGTTTTAAAAGGATCTGTAAACCTTTCTTCAGCCAGATTTTCAGCTTTATGATTGCTAACCAGGTAATGATGACACTCAGGGGCATATAGTTTGAACTGTAGCTTATGTATTGACAATAGTTAAATGTACACTACGTTTTAGCCTCTAAAGTGCTCTGAGGATTCTGAAAGGGGGCTCTAAAAATATAAATATTGCCTTTCCTTTCCTGGTCATCTATCGATCAAATTTTCCTAAATTATATGTTTTCTAAGTTGTTCTGGAAGCTCTGATTGCATAAGAGAATCCCTCCATGTAATGGGACTTCTCTTTAGCTGACTAGTTAGGGCAGCTGCCTTTGAAGGTCAGGGCTCAACCTGGGATTCACAGCAAGGGCTTGTGCTGAGTTTGCCCAAAGAAAAGCAGTGAGATAACAAAATAATACAGTAGATTAATGATAAAATATCACAACAAATACATTTCCTGGAATACTAACCACGGCACCGATTCCACAGATGAAGTTTAGAATATTGAGAGCTCTCGTCCACATCCTGTGGCTTTGGTTTAACTGAATTCCAGCCTACAGAAACAAGGAAATGAAAACAAAAAAAATCAGCATGGTGAAATTATTGAGGAATAGAGACATTTTGAGGTTACCAAGAGTGCTAGTCAAAACTATAGACCAATGAAGAGATGGCAGGCAGGGTTCTTGCTCTAATATACATTATTATATAACAAGCACTCACAAGCAGTCAGCACTTTCCTTCCCTCTGCTCATGACACACTTTTATTCTGTGAAGACTGTGTCATGTGCAGATGCCCTGATAGTGGGCACATTCCAGGGCAATTTAAAAAGAAAATTAACGTATTAATAATTAAGCTTGATTATTAATATATTAATACCATCATGGACACCACTGTAACAACTGTAAGAGTGGTCTCACTTACATTCTTAGGGTATCAGAACCTTCAGCTTCCATTCACATTTCTCATACTCTAAGAATGCTTGTGAGACCCCTCATACAACCATAAGAGTGGTCTCCAGGGTGGTATTTGCATACAGTGTTAGTTAACCACAGGTATAGTAGTCGTGTGGATCTTCTTCAGATAAGAACTGTAAAAAAAAAACAGTAATGGAAATGTTGATACTGGTCATGGAAAATTGTGCATATATAATGAATAAGGAGGTATTTAGAGTGAAGCTGAATCATCAATCAATCAAAATCTTTATTTAACCAGGGGATCACCGTTGAGCAATACTAATTTTTGAGGTGGACCTGGATTATTCAGCAAGAACAATGTAACAAAAAATACAATATACAATATATCAAGGAACAAGAAGTCATACAATATATACAATAAGTAAACAGTAGGAGGCATTGACATTAAGAAATGTCTGAAAGGATATAGGTCAAAGGATACAATATTTATAATGAAACACAACTATACATGTGTGTATGTATATATTATAGCGGCACGGTCACACCACTGTATTTAGGGTTGAGATGTCACTTCTATGTTAAAGTCAAAATTGTTTATGTTAATAACTTTGGAACCATTTAACAGACTTGCTTGAAATTTGGTACGCATGATGAGACATGGTAGATCTCTTGATTTGCCAAATTTCATTTTGGTCGGACTTACGGTCTTTGTGCACAAAAACGCTGAAAAATGCAAAATTATTCAGTTTTGGAGGCAGCTTTTGGGATATTGTCCATGAAGCTGTATGGCCGTTGTGTGGTGTGCCACTCTGTGACATGATACATTTGAAAACGTTTCACTGGCTGAACATGCCGTCTTTCATTTGATGAAAAAATATTGAGGCATTCAAAAGTTATACCACTTTTAAGTTCCCATTATAAGTCAATGGGAAATATTATATGGTTATTTTGTGAACAAAGAATGGGGTTTTGGCCATGTGGTTTGTCCTCACAATCAAAAAATTTGCAGGCTCACAATCAAAGATTTTTTGATCACGAGGGAGGGACTAGATGGCCAGATTTGGAGGGACCAGATAGCCCAATTTTAACAACTTTTAAAACTAAATATCTCAGAAATGCTTTGGTCTTTTAACTTGACATTTGGAGGGTGCTGACAGGATGTCTGGTAGATGTAAATTATGGTACTTAGGTGTCAGAAAATATATTCATTGCGGAGATATGGCGTGGCACAGTTTATGTTTTGTGGACAGCGTTTTGCATTGTGGTAGTGGCTTGAAATTTATAGGGTAGCTAGCCTTACTACCATGGACGTACTTTTCAGTTGTTAGGTGTGTAAAATGTAAACAGGTGCAGAATTCTGCCACTCTGACCAATAAAAATCTCAAACTTTAAAATGTTATATCTCGGACACAGTTTGGTCTCTTAAATTGAAATTTGCAGGGTGTTGAGGGGGATGTCCTGTACATGTGAATTATGGTATTTAGGTGTTGGAAAATTAGGTTGCTGCTGAGATATTGTGTGATGCACTTTACATTTTGCATATAGCGTTTTGCATTGTGGTAGGCACTTTTAACGTTAAACCTCACATTTTGCACGTTAATAACTTTGCAACCATTCAACGGATTTGCACAAAATTTGGAATGCACAGTCTGGTGTAGTAGATCTCTTGACTTACTAAACTATGCTTCAGTTGGACACATGTTTTTTGCGGAGCGAAGTGCCAAAAATGGACTTTTCGCCACTTTACGGCACTGTTTGTCCGTGGTGCTGCGCAGACACCATGTAGGTCATTGATCCGAAACTTGGGACATGAAAAGAGCTTGGGTCAAGAAACATGCTGCTTTTTGTTTGGTGAAAAAATATTAATGTGTTCAAAAGTTATTACAATTTGAAATCCCCATTATATCCTATGGGAAAATGTACAGTATACGTATTTTTGGAATGCTAATGAGAAAGACCAGATGGCCCAAACTGAGATGATCATATCTCAATATCAGTTTGGTCTTGTTACTTGAAATTTGCAGGATGTTGAGGGGATGTCATAGAGATTTGAACTATGCTGTTTAGGTGTTGGGGAAATAATTTGTTGCAGAGATATTCAATTACATAATTGACATTTTTCTCTTAGAATTACATTGCAGGCTGTGTCATGACTTTCAGCACCGTTATCTCGGAAATGAAGCAAGATACAGACTTTTCGCTACAGGTGGCTTAGGTCACTTTAAAGTGACCTAAGCCACTGGAAAAAGATCTGACATTTTAGAATAAGCCTGCAGTGGAATTTTGTTTGTACATTGCATGGTTCATGAGATATTGTGAAAGTACTCTCACAAGGGTTAAAAGAGTGCCTGCCCAGTGCTTTTTGGTGCCCATGGCTCAGAAATGATGTAAGATATGGGTACAGTATGTAATGTTCTGTAAAGTACGTACTGTCATGATTACAATGATGCTATAATTTTTTTTCTAGCTCTTACGGTTCCCAAGATATGCGCAAATTACTGTTACAAGGGTTTGGTGCCCTATAGTGCTGCTGCATGACTCTGTAGCTTTGCATAAGTGGGAGCATGGTCCCAGATGCATATTGTTATGCAAAAATTGGCAACTTGGTGTGAGCTGGGCTCTGCACTTCCACCAATATGTGTTTTTTTACTACTTATATTACATTTTTTCAAAAAGTAAGGAAATTCTATGCAAAAAACTGTGTTAATGCTTCATTTAGGGTTAAAGCAAAAAAGTCAGGATATGAGACATTAGGGTTGAACCTCTAACCCCCCCTCACACACACCACCCCAATCCTCCACAGTCTGATAGATGCCTTGGAGTGTCATTGGGGTTGTGAGGCCTTAATCTCCCTCCCATTCTCCTTTACTGTAGCATGTCAGCATGCTCAGTCATAGAATATATTATAAGGTGCAGTCATGCCCCTATATTTATGGTTATGAAGACTCTTCTATGTTAAACTCAAAATTTTGCTGGTTAATAACTTTGGACCCTTTCAACGGATTTGCATGAAATTTGGTATGCGTGATGGGGCATGGTAGATCACTTGATTTACCAAATTTCATTTTGGTTGGAATTACAGTTTTTGCACACCAAAATGATGAAAATGCACTTTTCGCCAGTTATGTGGGCAGCTTTTTTTATTTTGTCCATGGTGCTGCGCAGTCATCATGTGGTGTTCTGCTCTGCAACTTTGCTTAGCTGAAAGAGCTTCGGTCAAGGATCATGCCAGTTTTTATTTGGTGAAAAAATATTATTCCATTCAAAAGATATTAAAGTTTTAATTTCCCATTATAAGTCAACTGAGAAATTTATATGGTTATTTTGTGAAAGAAGAGTGGGATTTTGGCCATCTAGTCCCACCTCATGATCAAAGAATTTGCAGGCTCGTGACCAAAGAATCTTACATCATGAGGAATTCTTTGATCATGATGGCTGCCATCTTGTTTTTAGTTTGCGGTCAGAAAAATTCAAATATCTCTGCCCAGGGGTGACTTCTGAAGTGAAACTATGGTGGGTTTTGCTCAGAGGTCTTGCCTCTATTGAGCCATGCCAGTGTTTTCTTTAATAATGGTCAAAAATTAGAGTTTTTAACATTTTTATTCTTTGATCATGGCTCGCTAACAGTCTTTAATTATGAGCATGTAAATTCTTTGATCGCGAGATTCTTTGACCACGATCTTTGATCGTGAGGGCATGACTACATGGCCACTGGAAAAAATTTATTTTTTTAGCTCAGGAGTGGCTTATTAAGCCAAATGAGGGTGGATTTTGCTCAGAAGGCTTCGATCTATCAATACATGGCTGTGGTTTCATGTATTTCTGCTTAAAAATTGACTTTTACAATTTTTATTGTTTGTTGATTGCTGCCTGAAAATTCTTAGATTGCAAGCATGCAAAATCTTTGACACTGAGATTCTTTGACTACGATCTTTGATCGCGAGGGTGTGACTAGATGGCCACTTGAAAAAATCTATTTTCTCAGATTAGGGTTGGCTTATTAAGCTAAATGAGGATGAGTTTTGCTCAGGGGGTTTTGTTCTATTGAGGCATGCTATGGTTTCATGCATTTCTGCCTAAGAATTGACTTTTAAAATGTTTTATTGTTTGATCATGACCCTGCAAATTCTTTGATCGCAAGCCTGCAAATTCTCTGATCTCGAGATTCTTTGATCACGAGGGCACAACTAGATGGCCATATGAAAAATTAAATTTTCTCAGCACAGGGATCACTTCTAAAGGCAAACTAGGGTGGGATCTGCTCAGGGGCCTTTGTTCTGTCAAGTCATGCTGTGGTTTCATGAATTTTTCTCTAAAGATTGTTTTAAGATTTTTTATTCTTTGATCATGAGCCTGCAAATTCTTTGATCGTGAGAGTCTTTGATCACGATCTTTGCTCACGAGGGAGGGACTAGATAGCCAGATTGGGAGGGACCAGATAGCACAATTTAAAACATTTTTCAAATTAAATATCTCTGAAACAGTTTGGTATTTTAACTTGAAATTTGGAGGGTTTTTACAGCATGTCCTGTAGATGTGAATTATAATACTTAGGTGTCAGACAATACATTTTTTGTGGAAATATTGTGTGAGGCAGTTTACATTTTGTGGACAGCATTTTCTATGGTGCTAGTGGCTTTAAATCACTAGGGTAGCTAGCCTTACTGCCATAGATGTACTTTTCAGTCGTTAGGTGTGTAAAATATTAATAGGTATAGAATTCTGTTAGTGTGATGAATGAAAACCTGAAACTTTCACATGTTATATCTCATAAACAGTTTGGTCTATTACATTGAAATTTGGAGAGTGTTGAGGGGATGTGCTGTCCATGTGAATTATGGTGTTGGAAAATTCATTTGCTGCACCCATTTTGCACGACACAGTTTATGTTTTGCACATGACATTTTGCATTGTGGTACTGGCTTTACATTTATAGGGTGCCTAGCATCACTGCCATGGAGGTAATTTGTAGTGGTTGGGTGTCTGACATGTAAACAGGTGTTGAATTATGCTACTCTGATTACTGGCACTATGCTTTCTTTCAAAGTGGTGGGCCCCACACTCCCAAAATATATGCTGCCAGCAATACATATGATATTCAATACTTGCACTCTTATCTTAGGCAGGAATTTGCAAGTTGGTGGGAGCACGGGGCCCAAAGGGCTGTGCTCCCGCTAACTTGAGCAACTTTTTACTTTTCTATTCTTTCTCAAAAAGTAAGGAAATTCTCTGCAAAAAACTTTGTTAATGCATCATTTAGGGTTAAAACACAAAAAGTCAGGAAATGAGACCTTTATGGTTGCCCCATCTCCCCCTCATGGATCTGCCCATCATCCCAAGATTGACAGCTGATGGGGTGTGTCATTGGGGCTGTGAGTCCTAAATGTCACCCCATTCTTTTTTACTGTAGCTTGTGAATATGATTACAGATGGAATGGGGTGACATTTAGATCTCACAACCCAAATGACACACCCCATCAGCTGTCAATCTTGGGATGATGGGTGAGTCCACGAGGGGGGATGGAGCAACCCTAAAGGTCTCATTTCCTGACTTTTTGTGTTTAGCCCTAAGTGATGCGTTAATCTAAGTTTGTTATATAGTGTATATATATATATATATATATATATATATATATATATATATATATGTATATATATATATATACACACACACACACACACACACACACACACACACACACACATCATACACATATCAAAAGGTGCATCAGATATAAACAGAACACAATGTACATTACATATAATGATTCAGGCTTAGGGTCAGTATTACAAAGCTAGCCTAGGAGGTAATTTATGTAGGAAGGGATTTGGGAGATTTGTGATACTAGCAGGAACAAGGGCAGGGGGATGGTATAGGGAGAAGGCAAAAAGAATTAAGATGTGGTACAGCCACAAAAGCTAGGGTAAAACACTCACCCATTGTGAGAGTTCAAACAGAGAGTTCAAGACAGGGAAGGGAGGGATGAGAGGTTGGAAAGTTCTGTTCTAGTACCAAGGTCCAAGTGTTGTGGAAGTGGTCCAGGGTCCAAGTGATGTGGAAGTGAGGGATGAGGAGAGAGAGATAAGGGGAAGGGGATCCTGAGGTTGGCAGTTACCAATCCTAGCAAAACCGTTAACAGCAGGCACTCATAGAGTGCTAGGATACTTAGATCCACTTACAAGGATATTTAGAGGGTCGTGAGTCAGGGGAAGCAGGTACAAGGTTCTTTAATATGATGTAGGTCACCAGGAAGAAGTGCAGTATCATTGATTTCAGCATCCTGGAGGGGACTAGTACCAAGTTATTTGCCTCTCCCCCACTCCTCTATCCCCACTGTACTCCTCATCCTATGCTGGTCCCTCCTCCCCAAACCTGTCCTCTGGTAGGGTTCTCATAATCCTGGAGTGGCCAGTATTTAGGCCAATTTCTTTCATTCCCATCTCAAGCATTACCAGTTCCTCCTCCCTTTTTTACTCCCAGGCTCTCACGAGCTTCAGCCCCTGACAGGGTTCTCTACAACCTGGAGGGGCTCGCTCTATACTACTTTTCCATCCCTCCCTGTCCATTTCCCTCACCACCCCAGTCTCCTAATTTCCCTAAACTTTTCCCATCCCTCTCTGCCCACTTCCCTCATCTCCCCACCCAGCTCCTTACTTCTCACATTTATATTGGTTTTAGTTTACTCAAACCTGTACAATTCTTGCACTTACCACCCAGCCTGGGCATTGCATATTACTGTATGTATAATTCTCAGTCATGTAAAATATTAATCCTGTAACCCACTCTACAAATGAATATCGTATGTATCAGCTTAAAAGCTAATGTATGTATTTTCCTACGTTCTGATTTTTGTATGTTTAATGTCTAATTCCACATCTTACTGTAACCCCCCTCCCCCCCCCGGTCGCACCAGGAGATGAGCAATTTGTTGTTCACTGTGCCTTCCTGGTGAAACATTTCAATAAACAAACAAATAAAATTTCTGCATGGCAGAAGGGATTGACTCCCACTGAAATTGCCTTGTGTTCTGCAGTAACTCTGCTGCAGAATGCTGCAGACTTAGGTTTCATCTTGGTGGACTTCACAGTAGCATATTAGCCCTGCTCTTAAATAAAAACAGAGTGCAACAGAGTAACATCTAAGTAGTCACCAACTATGTCAGCCATGCAAGGCTGGAACTGGGTCAGCTAGAGTTAGACAGATATTACCATGATGATGATGATGATGATGATGATGATAACGTTCACCATCACTATCTGTCTCCTTAAGGTGGGAACATCAGCTAAAGAGCACTCCCACCCACTACTGAGCAGAATATGACCAACCACACTGGTCCTTCAAGGAGAACAGATGTTGATATTATACTGTAAGCTTTTCTTGATGGAAAGTAACAGTTTGACAAATTCCTCTTCTAGTACATAAGTAACTTATTAACTTGGTCTTGTTTCTAGGGCTATGTTCTGGTATCAAAAATGGGTACTGTAATGGTTATCTCATCTCCTACTGATATAGAAGCTGCAGTCAGACTACATTTTGCATTTGATTCCTCCACATTTAGAAGACATTATCAAACAATTTAAGCATAAATTGAATACAACAGGAGCTGTGGTTCCATTCTCTATAATCCTGCTCAACAACATAAGTTCTTTCAGTAGACTCTACTGGATAAAACAGAAGCAGTGGTACTATACGTTGGATTCCATCTCAACCATAGCAGTACAAATGGCAGTCTCTTTTGAATAAAACAGAATCTGAAGTTCAGTTCATTGTAATCCAATCAAGCAAACAAGCAAAACTCTACTTCTTAAGTGCCAACTTACGGTGACTCCACATAGAACGACACTAAATAGTGCTAACTGCAGGCATTTAATTTGATTTTGATAAAACTGTCTGTTTTAAGCATTCTGTCGGTGGGTAAACTCGCTATCGTGAGTACCTGAGCCCTAGTAACTGATACAGGAACTAGGAAGAGGAGCAGTAGTTCCCTGAGACTCACTTGGAATCTACAGCTCACTGAAGTCAGGGGAATCTTTATTTCTAACTGTGTTTGGGCACTTTCTTTAGAATATTAAGCCACAGTGTAGTGGTTATTTTAACTTTTGTTGCACTGTTTGTTCAATTTGTCCATGGAGCACTCCGCGACCCCTGAGATTACTTCCTGCATCACAGGCTTGCTTAAAAGCAAGCCCTGTAGTGAGCAGGGTGAGCCCCTGTAGGGCAAGTGAATGTCATCGTGCACAAAGATGCACGCAAAGACACACATGTCTGCACATGTTTTTATGTGTTTTAGTGAGGTTAGTGAGTTCTGTGCACCAAGGAAACTCATAATTCAGAATCTGTGAGCATACTAAGGTATGGCCTATACAGCCCGTGTGCACCTATACATCTAACTGTATACTGTGGGTTAAGCTGAAAAGGAAAATGGGGACAGCCATCCGCACAGGTGTGGTCTATAGGCCACCAGCCCAGGAGGAAGAAACAGATAGGGAGCTGATGCTAGCCATCCAAAGGATGGCAGACAAGGGTGAGGTAGTACTGGTTGGAGACTTCAATATTCCAGACGTGGACTGGAGCATCCCAGCAGCAGCATCAACTAGGAGCAGATTTATCCTGGACTCCTTCAGGGTGCCTTCCTCAAGCAACTGGTCATGGAACCAACTCGGCAGAAGGCAATACTGGACCTTGTGCTCACAAACAGGGACAGTGTGATGGGGGTAACAGTGGGGGAGCACCTGGGAAACAGTGACCACCAGTCATTGTGGTTTGAAATCACAGAAAGAGCAGAACCAAACCACACAAAAACATGTATCCTGGATTTTAGGGGGGCAGACTTTGGGAAAATGGGGAGATACTTGAAAGAGGCATTACGGGAATGGGACAGGAATCAGGGGTTGAGGAACAGTGGGCAGTATTTAAAATGGGGATTACAAGAACAACAGAATTGTGCATTAAGCAGGTTAGCAAGAGGAAAAGGAAGAGGAGACCATTATGGTTTTCCAAAGAGGTAGCAAAGAAAGTGAAAGCCAAAAGATTGCATTCAGGCACTACAAAAAAGACACAGGCAGAAGGGGATAGAGAGAAGTACCAGGAGAAGCAAAGGGAAGCAGGAGGTCAGTAAGGGAAGCCAAAGCTCAGACAGAAGAACACATTGCAAAATCAGTGGGTAGAGGGACAAAACCTTTACAGGTACATAAGTGAAAAAGAAAGACAAAGGGAGGATAGTGAGACTGAAGGGGAGGATGGGTGCAGTGGAGGATGACAACAGTAAAGCTGACATTTTGAACAGGTATTTCTGCTCAGTCTTTACTGAGGAGAGGAGGGTAATGGGTCTGAAGGGTACAAGGGGTGAGAATGGTGCAGAAATGGACACAAGTCCCTTTACACAAGAAAGGGTCCTGAAGGAACTGGAAGTAATAAGAGTTGATAAAGCAATGGGGCCAGATGGGGTGCACCCCAGGGTCCTTAAAGAACTAAGAGAGGTGGTGGCTGAACCTCTGGCTATCCTGTTTAACCGATCACTGGAAACAGGGGAGGTACCCAAAGACTGGAGGACAGCAGATGTAGTCCCCTTATACAAAAGTGGGAACAAAGAGGAAGCAGGGAACTACAGACCAGTTAGCCTCACCTCGGTAGTGGGGAAGATCATGGAAGCACTACTGAAGGAGAGATTGGTGGAACATCTGGTTGTCAATGGACTACAGGACCCAAGAGCATGGTTTCACCAGGGGAGGTCATGTCAGACCAACCTCAGTTGAATTTTTGACTGGGTGACTAGGGTGGAGGATCAGGGAGGGCAGTGGACATGGCCCATCTGGACTTCAACAAGGCCTTTGACACTGTGCCACATAGAAGACTATTACACAAACTGGGGAATATGGGTGTGGGCTGGACAGTAGTGTGGTGGGTAGGTAACTGGCTGGGTGGCAGAACACAGAGGGTGGTGGTAAACGGCTGTCACTCCACAGAGGGAAGAGTGACCAGTGGGGTACCACAGGGATCAGTGCTGGGACCGGTCCTAGTCAACATCTTCATCAGTGACATTGCGCAGGAACTAGAAGGCAGAATTTCACTGTTCACTGATGACACAAAGCTCTGTAACAGAGTAGACACACCAGAGGATGTAGACAGAATGAGAAGCGACCTGCAGAAACTTGAAGAATGGTCAGGGGTTTGGCAGTTGAAATTCAATGCAAAGAAGTGCAAGATAATGCATATGGGGCACAAAAACCCTGGCACAATATATCAGTTGGGGGTGAGGATATAGCATGCACCAAGCAGGAAAGGGATCTTGGGGTTATCATCTCTGATGACCTCAAGGTAGGGAAACAGTGTGACAAGGCAGCAGGTAAAGCAAATAGGATGCTGGGATGTATAGGCAGGGCATCACCAGCAGGAAAAGGGAGGTCATAATTCCACTATACAAGACACTAGTGAGGCCCCACCTGGAGTACAGTGTACAGTTCTGGAGACCATACCTACGTAAGGACATAGACAGGATAGAGAAGGTTCAGAGGAGGGCAACAAAGATGGTGCATGGATTGCATCACAAGTCCTATGAAGACAGGTTGAAGGAACTGAACATGTACTCCCTGGAGGAGAGGAGGGAGAGAGGGGAGATGATAGAGACATACAAGTATCTTACAGGAAGGAACAGGGTGCCGGAAAACACTATTTTTAAGCGAAAAAGATGTTCCAGAACTAGAGGGCATGGGATGAAGTTGGAAGGAGGACGATTCAGAGGAAACATGAGAAAGAATTTCTTCACAGAACAGGTGGTGGACAAGTGGAACACCCTGCCAGAGGAAGTGGTGGGGGCTGAAACAATCACGGGATTTAAGAATGCATGGGATAGACATAAAGGAATTCTGGAGGTCAGGGGTAAGGGGCAACAGACTTCTAGGAAAACAAACTGAACTTACAAGCTCAAATGGGCAGACTGGGTGGGTCATAGGCCCTTATCTGCTGACACTGTCTATGTATCTATGTATCTATGTAACATACTTACATAGCAAGGGCTAAATACTGCAGTACTGTGGATATTAGAAGTCCAATTGACAAACTTACTTAAGAAGCAACATTTATGATTGTGTTGTACTGTAGATAAGTGAAATGGAGGATAAAATACAGACCCTTCATGGATGACTGGGAATTAAATATACATCCTGTTTTATGTATACTTTTAACTCAGACACTACACAAGATCAAAGCTATATATGCTCCAAATGTGTAGAGACTAGCTACATGGCTGTGATTAATCAGTTCAATAATAGGCTCACAGAACTAGAGCAAAGCCAGAAAGATATGGCTCACAGATATAATGTCATATTAAAAGCAATGAAAGTACAAAACACCTTAAGTAGTCCAGTACAGAGCACAGCTCTTAGTGGTCCCCCCCCCCCCGCCGCTAACAAATACTGCTTCCAGGAGTTTGTCTCTTATGCCTCCCTTAATAGATAATCTCCCAAAGAGATAGGGAGGATGACACACTGGGCAACTCTGAAGACAGATGGTATCAAGTCCAAAGTTCTAAAATTTCAAAAAAAAAAGAAGGAAGGAAAGCAGACCAGGTTACTCTTGCAGTACAAAATAGATTTGACCTACTCATAAATGAAGAGATACAGAATGCAGGAACAGAAGCAGTCATAGGAACAGTGGAAATAACTGAATCCAACTTATTAACTACTGTAACAAATAGTAAACCATTAAGTACTTTAAATGAGCACTTAAACATGTTCGAACCAACCATTGCACCTACTAATGATACAAACATGGATACAATGGTAGATCAGCACAACACAGAGGAACACATGGAAATAGCCAACTTAAACAGTAATACTAAACAAATTCAGGTACTAGGAGATTCGATAATCAGAGGACTGGACAGAGCCATTTGTGATCCAGAAAAACAAAATACAACCATGTCATGTTTCAAAGGAGCATAACTATCACATGTTACAAAAATGGCCAAAGACACACTAAACAGAGGGAACAACAAAAAGCTTGTGATAGTCCATGCTGGAGCGAATAATATTTTACAATAAAATATTCAGCAGGTCAAGCAGGAATTTGCTAACCTGATTAATAGAATGATGGACCTAGATTGTGAACAAATATTCTCAGAAATCCTTCCCATCCCCAGGGCAACTTATCAGCAGATGTGTGAAATAAAACTGTTAAATAACTGGTTGAGGCAAATGGTGTATAAAACAATCTATTGGATGGATGCATAACACATTGGGAAGAATTCTCAGACAGAGATTATCTCTATAGTAAAGACAGGCTTCACCTTAGCATACAAGGGAGACAGTGTTTGGGAGAAAGTCAAGGAAACTGTATTTCTAGGCATTTAAACTAGAAGTGAGAGGGGTGGAGTCTAAAACATGTTCATTTAATACACTAATTCACCACGATAATCACAATCAACCTTGCCCAGTACCCAAGGTCTCCCCAGTACTTAAAAACAAAGTTAATACCTGTACAAATAAATATAAGGATTCAAACAAAACAGGAAAAAACAATAATGAATGGAACACATTACAAAAGAGAAATAAAGATCTTACTACTAAATGAGAGAAGCCTACCAAAGAAAATGGATGAATTAAAACATAACCTCAACACCATGAAAATCGACATCTGCAAAGTCAGAGACTTTGTTCTCAAATAATGAATGTGTAACCCCAGGTGGTATGCCGTTTGAATCTGACAGCAATACCAGGTGGGCTGGGTTCGGGGAGGAATAGGTCACTCAGCACAAAGGCTAGGTTTGGCTACTCTGCACAGGGGCACCCAAGTAATTCCGAACACAGGAAGGAATAACTGTAATGTCCAATACAAGAAGTGGGATTCTAAAGTGTGGCTTTTTATTAACATCCAAACAGAATAAACAAAGCATAGATGGACCCCCATGGGGCTACAGTTCTGGTAATGCAGATTAAAAGAAATAAGCATGCTTCCTCAACACTTTAGCCCTCAGACTCTGAATCCACTGGGCACACAGCCCAGACTTGCACGCTGCTTTGGGTTACACAGCCTGAACTTGTACACTGTTCTGGGTTTTCCCTGGCTTGGCTCCCTTGCCGGCCACTCGGACACCTTCCATACTTCATGGAAACATTTTCTGGTGGCTCCCTAAACCACCTAAGAGCACCTCTGCTCCATCAGGGAATTTTTCCTTTCAATCCCACGTCTCGGTACTTTCCTCAGGCACTGGCCAAGTACCTGAGAGAAAGTAAAAGGTGTCTCAGAGCAAATCTGTAGCGGTGAATTTGGTTACCACTGATGGGGGGGGTCTCCCACCTCTCGCTCCCACAATTCATATCCGTCCATTTCACTGGACAGTAAACACTTCATCCTGCAAAGCTTTGCAATGTAGATTCTTGCTAAATGTATATCACATTCCATCTACTTGTCTTGCTTTCCATTTGTGCTGGACTTGAACATACTTTTAAGTGGCATTGTCCATTTCTCTAGACCCCCCACTGAGTTAAGCAGTCCAGTCCCCACTTTCCTACTGTTTAGATGAAAAACCGTTGGCTCTTTTTCAAAGCGAACTCACCCTTTGGTTGCAGGTGCCCCACAGGCAATTCCTCAACAAGGAATTTCTCTCTCAGATCTTCTGGTGCCTCAGCACAACTGGAATAGGCAGCTTCTTTCCCTTAGCTGGACCCAGGGGGGTTGCCCCTGGAAAACAAGCAAAAACATTCCCCCCATTCCCTCAGGGATGGGGGTCTTGAACCACTGAAAGCGGTCTTCACCACTTTAATTACCAGTTCCTGTGTTCCTCTTCAGGTGGAAACACACACCTTACAAAGGTAGCTTTAAAATAGAGCTTAAAACTCTGAGAGTCTGCACACACTCAGCTGTACTACTGTCTCTCACTCAGACTGCACACAGACTAAATTCAAAATCCCCAACATTCTACACTAACCTCCAACTGCAACATTCCAGTGTGGCTTATGCAGCTGCAAAAGTTATATGGTGATGTCATCCCTCAGTCTCAGCTGAGACTGAGAACAGAGTGAGACAGTATGAAATCCATTTAACTGGAGTTTCACAAGCTGCCTTCCCTGCCTACCACTAGGTCTTACTGGGATTCTATTAACCCTGGGTAACAGGGGGGTTACAAATGGAACACCAGCATACCAGATTTTACCATCTTTATGAAGAGCAGAAAAGATAACAAAGGGGGAGGGGTGGTGTTGTATATAGCAGAGCACCTTCATGGATATCAGATATTTTCATATCTGTCCAACACAGAAATAATATGGGTGAAACTACCACTAGACAATAACATGACGACATTCGGTCTAGCCTATCATTCCCCCCAATCTTGAACCAGCTGAAAATCAACTCTTTCTTGATGAATTTAAGAACATGGAGGTTAAAAATGACTTCTTAACGATGGGTGATTTTAATCTCCCAAATACAAACTGAGTAAATTACAATACTAGGGGACAGATTGAAAAAAGATTCATGGAAATCTCTCTTTTTCATGATTTAGAACAATCAGTTGATCTCCCAACCAGGAATAATAATACTCTAGACTTGATACTAACTAATATCAAGAATCTCTGATCTACCTCTCAAATTCTGTCCCCCCGTGATAGTGACCACAATATGGTTCAGATTAATTGAACAAAAAACACTAAAAGAATAAATGGAATATCAACATTTAGAAATGACTCAAAAGCAGACTATGAAAATATTAAAACCTACCTTCACAACTGGAACTGAAAAGAGACCTTAAATAAATGTAGCCTTGCACAAGCATGGGAACACATTAAAAGGGAAAGTGACTACTATGTTGATCCATGGGTGCCACTGAGAATCAAATATAAGAATAAGAATCAAAGAATTCCATTGTGGTGGAATGGGAAAATAAGTAAATTAATAAATAAAAAAAAAGAGCATACTGCAAATACAATCTAATAAGAATGACGACCTGGAGGAGACCACATGATGCACAATGCTGGCTAGCAGCTCCCCCACATCGTTCCAGCCACCTGATTCTTTATTTTTCTGTTTTAATATCGGCAACCTGCTAAAAAATGTAAAATGTTCAACTTTACCAGAGAGCTCTAACATCCAGAACACATTTGACACAATCTACAACTCTGATGGAGGTAGAAACGAAGAAAGCGCCACAGAAGCACACTCCTCCTGTTACCCCTGAAAATGCCCCATAGAAACCATGGGCCTCGGGTTCAGCAGAACGGCTGACACTCCTAACTGTGGCAGCGGATCAAGAACCATTAACACTCAGTCAGTTCTTGGAAGAATTCAAACCCTTTTGGGAGGAACTGCGCACCATCTCCTCAGAGCTCAGATCACTTACCCAAGCAATGGAGGATGTGTTGCAGAAGGCATCTGATAATGCCATAAGATTTTACTCCTTAGAGAAGTGAGTGGATAAGGTTGATCCTGAACTGGTGGCCATGCAACAAAAAATTTTCTGACTCAAGTTTAAAGTTGAGGACCTAGAGGGCTGCAGCCACAGGAACAACGCAGTCATAATCAGCCTTCCAGAAGGGAAAGAAGGCCAAGATACTATTCTCTTTATCCAAAAAATGGTGGAAAAGATTGCCGGCCCTTCTCCCTTTGGATCCAAATACATAATTGAGGGGACACAATGGGATATTCACCCAAAACCCCCAATTGGAGCTCTGCCTCATCCCCTTATATTTAATTTCTTGAATTTCATTGAACACCAACACTTTCTGATTGAAATCAAAGAATTACAAGAAGTACGTTGGGAAGGCAATAAAATCAGAATTACACAGGACCTCCTGGCCACAGTGCAACAGAGAAGATCCTCCTTTCACCCGCCCATTTCCAAAATCATTGTGGCTGGGATTAAGTTAAGGATGGTCTATCCAGCCAAACTACAAGTGCTCATGGCTGGAAGCTGGCTCTCTTAAGAACTGGAGGCAGCTCTGTCTGGGCTGAAGGCTGCCTTCCCTTATCTGTTCCGAGACCCTTGAACTTGAGGTTGGAGTTTATAGGATTTCAGCTTATATGAGGTAATAAAGAGTAAGGTGATGAGCCTTTTGGATATTGAACAAAACCTCCTTCTCTCTTTGGAAACTGATATCGAGTCTAAATTCACTGGACCCAAGTTTCTACACAGCTGGGTTTTGTTAAGATTTGTTGCTGCAGATTTCTGTAATGTCTGGGACATTCCTGAGGTACCAGAAGCACGTTTATTTTCAATGGGTCATCATGGAGCTTGACCTAAGATGATCCTCCTTCTCAGAAGTCACCCCGAACTCCAGGCGCAATCCGCTTTTCCTTTGCTATGGCGCACATCGGCGAGCAGTCCTGCAAACAAAGGCTCCTTGTTAGGTTGCACAGCCTACTGCCACTAGATGGTGCTCACTGCACAAATTTAGTGGGATCTGGTTTTAGACTAATTGCTGAGATTTACCTCAATTTGTTATGTCTGTGGAGTTGCCTGGAGATTCTTTCTCATTGATCACTGATGGAGCTATTAACTGGGTCATTCTGGTTTGTGGTTTTCTTTAATTGAGCAAGCCTGGGGGTTCAAACCTCACTGTTTCAATCCATTTTGATGATGGAAATTTGCCATCAATTTGATTTACATGACTAAACTGCAGCTTCTTATGCAATCTTGCCCTCAGTTGCCGTGTCGCTAATGGTGGATCTACTTTCTAATTTCGGGCTGATTTTTTTCTTTTGTACTTTTGAAATCTTTTATCAATGGCCCATTTAAGAATTAAATGACGAGCAAGTCATTTTGTATAATTTTATATAATGTTTAAGTACAGGTTCAAGTAAATATGTTCTGTAAACAGACAAGGTTATTTATATAGTCATAAGGTATGCCTGCTATCTAATTCACCCATATTCACTTGGGTAAACCTGTCAACATTCCGTAAGCATAGTCCAGTACATGTCTGTAGTTGTTAACAGGTCCTAAAAGGTCCCATCTATATTGCTGGGCTATACAAATGTCAGGACCATGTTTTTTTTTTTTTGAGTCTGATATGCTGGGCATTTTTTATTTACATACCTATGTTAGACCAGACAGGCATAGTTCAGTTCAAGTTACAGTATCAGTGGCTCAGCAGGTAGCACACTCGCCTCTGAGTCTGAGAGAGCAGAAGGCTATGGGTTCTATTCCCCACACCAGGCATTTGGGTTAATATCCCAATACTGACACTGCAGTGCAGGGGGGTGCTGCACTCCGGTGGTGCCGTCTTTCAGATGAGACGTTAAATCGAGGTCCCGTCTGCCTGTTCTGGTGCTAGTTCAGGTGGATGATAAAGATCGCATGGCACTTCTCAAAAACAGTAGGGTAAGTTTCCCCTGTGCCCTGGCCAAATTTCCCCCATTCACTAAAAATACCACCAACAGCTTCATCTGGTTCAAGGTCAGTTGGCATTCATCTGTATCCCCATCCCCGGGTCATGCCTGAAAATAGGTAGAATTTGTCTAGTGCACTTACCTGGTCAACAAAAAAGTAAATAAGTAAATAAGTTGTTTCTTGTAGTTAACCTCTCTGTCTGGTTATTTCATTAGTATATTACCAAGGGGGGGTCTACAATGTCTGTTCTATAGATAAGGTACCTGTTTACCATGGTATAGTTCCAGCTTATCTGCAAAATTGGTAATGAGTTTTCTTTTCCTTTTTGTTCTCTTCTCAGTGGGTTAATGTCAGGTGGCTAGAGGGTGGGGGAGAGGTGATGGGGTATAATGCAGAGTGAAGTTTGTAATAGTAAGGGGGGATGGAAGGGTTGGGGATATTCTTACATCAGGGAAACTATTTACTTGACTACCAGGTTATGGGGTGAAGGACAGGGCAGGGTGGTAATAGAGATGTGGGGAGGGAGGGGGATTTTGGAACAGAGTGGGGGAAATCTTGCACAGTCAGAGCCACTTCTAAGTTAATATGGACAGGAGTCTATTTCAGTTTATCTAGGGATGCCCATTCACATTTTACCCGTGACAATGGCTAGGGACTTAATAGTTGCCACTTGGAATGTTAAGAGGGCCTGAAATAAGTTGAAACAATGCCAAATATTGAAGCATTGACATTTAATAAAGGTGGACATTGCATTCATACAAGAATCACACTTGTTAACCCTAGAAGCATCAAAGCTGAGAAGGCAACAACTAGGTCAAGTTTTTGCTGCAGAGGGCAGCACTCAAAGTTGTGGAGTACTGATTTTGATATCCCGATCTGTTCCATTTCTACCAGTGCATGTTATTAGTGACCATCATGGTAGACTTGTATTTGTTCAGGGTAAATTTCACATCACAGACATTCTGTTAGGCAGCATTTATGACCGAATAATGATTCTCCCATTTTTTTTTGTGCAGTTGGTGAATTCTTTGGTTCCTTACCTAGATATCCCGATGATTTTAGGTGGGGATCTAAATTTAACTTTTGATCTGAATGTCAATCATACAGAGAACAAATTTAGAGGCCTCTCCCCAGCTCAATGGACTTTAAGGGAATTGGTGGATCAAGTGGGTTTATATGATGTTTGGCGTGACCTTCACCCCTTGGAAAGAGTCTACACTTTTTCCTCCCCAGTACATGGGACCTCCTCAAGAATTGATTATATCATGATCTCACATGGCTTACTCCCAGGGACGTTGGACTCATTTATTTGCCCAGGCCCTCCCTCCTATCACTCCCTGGTTGTCTGTCAACTTTCGTTTTCCTCTCTTCCCAAATATTGGGGGCAGTTGAAAATCAACAACCAGCTCTTAAAAGACCCTGGTACAGTTCAGATTATTGCAGACCAAATCACACAATTTGTGGCTATCAACCACAACACTACTGGTAAAATGGATATCGAGTGGTGTGCCTTAAAAGCTTATTTAATAGGTCTACTTATTGGTCTGGCTTCCAAGCAGAAGAAAGCGAGAGAGAGTCAGATGCTGAACCTTCTTTCACAAATCAGAGCCATTGAGGCAAAACTTTCTCTGTCTACCCCAGAGCAAACTAAACAAGAGCTCATTAAGTTGAAAGATAGCTACTTAAACCTTTTGAGAGAGAAGGCAGAGTTTATGATTCTACAAACTAATGCCTTTTGTATTGACCAAGGGGAGAAAGCAGGGTGTCTCCTTGCACTCAGAATTATAAACAAGAATCTTTGAGACTCATTGCTGCCATTCACTGATCCATAGATGGTACCTTGAAAACTACCCCAGCTGAGACTGTGGCTGAGTTTAAATTTTACTATCAACAATTATATGGTGTGATGTCAAACCCACCCTCGTTTTAAAATCTAGGTAAGTCTTTCACAGAATTACACTGCCTTCCCTTTCAGAAATACAACAACTCTCATTATGTGCCCCTATCTCCGAAGGAAGACTCTTTAGAATTATTAAGGATCTCCCCACAGAGAAGACCAAGGGGCCCGATGGCTTCTCATCTAACTTTTACAAAGCTTACTCAAAGCATCTGGTTCCCCTGCTGATATCCCTATACCAGCATATTCTCTCTGGATCTGATATAGCTAAAACCCTATTCGAGGCTCTGATTGTTCTCTTACCCACGCCGGGTAAGCCACCTGATTTAGTTACTAGCTACAGACCAATCTTTCTTCTTAATCAAGAAATTAAAATTCTGGCCAAATTACTGACTGCATCAATAATGTTATATCCAACCTCATAGGTTCAAAGCAGGTCGGATTCATGAGAGGCAGATCCTCCAATGATCACTTACGCTCTCTGGCTCATGTGTTCTCGTTGTCCAGGGATGCATAATATCCAACTGCACTTGTCTCCCTTGACTCTGAGAAGGCATTTGACAGAGTTGACTGGAACTTCCTATTCCACACTTTACATGCCTTTGTCTTCCCCTTAGAATTTTGAAATTGGGTCTGTGCACTTTATAAATCTCCTTCAGTGAGGGTGTCAAGTAATGGAGCAGTCTCTGATTTATTCTTTCTACAGTCTGGTATGAGAAAGGGCTGTCCCTTGTCCCCTCTTCTTTTTAATTTAGATCTGGAATTTCTCATATGTAGGCTTGTTCATTGTCCCAGGATTTAGGGTATTATGGTACAAGACTATGAAATTAAGGTCTCAGCTTATACTGATGATCTATTACTCCAGCTCTCTCATCCTGCTGCATCTATCCCTCCTATGCTTGAGATCATAAAAGAGTACAGTGGCCTCTCTAATTAAAAATTAAATGTGGATAAACAGTTATTTTTCCCCTCAATCATGAAGTACTGAAGCAGAAAATTATGGCCCTGGGGCTGTCATGAAGTAAGGAATCTTTGAGACACCTGGGAATTGAGCTCTAAAGAAGTCCTGCACTCCTCCAAAATAAGAACTTGGATTCTTTATTGCTCACTCTTACCCACAATCTAAAAAGACTGTCCCTTCTCCCACTTTCTCTATGGGGTAAGATCAATTGAATTAAAATAAACATCTTTCCCCAGCTCTTCTACACACTCAACATTTTAAATTTATGGCTTCTTCTCTCGTGGTTTAAGAGAGCGCACAGTCTAATTATTAATTTCATATGGACTAGAAAATGACCCTGTTTGGGCTTTCATAAACTAGCAGCCCCCAAAGTTAAGGATGGCCTCTGTTTCCTGTATATTGTTCTCTATTACTGGGCCAGTCATGCCAGTAAATATCTCAGATGGCTAGTAACAGATGATTCCGGAACTTTGTCCCCTTAAAAACCACCCTGGCTCAAGATAGAATCTGCTCTAATTCAATGTCATGGCCTTTCCCCTTCTGCACTTTTGTACGCAAAGATTAAATGTCTTTCTACGCAACTTCATTCTACTCTGATTGCCCTTTCTGTCAAAGTACATACCCAGCTCTATGCCTTCCTGAAGTACAAGCACTGATTGGATTTGGCACAACAATTAATGGGCAACCCCAATCTTAAAATTGGTGGTAAAGTTCTTTCTTCCCCTTGGATTTCACAGTTAACTAAATGTACTCTCTCTTACTTACTAAATGAAGCAACTGGATCCTGGTTATCTTCACCCTAGATTTTAGCCAAGTCAGGTATTCAAAATTCAAGCATCTTTAAAATATTCCAATTATGCCACCTGTTGATGAAACCTATTGGGGTTGTCCCTTCACTGGTCAAAGGCCCACCTTTTGGCACCAGGATGCTCCCTTTTGCTGGGCTCCCACATGCCATGTCCAAGATGTTTAATGCCCTCTTTGATTGAATTTACCCAGACCATTTAGGTCCTTCTAATTACTGTACCCCTCTTTTCCCTGAGATGGTTATAAACTGGCCTGTCCTATGGCAGAGGTGTCACAAGTTTATCACACAATATAGACTCTATCTTATGCAAGTCAATATATTGCATAACTTTTATTATACACCATAAAAACTGGCCAAATATGACATCATCTCTTCCTCTATTTGCACCAGGCGTGCACAGGATGAAGGCAATCTGCTCTATATTTTCTGGACCTGCCCCAAAATAACCTCTCTATGGACACTCATTAAACAAAGAGTAGACCCCCTCTTAGGTCTTAGTAAATCATTTTCAGCTAAAGTTGGTCTCTTGGGGGTCTTCTCAGAGATTTCGGTTTTGGCCCACAGGTTTCATATGGCCTTAATATCATTGTCAGTCAAAAAAACTGGTTTTGAAACACTGGAAGTACAGTGAGGATATTTCTTACACCAAATGGCTTTGAGAACTATTAGCTAATCTTAGATCAGAGAGGACAATTGCTAGTCTCCGGAACACTATTGCTAGATTTAACAAAATTTTGGGCCCCCTGCAAGCTCTTTATTCCCTACAAATTGTCTAACATAAAGCTCTTAACTATAAACTCCAGTGTTTTCTTTATATTTATTTAGTGCAAGATTTGGGGGGTTGGGGTGGTTGTTGGGGTGGAGAGGACTCTCAATCAGTCTGTTATGTATTGACTGGTATTCTGTATTATTTACAGTGATTTGTCCTCTGTATGAAAAATGTTAATAAACTTTGAATTGAAAAAAAAAAAGAATGACGACCTGAATAAATTTAGAGTATTAGCCAAAAAAAAAAAAAAAAATATTCATTTGGCAAAAACAAAAACTAGAACTAAATTTGGTTAAAAAAAACAAGAGATAACAAAAAACAGTTTTATAATTATGTTGGGACACTAAAAGAAACTCAAAATGGAATTGGTCCGCTAGTTTCAAGTAATAAATTACTTAATGATGAGGCTGACATGGCTGAGGAGCTCAATTCATACTTTGGAAACATCCTAAAAATGGATAGCAGTTTTGACTAAATGCACTGAACATGAGTAACTCTACAATCACTATGCCAAGCAACAAGTACTAGACACAATCAGGCAATTAAAAACTGGATCATCTCCAGGACCAAATGATATAAGTCCACATTAAAAAAAAAAAAAATAAGCAAATAGCTACTGGGACCACTAACCATCTTGTTTAATATTTCCATAAGGAAGGTAAAACCCTTGAATCATGAGGGAAAGCTAACATTGCACCTATTTTTAAAGGAGGTAATAAACAAAGTGCATGTAATTACAGACCTATTCATCTTACATCAATAATCAGTAAACTGCTACAGTGACTAATACAAAACAAAATACTTGAACATATTAACAATAGTGGCTGTCTTGAGATCTCACAACATGGGTTTACATCAGGTTGGTCGTGCTTAATCAATCTAATAAACTTTTTTGATGCAGTCAGTAAAGCACTGGAACAAGGACTGCCGGTTGATGTAATTTTTCTGGATTATGCCAAAGCGTTTGACACAGTGTCCCATAGAGTGTTAATGGAAAAATTAGTCAATATAAATCTAGATGGAAAAATCATAAAATGGATGGACTCATGGTTAAAAAATAGATGGCAGAAAGTAGTCATCAGAGGGCATAAATCCAACAGGACACATGTTACCAGCGGGGTACCACAGGGCTCTGTGTTGGCCCCATTATTATTTAATATACTTATCTCAAGGATGCAGATGAACTCCCCCCACCTTCTCCCCCCAGTGCATCCTGCCTCTGTTGTAACCAGCATGTGCTCAGCTGTATCACCGGAATTGCTACTAAATTGTATAATGTATGAAATCATTCTGTGTAACTCTAAGTCATTGACCTGTATTCTGTAACCTAAATGCTCTGTCTGTCCTCAATGTGAGGAGGTACTTTTGTAAATGAGCCTCTGGCTCAAAGGTTGTAAACCAATTATACAAAATAAATAAATAAAGTAGTGTCTTGATAAGGAAATACGCAGATGACTGCAAAATTGGATGCATTGTAAATAATGCTGAATCAATCAGTAACTTACAAGTCAACTTAAACAAATTATGTAATTGGGCAAAGCTCAACAAAATGAGTTTTAATGCCCAAAAGTGTAAGGTGATGCACATGGGCAAAAATAATGTTAAGGCACATTATGCAATGAATAATAACCAACTAATAACAGCAATGGAAGAAAAATATCTGGGTGTCATGATTACAGATAACCTTACGTTTGATACTCACACAAATGTAACAGTTAAGAAATGTTATGGCATCCTTGGGTGTATTCAGAGACACATAAAAAAAACAGAAAAGCAGAAGTATTACTTCCCCTATATACTAGTCTTATTCAACCACACTTGGAGTATTGTGCTCCTTTCTGCACCCCCTACAGCTATGGGAAGTAAAAAGATGGTTGAGAGAGTTCAATGTAAAATTACAAAAAAATAAGTAACATTAAAAACCAGGACTACAGTGACATATTAAGAACACTGAACCTGTAGTCCTTAGAATACAGATCCCTAAGAGGTGACCTGATCTATCTATTTAAAGCTTTTCAAAATAAATCACTGTTTGCTACCATTTGTCTTGAAAAAACAAACAATACAATACAAAACAATACTAGGTCTCATAAGCTACAGCTTAAAACTACTATAAGTAAAACAACTAGGTGAAAAAAAATTTCAGGCATGGAGCTCCAGCTATATGGAATACACTACCTAGTAATGTAGTTTTGAGTAAAACAGGTGAACAGTTTCAATTACTGTAAATCTGGATCATTGTATGGATAAGAAAAAATATAGCTTCCTCCACTGAAATCAGTGGTGGCAGGTTCGCTATGGGCCACTGGCCTTAAGAACCAGTACATAACTATGAAACTATGACACTATGAATCCCCAGAGGCCATAGGTGCTGATAATAACAGATAACTAAAATCAACTATATAAGACAAAATAGATAAAATAGTTAAAATACATAAAGTAAATTACAATGTACACATAATAAACTAAGTGACTGAGGAATAAAAAGTAGCCATTGAGATTAATACAAAAGCCTCCTTTAATAGGTGGCACTTCAGCCCTTTCATAAAGGCTTCCAGTGAGGAGGCCTCCCTCAAAGACCTTGGGAGCAAGTTCCACAGAGTCAGAGCTGCTACTGAAGACAAGCTTTTGAAACCAGATTAAGAATAGGTGCAATATTTATTGATATATCAAAGGCATTTGATACACTAGATCATAGAATATTATAAGAAAAAAATTTATCGATTATGGGCATTTTGAATGAGGCTGTAAACTGGTTCCAGAGTTATTTAATAGAACGTATACAAACAGTGGTCTTATGTTGTTATCAATCTGAATGGTTCCATAAGGATCTATACTGGGTCTGCTACATTTTAATATTTATATGAATGATCTTGTGGTTAAAAACCCACATCTAACAAAATACATCTACATGCAAATGACACTGTGATTTACACTAGTGGAACATCCATTCAACACATACAGGCTTCACTCCAGGATACCTTTGACGCCTTGCAGCTTTTTTTTGTTCATAACAAACTGGTGCTAAATATAAGCGCATCAAAAGTGATGTTCTTTGGACAAAAACAAAAAATGACTAATCATGTGCACTTTTTGAATATGTTTTCAAGGGTTGAAATCGATATATAATAGGTAAATATGTATAGATACCTTGGAATTTGGGTTGATAACTAATGTAAATGGAATGTCCATATAAATGCTTTAACAAAAAAATTAGGAGAAAAACCAGGAATGCTGTAAAAAATAAGAAAAGAACTGTTGCTGCTTTCAAGATTAAAAGTGATAAATCACATAATCATCCCTGTCATAGACTGTGGAGATTTGGTGTATGGGGTGGGGGGCTTTGGGAATGGACCTTGCAAGGTTAGATGTGCCATATAATCACCTTGCTAGGTTTGTCCTTGATGCCTCTGTGTGCATACATCATTGTAATTTATACAGGACACTGAAATGGTTGCATTTAGATCAAAGAAAACAATTACTCACAATTGGTGTGATGTTGACAAGCTACAAAAAAACAGCTCCCAGAATATATCAAGTGAAAATGTGAAAATAAAAGTTCCTAAAACAGGGCTTAGGTTAGCAGCTTGCAATGAATTTGAGATTCCTTCCAATAAGTTAAAAATAGGATGTTCTTCCTTCTATTTTCAAGGTCCCCAATTTTGGAACAGTCTGATAAGGCGTTTGAGGTCACAAAAGAATAAAAAAATGAGTTGGAGTAAAATTGAATACTGGTTTGTGCCACAAGCCTCTCTACCTAGTGCATGCTAGCTGAACTATGAACATGGTTGATGTTCATTGACAAAATGCATGTATGCTAAATTACCTATTCCAGATTGAAATGTTCTGTCCCATGTCTAGTCTTTATACTAGATGTTTCATTGATGAAATGTTGAAATTTCTGAATATATTTGCAAAATAATTGTTATAATGTTGTTCTATCCCTTCCATAACAAGGCTTTTAAGAAATTAGGTATCCCTTGTAAATGAGCACA
This sequence comes from Neoceratodus forsteri, assembly GCA_016271365.2. Classification (NCBI taxonomy): domain Eukaryota; kingdom Metazoa; phylum Chordata; order Ceratodontiformes; family Ceratodontidae; genus Neoceratodus; species Neoceratodus forsteri. The sequence continues at coordinate 213,686,378 of CM028135.1, read as the reverse complement.
GGCTCAATGGGAATTTTTTTTTTCCTAATTTATGTTGTCATGATTAAAATTATTACTACTGCTGAAAAAAGCATGCTCCCTAGTAGACTTCATCCAAGCCCTGGGAACCACTGGGAACCCCTCCTCAGAGGAATGGATAGTCTGTGAGTGCTAGCATGGAGGTAGTAGGTCAAGCAGGTAGCTAGGACTCAATCCATGTATGGCTTCATAGGTCAGCAAGTCAACATTGAAAGAGATCTGCCACCTTACTTGCAGCCAATGCAGATTGCTTAGGACCAGTTTTATATGGTAGGACCTTGGAAAGCCTGCCAACAGTCTGGCTGCTGTGTTCTGCACTAGCTGTAGACAACACAGGGCTCCTCCATTTGGCTCCAGGTACAAGGCATTGCAGTAGTCAAGCCTAGAGGTTACAAAGGCATGGATCAGTGAGGGCAGGTCATTGAGTGGGATAAGGTGCTTAATCTAGATGATGTTCCTCAAGTGATAAAACCCACTTTAGAGAACAGCAGACACCTGAGCCTCTGGTGTCAGTTCACTGTCCAGGATCACGCACAGGTTTTCCACCTTTGTAGATGCAGCCATCTGAGAGGCACTGAACATATGACCGATTGCATCCTCAGACCATCTGGTACCCAGCCAATATCCAGGCTAAATCACCAATACTTCTGTCTTGTCCGGGTGAAACTTTAACCAGTTGGAGGATATCTAGTACTAGATATCAGCCAGGCAGGAGTTAAAGACAGGGACCGTGTTCTGTAGTCCTGGTACAAAAAAAACACATACAACTGGGTATTATCTGCATAGTAATGAAAACTCATACTCTACTATCTAATGATATCTCCCTGGGGCAGCAAGTACACCACAAATAGGAGTGGGGAAAGGATCATTGCCTATGGAACTTCACAGGATAGCGGCTTTGGGTGGGAGCAGCAAATGCCCATTACCATCCTTTGCATCCTGCCGTTGAGGAAGGACTCAAACTAGCTGATGACAGTGCTGATGACTCAACAGCATTCTTTAAGGTTATCCATTAACACCCCATGATGTATGGTGTCAAATGTTGTGGAGAGGTCAAAGAGAACAAGAATAGATCACTCACTTCTGTCTCACCCTAAGGAGATCATTTTGCGCCTTAACGAGTGCAGTCTCTGTACTATGCCTAGATCTAAATCTGGACTAGAGCAGCTCATAGATTTCAAAGGCAGTGAGATGTGCCTTGAGTTGAATGACCACCACTTTCTCAATAACCTTCCCCAAAAAGGATAGATTAGGAATGGATTTACAGTATAGTTCATCAGACACTCTGCGTCCAGTGAAAAATTTTTCAGGCGGGATTTCAAAATATCCTCTTTCAAGGGCTCAGGGAAAAAAACCCTCTCGAAAGGGAACACCGGACTATCTCGGTGAACACAGGGTCAATAGACTCCATGCAACCCACAAGGAGGTGAGTTGGGACTGGGTCTACATTACAGTATGTTGGCCACAATTTCAAGACTATCTCACTAACCTCTTCCACCCCACTGGATCAAACTCATGCCAGACCTGAGGGAAGACCCTGTCCATTTATGATATGATACCGCACGACTGAGGCACCCCAGGATAGACACCAGCCCTAATAGAGCACACTTTGTCAGCAAAGAACAAGCAAACTCCTCATGTCTAGTGACTGATAAAGCTCTTACTGGCTGAAAAAAAGCAGGATGGAGAAGCCTGTCCACCATCCAGAAGAGCTGAGCTAGTTTGTTCTTCACTGCGGCAGTCTCCCTGGACAGGAACTCTGCCTTCTTAAGGGAGATTGTCATTTGATAAGCTTTCTTCATCAATGCAGGATGTCCACCAGCATCGTTCCAACCTTTGATCTTTAGTCTTCAGCTCCTTGAGCTCCCCTTCAAAACGTGGAGATCCCAAGTACATGGACCTAGGTCATACACAGATCAGTGCTATAGAATTGAGGGCCACAGCAATGGCCCTGTTATATGTCATCGCTGCCTACCCCAGTCCTGTCTCACAAGCAGTCATCACACTTGAAAGGTACAATACCATCTGAAATTCCACAGGGGTCGAGCCTCTTAAAGGACTTTAACAGACCATCTCCACAGGGGGAGGATTTTCGGGGGGCCCCAAACAAGAACCTAACTGTGCAATGCTCCTACCAAATGACCGGATCAATCTCAAGGTTGTCAATCTCAAGTCCCAGAAAGAGAACATGAGATGCAAGGTTTGTCAATGCAGGTGAATCACAGATGTAATTACTTGTAACTGGATCAGCAATTCCATAATCTGGAGGAGGTTCCAACCAAAAGGTGACAGTCTATCATCCACCAAGGCACTGAAACTACCTAGAAGTAACCATCTGGGTGACTTCAACACCAGGTCAGACATGAAGTCTGTGACTTCCCACAGGAACTCTCCCTCATGGCCCAGGTGTTGGTACATGACAAGGATGCTGCAGCTTGCACCTGGGCCCCCTTGGATGGCCAGACATTCATAATACATTGAAGATCATATTAGGAGTGCAATACCTGAAATGAATTTCCTGTCCAGAATTGGCCTACTTACTCCTTGGAAGAAATCCAGACATTGGATTAAACTATTGATTATATTTTGGTACTCCAGTGGGGAACTATTGACAATGATTTGCTAATTCTTCCATAAAATGTATCTGCAGCCCAAAAGGGCTCTTTGTATTCCTTGGAAGAGATTCAGCCAATGGAGCAGACTGTTGACACTAGTTTGCTTATTCAGCCATAGGGGGAGGCTATTGGAGACAGTTTAACATTCCAACAAACTATTAACAGTGCTTTGGGGGAGCAAAGTGCTGCTGCTTGACCACTTGTTCAAAATAAGATGGAAAAATACTAATGAGATTAATGAACTGTATCCTGCTAACTGCATTCTGCTTTCATTGTAACGTCAGAAGTATAACCTAGCACAGATATTTTAGCTACAATGTAGAGTGTATCTTTAAGATAAATGTTTTGTGACCAGGCTATTTTTACTGTATTTCACTTCTCTAAGTGCATCTTTAAGACTGTATTCTGCCTTCTTTGTAATGTAAGACATATCATCTAAGACATATATTTTAGTCAAGCTGTTTTACTGTGCTTTGCTTCTCTGTGTGTATCTTTAAGATAGATGAGTTTTTTAACCAAGTTATTATCAGGGACACGTTGATGAATTTAGTGTATACTCACACAAAAATATTTCTAACTAGTAAACAAGATCAGGACAGAATAGGGCCAGGGGATATTATAGGCTCAGAACATCATGAATTACCAGTCTTGTGTTTAGCCACCCCAGTAAAGTTATACCTTAGCATAAATCATTTACTGGCTATGTCTGTTTCTCCTGACAGTCATGAGAATCAGGAAACAGACTTCAATGTACACCAAGAAAGCTTAAAAAGTCATGTCCTAGAAAGAGCTGCACACCTGGGCAAAACAAGAGCACAGAGAAGTTCAAGCTGCATCTAAAATAAAAATAGCCACTCCACCTGCCCCTGTGGTGCCTCCTTGGGCAGTGCTTAACTGAGAACCTAGTCAGGCCCGATGCCTCCAACAATCAGCTGGCATTATCACCCAGCCAGGTCTTTGTAAAGCAAACCAGGTCAATCAAAAAAATCCAGTCTTCCATAATGCCGGTCTTGTTCTTCATTGACTTAGCATTGCAGAGCACAGCCCAAGTAGGACAAGTGGAAACTGCTAACCCATATGTCACCTGCCCACTTGAATCAGTGGAACCCCTGGGTATTGAAGCCAGACAGGGGGGACCTCTCTCTAGTTCCCATTTCATTCCAGAGTGCCTTCAGAATCTCGACACCCTAATATCAGCCTTCACACTAGCCCTCCTCATGCCCTTCCAACTGGACCCCCACTTCTTCACAATACCTGCCGCTCTGTAATGTCTATATGTATCTGTTGACAGGGGGTGGTTCTTGAAAGGTAGTGATCCAGTAGCTGGGTCGAGAAGTAGCTAAGCCTTCGTGGTCTGACATTCCAACACATCTTAAATTGGCTATCTGAAAATTCAACTACTATCAAGTATCACTACAAAGTAAAACCTACTCACAAACACAAAATATAAAATAAATATTAACTTATCAACCCACCCCTACCCTACCCCCACACACTTTAAACCCTAGAACAGTCTACCTACAACAATCAACTGATAAAATAATAAAAATCATTCACTCTCACGCTCACACCTAAAACTATGCACTCATAACCAACCATTAATAAAACACAACTGAGGAGAAGCAAAATACAAATCAATAAAATAGAACATGACAGTCTTCTAGTGCTGTTAAGTGCAATTTGTCAATTAAAGTTTAGTCCAAAGATAGGATATAAGGCACAGAGAAAATGGTTCGGCTATATTTAAATAGTCTCTGCGTTTCTCGGAGAAACCAGTACAGCTACAGATAGGAAAATGAGCACTCTTATTACTGCAATAAGTGTGCAACAATAAATGGTATAACTAATGTTTAATCATATTGCTGGACAGTTGAGGTTCAGCAAAAAGTTCAGAGTTGAATGACATCTGGGGAGTACCAGGTGTTGTTAGACAATTGGCATGTCAAAGATAGTCATCCAGAGGGTGAGCAGTTATAGTCATGGCAAGAACTGCAGCACCAAGGAACCAGCTCAGATTAAACTGGCGGTGGCAGTAACAGCCACAAAGACAAGTTCAGTGCAACACAATATTCAGGCACATCCCTCCATAGTAGACTCGAATCAGCTCAGAGTTTGCCAAAAAAAAATGGCTTTCTAAAAATTCAACTATTATTGAGTATCACTATAGCATAAAACCTACATAGACCTATAATATAACATATAAATAAATTAACTTATCAAGCTAACCTTTCCTCCACACACCTTAAATCCTAGCACAGTCAACCTATGACAATCACTCACTCTCACACTCACACCTAAAACTATCCACTCATAACCAACCACAACAGGGTAGGTAGTGTTGCCAAACAAGTAAATTCCCAGTTGACAAGTTCTCGACACAAGTATACCAACAATCACAATGCCGACACAAGTGTATAACTGACTTGCCGAAATCCCGATATTTGGCAGCGACTTCTTTTGGAGAAGCACTCCAAATCTTCTTATCAAAAAAGGGGGATAAGTCTAACTTACACAGTTGGTAACCCTTTAGTATTTTAAATCTTAAGTTTTGTGTAAATGGTTATCGAGTCTAGCTGAACATCTTATTGAGCTTGTACAAATCTGCTCAATCCTTTGATAGTCTGTCTATGAAAACTTGTATACCTTAGGAGAGGTGATGGAACTTGGTTCTCAAAATAAAGTTACTGACTTTGGGCAAGATTCTAGAAGACAGTTGTGACATGTGGAAAGTACACAAATGTACAACATATGCCACCGTAATTAAGACAAAGGAAATACAGCATATTAAACAAAACAGAGCAGTTGCGACAGTCATAAAACACAATGTTGCAGTTACAACATGCATCATAAAAGGGCACGCAACCTGCAGCAACAGCAACTGGGGCATAGCAAACACGATGGCAGAGCAGGCAGTGCATACAGTGGGTCGGGAAAGGGTGCAAATGGCTGCAAGGGCACATAAAAACGAAAAATAACTTTTCCCATTAGGAAATCAACATCCTCCCAGAAGGGGTGCGTGCCAAGGCAGCCCTACTGCTCAGCAGGGGTGGTGAGAAGGCAATAAGGAAGAAGAGAAAGGGTGCCTGGGAAAAACTGGCCAGAAGGGTCAACGCAGCAGCCACACAGAGGTGCACAGTCCATGGCCTACAGAATAAGTACAGCAATGTGAAGAGGGTAGTGAAGCAAAAGCTGGCACACAATCGTCTGGCTGCCCAACGGCACTGGGGTGGACCAGCTGAGACACAGCCCCTGACAGCCACAGAGAAGCTGGTGGCCACACTCCTGGATGACTGCAGCATCAATGGGGACAGCAGCCTGGACACTTACAGGATGCAGCATGCCAGAGGTAGGTGGAGAGGAAACACGGGACTGTGGGCACAACCATCCATGTGTGTATGTGCATGCCCACACAGGAACAACCACAAAATAGCTAAATAACAATCTGTATCCTCCCCACAGGTACCACAGTCCAGGCAGCAACAGGCACACAACAGTGACCAGAGGAGGGGAACACAGACCACGAGGACAGTGTCAATGACACCAGCAGCACCATAGCACCCTCTGGCCAGGAAGGCCCCAGTGACTCAGAGGAGGAAACAGCATTGGCCATGGATGTCAGTGTGGGCAGTGCGGAGGAGAGGACAATGACACAGCACAAGGCCAGGTGGAGTTCAGGGATGAACATGGGAATACAGAGGTGGACACCCAAGGGAGCACAGATGGTGGCACACCAGACACCATGACTTTCGGTGAATGAGTGCATCATGGTGCCATGGAAACTGTGTGCACACCAAGCCTCCATGGACACAGCACCAACCAGGAAAGCCCCCCACCACTGGAGATCAGAGGGGAACAACCCAATGACAGCAGACAGACAGAGTCACTGGATAATGGCACACCACAATTCCTCATTCAGTACTACGAGACAGTGGTACTGAAGCAGGCTGAGATGACAGTGGAACTTGGACTCCTGTAGCACAGTATTGAGGACCATCACACCCGGATGGAGGGGCAGATGTCTGGGATCCTCAGTGCCATACAGGCAGGGACACATCCCAGAACTGCAGACCTGGCAGACATTGCAGTGGCCCTGCATGGCCTAGTGCACCAGGTGCAGTTGCAGATGGAGACACACCTGCACTGTATCACTGCCATAGAGTGCTACATAGTACAGCAACAGCAGCACATGAAGGCCATGACAACCACCCCGCAAGCCATAACACATGCCTTGCAGGCCAGGCAGCAAGAGCCCACAACATAGCCACCACACATGGCAGCCATGCAGCTCACATCACAGCCAGCATCCAGACCACCCAGGAGCACCATGGCCATGGCCACCCAGACAATGCCCTCAGATGTAGAGTTGGGCAGCATACAGAATGGGCACCATATACAACAGGAAGGCACAGCCAACCAAGGGGGGCACAGTGCAGGTACACAGCCACACAGAGGAACAGCTGCAGACCTCCAGTGTACCTATCACAGCCGGCACACCTGCAGAAACCACACAGGCAGCCACCACCGACCTGCACATAGAGCCCCTGGATACAGACCAGCAGCAACCAGAGACCAGTGCCCCACCCAGGAAGCATTGCAGGAAGCCAAGGAGCATGACAGGAGGTGTCCCTGGTGCAGAGACATGACAAGGTGTGGCACAGGAGACACCCAAAGAGGGGCCCAGTTGTAGCAGAAGGGTATACCAGGCACACACAATGCCTGCAGCAATGCACACCAATGCTAACATATGGAGGTGGAGATCTGGTATGGGTACCAGAAGTGGCACATGAATGAGATGGGGATAATGCACAACAGTGTGCCACACTTCTGGCCCTGATGGACCATGGGGAGTGTGAAGGGTTGCACACCATTGAACATGAACACCATACTGTGACAACACACATGGACTGCACACAGGGACACTGGCACAGCACCATATGTGGGTGTGGGCACATTGTGATGGGGACTGGGAAATGCCCATGCATGGGATATGCTAGGCACTGATGGGGTGGTATGCACATATATATGGTGAAATGCACAGTGCACTAGTAAAGCATTGGTATTAAAAGTGTGTGTGTGTGTGTGTGTGTGTGTGTGTGTGAACATCTGATGGATGTCAGACAGGATATATAATGGTGGGGGTCACTGCCAGTGAGCGTGACTGACATTGGTGAACATCTGCCCCTACCAGTGTGTGTTGGCATGTGCACCGCTGACATGCAGGAATATGCAGGGGACACACGGCTGCGCATGGTAATGTTCACTTTCCGGCACACACCATGCCCTGCACTCCACAACAACACCACAGTGAAGCCCGTGCCAGACCTGACACACACACATGGCACACAGTACGGGATGCTGCACAGTGGCCTGTGGTCTCATCTCTGTAGCGGCCTCCTCTTGATGCTGTACATAAAAACTTGCCCACACTAGGTGCAGTGCTGCACACTGACTCCGCACTGCAATGCACCCATGGGCATCCTGCAATACTTGCCTGCAAGCATGGCAGTCACATGCCTGGGCCTCAACACCATTGGGCATGCACACCATATCTGATGGGTGGCAGGTGCTACACATGGGTCCCTGTCACATAGCACACAGTGTTCTCACCCGCTATGCAGCTGCTGCCAACAGACACCACACACTGGCCCAGGCCACTGATGTAGAATCACATTGGTACCACGATAGGTACGCAGCACTGGGAGGCACACCTCTGTGAATGGCATGTGGGGTGAACCCTACTACACTGTGCCAGTGGTGCCACCTGCTGGTCAATGGACACGGCAGGTGGGGATATGCCTTGCAGGCCAATGTGCGGTGGTGTACCACACATGTGTGAACATGGCAGGGGTACAGGCACACTGCAGTGCATCCCCAGCTGTGCACCATGGCGTGCTGCACTATACAACTGTGGTGCACCAATGGCTGTGTAGAAACCAGCTGACACAGGTGCCATACCTGGGGGTGTGGCATGACATAGACCACCATGACTCCCTGAAGGCAGATGGACACATGTGGAAAATGTCAGGGACTCATGTAGGGTAGGTAGTATGTACCGGCAAGAATTACACAGCACAAGTGAAGCAGCATGAATATGAAAATGGTTTATTACCAAACAACAACAATAACATGTACAAACATGTACCAACCCCCCTCCCATAAAACAGCAATGTACAGGAACACAGCGGGTACTACAAACAGTCATAGTGCCCTACATGCCAAACACCATCCAGTATACTTGCCTCCCAGGCCATAACGCAGCATACACTGTGGTGCGCATTTACCGTAACCCTAAACAATAGGTCCACAGCACTGCCCATCCCCCATGTGCACTGCATTCTACGACAGCCACTACTGCTCATGTAGTTCGGTGAGGAGGATGCCAAGTGAACCATGTAGCTGTAAAACATCAGTCATTACGACCCCAACTAGGTCTGCCAGTCTCCTGTCCCTGTCCATGGTGATTTGTCCCTGTGGTCTCTGTGCCACAACCTGAATAGCTGCCTACTTGGCCATGCCATCATCTTCACCACTGTGCAGACTGCCCATGGCACTTGGTCCTCCCTCAGGCATCTCTGCAATGCACACTTCTGCACCATTACCCTGCTCCCATGCATCAGTTGCCAGGCATGGCTCCTGTTGTGCGGCAGCATCCTGCAGACTGGTGCCAGTGCTGTCCCCTGTGATGTCCAAACACCAGCCATGGTAGCCTCACCATTGTCTAAGCTACCTGTCTCACACAACATGTCCTGTTCTGCCTGTGCTGTGTCCACTGCCACCACAGGCAACACTGTCTCTGCTGAGTTGTCCACTGCCTGATGACCATCATCCCCATCCGACTCCGATGTTTTGGGTGGCAGTGGCCGTGCTCTCCTCCTCCTCCTCTGAATCTGCCTTGTTCATGCCCTGTAGGCAATGGTGTCCTGCTGCTTCTGCTCCTCCATGGCCTGTAGTAGGACCCTGTAGCATTCTGGGATCACTGGTCGCCCACCTGTGACAGGGGAACAGGATATGTATTAGACTAACATGGCAGGGGTCACTTTGTGCTGCTACATGTGCTGGCACTATGTCCCTGTGGCATGCTGCATACAGGTCCACTAGTGCATGTGGTCGATATCTACCTTGGTGGCGGTGGTGTCTGTGCTGACCTCTTGCTGGCCCACGGCTTGTAGCACTCAAACCTGCAGTGTGAGAGGGGAACACAGGTCAGTCTGACTATCACACCCATGCACGCGACAGTGCAACATTGCTGGGTGCCATTGTATGGTTAGGGGGCACTACTCACCTCCCCTGGGTATACCACCGCCTCTCATCTCAGCATCTCTCCTGGCAGCCATGTCCATGAGACACACCAGGATGGGCCTATCCCTTCTATGCAGATCCTGCCAGTGGTGCTTCAGCTGCCTGATGGTCCTCCTCACATCTGTCAACCCCTGCAGACACCTGCTGATGGCCACCCACACCCTGTCCCTCTCCTTAGATGTGTGGACCATGCACCCCAGTGGTAGCAGTGTGGTGTGCCACTGCTGCACCAGTCTGATGAGCTGAACAGTCTCAGCTGCACTGTAATTGGGGTGCCCTTCCACTTAATGCGGTCATTATTTGGTCCCTTACAGGCTTGCAGGTGTATTGTAGGTTGTCAGTGGCCAGTGACTGCTGTATGCAGGCTCCTCTGTACCTCTGCAGGCCTCTGGCATCGATATCATTCGACTGCACATGGCTTCCACATGTGCTGCATGCGTTACACATGTAGGCCTCAACCGCATATTGCACAGGCCACATAACGCAATTGTGGCATGAGTTGCATGGTGCATTTTCATTATTCCGCAGTTGCATGCACATTAGTAATGGCACTGCATGCCCATTTGTGAAGCACCTGCTTTGCAATGCTTGTCATTGGGATTCACTCACCTGAGTCATTCCTCACAGGCATATGCACTCTTGAATGTGTGACATCTTGGCAGGTCTCTAGTAGTCTGTGCATGTCCCATCTTCAGTACTGTCAGGTCACCTATGCTCTGCACCCCTGTCACATGTCTGCAATGGTCCGCCGTGTCATGGCACATGCACTGCACAGGGTGGTCAGGCTGTATGGGCAGGTTGTGCACTGCGTCAGTGCCCATATGTCCTGGTTGCGTGTTCTGTCCACCTGCCACTGGGTACAGGGCTGGGGCACTGGTAGCAGTGTACAGTGTCACCCACACATGTCCCCAACACTGGGCACAATCTCCATGTAATGTTCCTCCCATGCTGTGTCACCTCCTTAGTGCTGCCAGAGCACTTTCCATGGTGTTACTGGCCCTGTGCAAAATGACACTCAATCAAGGTCCATCTGGCATGTTGTCCTGCACAGCACAGTGCAGCCTGCACTTTCGGCTGTCTCATGAGCCTGTCCTGCTGTTGTCCATCCATGTCATCATCCTCATCCTCCATGTCTGTCAGGGGCACATTGTTCCTCAGTGCAAAGTTATGCAGGATGAAGCATGTGAGGTATATCCTGCAGACCATCTCTGGACTGTACTGGAGTGCTCCACCAGAGTGGTCCAGGCACCTGAACCATGCCTTCAGGATGCCAAAGATGCATTCTGTCTTGGCCCTTGTCGCTGTGCATGCATCATTGTAGCTTTGATCTGCAGCCATCTGTGGGTGGTGGAGGGGTGTCATGACCCATGGTAGCTGTGGATATCCACTGTCACCTGTTTGCGGTATGGGTACATTGTTAGTGCTGTGCTGTGGGTGCCCACCATGCCTGTGTGGTGTGTGGACAAGTGTGCCAGGTATACCTACCAATGAGCCAACCTCCTCTGATGTGTCCTGCCTCCCATGCCTTGTGCAGGCCACAGTTCCACAGTATGTATGAGTCATGGCAGGAACCAGGGTACTGTGCCTCGACATCCAGGATACAGCACTGTGCATCACACACTACCTGCATATTCATTGAGTGTATCCTCTTCCTGTTCCCGTACACATCTGCCTGCCTGGTGATGCCCTGATGGGTACATGTGTGTAGTCTACTGCACCTAACACATTCAGAAACACTGCCATGTCATAGAATGACTGCTTGATGGACTGTTCCTGATGCTCATTCCATGGAAACTGGATGTATGTGTCCACATGCTGCGCCATCGCATCTATGAACTGCCTCAGGCATTGTGACATGGCAGGCTGCGAGATGCCCACTGTTTCACCTGTGGGGGTCTGGAAGGTCCCTGTGGCTAGGCAACAGAGTGCTGTGGTCACCTTTACCTCCACAGGGACTGGGTGCCCCTATGGGTGGTGCTCTGGAGCTGTTTTCTGTTGTCTTTGCAGAGCTCAGTTATAATTGCACTGGGCAGGTGGTATCGTGCAATATATTGCTCCTCCTTGTGGTCCAGATAAGACTTCCTGGGCTCGTATACCCATGGTGCCATATGCCTGGCTCTTCCTGGATGCCATTGTGGCTACCTGTCCCTCTGGTTCCTGCCCTCATGCACCCTGACCCACAAGCGCTGCCTCTCTGCTGCCAGCAGTATGCCCAGTATGGCTATTGGGACTGCCATTACTCTCCTGCTCACTAGACTTCTCTGCTTGCTGCACAGTACTGTGTTGCCCCAGTAAGGCTCCTTGGTTGCCTTTTATACTGTGCTTAGATGCACCTACTCACACCTGGTGTAACTTCCACCACTTGCTCTTGGCATATGTTATTGGTCCCTGCCTTCTAAAATACCAATCCTGCACTGTCACCTGCTTTGTTTGGTGCATGTCACACTATGCATCTGCGTATCTGGGGTTCTGTTGCAAGTGCGATGCACGGGGATCTTGGTGCAAGGTGTTGCACCATGTCGTATGTCACTGTTGTAGAATACCGCATGTTGCAGTTACTGGCGTATCTTGCATCTTGCGCCATTACTTTTGGCACAAGTGGCATTATGCCTGGTGTAGCCCTTTTAAAATCCAGGCCTTTGTGTTATCTTTAGATCAAATGAAAGTATTTAACAAGATTGCCCATTCTTTCCTTTATTTCTGTTCAATCAGCATATTGTATGCCTGAAAGGCATATTCTTTGGATAAAAACTAATTATGATAATGTTATTATGACACCTCTGATTGATGGTTTCTCTGGATCATCCTTCAAGATTAGTCTTTCTGTCCTGTACTGTATGCTTTTTCCATAAATCCACTTCTAAAAAATGTGCTAGTCAATGATAGAATCAGGGGGATCACACTTCCTCTAGGTGGTAGACAGCTGAAAGTAGTTGCTTGTACTGATGCGCAAGCAAGCAAGCAAAATCAAAAAACCCGACTTTGCAGTGGGTCATCAGTAACTAGTGAGGCAAACATTGTTGTAGCGTTGCTGTGTTGTACAGTGAGTGAACTCCATGGCTGATGCTGTTGTGTGCCTATCAGTGTCATTACAGATAGCTTGCTCCTGTAAAAGCTTGGCACATGAAGATCAGATAGCTTTATATAGAGTTTTTGACTATGTCGGGATTTCAGTGTCCGGTATTTTGCTGTCAGGCAAAATCATGGGCAGTCATACACAACGCCCCCCTGCCCCATAAATAAACAGTACCACTACAGATAGAAAGATTAATACTCTTATTACTGTAATAAGGATCTGACAATGAATACTGTAACTAATGTTTAATAATACTGCTGGACAGTTGAGGTTTGGCAAACAGTTCAAAGCTGAACAACAGCTGGGGAATGCCTGATGTTGTTAAACAAGTCACATATGAAAGATAGTCATCCAGAGGATAGGCAGTTACAGCCGTGGCAAGAGCTCCAGCACCAAGGAACCAGCTCAGCTTATAACAGCATCAGCAGTAACAGCTATATAGGCAAATTCAATGCATAAATAAGGTACAGGAGGGTAGCATCTTTCAGAAAAAGAGATGTTCTAGAACAAGGGGACATGACACGAGGCTGGAAGGGGGTAGACTAGGGGTAACATGAGAAAGTATTTCTTCATGGAAAGGGTGATAGATACATGGAACAGCCTCCCAGTGGAGGTGGTGGGGGCTAACTTGGTAGAGGAATTCAAAAATGCACGGGATAGGCATAAAGGAATCCTAGAAACAGGAAAGAGAATAAAGCTGGAGCTCAAGTAGGGTCTGTGGTTTTTGTAGCAGGTATGGAAAATGGGTAGACTGGATGGGCCTAGAGGTCTTTATCATCAATTTCTGTGTTTCTAATGCAATATGATATGCAGGCTTGTCTCTCCATAGCAGACTTAAATCAGCTTGAACTCTGCCAACAATCTTCCAGAATCGGTGCATAACTATCAAAATTACATTTTAAACCAGTGGAGAGTGACAGACTGTGGCACATTGTAGTGCTGTTAGCTACTGGTCACAACTGTAATATTTTGAGCTGCTTTCCCAGGAAGCAAGGAAATTGTTGGTCTCAGAATAGAAGTCTAAAACCAAAAAACTGAGAGCACGCAGGACTATAAGCCAAAAGTGAAGACCAACCCAACTGGATTAACTCCATATCTTAGTGAATAACTGCGTTGGGCTGAAATAAACTGCAGGCTGTAGTAAACTATACGAAAAACCAGGATAACAAAATAAAATTGCAGCCAAAACTGGGTAAAAGCACGACATGACATGACATGACATAACATATTAAACTAAAGCAAAAAAGCCAACTCCTCATGCTAACTCACTAGACAGTCCTTGACTACACTTGTGACCCACCTAACTATAATGCTAGCTAATTAAGTTGTTTCAGAAATCTTCTAAAAATGTCTCTAGTTTCTTTTTGAAAAGTTCATACAAATTCAACAGGCCTCCCAAGCCACTAGGTTAGACAGAAAAGGAAGTGCAAAAGAAGAAGGAAACCACTTTGGTTCTCAAATACAGTAGCAGAAAAGGTCAGAGCCAAAAGGCTGGCCTTCAGGAAATAGAAGGGAACACAGCGGGATGAAGATAGGGAGGCATACCAAATTGTCCTAAGGGAAGCAGGGAAGGCAGTGAAGTAGGCAAAGTCTCAAACTGAGGAAACATTAGCACGAACAGAAAACGAAGGTGACAAGACTTTCTATAGATACATTAGTGAAAGGAGAAAGTCCAGCTCAAAGGAGAAAAGGGGGCATGTGAGGAGGATGACCCTGTAAAAGCATCTATCCTAAATAGATACTTTTGCTCAGTATTTACTGAAGAGAAGGTAGGGCAGAGCCCACAGCTCAGTACCATGGACACGGGGGGGGGGGAGAGGTGAGCACTACTCCCTTCACAAAAGAAAGGGTCCTACAAGAGCTCGCTAAGCTCAGGGTGGACAAGGCAATGGGACATGATGGCATACATCGCAGGGTACTTAAGGAGCTAAGCGTGGAACTAGCAGAGCCATTAGCAGAACTGTTTAGTGAGTCTCTGAGCACAGGAGAGGTCCCAGAAGACTGGAAAAGGGCTCATGTGATCCCGCTCCACATGAATGGTAGCAGGCAGGAGGCAGGGAACTACAGACCAGTCAGTCTTACCTTAGTAGTGGGCAAGATTATGGAGGCACTCCTTAAGGAAAGGATAGTGCAACACCAGGAATCCATAGGGGCACAGGATCCAAGACAGCATGGGTTTACAAAAGGAAGGTCCTGTTAAACTAATCTCATTGATTTCTTTGACTGGATAACCAGAGCGGTGGACCAAAGGGGAGCAGTTGATGTCACCTACGTTGACTTCAGCAGAGTTTTCTACACTTTTCCACATAGAAGATTGATAAATAAGCTGGGTAGGCTTGTGGTGGGTCAGAAGTTGGTCAACTGGATGGCAAACTGATTGACGGGCAGAAAGCAGAGAGTGGTGGTAAATGGTATACAGTCAGAAGAGTTGCAAGTCACAAGTGGGGTACCTCAGGGATCAGTCCTGGGGCCAGTCCTCTTCAATATCTTCATTAGTGACATTGCAGATGGACTAGAGGGTAAGTCTTGTCTGTTTGCAGTTGGCACCAAGATCTCCTACAGAGCAGATGATCCAGATGGGGTGGGCAGAATGCAAAGAGATCTGAATAAACTAGCAAAATGGTCAGAAGAATGGCAACTGGGATTTAGTGCAAAGAAGTGCAAGACCATGCACATAGGGAAGGGAAACCCTGAAGCCACCTATAGCCTGGGAGGGGAGTTGGCTGGCAGTCACAAAGGAAGAAAGAGACTTGGGCATCATCATCACCGATAACCTGAAATCATCCAAGCAGACCTCTAAAGCAGTAGGTAAGGCTAAGGGGATGTTAGGGTGTATTAGTAGGGGTATCACAAGTCGTAAGAGGGCGGTAATAATCTCTCTTTACAAGATACTGGTTAGGCCCCATCTGGAGTATTGCGTGCATTACTGGAGGCCACACCTTCACAAGGACATTAAACAAATTGAGGCAGTCCAGAGAAGGGCAACCAAAATGGTGAAGGGACTGCATCAGAAGACATATGAGGACAGATTAATGGAACTCAATATGTATACACTAGAGCAAAGGAGGGAAAGAGGTGATATGATCGAGACATTTAAACACCTTATGGGCATTAACAAAGTGAAATAGTCTAATATGTTTAAATATAAGAAAAATAGCAGGACAAGAGGACACAGTATGAGATTAGAGGGAGGTCGATTAAGGGTGACTGTGAGGACATTCTTTTTCAAAGAAAGGGTGGTGGATGCATGGAACGGCCTACCTCAGAAAGTGGTGGCTATGAATACATTGCAGGGCTTCAAACAGGCATGGGATAGGCATAAGGGAGCAATACAGATGAGTATGAATAGATAGGCCACTGACAGAGCAAAGGCCAATGGCACATTTATAAGGTAGAAAAAGAAATGGGCAGACCAGTTGGGCCTTGCAGTCCTTATCTGCCGTCAACATCTATGTTTCTATGTTTCTCAGACAAACACCTTCAGTGGAGCACCTCCGTGCGCCCAGCCTGTCGACCTTGTTGCTCCTCCTCTCCCTTGTGTCAGAGGATGTCATATCTAGATCAACAACAAAAGTACTCGTGGCCTTCACTGGATTAAATAGAAACTTGGCTGCAGTCTTTGCATTACTGCTCAACTACAAAAATAGCCTCCACTAGATAAAAAGGAAGCTGTGGTTTATTTCTTTGTATTCTAGCTCAGCTACATTAGTGATATGGGAAGTCTGCACTGGACAGCACAGAAGCTGAGGCTTCATTCCTTGCAATCCTGCAAAACAACGTCAGTACTACAAGCAGCCAGCACTGGATAACACAGAAGCTTTGGCTCCATTCTTTGTATTCCTGCTCAGCTACATAGGTGTTACCATTGGCCTGTATGGAGTAAGAAATGGGTTGCTGGTTTGAATGGCAACCTCCGTTGTCAGGAGTCACCAGACCTGGAATGTAGTCAGACAGGGAATAGAGGGGGAGGGGAAGGGAGTGGGAGAGAGGAGGAGGGGTTTGAGGACTAGGGGAAATTCTGGGAAGAAGGTCAGCACAAAAAGTGGTGGGACACAAAAGAAAGATGGTGAGTGGACAAGGCTAAAGTCCACTAAATGGAAAGGGTTTAAGAGGGGGAGCAAGATTAGACTGCCTATTCATTTTTGCTAGTAGAGTTGTGAGTTGGAGTTGGCAGAAAAGTGAGGATACACTCATTAGTATATTGACTGGCAACAGGTTTGCAGAGAATGCACTGTTTACCCTCAGACAGGGATGTTCACTCCTTTGCAGAGATGGTCAGGAGGATAATTTTAAGATGGTATTATCAGTATGCCTCTTTCTGTACTAGATATGCCCTGTTACTGGTTTTGTTTTACATACAACATCAGCTAAGACCCCTGTCTAATGTTAGCCAACATGTATTATTATTTATGTAATTTTATGTAGTCTGAGGGGACATTTGCTATGATGTCGGTGTAAATGGCTTCAAATTATTTTGCATTGTAATTCTCATTGTTTCTCTATTATGAAGTCTTCAATAAAATGTTTTTATACAAAAATTAAAAGACTGGGGTATCCATACTGAGGTTAACAGATCAATCGTCTCCCCCTCCATTGTGGGAGCAATACGGTATGAAGAATTATAGTGGGGATTTGCTTTACTATGCAGACAACTCTGGAATGAATAAAGGGTTAAAAAAATGTGAATAATGGCTGTCTTGAGTATTTATTTTGAGTTAGTAGGATGGTTCCAAGAAGGCAGTAGAAAAACCCTAAGGAAGACATGGTGCAGCAAGGAATGGCAATGATGAGGGAAGTACAAGGGATGTTAAAGGCGGCCATGGAAAAGGAGGAGCTTCCAAAGAAAAAAGGGAAGCAGAAGGTGACAGGAACAGAGGGAGGAGGACCAAAGAAGGTGCCAGAAAAAGTGGGCAAGGGAGGTGAAGAGAACAAGCGTGAGAAAGACACTGTTGATCTCACACTGCAGGGAAGTTTGAACAAATATGTGGAAGAAATTATGGGGGCAATGAGGGAGCAAGGTTTAGGAGAGCTGCAGAGAGTGTTGCAGGAGTTAAAGGAGAAAGGAAGTGACGGGATGGCTATCAGAGGGTTGCGAATGCCACTAGACACCAGGGAAAGTTTTGTTCACTTTACCGGGGACTACACAGTACTGATCACTCACTGATCTGAGGAATAATTATATGAATTGCAGATTAATTATTAGTTCTGCAGTTTATGGGTGTTATTCCGCAGTTCGGTGAGAAAGTGTTGTGAAACTGTGAAAATGTGCCAAACAGATTCGAAAGATTTCCGCTTTCACCAAAGATAGATGTTCGGAAAATTCTGTTAAAGTTGTGAAATTTTACAGAAGTTTCGCTAAAGCAGAATTCTCAACTTTTGCCCAGCTCTATGACTGTCCGAAACTACCTGAGCTGGTATTGCAGATGATCTTTTCTATCAAGCTGACTTTTTGTTCAGGATTAAGAGGGTCTGTTGGAAAGAAGCTCAATTCATTTATTTTCCTCTCTCTCTTTTCCTTCTCAGTTTTTTTTTTTTCCAATCGTTTTTTGATCATTCAGGAATTGAGGTTTGAAGCTGCAACAAATCACAGGTTTTCAAGCCAGAAAACTGTTTTCAGCAAAAAGAGAGATCAGCATTCTTAGAATGTGCTGCTTCCATGCTTCGTACACTGTGGCCATTTTGCATGTCTTCAAAATATTTGTTAGGGCAATGGGTCTCAGTAGTAAGGCACTGGAGGATAGCACTACAGGCTCAGGTTTCTTCCTTAAAAATGAAAACACCTTGCTGTGGGGGAGGGGGGTGAGAATGCACCTGAGTCATCTCCAAATGACAGTGAAGGAGGGCCTAGCGTGTCATGCTGGGCTTCCAGATCCCTCATAATGTGGGCCTCCTTGATGGTTAACAAGTACTCTGTGATCAAGGGTTTTGCTATGAAATAGAATGGAATGGAATGGAATGGAATAGCCCGAATCAATGCTGAATGGCTATCAAACCATGGTTGAGGAGGGGCCAAAGGTTGGTATGCCTCACCTGGCAAGGTGGGTAGTGACTCCTCCCTTCACCCAGCAACTTGCCAGGTGACTCATGGCTCCTTCTTCCATACTGGTAGGTGGGGAGTGGAGAAAACTGGGACCTCTGTCTGGATCCCAACCAGAATGTCCCACCTACTATGGGGGCTCTTTGATCAGACTCCTTGTTGTACACAAAGCAGGCATCTGTACTGCTCCTAAGCCTTCACTACATGTATGGCTATGGCCATTTAACCCATACGATGGCGTGGTTATTGTGTCTGAGGGAAACAGGAATGGGTTCTTACTGAGATAATGGTTCTTCCAGGAGATCCTGAACTGGATGTGACATTGGCTGTTGGAGTCCTCCCATCCCAAATTGCTGGCCAAATGGGCTGATGCTTCAGCTGACCTCAGCTGGGGGAGGGAGAGTGGGGGAACTTGCTGTGGCTGGTCAGGGGTGGGAGGGAAAGGGACTAAAGATTCATTGGTAGGGGAACCATTCAGGGAAAGGGACAAGGGTGGGGTGGTAAGGAAGAAGAGGGCTAGACAGGGGGTAAAAATGGAAATTAGAACAGGGGAGGGTAGTGGTAGTGAAAGTGGCCTATCTGGACTTCAGCAAGGCTTGTGGCACTGTGCCATACAGGAGGCTAAATAATAAATTGAGTAGCCTGGGAGGGATCAAACATGATGAATTGGGTTACAAACTACTACAGCTGTGTGGAATTAAACATTCTGCTGACAGAATGCCTGTTGAATGATCATTCCGATTCCTCAAAATTTTGCAGAATTTGCATGACTATTCTGAGGAATTTTGCCAAATTTTTAATTTCAGTTACTTTGTTCTAGTTTTAAAGTATGTATCCAAATGATGCCAAATCTGGTGGGTATACAGGTACTTCTGTCTTGCATAAGTGTACTAAATATCATAGTCCTTGTTTGAAAGGGAGTTGAGTTACAGTGGCCAAAGACTTGATCAAACTTTAATTTTCAGTTTGTTTTTTCATCTCATTGTAAAATTGCTTACCCAAATTTCACCACAGTTTCAGATTTTAGAGAAATGTACAACATGGTTATGTGCGCCAACTTTTAAGTCTCAAGATTTAAAGGGGGCTGTGCTCCAAGGCAGCCAAACATTTTACCAAAATTTTGATTTAAGTTTAGTATAATTTTGAAAGCATTCATCACAGTGTAATAAAGTCTGGGAGTATACTGACTATTCCTACATTTATGTATGTACCTAGTTTCATATTTCTAGATCCAAAGATGCCTGAGTTATATGCAGATACACATTTGCATGAAATTTCCCACAAATATAAAATGACAGACTTTGAGCACCTGACATTTTGAGACAATGAGCCCTAGGGCCAGATATTCAAACCGTTGCACCCAGCACAAAGCCGCAGCACTGGAATAGTGCTGGCTTTGTGCGAGGCTACAATATTCAAAAGCCTTATTAGCGCCGGTGCTGTGTGGCAGTGCCGACGCTAATAGGTAATGGTATGCAGGGGCGTGGATAGGGGAGCGCCCATGAATGACAGCAGTGTGGCATATTTAAAGGTATAGCATCACACTACAGGCATTAGCAGGACCTATATCGCAGCGCAAGATACAGCTGGAAAAAGCTGGTGTTAATGGGCGCTGCCCCCCCAGAACAAATCCCTTCCTGACCCACATCCAGGTTAAATCAAAGAGTTCTCTGGTAGTCTAGTGGTCCCCCCAGCATGAATCCTGACCCCCGTTTGTGGTGAAACAATGATTTCCCTGGTAGTCCAGTGATCCCAGCACCTGGCAATGTGCCTCCTGTGACCCCGAACCTCTGGAGCCAGCGACCAGCTCAGCCCTCCGCTCTCCACCATGGCTGGCCGCTGACTGCGTTATTCACTGCGGTGTGGGCTGTTCAGCCATTCTGACCAAAAGGTGGAGCTGTGTGCATGTGTAGCACCACCAAACTGCATGGTAATGTATGCTAAGCAGCACATAATGAGATGCAAATGTACCTGTTTGCCCACAGATTACCTAAGTAGGCTCATTTGCATGTCACTTTTGAATATGGCACAGTTTAGCACTGGGCAAACGTGTTTGCACTGGGCAAACAGCTTTGCTCTGTGATAAACCCCTGCAAACATGTTAGCACAGTGCTAATGGTTCGGGGAATATTATACAGTTTTGCACACTGTACTTTCACATGCACTGCTGCCTGCAGCTGTACTGGGTTCACGCATTTGCTGGCACACATTGGCCACATAGTTCACCTCTACCTAGCTTCACATTGCTGAGCACTGTGTTGCTGTTGTGGTTTGCACTTCCTGGTTGCTATATTCAGAGCTGTCTTATTCCAGTCCTAGGTTTTCCCTGCACTCCCAGCCCAGTTTGGCCTGTCTCATCCCCATGCTATATTCAGAAGCTGTTTGCCCTGGTCTATTCCTTTTGAATATAGCTTGCTTTTTACTCCAGGCTAAGTTTGCCTGCCGGGTAGTGCTAATTTAGCCCCAGGGCAAAATTTTGAATATTTGGACCTAAATGTCATGCTGTTTGCACACCCTTAGAACTCCTATAAACAAGTAATCATGCCATATTTCAGATATCTAGCTGAACTGAAGGCTGAGTCATGAGATGTTGTAGGTAAATACACTGAAAAAAATGAGTAAACACAGAACCCCACTGGACGTGATATGTTATAGGTAAATACACTAGAAAAAATGGGAAAAAGCAGAACTCCACTGGCAATGAGATGTTATAGGTAAATACATTGGAAAAAATAGGTAATAGCAGGACCCCACTGGAAATGAGATGTTGTAGGTAAATACATTGGATAAAATAGGTAAAACTAGGATGCTGCTGGAAATGAGATGTTATAGGAAAATAAATTGGGAAAAATGGTAATAGCTGGACCCCACTGAAAATGAGATGCTATAAGTAAATACATTGGAATTATGGGTAAAAGCAGGATTCCACTGGAAATGAGATGTTGTAGGTAGATACACTGAAAAATGGGTAAACACAGGACCCTACTGGAAATGAGATGTAGGTAAACACACTGGAAAAAATGGGTAAAAGCAGGAGCCCACTGGAAATTATATGTTATTGGTAAATACATTGGAAAAATGGGTAAAAGAAAAACTCTGTTAGACACCAAGATCTGCAACAGAGTAGATGATCCAGATGGGGTGGGCAGAATGAGAAGAGGTCTGGATAAACTAGCAAAATGGTCAGAAGAGTGGCAACTGGGATTTAATGCAAAGAAGTGCAAAATCATGCACATAGGGAAGAGAAACCCTGAAGCCACCTATAGGCTGGGAGGGGAGTTGCTAGCAGTCACAAAGGAAGAAAGAGACTAGGGCATCATCATCACTGATGACCTGAAATCATCCAAGCAGACCTCTAAAGCAGTAGGTAAGGCTAGGGGGGTGTTAGGGTGTATTAGTAGGGGTATCACAAGTCGTAAGAGGGAGGTAATAATCCCTCTTATAAGACACTGGTTAGGCCCCATCTGGAGTACTGCGTGCAGTATTGGAGGCCACACCTTCACAAGGACATTAACCAAATTGAGGCAGTCCAGAGAAGGGCAACCAAAATGGTGCAGGGACTGCATCAGAAGACATATGAAGACAGATTAACAGAGCTCAATATGTATACCCTTGAGCAAAGGAGGGAGATAGGTGATAAGATCAAAACATTCAAACACCTTAAGGGCATTAACAGGGTGAAAGAGTCTAACATGTTTAAATATAAGAAAAATAGCAGGACAAGAGGACACAGTATGAGATTAGAGGGGGGACGATTAAGGGGGAATGTGAGGAAATTCTTTTTCACAGAAGGGGTGGTGGATGCGTGAATGGCTTACCACAAGAAGTGGTGGCTATGAATACAGTGCAGGACTTCAAACAGGCATGGGATAGGCATAAGGGAGCAATACAGATGAGTATGAATAGATAGGCCACTGACAGAGCAAAGGCCAATGGCACATTTATAAGGTAGAAAAAGAAATGGGCAGACTGGATGGGCCTTGCGGTCCTTATCTGCCATCAACTGCTATGTTTCTATGTTTCTATGAAATGAGATGTTGTAGGTAAATACATTGGAAACTAGAATTGAAGAACTACAGTATGAAAAAAGAAGCATGCCACTATAAATATAAGTATTGGTGTAGTTAAATACCTGAGAACAGTTTTCGCAATATTGCTGTGTTTTTTTTTTTTGGGGGGGGTGTACCTCCCTTCCACTCAGTTATGCTCAGCTTATTGCTATACAGCTTAAGCCTGTAACATTGGTGGGAAATGCACTAAGAAAACAAATTTAGAACACAGTGTGCAGACATTCAATTAGTAGGAAATAAGCAGGGCTCAGAAATAGAGCAGGGTAATGAAAGTAATTGTGAGCTTGGGGATACACTCCATCATTGTTTAAGTATATCAAGTAACATGCGACTACAAACCATTGTCACTGGAGCTGTTCATTGAATATACAGGCTTAAAGGGACACTGTCAAGCCCTTTAGGCCTCACATTTTCCCTAATTTAAACAAGCACTGAATACATCACAGTGTGGGGAAGGCTGTACTATCCCTGCTTAACATTGTACCTGTCATTGAGCATAAACAGAGTGTTTCAGCCTTCAGTGCTGCAAGTCCCTCCCATTTCATCAACACCACATACATTACAGAGTAGGGGAGCCTTCACTGTCCTTGGCCCACACTGTGCCCATCGTTGTATATAAAAAGAGGGCTTCCATCGCCAGTGCTGTCAGACCTTCTCCTTTCCTTAGAATTAAGCCCATTGCACTGTGGGGATGACTGCATTGTACCTGGCTCCCACTATCCCTGTCTTTCTGGATAAACAGAAGATTCAGTCTCCAGTGCTGTCAGTCTCTGACCCTTTCACCAGCACTAAGTACATTGCAGTGCAGGGGAGGCAGACACTGTTCCGGCTCCATACTGTAGATGTCCCTATGGATAAACAGAAAATGTCACTCCCCAGTGCTGGTAGTCCCTCACCTTTTACCAGCAGAAAATACAGTACACTGTGGGAAGCCTGCACTGTATCTGTCCCTGTGGAGAAAGAAAGATTTCAGTCTCCAGAGATGTCAGTCCTTCACCTTTCCCTAGCAATAAGGCCATCACACTGTGGGGGATAACTGCATTGTACCTGGCTCCCATTGTCCCCATCTCTCTGGTTAAACAGATGTTTCAGTCTCCAGTGCTGTCAGTCCCTCACCTATCAACAGCACTAAATACATTGCACTTTTGGGGAAACACACACTGTCTTGTCAGCACACTGTACATGTCACTGTGGATAAACAGATAGTGACAGTCTCCAGTGTGGCAGTCCCTCAGCTTTCAACAGTAATAAATACATTACAGAGTGGGAAGCCTGTGATGTACCTGTTCATTTCCAGTGGATAAACCGAAGGCTTCAATCTCCCATGTTAGTCAGTTTCTAACCTTTCACTTGTACTGCAAGCATCAGTTTGTGGGAAAAATAAACTGTTCCTGTCCCACACTGTACACGTCTCTATAGATAACAAGAGGGCTTCAGTCATCAGTGCTGTCTGTCCCTTACATTTCACCCATACTAAATACAAACTCGTCTGGGGAAAATATAGATGTCCTTCCCCAAACTCTACCTTTTTCTGTGGATAAACAGAGGACTTTAGTCTCCCATGTCATCAGTCCCTCACCTTTCACCATGTGGAAATACATCTCCGTGTGAGGAAGTCTGCACTGTTCCTTCCGCGCATTGTACCTGTCCCTCTTGGTAAACAGAAGGTTCAGTCTTCAATGCTGTCAGACCAACAACTTTCCCCAGCAGAAACACCATCACAGTGTGGGCATGCCTTTGACTTACCTGCCCTACATTGTCCCTGTCTCTGTGGAGGGTTCAATCTCCAGTGCTTTTAGACCCTCACCTTTCTCCAGTACTAAATTCATCACAGTGTGTAAGAAACACCCACTGTCCATGCCCCACACTGTACCTGTTCCTGTGAAGAAACAGAGGACTTCAGTCTCCAGTGCTGTCAGTCTCTCACCTATAACCAGCATTTAATCATCACAGTATCGAGAAGCCTTCACTGCCCCTTCCTAATGGCACATAATGTTAGCAACTCCGGAACAGTGAGTACCACTGTTGGCAAGGGAATGACGGTGACAGTGGAACAGTGACATAAGTTTTACCCCCTCTCTGAGGTGTTAAGTTGGTTGGTTATTTAAGTAAGGGGGATGCAGGGCACAAATCCCCCCCCCCCAAAAGAACAGATGCTGTTTGGGTCATCCCTGACATTGCTTCGTGATTCCAGACTCATCATTCTGGAGTTGCTAATATCACATAGAACCCCTCTTCCACACACTTTACCCATCTCTGCAGATAAAAAGAAGGCTTCAGTCTCCAGTGCTGTAGTCCCTCACCTTTATACAGTACTAAATACATCCCAGAGTGGAGAAAAAACACATTGTCTCTGCCCCACAGTGTACCTGTCCCTGGTGATAAACAGAGGGCCTCAGTCTCCATTGTCAGTCTGTCATCTTTCAACACAAGGAAATGCATCACCATTTAGTAGTAGTAGTAAGTAGTACAACTTTATTTTTATACAGATCATTCTGACAAACTCATCATTAGGTCAAAGACCTATTTTCAAGATGGAGCTGTTTCAAATTACACTTTTAAAAAGGTTTACAGCTATTAAATAAGGTATAAACAACACGTACCCCCAGAGACAACTTACAGACACCCAGGAATACAAGTTTGAACATACAGTACTAACTACACAGATTTAATCATTACACATACATTTCATATTTAAATCATATCTAATAGACTTCATAAACTGTTTGGTGTGCTGTATCTGCTTCATCTTATTACTTATAGAGTCCCATAGTTGAGTTACTTTAGCCACAAATGTCATGTCTCTAGACCTATTACACAGTTTTGGCTTCACATATTTATTTTTTAAATCCCTAAGATTATGATTATGTCTGTGTTCAACTAACTTCAGCCTAACATTAAGATACTTAAGCAATAAACTGTGACAGGGTGTTGGTGATGCTGGTTTTACCCATACCTGTCATGGTTCGGTCACGAGGCCGCAGGCCGAGTGACTAAATCTCACCAGGCGGGGGTAAAACCAGCATCACCAACATCCTGGAGTGGTTTATTGCAATTATACAAATGTGTTGTGTGGTAAAATATGAAGAGAAATTGGGTTATGATTATTTTTTGGGGGGAAAGAGTAAGGAAATAGTAAAATATCCTTCCATGTAATAAAATAGTCCAGACAGTGGGTTTGCTTTTAACATGAAGAAACGTTTATTTTTTGTGTTTTAACATTTTTTTGAGGTTTTCATTTTATTTGAAGAAGAAACAAAGTAATTATGTGGTTAATTTAAGCAATGAAGCAGAACAGTAGCTGTGAACAGATGTAATTTTATCATGTACAGTATTATTGCTTGAAAGTAGATGCTTTTTACTATTTCAGAAAAAATCTATCTTAAATGATTAGGTATTGTTATGTTATAGTCATCTTGTTTATCAGTCTTTAAGTCCAGTGTAGTATTTTGTATCTGTGTCCTGTGACTTTAAGTCGGTTGTTGATTTTTTTTTACTTGTCTGATGCCTGTGGGCTGTTGTCATTTTGAGTAGGCTTGGGGATAGTGCATTTAGTTGTTAGGAACCTGTAAACGGAGAAAAAAAAATATTTTATTTTTGAACGATTTTATTGTAATTTATAGATGATGTTGCTTTTTGTGTTACCTTAGAACTATTTGTAGTAGAAATTGACTGTGCCATAATTGAAGAGACCACCAAAGGAAGTTTGGTTCGATCCAGGGTGTGTGGAGCTGCAGGCATGCTGGCTGGATCTAGTTCCAATGTTCAGTCGGGAGGGCTGGTTATTGAGGAGTGAGTTTCTGTTTGCATCGTGGCTTGCAGATGGTGAGATTAATTGCAAATCACTGGCGATGTTTGAAGAAGTTATCTGTGGACTTGGAGGCTGATTCTGAGGTATGTCAGTTCTGGGGCTGTGCATTGTCGGTGAGTGCATATCTGAAGGAAGTGATTCTTGCTGCTGTTTTGTGTTTGGGAAGGGGAGATTTGGAGGAGAGGTTGCAGTTTCCTGACAGTTGCCTTCTGATATGATGTTTCCCCATTTTTTAAAGTCATCCGTGTTGGGCTTCCAGTAACTTAGAAGTGATGATTCACTTTTGTGACCAGTTATTGCCATGATTTAGCAGGATTCCATTTCTGCATCACTCAACAAGGTCACTGCAGTTGCTCTTAAAGTGTGATTTGTGTAGACGTCTGGCAATTGGGCTTCTTTGCAGATGAGTGGCAACATTTTCCCCAGGTAGTTAATGCCCATAGGTTCGTTGTTGTACCATACTGGCATTTTATCCAGGATATCTTTAGGAAGTCTTTTTGGGTGGAGGAACAATGCTGTGAGGTTTGGTGGCAACTTGTTTAGGTACTTCTCAAAACTTTTCACGAGGTACAGGGGATCGTCAGGTTGCTCAAACACGCAGCCTCTTGTGAGATGGCATGTGGGATCATTGTACTCTTAATGTTTTTTTGTTTCTTCATTAAATGTTTTTGTGACATATCGTAAGCTATTTTCTGCAGTTTTTATTTCAAATGACTGTGTTGTGAATTGTCTGACCCCTTTATTGCCTCGCCTTGCAAAATGTAGCTGAGTGTTAGCCACACTTCTTGAACTAGCTCTTTTGCAGTTTGTGGGAAACTGCATCAGAATTCCTAATGCTTGTTAGCTGGGATATTGTGAGTGCAGGGTGGTGTTGAGCAATTTCTTTTCCTGACTTGTGGAATTTTTTTACAACTGCTTTGAATATGTTGTTTGCAGTTGTGAACTCTGGATCAAGCACTAAATTGAGCTGTCTGGCGATGGGGGGGTCATTTAAATATCTGTTGAGTCCACAACATAAACTGACAAAGCTGCTGAGTACCTATTCTTCACCAGATGTATTTCTAACTGTGCTGTAGTAGCTGCGCAGGACGTCATTTAACTGCTGGGCTGAGATATTTTTGAAATCTATTTCTATGTGTTTTTCTTTTGCCCAGTCTAGGAACACATTCGCTGACCACCTGGTTTGATTAAGTGTGGTTTCCTCATGCCTTTCCAGCTCTAATTTAGTCATTTGGTCAGAGGTGATGCTGTGGTGATGGCGCTTTGTTTTTTTTATCAGGATTGGCTGGTGTGGGGGCCTTCAACGGAAGCTCCGAATTTGAATTCTGCTCTGCGGTACTCAGAGTTAGTGAGAGCGGCTTGTCTGTGATGTTGGGGCTGGGGATGCGAGGCAGAGGAGTGAGCATTCGTGGTGGCTGCACTGTGGGTTTTACAGGTACTGCCTTTTGAGTTGCGGCTTCAATTTCAGGAATGTGGGCCTCGTTATCTTCTAATGATTTCAATATGGCATCAATCTCCTCATTGTCGATTAAATCAAATCATTCCATTTTGACGTTTACCGTGAAATGGCCCAGTTTTGCAGTTGTCGGTAGCGCGATTCAAGATGGCAGTTTCTCGATTTGCCAAATGAGGGTCTGAGTGGTTTTGAAATTAATTGCACCTTGAGCCTTGGCTCAGCTGGCACTTGTTCCTGTTGGTGATGCTAGATTTTACAACAGGGTGATAGTGCCAGCTGGCCAATGAAAATGGGGTATTTTTGATGCCATTGAATAACTGGGTTTATTCTGATGTACCACGCCATGGATCTGATTTATCCATTTCAATTCTCTTTTTTGTTTCGGCCACAGCCATTGTAGAGCATTTAATATGTTGCAATGATGGGTGCGATATTCACATTTTAATATGAATCTAGCCAAATTATTATATAATAAGCAAATCTTTTCTAAGGTTGTTTTACTGGCCATGCCATGGACATGGCCTCCGTAATCAATACATGGTATACTTAATTGATTTATTATATCCAGTCACATTTTTTGTTCAACACAATGGCTTAATTGCCAGAAAACACCCAATTTTTATTTGTTTTGTTAGACAACTCATTTATGTGAAAATCTAATATTAAGTTTTCATCCAAGTACACCTCTAAATATTTATAAATTATCTCCTGATCCAAAATTTCATTACTAGATGTTTTCATTTGACTTTTAGAATGTGAACATTTATTTTTCTTCTACTTTGAAGAAAGATCATTGATCTAGTCTTTTTACTATTGAGTACAAGTTTAGACTGATATAACCATTTATCCAGTTTGATAAAATCGTTTTGGAGACAAGACTCCATTTCCTGGATGGAATTTCCATGTGCTAACAAGTCCATATGATCTGCGTACATTATAACTTTTTAATATTCTACCACATTAGCCAGTTCATTTATAGAGATGACAAATAATAATGGCCCTAAAATAGAGTCCCATGGGACTCCCTTCTTGACAAAGGTTAATCCAGATAGGTAGTTTCTCACCTGCAGTTGCTGTGATCTTGAATTTGAGTAAGACCAAAACAAAGGGAGGGTTTCCTTATCCATACCCATCCCTGACATTCTGTCAAATAGAATAGTATGATCCATGGTGTTAAAGGACTTGGAGAGGTTCACGAACACTGTGTCCACTGACCTGCCACCATTTAAATGAGTGACTATGTTATTCACTAGGTCAGTGAGCCCTGTGTCCATGGAGTGGCCTTTGCGGATACCAGACTTGTAGCAGGTCACTAAGGAATTTTCCTCCAGATATCCACTCAATTATTTCTGCACCAGCCTCTCCAAGACCTTTGACACCATGGATAACAATGCTATTGGCCTAAAATGTGTGGGTTCAGTAGCTGGGCCCCCTTTGTGAATTGGGACATGTTTTCCCATGTGGGGAAGTCTTCATTGTCCCATCCCTGTACCATACCTGTCCCTGTGGATAAACAGAAGGTTCATTCTCCAATTCTGTCAGTCCCTCAATGTTCCTCAGCACTAAGTACATCACAGTGTAAGCATGCCTGTATTATGAAAAAAGCCAAAAAGGCTTGCACACTAGGTGCACAAACACCATGACCACAATTTTACTTGTTAAAGTGCTTTTTAATTACTCACCATTAAAAGTAAGAGTTCACAGAAAACAGGACACTTCCCACAGCCTTACAAAAAAGACCTGATGGCTTTTCATACCTACATTTAGCACTTTGTCAAGGGACCCAAGGGCCAAATGTAGGTACAAAAAAACGCCATTGGGTCTTTTTTCTCAGGCTATGAGAAGTGTCCTGTTCTCTGTGAACTCTTACTTTTAATGGTGAGCAATAAAAAAGCACTTTAACAAGTAAAATTGTGGTCATGCTGTTTGTGCACCTAGTTTGTGAGTCTTTTTGGCTTTTTTTTCACTGATAGATTTTGGCCCACGCACCTTATTTTCCTGGTGAGTCTTTTCTGTATACAGATGCCTATATTGTACCTGCCCCCACTGTTACTATCTCTGTGGATAAACATAGGGTTCTGTCTCCAGTGCTGGCAGTCCCTCACCTTTCTCCAGTAATAAATGCATCCCAGTGTGGGGAAAATACACATTGTTCCTGCACCACACTGTATATGTTGCTGTGAAGAAACAGAGGGTTTCAGTCTTCAGTGCTGTCTGTCCTTCACCTTTCAACAGCAGAAAACAGATGACAGTGTGGAGAAGACTGCACTGACCCTTAGCCACACTGAACCTGTGCCCATGAATAAACTGAGGGCTCACGCTCCAGTGCTGTCAGTACTTCACATTTCAGTAGCATGAAGTCCATCACAGTGTGGGGATACCTGCATAGTACTTGTCTATTACTATCTACTACTGTCAGTACTAAATACATCCCAGTGTAGGGAAAATACCACACTGTTCCTTCCCTGCACTGTACTTGTCTGTGAATAAACTACTGTAGCTTTAAGTACTTGTAACGTGCAGTCAGTCTACTTGACAATTCACATTAAAACCTATGCAGACAATATTCAGAATACATACTGTATTAATAGATGGAATGAAAAAGTGTGCTCCCCTCACCAAACACCTTCAATGCCTACATAGTGCTAAATAATTATTATCTTTGAAACAAAAATCCTACCAGTTCCAAAGGAAGCACTATTTATGGATGTCTCTCAGGAGCACATTCCATGCATTCCAGCCTACAGAGCCAAGATGGTCTTATGCTAAACACTTTCCCATGGGAGAGGAATGGAAAACATCAATGTTTCTATCTTTTAGCCGAGACGGAAAGGCTCCTTATGTTCCCCTTCAGTAAATCAGGGATGTTACATTCAGCAGCTAAAGAAAAAAAAATTTTGCAGCATGTATACTTTGTGAATAAGTTTTCCTTGTTAGATAGAGAAACAATAGTACAGTGTAGGGATATACCAGTCTGTTTTAACTAGTGTAGTGATTGCACTGCAACTCCAATTTTGTGAGGTCTATTAGGAATCTGGGGAGCTCTAGTTTTCTACTGTGATAGCAAGATGTCTGAAGAGCTCCACCCTGGCAGCTGTAAAAAAGAATTATTGCCACTTCTTAATAATGGACAAGCTGAACTTATCATATAGCAGAGTAATGGGTGGCCAATGATTTAATCAGAATTTAATTTTCATATTTTCCATTTAATTTTAAAATTCCTCATCCAAATTTCTCCACAGTTTCAGGTTTTAGAGAAACATACAACACAGTTATATGCACTAAGATTTAAGTCTCAAGCTTTAAATGGGGCTGTGCTATAGGAGGCTAACTATTTTGCCAACATTTAGATTTTGTTTAGTATAATTCTGAAAGCATTCATCAAAATATTATAACATGTTATTTATTTATGTATTTATCAATTCATTCTTGTAACCATCCATTTATTCATTCATTCAGAATTACACCTTTGAGCTGAGCACAAGTGTTCATTTACAAAGGTTTCACATCATAGTTTGGGTACAGAGATATTAACAAATAAGAAAGAGGTTGCATGTCACATGAGACAGTTATCGAAGACTGCACACATAGTGGCACTGTGTATTTTATTTGGAAAATGCTTTACCAGGAAAGACAACATGAGCTGTAAACAGGTAGTTTCCAAAAGCGTTGGGGGGGGGGGTACAAGAGTTGGGAGGACAAGCAAACACATAACAAAAACAGAGCACTACAAGTACATTACTAAAAACAAACAATGTATTACAATTTCAGAACAGAAATAACCCAGACCAACTGACCAGGGTAAACAAAACCATATTTGGATATAACATACATTGCAACAACCCAAGAGCCGGTGATCCAGTAGAGTAAAGGTTAGAAGACGGATAACACAGTTGAACTGCTAGAGGTGGTAGACTGAGCACAAGTAGTGTAGTGACTGCACTGGAACTCCACTGTCAAGAATAATTAAGGCATAGCAGTACACAGTACCGATTACATATCAATCAAACAATTACTAAAGGCTGCTCACACAGTGACATTGTCAAAGAATCAGCATAAATTTGGGAATATACAGGATATTACTACATTTATATACATACCCAGTTTCAGATGTCTAGATCCAAACGTGCCTGAGTTATATGCAGATACAATTTGTCATTAGATTTCCCACAAAAAAGAAATGACAGAAATTAGTCCTAATGTCATGATGTGTGGCACACCATTAGAACACCTAAAAACCAGTAATCATACCACACTTCATCTAGCTCAATAGAAGGCAGGTGTATATCAAATTACTAAATTTCAAAAGTTCCACTGAATATCATTAAATTGTAAATTTCAGTTATTTTGGTCTAGTTTTCAAAGTACATATTCAAATGATACCAAATTGACAGGTGCACAGGTACTAATGGCTTTCATACATGTATTAAATTTCAGAGTCCTAGATTGGAAGGGGTGAGTTGTGGGTGGCCAAAGATTTAATCAAAATTACTGAAGAACTGTTTATTCTTGTGCAACTTACATTTAGTGTATGATACTAATTGGCCACAATTGCTTAAATTTAATTTCACACTCTGTAATTAGTTCCCAATTTATGCCCATTGAAAATGTGCAGTTCTGGCCAGTTAGCGCTATTTTATTCATGGACAATTATTACTTAAGTGAATATAGCGACACTAATTTTACATCAAATATAACCTGTTCTAAAGTATATTTTCAATTATTTCCATCTAATTTAAAAAATTGTCATCCAATTTATTTTCACAGTGTCAGGATTTAGAGAAATGTGCAACATGGATATGTGCACGAAGATTTAAGTATCAAGCTTTAAAGGGGGCTGTACCATAGGTAGCCAAATATCTTGACATTTCAAACATAGTTATTTTAATGTCATTTTGAAAGCATTCATTGAAATATTGTAAAAATTTGCAGGTATAAGGAATATCTCTACATTTACATATGTACCTAGTTTCAGATTTCAAGATCCAAGGTGCCTGAGTTACATGCAGATAAAAATGTTCATGGAATTTCCCACAAAAAATAAAATCATATATTCTGAGCACCTATACTTTTGAACAATGTGTCCTAATGTCAAGATATCTGACACACTGTTAGAGCACATGTCTACAAGTAATAATACTAACACTCATATTTTTAGCCTAATTGACAGCTGAGTTATGACTAAATTGATAAATTTAAAAAAAATCAGTGAAATTATGTTGAAATCCCTCTTCACAGAATTTCATAGAATTCCATTGAAATTCCATGAATTTGGAATGTTCTTATACCACAGAACTCTAGAAACTATTTAACAGATAGGAGACAGAGGTTAGTGGTGAACAGTACTCTTTTGAATGACTGAAGATTGACCAGCCAGTGCCACAGGGCTCAGTGCTGGGATCAGTCCTCTTTAGTGTCTTTATTAATGATATTGGTGAGGAAATGAATGGGAAGGCATGCCTTTCCACTGATGATACCAAAATTTGCATTAGGGTGAAAATTTAGGAGGGAGTGGAGAGAATGTGCATGGATGTTGGAAAACTCGAGGAGTTGTCAAAGCATGGCAGCTGGGGTTCAATGAAAACAAGTACAAAATCATGCTCCTAGGCCATAGGAATTCAGACACTGAGTATAGAATGGGGGGTAGGATATTAATAGTCATTATGCAGGAAAGGAACCTTGGGGTTATCATATCTTATCATCTCAAAGTGTGACAGAACAGTGGGTAGGGCTAGTGGGGTGCTGGGGTGCATATGAAGGGGTATCTCCTGCAGGATGAAGGAGGTGGTGTTGCCACTGTCTCCCTTCCTGGTGAGACCCCATCTGGAGTAACACATACAACTTTGGAGGCTGCATGTCAGAAGTGACGTTTGGTGAAGGCAGTTTAGAGGAGGTCAACTAAAATAGTGCAGGGGTTGTTGAGGGAGCACAATGTACACCATGGAAGATGGGTGAGTGAGAGGTGATGCGATAGAGACCTACAAGTAGCTCACAGGGGTGAACAGGGTGCAGGAGGGAAATTCTTTTCACATTGTAAAGAGCACAAGGAATGGGGGCATGTGATGAAGCTGGAGGGGGTAGTTTAAGAGAGATGTAAAGAGAGATGCAAGAGCCAGACACTATTATCCACCTACCCTCTGGGGGGGGGAATTAAGGGTATAGCAACATGGATGCAGCCTTGCTCATGAGACAATCAATGCAGGGGTCATGAGGGAATCTTTCCCAGCTTTCCCCCATTAACAAGTGTTTTTTCAGGGTATTTGCCCTCAGTGGGGCTAGGTCCAACCTGTGCAGGCTATGGTAGGAGACAGGTACTTGTCACTGCCATTGTAAGTGGAAGAGGGGTCAGTCATTGTTGCGGTGTTTTGCTAAGGGGTGGGACATCCAGGGTTGGTACTGGAAGGGGAAGGGCACACCCAGTATGGGTTGCTCACAAACTGTGGCTGAGGATTGAGGGTAGATCACCATGCAACACCCATTGTGGTGGGCAATGAGTCTTCCCTTCTCCTAGAGGATTCTGACATAGCTCATAGCTCCACCATCCCTACCACTATGTAGGGGTGAAGCATGCAGGGGACCACTGTTGGGGGTCCTGTTTTGAATGCCTCATCTACACTGGAGGTACCTCAGATTCTCCACTTCACATGAAGCAGGCATCTGTTCTCTTAAGCTTTCAAAAACATATGGATACAGTAATTTAACTCCATATGACAGTGCATATTTGCTCTGGGGGAAATGGTAATGGGCTCTTAACCAGTTAATGTCAAGTTCCATTGTTGGGCAGAAAATCCCTTAGAAAGCATATATAATTCAATAGTAGTCAGTGTGCGACTGTATAAATTAACAATAGAGAGATTTTAGATGCATTGCCTTGCTGTTGCATGTTATTACTGTCTTCCTCTGTAGTGGTGCTGTAATCTGCAGCTTGCTGGAGGGCATTAAACTTGCTGTTTTTATGGAATATACTGTAGCTCTCTGTAATGCTGCTGTTGTACTGAAAATATAATGTTGGTATCTAGTCACCTACTTTGTTCATCTGTTTGTACAAGAACCACTACAGCTGCAAACAATTTTCTCCTTAATTTTGAATAGAACTGCCTCATAGAAAACTGTCATCCACCTCACTGGCCCCATTCCATAACAGTCTCCCTGGTCCCATGCCCCTGCTTCTCTAGGACTGACCTATTGCTCACTGTCATGCTGTGTCAGAGGACTGGGGTGCCCAGTTGCCAGTGTGGGTCCTGTGGTGAACTGGGTTTTTCATCCTGCTAGTCTGAGGATTTTCCTCCATTTTGCTCCCCAGGCCAGTGGCATATGCAGTGATATTTGTGCGGTGTGAAGTGGGTGGGACACCCTTCCTGTCATTCCACTGCACTGTCACCAACATCATCTAGGTGTCAGCCACTTATTGGGAGACATGAATCCCCCTCTCAAGGGGCTGTCCTTGGGACACTCAATGCTACCTCCCTGACTGGCCCCTG
The DNA here is from genome assembly GCA_016271365.2 of Neoceratodus forsteri. Classification (NCBI taxonomy): domain Eukaryota; kingdom Metazoa; phylum Chordata; order Ceratodontiformes; family Ceratodontidae; genus Neoceratodus; species Neoceratodus forsteri. The sequence continues at coordinate 213,650,515 of CM028135.1, read as the reverse complement.
AGTGACACACATCAGTTTCCAAACTTGGTCACTGGAGGTGAGACTCCCAGCACCTCAACCTTCCATGCCTCTGAGCCAGCTCACTAAGATGGTTTTAAAGGCTATCACATTGCAGTTAAACGAATGAACATTTTTAAGCAAAAGTGGTCTGAATATCTAAATTCACATCTCTTTATAGTTCAAAAGCTAGTATACAGCCTAAATGTGAACAACTGCTTTTAAAAGTAGCAACTTATTACTTCCAAAAACTGAAGTATTTTTTCTTGTCTGTTTTGCTAATTAAAAGATTTACTACTGCAGCTGAGAGTATTGGGTGTAATGTGTGGAACGGTGTTTTATTTGGAGGATGACATAGCTTGTTCTATTCCCTCCCATACAGTACATCATCAGCCATGTGACCTTGCTGACTGTGACATCACAACTGTCCAAGAAGAACCAATCACCTGCTGTAGGATCAGACAGTTGTGATGTCACAGTAAGTGAGGTTATTACAATGTAGATGAAGTACAAAGAGGAATAGGGTTAGATATGTCAGTCCTTAAGTAAAGTATTGCTCTTAACATCACACCTTATACTATCTCAGAGAAACCCTTTTAATGAATACATGGTACTATTAAAATACTTCACAAATGAAAAGTAATACTTAACTACTTTTAACAAACTCTGGTCAAAGCCAATATGGCTGTAAAATGATGTTACTGATAGTGGCACACCCTAGCTGTTACATCCTTTGTAAATATTCACTAATCTGCCCATGGAGGGAATTTTCTGGTGGCAGTCACTGTAAGATGGGCTGCTGCCTGCAATTTCTAATAAATTAATTGGTACCTGCAGCATGCACATTATTTTTTTAATATTATTTACAAAGGATATAACAGCAAGGTTGTAACCACCATCAATAACATCACTTTACATCCATACTGGGTCTGACCAGAGGTTGTATAGCCAGGCACTCTAGTTTCAATGTATGAGGGTTTAAAATGTAGTAAAGGGAACATGCAGTGGTGCAACTTCAGTGTCTGAAAGTATGAATGCTTTAAAGGAAGTATAAGGCTCAAATATAATGACAGAAAGTATTTTAAAATAGTGTGAGGTCATTAATAGAAGTTTACAAAGGCTATCTCTTGCTGCTGTTAGTTACAGATGAGTGGTCAGAGGGAGAAAACATTGCTTATAGGCATGATATGACTAAGTAACATGTTAGAGTCCCATCACAACCCCTTAAAAAACGTAATACTGGAAAATGGAATTCAGCACACTCAAGCCCTAGACACTTTAAAGTTAGTGCTTGCTCACAGATGAAAAGGGGCCCTTAGTTGATCTCGATATGATGCTCACATCTCAATGTATGTGAATTTACGGTCTGTAATGATAACAGTCACAGTAGTGCAAGATCAGTCACTAAATGTAGGACACACTGAAAAGAGCTGATAGATTGCTATAAGTAGTAAAAAGTGGAGTTATTATTAAATACTGTATAGGCTGTTATTGTTGCTAATGGTAATTAAAAAATGCAATAAGAAATTGAAAATATTAACAAGCTTAACATAATGGGGTTAAGGTCCTACCACAGCATTTTACAACATTAGTTGGAGCAGTGGGAAAAAGGGTTAAAAACTGGGCTATCAGTAATAAATGCTAAATGAAAAGGGATACACCAGGAGCTAAAGAAAGCTTGTTAAAATAGATTACAGGATCAAAATGCATGCTAGTAGAGCTTTGTAGGCTGGGCACTGAATATATACTAAAAGTAGAAAAGAACATAAAAACGTGTATACATATAGATACACATAAATTCTTGCATATCATAGGGTGTGATATCACCTCTACTGTATATTTAGACGTGAGCTGGGGTTTCTATGTTAAACCTCAAATTTTGAACTTAAATTTCTTTGTAGTGTGCAATGGATTTGCAAAAGATTTTGTATGCACTGTCTCGTGTGGGTAGATCTCTTGATGTGGTAAGTTTAGTTCCGGTTGGATGTGTGGATTTTGAGAGGTGGAGAGCACGAAAAAGTAAAAATTTGGGAGGGGGGGGTTGTCATTGCCTTGCGCCCAGACACTTTGGAATTTTAGTCAGAATAAGGCTTGAATCACAGATGTGTCTTTCGCGTGTTTGCTGAAAAAAATATGAATCCTTTTCAAAGTTATTACATTTTAAAATGTTGGTTTCTGAGCATGTTCAGTACAGTCATTTGGACAGATGTTTGGAACAAAAAAATAATTTGGTCCATTAGAAAAAGAATCCTTTTTCATTTGGGGTGGATTCTTTTTTATTTGAAAAAATCCTTTTTAGTTTGCCACCATCTTGTTTTCCAATTTCTCTGAAAAACAAATTCAAAACCCACAAAAATGACATCCTATAGAGAAAGCAAGACATGTATCTTGCTCATTGGGACTCAGTTAGATGGATTCTGCAGTTAACTGTCAGAAAACTGACCCCAAAATGTTTTTGTTTTCCTTTGCAGATACTTTTTTATCACTTGCTTCCTGTTTCCATATTTTTTTTTTGTTCAAATGGAAAAGGATCCATTAATATGGAAAAAGATTGTGTACTTAGCTTTTCTTTTCAGCTTTTTCCACATGACCTTTTTCATTCAAATGAAAAAGGATCCCTTTATACAGAAAAAGATTTTGGACTTAATTTTTTTTTCCTTTTTGCTGTTTTTTTGTTTGTCCTTTTTCATTTGAATGAAAAGGATCCCTTGATATGGAAAACAATTTTGGACTTTGTTTTTTTTTCTATCTTTTTCTGTATGAATTTGTTCATTTTAACATAAAAAAAAAAGATCTGTTCATACAGAAAAAGATTTTGTACTTAGTTTTGTTTTTTTTGCTATTCTTTTTTTATTTGAAGAAATCCTTTTTCATTTCCTTTTTATACTTGATACAGAAAAGGATTCCTGCAAATGAAAAAGGGTTTTGCATGATGTCCCTGTAATTTTCCCTATATTATGCAATTTATCTCTGGTGTCCAGTGGTACCCCCATGCTCAGATCTCCATTCCCATAATTTGTTTTATTTTTCCTTGGTGTCTAGTGGCACCCCCACCCTCAGATCACTGTTCCCATAAATATTTAATTTATACCTGGTGTCTAGAGGTACCCTCTAATCACCATCCCAGTCATTATTTAATTTATCCCTGGTGTCTAGTGGCACCCCCCCACCCTGTGATCATTGTCCCCATTATTATTATATTTATGCCTGATGTCTAATGGCACACCCCAGCCTCTGAGCACCAGCTATGTACTTGTGTAATTTATCCCTGGTGTCTAGTGGCACCCCCACCCTCAAATTGCCATCCCTGTAGTTATTAAGTATTTCCCTGGTGTTTAGTGGAACCCCCACACTCTGATAACCATCCCATAATTGTGGTATTTCCTCTTGGTGTATAGTGGTACACCCCACCCTCATATCATTGTCCCTGTTGATATTTTTTGTTTCCCTGGTATCTATTGGCACCTCCACCCTCCTATCATTGATCCCAACTAAAATAAAGAAAACGGTCCCTCAATATCTTTTTACTTATAAAAAAACAAAACTGTCTCTTGCTGATCCCAGCCTCAAAACCTCCCACTCAGCACCCACCACCCCACACACCCCACACCTCCCTACACACCCTCATTCATCTGAAAAGGTCCCAGGTTGAAGATCCACTCTACTATGGAAGACACATCTTGGTGCTGGAACCACTGACTACAATATGAAAAACTAAGGAAAGTGCTGCTCAATGTATTTCAAAGTGGTTTTCAACTTTGATGCATAACTTTGCCATTGGAGCATATTTTAGCACCAAATGTTCAACATGGCCTTATTGAGACCCTACCTTATGAACAATGATGTTGGACGTATGCAAATCCAGCACAAAAGGTGATTTCAAGCTCGCTTGGTGAAATCGCTTTTCCATCCGGATTTGAAAATGTTCAACACCCTTGTTCATGAGTAGGTGTCATAAGAAGGGTATGTTGAAAATTTGGGGTCAAAAATATGTAAAAGTGGCAAAGTTATGTGCATCCACTGAAATTTTGCTACGCTTATTCGTAACTTTGGTAATTTTACATATTTTAACCCCAAACGTTCAAAATAGCCATTTTTTATACCACCTCATGAACATGACAGCTGTCATTTTTCAAATCCTTCCCAAATTGCTTTTTCACATTTGTGGTGTGGAATGATGTTGCAGTGGTGCAGAATCACTTTTTGGTAGGGATTTGAACATATCAGTACCACGTACATGAGATGGGGTAATAACAAGGCTATTCTGAAAATTTGATTGCTATGCACTCTGGGGCCTGTGATTCCACAGCAACATGCATATACGTATCTAAGGAGGAATGGGAGCACTTGGCCTGAGGGGCCCTGCCCTGTAACAGACAAATAAGGATATGATTACACTATGTCGAAAAGTAAGGACAATCTTGACAAAAAACTATGTCAGTGCAACATTAAGGATTCAGGCTAAAGTGACAAGCATAGGGAACTGTGGCTTTAGGGTTTCTAACCCTAAAACCCCACCTCCACTGCTAAAAAAATTCAGGAATGCAGTTGTCCTTGGGGTTGTCAACCCTAAATCTGGGGTGAGCTTTAGGGTTGACAATGCCAAGGAAGACTGCTCCCCAGATTTGTTTCAGGGGTGGGGTTTTAGGGTTGGAAACCCTAAAGACACATTTCCCTACTCGTGTTGTTTTCACCTGAATGTTAAATGTTGCATTAGTGCAGTTTTTTGCAAATAATTGTACTAATATACAAGGCTACAGATTATACTTCTGGAACACTGCCTGCACATACAAACTAATACAAAGAAGAAGCCACTTAATCCAGATGCAGTTAATTGGGACATCCTGCCAGGAACCAATTAAGTGGTTGTACTAACCTATGCAATCTAAAACTGCTTAAAGGAGATGTGGTGACATTGCCAGAGATTGTGATTAACACGCAATCTGTTCAGAGCCTGCCCAACACTGAAGCCCACTAACCACACAGGAAATAAAAAAAAATATTAGAATGAACTTTGAAATGGCATCTTTACAAATACATTGCAAACGTTACCCATTAAGTCACCTAGTAAATCTTTTAAATGAAATGCCTTCAGTTGGGGGGCTCTGACCCCCACACCCCCAGAAGAAAAACATACCATAAAAAGTACACCAAAGACCGAAACATCTAAATCAGACAGTGTTTATTGCATATCGTAACATTCATTTAATTCAGTTGGGGAGCCAAGCCCCCCCCTCCACACCCCCGACACCAAAAGGGCCAGGTTGTGCAGATAGGTGAATGAATCTTGTCAATCTGGAATAATTAGTTTGCAATGGGAGGTGTGGGGGGTGGAGTCCTCCAACTAAAATAAGGAAATGAAACACTACAAACACAAGAAACAACAGACAAGGTACTGGTATTTTTGCAATGGGAATGCAGGGGGCAGAGCCCCCAAACTAAAATCAGCAAATGAAACACACCAAACAACACAAGAAACAATGTGCTTACTGGCAAGCACTGGTATTATGGGGGCTAAGGAGTAAATAGACTGTGAGTCAACAGGGACAATGAAACAAAAAGAAGATGGCGGGGTTTCGGCTCTGAAATTCGACTGCTCTGTACTTTACTGCAGAACATAAATATAATATGGTCCTAACTATTTTGCTGTTGCTCCGTACTGGTTTATTTATAATAAATATAATCCAGTAGGGCACTGGCTTTCATTTTGCTACTCTGCCCTACCCACATTTCTGTTGATGTACTATAAGTATGGTTCTGCAAAAATTAGCGTGCACCCTGTCCATAGCCCTCCACAATCACCACTTAATTGGGATGATTGGGCCTGACCTTGTCCAGGCCTGTTCCTCTCTAATCCTCTTTAACTCTGTACTAACCTTTTTCTCACACCTACTATAAGTAGGTTTGAATTTTGGGAGGTTGTTTGTTTAGACAGCCTCCCTTACTGTAGCCTGTAGCCCTGAGTAGCCCTATAGTCCTGAGTGATCTCTTGAGAGAGAAAGAGTTAACTGTTGCTGATGATCCTGATTTACTATGCTCAAACAAAGTACACAGTGTGCTTTCTTTTATATCTTTTTGTTAGCTGAACTCCTTACCTGGCTGTCCCCATGCTGTAGACTCAAATGTAGCCCTGAGTGTTTTGGTCTTTCTGTGCACCAGACTGACACAGCTGGTCCCCAACTGCAGATTGTTATTAACTGTACTTAGCAGCCACCCGTTAAAATTTCTAAGACATTAGAGCAGAGAGTAAGTGCTGTGGAGCTGGATCAAAATGAGTGGAAGAAAAAGAAAGAGAAAGTGCAGAGTGGGATTGGGCATTAAGCAGTATTAGGGAGGGATAGAGCCAGAGAGGGAGTGGAACAGGGTTGGTTGTTTGACTGAAATGGGTTGCACTTATGGGGGAAATAGACTGAGAAAGAGCCAACAGCTGAACATAGGAGATGGTACATGGGGTATGCTTGAGTACAACATAGCTAACCATTTTCCATAGCATTATATTTGTTTGTGGAGCTTTAACATTTCAATGAAGCAGTGTCGGACAGAGAGAGGCAGAGAAAGTGGAGCTGGGTTGGTTGATTGAAATGGACTGCACTTGTGGGGGAAAAAGGACTGACTGAGAGAGCCAACAGACAAGCACAGGAGATGGGACGGGGGGTATGCTCGAGAACAATACTGATTGTGCTTTCTTTTTTACCGGGTTTCTCCCCTGCAATAGACTCAAGTGTAGCCCTGAGTGTTGTACCCTTCTTGTGATCAAGTGGCAAACTGGAAAACAACTTTCACTGCCACAGCTGTGGCCCTGCCACCTGCCCGTCTTCTTCTTTTTTTTTTTTTCTGTTTTTGCCCCCACAGCTGACTGCCATACATCAGCCAGGTCATGGCGCCCCATGCTTCCATCTCCTGGTCACTTGTGCTCTCGCCCCAGTACCCCTGGCTTGCCCCCCAGAGGGTGGAAATGTGGCACTCTGGTGCCACATGACTAGTGACTGCCTGGGGAGAGTGGAACCCAGAGGCTAATCAAAGCTGGGGGCAGGCTTCACTGGCACAGCTGGCTGTGAGGAGTTTTTTCCTTGCTTTGGCAGGGGCAGGGATGTGCAGTGTTGTCCAGCGTCTGCCCCACCCCTCAGATGCCTGTACCAGTTGCTGTACGAGCTATGGGTTCAGTAGCACACCGAGTGCAACCACCATCCTCCCCCCCACAGTAGGAGAGCAGTCCATGGGATGCCCAATCCTACTCCCCCTGGCCGGCCCTCCAGCGACCTGGTCCATTCCCGAACCAGGGTTGCCAGTGTCGCAAGCAGAAATCCAACCACTACGCTGGTGGGCCAGCCTCTATCTGCTCTTCCACGAACCACCAAAGTTGATTACAGTTATCTACAAAGAGAAATATGAGTCTGCATATGTTGTAATGTGTCCACATAAAAGCAGATATGTGTCATGGAGTTTCAAGCAGGCAATGAGGTCTGCAGCAAGAAAATAATGTAATGGTGGGGGTGGGAGGAGAGGCAGTACTGAATGGAGACAGCGGAGTGCTTCAAGTAATGGAATGATTGTGCTTCAACTCCAGCATTTTGTGCTTCCTTCAGAATCCAGTGGTGTGCTTCTGGAGCTCCCTTCTCTCTCTGTGTAATAGCAAGACATCATGCATAGCTCTGCTATTCAGCAGTAATAAAGCAGGGTATCATATATCCCCAGCTTCACAGCAGCAACTTGAATCTTGAATGTTTAATGTCTAATTTCTATTGTACCTCTTCCCCTCAGGTCACACCGGTAGATGAGTGATTTGTTTCTCAGTGTGCCTTCCTGGTGAAATGTTTCAATAAATAAAAAAAATAAAAGCAACACAAACCATTCTACTCCCAAAGGCACATTTGCAAATCTGCCCCCCCTTAAATCCGCATATACAATAAAGCACTGCATTATTCACACATTGTTATTTGCATGATTTACTGCCAAACGTCAAGCCCTGCAAAATATTGGATTAACCAGGTGGTATTGCATCTAAACTTATGTATACAGCAAAAATAGCTCCATGGTTTTACCCCTATAATATAATCATACCACACTTAAAAAAACACTCAAAGTAGAATATATTGATTAAAGCATTATATATTTGAAGGACATATGTAAAAATGAATGCTGGCTTTGCTGTTGTCTCTCCAGCCCTAGCAATGAACTGTCCAGCCTGGATACTCATGTGTGTGTGTAGGTGTCTTGTCTTAGTCTCACTCTCTCTCTCTCTCTCTCTCTCTCGCTCTCCCTCCCTCTCTCTCTCCATTATGGTCCGCTATGGCAAATACCAGATGGGAAACATGCAACTGTCAAAATGAAATGCAGTGGGGAAAATGAAAACTAAAATGCTCTGTAAGCGAAAACAATGTGCACATATACAGAAAGTGCTTGAGAACATCATGCTGTGTGTAGCCTGGATTAAGCCAGGCAAAATTAAAAATATATGAACGCTCTAACCAAAATATAACAAGTGCATTTGGGAAATGGAAAATTGTGCATAGTCTGGATTAAGCCATGAAAAATGAGAGAAATACGAACTGAAATATAACACGTTCATTTGGGAAATAGATGCCATTGCACAGAGCATCCAAATACAAAAGGACCATGGAGTGTTTTCCTTGCACTATATTATAATCAGCAAACTGTTAAGAATTTCTGTTATTCCTATGGAGGTGCTAAATTCCTGACATTTTCTTATAAGAGGTGATGGTAGAGAGACGTTAGCAAGTCTTGATGTCAGTTTTGTGTCTAAAATAAAGATGGATATACTGTGGAAGCCCAAAAGTTGACAGTCTAAAACCCTGTGGCACCTGACCTAGGCTTTCAGGAGAGCATGTGAAGGCAAAGGAATCCTAAAGAGGGAGAGCTACTGCAGAACAGAACAATAAAGAGGAGCACAAGTGTCCGGTCTACCTCCAAAACCTTGTCAGATCAGAGCAAGGATGCCAGTCGGTACTGCTGCTCCCGATACACTGCTACTACCTCTGCTGCTCCCACACATATCACTAGTCAGAGATTACTCAGTTACAGGGGGAAACCTGCACAACAGACTCACACAACCTTTGGATTGCTGCCTATTTGGAGCTTGAAGCTTGGGAAAAAAATTGCAGAAGGATCCTTTGTCACACTTCCCTCACACAGCGAGTACAAGAAAGAGAGTGTGAGCATTGTATATTTCTTCAGGGGAATGACCAGGGAAACTGCTGGCTTTGTAACTTAAGCAGCAGGATGCCACTTGTTCTGTTAAACATATCCACCTCTGGAAGTTCTAAAGCAATAACCCAATCATGTTGGATTGCTGAGGAATTCAAACTTTATTACAGTGCACTTTATGGTCAGTGTTCTACAAGTAATAGTCAAGAGGCTATAGATGATTATCTTGCTCAGACCCCAATGCCCCAGGGGTCAGAGAAAGACCAAGCTTTTCCAAAGTGCCCTCTTTCACTTTTAGAACTTCAAACAATCTTAAAACCTTGGCCCCCGAAAAGGCTCCTAGTCTGGATGGTTTCTCAGCCTCCTTTTATAAAGCTTTATCTGAAGAGCTTCTTCCAGACCTGTTACATGTTTATCATGAAGCTTATTAGAGGGGTACATTGGAGGTATCCTTTCAGGAGGCAAACATTTCAGTTCTGCCAAAGCCCAGTCAGGATCCCACCCAAGTCTTCAATTACCATCCAATATCCTTACTGAATGGTGACCTTAAAATCCTTGCAAAGGCCCCAGCTCTTCGCTTACAGCAAGTCTGGTCCAATTTAATCAGCACAGAGCTGATGGGAGTTATGGCCGGTCATCTGACTTTTGATGACTTGTGAAAATTAAAACATCTAATCTCTGTGTCCGGAGGAGGTCAGGTCCCTGGGGCTCTGGCCTCCTTGGATGCGGAAAAGGTCTTTGACAGTGTCTCATGTCCTCTTTAGGGTTTTGGATAAATTTGGCATCCCAGCAACTTTTACCCAGTGGATAAAACTGCTATATTCGCATCCTATTGCTAGGGTCCATTGTAATAGAGTTCTTTCCTCAAGCATTCTCCTTACTAATGGAACCTGTCAAGGCTGTCTGCTTTCCCTGATTCTTTTCAATTTGTATTTTGAAACTCTGATTGTCTGCATTCAATTTTATTCTTCTATAGAAGGTATCTCCCTGGGATCCATCCAGTATACATACGAAGATAAAGAACATACAAATCTGCCAGCGGAAACAGACCACCCAGTCTATCAATATCTGCTTGAGTATGTAGCTAGCCTCCTAGATTGCAACTTCCCCAACCCCCTCCCTATCTGTCATTCCCATGACGGCCACAGCCTCCTCCGCCCATATCCTCCCTCATGCTCTGTCCCATGCCTTCTTAAAACTTCCTACTGTCTTACATGATACCACCCCCTCTGGTAGAGTGTTCTATTTAGACACCACCCTCTATGTAAAGTACTGCCTCTGCATCTCCCATCCAAATCTTCCACCCTCCAATCTTAGTCTGTGCCCCTCGTGTCCCTACCCTTCCTAAGTTTAAACACCCCTTCAGTGCTAGCTTTGTTTATCCCCCTCAAATTCTTGAATGTTTCAATCATATCCCCATTCCTCCTCTCCTCCAGTATGCACATATTCAGCTCATTCAGCCTGTCCTCACAGTCCTTGCCCTCCATCCCCTGTAACATTTTTATTGCCCTCCGTTACACACCTTCCAGAAAATTAATACCTCTCTTCAGATATTTTTTTTAACTCTTTTTATCTCCTCCTGGCCCCCAGTGAACTCTCTTTCCAGCTCCTCCTAGCCCCCCCCCCATTGTCTCTACCTCCTGTCGTGGCTTATGCCTTCTCTGCACCCCCGGCCCGGCACATCCCCTGGGTCAAAGCCCTCTGTGGAAGGGCTGCCCTATCCATCCAGGACAAGTTTTCACAGTGTTGAGCTCCAGACGGGGACACAGCAGAGAGGCAAGCCTGACTCTGGGAGTAGTAGACTATGGAGGGTAGGAGGCACCTTCACTTATCACTGGGAGGAAGGGTATTTTTCTGTATTGTTTCACCCACTCCCACCCTCCCCTTATCCTGGACATGCAATTATTTCCTATCTATGTCTGCCTTTGCTCAGCCCATCCCTCCTCTTCTGTTCCCTGTAGCATGGCAGTGCCTCCTGCTTCTGCCCGAGACCGCTGTAGTGCTGGGCTACCCCTGGATCCCTCCCTGAGATAAGAGAGCTGTCCTCTGGATGCTCAATCCTCACTCCCCTCTGCCGACCCCCGACAGCCTGGGCTCGTTCCCGAACCTGGGTCACCAGTGTGACACAAGATGTGGTGTCTAGCACCTCAACCCTCAGCATCACCGGGCCTGCCTCCCTCTTTAGATATGGATGCCAGTACTGCTTACAGTACTCAAAGTGCGGCCTGACCAAAGATCTGTAGAGGGGCAGAATCTCAGTTTATTCTGAAAACATCCTTCTGGATCTGGCCAACTCCAGTACATCACTAAAACTAGCTTTAAAAGAAATACAATGTTTTGGTGTGATTTCACTATATAAATTAAATGTTGAGCAAACTCAGGTTTTACCCTTGAACACTTCTGTGTAGAAGGCGGATATCGTATCTTTGGGAATTGGTTGGGCTCCTAGGGACATTACTTATCTAGGCATTAAAATAATGACCTCCATGACTCGGACAATTCAGAGAACCATTACAGATTTAATCTGGACAATCAGGGCTGATCTGGGTCGATGGTCTAGGTTTCCTCTGACGCTGTAGGAATGGGTAAGTGTTTTAAAAAAATGAATATTTTACCTCAACTCCTTTACCCTATGGCTATGCTGATGGTTCACTTGCCCCTGAAATGGTTTCATGACTTTCATACCTTAGTCTCTTCCTTTGTGTGGAAGGGCCATATATCCAGATTTAGGTATTTAAGACAAGCCACCCCAAAATCTGAAGGTGGCCTTGGAGCTTCTGTTTTTTGACCTATTAGCATGCTGCCCAGGGTACAAAATATTTTCAATGGGTCTCTCCACAAAATGAACACTCTCCCTCATATGTCCCACAGTGATTGAATATTGACGAGGACCTATGTTGTAGTCAGTATATTTGTCTGTAGGCCCTTTTTTATACATCTTATGCGTCTTTACCTGTCTCTCTTCATGATACTCCCATAGGTACCTCTTTTTTGATTGTATTTCCATGATATACCAGGCCCTACAACAGGCCTGTGCTTATAGAGATGGCGTACCTCTGAAGAATTGGCCATAAGCTTTAGATCAGAGACTGGATAACTGACAATGGCATGAACTCTGGCAAAATATACACCATTATCTTAGATATGATGGTCATCACTTTATTCAATTTAAAATGATCCATTCCATCTATAATACTCCATAGAATCTTCATAAATGGAGGCTGTTGAACTCCTCGATATGCACAAGGTATAATAGTGGGGTGGGCATTTTGTTGCATATTCTTTGGGATTGCCCTAAAGCTCGACTTTTTTGGGCAGTGCATACCAGAGGCATTGGATCCCACGTTAAGTCTTTCTGAGGCTTTTACTAAAGAAAGATGACTTTTGGGATTGGACATACTGGCACAAGACATCACGCATACTGTAGCTCTGCTATGCAGCTGTTAAAATGAGTAACAGTTTCTGTCCCTGCTATCTTTGTGGCTACAACTCTTTATTGACCCATTATCAGCATCCCCTCCTCCACAAGATACCGCTTCACATCCCAATAACTAATACAGCATGTTTACACACACAAAGGATTCAGGAAATGAACTGGACATAATGAGCCAGTATTATATACAGTATTTGTATGCCCTACTTCTAAATTGCTTGCAAATAAACTCCTTATGACACCTGTGTGAATGTTTGTATTGTTTGTTCTCTCCTTTCATGTTATTACATTCAAGGAATGGACATTGTTCATTAAGTAGCTATGTACCAAATACCATTGCACAGTCTTATACATTTTTTTATTTATTTGGTAACTGGGTATGGCCCACTGGGCACAAGGCCCCTTTACAGTGGTCAACTGGGTGGCCCATTGGTGACCTGTACATTAGCAGTATCACCTTTCATTCTCTACTGCTCATCCCCCTCCTATTCAACCCTTCATTTGTTTGCTTTATTCACCACCTTGTTTCAGCGTGCAGTAGTGCTACGTGGAATTTTCAAATTCCGACAGAACAGAATTTCGTGGAATTTTCAAACGTCCACTGAATTTACACTGAATTTTCCTGGAGAATTTTATTCTGCTGATCTCAATATTTTCTGTGGAAATTTTTGTCGAATTATTTTTCATAGAAAAATGCTGCTCACGGAATATTATTCTGTGGATCTCAATATTTTCTGTAGAAATAGTTGCAGAACAATTTTCCGCAGAAAAAATGCTGTTCTGCAGAACAATATTCTACAGATCACAGCAGATGGAATTCCACTGCCGAACTAGCAAAATTCCATCAGAAGTGTCACTGACAGAATGGCTATTACACGCTAATTCCGCTGGCAGAATTCCACATTCCTCACAGCACGAGTGTGCAGATTTCTTTTTTTTTTTTTTTTGTTTTTTGATAGTGTGGATTGTTGTTCTCTATTGACTGAAAAAGGCCCAAACAAAAAGCAGGACCAGAGAATGAATTTTATCTTGACCTTTAATGCCCAGACCAGTAAAATAAGTAGTATAATTAAAAAACAAAGGCAAATAGTCAGTATGGACCAAGGGCTGAATGCCTTGAAAGACACACAACCAAGAATGGTTTATAAGGGAGGAAGAAATATAAAGGCAATATTATTGTACACTCAGTACAAACATTTCCAGAAAAAACTAGAATGTGGCTACCAGCCAGTGCTGATGATTACCACAAATGTGGCAACTGTAAATATTGTTCCAGAGTTGTGTTGTCTAAGACAATTATGATCCCTAAAACCAACCAGAGTGCCAAGGTTAGGGACTTCATTCAAGTGTAACAAAAGGGGTAATTTATTTAGCATCCTGCTCTTCTCAGAGCTACTATATTGGAAAGACAAAATGCCAATTCAAAACAAGAATTGGTGAACATGTGAGGGCTATAGAGAATTGTGATTTAAGTTATGTCCTTGCTGCACATATTGGTGCCTATGCACAAATAAAAGGGTGCCTACACACCGCGTATCTGAGGCACGTAGGCGACCCTACATTTGGAATTCGTGTACAGGACCCCTGTGGCATGCACTACCCATGTGCAAGGTGGATGCATGCCCAATCCCTTGGCTGCACAGACAGCAATGCACTGGAGGGCATAGGTGTGCACCCCTTATGCCAGGAGAGACCCTGCCATAAGTGCCCTACATGCCTTGCCCCATGATCACAGTCCACCCACCCTGGGCAGGTAACTGACTAGGTACTCTGCCAAGACATGCCTGTTCAGGCCTCCATCCATCCTGGCAGAAGGTGTAACCCTTCCCAGTGGAGCAATGGCCTGCATGGCTGTAACTGCCTTCCCTGCCACACGGCAGGAGCCCAGCCCTGGGGTGGCACCCAGTGACAACCCCCCAACACATACTGTTGCACAGTCCCAGTGTTGGTATTGGAAACTTTCCACACAGTGCACACCCAATAAGCCAGTCTTTCTCATTGTCCCTCCATTTAGTGTCTGTGTCCCTCATTTGAGTAGTAAATGGTGGGGTGATATAGGGTGCCACCCAACCACCCGACCGCCCCAATGCCCAATCATGGAAACCTCACCCCTAATCAGTGTTTAGTGGCCCCACCCCCATGGCACTGATACCACCACCCCCCACCCCTGTACCCACCAGTCAGTGCTGCTGCCCCAGATGTTCAACGGCACTGCCTTCCACACACCTCCTCAGCCACCAGCCACCCATATAATGCTGGGAGAAAGCAGCTATATATCGACTGCATGTTCCCAGCGTCACTCAGATGTACAGTGGCCATAGATGTGTGTGGAAGGATGTGCCACTGGCTGTCCACAGCTGCAGCACAGACAGCCAGGTATGGGAGGTCAGGGGTTGGTGTTGCCAGTGCTGCAGAGGGGGTCCTCTGTCCACCAATGAGCCAGAGAAGTGCAGGTATCAGGGTCATGGATGGGACAATGTCATGTGGTCAGGGACGGGGCATAGTTGTGTGTTTGGGGGGGGTGGCCAAAGCCAGGACCTGGCACAGGGTACAGTTGTGGTGAATGTGTGTATGGAGGGTGCCTGCCACATTCTGTCATGTCCGGTGCAGTCTCATTCTGCTGGGGAGGATATTACTTTGGAGATGGACCACTGATGTGTGGCGGGGGTGGCACACAGGATGGGGTGGGGTCATGCAGCTGGGTGTCCATCTGTGTGCTGGATTGGTGCAGCATGTCATGAGCTTGGCCAGGGGAGTGCACTGTTGGACAGGGACTGGCCTTGCAGGTCCATGTGACTGAGGTTGGTACTCACACACCCGGACCCGGACCCATGCCTCACCATGCAAGGGATCCACTATGTCAGTGGTAGTCAACCTTTTTTGGTCCAGGGACCCCCTGGCCACCTGTCAGTCATGCCAGGGACCCCTTACCTAAAATACGTAACAGATTTTACCGTGTCAAGTGTTTGTTCAGCATGTATACAGTTACCCATAATAAAGCACAAACAACAGCAAACGAATGTTATATTGGGGGGGGTTACATAGAAACATAGAAACATAGAAGTTGACGGCAGATAAGGACCGCAAGGCCCATCCAGTCTGCCCATTTCTTTTTCTACCTTATAAATGTGCCATCGGCCTTTGCTCTGTCAGTGGCCTATCTATTCATAGTCATTTGTATTGCTCCTTATGCATATCCCATGCCTGTTTGAAGCCCTGCACTGTATTCATAGCCACCACTTCTTGTGGTAAGTCATTCCATGCATCCACCACCCTTTCTGTGAAAAGAATTTCCTCACATTCCCCTTAATCGGCCTCCTCTAATCTCATGTTGTGTCCTCTTGTCCTGCTATTTTTCTTATATTTAAACATGTTAGACTCTTTCACCTTGTTTATGCCCTTAAGGTGTTTGAATCCTCGATCATATCACCTCTCTCCCTCCTTTGCTCAAGGGTATACATATTGAGCTCCGTTAATCTGTCCTCATATGTCCTCTGATGCAGTCCCTGCACCATTTTGGTTGCCCTTCTCTGGACTGCCTCAATTTGGTTAATGTCCTTGTGAAGGTGTGGCCTCAATACTGCACACAGTACTCCAGATGGGGCCTAACCAGTGTCTTGTACAGAGGATTATTACCTCCCTCTTACGACTTGTGATACCCCTACATACACCCTAACACCCCTAGCCTTACCTACTGCTTTAGAGGTTTGCTTGGATGATTTTAGGTCATCAGTGATGATGATGCCCAAGTCTCTTTCTTCCTTTGTGACTGCTAGCAACTCCTCCCAGCCTATAGGTGGCTTCAGGGTTTCTCTTCCCATATGCATGATTTTGCACTTCTTGCATTAAATCCAGTTGCCACTCTTCTGACCATTCTGCTAGTTTATCCATATCTCTTCTCATTCTGCCCACCCCATCTGGATCATCTACTCTGTTGCAGATCTTGGTGTCATCTGCAAACAGACAAGCCTTACCCTCTAGTCCATCTGCAAGGTCACTAATGAAGATGTTGAAGAGGACTGGCCCCAGGACTGATCCCTGAGGTACCCCACTTGTGACCTGCATCTCTTCTGACTGTATACCATTTACCACCACTCTCTGTTTTCTGCCTGTCAACCAGTTTGCCACCCAGTTGACCAACTTCTGACCCACCCCGAGCCTACCCAGCTTATTTATCAATCTTCTATGTGGAACAGTGTCAAAAGCTTTGCTGAAGTCAAGGTAGGCGACATCAACTGCTCCCCCTTGGTCCACCACTCTGGTTACCGAGTCAAAGAAATCTATGAGATTAGTTTGACAGGACCTTCCTTTTGTAAACCCATGCTGTCTTGGATCCTGTGCCCCTATGGATTCCAGGTGTTGCACTATCCTTTCCTTAAGGAGTGCCTCCATAATCTTGCCCACTACTGAGGTAAGACTGACCGGTCTGTAGTTCCCCGCCTCCTCCCTGCTACCACTCTTGTGGAGCGGGATCACATGAGCCCTTCTCCAGTCTTCTGGGACCTCTCCTGTGCTCAGAGACTCACTAAACAATTCTGCTAATGGCTCTGCTAGTTCCTCCTTTAGCTCCTTAAGTACCCTGGGATGTATGCCATCAGGTCCCATTGCCTTATCCACCCTGAGCTTAGCAAGCTCTTGTAGGACCCTTTCTTTTGTGAAGGGAGTAGTGCTCACCTCCCTCTCCCCTGTGTCCATGATGCTGAGCTGTGGGCCCTGCCTACCTTCTCTTCAGTAAATACTGAGCAAAAGTATCTATTTAGGATAGATGCCTTTACAGGGTCCTCCTCCTCACATGCTCCTTTTCTCCATTAAGCTTAGCAATACCCTCTGGATTTTCTCCTTTCGCTAATGTATTTATAGAAAGTCTTGTCACCTTCTTTACTGTTCGTGCTAGTGTTTCCTCAGTTTGGGACTTTGCCTGCCTTACTGCCTTACCTGCTTCCCTTAGGGCAGTTTGGTATGCCTCCTATCTTCATCCCGCTGTGTTCCCTTATATTTCCTGAAGGCCAGCCTTTTGGCTCTGACCTTTCTGCTACTGTATTTGAGAACCAAAGTGGTTTCCTTCTTCTTTGCACTTCCTTTTCTGTCTAACACAATGGGATGTTGCTTCAAGTATTGCATCCTTAATGCTTGCCCACTTTGCCTGTACCCCTCACCTGTGTTTCTTTTGCCAGGCTAGCTTAACTCTGTTGGCCATCTTATCAAAGTCAGCTCCTCTGAAGTCCCATATTTTTGCCTTGGAATGGGATGATTTAGATGTAGTAGCCAAATTGAACCATACCATGTGATGGTCACTGGCCCCAGGTGACCTTCTACCTGGAGATCTGTGATCCCTTCTTTGTTAGTCAGTACTAGATCTAGGATAGCCCTGTCTCTTGTGGGTTGCTGTACCAGTTGTTTGAGGCCTTCCCTGCAGGGAATCCACTATGAGTCTAGTTCTGGCAGATGTTCCTGCTGGTATTGACCAATCTGTATCTGGCATGTTGAAGTCTCCCATTATCAGAACCTCCCTTTAGCTGTCATGTTTTGTATATCTTCTAACAGTAATGTGTCTATGTCCTCCCTCTGGTCTGGGGCCTGTAGACAACCCCAGTTCTTATGGCTGTCCCATTTCCTGTTTCCAGGGTGACCCACAGTTCTTCTGGCTCCTTATGTGTATTCTGAATTTCTGTAGCTTTGATATTTTCATTAACATACAGGGCCACTCCTCCCCTTTTGCACCTCGGTCTCTTCTGAACAATACATGCCAGGTACTGAAGTCTTCCAATGTGGTTACTGGTAAACCACGCCTCACTAATTGCTACTATGTCCAGTTTAGCCTCTGACATTATTGCCTGCAGGTCTGGGATCTTATTTCCCAGGCTGTGAGCATTTGTGTACATGATTTTCCATTGGCCAGATTTTGGTGTGTTAGTTGTTGGGTGAAGTTTGGCATTACTCCTGTGCATCGTATCTGGAGACAAACCTTTTTTCTTACCTGGTGATGCAAATGAACGGCAAACATGCTGAATTCCTGTTTGACCACTAGCTGAGGGGGGAGGGGTGTTCTTCCCATTCGACGTATGGGGTGCTGCACCCCTCTCCCCATTTGCTAGTTTAAATATTCTGCAAAGACGTCAAACTTCTGCCCCAATGCACTGACTCCCTCTTTAGTCAGATGTAGTCCATCAAATTTAAAGAACTTTCGCCTCCCAGAACTGTTGCCAGTTCCTACAAATCTGTGTCCTTTTTCCTGGCACCAGTCCTTGAGCCACGTGTTTAGCTCCCCTATCTCCCCTTCTCTGACCTTCCCCATCTGCTCCCTCTCCCCCAGACTGGCAGGATCTCAGAGAAGAGATGCCGGACGAAATAGATGATAGTTTGTTACCCAGCCTAGTCAGGTGTTCCTTGGTCTCCACAACTGACCGGCTGGCGAGATCATTAGTCCCTATGTGTACTAGGACATCAATGTTTTCTCCTGCTTTGTGAACAATTTTAGCAATGCGGTCAGTGTCTCTCCATGCTGATGTACTTGACTAGCATAACACTAAACTTTATTGACCCATGTATAAAATCTCATAAATAAATAATTCAGAACCTGCTGTATGCATATAATCTGATAACCACATTAAAAAAAATCTCAGAAGCTGCAATATTGCTTGTCTGTTTGTTTTTAAGTGAGCCATATTACCACTGAACGCTATGCAATAATAATGAAAACAACATCTTAGAAACACAAAATCTCAGAAGTCACAGCTTAATTTTATTGCTTCTATGATGAGCCATTTTAAAATATATTAAAAAAATATTTCTCACAGCACTGAAGTAACTCAGTAACCAGAATAACCTGCTTACCAGGAGAGACTGAATTTTATTAAAAGAAACAAACGCGCTAAGCCAGTATCGAGGAGTGCAGAGGCCAACTAGTCTGGTACAGTGACCGGAGAGACTGGAGACACTGTATTTTGTTAAAATAAAAGAAACAAATGCTAGCCAGTATCGAGGAGTGAGAGAGCAGAAAGTGGTCAGTGAGGAGCGGAGAGACTGAACAGAGAGATGCACAAATCAAGCTAATAATGAAATCTGGGAAGTGATTACAAATGAAAAAAACTTGGAAATAATCAAAAAATAATGTTAAGCGGCAAATAAGGTGAGTCAGAAAACCAAGAGTTTAGAATGGAATAATTGAAGCAGCTGCAAATTGGGAGTAATTACAGTGCTATCTGCACTTACTGTTATACTGCTTACTGCTATGCAAAGCAATTTAAAGTAACTGACACTTTATGAGAAATGAGTGTGAAGTGTTAGTTGATGGAGTTTCAGGGAGTACATTACACAACAAAGTAGGTGAAAAAAGTGTTTTAATGGGGAACTCATTCCGATTTCCTTGCAGTTGCAATTTAAAACAGACATTACAATAAAGAAACTGTACTACACTTAGATTTTCACAGACTGCTTCGCGGACCACCTTGTGGGTGCTCGTGGACCCCCTGTGGGCCGTGGACCCCCAGTTGAAAACCACTGCACTATGGGACCCATGACAGTCCATAACTCTGTCCAGGATGCCCTGTGGAGTCCTGCATGCTGGGAGTTGTGGGGCTGTGAACAGGTGCCCCGTGGATGCAGGCTGCAGCCTGCACCTGTCCAGCGTCACGGAACGATGCAGGTGGGATAAGTGCCACCAGCATGTAATTCCCACCCGTTCATGAATAGGGCCCATTGATAGAGCAAGAAAAAGGAGTGAACATCATATTTCCTTCACAGGCATAGAGAAGGCTATTAAAAGCCCCAGAAGAGGCAATTATAACAATGTGTTACTCAAAAGGGGGCAGTGTAGGATTGTTTTCAATGGGGGCCACAGCACCACCTGGTCTCAATGATAAACTAGAACTGGGACAGTATTGTAACTTCTGGGTTGCAAGTACAATTCTGCCCCCCCAACACACTGGGGCAGTTTTAGTAAATTCAGTTACTACCAGAAGCTTGTGTTCCCTTTAGCATTGTTGTTATTTATCATATGCTCAGTGATCATAATGAGGGAATTAACATTTTCTGTCGCTGTGTTATGTGTACTCCTGTTTTTTTTTAACTTATGCAGTTTTCAGCATATTGACATGTCATGTAGTCATTCTGTTTTAGGTCCACTATGGCTTACCAATCCAGGTTTGGAATACTGCCACTGATGAGATTCGGTCAAGTGGCTTACGGAGATGAGTACCCGGATAAAAAATACTCATGAGCTATTTTGCTCTTGTCAGAGTGGCTACTGAATATTTTGTTCTGTGCATTACCATTGTCCGTTGATAAGGAGCACCAGAAACATGATGTCTTTAGCATAGGTCCAAAACAAACTGTCCATGTATGAACTGTCCCATCGCTTCTTTGATAAGTGCCTTTTGGGTGACTAGAAAGTGAATTGTGATATCCTCTAGCACTACACAATTCTAACAGTCCTATTGGTGCAACCTGCTAAGCCATCATTATGCACAAGGAATGTTCATAATGTATGGTAAACATTTGGAAATTGCAAAAATATGGTGGGGATATGTACAGTTTTTTATGAGATCTAAATTGAGGATATTATCATTCTCTCCTTTTTAAATTAGTTTTGCACAAGGCACTTTTTTGCTTATCACATTGCTAGTTTTATGTCATGTCATGTCTCTTTAAATGAAATAGTACTTAATGACAGTGTAGAGGGAAACCTCATCAACTTCTGAAAAAGCAGAGAACATCTGAAACACGTCAGGTGTTGCAAGTTTGCCTTTCTGAGTGGAAGGGAACAACTGCAAGAAGGAGCTACCTTGTTTGTAACTGCAAAGGTCTGTCTCTCAAACTTTTTGCCCGTCACTGTGAAACACTTGAAGCACCTTGTAATAAAATTAAGCACTTTGTGGATTCAGACTTCCGGGTATGCTGCTTTTTTTATTAAAAGAACAGAGGGTTTGGATATCCTGTTAAGAGGAGCAAGCCATATCAGTTTGCAAGTACTTACTACCTGCTTGTTGCTAAGATTACTTCTCCATTAGTATGGCAGTACTCTCCAAAGTGTGTCTCCTCCTCTAATACAAACATTTTACTTGAAGTTCAACTTCACCAGTTAAGTTGCCACAAAGTGACTAAAATTCGCCTTCATAAAGTTTCCATTGCACTCAGCAACTTTGATATCGCAGAAATTCACAAAGTTTTCTCCATGAAATGACCATCTTCCTGGTGAAGTGACTACTTGGCAGTGAATTCTGTCATTTTGTGGGTGAACTTCACCCACTTTGCTTGCAATCCCCTCTTCATGAAGTGCAAATTTGCGAATTCACTATTACTAATTTTGCAAACTTTGCAAGTTATTTCAGAAAGCAGATTTCAGCAACTTTACCCATGTCTAGCTCTCTTCTCCCTTCTTCCCTGCCTACCTTTGTATTAACTTTGGTATCATCTGCAAAGAGGCAAAGCCTACCCTTGATACCTTTACCAATGTCAGAGATGAAAATATTACATAGGAACATAGGATCTACAGATAGGAGGGAGCTTTTATGACATCTCTGGTGTTGGCTCAACAGTGCAGTCCACAAAACCCTCCTTCTGCTAGACACTTATCCATCCTAGACTTAACAGTGTTTAAATTTTCAATAGCCACCACAGATTCTGGCAATCCATTCCAGAAAAGAACCACCTTTTGTGAAACCCAACTTCCCCTCTTTACAGTTTTAAAGTGGTTGCCATTTAATTGAAGTTTATGCCCCCTTGTTTCCCTATTTAAATTCCTCAGCTCTGAATGCAAACAGTTTCTTATAGTCTTCTGTGCTAAGGATTTATATACTGTAATGACATCACCCCATAATTGTCTCATTTGTAGTAAGTACAGACCCAGACTGCTTAACCTATGATCACATGAATGGCCTTCCAATGCCTTCATTAGCTTTTTTGTTTTTCTCTGAACCCTCTCTGGTTTGGTAATGTCCCTGGCATTCTGTGGTGACAATAGTTGCCTACAGTACTCCAAGTGGGGCCTCACCAGTGCTCTGTACAGTACATGGCAATATCACCTCTCTTCTTCTGCTAGCTATTGAAGAGGACCAGTCCAAGTGTTAACCCTTGAGGTGCCATGCTAGTCATTCTCTTACCTCTGAAAATTCCCTACTGACTACCACCTTCTGTATTCTACCCCCCAACCAGCTCACTACTCAATTTGCCATTGTATGCTGCATGTTTTATTTCATAGTTATTATTGCAAAATCTTTGGAATAAACAATCTGATGACAAAAAAAGAAGTGGTTCACCAACAAATCAATAAAACACTTAAAGCAATCCTGTGCCATGATTGAAAACGGAGCTCTCAATCCAGTATTTTTTCTGGTTAACCAATATAAAGAAATAAACAAATAACTGTCAGTCAAGAACTAATAGATCTGACAATCCACAAATGCAAATTAGTCAATCAGGAGTCAACAACTGTATTTTACAATTTGTTTGTGCTGGGTAACAGCTAAAATGCAACATCTTGTTTCTGTTGGGATTGTGTGTGTACTCTTCCCCACTGTTGACTGGAACACTGGGAGATTAAGGAAATGCAGGGTCAGACAAAGAGTATTTGAATTTTGTGCTTTTTTGAATCTGTACTCTCTTGGTTCCCAAACTAGTGACTTAACAACTACAGCACACTGGATCCAAAACTAATTAACTGGTTACTTGTAAACAAGCCAGTAAATCAATAAAAAAATTAGAAACATCTGCTAATTAAAGAGCTGGTGACACATTCAAAAGAACTTTATCAAAACATAATATTTAGACACAGCCCAGCTTGTATTTCCCAACAGTGCTGTATTCATCCACTCCCCCCCCCATTATTTATTACTGAGGTAATTTGTATGAAAACAGGATCTTTACTCCTGAAGAGCTGATCAATTCCTGCTGCTTTCTCCCTACCTGAAGTCATAGAGCACTGCTTGTGACCTCACAGTTACTCCCATGGCAACAGATTGTGATGTCACAACAGAGGATTATGACTTGAAGTAAGGAGTAAGCTGTAGAGGCAGATGGACTCAAAATGAACTCTAAGGGATAAAGATCATATATTCATACAAATTTCCTTAGTAATAAATAATGGGGAGGAGAAATGTACAAAATATAAATGGATTGCAGGCAGAATTGTACCTAATTATGTTTTTTAAAGTTTTCTTTCAGGCATCAGTAGCTCTTTAACACTAGTCAAAATATAATTTAATACATGAAAAATGAATTCATTGATATGCCACCAATGCAAAGAAACAGATGTCTATAGGATGCAAATGAGGCTTTTTCTGACCAAGGAACTTTCACTAAGAATTTCAGAAAGCAAAGTTCAGAAGTTTTTGTGCTAAATGGGAGCAGATCTCTCTTACCTTCCTGTTCTTCTGCTCTGGTAAATGCTTCAGTGGGCTGTGTGTGTGAGTTCAATTCACTTCCCTTTTATACCCTCCTCTTAGTTTCACATAGCAGCCATGACTGTGAAAAAAAAACTAGTGTGTGCATGCATGTGTGTGTGTGTTTCAAGTCAATACATAAATTTCCCAGCAGATTAGGAAATGTAATTAAGCTTCATGTGTACTACAGACATCAGGAAATAAGAAAAAGGATGTAACTCCTTCTTGCTCTTATAACTAGGACAGTGGACAAGAGTCATGTGGTTGATGTTCTGTATCTGAACTTCAGCAAGATTTTCAACTCAGTACCTCATAGGAGACTGAGCAGCAAACTGGAGGAGCTGGGGTTGGGGGCTAAACTTCTGGGATGGGTCAGAAGCTGGTTGCAGTGTGATAGGTTAAGGACCCCCCACACACACACCTCTGGAGTTTATCTCTCTTCTTTTCCCATTTTCCTAAGTAAATCTACTGCAGTAGTACTCTTCTATTTCTTTTCTGGTCCCTCTGGACTATATTTCATTTTCTGTCATAATAGGGTGGCCTCCTATTATGGTATTTTCATCTTTCCTAATCCCTCTAAGTTTCTCTTTAGTCCATGAGGTGGGTTAAGAGCTTTTGTTCGAGTATTGGTAGGATATAGTAAAGTGACAAAGGTTATGTCTAATATGCCCTCCTTCAGCCACTTCGTTGTTATTTGGTTTAGTCATAGAATCAGTACAGTAAATAAGCAGAACTTATTTAGCTGAGCACGTTTGTACTGTTTTAACACTGTAAAGGAGGTACCTTAGTAAAACAATTATGAATTACATTTGCTGCCCTTTTTCACTCCATTGTTTATGTGCACAAACTGTGACATTTCACCTACCCTTCTGTCCTCTGAATTTAGCAGGCTTACTGGAACATAGGTTATCTGTGAGTTTTTTTGTTATTCCTTCCTAGTTGTACTCTCCGAGTCAATCTACAGAGTATTGGAGTAATGCTGGGGCACCGAAATGCTAGGACATTTTTATTTTATTTATCCCCTCTAGCCCCTGGCCTGCATGGCACAAGTGTTCATGGGGTAGTCTCTTCATACTAGGAGCTGGTAAAATGCACACAGCATTCCCTGCACTTGTACACCTGGCATTCTTGAAAGGAGACCGCCGTCGCCTGCTCCGCTCACCTAAATGGCAGCCAGTACTTCTTGCACTCTTTGAAAATAAAGAAAGGGAACACTCAGATTCTTATAAAAAAAATCAAAACAAAAGGGGAAAAAGAAACAGAGTGTATCCAAACAGTTTAAATTGTATGGCGGGCTTAGTTGTGGCATGTAGGGGTAACCCATAAGAGTATTAATAGCCCATAATTTCCACAATGCCCGGATGCATTGCTAGGTGACAGAATTTTGTTTTCTCTTCTTTACTATGTGTCTGGCTGTTTTATGCTTAGGATTCATTTTTATTTTAATATACAGTAGCACAAATAAGACAGAGACATATCTGAAGGAGTTGTTTAGCAGTAAGGCAGAAGCAGAATGCAAGGATAGTTCATAGGGACCAGCGGCCCCTTATTGGGCTATTCTTAAAGTTTTGCCTGCAGTGAGGTCACATTTAGAAGGTGGAGCCATTATGTTAAGTGACCCTTATGTATACGTTTTATTCTTTTATGCCTTAATACTGGTATTTGTACTATATAATGTGGATGATTTCTTAGAAACAATAAAAACTACTTTGATGGTCTCTGTTGATGCCCCAAATAGCTGTATTATCATAGTTGTTTTCTTGTATTAGTGATAAGGGGTGGATCAGATGACCTGTGATGTCATCTGCTTTGGCTGTATAAATTAAGCAAGTTTAGCCATGCAATTCAGATACATCTGGTACACAGAGGATAATGGTCTTGTTGATCTGCTGGTACCACACTGTGGCAGTACTTTAGTTTCAAGTACTGAAACTTTGTAAGAGTATGGTTGATTTATTTCTTTTATTTTGAAGTAATTTTGTTTTATTTTGATTCCTGATAAAAATAAAAACTTAGCCACACAAAGCTTGTGTGTGTGAAAGTATTTTTGACTTTTTTGTGTTGTCACTATACACCCACTCTCTGACAGTTGGTGGTAGTGGTGGGATAACTGGTTGTCCAAGGACTAATGAGGGAGATCAGATGGTACCAGTCCTGGTATGAGTGGCAACATGGCATCTGGAACAGACAAGAAGCTGGGTGCAGTTATGCATTCCCAGGGAGAGAAGATGGAGGAGCCCCTGTATATTGGTCTTCCAGACATCAGACGAAAAAACCCAAGGAGACACCAGTGGATGAGGAAGAGGAGGAAGAAAGCAGGCAGGAAAGACTCCCAGATGTTGGGGATCTTCCCCCAAAGAATATTAATTATTTACTCCACTGGTTAGCAGTTTGCAAAATGGAGATTGAATGACAGAGAGATGCTGATGCCCATGAGAGGGATTGGGATAGAAGGAGACAAGATGCCAAGTGGGCAGAGGCATTACAATTATTACAGAAACTAAGTGTGGGACATGAAACTGGAAGTTAGACACCCCAATAATCCTAAGGACATAAAGTTATCCTGTATGTTACCCACAGATGAGATAGAAGCTTGCCTGACCACCTTTGAAAGGGTGGCCAAGACATGTGATTGGCCAACACAACAATGGGTTGTGAGACTCACCCCCTACCTTTCTGGAAAAGCTCAACTAGCATATAGTAATATGGACCCTCAGTTGGCAGATGACTATGACCTGGTTAAACAGAAAATACTAAAATTATATGACATAAATGCTGAGACGTACCGACAGAGGTTTTGAGCCTTAAAGCATCAACCACAAGATCCTCCAAGAGAGAATTATGTACAGTTGCATGAACTTTGTCTGAAATGGATTGTTCCAGAAGGGAAATTGAGGATGGACATTATAGAAATGTTTGTAATAGAACAGTTTCTGCAGATGTTGCCAACTGACGTGCAAATATGGATTAAAGAACACAATCCAGAGTCTGTGGAGATGGCTGAAACATTGGCTGAGGACTTCCTAGCAGCCCATCAACCATACAGGAGAGAAGGAATCTGGCCATATGATTCCACCGCCAGACCAACAGTGATAAGAAACCCTCAGGCTGTTCCACCAAAACCATACAAACTTGATAAGGGAAAAATAACTTTATCTGCTAATGTGATATGTCATAATTGTAAAGGTAAAGGACACATTGCTAGATTCTGTCCCTCTTGAAAAAGTGATGGAGCTCACCTAGCATTGTTGAAGTCTGATTATTTAACTACAGTAGTACACTTACAGGGACAGAAGATTTTGGGTTTGGTTGATTCTGGAAGTAAGAACACTTTAATTAGAAATGATTTGGTAACTGAGGGGAAAATAGGTCCTCCCATGCATGTTATTTGTGTTCATGGGGATAGTCATCAATATACCACAGTTAAGATACCTCTACAGGTCAATGGGAATGAATCCTTAGTTACAGCAGGATTAGTACCACATCCACCAGTACCCATGGTTTTAGGACATGATTTTCCTGACTTCTCTTCCCCGGTTTTTAAGACATAAAGCCAATATAACAGCTGTGACTACTAGAGCACAGAGCAAGAGGGACATACTACTTGGGGAAGTATTCCCATTTGACAGGGAGGTTTATGGGACACCTGAAAAAACTAAAAAAGCACAAGTAAAGAAAACAGGTTACAAAAGAAATGGAAACAAGATAAATATGAGCTACCTGAAAATACCTCACAGATGTATGTTAAGGTGGATATAAAAGAACAACAACAAAAATACATTTTGTTAAAACCTTTCTTCCAACAGGTGGGCCAGGTGGAAAAACTTAGGGTACCCACAACACAGATTGTAAATGATTTACTGTACCATATCTGTTTAAACCCAAACACAGGAGAGAAAGTTGAACAATTGTTAGTACCCCAGTGTTTTAGACTGGACATATTGGCTTTAGACCATGATGTACCTTGGGCAGGACATACTGGGAGGGATAAAACTACCAGTAGAATCCTACAAAAAATATTTTGGCCTGGCATACATCAGGACATAGCCCAGTATTGCCAGACCTGCCCTGAATGCCAGTTGATTGCACAAAAGAAGAAAATGGATATGGTTCCCTTAGTACCACTACCTTTGGTAATGACTCCATTTGAAAGGATTTGAATGAATATTGTGGGGCCCCTAGATAAGAGTAGTAAGGGGAATGGTTTATCCTAGCAGTTTGTGGCTATGCCACAAAATATCCAGAGGCTATCCCAATGAGATCTGTCACCACCACTCAGATAACAGAAGAGTTAATTAAGCTATTTAGTCAGATGGGAATTCCCAAAGAGATTGTAACAGATAGCGGGACTAACTTCAATTCAGAATTATTAAAATAATTGTATAGACTATTGGGAACTGTGGCCTTGAGAACATCACCTTGCCATCCCCAGATGGATGGGTTAATAGAGTGATATAATCAGACATTAAAAAGGAGGATAAGAAAATTTGTTCAAGAAAAAGGAAAAGAGTGGGATAAATATCTTCCTTTTCTGTTGCTTGCTTATAGAGAGGTTCCCCAAGCCTCCACTGGGTATTCCCATTTTTCTCTCTCTTATATGGGAGAACATCCAGAGGGATTTTGGAAGTGGTCAAAGAATGTTGGGAGGAGGGGAAAGATTTGAAATCCTTGTGCCTGGCCCAATATATGAGGCAATTAAAACAGAGATTGGTTACTTTTGCTAATAAAGCTCATGAAACAGGTGTTGAAGCACAAAAAGGGCAGAAATACAATTATGATAAAGGCACCAATATAACCAAATAGTTTCAGGCAGGAGACAATGTATTGTTGTTGTTACCTTCCTCTACCTAGAAACTGCTTATGAAATGGCAGGGTCCTTATACAGTACTTCATCACACTGGCCCAGTGACTTATGAGATAGACACTCCAGATAGGAAAATAAAGAAAAAGATCTACCACACCAGTTTATTGAAAAAGGTGGTATGAAGGATCTGAGGCAGGCTTCCAGATGATAGTGATGCCTGACATAAAACAGACTGAAATGGATTTAGCCTATGGGTGTTTAGAGGATGTACAGGGAATAGAAGCTATAACTTTGAACATGGAACTGACAGGTCAACAATAGAGGGAGCTGCAAAGTCTTGTAAAAAGATTCTGTACCTCCTTTACTAGTACTCCAAGGTTGGCAACAGGGGTAGAACACAAAATTAAGACATCTGCTGGCCCCATCAGGAAGAAACCATACCGCCTTCCTGAAAGAAGTATGGTAGTATTTCAGAAGGAACTCCAGAACTTAAGAAACTTGGGTATTATTGAACCTGCCCAAAGTCCTTGGGGTTCCCCTGTGGTGATTGTTCCAAAGAAGGAGGGAGACATCTGGTTGTGCTTAGATTTTCAAGGATTAAATCAGGTCTCACAGTTCGATGCTTATCCTATGCCAAGAATAGATGATGTTATTGACAAAGTGGGAAATGCCGAGTATATTTTAACGTTGCATTGACATCTGGTTATTGGAAGATCCCGTTGGCAGAAGATGCAAAAGAAAAAACAGCCTTTAGCACTTGTATGGGCCTATATCAGTTCAAAACTATGCCCTTTGGACTTCATGGAGCCCCAGCGATGTTCCAATGATTTATGAACAAGATGTTGGCACCTCATTCTTTTTTTTTCATTCAAATTTTATTGAAATTTTCAATACAGAGAACGAATCATAACAATACAGATATAATCCACTCACATCAGGTACAAAGTATGTAATGATTCATTCTACCCTCCCCCACCCTACCCAACACCCACCGCAAACAACCCAGCACAGCCAATAACACTCAGCATCGTACCTATGGATGCAGCCTATGAATGCTTAAACTTGCAATGCGTAAAGAGCTTGTAACGGGCCCCAGATCTTGTCAAACTTCCTAATTTTATTGTAAAGACAGGCAATAGTCCTCTCCATTCTGAGATTAGCAAGTAACTCCTGAAGCCATTCAACATATGTTGGTACCTCCGAATCTTTCCAATGTCTTAGATCCACTTTCTTAACAGACAGCGAAATTAAAGCTATATGATACTTCCTGTTCACCAGTGAAATGGAGGAGAAATCTCCCAGAAGACATATTTCAGGGGTGAACAAGTCTGATAGCCCTAGAAGAGGGTCAACACGTTGTTTAACAGTAGTCCAAAGTGGGACAATTTTAGAACAGCTCCAGAAAATATGAAGCAGATCTCCTCTTTGCATTTGACATCTTGTGCAAAAAGGAGAGGACACCAAACCCAGTCTGGCCAACTTCTGTGGCAAGTAATATATATTGTGCAACATTTTGAATTGCATTAACCTGAGTCTGTCCTGCTGGAGAAACTTATAGCAGCTTTGCCACAGAAAAGGCCAATCCAATTCTTTACCCTGGAAAAGGGAAGCCTAAAAGGTAATGGGAGCATAATTATCAGGGTAGGCCCAGGTAAATAAAGCACTATATATTTTGGATACAGTGTGGGGTGAACCTGCCAGCTCCATTAAAGTAGCTTGAAAGCTGATATGGGTAGCTGGAGGGGGAGTCGAACCTATTACCTTAACCAGGAGATGATGAAGCTGGAAAATCTTAAAAATACTTATATGGGTATCATAAATTTGTGCATAATATCAGCTGAAGAGCAACACTGCCTGTTAGGTGATTGTCACCTCGATGAGTTTACAACACCCATCTGTGGGAGCCAGCTGACTGAAAGGGGCTTGTTATCTAGTAGAAAATTGGGGTTACCTCTCAAGGGTTGAAATAAATCCTTGAGATTCTCATATTTCAGGAAAGTGCACAATTGAGTATGAACCCTAATCGAAACTGCTATTGGGGATCTGTGTAGAGATTCAGGTAGGGAGCTAACTTTGGTGTATAACAGCACAGCAGGGGAATAACCATATTTGTTTATGGAGGCAGATTCCACGACTAACCAGATCGGGATGTACATGGCCAGAGTAGACAACTGATCCATGGTCAGCCACCTGAGATACTTGTTGGCCTGGCTGGCCTAATAGTACAGCCCAATGTGGGGAAGCCTTAATCCTCCTTTAACTTTTGGAGCAGCTAATTTATGGAATGCCATCCTAGCCTTCTTATCCCCCCAGATAAAGGTAGGAATCATACTGTGCACTTTTTTAACTCAAGACAAGGGGAGCCTTATGTTTAACATATTGAGGGGGCAAAACTAGCAAGGAAAAACATTAATTTTAATTAAATTGATTCTACACCAGAGAGAAAGGGGAAGTAGGGTCCATCTACGAAGGTCTTGCTCTATTTTGTGTACCAGGGCATCAATATTTAGTTGTCTAAGTCGGGCAGCATTCCGAGTTAAAAGGAGTCCCAGATATTTAATACAGTCAGACTTCCAAGTAAGCCCTAAGGCGATAATTTCTTGTTTATAAACCCTGTGGTTAAGAGGAAAAACTACAGTCTTTCCCACATTGAGCTTATAGTTTGAGACCTTACTGAAGTCGTCTATTGTCTTAAGAATGATGGGGATAGATGTAAGTGGATGGGTTATTTGGAACAGGAGGTCGTCTGCATATGCCGCTACTTTAACCACCTGCTCACCTAAACAGATGCCAGATATGCCCTGGGCACCTAATATCCTCCTAATAAGGGGATCTAAGTACAAACTGAAAAGGAGGGGAGGCAGGGGGCATCCTTGCCTGGTTTCCACATGCAATTTGAAGGGACTAGAGACCACCCCATTACATGAGATTCTGGCTGAGGGAAACTTATACAGCGAGCTAACCCAGTTCCAGAATTTTGTGGGAAAATCAAATACCTCCATCGCTACAAACAAATAATCCCAATGGACTCTGTCAAATGCCTTCTCAGCATCCAGTGAGATCAGGACTATTAGATGAGGAGCATCCCTGGATGCCAAGAAGACGTAAGCCAGAGTCCTCAGATGATCCACAGAGCATCTCCCCTTCATAAAACCTACCCATTTGGCCCACTGGCATCTCATTCTAATTTTTGTGTGGTCTACCTGGATGATATTGTTGTGTTCAGTCCAGATTGGGAAACTCATTTGAAACACCTAGAGGCAGTAATTAGATCTATCCAACAAGCAGGTATCACCATCAGTCCTACAAAGTGCACTTTGGCGATGCAAGAAACCCAAAACTTGGGTTTTGCACTGATCAGGCCTGAGATCAGTAAGATAGAGGCTGTTGCAAAATGCCCTGTACCTAACACCAAGAAGCAAGTATGTTCATTTCTCGGGTTAGCAAGTTATTACAGGAGCTTTATTCCTAATTTTGCAGCTGTAGCCAATCCATTTAGAAGGCAGTATAGCGCAGGGATTTAAGGCTCTGAGCTGCAAATCTGGAGACCTGGGTTTGAATCCCACAGCCCTCACTTGCATACTGTGTGACCCTGAGCAAGTCACTTAACTTCCCTGTGCTCCCAGGCTGCACCTGTAAACAAGCTTTCAGCTTAGTGTGTCTCACCTGGTTAAACAATTTAAAAAAAAAATCTTACTGAACTCACAAAAAAAAAATATGGAAGTCAGGTTAAATAGACCCCAGAATGTGAACAAGCATTTCTTCAGAGCAAGGTAGCATTATGTTCTTCCCCAGTGTTACGCAGTCCCAATTTGCAATAACCATTTGAAGTATATTCTAATGCTTCTGGTACTGGCATTGGATCAGTTCTCAGCCAAACTATCAATGAGGAAGAACATCCTGTAGTATATATCTCAAGAAAGCTTCATGATAAGGAACAAAGATACTCAATGATACAGCAAGAGAATTTGGCCACTAAATTGGCAATAGAAACTCTTCAATTTTATCTGTGGGGAGCACCATTTAGCCTCATTACAGATCATAACCCACTCTGCTTCTTATTACAGATGAAAGATAAGAATAATAGACTAATGAGGTGGTGTCTCGCCCTACAGCCATATAAATTCACAGTAAAGCAGGGCAGGAACTAAACATATAAATGTAGATTTTTTTCTTCAGAGATGGAGCGAATGGCATAAGTAGTATGGAGAAGACTCAAAATAAGTAAAAGATAGATAAGACACCCCAAGGAGATTTTGTTAAACAATGTATCATGGTGAAAAGGTGAATATTATTCACCTTATTGTTATATGTAAATATGTTGTTTGGGTGCCCTGGGGTGGAGTTTCTCGGAGAGGGAGGGTGGAAGCTCCATCCTACCCTTTATAACAGGGTAGATTGTCTTAAAAAATCAGTTTTTTTCTTTGAATATTCACATCTGGTTTTTTGCTTAACCTTGGGGATCTTTATCTCTCTTTTTTCCCATTTTCCTAAGTAAAACTACTGCAGTAGTACCCTTCTATTTCTTTTCTGGTCCCTCTGGACTATATCTGATTTTCTGTCATAATAGGGTGGCCTCCTATTATGGTATTCTCATCTTTCCTAATCCCTCTAAGTTTATTTTTAGACCATGAGGGGGTTAAGAGCTTTTGATCAAATATTGGTAGGATATAGTAAAGTGGCAAAGGTTATGGGTAATATGCCCTCCTTTTGCCACTTCATTTTTATTTGGTTTAGTCATAGAACCAGTACAGTAAATAAGCAGAACTTACTTAGCTGAGCAGTTTTGTACTGTTTTAACTCTGTAAAGAAGGCATCTTAGTAAAACAATCATGAATTACATTTACTGCCCTTTTTCACTCCATTGCTTATGTGCACAAATGGTGACATTTTACCTACCATTCTGTCCTCTGAATTTAGCAGGCTTAGCAGAACATAGGTTGTCTGTAAGTTTTTTTTTTGTTATTCCTTCCTAGTTGTACTCTCTGAGTCAATCTACAGAGTATTGGAGTAATGTTGGGGTACCAAAATGCTGGGACATTTTTATTTTATTTATACCCTCTAGCCCCTGGCCTGCACAGAGCGAGTATCCGTGGAGTAGTCTCTTCATACTAGGAGCTGGTAAAATGCACACAGCATTCCCTACACTTGTACACCCAGCATACTTGAAAGGAGACCACCATTGCCTGCTCCGCTTGCCTAAACTGCGGTGAGTACTTCTTGAACTCTTAGAAAATAAAGAAAGAGAATACTCGGATTCTTATAAAAAAAATTAAAATGAAAGGGGAAACAGAAACAGAGTGTATCCAGACAGTTTAAATTGTATGGCGAGCTTAGTTGTGGCAGGTAACCTATAATAGTATTAATAGCCCATAATTTCCACAACGCCCAGATGCATTGCTAGGTGACAGAATTTTATTTTCTCTTCTTTACTATGTGTCTGGCTGTTTTATGCTTAGGATTAATTTTTTTATTTAATATACAGTAGCACAAATAAGACAGAGACATAACTGAAGGAGTTATTTAGCTGGAAGGCAGAAGCTGAATGCAAGGATATGGATTACGGTGCTGTAGTCTACTGTGTGGCCCCACAAACCTCCTTATCCAGGCTTGACCCCCTCTTCAAATCCTTCTGCATGTTTGCTTTGGACCGCCCTCCTAACACACATCACTGTGACCTCTACCAGTCCGTGGATCTCCCTTTTCTCCATAACCAGCGATTACTTCTCTGTGCTAGAACCGCAGCCAAATTCTGGACACAGACCCTCCCCTCCTACCTGACATCCTCCCTCTCAGCCCTCCCCCCACCAGCTTGAGCTCTCAGGAACATCGACTCTCGGCTCCTGCAGATCCCACACAGATCCACCCGGTCTGGCCAAGCTGCCTTCAGCTTCCGGTTGCCCAAATTATGGAACTCCCTGGCTGCAGACATTAGGCATGCCACCAGCACGCCACATCGGAATGCCCTTCTTAATACTCACTTCTCTGCATCCTGCTCCTGTTTTCCTGCTCCTACCCCTAGTACCCCTCACAACCTAACTACCAGCATTAAACACCGGTCCAGGTACACCTTGCTTGTACTGGGATTTATTATTTTTTTTTTACTGATCCTATGTTTGTTGAAATCATACCTGTATATTGTATGTATGACTGCTGTCACCTACTGTCTTGTACCACAATTATATTTATGTATGTTACTTCTGTACTCCTTACCATTTGTAACCCGGGCGCATCTGGAATCGAGCGGTACTCTGCTCAGTATGTTTTCCTGGTAAAACTCTTAAATAAATAAATAAATAAATAAATAGTTCTTAGGGACCAGCGGCCCCTTATTGGGCTATTCTTATAGTTTTTGCCTGTAGTGAGGTCACATTTAGAAGGTGGAGCCATTATGTTAAGTGACCCTTATGTATACATTTTATTCTTTTATGCCTTAATATGGGTATTTGTACTATATAATTTGGATGATTTCTTAGAAACAATAAAAACCACTTTGATGGTCTCTGTTGATGCCCCAAATAGCTGTATTATCATAGTTGTTTTAATGTATTAGTGATAGGGGGCAGATCAAATGACCTGTGATGTCATCCTCTTTGGCTGTATTAATTGAGCAAGTTTAGCCATGCTATTCAGATAGGTCTGGTACACAAAAGACAGTGATCCTGTTGATCTGCTGGTACCAATCTGTGGCAGTACTTTAGTTTGAAGAACTGAAACTCTGTAAGAGTATGGTTGATTTATTTTCTTTAATTCTGAAGTAATTTTGTTTTATTATGATTTCTGATAAAAAATAAAAACTTAGCCACACAAAGCTTGTGTGTGCGAAAGTATTTTTGACTTTTTTGTGTTGTCACTATACACCCACACTCTGATATGCAGGATAAAAGCCAAAGGATGGTATCTGGGGAAGAATTCTCAGAAGTGAAGCCTATGACTACTATAGGTGGGGTCCCACATGGCTCGGGGCTTTGTCCAATGTTGTTTAAAACCACTATGGTTCTCAAAAGAGGTGGTGGGGAAGGTTGTGGAGGAAACAAATAGCATTCAGGAAGTATAAGGAACCACAGAAGGAGCAAGACAGGGAACTGTGTCAATTAAAGCAGACGGAAGCAGTAAAGGCAGTCAGAATAACAAAGGCCCAAACAGAGAAAAAGATAGACAATTCAGTTAAGAAAGGGGATAAAACCTTTTATAGGTACATTGAGGAGTAAAAAAAAAACAAGGGAATAATAGTGAGGCTCAATAAAGGGAAGGGGAGGTGGGCAGAGGGTAACAGTGAAAAGGCAAAGATCCTGAATGGATACTTTTGCTCAGTATTCACAAAATAAGAGGAGGAGGAGGAGGTTCTAAACCAAACAATAGAAGCACTCTGAATAGGGATTCAATACCAGTCCATTCACAGAAGAAAGGGTCCTGAAAGAACTCCTAAAACTCAAGATGGACAAAGCAATGGGGCCTGATGGGATTCACCCCAGAATTCTAAAAGAACTAAGGGGAGAACTAGTGACACCACTGACTACCCTTTTTAACAAATCATGGGAGGATGGTGTGGTACCTGAGGACAGGAGGATGGCAGATGTTATTCCACTCCATAAAAGTGGGAGCAAGGCAGAGGCAGGACACTACAGACCTATTAGTTTGACCTCAGTGGTAGGGAAAATTATGGAATCATTTCTGAAAGAAAGAATTGTTGAGTACCTAGAGGTCAGCGGAGCACAGGACCCAAGGCAGCATGGATTCACGGTGGGACGGTCATGTCAGAAGAATCTAATAGATTTCTTTGACTGGGTGACCAAAGTAATAGACCAGGTAGGGGCTGTGGATTTAGCCTACTTAGACTTTAGCAAGGCATTTGACACAGTCCAACACAAAAGATTTATAAACAAGTTAGCCAGCCAGGGAGTGGGTCCCAGGGTGGTAGCCTGGGTAAAAAACTGACTGGACAACAGGATGCAGAGGGTAATGGTAAACAGAGTCCACCCCGAGGAAAGGGGGTTACTGGCAGCGTACCTTAGGGTTCACTACTGGGAATGGTTTAATGTCTTTATAGCTGACATTGTGGAGGGACTGGAAGTAGCAGTATGCCTCTTTGCAGATGACACAAAGATCTGCAACAGGATTGATACACAAGGGTGAGTAGAAAGGATGAGAAGGGGCTTTATTTTATTTATTTATTTAAATTTTGGTAACCGGGTAGGCCCACTGAGACCTTGATGGTCCCTTTTTCAGGGGCGACCCAGAATTAGTTACATGTACCTAGTGGAGAAAAAAAGAAACAAAGCCAAACAGAGCTCTGATGCATACAGTGAATCAAGGTTTACATAGTACAGCAGGAAATACACATATTACATTGTAGACAGACTCCAAGCAGTAGCTTGGACATTTTTGTTAAGACAACATGGAGGAACAGACACATTTTAATGATAATCCACAATGATAAGTGACCTAGCATCCCGCTTCTTTAAGCATACACTCCCTCCAGAGACTATGACAAGGTTGGAGGAATGGTCAAAAGTATGGCAGCTTAGATTCAATGCAAAGACGTTCAACATAATGCACCTGGGGAAAAAAAAACCCATGAGAAGAGCACACAATGGGGGGGGGTTTCTAACAACAACAAAAATGGAACGGACCTAGTGTAGTCATATCAGATTACCTAAAGGTAGGCAAGCAATGTGAAAAGGCAGTAAGGAGGGCTGGGGGTGATACTAGGATGCATAGGGAGAGGCATCATCAGTGGAAAATGAGAAGTTGTTATCCCTCTTTACAGAAAGTTGGTGAGACTCCATCAGGAGTACAGTGTGCAGTTTTGGAGACCTCATCTCTGCAAGGATTTAGACAAGATGGAGGCAGGCCAGAGGAGGACAACTAAAATGCTGCAGGATCTGTACCAGAAGCCATATGAAGAGAGACAAAAGGAGCCTAATATGTATACCCTAGAGGAAAAGAGGGAGAGGGGGGATATGATAGAAACATTCAAGTGTCACAAACGCACTCCACAGGTCAGACTTCCTGCTCCCACAGTGCCAAACCTCAAAGTGCAATATGTGAACTGGAGACAAACAGGATAACCCTCCTGTCTGTTTTGGGTCTGAAACACTTACTAGTCTGAAGTCTTGAGGTAAAATATGGACCCTTTTTTTTTTGCTAGTACGCCGAATTAACAGGATCAAATATCATACCCTCTTCAGGGAAATGCAGTGCAATACTTAACCCAGTGAGCACCCAGCCTGGTTCCCAATTCTCCCCTTTTGACTCAATTTGAGACCTAGATATTTTCTTACCTTCGAGCAAGATAGTAATGCACTTTAAGCCCTTAACAGTTTTGTCAGAATTATCAAATACTGTCCCAGCATGCATATGCAAAAAAAAAGGGGAAAAGACTGAAGCAGGATTAAAGAAACCAAAAAGTTCACTGAAATTAAAAATACTAAATACATACAAAACACCAAACCTATATACATTAATACTTACAGTGAAAAGAAAAGGGAATTACAAAAACAACACGCCTGGTAACTGAATAATCTGATTACCCTAAGTTTCAAGTAATAAGTAGGTTGAATTTACCTAAAGTGCTGTGAGAGTTTGTCACGAGTCCCACTTCAAAACCAAAGGCAAAATGCTAAGTTTTTCTCCCAGCTGCTGGTAATATGTTTGTTACAAACTCCTCCTTCCTGATGACACAGCTCACAGATGCTGGCTATGAGGTCACTGAAACGTGAGTACTTGAATTAATTTATCAGTCAAATATCTCAGCTCATTGCTCAAACATTCCAGTAAAAAAGGTATATACATACACATACACATATGTGTATATATATATATATATATATATATATATATATTATTTATTTGTAAACAGAACAGGGAGAATGTGGAATACTCTACCAAGAGATGTGGTAGATAGTAAAACGCTGAATGAA
The DNA here is from genome assembly GCA_016271365.2 of Neoceratodus forsteri. Lineage (NCBI taxonomy): Eukaryota > Metazoa > Chordata > Ceratodontiformes > Ceratodontidae > Neoceratodus > Neoceratodus forsteri. The sequence goes on along the minus strand of CM028135.1, from coordinate 213,611,815 downwards.
TTTAAAAGAAGAATTGACAAGTACCCCTTGGGGAATAATTGATGTGCACCCACTACGGTGGGCTAAAGTTCATATGGACCTAATGGACTTTTACTGTTCTATGCCAAGTATAAATACTAAGTATAAATTGGAGGACCTCAACATGTACTCTTAGGAGGCCAAGAGGGAATGGGGGGTTATTTTATAATTTTTGGCCAGGAAAGACACACTGCCAAGGCTTGCTTCTAGGTGTGCACTGGGAGCATAGGGAGGTTAAGTGACTTGCTCACGGTCACATAGTATGCAAGTGGGATTCAAACCCAGTTCTCCAGGTTTACATCCCAATGCTCTTAACCACTACACTATCCTGCCTCCCTCAGATGATTGAGATGTTTAATTATACGTGCATGGTATCAACAATGTTGACTGTAGTGGGCAGTTCATAAATGATAGCAATATCAATACCAAAGCAAGTAGCAAGAAACTGATGTGTGTGTGTGGGGGGGAGCATTCAGAAGTGATGTAAGGAGGTGCTTCTTCATAGAGTGGATGATGCTGGGGTAGATCATAACTACCCAAAGCATCAATCAGTGCAGAAATGGTAGACATAAAAATTACATTAACAAGCCAGAGATGGTAGAGAGGTGGGTGACCCAAGATGCTCCAGGGACAACAGAGGAGGGCATACAAACAAAGATCAGAGGACCTCAACACATACTTTTATGAGGCCAGGAGGGGAAAGGGTGGGGGCTGTTAGAAAAATCCCATTAGAAGTCGAGTAAAAATTCCCACATTCAGTTTATACTGGTAGGGTTTAATATTAAGTTTTGTAGCCACTAGTCAGCAGGACTGATGTCTGAAGAAAAACCCACTGGCCCCACAGACATTTCCACTGGCTCTGGTATGCTTGTGGAAAGGCTGCCTGCCACAATATAAAACAACAAAAGGAAACACTGGCATCATTGGGACATAAATAATCTGAGCGGTGTGCGCAAAGGAAGGGGACTTGTCCAGAGCCCAAATTACTTTTACCTCTCTGACAAGTAATTCTTTCGCCGAAGTAGTGTTCAAGGGTGCATGCATACATACACATCACCACATGAATATACTAAGAAGTAAACCACAACCTTACTACTAACAGCCATACAAGCCCTAGCACTTTGCTTACAAGAGGTTTGCCAAGGTTCCCCAATGGAGAGCAAAGTTTCTGTTTATATCCTTGGTGCTTTCTCCAATACAAGCCAGCAAGGGGTAATTTAAAGAAAATGTTACTAGCCAGATACAAAATCTGCCATCATTTGTCTAGTAGGGTGCTGCTAATTTCAACTGTTCAATAGGAACCCTGACTTCTCTGTCCATGTAGATGCTTTACACAAAAAGCTTCATCCCAAACTAGGCACTCTGTATATAAACCATAGCTGCACCTCCTGTCAGGAAGTAGTCCAGAAGATGATCCTCCTGATATTTGACTTTGGAGACATGGTTTACAGTGTTTCCCCCCCCAAGTCCACCCTCGCAAGACTGGACACTCTCTTCAATTCCTTCTGATGCTTTGACCTAAACTGTCCGCCACATACACACCACTGTTAACACCACCCTCTCCTTCCCTCCTTTTGGGTCCAGATTATACTTGCCTGTTGTGCTTCACTAATTGGGAAGTTCTGGTATGGATCCCTCCCACCCTACCTAAACGCATTCCTTTTCAACCCTTCCTATCCCACTTACTCCCTCCAAAACTCCCCTTTCAGAACCCTTACCCTCCCTGCCCGAACCACTACTTAAGGTCATGCTGCCTTCTCCTACCATTTCCCTAATCTTTCAAACTCCCTTCCCTTAGATATCCACTCTGCCCCATCCTCTAGTTCATTGTCTTGTCTTCTCCATAACTCACTTCCCCTTTTCAGCATTACCATTTCTTCACACCTCCTCATGAATAGTACAGCTGTCATTTTTCACATCCTGCCCAAAATGTCTTTTCACAGCTGCTGCACCAAATGGTGCATTTGCTGTGTGACATCACCTTTTGGGATTGAGTAATGTAATGATAGTGCCGCTGTTCATAAGGTGGGGTCCCAAAAAGCCCATGTTGAAAATCTGGAGTGAAAATACCAACAAACTCCTGGGGCGTTAGAGTTTCCAACCATAATGCCCCACTCTGTACAGACTGACAGGTATCAGGGGTGTGGCTTCTGGTCATCGGCCATAATGCTTACACCATCCCACCCCCACCCTGCAGCCACTAAGAGGCATTGAGGTGTGTCTTGGGATCTTCGGCCCTAACGTTCACCCCATTCTTCTATACTGCACCCATCTCAGCTTATTTCCTTATGGAATGGGGTGAGCATAAGGGCTGAACACCCCAAGGCACACCGTGACACTTGTTAGTGTCTGTAGGGTGGGTTGATGTGGAATGGTGTGAGAATTATGGCAGATGACTCAAAGTCACACCCCAATGCCTGTCAGGCTCTGCAGGGTGGGGGTTGGGTTTGGCGTTAGTTCAGTACTTCACTGCCATTCCTATTATGTATCTCTCTAATTCATGCAGTACCAATGCAAGCAGACATTTGGCATTGACAAATACTTGTTTTCTTTTGATTTAGTCTTCAGCAGAATCTGTCAGTACCGTTTATTAAGTCTAGTGTTGTTATGTACTTGGCATGTCCCAAACAAGTAGCTGTCAAGTTGAGAAATGTTTATTTTCCTAAAATCAGTACAAAGATGGATGCACCCTTCTTTCTTAGGCACTATGACAACAGGATAGCACCAAGGGCTGCTTGAAGACTCAGTAATCATCCCCAGTGACTTCAGTTTTTTTCCAGCTACTCAATTACAGCTTGTTTTTGTTTTTCTGGGATTCTTTATGACCTCTGCTGTCTAGGTGTATCAATAATGTGCTCAACCTGACTTACTTTTCTTGGGGTCATGGTAAACGCTGCTTTAAATTCTTGTAATATCCCTTTATATCAGCTAGCTGACTGGATTGCATAGTGGGATTTATCTTTGTTTGGGGAATGCCAATATCAGAACTGCTTTTGTCTAGCCTGTGCTAGGCTTGCTCTAATTCTGCATTTTCTTGTTCAGGAAGTACAGTACACATAGGTTGGGACAGATCTTTATTTTTCTCTCTTTCTCCTTCCAGAGCTTCAGCAGGTTGGCATGATAAATATGAGACCTATGCTTGCCTGTGATCTGTATTTCATAGTCCACCTGTCCAGTCCTATGCACCACTGTGAAGGGCACTTGCCTTTTTGCCAACAATTTGTTTTTCATGTTATGGTAGTAATAACAAGACCTTCTCCCCAGAGTTAAAACTTTTGTCTTTCAACCCCACATCATAGTATCCTTTTTGCCTTTCCTGAGCTTGCAGGCAATTCTCATGGACAGTTTAAACATATTTACCCAACCACTGGCATAAATCAGTGATGTACTGTACCACATACTGTTTGGGATCAATGTTACCCTCCCACACCTCCTTCACAATATCAAGTGGTCCCCTAGATGTTTTACCATAAAGGAACTCAAAAGGGGACAGGCTGTAGATGGCTGGGGCACCTCTCTGTAGGCAAACAGCAAGTAAGGGAGATGAAGGTCCTAGTCTCCTCCTTCTTCAGACACATGTCTTCTTCACATTTTTTACATGATTGGACAGCTCTACTAGCCCATCCATTTGGGGGAAGTAGGGTGAAGTCCTAACTGCAGTTATTACTAGCACTTAATACAGTTCCTGCAATATGTGAGAAGTGACATTTGTCCCTGATCTGTCAGAATAACTTCAGGGGTACCTACCTGACTAGAAGCAGTAATAATTCTCATAGGGACCACTTTTCAGTATCTTGTAGTGTAGTATCTAAGAACTAGAATGACTGTTACATTTTCTACTCCATTCTAGGGGTCCAACTGTGTCCAAAACAACCTGCTGGAAGAGTACATCAGCCGCAGGCATGGGCATGAGGAGCACCATTTCCTTTTTGCTCACAGTAGCCACCTTTTGGCACTCCTCACATGTTTGACAGCACTCTGCTACCTGCTGCTATATGCATGGGCAATAAAACCTATGAAGCAGTCTACCTGAAGTACGCTTTCACCTCAGATGACCTTCCAGAGGGATGTCATGTGCCAATTTTATCAACTCCTGCCTACTGTATATGTTGAAGGAACCATCAATTGTTTGCATACTTCCTTAGTCTGGGTCTTGATACATTCTCTGTACAAGATCTCATTTTTAAACACCAATAAAGGTTTTAATGTGTCATCATTTTTTCTGATCAGTTATCAAGTCCTTCATGTTTGAAGGTGACTCAATCTGTGGGTCTTCTGCAATGCTAGGACTAAGGATGCCACAAGTCCTCATAGCCAGCCAGTTCTCCTGATGGGATTTCAAATCCTTACTACTAGCCAGTTCTTGTCTAATGAGGAGCAGAGATGAAGGGGCATCAAATCTGAAACATTTGCAGGAGCCTTAAATAGCTGGTTTACCAGCTAATTTCACCAGTCGCCGCTGGAGTTTGTCACCGCTGGAGTTCCCTGGGTACAAGGTCAGAGAACACACACAGATTGTTTTTCCTCCCTGCCCTCCCTTAACACCATGAGCTGAACTAGATGCAAACTCAGCTAACTAGGACTCAGGATGCTGTAAATCCTCACCGCTGGCTAGTTCTGATGGGATTTCAAATCTTCACTGCCAGCCAGATCTCAGCCAATCAGGAGCATAGCTGAAGGGGCGTCAAATCTGAAACATTAACAGGAGCCTTAAACAGCTGGTTTACCAGTTAATTTCCCCAGTCATTGTCAGTGTTTGTTGCTGCCAGATGTTCCTGGGTATGAGGTGAGAGGACGTAGATTGTTTTTCCTCCCTGACCTCCCCTAACACTGTGGGCTGAATTAAACTGAAACTCAGCTAACTGGGACTCAGGACACCACAAGTCCTCACTGCCAGCCACTTCTCCTGAGGGGATTTTGGCCCTCCCTCCCATCCCCCCGCCTGCTCAGTCATTGTATAGGCTCGGAAGTAACTGACATCAATGGCTGGGAAATTGAAGTAGGAATTCAGAGGTCATGAAGCTGGAACCACAGCACATGCCATGAACAGAAGGCAGGGATTAACCAGATAAGTGGGAATTTTGTGTGTATTGGGGGTTTCTATACTGTGAGCATTGGGGGCCCTTATACTATGTGAATTGGGGGCTGATATATTGGGTTTCATTTTGTATTCTTGTATTCTGGGCTCAACATTATAAAGGAAGAAAAAAGTTGTGTTGAGGATACTGATCAAAATGGAGGAAGGGAGAAGTAAGCTATGCTGGGAGTGGTGCAGAGCAGTGGCTGTGGGGAAGCAGTCTTCACAGAGACCTTCTGGAGATTGTGGTGCTACCCCATCTGCATGCACCTCTCTGGGTAAAGGGAGAAGATTGTCAGACTCAAGGCTGAGGTGGCTTGGGTTAGAATATCTTACTCCCCCACACAGAGACCACCTAGTCCACCTCTACTGCCTCAAAGGGGAGTGGATGGACAATGGTGAGCTCAGGGAGGGTTAGGGTGGTGGAGCATAGGCACATCCCACATACCATACCACCACAAAACCCCTACACTGCACTGGCTGGGTGAGATTGTCCCCAAGAGGCATCTGAAGTAGTGACCAAGATGGATGTGAAGGTCCTCCATGGTGGACACCCCAGGAGGACAGTAGAGGACTGCAGAGGAGGAGGAGGAGGAAACAAATCCTGTTGAGGGACTCAATAGTAAGAGAGATACAGTTAGGGACAGACAGGGTGGAGGAGAGGAAGGTAAGGTGCATTCCATGTGCCGCGGTTAGAAGGGATGGAAGGAGGATCCTAGAGATTGCTGGGGAAGCAAGGAGGGAGAGAGAGTTGGATGTCATTGTACATTTAGGAACACATGACCTGGCTAGAGAGAAGCCAGAAATAGTTCAGGAGGAATTCAGGAAATTGGGGAGGGGTCTTGGGCAATTAGCACAGTCTGTTACTTTCTTGGAGGTGCTATCTGTCCATTACAAGGGGGATGACATGAATCTACACACCAGGAACTTCAATGTAAGGTTGAGGAAATGGTGCAGTGAGGAGGGATTCAGATTCATTGGGGACTGGAGCTCCACCTGGGGGATAGAGCCATTTACAAGGGTGACAGCCTTCTTCCATCCAGGTGGGGAACTGGGATCCTCATTGAAAAGTTTAAATGGTACATTGGGAAGCATTTAAACTAGCCAAGGGGTGAGTCAGAATAAGACAGGAGGACATAGACTGCTCCCCCCCCACATGCTTACAGGGTCTGCTGGGAGAAACCCAAGGGTGAGAAATTCCAAAAGGAACACATACAAATAAGAATCCAGGAGGGAGAGAGAAGGAGAGTGAGGAAAGAAAACAGTGGAGGAATTGGGGGAGAACAAAAGAGCAAGAAGAGGAGAGGTGGACTCTCAGCATAAGGAGCTGTTGGAACACTTACCCACAATTCCTGGCTGTCATATGTAAATCAGCAGTTATACTGCTGTACCCACTACTGAAATAGTGGTCAGCTAATAGAAAGCTTTCAGCTGGAAGCAACAGCTTAGACACAAAGGCACCCCTAGGAGGCATACGCCAAGAGCAGTCCAGCTCCTAGTCTTACTGTTAGCTGAGCTTCACTAATCTTCACAAGCTGCTGTACTCACTACTGAAACAGTGGTCAGCTGAAAGAAAGCTGTCAGCCAGTTTCAACTAGAAACAACAACTCAGACACAAAGGACTATCCTAGGATACATACGCCAAGTGCGATCCAGCCCCTAGCCTTACTGTCTGTTAAGCTTCACTGATCTTCACCAACTGGGAGAAAGACCAATCACGGAGAGAAGGCAGACTTCAACAGTTGCATCCATCCATTCTACCAGTTCTATGTGTACTTTGGTTTTATGTGCAGTTGATGTAACAAGGGTTTGGTACAAGTAAAAGGTAAAACATCTCTGATTGTTTTTACAGGTAGCAGAATCAAAGGTTCTTCCCACTCATCCTACCCACTAATCCCACCCACCCCAGGTCATCCTCCTTTATAGGGTCTAATTAGCCCTGCTCCCTTCCTGCCTCTCCTAATTACAAAGGTGGGGCATACATACAATACCTGTATTTCTATTTTGTTCTAAGCCTCACATTTACTTTTATATCTCCACTACCTAAGACTTGCCTGTATATTTTGTCCACAACCCCATACATTCTGCCCTCACATAGGCACATCAAGGACAAAAAAAAAAATTCAGCCTCCTTCTCTCTCTATAACCTTCACTTTCTTTCATCCGCTGCCATCCGTCCTCCCTCCTAAATAAAAAATCTGCAACTCTTCTTTCATCCACTACTCTCTCACAAGTAGTGACCATCACCTCTTCTTCCATCCGCTTCTCAACAAACTCATAATGGACCATGTCCACTGCAGGTACTATGGGACTCTATTCAACCGAACAATTGCCCATAATATAGGGCACTGCCCCACGTTATACTTTGAGACATCTAAGAAACCAGCTCCATGCTGCTTGGGTTGAAATGCCTTTCTTAGAGCAAAGATGCAGGAGACCACACAACACTATACTCCTCCAGCCCCTAAGCACACACCCCAGCCATAGATACCTCTGTCACTGAGGTCAACTAAACCTGGTGCTGGCAGATAGTCAAAAACTGTTGAGCTACATGAACATACCATAAGACAAACGATCCGATAAAAACATCAAACAGATTCGAGACACTTTCACGCATGCCATTTGTTGAGGCAGAGGTCACAGTGTGCCCAGACTTACCACAGGGCTCATGTGAGCAAAAAACAAACTACAGAAAGACACAGGACATAACTGCAAATCACATACTAATCATACGGGGACTCTGATTCAGAGAATACAGTCTCACCCACAACAGAGCAAAAATACAAACATTGCAGTCAGGTGCCTCCCAGGATCATCAGTGCACAGAGACACTAACCACACTGAGAAAATCCTATGGAACACAGCGGTAAAATTGCACATCTTAGTCGACCTAGGCACCAATGACCTGGCCAATCGTTCAGTGGAAGAGACCAAGAGGCGTCTGATCTCTCTAGGTGGCAAACTTTCTTCTATTTCATCCACTGTCTCATTCTCTGAGATTCTTCTGGTATGGGAAAAAGGAGCTAGCAGGAAGTAGATCAGAGACTTCTAGGAAAACATAAACTGAACTTACAAGTTTAAATGGGCAGACTGGGTGGGCCATAGGCCCTTATCTGCCGACACTGTCTATGTATCTATGCATCTATGTAGATAAAGACATCTCTGAGCTCAGCAATTGGCTCAGAGACTGGTGTGCACAGAGGAGCTACAAATGCCTAGGGGACTGGAATACGTTCTTGGAAAGGCAGTTCTTTTGATATGATGGCCTGCATCTCACCAAGAAGGGCACACAGGTGCTAGGCCAGAAATTTGACATTTTCATTTCTAATTTAAACTAGTTAATGGGGAGTTGGCAGCAGCACCCAAGGAACCACGTCAGACAACTGTTGCCACTCCCCAACAATCCCCTATGAACGTGCAACCAGATCGAGACAACACTAACACACACCTTATCGGCACACTTAAGGACCCTACAAGGCTACTTAGTATAAAGACAATGTCTCCTGCAAATATACAGAAAAAGGGAAGCTCCAGAGTAATCAGTTCTAACCAAAGAAGGTGAGCATTGAGTGTCAATGCTCGTAGCCTGGTGAACAAAATCCCAGATCTCACCACCATAATGGCAGAGGCAGACTTGGACTGGGTTGCGGTCACAGGGACATGGTTCACACAGAACCACACCTGGGCTGTAGCTATCCCAGGATACACACTATTCTGAAGAGATTGCAAAGGTAAGAGTAACTCCCAGGTGGTGCTATCCCAAGAGCTACTACCCCTGCCTGCTTGACTACTAACAGGTTGAGGGGCCTAGGTTCTATGACGGGTGCCTCCACCCAGAGGTCAAGGTTTATAGTGGTTAGACTAGCTTGGTCACAGCCCTCTGGGACACCGTGACCCCTTTTTATTCCCTCCAGTGGCTCACACAGTACATAGGAGTTACAGTCCCAGTACCCCACATATACACACTGTTCACTCATAAGGTACCACTTACCCTCGAGACTGATTCTGCAGCACATCTCTGAGGAACCCCTGTAAAACAAGGTTAATCAACATCCACAACCCAATACAGTGCTTGTTCTATAGGTACCAACACTTCAGGCAGTATAAAGTTCAATAACATCAAATCTGGTTTATTTAGGGGAATGGAACACGGGAGGGGGAAATCAGGTTAATCTGCAGTATTAAAATCGCAGTTCTGTGCACACATACAGGGTCTGAAAAGTCACACTCTGGGTACCCAGGTTGGAGGGGGCTAGCCAGGTCCTTTGTCCGGGTTCACCGGCAGGTGCAGATGGAAGGGGCCCTGTAGAAGAAAATATATGCACAACACCCAATTGTAATCTGGAGCCAGATGGCTCAGTTCATGAAGAAGTGAAACAACAAGAATTAGATGACACACTTGTAATTGATTACAGGCTGCAGGAGAATATCCTGATTTGTACTCACAATACCCAGCTGAGAACCGGATGGTGGATGTTCTTCTGGATTGCCAGAAACAGGGCATGGCGACAAGGTCCTTGTGACTGGACCCCAAGGCAGTTGATAGCAAACGGATTTAGTCTGAGACAAACTGGGGTTTGCTTCCAGCTTCATCACACAGTACACAGTACAGGGGACAGGAAATAGCGATTCCCCACAAGTACTACTTACATTCATATGTAGAAGGAAAGTACGATACCAGGCAGGCTGCTCCTCAATCCTGATCGCAATTACTGCAAAATACCTAGGAGCACGCACAGCAGCTGAAGTTCCTGACAGACCGAAGGCGATTCAGCAATATCTCCAGCCTTCTACAGGGTGAGCCTGGTTTCCACTCTTTAGCCTTCCTTCTCCTCAGAAACTTGGATTCAATCCAACTATCGCTTACAATGGCTGCGGGTCAACTTCAAGGCCTCTTACACGCTTCCCGCATGAACTGTACAACGCAGAAAATACAGAGCTCCTACTCCTGTCACTGCCACTAACGATCTGCCTCTCCAGCTTCAGTTCAGGGCATTTCCCTTAGATTCCAACAGGTCCAGTTGGAGGATTCGGTTGTCAATCACTCCAGAGCTCCCTCTGTTGGTGCAAAAAGGCACCAAGGTCCAAATTACAATTTCCATAAGCACTAGCCATACATTCCCCTTGTAATCTGGCTCCAGTGAGAGTCCCAATACTGGCTGGCCCAAACAGTCTCCATTTTAGGGCTCCCTTAACCCAATTGGCCCAGCACAGCAGTTCAAGTCCAAAATGGAGGGGCAACACACACAGAGTCCCAGCTGCAATAAAGGCAGGTTAGACAAACTGCAATTTCACTAATTCTTTAATGATTACAGACAAACAGTTACGTTTTTCAGATGGGCTCCCTTTGCACTTTCAGTGACTGCAAAATGGAGTGATTACACTGCAGCCCAGGCGGAATTCAAGCAGGGAAACATCAGTCCCCCTGTATCAGCATTAATTATGTCTGCAAGCAGATAGCTCTTAAAGAGGCAGTATGTGGAGGCTCTACAAGCACTCACAGTGCCATTCAAATGGCTTAAATGGTGAACACCAGCAGGCAGGGGAATACTTAGGCAAATCTCCTAGAAGGCTTTTAGGGAGCCTTATTTGTAGGGGGGTTACATAAGAAAGGTCGGAGGGGTAACAATGTATGTAAAAAACAGCATCAATGCTATGGAAACCCAGGGACACAGCAGCAATGCAGAGGTCATCTGGGTCACCCTCGGAGCAGGAAGTAAGTACCCTATCCAAGTTGGGGTTATATACAGACCCCCAGCCCAGGATAAAGACTTGGACAGGGAACTCCTCGAGGCCATCCTACCAATGGCAGACAAAGGAGAACTGGCGCTGGTCGGTGATTTCAATCTACCGGATGTGGCTTGGCTCTCACATACAGCCTCTATATAAAGGAGCAGAGAATTCCTCCTAGCAGGGAGCAGGACTAGAACAGCTGGTGACTACACCAACATGAGAGGAAGCCATCCTGGACCTTGTGCTCTCAAATAGTGACAGGATCTCTGACACGACGGTGGGCAGCAATCTGGGTACCAGTGACCATAGGATCATCTGGATCACTATCACCAGTAAAGAGGAAGTCAGCCACAGCAAATTCAAGGTCCTGGATTTCAAGAAGGCCAACTTTACTCAAATGAGGGCTTCCATAAAACAAATACTTAGCAAGGAAACAGGGAGCACAGCAGAACAGAGGTGGAAAGCCCTGAAGGAGGCTTTACTCACAGTAACCGTCCAGTGCACAAAGCAGATCTCTAAGTTAAGAAAAAGGAGGAAACCACTATGGTATACCAAGGATGTAGCAGAAAAAATAAAAGATAAAAGGAAAGTGTTCAAGAGATTAAGGGATACTAACAATGAGGCAGATATGGAAGTCTACAAAATGAAGCTAAATGAAACAACAAAGGTAGTAAGGGCAGTCAAAGCCCAGACAGAAGAGGGAGTCACATGAGGAGTGAAGAAGGATGATAAAACATTTTATAGCTACATCAGAGAAAAAAGAAAAACAAAAGGAGGCATTATAAGAATAGCAACCAAGGATGACAAAGAGGTAGAAAATGATAATGAAAAAGTGGAGTTTCTAAACCGTGTCTTCTGCTCAGTCTTCATAAAAGAAGACAATGACGGTTGACCCAAAATGCAGAACACAGGCAGACTCACCATAGAAGCAGATGCTGTACCATTTACAAGAGATAGTGTCCTAAATAGGCTTCTCAAATAAAAGAAATAAAGCAATGGGCCCAGATGAAATCCACCCTAGAATTATGAAGGAGTTGGCACAGAAAATTGCAGACCCACTGGTAGAATTGTTCACACAGTCTCTAGAAAGTGGAGGAAATACCTCAGGACTGGAAAAGGGCCAGAGTGGACCCTTGCACAAAAGTAGAAGCAGGGAGGAGGCTGGAAACTACAAGCCAGTGAGCTTGACCTCGGTAGTGGGGAAGCTTATGGAGTCCCTACTTCAGGAAAGAATAGCGAAGTTCCTCACAGAAACAGGGCAGCTAGAGACTAAACAGCATGGATTTACAGCAAAATGGTCATGTCAAATGAATATGATTGAATTATTTGACGGGGTCTCTGAAATAGTGGACCAGGGAGGGGTAGCAGACATAATCTATCTAGATTTCAGCAAGGCTTTTGACTCTATCCCCCATAGAAGACTGGTCAATAAGCTAGGGCACAAAACAGTCAAGTGGGTTCAAAACTGGCTCCACAATAGAACACAGAGGGTCATAGTCAATGGAATACTATCGAGCAAGGAAAGAGTGATCAGTGGTGTGCTCAAGGATCTGTCATTGGCCCAATCCTCTTCAATATTGGATTCAATGCAAAGTGCAAAATAATGCATCTGGGAAACAAAAACCCAGGGGAAGATTACACAATGGGGGGAGGGGGAGTAACAACAAAAATGGAAGGGGACCTGGGGGGTAATCATATCAGATGACCTTAAGGTTATCAAACAATGTGAGAAGGCAGTAGGAAGGGCTAGGGGGATACTGTGATGTATAGGAAGAGGCATCACCAGCAGAAAACAGAAAGTTGTTATCCCTCTGTATAGACAGTTGGTGAGACTCCATCTGGAGTACTGCGTGCAGTTCTGGAGACCCCATCTCCGCAAGGATATAGACAGGATGGAGGCAGTCCAGAGGAGGGCAACTAAAATGGTGCAGGTTCTGTAAGAGAAGCCATATGAAGAGAGACTAAAGGAGCTTAATATGTAAACCCTTGAGGAAAGGAGGGGGAAGGGAGACATGATAGAAACTTTTAAGTACCTCAGTGGAATCAACAAAGTCCAAGAGGGTAGTATCTTTCAGAAAAAGAGATGTGCAAGAACAAGGGGACACAATTTGAAGATGGGGGACAGTTCAGAGGCAATGTGAGGAAGCATTTTTTTCCACAGAGAGGGTGGTGGACCAATGGAACAGCCTTCCTGAGGAGGTTGTGGGGTCTAAAACTGTGGGAGAATTCAAGAATGCATGGGACAGACATAAGGCAAATTTGTGGAGGTAGGAAGAAATAGGCTGTTGGTTAACTAGGATCTGCAGCTTATCCTGTATTTAGGGAAATGAGCAGACTAGATGGGCCAAGCAGTCTTTATCTGCCATCAAAGTCTATGTTTCTATGTTAATGTATTCATCAGCGACATTACTGCTGGCCTGCAGGGTAAGGTATGCCTGTTCGCAGATGACACAAAGCTCTGCAACATTGTAGCTACAACTGAAGGAACGGCAGCATGGAAGCAAATCTAAAGATCCTAGAAGCATGGTCTAGGGACTGGCAGTTGAAATTTAACACCAAAAAGTGCAATGTCATGTACCTAGGTAAAAGAAACCCAAGGAAAACATGCACACTCGATGGTGAACAATTAACAGAAACAAAACTCGAATGGGACCTCGGAGTGCATATTTCCAATGATTTAAAGGTGAGTAGACAATCTGAAAAGATGGCACAGAAAGCTAGTAGCATCCTCGGATGTATCGGCAGGGGCATAACAAGTAGGAAGCGAGAGGTCACACTCTCTCTGTACAGGTCCTTGGTGAGGCCACATCTCGAGTACTGTGTACAGTTCTGGAGGCCACACCTAAAAACGGACATAGACCGATTGGAGGCTGTACAGGATACAGGAACTGCACCAGGAGCAATATGAATCTGGACTATGGCGACTTTAAATATACTCCCTCGAGCAAAGGAGAAACAGGGGGGATATGACCAAAACCTTCAAATACACTAAGGGCATAAATAAGGTACAAGCAGAAAACCTCTCTCACAAAAACGAGACCTTGATAATGAGGGGGCACAGTTTGAGACTAACAGGGGGTAGGTTTAAAGCCAACATTCATAAGTTCTACTTCACAGAAAGGGTGGTGGACCTGTAACCCCTAGGCAGCACTATACCAAGGGCTACTGCCCCTGCCTTGCCTGGCCACAACAAGGCTGAAGGGCCTAGGTTCCTAAAATTTATTTTAACCTGATTCTTTCCCAAGACAGTACATTGTGCAGTGCCTCCAGCCAGAGTTTACCTTTTAGTGGGCTAGAACTTAGTCTATTACAGCCTTCTGGGAAGCTGTACCCACTTACCTTACCAGGATGCCACCTCAAGCATGTCCCAATAAACATTTTCCCAAATTCAGACATTTTGGTAATTAGTGACTTATGTCTAATAATATGCTCATGGTACAGGTATCTGCAAGAACAAACAACAGCAAGTTTATTTACATGGGGAAGGGCTAGGAAGGGTGAAAATGGAATAGAGGTTATGCAATTTATAATTGATGCAGATTGGTTTTGATTTGGTTCAGAGTGAATCAACATTTTGCATTTTTAATCAGTTGCAGTCACAGTGTCCACTCACCAACCTGTGGAGTAGTCAGATCCCTGACTATCTAGCTGCATTAAGGCAGAACATTTTATTATTAATGCCCACACTGGTACCAGTTCCCACATTGCATAAGACTCTGCAATCCCATACAAGCTGGGTACCCAGAAATTACAGTTCTTAAAATGGTGCAGGCCTGGTGGACTGTGCAGCTGTATGTTGGCTGGCTAGTTGGAGCCCTTCAGAGGAAAAGACAAGCAGATTAACCATGCAACACTCTGGGAAACTTAAAGCTATTGTATATATGGCCTTGTCTATTTAAAAACTTAACTATATACATTTACTTTTTTGCTTTGTGGCAGGGCATTGGCCCTGCATACTTGCAGATTAAAAGTCACATCTGAATAGCCACAACAGGTGGTAGCAGGAATTTTAGGTGACTACAGTAAATGGAAGCTCTAACTTGGGAAATAAGGAGAGGGGCAAAGGCTTGCAGCCAGGGACCTCCTAACTGGCTGCAGGATGGTGCAGCATTTGCAGATGGAGAACAACTCTTTATTTCTTTGGACAGTGCCCCCTTTCTAGACTGGAATCACTTTACTGGATTGACCAGGCTGAGACCTGGCCAACACATCTCAGACCCCACATCTAGACTATGCCCTTTGGGGAAAATGCATATGGGAATGCCAAGGTGGCACACTTCCAGGCTGTGTCCTAAACCCAGTCCAATGGTGGCGTTGCATTCAGGACATTTATCAAAGTTAGCACATTTATATTTTCTTGTCTCACAATCCTTGCAGTTGCATTTAGAAGTGTGTCTCTTTTTCCTGTGCCCAGCGTGGCAGACATAGACCCTTTTCTGGTTGGCTAGAACTTTATGACCATGGCGCACTCCCAGCAAATTTAGGAACAAGCACCCACACTCTGCACAGCAGAGTGCACAACCAGAGCCCAGGCAATGGCTCCCAAAGTGGTTCAAATGACACAGTCTTTTTTTCAGCGTAGGTAATCCTCCTAAGACTAGGGGTGACCCAGCTTCTCACACTCCTCAAAAACAACTCGGAGCTTAGGTGTGTTTCTTGCATAACACCAGACAACTTGAACTTAGCTTTTACCACTCAAGACAGTTTGGCTGAACTTGAGCTTGAGGCATGACTCACTACCAAATGAATCAACTTGACGTGACTGAGCTTGAAGCAAGGCTCACTACTATTTTGCAGGCTTGTTGGCAAAGCTGATACTGTAGACCTTTCCAGACTCAGACACATTACTAGGAAGCAACTGATTTCTGTAGCTCTCTAGGCTCACAACATGTTCCTTGGCATTAAGACAGTTCATAGCAGCTCTCTCTGGCTCACTGATACAGACACAGTCCCTTGTGGCTCTCATTGGCATTTGCAGCTCCCAACTGGACATATAGATGGTTACTGACCCACCAGGCACTGTCTGGAGAAATTCTGCATGGTCAGGGAATTCCCCATCAAGTCCTGTGGCACTACTCAATTCAGGCATATTTATATAACTTTCACGATAGACCCTTCTCTGGTCACTAAACAGGTGTCCACCCTTTTATCTCTTTGGTTAAACTAGGGTTCAGACAGACAGTCACATCTTAAGCTAGCTGGGCTTATCTGCCTCTTGCAGACTTTCTCAAATTTGTACTTGTTAGACACATATTTATTCACTCGAGTAACATTGCAGTAATGGCTTTTTCTTCCCTGAGGATTCAGGCTTGCTTCAGCACTCTCACTGCTTAGCTAGGACTTCCATTCAGCTCTCTCACAGCTGACAAATCAGGCTACTCATGTTTTTCCAGAAGAATGGAAAGGTGCTGGCCGGCCCTGGAGGACAATCTCTGGCAACCCCCAGGCAAGTGACTTTTGTTGCCTGCAGCCACTTTGTCTCTCTGGCAGAAGAAAGCCCCCCTCACCTGTGGAGGGGCCTGCACTGGATCACTAGGCCCATTTTGGAGCAAAGGGCCTGAGCCCCCACCCCTGTGGGGGGCTCCCACTCAAACTGCTTGCACAGCCAGAAACACTGTCTTTTATGGAGCCCTTCTGGGGCTCCCTATTGGCGGAAGCAGTTTGTTGCTCCCACTCTAACTGGCTGACCCTGCCTGTCAGTCCAGAAAATGACTATTCATTAATCTTACTCAGTGCACTATAGGCTCCCTGTTTTGGCACCTGAAATTAGGTCCCTGTAGTTCCCCATAAGCCTTTTGCAATGACCCATGAATTCTGTCAAAAAAGTCCCACAACTTCTGTCTGAAAATCCTTGCTTTCTGATTGGCTGTTGTTGCACTATCATGACTGCTAATACACACAGTCCTGTGGCAGATGCTACACAGTCCCAAATAAATGTCCTGGTGTAGCCAGAAAGAATAATTAGCTTATTTAGTTGCCCCACAGACCAATAGTTTTTTGTGTGCCCTCTCAAGCACTGTCCAGAATAAGCATCTTGCCTCCGTCCTTTGCCTGTCACTGCTGCTGAAATTAAGTGCCCCCAGGCAGCAGGCAGGCTGTCTATCTGAGTCCCAATGTCACTGGTGCAGCCAAAAAATACTTTGAAAGACTAACGACCTGTTGATCTCTTTCCAGACAATGCTCTTTTACCCAAATGTGCAGGTCCTCTGGATAGCACTGGATGAACTGTTCAAGTACCAATTCCTCAGTGATTTGTTGTGCTGTGCGCCCTCCTGGTTTAAGTCACTTGCAGCATAGTCCCTTGAGCTTCACAAAGTATTCTTGTGGATGATCACCTGCTTGGTACTGCAAAGCTCAGAACTTCAGTCTATGTGACTTGTTGCTGATATCATATCGCATTAGGATGGTGGCTTTGACTGTTGCAATTGATAGCCATGGTGGTGTCCATATGACTATAGGCAAGTTGTGTTTGACCAGTAAGATAAGGTACAAGACAGATTACCTACTGATCTCTGGGTCAGGGGCATGCTAAGGCCACCCTCTCAAAAGTCTTGAGATAAGCCTCAGTGTCATCATCGGGACCCAGTTTCATCATCTTCATGTCTCTTATGGTACTGCTGGAATCCCTTTCTGTTGCACTTAGCTGAGTTGTTTGTATAGTCTTTTGAACAATCTAGGTCTTGCATTTTTTTTTATTCTTTTCTAACTTCATGTCTCATTTTTTCTGGTAGTCGATAGGCTTTTTGTCAGATAGGGGTTGTAGACATTACATTAATATCAAACAGACGAGGCATACTGATGAGTCCTGGTAGGACGAAACACGTGTCTATGTCTTCTGTTAGCACCCTTTGCAAACTGCGTGAGAGGCCTTTCGGCACCATGCAATTCTGCTTAGAGTTGGACCAGCATAACATTCTGTGGTGATTTGCATATGTAGCCCATGATGCTTTGCATTGTGTGGGCATGTGTGACTTTGTATTACATTAATATGATGATTAACATCTTTAGCCCTCCCTGGGATCCCAGAAAATGTAGCTTCATGTATACGAAGCAGGGTCTGTACTTCAGCTTACTGGTGTGGTTCTAAATCTGGGTTTATAATTATTTCATTTAACTCCCTGGGCTTTTCCAGTCTCTGACATGCCATAGTTAGAGTACTGTCTGGGTCTTCTGGATGGATAAAAGCACTCACAGGTGGAGGTCTCTCAGACCAGGGCTTAAGTAAATTGACATGATAAACTTTCTTTTTACTCATTTTATCATGCATGGCAATTTCATAAGTGATAGGACCCAGCCGTCTTAACACTATATAGGGTCCCTGCTACTTCATCAAAAGTTTATTGTCTGAGGAAGGCAGTAATAATAGGACTTTATCATCCTCCTTGAATTCTTTAAACTTAGTCCCCTGGTCATAGTGCTGTTTTTGTTTTACCTGTTGTTTTTGGTTCTGTGAGTGGGCTTTCTGAACATAATGTATTATTCGTTGTCTTAACTGACACATATACTCAGAAGGTGCCATTTCTTTTGGTTGTTCCCCTTCTGCCCTTTGTTCCTTGATAACTTCTAATGGCCCCCTTGGATTTCGGCAGTAAAGTTCCTCAAAAGGGGAAAACCCTGTGGAGGACTGAGGAACCTCTCAGTAAGCAAACATCAGGTAAGGGAGGTAAACATCCCATTCCTTCCCTTACTCCTGTTCATATTTTTGAAGCATTTTTTTCAAGTGTCTGGTTGAAATGCTCAACCAGACCACCAATCAGGGGGTGTTACATGACACACACTGTTTACTTTGTTTATCTAAAAGATAATTTTATAATATAAATTGAATCACAACACATTTAATGATACTAAGTACAATACTTGAACAGAACCTGTTTTATTTCTAGGATAACAAAAATCACTAAGGAAGCTGTCTATTTGTCCCTCCCACAGTTTGGTTCAGCATAAACATGGGAAAGTCAGGTCCGGTCAGCTCTTAGAGTGCTAGTTGCAGCAGGACAACACAAAAACTCCCAGAGCTCTTATTTGTTCAGGTACATTTTGTACTTTAGCTAAAATAAACTTAGTTTTAACTCTTAGTCCTTTCTAGAACTTCAAGTCAGTCAGGAAGACTTAAGAGTGTTCCTTTATGTATTTGCCCAACTTTGTTTACAACAAAATGCAGAGAGAGAGGGCTCCTAATTTCGTCTGCATTCACACTGCAAGACATTACTTGTTTAAAAGAAGGGTTGCTAAAATGAATACAGATAATCTACCATTTCAAACACAATTTTACCATAGTCTCTTGTCTTACTATTGAAGGGGTATCTTACGCTTGTTTTGAGCCCCATTTATACCCTATAAGCTCAGGATTGTTTTTATATTGTCTTTTATTTTAACACAGCTCTGCCTGAGGGGTGGAGGGATACAAGACAAATAAACAAGACAGACTGACATAAAACGTGGGTGGCCAATCCATGTATAACGACCATTTTAACAACAAAAGGCATACATTTAGGAGAGATACTTAAAGGAAATCCCAACTAGGTAGAGCTACAAAAGCTTAGGGTTGGGGATCCTCCCACAAATGGAAAGTGCAAGGGAAGTATTGTTTCACTGTTGTTTAAGTTACAATGAAAGAAATATGTGCAGAAACAATAATTTCAGTTGATAAAATATGCTTCACTTCTGTGGCTTTCACAAGCTGTATCCCTTTGGAAACTTGCACATGCACATTGCAGAGGCCACATGCATTAATGTAGTGCCTACCAATTTGTAACACATTACAAGTTTGAATTATGTACTTAAATACACATAAGATAGTGATAAAACAGTACAAATTCATACTTCCAATAAGCAGTTCTATTGCTTTCCCCTCCATTCATAACCTACATCCATGTCGCTCACTACTGCAATGTAGGGGAAATGTATTACATCGACAGTTTACTATCACCCAATTCCGACCAATAGGTGGCGTGATGAAGACAGACTGTGAAAGGCAAGGGGTGCATTAAACTGGAGAGCTGTGTTCTGTAAAATACGTAATGGAATCACACCTATAGGTGGCACAACGGTGACAGTGCCCGCTGAGATACTACCGCCAGAATTCCACAGACATACAGAGTGCATAATATTGCCCAATTCAGCAATTCCACACTACTGTACATACTTTTGTGCACTGCACGGTATATAAGTAACAATAGTTTTTTCCTACCCACACACACAACTCACCCTGTAGTAGTCAGCCGAAATCTTGTCTATCTGCAACAGAATAATATAGCATTTCAGTCATTCATCTTTCGTACACTTTACTAGTTCATTCTGACATTTGCAAAATTAAAGCGAATCACTGTTTTTTGTTTTTTTTTCAATTGTTTAACCAAGAGTGGCACACTAAGCTGAAAGCTTGTTTGCAGGTGTGACCTGGGAACACAGGGAAGTTAAGTGCCTTGCTCAGGGTCACACAGTATGCAAGTGGGGGCTGTGGGATTTAAACCCAGGTCTCCAGATTTGCAGCTCAGAACCTTAAACCACTGCGCTATACTGCCGATAACTCTCAAACCATGTTGCTGCTTGGTCTGTCTCTATGACTGCTGCATTATTCTGTTGCAGAGAGACAGCATTTATGCTGAATACTACAGTGTGAACCAGGTGGATGGGTGGGAAACAACAACATTTTTCTTTACATACTGTGCAGTGCACAAAATACTGTGTGATCACACTATCGGGCGACATTATGTACTCCATGTATTTGTGGTATGGTGCCACTACTACCTCCCCGGCCATTCTTAGTGTCGTGCCACCTATAGGACAGATTGCCTTAGGTATTGGCACAATCAGTTAAACATCTAGCGAAGAAGCGTTGCTACAAAGCACTACTTGGGAAGCACCACCTGTAAGTCACACAGAGGCAGCAATCAAAACAAGCAGATATCCCACAGAGGTGATTACTTCTGTCTCTGTTTCTTCCTGATATCAAGCGGGTATTACTAGGGGATTAATACCTGCTTGACTGTCCATCATGTGTGGTGTTTCAACCAATTTTATTCTATTCTGGGAAGCTTACATTTATTGCCATGTTACAAAAACAGAGAACACATTTAGTACACTCAATACTATTCAATATCCAAACTGTGGCTTATTACTATAAATATATAAGAAATAGGCAAACGCCTAAGAAACATTTGCTAGCATAACCAGAGGTGCGGTACATGCTGCCTGAATCAGTTGTTACTCTAGAATATACTAGTAACTCTGCTGTAATTCTGCTGCACTGTTCTTCTTTTGCTACAAGAGATCACTATACAAATTATTACTGCTTCACTGTTTCTGCTTACATTACATCACTTTCAGTATGTTCTAGGCAACAGAGAACAGAGAGGAAAGACAGAGGTGACAGGACAGAAAAGATGCACAGGAGATCCTTTATAGCCAGGCAAGGGGGAGACAAAGGGACACAGGGTAAAAAAAAAAAGGATTCCACTGCCCAAAACAAGGAAGGGGGGCTTAACCGCTCTCTCTCTTTCTCTCCTGTCTGTATTCCTAATTGCTTAAACAGTGATAGAAGACATCCAGCCTATCACAGCAAGTGTAGAAAGGAGAGAGACAGAGCAATGATTACCTGGTGTGGAAGAGTCACTGCCCTTATACAGAGGATGACCTTACCATTTTTATAAACATAAGGGACACTACCTGTGAGAAAGGAGAGCTCAAGGATGTTTGAAATCAGGCAAGCTATAGCAGGAACAGAAGGATATAGAAGTTTGGTATTTCCATCCGGACTGTGCCCTCAAGGGAGGCTGAGGGAAAGAAGAGCAGAAAGGCTCACTGAAGGAGTGGTGGGAGACAAGGAGAAGGAGGAATGAGAAATGGGAAAAAAAGAGGGTGTGGGGGAGTACAAAATGGAGGTAGTGAAAAAACGGTTGAAAGTGGCCTCTACCTCTGCAGGGGCCTCTGTAGGTGATAAAACAGCCTAGTATGAAGGTAGGGATGAGTGACTGGGTGGGGGGGAATTAAAAAGACAGTGTACAGCCTTCTGAAATTTAGTATGGCTGTTAATACCATTTCTGGGAGTTAGAGGTAAAGAATTGAGACTTAGCTAGCTTGGTGGCCTTAGTGCAGGGCTTTTGGAATTTCTTGTGCCTGAGTTAGTCCACTGGTGAGCCAGTGACCTCATAGGGATGCCAAGCAAAATCTCTAGCTTGAAGGCATGAGATGGTGTCAGTCAAGATCCAGAGGACTAGAGGGCTTAAGCACACTTAAAGTGGATACATAGAAGATGGTGGCAGATAAGCACCACTTTAGCCCACCTAGTCTGCCCCCTTTCCCTACCTAATGCATTCCCGCAGACCGTAGTCGATCAGTGGCTTACCCTCTCTTCCCTATTGCTAGAGTACTCTTATGTCTATCCCATACATTCTTGAATTCCCCTACTGTTTTTGCCCCCACCACCTCCAAAGGGAGGCTGTTACAAGAATCCACTACTCTTTTGGTTCATGGTCATTTATTTATTTCAAATGTTTCACCAGGAAAGGCATACTGAGCTGTAAGCAGCTCATTTCCAGTTGCATCCTGGTGGGAATGGGGAGAGGAGGGTAATGAATAAGCAATCACAACAGTAGTTACAAAGCAGGTAAAAACAGACACCATACACTAAGCTACAAAACAATAAGCAAGTTTTGCAAATTGTGCAGATTATGCAAGGACAATGAAGAGAAAGCAATCCAGAGCGTATCACCGAGAATACAAATAAAGTGCAACATGCAATATATGCAAGGATAAGATTACAAGGAAGCATCAAAGAAGTACAAATCAACTTGCAGAGGAAACTGGGGGTTAACAGTAGGATATAGGGCTTGCTGCTACTGGGGCAAAAAAAATGCAGTTCAATTCAATTTTTATTTTACCAGGAATAACACCATTGAGCAGGTTCACTTACATTGTGGTCCTGGATGGACAGAACAGCTAAAAGGCATTACAATACATACTATGAATAAGTGCAATACAGTAACATGAATTTTACAAGGTGGTCCAGGGTGTGTGCATAAGAGGAGTAATACAAACATACATTGAATTATTAAAATGTGATAAATATTTCTAACATGGAAGGACTAGGTGCGCTACTAAATCGGCATTACAGTGTGGTAAATGTAATAACATTCTGTAAAATGTAGCTGTTGGAAGTGAAGGAGAGAAAGAAGAGAAAGCCAAAACAGAAAAAACTTCTCTCATACTACAGCAGACTGGGTACAGGGCAATAAGTGCTATGTAAGCAGTGCAGTTTAAGAGTAGCAATAACAAGTTTCCTGCAGGGGGTGGCTCAACAGGGATTTGAAAGTCTACAAGCCAATAATTTTAGTAGGTTTTAGGGATTTTTGAAGGGTATTCCATACAGTTGGGCAAGCAGGACTGAATTCTGATTCTCCAAAATGTGATCTTACCCATGGTATATCAGGCAATATGTAGGAATATCTCCTTAGCGAATAGGCACCTGGTGTGTGCTTGAAACATTCTGTGATGTAGGGAGGGAGGTTTTTATGATGGCTCTATAGGCCCATAAAGAGACATTTTTTAGCCTCCTGTTATGAAGCGAGGACCAGCCAAGTTAGGCATAGAGTAAGGGCATCATAAAGAAGGGAGGGGGGGTAGTCAAGTATAGAGCAGGAGGAATGGGGGAAAACAAGTAATGAGTAGTGTAACGGGGAAAGGTATCAGATGCAACAGCAGATGTGGAAAGTGAAGTCATTGAGAAGAAAGGAGAAACAGCATTTGGAAGAGGCAGAGCAGATGTTTAGAGGAAGAGATTTCCATAGTTTGATGAAACAATAGGGGAAAGCAGCCTGGCCAACTAGGGATTTCCTTGAAGGGAGTGCAGAAGAACGATTGTCAGCGCTGAAATGGGAGTAGAAGAAAGACAGGAGGGAGGAGAGGAGAGAACAGAGGTAAGGTAGAAGGGGAGAGAGCCAAGCCAGTAATTAGAGATAAAGGAGGTACAGTGAGTGAGCCATCTGGCTTCAAGGGAGGGAGGGAAGGAAGAGGGAGGAATAGAGGGAACAATGGTGGGTGCGGGGCAGACAGTCCAGAGCAAAGCGATAGAAGGAGTGAAAGAGGGGATCCAGTCTGACTAGGGTGGACTTGGGAGTAACACTGTAGACAATGTCTCTGAAGCCAAAGATGGGGAGAATAATTTTCAGGACAATAGCTCAGCAAGCAAGAAGATGAATGCAACCTCTATTCCTGTACAACGTACTGAGCTTAGGGTGAAGATTTTTGGGGGTGGCACCCATATGCCCTGAAAAGTTGAGGTGCCAATTAAGCCAGACCCCAAGGTATTTAACTGAGAGAACGTCATCAACTGTGGCCCCATCTAGGGTGTGGAAGGGGGGAGGTCAGTGAACTTAGTGAGCTTCTGTCTGGTGACAAAGGTCGTGGAGACCATTTTCTTGGTGGTAAGGGTTAGCTGATTTGACTGGAACCACTTATGAATGTTGCTGAAGTTGAGCTGAAGCCTGGTCATCAGACCAGAGGGGGAAGAGCCAGAGGCAAAAATTACTGTATTATCTGCGTACATGTGGATGTACTGATTTTAGGCAGAGGAGCAGGCAGGGGGGAGGTCATTTAAGAAGACCTTAAAGAGTATGGGGCCAAGGACAGATCCTTAGGGGGCACCAGTACAGAGAGGGAGTCACCAGCTCTGACAGACTGAGTCCTACCCTCAGGGCAGGAGAGGAACCACATAGTAGAGGAGTCAGAAAGCCCCACTGCCTTAAGCTTATTAAGAAGAAGGGGGTGGGCAATGGTGCTGAAGGAGTTGGCCAAGCTGACAAAGATAGCAGAGATGATCAGGCCCTGATCCATGCCTTAAAGAACTGAGTTAGTAAGGCGGAGCAGAGAAGAGGCGGTGGAGTGGAATTTATGGAAACCAGATTGGAAGGGGATTAAGGAGGAGTCAAGGAAAGGGGAGAGCTGAGCTAGCACATGGTGTTCTTGTAGTTGAGCTAAAGTGGGGAGCAGGGAGATAGGGCAGTAGTTGCCTGAACAGGTTGAGCCACCTCCTTTATGAAGGGTTATGACAGTGGCCTGTTTCCAGGAGTTGGGGACATGGGCAATGGCAAAGGAAAGTTTGAGAAGGGAGGAGACTGGTAGAGCAATGGCAGAGACGGACAGTTGGTGGAGCTTGGGGTCACATCCATCTGGACTCTTGCCCTTGAGAGTATTAAGAGCCAGGAGAGCCTTAAGGGTGTTGGCAGGAGTGATAGGAGAGAAGGAGAAGGGGAGAGATGGGGCAGGGGTAAGGGGAAGGCAGGAGTGAAGGGAGAAGGCACAGGAGGTAAAGAATGAGTTGAACTCAGAGGCAACAGAAAGAGAGAGGATCAGAAATGGGATGTCACCCACCTTGAGGACTGGGTGGGGGACAGAAACATAGAAACATACATAGAAACATAGAATTTGATGGCAGATAAGGACCGTTTGGCCCACCTAGTCTGCCCATTTCCCTACCTAATGGATATGCTGTAGATCCTAGTTAACCAACAGCCTACTTCCTCCTACCCCCACTAGAATTGCCTTATGTCTGTCCCATGCATTCTTGAATTCCCCCACTGTGTTTGACTCTATGACCTCCTCAGGAAGGCTTTTCCATGCATCTACAACCCTGTCTGTGAAGAAATACTTCCTCACATTACCTCCGAGCCATCCTCCCTCTATCTTTCAATTGTGCTCCCTTGTTCTTGCATATCTCTTTTTTTGAAAGATACTACCCTCTTTGACTTTGTTGATTCCCTTGAGGTATTTGAAAGTTTCTATCATGTCCCACCTCTCCCTCCTTGCCTCGAGGCTATACATCTTAAGCTTCTTTAGTCTTTCTTCATATGTCTTCTGGTGCAAACTCTGCACCATTTTGGTTGCCCTCCTCTGGACAGCCTCCACCCTGTCTATGTCTTTGTGGAGATGGGGTCTCCAGAACTGTATACAGTACTCCAGATGTGGTCTTACTAACTGTCTGTACAAAGGGATAACAGCATCCTGTTTTCTACTGGTGATGTCTCTCCCTATGCATTCCAGTATCCCCCCAGCCCTTCTTACTGCCTTCTCACATTGCTGGCACACCTTTAGGTCATCTGATATGACTACCCCAGGTCCCTTTCCATTTTTGCTGTTGTCAGTATCTCACCTCCCATTGTGTACTCTTCCCCTTGGTTTTTGTTTCCCAGGTGCATTACTTTGCACTTCTTTGCATTGAATCTAAGCTGCCATACATTTGACAATTCCTCCAACCTTGAAATGTCCCTTTCATCCTTTCCACCCCACCTTGCGTACCAACCCTGTTTCAGATCTTTGTGTCATCTGCAAAGAGACACACCTTCCCCTCCAGTCCTTTTGCAATGTCACTTATAAAGACATTCAAAAGGACCGGCCCCAGAACTGAACCCTGCGGTACCCCACTAGTAACCCTCCTTTCTTCACTGTGGACTCCATTTACTATTACCCGCTGTGTCCTGTTGTTCAGCCAGTGTTTTACTCAGGATACCACCATGGGACCCACTCCCAGGCTTGCTAATTTGTTTATTAATCTTTTGTGCGGGACTGTGTCAAATACCTTGCTAAAGTCTAGGTAGGCCATGTTCACAGGCCACAGCCCCTCTCTGGTCTACTACTTTGGTCACCCAGTCAAATAAATCATTAGATTTGTCTGACATGACATTCCTGCTGTGAATCCATGCTGCCTTGGGTCCTGTACCCCACTGCCCTCTAGGTACTCAACAATTCTTTCCTTCAGAAGTGATTCCATCATTTTCCCTACCACTGAGGTCAAACTAACAGGTCTGTAGTTTCCTGCCTCCATCTTGCTCCCACTTTTGTGAAGGGTAATCACATCCACCCTCCTCCAGTCTTCAGCTACCACACCATCCTCCCATGATTTTTAAAAAAGTGTAGTCAGTGGTGTTACTAGTTTTTCCCTTAGTTCTTTTAGAATTCTGGGGTGAATCCCATCTGGCCCCATTGCTTTATCCACCTTCAGTTTTAAGAGTTCTTTCAGAACCCTTTCTTCTGTGAAAGGACTAATATCAACCCCCCATCCAGAGTGCTTCTATTGACTGGATTAGGTCTCCCCCCCTGTTTTTCCATTGTGAATACTGAGCAGAAATATTCATTCAGTATCCCTGTTTTTCACTGTCGCTCTGTACCCAACCACCTTCCTCTTTATTCAGCCTCAGTGTCCCTGCCTTCATCTTCCTTTGCTCTCTAATGAACCTATAAAAGGTTTTATTCCCCTTCTTAACTGAGTTGTCTATCTTTTCTGCAGTTTGGGCCTTTGCTATTCTGACTGCCTTCCACGATTCCTTCTGCTTTAACTGGTACAGTTCTCTGTCCTGCTCCTTCTGTGTTTCTTTATACTTCCTGAATGATATATTTTTCTCCCTTACCTTCCCAGCCACTTCTTTTGATAACCATAGTGTTTTTTTCTTTCATTTTGATTTATTTGCTTCAGACAAAGGCTTGTTGCCTCTGTGATGGCAGTTTTGATGTTTCCCCATTGTTGCTCCACCCCACCTTCTTGCCTGTTTGCTAGTGCTTTTCTGAGGCACTCTCCCATTTTGATAAAATTAGCCCTCCTGAAGTCCAGTACCTTCACTTTTGTGTGGCTTGACTCTACAGCTAAATTTATTGTGAACCACACTGTTTGGTGGTTGCTTGTTCCCGGATGGCTACCCACTTCAAGATCAGAGATCATCTCTCCATCCCCATTTGAAAGTACCGGGTCTAAGATTGATCCCTCCCAAGTGGGTTCCAAAGCTAGCTGTCTGAGGCATGCCCCCTGTAGGGCATCGAGAAGTGGGCATGGATGAACCTTCCAGAACTTGGAGGGGTGACTAAGGTTGTCTGGAAGGTGAAGGCAAAGAACTCAGTCTTGGCAAGCCTGGTAGCTCTGGAGTAGGCATTTTGAAGGGCCCAGTACTTAAGTAAATCTGCAGTGGAGCCAGAGGACTTATGAGTCTTCCAGGCAAGGCCACATGCACGTAGGGCAGTGCAGTGATTCTCTGCTGTGATACAAGGAGGTGGAGCCATGGATCCTAGTTTTCCTTATGGGGGCATGCTGATCCCAGATCATCAGGAATTTGGAATTAAAATAGCTGAGGGCACAATTGATGAAGCTGGCAGAAGAGATGGGTGACCAGTCAGAAGCTACCAAGTCTACATAAAGGGAGGACAGGTCCAGGGAATGGAAGGACTGGATCTGGAGGATTTTGGGAGGTACTTCAGGGTGGCATATTCTACGCACACAGTAGACCATATGGTGATCACTAAGGACATCAGGGAGGGCGCCAACATCAGTGAAGCGGTGTGGGTGAATGGTAAGGACCCAGTCCAGTAAGGAGTGATTGCGTGATTTCGGGTTATGACGTGCTGGGTCGGAGATCAATTGAATAAGGTTAAGGGACTCAATATTTTGTCACAGAGTTCTTTGTGGGGGGAGTTCATATCAAAGTCTTCGAGGATGAGTAATTCTCCAGACGAGGATTGAGAGGAGATCGTGGCAAGCAGTTACTGATGAGGTGGATAGGCCAGGGCAGCAATAGATACCAGCTGCAAAGACAGGGACAGAGAAGGTAGTGAGAGTTCAAGGAGAGTAGTTCACATGCAAAGGGGGAGGTGACAGCAACTACAGGGATGAACTACATGGAGAAGGAGAGGTAAATAGCAACACCACCACTCAGGGATCAACCTTAAAAAAAAATTCACTAGCCAGCAGGACAAGTTGATTCAAAATTGCACTAGGGAAAGGTAACATTGATTAACCAGGAGCAGCACACTAAGCCAAAACTTGTTTCCAGATGTGACCAGAGAGCACAAGGAATTTAAGTGACTTGCTCAGGATTACACAGTATGCACCTAGGCAGCTGTGGGATTCAAATCCAGGTCTCCAGATTTGCCACTCAGAGCCTTAACCTACTGCGCTATACTGCCTCCCACTAGCCCACAATTATAATGGTAAATGTTGATCACTTATACAGGAAAGAATGGAAGCCAAGAAATACTCTGATTATTGCAAATTTATCCTGCTCCCACACTGCTTCCTGCCCCAGCAATAAAAAAAAGACTGTAATGCAATCACACATCGTGTGATTCCCATTGTTTTGTACCATAGCCCCCTTCTCTTCCTCTTCCTGCTACTCCCTCCCCCTCCCCACTGAACCAGAGAATACCACAACAGAAAATGTTCAATCAAACAGTCCTAGTTCTGCACACAATAGCTGACATCTTCGATCATGCACCTCGCCACACTCTCACCACCACCCACAGGACAATGAACAGTCATGCAGAGAAAGACCCTCTACCCTGTGATCAGCTGGAGACCTGCGCCTCTGGAAGGTTTTGTACAGTGTCAAGTGAGCCAGGAGCATAGCTAGGATTTCTTTGAAGAGGGGGCTACACAAACCTAAGGGGCTTGGGAAAAAGAAAATTATGACATTTTTAAAGTATTAATTTTAATAGCTCTGCCTCAGCAATAACAGAAACATTGTACTTTCATCTGCCCAGAGGAAACAGTACACAAGCATGACACTATACTACAGAATGAAGTGCAGTGCCACGTTTCCTGCATGACAAAGGGATTAACTCCCATTGAAACTGCATTGTTTCCTGTAGTAACTCTACTGCAGAATACTGCAGAGTTGGGCTTGATCCTGGTGAGCTTCACTGTACCTCTGTTTCTATACTGGATGATCCTTACACCCCAGGAATGCCTATTTTAACCTTTCAAAGTATGTATTTTATTAAGCTTTATTTTTATACCATATGTGCTCTAAAACTTTGTTTTTAGGATGAAAGAACATGCTGGTTGGGACTGTATGGATGGTGTTGGAGGCATGATCCACTTTGAAGGACTAGGGACCCCTCCATATGCCAGTAATGGATCTATGGATGGTCACTTGAGAGTCTGGTCTGCAGTGGTGTCTAGGGAAAGTAGAGTTTAGAGATTTGGAGGGGAGAGGGAGCGGCTGACAGTCTAACTTAGAGGTTAGAGTAACAAGCTGTGAATGAGCTTGGTACATCTAGCACACCTGGGTTTGATTCTCATAACCTCCAGTTACATACTGTGTGACCCTGAGCAAGTCACTTAACCTCCCCAGTGCTCCCAGGTCACCCCTGAAAACAGGCACTTGTACCTAGTAGGGCTTACTTGGTTACCAAAGAATAAACTAAAAATAAAATAAAAGCAATGGTGAGGCTAGGATAAAATTCACCACCTGCAGAGCAAACCCTATATACCTCTTAGTATTTTGTCATTGAAATGTTGGAGACAGACATTCAAAATGAAGGGAAATGAGGGGCACCTGTCTTAATAATGTGGGAAAAATCATGAGCCTTAAGCTGTGTTTACAGCTGTGCTTGCCTCCTTCAGTAGCGAGTTGGAAGGCTACCGACTCAAAAATGCTTGTCTCGCGATCTACACAGCCCCCTCAGCACCAATGTAAGATGCGCTGGAGAGGGGCTAGGAGTTGGGGCAGTTGGTTGATAGAAACACCCACAAGTTGTTTTATGTGGGAGTAAATGGTGCAGCCTCTCCATGTGGCCATTTAATCCGATCACTCCTGAACATGTCCCCAGACCTTCTGGGAACATGGAGCAGAGCAAGGGAGTGGCTTACCACAATTCAGTAAGTGTCCACACAGTGGCATTTGCACTGCAGCAACCTGAACACTCATAATCATGGCTAGAGACATGTTGCAGAAAACTGGAAGCTAGTGACTTAATAGCAGTCTATCCTTGATCACACCCGGGACACCAGCTGAAAGTCCTAACAGTGGCATGATAATGACCAGAGTCCCTGTGTTAACTGTGGCAAAGTGGGCCCACATTCTGTGGCAGGGCTCATATTTTCTGAGGCAGAACAACTGCTGATTCTGTAGCAGATAAATTGTGGTTAAACAGCATATCTTCAAAGGGTTAAGTCTTAGTTTACCCTTTGACTGCCTTAGGTACAACCACTCCACTACACTGAAAGTGGAATAGCAGGCCATTTAACGGTATGTGTTCTCTTGTGGCTGACATCAGAGCAGGAGCTGCAGCAGTGGGGAGATTCATTAGCCTGCAGTGCATGTTAGAGATTTTATAAACTTCGATAAGATGTTTGCTAGTCCTCCAGTTCTCACAGCAGGACCAGCCAACAAAAGATCAGAGCTTATAAAACCTCTAACATGAACTACAGGCTAGCGAATCTCCCACTGCTGCAGCCCTGCTCTGATGTCAGATGCTGGGGATTCTGGAATTTCTGATTGCAGCAAATGTTATGTCACAAGTCAATAGAATCAGCCTGATAAATCTACTATACAGCAGTAAACAGGAACTTAAAAAAGGTTTTGCACACTGTGACAGTGTATGTCCCGTCACGCCTTTCACCCATAAAACGCTTAGCCTGCAACACAGGCAGCAGGTTTTGAGAAAGGCGCTGAGATTTGTACCAAACCCCTTTTGCTTCAAGACTGGTCCTTTAAGACCACAGCACCGCCTGCTTGGGTCTTGATGTATATCAGGGGGAGGGTGTTAAAAAGCAACACCTGGGCCCAATAAAGACAGGCTGAGGAATTTGAAGTATAAACAGAGAGAGAGAGAGACTGACTGAGCAGAACTGTATAAACTGAATACAACCTGTTTGGTTTTTTCATTTTTTTTCTCTGGTGTTGAATGAAAACCAGATTTCATTTAATTTAAACTAGTGCCCGGTGTATTCTTTTGGCTAGTGTTCCTGGAGAAACCACCCAGTTTGCTACCCTGTCTCACACACACAAAAAGTGTAACTTGGTGTTAACGCTAATGCCATGTTTACAAAGGGCTACTGCCCCTGCCTGGGCAGCTGTTAACCAGGTTGAGGGTCATGGGTTCTCATTTTGCTGTTACAGGGGTTTCTTTCCCAAGTTAACAAATAAATTATGCAGTGCCTCCACCCAGAGTGCATTTTAAGTGGGTCTGATATTTAACAGTACAACCCTGAGATGCTGTACCAACCCACCTCCTCATACAGTTACCCTAATACATGGAATTACCATACATCAAAACCCCCAGTTTTGAACACTTTGCAATAATGCCTTAAGCTAATGATATGCTCATGAGTAAAAGTTTTCCAAAACAGATCAAACATCATTTATTTACATGGGGAGGATTAGGACTGGATGATTGGAGTAGAGATTAAGCAATAGTTTCGTTTTAAATACTGACATCAGCAGACAACCACCATGCATTTTAATTTGAAACATCTTTTCATACAAAACCACCCACCTCCCACTTGACAGTTTAGACTTAGCCCTCTGACTGACTAGCTACTGTATGTTGTTACCATTAAACATACCCCAACTGGTACCAGTCCCCCGGTTCAGATAAAACCCTGCTGTTCTGCTGCTGGGTACCCAGTACTACCTCATTGCAGGCCTTCTCCCTCCTTTGATTATTTTAACTTTTTACTACACCACTGAGCATAATTTGAAGACAACTATGTACAATTCTCAGGTGCAGGACAATCCCCACCTTTACTCATGGTTCTGCTGACAGTCTTGGGTGGCACTGGGACTGTAAATCTGGAGGAGATGGATCAGCAGAACTCAGGATCTTTAAGAAACTCAAGACATGGAGCAGGTACTCTGCAACTGATCTTTCTGACTTGCTTGAAGGTCTTGCAAGTTGTTAGCTTCAGCCTGCTTCCAGGCCAGATGCAGAGCCCAGATGCAAGACTTTCCAGGCCACAGGAACCAGACCCAGGAGTATCCATGGTCTGGCTTTCTGATCTAGGTGCCCTAGCACTCAGGTACATGCCTGTGGCTCCTGTGGCTCAGCCGGCCCCACTCGATAGTGGTTGGCTGTTTCCCTACCTGCCCCCAGGGTGCAGATGAGCAGATCTTCAGTCTCTTTTAGTTTCCTAGCAAGTAATCCACTTTACTTTAGATGTTTAGTCACATTGGTTACAGGCTGGCAGTCATGGCCCTTTCAGACCAGCTCACAATGTCTAGGTGCTCACTGAGCACATGGTCTCTGTGAGGCTTTGGTACACTTAAATGGGCTCCTCTAAGGACCCTACTGACTGAACACACCTTTCACTTGACCAGTCCCTTGATACAGAAATCACATTTCATAACTGTGCAGGTGCTTATGAACAGAAGAAGCTCTTTGTTCTCCTCTTGGAACCAAACCTGGACTTACTGGCAAGCCTCCACATGTCTGGGAAGCTCCCATACCATTTTCTGTAATTCCGTTTTCCTTCACTCCAGAACCATTTTCTGAAACTGAACCTTCCATGACCATTTCCTTTAAGCAATGTCCTTCCCCTTTCCTTGTGACGTTTAGTCAAACCAGGGTACAGACAGAACCTTTTTCCTTCAAACCTTTAGACAAAACCTTTGCCGCTGTGGTGTAGTTTCCTCATACAGCTAACTGTTGTAGGACCTTGCAGCTCTCTGTCTCTCTCTTTCTCTCTCTCTCTCCCTTTCTCTCAGCAGAACTACAAAACCAGACTCCGTGAACCTTTGAGCAGAACTTCCCACTGATAAAATGTAGATTCTCACTGCCCATTTACATACCTGCAGCTCTCTTCCAATTTCAGCTGCAAAACTGGATTCCTTGATCCAAATTCCTCCACAGATGAGGGAATGCAAACACTGGCCCTGGGGACAGGTGACTGGCAACCCCAGGCAGGCCCTTCCCCTGCCTTGCTGACCCATCTTTCTGCATAGGGCTAGAGACTCCCACGCTAGAAGGACTCCCACCGAACTAAGTCCAGAACAAAAAGTAATTGTCTTATGAGAGCTCTCTAGCAGCTCCCCATTGGCCCAAACAACAGTCCCTTCTCAAAATTAATATTCATTAATCTCCTGCAATGCCTGATTGGTCCAGAAAAGGGTGCCAAGTATTTCCCCAGCTTTTAACCCCCATAAGTCCATTGAACAGTCCCACAAGTCCTTTCACAGATTCTGGCCTCCCAATTGGCTAATTTGGGGTCAAAGGCTGCTGGCCCCTCAGTTCCACAGGCAGTCCACTCAATGTCCCAGTTCAATGTCCTGTTGCAACCAAACTAAATATTTTTATTATTCCATTGCCCCACAGTTCACTAGCAGGATTTTCCCTCCATCATCCACTGCAGAGTTTAACATTTTTCTTTGGCCCTCCACCTGTCGCTAGCACCAGTTTACACTGCCCCACAGGTGCTAGGCAGACTTGCTTATTCATATGACCCGGCCTCATTAATATTCATGAGGCTCCCCCTATTCCTTAGCACTCATTGGTGCTCTTTAATAAAATAACTCACAGGCTCCTCAAAGGCCTCCTACAGGTCTGTAGTCTCCAATTAGCAAAACGTAGAGAGAAACTGGAGACCAGGGGAGTGGGAGGCATCCAAGTTAAGTCCCCACAGGGGGGTTACATTGGGACAAGCCCCACTCTTGGGTGTGGGGCTCTTAGAGCTGGCTGTTCTACTTTAAGATTCCACTACAGTAACACAAGTTTTTGATGTATACATTGGAGAGACCTTGCAATGTGCATAAGGAATGATAGCACCGGATCCAACCACACCCCAAAATATGATGATGAAGAAGGGTGAGGATAACTGAGTTTCTGCTTTAAAATAGAGCCACTTTGTTGGAAATCAGCCAGGCCACAGACAGCAGTATCTGAAACAAGCATTTGTCAATGCCAAATGTTGTCTCACTGGCATTGGTAGTGCAGAAGTTAGAGATGCATAATAGGAATGGCAGTGAAGTATTAAACTGATGCCAACCCCACCCCCACTCTGCAGAGACTGACAGATGCTGGGGCGTGCCTTTGGGTCATCAGCTATAATGTTCATGCCATTTTACCTCACCCTACTCTGTAGACACTGACAAGTGATGTGGTGTGCTTTGGGGTCTTTGGGACTTATACTTACCCTGTTACATAAGAAAATACATTGAGATGGGTGCATTATAGGAGAATGGGGTGAATTTTGGGCTGAACACTCCAAGGCACATCTCAATGCCCGTCAGTGGCTGCAGGGTGTGGGGTGGAATGGCATGAGCATCACAGCCAATGATCCCAAGTCACAGCCCTGACACCTATCAGTCTCTACAGGGTGGAATGTTACAGTTGAAAACCCTAATTCCATAGGCGTTTGTTGGTATTTTCACTCCAAATTTTCAACATGGGCTTTTTGTGACCCCAGCTCATGAAGAGCGGCACTATCAGTTTATTAGCCAAAGGTGGTTTTGCACACTGACTATGCCATTTGGTGACACAGGCATGAAAACACATTTTGGGCAGGATATGAAAATGACAACTGTATTGTTCATGAGGAGGTGTAAAAAATGGCTGAAAATCTGGAGTGAAACTATGAAAAATTGGTGAAGTCATGAGCAGGCATAGAAACTGTGCAACCTACGTCCATAACCCAATTATTTTTGGGATTTTTTTAACCACATTTTCAATATAGACATTTTGGGACCTTTCCTCATGAACAGTGGCACAGTGATTTTGTTAATCTGTCCCAAAAGTTGATTTCTAACAGCGACCACGCCATTGTGCACCACATGTGTGAAAACACATTTTGGGCAGGATGTGAAAAATGACAGCTGTACTGTTCATAAGGAGGAGTGAAAAAATGCCAGTGTTGAAAATCTGGCATGAAAATATTGCAAATTTGCGAAGTTACAAGGGTTCATGGAAACTGCGCAAAGCACACTTGTAACACAGTCATTTTATGAACTTTCATCACCAAATTTTCAACATAGGCATTTTAGGACCTCTGCTCATGAACAGTGTCACCATCATTTTCTCAAACTGTCCTGAAAACTGTTTTCGCACAGCAACCGCATAATTCTGTGCCGGACATGCGAAAACACATTTCAGCCTGGATATGTAAAATGACTGCTATGTTGTTCATAAGGAGGTGTGGAAAAATGTCAGTTTTGAAAATCTGGAGTGAAAATATTACAGATTCATGAAGTTGCGAGCTTGCGTGAAACTGCATGATGCACACTCGTAAAACAGCTCCCCCATCGTCAAATGAAGTGGGTCAGGGCACTCTGCGGTGGCATGTCGCCATGTTTTGTAAACTGGTTCACCAGGAAAGGCATGCCACTGCATGAGAAGCTTGGATCTCATTGCAGCAGACCTTTTCTTTGCTCTGGTGGCCAGTTTACGTGTTGCTGGTGTCAGCGTCTGCAGCTGCCTTATTGGGGAATAAGGGACGCACCTACTGATGCATGCCCTGCATTTGCCCACAGTGACCACACCTCCAAATCTGCTACTAATTTAATATGTTGGCTGCACAAGAGTGAGCCAACATGAAAAGGACAGGTGCACACTATGCCATGCCACCTCAACACAAATAACCTAAAGAGAGTTAAAAAGCAACAATATTTAGTTTACAAGACAAAGAACCTCTGTGCGCAAACACTGAGGCAAGGGTTACCCCAAAGGGCATTTGGCTGGGAAACCAAGTTTCAAGAAAATACAAAATCACACATGCCCACACAATGCAAAGCATCATGGGTTGCATATGCAGATCACCACAGAATGTTATGCTGGTCCAATTTTAAGCAATACTTAGTTTAGTTTAGCATAAGAGACGTGATTATATTAACAGACAACAGCAGTGGTAAAGAGCAAATGATTCATGCGGGAGTGTGCACTTTGTTAATGCATAAAGAGTGCCACCTTAGATGATCCTACTACACATCAAACAATTAAAGTGGACTGTGCCAGTAAATACAATGTGAGAATTTATACAGTCTGTTAAAAACCTATCACTGATTAAAGGGAGATGCTTACTCCTTTACTAAGACAGTACATATTTCTTATGTTACAATATATATACTCAGTGTGCTTCAAAATGCATTTAGCTACCAGACAGCAAATACAGCTAAAAAGTGCCCCGTATCCAGCGTGTCTGCGTTCTCATACTGCCTCTCCTCCCTCTGAAACCATTGAGAGGGAGGATGGATAGGCAGGAGTAAAGAGAGCAGTGCTAGGTACGAGAGGGTGAGTTGTTAGCAGAGTGGCAGTAGACATCGCAGATGGTTCCAGTCTGGCAAGGGAGATGGAGGAGGTAGTGCCATAAGCCAGATCCATATAGTCAAAAACCAGGAGAACCATTTTGGTGATCAGCTCCAGGCAGACCTGGGGAGAAAGGCAGTTCTTACTGTGGTACAGAGCACTGAGTCTGCGGCAGAGTTTGGCAAGGATGGTATCAATGTGAGCAGAGAAGTAAAGCCTCCTATCTAATCACACACCGAGGTACTTAAAAATTGAGACTACTTCAAGTGGTGTGCCATCCAGCATGGAGAGGATGGGGGGATAAGCCAAACCATCTTCTTGCTGGCATCAAAGATCATACACACAGTTTTTTTTTTGAGCCAAAGATCGCTGGACTGGAACCAGCAGAGAACACTGGGGCCCAGATATTCAAACTGTGCCAGGCTGTGGCTCAAGCCTGGGTGCAGTGCAACTTTGCTGCACAGGGGTGTTGACTGGGCGATATTCAATGGAGCTGCACCATGGCTCAGCATGATTGAATATCACACCCTGGCCTCCCGCAGGGTGCATGGCACAGTGGCACTGCACCAGTGCAAGTGGCCAGAGTGGAGCAGGGGGATGCGCTAGCTCAAGTTCCATTGTGCTAGGTGCAACAACCACGATATTCAAAAGTGCACATGCTAATGGGGCCATAATGTATGCAAGGCACAAATGGGGCCATTTGCATGTCATTATGGCTCCATTTGCATGCAGGTGTGCCA
Organism: Neoceratodus forsteri; assembly: GCA_016271365.2. Lineage (NCBI taxonomy): Eukaryota > Metazoa > Chordata > Ceratodontiformes > Ceratodontidae > Neoceratodus > Neoceratodus forsteri. The sequence goes on along the minus strand of CM028135.1, from coordinate 213,574,252 downwards.
GTCCCCAGTGACTTGTGCCTGGCACCCTGCCAGGCAGCAGCCATCGGGGACCGACACCCACTGCAGTGTGGCAATGTGCCCCACAGCCCAATCGAGGGCATTTGAAAAATAAAAAAGAATCTAAAATCCCTGGTGGTCCAGTGGACCGCTGTCAGCCCGATCATGGGCATTTGTAAAATAAAACAGAATCCAATAACCCTGGTGGTCCAGTGGACTGCTGTCAGCCCGATCACAGTCTTAGGTAGTAAAATTTAGAATCCAATATCCGTGGTGGTTCAGTGGACCGCTGTCAGCCCGATCGGGGCATTTGTATAAATAAAACAGAATCAGTAACCTGGTGGTCCAGTGGACCGCTGTCGCTTGATTGTGGCTTGTAATATCAATGTTCAATATCCGTGGTCAGTGACCACCCTCGCCCACTGATCTCCACCACCCACTTCCCCAGTCCGCGGGTGGTAGCACCCCACCACTTGCCGCCCCTTCAGCCGACTGACACTATCTGGAGTAGACACCCATTGGTCCAGAGCGAGCCAATGGGTGTGCAGTTTGATATCAGACATATTATTTCTCCAGATATGTGAATGGATCCATTCACATATCTGGTATGTGTAGTATGGTATGGGCTGCACGGACATTGGCCTGCTGTGGACCAATGGGCTACAACCCTAACGGTGTCAGTCAGTGGGCAGCGGGCAATAGGCGGGTGGATGCTGTCACCCGTGCTGAACGGGATGGGGGAGCAGGGCTGTGGGGACCAGTGGGGTGGTGGGAGGGGTCCACTGACAACCAGGGATATTGGATACATTGTTATATTACTTAAGCCCGCGATCGAGCTCACAGCAGTTCACTGGACCACCAGGGTTATTTGATTCTGTTTTATTTTACAAATGCCCACGATCAGGCTGACAGCGGTCCACTGGACCACCAGTGATATTGGATTCTTAATTTTGCTACCTAAGCCCATGATCAGGCTGACAGTGGTCCACTGGACCACCAGGGATATAGGATTCTGTTGTTTCATACCAATGCCCGTGATTAGGCATGGGGGGGGAGGCATGGTGTTGCTCCCCGCAATACGGCAGCTCTCCTGTGGGTGGCTGGCCATTGCTCCTTTTTTTTGTCAGATCAACTTTGTGTGGCGCAAGTAGGGGTTGCGATGCATGGCTAGCACATTCCAGGCTGAATATCGGATGTGCAGAGTATGCATGTGGGCACGCCTCTACCCGCACCTTCATACATTACGGATGTGCTCCGTGATTGATTGTGATATGCTAAATTCCGCTTGAGTATTAAAATCGGGCACACCAGTGGGTTGCACATGGTGCAACACTGTTGCATCATGCACAATCCTTTTGAATATCTGGGCCTGAAAGTATTGCTGAAGTGAGACTTCCAGAGATGCAGTCAGGAGACTGGAAGAGTAGAGAACTGTGTCATCTGCACACATGTGAATATGCGAGTAGGAACAGGTGGAGGTGAGGTCGTTTAGGAAGATAGAGAAGAGGCTTGGACCCAGAAGGGTGACCTGTGGGACTCCGGCTTGGATAAGGTGGGGAGAGGAGATGGAGCCTCCTACCTGTATTGACTGTTGAGGGTCTGAGAGGTAGGAATGGAACCAGTCAACAGCAGGGGCTGGGAGGCCAACAGAGCTCAGTTTATCCAGGAGGAGTGAATAGGATGGGTCAAAGGTTTTGGCCAGATTGATGAAAATGACTGCTGGGATGTGCCCCTGAACCATCCCTGACAGGATGAAGTCAGTGACTCTAAGTAGGGAGGAGATGGTGGAATGATCCTTCCTGATTTTGGGACAAAGGCAACAAGGACTGGCAAAGGACTCAAGTACTGGTTAGTGGGACATTTAATGAAAAATTGCATCTAGGATTCTGTAATTGCAGGTATTGTATTTTGGTTGGACATTCAGAAGAAAGTGTTTTGGGATTGGGGTATTTAGAGGAAAATTGATTTTGTTGCAAAGTATTATTAATGTTGGGCCATTCTAAGTTATTAACTATTACAGAGTGATATGTGTTAAGTGGAATCCCTGGAGTTTACTCTGCAGTATATAGTGTACAGGGTGGAATGTAGTAGGAGGTGAATTGTAGGGAACATACATACATGGCCAGGAGTTACTTGAGGGCTGCAGAGAGGGTGCTGGGGGAAATAGTAAGTGCTAATTGGTGTCTTCTAGTATTTAACTCAATAATTTAATCCTAGTATGTAAAACTACTATAACTTTATCCTAGTGTTAAAAAAATACAGTAAAATTATGGGGGTATTCTTTTACTATACTTAGGAATTTATAAAAGTATATAAATTGTTTTGATTGGTGAAAGTGTGGATAGACTCTGAAACTAGGGCCATAATGAATTACTCAGGATAGTGGAGAGGGCAGGGGCATGGGGAGGGGGTTTCTGGGAGAAGGCAGGAGAGTAGGCAGAACTGTGGGATGCAATGGATGTGGGGCAGCGGTGTTCATGGAAACACTGTGGAGGCTGGGGTGTTTTCTGATATGTATCAGACTGATGCAATTAGAAGCAAAGGTAAGCAATCTAAGGGGTAACTGGTTAGGAAGAGGAAGAACATAGGGAAGGGACACTACAGTGGCAGCAGAGGGATGCGGGGGGCTGCTAAGATGGAAAGAGGGAAGGGAGAGACAGCTGGGGACATGAAGCAACAGGGCAGGACAAGAGGGGTCAGGGAGAAAAGGGACCCAGACCAGGTGATGGGGGAAGTAATGGCTGGCAAGAACTGAAGAGTAAGGGAACGGGGACTCCAAGGGCTCAAGGAAGGGCACATGCCTCACCAGCAGGGGGACATGAAAAACATGTTTTGGGAGGGGTATTACAATGTCCAACAGGTACTGGCAGATAGAATGGAGGAGGGAGTTCTGAAAGGATCAGAGAGAACAGAAGGTATGGGACAGGAAACGGGGATGTGCAGTAGGGAGAAGGGGGATAGAAGCATGGGTAAGATGGTGGACAGAGGGAAGGGAGAGGAAGGAAATGGGTTGGACGGAAAGGATAAAAACACAGGAGGGGAGTGGAGGGGAGAGATGAGCAAGGAAGAAAATCAGAAGATGCAGAAGGAGCAGAGAGACAAGGAAAGGGAGCAAGGGGAGGAAATGGGAGAGAAAGTAGCAGAGGGGAAGGCAAGAGGCAAGTGGCAAGAGGAATAGTGAGGCTAAATAGAATGGACAAAGAGGGACAGTGAAAAAGCAGGGATACTGAATGAATACATCTGCTCAGTATTCACAAAAGAGGAGGAGGGGGAGGTGCCTAATCCAATTAACAAAAGCACTCTGGATAAGGGGGTCGATCCCAGTCCTTTCACAGAAGGAAGGGTTCTGAAAGAACTCCTAAAACTGAAGGTGGACAAAGCAATGTGGCCTGGCAGAATTCACCCCAGAATTCTAAAAGAATTAAGGGGAGAACTAGTGACACCACTGACTACCCTTTTTAACAAATTATGTGAGGATGGTGTGATACCTGAGGACTGGAGGAAGGCAGATGTGATTCCCCTTCACAAAAGTGGGAGCAAGACAGAGGCAGGAAACTACAGACCTGTCAGTTTGACCTCTGTGGTAGGGAAAGTGATGGAATCACTTCTAAAGGAAAGAATTGTTGAGTACCTAGAGGCCAGTGGGGCACAGGACCCAAGGCAGCATGGGTTCACAGTGGGAAGGTCATGTCAGATGAATCTAACATTTCTTTGAGGGTGACCAAAGTAGTAGACCAAGAAGTGGCTGTGGATATGGCCTACATAGACTTTAGCAAGGCATTTGACACAGTCCCACACAAAAGATTAATAGTCAAATTAACCAGCATGGGAGTGGGTCCCAGGGTGGTAACCTGGGTAAGACATTGGCTGGACAGCAGGACACAGAAGGTAACTGTGAATGGAGTCCGCACTGAAGAAAGAGGGGTTACTAGTGGAGTACTGCAGGGTTCAATACTGGGTCCAGTCATAGAAACATAGAAGTTGACGGCAGATAAGGACCTCAAGGCCCATTTGGTCTGCCCATTTCTTTTTCTACCTTAACAATGTGCCATAGGCCTTTGCTCTGTCAATGGCCTATCTATTCATACTCATCTGTATTGTTCCCTTATGCCTATCCCATGCCTGTTTAAAGCCCTGCACTGTATTCATATCCACCACTTCCTGAGGAAGGCCGTCTATGCCATCCACCACTCTTTCTGTGAAAAAGAACCTCCTCACATTACCCTTTAATCGGCCTCCCCTAATCTCATGCTGTGTCCTCTTGTCCTGCTATTTTTTTATATTGAAACATGTTAGATTCTTTCACCTTGTTAATACCCTTAAGGTGTTTGAATGTTTCAATCATATCACCTCTCTCCCTCCCTCCCTTGCTCTAGGGTATACATATTGAGCTCAGTCAATCTGTCCTCATATGTTTTCTAATGCAGTCCCTGTACCATTTTGGTTGCCCTTCTCTGGACTGCCTCAATTTGGTTAATATCCTTGTGAAGGTGTGGCCTCCAGTACTGCATGCAGCACTCCAGATGGGGCCTAACCAGTGTCTTGTAAAGAGGGATTATTACCTCCCTCTTCTGACTTGTGATACCCCTACTAATATGCCCCAACATCCCTCTAGCCTTACCTACTGCTGTAGAGGTCTGCTTGGATGATTTCAGGTCATCGGTGATGATGACGCCCAAGTCTCTTTCTTCCCTTGTGACTGCCAGCAACTCCCCTCCCAGGCTATAGGTGGCTTCAGGGTTTCTCTTCTCTATGTGCATGATCTTGCACTTCTTTGCGCTAAACCCCAGTTGCCACTCTTCCAACCATTTTGCTAATTTATCCAGATCTCTTCTCATTCTGCCCATCCCATCTGGATCATCTACTCTGTTGCAGATCTTGGTGTCATCTGCAAACAGACAAACCTTACCCTCCAGTCCATCTACAATGTCACCGATGAAGATATTGAAGAGGACTGACCCCAGGACTGATCCCTGAATTACCCCACTTGTGACTTGCATCTCTTCTAACTGTATACCATTTACCACCAGTCTCTGTTTTCTGCCCCTCAACCAGTTTGCCACCCAGTTGACCAATGTCTGACCCACCCCGAGCCTACCCAGCTTATTAATCTTCCCGTGGAACAGTATTGAAAGCTTTGCAGAAGTCAAGGTAGGCAGCATCAACTGCTCCCCTTGGGTCCACCACTCTGGTTACCCAGCCAAAGAAATCTATGAGATTAGTTTGACAGAACCTTCCTTTTGTAAACCCATGCTGTCTTGGATCCTGTGCTCCTATGGATTCCAGGTGTTCCACTATCAATTCCTTAAGGAGTGTCTCCATAACATTGCCTGCTACTGAGGTAAGACTGATTGGCCTGTAGTTCCCTGCCTCCTTCCTGCTACCACTCTTGTGGAGCAGGATCACATGAGCCCTTCTCCAGTCTTCTGAGACCTCTCCTGTGCTCAGAGACTCATTAAACAGCTCTGATAATGGCTCTGCTCATTCCACCCTTAGCTGCTTTGGTACCCTGGGATGTATGCCATCAGGTCCCAATGCCTTGTCCACCCTGAGCTTATCGAGCTCTTGTAGGACCCCTTTCTTTTGTGAAGGGACTAAAGAAAGGGTCCTTTTTAATGTCTTTGTAAGTGACATTGCAGAGGGATTGGAAGGAAAAGTAAGCCTCTTTGCAGATGACACAAAGATCTGCAACAGGGTTGATACACAAGGAGGTGTGGAAAGGATGAGAAGGGACTTGGCAAGGTTGGAGGAATGGTCAGAAGCGTGGCAGCTCGTCCAGGGATAATGACCCTCCTCCAATTTGGCTTCAACTTGAGAGACGAATATTAGAAAAGGATAATCTGTACTCGCGACTATCTTCTACCTCTCTAACTCGGTTTTGCCAGTTTCAATACAAAACCCAGTTATTGGTACCTCCCTCAAGGTTCTCGCTCAATGCTGACACCATCTCAGAATATCCCCAAAGAGGGATATGGTGCAGCCCCTTATATCAAATCTGAATATTTGCTTAGATGGCTCAACGATCTTATTAGAATGGCTTCCTCAATTACAAGGGGTCCTAATAGAGAATTTTAATTTTCATGACTCCCTTCTTTCATCTCCCAAAATCATGACCAGACTTAATGTACCCAATAGAAGTATTTTCAAAGTCTTTCAGCTGTGGCACCTCATTAATAGCAATTTTGGAACTGAATTCCAGGATTCTCAGGTTAGGCCTTTTCTCTCCCAATTGCAGGGATATGTAAGTAAATCCCACTGGATTTCAATGATCTATTCTTATTTACTGGGTCTCAAATTTCCGGATACCCTTTCCGGTTCTATAGTATGGACTTTCTTCTGCCAGCTATTACCCCAACTGCTCTCAAATCTGGAAAGACCTACATAGATATCATACCCAAGATAGGTTTAGGCTCACTCAATATCATATATTAAATAATATGTATTATGCACTGGTCAGATTAGCTAAACTGGGGAGGCTTTCTCTTTCCCAGTGTTCCAGATGCTCCCAATTTGAAGGAAACCCGACACATATCTTCTGGTACTGCGAGAAAGTCGCCCCTCTGAGGCATACCATTCAGTCCAAATTAAACCCATTATTGGGATCGCATGGTTTGTTCACCATAGAAATTTACACCTTAGGTATGTATTCCAGTGTTGATAGTCAAGAGCGTAGATTCCATATGGCACTAATTTCAATGGTGGTCAAGAGGCTGGTACTTAAGCACTGGATGGATCTACTGACCATAACATATGCTGAATGGCTGAAGGACTTATCAGCTTGTTTCAATACTGAGAGACTGATCGCAAGTTCCCGCAACCGTATGGACTCTTTTTACAAGAAATGGGGTAAACTATATGCTTTATATTTACATCAATATCCACATTAGGTATGTCTCTGTAGCACCCAGCTCTGTTACCTACACCATTGTAATTAAGCATGAGATCATGTCCTCGAATGTTGGTTTAGGTGGGCACACTGGGGATGGATTGTTTAATGGAGGGAGGGCTTTGGGAGGCATTGGGGGGGTTCTTTATCCTTCTACATAGTATGGATAAAATTTTCTGTGGATACTGTGGATTGTTTGTGTGTCCCAGTTATAGCATAAAGGAAGATATCTGTTGATACTTTGTATTTTATAAACTCAATAAAACTGTAAATTTAAAAAAAAAAAGAAGTGTGGCAGCTAGGATTAAATGCAAAGAAGTGCAAAATAATGCTTCTGGGAAACAAAAACCCAGGGGGAGAGTTATACAATGGGGGAGTAGTAACAACAACATAAATGGAAAGGGACCTGGGGGTAATCATATCAGATGAACTTAAGGTTAGCAAGCAATGTGAGAAGGCAGTAGGGAGGGCTGTGAGGATACTGGGATGTATAGGGAGAGGCATCACCAGCAGAAAACAGGAAGTTTTTATCCCTCTGTACAGACAGTTGGTGAGACCCCATCTGGAGACTCCATCTCTGCAAGGACATAGACAGGATGGAGGCAGTCCAGAGGAGGGCAACTAAAATGGTGTAGGGTCTATAAGAGAAGCCATATGAGGAGAGACTAAAGCAGCTTAATATGTATACCCTTGAGGAAAGGAGAGAAAAGGGGAACATGATAGAAATGTTTAAGTACCTCAGTGGAATTAACAAAGTCCAAGATGATAGCATCTTTCAGAAAAAGAGATGTGCGAGAACAAGAGGACACAATTTGAAGATAGAGGGGGGACGGCGGCTCAGGGACAATGTGAGGAAGTATTTTTTCACACAGAGGGTGGTGGACACATGGAACAGCCTTCCTGAGGAAGTTGTGGATCTAAAAACTGTGGAGAATTCAAGAATGCATGGCCAGACATAAGGCAATTCCTGTGGGGGTAGGAAGAAATAGGCTGTTGGTTAACTAGGATCTGCAGCTTATCCTGTGGGTAGGGAAATGGGCAGACTAGGTGGGCCAAGATCTTCTTATCTGCCATCAAAGTCTATGTTTCTATGTAAGCAAGGGACTCAGGTAAACAGGGGAGGCATGGAAGGTAGAGTTAGGGGACCGGAGGAGGGATTGGTAGAGATTGGGATAGAATCTTTTGACCGGGGGAGAACAGGTGGGGAACCAGGAGGAAACCAGGGGGGTCAAGTAGGCAGTTTGGGAGGATGCAGTTGGGAGGGAAAGAGTCCAGAGGGGGGCCCACCAGGAAAAAAAACAGCTCCATCAGTAGTGGAGGTGAAGAATGACATAGTTTTTGGAGACTCCACCATTAAGGGGATACTTTGGATAAGAAGGGGTTCTACATATAGGCAGAGGTCAGTCTTTTGTGAACGGGGGATGGAGGCAGGGAGGGCGATGTGCAAAAATCAGGAATTCGCTCAGCTGGTGGGAAACTACACCTTATCATTCATTTAGGAACAAATGATCTGGCAAGTAATGAAGTGAGAAGTTCCGAGGAGGTTCAAGGCACTGTACAGGGATGCCTGAAATAGGTAAAATACTTGGCTCTTTCAGAGGTTTTGCCAGTCCCTGTGCCAGCACTGCTAGACAGAAAAGAATCAGAGAATTCAATGAATGGCTCCAGGCATTATGTGAAGAGGAGGGTTCACATGTATAGGAGACTGGGGGAACATGGGAGGCTGAGGACTTGTACTAGAAGGATAGACTGCATGTGAGATGGGAGCAAAAGTACTGAGGGGGTCTTCAAGGATACATTGATAAGGTCTTAGGGGGTTTAAACTGGTAAGGGGGGAGTACAAGGCTAGGATGGGTGGGGACTCAGCAGGAGAAGAAAATGGACTAGCAAGAACTACCCCTCAAAAGGTAGAATGGTACAGACCAGACAGGGTAGGGAAGGAGGAGGAGGGGGAGAAGGGAGGTATATGGTGGAAAGGAATTTCTGTAAACATAAGAAGCCTGGGGAACAAGATGGTGGACCTAGAAGCAATAATGGTTGCGGAGGGCCTGGATGTTGTAGCTATAAATGAGACCTGGTGGTCCGAACACCAGGTCTGGGAAGTAGGGGTCCCAGGATAGAGATTATTCAGGAAGGATAGGCCTGGCAGGAAGGAAGGGGTTGCTCTGTGCCTCAGGGAGTGAATGAAGGCTACAGAAGCACAGGAGGAGCAAGGAGAAGCAGAGATCATGTGGGTCACACTAGAGAAAAGGGCTTGGGCATTCAGTCAGGCTGGGGGTGGTATACAGACCTCCAATGCAGAGTGAGGAAATGGACATGCAGATGCTGGGGGTGGTTCAATGGATGGCATTAAAGGGGGATATTCTGCTGGTGGGTGACCTATACCTCCCAGATATAGACTGGGATATCCCAGCAGCTAGGTCATCCAGGAGCAGGGAGATCCCTCTGCAGGGCTTCAACTGTTAAGTCACCTTTCCCACTCTCTTAGTGTGCTGCAGTCAGAAGTCATAATCCTGGGTGACTGTAACCGGGATTGGCTTTTGGATGCCTCCAAACCCTTAAAAAACTCTATGTGACTCATTCAAACTTACTCAAATTGTCTCAGAAGTGACCCATCCTAATAAAAAGAACCCAAATAAAAGCTCCCTACTAGGCATTATTGTAGTAAACAAGCTGCACCTCTTCTCTCATTCTGGACTGATCTTAGTGACCACTGCTTTATTGCTCGCATAAGAGCTTCACCCAAGCCTATTTCTAATTCTAGATTCACAGTCAGGAGATGTTTATGTAATTTAGTGCCACAAGCCTTCCTTTCAGACTTACAAAACTCCTTGCTATGGCAAGACTTCTACCTAGCCAAGACAATAGAGACAGCATACGAGCCCTTCCATACTATTGTCCATGGCGCTATTGACAGACATGCCCCCTCGATCAGTGTACATACCAAGAAAAAGTGTCTCCCTTGGTTTACATGTCAATGGAAGTCAGCTTTGCTCAACAGGGACAAGCTCTGGAAGAAAGCAGGAAAATCAAAGCTTCAGTCAGATTGGGCTGATTTTAGGGCAGCCAGAAACCTCTGCACAAAGCTTGTCAGAAACACTAAGGCTAACTACTTCCAGTCAGCTCTGGACTCCTCCACCAAGGACCCTGCCAAATGTTGGCAAACTCTTAGAGATATTTAAGGACATGCTTCATCAGGTTCTCTCCCTACCAAGATCTTATATGAAGGATCCCTCATTACCGAGAAAGCAAAAATCCTTGGCTGCTTTAATAATCATTTTATTATCGCAGGTATGGCCTTTGACATTTCAGCTGCGAATAACCTACGTACCCAGTTCTTATCATGAGGACCAGCAAGCCCTCTCCCTCTCCACAGTACTCCTGTTATGGGTTTATCCTTCCAACCAGTAACTTACGAGGAAGTGAATGACCTGCTCCTTCAGCTGGATGCCAGAAAAAGTGCAGGAGCGGACCTCATTGGCCCTTTTTTCCTAAAGCTTGGTCACCAATTGCTGGCAGCTCCATTAACACACCTTTTTGATATGACCCTCAGCTTGGGTAAACTTCTTTCTGTCTGGAAGACTGACCAAGTTTTACCACTCTTCAAATCAGGAAACCCCAGAGACCCAAATAACTGCAGACCAATCTCCTTACTCCCCACCCTATCAAAACTGCTGGAGAAATTAGTGAATTGCCAACTTAGAAACTACATTGATGCCTCAAATCTACTAAACCCTGTGCAGTCAGGCTTTAGGCCATGCCATAGCACAATCACAGATCTGGCTAAAGTCACAAACGACTGGCACAGAGCCCTTGACTTAAAGAATCACATATGTGCGGTATTCCTCAACTTAAGCAAGGCCTTCGATACTGTCAACCATGCATTGCTCTTAGTTACTCTCTGCAACATTGGTCTGGATACACCATCCCTAAAATGGTTCTCATGCTGCCTGGCACAGCGGATGCAGCAAGTAAAAGCAGCAGGAGATCTCTCCACTCTAAAACAGATTAGCAGAGGTGTACCTTAAGGCTCCATCTTGGGGCCCTTACTTTTCTCACTTAATATCAACAACACTGACCATGGAATCAAACTTTCCAGAGTACATCTCTTTGCGGACAACATGGTCCTTTACACTGCCAGACCTACTCCCGAAAGTGCCTGCTCGGACTTGCAAGGAGACTTCCTTATGCTGCAACAAAACCTCCCAAGACAAAAGCTCCTACTGAATGCCAAAAAGACCAAGGCTATGCTGTTATCCCCAATGACCAAGTCCATAAACTCCCTGAAGCATGACAATATTCCCACTATCATCACCCTGCATGGTGAATTTCTTGACTATGTGACCAAGTTCAAGTACCTAGGTATGTGGATTGACAACAGACTTTCTTTTCCTGATCATATAGATGAGCTCTCAAAAAAAATTAGGCAGAGGCTTGGACTTTTGTTTTTTAGAATCAAGCATCTGCTTACTCAAGAGGCCAGAAAAAGATTAGTACAAACCACATTCCTAGTTATCTTGGACTATGTAGACTTCCTGTATGGCCAAGTCCCCAAAATCACCCTATCTAAGCTTGACACCCTTTATCATAGGGCCTTACATTTCATCTCAGGTGTGGCATATAATACCCATTACTGTTAACTCTATTCCACAGCAGGAGGGACCTCACTTATGTTCAGAAGGCAAAGGGACGCTATACTATGGACCTATAGATCTGAATCCAAGATGCTACCCTTCTACATTTCTGACTGTCTGCCCTTCTTCACCTTACAAAACTATGCCTTGAGAAGCCATTTGTTTATCTCACTAGCTGTGCCTAAAGTCTTTTCCCATTTTGGCAGAGCCTCCTTCAGCTATGTGCTGCCCCAGCTGTGGAACAACATCCAGAAGTCCATAAAATTGGTGTGTCCTATTGGTTTTGCAGAATTCAAGTCACTGTATTCGAGATACTTCTCGGAGCCTTGTCAGTGTCCTCCCTGTCGCTAAACTGTAGCCATACATTGCTATTCTTACAGTCAACCCTCTATACTTTCTATTCTATTGTTAGAATTACACTAAGCCATGTTCCTGGATTCATTCTTGCTTTCCACTTGCTGCTGAGCGCCCAGCTTGCACTGTCACTAGCATTAACTCTGCTCTACTAGCGTTATCAGTGTCTAACATTACTGGTTCAGCACGTTGATGCTGACTTGCTTCCACCTCTCTGCCGTACTGTTTACTGGGATGAGGCTTCACCTTACGACCAGGCCTCATTGATTAACCTTGTACCTTGTGTTTATTGCTATGTATTGTATTACTATGCCCATTTTTGCTATATGTTCTATTGTGCTACTGTATTATTTATTCTGTACCTACCAGACCCTCCTTGAAAATGAGATAGCTCAATGGAGTTTCACCTGGCTAAAGATTGATTGATTAATTGATTGATTGATTGATTCCTGAGTACCTCCAAGGAGTCTTCCTGCAGCAGCTGGTCAGGGAACCCATGGGGGGGTAACATATTTGACATGGTTCTCATAAATGGGGATAGTGTGGAGGGAGTGAGGGTGCAGGTGGGGGGTGAGGGTCAGCCTAGGAACAAGCGACCATAACACAGTGAGCTTCAGAGTTAGAGCAGGGTATGAAATCAGTCAAACCATCATGAAGGTCCTGGACTTCAGGCAGGCAGATTTCCCAGGATGAGGGGTATATTCTGGAATGTAATGGAGGGGAAGGAGGGGATATGGGAGGTTGAGGAACTATGGAATGAGATCAAGAGGGGGCTACAAAAAGCCACAGAGTGCTGCATAAAGAAGGTGAGAAAGAGCAGAAGAAGGAGGAGGCTGCTTTGGTTCAATGGGGAAGTGAGGGGGCAATAGGGTAGAGAAAAAGGGTGTTCAGAGAATATAAGAGGATGCAGGGGAAGGAGGACAGGGAAACGTACATTGAGAAGCTAAAGGTGGCAGGGTGGAAGATCAGGAAGATGAAAACAGAAACAGAGGAGAAAATTGCTAGGCAGGCCAAAAGGGGTGATAAGAGTTTCTTTTGTTACATAGGGGAGAGGCAGGGGATAGTGAGGATAAAGGGGGAGGGAAGTACAAGTGGAAAAGGACTTCAAGAAGGCAGAGGTGCTGAATAGATACTTCAGCTCAGTCTTCACGATAGAGGGAGAAGGAAGGAGACCAGTCTTAGAGGGAAAGGGAAGGGAAGGGAGGACAAGAGGGGTGGATTCTAGTCCAATCAGTGAGGACAGGGTCAGGGAGGAGTTAGGTAAGCTGAAGGTAGACAAGGATATGGGGATGGATGCCCTTCATTCCAAGGTACACTAGGAGCTAAGGGAAGAACTGGCAGCAACACTAACAAGGTTATTTAACCTGTCCTTAGATACAGGGAGGGTGCTGGAGGATTGGAAGAGGGTGGACATGGTGCCACTTCACAAAAGTGGCAGCAGGGAGGAGGAGGGCAATTATTGCCTGGTCAACCTCAAATAGGTGGTGGAGAAGGTGATGGAGGTGATATTGAAAGAAAGGGTAGTTAGCTACTTGGAGGATAATGAGCTGCAGGACATCCTTCAGCATGGCTTAACACAGGGGAGGTCATGCCAGATGAACCTGATAGAGTTCTTCGATTGGGTGACAAGGGTGGTTTATCGGAGGAGGGCAGTGGATGTGGCCTATCTGGACTTCGGGAAGGCCTTTGACACTGTGCCCCACAGAAGACTGGTAAATAAACTGGGGCGTTTGGGTGGGACAGAAAATAACAAGACAGGTGGAGAACTGGCTGACAGGTGGATGCCAGAGGGTGATAGTAAGTCGAGTACATTCTGGGCAGGCTGGGGTGACGAGTGGGGTCCCCCAAGGGTCGGTGGTAGGACCCATCTTGTTTAATATCTACATCAGCGACATAGTGGAGAGGCTGCAGAGGAAGGTCTGCCTTTTTGCAGATGATATGAAGATCTGCAATAGGGTGGACACCCCAGAGAGGTTGGGGGCTATGAGACAATATCTAAGGTTGCTGGATGGGTGGTCGGAAGCATGTCAGGTACAATTCAATGGCAAAAAAATATACAGTGATGCACATGGGGTGGAATAATCCACAAGCAAATTATACACTGGGGGAGGAGAAAATGAATGCAACTGAGCAGGAGAAGGATTTAGGAATCATAATCACAGACACCCTTAAGGTGGGGAATCAATGCAGCAAGGCGGTGGGCAAAGTGAACAGAATGCTGGCATGCATCAGGATAGGGATAACTAGTAAAAGGCAGGAGGTGCTGATGCCACTCTACAAATCCATGGTAAGGCCCCACCTGGAGTACAGGGTTCAGTTCTGGAGACCTCACCTATGCAAGGATATAGATGGCATGGAAAGAGTACAGATAAGGGAAAATAAGATGATGCATGGGCTAAGTGGGAAGCCATATGAAGAGAGGTTGAGGGTACTGGACTTCTACCTGCTGGAGACCAGGAGGGAGAGTGGGGACATGAAAGACACTTTTAAGTATGTGAAGGGGATTAATAAAGTGTGGGTGGGCTTTTTCACAGGGAAGGTAGGTGCTAGAACTAGAGGGCATGAACTGAGGGTGGAGGGGGTAGGCTTAACAGAAATGTATGGGGGGATTACTTCACTGAGAGGGTGGTGGCACTCTGGAACAGTCTGCTGGAGAAAGTTGTGGATGCCAGAACTGTGGAGGGATTCAAGAGGGCATGGGACAAATACAAGGGGTTGAGTAAGGAGCAGAGGGTGGAATCTATGGACGAGGGGGCAAGTAAAGGGAGGGAATGGGCAGACTCGATGGGCCAGGAAGGTCCTTTTCTGCAAACACATATCTATGAATCTAAAGCCAGAGTGGCAGAGAAGCAGCTCCTCAGGGGCCAGGGCCTCAAGGTCCTGGACACAAAAAAAAGTACTTAGCGCCCCTTTTTAAAGTGAAAAACCTGGATAGTCATTCTTTGCCACAGGTGCATAGACTGTGATACAAGGGCATGGGATCCCAAGAAGGCTGGACTCTCTGAGTATCTGATTCAGTGACACTGGCACCCACCATCTAGGTCACCTCTATTGGAAGCATTTTGTCCACAGCCCCTCTGACTTCCAGGATCTGGGTTAAACCACTTCCTAGGGGGCTAGTAATAACAGTCTCACAGAGATGATACCCCTGACTTCCATGATACTTCCTTTGGGGGATGACGTTCACTGTTTCCCCAGCATTCAGTGCACTGTGCATGGGAAGAGATGCTGGACCACCCCTTCCCTTCCCGCCCACCCCACCCACCCCCAGGTATAAAACAGTCACAGAATCAGCAGCTGCTGCAAGACTAGCTCACAGAATAGCAGCTGACGTCCTCTGCACCGCAGTAAAGCAGCACAGTAACATAGACTCTGGAGGTTTTTCTAGGAACCAAGCACTCAACTTGCTACACAGTCAGCATGGATTCAGACCATGAAATGCTATGTACACAGCAATCCACAACAGGTAAGGCAGTTTTAACTTGCATGATGCTATCCCAGGGTAGATATTTCCACAGGTTAAGTAGTTACACAGGGTCCCAGAGCATGTACCATATGCAGGCCCAATGCACTGAGCCTGGGAAGACTTGCAACCCCCATCCCCTAAAATTTCCATGGCCTGCTCTTAAAATTTCCCCTAAGGGCCAGGAATGCCAACATCACAGGGGTGATGGCTCTGACCTCCAAGATGATCTTACAGGGAAGGGACTTCCACAGGCTTAGTTGTTACCCAGGGTACCAAAGCATATCTCTTACCCAGGGAAGGTGCTCCCTGGCTGGGGAGGCCAGGTACCCCCAACCCCTAAAACTTCCAGGGCCTGCTGTTAACACTTCCCTTGGGTCTAGCACTCCCAGACACCCAGTGGTAATGGCCTCACCTCCTGATACCCTGCTAGGGCAAGGGCTTCCACAGGCTTGGTTGTTACCCAGGGTACCAAAGCATATCTCTTACCCAGGGAAAGTGCTATCTGGCTGTGGGAGGAAAAATACCCCCACCCCCTAAAATTTCCAGGTCCTGCTCCTTACACATCCCCTGGATCTAGCACTCCCAGACACCTAGGGGTAATGGCCCTCACCTCCCTGATGCCCTACCAGGGCAGGGACTTCCAGAGGCCTGGTTGTTACCCAGGGTCCCAAAGCATATCTCTAACCCAGGGAAAGTGCTCTCTGGCTGAGCAGGCATGGTACCCCCACCCCTAAAACTTTCAGATCCTGATCTTTACACTTCCCTTGGGTCTAGCACTCCCAGACACCCAGGGGTCATGCCACTCACCTTTCTTATGGCCTGCCAAGGCAGGGACTTCCACAGGCTTGGTTGTTTCTAGGGTACCAAAGCATATCTCTTACACAGAGAAAGTGCTCTCTGGCTGGGCAGACATGGTACCCCCACTCCCTAAAACTTCCAAGTCTTGCTCTTTACACTTCCCTTGGGTCTAACAGTTCCAATCTCCTAGGATTAAAGTTCAGCACTACTAGAATTGTGTTCCTTTTTTACAGATGCTTCTCTGGGGATACCAAGCAAGACAGCGAGACCCTCATGTACCTGCACAATCTGAGGTAAGGGAATTAAGCATCTATGTAGATACTTCCAGGAAGTACACCGCATGACACCGGGAAAGGCATGATACTTTGGGAGGCAGTCAATCCTGACCCAGCCTCCTGCAGGAAAATGCTTTTACAAATGCCAGCAGCCAGACTGTTTTGCCATTGCAAGAGGTCTAAGCCAGCACTTTTGGAAGGTACACAAATGCACTCTGACCAGCTTTAATGCCTGACCAAGTATCAGAGACACCCAGACTGAATATTCTCAATCTCTGGATTTGCCACATACTCAGCTGCCTAGCCAGCCTACAGAGTCAGAGCTAAAGAGTCCTCAACTGCTGAGTCTTTATAGAGCTTGACTCCAGACCTTGGAGGGAGGAAAGAAGGACCAAGAAACAGCTACCGCTCACCAGCAGATGCTGACCCACCTGTGGAACTCCATTGACCCGGTCCTTTCACTCACATTCCTGCTGGCTTCCAGGGCATTCATAAGAGATACCTGGATTCCAGAGGCTGAAGCCTCAGGTTTCAAGCCAGGCACTATCAAGTTTTATATAAACAGCCTCCTTTACTTCCTGAAATTCTTAGATTTGAATGGGTTTGCCAAGACCCATCAGGCTAAACTTGACATGCTCATCAAGGTAATTCCTTTCTGGAGAGCAGGTCTCAGTACCTCTGCCATGAAGAGGTGCCACAAAATCCAGCTAAGGGACTCACAAATGCGGATACCACCAGAGACAGCATCCCTGTATAAGGACACCTCTGTTACTAAGGAGGCAGACAGGATAATTAAGTTTGCCCAGAGCCAAGACACTTAGAAACCAAGATCATTGCCTGGCAAGAAATCACGTCATCTTCAGCTTGGCCTTGCACAATGCCCAGCACCCTACTGCCATCCAAAATATGTCCCTGGGTGACTTGAAGAATGCAGAGAAATTGGTCATTGATAGTGAAGACTGCTATGTCTTAACCATTTTTCTTCATAAAACCAATTCAACACATGGACCAGATAGACTGGTGCTAGAAGGAGAGCTATTGAAGTTACTTCAGCTCTATGCACACCACAGAAGGCAGCTGCTCCCCAAACTGAGACTATCAGCTACTGGACTTAATGCCCCTGTGCTCATAGAGACAGATGGGTCAAACCTGACATGTTCTGCTATCACAAAAGCGGTGAGGGGGCAGGCAAACATACTCAGAATCAAACACTTCTCCATGACTCTGTGGTGGAAGAGTACCATAACAAATGTAAATATGTCTCCAAACTCCACACTCAGCCTAGGTAGAATTGTTAGCCTCTCCCCCAAAAGCTCCCAGGCCCAGCTTCAACCACTTCACTAAGGGCAAGAAGTCCCAAACTCACAGGAGTGATGGCCCTAACTTCCCTGATCCTCTCCCAGGGTACACACAGGCTTGGTTGTTACCCAGGGTTCCAAAGCATATCTCTTACCCAGGGAAAGTGCAATTAGGCTGGGGAGGAATGATACCCCCACCCCTAAAACTTCCAGGGCCTGATGTTAACACTTCCCTTCTGTCTGGCACTCCTAGGCATCCAAGTTTAATGGTCCTCACCTCCCTGATGGCCTGCCAGGCAGGGACTTCCACAGGCTTGGTTGTTACACAGGGTCACAAAACATATCTCTTACCCAGGGAAAGTGCTGTCTGGCTGGGGATGAATGATAACCCATCCCCTAAAACTTCCAGGGCCTGCTGTTAACACACCCCTTTGGTCTAGCACTTCCAGACACCCGGGGTAGTGGCCCTCACCTCCCTGATGACCTGCCAGGGCAGGGACTTCCACAGGACTGGTTGTTGTCTAGGGTACCAAAGCATATCTCTTACTCAGGGAAAGTGCTCTCTGGCTCAGCAGGCATGGTACCCCAAACCCCCTAAAATTTCCAGGGCCTGCTGTTAACACTTCCCATGGGTCTAGCACTCCCAGACACCCAGAGGTAATGGCCCTCACCTCCCTGATGCCATGCCAGAGCAGGGACTTCCACAGGCTTGGTTGTTACCCAGGGTACCAAAGCATATCTCTTACCCAGGAAAAGTGCTCTCTGGCTGGGCAGCCATGGTACTCCCACACCCTAATATGTCCAGGTCCTGTTCTTTACACTTCCCTTGGGTCTAACAGTCCCACACTCAAAGGGTTAATGGCCCTCACCTCCCTGATGTCCTGCCAGGGCAGGGACTTCCACAGGCTTGGTTGTTACCCATGATCCCAAACCATATCTCTTACCCAGGGAAAGTGCTCTCTGGCTGGCAGAACTGATGGCATGTACCCTGGTGAATTCCACAATCAGCCTGCCAGGCTCAACATCAAGCCATGCCCAGCAACTGGCATTACAGCCTGGCTAGGGCTTTAACAAACTCCCCTACAGTGACTATTAAGCTCGACCACAGCTATTTAGAGAAATCCCAGCAGGCAATGGGTGTGGCCATCTGGTCTCATTTGCTGTCAGGATTATCTGGTCCCACTAGGTCTCAGGCCATCTAGTCCTACTAGCCCGCAGCGACATCTGGTCCCACCAGTCATCAGGGCTATCTAGTCATACCATCTCTCAGAGACATCTTGTCCCACCAGGACTCAGAGATATCTGGTCAAACTTTCTCCCAGAGACTTCAGTTCCCACCAGGATTCCCCAGTACTCAGTGCTCTCAGCCTCGGACACCTGCTGGCATGCACCCTGAAACTTCCAGGGTTTGCTGTTAACACTTCCCTTGGGTCTAGAACTCCCAGACACCCAGGGGTAATGGCCCTCACCTCCCTGATGGCCTGCCAGGGCAGGGACTTCCACAGGCTTGGTTGTTACCCAGGGCACCAAAGCATATGTCTTACCCAGGGAAAGTGCTCTCTGGCTGGGGAGGAATGATACTCCCACCCTCTAAAACTTCCAGGGCCTGCTGTTAAGACTTCCCTTGGGCCAGCACTCCCAGGCACACAGGGATAATGGCCCTCACCTCCCTGATGCCCTGCCAGGGCAGGAACTTCCACAGGCTTATTTGTTACCTAGGGACCCAAAGCATATTTCTTACCCAGGGAAGGTGATTCCAAGCCTGGGGACTCCTGCTGGCATTTCCCCCTAAAACTTTCAGGGCCTGCTTTGGCCATTTCTCTATAGCTAGGAGTCCCAAACTCACAGGAGTGATGGCACTGACCTCCCTGATGCCCCTCCCCCCTAGTTGGAGACTTTCATCAGCTTAGTTATTACCCATGGGCCAAAAGTATGTATCTTACTTTCTTTCTTTTTTCCACAGATTCACATCATTCACCCTGAGGGTAGACATGAGCTTGCATCACACATGAGCCACTGAGGCACAACAGCAGATGAATACTATCACCTGATAGGCAGCAAAGAGGAGAGCATCAGAGTGAGCCGACAATTATGCCAGTTAACCACAAAGGCCCCATGCACCACCATAAGCTCACATGCAGGTGCTCCATCACAGACTCTAGAGAGCAGTTCAATCACCATGGATGAACCAGGAAAAGGGTCATCTCTTTCACCAGGTACCTGCATTGCAACAAGAACAAGAAGGGGACTTAGCTCACAGGACATCCACAGAAGCCAAGAGATGATGGAGACACACACTCCACCTATAAGGTCCCCACATTGCCAGCAATCCTTTACTGAAAACAGCAACTAGCAATCAAATCTGCATTCACAAGCCACCTTACACAAGGCCAGATCAAGACAACTGGTGTTAGGTGCATGCTTCAGATGGACACCTCCCTCCTGGGTGCCTTCCCCCGTCCAGTCAAACCAAAGATTTGCCAAGGAATGTGATGCAAAGAGTATGGAGTTTGATTCGTAGTCATGCCAGAATGAAATCCAGCCAATGATTTCAGCTGTATTACACTTAAAAAACTAAAGTGTTGAAATTATTAAATCTGTCAGGCTTCTTACATCTAGGGGGCCCCTACTGCACCACACTTCCCACTGAAACCTCCAGGCCTTGGGTGAATTTCTTGCTGGGGATACCCCCAACAACCATATCAGGGACCAGGGTGTGGGTCAGATGCCTTTCCACATCCCATCTCCTGCCTGAGGGAACCTGCATTCACACAGCTGGTTTCCAGGGCCGAACAGAGCAGAAAAGCAGCTCCTCAGGGGTCAGATGCCCTTCCCCATCCCATCTCCTGCCTGAGGGAACCTGCATTCACACAGCCGGTTTCCAGGGCCGAACGAGCAGAAAAGCAGCTCCTCAGGGGTCAGATGCCCTTACCTGTCCCATCTCCTGCCCGAGGGAACCAGCATTCGCACAGCAGGTTTCCAGGGCCGAACACTCATGCAGCTCACCCAGTTACCAAAATTCAAATAAATAAATAAAGCCAGACTAGAAGTGGGAGAGTTGGATGAAGGAGTGGAGGAAGTCTGCATGCTATGAATTGACTAGTTTCTCCTGGAGCTTCATAAGACAAAGGAGGAGGGAGAGAGGGTGGAAGTTGCCAGGAGAGGAGAGCTCACCCCCTTTGAGGAGGTGGAGAACCTTGGCAATCTTCCAAGACTGAGGGACAGTGCAAAGGGTGAAGGAGAGATTTAGGAGGTAAGTAAGGGGGAGATTATGGCAGGAGCTGACAGATGGGGAAGTTTAGGGTCCAAGTCATCTGGGCTAGATTTGGAACGGTTGAGTGAAAAAAGGGCAAACAGGGACTACTGGGGAGTGTTAGGGGAATCAAACCCCAGAGAGGGTGAGGTAAGGAGGATGAAGAAGGAGAGGGGGAGAGGAATGGTGCCATGAATTGGGAGGAAGGGGACAGCACAAGTGGCAAAAATTAATTGAGGTCAGCAACAACAGAGGGAAGGTCAGGCACTGTTGAGTAATTAACCATGAGGACAGGGGAAGAGGACTGGGCTGGGGGGCAGTCAAACAGTGAATGAATCACCTTCCAGAATTTGGCTGGGGAATTAAGATTATTCTGGAGGTTGGCCTTGAAGTAGAAGGATTTGACAGTACAAATGGCTTTGTGCAAGAGTTCCTAAGCACCTTGTAGGAGAAGAGGTCCAGCAAGAAACAAGCTAGGCTTGGTCATGGGTCTTGCATAAGTCAATGAGACTGAAGGTGATCCGGGGTGGTGAAAAGATTTAACTCTGGATTTCCTGATATGGGTTTGCTTGTCCCAGACAGAAGTAAATATTGAATGGAAGAGGGAAGAGGGCCATATCAATTTCTGGGGCATTGAGCATGGGGTACCTGTCAGTTGCAACCAGGTTCTCAGTACAGCTTCTTTGTTCAGTGACCAATGGGACATGGATCAGATGTACTTTTGGGAGGAGGGAGAGAGCTGGAGTTTTCTGACACAAAATGCCATGCAGTGTTATCTGGCAATATATCTGCTGCAAGAATGTGGTGGAGGTGTGAGGCAAGAACCTAGTTCAGTAGGGTAAAGTTTGATGAGTAGGGATTGACTCAGCTAGGTTCTGTGATGAGCTGTGAAAGGTTGAAGGACTCAGTCCTGTGGGTGGTTGGTCTGGAGGTCAGGGAAAGCCAGGGATGTCATTTAGGGGTTGCCAGGGATCACAAAAGCAACCCCTATGCATTTTGTGACCCCTATATTCTGCTTGTGATCCTTGTACTAGCAGGTTGTGCTGGACTGGTTTCTGGCTAACATTTCTTCCTCATTTTTTTCATTAGTGCACTGTGGTTTCCATGCAGCTTACATTTCTTCCTCTGTGTCTGTCGTCACCTCCGATGACAGCTCACTGGTCCACACATAATGCACATTAAGTCCTGCCCACTCTGTCCTCCACCCCACCCTGTGCCTTACCGTTACAGGCCTTTTAGTGCCAGAACCATTCTGTACATGCACAGATAGTGAGCCCCACTGGCTGTGACACGTTCTGAGGTGCCCATGATGATCTGAAAATGGGCGAGTTACAGAAACAGTAAGGAGCTGGAGTCAATCAAACCCTGGCTAGCTGAATGGAAATTCATGCATGACATTCAAAACTTAGGGTCATCAGCCTCAGCCTTCCAGCCAGCCTGACTGTTGAGAGACTGGCACGATCAGCGCTTTGAATCATTTTGGAGTCAAGCACATTGTGCAGGCAAAGAGGAGCTGCTTGGGAATGCAGGGTCCTCCGAGTATTGATTTGAGCTATAGACTTGCCTCCTGGCTCTTGTTTGCCATTTGTGTGGTGCAACAGGGATAGGGTAAGAAGCCCCGTGGTAGCTAGCCTGAGGAGGAAGAGGAAGCTGGCTCCTCAGGTAAGCATCAGTTTCTGAAATATTCATAGTGGGAAAAAATTGCTATTATGCTGTAAACTGGTTACTTTGCAGCTTCTATTGTTTTACCAGCACTCAGAAGTGGAGGGGTAAATGCCCAGACAGGCTTTCTGGAAAAATATAAAGAAACACAGAGATGGTGGGGTAAGAACACTATGAACATTTAACACGGTTTCTGCTGAGGGGCCTTTTGTGTTGTGTAACTAAGGTAAGGGGTTTGTAAAGCAGGGATAGTTATCACTTGGTTCTATGAGCGGTGATCAACAGTGCTGCAGATTAAAGTAGTGATTTGCAGGGGAAACTGAACCATGATCTAAGTTCTTAAAATAGTGTTGTGGTCCTGTGGTAACTGTTTTTTGTGCAGCTGGTTGAAGTTGAGTTCATTGCTTAGTGGAGACTCTGTGAGCTGAGCTGCCATAGTCCAAGGAGAAGGTTTTGCTGTACAATGATGCTGAATGCAGCTAAAGCCAAATTAGTAGAGAATTCCTTAACAAAAAAATAAAACAAAGAAAACTACACTTTTGTGCCCTTTTGAATACCACAAGGGGAGTGTGGATGATATGAGCTAGCCGCAAACAAGGGATTTAAATTCACAGGAAACACCCTGGGTAGTAGCACTGAGAAATTATCGAGTATGTGCCTAGAATGGATTTCTCCAATATTATAGGGTTTTCACATGGAAACTTTTGTGCTGTGGTAATTTAGGTCAGAGGGTTGTGCAGCTGGGACAGAGCTATATTCAGTTTTGGGAACAGAGATAAACAGTGCTGCAACCCTTACTAAAAAAATGCAAGGTTTATGACTAACCTTGCATGATTTGTAAGAATAATATAGGAGTTCTTCGCATTACTATGCAAGAATTTTGCTGCATGAATAAATGCAAGTTTATTGCAAAAACAAACCTGTTTTTGAAGGATCACAGTGTAAGTTTTAACACTAGTCAAGAAATCTGTAAGTTTAAAATGCATCATTGTACAAAATAATAGTACATTCTGTTTCATGATCTCTGTAAGCACATGCGTTTTGTCTTGCACTATTCTTTCAACTGTCAAAGGAGATGGGAACTACCTACATAACTAAGCAACAGCACTGACATAGTGCCAGTGGGTGGCTGAATCCAGAATGACCTGTTGCAGTGAAAAGCAACAAGGTAATTAAACAGAAGTGCATATTACAGAGAGGATTTTGTGTTTGTACCTTTTATTCTATTTTAGATTTTCCCTTTCTCTTATTAATATTCCCTTATGCCCCCTTTTGAGCCTGCCTTCGCAGTCTTTTAGATTTGAAATAATAAAAAGAGTTCTTTAAATATTGCTGTGCTCAAGTTTTCTTCAATATTCTCAGCTGTTTTTGAACATAACCATAGTTTAAAATAACTTTTCTGGTGTGCAGTAGCATGTCACAGTCACTAGGACAATGCCTTTCCAAAATAGCTGAAAATATTAATAAAAAACCTAATGATAGATTAAAATGAATGTGATTTTAATGTTTTCAAATCTAAAATAATGTTGTAACAGACATAAAACAGGGAGCACTACTTACCATTGTTGTCACTTATCGCCTCATTTCATTTTGTCTGTACAGTGACAAAAAGATACCACCAACTCAGGTCTGAGGGTTAATATGAATTTTTTTCTAGTGCATAAAGCAGACCATTACTAGGACACTTGTAAATCAATATCTTGCTTATAGCGAGCAATGATTATTGTGTTAAAACACATCAAATTACTTGGCTCTGTCTTCAAACTGTGGGGGTATTTGTTTTTTTTT
Source organism: Neoceratodus forsteri (assembly GCA_016271365.2). NCBI lineage: Eukaryota > Metazoa > Chordata > Ceratodontiformes > Ceratodontidae > Neoceratodus > Neoceratodus forsteri. The sequence goes on along the minus strand of CM028135.1, from coordinate 213,549,841 downwards.
TAGTGCATTGTTGCTGCACTTTTTTGTTGTTTTTGCCCCTGAAACTGAGCCTAAAATGCATCAACATGCACCATGCCACACTTTACATTTTCAAAATCTCCTAGAGAAGTTAAGTTTAATGGGAGCTATGACCTGCGAATGGGCTGTGATTGCTGGAGACCAGTTGGGATCTTTGGAGACCTAGGCAGGGACTATCTGAGCAGAATGGATGGGTCCAGTGGTCATTTTCTGTGTGTGTGTGTGTGTGTCTCTCTCTCTCTATCAACAAATTATATATCTCTGTCACTGTAGATTCCTAGTACTTAATAATGGTAATCAGTTATCGGGGGAGGTGGGGGTCCACTAGACAACATTGATTTAACTGAAATCAGCCACATGGGTGATTGGGGGAGGTGGGACAGACCCTGTGAAGTGGGCTAGGTTCAACTTATTTAGTATTGGGAAGGGTAACATAGTAGAAAAATCTGTTTCAAATGACCCCCAAAATGCACCAGAATGCATCAAATTTAAAAGTTCTGGGGCCTAGGGTGCCTCAGTCCCCCAGCCTGTAGTTTCTCTTGCATCCCCATGATTTCAGTGAAATGATACCCCTGGGGAAAGCCAATTAATGTTGAAGTCACCCAAGAGGATAAGCTCACCAGCAGAGGAGTGTGAGGAGAGAGGAGAGAGTGAGTCCATCAGAGAAGAGGGGGAAATTCTTGGAGAGGCATAGAAAATGCCAATAAAAATAGATAGTGAGGAGGGAAAGGAATATATATATATTTTCAACATCATTACATCTCTGAACTATGCTGCAAAATTTACATTTGTCACATGGATAAGTACCTTTAGGTGATGGCAGTAACCATGTTGTTGTTTTCTTAAAAATCATTTTTTTGAAAACTTTGGGCCGGATATTCAGAAGGGTTGTGCCCTGGCGTGATATTCAAAGGGTGATTGAGCCTTGCAAAAATCCCAATGTGCCAGAGCTTCTCAGTAATGTATGCAGCGCAGGTGGGGGGTTGCCCATGCATACTCTGCACATCCCGATATTCAGCCCGGGATGTGCTGAGCCCATGCATGTGCAACCACTACCTGCGCTGCACACAGGTGAGCCCAAAAAAAAAGGAGCAAAATCTGGCCACCCACAGGTGAGCTGCCATATTGTAGGGTAAAACACGGCAGCTGCCACCTGTGGGTGGCCACCCGAGCTTCGGCTGCATCTTCCTGGTGGTGCCCCCCATGCCCGATCATGGGCATATATAGAATAATAATAATCCTATATCCCTGGTGGTCCAGAGGATTGTTTGCAGCCTGATCACAGACATAAATATGTTTCAAAATGTTAACACTCTCCCTGGTGGTTCAGTGGATCGCTCGCAGCCCGATCTCGGGCATAAGTATGTTTCAAAATGTTAACACTCTCCCTGGTGGTCCAGTGGACTGCTCCACAGCCTGATCGCAGATAGGTGTGTTAAAATATGTTAACTCTCCCCTGGTGGTCCAGCAGACTGTTCGCAGCCCAATCGCGGGCATTTGAAGTAGAATAAAAGCCCTATATCCCTGGTGGTCCAGTGGACCACTTGCAGACAGATCATGGGCATTTCTTATAAAAAATTACACCCCAATCCAACCCTGGTGGTCCAGCGGTACCCCCTTCCCCACCCGCCACTGAGCCCCACTGCCCCACTCCCCCCCAGTCAGTGGTGGGCAGCAGCACCCCACTCACTTGCCACCCTGCTGCCCACTGACTGACATCATACGGTAGGGCTGTACACCCATTAGTCCACAGTGTGAGCCAATGGGCATGCAGTCTGTACCATGCTACACAGTCAGATATGTGAATGGATCCATTCACATATCTGAGACTATATTCTGATGCAGGCTGCACTCATGCTGGCTCACGCTGTGGACCAATGAGCGACAGCCCTACCATACAATGTCAGTCGGGGGTGGCAGGCACAAAGTGGATGGGGAGCTGCCGCCACCGCTGACCGGGGAGCGGGCAGTGGGGCTCAGTGGGCGGTGTGGGGAAGGGGGTAACACTGACCTCCAGGGCTGGATTGGGGTGTCATTTTATAACAAATACCCCTAATTGGGCTGCAGGTGGTCCACTGGCCCACCAGGGAGAGAGTTAACTATTTTTAGATATACTTATGCCCACGATTGGGCTGTAAATGGTCCACTGGACCACCAGGGATATTGGACGTGTTCTGCACTCTACACATGCCCGCGATCGGGCATTGGGGCACTTTGCCGTGATGTGCAGGGGGCATCAGTCCCCAACGGCTGCTGCCTGGCAGGGTGCCAGGTGCAAGTCACCAGTGATCGGCACACCTGCATGCTAATGGGATCATAATGACATGTAAATGGCCCCATTTGTGCTTTGCATACTTTATGGCCCCATTTTCATCTGCAATTTTGAATATCACGGTTGTTGAAACTAGTGCAATGGAACTTGCGCTAGCGCATCCCTCTGCTCCACTCTGGCTACTTGCACTGGCACAATGTCACTGTGCCATGTGCACTGCGGGTGGCCAAGGTGCGATATTCAACATTGCTGTACCATGGCACAGCTCTGTTGAACATCACCCTGTCAATGCCCCTGCGCAGCCCAGTTGCACTGTGCCCAGGCTTGCGCCACAGCCTGGCACAGTCTGAATATCCAGCCCTTTGTGTTATCCTATCACCAACAGCGGTGCCCCTTTTAGGTACAAACCAGAGTTTTGCCTGGGTGCATGGTCTCAAATCAGGATTTGACTTCAGTGGGTCCCAATGTTTTTCTATGATCTGCTGGATTTCCTTTGAGAAAGCAGAATAAGTTGTTACAAAGTTTAACACGTTATTATTTTCTACATTCATGTCAGATCTTTGTGATGTATTTGCACCATTTCCCACTACCGAAGTCTCCATTCTTCCCTTCCCTCCCAGGCTCTCCTCTGTTGTTCGTTTCCCCTTCTCAATGGCAAATTGAGGACACCTTCTATCACAGAGTCTTTGTGTTAATTCTTCACTCCTATCCCCATAATCAGTATTCATGGCACAGATTATTTTTGTCCTGACAAATTGGCTCCCCAGTATATTAACTTGGCTGTGGTAGGGGTGATGAGAACACATCAACTCTATAGGCAATTTGCCCCATGAAAGTTCATTCACTCTCTATCACTGAAATGGATTACCGCAGCAAGATTTTATTCATTTTTTAACCCCCTAAATTAATACCTCACCTTACCTTACACTGGGAAACATTCACTTTCCTGTAACAGTTCCCGAGATCTGAAGGGAGCAAACTGTTGCAGGGGGAGTAGCTAATAACAAATTGTCGTGTAGCCAGGGGCGACAGCTATTAAAGTGTAAAAAAGAGGTAAGGTCTGTTTTCTTGGTAAACAAGTCAAATCTTAGTCCCCCTGTCCCATGCTTTGACTGTCTTACACCCACAAAAGTGATTGTTTAAACACTAAATTTTTTTGTCCTCTACCTCTTCAGTGTTTTACTTTAGAAATCACTCTACCTTGGTGTTTCTTCACACCCTTACAGAAATGCAAGTGTGCAGCATGTGTGCAGCATGCATGCCGCATGCTTAATAAGCATGCAGCACACACAAGGTAAGCTTCTACAGTATAAGACCTCTCACCAGTTCTTCCTCACGCCTGCAAAAACTGAAAGATAAAGGTCTGTCAGGTGAGAGTAGATTTATTTATTTTTTTTATTTAGTTGTTTAACCAGGTATAGCACACTAAGCTGAAAGCTTTTTTACAGGAGCAACCTGGGAGCACAAGGAGGTTAAGTGACTTGCTCAGGGTCACACAGTATGCAAGTGTAAGCTGTGGGATTCAAACCCAGGTCTGGTCTGCTGGATGTCACCAGATTTGCAGCTCAGAGCCTTAGACCACTGCGCTATACTGCCTCCTATTTTGGAGGTATCATGTCACAACAGCGACAGGAATACAGCAAACACCATCACAGTGAAATTTTTGGCAGTTTGCTGTGATGGTCCACTAGGTTCCCAATGCTGCTGCCTCCTGGGTGTTCGTCCCCTTCCCGAACCGACTCTGACTCGGAGTTGGTAATCATAAGTGTGGGGGGTGTGAGGGGCAGAGCATCCTTCATGGGGGTGTGGGAGGCAAAGCCCCCCACAGAAAACACACTTTTCTCCAGCGATGGCACAACACCAATTGATGGTGTTGTGCTTGTTGTGCCATTGCTGTACTGATGGTCGATGAATTCCATGTTGCCACAGAATGGTGGAACCGATTTTAGAGATGTGGACAAATCAGTGAAGATCTCTCTCATATGCAGTGGTTAAACTTGAAATATTTACATGGGGGAACTCTCATTCAAGATTTCCAGGTGATGGAACTGTCATTTCAAGGTGATGGAACTCTGCTATATTAGTCAGTGGAGAAAGCTGACAGAGGTGGTGGAACTGTCATACAGTTTTTTAAGAGGTGGTGGAATTGAGTTCCTGTGGGCTCCTGCCCAATTTAACCCCTGCTCATATGCTATGGGGCAACCCAAGGTTGAAACGTTTATGGTTATCCATTAGACAGTCCTGTGAATAAGGTACAGGTGAAAAACTATCCCTCTTTCCCCTCAATATGTATTCTTGGATTTGACTCCAGTATGTTTAATTTGTCTAGTACACACAAATCCTGGGTTTCTTTAACAGATCTCAGTCTGAAGAGACTCATATTAAGACATTGGAAATCTTCTAACCTTCCATCCTTACAAGACTGGTATAATAAATGAGTTGTATTGCTAGCAATGAAAGAATCAGTCATGTTGCCTTAGGCAGATTAGGTCACTTCAAAAAGAATGGCTTCCTTTGTGATAGTTGTTAGATAGGTAACGATCTGTTAAATCTCATCCATAGCTCAGCAATTATTTTATTATTGCAAATCCTTCTACAAGAAAGAATGTTATGTTTTCAGTTTTCTTATCTGTTATGTAATGTGTTTCTCTTTTGAATATTTTTTCTTGAATAACCTGACGAATGTTATGTTAAGAATGAATTCACACTATTCATGGAAGCCATGTACAAGTATTCTATCTGTTTTAAGTCTCATGACAGTAGGGATTAGTTATGACTCCATGGTCGGCACTAGTGAATGGTCAGGGCCCCACAATACCTGTAGAACCTCAGCCATATGTCTGGTAAACCTCTGTGGTAGAACTGATTTACTTTTTCCTGTCCTGTGATTACCATACTGTAGAAAGGTGATGGTGTTGGGGGGGCAAAGTAGGGGCAGGATACAGGCTGTACGGAAAATGATGGCTTTTTAACTAGAATTCACATAAAATGGTAAGATCCACTGTTGTACAGTGTATGTGGTCTGTAGCTCAAAGCAACATTTTGTAGCCAATTCTGTGGCTGCAGAATCACTGAATTCCATATCTTGGGGTAAAATTGACTAAAGCACATTATTAGAGAAACCTTCAGATGGATATTTCACTTGTGCTTCTCATACGCTTGCAGCATGCAGGCAGAGCTGTATAATGTTGGTGAGACACCTAACTCAGATTCAGATAGTCACTGCGCTGCACTGAGGATGTCAAACAGGATGAAACAGGTGTCTGCAGCTTGTTGCTCTTGGGCTTAGCCCAACTAGCCCATCTGGTTTACACTAGGATTTGCATACCCATGAAGTTCTGGGCTGGATTTTAGGTTTCTGAGTGCAGAGGAGCCCACTTAGAAGAACATTGGATATAAGAACATCTCATTTATATAAGAACAGTTTTTGAATGTCCTGATTTTTGCCCATTATTTTCAGTGGCAGTGAAGTCCATTTATAAGAACAGTCAACCCATTTATAAGAACAGGTTTTTCTTTCCATAGATGGTCATTATGACTGCTGAGTGAGCTAAGCCTGGGCTGAATCATGATTTAGTTTCCTCATTAACAGTCACTTAAGGAGTGAATGGGTGTGCAAAAGATACCCTATTAGGTGTGACATTGAATACATTTTTCAACAATACTCAAATTACATGAGCAACAGCACTTTTTTAGACTTCTTTATTAGCAATTTGACACAGAATACAGGTCTTGTACAGTCAGTATATCCCCCAATGATACAATCCTCGTGACATTTTTCCAAATATCACTCCATATTATAACTTTTAACATGGAATAAGGACATACCTTTATATTATCTTTTACTCTATAAAGATTTGTTCAAGACCTGTAATATTACAGACAGATCTCAAAGAAAAACATTAACAAACTGAACAAACAAACCTACGTTTCAAGGCTAGCTGTCGCAACCCCACCCCACTCTCAAATATATCGACCTCTATAAATATACCACCATGGTTGGATTGCTAGTGGCTGCATTAGACCAGCCACTGGGGACTGACTACCAGTGAGGGTTTGGATCCCAGTGCCAGCAGTGGGTTTCGGAGAGAGGGAGACAGGAGCATACCTCTGGGGATGGACTCCAAGTAGCACATAAACAGAAAAAGCACAGAAAATGAAAGCCAACACTGGGATGGGCTCCTAGTGGTGCTTACAAAAACACAAGAGAAGATGGACACTGGGGATTAGCTCCTGGTGTCAGCATTAAAAAAAAAGTGAAAGCTGACACCACTGTGTTTCTGTTTTGGTAAATCCTAGGGAGTACTTTCCAAATTTCATATTCTTGTGAAAGGCGGCCAAGACAGAAGCAGCCAAAATTATGGTTTTGTATGGAAATACCTTCTTTAACCTTGACTATAGTGCAATGCTGTGCTACTAAATTAACAAAGGGAAGTTTTCCTATAACTAAACTCTCTGGTATCATGATGGTTGAATCATATTTTTTTAAGCTAATCAGGAGATTTGATTGGCTGTTCCCCAACCTTTGGTTTATTTAAGTAATAGTGGGATACCATGTACTATCAGGGTATTGAAAAAAATATGAAAGACATTCAACTCACCTTTAGGTAAAACCACGGATCTTATTTACATAATGGGGGGTGAGATACTAACAACAACAAAAATGGAAAGGGACCTGAGGGTAGTCATCTCAGATGACCTAAAGGTGGGCAAGCAATGTGAGAGGGCAGCAAGGAGGGCTGGGGGGATACTGGGATGCATAGGGAGAGGCATCACCAGTAGAAAAACGGAAGTTATTATCCTTCTGTACAGACAGCTGGTGAGACCCCATCTGGAGTACTGCATGCAGGTCTGGAGACCCAATCTCCGCAAAGACATAGACAGGATGGAAGCTGTCCAGAGGAGGGCAACTAAAATGGTGCAGGGTCTGCACCAGAAGACATTGAAGAGAGACTTAAGGAGCTTAATATGTATAGCCTCGAGGAAAGGAGGGAGAGGGGGGATATGACAGAAACTTTCAGGTACCTCAAGGGAATCAACAAAGTCCAAGAGGGTAGCATCTTTCAAAAAGATGTGCAAGAACAAGGGCACAATTTGAAGATAGAGGGGGCGGCTCAGAGGTAATTTAAGAAGTATTTTTTCAGAGAGGGTTGTGGATGTATGGAACGGTCTTCCGGAGGAGGTTGTGGAGTCAAAAACAGTGGTGGAATTCAAGCATGCATGGGACAGTCATAAGGAAATTCTAGGGGGTTGGGGGTAGGAAGAAGTAGGCTGCTGGTTAACTAGGATCTGCAGCTTATGCATCAGGTAGGGAAATGAGCAGACTGGGTGGGCCAAGTGGTCCTTATCTGCCATCAAATTCTATGTTTCTATGTTTCTATATTATCTCCTATATTCAGTCTATATCACCTACCGGAATAAACTTTGAATACCGTCTAACACTTGTCATTACTCACAGCTTGAGATCAGGAGAATGAATGACTGAAGTTCAAAACTTAATGTTTAACCCAAATTTTGATAAACTTTATAGAAGAGCCACAGTCTGATAATTTAAGTAATCAGTACCCTAATAATAAAGAAAAAGAGGGTGAAAGAAGTGACAAAGATGAAAAAAGTAAAAAGGGGAGCTCCTCCGGGAGACTAGGAGGGAAGTTCTGTTTGATGTTAGTCCCACCATGTCTGCCTATTGGTATAAACCCTCTGCCTATGTTGTAATGTATAAGTGATACGTTCCATGGTTTATATTTGCTGAACAATCTGTACCCACTCCTGCACCGGTGGGGGAACCCTCTGAAGCCCACCACCTAGTAATAGCCTTCAGAGCAGCTATTATTAATATCCCCATAAATATTAGCCTCTCTGCCTGCAAGGTCTCCGTGAAATCTTCAATATGATGTTCTCTGGGTCCACTTGTTAGGGCAAAATAAAATACCCTTCAAATGCTCTGTCACCCCACCCAAAATGCGGACAAGGTTAAACACTTACAAAAAATGTGTGCCTGTGTTGCAGTAGTCTCCCCACACTGCCTCCAGCAAACTGCTGTCTGGCCTGGGTTCCATTTCACCTGTACTGCTGGCACCATGAAATATCGAATCCTCACCCTCCAGCCAAATTCCTGCCAGTCTGGGGAGGAGGAGGTTTGCCACGTGGCCTCCCATACTCTCTCCCAGTCTCTCAGATCTAATTGAATACCTAAGTCTGCCTCCCATCTAGTCTTAACATGTTTAATGGTAACACCCTGATCCCTAAGATAATTAGTATATAATAGGAAAATTGCACCCTTACCATGTGGAGTTTGCCAAATTGCCTCAGATGGTGTATGTATGTGGGGGGGGGGGGATCAGGATACATCTCTATATTGGAAGGTTTATTATACTGTGCCTGGGTAAAATTCCATAGTTGAAAATAATGAAACCTATGCCCTGGAATTAGGTTGTGCCTTTGTGCCAATACCTCAAATGGCAATATCACAGTGTCTTGCAAAAGTTGCCAAGGGGAGTGAAAGGCCAGACATTTTTGTTGTTTAAACCAAGGGTTCATTCTCGCAGATGGAAACAAATTATCCCAGGCCCACCACCTATAAAGCCATAAAAAGTGCACAGTATAATCCTAAATTATTCCCCGCCTCCAACCTTCTAGGGCAGTAACCACCCCTCTGAGTCTAGTCACCTTCTTCCCATAAACCTGAGTTCCTAATTAGGGCAACTCTTGCAACAGGGAGTCAAGGGGCGATGGAAGTTCTATAACTTTCCAATGAGCAGTAAATCCCGGGTTCTGCCATAACAATACTATGTTCATTTGGGCTATGACCCAATACCCAAAGAGGTAAGGTAAAGCTAAGCCTCCCTGTGCCCTGGGCAGGAGGGAGCAGTAAAAACAACCATAGTTTATAATCTGAGTTTAACTCCTTGGTCAAGGTGGAATAATTATCTGTAAAGAGGGATGTGGTAGATTGCCCGAGGTATACCCCCAAATACTTCATTTTGGAAAGATCCCACCACATGGGATACTTACGTTGTAACTCCCTGGGGATAGCAAAAGAAAAAGTAAAAACCTCCATTTTAGTCATATTTAACTTATACCCAGAAATTGTAGAAAATGTCTGAGTTTGTTCAAAAAACGCTGGTAGGGAGGAGATAGAATCCCCCCCCCCCAAAAAAAGCAAAAAGTCATCTTCATAAAGTCCTAATGTATGGACCACACCCCCAACTCAACTCCCTCATTTTTCAGGTTTAGCCTAATACTTTGAGCTAAGGACTCAATATACAGGGCAAAAAGAAGGGGAAAGAGGGGGCAGCCCTTTCCAGTGCCCCTTTCCAACTTAAAAGGTGACGCCATACACCCATTAGTCCTAACATAGCCCATGGGGGAAGCATTTAACTTCTGAATAAGCTGGAGGAAATGGTCAACAAATCCAAAGCTGGCTAAAACTGCCTGAAGATAAGGCCAAAGGACCTTACCAAAGGCCTTCTCAGCATTAGTAAAGTGGGTTTTTCAGAACTGGTTAAGTGGTCAATGATATGAACTGCTCTACATATATTGTCCTGGGCTTGATGCTCTGGTACAATACCAGTTTGATCTATGTCATTAGTTCTCAGACATTGTCATAGTGAGCCTCACTCAAGTCATGGAAATGATCTTCTGCCTCCCCCAAACATTGAAACAATCTTGGGCCTTCCTGAAGAAAAATAGTATCCTTCAACAGTGCATCAGGAATGAAGTGAAACTCCTTTGAGTAGCAAGTTTTCATTTTATTCAGCTTATTGAAGCCCCCCTCAGCCACCCTACTTGCTCTGCTACTTTCTTGAACCGTTGTTACCCTTGTTTAATGTCTTCGGGGTCAGACTGCATTCTCTGTCTGTTTTCCCTTTTCTGGAATAACATTCCTACCACCTTTGCCTCTTTCCCTCTTACCCTGCTCTAAAGCAACTTCTCAGGGGTCCTTTTTCCAGTGTTGCTCTTAGTACAGTACCTCTCTGCTTAACCCTTGCATTTGGGCTGTTTTCATACCAGTCTTATTGGTCAACTGTTACCTTTCATTATTTGTTCAGTATTCCTATTTGTTTGTACTATTGTTCATTTTGTATTGCTTGACTGGTTTGGAGTTACTTTTGAATGATATTCACTCCCTATCCTTCCTCGGTACACCTTTTAAATGAACCTTGACGAGTGTAGCTTCTGGTCATTGATCTGTAAATAAATACATAAATCCACCTGGTATTATCCTTTTTCAGGCAAAATATCTGAAACTCAAACTTTAAATATAGTTCTTTTCAGACTTGCTTGAGCCTCCCTGGAACAGGTTGGGGCCTCCCCAGTGAGGCTGGCCTCACCATTTGAGAAACCCTGATCTATGTGTATGAGTCTTGGTGTTAACTTTTCCAGCCTTCTAGTTAAAATATCCATTAATAACTTGTAATCAATGTTAAGAATGGAAATTGACCTGTAAGATGTACAATTAGTTGGATCTTTGACCGGCTTCAGAAGTACCGACACAATTGCTTGCGCCCACGAGGGTGCTATTACCCTTCCAGTATCCATAACTGACTTACAAACCTGATTCAATATTGGCATGTCAGGGTCCTGGAAGAGCTTATAAAAGTCTCCATGGAGCCCATCTGTCGCCGGGCACTTACCAGTTTTCAATCTAGCTATCTCAGTGCTAATTTCATTCTCCCTAATAGGAGCTGTCAACATCTGATTTTCCTCCTGAAACAGATTTGGCAGCTGTAAGGGGGCAATAAAGTAATTACAATAGTATCTGGAGGGGAGTCCATCCTATGTGGCTCCACATAATAGTCTTTAAAGGCTAATGCTATGTGTGAAGTAGAAGAGTAAGCCACTTTGGTATGCGGGTGAATGATGTTCGTAATCGTGGCATTGACTTTCCATTGCAGAACTCGATTAGCCAATAAGCGAAGAGCAGGAGGTCCCCTCTCAAAATAATGTTATCACAGAAAAAGAAAATTCTACTCAACCTGATAATCCAACAGCGCATTCCCAAGTCTTTTTTAAAACAGAGAAGTTCCAATTCACGGGACGTCTCAAACCTAATTTTCTGCTGAGATTCTAAAGCATTTATTTTGTTTTGTTTTGCAGTTTTATTTTCTCACTCTCCCTTTGTTTTTTCTTCTTTGTTGATATAGCAATGAATTTTCCCCTGATTATTGCCTTTACTGTGTCCCATAATATCATGGGGCAAATCCCTGAGTAGTCATTTTCCCACAAGGGTATTTTAATATCATTACAAACCTGCTTTTGAATTTCCTTTTCCTGCAACAAAGAGAGATTTAGCCTCCAAAAAATATTCTTTTTGGATTGTTCAAGATTTAAGTTTAAATATTCTGGGGCATGATCTGACATTGTTATGTCCCCTATCTCAGCCCCTCTATCTGGGACACATACTCTATCGAAATAAAAAAATAGTCCAATCTGGAATATACCTTATGTACAGTTAAATAAAAAAGTAAAATCTCTACGGTGGCCGTGTCTGTATCTCCACGTGTCCAAATAACCAAGTTCTGTAAGGAGCTTGTTTACTTTCTGTGCCACTCTGCAGTCTGACCGGGAGCAACAGCACTTTTAAAAAGCTATATTATACTACTTTTTATAATGAATTCTCTAAAAACTAGTTTGAGCCCAGTTTTATCACGTTAACCATATACTGTATTTCACAGGGATTTTCACCATTTTCAAAGAAGCCCTCTTATAAGAACATCTTGGTTGTAAGAACATTTCTTCTTGACATTTAAGGTATGCTTCTAATAGGACTCCACTGTATAGAAGCTAAACAATTTGGAGACTTGTTCTCCTTGTGTACTCCACAGACCCCACATCCTGCTCTTTTTCAGCCTACCTCACTTACATGTTACCTTCGAGCGAACTAAATGCCCACTCTAACTCAGGTTCGTGTAACAATAAACCTTTTTGCTACAGTAATAAAATTAAAGATTACTCAATTGTTTTGTTTTATTTTTTATTTATTCAAAAACTAAACTCATCTGCAACAATCTTGTTACTATTGACGTGGATGTTTTTACTTCATTGTGAAAGCTGTTATGGCAGCATCCATGTTTCCTGTCACTTCAAGTGACTCAATTATTAGTCAGAGCTACACTGGCACCACTTTAACCTCCCAGTTCCCATCTAAATTAGGAATGTTTACTTCTCCATCCGCTTTCATTATAACAAAGCCTTGAACTCTGCAAGGGTACATCATCTGGGTCAGTGACTGTCAAGGGGACATGTACAGAAGTGAGGGAGACTGGAATTGAGTCTAGGCCTTTCTCCCATTGTTCATGTGTGTCACTCTGTATGCTTTGTGGCTGTCATATACTGCTCAAAGCCTTGCTGACAGGGCATTTGCCTATTGCTGTGTTCCCACAGCACCAGTGATGTCATCTGGTTGGCAGAGGTGACCTAACTTCACTAGAGAGGAACCCCCACCTGTGTGTGCTACACACCATACCTGTACATCTACCCACCTCTGTTTTCCCTTGGCCAGCTGTCCCATTCTATGCTGTCATTGCATCCCTGGCCTTTGGTCTCCTGTCACACTGTCCATGTTGCTCACCCCACCACACACACATGCATGTCTGCATGCTCTGCTGCCCATCGGCCTGTTGTGCCCCCGTGCATCCCCCAGGTTTGCACCCTCTGTACCCTGTGTATACCTGTGCTGCTGTTGTGCTGCACTCACCCACGAGTTGGCTCCCGGTCAGGTTCCTGGACTCGAACTGGCATTGCAGGTCAGACTGGTGCCAACTGTAGGTGTCATGTGCACTCCCAGGGTGGTTGGCATACACATAGGTAATTCTCCCTGTGGTATTGCACACCACCTGGCAGTTTATTGAGTGGAAGCCTTTCTGTTGCTGTACAACTCACTGTCACCACCAGGTGGTGCTCTAAGGGCCACATGGGCACAATCTATTGCACCAAGGACACCGGCTTGCTGTGCTACCCTGTAGAAGTCCTGCTTTGCCTCTGTCCATGCCACAGCCATGCTAGGGAATCCTATGTACTCACTAGCATAGGGCAGCAGGGCATTAAGGAACTCCATGAGCACCCGACTGGGTGACTCCAGTGGGTACCCGTGGCGAACAGGCACATGGCTGCAGTGCCCTTTGTCTCCACTGCCATGGCTTCTGTGTGTGGGTGCCTGCAGCTCATCATGATGCAACTCCAAGAGCTGTCTCAGAGGTGCCCTGTTGGGTCAGAACTGACCCACAGTCTCTGTGTCTGTCAGCTGTTTGAATGTGATATGGGGATGGTACCATCTTTACTGGGCATACCGCCTATGGGCCCTCCATTGTCCTACCTGTTGTTCCCTCAGTCTTCTCACGTCAGCCATGCCACACACCTGGCCTGCTGTGACTCTGTTGCCTGCAGTCCTTTTGCGTGTTTGTGTCCCCCCATCTCTCTTGCTCACTCTCACTCTCAAGCTCTCTCTTTCACACACTGTCTCCCCCTCTCCCAGTGTAGTTCATACGCCTGACACTGGGTAGCTTGCTGATTTAGGGACTGCCTTTACAAACCTAACTTTACGAGCTCACACACATGTGTTGCACAATTCACCATTGTGCAGTCTGGTTCAGTATGCGGTTGCAAGGTATATTCTTGTACATGCCCCTATCATCTGCACTGTATCCATTATTGATGCGCAACAGCACATTCCTATTTGTACGGCGCACTCCGGTCTGCTTAATATCACACTGTCGAGCATTTCCTCCTGTGTATGGCACATCTGCCATTTGCACCATGCATCTGCTTTGAATATGAGGGCCCCTATCTGGCCAGGCCATGGTGAAATAAATGACACAGGATAGAAAATGATTCCACTGTGTGAAGCAAGGGGAATGGGGGGGTGCTCAGCCTTCCTCTTTCTCTCCTTTCTGTATTTCTAATTGCTTATGTAACCCACCTGTTGGGGGCTTATCTGTTGGCCCTTTGTGACTGCCCATTCTCTCGTTTTTCTCCTTGTGGTCCCCACATCCTGGCACAGGTCCTTAGTGTCCCTGGATCCTCTCTGCAGCCCCCACAGGATTTTGTATCCCAGAATGGGGCCAGAGGAGCTAAATTGGTGCAGGGCTGGCAATCCACACATGCACAGTAGCACACTGTGTTTTTGGCCATTCCTGGGGACTTCTGGTGGCCTCTTCTGTGGTCCCAGTCCCCCTGTTTAGCTAATCGGGGACCAGAGACACAGAGGAGGCAAAATAAGAAGTCACAGAAGTCTGTTTTTATCATATATATGAGGAACCAGTGAGCACTCTTGATCAGGGTAAACTGAAATATTCAACGGGGGCTCATGAATATTAATGAGTCAAACCTGCCTAGTGCCTGGGGGCAAGCTGATATGGCACTAGCGACAGGCAGGAGGATGAATAAAAATTAAAACTTATGGCAAGGTGTGTAAGGGTAAAGAGGGGGCTACAAAATGGTGGGGCAATGAATAAGTAAAAATGTTTATTGTGGCTGCACCCAATCTGGAAAGTGGGACATATATGGGCTGCAGTGGACTATGAACTGTTAACAACATACACCTGTTCATATACTCAAAGGCACAGCACAACGAATAGGGAGTAGAGACACTCACAAGCTTGCACACTCTAAAAAAAGAACAAAAAAAAAAGAAAAGCATCTGCAACAGGAAGGGACACAGACATGTGGGGAGTGGTGCAATGCACTGTCTGTGAAGCAGCAGTCTTCTGAGAGACATTATGGAGACTGCGTTGGTGCCCTATTTGCAGGTACCTCTCTGATCTGAGGTAGGATGTTGTTCATCTCCATAGTGACCTGGCAAGGATTCGGGAAACCTGCTCCCCTGCCCAGGGACCACCCAGGCCACCACCACTACCTCAGAGGTTGCCAAGAAAGAGGAGCTCTTGGACCATAGTGGGCTCAGGGAGGGTGAGGATGGTTGAACAGAGGTGCATTCCTCCAGTTGTGCCTCTATAATTCATTCGCCACTCTGGCGGAGCATGGTTCCTCTATGGAGGCGCCTGCAGTGGAGACCAAGGAGGATGCTCAGAACCTCCACAATAGACACCCACAGGAGGGTGGCACAGGATCCCACAGCTGCAACAATTCACAAATGCTGTTTTCTCATTCTAAGTATGACACATAGCCCCCTTATTTTATTTCATTCTCCTCACTCTGTAGACAAAACTAAAAGGAAGCCATAATAGAGGCTTTTCAGTTCCACTGTGCTGTAAGCATGAGCATGGTTCAGAACTGCAACACTCACTGACAGCATTATGAACTGCTCTCTCTGTCCTAAAAGATAAGCATTAGGGTAAGTCATTTACCACCTTTTCTCTTTGTTTATATTGTATTATTGCTTACTTTCTTCATTCTGTTTTTTCCCTCTGTATTTCCCCACATTCAAGAAATGGAATGTTTATCATGGAATGTTTACCATGGAATACAGGGATTCAAAATTCTGCTCAGTTCTACTAGCAGAATGTTCCTCTACTAACATACTTTACACACAGACAACAAAGGCCTGTTTTAGAGCCAGAGACTCAATTATCTCACTTGTCAGGGAAAGCAGAAGAGATTTCCCTGATGAGCAGGTAAAGATAGAAGGGTTTTTTTTCACTGTTAGCAAACAAACAGTTGTAATGAAAACTATAAACAATACTTAATGTTTCTAATTTGTTTATGTGTGTAAGGAGAGTATGACAATCTGATAAATGACATATAATTATTTTTTTTTATTTTATATTTAAGATAATTTTAATTTTAGGGCCCAGTTGATGGTTTCCACAATGTAAAGGTAGCAGCCATGTTTGTGGCGGAAGATCAGTTCTGGTTGTAGGAGACTGATGGAAGATAGTTCTGGTTATAGGAGTGCTGATCTGCTTATTATGTAATGTGGTTTAGGACCAGGATGACTGTGCATATACAGAGAATTAATGTATGGTCAACTGATCTGTCTTGGCCAATGAGATTTCTAGATTTTTCTTGCTATTTATTACATCTTAGTTTACCCTTTGACTGCCTTTGTGCAACCACTCTACTACACTGAAAGTGGAACAGCAGACCATTTAACAGTATGTAGTCTTCTTATCACAAATATTAAACTGCAATGACCGAAACCTGGTGTTCTCATTTAATAACTTTTCCATCCCACCCAGAATTTGAAGGCTCATCTGTTTTTCTGGACACTGCTGGCTTTTGCTGTTCTCCTAGGTTATAACTGGAGGACATAAACACTCTGCTAAAATTACACAGAAGGCAAAACCTGCTTAGATTTCTTCTGGTTTATATTTACAGTTAGCAGAAATAAAGAGAGACTCCAACTTGAAAACCATTTTTTTTTATTTTGATCAACGTTCTTTTAGATTATAATGTTTTAAAACTAGGAATACCCCAGCTGTCTTGCAACAAACATGTTGAGCGCAGTGTGAAAATCTGGGTGGAGGGGGGGATTGTCTTCCCATAGTAGTGACGGAGGGTAACTTGCAGCGCCTGTATGATTTGTTGACCCTTGATTTTTTTCTTTTGAGAACACACTAAAAATGCAAGCAATTCATTCTTATTAAGCTGGAGTAACCTTGGTTAGCATGTTTTCTTCTCCTCACAACTTAGGGGGTTGTGGTGTTCTTCAGTCAGTGACCCTCATTTCTCTTATGTATAGTAGCAATCAATAAAGCACTCCATTCTGATATTTTTCCGTATCTGCTTGCTCCAGTTCTAGTATACCCTGGTCTCCAACTCTACTGCAGCTGGGCAACCTGACTCTCTTTAAGAAATTAGCTTGGTGCCACCACTTAGGCTGCAGGTTCAAATCTGCCATGAAATTACTCTCACACTTGCAGATACAGATCTGCAGCCCACAAATCAAAACTGTGATCGATGTCCATCAGTGGGACTGAGTCCTCTTCCCAGTCTGCTGCTAGACACATGTTTCTGCAATCAGCTCTCCTCCGATACCTGCCACCACACTGAGATCGGATTCCACCTCCATGAGCACCACTGAATCTTTTCACTTCTGACTACTTCTCGCTATCAGTTCTTCCTTCCAGATTCATCTTCCAGGAATTCAGCATGCACCGTCAGCAGTCTCACAATGAAAAATTAACATGGCTGAACTAGCACACCTACACAACAGCAAATAATAACTGCTGTGAACCTAATCAAACCCGCTACTCTTGCATCAGTCTTCCCATATAATACTGGCTGGATGGAGTTATGTAACAAGAGCAAGCATGAGTCAAGATGCCATGCAGCCACTAGCTTTTCAGCTTTGTAGCGGGTGGCATCAGTTTGTTTCCTGTATGTATGCCATGCTATTATTAACATATCAGTAGCTATGCCCTTCCCTTGTGTCACTGTATAGCATAGTTAGCATTTCTGTGGCCATATGGCTGGTTTTCCTGATTTCTGCAACCAGTACTGATCTGCGGCCAGCCCTGATTTCTGCGGCCACTGCTGCAACCGCTTAGTCGCAGAAAACACGGGGCCCTGACTATGGTTCTCAAAAGAAGTGACAGGGAAGGTTAGGGAGAAAAAGATAGCATTCAGGAAGTATAAGGAAACACAGAAGGAGCAGGACAGAGAACTGTACCAGTTAAAGCAGAAGGAAGCGGTGAAGGCAGTCAGAATAGCAAAGGCCCAAACCGAGGAAAAGATAGCCAACTCAGTTAAGAAGGGACATAAAACCTTTTATATGTACATTAGAGAGCAAATAAAGACTAAGGCAGGGATACTGAGGCTGAATAAAGAGGAAGGTGGTTGGGCAGAGAGTGATAGTGAAAAAGCAGGAATACTGAATGAATACTTCTGCTCAGTATTCACAATGGAAGAGCAGGGGGAGATACCTAATCTAGTCAATAGAAGCACTCTGGGTAGGGGTTGATATTAGTCCCTTTCACAGAAGAAAGGGTTCTGAAAGAACTCTTAAACCTGAAGGTGGATAAAGTAATGGGGCCAGATGGAATTCATCCCAAATTCTAAAAGAACTAAGGGAAGAACTAGTAACACCACCGACTACCCTTTTAATAAATCATTGAGGATGGTGTGGTATCTGAGGAGGGCTAATGATTCCCCTTCACAAAAGTGGGAGCAAGACAGAGGCAGGAAGCTATAGACCTGTTAGTTTGACCTCAGAGGTAGGGAACATGATGGAATTACTTCTAAATGAAAGAATTGTTGAGTACCTTGAGGCCAGTGGGGCACAGGACCAAAGGCAGCATGGATTCAAAGAAGGAAGGTCATGTTAGACAAATCTAATTGATTTCTTTGACTGGGTAACCAAAGTAGTAGACTAGGGAGGGGCTGTGGACATGGCCTACCGTGACTTTAGCAAGGCATTTGACACAGTCCTGCACAAAAGATTATTAAACAAATTAGCCAGCCTGGGAGTGGGTCCCAGGGTAGTAACCTGGGTAAAACACTGGCTTTACAACAGGACACAGAGGGTAATAGTAATTGGAGTCCACAGTGAAGAAAGGTGGGTTACTAGTGAGGTACTGTAGGGTTCAGTACTGGGCATGTCCTTTTTAATGTCTTTATAGGTGACATTGCAGAGGGAGTGGAAGGAAAAGTATGCCTCTTTGCAGATGACACAAAGATCTGCAACAGCGTTAATATGCAAGGTGGGATGGAAAGGATGAAAAGGGACTTGGCAAGGTTGGAGGAATGGTCAAATGTATGGCAGCTTAGATTCAACTCAAAAGAAGTGCAAAGTAATGCACCTGGGAAACAAAAACCCAGAGGAAGAGTACACAAGGGGGGTGAGATACTGACAACAACAAAAATGGAAAGGGACCTGGGGTAATCATATCAGAAGACCTAAATGTGGGTCAGCAATGTGAGAAGGCAGTAAGGAGGGCTGGGGGGACACTGGGATGCATAGGGAGAGGCATCACCAGCAGAAAACAAGAAGCTGTTGGCCCTCTGTACAAACAGTTGGTAAGACCACATCTGGAGTACTGTGTACAGTTCTGGAGACCCCATCTCTGCAAAGACATAGACAGGGTGGAGGCTGTCCAGAGGAGGGCAACCAAAATGGTGCAGGGTCTGTACCAGAAGACATATGAAGAAAGACTAAAGGAGCTTAAGATGTATAACCTTGAGGAAAGGAGGGAGAGGGGGACATGATAGAAACTTTCAAATACCTCAAGGGAATCAACAAAGTCCAAAAGGGTAGCATCTTTCAGAAAAAGAGATGTGCAAGAACAAGGGGGCACAATTTGAAGATAGAGGGGAACAACACTCAGAGGTAATGTGGAGTATTTCTTCACAGACAGGGTTGTAGATGCATGGAACAGCCTTCCTGAGGAGGTTGTAGAGTCAAAAACAGTGGGGGAATTCAAGAATGCATGGGACAGACATAAGGCAATTCTAGTGGGGAGTAGGAGGAAGAAGGCTAACTAGGATCTGCAGCTTATCCGTTAGGTAGGGAAATGGGTAGACTAGGTGAACCAAACGGTCCTTATCTGCCATCACGTTTTATGTTTCTATATTTCTATGAATGGGCTGCCTGAGGACAGCTGAAACCGGCAGCAGTAATGGGAAAAAGGCTGAACAAAAATGTTAAATGTCGCAAGCATTCAACAGGGTACAGGGGCTGCTACATAGTGGTGGGGAAATATTGGATTAAATAGTACTCTGTCTGGCTGCACCAGAGGACTAAAGTTGGGACTGTGCAGGTACTCCAGTTGAACTGTTTTGCCAGTAGACATACTTGCAGTCATGTGACCACAGCACAGCCAATTAGAGGGTCAGGATTTTGGAACAGGAACACGGGACTGCTGAAAGGACTTTTGGGGGAAAAAGCTGGGGAAATACTAGGCACGGCCAATCAGGCGTCAAGGGAGCTTCTTGCATATTATTTTTTGGAACGGGCAGTGGCTTCAGCCAATGGAGAGCTGCCAGGGAACCCCTAAAACCCAGAGACTGTCTGGTTCTGAGTCAGTTCGGTGGGAACCCCTCCAGAGGGAGGGGGCCCAGCTCCTATGGAGAAGATGGGGCTGCAAGGCTGGGAAATGGTCTGCCTGGGGGTTGCCAGCCACTTGTTCCCCAAGGCCTGGATGTGCTCTTCCTCAAAGAGGAGGAATCATAGAAGCTTGACAGCAGAAAAGGACAATACCAGCCCATCTAGTCTGCCTTTCCCCTCCACCTCCCTCCCTGCCAGCTCCCACCTTCCTTGATACTCAGCCCCATATGCTTGTCCCATGCCTCTTGAATTCTTCCACTGATTTAGTCCCCACCACTCTGTCTGGTAGTCTGCTCCAGGGCTTCACCACCCTCTCCATAAAGAAATTCCCTCTCACATTGCCCTGTATATTTTTCCTTGCAGTCTGAGGCTGTGCCCTCTAGTTTTGACCCTCCTTCCTCTAAAGTAAACACTCTTCTCCCACTTTATTGAGCCACTTTACATATTTAAAAGTTTCAATCATGTCTTACCCTTTCCCTCCTTGTCTCCAGCATGTACAGCTCCAGTTCCTTACACCTCTGCTCATATAATTTACCCTGCACCATCTTGGTTGCCCTTCTCTGAACCCTCTCCAACACATCTATA
Source organism: Neoceratodus forsteri (assembly GCA_016271365.2). Taxonomy (NCBI): domain Eukaryota; kingdom Metazoa; phylum Chordata; order Ceratodontiformes; family Ceratodontidae; genus Neoceratodus; species Neoceratodus forsteri. Next base: position 213,529,022 of record CM028135.1, on the reverse strand, counting down.
GTCTTGTGGAGATGTGGCCTCCAGAACTGAACCCCATACTCCAGGTGCGGCCTCACCATGGCTTTGTAAAGGGGCATTATTATCTCCCTCTTTCTGCTAGTAATGCCCCTGCCTATGCATGCCAATATTCCATTGGCCTTTCCTGCTGCTCTGCTGCAGGGGATTCCTACCTTAAGGTTCGAGGAGACTATGCTCCCCAGATCCCTCTCCTGTTCTGTTACTTTAATTTCCTCCCCACCTAGAGTGTACACTGCTTTTCTGTTCCTACTCCTCAAGTGCATCACAGCGCACTTCTTGGCATTAAATTTTAAGCTGCCACATCCCAGACCATTTTTTAAGTGTCTTTAAGTCCTCCCTCATGTCTTCCACTCCCCCTGGGGTGTCCACCCTATTGCATATTTTTGTATCATCAGCAAATAGGCACACCCTCCACCTCAAACCCTCAGCAACAACACTGATGTAGATATTGAAGAGAAGTGGACCCAAAACTGACCCCTGTGACACTCCACTCTTCACCCTTTCTGTCCTGGAGTGCACCCCATTTAGCACCACCCTGAGTTCTTCCTGACAACCAGGCCTTCACTCACCTTGTTATTTTCCCACCCACCCCAGGCTTTCCATCTTGCTCACCAGTCTCCTAAGGGGAATGGTATCGGAGGCCTTACTGAAGTCCAGATAGGCCTCGTCCACCGGCCCCCGGTCAATCACCTGAGTCACCCAATCAAAGAATTGAATTAGGTTTGTCTGGCAAGACTTCATCTTTGTGAAGCCATGCTGTCTACTGTTCTGCAAGTCACTGTCCTACACATAATCCACCACCCTTTCCTAGATTAATGCTTCCATTACCTTCCCCACCACTGACATGAGGCTGAAAAGTCAGTAGTTCCCCTTCACCTCCTTACTACCGCCCCTGTGTAAGTGCACTGTGTCTGCCCTTTTCCAGTCCTCCGGCACTTTCCCCGTATCCAAGGACAAATTGAAAAGCCTTGTCAAGGGTGCAGTCAACTCCTCCTTCAATTCCCTGATCATCCTGGGGTGTAACCTATCAGGCCCCATTGCCTTGTCCACCCTCAGTCTATCTAGCTCTGCCCTTACCCTATACACAGTGAATGGGCTCAGATCCACCCATTTGTCTTCCTTCCCATTCGACTTTAGAGCAGGTCCCCTAACGTCCTCCTTCTCTGTAAGCACCGAGCTAAAGTACTTATTTAATAACTCTGCTTTTTCACGGTCTCTTTCCAATTTTATTTCTCCCTCCCTCCTCAGCCTAGTAATCCCCTGCCTTGCCTTCTCTTCTCCCTCACATATCTGAAAAAGGTTTTATCCCCCCTTTTGGCCTTTTCTGCTATTTTCTCCTCAGTATCTGCTTTTGCCTTTCTGATATTCTTCCCTGCCATACTCCTCTTTCCCTATACTCTTCCTTATTTTCTTTGCTGAGTGTCCTCTTAAATTTTTTGAATGACCTCCTCCTTTCCGACTGCCCCCACAACCTCCTTTGTAAATCAAAGCGGTTTCCTCACCCTTTTGCTCTTCCTAACCTTTTCTATGCACATTTCCACAGTTTTCAGTACCCTGCCTTTGACAGCTTGATATAACTCCTCCACTGACCCTATATTCTCTGTACCCATCATTGTTTCCCTTACTATCCTTCTCATCTTGTCAGTCTGTGCATCTGAAGTCCATGACTGTAGTACTGGTTTTACTTGTCTCCCTCCCTGCCCTGACCCTGAACATTCCCATGCTGTGGTCGCTGTTGCCAAGGCTTCTCCCACCTGCACCTCCTCCACACACTCCCCATTTTTCAGGACCACATCCAGCATGTTGCTACCCCTTGTCGGCTCCCTGACTAGCTGTTGAAGGAATACCCCCTGAAGCGCAGCTAGTATCTCTCTGCTCCTTGACAATGCTGCATCTGGGATTTCCCAGTCTACATCTAGGAGGTTTAGGTCCCCTAGCAGCAGTAGTTCTCCTTTTAGGGCCAGCCTTGTGACTGCCTGAATTAACTGTTGATCACCCTCCTCCCCTTGCATAGGTGGCCTGTATACCACTCTCTAGTCGTAAGGATTCTCCCGTCCTCCTTTCTAGCTTTACCCACAGTAGCTCAGTCTCCCCATTCTCCTCTTGTCCTTCAGTTAGACGTATGCCTTCCCTGATGTATAAAGCAACTCCTCCCCCCTTCTCACCCTTGCTATCCCTTCTGAACAGTCTGTAACCTGGGATAGTCATTTCCCAGGTGTGCAGCTCTGTCCACCAGGTCTCTCTTATATCTACTATATCTAGTCCTTCATCTCCATGAGGGCCTCCAGGTCTACTGTGGTAGTTAGGCATTCAAGGCATATCTTTTCTATTCCCTTTTCTCTAAAGCCTACTGCAGTGCCACCTTCTCTTACTTCTATCCCTGTTTATATCACTTTCTGCTATCATAGGCAGGCCACCCATGATAGTGCCTCTGCTCCCTTGTGCGAGCCCCTCTTTCATATTCCATTTTCTCCCCCCCTTATTGCCAGTCCTTTAGCAGTAGAAAACATCCTATAAAATGAGTGCATACTGAAAAGGCAGAACGTCCTAGCTTCTAGCTATATGATGTGCTGCATCTTCTGTAAATGTGCAGCATGCCAGATATGATACAACATTACTCTTTAAATGTGTAGCACTGTATTCTTGCTACAGCAGGAACCGTTAGAAGAGAAATATTGAATGTGCAGGACAAGGACTTACTGTGTAACACCAAAGTGTTTAAATGCCTGAAATAATCCTGCCAGTAAAACTGCACTGAGTTCCTGAATGAAATGGGTGACTCGCTGCTACCTTCAGGAAAGAAGCTTGAAAAGGCTTCTCCCATAGCAGCTTAGCCCCCCAAATCCTCCCAGGGTGTAGAGGTCTGTGCAAGCAGTATCCTTTGTGGCATGACTGAGTCAGGAAAGTGTTTGCTTTCACTTTCCCTGACTTGTGCCTTTCTGCCCTGTAATTAATTAATGAAAAGACTTCCCCAGCAAGTCATTTGGACTGCCCAGCTTGTAAATGCGATGGAATGTGTAGAAATGCTGCTTACCTCTTGGGGTTACCCCTTGGTGTCCAGAGCGGGGAAAACTGCCTCTTCTAGCAGGACTACAGTGAAACTGGCTGTGCGTCAGTCGGGCGAGCCTGCTGTGTGACCAAGTCGGTGGTGTCAATAGCTGATACCAAGGACAACTGCCCGACTCAGTTCTCCAGGATCCTGTAGACTTCTAGTAAAGAAAGGACTTCTCGAAGCTAAGGGGGGAGACTCTTAGTTTTAAACTGTTGCAGCCAAAGCACTAAGTTATCTAAAGGTAAATGGAAGGAAATGAAAAAGTACCCGACAGCTTGAAATTGCAGCCATCAGATTTCTCAGCAGCCCATTGTGCTATTTCCTAGCGGTCCTCCTAGAAAACATAAAACTTATGAATGGGGACTTATGCTTTCACTATTTTGTTAGAAGTTCATATGAAATAAAGCTCTTACCTGAAACAGGAGCATTTCAAAATGGTCTCTGTTACGAGCCAGCAGCCCAAAACAGAAGCTCTTTCAGGTCAGTAGCATCTGTCCATCTTCTGGATCGGGGAGAAGCTACATATTATTATAGGGCCATTAAGAGTGTTTAGTCTGATTTTAATGCTTTAAATTGTTATTTATGAATAACCTTTCACTGATTAATGAGGATTTAATGTAAAAGGACTTTACACAGGCAGCAGATCCTCCAGATTTTGGTAGTAGTGCATTATTTCACTGTTATTAGAAAGGGGGTGGATCAGCTGACCTGATGATGCTGTTTAGTTTAGTTTATTAGTCTAGGAATTAATACCTTTGAGCCAGGGCTCTTTTACAAAGGTTCCACGTCACAAAGAACATTTAACAAAGCACGATACACATTACAGGTAAAACCAGACAGGAAAGTTACATTATAAATTTGCTATTAACAGTTTAAGGCAGTAACGTTTTTAAGTTTCATAGAAAAACAAGCTATAACAGGTTCAAGCAAGTAGACAATTTCGAGGTTAAGGAAACTTCCAGGGAGAGGGTCATCATTTGGTGCCAAAAGGAGGCTAGAGAGGAGGGAAAGGTGGTGTGCGGGAGAGTAAGTGAGAGGGGACAGGAAAAAGGGGGGGGAGTGAGTTTGGGTGGGAGACAGGAAGTAGTAGAGGTACCAGAGGGTTCATTAGTCAGGGAGGAAGAGGCCTCAGATGTGAGGATGGACATGAGGAGTAGTAGTCTTTATCTAGCGCAATCACAGTTGCTAGTGGTGGTGAGGTGGGCATAGAGCATGGATTTGAAAGCTTCAAGCGAGGTTGAGGATAGAGTAGGTGGACTAAGCGCATTGAACCATGTCGGGGCCCTGTATGCTGTAGGAATGGGTATAAACAAGTATTTGTCAATACCGAATGTTGCTTGCTTGTATGTGCTGTTTAGGTATTTGGAAGTCACTGGAATGCAAATATTGAAAATTTCTAAACTTACGAGCGTGCGTAGGAACTGCACAATGCACGCTCATAAAACAGTAATTTTTAGGAAGTTTTTCACCAAATTTTTAACATAGCCATTTTAAGACCTCTGCTCATGAACAGTGTCACTGTGATTTTCTTAAGGTGTCCCATACATTGATTTCGCACACCAACTGCGCCATTGTACGCTACATGAGTGAAAACACATTTTGGGCAAGATGTGAAAAATGACAGCTGTACTGATCATAACGAGGTGTGGTAAAATGGCAATGTTGAAAATCTGGAGTGAAAATATTGAAAATTCGCAAACTTACGGGGTAATGCGTAGCAACTGTGCAACGCACACTCGTAAAACAGTCATTTATAAGAATTTTTTCACCAAATTTTCAACATAGACTTTTTGGGAGCCCACCTTATGAACACTGGCACTGTCATTTCATTAATCAGTCCCAGAAGGTGATTTTGCACACTGACTGTGAAATCACCCTTCGGGCCTGATTATCGCCATGACAGTGCAAGAATTCATGAGGAGGGGTCCTCAAAACCCCATGTTGAAAATTTGGGCCCCAAATTCCCAAAAATGCCTAAGATATGCAACAAAGTTGAAAAAAACCTATTTATTCCATTATACAGCTTACCAGCATTTCCTCAGTTCGCGGTCGGCTTTGAAGAGTGTAGACGTGTTCCCGTCCACCGATGATCGTCGCGCCAAGCTCTGGAGTGTAAGTATGGGGTGAGGGGTGTGGGGTGGCGGGTGCCAGTGTGTGGGTGCGGGTGGGGGTAGGGAGACTGTGAGGACGTTTTATTTACAGGATTTTTTTATGAAGGCGACACGGATGTTTGCCATGCTGGGGTGGCTCCTAGCTGTGCACCTGGAAAGGTTTTGGGGGTGGCGTGCAGCCGTGGAGCCAATGGGGGATTGGCCAACCCGTCAGCTATCACCTTTTTAGGTATTTATTTAATGACTGCTTTTGCAATTAAGTCAGTTAAATAACCATTCAAACCATAACAAAATAAATACATTTAATGGGCGTGGAGATATCCGATTTGGCTGATTGCAAGAGGTGTGTCTGGGGGCAGGGAGAACTGACGTTTGAATGGGGGCGTGGCTAACTGCTGCTTTTTGGAGGAACAAGTACCGTAATCCGCTGAATTCCAAAACCAGGGCACTATGTGTCCCCTAATATAAATAATCACCACATTTTTTACTTTGTGTCGGGGGGGAGGCATGGAGCCAACGGGGGATTGAGCACCTCTGTCAGCCATACAGTATGTGCATGGAGGGAGGGAGCTTCAGCAATCGAATATGCATGGCTATGGTGGAGAGCTCTTGCCCACTGAAGCAGAGCTCTCTCTTTCAACTGTACGCCACTGCATTTTGGACTTCTGTCATAGACAGCTGCAGCAGTCATTGGAGAACTGCGGCTGCACCTGCAAACTGGCTGACTGAATTGGAAGATGGGGTGCCACACCTCCGAAAACTTGGATGATGGCACTATGTTTCTTGCACATGCATGCAAGCAACATAAAAATAGAACTTCTGCTTAGTTCGAGCAGATTAGTCCAGGAGAGTGTCCTTTGATGTTGTTGGTGAGAACGTAAGAACACAGAAGACTGTAGTTAAACTGCTAAAGTTAAAATGAACTACTCTGCGTTGCGTCTCTATATTACCCTACCCACATCACCCGGTCACATCCCCCATCTTATTTGCTATGCTCCTGGTTTTGGCTGCTAAGCCCTTCCACAGGTCCCCTCACCACCCTCTTCTCTGTTCTCCCTCATGCCCAATATTTTAGCACTATCCTGGGGGAAGGCTGGTAGCCCCCATTTCTCCTGTCTTGTGGTGTGGATTTTTTCCCACACTCCCCCCAATCTAGTTTAAATTGTAGGTTTCTTCTATGAACTGTCTTAATTTGCTTTTTAGCACTGCTGTACCCTCTGTATTCAGGGGCAGTCTGTCCGGAGCAAATAGACTCTCATCCCCCACGTGGATCCCCAGTCTCCTACTAACCCATACCCCATTTGCTTGCACCACCCCACCAGCCACTAATTGAACTCCTTAATCCTCAGCCTCCTATCAGTACTTGCCTTTGGTACTGGTAACACCTCAGAGAAAGCCACTGATTTGAACCCCAGACTGCTGTAGTATCTAGCAAGTGCTCTAAATCTTGCCTGCACCTTCAACAGTTTTTTTCCCACCAGGTCATTTGTTCCCAGGTGGAACATCAGGTATGTTTTCTCATCCTGCTGTATCCTCCTTGAGGGGATATAGTGAATGACCTCTGCCACCATCATACTTGGCAGACACTCCACCCATACTGTGCTACTCTTGTCCCCCCGCCCCCCATCTAATTCCTTTTATTATAGGATCCCCAACAAGTAGGACCCTGTTCTCTATCACCTTCTGTTTGCATTTCCCTTCTGTCCTTCTCCCAACCCCTTCCATTTCATTTTCCACCCTATTCTCACTATCTCCTTTGCCCGTTTCATCTCCTGGTGTACTGTCTTCTCCCCTGTGCTCCCTTAGCTCCATGCTGCCTGCAGGTGTTTACTGCTAGGCTGTCCGCCTCTGCCCCACCATCTGCAAGCTTTTTCCTTCCCCTTGTGATGGAGTATGGTTTCACAGCTCTCCTGGGTGAGAGAGAGAGCACTGCAAAGTTCTGCAAAAGGCTGCTGTGGAAAAGGAGCTACACCACAGGAGTGAAGATTTCTGATCAGAGGGTCTGGAGAAAAACAGCAATCTATTTCTGTACCTAAACAGTGGACTTCATGTCACAAGGAACAGTGAAAGGACACTGGTCTAAGGTAACAGAAATGTCTGGTTATAATTTTTATAAACTGGATCTGGTTGTGGAACACTTGGTATGGGAGCCCATCTACTCGTGGGGGCTTGGCCAGAAAAACTAAATACACTTGGTATGGGAGTCCCTCTGCATGAGGAGACTTGGCCAGTAAAACCAAGTAGTCTGAAAATGAAAAAAGGTTCTGTAAGAAGAAGAGAGGGCCTCTTCTGGTTAGTCTGAGTTCATGAGCACCTGTGCAGTGGAGGAAGTATTTTCCAGGTCAAGGGACTGGCTGAGAAAAGGTGTGTTTTGAATTTGCCTAATGTCTCACTGAGACCATTTGCTCAATGGGAAGCTAGAGACTGAGTTTAGATTGCAAAATACCATGGCTGCCACAATGGTAGTGTGGCTGAAGGATGTTTCTTAAACTTCAACAGTTAAAGATTGCCCAACTGTGCTGAGTTAAAGAGACTGAGAAGTCTACTCAAATTGCAACCTGGAGCCAGGTAGGGAACCAGTTAATCCCTTCCAAGTGGGGCTGACTGGGCCACAGGGAGCCATGGGAGCATGCCCGAGTGCTAGGGTACTCTGATCCATGAGGGATTCGGACCGTGGGGTCACTCCTGGGTCTGGGGTTCTTGTGGCCTGGAGAGCCTTGTGTTCGAGCTCTGCTTTCAGGCCTAGAAACAAGCTGAAGGGGGACAAGCTGCAAGACCTTCAATCAAGTCAAAAGATCCAAGCTGCAGAGTGTTTGCTCCACATTTTCAGTCTATTCAAATTCATGTATCCAAGTTCTACTGCTTCATCTTTCCCAGAGGTACAGTCACCATGGCACCAGAGACTGTCAGTGGAACCATGAATAAAGGCAGGAACTGCCCTGCACCTGGGGGATGTATGTAGTTATCTCCAAGTTATGCCCACTGATGTAGAAAGGTAATATCAAAGCTAAAGTAATCAAGACAAAGTTAAAAGCAATGTTATTTTGCATCAAGTAAATGCACCAACACCGGCCGACCAGCTGCACCATGGGCATGCAACGAATACCAGAGTACCCAGTCAGAGGACAAAGGGGCTTAACTGGTACTAGTGGGTGGTTGTTAAATATAACCACCTACAGCGGTTAGCTAGTTCAGAGGGTTGGTGTAACAAGTGTAACCCCCCTTACAAATGGGGGTTCCCAAAAAGTCTTCCTCGAGCTTGTCTAAATGCTCACTGCCAGGCTGGTGTCCTGCGTTTTAGCAGTTTAAATGTGATTGCCAGAGAGTTTCTGTATAGCCTCTGTGTACTGTCTCTTTAAGGCCTGCCTGGATTGCAGTCATAAGTAATCTGAGATGGAGCTCTGTTGAAAGATGTAACTATTTGTTGAAAATCATTTAGAGTGATAATGATAATGTAGTTTGTCTAACCTGCCTTCTTTGCAGCAAGGACTGTTTTGTTTATCTCCACTATCTTGGTCCTGGACTGCGAACTGGACCAATCAGTACTGGTGGGACCTAAAATGGAGCTGGACTACAGGAGCTGTCTGGAGTCAAAATCTGTAGGAATTGTAGTTTTGGGCTTTTTCACTTTTTGCACATGAAGGGAGAGCCTTTGTTGTGACTGACAGGAGGATCAGCCAACTGAACCTTTTGGATCTTGGGGAATTTCCCTGGCTGCTGCAGCTAGTTTCAGTTTTGAGCTGAGAAGTGAAGAAGTAACAGCCCAAGTGATTTTGTACAGCAGTTCTCTGTAGCTTTGCATGGGGGAACTGTGAAAGGGCTGAGTTTTGGCCTGCATGTCTGCCTGCTGTCCCTGAGAGGGAAAATAGAGTTTATTCAGACTGAATCAGAGTTGTGAGAACTATTTAAGCCACGGGACTGTGACCAGGCTTTAACCTGAAGAAGACCCAAGATTTGCTGAATGCAATCAGCCTGTCAGGATTTCCAGCTGCTTTTGAATCCCTGGTTTGTGCAGAGACTTTGCGATCATCACCGGAGAGCAGTTTGCCTGGTACAGTATAATTTCCTTACATGTAAATGTGCTGTGTAGTGAAAGTGGATCGTGATTTGGTTCCCCACTGTGTGAACTGTGTTCCACTTGCTGGAAGCTTTATCCAGCCTAATTGGACTGAAGCCACATTCATCTCCATTTGGCCTGGGCCATGCCTTGCTGGCCCTGCCAGACTACTCCACTGCACAGAGAAAGCCACCGATGAGAGACCTGCCTGGGTATAAGTCCCCTGCTCCATGCTTGAACAGGAACAATGCCTCGGTGAATCATGTGGGTCCTGCTTCTCCTGGCACTCCAGATTAACCACTTGCTGTCTCGATTTTTGTCCAGCCTGTGTCCAGTCTTGGGTATCATGAGTAATCATCAGGAGAGCTCCCTGCAACAGCAGCCTAATCTAAAAGTGTGTCATCTAATTGTCTTGTTTTTCTTTCACGAACTGAGCCCTCCGGCTCTGGATGACAAATAGTGTGTGTTGTGAATGTTGTTTTCTTCCATCACAGGGGCCCAACCAGCTGCAACATTTCTGGCTAGCCCACCATTCTCCATCTGAGTACCCAAAGTGTGTGACTGTTTATGGACCCTGAAATGCATGCATAACTGTTTGATTGACAGAGCCTTTAAGCAAATTAACCTGATTATGCTCCTCCCTTGTTCAAGCCCCTTAAATAATTCAGATCTAACTCTCTTTTGCATTTACCCTGACTGTGGTTCCAGTTTGTGCAAGAGTACTGTACTGCTGCTATTTGCTGTGTATAACCTGGTTTTACTGGGGGTCCCCACGGCCGGACCAGAGGAAAGCCCTGGTGGTAAGTGCAAACAGTGTGGGTACTTGTGTGGTGTATCAGGGGTATTGTGAGTGATTATTGTGTATTGTTCTGGCCACTAGTAAGGAAAGAGGGGAGTTACACAGTGTCCCGGAGGGCTGTGCCCAGGTTAGCTTGACCACTACCAACCGTGACCTCTGGATGGAGGCACCCATTTCAGAACTCAGGCCCTTAATCTGCTACTAGTCAAGCAGGCAAGGGTAGTAGCCCTTGGGATAGCACCATCTATGGGTTACATTTTGGAGGCTCACCGCTGGGATTTTGAGCTTTCTAGTGGCCAAAAATTACAAATTATCTTTAAAGATTAATGGCTGCCCCAGTAGAAATGGATGTATACCAGTTGGTGGGTGGTGTACTGGGCAGAAGATTGACCCCCCAAAATGTTCTACTTATACTGGATATTCCCCTGGGTACTAGTAAAGACACTGCAGAGGGAGCACTCTCCAAAGTTGACTGTTTAAAAAACCTTGTGGTGGTGGGATGACAGGCCAATTTGATCGCCCAGACTTTCATAGCCTTGGTAGAGTGTAGTGACCTTGTGGACAGCTCTAAAGTGCCACAGACGATTGCCCCCGAAAGGGGTTCCAGCTGCCTGGAGGGTGATTACAAAAGACAGTAAAGACCCCAGGGAGGATAAGCTTCCACCATTATCTGAGACTTTTGAGGATAACTTTGCTAAGTTGCTGCTGGAGGAAGAGAAAGCTGTAGAGGACTTTAAGAAACTATTCCTGCCACCTGGGCATGTTCCTTCCCCAACACCCCCTCCCACTCTAGTATCTGTCACTGCCCCACCTTCTGTGCCCATGCCAATCTAGCCCCTATATCTGTACCTGCCATTAGTCACGACTTCTACCGAAGGTTGAGAATCTTCTCGGGTGCCTTCCCCACCACCCAGGGGGAGGATGACTGGGAGACCTGGATAGACTATGTTGCCCCTTGGTACCCGAGTGGCAGTGTGCGGAGGCTGAGAAGTGGAAAAGAATCATAGAAAGTCTGAGGGGTCCCGCCCTCGAAGCCATTATATTTTTGAGGTCCATAAACCCAGATGCATCTGCTCAGAAGTACCTATCTGCACTTGAAGGCAATTTTGGGAGTATTGAGTCAGGGGAGAATTTGATGTGGAAATTCTAAGGTACCAAACAATCGAAAGGGGAAAGTTTGTCTGTGTATGTTACTCATCTAGAAAGAGCTTTGCAGAAAGCTTACCGGAAAAGTAGGGTAGCCACCAGTGACTTGAACCATGTGAGATTGGGGCACATACTGCAACATGCAAAGCATTCTAAAGTGCAGATCCTCCAGTTAAGGCTCCAGGATAGGAGACATAACCCACCTGACTACTGTGACTTCATAAAAGAACTCCAGGAGGTTGAAGGGGAAGAGGGACATTGTAATTATGGGGTGAGTGCAACTCAAGTGATTATGGCACCAGAATGCCCTTCCAAAATGGAGACCACTAAGGGTGTCCCAACATAGGCTAAACAGTGGGGAGAGGAGTTGCTGAAGGAAGTCAGAAAGGTACAACTGGATGTTCTCACTGAGGTATCCCCTGTTGACAAAGACGCCAGTCCCTTTCAGAACATGACTGTTATGGGGGTGGGGGTGTACCCTCAGGCATCCCCTACTGGGGGTGGCTTCTCGGCTGAGCTCAAGGAATTCACTGCCACCCTAAAGGAACTTTTGAGACATGGTACACTACCCGAAGAAGTCAGATCACAATCTCCCATAGATGCTCCAGCATCCCCTGCTATGTTTTCCCCAAGGATGCCCCAAGAGCATGTCATTTGTCACAATTGAGGTAAGGATGGCCATATGAAGAGGGAATGCCAGTCTCAGGAAAGGACTTAAAGAAAGTGGTGAACCAGCTTCAAGGAGAGCTTCAGAAAATGAGTCAGTGGTCAAAGGGTGCACGTCACTTCGAAGAGTGGGGTTATTGCAGTTGCAGCAGCCACTTCGAAGAGTGGGGGTTATTCTAGATGCCCTACAGGGGGCATGCCTTAGACAATTAGTATTGGAGCCCACTCGAGAGGGAGCAATCTTAGACCTGGTTCTCTCAAATGGAGATGAAGAGAGGATCACAGATGTAGAAGTGGGTAGCCATCCGGGAACTAGTGACCATCGAACAGTATGGTTTACAATAAACACAGCAATAGAGTCAAGCCATACAAAGGCAAAGGTACTGGACTTTAGAAGGGCTGACTTTGCCAAAATGGTTGAGTGCCTAAGGAATGCACTAGCAAATGAGCAGGAAGGAGGGGTGGAAGAACAATGGGGAATAATAAAAACTGCCATCACAGAGGTAACGAGCCTCTGTGTGAAGAAAATAAACAAAACTAAATGATGTAAGAAACCACTATGGTTCTCAAAAGAAGTGTCAGTGAAGGTTCAAGAGAAAAAGAAAGCTTTCAGGAAGTACAAGGAATCACAGAAGGAGCAGGACAGAGAACTGTATCAGTTAAAGCAAAAGGAAGCTGGGAAGGCAGTCAGAACAGCAAAGGCCCAAACCGAGGAAAAGATAGCCAACTCAGTTAAGAAGGGGGATAAAACCTTTTATAGGTACATCAGGGAGCGAAGGAAGACCAAGAGAGGGATAGTGAGGCTTAATAAGGAGGGGGAGGGAGGGCAGAGGGTGTCTGTGAAAAGGCAGAGATACTAAACAAATATTTTTGCTCAGTATTTACAAAGGAAGAGGGGGGAGGTACCTAAAACAAACAGTAGAAACACTCTGAATACAGAGGTTGATACCAGCCCATTTACAGAAGAAAGGGTTCTGAAAGAACTCTTAAAACTGAAGGTGGACAAAGCAATGGGGCCTGATGGGATTCATCCCAGAATTCTGAAAGAACTAAGGGTAGAATTAGTGACACCTCTGACTACCCTGTTTAACAAATCATGGGAGGATGGGGTGGTACCCGAGGACTGGAGGAGGGCAGATGTGATTCCCCCTTCACAAAAGTGGGAGCAAGGCAGAAGCAGGAAACTATAGACCTGTTAGTTTAACCTCAGTGGTAGGGAAAATGATGGAATCACTTCTGAAGGAAAGAATTGTCGAGTATGTAGAGGCCAGAGGGGCACAGGACCCAAGGCAGCATGGATTCACAGCAGGAAGGTCATGCCAGACAAATCTGATAGATTTCTTTGACTGGGTGACCAAAGTAGTAGATCAGGGAGGGGCTGTGGACATGGCCTACCTAGACTTTAGCAAGGCATTTGACACAGTCCCACACAAAAGATTAATATACAAGTTAGCTAGCCTGGGAGTGAGTCCCAAGATGACAGCCTGGGTAAAAAATTGGCTGGAGAATAGGACACAGAGAGTAATAGTAAATGGAGTCTGCTCTGAAGAAAGGGGGGTTACTAGTGGGTACCACAGGGTTCAGTATTAGGACTGGTTCTCTTCAATGTCTTTATAAGCTACATTGCAGAGGGACTGGTAAGAAAAGTATGTCTCTTTGCAGATGACACAAAGATCTGCAACAGTGTTGATGCACAAGGTGGGGTGGAAAGGATGAAAAGGGACCTGGCAAGGTTAGAGGAATGGTCAAATGTATGGCAGCTTAGATTCAATGCCTAGAAGTGTAAGGTAATGCACCTGGGAAACAAAAACCCAGGGGAAGAGTACACAATGGGGGGTGAGATACTAACAACAGCAAAAATAGAAAGGGACCTAGGGGTAGTCATATCAGATAACCTAAAGGTGGGCAAGCAATGTGAGAGGGCAGCAAGGAGGGCTGGGAGGATACTGGAATGCATAGGGAGAGGCATCACCAGTAGAAAACAGGAAGTTATTATCTCTCTGTACAGACAGCTGGTCAGACCCCATCTGGAGTACTGCGTGCAGTTCTGGAGACCCAGTCTTCGCAAAGACATAGACAGGATGGAAGCTGTCCAGAAGGGGCAACTAAAATGGTGCAGGGTCTGCACCAGAAGGCATATGAAGAGAGACTTAAGGAGCTTAATATGTATAGCCTCGAGGAAAGGAGGGAGGGGGGGACATGATAGAAACTTTCAAGTACCTCAAGGAAATTAACAAAGTCCAAGAGGGTAGCATCTTTCAAAAAAAGAGGTGTGCAAGAACAAAGGGGCACAATTTGAAGATAGAGGGGTGGTAGCTAAGAGGTAATTTAAGGAAGTATTTCTTCACAGAGAGGGTTGTGGATGCATGGAACAGCCTTCCAGAGGAGGTTGTGGAGTCAAAAACAGTGGTGGAATTCAAGCATGCATGGGACAGTCATAAGGCAATTCTAGGGGGTGGGGGTAGGAAGAAGTAGGCTGTTGGTTAACTAGGATCTGCAGCTTATCCAGTAGGCAGGGAAATTGGCAGACTGGGTGGGCCAAGCAGTCCTTATCTGCCATCAAATTCTATGTTTCTATGTTTCTATGAACTGGCAGACCATCCCAGACCAGTACGCTATGCCTCACATACAAGATGCCCTGGACTGCTTGAATGGGAGCAAATGGTTCTCGGTGATGGACCTTCACAGTGGATACTACTAGATCCCAATGGCCACAGAAGACCATGAGAAAACATTCTTTATCTGTCCATTGGGGTTCTACAAGTTTCTGAGGATGCCACAGAGGATATTGGGCACCCCGGCAACCTTTCAGTGACTGATGGAACGTGTGGTGGGGGGAGATATGAATTTGCTGGAATGCCTGGTGCACTTGGATGATGTCATTGTGTTTGGAAGCACCTTAGAGGAGCATGAGAACTGACTGTTTAAAGTCCTAGACCAACTGGAAGACATCGACCTCAAGCTATCTATTGACAAGTGCCAGTTTTTCCAAACCTCCATGAACTATGTGGGGCACACAGTATCTACAAAATGGTTAGAGACTGATCTCAGTAAGGTTGAAGCACCGACTACTTGGCCCCAGCCCCATAATCTGAAAGAACTACAACATTTCCTGGAGTTCAATGGCTATTACCGCAGGTTTATAAAAGTCTATTCCAAGGTGATTCGCCCACTTTTGAACCTTACCCTCCTTCAAACATAAATACAAAACAGGGTCCATTAAAGAACCAGAAAAAGTGTACTTCCACCAGGTGAACTCTTCTGGCCCTGCTGGATGCCCGACTGTGAAGCCGTCTTCCATGAGATCATATACCAGCTCACCTATGCCACCATCCTCGCCTTTGCTGACCTCACCAAACCCTTTATGCTGCATACGGATGCTAGTCTGCAGGGTCTAGGAATGGTGCTGTATCAAGACCATGAGGATGGCCTGAGACCAGTAGCTTTTGCCAGTACGAGCTTGACCCCGTCCAAATGAAAATACCCTGTGTGTAAGTTAGAGTTCCTTGTGCTAAAATGGACCATCGTTGACCAGTCTCATGAATACCTCTATGGGGCAAAGATATTGGTGAAGACTGACAATAACCCATTGTTCTGTGTACAGACTGCATCTAAGTTAGATGCCACTGGGCACCAGTGGCTTTCTGTATTATCAACCTACGATTATGCTGTCAAATACAGACTGTGCCTGAACCATATTGATGCTGACGCCCTATCACAAAGGCCCACTTCCAAGAGTGATTGGGTCAGACTATCTGAACCTGACATTTGAGCATTGTGCCAAAAGTTTTTTTTATTTTTTTTTGCCTTCTATTTATCCTCCTATCTGCACCGTCTCTCCACTCTTTCAGACCCCCTCAAGTATGCTTCCACAATGGCACTCGGTACACCGAGGAGTCTGCTCTTAGAGTGTTCATTTGCTCAAGGACCCTCAAGTATCCCGGCATATCCCCCTGGGCGGGCTGAGGGAGGACACCCAGTCCCTTTCCCCTCAGAATGGTGGAGCGAATGGGACACAGTGGAGTCTGCTCCCCGTGAGCATCCATGACACAGCCCAGCTTGCAAGGGAGTCATCACCTAGGAGTGAGGGGTTTCATTTTCACTTGTTCTGAAGAATCCCCCCATCCCAACATCGGTGTTCAGTGAGGGCTAATGAGCACGGAGGTGTGCTGAGACATGCCTCCTTCTCTGCCCCTCTACCGATGTCTGCCCTATCCCCTGTGCTGCTACTGCCTCCTACCGCACCATCCACCTGGGCTCCCCTAGGCAGTGGCAATGTGGCGGGAGCATGCAGGTAATCTCCCTGGAGAAGGAGAGCAGCCATTGGGCACTTAATCCTTTTCCTCCCTGGCAAAGCCCCAGCGGCCTGTGCTAATACCCAAACATGGGTCGCCAGCGTGGTGTGAGGTAAGGAGTCCAGCGCTTCAGTCCTCAGTGCCACCAGGCCGGCATGCCAAAAGTTTAATAGAGATCAACAGATGTCTGCGGACACAGTGGACTATTTAGGAAATTGCTTGGGCCCTTCTGACACCTGCATACCAGCTGCTTATTGCCTCTTCTCTGTACTAGATATTAGTGCACTACCTCAATTTGACAATGGCAACATTCAGTGGGCTGAATCACAAGATTCTATGAATCAGCAAGCACTTGATGCCCTGCTTGCAGGGAAAGATGTGTCTAAATTACATTCCACTGACTTAAGAACTGCTTTATTGTTTAAAGAAGGCCCCAGATTGAAGTTGCTCAATCAGTTGTTGTATAGAGAGACAGTAGATCATAGTGGCAAAGTAGACAAGCAACAATTGGTCCTGCCCACGGCCTTTAAAGATTTAGTACTGAGGTCCCTCCACAATCACATAGGGCACCTCAGTATTGACAGTACCCTTGACCTGGTACGATCTCGCTTCTACTGGCCCAAAATGGGGACCAATGTTGAGCACCATGTAAAGACTTCTAGTCACTGCCAGCCTCAGAGGGTTGCCCCACTTGTTAATATTACTACCAGCACCCCCATGGAACTAGTCTGCATAGACTTGTCTTTAGAACCTGATCGGCAGAGCATTGAAATGTGTTAGTGGTTAAGGATCATTTCACACAGTGTGCACAAGCTTTCCCCACCAAAGATCAAAAGGCATCTACCATGTCCAAATGTCCAAGGTGCTAGTGGAAAAATGTTTTGTTCACTATTGTGCCCCCCAGCGGATTCATTCTGATCAAGGCAGAAACTTTGAGAGTTGGCTAATCAAAGAACTGCTCTCTCTATGGGGGGTTCGAAAGTCAAGAACCACCCTCTATCACCCACAGGGAGACCCTCAACCTGAACATTTTAACTGCACCATTCTAGACATGCTGGGCACCCTCCACCCAAAAGACAAGCATAAATGGAGCCAGCAGATTAGCATCTTGGCACATGCATTCAATTGCATAAAAAATGATGCTACTGGGTTCTCCCCCTACTGCCTCATGTTCAGGAGAGAGGCCCAGCTTCCAGTTGATGTCTGTTTTGGGGTCTCTCCAGATGGGATCCAAGCCAAAAACCACATGCTTTAGGTACAAAAACTGAAAGCTCAATTGAACCATGCCTATCAACTGGCCCAGACAATGGCTGCCAAGAGAAAACTAGCCAACAAAGAGAGACAAGATAAAAAAGTAAAGTCTCAAGAGCTTTGACCTGGAGAACGTGTGTTGTTACCCAGTTTGGGACTGCATGGTAAACACAAAATTGCTGATCAGTGGCACCATCTTCCCCATGTAGTAGTTGGAAATTTGGATGATTTATCTGTGTACAAGGTGTGCCCAGAGAACAACTCCAAAGCTGTCAACACCATGCACCGTAACCATTGCTACCTATCGGCCAAGTCATGATTGAGGCTGAACCCCCAGAAATTAAGCCCCCTGGGCCAGTGACTCATGCTGCTGCAAGAAAGAGACTGAGTCAACATACCCCAGTGGTCACAGATGTAAGGTTTCCTCCACAGCAGGCCCAGAATGATAGTGACTGTCAGTCCACTTCTAATGAAAGTGAGTGCGACTATCCCTATTACCCCTCTTATGAACTGAGTCAGCTGTTTTGAGGTAACCCCATGCTTAACTGTGGGGATAAAGCTGGGCTTTCTGGACTGCCTAACCCCCCAACTTTGTTCTTGGAGCCAATGCTCCCTGAAAGTGAAGTGCTAAGTATCACGTCTGAAGATGCTAATTTGCTGTGTATTGTGGAACTCTATGATTTGCCTGTAGGAGGGGCCTGATGGTTTGAGTCTTTCTGGTGACATACCAGAACTTGAAGAACACTATGAGAGTGCTGACCACCCCCCTTCAGTGCCTCAAAGCTTGATTGTGCCTGAGCCTTCACAAAATGAGTCAAGTGTTGTAGAAACAGAGCCTGCAGAGCAAGGAGATGACAGTTCCCCAAGTTTGGACATTCCCACCTAGGCAGAGACACCCCTTACAAGTGACAAGAGTACCCAGACCAGTGCTGAGAGTATGGAGACTGTAATTGTTCCCCTCAGAAAGACTGGCCGAGCTGTCAAGCCAGTAGTATGTCTCAGTTATGATTCTCCCGGGAGGCCAGTGGATTTGTCTCTCAATGTGGTGCACAAAGGTGTTTATGACTCACCAAGTTCACTGGCCAAATTGAGCTTGACAGCCAATTCCAGGTTACTTGTCTTTCTCTCTCACCATGTTGCCCCTGCTCCCTCTAGCCCCAAGTTAGCTGATAGGGAAGGGCCCCCTTTTGCATTGTTTAAGGTACAAGAAGTTATTACCTGATTCAGTATAGTAATGTTTAATTTACTTGTGTGAAATATGCACAATGTGTTGTCAGAATGGATACAGTATCATGAATTGTAGTGAATATGTATAGTAAAGTAATAAGTTCATGTTAACTGATGTATTGTGGTACAGACTTGACGTGGACACCAAGTTTTCTCCAGGCAAGGAAGGGTGTAACCCCCCCTACAAATGGGGGTTCCCAAAATGTGTTCCTTGAGCTTGCCTAAATGCTGACTGCCAGGCTGGTGTCCTGCATTTTAACAGTTTAAATGTGATTGCCAGAGAGTTCCTGTATAGCCTCTGTGTACTATCTCTTTAAGAGCTGCCTGGATTGCAGTCATAAGTAATCTGAGAAGGAGCTCTGTTGAAAGATGTAACTATGTGCTGAAAATCATTTAGAATGATAATGATAATGTAGTTTGTCTAATCTGCCTTCTTTGCAGCAAGGACTGTTTTGTTTATATCCACTATATTGGTCCTGGACTGCGAATTGGACCAATCCGTACTGGTGGGACCTAAAATGGAGCCATACAACAGGAGCTGTCTGGAGTCAAAATCTGTAGGAATTGTAGTTTTGGGCTTTTTGCACATGAAGGGAGAGCCTTTGTTGTGACTGACAGGAGGATCAGCCAACCGAACCTTTTGGATCTTGGGGAATTCCCGAGGCTGCTGCAGCTAGTTTCAGTTTTGAGCTGAGAAGTGAAGAAGTAACTGCTCAAGTGATTTTTAGCAACAGTTCTGTGTAATTTTGTAACTGTGAAAGGGCTGAGTTTTGGCCTGCCTGTCTGTCTGCTGTCCCTGAGAGGGAAAATAGAGTTTATTCAGACTGAATCTGAGTTATGAGGACCATTTAAGCCACGGGACTGTTACCAGGCTTCAACCTGAAGAAGACCCAAGATTTGCTGAATGCGATCGACCTGTCAGGATTTCCAGCTGCTTTTGAATCCCTGGGTTGTGCAGAGACTTTGCGATCATGACCGGAGAGCGGTTTGCCTGGTACAGTAGAATTTCCTTACATGTAAATGTGCTGTGTATTGAAAGTGGGTCGTGATTTGGTTCCCCACTGTGTGAGCTGTGTTCTGCTTGCTGGTACCATGGAATCCTTTACATGTAAATGTGCTGTGTATTGAAAGTAGGTCGTGATTTGGTTCCCCACTGTGTGAACTGTGTTCTGCTTACTGGAAGCTTCATCCTGCCTAATTGGACTGAATCTGCGTTCATCTCCATTCTGCCTGGGCCATGCCATGCTGGACCTTCCAGACTACCCCACTGCACAGAGAAAGCCACCGATGAGAGACCTGCCTGGGGATAAGCCCCCTGCTCCATGCTTGAACAGGAATGACACCTCAGTGAATCGTGTGGGCCCTGCTTCTTCTGGCACTCCAGATTAAACACCTGCTGTCTTGATTTTCGTCCAGCCAGTGTCCAATCTTGTGTATCATGAGTAATCATCTGGGTAGCTCCCTGCAACAACAGCCTAATCTAAAAGTGTGTCATCTGAATGTCTTGTTTTTCTTCCACGAACTGAGCCTTCTGGCTCCAGATTACAAATAGTGTGTGTTGTGCATGTTGTTTCTTCCATCACAGGGCCCCAGCCAGCTGCAACGTTCATGGGTAGCCCACCATTCTCTATCTGGGTACCCAGAGTGTGTGACTGTTTATGGACCCTGAAGTGCATGCATAACAGTTTGATTGATAGAGCCTTTAAACAAATTAACCTGATAATGTCCCTCCCTTGTTCAAACCCCTTAAATAAATCAGATCTAACACTTTTTTGCATTTACTCTGACTGTGGTTACAGTTTGTGCAAAAGTACTGTAGTGCTGTTATTTGCTGTGTATAACCTTGTTTTACAGGGGGTCCCCAGGGCCAGGCCAGAGGAAAGTCCTGGTGGTAAATGCAAACAATGTGGGTACTTGTGTGGTGTATCAGGGGTATTGTGAAAGTGATTATTGTGTATTGTTCCAGCCACTAGCAAGGAAAGAGGGAGTTACAGTGTCCCAGAGGGCTGTGCCTGAGTTAGCTTGACCACTACCAACCCTGACCTCCGGGTGGAGGCGCCCGTTTCAGAACTCAGGCATCTCAACCTGCTACTAGCTAAGCAGGCAGGGGTAGTATACATTGGGATAGCACCACCTAGGGGTTACATTTTGGAGGCTCACTGCTGTGATTTATTTGCCTTCTGGTGGCCAAAAATTACAAATTATTGTTAATGATTAATGGCTACCCCTGTAGAAATGGCTGTATACCAGTTGGTGGGGTGGTGTACTGGGCAGAAGATTGACCCCAACAATTCTCTATTTATATTGGATATGCCCCAGGGTACTAGTAAAGACACTGTAGAGGGAGCACTCTCCAAAGTTAAATGTTTAAAAAACCCTGTGGTGGTGGGTCGACAGGCTGATTTGATCGCCCAAACTTTCATAGCTTTGGTAAAGTGTAGTGACCTCGTGGACAGCTCTAAAGTGCCACTGAATATTTCTCCAGAAGGGGTTCCAGCTGCCTGGAGAGTGATAACAAAAGACAGTAAAGACCCTGGGGAGGATGAGCTCCCGCATTTTCTGAGACTTTTGAGGAGAAATTTGCTAAGTTGTTGCTGGAGGAAGTGAAAACCACAGAGGACTTTAAAAAACTATTCCTGCCTCCTGGGGGTGTTCCTTCCCCAACACCCTCCCCCACTCCAGCACCTGTTACTGCAACACCCTCTGTGCCTGTACCAATTCTGGCCCCTATATCTGTACCTGCCATTAGTCACGACTCCTACCGAAGGCTGCGAATCTTCTCGGGCACCCTCCCCATACCCCAGGTGGAGGATGACTGGGAGACCTGGATTGACTATGTACCCCTCTAGTACTTGAATTAAAATGCTCAGAAGCAGAGAAACAAAAGAGGCTGAGTGACAGCCTCTGAGGTCCTGCCCTAGCAACCTTCTGTGCCAAGCAGGCCAATAACCCTGAAGCAACTGCACAGGACTATCTTGATGCATTGTTAAATGTGTATGGGAGCCCAGATTCAGATGGGGATCTGTGGTGGAGAATAAGAAACACTCAGCAGTACCCAGAGGAGCCATTGTCTGTGTATGTACCTTGGCTTGAAAAGCTGCTATAAGAATGCCTCAGAAAGGGTAGTTTGCCATCAAATGAATTAGATCGAGCTAGGCTGGACCAGATCCTTAAGTCTGCTCCATTTTCAGAATTGTTACTGCTTCAGTTGCACTTTGTTACCTGACTGGAATCATCCCCCTCCTATGACGAGCTAATGAAAGAAATTCTGGGGGTTGAGCAAAGGCGACCCCATGGGGGAATTGCACTCATATGTGCTGCTGCTGCACAAGTGACTGAGAGTGATCAGCCAAGTGAGGCTCAAGGACAAAAGTCAGCACTTAATGAGCACTCTGAGAATGCAAAGGACTTCCTGCCCTGGGCCCAGCATTGGAAAGACGAGCTACTAAAGGAAGTCTGAGAGTTGAAGACGGGTGCCTCTGCAAGGGTTTCCTCCAGGGAACAAGATTCTGGTCCCTTTCAGGATGTGACTGTCATGGGGTGGGAGTGCACCCTCAGGCATCCGCTACCAAGGGTGGCTCCAAGGCTGAGATCACTGGATTGACTGCCACTCTAAAGGAACTGTTAAGACATGTTGCACCACTCTCACCACTGCAAGCAGATACTAGACCCCAATCTCTTACTACTGCTTCAGTTCTCTCCCAGGATGACCCAGTATTCTATCATTTGTCACAACTCTGGAAAGGATCTCCATATGGAAAGAGACTACCTGTCTCAGAAGGACTTAGAAAGAGTAGTAAACAGACTCCAAGGTGAGCTCCAAAAAGCAAATCAATGGCCAAGGTGTGCCCCAAATGACCACAGTGAGGGTTTGAGAAACCCTAACACAAATTTCTTTGTAGCTAAATCGTCTGTCCAGGCTTCTGCTACTGCCTCTCCAGACTGGTCCAAAATAGTGGGCCCTTCAATGGAGACTATGGTGACTGTGAATGGTATTCATACTCCAGCTGTGCTTGACAATGGGTCACAAGTGACCACTGTATTCCAAGACTAGTATGACAAACACTTATCTGATGTGCCTTTACAATCCCTGGAATGCCTACATGTGTGGGGCCTGAGCGACAAGTCTTATCCCTACCTAGGGTATGTCCACCTCTGGCTGTCGTTTCCTGCAACTGTAACAGGTGTAGAGGAGTGAGTAGAGATATTGGCCCTAGTGTGTCCCCCCACTGGACTGTAAGATGGGGTCCCCCGTTAATTGGGACAAACGCCCATATGTTTGGGAGACTAGCGCAACTCTGTCATGAGAAACAAGGGCGACAGACTGGGGGGCCCTGAGAATTCTGGCTCTGATCAAGAAGGCCTATGATTTGCAAAAGAAACCCGAGGAAGTAGACCAGGATGAACCTGTGGGGATCATGTGGAAGAAGGATCCCGATTCAATGGTACTGGCCCCTAACACCCAGTGTACCATTTAAGGAGAAGTCTGCCTCTGGAAAGATGTCAAAAACAAAATACTGGTGTTGGATATGCCAGGCGATGGAAAATTGTGAGAAGGATTATTGGTCAAGCCCAGCATCTTGCCTGCTCATGCCCATGTCTATGCACGATGAGTGATGGTCCAGATCCACAATGTGTCAGATCAGGAGATCCGGGTGAACAGAGGGTGCACCCTAGCTACAGTACACTGTGCAGACACTGCAGTATTGCCCAGCAACAAGTACCCTGGTGAGAAGACGAGAGAGTGACCCCAGAGTTGTTTGACTTTGGTGACTCCCCAATGCCAGCTGAATGGAAGGCTAGAATTAGCAAGAGACTTGCCCAGAGAGACCAAGTGTTTTTGTTGAAGGAATGGGATGTGGGATGTGTCCAGCGTGCAGAGCATCACATATGCCTACACGATGAATGGCTATTTCGAGTGAGGTCCCGACACCTAGCCCCCAGCAGACATAGATGATGTGAGAAGACACCTGCAGGAAATGCTCGCTGCTGGCATGATACAAGGATCCAGGAGCCCATACACCTCTCCCATTGTGGTTGTGCATAAAAAGAATGGGTCAATGAGGATGTGTGTTGATTATCGAACCCTGAACTGGTGGACCATCCCAGACCCATACACTATACTTCGTATACAAGATGCCCTGGACTGCTTGAATGGGAGCAAATGGTCTCTGTGTTGGATCTTCACAGTGGATACTACCAGATTCCGATGGCCCCAGAAGACCATGAGAAAAAAGCGTTCATCTGTCCATTGGGGTTCTATGAGTTTCTGAGTATGCCACAGGGGATATTTGGGCACCCCAGCCACCTTTCAGCAACTGATGGAATGTGCGGTGGGAGATATGAATTTTCTGGAATGACTGGTGTACTTGGACAATGTCATTGCATTTGGGAACACCTTTGATGAGCATGAGAACCGACTGTTCAAAGTCCTAGACTGACTGGAAGACTTCAGCCTCAAGCTGTCCATTGACAAGTGCCAGTTTTTCCAAACCTCCATGAAGTATGTGGGGCACATAGTGTCTACAAAAGGGATAGAGACTGATCCCAGTAAGGTTGAAGCACTGACTACTGGCCCCAGCCCCATAATTTGAAAGAATTACAACATTTCCTGGGGTTCTGTGGCTACTACAGCAGGATTATAAAACACTATTCCAAGGTGATTCACCCACTCTTGAACCTTACCCAGGGTTACCCTCCTTCCAATTGTAAATACAAAAAAGGGGCCGTTAAAGAACCAGAAAAAGTATACTTCCACCCAGGTGAACTCTTTGGGCCCCACTGGATGCTCAACTGTGAAGCAGCCTTCCAGGAGATCATGTACCAGCTCACCCACACCCCCATCCTCGCCTATGCTGACCCCACCAAACCCTATGTGCTGCATACAGATGCTAGTCTGCAGAGTTTAGGAGCAGTGCTGTATCAAGACCATGAGAATGGCCTGAGACCAGTAGCTTTCACCAGTAGGAGCTTGACTCCATCTGAATGAAACTACCCTGTGCATAAGTTGAAGTTCCTTGCACTAAAATGGGCCATCGTTGACCAGTTTCATGAATACCTCTATGGGGCAAAGATATTGGTAAAGACTGACAAGAACCAGTTGAAATATATACAGACTTCAGCTAAGTTAGATGCCACTGGCCACCAGTGACTTTCTGCATTATCAACTTATGATTATGCTGTAGAATACAGACCATGCCTGAACCATATTGATGCTGATGCCTATCATGAAGGCCCACTTCCAAGAGTGATTGGGTAAGGGTGTCTGAACTTGACATTCGAGCATTGTGCCAACAGTTTGATAGAGATGAACAGATGTCTGTGGACACAGTGGACTGTTTAGTAGATTGCTTGGGCCCTTCTGACACCTGCATACCAGCTGCTTAGTGCCACTTCTCTGCTCTAGCTATTAGTGCACTACTTGCTCAATCAGTTGTTGTATAGAGAGACAGTAGATCATAGTGGCAAAGTAGACAAGCAACAATTGATCCTGCCCACGGCCTTTAAAGATTTGGTACTGCGGTCTATCCATAAACACATGGGGCACCTCGGTATTGACAGAACCCTTGACCTGGTATGATCTCACTTCTACTGGCCCAAAATGGGGGCCGATGTTGAGCACCATGTAAAGACTTCTAGTCACTGCCTGCAAAGAAAAGCCCTGCCTCAGAGGGCTGCCTCCCTTGTTAATATTACTACCAGCACCCCCATGGAACTAGTCTGCATAGATTTCTTGTCTTTAGAACCTGATCAGCAGAGCATTGACAACATGTTAGTGGTTACAGATCATTTCACATGGTATGCACAAGCTTTTCCACCAAAGATCAAAAGGTTTCAACCGTGGGCTAGGTAGTGGAAAATTTCTTCATCTACTATGGTGCCCCCCAGCTGATTCATTCTGATCAAGGCAAAGAATTTGAGAGTTGGCTAATCAAAAGTCAAGAACCACCCCTAACGCCTGAAGGGAGACCCTCAACCAGAATGTTTTAACCGAACCCTTCTAGACTTGCTGGGTGCCCTCCACCCAAAAGACAAGCATAAATGGAGCCAGCAGATTAGCACCTTGGTACACGCATACAATTGCATGAAAAATAATGCTACTGGGTTCTCCCTCTACCGCCTCATGTTTGGGAGAGCTTCCAGTTGATGTCTGTTTTGGGGTTTCTCCAGATGGAGTCCGAGCAGAAAACTACTTGCAATATATACAAAAACTGAAAGCTCAACTGAACCATGCCTATCAACTGGCCCAGACAAAGTTCACCAAGAGAAATCTAGGCAACAAAGAGAGGCATGACAAAAAAGTAAAGGTTCAAGAGCTTTGACCTGGTGACCATGTGTTGTTACACAATTTGGGACTGCATGGTAAATACAAAATTGCTGATCGGAGGCACCATCTTCCCCATGTAGTAGTTGGAAAGTTGGATGATTTACCTGAGTACAAGGTGCACCCAGAGAGCAACTCCAAAGCTGTCAAGACCATGCATTGTAACCACTTGCTACCTATCAGCCAAATAATGATTGAGGCTGAACCCCCAGAAACTGAGCCTTCTGGGACAGTGACTCGTGCTGCTACAAGAAAGAGACAGAGTCAATCTACTCCAGTGGTCACAGATTAAGGTTTCCTCCGCAGCAGGCCCAGAATGATAGTGACTGTCAGTCCACTTCTAAAGAAAGTGAATACGACCAGGCCTATTACTCCTCTTATGTACTGAGTCAGCTGCTTTCAAGGTAACCCCCTGATAAATTGTGGGGATGAAGCTGGTCCTTCTGGACTGCCTTACTCCCCAGCTTCATCCTTGGAGCCAATGCTCCCTGAAAGTGAAGTGCAAAGTATCACGTCTGAAGATGTTAAGTCTCTGTGTATCGTGGAACTGTATGATTTGCCTGAGGAAGGAGCTGAGGGTTTGACTCTTTCTATTGACATAACAGAACTTGAATAACACTATGAGAGTGCTGACCACCCCTCTTCAGTGCCTCAAAGCTTGATTGTGCCTGAGCCTTCACAAAATGAGTCAAGTGTTGTAGAAACAGAGCCTGCAGAGCAAAGAGCCATCAGTGCACCAAGTTTGGATGTTCCCACCCAGGCAGAGGCACCCCTCACAAGTGACGAGAATCCCCAGACCAGTGCTGAGAGTACTGAGACTGTAGTTTTCCCCCTCAGAACGGCTGGCCGAGCTGTCAAGCCAGTAGTATACCTCAGTTATGATTCTCTCAGGAAGCCAGTGGATTTGCCTCTTAATGTGGTGCACAAAGGCGTTTATGTCTCACCAAGCTCACTGCCCAATCCAGGTTACTTTTCCAGGCATTTTCAGGCATTTTCTGAATTTTTGTGATTTTAGCTATGTTTTATTGTATTGTCTGTGAACCTGTGAAGCGCCTTGATACTGTGAAAGGCGCTCAATCAAATAAACGTATTATTATTATTATTATTACTTGTCTTTTCCTCTCACCATGGTGCCCCTGCCCTTTCTAGTCCCAAGTTAGCTGTGAGGGAAGGGCCACCTCTTGCATTGTTTAAGGTAGAAGAAGTTATTACCTGATTTAGTATAGTAATGTTCAATTTACCTGTGTGGAACATGCACAATCTGTTGACAAAATGGATATAGTATCATGAAGTGTAGTGAATATGTATAGTAAAATAAAAAGTTTATGTTAACTGATGCATGATGGTACAGACTTGAAGTGGACACTAAGTTTTCTCCAGGCAGGGAAGGGTATAACCCCACTACAAATGGGGGTTTCCAAAAAGTCTTCCTCGAGTTTGCCTAAATGCAGACTGCCAGGCTGGTGTCCTGCGTTTTAGCAGTTTAAATGTGATTGCCAGAGAGTGCCTGTATAGCTTCTGTGTACTGTCTCTTTAAGAGCTGACTGGATTGCAGTCATAAGTAATCTGAGAGGGAGCTCTGTTAAAAGATGTAACTAGCTGCTGAAAGTCATTTAGAGTGATAATGATAATGTAGTTCGTCCAGACTGTTTTGTTTATCTCCACTATCTTGGTTCTGGACTGTGAATTGGACCAATCAGTACTGGTGGGACCTAAAATGGAGCTGTTTGGATTAAAAATCTGTAGGAATTGTAGTTTTGGACTTTTTGCACGCTTTTGCACCTGAAAGGGGAGCCTTTGTTGTGAGTGACAGGAGGATCAGCCAACCGAACCTTTTGGATCTTGTGGAATTTCCTAGGCTGCTGCAGCTAGTTTCAGTTTTGAGCTGAGAAGTAAAGAAGTAACAGCTCAAGTGATTTTTAGCAGCAGTTCTGTGTAGTTTTGCATGGGAGAACTGTGAAAGGGCTGAGTTGTGGCCTGTCTGTCTGCCTGCTGTCCCTGAGCCGGAAAATAGAGTTTATTCAGACTGAATCTGAGTTGTGAGGACTATTTAAGCCGCTGGACTGTGACCAGGCTTTAACCTGAAGAAGACCGAAGATTTACTGAATGCGATCAGCCTGTCAGGATTTCCAGCTGCTTTGGAATCCCTGATTTGTACAGAGACTTTGCGGTCATGACCGGAGAGCGGATTGCCTGGTACAGTAGAATTTCCTTACATGTAAATGTGCTGTGTATTGCAAGTGGGTCGTGATTTGGTTCCCCACTGTGTGAACTGTGTTCTGCTTGCTGGAAGCTTCATCCAGCCTAATTGGACTGAATCCGTGTTCATCTCCATTCAGCCTGGGCCATGCCATGCTGGCCCTGCTGGACTACTGCACTGCACAGAGAAAGCCACCGATAAGAGACCTGCTTGGGGATCAGCTCCCTGCTGCACGCTTGAACAGGAATGATGCCTCGGCGAATCGTGTGGGCTCTGCTTCTCCTGGCACTCCAGATTAACCACTTGCTGTCTCAGTTTTCATCCAGTCTGTGTCCAGTCTTGGGTATCATGAGTAATCATCAGGGTAGCACCCTGTAACAACAGCATAATCTAAAAGTGTGTCATCTGATTTTCTTGTTGTTTTCTTTTCAGAAACTAAGCCCTCCGGCTCCGGATTACAAATAGTGTGTGTTGTGCATGTTGTTTTCTTCCATCACAGGGCCCCAGCCAGCTGCAACATTCGTGGCTATCCCACCATTCTCTATCTGGGTACCCAAAGTGTGTGACTGTTTATGGACCCTGATGTGTATGCATAACTGTTTGATTGACAGAACCTTTAAGCAAATTAACCTCATTACACCCCTTCCTTGTTCAAGCCCCTTAAATAAATCAGATCTAACTCTTTTTTGCATTTACCCTGACTGTGGTTCCAGTATGTGCAAGAGTACTGTACTGCTGTTATTTGCTGTGTATAACCTGGTTTTACAGTGGGTCCCCAGGGCCGAGCCAGAGGAAAGCCCTGGTGGTAAGTGCAAACAGTGTGGGTGTTTGTGTGGTATAGCAAGGGTATTGTGAGTCTGATTATTGCGTATTGTTCTGGCCACTAGTAAGGAAAGAAGGGGGTTACAGTGTCCCAGAGGGCTGTGCCCAGGTTAGCTTGACCATTACCAACCCTGACCTTTGGGTTGAGGCACCCGTTTCAGAACTCAGGCCCCTTAACCTGCTACTAGTCAAGCAGGCAGGGGTAGTAACCTTTGGGATAGCACCACCTAGAGGTTACACAAGCATTTTCAAAGCTGCAGCTTCTAATAATCGAGCAGTGTGAAGATGGACAAACCAGTGGAATGTGAAAGACCCAAAGGGAGTAAGGAAAGTTAGTTCTGAGATACAGAAAAAGTAGGGGATGCACTTCATGTCCTCCTACAAAATTAAACTTATGCAGAAGCTGAGATATACCCTTACAGAAATACAAGCACACACAACATGTTTGCAGTATGCATGCTGCATGCATACTATGCATTTGTATTTCTGTAAGGGCAGGGCTTAGGTGTTCTTGGGGGATTTGGAAAAATCCAGATGATTGGCCCACAACCAAACCAGTAAAAACTAAACTATCTGATCCGGCCTGATCTGCCAGTTAGGGAGCAACTTGTGTGGTTCTGCTGTTCCAACCAGACCAGCTGGTCTGGTTTTTACCATTTTGGTCTGTCCTTTCCAGCTGGTCTGGATTTCATCTAGGGTGAAGTGTGTGGGTGAAATCTGTACCACCGAACTTGGACCTTTTACTATTTTGCTCTAGACCAAGACCAGCAGTCCAGACTTTACGCAACCATACACTCAGCCTAGATGAAATCTGGAACAGACGTCCCTAAACAGCAACAAAAATGGACTGACTGCCTTGGCAGGAAAAGTTGAACTATGCAAGTTGTGCTCAGTCTAGCCAGACTAGCTGGTTTTGGTTTTACCATTTTGGGTCTGGTCCGGCTATCCGGATTTCCCTCATATCCTGTTCTTTGCCCTGCACTGCAGGTCTATGTTAGTGAGAGGACTGTGAAGTAAATCTGATCAGTTCTGCCTGTCCAGACCTCACAAGGTGCCATCCCTTGGGGACACTTTTTCCTTATTAGAGTTAGCTAGTGATTTTACAATGCATTTCATGGTGAAGGGTGAAAACTGGAATTGATCTGGAATGGAAATGATTGCAGCTATCCTTTTGGTATGACACCCAATGCACAAGAATACCCTATTACCCACCAGAATGGCACCCCACTCCCTCCCCCAACCAGCCAAGAATGCCCAACCCCTCCCCCTCGGGTATGGCATGACCGCTGACCGGCCAGAATGCCTTCTCCCACCTAGCTGGAATAGCCCCCCTGTGTGCATGAAGGAGCAGATTAACAGCTTTAGATGAGATCTAGGGGGGGTGGAAGAACAGTTCTGTAAGATTAGGGGGGCACACCTGGAGGTGACTGAATCGTGTGCAAGGAAAAATGGGAATTTGAAACACCAGGGGACGTCTTTAACTGAGCCCTCCCATATGGTGCAGCAGGACTTGATCCTTGCTTCTTTCTATGTGCTAACACCTCCCCCCACATACACACACTCAAGTAGGGTGGTGGGTGACGCCATTAGAAGGCAATTTTGTGCTACATATCTGAGGCTGACCCTTTGGCATAAGTACCAGGTAACCCCACCCTCCCCACTTACACTGTACACAAAGCTGCAGTCATTTCTTTGTGTCAGTTGTCCTGTTTCCCACCTTGGACTCTTAGGGTTTTCCAGGATTCCCCCTTTATACTCCAGGGACCTTACCATGTGAGGACCAGCCTAACTACAAAGGGATCCAAGCACCCTACCAGTAACCTCAAACTGAGGGGGCATGTTACCTATACTTGAACATCCCAGTGACCTCTAAATTTGTAAATAGATTGTAAACTATTACTTAAAGGGAGGGATTTTAAAATAATATTTATTCTTATAATAATAATTACATAAATTCAAACATAGGTAATTACAAAGTTCAGATATAGCACATCTTTCGTTATTTTACAAAGTGCATACCTTTTTAATATTTTCTACCAGGTTTCAGTTATTTCCTCTGTACCCATCCCTTGCCTGTCAGCTTCTGCATGTGGTCCATGCAAGTAGACATGCCTCTTACTGCACTCTGAATCCTCTCTGGTCATCCTTCTCTGCCAATGATCACACTGTTCTGTAAGGGTGATGGGCAGGAATGCTAGAAGGGTATACAGTATCTCTGAGACATTCAGTTGTGTGACATTGGCAACATAAGCAAGCATTGTGCTCCTCCACTCTTTGAGAAGTGTCACATCAAGGGTTCTGTCCTACATGGTCCCTCTCAGTGCCCAGGGAGCCAGGGTGCGGCCATGCAGTGATGTAGTCCTGCATGGCCCCTCTCACCACCCAGGGAACCAGGGTGCAGCCATGCAGTGGTGTAGTCCTACTTGGCCCCTCTCATCGCCCAGGGAACCAGGGTGCAGCCATGCAGTGGTATAGACGTACATGGCCCCACTCACCACCCAGGGAACCATGGTGCAGCCATGCAGTGGTGTATGTCACCATTCCTCAACAGACTCCTTGTGCATTCTTTTTGTACCCATCCCTTGCCCGTCAGCTTCTGCATGTGGTCCATGCAAGTAGCCGTGTCTCTTACTGCACTCTGAATCCTCTCTGGTCATCCTTCTCTGCCAATGATCACACTGTTCTGTAAGGGTGGTGGTCAGGAATGCTTGAAGGGTGTACAGTACCTCTGAGACACTCACATGTGTGACATTGGCAACATAAGCAAGCATTGTGCTCCTCCACTCTTTGAGTATCACTTTGAGGGTTCTGTCCCACATGACCTCTCTCAATGCCCAGGGAACCAGGGTGCAGCCATACAGTGGTGTACATGACCAGTCCTCAACAGAGGCCTTATGCATGTAGCTTTTTATTTATTTTAGTCTTTGGTAACTGGGTAAGGCCCACTGGGTACAAGAGCCTGTTTTCTGGGATGACCTGGGAGCACTGGGGAGATAAAGTGTGACATGCACACAGTCACACTGTATGCCAGGTGGAGGTTGTGAGAATCAAACATTGGTCTGCTGGATGTAGCAAGCTCATTCACAGCTTGTTACTCTAAGCTCTAGGCTATACTGCCAGGCCCCTGTCTGGCACAAACAGAGGTCTCATGCTCAGGAGGCGTACCTGGGTCTGATACCCTGAGTGCCTACAAAGTATATTTTGGAGATCATGTATGCATTTTACAGCTCACTCTAGAATACTGAATTACCAAAGGTAATGATGATTTAAAGATGCATGTATTATATTTAAACAAAAAAAAAACAAGAAAAAAATTAGATCTACTTATCCCTGAGTCTGCTATGCTCAGTGTGGGTAGTAGGTTGGCACACTGATCTGCCTCTGCTGTCAAATTTTATTACCACAATTATTGTTATTAATTTTTCATGCTGCTACATCTGCTTCAGAATTCTCGTTTGTCACTTCTTGCTGCTGTACTCATCTGTGCTCCCAGCACATTCTGTGCTGTGATCTCCACTGTTCTGCATAGCTGAGTGACTAGCACTGAATACAACATTATACAAGCATTTGTTAATGCCGAATGTTTGCTTGCTGGTATTAGCATTGGAAGTGCAGGAGTTAGACAGATGCAGAATATGAATGGCAGTGAAGTATTGAACTTCACGCCAATCCCACCTCCACCTTGTAGAGACAAACAGGCATTGGGGTGTGCCTTTGGATCATTGCCCATAATGCTCACACCATTTCACATCAGCCTATCCTGCAGACACTGACAAGTGTTGAGGTGTGCTTTGGTGTTCAGCTTTACAGTCACCCCATTCCATAAGGACATATGGTGAAATGGGTGCAGTATAGGAGAATGGGGTGAACTCTGGGGCCGAAGAGTCCAAGGCACACCTCAATGCCTGTCACTGGCTGCAGGGTGGGGGTGGAATGGCGTGAATATTACAGCCAGCAGTCCACAGGCACACCCTGATGCCTATCAGTCTGTACAGGGTGGGATGTGATGGTTAGAAACCCTTAACACTCCAGCCGTTTGTTGGTATTTGCACTGCAAATTTTCAACATGGCCTTTTTGCAAACCCCCCACCTAATGAAAGCATCTAAGGCCTCTGTTCATGAACAGTGGCAATGTGAGTTTGTTAATCTGTCCCAAACATTGATTTCCCACAACGACTGCACCATTCTGCACCGGAAGTGCAAAACCACAGGTTGGGCAAGATGTGAAAAATTACAGCTGCACCATTCATAAGGAGGTGTGAAGAGATGACAATGTTGGAAATCCGTAGTGAAAATATTAAAAATTCTCAAAGTTACGAGTGTGCATGAAAACTGTGCAATGCATGCTCATAATACAGTCAGTTTTTTGATTTATTTTACCACATTTTTAAAATAGGCATTTTGGGACCTCTGCTCATGAACAGTGTCACAATGATTTTCTTACTCTGTCCCGAACATTGATTTCCCACAGCGACTGTGCCATTGTGCATCAGATGTGTGAAACCTCATTTTGGGCAAGATGTGAAAAATGACAGCTGTACTGTTCAATAGGAGGTGTGCAAAAATAGCAATGTTGAACATCTGGAGTGAAAATAATAAAAATTCTCAAAGTTACGAGTGTGCATGGAAACTGTGCAACACACGTTCATAACATATTTATTTTGTGGAATTTTGTCACCAACTTTTCAACATAGGCATTTTGGGACATCCGCTCATGAACAGTGTCACTCTGATTTTCTTAATCAGTCCCGAACATTGATTTCCCACAGCGACCGTGCCATTGTGTGCTGGATGTGCAAAAACATATTTTGGGCAGGATGGGAACAGTGACAGCTGTACTCTTCATAAGGCGATATGTAAAAAGAGCAACGTGAAAAATCTAGAATAATCATCTCAAAAATTCTCTCAGTCATGAGTGTGTGTGTAAACTGCACAACAGACGCTCATAACACAGTCATTTTTTTGAATTTTTTCACCAAATTTGCAACATACGCTTTTTGGGAGCCCACCTCATGAACAGTGGCACTGTCGTTTCGTTAATTGGTCCCAAAAGGGGATTCCATGCAGTGACTGCAAAATCATCTTTCTGGACAGAATAACAACATGACAGTGACTGAATTCATAAGGAGAGGTTCCAAGAACCCCATGTTGAAACTCTGGTGCCAAAAGTTCAACAAATGGCTGTGATATCCACATAAGTTGAAAAAAAAACATTTATACAGCTTACCAGCATTTCTCCAGTTCATGGTCAGCTTTGAAGAGTGCAAACTTGTTCCTAGTCCACCGAAGATCGTCACACCTGGCTCTGGAGGTAAGTGTGAGGTGAGGGGGGTGTGAGGAGGTGAGGTGCGCAGAGGGTGGGTGCAGGTTGTGGGAGGGGACTCGACGGCGAGGGACCATTTTCTTTGTTTCAGGAGAAAAAACAAAAGACATTGCGGGATGATTTTTTTTTGTGGGTTTGCTTTGGGCACACTGGGGTGGTCTCCCAGTGTGCCACCTGCTTTTTCAGGAGGGGGGAACTTAAACCAATGGGGATTGGGGTCCCTTTTGGCAAAGAAAACCTGTTTTGGGGGCATGATGCCAAGGGGGATTGGCCACCCCCCATCAGCACATAACAAATGGGGGGAGCATTATGCTGATGGGGATTGGGCTCCCCATGGGCAAATGAACTGGGGTGGTGGCATGCCAACAGGGGGATAGGGCACCAAAATTGGCTTTTATGGGGACTGTGAGCAGACAGCAACAGCAGCCGCCATGTTTTTGTGAAATGTTACACCAGGCAAGGCACCGCCCTGCAATGATGAGTTGCTCCCTTATTGCAGCGGATAATTTGTTTCAAGTTGGTGGCACGCTGGCTGAACAAGTGTCAGCAGCAGCATGCCACTGTATTGGAAAATGAGGGACAAGCCCAAGAATGCAGTGGTGGCATTGGCTGCCACAGTGCCGCACCTTCAAAACCCACTTTTCTCCTAAGCTGCCACATAATGTTTCTTGTGCATGTGCTCAAGCAAACATAAAAATGGATAATCAAAATCCTGTAGCCTCATTAATTGAAACATGTCACATGACCATCTATTTCTGACAACTACACACCTCACCTGAACTACATACAGTATTGTTCAACATATAAAAGCCCATTTTATAAATGAAGTAATTAATTCCATGTTGTGTGGTCATGAGGGAATAATGCACTTCTTGGGAGATTGTGGCACTCTGCTACACCTCACATCTAATAACCATCTGAGGTGTACATTATTCCTTTAATGACCACACAGGCTATCACGTGTTTTGCCATACTCATTAAATGTCCAGGATAGAAACACACAGCAGTGAATCGGTATGAGGAGGAACTACAAGGCAGGCTTAGATGGGTTAAAAAAAAAACAGTGATGGCAATTTGAACCAAGGGCTGATTTTCAAATGGTCAAAAATCAGCCACATGCGGTAGAAAAAAGTTGCACTCTCGTAAATCTTGCCACGTATCCAAAATTTTAAAATGCATTGTTGTGACCATTTTCCAACTTACTTGCAGGCATTTTTCCATGCACACACTATATCTGATATTTATTTATTCATTTTTTTGAAATCACTCCAGTTAGGATAACCTAATGAGCTGCAGCATCTCGTTTTCCAGGGACGATAGTAAGTTAACACAGTCCAGCAGGAGTTAGATACAGCTAAAATATACAGTGGAGAAACAGTTGTAAAGGTAATTACATACTAACAATAATCAAAGCCAAACAAAGAGCAGGAGCATTTATTTAGTTTTAGATAATGGGTAAACTGAATCTGGCACCCTGATTGGCTGAAACAGCCAGCCACCCGGGCCGTAATTTCTTAACAACGGCCCAGTTCAAAACAAGTGCCAATTCGGGATGCCCTGTTATGAAGAGTATCCTTGGGCACCCTGAATTTTGAATATTGTCAGTGCTATTTCTCTCTTTCTCGCTAAGCAAGCGGCTCCCCAACATGGCCCAGGTTTCATTCTGCTCACGTTCGTCTTCAACAAAAACCATGGCAAAAACAAAATACTGCTTCTATTTTTTACCTGCCTCACACATTTCCTCAAGGCTGCACTCTACTTCTCACCCGCCAACAACATTTCAGGCAATCCGCCGACTGCGCTCCCTCATTTTCTTCCTTATACCACCCAGTCCATTCCCAGGTCATGTTCCTTGTCCCCACACTCGCCCACAAAAGAAACAGCAACAAAAACACCAAACTAGATCTTTTTTTTTGTTAAATAAAAAAAGCACTTTCCTGCTTCATATCTCTGCTCCTCTTCCGACTCGTGAATAGCATTTCAGTCAATCTTCCGACCACGATCACAGTGGTATACTTCTTTTCCCAATCACTTTCAGTGCTCTCTGTCTGATTTGCAAAAATTTCAAAAACAGCAGCACCCTCTAGTGGCAAGGGACATTTTACACAATCCATATTTCTATTCATTTTTAATAATATTTAACACTTATTTTAAATTGAAACGTTGTAAAATAATATAAACCCATTTTCTAAGTGTAATAATACCCTCCAGGGTGGGTATTATGGGATATAATGGACCTTCCAGGGGCTATAAGGCCCTCCACCTGCAGCATCGGGCCTCATTATGCCCCTGGGCAGCCTGTTATATCCCAATAACACCCACCCTGTTGGATATTATTTTTTACATAATCACTGACCAGAAAGGCACACTAAGCCATGACAGCTTATTTCCACATACATCCGGGGGGGGTTGCATGAACCTGTTTTTATTCATGGGGGAATGTTGACTGACCCCATGACAGAAGAGACCCCCTCCCCCCACTCTTCATCAGTAAGTGACATGGGATCTTTCACTTCCACTTGGACAGTGATCAGATGGCAGAAAGGGCCTCTGTTTAACATCTCATTGGAAGCACAGTACCTCAACAGTGCAGCATCCCTCTCATACTACAGTACAGTGTCCATTACGGATATTAGCCCAAGTGCCTGTTGCAGGACTAAAACTCATGACCTACTCATCTTTCAGCCCTAGAGGCGAGCGTGCTGCCTACTGAGCCACTGATGCAGATGTGTACAGAGTTATGGTAAGACCAAGAATAGCACGGGAGCAGAAAAGTGAAATTGATTCCCCATGCACAGAATTGACTTTCTCTGCAGGTCACCAGTCAGACCCCTTCAATCCACCCCAAGCACCAGTGATTGTGCATGGCTACGCCTAACTTATCCCTGAACCATTCTTTAAAAATCTGGCTCCTCATATTTAGCCAGGTGGCCTGCAGCATAAGTAACAGATGTTACAACAAATCTCTACCTGGAGTAATGTGTACGATTCTGGAGCCTGCACATAAAAATGATGTTAACAAGCCAGAGATGGTAGAGAGGTGAATGACCCAAGATGCCCCAGAGACAACAGAGGAAGACATACAAACAAAGACAGGGCATCAGATGGGGAGGTGGGGAAATAGGTGCTTCCCATTAGAGAGTATTGGATAGGGGAGATAAAACAGATAGGAGTAATTAGTGGCTGGAAAGGCTTTGTAACATAAACAGTAAAACAAAGAAAAAGAGGGACAAGTAAAACATCTTAAGGGATACACTGGTTGAAGTTTTCGGTACTACAAGAACTGTAAATAATATAGATAAGAAACAGATACCTGGTAAGATCAATAAATAATGGTTACTGATATTGTAAGGATGGAGGGTGGTACACTGGGTATAAGATGCTTAGGCTGTAGAATGATTAATATGGATATAGCAAATTAATTGTTAATATATACTTGTGAACAATGTAGTAAGATTAAAGAATTACAAGATAAAGCTGAAAAAGTTAGACAATAACTAATAATGTGTAAATAACAATTGCAGGCACAAAATAAGGAAATAAAAATGGACCAGACTCAAGAAGATGTGATTGAAGGAAATTCAAAAAAAGGAGGAGAGAAAAGGAACAGGATGGGAGTTGGGTAGGTGGTGGTAGAAAGAAAAGCTAAAAAGAAAAATGCTGTAAGAAGGAGAGCAATGAACTTTTCAGTAAAATTTTCAAATAGCTTTGATCCATTAATTATAC
This sequence comes from Neoceratodus forsteri, assembly GCA_016271365.2. Taxonomy (NCBI): domain Eukaryota; kingdom Metazoa; phylum Chordata; order Ceratodontiformes; family Ceratodontidae; genus Neoceratodus; species Neoceratodus forsteri. The sequence continues at coordinate 213,491,005 of CM028135.1, read as the reverse complement.
TAGAAGATGATAGTGTGACAGGTCAATTTAAAAGCAGCTTGGAAACTAGTCGTAATGAAACAACAAAAAAAGGGAATGACTTAATAGAGATAGTGAATATATTAGATGTTGGAGATGAAGTTGCGAAGAATACATTGGATGAGAGAAAGAAAGAGTGTGACAAAAAGGTAGGAGGTGATAAAGATGGAGATACAGATTCAGAGTTAAAGAAAAATGAAAATCAAATGGAGGGTAAAAAGAATGATGTTGGACATAATAAGGATGTAGGACAAGTTGATCCTATTGGTCAACATAAATTTAAAATTGGGGAAAGAACATCTCAATAGAGGGAAACAAAACACTAAGACTGACAATTTTGACGAACAAATAGAGCATATGAAGAAAAAAATATATTTATATATTGGGAAAGTCAATATTGAAATACATGGATAGATATACATCTAAGGATAACAAAGAGATTGTAACAACAAGTTATTTTTCAGGGGCAAAGATAAGAGATGTAAAAGGAATGCTAGGGAATATAATTAGAGAAAGGGATGGATCTGCTGTTTTGATTCTGCACTTAGAGGTGAACAACATCAAAAATTAGGGACTAGAAGACATACAGAAAGAATTTGAAGAAATAAAAACTGAAGCAGAGAAACTAAAATGTAAAATATTTTTCTCAGAAATACTGCCAGTAAGAAAAGAAATGGGTATTGAAAATATTAATTTAAGAAAATTAAATAATTGGATTAGGCAGTGGACCTTATATAACACATTAGGTTGTATTAAACATTGGGAGGAGTACATCTGTGTTACTTTTGTAGAGATGGATTACATCTAAGTAAGAAAGGCAGCAGAAAATTAGGGTTGGACGTCAAATTGGTGGTGGATAGTAATTTAAACTAAAGGATAAGGGGAGATGGGAAACAAGTGTATTGGGGACAAAGAAGAATAAAGATAAAATGAAACAACAAATCAGAAGTAAAAAGGAGGACATGTCAATATGGTTATGTAAGAATAACAAGAAGTTTAAATAGTAAAAAGAAAGCAGAACTGGAAGTCATGTTGAGTCAGGAAAAAGACAGACATGTGTATGATAACTGAAACTTGGTGGAACCCTGAAGTACATTGGAATAGGGGTATTGAGGGATATAAATTGTATTCTAGATCCAGGATGAATAGAAAAGGGGGAGGAGTGGATATTTATATTAATGAGGAAATAAATAGTAGTCTATATAAAGAAAGTGACAATGAGAATATAGAATCATTATGGATTCAAGTATTGAGAGGGGTAGATAGAAAGATTCTAGCTGGGATTTACTACAGGCCACCAAATTGTAACAGGGAAATAGATGAAATAATAAATGATAAAATCAGATATGTAACAATGAAAGGAGATGTTATTGTAGTAGGAGATTTTAACTATGCAGATATCTGCTGGGAGGATGGTAGTAGTAAGAGTGTAAATAGAGAAAATGTTGTTCAACTGTTAGAAATCATAGGGTTGGAACAGTTAATAAATAAACCAACTAGAGGAGGAAGTATCTTGGATTTATTAACAAATAGAACAGATATTATTATAGGAATAAAGATAAGAGAACATTTAGGAAATAGCAACCATGCTATAGTGGCCTTTACAATTAAAAATAAAGTCACATGTATAAAAGGGAAAACAGTTACAAAACATTATAATAAAGCAGATCTTAAAAGAATTAAAGAACAGTTAAAGAGCTGGAATTGGAAGCAGAGTTTAGGAAAGAAAAATGTAGGACAGATGTGGGAAGAACTGAAAAATAAGTTATTGAATCTGGAAAAAGAGTTTGTACCAGATAAGAAGCTTTATAATAGAAAAAGTAGAAACCCCCTGTGATGTACCAGTAAGGTAATAAAAGCTTGCCTAAAGAAAAAGAGAGCATTTAAAAGAATGAAAATATTAGAAACAGAGGATACAGTAAAGTATTATAAAAAACTGTGTAAAGGAAGTAAAACAGAATAAAAAAATGAAAGAAGGAAATTGGACGCTGATCTGGTCTATTAAAAAGACAATGGGAAAAGCTTTTATGCATACCTAAATCAACAGAGGAAAGACAAACAAGGTATAGGGCCATTAGATATGAATGGTAAGGAAATCAAGGATTCCAGTGAAATGGTTAATGTATTAAATGAATATTTTGGATCCGTTTTTGAGTGAGGAAACAATGTAAAAAATGTGGTAGTGAATATAAACCAACAAGATTTAGAAATAGTCACTACAAAGGAAGAAGTGGAAAGAATAAAAAGTAAGGTAAAGATACATAAATCTGCAGGACCGGATATGTTACACCCAAGGTATATTAAAGAAATGTTACCATTAATATCAGAAATTGTGGTGTGGATATTTAATGAGTCTTTTAAGACAAGAGAGGTGCCAGAGGATTGGAGATGGGCTTTTGTGGTGCCCTTATTTAAAAAGGGAAAGAGATCAGTGATGTTGAATTATAGACCAGTGAGCCTGACTGCAATCTTATGGAAAGTAGCTGAGAGTGTATTAAAATTATAAATAGAGGAAAGTTTGAACTTACTGGGTTATACAGATAAAAAAAACAGCATTGATTTAAAAATAATAGAGCATGTGGTACTAACCAGTTATGCTTCTATGAAAAGATTAAGGAAGAATTGATTAATAGTACACCAGTGGATGTAATATTCTTGGACTTCCAAAAGGCCTTTGATAAGGTACCCCATGATAATCTGATTATGAAATTAAATAACATGGGATTGGATAGTTGAATTGTATTATGGATAAAGAATTGGTTGAGTCATAGGACTCAAAATGTAAGACTATTAGGGGAATTATCTGGGTCAATTAATGTGAGGAGTGGGGTCCCACAGGGATCAGTGTTGAGACCTATAATGTTTTTTTTATATATTAGTGACTTACACCAGGGGATTGCTAATCAAGTGGTAACATTTGCAGATGATATCAAATTAGGAGGACCAGTAAGAAAAATAGAGCAGCAGAAAAAGTTAAAAAAGGATTTACAAAAAGTAGAAATCTGGGCTAAAGAGAATAATATGAAATTTAGTCTAGAGGAATCGGGGTAATGTACCTAGGAAAGGGGAACAGGGGAAACATTAGGTATGTATTAGATGGAAAAGAACTCAAAGAATTTGTGGAGGAAAAGGATTGTGGGATAATAATTGACAGAGAACTGAAATTTGATAAACAACGGACAGTAGCCATACAAAAAGCAAATAATGTGGTGAGAAACATAAAACATACCTCTATGAATAAATCAATGGGATGCATGGTACCAATATATATAGGTCTCATGTTAGACCATACTTGGACTTTGGGACCCAGTTATGAAGTCCATACATAAACAATGAAATAGGAAGAGTGGAAAGAGTGCAGAGGAAATATACTAAGATGATTGGAAATCAAAATAAATATGAATATAGTGAAATATTAAAAAGGACATGATTATATACTTTGGAGCAAAGAAGGGAAAGAGGAGATTTAATGATGATGTTTCAAATAAATGACTATGAGTTAGTAAATGAAATGGGGATGAAAATGCAAGAAAGGTTAAAAGGGCTGAGAAGTCATGGTAAACAAATTAAGTTGAAAACTGTAATAAAAATTATATATATATATATATATATATATATATATATATATATATACACATATACATATTTTTTTTCTTAATTAGTGAGGTCTTATGCCAGGGCAGAATTACCCCTTTGGTGTCTTCAAAAACTTCCTGAGGACCTGTATTCACCTATTTATGAAATCTTAAAGGTATCAGTTAAAAATTGCCTTTTCCCCAGAGGTCATAAAATGGATACTTTGTCCCTGCATTTCAAAGTTAAGGGATAGTTGCCAATGTGCTATAATCTGGCCTTTGAAGGAAGTCTTTACTTTGCATTTCTACTGGTTCATGTAGAGACCATCCCTTCACACCAGTTTCAAAATTCCATCTCTCAGATTGCTGTTCTGCTGTCAGCCATATTTTTCCAAGCAGACATTCAAATAAACATATATTTATATCACAAATATGATACAATATAATGGCAAGTAGATAGGCAGAGAGTCACATTCCTTCCTCCTAGACTGAATTTGGTGGGATCTATTCATAGGCATGGGATGAGTTCCCCAAATTCAGTTCACTGCTCAAACCGATGCAAAAGCCCATCTGTGTTTTCATTTGCTGCCCCTGCCCTGTGTGAGACAGTCATGTTGTAACCCTACAAGGCAAGGTTCCACCTTAACAGCCTACCATTTGTTTTACCCATTTGTGCCAGCCAAACCAGGGGGCTGTGACCTGTTTGTGCCTCGAAGTACCACCCATATAGGTATGGCTCTAACTTCTTTAGTGCCCACACCATTGCAAGGCATTCTTTCTCCACTGTAGAATAAGCCTGCTCCCTGGGAAGTAACTTCTTACTGAGGTACACTATTGGGTGATCTTTCCCTTGGTTAGACATTTGACTAATCACTGCCCCAATACCCACATCTGAGGCATAAGCCTGGACTAGAAAGTGTTTACTATAGTCTGGACTGACTAATACAGGAGCACTGCACAGTGCCTCCTTTAGACGTGTAAAGGCTTACTCACAGGCTGGTTCCTAGTTTATCCTTTTTGGCATCCTTTTCTTTAACAGGCCAGATAGGGGAGTGACCAGGGCATTGTAGTTTGGAACAAATTTCCTATAGTACCCTGCGGTCCCTAGAAAACTCTGAACCTGCTTCATGTTTCAGGTCTGGGCCATGCCTTGATTGTCTAAATTTTTGCATGATTAGGACGGAGCTGTCCCTGGCCTACCACATGCCTGAGGTATGCCACCTCAGCCATGGCCACCTGGCACTTTTCAACTTTTACATTGAGCCTGGCCCTCTGTATTCTGCCCAGCACTTCCCTAAGGTGGGACAGGTGCTCCATCCAGCTGGCACTAAAAATGGTAATGTCATCCAGGCATGCCACAGCATAATCTTCAGCACCATTTAACACCTGGTTCAATAAACCTTTGGAAGCTGACAGGGGCCTTCTTCAATCCAAACAGCATTATTTTAAACTCAAATAACTATCGGAGTGATGAATGCTGACTTCTCCCTAGCTCTGGCAGTTAACTCCACCTGCTAATACCCTTTTGTCAGGTCAGTAGTAGTAAGGTATGTCTCCCCTCCCAACTTATCCAGTAGTTTGTCTGTCTGTGACATTGGGTGGGCATCTGACTTCATGATTGTGTTGAGTCCACGGTAGTCCACACAAAAATGAGTAGAGCCATCTGGCTTGGGAACAAGGACTATGGGTGAGGCCCAGGGGCTGTGGGATTTCTGGGTTACTTCTAGATCCATCATTTCCTCTATGTCCCTCTATCTCCCTTCTAATGTCCTTTTGGATGGCCTCTGATACCCAATATGCAGTTTGCCATATGGGCACTTGTGTCCCTGTCTCTACATCATGAATTGCTAAGGGGGTTAGTACAGGCTTGGTGCTAAACAATGGGGAAAAGTCTGCTAAAACCTCCCTTACTTCCTTGTTTTGGTCCGGAGTCAACTGGGGAGACATTTTAATTGCCTACACAGTGGACTACCATTTGTTTTCTTCCAGCAAGTCCAGAAGGGGTTCTTCTTCGTCCATCTCCTCCCCAGGACTATACACTGCAAAGACAATGTCAGCACTTTTTGCATATGGCTTCAACATGTTGACATGGTACATTTTTTGGGTATGTCTCCTGTCAGGTAGTTTTATAATGTAATTTATATCATTCACCTGTCTGACTACTTTGTACAGTCCTGCCCACTAGGCCTGCAGCTTATCTTTCTGGATTGGGATTAGGAACATGACTTCCTGACCTACAGTGTACGAGTGAGGTCTGGCTCTGCAATTGCACCATACCTTTTGTTTTTGCTGGGTAGCTGCCAGGTTGCTCTGGGCTGTTCCCATAAGCTCCTTCAGGTTTTCCCTAAACTTAAGGGCATAATCCACTAATGGAGTTCCTTGGGTAGCTTGCTTGCCTTCCCAGTCATCCCGGATCAAATCTAGGGGCCCACCTACCCTCTGTCCATATAACAGCTCAAAGGGGGAAAACCCTGTTGACCCTTGGGCACCTCCCTGTATGCAAACAACAGGTAGGGAAGGCATTTCTCCCAGTTCCTCCCATGCTGTTCAGCAAATGCTTGGAGCATCAATTTAAGGGTACCATTGAATCTTTCCACAAGCCCATTATCTTGTGAATGATCAGCTGTTGTGCATCTCTGCACCACCCCACACTTCTCCTACAAACATTTCATCAGGTCCAACATGAAGGAACCCCCTTGGTCAGTAATAATCTCCTGCAGGAACCCAACATGGCAGAAAATCCCTAGCAAGGTATCTGCCACTTCCTCTGTCCTCAGTGAGGATGAGGTGACTGCCTTTGGGTACCAGGTGACATAATCCACCATTGTTAATATAAATCTCTTCCTACAGGAGCTGGGGGTATTCAAATGCCCCACAATATCCATTTCTAACCTCTGGAATGGCGCCTCCACTATGTCAAGGGAATTAGGGTGGCTTGGGTTTTTCTGCCCACCTTCCCTATTTCTTGGCACCGGTGACAAGACCTGCAATACTCCTTCACCTGCTGGGTGAAGTTGGGCCAATAGAAATTCTGGGCCAATCGCTGCATAGTGTATGCAATATCATGAGCAATCTTGAGCAACTGCTCACAGTACCCCTGAGGAATGACAAACTGCCTGCCAATCACCCCTCCCTCTGTCCTTACATCCTGCATATAAATCAGTCCATTGTCCCAGTAAACTCTATGTTTCCTGTCACCTCCCAGTACTCCGTCAGACTTTGCCCAAGCCCTCAGCTTCTCTAAACTAGGGTCACTTTTCTGAGCAGCTGCAAAATCCTTATACATTCCCAAGGCATGGGACAGGTCCCCTCCTGTTTCTAAAGTAGGGACCCTAGCTCTAGCATCAGAGCATTCAGGATCACTGCCATCCCTAACCCTCTGACAATGGGATACCCCTCATTTCTCAGAGTAATCCTCTGTAGCTGTTCTGTTAACTGCTACCTGGGGAATTTCTACCCCCTTTTCACTATTCTCCCTGTCATGAGATACTGGTTTGGGAACCAGCCTCCCAGTGTTTTCCTCAGGGTCTTCTATGGGGTCCAGGGAACTACAATTTACCTTTGCTGCTTGACTGCGGGTAACTGCACATACCATCCCATTTTTGAGATTGTTCCTGATAATTACATCTTGGGCAAGATTGTCTGTCACTGCCACTTTTTGCACAGTCTCCCCTGTCTTACCCCAGTCCAGGAGAACACTAGCAAGTGGCAGCATTTTCTCCTCACCAGTGAATCCCCATACAGTAACAAATTGATTAGTATAAGCTGTTCAGGATCAACCAAATCCCCTTTTACCAAAGTCAGGGATGCCCCCATGTCCCTTAAACCATAGGTCTGTACCCCATTCACAGCGACTGGGTGTATGTGCTCCCTCATTTTTACTGGCATGCTTTCAGGGATACACAAAAAAAAAACACTTCTTTCTGAGCACCACTTTCTGTATCCTATGCCTTTTTAGGACACTGTCTTGCAAGATGTCCAGTTCCTTGCAAACCCAACATTCATTTCTTTTTTCCATTAAATCTTTTCTTTGTAACCTTGGGCTACCTGGTTTCAGTGGAGGCAGGGAGGATTTTAGCTGCCCTGAAGGTGTGCTTTTCCCTTTCTGCACTGCCTTGACTGCCCCACTCCCTCTCAGAGCAGGTCTGCTCCTGGCATAGCAGTCCGAGAGCTCGGCAGCTTCCTGCACTATTTTTGGATCTCGGTCCTCTAGCCAGGTTTTTAGCTCTGTAGGACAATCCCAAAAGAACCGCTCTAAAATTACATTTTCAATTTTCTCTACAGAGTCTGCTTGTATTCATTCTCATCAACATTTTAAAAACTGATGTTGTTTAGTGGCTAGCTCCTCATAGCTTGTATCAGGGCTTCACCTGAGCTTACAGAATTTAACTCTGTATGTCTCTGCTGTTAAATCATATTTCTTTAACAAAGCGGCTTTAAGTTTGCCATAATCATTACTGTCCTGATTGTCCATTTGACCCAATGCATCATGAACTTTCCCTGTAAGCAGCAGGGATTGCTGGAAGTTCAGGACTCTCTGGGAATTTTTGCCTGAATACATACTTTTTCAAATGAATTTAAAAATGCATCCATATCTTCCCCCTCTTTAAATTCAGCTATCAATTTAGAATTTAATTTGTAACCCAGTCCTGGAGTTCCAGGTGTATCCATGCCACTTACCTGCTTTGGCACTGATCTTGGGAGTTGTAGCTTCTCCAATTCAAATTTCCTCTGGTGCTCTCTCTCCTCTTGCTCAGCTTCTCTCTGCTCTTGCTCATCCTCTCATTGCTCTGGCTCAGCTTATTGCTGCTCTCGCTTCTCCTCTCTCCCTCTCTTTCTCTCTCTCCATCTCCATCTTCCTCTGTTCAAGCTTCCTTTACTGCTGGGCTTAAAATATTTTCTGTTCAAACTCCTGTTCCCTTCTCCACAACTCCATCTGCAGCCTGATCCCTTTGGGCTCCAGCATGGTTGCAACCTTCCCCTGCTGCAGTAGCTCTCAGCTTACACTGGTCCCGCTGTCCTTCTCCTTGGGTCTGGACACTGCATTGGACCCTGGACCCTCCACACCCAAGGTTTGTCCTTTCCAGTCTTTGACTATGACTTGAGGTCTTGGGCATTGTCTGTCACAAGAGCCTTCAAGAGGTGCTTTTTGAAATGCCCCTCGTGCTGGACTCCTCTGTCTTGGCACAACTGCCTCAGGTAGTCTGCAGTGTTCTTGCTGTAGTTTGAAGTTGTCTTCTTCCCTAAGCTATGGCTACACTAGCTTATACCCCCAAAAAAATAAAATAGGTAGGGAACTTAGACTGTAAGTACAGTGATATAGTTCTTTATATTTAAATCACTGCATTATTTTGCATGTGAGCTGTTATAGTTATCAATCTAACACACTGGACTGTTAATGCTTGTGTTACCAAATACTTTTAAATCCCACCTCTGCCACTCGATCTATCACAAATGCACTCCTTAGGTCAAGCCCTCCGCTCCCACAGTGCCAAACCTCAAAGTGCAATATGTGAACAGGAGACAAACAGGATAACTCTTCTGTTTGTTTTGGGTCCGAAACACTTACCAGTCTTGAGTCTTGAGGTAAAATATGAACCCTTTTTCACTAGCATGCCCAATTAACAGGGTCAAATTTCACATCCTCCTTAGGAAAATGCAGTGCAATACTTAACTCAGTGAGCACCCAGCCTGGTTCCCAGTTCTCCCTTTTAGACTCAATTTGAGGCCTAGGTATTTCCTTACCTTCGAACAAGATGGTAACACACTTTAAACCCTTAACAGTTGTGTCAAAATTATCAAATTCTGTCACGGCATTCACATGCAAAAAATGAGAACAGACTGAAGTAGGATTAAGGAAACCAAAACATTTACTGAAATTAAAAATAGTAAATACATACAAAACACCAAACCTATATACATTAATACTTAAAGTCAAAAGAAAAGGGAATTGCAAAAGCAACATGCCTAGTAACTGAATTATATGACTACCCTAAGTTTCAAGTAATAAATAGGTGTTTAGATTTATCTAAAATGCTGTGAGAGTTTGCCAGGAGCCCAATTCGAAACCAAAGGCAAAATCCAAAGTTCTTCTCCCAACTGCTGATAATATGTTTGTTACAAATTCCTCCTCCCTGATGACACAGCTCACAGATGCTGATGGTGATATCACTCAAACCTGAGTACATGAATTAATTTATCAGTTATATGTCTCAGCCCATTGCTCAAACATTCCAATTAAAATATATATATAAATATATATATATATTTCTAAAATTTTCTTCTTAATTAGTAGGCCTTATGCCTGGGCAGAATTATCCCTTTGATGTCTTCAGAAACTTCCTGAGGAACTGTGTCCTCTTAGCTGTGAAATCTAAAAGGTATCAGTTAAAAATTGCCTTTTCCTCAGAGGTCATAAAATGCATACTTTGTCCCTGCATTTCAAAGTAAAAGGATAGTTTACAGTGTATTACCTGGCCTTTGAAAGAAGTCTTTACTTAGAGTTTCCACTGGGTCATGTAGAGTCCATCCTTCCTCACCACACTTTTGAAATTCCATCTCCTAGATTGCTGTTCTGCTGTCAGCCATATTTTTCCAAACAGACATTCAAATAAATATATATTTTTATCACAAATATGATATAATATAATGACAAGTAGATAGGCAGAGCTTCACATCAAGTACCTCAAGGGAATAAACAAAGTCCAAGAGGGTAGCATCCTTCAGAAAAAGAGATGTGCAAGAACAAGGGTGCATAATTTGAAGATAGAGGGGTGGATGGCTCAAGAGTAATGTGAAGAAGTATTTTCTCACTGAGAGGGTGGCGGACACAAGGAACAGCCTTCCACAGGAGGTAGTGAGGTCAAAAACAGTGGGGAATTCAAGAATGCATGGGACAGGCATAAGTCAATTCTAGTGGGGGTTAGGAGGAAGTTAGGCTGTTGGTGAACTAGGATCTGCAGCTTATCCAATGGGCAGGGAAATGGGCAGACTAGGTGGACCAAGCGGTCCTTATCTGCCATCAAAGTCTATGTTTCTGTTTTAACACCTTCATAAATGACATCACAGATGGGATCAAGAGTAAAATCTACCTGTTCACAGACAACACCAAGTTCTGTGGGGAGGGTGGTCACAGAGGAGGAATGACAGGAACTCAGGAAGGACTTGACTAGGCAGGAGAAGTGATCTGGCATTTGGCAGATGGGGTTCATGGCTATAACATTAAAGTTATGCACCTGAGACTGAAAAATTCTGGGATCGAATACTAGCTAGGTGGAGTGCAGGTACCCAGGTCAGATCAAGATAAGGTCCTAAGATCAAGAAAAGGACCCAGTGTAATAATCACAAGTGACCTGAAACAATATGCACACTGCATGTGGGCAACAACCAAAGCAAGTCAGTTACTGGTCTGCATAGCCAGGGGAATTATCAGCAGGATGGCAGAGGTAATTCTGCTGCTGTACATGTCACTGGTAAGACCACACCAGAAGTACAGTGTGCAATGTGGTGCCTGTATCTTAAGAATGATATGAAAAGATCAACCAAGATGATCAAGGGCCATCAGGGCAATGCCTATGAAGAGAGGCTTGGGGAGCTCGGCATGTAATCTCTTGAGGAAAAATGGGAGTGGGGAGACATGATTGAGACCTTCAAGTATCTTTAGGGTATTAACAGGGTGAGCACTGAGGGCCTTCAGCCTAAGTGGGAACAAGACCACTAGGGAGGCACAGCCTAAAGCTGGTGGGGAGAAGGTTTGGAGGGAGCTGAGGAGGCACTTTTACATCAAGAGGGTGGTGACAAAGTGGAATGAGCTGCCAGAGAAGGTGGTATTCCTAAAAATGGTGGACACCTTCAATAGGGGGCAGGACAGGGTGAAGGGAAAATTTGCAGCTTGAAGTGGGCAAGTGAGAAGAGAGGGGGAAGTTGAGGGAGGTCAAAAGGAAAATGAGGAGAGGGCAATTCCCTTTGTAAATACATAGGAAGTTGCACAATTGATCAAACTAGACAAACCTTAAGGCCTTTACCTGCTAGCATGTGTATATGTTCATATGTAACACCCACTGCATTTATATGCCTAAGACTTTTAGGAATACAAAATGACAAGGGCTTGATTGACATGGATGTTCTTATGTACGTGCATACTGGTATCAGCCTATGCTGTCTGAGGGCTTTGAGCCCCTCCTCCACCTATCATAACTTCAGAATACTGAATATCCTCCCTAATTTTATCCTCTATATATCTTCTTCCTCTTTTTCCATTTGAAGTCCTTGACCTATCACAAGGCTGGAAATTGCATGGTAGATAATTTTCTTGTAGATTTCCTAATTACTGTTTGAAAACTTAGCTCAGTTTTTCATTCTATGTCTGTTACTGTTAACTACTTTCGGATGCACTACTATTTAGAACGTTTTTCTCAATGAATGGCAGAGATGTTTCACATCCATATAATTTGCATACCCAGCATGCAGTGCTTGCAATTAGGGGTAGGTGAAGTTGCTGAAATTTGCTTTACTAACTAATTCACAAATTATGCGGAATTTGCAGTTTTACCCAGCAAGGCTGAAATTTTTTAGTGAATTGACCAAAATTCACCCATAAAGTAGACACTTTCCTCCCAGAAACGGCATATTCACAGAAAAATTTACAATTTTGGTGAAGTTGAAGTTTCTAAGTTCTATGGAAACTTTCTGAAGTTTTGTGAAGGCAAATTCCTATTAATTCATAGCCACTTCACTAGTGAAATTTCAGTTTGTATGCCTTTACTTGCAATGCATGAAATTAATGTATTTTTGTATGTGGTAAAAAGCAAGTAAAACACATTTTAGAATCTGCCTATACTCATTGATCAGTTTAGGTAAAGGGCTGTGTTACTCTGCTAACTTGTGTTTTGATCACTAAAATTAAATCAGATGAACAAAGCTCAACAGACATATTCCAGAAATCAAGCTGCTTGTGTTTTCTTAAAAGGCGTGTGGATAAACTGGTATCAGTCTGAACTATGAGAGGGCTTTTGGGGGCATCCCCCTGCTTCACCTGTCACCACATCAGGAAACAGAATTTCCTCCCTAATTCTGTTCGCTCTCTACCTTTCTCTGCCTTTTGCCTGAAGGCCTTGCCCAGTCACAAGGCACACAAGTCACTATCAAAGAAAACGAAAGTGTTATATGTGAACACCTTTATTTCCCAGTCAGAACAATTTCACTATTATAACTTGTGCTATTAATGTGTTAATTTTAACTGCTGCACCATCTGTGCCCAACAACTACCGAGCAGATATGTTATTTATTTATTTATTTAAGAGTTTTACCAGGAAGGCATACTGAGCGGAGTACCACTCAATTCCAGATGTGTCCTGGGGAGGGGGGAAGGGATATATACAGTAATTTACACAAGGATTATAAAGTACATATACAGCAACCTTCACAAGGATTATACAGTACAAAAACACTCCATGTAACTTAATTGCTGAGAAGCAGTGGGTACACAGGGTACAATAGATGTGGGAAGAGCAGGAGAGAAATAACCTACTGACATGTCTAGAGGAACTACAATCTGAACTATGCAGAGAAGGGAATATTAAACACATGAAGACCTACATGTTGAGATCACTAGAAGAACACATATGGTATTAAGAATCAGCTATAGGCCAATTTCTCCAGGTACTTGGCTGTGTGCCTTGGTCTATGAGCTCTTAATGATGTGCTATATTGCAATAGAAATTATGGGTGGGGGCGGGATATATGGCATCACTGCAGGGCAGCCTGCATGTGCAGGTGGGGGGAGAAAAGTGACTTGAGGAGATGGTTGAGCTGCTGAGTGCTGTATGAGTGCTTAATGTCAGCTGGCAAGGAGTTGAATAGTTTAGGCATCCGGTAACTGAAGGCAGTTTGGCCTTTGGCTGCAGACATATGTGGGACATACAGAAACTGGGAGTTAGTGTTCCTGAGAGAATACACAGAGTGGGGTTGAACTGAGAGGGCAGATTCCAGGTAGGGGGGATGGACTGTGCCCAAACTTTCGCAGTTGTCCTGACACAGTGGATCAGTCTCCGATCTTGGAGCATGGGTAGGTTTAGAGACTTGTAGAGATTGCAGTGGTGCATTAAGGGGGGGCAGTCCAGGGCAAAATGTCAGAAGGAATGGAAGTGGGGTTGAGTCTTGCTAAGGTGGACTTACTGGCATCGCTGTGCACTACATTGCCCTAGTCAATTAAAGGGAGGATCATTTTCAGTAGGATTGCCTTGCGGGTTTCCAGTGGGATGCAGCCCCTGTTATATTATATGGCACCAAGCGTGGGGTGAAGTTTCTTGTGGATTGAATTGATGTGAGCTGAGAAGTCGAGGTTCTGGTCAAGCCAGACCCCAAGGTACTGGAAGGAGGTGCAGGCCTCCAAAGGAATCCCATCAGTGGTATGGAAAGTGAGGATGGCAGGGAGTTGGGACAGTCTCTGTCTAATGCTGAAGGCTAGGGAGATAGTTTTCTTGGGGTTTAGAAAGAACTGGTTTGAGCCAAACCAGAGCCGAATAGCATTGAAGTCATCCTGAGGTCTAGAGGCCACTACTGTGGGGGAGGGACCTGATGCATACAGTGCAGTGTCATCAGCGTGCATGTGGATGGATGACTGAAGGCATACCAAAGGCAGGTCATTCAGGAAAATGGAGAACAGTACTGGGCAGAGGACCGAGCCTTGGGGGACCCCAGTAGTTACAGGGAGGGGGGCAGAAGTATGATGACCAATTCTTACAGATTGCAACTGGATGGATAGGTAGGATTGGAACCAGTTGGTGGTAGTTCCCAAGAGTCCTGCATGGGAGAGTTTGGGTAGTAGTAGCAGGGGGTTGGAGACAGTGCCGAAGTCCTTGGCAAGGTCGACAAAAATAGCTGAGATGATATGCCTGTGATTCATACCCGTGAGGACAGTGATGGTGAGCTGTAGAAGAGAGGTGATGGTGGAATGCATCTTCCTAAAACCAGATTGGTAAGGTGTGAAGAAGGAAGAGAATTCAAGAAAGGAGAGTTGGTCGAGTTCAAGGGGCTCCTGAAGTTTTTCTAGGATGGGAACTAGGGAGATAGGGCAGTAGTTACCCGGTGAGGAGGGGTCACCCCCTTTTGGTAGGTGGATGACAATGGCACATTTCCAGTCAGATGGGACTGCAGCAAGTGACAAAGATTGAAGAGCATGGCCAGTGGGGTTGCGATGGCAGGGACAGATAAGTGAGGCATTTTGGAGACCAGACCCAAGGGGCATTTACCTTTGGAGGGCTTGAGTGCCTGCATGGCTATTAACACTTCAGTTGGGGTGACCATGCGAAAGGAGAAGGACGGGAGGTAGGTGGAGTGGGAGTGTATGGGCTTGAGTGGTATTGAGGGAGAGAGGATAGCAGAGATGATGTGCAGCTAGTGAAAAAGGTGTTAAAGACTGAGTACCTGGTTCAGTGACAGTGGAGCTATACACATTTAGGGGTGGGGTGGGGAGCTGGACGGGGGGAGTAGAGAAGTGATTTGATTGATTTCCAGAATTCCGCAGGGTGATTTAGATTGGACTGGAAAGAAGCCTTGAAATAGTTTGCCTTGGCCTGACATAGTAGCCTGGTGCAGGAGTTGAAGATTGTCCGGCAGAGTTGGAGTGTCGCCTGGGTGTTGGTTACCTTATAGGCTTTCCATACCTGGTCCCTGGCATGGAGATGATCAATAATATTGGCAGTGACACAAGGCAGGTGGGCACCCCTTACACGGGTCCTTCTCAGTGGCACATGGTAGTTCCATATGGTGAGGAATCTGGAGTTGAAAAGCTCAAGGGCAGTGTCTATGGAGGACATCTGAGGGATGAAGTATCAATCAGTGTTTGACAGGTCAAATAGGAGTGCAGTGAGATTGAAGGATTTGTATGACCTGGTGAGCAGTGTTCATGTGGGAGGAACTTTGGGCCTAAATATTCTCCTTACCACGTAGATTATGTGGTGGTCACTTAGCGAGTCCAGAAGGAGTCCTGACTCAATAATTTGATGTGGGTGTGAGGTAAGGGTCCAGACTAAAAGGGAGTGGTTCTGGGATTTTTGATTCAGGCGTGTGGGTTCGGAAATTTGTTGGGACAGATTTAGTGTAATTACATGTCTGTAGATTAGCTCTAGCACTGCAGAGCCAGTTAGAGTTGAAGTCTCCAAGGATAAGCAGCTCACCCCACTGATCTGAGCAATTTTAAGGTGCTCAGGTGGTCCATTATGACTGGCAAAGGGGTGTCAGAGGCACAATAGGACCCAGTGAAAAAAAATTGAATTGAGTGTGGGAGAGAGTTTAATTAGCAAGGAGTCTATAGACAGTGTGGGCATGGAGAGATGGACAGGGGTGAACTGGAGCTGAGAAGAGATGAACATGGCAATGCCTCCACCTCTTTTATTACCCTGATGGTCATGCCAAATGAGGGAGTAGCCAGTTATCAACAATTCAGCATCTAGGTTGTGAGGTTTCAGCCATGTTTCAGTTGTGATCAGAATATCTGACCGTAGCATTAAGACACTAGGTTGTAGGATGGTGAGCTTGTTCAGGATGCTGCATATGTTTAGGTGTATAATTTTGAGACCCCTTGGTAATTTGAGAGGATGGGAGGGGTTGGGGTGGGTTGGTAGAGGGTTAAGGTCAACATTGCCTGCTAGGAGTAGCAGCAGCGTGAGTAGGTGTTTAGTTTTGAGCAAGAACCCTTGTGACTTGCAGAGGACACAATGTCACTGGAAGGGTTCTGGAGCACTCTTTGTAAAGAACCTTAGCGCAGTCAGCCCTACATGGAAGGAGGGTGGCAGGATGGAAGAACTGGGATCCCAGTTACCCAGCATAGCTCTGCCAGTGGAATTGTCCGGGGACCCTTAAAATGGTGCCATGATTCAAAAGTCCATTGTTCTCAGTAAGGCAGATGTAAATGGCTGGTGTTGTGAGCTGCAGCAGTGTGGTCTGGTGTACCTGAGTGCCCGATGAAACAGCAGGGGTCCAACTTCGGGGAGGGCAGGACCAATGAGGCCCTCTCAACCTCCTAGGACACTGAATGCCAGATGAAACAGCAGGGGTCCGGCTTGGAGGAGGGCAGAGCCAGCATGGCCCTCATGATCTTCTAGGACACATATCATTGGGTGTTGGACAAGTAAGCAATAAGACATGATGGGGTGTGCATTAGACGATTCTAATTCATGGTCAATGACATAGTAAGGCACAATACCACTGGTCAAGTGGCTTCAGCTCCTTGCCTTGCATTAAAACTATCTAATGCACATCCCTGCAGTGTCTTACTTGTGCTTATAAAATAGGACTGTGAATTTTATATGCATGAAAGGAATTTATTGGTTTGCATAGTAAAGCAGTAATTCCATGAATCCACTGCTCTTTCCATGAAAAAGTACTTTGTCACATCTCTGCTGGTTGTACCCCCATCAGCTTCTTATTGAGTCCCCTTGTCCTTGAGCACCTTTTTTCTGAATAATACTTCCCTCCTGCACCTTATTTACCCCACTGATATATTTAAAGAGCTCTTAGTGATATTTGTCTTTGTCTGTGGATTCTAAAGTTTTGAGACATGTTTTATTATGGAACTGTTTTGTTTGCCTTTTACAGATTGAGTTTTCCTCATTCTGACTGCAATCTTCATGCCATCTACTACCTGTGTGGTTTTTCTGCAGTTTGTCAACCGCTGTCAGGCTGAATTGCAAGTGATGTCATTTGTAGGTGTTCTCCACTGAGCCACTAAGGAGAATCTGTGGCCTTTGTCCCTGGTTACTTGGTTGTTTTTTTCTATATCGGTACTGCTGTTGTTAGTAGGTGGCAGTCACTCCTTACAGAAATATAGGTGTACTGAGTGCATGCAGTATGCATGCCACATGCTGAATTGCGCAATGTTTGCTTGCAGTTCGCATACACAAAGTGAACCTAAGTGAACTAGGTCTAAAAAGCAAATCAGGTCCTCATGCTGCAAGCTTGACATGTGTACAGCAAGGAAGCTGGTGGGAACATCTTCTAAAAATTACATCAGGTTCACATGTTGCACACTCGACATGACATGCAAATCTCATCTAAAAAAAAACATAAGTTTCTATTTCTTATACTACTGCTAGCAATTAGTTATTAAAATACATTTTTATTTGAATTGCCATAAATATTAGGTAAACTTGTTAATTCTGATCCTTTTGCAAGTTATTCAATGGCTTTTGATTTTTGTCATTAAATCGCCATTACTCTGTAAAGTATTGTTTGCGTATTGCAATAAATGCCTAGGGTATAACCAGTCAACATACTCCATTCCAGATATACAAAGAGGGGCCTCTGTGTTGGGAAGCTTATCCTTATTGTATTGGGCCATGCAAATTCCTTATGCATATTTAGTGCTATAAATGTGTTTCTCCTTGACTGTTTCAGCTCACTTACTTTCCCTTTGTCATTCTAAACTGAGCATATACACTATGGCCATGCTCAGCACTCCTTGTGCTGAGTAGGGTCTTGGAAGCATGCACCATACTTCATATTTTGTCACTGAAATGAGGGACATGGACCCTCAAATGAGGGACAAGGAGGGATACTAACCCACATGATGATCAGGACACATCACGAAATATGGAGATACAGTACCTCAAAACACAGTGGAAACCATTGCATTAGCACCTGAAAATGAATTTCTACCATTATGCAGTGGTGCCATTTAGGTAGGAGAGATGAGGGGAAGTTGCCCCCCTCCCCATATTTGTGCCTAGTTGTTCTTATTGTGTGGCAATAATGGCTTTACATTTGGATTTAATCTTTTGCAGAATAATTGCAACCTGGCCTATGTGTGCTCACGCTGCAGGTACTCTCCAGTCTTGACTGTGTCTGTATTGTGTTGTCCACTCTCTCCACCTATTAGCAGTGGCACAATCACTTGTGATGTGGATAAGCTCCAGCCAAGAAAGAATGCATGAGTCTTGCAAGTGCAATGTTGTCTTTCCTGCCACAGAGTAGATAGACCGCACACTACAGCTTAGAGGAGTTGGTGAGCACTGAACTCTCAATAGCAGTGTTCTGGAAGCATATTTTTGTTGGTATACTCTTAGTGAGTCTCCATCTCCCCAGTGGCTGAAGGGGCAGAGGATGAGCTAACGGCTAACTCAAGACTAGGTGACTTACTCACTCTACTAGGCTTGCCTTGCAAAAACAAAACTGCACAGACCCCCATGGCAGCAAGCTAGGTCCAGCAGCAGTGGTGACAGCAGTGTGGGTGGCCTTCATAGGCCTTGATAAGTGCAGTGTGGCAGCAGCCACAGCAGAAACCAAGCAAGAAGCAAGCAAGCAACCCAGGTTGGGTGGGTTCAGTTGGTGAGGTGACTTGGTTGTGGACCACATTGGGGACCTGTGGTGGCTGGTTCTAGTATCCAGCTTCTGGCAGAAGGAGAGAGGGGGAGCAGACCAAAAACTGGCCTGGTGGCACAACGCCAGGCTGTAGGTTCTGGCCATATGGCTGGGTAAGTAAATGTAAATAATTTTGTACAGAGGATTGGGGAAGTAAGAAGGACTGAAATATTTGATGTGTTTTTCACAATTCACCTTCGGGTGGCTTCATGATCCATAGGGGTTGGGTATTGAATGGAACGGAGTTGGGGAGAAAAATTGAGACAAAGTTATTTTTTTTAGGGAGGGGGCAGAACTTCAACCAGAGAAAAATGTATTAGTAACTGGGTGGATTTAAGCACAGATCTGATGCGCTGCTCTGGGTTTGTGTATTGAGGGTGGGAAAAAACACGTGTTTCCATTGGTATGTATGCTACAGTTCAACTGTGAAACTGAGATGAGTAAGAAGAACACTGAAAAGCAGAAAAGTGGCTACAAGCATGCTGCATGCATGCAGATGTAGTCAGATACAGTACATATTGAAGTACAAGTGAGCAATATATATGCAGACAGTATGGCTTAGTGGTTAAAGATACAGATGAATCTTATACATTTTAATTTTTCATGATTTGCATATTACTTTTAATTCAAAACAAATAAGTTGTACATTTTAGAGATGTTGCAGACATTCTAGAGCTCTCCCTTTCATTCATGGACAGTTGAGCAGTATAGTATGCACAGATAATTGGAGCCCCACCATAGTCAGGCTTACGACCCCCCCAGTGAAGCTGATCTCCTCATCCCCACACTCAGGCACATTATGACGAGGGGCAAAGGAGACTGCAGTTGTGTGCACCATTGAAACAAATTGGGTATTTTTTATTACTATTGTATACATTATTGCTGGAGAGTTAGAGATTAATGAAGGCCACCGCTCGACTAACAAGGGCATTATTAGTAGAACAGTGGCCTTCATTATTCTCCAACTCACCATCATGACATATAAAATAGTAATAAAAAATAACTCCATTCATTTCAAGGGGGTATGTCCCAGCACTCCAACCCATAGGCATCATCTCTTAAAGACCCTTGCCTCTGGCTCCCTAGTACTCAAGTAATAGATTTTTACTTATTTCTATACTTGGTGGGTTGTCTGTAGCAGCATGGCCATACCAGCTACAGTCAACATCCCCCATTCCAGATGTGAAAAGGTGGGTCTCTGTGTTGTGAAGTGTGTGTGTGTGTGGGGGGGGAGACTGGTCATATTGGAGTGTGCTGAGTTATTGTTACTTTTGTGTTTGCATCTTAAATTCTGTTTGCATGGAAGCATTCAAAACTATGGAGAGAAAATAATAGGAGTACAGGCCAGACAGAAATAATTAAGTGGCTTTGTGGGTAAGTTTGTGTATTGAGGGTTGGAAAAAACACATGTGTTTCCATTGGTATGTGTGCTACAGTTCAACTGTGAAACTGAGATGAGTAAGAAGAAAACTGAAAAGCATAAAAGTGGCTACAAGCATGCTGCATGCATGCAGATGTAGTCAGATACAGTACATATTGAAGTACAAGTGAGCAATATATATATATATGCAGACAGTATGGCTTAGTGGTTAAAGACACTGAATTACAAGCCAGGAGACTTGAAGACATGAAGACCTGGGTTTGAGTCTCATTAATCCCTACTTGTTTATGGTGTGATCCTGAGCAAGTCACTTAACTTTTAGGTGTACAGTTATCGGTGACCACTTGCTTTTTGTACACATGCCATGTGCATGCAGTGTTTCCCAATTTAACATAAAAATCATGGTTTCCACATTTGCTAGCTGCATACATACCATAAGCATGCAATTGGTTCCATTTAAATCATACTTGCAGCATGCATATCACTTGGGTAGTTTTATGTATGCAGCATGAAAACACTTCATATAATTATTTCTGTAAGTGCTGTGTTTCTAAGATTGGGAACCCCCACACCCCTACCAAAAAGGTAGATTGCCCAGAACATATGATAAACTGTTTCTGTTGGGCTGAATGCTGTCCTTGCCATTTAGTGAGAATATGAGTTTGAAGCAGCAGCCTGTTACACCTTTGTGTCATGTATGCAGGTAAACACAGCTAAGGTTTGCTATGTTTTCAAGTAATTTGTCCACTGGAGAGGAGTTGTTTCATTTTATTCAAAGGTGCTCATATGTTGGGCTCCAGCTACTGGTTTTTCATGTCAGCTGGCAAGATGGAGACACACAATGCCATCAGATAATGTGATGCCAATTTCTGTCACATACATTTTTTCTTTACACCATCGGCTGCTTGGTCCGCATAGTCAAGAGCTGCACTGTGCCTAATAAAGTAACACAGAAATCGACTGCAGAAGTGAAAGTGACAGCACTTCATCTGATGTCTTCACTGCCCTCCTGAAATTGATTTATGTGCCACTTTATTTGGTACAGTGATGGAGTAAAGACAAAAAGTACAGTATGTGGCAGTAACAAAAAAAATTCAGTAAGTGTATTTAGCATACTCAGAAAAAATGAATCAGTGTTAATTTTTAGATGTATGGTGACTCAACCAATTCATACTGTTCCGCACTGCACAGCATAAAATTAAATAATACTGTAAATGAACTTCTGCAGTGAAACTGATAACACCTCCTCACCAGTGAACAAATTACTTGAAGACATTGCAGACCTTACGAGCCTTTCCCTGCATACATGACAAAAAACTGTAACAGGTTGACGCTGCTTCATTATTTTGTTCTGATGGTTTGAACCACAGCATCCTTTCACCAAATCCACAGCAGTTTGTAAAGCTTCCACAGCCACCACATTTATATATAAAAAAAAAGAAATAAAAATGAAAATCCAGGGATGATCAGAGGGACTTGCTTTGATAGGTTGTAGGGGTTATAAAGAAATCATAGGGATCTAAATGGTGACCCCAGTGACCCCTAACTGGCAGGACTCGGTGAAAATCACATAGTAACATCCCCATTCATTTGTATATCTATTCTAATTGGAACAGTAGCAAGCAGCTGAGGCTGCAATAGGCAGAATGTAGTGAGGAAGAAAACAAGCTGTTATGGCAGCCATCCATCAGTTTCATTCTGCCTTTAGTAATTTCATTCAGTTTTGCCCAAGGACCCCAGCTTCTCCACACAGCTTGGCTTACTTGGCAGCTTACCCTTCAGTTTGTGAATGACTTGGGATGTTGCAGCAGTGGGTACCCTAAAGCCTGAGACTTTTACCTGATGAAAGCTTTTTGATAAGGACATGACAGAGCAATAAGCTGCTTCGACGCTAAACACTCAATGCATTTTATTTTCTTTATACTAACAACTACAGCCATGTTAGCATTCTTTTCCGGATTCATTATGTAAGCCCAGGATTCTGGTGTTACACATTAATCACCAGTATGATCCTGAAAGATGCTGAGTGACTGGATTGCTTTGAGTGACAACTGGTAACTGTGCCTGGCTATCCTGGGGAGTTGTGTAGAAGTTCTGACTTCCAAATCTACAGACAACATGAGGCACTGAGTTATGATTACATACCTCAGTTGGTGAATCTGTCTCCTAAATCTTCCTGCAGCGTTTGCCCAGAAGTTGTGTGCCCTCTTTATTTCTCTTGGGAGGAGCATTTGGCAAAAAGAAAGCAAAAGGACGATGAGTGACATAAGTAGAACAGTTAAGATCAGAACAGGCTAACAGAGTTTGGCCGGTAGGAGGGCCTTTCTGACTGCGAGAAACTCCTGATTTCTCTCATCCCCAGCACTTGCACTCAACTACAGGAATGCCAGAGATGCTACTGTAACTACACAGAAAAGCTGCAGAGCAGGGAACAGCTGCCTTGATAATGACCATCATCCCATCTGGGTTGCTGCTGTCAGCCCAGTGACTAGTTGGTCCCAGAACTGGAGCAGCAGGAAGAGGTTTTATGACTGCTGCCACTGTGACCCATATCAGCTTTGAAAGTATTGGGGTAGGAGTGGGTAACCTGTAGAGAATGGCAGCTCAGTCCCAGGTGGCTCCCTTAATGAATGGGGGTGAGGGATGGTGGTGCATGATGGAACTGTATTGCCTCACAGGCTATGGAGACATATATACATACTTGTGAAATTTGAGGGGATCTTTGGGCTCTGTTTGGTCAGATGGGTTTGATCAGCAGCTACCTTTCACAAGAACCAATGTATTCTGAAAAGCTTCCAGTCACCACATTTTAGTAAAAACAAATTGGGGTGGGGTGGGGGCTTGTTTTATTGGATTCCAGGGTTGCAAGGAAATCATAGCAGCCTCTATTGCCACCCCTATCATTCCTAAATGATGGGACTTGGGGAGGACCACAGAACTGGAATGTATCAAGTCAGTAAAAACTGCACCAGTGGAACCAGTGCAAGGTGCACAAATGTTGCTGGCCAAGCTTTACCTGTTTAGTCTAGTGTGGTTCTGTCGGACCGGCTTTGATCCTTACCTGGGTAACAAATGGACCATTAGAACCAGTTGCACATGTGTATTCCAGTGGTCTGGTTTTCCCCAAGAACCTGGAATGGGGAACTAGTGTCTTGTCACATTGCCATTTAGAGTCTCATTGTTTGTAAGTGGTGGAGGGTCGAGGATTAGAGACTGCCAACATGAATTCCCTCATGTAGGGGAGTGGAGCAGCAAGACGGCCATGGTGCTGCTTTACTCCACTCCATCTCTCCTTTGATTTTACAATCTGGAGAGTGTCTGATGAGCTTTTTCAGCAGTTTGGCTTTTTATTTTTAGCACACATAGTTTTTCCTCTATGGCATTTCAAAATGCCTAGACACTTTGAGGAGACAGAATTAAATCCTGTATTTTTCTGTCCATTCCCATTTTTGTATGGTTGTTTCAGTTGTCGGTGGTGTAGTGGGTCTGCTTTCCCAGTTTACTGACCTCAGTATATTCCAGAGGCTGCAGTCATGGAAAAGGAGTGGGATAGATAATGTTCTTAATTATGTGTTTGGTGTGCTGTGCTCTGAGATCATTGAGTGGATTTTGTGATGACTGACTGACTACAGGTGTTCTTCCTTCACAGGTAGCTTTGAGGGACTCCAGAAGCAGTCAAAGACTGAAGTTCTGCTGTACTGTCTGTGCTGATATGCTTTTACGCCCCTATAAAGGGTATTCCATTATTGTCTAGGGCTGGTGGGTCTCAGAAATTACCTAAGTGATATAACATTTGCTAAGCTCAGTGGAGTACTTATTTCTTCTTTTTCAGGTGTTTTTAGCTTTCATGGCTAATTGTAGGATACTAACTTACTGAGTAGAGAAGTCTGAATTAGAAGAAAGTGAAGGGAAAGCTAGAAGAAATCCAGGGGATTGGGAAATGAATGAACTCCTTGATTAAGACTACTTAAAAGTTTGTTAAAATGGCCATGTTTTGGGCACTTATATTTAACTTCGCTAGAACTACTTGTGAGGCAGAATAAAAGTTAATAGTTAATATTTATGGATGCTGTTGTTCATCGGACTGATTCATGATGCTTTGCATTATGGAGGTATGTATGATTTTGTATTTCTTAGAAACTTGTCTTCCTGGCCAATGCCCTTTGGGGGTAACCCTTGCCTCAGTGCTTGTGCAATAAGGTTCTTTGTCTTTTAGCTTGTTTTTTGGTTTTATTGGGCTCACCAGAACCCAGACCCGATAGGACAACTTAGGGTAGCTGGTTCATTTCACTAGGGTGTCATGATGAGGCACACTGAGGAGTTCTGGTAGGATAAAACACATGTCTGTGTCTTCCCTCAGCGCTCTTTGCAGACTGTGTGAGATGCATTTGACATTATGCATTTCTGCTTAAAATTGAAGCAGCATAATATTTTGTGGTGATTTGCATGTGCAGTCTATGATGTTTTGCATTATGGGGGAATATGTGATTTTGTATATCCTGTATGTAACCAGCATCTCAGCTGGGCTATCCTGTGTAAATAAATTGTAATGCAGGTCCACACTGGAAACCTGATACAGCATCTCAGCTGGGCTATCCTAGGTAAATAAAGTGTAATGCATGAACCTATAGGAAATGAGATGCTACATCTCAGCTGTGCTATCCTAGGCAAAAAACGTTTAATGCAGGACCCCACTGGTAAATAAATTTTAATTCAAGACCCCATTGGAAATTAAATCCTGCATCTCAGCTGGGCTTTCCTGAGTAAATAAATTGTAATGCAGGACCTTAGGGAATCAAAATGCAGCATTGGCTATACTGGTTAAATAAATTGTAATGCAGGACTGCACCGGAAATGGGATTATGCATCTGAGCTGGGCTTTCCTGGGCAAATAAATTGTAATACAGGACCCCACTGAAAATGAGATGCTGCATTTCAGATTGAACACAATATGTAAGCAAATTTTCATAGCAGACCCTACAGGAATTCTGCAATTCAGCTGTGCTATTCTGGGTATATACTATAAATTGTAATGTTGGACACCACCGGAAACAAGATGCTGAATCTCAGCCTGGCTATCAATTGTAAATAAGTTGTAATGTAGGACCCCACCACAACTGAGACGCTACATCTCTGCTGAGCTATCCTGGGTACATATCTTTTAATGTGGGATCCCAAGGGAAATGAGATGCTGCATTTTAGTTAGCATATCCTGGGTAAATAACTTGTAATGCAAGACCCCACTGGAAATCAGGTGCTGCATCTCAGTAGGGTGATCCTGGATGAATAAATTTTAATGCAAGACCCCACTGGAAATGAGATGCTACATCTCAGCTTGGCTATAATGGGTAAATAAAATGTAATGCAGGAACCAGAGGAAAGGAGATGCTGCATCTCAGCTGGGCAATCTGTGTAACTAAATTGTAATGCACGACCCCATTGGAAATGAGATGCTGCATTTTAGCTGGGCTCTCCAGGATAAATAAATTGTAATACAGGACCACTCTGGAAATGAGGTGTTTCTCAGCTGGGTTATCTAAATTGTAATGGAGGATCTCATTGGAAATAAAATGTTGAATCTCAGCTGGGCTATCCTGGTAAATAAATTATAATACAAGACCACAGGGGAAGTGAGGTGTTGCATCTCAGCTGGGCTATACTGGGTAAATAAACTGTAATGTAGGACCCCACTGGAAATGAGGTGCTGCAAATCAGTAGTGAGATCCTGGGTAACTAAATTGTAATGCAGGACCACTTTAAAAATGAGGTGCTTCTGAGCTGGGCTATCTAAATTGCAATGGAGGATTTCACTGTAAACAAGGTGTTGCAACTCAGCAGGGCTATCCTGGGTAAATAAATAGTAATGCAGGACCCCACAAGAAACAAGGTTCTGCATCTAAGCTGGGCTATTCTGGGTAAATAAATTGTAATGCAGGACCCCACAGGAAACAAGGTTCTGTATCTAAGCTGGCTTATCCTGGGTCAATAAACTGTAATGCAGGACCACACTGGAAATGAGATGGTACATCTCAGATGGGTTATCCTGGATAAATACATTGTAATGCAGGACCCCACTGGAAATGTGATGCTGCATCTCAGTAGGGCGATCCTGGGTAACTAAATTGTAATGCAGGACCACTCTGGAGTGTTTCTCAGCTGGGCTATCTAAATTGTAATGGAGGCTCTAACTGGAAATAAAATGCTGCATCTCAGCCTTGCTATCAAGGATTAAAAAGTTGTAATGCGGGATCCCACTGAAACCAAGATGCCGCATCTCAGCTGGGTTATCCTGGGTAAAATGTAATGCAGGACCCCACTGTAAACAAGGTGCTGCAACTCAGCAGGGCTATCCTGGGTAAATAAATTGTAATGCAGGACCCCACAGGGAACACGGTTCTGCATCTAAGCTGGGCTATCCTGGGTAAATAAATTGTAATGCAGGACCCCAAAGGGAACAAGGTTCTGCATCTAAGCTGGGCTATCCTGGGTAAATAAATTGTAATGCAGGACTCCACAGGGAACAAGGTTCTGCATCTAAGCTGGACTATACTGAGTAAATAAATTGTAATGCAGGACCCCACAAGAAACAAGGTTCTGCATCTAAGCTGGCCTATTCTGGGTCAATAAACTGTAATGCAGGACCAGACTGGAAATGAAATGGTGCATCTCAGCCCGGCTATCCTTGGTAAATAAACTGTAATGCAAGACCCCACTGTAAACAAGGTGCTGCATCTAAGTTGGGATATCCTCAGTAAATAAACTGCAATGCAGCACCCAAATGGAAATGAGTCGCTGCTTCTCAGCTGGGCTATCCTGGGAAAATAAATTGTAATGTAGGACCCCACCAGAAATGAGATGCTGCATCTCAGCTAGGCAGTCCTGTGAACATTTGATCAAGTGCTACTGCACACTGCATCTACTAATAGTGAAACAGTGTGGCATATTAGTGGTTAAAGCGCTGGTTTAGGGACTGAAAGACTGCTGGTTCAAGCCCCACTAGAAGCAAACATTTACTGTGTGACGAAATCACTTACGTTCTCTGTGCTGCACGCTACCCAGCTATAGAAAGGGGGATAAGCAGGACCCCACTGAAAATGAGATGATGCGTATCAGTTGGGCTATCATGAGAAAATAAATTGTAATGCAGGATCCCTCTGGAAATGAGGCATTGCAGCTCAGCTGGTCTATCCTGGGTAAAAAAAATATGTAATACAGGACCCAACAGTAATTGAGATGCTGTATCTGAGCTGGGCTTTCCTTGGTAAATAAATTGTAATGTAGGACCCCAGGTGTAAAGGAGGTGCTGCATCTCGGCTAAGGCAATCCTGTGTAAATAAATTTTAATGCAGGACCCCACTGGAAACAAGATGCTGCATCTCAGCTGGGCTATCCTGGGTAAATAAATGGTAATGCACAGCCCCATTGACATACACGTTGCCATACAAACCACTCCCACAGAATGAAATATTCATCAGAAGAAGTCATGCTACCATGGAAATTGCAGTTCATAAATATTCATAAACCCATCCTGCACTGTCATGGAAACTGGTCTCTTAATAAATATTCATGATGTGCTCGTCCCGCATTACTATGGAAATGGCACCCTTCATGAATATTAATACACTGCTATTTAGAGCCACACTGCAGGAATGCCTACCTAGTCACACGCTCACATTGAAA
Source organism: Neoceratodus forsteri (assembly GCA_016271365.2). Taxonomy (NCBI): domain Eukaryota; kingdom Metazoa; phylum Chordata; order Ceratodontiformes; family Ceratodontidae; genus Neoceratodus; species Neoceratodus forsteri. Next base: position 213,462,991 of record CM028135.1, on the reverse strand, counting down.
CATTGACAACCAGGACATAAAAAAGTAAGAAAAAGGCAAACCATTATTGTGGTTAGACTTATAATTGCAATAATGACCTCAGAGCCCATAATTTCTTCTAGATTAATGACCGGCCGGGTGGGGTTGGTCATCAGCTGCACCTCGGGTCACCCTCCCCCCCCCAGCTGATCATTAATCTCGAGGAAATGACCAGCTCCTCAGCAATTATTGCTTAAATGCAGGACCCCACTGGAAATGAGATGCTGCATCTCAGCTGGCCTAACCTGGGTAAATAAATTGTAATGCAGGATTCCATAGGAAATGAGATGCTGCATTTCAGCTTGGCTTTCCAGGGTAAGTAAACTGTAATGCAGGACCCCACTGGAAATGAAATACTGCATCTCAGCTTGGCTATCCAGGGTAATACATTGCAATGCAGGACCCCACTGAAAATGAGATGCTGCTTCTCAGCTGGACTATCTTCAGAAAATAAATTGTAATGTAAGATCCCTTTGGAAATGAGGTGATGCATCTCAGCTTTGCTATCCTGGGTAAATTAACTTGAAATGCAGAACCCCACTGCAAACAAGATGGTACATCTCAGCTGGGCTATCCTGGGTAAGTACATTGGAATGCAGGACCCCGCTGGAAATGAGGTGTTGCATCTTAGCTGGGCTATCCTGGGTAAATAAATTGTAATGCCAGACCCCACTAGAAATGAGTTGCTGCATCTCAGCTGGGTTATCCTGGGTAAATAAATTGTAATGCAGGACCCCAATGGAAATGAGAGGCTGCATCTCAGCTGGACTATCTTGGGTAATTAAACTGTAACTAATGACCCCACTGAAAATGAGGTGATGCTTGTCAGCTGGGCTATCCTGGTTAAATAACTTGTAATGCAGGACCCCAATGGTAAATACATTTTAATGCAAGACCCCATTGGAAATGAGGTGCTGCATCTCAGCTGGGCTACCCTGGGTAAATAAATTGTAATGCATGACCCCACTGGAAACGAGATATTTCATCTCAGCTGGGCTATCCTGCATATATAGCATCTCAGTTGGGCTATCCTGTGAAAATAAATGCAGGACCACACTGGAAACGAGATGCTGCATTTCAGCTGGGTTATCCTGGGTAAATAAACCTGAAATGCATATCCCTACTGGAAACAAGATGGTGCATCTCAGCTGGGCTATCCTGGGTAAATACATCGAAATGTAGGACCCCGCTTGAAATGAGGTGTTACATCTCAGCTGGGCTATACTGGGTAAAGAAACTGTAATGCCAGACCCCACTGGATATGAGATGATGCATCTCAGCTGACTAGTCTGGGTAAATAAATATGTAAATATATCAGTCAGTGTGTGTGTGTGTGTGTGTGTGTGTATATGTATGCACAATAATTAGAAAATGCAGTTAGGTGGCTCAGCGGTTCATGCAAAAATTGCTAGTTTACCCATTTTCACTGCCCACAATACCATAATTCTGCAGCTGTATTAGCTCTTGCTAGAGATTGTTGAACCACCAGTGAAGTCATGATTACAAATGACTTGTAACTTTAAAACAAATTAACTTCAAGATTTCATTTTTAGAGTGAGACTCATTAGGGATATGCTGATCCAAATTACGAATGTATTGATGTTAGACATTTTGGCCAGAGTTTCTCTTTAAAAAGAGCTATAAGCATGAAAATAGGAATACATTACCTTGATGAAAAGGTGCTCCAGATATTTAATGAGTTCATTTTTGGAAAGCTCTAAATGTTGCTGCAATGCAATAGTTTTTCTAACACCAGTCAGGAACATAAATTGTAACCATTTTGAAAGGAGTCTAAAGTTAAAGAAAAAACACAGACAAAGGAAGTGAAACATAGAAACATAGAAGTTGATGGCAGATAAGGACCGCAAGGCCCATCCAGTCTGCCCATTTCTTTTTCTACCTTATAAATGTGCCATCGGCCTTTGCTCTGTCAGTGGCCTATCTATTCATAGTCATTTGTATTGCTCCCTTATGCCTATCCCATGCCTGTTTGAAGCCCTGCACTGTATTCATAGCCACCACTTCTTGTGGTAAGCCATTCCATGCATCCACCACCCTTTCTGTGAAAAAGAATTTCCTCACATTCCCCCTTAATCGGCCTCCCTCTAATCTCATGCTGTGTCCTCTTGTCCTGCTATTTTTCTTATATTTAAACATGTTAGACTCTTTCACCTTGTTTATGCCCTTAAGGTTTTGAATGCCTCGATCATATCACTTCTCTCCCTCCTTTGCTCAAGGGTATACATATTGAGCTCCATTAATCTGTCCTCATATGTCTTCTGATGCAGTCCCTGCACCATTTTGGTTGCCCTTCTCTGGACTGCCTCCAATTTGGTTAATGTCCTTGTGAAGGTGTGGCCTCCAATACTGCATGGTACTCAGATGGGGCCTAACCAGTGTCTTGTACAGAGGGATTATTACCTCCTCTTACGACTTGTGATACCCCTACTAATACACCCTAACATCCCCTAGCCTTACCTACTGCTTTAGAGGTCTGCTTGGATGATTTTAGGTCATCAGTGATGATGATGCCCAAGTCTCTTTCTTCCTTTGTGACTGCTAGCAACTCCTCCCAGCCTATAGGTGGCTTCAGGGTTTCTCTTCCCTATGTGCCTGATTTTGCACTTCTTTGCATTAAATCCCAGTTGCCACTCTTCTGACCATTCTGCTAGTTTATCAGATCTCTTCTCATTCTGCCCACCCCATCTGGATCATCTACTCTGTTGCAGATCTTGGTGTCATCTGCAAACAGACAAGCCTTACCCTCTAGTCCATCTGCAAGGTCACTAATGAAGATGATGAAGGACTGGCCCCAGGACTGATCCCTGAGGTACCCACTTGTGACTTGCATCTCTTCTGACTGTATACCATTTACCACCACTCTCTGTTTTCTGCCCGTCAACCAGTTTGCCACCCAGTTGACCAACTTCTGACCACCCGAGCCTACCCAGCTTATTTATCAATCTTCTATGTGGAACAGTGTCAAAAGCTTTGCTGAAGTCAAGGTAGGCGACATCAACTGCTCCCCTTGGTCCACCACTCTGGTTACCCAGTCAAAGAAATCTATGAGAATTAGTTTGACAGGACCTTCCTTTGTAAACCCATGCTGTCTTGGATCCTGTGCCTATGGATTCCAGGTGTTGCACTATCCTTTCCTTAAGGAGTGCCTCCATAATCTTGCCCACTACTGAGGTAAGACTGACTGGTCTGTAGTTCCCGCCTCCTCCTGCTACCACTCTTGTGGAGGCGGGATCACATGAACCCTTCTCCAGTCTTCTGGGACCCTCTCCTGTGCTCAGAGACTCACTAAACAATTCTGCTAATGGCTCTGCTAGTTCCTCCTTTAGCTCCTTAAGTACCCTGGGATGTATGCCATCAGGTCCCATTGCCTTATCCACCCTGAGCTTTGAAGCTCTTGTAGGACCCTTTCTTTTGTGAAGGAGTAGTGCTCACCTCCCTCCCCTGTGTCCATGATGCTGAGCTGTGGGCCCTGCCCTACCTTCTGTTCAGTAAATACTGAGCAAAGTATCTATTTAGGATAGATGCCTTTACAGGGTCCTCCTCCTCACATGCTCCCTTTTCTCCATTAAGCAGCAATACCCCCTCTGGACTTTCTCCTTTCACTAATGTATCTATAGAAAGTCTTGTCACCTTCTTTTACTGTTCGTGCTAGTGTTTCCTCAGTTTGGGACTTTGCCTGCCTTACTGCCTTACCTGCTTCCCTTAGGGCAGTTTGGTATGCCTCCTCCTATCTTCATCCCCTGTGTTCCTTTATATTTCCTGAAGGCCAGCCTTTGGCTCTGACCTTTTCTGCTACTGTATTTGAGAACCAAAGTGGTTTCTTCTTCTTTGCACTTCCTTTTCTGTCTAACACAATGGATGTTGCTTCAAGTATTGCATCCTTATGCTTGCCCACTTTGCCTGTACCCCTCACCTGTGTTTCTTTTGCCAGGGCTAGCTTAACTCTGTTGGCCATCTTATCAAAGTCAGCTCCTCTGAAGTCCCATATTATTGCCTTGGAATGGGATGATTTAGATGTAGTAGGCAAATTGAACCATACCATGTGATGGTCACTGGCCTCCAGGTGACCTTTACCTGAGATCTGTGATCCCTTCTTTGTTAGACAGTACTAGATCTAGGATAGCCCTGTCTCTTGTGGGTTGCTGTACCAGTTGTTTGAGGCCTCCCCTGCAGGAATCCACTATGAGTCTAGTTCTGGCAGATGTTCCTGCTGGTATTGACCAATCTGTATCCGCATGTTGAAGTCTCCCATTATCAGAACCTCTCCTTTAGCTGTCATGTTTTGTATATCTTCTAACAGTAATGTGTCTATGTCCCCCTCTGGTCTGGGGCCTGTAGACAACCCCAGTTCTTATGGCTGTCCCATTTCCTGTTTCCAGGATGACCCACAGTTCTTCTGGCTCCTTATGTGTATTCTGAATTTCTGTAGCTTTGATATTTTCATTAACATACAGGGCCACTCCTCCCCCCCCCTTTTTGCACCTCGGTCTCTTCTGAACAATACATAGCCAGGTACTGAAGTCTCCCAAGTGTGGTTACTGGTAAACCACGTCTCACTAATTGCTACTATGTCCAGTTTAGCCTCTGACATTATTGCCTGAGGTCTGGGATCTTATTTCCCAGGCTGTGAGCATTTGTGTACATGATTTTACATTGGCCAGATTTTGGTGTGTTAGTTGTTGGGTGAAGTTTGGCATTACCCCTGTGCATCGTATGGGGAGACAAACCTTTTTTCTTACCTGGTGATGCAAATGAACGGCAAACATGCTGAATTCCTGTTTGACCACTAGCTGAGGGGGGGGTGTTCTTCCCATTCGACGTATGAGGTGCTGCACCCCTCCCCATTTGCTAGTTTAAATATTCTGCAAAGATGTCAAACTTCTGCCCTAATGCACTGACTCCTCTTTAGTCAGATGCAGTCCATCAAATTTAAAGAACTTTCGCTCCCAGAACTGTTGCCAGTTCCTACAAATCTGTGTCCTCTTTCCTGGCACCAGCCCTTGAGCCACGTGTTTAGCTCCCCTATCCCCCCTTCTCTGACCTTCCGTCCATCTGCTCCCCTCTCCCAGACTGGCAGGATCTCAGAGAAGGAGATGCCGGACGAAATAGATGATAGTTTGTCACCCAGCCTAGTCAGGTGTTCCTTGGTCTCCACAACTGACCTGCTGGCGAGATCATTAGTCCCTATGTGTACTAGGACATCAATGTTTTCTCCTGCTTTGTGAACAATTTTAGCGATGCGGTCAGTGTCTCTCCATGCTGATGTACCTGGGAGACATCTGACAATACCCCTGGCTGGAGATGGGTATCAACTCCCCGAATCATGGAGTCTCCTATGATCAGAAGTTTTTTGGATTTTCTTTGTGCTTGTTTTGTTTTGGTTCCTGATTTGGGTGAGTTTTGTTGTGCTAGCTCCTGTGCACGCAGTGTCCTGCTCTGCAGTGTCTTCTGCCTCTTTATTTGATTTCAGAGATAGAGGCAGATACCTGTTTAGTAGTGTTTATATGGTTTTTGGAGGTAATGTGTTGGAGAGCAGAGAGTGATGGGGCACCTGATTTGCTCTTTCTAACCACCTGCCAACCTCCTGACCAACTACCCTCTGCTGGTCGAGGTTTTTCTGTTGGATGCTGGGGGAATGGCGGTTGGTTCTTATAATGTATTTCCTCTTCAATATGAAATTTGAGGCGTGCAATCTCTGTCCATGCTGCCCGGAGCTGAGCCCTAAGATCTCCAAAGGTCCAGCATGTAGGACAGTGTCCTAAATCCTGTAAGACTGTCCTTCTGAAAATTGTTCCACAGTACCTGCAGTTAATGAAATCCATTCCAAATAAGTTGCTGGGTTTGTAACATAGTCAGGGTAACTAGAAGGAAAAAAAAAAAAAGGAAAAAAAATGCAAGTAATGGTTTAATTGTGCTTTGTTTAACTTGTTATAACAAGTTAAATTACTAGTGCCCCTGTAAATGAGATCACCTTGTGGAGCCCCACTGATCCGCCCCTTCCTGCTGTGCCACAGGAAATGTCACAAACTGTGGTACCTTTATAAAGGAGTGTAGCGTGGGTGGTTAGATGGGTGTGGCTGGGCCCTTCCCGCCTAAAAAGAAGAACCACGGATGAAAGAACAAGGAGGGCAAGAGCAGAAACAATCAGTCAACAACAAATGCCGTGAACCTGAAAACTTATCCTAATGTTAGATAAAACTGTAAAACCTGTAAAGCACCACCTGTAATAATTTACTTTGCTCCAGAGAAAATAAAGCAGTAACAGAAGATATACCTTGCAAAAGACAATTTGAATCAGAAGATTACAGGAGTAATCTGTTAGAACACACCTGTAGGCACACCTTGTAATAATGCAGAAGAAGGTATACCAGCAACAACAATTTGAATCAGAGAAAAAATAAAGGAATGAAATGTTAGCAACAAACAGTAGCAATCCCTGTGAGTAAAAAATAAAAACACCACCACACAGTAAATCTGCTTAGCCAAACTAAGTCTTAATCCTTTTCCCTTGCTCTGGTAAGTTTCTCTACTCTGCCTTTCAAGCAGTCTTAGAAGGAAAGAGCTCAGGTGAAGCTAGGTGCCTTGGCCAGCAAACCAAGTCTTCTACCTCTTGAAAACAAGACATTCATAGAAACATAGAATTTTATGGCAGATAAGGACCACTTGGCCCCACCCAGTCTGCCCATTTCCCTACCTAATGGGTAAGCTGCAGATCCTAGTTAACCAACAGCCTACTTCTTCCTACCCCCCACCCCCCTAGAATTGCCTTATGACTGTCCCATGCGTTCTTGAAATCCACCACTGATTTTGACTCTACAACTCCTCAGGAAGGCTGTTCCATGCATCCACAACCCTCTCTGTGAAAAAATACCTCCTCACACTATCTCCAAGCACTTCCCCCTCAATCTTCAAATTGTGCCACCTTGTTTTTGCACACCTCTTTTTCTGAAAGATGCTACCCTCTTGGACTTTGTTGATTCCCTTGAGGTACTTAAAAGTTCCTATCATGTCTCCCCTCTCCCCTCCTTTCTTTGAGGCTATGCATATTAAGCTCCTTAAGTCTCTCTTCATATGTCTTCTGGTGCAGACCCTGCACCATTTTAGTTGCCCTCCTCTGGACTGCCTCCATTCTGTCTATGTCTTTGCGGAGATTGGGTCTCCAGAACTGCACGCAGTACTCCAGATGGGGTCTCACCAGCTGTCTGTACAGAGGGATAACAAATTTTTGTTTTCTGCTGGTGATGCCTCTCCCTACGCATCCCAGTATCCCCCAGCCCTTCTTACTGCCCTCTCACATTGCTTGCCCACCTTTAGGTCATCTGATATGACTACCCCCAGGTCTCTTTCCATTTTTGTTGTTGTTAGTATCTCAGCCCCCCATTGTGTACTCTTCCCCTGGGTTTTTATTTCTCAGGTGCATTACTTTGCACTTCTTAGCATTAAATATAAGCTCCCATACATTTGACCATTCCACCAGCCTTGCCAAGTCCTTTCTCATCCTTTTCACCCCACCTTGTGTATCAACTCTGTTGCAGATCTTTGTTTCATCTGCAAAGAGACATACTTTTCCTTCCAATCCTTCTGCAATGTCTCTTATAAAGACATTAAAGAGGACCGGTCCTAGTACTGAACCCTGCGGTACCCCACTATTAACCCTCTTTCTTTAGAGTGGACTCCATTTACTATTACCCTCTGTGTCCTATTCTCTAGCCAATTCTTTACCCAGGCTACCATCTTGGGACCCACTCTCAGGCTGGCCAGCTTGTATATTAATCTTTTGTGTGGGACTGTGTCAAATGCCTTGCTAAAGTCTAGGTAGGCCATGTCCGCAGCCTCTCCTTGATCTATTACTTTGGTCACCCAGTCAAAGAAATCTATTAGATTTATCTGACATGACCTTCCCACTGTGAATCCATGCTGCCTTGGGTCCTGTGCCTCTCTGGCCTCTAAGTACTCAATAATTCTTTCCTTCAGAAGTGATTCCATTATTTCCCCAATCACTGAGGTTAAACTAACAGGTCTGTAGTTGCCTGCTTCTACCCTGCTCCCACTTTTGTGAAGTAGAATAACATCTGCCCTCCTCCAGTCCTCAGGTACCACCCCATCCTCCCATGATTTGTTAAACAGGGTAGTCAGTGGTGTCACTAGTTCTACCCTTAGTTCTTTTAGAATTCTGGGATGAATCCCATCAGTCCCCATTTCTTTGTCCACCTTGAGTTTTAAGAGTTCTTTCAGAACCCTTTCTTCTGTGAATTGGCTGGTGTCAACCCCCATATCTAGACTGTTTCTATTGTTTGGTTTCAGTACTTCCCCCTCTTCCTTTGTGAATACTGAGCAAAAATATTTGTTTAGTACATCTGCCTTTTCACAGTCACCCTCTGCCCAACCCCCTTCCCTTTATTAAGCCTCACTATCCCTCCCTTGGTCTTCCTTCACTCCCTGATGTACCTATAGAAGGTTTTATCCCCCTTCTTAAATTAGTTGGCTATCTTTTCCTCACTTTGGGCCTTTGCTGTCCTGACTGCCTTCCCAGCACCTTTTGCTTTAATTGATACAAATCTCTGTCCTGCTCATTCTGTGATTCCTTGTACTTTCTGAATTCTTTCTTTTTCTCCCTAACCTTCCTTTCCACCTCCTTTGAGAACCATAGTGGTTTCTTACATTGTTTTGTTTTGTTGATTTGCTTCACACAAAGGCTTGTTGCCTCTATGATGGCAGTTTTGATTATTCCCCATTGTTCTTCCACCCCTCCTTCCTGCCCATTTGCTAGTGCATTCCTCAGACCACCCATTCTGGCAAAGTCAGCCCTCCTGAAGCCCAGTGCCTTTGCCTTTGTATGGCTTGACTCTACTGTTCTGTTTATCATGAACCATACTGTTCAATGGTCACTAGTTCCCAGATGGCTTCCTTCTTCTTCCTCTATTAAGCTGATAAGACTTGATACCAGGAAGGGAAAACTCTGGCCATATTTCAACTGCAGTAACAGGACTAGAGAAATATAAAGTAAAAGTAAAATTAATGGTTTACTTCAAAACTGGTCTAGATTAACACTCTCTTTGTGGGGAAGACTAGACATGACAACAATGATGGCTATTCCACATTACATGTTCATTTTACAAAATATAATATATTCACCTTCTGAACCCTGGTTTGAAGATCTTAGATGGATTATGAAACTTTTTTTGTGTTGGACAAACCCAGAATTGCATAGAATATCCCTTTTTTGCCAAGGAATAAGGGAGGGTTTTGCTATCCAGATCCCAGAACATATATGAGGGCTCATATACTGTTGATGGTGTATTAGTGGAGCTTCTTTCCAGATAGAGATACTGACTTATTCACAAATGTATTTTTTAATTTAAAGAAAAGAAAATATACAATTTATGTTTTGACTTTAATACATTGGAGTTAAAGAATAACATTTTTGGTTTGTGGCTATTGATAGTCAAAGGAGACATTTTAAATCCACAGAACTTACAAATTCCATGGTTACATGCTCATATATGGCCAAACCCCAAAATATGGAAAACAAAACACAATTTTGATTTTAAAGTATTTCTAAATAAATAAAAAATGGTTATTTGGAAAGAGGTATTATGGGTAAATTATTTTCCAACATTTTAACAGATTCTGAAAAAGTTGCAATTACCTTGCTGGAATAAATTATATTACTACACAGTCCAGAAAAAATTCTTGAAATTAAAACAGATATTCAATAATAATCAAAATTTACAGTATGAAATACAATTTCAAGATTATTTAATTAAAAAGGCACTAATAAGTTATTAGCTAGATTCTAGGATTTGTTAGTGTCTAAAGTTAAAACTACAATTGATAAAATAGACAAAAAATGGAATAAGGAAATTAATAAAACATTTACTATTACATACTGGGAACAACTTCAGATAAGAGTTAACAAGGTATATAAATCTTCCAAAAATAAAACTATGAAAAGGAAAATATTGGATAGGGCATGTATGACACAAAATATGATAAATACAATTAATTTAGATTTTAGTTATTTATGTTGGCATGGAGGTAATAAGAGAGGCTCACTGATACACTGCCTACAGCAATGTCCATACATAAAGATTTGATGGGAAACTATGAGAAAGATTGCACAAGAAATGATGGGTTGTAATATTCCCTTAAAATCCACAAACATATTTTATGCTAAATCTCAATCTTTATTTTTATTTAGCAACTATGGCTTTAAAAAGACAAATTGCAAAACACTGGAAAGACAAGATTCTCCCTACTTTTGAACTTCATAATTGGTGGTATACATTCCATGAAACTTTATTAATTGAAAATTTCATTTAAGAAGTGGATGAGACAATAGATAATGCCCTAGGATCTCACTGGAAAGCAATCGTTGACAACTTACCCCTCAGTGCTCAAATTTGATCAGTTGAAATATTTTTCATTTTATATTTTATTGTGATATAATAATCCTTTAAGTAAAAGATATGAAAAAGAATGTATAACATAGAAAATATTCAAAGCAATGGCATATAAGGAACTTCTGTATGTGGGGGGAGGGGGAGAAGGGTTAATAGTTAGTATTGTATTAGATTTGATATATGTGATATTTGGAAATATCAATAATTTGTTTTTTATACACATACGGAAAATATAATAAAAAAGATGTATTAAAAAAACTAGCTTTTCTAACACCAGTCAGGAATATAAATTCTAACTATTTTAAAAGGAGGAAAAGTCTAAAGTTAAAGAAAAAACACAGACAAACAAAGGAAGTGAAAACAAGACATTCTTCCTGTATTAAGCTGATTAGACACTGATACTAGAAAGGGAAAACTCCGGGCATATTTCAACTGCAGTAACAGGATAAGAGAAATATTAAGTACACGATCCAAAAATTAAGTAAAAAGGAGTGTATGATGCTAAACAGTATTTCAATTATTTATTGAAAATTAGCAGGTGGGAAAGGCACACAGAGCCAGCACTTGCTTCTGGGTGTGCCCCGGGAGAGGGGGAATAAGTAAGGAGACAAGATATACAAATAATAGCAAATAAACATGAAGGTAAAGGTGTATCACTACAGCAAATAACACAATAGCATTACAGAGGCTAAAATTAGCATAGTAGCAAAAGTCATTAAAGCACATTAAAGGTGGAAAAACATATCTTTTTTACTTGCTGTTTATTGCAGTATAGTAGATGACATCAGGTTTATTTTTCTTACTTCAAAGCTGAGATTTTCTGTAACTATGAATCCCAGAATCCCACACAGATAGCAACAGAGGAGGCCTGGAGCAATGGGCGATTCAATAATCTGTAGTTCATGTTAGAGTTTTTACACACTCTCATCTGTCTTTTGTTGCTCCCACTGTCCTCCTGGGGCTAAGTACAGTCACAGAGGACTGTTCTTATCCCTGGGAGAATACAGGTACTGGCAAATGTGTGATCTAAGCTTATAAAATCTTTACAATGCACTGCAGGCTATAGAATCACCAACTACCACAGCCCTCATCTGATGTCAGCTGCAGGAGATTCTGGGGTTTGTAGCTATGGAAAATGTCAGCTTGGAAGTCAACAAAATAAGCAGAATACAATCTGCTATACTGGTAAGTAAAAAAAAAAGGTTTTTACACACAAACTGCAAATTGGGACCAGCCTCACACATTGGTGTGTTGCTGTCTGTGTTGCCTGTTCCCCTTTACGTCACTACAAGTAAAAGTCATGGGCTGCAGCAGACATGATCTAGGACTTGAAGCAGCAGACAATGCACCCAGTGGATAGGGTGAACAGGAGTAAGTTAAATCCTGCAGATTCAGAGCTCTGTCAGCATACCCAGCCAGGACATCCTTCATCAAATAATTTAACATGTACAGCAGCTCCCAGAAAATGACTTCTTAAGACAAGCTTGCTATTTTTTTTTATTTATGTGAGTACAGGTACCTGATGGATGGTGGAGTGCATGGGGGGGCAATGGGTTGTGGGTACTCAATCTTGCCGCCGCTGGCACACTTATTTTATTAGCCTGAGTTTGGACTGGAATGTTGAGGGCAGAGGTGCCTCTGTTCATGCCATAAAATAAGGCTATTGTTTCTATGTAGGAGCAAATGAAAATAGCCTTTATTTCCCTTGAAAAAATTACAACCCTAATTATGGCTAAAGGGAGTATATTTATTATAAATAATTTTAATCTACCTACTGTAAGTAAGCCCAGAAGTAACTGATTAGTAAAGCAGCACCAGCTCAAGTTACATAAAAGAACTCTCTGGTTCTAGCCATCCCAGTGGTATGGAGGGATGAGGCATCTGTGCCTTACCTCCTGCCATGCCACTGACACGTTCATGGTGCAAGTGGGCTGCCAGGGATAGGGTGGGGAAGGAGAGGATCAAGCATCCAGAGGCAGCTCTCCTCTCAAGAGGGAGGCAGGTGCTTCTGCTGAATGACTGCCCCCATGTGGAGGCCTGAGGGTGATAAAGGTCTGTTGGGTGCCAGGGAAAGGGAGGGTGCTTCAGGACTTCCGCTGACATGCACGTGCCTCCACGCATACACATCTGGCTGAGTGCAACTCAGCAATGGGGGACAGCAAGGTAAAAGAGGAAAAACTCTCACTGCAGGATGAAAATCGACCTTCCACAGGCTCTGCATCCGGTGACCTGGCTGAAGTTAAGTCCCAATGATACCAGAGTGATGGGACTGGTGGGGGGTCATACAGAAGGGGGCAGCCAAAGAAGGAGCATGAATGCTTTTACCTAAAAAAAATAACTCTCTGGCATTGGTGAGGGGAGGTTGAAAAAGATTTCAGGAAGTACTTTTAACAGGAGAAGGAGCACCAGAAAAAGGGGCCATGCTAAGAATCTTGAGTGGGGGGAGAGTTTAAGAGGAATGTGAGCAAATACTTCTTCACAGAAAGGGTGGTGGATAACTGGAACAGCCTGCTGGAAGAGGTGGTGGGGGCCAAGACAGTGGGGAGCTTCAAACATTTGTGAGACATGCATATGGGAATAAGAGGTAGAGGTAGAGATAAGGGAGAATGGAGGGACAGAGGGTGTAGTAATACATCAGGAAAGGAGGATTCACCTACAGCGAGGCGATATCCACCTCAGCGACATCCCTGACAGGGACAGTGACAATGCTGAGTGTTGGCATTGGTCAGCCGAGGATGTCACAGTGTTTTCTTCAGGGGACTGCACATCCTGAACTCCCCATGGGGGGGTTCTGCCCCGCACACCCCAGTCTCTATAGATACAACTCTGAGTCAGAGTTTTCTCAGGAGAGGGGGCAAAACACTGGATGATGCAGTCCTTGTGCCAATGGAGATCATCACAGTGACCCAGCGTTGTTGCTTGAATTCTGTCACTGTGATGGTCTCCGCTCTTGCGGTTTTGCCGTGTTGTCAGGATACCATAATGGAAGGTAAACTAGATGGGTCTATCAGTCCCTTTCTGCAAACACATTCTATGTTTACAGACAGAGAATTGTTATGGGCTGCAACAAATTTCCAGAAGCATTTATTGGGGCTGAAAGAGTGGGAGGGTTCAAAAGGGATGTGAATGGTACAGGAATATCAGAATAACAGCGCATCGTGCATGGTGCATAGTGCGCTAGGACAAAATAGTGCCAGCAAGAACAGCACAAACAACAGTCATGCCTGTAGAAATGCCACCAGTTGTCTTTTTGTAGGACTCTGCTCCTTGCAGCCCCCTACACGAATAGATCCCAACTCCAGGGGGAGCAGATCACAGGGAAAGAAAGAATTTGTTGGTTATGGAATACTCATTTCCATGGCCCCTTGTATAAAAAGCAAAAGTCTGGATCATCAAAAGTGAGAGAGACCAGAATTAGAACCCTGATCTCTACTCCCACCCTGCCGAGCTGCTCTATGCCTCATCCCTCCATTGCACAGGAGCAGCTCAGCTAGCCTTCCAAATTCTCATCCACTTGTCCTGTGGCAGCACCATGGACAGTGACCTGGGGAGTGCTTACTGCAAGTGCTTTAAATCCCCTCACTGTCTTTGTCAGCGTTGATCACAGTAGTGCTGTCTATACTTGCACTATTCTAGTAGTACCATTGTAACTGGGTGTGGTGCATAATGGGGCAGTAAGGAAGACTGGCAGGAGCACAGTCCCAAAATTAGACTGGCTTGGGTGGATTGGATGGGCTGCTGTTCTATGTCTGCTGATATTTTTTCTGCTTCTATGAATAAGGGACTCCAGTCTTCCTTACAGTTCTAGTGTCAGTACAGAGAAAATTACATCTGTACAGTACATGCTATAACACATACATACTGTACATACGAACATATGAAGAAGACAGCAGAAAAAGGCAATTTTGTCAATCAAGTCTGCTCATATTGCAGGGTCCACAACTTGAGGTAATGTCCCTGTCCTCCATCCCCACTCCTCCCATCCTCACTACCCATGATTCTTGCCTTCCCCATGCCTATCCCAGCCTCTCTTAAAGCTGACCATTGCGCATTCCAAGTGTCCACCACCCTCTCTGTGAAGAAGTGCTTCCTGACCTCCCTCCTAAATCTCCCACTCTCCAGCTTAAGACTGTGCCCCCTTGTGTTATGGTTGTTACTCAGCTTAAAGAAACTCTCCTTATCAACCTTATTTATCCCTTTGAAGTACTTGAAGGTCCCAATCATGTCCTCTCATCCTCTCTCTCTCTCTCTCCTGTTTTCCAGGGAGTACATGTTCAGTGCCCTCAACCTCTCCAAGTATGCTTTACCATGTTGACTGACTATCATCTCTGTAGCCCTCCTCTGGACCTTCTCAATCAGGTTAATGTCCTTTTTGAGGTGTGGGCACCAGTACTGAACCCCATACTTTGGATGCGGCTATACCAGTGATCTGTACAAGGGCAGTATAACCTCTTCTCTCCTACTACTGGTCCTCCTAGATATGCATCCCATCCCAGCATCTTTTTTGCCTTTGCTGCTGCTTTTGTGCACTGCACAGAGTGCTTCAGATCACTTGTGATCATCACTCCAGGTCCTTCTCCTCCTCTGATGCAGATACTCTGACTCCACCCAGGTAGTACTCTGTCCTGGGATTCTTTGGTCCAATAAGCAAAACTTTGCATTTCTTGGCATTGAAGCCAAGCTGCCAGATCCTGGACCACCTCCCCAGCTTTTCCGGATATTCCTTAGGTCCTGTATCCCTTCAGCTGTATCCACGCTCCCACAGAGCTTAGTGTCATCAGTGAACAGGCACATTTTGCCCTTAAGGCCATCCCCAATGTCATTGATGAAGATATTAAACTACACTGGCCCCAGCATCAAGGTCTGTGGGACCCCACTGGTTACCTCTCTGTTGCCAGGTAACTCTCCTGCCACAGCCACCCTCTGGGTTCTGCCTTTAGCCAGTTTTCCATCTATCTGGCCATCTTTTCCCCAACCATGAGATCCATCAACTTCCTGATCAATCTTTTGTGGGGCACAGAGTCAAAGACCTTGCTGAAATCAAGATAGAGGATGTCTACCACTTGGCCCCTGTCTACTGTCTTAGTGACACAGTCAAAGAAGTCAATCAGATTCATTTGACACAATCTCTACCCCCCCATGAACCCATGCTCCCTATCATCCTGTATCATATACATTTATTGTAGAGGTGTGGTACTGCCTCTATTCTGTAGGTTAGATAGTGTTTGTGTTAAAAACAGGGATTTGACAACTTATATGACAGCAGTCCTAGCCACAAGGACTGCAAAATTTGGTGTGTAGCTTCCCAGTCCTAGGGGAACAATATTTGGCAAAGTTGGTGAACATTGGTTTGGCAGATTGAATGTAATAATTTTACAAAATTATGTAAACATCCACCAAATTAAAATGCAATCTTTTGCCATCAGGGGCAAATGTGCAAAGCACAGCCCAGAGTGCAGTGCAAAGATTGACCAGCTGTAGATATAGCACTGGAGAGAGCAAAGGGGAAGTGCGAACTATTACAGCAGCCCAGGGGGAGGACACAGGGAGCCCCAACATGGGGTAGATTATAGTACACCCAGGGCTCCAGTTAAGATTTTTTGAAATGGGCATTGTACGTGTTATTTTGAAGGTGAGGTGAATAAAATCAAATTCAAATGCAGCTGGCAGTATAGCCTAGAGGTTAGAGTAACACACTGTGAATGAGCTTGGTACATCCAGCAGACCTGGGTTTGATTTCCATAACTTCCACTTGCATGCTGTGTGACACTAAGCAAGTCACTTAACCCCCAGAGTGTTCCCATTTCACCTCTGAAAACAGACATCTGTGCTTAGTTGGCCTTACCTGGTTACCAAAGACTAAAATAAAAAAAATAAAATGTCTGGACACAGTGGAGCAAGGAGTACATTTTTAAAAACAATGTAGCTTTTTTCTAGATAAGGAGTCCCAACAATGCTCAAGATAATGTAGGCAGGTAGAAGTCATTTACTCACCACTTTTAAAATATAATGAGTAAAACAAAATTGGAATGCATACAAGTGCTGGAAATGTTGAAACAAACTGTTCCTTTTGAATCACCAGTAATGTTATGAATCACTATTCTTTGGTGTGGAGCACGTAAGCAATAAGGCACAATGAGGTGTGTATGAAACATATTTTACAGCATGCTCAGGTGCATTACTTTGCACGTCTTTACACTGACTGTAAGCTGGCATACTTTTGATGGTTCCTCCTACCTTGCCAAGTCCCTTCTCATCCTTTACATCCCCCCCAACCAGCTTGCCCCTCTCAGGTTTCAGGGTACGTCTGAAAGAGGCCCTCTCTACTTCTTTCTCTCCCTCATAGTGGATTTCTTCCTCCCATATGGCCCTGCATCTGGGCCTTCAAGTGTGTCCCAGGGCTGCCAGTGTTCCTAATGCTTGTCCTTCATAAGTCTGAGGGTTGCAGTGAACTCCTCCTTTCTTTGAATGTTTAACACCCTTACTATCCAGGAATCAAAAGAGCGAGGGCCCAGCTGCAATCAGTTTATCATTATTTTTTTTAAGGCGGCTAGGGTAAGGACCCTCAGGAGAGTCATTGTTTTATAAGTAAAGGTAGTTGTTCTGAACTCAAGGATCATGGTATTAAAAATAAATGGGATACCATTCCCCCAGAACCCCTTAACATGCTTGTGAATCCTAGACCAAAAGTCTGAGATGTCTGGGCATGCCCAAAATATGTGAAAGTGCATTCCAGATCCACCACAGCCCTTCCAACAAGCATCTGAGTTCCCTGCATTAAAGTGTTTGGTGATCAAGGGGGTGTGAAAGAATCTGGACAGGTGCTTCCACATAAACTCTCTTCATCCAGTGAGGCTGTAGTTCTCCACCCATAGTGCCAGACTCTCTTCCAAAAGTCCCCTGCTATGGGGCTCCCTGAGTTCTCTGCCCATGCTATCCTCAGCTGCTCATGTGCCATGTCCTGGTCTCCCTTTATGGCTTTATACAACCCTGCAATTAGCCTACCTCCATCCTTCAACCTGACTGCCTAATAGGGTAATCTGGCTTACCCTCCTCCATCCCTTACACCACAAGAATGCCAAGAGGATCTTGTTTATTTGCTTCCAGAAGCCTTCTGGGATGTTGATAGGAAGGGCCTGGAAAAGAAATAAAAGTCTGGGTAAAATATTCATTTTTACCGGATTGATTTTCCCTCCCAATGTGAGCTGTAGCATCTTACATCTTGTGATGTCTGCCTTGATCTCTGTCCAGAACTTGTTATAGTCCAATCTGAATAGGCTATATTATTCAGGGAAGATTTTTACCACCAAGTAATGAACCATATTATTTGAGGCCCATCTAAAGGGAAAACCCTCTAGGTCTCTCCTCTGGAATGGTCCTCCAAACCTTATTGCCTCTGATTTTTCCAGATTTACTTTGTAGCCTGACACTTGGGCATAGTTATCTAATTCTGACAAAAGTTCCAGAAGGGAGTTTTGTGGGGATGTTATGAAAAAGAGGGAGTTGTCCACATATAATGAGATTTTATGGGGACAATCACCCACTGTAATATCCTTTATATAGTTGTTCATCCAGATTGCAACCACAAATGGTTCATTGCTGAAAGCAAACAAAAGGGGGAACAGTGGGCACCCCTGTCTGGTCCCACTGCTGAGGTAGAATTTTTCTGAGATGAAGCCATTCACTCTCACTATGGCATGGGGGAAGCACAGAGTGCCCCAAAGATGGCTTTTAATCTTGGCCAAAATCCAATTTCATCCAGGGTCCAATGTAGCTAGTTCCAGTCCACCTGGTTAAATGCCTTCTCAGCATCCATAAAAATAGCTAGAGATGGGGTATTTTTTCTTTTATGGTAAGAAATTAGGTTGAGAAGGTGCCTAATGTTGTTGTGGATCAGCCTCCTGGTTATAAAACTGCTTTGGTCCAGATGGACTAGATTACCCACACACCCCGATAGACTCTTGGCCATGATCGAAGTAAAAATCTTGTGGTCCACGTTCAGGAGGAAGATGGGTCCATATGACTCACATGTTGTTGGATCCTTCCCAGATTTATGAATCACTGATATCTGGGCATATTGCCAGCAATGCAGAGCTTCCTTTTCTTCTAACATCTCTCCACAGACCTGGGTCAGGCTCAGGGCCAGTTCTTCTTTAAACACCTTTTAAAACTCCCCTGGCAGGCCATCTGGGCCCAACGCTTTTCCTGATTTAAGATTTGATATTGAGGTGAGGATTTCCCACTAGATGAGAGAGGCATCCAAAGATTCCATCACTTAAGACTTCTGGCTACCAAATCATCTTGGTCTACCACCAGCACTAGTAGAACCACAATGCGGTTCAACAAGTCGAAGATAAACCAAGGTTGACTCTGGCTGACCATGCCTACCCTTCCAGAGAAATAATGTTTTAAAACTTTTTTGTACAAACCAAGAAACTAAACTTACCTCTTTCATGGATCTCATTGTCACCGCCAGCAACTTTATGTAACTGGTCTGTTCCATTCTTCCCAGGCACAGCTGTAGTGTTTACTGAATCTGGTAAATAAAACACCTACAATGTGATTTTATTTCTGCTGGCTGAAGCACTAACAAACAAGCATTTGTCAATGCCGAACATTTGCTTGCAGGTATTTGCAGTGGTGTTTGGCATGTATGGTGCTTTACCCTAATGCCCTGTGCGATTGTTGGTATTTGCACAATAAATTGTCAGCATGACCTGTTTGTTACCCCCATTGTGCGCTACATAGGCGGAAACACATTTTGGGCAGGATGTGAAAAATGACAGCTGTACTGCTCATAAGGAAGTGTGGTAAAATGCCAATGTTGAAAATCTGGAGTGGAAATATTGAAAATGCGCAAACCTACGAAAGTGGTGGAACTGTGCAATGCACGCCATAAAACAGTCATTTTAGGAATTTTTCACCAAATTTTCAACATTGCCATTTTAAAATCTCTCTAATGAACAGTGTCACTGTGATTTTCTTACTGTGTCCCATACATTAATTTCCACACAGGACTGCGCCATTGTGCATAGGGGGAAAGACGTTTTAAGGCAGGATATGAAAAATGACAGCTGTACTGCTCATGAGGAGGTGTGGTAAAATGGCAATGTTGAAATCTGGAGTGAAAATATTGGAAATTAGAACTTCACGAAAGGCAGCGTGAGGAACTGTACAATGCACGCTCGTAAAACAGTTTTTTGCAGGAATGTTTGTGCCAAATTTTCAACATAGCCATTTTAAGATCTCTGCTCATGAACAGTGACACTGTAATTTTCTTAATGTGTCCCACACACTGAGTTTGCACACCGACTGTGCCATTGTGCGCTACATGGGCGGAAACATGTTTTGGGCAAGATGTGAAAAATGACAGCTGCAGTGCTCATAAGGAGGTGTGGTAAAATGGCAATGTTGAAAATCTGGAGTGAAAATATTGAAAATTCGCAAACTTACAAGCGTGCGTAGGAACTGCGCAATGCAGACTCATAAAACAGTCATTTTTAGGAATGTTTGCACCAAATTTTCAGCACAGCTATTTTAAGACCTCTGCTCATGATCAGTGTAACTGTGATTTTCTTAATGTGTCCCATACATTGAGTTCGCACACTGACTGCACCATTGTGTGCTACATGGGCAGAAACACATTTTGGGCAGGATGTCAAAAATGACAGCTGTACTGCTCATGAGGAGGTGTGGTAAAATGGCAATGTTGAAAATCTGGAGTGCAAATATTGAAAATTCGCAAACGTACGAGCGTGTGTAGGAACTGCGCAATGCACTCTCGTAAAACAGTCACTTTTAGGAATTTTTTCACCAAATTTTCAACATAGCCATTTTAAGACCTGTGCTCATGAACAGTGTCACTTTGATTTTCTTAATGTGTTCCATACATTGATTTTGCACACCAACTGCGCCATTGTGTGCTACATGGGCGGAAACATGTTTTGGGTGAGATGTGAAAAATGACAGCTGTACAACTCATAAGAAGGTGTGATAAAATGGCAATGATGAAAATCTGGAGTGAAAATATTGAAAATTCATAAACTTACGAGCCTGCGTAGGAACTGTGCAACGATGCTCATAAAACAGTCATTTTGGAATTTTTGCACCAAATTTTCAACATGGGATTTTTGGGACCCCTTCTCATGAATGATGTCAATGTCATGTCATTATTCAAGGCTGAAGGGTGATTTCACGCAGTGCCTGCGAAATCACTCTTCGGGCCCGAATAACACCATGACAGTGACATCATTCATGAGAAGGGGTCCCAAAAACCCCCTTGTTGGAAATTTGGTGCAAAAATTCTAAAAAATGACTGAGATATGCAATAAAGTTGAAACCCCCCTATCTAGCCCATTATACAGCTTACCGGCATTTCCTCAGTTCGCGGTCATCTTTAAAGAGTGCAGA
Source organism: Neoceratodus forsteri (assembly GCA_016271365.2). Classification (NCBI taxonomy): domain Eukaryota; kingdom Metazoa; phylum Chordata; order Ceratodontiformes; family Ceratodontidae; genus Neoceratodus; species Neoceratodus forsteri. The sequence continues at coordinate 213,442,139 of CM028135.1, read as the reverse complement.
CATGTTCCCCGTCCACCGAAGATCATCGCGCCGGAGTCCAGAGGTAAGTATGAGGTGAGGGAGGTGTGAGGAGGCTGGGTGAGCAGTGGGTGGGTGCAGGTTGTGGGAGGGAGGGCTAGAAGACTCGCTGTGGGACCGTTTTTATTTTACAGGTAAGAACAACGTGGGACGTTTGCCATGCTGGGATGGGCTCCCAGCATGGCAGAAGATGTATGGGAGGGGCTGAGGAGCCGATGGGAGATTGGGCACCCCCACCGCAAAACAACAGCAAATGTTTGCCATGCTGGGGTGGGCTCCCAGCGTGGCCGCAGTATGGCTTTGGGGGGTTCGTGGAGCCAATGGAGGATTGGGCACTCCCGTCAGTGAACAATGTTTGCCACACTGGGGTGAGCTCCCAGCATGGCATGAAAGCTTTTGGGGGGCAGCGTGATGGACGTGCATGGGGGGAGGTATGGAGTGACGCAGGGGGGTGGCACTCAGTATGGCAGCAGTGCTTTCCTTTGAAGCAGAGGAACACCGCTGTCATGCTGAGCTCCTGCACCCATTGGTGCAGGACCACCACGCCTGCTCAAGGGAGCAGTGCATTGGGTGGGAGAGGCACACCTCCAAGTGTGCTACTCTCCCAATACATTCCTTGCGCATGCATGCAAGTGAACGTAAAAATGGCATGTTGTTTAAGATACAAAGAGTAACATGATTTTTACAGGACTGTTGCAAAAAAAGGCATATTTGGATAAGCATGACTGAAATACTGAAATTATAAAGAGCTTCTAGTGTAACTGTTCATGTCCCATGTGCTGATAGTTGGGTATGTATTGCAGTCTTTTAACTACAGTAAGCAGAATTAGTCTAGGAGAAGGAAAATAATAAGAGAAATAAAGTGCAGATTTTTTTAGAATTGGCAAAGGACTGTTTTATGATACAGTATATCATGAATGGCCCACAGAGATGGGGTTACATTAGAGCTACTGCTAGGACAGTTTTAGAGGATTGTTAAAAAGAGATCAGAACTGACATAAAAATACTGCAGCTAATAAATAATTTTAATATTTACCAGTAAGGAAATATACCAAGGGGTCTGGGGACAGCTTCACCTGCTTTTCTGCTCTGGTCACCCCTCTTCCATGACCCCTGCCATTCCAGCAATAGCCAGATCAGACTATGGATGTTCCTGCATCTTATGTCTGATTATCACTTTTTTAATTGCATGAAGGAACTCACCACACCTGTCACCTTGGTCATTGACCTCTTAATTTCTGACCACAGGTCCTACCGCATATGCAGATACAAAGCAGAGACACCAAACAGACTGCCATGATGACTGGATATACAGTCCAGAAAAATTGCAACCTCCTTGGTGCTGAAATTTGTGGTTCTTTGGCAGCCATTTCTATACAAAAAGAAATCAAATTTTAAGAAAAAGTGTATTTCTAAAAGTAAAAAAATTACATATTAAGCATTACAACTATAGAAAACTAAAAAATCTGTCTGTCTATCTATCTTTCTATCTATCAGCAGTATCTATCTATTTATCTATCTATCTATCTATTTATCTATCTATCTGTCTATCTATCAGTCTATCTATCTATCACCCACTTCTGCATCCTGGCAAGAAGTGCATCACACACTCTAGTGAAAAAAGCACAATTTCAAAAATAAATTGATATTGTAAATTTCTTAAGAAGGACTAATAGAAAAAAGCACATGCTTTTTCAAATTGCACACTTTTACTTTATATAATTTTTAATCTAAAGATGGTCTCACATCTGAAAAAAAATTGTCCTTTCATAAGTAATTCAAAGGTGCACATTTAATAACACAACACTAATTGAAAATGCACCCAAGAATTTTGAGTTTGTACAAATCTGAGTTTCAAAAGTATGTGATCTTAAAAAAGGCACACTTCTGAAAAAACTGAAAAGCAAAGTTATGCCAGTTTTTCTGTGCATTTTCATGCAACCTGTACAAAAGGGAATGTGGCAATTTATCAGTTTTGAAAGAGTACGTGAAATTGCATTCAGCACTGCTCCAGAGATTTGTCTTCTTTTATAGCTATTAGTGTTGCTGTTTTTAAGGACTGTCTTTGAATTAATTTTGGTATACTAAGGTATGGGGGGTATTATTACTGTGGTTCTAATTACAAGGAGAAAGAAGTGACGAGTCAGGTCCTGCAGAGCTTGGTCTTAAGCCCAATCCTGTTTAATGTGTTCATCAATGCCACAGCAACATAGGAGGAGGTATTCAGGGCAAGATGCACTGTTTGCAGATGACACTAAATTAGGGGGAAGGGTGGACAGCAAAGAAGCAGTAAGAATCGCAGAAAATAATTTGAAAATGTTAGAACAGTGTTCCAGTATTTGGCAGCTGAAATTTAACATTAAGAAATAAAGGAATAATACATTGCTGGATGTGTGTCATGCTGGGATAATGCCATGCCTTAGGTAGTTGGGCACAAGGCCACAGGCCAAGTGCATACAACACCTGAGGCATGGCATTATCCCAGCATGACACACACACACACACCCTATAGTGAATTATTCCTACTATACAATGGCTCTTTTATTTAAAAAAGGAAAGAAAATGGGAGAAATATGTTTAACATTTTTTTCTCCCACTTTCTCTTAGGCCAGGTGGTGCTGGTGCTATGTGCTTGCACTCTATCCAGTTTTAGGATGTGCATGTCAATGCTTCTGTGTGCCCTTCCCCAAATGTATTGGTGTGTTGCTCATTCACTGACCTGTGTTTTGATCTCTCTGTCTCCTTTTTTTCAACCTCTGATGATGAGCAGAGTCAGAGATACAGACAGAGAGACAGAGAGCAAGTTGAAATCTATAGACATTTGGAGAGTGGAGCACATAACAGAACAGAAATTTAACAGAGTACAGTTTAACAGAGGTGCAAGTGAAGGGTGCTGCGAGGGTTCTGCAAAAGATTCTGCAAGTGGAGTTACTGTTGGCCGTTATCGCAGTTGTTGTTGTTGATACGGCCACTTGAGAGTCAAAAAACAGACAAAGCAGGCTGGAAGGAAATGATCAAGATCGAGCTGTATTCAACTTTATTGTTATTAACTCTCTTTCTTTTAATTCTGGACTGACATATTATAAGCAGTGGAGAATTATTGATTGAAGTGTGCTTTGTTTTTTGAGATATAGACCTGATATAAACTTAAACAAATTTTAATACGATTGCTATAAGTATACAAGCGCACAAGTTCTGAGGGGTTTAATTAACTTATGATACAGAGGGTGCTATCCTTATGATACAGAGCTGTTGTGACAGTTTTGTGGATATAAAAATGGAGAGAAACAGTGCTTTAAAAATAAATAAAAAGGGTAGAGGGAGTATAAGTAAAAAGCAATAGATAACTAATTATCATTTGTAGCTTTTAGATAGACGGGGTTGTTAGTTTAATTGGGGACAAGAGCAAGTTCAAATTAGGTAACTAGTTTAATGAGAAAAACGTGTTCTTAAATGAGCGGATAGTTTGAAGCTACTGTATAAGTAGTGATTGGTGAAATTATTGATCACAGCTGCTCATGTTCTTCTTGTCTTAAACAGTTTAGGTACTTTAATAACCTAATTATTGAAGAGTAAGAGTGAGTACTTCAACTTGTAAAGATAATTGTAGACACCTTAAATACCCACTTTTTTTGTGTCAAGTAATTTTATAGACTAACCACTGTTCTATTTAATAGAGGGATCTGCGATTTTATTTAGATTCGAGCTGGGAGACAAGGAAGCAGCATGTATGTGCTGAGTATATTAGTGATATTAGAGATACTGCAATTCGAGCAGCTTTTTAAACTATAAACTGTAGTGCTGGCTTGTTGCAAAAGATTGTATTTGTCAAGAAGTTTGTGAAAAGTAGTCGAATTATGCCCCACCTAATTGTATGCACACATAGACGCCAAATGAAATGCTAAACTAGCTACTGCTAAAACAAAACTCAGGAAGTGCTTAGTTGAACTCTTGAGTGAGATAATTTATTTTAAACTTATTTTGTGGTATCCGAGGGGTACTACTGGGGTTCGTGTGGCTTTTTAGTACTAAGCTGAAGCTGTTGGTTAACTCCAGTTTGGACAGCCACCACTCTGGCTGAGATTGTAGATCATAGATAGAATTATGCTGGGATAGTGGGCTGACAACCTCAACTAAAAAAGTAAGTTAATGGTAACACAAAATTGCCATGATATATTGCAATATTGTGTTTTGTTTAAGATTTAACTAAGAGAAATAAGTGAAATTGTGCTGTATTTTGCTTAGTGGTCTAACATCTCAGAATTAGACAAGAATTGACTTTTGTAATAAATTGTATCTTAGTGCAACAATAGTCATAGTGATTATTATTATTATTATTAATTATTTTAAGAAAGGTAATTCTAACTCAATTCCAACTCAAGGTTTTAAATACTTTTTCAGAGTACAGAGTATAGAAAATATATTATAATAAATCTAGATTTGTTCTAGATTTTTTCTAGAACCTTTTATGATTTTTCCCTTATGTAGTGAACCCGCAACACAGGAATACATTTTCTATGAGCTCTTTGGACAGATTGAAAGGAGGCACTCAGGAAAGGAAAATGGATTAATGTTTCTGGGACTTCTAAATTTGGAACTCTGGCTCAGGACTTTTACTGAATACAAATCAAACTTGTATTTTTATGCTGACCCACAATTGTACATTATCTGAATAGTTGAATAACTGACCTCCACTATTCTTACAAAGTGACCAATATTTATTGTTTACTATTACTATTATCTTGGTTAATATTTACTAATTATTAAGATTTTTGTGCTAGACTAGCGGTAATGGAGGTAATGGGTTGAATTTTTTTAAGCAATATACAGTACTTCTAGAAGTTTTATGACCAGTTGTTATCTGATTTGAATTCCTGCCTTGTTAAGTGATAAGTATTTAAATATGCTAATTATTATTGTGATTTAATATTTAATTGTATGAATCTGCTGCAAAATTTCTCTAATAAGAACATTCTGGGATTGAAAATATAGTCATTGAATAATTTTAGTTATCTTTGTGTTAACCTAAATTGAAAAGGTTTTTTCATTTTATTCCCATTTATTGAATAAATGCCTGTAATGACCAGAAGTAAATGAGGGGTCAATTCAACAGAGGTTAAACCTAAGGATAAAAAAAAAGTAGGTAGAGAAAGGGGGAAGCAGTTGTTCATTAAGGCTATTAGTGAGGGGAATGCCAAGTAAACGAAGGAAAAAAAGACTAGGTAAATTAAAACAAAAAAAAAAGAACAAGAAGTAATAAAAATAATGAATAACAAGGAAATAGCTTACACTTCTACCCCAAGCGGAGACATTACAACATTTTTGAAGGTAACTAAAATGGACAAAATTAAAGGTGAAGACATGGAAGTTGCATTAAGAACAGAAGAGTATCATAATATAATAACTAGTGATAATGTTGATTCAAGAAATAATTCTAACATTAACCGAGAGGAAGGTGAAATGAGACTGGACAGAATAGAGGAAATAGAAAGTTTAAAGAATGTAATAGTAGTACAAGAAGATAAAAAAACTAAACAAACTATGGCAACAGATGAGTTAATGAGTACACCAGACATTCAAAAGACCTCGGTAGAGGAAGAACACTCATGGTTTCATAATTCAGTAAGTTTTTATATGATTGATTTATATCTAGGTGGACCAACAAAAGAAGTGGGAAGGGTACTTAGAGACCCAATATAATCTAATATTTTGATTTATTAACAGTTGACTGAAATTAAAAAGGAGTTGCATTTCCAAAAGGAATAATGATTGAAAATAAAATAAGACAAGATTATCTGGTTGAAAACCAGATTAATAACAGTTTTGGAGTACAACAAGATAGGATATCTAAACCAGATGAGAAAGTGGAGGAAATATGATGAAAAAGGGGCAAGTGAAGGGGGACATTCATTAGAATATGTGATGCTCCCAGATAAAATATTTAGGGAAAAAAGCATATGTTTAGATTTAAAAAATTAGATTTCATGATATATGGAAAAAAGGAGAAGAACAGGAAAACAAAAAAAGGAGGTGAAGCAAGTGAGAATGAGGATCAAGGAGTTAGTGAAGATAAAAGAAAATAGACAATCAAAGAGAGGAAGAGTAGGTTGTGAAAGGTTTAAAAAATACACCAGAGGAGTTAAATAAAAAGGGACAAAGGAAAAATATTGAAAGAAGACAGTTCGAGAAGGTAATGTCTAGAGTAAAACCAGAAGGTTGTAATGAAATGGATAAAAAGGTTAAAAAAGAAAAAAACACAGAAGAAAAATAAAGTCAAGGAGAAGAAATTAGAAGATGGAAGGAAAGTGACTAAGGTAGCAGAGATTGAAAAAGGACAATTAGGATGTGTTGAATTAGTAGATGGTATGGGAAAAGTGGAAAATAATGAGGAGGAGAAGGTGGAGAAAGGAATCATAGGAAAACATTACTTAAAAAGATTGATGAGAGATGGGGAGGAGATAGATAAAAATATAAGGAAAATGTAAACAATTTTTAAACAAGACAACAAAAAGGGACTTTGTTTTACCTTTTTATAAAATAGTATGCTTGCCCAATGAAATGGAAGAAAGCTTATTAAATATAATTAAGAATGTATTAGATATTGTACTAAGTGGGTGCAGACAAATGCTGAATGGTATTAGTATTGTAAGGCCAATTACGGAATTAGAATTAATTTTGGTGGTCACAGACCAATATTATATTTTGAAAGCCATTGATAATCAAGCAAAAGAGTTAGGGAAAATGGGAATCCAAGTTGGAGATCTGACAACTATGGGAGAATTATCCCCAGAATATTATAAGGTCAAAAGAGAAAGAGGGGAGACAAGAGAGATTATTATATACAGTATAAAGCAATTCCACATGCAGAACAGGAAAAACCTTAAGAGTAAAGTGTCCGACTTACTAAATATACTATTAGGCATGGAGGGCTGCATCTATGATTCAGGCCATTCGATGTGAAAAGGATGGCCAAATATTGGTGAAGATAAAGATGGGCAACATTTATGAATTATTAATACAGAGACAGTCACTGTTGGATTATCTTGGTGTATATGTCTGTATGGAAATAGAAGGGGTAGATTGAGGTATTCAAAAGCCCAAGGAATCAAGGACATGGGAAGCTATGATAGAGACATCAAATAAATATACATTATTAACAGATTTAGATCAGTGACTGCCTGTAAAGAGAAGTGAAAGGAAGCAACAGTCAATGGAGATTAATATAAGGGTTAAAGAGAATGTACAAGAGAGAGAACCAAGTGAGAATAAGATAGAATTAAAGAACAAGAAAAAATTCTTACTTGGAACTCCTCGGGATTACAAGAAAGACTAGGAGATCCAGATTTAGTAATATATTTAGAAACTTTTGAGTATATATGCATTCAGGAAACATGGATGATGAATGATGTTTACCTAGATGGTTATATGGTATATGGGAAAAAAGCTGAGAAGTTGAAGAAGTTTGGAAGGAATGCAGGAGGTCTACAAATCTTTTGTAAATTAAATAACAACGTGAAAACAAAGGAGATCCAGACTGATAGTAAGAGTATATTAATAGTACATATACATAAGGAGAAAGAAGATGACTTGACATTGATAAATATTTATGCACCATCATCTAATAGTACATTTGGTGACAAAGATTGGTTGAAGAAATTGTCTAGGGAATTAGATATATTGGAATTGGAATATCCTAATAGTAAAATATTAATAGTTAGTGATTTCAATGCAAGATTGGGTACTCTTCAAGGAATAACAGAAGAAATCACTTATTGTTTATCTCTCTTAGAGGAGAATAATCTGATGTCAAATAGGGAAGTGACAGATACTACTACAAATTGTTTTACAATGGTTCACTTCATTCCTCACTGGGAGATCACAAAGAGTTGAGTCGGGAGTCTTTTCCTCTGGCCCAACTCCTTTGTTGTGTGGGGTGCCTCAGGGTTCCGTGCTGTCACCTATGTTATTTGCAGTGTATATGCTGCCCCTCGGAAACATTATAAGATGGTATGGGCTGAGGTTTCACTGCTATGCAGATGATACCCAGCTATACATGTCTTTTGCACCTGACCAGGATGGAGCTTTCACAGTGTTTAACAACTGTCTGGAAGAAATCCAGGGTTGAATGGATTCTAGTTGGTTAAAGTTGAACTCAGAGAAGACAGAGGTTCTGGTTGTGGACCTGGGTGGTCAGATAGAGAGGTTGTGTGATGGCACGCCCTCTGGAATTTTTCTTGGTGGCATGTCACTTCCAACCTCTGAATGGGTGCGTAGCCTTGGGATTGTCCTAGAAGACAGGTTGACATTACAGTCTCAAGTGTAGGCCATTGTCAGAACTTCCTTTTACCATCTTAGGAATATCACCAGGGTTAGACACCTTGTTCCATCTGATTCTTTGCCAACATTGGTCCACGCTTTGTGTTCTCACGTCTGGACTACTGCAACACCCTATGCTTTAGGCTTTCTGGGGTTGAAATCCATTGCCTACAGCTGGTGCAGAATGCTGCAGCCTGGGTTTTGACTGGGACAAGCAGGTCCTGTCATATTACTCTGGTGCTGCATGAACTGCACTGGTTTCCTATACGCTGGCAGATCACCTATGAAGTCATTTTATTGACTTTCAAAGCCTTCACAATCAGGGTCCAGCCTCTCTGAAAGAACTCCTGGTGCCTTACTACCCAGCTGATCGCTTCACTCGGCTGACAAGGGTTGTTAGAAATTCCAAGAGTGAGTTTAAAATCTTCTGACAGCAGAGTATTTTCTTATGCTGCACCGACTTTTGGAATTCTCTACCATGCCGGTTAGAAGTGCACCTCCAGGAGGAATTCAAGAAGAATTTGAAGACATACCTGTGGCAAATGGCTTTCTTGGATGGTTAAGTTTATTTCATTGTGCTGAGATCTTATTTTATATTTTATGAATTGATTTTAATATTTGATGTTATTATGATATGATTTTATTTATATACATTACTGATTTATATTTGATGTTGTGGTTTTAATGTGTTCAGAGCATTGGTATGCTGAAAGACACTTTATAAATTAAATTATTAATATTATTATTATTAAATAATAAAGGAATTCTAGTCCATAGGAAATTATGTGACAAAAATGTCCTTTTATTGAATGGGAGAATTAATGGTGATATGCCAGGTAACTATACATATCAAGGGGGCAGGGGTCATCTACAATAGATTATGTTTGGGTTAATCTAAATTTGCTACCAAAATGTGTTAATATGAAAACTAGTACAAGTTTGGAAAGTCAGCATGCTTGTATAGAATTAGTGATAGAAATGGATCAGGCCCATTTTGTTGCTGATCAAGTGGGACCTGACTCATTAAAATTGTTAAGAAAGAATACCATAGGATGGAATATTATAGAAAGTGGGGAATTTATTCAGTTAATGCATAACAGAGGCATTTTGTAAAAAATAAATAATTGTATTAATGATAGAAATGATATAAAAATAATATTGGAATGTAATATTATTATGGCAGATATAAGGCATATCATCACTAGACAACAAATTATAACAGAAAGGAAAGGACAGGCATGGTATAATAAAGAATGTAGGGATACAAAGAGGAAATTTAATGAGCTGTTGAGAGCCCTAAAAGGGAGTTTAGTAGTAAATAAGAATAAAGAAATTAATAAATTAAGAAAATAATGCAAAAGGATTTTGAAAACAAAGAAAGAAAGACATCAATTTAAATTATGGACAGAATTAGAGAAAACTGTATCATTAAATGACTCTAAGAAATGTTGGAGTATAGTTAATTATGGTAGATTGAACCATGATAATAAAATAGTTACATCAATTGAGCAAGATGTGTGGGTGCAATATTATAAAGGTTTATTTTATACAACAACTAGGAGTAATCAAACTATAAATAAAATGATAAGAATGGAATGGATAGTAAAAAACAAGAACAGGACAATAGGAATTTGATAATGGTAGAGGAAGTATGGATGGATTCGGATACTTTTAAAAACATAAAGCCCCAGGCCCTGATGGGATACCCTTTGATGTTATTTTTTTATACAGCTCAATCTTGGGTTGCTCATTTGACAATACTATTTAATAAGATTTGGGAAAAAGGAATAATACCAGCTAGTTGGAAACTAAACATAATTGTGCCCATATTTAAAAAGGGGTGAAAAATAGACCAGAATGTTATCGACCAATTAGTTTAATAGATATTATGAAGAAGATATTTACTAAAATATTAAATAACACATTTACAACATGGGTTGAAAGAAATAATAATATTGACACAGCAAAAGCTGGATTTAAAAATGGTCAATCTACATTAGATCAATGTTGGATACTAGTTCATTTAGTTTATAAGTATACCAAGATTAAAAAACAAAAGTTATATTGTGTAATTGTTGACTTAAAAACTGTGTTCGATTGAGTGAACCGGGGTATGTTGTGGGAAAGATTCAAAGGATTAGGGGTTGATGGGGATATGGTGACAATGATTGAAAGATTATATCAAGAGAATTATACAAGTGTAAGATATTCAACAAAGGGACAATTGACAAAATGGTTTCAAACCAATATTGGGGTAAAGCAGGGATGTACTCTCTCACCATAGTTGTTCAATTTATATTTTCAAACAATATTAAGTAAATTATATCATCTAGATTTTCATTTAACTAGAATAGAAGAGCAGCATTGCACTTACTTGGCCGTTGCTGATGATGTAGCTTTATTATTTACAAGCTTTATAGGCATAAATAGGATGTTAATGAAATTTAGTAAAGAATGCAAGAAGGCAGATTTATTCTTAAATTATGAAAAAAACTAAATTTTTGTTTTTTGGAGGGAATAAAAAGGAATATCAATACAAAATAGATGGGCATCCATTGGAAATGGTCAAAGAATATTGTTATTTAGGGGTAGGTTTTACTCAGGATGGATCATGGAATAAAAACATAAAATAAATATGTATTAAAGTTAATAGATTTATGCCAATACTGACTAGATTAGCATACAAACATGGAGGGCAATCACTAAAAGGAATTTTGAGGGTTTTAAATGCAAAGGTTAAAGCTCAAATACTTTACAGAGCAGAAATGTGGGGCCTTTATCATTTTTCCAAGCTAGAAAGTATTTTGAATAACTTTTATACAAAAATCCTGGGACTTTCCAATGGAATACCATCAGCAATGGTTAGGGCAGACTTGGGACAATATCAACTGGGATGTGAAATAAAAGTAAGACAATTAAATTACTGGTTGAAGGTATACAATATGAGTAATCAAAAGTTACTTAGATTATGTTTGGAAGAGGCTATGGAGTATAGCAAATACTACAGTTTATTTCCTAGTATGGTAATAGTAGAAAAAATTATGAAAACATTGGGGTTGCTGGGATCAATATTGGAAAGTATTATTTGTCCAATAGATATAATGAAATCAAGGATTAAAGAAAGGGTTAGATATTATTGGATCCAGTTGGATCTGGCACTATGTAAACGGTATACAATGAATGAATGGATAAACATAGAAACATAGACTTTGACGGCAGATAAGAACTGCTTGGCACATCTAGTCTGCCCATTTCCCTACCTACAGGATAGGCTGCAGATTCTAGTTAACCAACAGCCTATTTCTTCCTACCACCCACAAGAATTGCCTTATGTCTGTCCCATGCATTCTTGAATTCTCCCACAGTTTTAGACCCCACAGGCTCCTCAGGAAGGCTGTTCCATGCATCCACTACCCTCTCTGTGAAATAATACTTCCTCACATAGCCCCTGAACCACCCCCCATCTTTAAATTCTGTCCCCTTGTTCTTGCACATCTCTTTTTCTGAAAGATGCTACCCTCTTGGACTTTGTTGATTCCACTGAGGCACTTAAAAGTTTCTATCATGTCCCCCTCTCCCTTCTTTCCTCAAAGGCATATTAAGCTCCTTTAGTCTCTCCTCATAAGGCTTCTCTTGCAGACCCTGCACCATTTTAGTTGCCCTCCTCTGGACTGCGTCTTTCCTGTCTATGTCCTTGCAGAGTTGGGGTCTCCAGAACTGGACACAGTACTCCAGATGGGGTCTCACCAACTGTCTGTACAGAGGGATAACAACTTCCTGTTTTCTGCTGCTGATGCCTCTCCCTATGCATCCAAGTATACCCCCAGCCCTCCCTACTGCCTTCTCACATTGCTTGCTAACCTTAAGCTCATCTGATATGATTACCCTCAGGTCCCTTTCCTTTGTTGTTGTTGTTACTACCTCCCTCATTATGTTTTCTTCCCTGGGTTCTTGTTTCCCAGGTGCATTATTTTGACTTCTTTGCATTGAATCCTAGCTGCCATACTTCTGACCATTCCTCCAACCTTGCCAAGTCCCTTCTCATCCTTTCCACACACCTCCTTGTGTATCAACCCTGTTGCAGATCTTTGTGTCATCTGCAAGAGGCATACTTTTCCTTTCTATCCCTCTGCAATGTCACTTATGAAGACATTAAAAAGGACTGGACCCAATACTGAACCCTGCGGTACCCCACTAGTAACACCTCTTTCTTCAGAGTGGACTCCATTTACAATTACCTTCTGTATCCTGTTGTCCAGCTAATGTTTTACCCAGGCTACCACCCTGGGACCCACTCCCAGGCTGGTTAATCTGACTATTAATCTTTTGTGTGGGACTGCATCAAATGCCTTGCTAAAGTCAAAGCAGGCCATGTCCACAGCCCCTCCCTGGTCTACTACTTTGGTCACCCAGTCAAAGAAATCTATTAGATTAGTCTGACATGACCTTCCCACTGTGAACACATGCTGCCTTGGGTCCTGTGCCCCACTGGCCTCTGGGTACTCAATTATTCTTTCCTTCAGAAGTAACTCCATCACTTTCACTACCACAGAGGTCAGACTAACAGGTCTGTAGTTTCCTGCCTCTGTCTTGGTCCCACATTTGTGAAGGGGAATTACACCCACCTTCCTCCAGTCCTTGGATACCACACCATCCTCCCATGATTTATTAAAAATAGTAGCCAGTGGTTTCACTAGTTCCCCCTTAATTCTTTTAGAATTCAGGGGTGAATTCCATCAGGCCCCATTGCTTTGTCCGCCTTCAGTTTTAGGAGTTCTTGCAGAACCCTTTCTTCTGTGAAAGGACTGGAATCGACCCCCCATCAAGAGTGCTTCTGTTAATTGGATTAGGCACTTCCCCCTCCTCTTTTGTGACTACTGAGCAGCAATATTCATTCGGTATCCCTGCTCTTTCACTGTCCCCCTCTGCCCACCCACCGTTCATTCTATTCAGCCTCACTATCCTTCCCTTTGTCTTTCTACACTTGCTGATGTACCTATAAAATGTTTTATCTCCCTTCTTAACTGAGTTGGCTATACTAACATACTAAAATGCCAGCAGAATAGGCCTAATGGTCTTTCGTGTCTGCTCGTTTGGTCAGCCCCCACCCTGGGTGCTGACCTTGCTGCACCCCTCACCTTCTGGCTTCTCCTTCCCAGTTCCAGATATTCTTGCTGCATTGGATTTTGCTTCCAGAACCCTTCCCCTGTACCTGTCCCACCCCCTCTTGAACCCCTCCACTGTCTCTGCCTCCACCAGCCCCCTAGGCAGCACATTCCATGGCTCCACCACCCTCTCAGTGAAGTAGCACCTCCTTCTTTCTCCTCTGAATCTTCCCCCCTCCAGCTTCCACCCATTCCCTCTAGTGGCCCCCTCCTCCTTCCTTTGAAAAACCCTGACTGTTCCTCCCCTATTTACCCTCTTCATGTACCTGAAGACCTCTATCATGTCCCCCCCGGTCCCTTCTCTCTTTCAATGTGTACATATTTAGCTCTTCGAGCCTCTCCTCATAGGTCCTGTCCCCCAAGCCCCAAATCATTTTGGTTGCCCTCCTCTGGACCCTCTTCAAGAGGTTAATGTCCCTCTTTAAGTGTGGCCTCCAAAACTGCATGCAGTACTCAAGGTGTGGCCTCACCAAGCAGTTATACAGAGGGAGTATCACTTCTCTCCTTCTGGAGGTGATCCCCCTAGCGATGCATCCCAGCATCCTGTTGGCCTTGGCTGCTGCCCTCCTACAAGTCTCAGAGTTGTTCATCTTGACATCCATCACCACCCCCTAGTTTGAGGCTAGTTTGAGCCTTTGCTATTCTGACTTCTGTCTCCACTTTCTTCTGCCTTAACTGGTACAGGTCTCTGTCCTGCTCCTTCTGTGTTTCCTTATACTTCCAGAATGCTATCTTTTTCTTCCTGACTTTCACAGCCACCATGTTTGAGAACCATAGTGGCATTTTCTTTCATTTTGATTTGTTTATTTGCTTCACACAAAGGCTTGTTGCCTCTGTCATGGCAGTTTTGATGATTCCCCATTGTTGCTCCACACCTCCTTCTAGCCTGTTTGCTAGTGCTTTTCTGAGGCACTCTCCCACCTTGCCGAAGTCAGCCCTCCTGAAGTCCAGTACCCTCACTTTTGTATGGCTTGACTTTATAGCTGAGTTTAACGTGAACCACACTGTTTGATGGTCACTTGTTCCAAGATGGCAACCCACTTCTAGATCTGAGATCCTCTCACTGCCCCCATTTAAGAGTATGAGGTCTAAGATTGCTCCCTCATGAGTGGGTTCTGAAACTAGCTATCTGAGGCCTGCCACCTGTAGGGCATCAAGAATGGCCCTGATCTTGGATGTGGCTGCAGCAAATGCACTCCAGTTAACATCTGGCATATTCAGGTCTCCCATCAACAGTATCTCCCCTTTCTCTGCCATTCTAAGAATGCCTTCTATCATATCCTTGTCCATTCTCTCCACCTGACATGGGGGTCTGTACACAACCCCTGTGTGGACTGTGGTGCCCTTTCCAGTCTCCAAGGTGACCCACAGTGCCTACTTTTCTCCCTGTTTACTCTTTTGTTCAGTTGCTTTTATCCCTTCCTTTACATAGAGTGCTACTCCTCCCCCTCTTCTCCCCTGCCTGTCTCTCCTGTAGGTTATGTACCCTGGAATGTTAACATCCGAGTCATGGTTTTCTGTGTACCATGTATCTGTGACTGCTACGATATCCAGGCATCCCTCTTTCATCAAGGCCACCAGCTCAGGGAGCTTGTTGCCCAGACAACGGGCATTGGTACTCATTACCCTCCATTTCCTGATGGCCTTACTCCTTTTTGCCCCATCCCTGTCCTTCTTGCCTTTGTCACTTTCTCCATTTACCCCTGCCCTTCTCCCTATCGACACCTCTATGTTGGTGTTTACCGCACTTACTACCATGATTTGTTTGGGGGCTAAGATTTCCTGCTCCTTTCCAGTGCCTCCCCCTTGGCTAGTTTAAATGCTTGCCAATGAAGCATTTAAACCTACCACCTAGAATCCTGGTTCCCCTCCTGGACAGATGCAGCCCATCATGCCAGTATAGGCTTGCATCACTCCAGGTGGACTCCCAGTCCACAATGAAGCCAAATCCCTGAGCTCCACACCAGTTTTTCAACCACTGATTGTATCCCATGATGCAGAACACCCTAGCCTCTCCTACGCCATCGATGGGCAGCACCTTTGAGAAGGTTACCATGCATGCTACTTGTCTAAGGCCCCTCCCCAATTCCACAAACTCTTCCTGCACTTCTCTAATCCCTTTCTTAGCCAGGTCATTTGTCCCTAGGTGAACAATGACATCCAGCTCCCTCCCCTGTGCAGCTGCTCTGGCAATCCTAAAGATTTGCTCCCTGTCCCTTCAAGCCATGATAAAAATTAAGAGGCTGCATAAATTGGAATATTATTTGAAAGTGGTGACCAATCCTGTGCTTAGAAAATTAGTAACTCGAGCAAGATTTCAGAGTATAACAGCTAACTGGAAATTAAACAAATATAGTAAAGAGAAAATAGAGGTGGAAATACTATGCAAATGTGGAATAGATAGAGATACTCTTAGACATTTAATAATATTATGCCCACTTTATGAAAAAGATAGAAGAAGAATTGTGGGGGATATGTTGAGTAAAATCGAGCTAGAACCAGAAATTATGCTACCTTTTTTGTTAAAATCTCATAACCTGGAAATATTACATTCTGTGGCCTCTTTTCGAAAAATAATTGAGCAGAAAAAATTGCATATGTGGATTGCCTCATTTTAAGGGGTGGGTTAAGTTTATTGTGTATAATCCAATAAATTGGCATTGATTTTTGATGATGTGGACATTATGTAGGTGAATGTATAATTGAAGTATATATACATTTTACGATGGATGTTTAATATGGTGATTCTTAAAGATATGTATTTCAAATTATTTTAATATATGTATTCTTAATTGTAATGACTTGAATAAGTAGATCAATAAATATTACTACTACTACTAACTCAGCAGCATGGTGTTTGAAGTACCCCGCTCTGTTCCTTGTATCTGTCTGTGGTGAGTGTGTGGTATGTAAAGCTGACCACGGCACAGCATGTTTTGAAATCATGCTCCCTTGCAGTCTGCGTTCATGCAAGATGAAGCTGTTTTGAGTTATGGCACTTAAAAAACATTTAGCAGTGTTCATTTAGTAGGTAAAAACATAGCAGTGTTATTTTATTAGGGAACCAAACAAAAAAAGAAAAGAAAAACTTGTTGTTGTTTTGAATTATGAGGAGGCAACCTGGACTGTCACTTCTGGGTTCTTGGGAGGATCGGGTGAGTTCTTGTTTAGGGTAGTAAATTTTACACACTTTTAAAGTTTTTTGGGTGTTTTTTAAGGACAGAAGCAGTGTCATTTTTGTGTATATAAATTTCGGGAGAAACAGCCCGGTAAGCATGTCTCGGAACACAGCGTGAGAACAACCAAGTATGCAGTGGCACTTTGAGGAAGAAGTAGTACTGTAAGTAGTAGTAGTAAAAATCTTTATTTTGTAACAGGTTCTGATGATACATACACCAAGAAGTTGTATTGTTTTTTTATAGAAGTTGTAGTTTTCCAAAAAAGATTTGAAACAGTGGCTGTTTCAGGAGGCGAAGAGTAGGGGTGGGTGGGGAGTGGCGAGTGCTAGAACTGAAGCTGCAGGAATCACTGAAGTGGGCTGTGGAACAGGGATCACTAAACCTGGCAGTGTAGAGTGATTCCTGTTACTGATGTGGTCAGCTGTGTACTTGGACCAGACCCATGATGTTATGTCAGGATAACACCACGGGGTCTAGTCCCACAGCCACCAATCAAAGACCCATATTCTTTCTTGCCATTGTATAATGTAAAATGATGCATATTGACAGGAATAACCTTAGAAAAGCCTATTGGCTAAACAGGATCAAACTCAGTGACTCAAAAGAAGAAAAGGATCTAGGAGTTATTTATTAGCGACACCCTTAAACAAACCAGCCAATGCAACACAGCATATAGTAGGGCCAACAAAATGCTGAGATGCATAGGGAGAGGATTTCACAGTAGGCACAGGGAGGTGATACTTCCAATGTACAGATCTATGGTGAGACCCCATTTGGAAAAATGTGTACAGTTTTGGAGACCACACCATAAGAAGGATAGGGACAATATAGAGACCATTCAGAGACGGGCAACCAAAATGATACATGGGCATCAGGGGCTACCATAATGGGGTGGCTGGAGGCATTTAACATGTACTCACTTGAATCTAGGAGAGGAAAGCAGGGATTTGATAGAAACCTTTAAGTACATGAGGGGTTTAAATTCAGTACCCTATGCTAAATTATTCACCAAGGCTCAAAACTCAAACATGAGAGGACACGGATTGAAACTTAGTGGTGGAAGCTACAGGATAGATCTTAGGAAGCAATATTTCTCAGAAAGGATTCTGGAGCCATGGAACAAACTACCTGCAGAGGTGGTAGTAGCTAGGACCGTATCAGCATTCAGAAGGGGTTGAGATAAGGAGTAAACTAGAATCAAATCTGCAAGGAAATCTACCAGTTAGGACCCAGAATCACCTAAGATCTCGGGATCTCAAGGGCAGACTTGATGAACCTTTGGTCTCCTTCTGCTTTCACTTTTCTATGGTTCTATGTTTCTATAAGCAGGTCATTTTATATTAGTTTTTCATGCAGGTACTAGTATGTGACATCACTGCAGTGGGCAACAGATAGCTGACATGTCCATTAACACACCATTATTCACTGAAGAGACATCACTCCAATGAATAACAGTGTGCTTAGTAATATGTAAGTCATTCGGCAGCTGGCCAGCCAGTTGGTGCACTGGTAGGGCCACCACTCATACAGCCAGTGACCCAGGTTAGGGAATGAGCTAGGATTTCTTGGAACTACCAGTAGAAGGAGAAGGCTCAAGCATCCCAATGGACAGTCCTCCTGTGGCAGTGGAGCAATACCATGCTTTGCTACTGACACCTTCTGGAGCACCGATCATGCTGAGGGAGCTATGGTGTGAGATGGGAGAATGCTGTTAGGTGCTTGGCAGCATGTCCTTGTGCTGACATACACACAAGGAAGGGAAAAGAAACTAAGAGTTAAATCTCTTCTACCACAGCAGCATTATGGCTGATATGGCCAGAAGCTATCCAGATCTGCCCTGCCATTGGAGGAACAAACACCAAATTAAAAAATAAAATCTATCAGCCACTACTGCAATGTCAGTGGAGTAAGTAATGAGATTTCTCAGCAACAGGAAATTAATAAGTATTTGGGTAGATCACATATTTGTGAAATTTAGAAACATATAGTTAAACTGACATAATTTTATTAAAACTGCCCAGCATGGATTTTTCTAATTTCACCCTCTACTACTGCTGGAGCAGTCATTAGGCATGCACAGATAGGTCCAGGAAATGCCATAGTTAATTACAGCAAAAGAGAGAATTTAATAGGTTGAGTGACTCACTAATTGCTTTGGGTTAAACAATAAGTAAATTGCAGTTGTGAGATTCAAATCCCAGTCCAGAGGTTCACAAGTCTGCTTTTTTTACTCCCAGCCTGCTATCTCTTGGCCTGTCACCCTCTCTCCATCCCACAGACTTGCCTCTCTCCACTGGCATTCACCCTGGATTGCCCTCAAGGTTGGGGCTGCTAAGGGAGTCCCCCTTGTTACTCCCCAAACAGTGCCATGTGGTTATTTCAGTGGCAGAGTGCCTTGGATAGCTGTGTGCTCTGGATGGATAGGCATCATCCTGCCTTGGCTGGAGTCCTGTTTTTCCCTGTTGTTGGGAAGTGTGGCATGCAGTGATATAAGGGTGCATGTACCCACATCTGATGCACCTCTTGGAACCTTCAAGCCTCAGCTGCATTGGCCCCCAGCCTCCACCAGGTGTCGATTGAGCACCGAGTGCTTCCCTACCCTGCCCCCAGAGGAGGAGAGCAACCTGTTGGATACTTGATCCACCCTCCCGGCCAGCCCTCTGACTCCTTGAGCTCACCTTTGAACTTGTATCATCGGTGTCACAAGCAGAAATCCAACCACTGTACCAGTGGGCAGGCATCACATGTCTGTGCCTTGATCATTATACTGCCTTCTGACTACAGGACACTGACATTTATAAGGAAGACTCAATGCAAATCACTTGAAAAGCTCTCAAATCAAGAAACTCAGCTCACTTTATGAATGAATTACATAAAGCCCAACTAGATAATAAGGTATCTATGTCTTTTATACTTGATAACAGTATTCTCAAAATACAGTAGTGGCACTTCATTTGGCAAGTTATTTACCAAAATCTCTGGCAATCTCTAAGGATATGTTTAGATTTCCTGCAGCACAGGAAGCAAAATAAATGTTTTCTCTAGAATGTTGTCTCTAGGGAATCTTGAGAAAGAACTTGATTAATAGACTGTTTCCACTGTATTTTCTTCTTTCTAAAAAAAGGAGCAAAAATATTCAAGCTGCTTTAGAAAAGAGAAGTTTAAACTTTTTCTCAGAACAACATTATTTATTTCCATTAGTGCTGAGTGCTTGCTGTTGGGGACATGGTCCACAATCAAGTCACCTCATCAACCAAACCCACCCAACCTGTGTTGCTTGCTTCTTGCTTGACTGCTGCCATTGCTGTTGCTGCACTGCACTGATCAAGGCCTATGAAGGCCACCCACACCACTGTCACTGCTGCTGCTAGACCTAGCTTGCTGCCAAGGGGGCCTGTGCTTTTATTTTTACAAGGTGAACCAAGTAGAGTAAGTAAGTAGCCTAGTCTCAAGTTAGCTTCCAGCTCACCCCCCGTCCCTTCAGCCACCAGTCAAGTCAGAGACTCACTAAGAGTAGACCAATGAAAATATGCCTCCACAACACTGGTATTGAGAGTTTAGTGCTCACCGACTCCTCCAAGTTGTAGTGTACAGCTTGTCTACTCTGTGGTGGGAAAGACAGTGTTGCACTTGTGTGACTTATGTGCTCTTGCTTGGCTGGAGCTCCTCCATGTAATGTGTGATGGTTCTGCCACTAATAGGTGGAGACAGTGGGCAGCACAATACAGATACAGTTGAGTCAGGAGTGCACCTGCAGCATGAGTGCAAACAGGATGGGGGGCACGTATTGTCCAAAGGATTAAATCCAAATTTAATGCCATTATTGACACACCATAAGAACAACCTAGGCACAAATGTGGGGAGGGCATCTCTCCTCCACCCTTCTTAAATGGCACCCCTGCTTTATGGTAGAAATCCATCCTTAGATGTTGGTACAAGTAAATACAACAGTTTCGACTGAGTTCTGAGGTATTGTATCTCCATGTGTCAGGATGTGTCCTGATCATTGTGGGGGTTAGTGTCCTTCATTGTACCTCATTTTGAGTGTCCATGTCCCTCATTTCAGTGAGAAAAATGTGAGATATGGTGCATGCTTCCAAGACCCTATTCAGCACAAAGAGTGCTTAGCATGCCTATAGTGTATATACTCCATACAGAATAATAAAGAAAGTAGGTGAGCAGAATCAGTCATTGAGAAACACATTTGTAGCACTACATATGCATAAGGGGATTTGCATGGCCCAACACAAAAACATCAGGCTTCACAACACAGAGGCCCCTCTTCACAAATCTGGAATAGGGGATGCTGGCTGACTATATCCTAGACATTTAATACATTGCGCAAACAGTACTTTGCAAATTAATGGAAATTCAATGACAAAAATCAAAAGCCATTACACAATTTGCAAAAGGAACAGAATATATTAGTTTACTTAATTTTAATGGGAAATCAATAAAAATGTATTTAATGGCTCTAATTTCTAGCACTAGTATGAGAAATAGAAACTAATGTTTTTTTTTAGATGAGATTTGCACCATCTTAGTTGCTGCACACATGGCAAGCATGCAACATGTGAACCTGATGTGATTTTAAAATGATGTTCACACCAGCTTAACTGCTGCACTCATGTCAAGCATGCAGCATGCAAACCTGATGTGATTTTTAGAAGATGTTCATACCAGCTTACCTGCTGCACACATGTCAAGCTTGCAGCATGCAAACCTGCTTTGCTTTTTAGACCTGGTTTGCTTAGGTTCACTTTGTGTATGTGAACCACATGCAAACACTGCGCAATTAAACTTGTGGCATGCATTCTGCATGTACAAATCACACTTATATATATGTAAGGGTTTGTGCTTTGGCAGACACACATCCTTTAGAAAAATACTGTAAGACAGTGCAACAAAACAGCAAGTCACATGATTTGCAGCAGCCAATCAACAGTGCTAATAATGGTCATGGTCAGCTTGCATGCGTAAGTGTATTAGAGATGTGCAAATACCGTTTCCTGAATATTTGGTCAAATGTTCATTATTTGGTATTTAGTACTGAGCCAGGACAAGTGAATTGTTTTAAAAGTATTCAAATAATACTGTACCATCAAACCATCTTGGATCTGGTATTCCATAAACAACTTAGTGACACATCAATGACTGATTCAGAGCTGTCAGCAGTGCCTTGCAAACTTTCAACATGTTCCACAGGTTGTTATAGTTCTTTGGTGTAGAAACTACTGTCCGCAATGCATTGCCAGCATTCATCATGTCCCACAGGTTGTTATAGTCCTTCAGTGTTGGAATTTGGTTCAGAATGGCGGCTTTTCAAAGAGTTCCATTTTTGTAGTTAAATTTTTTTTATTGAATTTTCAATTATGAAAATACAGACATACAATACAGCAGTTGGGCCAAGAATAACATGACATCTCTGGACATTTTACATTGGATAAGGGTAATGTATCAGTACAAGAACGTAAATACTGTAGTTTGAAGGGTAAATTATTCGGTATACATCTGAACAGGTAGTAATTCTAATAAAGTGTGTTTTTCTAGATTTATGTTCACTGTATTAACATACAAACTGCTGCAAGAGATTAACACAAAAGCAACTATTTACAGAAAACACTGTAACGCTAAGGACAAATGTTACCTGTTAGAATCAGAAAGGTTGTGAAGAAACAGAAGGTAGAACAGGTAGTCTGTGTAAAGGGATCTGGGTTTGTGGACTCATTGGGATCCAGGGCCAAATATGAGAAAAGAATCAGCCTATTTCTAGAAGTTTCTGTGTTTGGTAACAGATTCCAGGTAACTTCTGTGTTTTGTGACAGGTTTTATGTAATTCTTCTGTAGTTTACAAAAGAAAGTTTTCTTTTACCTGATTGATTTTTACAGACACAGAGTAACAAAGGAAGAACCCTCACCCACCCCCATTCCTCAACCACCCCAGGGTGCTCTAACTTTATAGTTCTAGGCCAAGTCACACCTACTTAAAGACACAGGGACAGTTAGGCAGCACAGCACAAGCAATAGCCTGGCTGGTATATAGGCAGAAGTACAAAGGGTGTAGCAAGCAACTAGGTCCACAAGGGCACATACAAGAGGAGGAGGAGAGAGAGAAGCTGATAGTCACTACAGAAGGAGGAAGCAGGGAGAGAAGGAGAAGAATAGAAAAAAGGTGGCTAGCAGGCAGAAGAATGAGGAGGGTTAGGAGTTAACAGATAGCGGTTAGAATGCATAAACAGGCAGAACAGGAGGGTAACAGTCATGATGGGAGTGGTGCAGTGCAATGGTTGTGCAGCAGCAGTCTTCAGGGATACATTCTGGAGGCTGCAAAGATGCCCTATCTGTAGGCACCTCTTTGGGCTGAGGGAGGAGATTGCATATCTTCATGCAGAGTTGGCCAGGTTGCAGGTGGCATCCACCCCCCCAAGACCACAGGGTCCACAACATGAACCTCATAGGTTGTCCAGGAAGAAGTGTGACTGGACCAAAGGGGAACAGGGAGGGAAAGGGGGGAGTCAGAAGCACATTCCCCAACAGGTCCAGCTGAAAAACTCCTACACTGTTTTGGAAGAACTGCCTTGCCCACACAGGCACCCACAGTTGGAACCAGGGAGGATCATCAGGACATCCAAGCTGAAGCCCCAGAGAAGCAGGGCAGAGGACCCTGGAGGAGGGGGACGCTTCTCATAGTGGAGGACTCTATCATCTGGGGTGTAAAGTTAAGGATACCTAGTGGGGGGGAGAAAGGTCAAGTGCATCCCAGGAAGCACTGCATGGAGATGGGAAGTGAATCCATAGTATCACTAGGGTGACAGCCAGGAGGGAGGAGCTGGTATCATTGACCACCTGGGGACCAATGACCTTGTGGGGAGAAAGGCAGAGTTAGCCAGAGTCCAGGAGGATTTCAGGAAGCTGGGAGGGGCTGAAACAAGTATCATATTCCATCTTATTCTCTGAGGTGCTACCTGTCCAAGGCACAGGGAAGTCTAGGGCACTCCACATCCAAGCCTTCAACACCTGGTTGAAGGATTGATGTGGAAGACATGAATTTGGCTTTATAGGGGATTGGGGTCCCACCTGGGCAGATGTGAGCATGTAACAGGAGGATTTCCTGCATCTGTCCATAAAAGGGACCTCACTCCTTGGTGAGAAGTTGGAATGCTTCAGCAGAGACCATTTAAACTGGCCAAGGGTGGATAGCCAGGTGAGACAGATGGCTTAGGAACATTCCAAATTGGTAGCATGCAAAAACACAAGTTGACAACAGGAACAACTCAAGCAAGTAGTGAGGAGCAAGCAGGCAAAGCTTGTATATGGGGGGATAAGGGGGGCAGGAGCACATGAACAAGAAAACCGGGGTGGAGAAACAGGCAAGGGAGAGAGAGAGAACAAGAACAGAGGGTATGCAGGGTGTAAAACATGGAAGATCATGCTAACAAATGCCCGCAGTCTGGGAAATAAGGTACCAGACCTGGAAGCCTTGATGAT
This sequence comes from Neoceratodus forsteri, assembly GCA_016271365.2. Taxonomy (NCBI): domain Eukaryota; kingdom Metazoa; phylum Chordata; order Ceratodontiformes; family Ceratodontidae; genus Neoceratodus; species Neoceratodus forsteri. The sequence goes on along the minus strand of CM028135.1, from coordinate 213,417,973 downwards.
GGATGCAGACCTTGACATAGCAGCAATAATAGATACATGGTACTCTGCTAATCACAGCTGGGATGTCAATGTACAGGGCTATACACTGTTCAGAAGGGACAGAGAAGGTAAAAAGGGAGGGGGTAGCCCTGTACATCAGAGAAGGCATAAATGCTACAGAAGCACAGGGAATACAGGGGGAGGCCGAGGCAATGTGGGTCACCCTTGAGCCAGGGAATGGTACAGCAATATGTACTTGGGTGATCTACAGACCTCCAGCACAGGGGGAGGAAGTGGACAGGGTACTAATGGAGGAAATTCATAACATGACAGCTGAAGGTGAAATCCTGCTGATGGGGGATTTATCAACAAGCCAGATATAGATATGACCACCCAGGCAGCTGCTTCAGTCAGAAGCATGGCTGTCCTGGAATCCCTGCAGGGGGTTGGACAAAGACAGCTGGTGCATAAGCCAGCTAGAGACAAATTAATTCTGGACCTAGTATGAACCAATGGAAGCAATGTTGAAGGAGTCCAGGTAGAAGGACAGATAGCATCCATTGACCACCACATGGTGTGATTTGGCATGCAGACAGGGACTCAATTAAGCCACTTAAGGGCAAAAGTATTAGATTTCAAGAGGGTGGATTTCAGTGAAATGGGTACATGTTTAAGAGCAGATCTGGAGAAGAGAGGGATAATGGAGGGAGTGGAGGAACGGAGGGGGGAACTAAAGGGAGCCATACTGGAGGTAACTAACCAATGCCTTAGGACAGTGGCCAAAGGGAAAAGAAGAAGGAAACCACTATGGTTCTCTAAAGAGGTAGCAGACAAAGTAAGGGCTAAAAGAGCAAGTTTCAGGAAGTATAAGGGAACCCAAAGGGAGGAGGACAGGGAGGTGTACCTTTAACGTCTAAGGGAAGCAGGGAAAGCTGTCAGGAGAGCCAAGGCACAGACAGAGGAGGGTTTAGCATGGACTGAAAAAAAAGGGGACCAGACAGTCTATTGGTACATCACTGATAGAAGAAAAACTGGGGAGGGGTGACTGTGAGGCTCAAATGGGATGAGGGAGTGTGTAAGAAGGGGGATCTGGAAGACTAGGTTTGCTGGCAAAGGCATCTAGCTTCACGTGAGCTCTTTTCATCTAGGTTGCTTGTAAGGACAGAGCAAGGAACCTTATCAGAGCAAGGAAAAAGATTAAGGCTTCTTTTGGCTGGTCATATTTACTGTGTGTTATTTTCTTTTGTACTCACAGGGGTCGTTACTGTTTGTTGCAATAATTTTACTGCTTTATTTTTCTCTGATTCAAATTGCTGTTGCAGGTTATACTTTCTGCTGCGTTTTTACATGGTGTGCCTACAGGTTTGTGCTATAGATTACTGCTGTAATCTTCTCTGATTCTAATAGTTTTTTGCAAGGTATATCTTCTGTTACTGCTTTATTTTCCTCTGTAGCAAAATGTTTTTTACAGGGTATATCTTCTGTGAAATTATTACAGGTGGTGCTTTACAGGTTTTACAATTGTATCAATCAATAGACTAAACTTTCAGGGATACTGCATTTGTTGCTGGTTGATTGTTTCTGCTCTTACCTCCTTGTTTCTTTCATTTGTGGATCTTATTTTTCAGCAGGGGAAGGGCCCAGCCACCTATTCCCATCCCCAACCACCCTATGCTACACTCCTTTTATAGGGTAGCACAGTCATGACATTCTCTATAGCAAAGCAGGAAGGGGAGGATCAGAGGAGTATCAACACAGAGACCTCATTTCCAGGGGCACAAGAAATTTAACTTCTTATAACAAATTATACAAAAACAAACAAACAAAACACAAAATCAAACTTTTGCTTTCATTTTCCTCTTTCTAATTACACAGACCAGGTTATAAACCCAGAAAGTCATCTGGAATGGATATTATTAACTGCAAGTACTGCGGGACACTTTTCAAAAGGGCAGTTATACAGGATTTAGGACACTGTCCTACATGCTGGACCATTGAAGAACTAAGGGCTCAGCTCTAGGCAGCATGGGCAGAGATTGCATACCTCAAATTGCATATTCAGGAGGAAGTATATTATAAGAACTGCCCTCCATTTCCCCAACATCCAACAGAAGCACCTCGACCACAGAGGATAGTTGGTCCAAGAGGTTGGCAGGTAGTTAGAAGGGGCAAATCAGGTGCCCCATCACTCAGTGCTCTCCAATGTATCACCTTCACAAACCATATAAAAATTACAAACAAGTATCTGCCTCTATCTCTGAAATCAAACAAAGGGGCAGAGGACACTGCAGAACAGTACACTTCAGCACAGGAGCTAGCACAACAAAACTCACCCACAACAGGGACCAAAACAAAAAAAGCAAAAAGGAAATCCAAAACACTTCTGATAATAAAAGACTCCATGATTCAGGGAGTTGATACCTAACTTCAGCCGGGGGCAATGGTTAGATGTCTCCCAGGTACATCAGCATGGAGAGACACTGACTGCATTGCTAAAATCATGCAGGAAGCAGGAGAAAACATTGACGTCCTGGTACACTTAGGGACTAATGATCTCACCAGCCGATCAGTTGCAGAAACCAAGGAACACCTGACCAGGTTGGGTGACAAACTGTCATTCATTTTTCTGACATCTCCTTCTCTGAGATCCTGTGGTCTGGGGGGGCAGATGGACAGATGGTAGGAGAAGGGTAGATGGAGAGCCAAACATGTGGCTCAAGGGCTGATACCAGGAAAAAGGACACAAATATGTAGGTAACCGGCAACAGTTTTGGGATCGAAAGTTCTTAAAATTCAATGGACTGCACCTGACTAAGGAGGGAGCAAGTGCATTGGGTCAGATGTTTGATGTCTTTGCAGAATATTTAAACTAGCAAATGGGGAGGGGGTGCAGCACGCAATACATTGAATGGGAAGAACACCCCTCCCCCATCAGCTAGTGATCAAACAGAAGTTCAGCATGTTTGTAGTTCATTTGCATCACCAGGTAAGGAAAAAAGTCCAGCTCCCCATACAACGCACAGGGGAAATGGGCGACCTCATCCAACAACTAACGCACCAAAATCTGGCCAATGAAAAATCATATACACAAATGCTTGCAGTCTGGGAAACAAGATCCCAGACCTACAGGCAACAATGACAGAGGCTAAACTGGACATAGTAGCCATTAGCAAGATGTGATTCACCAGTAACCATACTTGGGAGGCTTCAGTATCCAGCTATGTACTGTTCAGAAGAGACCAAGGTGCAAAAAGGGGGTGGAGTGGCCCTTTATATAAATGAAAATTTCAAAGCTACAGAAATTCAGAATACACATACGGAGCCAGAAGAACTGTGGGTCACCCTGGAAACAGGAAATGGGACAGCCACACAAACTGAGGTTGTCTACAGGCCTCCAGACTGGGGGGGAACATACACACATTACTGTTAGAAGATATACAAAACATGACAGCTAAAGGGGAGGTTCTGATAATGGGAGACTCCAACATGCCAGATACAGATTGGTCAATACCAGCAGGAACATCCACCAGAGCTAGACACACAGTGGATTCCCTGCCGGGGGAGTGCCCCAAACAACTGGTAGAACAACCCACAAGAGACAGGGCTATCCTTGATCTAGTACTGACTAACGGGGAAAGAATCACAGATCTCCGGGTAGAAGGTCACCTGGGGGTCAGTGACCATCGGTATGGTCCAATTAGGTCACTAGAACTAAATCATCCCATTCCAAGGCAAACATATGGGACTTCAGAGGAGCTGACTTTGATAAGATGGCCAAGAGAGTTAAGCTAGCCCTGGCAAGAAGAAATACAGGTGAGAGAGTACAGGCAAAGTGGGCAAGCATTAAGGATGCAATACTTGACAAAACATCCCATTATGTTAGAGAGAAAAGCAAGAGCAAAAGAAGAAGGAAACCACTTTGGTTCTCAAAAACAGTAGCAGAAAAGGTATTTAGGAAATATAAGGGAATGCAGAGGGATGAAGGTAGGGAGGCATATCAAACTTCCCAAAGGGAAGCAGTGAAGGCAGTAAGGCAGGCAAAGGCCCAAACGAAAGAAACACTAGCACGAACAGTAAAAGAAGGTGACAAGACTTTCTGTAGATACACTACTGAAAGAAGAAAGTTAAGAGGAGGAATTGCTAAGATCAAAGTGGATAAGATCACGAAAGAAAGGTTTCTACAAGACCTTGCTAAGCTCAGGATGGACAAGGCAATGGGACCAGATGGTATACATCCCAGGGTACTAAAGGAGCTAAGGGTGGAACTAGCTGAGCCATTAGCAGAACTGTTTAGTGAGTCTCTGAGCACAGAATAGGTCCCAGAAGACTGGAGAAGGGCTAATGTGATCCCAATCCACAAGAGTGGTAGCAAGGAGAAGGTAGGGAACTACAGACCAGTCAGTCTTACCTTAGTACTGCACAAAATTATGGAGGTACTCCTTAAGGAAAGGATAGTGTAACACCTGAAATCCATAGGAGCACAGGATCCAAGACAGCATGGGTTTACAACAGGAAGGTCCTCTCAAACTATCTTATAGATTTCTTTGACTGGGTAACCTGAGTGGTGGACCAAGGGGGAGCAGTTGATGTTGCCTACCTTGACTTCAGCAAAGCTTTCAATACTGTTCCACATAGAAGATTGATTAAAAAGCTGGGTAGGCTCAGGGTGAGTCAGACATTGGTCAACTGGGTGGGAAACTGGTTAGCGGGCAGAAAACAGAGTGTGGTGGTAAATGGTATACAGTTAGGAGAGATGCATGTCACAAGTCAGGTACCACAGGGATCACTCCTGGAGCCAGTCCTCTTCAACATCTTCATCAGTGACATTGCAGATGGATTGTAGGGTAAGGTTTGTCTGTTTGCAGATGACACCAAGATTTGCAACAGAGTAGATGATCCAGATGGGGTGTTCAGAATGAGAAGAGATCTGGATAAACTGGCAAAATGGTTGGAAGAGTGTCAAATGGGGTTTAACACAAAGAAGTGCAAGATCATGCACATAGGGAAGAGAAATCCTGAAGCCACCTATAGGTTGGGAGGGGAGTTGCTGGCAATCACAAGGGAAGAAGGAGACTTGGGTATCATCATCACAGATCACCTAAAATCATCCAAGCAGACCACTAAAGCAGTAAGTAAGACTAGAGGGATGTTGGGGTGTATTAGTAGGGGTATCACAAGTCATAATAGGGAGGTAATAATCCCTCTTTAAAAGACACTGGTTAGGCCCCATCTGGAGTACTACATGCAGTACTGGAGGCTGCACTCGCACAATGACATTAACAAAATGGAGGCAGTCTAGAAAAGGGCGACCAAAATGGTGCAGGGACTGCATCAGAAAACATATGAGGGCAGATTAATGGGAGCATGACAATTCGCTCCCGACTATTCACTCCCAACAGATTCAATTCCCACTACTCGCTCAAATGAAAGTCCACCCCTATAACAATTCAATGTAGCATCAGTTCACTCCCAATTGCCACTTTTTGGTCCCAAACAACAGTGCATCAGTACAACAGCAGAAAGTAACCAAATATCCTTACCGTACTGATGTGTAGATGTAGACAGGAAGTTAAGTCGCCATCTTAGTTTCCCCTTAGTTACCATCTGTAGGCAGGAAGTGTACCAGTCAGTTATTCAGTTCTTCAGTCACCGCCTGTGTTGATCCAGGTATGATTAAAAACAAAACTTTATTAAGATACTGTTACAAATGTTAAAAATCCAGGTCAGTGGGAAGTCTAATATTCAAAGCTATGTGCGATGCCCCTCAGAAACTCCTATGTAATTCGTTCCTCCCTTTTAGCAGTAATGCAGGCAAGATGTTCCACATTGTCTCAATACACCTTCTGAGACATGGCTGGGGCATTCCCAGCTATCAATTGTTAAAGCTCTGCATCCCTTTTTCTCTGTATGCCTTTGAGACCATCTATAAACTTCCACAGAGTGGGATGCGACATGCATAGAATAGTCTGTGTCCCTCAATGGAAAGCTTCAACAGCATTATTTGTTTTCTCTCTCCCATCACTTACACTTTCAGCATGGTTCTACAAGGCAAGCTCAAACTGGGGCTGTCTCCTGCCTGTGCCTCTCCTATTAGAGCGCCCTATCCAGACATCTTTGAAATAGTCAATCACTGGTAGTAAATCATCTGGAAAGACATTGTGTAGCTCGTCAGTAATATCCTCAAATCATTTAATAACTTGCTTAGTAGGATAAAAGGCGAGAGAGGGCAAATATTTACATTTCAATGTAAATTCTGGCTCTTGGGAGTACTTCACAGCTAGGCCTTCCATCTGTATCTTCCGATATACACACTGTGTAAAGTGGAAGAAGCATCCAACTTGCTTACTGTTAGGAAAAGCTGATCTGAATGCATTAATTGTAGCCCTCTCAAAATCGGTCATGACAATGTCTGGTAATAATTTTGTTTAGTTCTTTTAGTGCTGTTAGCATCCTGTCATAACACTCCCGTCTTTTACTAGGTAAAAGAGCATAAATAGCAGGCTGTACTTTGCCAAAGCGCTCACCCATGATTACATATAGCTGGATGAAAAGAGGGGGAGCAACACTGAAAGTGCCATCAGCATGCCACACCTTTGATCTTTCAAGGAAACATAGATTTCTATCTGTATCAGATATCAATATCCTGTTGTTCCCAAGCCCACTATCATGTAAAAGAAATATAACACTATCAGTGCCAGAGTCCTGAGTGTAGGTTTTATAATGTTCTGGAATAACCAACTCCACTAAATCTTTTGGGTTTGGTGGTGCACCATGAACCCAAACTCTCTGCACAGTTCTTTTTAGGTTACGGTCTGTCAGCTTTCCTGTGGCTGCTAAAGACATATTTTGTTCGCCATGAAGTAATACCTGAGTGGTTGTATCCTGGGTTGCTGCTGCTCTTTGTTTTGTGATAGTAACAGCAACTGATTTCTCCATGGCACAGGGGTCTGGTGCATGCGTGTGTGTGTGGAAAACTGATTTATAGTAGTTGGGTCATCAATTGAGACTGTGTGAATGCATGCAATGCAAACCTTTACTTTTTGAACTGCACGCTCACATTGTCATATTCCTTTATCCTCAGCTCCCTGTTTGTGGAATGTATAGATAAAATTATTCTCGTCAACAAGCTTTCTGTTTTGGCACTCAGAAGTGATGAAGTGGCAAGTCATTATCACTGAAGGTAGTCGCAAAGAGCCATAGACACAGGCTAGGATGCTTTATACTACTAGCCACCCTTTCTGGTTGGACCACATCATTGCAGGTAGACATTGCCCAATAATGAGGCTCAGTGTAACACTGTCAGGTAATTGTGAGTGAAACTGACATGCGTTGTCTGTATGCAGGAGCTGTCAGTAGCTTTTAGTTCTGTGGCTGTCAGGTAAGTGTAAGCTGTCAGTAGCGGGAGCAAAACTGATAGGAGCGAGATAACAATGGAGTGAATGTTCATCAGCGTGAATTGTCGGGAGTGAATATCGCGTGAGCGAAATTGTCGGGAGCGTATTGACATGTACCTCAGATTAACAGAGCTCAATATGTATATTGAGAGGTACCAGCTACTAAAACATTTGACCCTAATGCGTTGCCACATTGTGTTTCTACAAGAGACCCACTTATTAAAAGTGGAGAACAACTTATTTCGTAGAGGCTTTATAGGGTCCAGCTTTGCAGCAAGCAATCACACTTTGCAGAGAGGGGTTGCAATTTTGTTTGCTAGAGGCACACAATTCCAGAAACTGCAAAAAACTGCAGACTCACAAGGCAGGTTCATTTTCCTTAGAGGCATTTTGGATCATAGAGAAATTATACTAGGCATTATATATGGTCCCAATAAAGATTCCCCAGAATTTTTTACTAATCGCTCCCATCCTAGCCCCTTTTAACCATTTACCTATTATTCTGGCAGGAGACTGGAATCTTACCTATGACTCTAACTTGGATAGGTCCTCCAAATAGAATAGTACCCTATCCCCCAGCCCAAAGATCACTTCATGACCTATTGGAGACTTTTGACCTGTGTGATCCCTGGTGCCTTCTTAATCCCACCTCCCAGGAGTATACATTTTACTCTCCCTTTCATAAGTCCTTTTCCCACATTGATTTTTTTTGTAACAAACCAGACTGTGCTATTGGGCTACATAGGTTCTGGTATCGCTTGCCGAGTGCTCTCAGACCACTCTTTGATCTGATTTGAGGGCAATATATCCCCCCATTATCCAAAAAAGACAGCACATGGAAATTAAATATACAATTACTCTCTTTCAGTAGGAGACAGTGGCAAGGATCAGAACACTAATAACCCAATTTATGGAACATAATGTGGGCTCTATCTCAGCTTTCGATCAGATATGGAGTTCCCTAAAGTGTGTCCTTAGAGGAGAGTTTAAATGAAAACAGAAGGTGGCCTCCAAATCTTTGCTGGATGCCATCAGACATCTGGAGCTATCACTTTCTAATTAGCCCTCAGATGAGGGAATAGAACATCTCGTGGCACTCAAAGATCAATATGCGGAGACCCCGAGAGAGAGAAAGCTGAATATGCCCTATTTAAAACTCATGCAAAGTATATAGAGCAAGGTGATAAGTCAAGCTATCTCTTGGCTTTAAGGCTTCGGAAGCAAGAAGAATCATGTTTAGTTACTACCCTTTCCTCTCTTGCTGGTAATAAAATCCTAACTACTCCTAGAGAAATGACTAGTGAGTTCAAGAGTTTATCAGCAGCTTGACAGCCCCCCTGAGCATAGTCCCACTGAGTCTGAGATTCAGGCTTATTTAAATACTATCCCTCTCCCAACTCTTAGCCTTTGCCAGCAACACCTCCTTGCTTCTCCCATTACATTACAAGAAATCATAGTGGCAAGGGCTGGCCAGAAGGAGAAGGATTGAGCATCCTAATGACTGCTCTCCTTCCCCAGGAGGTGGAGGGCTCCTTTGGTTGGAGAGAGGGGTGCCTAGCGGTAGCTAGGTACATTGCCCTATGCACCACCACATAGTCAAGGGGGCACTGTGGCAGGACAGACGCTGGTGTCATTGCATGTCTCTGTCCCAGCCTATAGGGATAAAATCCCTCTCTGCCATACGTCTCTATGATGCTCTGCCCCTGGGACTCAATCAGCTGCCTGGCTGAGGGCTTCCCCAACCAGATATGGATCAATGGCACCGGTGCCCACTGCGGTGCCATGTCCCGCTTCCTGGGGGGTAAGCCAGGAATGACCGAGGGAGTGAGGGGCTCATTAGGCAGTGGAGTCTTGGGGACACTGTGACCAGGGTGCAGACCTGATAAATGGAAGAGGAGGGGCAAAAAGTGAGATAAATATAAAAAAAAAAGAAATCATAGTGGCTATTCGATCCCTCCCATGGGACAAAGCACTGGGCCTGGATGGATTACCATCTAATTTCTATAAAGTGCTTGAAAAGGACCTGGCTCCTTTACTTCACCAATTATTTAACTACATATGTACAGATGGGAGCACAGATCCTACCTTCTTGGAAGCTGTTATTGTAGTATTACAGAAACCTGGTAAACTCAAAGATAAAGTAACTAATCATCGCCCCATCTCCTTGATGAACTATGACATAAAACTTTTTGCTAAAATATTGGCCACTCGGGTGGTGAGGGTGTGGGAAGGGTTGCTTAGTCCTGAAGAAATTGGTTTTGTTCAGGGCAGATCTTCCTCTGATCATATCCAGAAGCTGGGTTACATATTTTTCGTATCCAGGGAGGCTGCACAACTGATGGCACTGGTTTCTCTGGTTGCAGAGAATGCCTTTGATAGGGTCAGTTGGCCTTTTGTTTTGATACTTTAGCTAAATTTGGTTTCCCTGCTACATTTAGTTCTTGGATTACTACTTTATACTCTAGCCCCAGTGCCAAGGTATATTGTAATAAGGTTTTTTCCATTGCCTTTTCTTTGCGTTCTGGAACTAGACAAGGGTGCCCACTGTCTCCATTTTTATTCAGCCTATATTTAGAACCTCTCTTTCACCAATTAAATGCTTCTCTTTCTCTATTTGGCATCCCAATAGGCCCTTTTAACTTACATTTATCTGCATATGCAGACAACATACTTCTTCATGTCACTGACCCAAGTAAATCTGTCCCGGCTGCCTTGGAGATAATTGAAGGCTTCAATCAGCTTCCAAACTATAAATTGAACCTGAGTAAGACTGATGTTATGCCCCTAAATTCTCATTTGATTAAAATGGACATTAATACCTTCTCTATGACTTGGACTACCAGGCTTAAGTACTTTGGTATTATACTATCCCCCCTCGAGATTTCTCTTGAAAAAACTTAACCTGGATATCTTATTCTAGCCATCTGGCAAGATTTAGATAGATGGTCTCCCCTTTATTTGTCCCTTCAAGGGAGGGTAATGTTATCAAAATTAACATTTTGCCCAGGTTGTTTTACCCACTTAATATGCTAAACATTCACCCTCCTCTGAGCTGTTTCCATAAGATCCATGGTCTTACTTCCAGGTTTTTATGGCACAATAAACCTCCTCAGTGGTTGTATAATGCTCTTTGTGCTCAAAAAAAACTCTGAGGGGCTTAAACATCCTAACTTTTACCTATATTATTTGGCTAGCCTTATGGCCAAATATATGTGTTGGGTCATATCATTCTCTACTATTGGAGATTCTCAGTATACTCCTTTATGGCTTCAGATTGAATGCTATATGATTGGGGTTTGGGGGATTACACCTGTTAGTCTATTGCATATACTTCCTCAAAAATTGCCGGTTCCCCTGCACGCTTCAGTTATATATACTTCTATCAAAGTTTACAGTAAGCTCTGCAAATCCCTTAAGTATGATAATCTGAAGGACATCTCAGAGGCCCCTATTTGGTAATCCCAACTTTAATATGGGTGGGCAAATGTTGATCCCGAGGGGATTAACTAGGGTTACACAGGTCACAGTTAGCGACCTGGTTAATCAAGGTAAAATGGGTACTGCATCAGAGTTACTGGAACACTTTCATCTACCAGGGAAATATTCCTTCTTTATCTATCAAATCAGACATGTGCTAATTAAATGGTTTGGTCATGGGCTGTGGACTATTAATCAGATAGAAACCCTTCATGAATTCCAAGTTTATTGTCTGTTGTCTATTGTGGTATAAGCTAGTAGCTTTCAAATCACTGTATGCCTGTTCCTTTATTTAACATTGCAGTTGCTTCCATTACTCCTGGCTTATCTTTTAACAAAGACTCATGCATGTTCAGGCTGTTCCACGCCCCTCTCTCCTCATCCTCCCCAACCCCATTCACTGTTCCCTTGTTCCTTTATTTAAAATATCTCGGTTCTTCCTGTGATTGTGTTTGCAACCATGATCAACAGCTTATACTTCCTGCAGTCTTATACTTTAACTTCCCCTACTGCCACCACATTTCTCTCCTGTTACAGGGTACTGTAACTGCATCCCACGTTTTTACCTGTTAGTGGATACAGACCCCCTCACGTTCTCTTTCTGGCTTCTATATTCTGTTACCTGGGTTTAGCCAGCCTACAGTTATGGTGGTTCCCTGGGATTCCCTCCCTCCCTCCCTCCCTCCTCCTTCCTCCTTCCTTCCTTCCTTCTTCTTCCTTCCTTCCTGCCCTCCTTCCTTCCTTCCTTCCTTCCTCCCTCTTATTTCATTCACTATCAGACTCCCCTTCACCCCCATTTTTAGTCCATTTTACTCCTCTCTGGATCTCTATTTCTCTTCCCTCCCCTGGTACTCTTCAGGCAATTGTGTTGGATTATACTTTTATACATCAATCAATTAAACTTTTATATTTTCTGTCGACATTTTTTTTTGTTTAGGCCTCACTGTTGTTATTATTTTCTCATTGTAACTGTTATGGTTCTTAACTTTTTTTCTTACTATTGTAAACATTGTGTTAAATTATGACTATGTATACTGTCCAGGTCCATCTTGAAAATGAGCATTGCTCAATGGTGTTTGCCTGGTGAAATAAAGATTTTGATTGATTGATTGATTGATTAAAGTTTTGGCCTGGCAACTCCATGCTGTATCCTGCCTAGTATTGACCCTGTTAAGCAAACTTAACCCTACCATTGTGGATCAATCTTCCTGCTGGTCAAAAGCTTTCCCCACTGATGGTTTTCTGTGGGGAAAGATCTGGCAGGGAGTATATCAATACACTGCTAATGACAGACTGAGATTAATACAGTTTTGCACTTTGCATAATGTGTATTTTATGCTAGTCAAAATGTATGGAATGGGTAAGTTGCCTGGACAGATGTGCTTTAGATGTGGTCAGAATCAGGGATCATTATTGCATGTATTCTGGGAGTGTCCTAAGGTTGCCCCCCATAGTACCTCATAGAGTCCAAGGTGGACCCCCTCCTAGGACTTCAAAATCTATTTACACCACATATCTGCCTTGTGGGAGACTACTCCTCAATTGATATGACAGAAAGACATTATCACATCACCCTTATATCCCTCTCAGTTACAAAATTAATGTTGCGGCATTAGAAAGACCAGCAAGTCCTTTCCCCTCTGGAATGGGTCAATTAATTTTTTCATAAATTAAAGTTAGAAAAATCAATAGCTAGTCTCAAAGGCAAGATGTCCCAGTATCGTGCAAGGTGGGAGAAGCTCCATACCTTTTGGTGTATTACCTCTGCATGTCAACTTGGACCTCTGTATTAGCTTTGTGAATCCATACACTATGTGCCTATCACAGAGTAGGCTGTAAGGTTCTCATTTCTTGACTACTCAAGTGGTCACCCTTAGATAGTGTGTTTAGAATGTATCTACAGGTGCCCATATTGAGGGCTTTTTATGAGTGTTTTTTTTGGTGTCTGACTAGCAACTCTTGGGGAGGGTTGGGGAGGTGGAGGATAGAAAGGGGTGGGATGTTGGGTGGACAACAGGGGAAGGACAGTGGGGGGGTAATAATAAATGAATATCTTCTGTTAAGTGTACTGTAACAACTGTATGATCATACTGCTGAAATATGTACTATATAGTCTTATGAGGCAGAATTTCAATAAAGTATATTAAATAAAGAAAAAACAGTCGCTACAGGTAAAAGTGATGACTAAAGAAAGTATATTTATTATAAAGAATTTTTAATCTAGCTAAGTAAGCCCAGAAGTAATTTATTAGTAAAGCAGCACCAGCTCAAGTTACATACAAAGAATTCTCTGGATATAGCCAGCCCAGTGGTGTGGAGGGCTGAGGCATCTGTGCCTTACCTCCTGCCACATTAGCCACCTGTGTTCGTGGTGTGAGATGGCCACCAGGGATTGGCTGGGAAGGGAGAGGGTTGAGTGTCTGGAGAACAGCTCTCCTCTCCAAGAGAGTTAGGGCTGGTGCTCCCACTGAATGACAGACTCTAGGTGGAAGCCTGAGGGTGGTGTGGGTCTGTTGGGTGTCAGGGATAGGGAGGGTGTTGAGGAACATCCAATGAAATACGTGCACCTCCATGCATGTACTTCTGTCTGTGTGCACCCCAGCAAAGGGGAACAGGAAGAAATAAAGAGGAAAAACCCTGGCTGCAGGACAAAACTTGACCCTCCATAGGCTCCACACTCGGTGACTGGCTGAATGTAAGTCCTGGTGATACCAGGGTGAGGGGGTTGTGACTGGGTCGGATAAAGGGGGCAGCCGAAGAAAGAGCATTAATACCTATATTAAATAAATTAAAAACAAACCTCTCTGGAATTGGTGAGGGGAGGTTAAGAAAGATTTCAGGAAGTACTTTTCACAGGAGTAGGAGGAGCACCAGAACAAGGGGCCATATTAAGAATCTTGAGTGGGGGGGGAGTTTAAGTGGGATGTGAGGAAATACTTCTTCACAGAGAGGGCAGTGGATAACTGGAACAGCCTGCTGGAACAGGTGGTGGGGCAAAGACAGTGGGGAGTTTCAAGCATGTGTGGGACAGGCACATGGAAATATGAGGTAGAGGTAGAGATAAGGGAGAATGGAGGGACAGGATGCAGTAATAGGTCAGGAAAGGAGGGCAAACTAAATGGGCCTATCTGTCCTTTTCTGCCAACACATTCTATGTTTCTATGTTTACAGAGAGAGAATTGTTATGGAATGCAACAAATTTTCATGGATGTCCACAGGGCTAAAAGAGTGGGAGGGTTCAAAAAGGATGTGAATGGGGCAGGAACATAAGAATAACAGTGCATAGTGCATAGGGCACTAGGTCAGGATAGTGCCAGCAAGAACAGCACAGGAAACAATCGTGCCTGCAGTTTTCTTTTTGTGGTAAGCTTGGCCCCCAAACCCCCCATACTTAATGATCCCAACTCCAGGGGAGTGGATCACAGGGAAAGAAAGAGTTTGTAGGGTCATGGAATACTTGGTTCCAAGTCCCCTTGTAAAAAAAAAAAAAAGTCCCAATCGGCAGAAGTGAGGAAAACCAGGATTAGAACCCTTATCTCTACTCCTGCCTTGCTATGCTGCTTTATGCCTCAGCCCTCCACACAACAGAAGCAGCTTGGCCAGCCTGCTAAATTCTCGTCCCCCTGTCCTGTGGCAGCACCACAGACAGTGACCCGTAGAGTGCTTACTGCAAACACTGAAAATCCCCTCATGCTGTTCATACCAGTGCTGTTCACAGTAGCGCCATCTTTCCTAGTGCTATTCAAGTAGCGTCATTCTGACTGGGTACAGTGCATAATGGGGCAGTAGGGAAGACTAACAGGAGAACAGTCCCAAAATTAGACTGGCTAGGATGGACTGGATGGACTGCTGTCCTTTATCTGCTGACATTTTCTCTGCTTCTATGAATAAGGGACTCCAATCTTCCTTACAGTTCTAGTGTCAGTGCAGAAAAAATTACATCTGTACAGTACATGCTATAACACACACATGTATTATAGAGGTGTGGTATTGCCTCTATACTGGAGGTTAGATAGTGTTTCTGTCAAAAACAGGCATTTGACAACTTATATGATGGCAATTCTAGCCACAAGTACTGCCAAATTGGGTGTGTAGCTTCCCTGTCCTAGGAGCACAATATTTGGCAAAATTGGTGAAAATTGATTTGGCAGATTGGAAGTAATAATTTTACAAAACTATGTTAACAGCCACCAAATTAAAATGCAATTTCTTGCCATCAGGGGCAAATGTGCAAAGCACAGCTGAGAGTGCAGTGCAGAGATTGACCAGCAATAAATATAGCACTGGAGAGAGCAAAGGGGTAGTGCAGACTATCACAGCAGCACAGCACCCAGTGGGAGGACACAGGGAACTCCAAAATGGGGCAGATGATAGTACACCAAGGGCTCCAGATAAGAATTTTTAAGATGAGTACAGTACTCATCATTCTGAAAGTGAGATGAGTAAAACCAAATTCAGATGAGACTGGCAGTATAGCCCAGAGGATAGAGTAATGCTCTGTGAATGAGTTTGATACATCCTGCAGACCTGGCTTTGATTATCTCAACCTCCAATTGCATACTGTGTAACTCTGAGCAAGTTATTTAACCTTCCCAGTGCTCCCAGGTTGTCCCTTGAAAATAAGCACTTGTGTCTGGTGGGCCTTACCCAGTTTCCAAAGACTAAAATAAATAACATATCTGGACTGAGTGTAGTGAGGAATACATTTTTAAAAACAGTGTTGTTTTTCTTTTCTAGAAAAGGAGTCCCAACAATGCTCAAGATAATGTTGGCAGGTAGGATTAATTTACTCAGTTTTAAAATATAGTGAGTAAAACAAAATTGGGATGCATATGAGTGCTGAAAATCTGGAAAAAACTGTTCCATTTGAATCACCAGTTATGTTAGGCAGCACTATTCTTTGGTGTGAAGTATGTAAGAAATAAGGCACGATGAGGTGTGTATGAAACATATTTTACTAGATGCCCAGATGCATTACTTTGGGCCTTTTGCATTGAATCTAAGTTTCTATACTTTTGACTGTTCCTCCTACCTTGCCAAGTCCCTTTTCATCCTTTCCACATACCCTTAACCACCTTGCCCATCTTGGGTTGCAGGGTACCGCTGAGACCCCCTACTTCTTCCTCTCCCTCATAGTTGATTTCTTCCTCCTCTATGGCCCTGCATTAGGGCCTTCAAGCGTGTCCCAGAGCTGCCAGAGTTTCTGATGCCTGTCCTTCATAAGTCTGAGGGTTGCAGTGAGCTCCTTCATTCTTTGAATGTTTCCCACCCTTACTATTAGGAATTAAAAGAGCGAAGGCCAGCTGCAATCAGTTTACCGTTATTTCTTTTAAGGCAGCTAGGGTAAGGACCTTCAGGAGAACCACTTGTTTTGTCACTAAAGGAAGATGTTCTGAACTCAAGGATCATGGTATTAAAAGTAAATGGGATACCATCCCCCAGAACCCCTTAACATGCTCATGAATCCTAGACCAAAAGTCTGAGATGCCCCGGACATGCCCAAAATATGTGAAACTGCATTCCAGATCCATCACAACCCATCCAGCAAACATCTGAGTTCACTGCTTTAAAATGTTTGGTGATTGAGGGTCTGTGGAAGAATCTGGACAGGCACTTCCACATAAACTCTCTTAATCCAGGCGAGGCTGTAGTCCTCCACCCATAGTGCCATGCTCCCTTCCAAAGGTCCTCTGGTATGGAGTTCCCTGAGTTTTCCTCCCATGTTATCCTCAGCTGCTCATGTGCCATGTCCTGGTCTCCCCTTATGGCTGTATATGCCCTTGCACTTAGCCTACCTCTTTCTTTCAGTCTGATTACCCAGTAGGGTCATCTGGTGTACCCTACTCCATCCCTTACACAACAAGAATGCTTAGAGGATCTTGTTCATCTGCTTTCAGAAGCATTCTGGGATGTGGATAGGAAGGGCCTGGAAAATAATTAAAAATCTTGGTAAAATATTCATTTTTACCATATTGATGTTCCCTCCCAATGTTAGCTGTGGCATCTCCCATCATGCAATATGTGCCTCAATCTCTATACAGAGCTTGTTATAGTTCAGTCTGAATAGGTTATATAATTCAGGGAAGAATTTAACCCCCAAGTAATGAACCATATTATCTGAGGCCCACCTAAAGGGAAAAGCCTCTAAGTCCCCCCTTGGAAGGGTCTCCCAAACCTTATTGCCTCTGACGTTCCAGTTTTATTTTGTAGCCTGACATCTGGTCATAGTTTTCTAATTCTGACAAATGCTCTGGAAGGGATGTTATGAAAAAGAGGGAGTCATCCCCATATAATGAGATTCTGTGGGGATGATTACCAACTGTAATTCCCTTTATGTGGTCATTCACCCGGATTGCAACCACAAATGGTTCAATGCTGAGGGCAAACAAAAGGGGGGACAGTGGGCACTCGTATCTTGCCCCCCTGCTGAGGTAGAATCTTTCTGAGATGAAGCCACTCACTCTCACTATGGTGTAGGGGGAACCATAGAGCACCCCATCGCTAGCTTTGAAACTTGGCCAAAATCTCATTTCATCCAGGGTCCTATGTAAATAGTGCCAGTCCACCCAGTCAAATGCCTTCTCAGCATCCATGAAAATAGCTAGAGAGGGGGTATTTTTTCTTTTCTGGTAAGAAATTAGGTTGAGAAGATGCATAATGTTGTTGTGGATCAGCCTTCTGGTTAAAAAGCCTGTTTGTTCCAGGTGGACTATGTTGCCCACATACCCCTGTAGACGCTTGGCCATGACTGAAGTAAAAATCTTCTGGTCCACATTCAGGAGGGAGATAGTTTAGTAGTAGCCACATATTGTTGGATCCTTCCCAGATTTATGAATCATTGATATCTGGGCATACTGTCAGGAAGGTGGAGGCTCCTCCTCCTCCGACACCTCTCCACAGACCTGGGTCAGGCTCAGGGCCAGTTCTTGTTTAAACAACTTGTAAAACTCCCCTGGCAGACCATCTGGGTCCAGCGCTTTTCCTAATTTGAGATGTGCTATTCAGGTGAGGAGTTCCCCCAAGGTGAGAGGGGCATCCAAAGATTCCATCTCTTAAGACTTCTGGCTACCAAATCATCTTGGACTACCACCAACACTAGCAGAACCACAATGCAGTTCAACAAGTCAAAGATAAACCGAGGTTGACTCTGGCTGACTATGGCCACCCTTCCAGAGAAATAATGTTTTCAGACTTTTTTAGACATACCAAGAAACTATACTTTCATGGATCTCACTGTCACCACCAGCAACTTTGTGTAACTGGTTTGTTCTATTCTTCCCTGGCACAGCTGCAGTGTTTACTGAATTTAAATACAACACCTAAAATGTGATTTTATTTCTGCTGGCTGAAGCACTAACAACAAGTTCTGGAAGAGCCACTAGGGCTGCTAATGCATTCGCTTGATAAGTGTGTGTCATGCGCTTAAACATAAAATTGAAGTGCCGTAATGAGGAGAACCTTGGCAAATCTTTGGTGTGGTATTCCTCAGTGTTTTAATGATCATGCAGCACAGTATTGATACTACTCTAATACTGGCACTGTCTTGTCAGGCAGAGTAAACGGCAGAGTGATTCTTGCATAGAGATGTCAATACCAGAGTAACATCCAAAGCTGTGTGGAATGGGAAAATTCCAAATTCAAAGAATTTTGATGACATGTCATGAAATTCCATGACATTTGCAGAACTTTATCAGAATTTTGTGAAATTGTTTAAACTTAGTAATTTGATCATAACTGGCCCATCATTTAAGCTGGAGCTCTGCCATTTAACATGCTCACTCTTTGAATGGAGGGCCAATAATATTCCAAATATCATTACATTTGGATGGATAGTTGCAAAAGTATAGGTGCACACAATTTTTAATTTTATTTGTTTTATTTGGTTCTGCCTAGGAACACAGCATGCTGTTTCCCCTTTTGTTGGTCCTCAGCACCCTTGCCAGGGCACAGCCTTGCTTGTTGCTCATTGAACTGCACTTAATGTTCCAGCTAATCTGGGCACATTTTAATTTTGAGCTTCATGTTTAGCAGATACGTGTCGGGCTACAATAGTGCCTGTCCTGAGTCTAAACTCCTTTCCTCTCTCAGCACTCTTTAATTATTTTTGTTGGATCCTTTTGTCAAGTTATTTGGGGAAGGTGCAGGGTTGTATTTATTTACAGCCTGTAAGTAAGGGAAGAAAAATTATTTAAAAAATGATCTTACCCCAATGGTTATGGTGCTATTGTTTCTTATGGAAATCAGTGTGAAAGCAATAGATCAGCATCACAGAGCATCAGCCTGCCAGAGATGTAGAGATAAGGGAAAGCAGGTTGCTGAATGAGCTCTGTGGGATATGTGTACTGAAAAGTTACTAATGAGGGGTTGACAGTGTTAATGTAATAAAAAATATTCCTTAGCTATCAGTGACAAAAAACATGATGAGTAGAAGCGACTAGTGCAGCAGTGTAAAAAGGATATGAAATGGAGAATCCAGGGTGGCAGTGCTACCTTAAATATCCAATAAGTAAGGCAAAGCAATTCACAAGGACACAATGAGTAACGTTCATTGTATGGAATAAGTAATATAGAGCAGATGACCTTGATCACAGTCAAAATGAAAATCCTTAGCATCACTCATTTGAACTACAGAGCAGATTGTTTTGATCTCAGTAAAACAGAAAATTATTTAGTGATGTCTGTTTTAAATGTGTGTTACTTAGCAGACAGAAAAATACTGTAAGCATGAAAATGCAGGACACAACTGGTTAACCGCACTGTATAGAGAGTTAGATTTTATTAGCCTTGTAAGAAAAGACAAGCTACAAATGTAATGCCACTTCACAAATGAGGAAGACAGACCAGAAATTGATGTGATCATATAAACCTTATGTTGCTTGTAAGACATATAATGACAGCATGGTAATGAGTGGCTATAAAATGCACAGATCACAGACGGAGCTCACTCTGGATCACTCTACTACACATTTTGACAGCCGAGAAAACTGTTAAGTCAGACCATTAATTTGCACAATAGCTGTTTCGGGATGTAAGGCACAATCTCCTAGTTCCCTATACCGGTTCTCTTACCATTAGACTACCATAAAATAGCATGCATTCAGTAGATAAATGCTGCTTCTGATTAAGACTGGGAAGAGTCATGAGAGTAACCTCTTTGGGTGCTTAATACATACTGTAGATACAGAAAACATTGTACATTTTATAACCACTCAGTACTGTGCTTTCATTCTATCTCAGACATGTAACAAGCACATCCATTTTGCTACAGCAATTTCTGGTCTCTGTTCATCATTTTAATCACCTAAGTTTTTCAGCTGATCATATGCTCTGTTGTTACATTTCAAGCCAGTAGTGTTAAGAATTTTTCCAGTTTTACCACAATCATGTCCAACTGTTCTATTATCATTATGCACAATCAGTGTTACTCATTGTGTCCTTGTAAATAACTCTGCCATGCTTATTTGATATTGAAACTAGCATTCCCCTGACATATAATAAAAGAGAAGTTCTGAGTTAATTAAAATAACTGGTGATCCTCAGAACAGAGTTATTTACTGGCAGGCAGGTTTATGTATTGATAGCTGTATTTTAAAACACTTCTGGTGCCAAATGCCACTCTGTAGATCTGGCATTTTTTCCATATGCCTCCAAAAATGAATGTGCGGCACTGAATATGCATTGAAATATGGTGGAGGTTAAAAGAAGAAACTTTTGAAGAGAAAAATGCTATTTTTGTGAAACTTGCTTGGCACGCCACAGACAGGGCTGTACACATTCACTTGTGTAAGAATGATTGACAGCCCTGCCCCTTGTGCCAAAACTTTGCTGTTTTTATTTAAAATCCTTCAAGGGAAAAGTTAGGAGTTTTTTGAGTGTGGTAAGATGGAATCCTTTTTTTTTTGTTTGTTTTTTAAACTCGCAAATTCTTTAGTTTGATTTTACTTTTGGGGAGAATGAGGAAAAAGCTCTGCTGGTTGGGGTGTTGACTGTGTATTCTTTCTCTCTCCTACTCGCTCTTTCCCAAATGACATTTACTGACTGCTGTCGGGGAAACAACTCCCCTACATTTTAATGTTGCTTAGCAAATAGATAAATGAATATAAATAAGTGAATTCATTAAATTAATACACAGAGCACTGATCCTTCTCCAGAAAAGCCTCTGGACACCAGGACAGCTCTTTGGATACCAGGACTGTCCTGGTCAAACCAAGCTTTTTGGCAGCATTCCATGATGCAGCACCACACTCATTGGAATGCTTCTTCAGCTTTGGTCCCATCAGTGAGTGACAGTCGGTGCTACAAAACAGACCCTAAGCAGCATTTCCACCAAACTAGAAGGGGACAGAGCTTTTACCAGAGAAGTGGACATTCTCCCACAGTGGGTGAAAATGATTCAGGTGGGGAAGGGAGAAGGGGTGAATTTCAGTGGTATGGTGAATGAGAGGCGGAACTCTGAAACAGACTGCAGGCACCATTTTCAGCAAACTACAGGGGGATGGAGCTTTTACTAGAGAGGTAGAGTTTGTCCCTTGGTGGGTGGGAACAATTCAGGTAGGGAGGTGGTAGTTTCAGGCAGTGATCCTAAAAGGAATGCATGGCTATGCCAAACTGCAGCCCTTAAAAATAGTGCAGTGCAGTGCTGTGGTCATTAGGGACAACATGGGTCAGCTGCTTCACAGACTCAGAGGCATCTGTGATGCAGTCTAATGAGAGGTGGGTGAAGTAGTCGAAATTCACTCCACGAAGCAATTCGCAGAGTAGTAGAGAATCTGTGAAGTATTCCGTGATGCGAAGCGGAGTACTTCGTGTCATGATGAGGATTGCAAAGTCATTGATTTTAATGCATTTCACGTTATTCTGCCTTCCCCAACCACTTCTGTGCCTATTTTTATGCAAAACACATTGATTTCAATATACTTCACATCACTTCGACTTGTTATTGAGATCCAAGGCGAGTTTTGCAGTGATTCATGGGATTGCAGGTCACATGGGCTCTAGATTGTTCTGCACATCCTCAGTTCTGTGTAGTGTGTGTATAGTGGTAGCTGGAGACAGTTTGCTGTCAGAGCTCTGTGATTCCTTCCCTATGAAAGCTGTTAAAAAATACTTTTTGAGCCATTTTATTGGCTCAAAACATAGTACATCGATTGTGGGAACCCTCCTGTACTCATATCATCAGGTGTTTATTGTTTGTGTGTAGGTTTTGAATGTTAATTTTGAACATTTAGTCTGTGTACTGACAGACAGTTAAAGTGTACTGTGGGGAGGGGCAAATCTGTGTGGTGTAGGTAGATTAACTGGGAGAAAGAGGCAGTCTTTTTGTTTTGGTTATATTTTTGTTGCATAACTGTGTTAATGTACACACAGTAGTATTTTCAGCAATTCTTGACTTTTTTTGCTGATTTTTGTGGTGTAGCAGTGCATAATTTCAGTTTGTTGAAAAGATTTGGTTATATTAATGAGGTTTTCAATTTGCCGCATATTATTGGTAGTGTGTGTGTGAGTGTGTGCATGATGTGTGCCATCAAATCACAGACAATTGTTATTGTGCTACAGAGTAATTGCAGCAGTGTAAACCTGCTATCCACTGCAGCTGAGTGATTTTGTACTGCTTTGTGGATTGTGGTTTCTTGGTTTTGAACTGTTACTGCAGTGCACTGCCCCCCCAATTGGCAAAATGTATTCTTTTCCACATTGGATTTGGATTGTGACTGTTGTGAGCAGCAGTGGTTAAGGTGTTATTGTGACTTTGCATCTGCATCTGCATCTCTTTCTTGATCACACAGTGCAATCTAATCTGTCTGTGCCTTTGCATCTGTTTAGTGCCCAATCTCCATCTGCAAGCCACAGTTGTTTTTTTAGGGCTTCACATCCACTGGGCCAGATTGAAAGTTCAGAAATCTAAACTGGTTTACAGTTTTCTTGGTGATCCCTCAAAATGCCTGCAAAGAGATATGCAAGCAAAGCTGTTTATGGCCATGGCACTGCTGCTAGTAGTGAGATTGTCTGTGGGTGTGGTAGTATGCAGAAGTGCATAGCTGATGTCAGTAAAGGGATTTCTCCATCAATGTTTTTACAGTGCAGTCTGTAGCTTCACTCATAGTTGGAGGAGATGATGTTGTCCCAGCTGGTGGTGTTAGTGCAGTTTCTGCTGACATGCTGTCTCAAGTTCCACTTCTGACCAGTTAACCATTTCAAAAAATATAGTTGAGTCTAAAGCTGTGACTGACAATGTAGATGATGTCATACTCTCCATTAACATCCCTACGGTAGTTGAACATGATTCTGATCAAGGTGACAATAACGCACAATGTCACATTTCTTCCACTGCAGTTGAGTTCATGCCTCTGCCATCCAATGATTCACAGTGTGGTGCAAACATATTGGGTGATGATGATGGTTGCAACACGTAGTCCACATGACAGCATCCAAGCAGAAAATGTGGATGCAGATGATGTTGATGAATATGATGATGATGTCAGTGACCTCTGTTGGGAACCAGAGAAAAAGAAAATCAAGGTGGCTGTGTCTGGGTCTGTTGGTGTTAAATCCCCCCCTTGTTTAGTGGTTCCAGTTGTTGTTAATGATGCTGATGACCCAGTAATAATCATAGGTAGTCATGGTGGTCAGTTGCAGTCCAAGTGTGTCCAGCCTGAAAAATCATGTAGCACACCCCCCATTTCAGGGCTTAAAAACTGGAGTCCAATAGGCAATATCAGGAACATGTTAAAAGTAGGGGATCACAATCCCTTGTTTGGGATTTTTTTTGTGCAAGATGTAAATGATGAATCAGTGGCAATCTTCCAGCTTTGCTATGCGTGTGTGAGTCAAAGTTAAAAGGGGGGTCATCTGGGCACAGGGGGCCAGCATACACATCTTAAGAACAGGCACATGGCACTGTGGACCCGGCACTAGATGGCAGCTAATGCCACAGTGAAGAGTTCACCCTCATCATCAACTTTACTGAGCCTGTTATCCCCTTCCATAACTGTAAGACCAAGTAGGAATGTCTGCAGTAGCTATGAAATAACAGCAGGAGACTACTACAGGCATGATGGGGTGAGGATAATGATTCTGAAATCTTGTCAAGTGGTGATCAGAGTAGCAGTGGTGGTGGTGATCAATTCAGTATTTCTAGTGCAAGTAGTACATCTACCACTGTGCGTAAATCTGGGAAAATAACTTCATTTGTGGATTTGTCACCTGTGCAGCCCTCTTCATCACATGTCCACACCCCCCTGCCATTCACAGAGCAAAGCCATTTGTCACACCTCATGCAAAACGTGTAAGTCCGCCCACGTTGGAGAGTGTTTTTGCCCATAACCTGAAATACCCACCCAATCATGCAGTGTCATGTGACCTTAATGTTGCTGTAGCTGAAATGCTAGCAATTAATCTTTTGCCCTTCTCCTTCTCAGAGAATTCTGGATTCCAGCAATTTGTGGCATGTGCCTGTCTGAAATGGAAAGTCCCATTCTGGTCATACTTTTCCACCTCTGCTGTCCCTGAGTTATACCATACTGTGGCTGACTGTTAAACATGCCCTTCAACATTCCTCCTCTCCATTCATCCATTTAAGTATGGATATGTGGACAAGTGGCAAAACAGCAGGAAGTTCATATTTGTGTATAACTGCACATTGGTCGCAAGTGCCGGGGGTTGCTTGTGCACATGGTAGTGTGAATAATCAGTATAGTAAGGTGGACTGTCATAGTAGTGATCTTGCAGGAATTTGACAGCATGCAACACTTGCTATATGCAGTGTGACCTGTTCACACACTGGTGAAAACATGCTGGACTTGGTACTGACTGAAATTGACAAGTGGCTGAGCACCCTGTCCCTGACAGCTGGGTTTATAGCAAGTGACAATGAGTCAAATGTGGTTAAATGCATGATGAATGGTGGCTTTGTTCAGGTTCCAGGCATGGCCCACTGTTTAAATCTTGTGGTGCAGGAATTTCTGCAGCATGCAGATATAAAGGAAATGTTGACAGCTGCATGCCATATTTGTTCTCGCTTTTCATGCTCTGCAAAGGCCCGTAACCAGCCTCAGCAGTTGCAGATCCAAAACAGCCTTCTGCAGCTCCTCCTCAAGCTGGAAGTTGTCACCCGGTGGAACTCCACTTTATACATGGCAGAGAGGTTGTATGTACAATACGAAGCCATCTCAGAATATCTCATCATGAACACTAGCTGTGACACTTCTGGGGCCTCCATGTCTTTCACAACTGAAGAGTGGTGCCTCATGAACTCTGTAATAACAATTGTGAAGTCTTTTGAACATGCCAAATAGGCAGTGAGTGGCGAGTCTTCCTCCATTAGCCAATCAATTCCACTGCTGCGGGTGTTGAGGCAGACATTGCTGAATCTACAACTTGGCCTTAATGGTTCTGGAGACTGTGCTAGCAGTGTGTTGCTGAAACACATACTGACACTATTCAAGCGCAATCGGCACATCTTGAGCATTCAGCAGAGTGTCGACTTTGCAATAGCAATAATGCTGGACCCATGATACAAACTTGGCATTGCGTCACTACTGGTGGGAGGGCCTGAACAGGTAAAAAATGTCAATGAGCAACTGGTGCACTTGGTTCATGGGGCACAGATGTCACATGCCAAGGTCAGCAAACCTTAGCAGCATAACTGGGCTGAAGGTCAGTTTGGAGTAGTATCAAGCACGTCCTGTAAGGGGGCTGCAGTTCCAGGTGGTCTGTCATCAAAACAGGTTATCATTAACCCACTTTGGGGTGCTTTGTCCCAAGTCAGGATTTGTGACATAAATGAATCCAGAGAACAGGATGATGCGTCAACCACCAGACTTTGTTTAGCACATCAAATGGTTGACTCATATTTGGCTGAAAACAGGCATCTGTCAATAGTGATCTTCTTTTATACTGGAGTGGAAAGGTCAGTGAATTGCCAGAAATGACCTCAGTGGCACTGAAGTACCTGATTTGCCCACCCTCCAGTGTAAGTGTCAAAAGGGTATTCAGTTCAGTGGGTGCAATATTTTGGGATCATAATACAAACCTCTCTCCTTCAAATGTCAGTTTGCTGACATTCATTAAAATGAATGAGGGGCAAATATCAGCTGAAACTGCAACCTCAGTATTCATACCACAGCATGGTCATGGTTGTGCTGATGTTGTAGAAATGGACCACCCTGATGGTGCTGGCAGCATGAAACAGCCTACCAGTGAGGCAGTTGATGACATGATGGAGAAGGAATTCCCTAGTGGGCACAGTTCAGACAGTGATGACTGTTAGGGCAACTTTCTGGATGATGATGATGATGATATTCATGTTGGTAGCTTTTAAGTGAAGTGGTTAAAAGGCTGTCACATTTTTTCTATGGCACATGTTTTGTTTTTCATAAAGTTAAATCAGTGTCCCACTCAGAATGACTCGAATTCCATATGACATATTGTAACACAATACACATTATATCCCACTTGCCACCCACTCATGTATGTTTGACAGTTGTAGGGAATGTGTTACAGGCTGGAGCTGTTCCCATAGCCACCACCAGAAAACCACTGTGAGCCAAAGCCACCAGATGCAGATATTGAGAGGGAATGTCATCATCATGTGCCCCATGGCCACCACCAGAAAACCGCTGTTAGCCAAAGCCACCAGATGCAGATAGTTAGAGGGAATGTCATCATCATGTGCCCATGACCACCAGTACACCAATATTTTCCATTTTGTGTTTTGCCCATGCAATGGCAGACAGAGTCAGAGAGGAGACCACATCCATCAGCCACAGCCACAAGGCTTCTTACTGTCAATACTTTAAAGTGAATATGTGTACTAATGTTTCATACTATGGAACTTCCTTTAGCTGTGTTATGTTTCCTGTTGATTTTCTGCAATGCAGTGGTCAGACACATATGGTCAACTTATTTTCTTTTTTCACAGGTTAACAAACCACTCTTCTTTGCTGGAGGACTATGGTACTGCAATACTGTCTACAGCAATCTACAGGATATCCATTTCCAGACTGGTAAGCATGTAAATTTTATTTCATCAGTTCTTCTTTGCTATTCATTTTTACAAAAGAGTGCAAATCTGAGTCATATAAAGTAGGTGACATGTACGCCACATAACATATTTGTCATGCACATCAGACACTGTATTGCTGCAGCAGCCATGCCAGTACTGAACAAAGTTCCCATACAGAAATATAGGTGTGCTGTGTACATGCAGAATGCATGCCACATGCTTAATTGTGCAATGTTTGTATGCAGTTCACATACACAAAGTGATCCTAAGCGAACCAGGTCTAAAAAGCAAATCAGGTTCGCATACTGCAACCTTGACATGTGTGCAGCAGGTAAGCTGGTGTGAACATCTTCTAAAAATTACATCAGGTTCATGTGTTACATGCTTGACATGAGTGCAGTAGTTAAGCTGGTGTAAATATAATTTAAATATCACATCAGGTTCACATGCCGCGCACTTGCCATGTGTGCAGCACCTAAGCTGGTACAAATCTCATCTAAAAAAACATCAGTTTCTATTTCTTATGGTACTGCAAAAATTAGGTAAACTCATTAATTCTGATCCTTTTGCAAGTTGTTTAATGGCTTTTGATTTTTGTCATTAAATCACCATTAATTTGTAAAGTATTGTTTGCTTACTGTATTAAATGCCTAGGATATAACCAGCTAACATCCCCCATTCCAGATGTATGAAGAGGTGCCTCTGTGTTGTGAAGCCAATCCTTTTTGTTTTGGACAACGCAAATCCCTTATGCATATTTTGTTCTACGTATTTCTCCATGACTGTTTCATCTCACTTAGTTTCCCTTTCTCATTCTGTATTAAGCATATACACTATGGCCATGCTCAGCACTCTTTCTTTTTTTTTCATTTTTTTTTTGTTGACCGGGTTTAGTGCACTAGACAAATCCTGCCTATTTTCAGGCACAACCCAGTGGAGGCGGATACAGATGAATGCCAACTGACCTTGAACCAGATTAAGCTGTTGTTGGTATTTTTTGTTTTTATTGAATGAGGGAAATTTGGCCAGGACACCGAGGAAATTCCCCTACTCTTTTCGATAAGTACCATGGGATCTTTAACATCCACCTGAACTATTACCAATCCAGGCAGATGGGACCTCGGTTTATCATCTCATCTGAAAGACGGCACCTCAGAAGTGCAGCACCCCTCTCATGCTGCACTACAGTGTCAATACTGGGATATTAACCCAGGTACTAGATGCGGAAACTGAACCCACAGCCCTCTGATCTCCCAGCCTCAGAGGTGAGTGTGCTACCTACTGAGCCACTGACACTGATTAAACACTGATTTGTGCTGAGTAGGGTCCTGGAAGCATGCACCATACCTCACATTTTGTCACTGAAATGAGGGATATGGACACTTAAAATGAGGGATAATGCAGGACACTAACCCACATGATGATCAGGGCACATCATGAAACATGGAAAATACGATACCTCAAAACACAGTGGAAAACACTGCATTAGCACCTGAGAATAAATTTCTACCATTAAGCAGCAGTGCCATTTAGATATGACAGAGGAAGTCCCCCATTTGTGCCTAGGTTGTTTTTATGGTGTGGCAATAATGGTATTAAATTTGGATTTAATCTTTTGCACAATAATTGCCCACTTGGCCTGTGTGCTCATGCTGCAGGTACGCTACAGACTTGACTGTGTCTGTATTGTGTTGTCCACTCTCTCCACCTATTAGCAGTAGCACAATCACATGTGATTTGGATGAGCTCCAGCCAAGAAAGAACACAGGATTCTTGCAAGTGCGACACTGTCTTTCCCACCACAGAGTAAACAGACTGCATGCTACAGCTTGGAAGAGTCAGTGAGCAGCGAACTCTCAATAACAGTGTTGTGGCAGCATATTCTTGTTTGTCTGCTCTTAGTGAGTCACTGTCTCCCTTGGTGACTGAAGGTGAAGAGGGTGAGCTAATAGTCAACTCAAGACTAGGCTACCTAGTTACTCTACTTGGCTTGCCATGCAAAAAAAATCAGCACAGACCCCCACAGCAGCAAGCTAGGCTTAGCAGCAGTGGTGACGGTGGTGTGGGTGGCCTTGATAGGCCTTGATCAATGTGGTGTGGCAGCAGCCACAGCAGCAGCAACCAAGCAAGAAGCAAGCAACCCAGGTTGGGTGGGTTTGGTTAGTTAGGTGACTTGGTCATGGATCACACTGGGGACCTGTGATGATTGGTTCTAGCATCCAGCTTCTGGCAGAAAGAGAGAGGGGAGCAGACTGAAAACTGGGCTGGAGGCACACTGTACCAAGCTGCAGATTCAGAAGTTTTTCTGATTTGCATATCGTATTTCAGTCAAAATAAATAAGCTGTACCTTTTAGAGATGTTACAGACATTCTAGAGCTGTTCCTTGCATTCACGGACAGTTGAGTGGTATGGTATGCACAGACTATTGGAGCCTCACTATAGTTAGGCTTACTCCCCCACACCAGTGAAGTTTATATCCACATCCCCATGCTCAGGCATATTGTGACAAAGGTAAAGAAGACTGTGGGGTGTGCACCACTGAAATGAGTGGGGGTATTTTTTTATTATTATTTTATACATTATTTATGGAGAGCTGTAGATTAATGAAGGCCACCGCTCAACAAACAAGGGCCTTGTTAGTAGAACAGTGGCCTTCATTTTTCTCCAACTCACCATCATAATGTATAAAATAGTAATAAAAAATAACTCCATTCATTTTAAAGGGGGCACGCCCCAGCACTCTGAGCTATGGACATCATCTTTTAAAGGCTCCTGCCTCTGGCTTCCTAGTACTCAAGTAATAGACTTTTTACTTATATCTATACTTGGCAGGTTCTTTGTAGCAGCATGGTTGTACTCACTATAGTGTGTGTTCATGGGAGGGGGGACTGGCCATGTGGGTGTGTGTCAAATTATTGCTACTTTTGTGTTTGCACCTTAAAGTTTGTTTGGGTGGAAGTATTCAAAACTATGGAGAGAAAATAGTAGGAGTACAGGGCAGACAGAAGTAATTAAGTGGTTTTGTAGGTATGTTTGTGTATTTAGTGTGGGAAGAATGACATGTGTTTTCATTGGTATGTGTGCTACAGTTCAACTGTGAAACTGAAATGAGTAAGAGAAGAAAACTGAAAAGCATAACATTGGCTACAAGCATGCCACATGTATCCAGTTGCAGTCTAATACAGTGTGTATTGAAGTACAAGCAAGTCATATGTGTGCAGACAGTATGACTTAGTGGTTAATGGCACTGAACAGCAAGCCAGGAGGCTTGGAGGCATGAAGACTTGGGTTTGAATCTCATCAACCCCCACTTGTGTATACTGTGATTCTGAGCAAGTCATTTAACTTTTTACATATGCAGTTATTAGTGACCACTTGGTTTTTGCATGCATGCCACATGCATGCAGTCTTTCCCAATTTAACATAAATATCATGGCTTCCACACTTGCTTACTGCATGCATGCCATATGCATGCAGTCAGTTCCAATTTAACATTTAAATCATACTTGCAGCACACATATCACTTGGGTAGTTTTATGTGTGCAGCATGAAAACATTTCATATAATTATTTCTGTAAGGGTTTGCTCCAGGTCATGACTTGACAAGATGTGTTTTAATGTAACATAAGTTAAGACGTAGGGACAGTGACACAATGCATGGGTTACAGCCAGTACTACATTTGTGATTGTGATGATTTGATCTTCATATGACTTAGTGAGACAGCTTGCTAATATATCTGTTACTCAGCATATCAGTTAATCCATCACACTTTATTTATCCAGGGGAACCATCATTGAGACAACTCACTTGCAAGGTGGACCTGGTCATATACATTTTACAATTCACAACAAGTAATGGAAGTATAAACAAGCCCACAGACAAAGACACAGAGTAGCTGGATACAGAATTTACAATATATACATTAATATATAGTTGGCATATCATAGGTACAATATATACAATTTTCACGGTGTAGAGCTCACACAAGCGGACTGTTTAGATGAAGAAGAGTACTAAAATAATTAAGTTAATGAAAACAATTGCATGATTCCTTAAACACCCTTGCAAAATGATTTTTAAATAAGAGTATTTTTACTGGTAATACAAGTTTTAAGGTTTTTTGCATGTTATTCCAGAGAACAAGGAGGGGGTGGCCTATGGCTGCTTTTCCAAAGCGCATTCTGACCTTGGGGATAACAAGGGAGGTATAGAAAAGGCTTCTAAGTGGGTAGCTTCCTACCTGGCAGATTGGAAGACAGTCAGAGATATACAGTATTTAGGTAGTTTGCCAGAAATAGCTCTGAGAGTCCAAAGGATTGCATTTCAGTGGCATCTGTAAATAAGAGAACTCTAATCAAACATAGAATAAAGGGTGCAGTGATGGATGGAAAATGAGGCACTGGTAGCAAATCTGATTGCCTGATGGTAGAGAGTATCTAGTTTATGCAAAGCCACGCTAGGACCACAGCTATACAAAATTTCTGCATAGTCCAGAAGAGGTAGAAAGGTGGTTTGTACTAAATGTATTTTGGCCTCCTGCCTAAGTAAACATTTTATCCTGAAGAAGACACCCAGCCTCTGTTTTAGTTTTTTTTTAGGTTTTCGATGTGATCAGAAAATGAAAGCCTGTCATCTAGCCATATACCCAAGTATTTAAAGTTTGATACAAATTCCAGGGGCTCATCCAAAAGTGTTTGTAATTGCAGAATTGTGGGTTGGCCTTTAGATTTTTTAACTTGGGCTGAATGCATGAAAAGCATCATCTTGTTTTGTTTTGTTTTTCCATTTAAGAGCAGTTTCAAGTGGAGTAGGTTTTCCTGCAAGTGGTTAAATTCAAGCTGGAGATCTTTGTAAGCCAATTCTGGAGTAGGCAAGTCCAAATACAACACTGTGTCATCTGCAAATAGATGGATTATAGCATCCTTAATTCTATCATTTAGGTTGTTAATATAAATTTCAAACAGCAGCAGTCCTAGGATGGACCTTTGGGGTACTCCTCTTTGTAAAGTTTTCAGGGTGGACATGTTGTCTTCTGCTTTGATCTGTTGATATCGATCTGTAAGGTAATTAGCAAACCACTTAGATGCTAGAGGATCTACTCCAATAATACGCAGTGTTGTCAGAAGTAGGTCATGGTCCACTGTGTCAAATGATTTAATTACTGCAGGTCTAGGAACAGGGAGCATACAACCATTCTGTCATCTAGTGCCATCTACCAGTCATTGGTGACTTTGGCAAGTGTGGAGATTGTACTATGATGAGGTCTGAATCCATATTGTACCAAGTTAAGTAAATGATGGTTCTCAAGGTGTTGCCTGAGTTGAGTATTCACTACTTTTTCCAATAGTTTGGATAAGATAGGGAGTAGTGAAATTTGATAGTTATTCAAGTTACTGGTATCACCAGACTTGAAGAGGGAAATTACTTGGGCTGTTTTCCATATTGTTGGAATAGAGCCCTGCAAAAGTGACAAATTAAACAGATGTGTAACTGGAGCAGCTAAAATGTAGTAACCTAGCATCAGGAAATATGGTTCTATAAGATCCGCACCAGGACTTTTCCTGGTGTCAAGAGCCAGAAGCAGATCCTCAACTTGCTTTATGGTGACAGGGTGAAAGATAAATACAGCTTCTGCCTTTTGTTGGTTGGGGTTAAGCCATTTAGGCTGCTGAGTAATTAACTGTGTTCTAAGATTATTTGTGGGTGAAGAGTCAAAGGTTAAGCCTGCTCTGGCAAAATGTGTATTTAAAAGTTCTAAGACTGAGTGTTTCTCTACAGTTGTTACACCTCCTACTGTGATTTTTTGTGGAACAGAGTTTTCTGGAGAGTAGCCTTCGATGTCCTTTAGAGTTTTCCAGAATTTGTTTGAGTTGCTTGACCCAGATTCAATTTCTGCTTGGAAGAACCTTGCTTTTCCATTTCTTATGAGTTTAGTGCACCTGTTTCTAGCTGTTCTGAAGGCAGACCAGTCAGCTGCAAGTTTAGTTTTTCTTGTTTTTTTCCAGAGGGAGTCCCTGTGTAGAAGTTCAGCTTTTAATTCACCTGTGAACTAAGTGCAAGTTTTCTTTTTTGTTCTGATCTTTAGTAGTGGAGCATGTACATCTATGGCATATATGACAGGACGGAACAGCCACACTTTAAACATAATTTGTTTCTGCAATCAAGTAACAATAAGTCCTTCTTTATCTCTTTTAGCAGGAAACTTTCTGATGCTGTGTGCTGTCATTGTTGCTTTCTCCAAATAACAAGTTCAACATCATACCCTCTGCCGGGAGACACGTAACAAGTAGTATAAATCCATGACTATCATTACTGGATTGTAGGATGATGATGCCAATTAAAGCTAGTGAAGAATTAACCAGACAATAAACAATTAATAAAACTTGCTTGCAATTGACAGCCCCGTCCCAAAAAAATACTTATTTTCACTTGCTTGACAGTATTCAAACTCCACAATTCCTCATCAAGCATAGAAATGAACACACCGACTGTGACTATGTGACCTGTGATACAAAACACAACAATGATTACATGTATATATATGTAGAAAACAAGTTTTATATATATATATATATATTATGGTACATGGTAGTGCTACCATAGTTAGGGTTGAGGAGCCATTTCTATGTTAAACCCCAAAATGTTGCACCTTAATAAGTTTGCAACCGTTTGACAGATTTGCATAAAATATGGCATACATGATCAAGAACCATAGGCCTTGGCATCTGGCAAGTTTTGTACTGGTTAGACACACGGCTGCAGAGTTATTAAGCGTGATTTGTGCACGCATTTATGCTTTTTCTGGAATTCTACGGTCCAGCCTACAGGTCATACGGTTTGCGCGACTGGCATGAAATCTTCAGGGAACATGCGGCCGGGGTCCCTGATGTGCCTTTTGAAGATTTGGTGAAAAAATATTAAACGGTTCAAAAGTTTTTCAAAAAAGTTCCCATTATAAGTCAATGGGAAAAGTTAACAAAAAGTTCGACAGTGTTGCAAATGCATTTTTGCTTTCACAAATGTGCCTGTTACTTTCACAAATCCACCATTTTGTTTTCAGTTGGTGATCATAAAAATGATTGGCATTTAAATTTGGGACCCTTTAGCAACTTAATTATTTTTGTATTCACCTAGTCGGACCCTGAGGATGCTTGCCATGTCTTTATTTTGGGGTAAAACACCCCAGAAATATGTTTTTGAAATTTCCAGAAAAAGTACTTTTGCAAATTACTTTTGTGCTCACGAAAGTGACGAACTTTTTTGTAAAAGCTTTCGCAAATTGCAACAGTAGTTTTCTATCTGTGGGAAAGTGACAGCAATTCTTTGGCACTGCGCTGCAAAAGAACGGTTGGGAGTTTTGGGCTGAAATTTGGAGGGAACGCAGCCGACATGTCTCAGATGTGCCTTTCAGTGTTTTGGTGAAAAAAAAACATTACACAGCGGCAAAGTTACGGAACTCCGAAGTTGACGTTTTTTCCCATAGGATAACATTACCGCGCCCAACGCATTACAGGAATCCTTTGGCACCCTGCTGTAAAATAATGCTTTGGTCTTTTTTCCTTTCAGTGGTTTGGTGAACAAATATTATAGGGAGGCAAAGTTATGGCACTCCGAACTTCTCTTTTTTTCCCATAGGATAACATTACGGCATTAGCCATGCCTTTCAGGGCCTGTATCTCGGAAACGGTTCAAGATATGGACTTTTTGTTGGAAGAAAGCTTAGCCGCCTAATGGGGGCTAAGTATAAAATTAGCTAGGACAGTTGTAAATAATATGAGTTTTAAATTTTTTTCTATGTCATACGGTTCCTGAGATATAACCTATTTAGTATTCCAAGTTCTCATTTTCTGCTCTGATATCCATTATTATGCATACATTCTTTGTACTCACTGTCTTTCTCTATGCAGGTTTGGGGATACCCAGCCTGATGCGCTTACATTACTGTTGCCCTTTCCGCTTGTTCCATTGCCGTTTCACTTACCGTTGACGTCTGCGCCACCATGTGCGTTATCCTTGGCGTTTTCATTTGCACTTGCATTTCTGTTATTTTTTGCCATTTGTGTCTACAGTACTGTTTCTCTTTCTGTTCCACTTTGCGTCACCATGCCCATTGAAATTTCCATTTGCAGGCACCATGTTACTGTGTGACAACAGATCATGTGGCAGACCATTCCCATCTGCACCACTGTGTGCATTACCCTTTCTGTTCTCATTAGTGCTTGATTTACCATGTGTGCCACTGTTAGTGCTTCTGTTTGCATTGCTGTTGCTGTTACTATGCCGGAAGACATCATGTGGCGGGAGCTCCCGCTGCTGCAATACATTCACTATTTCTTGTTATCATTCTCAAAAAGAAGGGAAATTAGAAGCAGAAAACTCCATTTAATGCACTAGTTAGGGTTGTTCCACAGTGACAAAAGTGAGGAAATTCGCTGTTAGGGTTGAAAACCCTAAGTCTGAATTCACCTCTCCCACACACCACACACACACACACACACACACACACACACATGCAAGTATGGGGGAGGACCAAGTCAACACAACCAATGACAGACATCCAGCAGCAGGTGACAGAAATAACAAACAATTGTCTAAATATACTACGAGACATCCCCACCCACCTGATCAGGTACTGCATGCTCAGTGGAGATCAACAGCAAAACTGAGGCCATGTACACCAAACGTACACATCCCTGATTTCAGCTGCAGGCAATGTACCACACTTAGTAGTTGCATGGCCTTACCTACCGATGCCCCATACCACACCACAACTGTTACTGTTGCCCTTTCCAGTTGTGGTTCTGTACCTGCCTCACTTATTGTTGCTGTCTGCACCAATCACATCATGTGTGTTATGCTTTGCGTTTTCATTTGTGCTTGCATTTCTGTTATTTTAGGATTATTGTGTTCAGTACTGTTTCTCTTTCTATTTTACTTTGCATCACCATGTCCATTGAAATTTCTGTTTGCAGGCACCATGTTACTATGTGACAACACATCACATGGCAGACCATTCCTGTCTATGCCACCGTGTGTGTTACCCTTTCTGTTCTCATTCACGCTTGCGTTACCATGTGCGCTACTGTTAGTGATTCTGTTTGCATTACTGTTTCTGTTACTATGCCACAAGACATCACCAACAGGGTCAGGTAGGCAGTGGAGCACCCAATGGCAGGCAAAACTAGGTAGTACATTGTAATTGTAGATGCAGATGACAATTCAGATGGATTTGTAAACTGAAGCGTACTGTTTACCCTCAGCTTGTATATGTACCATTGTCTTCTATTCCATGTACTGTCTACTTCCTGGGTCACCCCTGAAAAAGGGACCTCCGGGGCCCTGTGGGCCTACCCGGTCATCAAAATTCAATTAAGCAATAACGCATCACACAGGGTTATGTTAATGGTCTGTTAATCACCTTCTAGGGGTGTACTGTGGCATGAGGTGTAGCCAAGTGCCATATGCTTCCTATAGGGTGATTAACTGACCATTAACATTACCCTTGGTAGTGCCTTATTGCTATTATAATAAAAATGTTTTTTAACAGTGTTAAAGCTTGTTCAGGAAATGGTTAACCTCTTCATGTATGTCAATAAAAGATTTACATAAGGCTGTTAGAATGTTTGCAGCCAATCAGAAAGCTCACTTTCTGATACCCTTTTTATAATTAAGTAATAAGGTATGACAATGGGTTATGTTAATGGTCTGTTAATTATGTTCTAGGGGTGTACTGTGGCACAAGGTGTGGCCAAGTGCCACATGTCCCTACAGGGTGATTAAGTGACCATTAACATAATCCTTGGGAGTGACTTATTGCTATTATAATGAAACATGTTTTTAAACAGTGTTAAACATTGTTCAGTATATTGTTAACCTCTTCATGTATGTTAATAAAAGATTAACATAAGGCTGTTAGGATGTTTACAGCCAATTAGAAAGTTCCATTACTCAGACTCTTTTTATAATAAATAATAAATAAATCAAGATGGGAAATTGAAGTACACATAGTAGTGACTGGATCCTAAGTGTATAGTCACAGCTGTGTACTGTTGGGTGCTGATGTGCAGCACCTTGGTACAGTAATAATGACTGTATAGGCAAAGGAAAAGTAAGTACATTGCTGAGTTTTTTACACTCTTAGGAATTATGTCAAATGTGACATGCAATGTGCCACATTGTTGCATATGCTGTGATACTGACTGGACATCATAGGCACCAAACAAATTGATGGAGATATAGTTGTAGCACTGTTAGTCAACATTGATTTGTATGCTTAAGTCAGACACACTTATTTTTATGTCATAATACTATTTTAAGTAAAGAGTCAACACAGGTGGTTATGGTTTAAAAAAAAAATATTGCCAATTTGTTAAATGGAGAATAGGGCCAATCAAGACTGAAATTTAGTTAACAGAAGCAGTCTCACAATACAATCTTTGTATGTGTGTAATCATTGCTTGTCATATATGTAAATGTGTAAGAATAATAACTGTATAATATGAATTGGAGTAAGTATGTGATATTATAGGAAACTAATCGGGTGTCATGTGTTTCTAGTGATGTTTCACTACTCACTACTCTTTATGTGAGGAAGTACTTTCTGACATTCGACCTGGAATTCTAAAAGTCAGGCTGAAGCTGTGGCGCTTCATTATATATTTACTATTGAACGTGAAGATAGTTTGTTAAAAAATGTTGCTTTTTTTTAAATGGTTGTATGTTATAATTATGTGTAGTGCATTACTTGTGTTGTATGTTAATAAGGCAATGTCAGTAGGTTGTAAAGTGTGATTACACACATGATACACAAGTGTTTTGTTGTTATTGTGTGACTGCTAATGTGGATGTTCCTGGGGTGGGCGAAAAACCATATGCTGACTGTCAAAGTAATAAAATATAAAAAAATGTTACTTCTGTGACATTTGATTGGTGTTATTTAATTATATGTCACTGACTAGGCACAAATGGAAAATTCCCCACTCAATTGAGGTGATCATAAATATTGTCAGAAACAGCTATGCAGTGTGTTGTGATCAGTAACAGTGTCTGATTTACAATTGTCAATATTTTTTACATGCGTTAGAATTACTTATGTGACAATTTGAGAAAATAAAATATTCTTACATGAACAAATGACATTTTTTCAATTCTTACATTAGCTTCTATGCAAATTCTTAACTTGTAAATATTAAAACTGTGCATGCTATGTTTTTTTTAACAAACTTATGGTTAATTAGATGTAGTTAGTATAGTGATGAATAATATGTTAAACATTCAGTTGTACTGTAGTGTTAGACTAATACTTTTAGTACAAGTATTAAAGCAGTTATTAACAATGTACACCTGAATACAAATCGTTATATTATGTACAAGTAATTACAAACACATGCAAAAGTCAGTTAATAATATTCTGCAATTGGTTGGTATTTACAGTTGCGTAATTCAGCTTCTTGCATTATCATTAAAGGTAGTTATTTTTACATATGTACAGTATTAGTATTACACATGAAGGTGGGATTGTTCTACACTGTTGCATGGTGAGTGAATGATGTTGTTGTCTATATGTCAAGAGTCAATAGACAAATTGAAGTGTTGATAGACAACTTGTGACAGAGTGCAATGTTCGGTGAATGGTAGAAGTGTTGCTCAGTTATTTATGATGATAACTGAGAACTCCTCTTCATTTGCAAAGAGTAACACTTTATAACTCTTATCAATTTATTATTATGTATGAGTCGATACATGAATAAAGATATGTACAGAGGAAGACAGCAGTAAGGCCTCAGTTTTTAGATGTACAATCTTTGATAGACATGTAATCATGGTTTCTCTAGTGACTGTGAATATTGTTAGCGCCGACTGAAGCCACTACAACAATTTTCATGTAGTCACTGATCCACACAAGATATTACATGTTACAGTGTATGGAATGTCTCTGTCAGAATAGCATTTTGTTGAAATGCTATGGTTTATTCAGAGTCATACATTATACAACATTGTAATGAGGTATGAATGTTTCTGGGACAAAGTAGTCATATTTAAAATGCAACATGTTTTGTCCTATTCTTCTGAAATATGAAGGTTATCATAATTCTTCAATATTAGAAGATACGTATTTTTTAAGTGTTGTGGCAGTCTCTGTTTAAAACTGCTTGTAGAGTCATCACACTCTACCCATCCACTTCTGCACCTTAGTAAGGAGGTGTAATGCCCAGAATACATGGATTGGCCATGGTGATATATTATACTGTGAGTGTCAAACGCTGAATGGTTGAAGACTATTCTACCAGCTGTGTAATCTGTGATAGGAGTATCAATTCTGAGCCTGTTGGAGTCAAATCTGTGCAACATAAGCAACAGATATTGAGATGAACTCTTGAGATGTATGGACTGAGTGCATCTGCCTCCACACCTTGCACAGGCATGACTACATTCAGCATTGGTGAATAGC
Organism: Neoceratodus forsteri; assembly: GCA_016271365.2. Taxonomy (NCBI): domain Eukaryota; kingdom Metazoa; phylum Chordata; order Ceratodontiformes; family Ceratodontidae; genus Neoceratodus; species Neoceratodus forsteri. Next base: position 213,378,667 of record CM028135.1, on the reverse strand, counting down.
TGTTGAAGTTTGACACTTTCGGTTTGAGGGACAAAGATAGTAATCCACAGCATGTCTTCTGTGGTTTCACACTGTGAATGGCCACATGAAACACATACATATTTTGTTACATATGTTACTGTGAAGTACAGCCGCATTGGGGTGCCATCTTCATACAGGTTGCTTATGACAGCCATCATAAACTCAGTAGCGTCTTGCTGTATGTCTGCAGCAAATGTACTACATCCAGCATATGAAGCTAACACCTGTCGTAGTGGTGTTAGTGACTGTACATTGTTAGACTGGTCAGAAGTCATCTTGATAATCTGCTTCAAAGTGTTTGATAGGGGATTGTCTTGTGAAGCAGATATTGCCTGCACAAAGTGTGGCATGTGTAGAAAAACTTGCATAGCTAAGTTAGCATAGCACTTTACTCTAGTGCTGTTGTCAAAGACTGGTACAGCAGCTACACCAACTGATTTCTAATGAATTGCTGGCTGTGAATGTTTACTTGAAGTTGTGACCTTTGTTGAACTCTTTTTAGTTGAATCACTTCTGGAAGCTTATCGCTGTTTGTTGATACCTGTAGCTGTGACTGAATTGTGTGAGACAGACAGATATGTAGGCAGTGATATTAAAGACATTTGTGGCTGATGTAGAATACATGACCTGTTGTACTCAAGAATACATCGCTTGTCAGCTCGTATTTTCTGAGCTGCTATAGTAATAATGTGCAACCCAGAAAGGCTGCGTACATGTGAAAGTGCCACATAGCTCATGCCATCCTTGAAAATGTCTGTACCTATGTCTACCATTGCTGAATCCAAACTCAATCCCTGATATTTGTGAATGGAGGCAGCATATACAACAGATAATGGAAACTGTTTCCTGTTTACATAGACATCCTTAAAAACCTGGAATTTTATGCAAGTTTGGTCTATGTGTACAGAGTGTTCCATGTTGTCAAAGTGAACTACAAGTGTCTCGATATATGTTTTCTGGACATTCTAGACAAAGTCAGTGATGTTTCCCATGGCACCGTTTACCATGCCTCGTTCTACATCTAGATTACGTCGCAGCATGATACGTGCATTCTTACAAACTGTGAGAACAGCTTCTAGGCCAGCTGTGCATGAAACATCTGACTTCAGTTCACTTACCTGTTCAGTCATCTTTGCTACTAGTTTACGATAAAGAATAACACCATCAACTGTATCAACCACATGCAGAGTTACAATCTCTTGGTTTTCTCTCTGCAGCATTAGATTGTTGAATTCAGTGCATTTCTTTAGTAATGGTATAAGACACACTATGTGTCTGCCAGTAGAGTATATATCACTGAAGACATGACATGCTGTTTCTATGCATGTAGTATCTAATGTGATTCTCCAATCGTTTAACATACATTCATTTCTGGTGATAGAGAACCTGTACGAGCTTCATCTAAATGTGATTTGTAAACTAGATCACCACTTTGGTGCATGTTCTCAGACAACTCAACATAGGTAAATAATTCCTATATGTTACAGCCTGCAATGCAACCGAGGATATTCTTAGCTTGTTTGGCAGTTAGAGTTGTAAATACATGCTCTGCATTGACTGGTGCAAGCTGTAAAAGGTCTCCCAACACAAGTATACTTTTGCCACCAAATGGCACTCTATCGTCAGTACCTAAGATCTGCTGTAAAAGTAGATGAATACAGGCAAGCATGACATTGGAGACCATGCTGATTTCGTCAATGATGAGTAAGTTCATCTTTGTGAATGTGGAATGGAGCTGAGATGCAACCTCGAATGACAGTTTACGATACTCTCCAGTTCTTCTATGTTCCACTAGCAACATAAAGAGACAGTGTAATGTAACTCCACCAATGTTGGATGCTGCTAGTCCTGTGGGAGCAGTTACAGCAATAGACATTGAAGAGCCTGTCAGGCTCCGTACCTCAGCAGTGATGGCTTCAATAAGGAAACTCTATCCTGTGCCAGCTGAACCACTAACAAACATTAGTAGTGGCTTGTAGTCAGTACAGTCACATTGTTTTGTTTCATGTAGTACGCCACGTTGGACAGCTTCAACTACCTGAGGTGAACTGTATGTTGCAGGCTGATTTAGTTTCTCTTAAGTCAGCTGGGTTGACCATGGAGTGTGTGCCGTGTTCCATGGCTGTCTCAATTTCTGACATTAACACTTCTGGGGCATTTAAGAGCAGAGGGTCACCTAGAACACCTTGTCCTTCTGGATCAAGGTTGTCTTGTGAACTAACTGAAGTGTCTTCCTGAAGCTGATTCTCTGCCTTCTCAAGCTGTTCTTTCTCAGCTTCTAGTCTCTGTATATATGTCTGTGAGTATTCAGTTTGGAAAGTCTCGTAAGTGAGATTGAACTGTTCTTCAAATGTGTCACAGCCACCTTTTAATTCAGACTCACTCCTCCAGGGTTTAAATAGGAATAGGAGTGCAAAGTAGTAATGTTCTCTGCTCTCTGATGTGCCTAGATGCAGTTTACAGTGGTCTATGAGCCATGGCTTGTGTCTCCTTATGAGACAGCCATCTAATCCATTGACCTTGTAAATCTGGCGTGTTGAGTCAGGTGCTACATCTGTCTTGTAGTCATACTACTTAGCCACCTGAAAGAGACACATATCATTCATGTCGTTGTGTCTACGTGGGTAGTATGTGTCTATCAGGTTATTCTTCAAGATATGTTTTGAAGAAGGTGTATTGGCAGTGAGCTCCTCAATTTGGCATGAGGAATCAGTACACGTATCCATTTCTCTTTGTAGTTTACACTGAGAAAATGTACAGCATCAGACTTCCCGTACAGATGTGTACCCATTAAATGGTCACTGGCTTTGTAAGCTCCACATTCTCTGTGTGAAAGAGTCTACAAACCCAATGACCAGAGCTGAGATGTCAGGCTTTTGCTTGAACTGGCAATATCTTCCCAAAGATCTTGCAAGCTAGTCTGTTCATGTTTGGTTATGTAAGAAATGACTTACCGAACCAGGGCCAGTGAGTTATCAGCCACAAACTGAACATCTATGTTTTGCTTGCCACATTAGGAGAAGAGTTGGGTTGTAGTCATTGATGTACACCTCTTTCTCATCTCTGGGTAACTCGTATACCCTCTTGGTTGATTTTGCCTTCAAGTGGTGTCTCATTGCTGAGTATAGGTCATTCATGGCACCATCCTGACAAACTCATCTAGGAAATCCAAAGCGACATCATGTGTACCAATTAGATTTGTTCTTTACTATTCACCGGCAATATTTTGCACAAATATGTCACTGGAACTTTTGTACCAACTTCCATAGTGTAGGACTGTCATACTTGTCTGGAATGTGACAAGTAATATATTTTTTGACGAATGCTAGAACTTCTGCTGCTTCATATTCACCAATGCATGGAGCACCCTTGATCCACAATAACATATGGATATGAAGGGCACCTCATGCTTGATATTCTGTCCTCCAAAAGTAATGTTCCACTATACCTAGAGGAGGATTGTCCTTTGACAAGATGAAAGTCAGAATGTCATGGAACCGCTTGTGAAAATGTCTTGTGACAGATCAAGTGAACACATTTCTTCGACAGTCATTGATGAAATGCTGTCAACATCATAATTTGCCCACTTCAACAGTTCAATGAGCTCGTCCCAGGCATATTCAGCACAACTAAGTGTGGCAAACCACGTGGCTGCACCATACTCTCGCAGCATTGTCATCATTTCAGAGTGTCTGCGATACCAATATTCTTTGGTGCCACGAAGACTTGAAAGTATGGAAGACAGATTCACTTGCACATTTTCATCTTTTTGCTTTAATTTCTCTAGAAATGGAGCAGCTGTTGTTCCATCTAGTGGACTTGTTAGACGAATGGTATGTGCTATAGATGCAGACAGAATGCTAAGTTCACTCTCCCAGAGGAGATGGAACAGGTACTGTATGTTACGTCTGAATTTGCCATCTTTGCTGAGCACACGGCTAGTGCGGTACTCAGCACCCTGTACACGTACTTCTCTTTCATCTAGACGTCTGCCTGACCCTTTTGGAAATAGGTCTGGGAAACAGAGTGCTTCTAGTGTTGCCTTCCAAATGCTGACAGGCTCATCTTCCACCTGCTTCATTTGATAGAGATCAATGTTTTCTCCTAATGGATCTCTGCCATGTAGTGGGTGAATTGTGTACTGTTCATACACATTGTCACTTGTCTGTCCATTGACCTTCTCAATGATTGGTTTACTTTTTTCTAATAGATCATGTTGCACAGAGAGACTGGCCATCTGATCTATGTCAAGGTCTGTATAAAAGGGATTGTTACTCTTTAAATAAGTAAGAGCAAGCTTTACCTTTTGCATGTTGACAATATCTTGCCAGATGACCATGACCTTTGTCGGCACACCATTAACAAGAATCACCAAGCTATTTTCTGTTGAGATTGCTTGAACATTTTCCTGTAGAGGAAGTGGTAGATACATCATCGAACCCTTTAGAGATCTAACAAGCTCTTTCTGTGGAATGTTCTGTGTCTTTGTGTTCAGATGTAGAATCATTTGGAATGGTTTCATTGTCTGAATTAGAATGCATTCAAACATATTTAATGTTGAAATCTCACCTGGTGTAACATCTGTTTCCATGTTATTCAGCATTGGCCTTGCTGGCAAAGGGTTAGACTTCAGTTTGGAAAAACAGTGTTTGCATAGCACAATGGTGTCTTGTAAGTGAAAGTCAGATTTGAGCAGTAAGAATGCTGACAGACGGAACCACATGTCATTGTATGGTGACAAGATTTCTAGGTTGACTGTGACTGTTTTGTGTAGCACAAACGGTTGCATGACACACATACAGAGTCAAACTTCTGAGACTTTGCATGCTCAAGCTTAACAATTTCTTTGCCGTACTGTCTCAGAATGTCACTTTCTAACACTGAGACAGATTTTTCTGCAGAAGTGTTACACTGAAAAATTGTTGTTTTTGGTACAGAAGTAATGTGTTGAAGTTTTTTTAGAAATGTGATGGCACCCTGCATGTCACCTGATTGCAATAAGTCATTTAAACAAGTGTACTGATGCACAGCTTGCTGTACTTCATATACTCTGTAGACAAAGTTTTGCAAGCCTGTTTGATGCACTGCAAGCATCTGCATGTTGTGAAAAATACTATCACAAACACCACTATCAAGACATGCAAATGAGTGACCCATGAGTACAGTATGTGGCCAGATTTCACAATGGTCAATTTTTGTAAACAGTTTATGTCTGTCTTTGTGATCTGTTATTACAAATAGGTTGACAAACTGTTCTACTTTTTCAAATGACGATTGCCTACGGTTGCAGGTATCATCACATGACCATGCCAGACAGTGCCGTTTATTGAAGACTGTGGTTGGATCACAGTCATCATCAGTATCCAATTAATTGTCATCAGAGATACTGAGGACATTTACTAGTTTGCCGTACTCATCAATGGTGAACTTGTGTTCTTTTTTTAAGGAATGATAAGATTCTTCCCAAAAATATGCCTCTGAGTGCTGTGTGTGCATCCACTGTCCTGTGAAAACATGACAGAAGTTGTCAACAGTCAAACAAGGATACTGTTGAAGCCTTTTTTTTATGGCATATACAACTTTCCTGAATTGTTCAAGCACATGACACATCTTACGCCACAAGCGCTGTAGTACAAACACTGCTCTGTTGATGAAAGTGCACACTTTGAGACACAATTTCATCAGAGACAGGTGACTCTTACTCTTTTTGCCGGTGTGTCTCAGCACAGCAGCGATAAGTCTTTCGATCTTAGCTTTACTTGCTAGTGATCGGAAATACTTTTTCTTTCTGAGTTGTAAATCAGCAGTTGTGAGTTTACGGCGTTGTTTTGAACGTTTCTTGATGGTTGCACTCAAAATAGTTGTGTTTCATCTCAGAGATCTACACAACATTTGTGACGGTATACCTTTTTTTCTTTTCTGTTAAAGAATTTCATTTCGGTGTGCAGTGACTTGTTGTAGGGGTCCCTGTTGCAGTAAAGGTCTATCCATGTTCATTTTGTGGTGTGACTTTACTGTTTTGTTTGTTGCCCTTATACAACAGTGTAGTACTATTATACCTCTCTCGGTTTGATACACATCTACGTCTGTATTTAGTTGGCATGTTTTGCTATTATGGTTCACAGTGGCAGTAAGCAATCTTACAGAAGTAACAGGCACCTGTATGAGAGACAGAGAAAAAAAAAACAGTGTTAGAATATGCTTCAGTAAATTTCTTATAACAGTGTAGATTGAGAGAATTGTAACTTAAGTATGTTTACAATTAGGTAAATAAATGACTAAATGGTAGTTTTTATGAATGTGCATTGAGCAGTTGCTACATAACATCAGAAGTTTGTGCATTCTCAATATTTCTAGTCCATATTCGAAATATTTTTTTTACCATATCTAGTTATGATTAGTATAGCTGTAATTTGTTACATCTTGATGAAAATGTGTTTTCGAGCATGTAGCGCATCACGGTGCAGTCAGTATGTGAATTTACTATATGGTAGACAAAAAACTTGAGAGTGATGCTGTTCATCACCAAATCTGTTACAATTACTATGTTTACAATTAGATGGAAAACATGGTACAATTACTGTTGTGTGAGTGTGTGTAGCGCAGTTGCTATGTATGCTTGTATGTTCACGAAATTTTAAACTAGTTACTGCAGATTCTCAACATTGTGTATTTAGTACACCTGTTTATGACCATTGAAGCTGTTATTTTTAACAGCTTGCTCAAAATGTGTTTCCACACATGTAGCATGCAATGCTGCAGTTGGTTAATGAAATCACTCTGTGGGGCACAGTAATAAAATGACGGTGCCATTGTTCATGAGCAGATGACTTAAAATGAGTATGTTGAATAATTGCTGTAAGAATTCCAAAAAGTTACTGATTTACAAGCTTGTGCAGCACACTTTATATGTAGACTTGTAAGTTTGTGTATTGTCATAGTTTTCAGTTCAGATTGTCATCTTTTTGTTTTTAACACAAAACCTTATGAATAGCACAGATTTCATTTCTCACATCTTGCCAAAAATGTGTTTTCACTTATGTACTGCATTTTGGCTCAGTCGATGTGCGAAATGACTATATGGTACAAATGTGTAAAATCACAGCAACACTGTTCATGAGCAGAGGTATTAAAATGGCTATGTTTACATTTGGGTGCAAAAATTACAACAAATAACTGTTTTACAACTCTGCATTGCACAGTTGATATGCACGGTCGGAACCTTGCAAATGTTTAATATCTGAAGTGCAGTGAGTTCGAAGCCCCTACACAGCACATAATGTGTTAATTATTGAAAATTGAGCTATTTTGCCATAAAATCTGAAACTGTGGCAATAAATAGACACTCTTGGAAAATTACTGTCGAATGCACAAAAGTGTCGCAAAAAGTACTTTCATGCATACAAAAGTGTCGCAAATTTTACTTTCGTGCATTCGACAGTATAGCCAGAAATACTGTCGAACTGCAACACTTTCGTAAATTTTACTTTCGTGCTTGCGAAAGTGACACAAATTTACTTTCGTGCATTAGACAGTAAAGTCAATGTAACACTTGGAAGTGGCAAATACATTCATTATCGAATCAGAATTCAGTGTATTTGACTGACAGCTGGGTCTACTAATGTAATTTAAGATTTTTCAGGCCTTGTCAGACAACCAATCAGGGATGGACAACACTGAAGAAGAAGAAGTCAACAGGAACCATTTTAGACATTGCTGAGAGAGAGCAGTTTCAGAACTGTAAGTACAGTCTATTTTAAAATGAATTTTTCTAGTATTAAAAAACTGATAACTACATGTAAATACTATTAATCAAAACATTTTTATATGCTGAATCTCATTATGTTACTTGTTATTATCTAACATGCTGTATTATTTAGAGAAAAGAGTTTAAAGTCAGATAGTATTTTTGTACTAACTTGTACAGATACAGCTGCAAATAGAGGGAGATAGGAAGGTGCACGTGGAGCCCTATGAGAAAATGGAACCAATCAGACATGTTTCTGCTGTTTTAATTGTTTAAAACTGCCTATGAAAAGGATGCATTTTTCCCACTTCTGAATGTTTGCAGATTTTAGCTGTAACATAAGTCTAGTAATACTGACTGCATAATTTAGATTGGTTAATGAAGCCACAGCAGCAGTGAATGTTTATTTTTATTTGTGTTATGTCTCAGCCCACTGAAGCTAGCTTGAAATAAGGAGGGAAAATATCAGTTTTATTTTCGGTATTGCCTCGTCACTGCAGGGTGAACACTGACTTTCTTTGTAGCTCTCTGTACAGTTCTGAGTGTTAAAACTTAGAATGGCAGAAAATAGCTAAAGGAATTTTTGGATAGTTGGAAGCAGTTTTGTGAGATGAGCAGCTGAGTTTGCAGTTCATAGTCATTTTGTGAGGGACCTGCAGCTCCCTGATTGCTATGTAAGATGGTTTGGTCATGGTGGCATGAAATGGGAACATCTTATGCCAACCATGCACAGACTTTTGAGAACTCACTCTCCTCCTGACATACTGCTAATACATCTTGGAGTCAAGGATTTGGGCTCAAAACACTGGGTAGATTTAGTTACAGAGGCAAAATTGGACCTTGCTTCTATCATTTCTGTGTTGCCTGCCTGTATTATCATGTTTTCAGATATTAAAGAGCGTAGGGTCTGGCAAGCAGAACATCATGGGTGGGATATTCAAAAGGGTTGCGCCATGCGCAATGGGGTTTTGCAATTCTGAAATTGCACCATTCTGCGATATGGCAGGAGGCAGTTGCACCACTGAAAACAAGCTGAGCAACAGCGCAATGCAAATGAATGCATGCTCAACTGGAGGGGGAGGAACCATGCATAAACTGCACAGCCCGATATACAGCCAGGCTGTGCAGAGTTGTGCAGGTGCAACCCCCAACTTGTGCCTGCACGACTTTGAGCCAAAAAAAAAGGCTTAAGTCGAGGGCCACCCACAGGTGAGCTGCTGCATTGCAGGGCGCAACACAGCAGCTGCCACCTGTGGCTGGCCCCCAACCCAGTCCCTGTGCCCCCCCTGCAGCCCAATCATGGGCAGCCGACTGTAAATCCACACCACCACCCCCAACTGGCCCGTTCACGGGCATAGTGTACTCCCCCCACCAGCCCCATCGCGGGCAGCAATGTGGCCCCTGCTGAACGGATCCCTGGTGGTCCAGTGGACCAAATTCCCGATCACGGGCAGTAAGTTAAATAACCCCCCCTCCTCCCGAAGGTGGTCCAGTGGACCGAAAGCCTGATCAGCGGGCAGTATGTTTAATAAAACCCCCACTCCAATGTATCCCTGGTGGATAGTGACCCTCCACCCCACCCACCCATGTAGCCCCACCACCCTGCTTCCCCAGCAGCTGGAAGGCGGCAATGAGTTCATTCACAAAACTGGACTGTCTTGTATGGTATGGGCTGCACGCCCATTGGTTCTTCTCTCCACCAATGGGCGTGCAGCCCTACTAGGCAGTCAGTTGGTGGGTGGTGGGGCGGCAGGTGGGTGGGATGCTGCTGCCCGCCCGGCTGCTGGGGAGTGGGGTGGTGGGGTCGTGGTGGGTGGGGTGGGGACACTAACCACCAGGGATACATTGGAGGGTTTTATTAAACATACTGCCCAGCGATCGGGCTTTCGGTCCACTGGACCACCAGGGATCCATTCGCGGGGGTTATTAAACATACTGCCCGCGATCAGGCTTTCGGTCCACTGGACCACCAGGGATCCATTCAGGAGGGGGAGTTATTTAACTTACTGCCCATGATCGGGCTGTTGGCGGGGTGGAATTAAATCATGCTGGGGATCGGGCCAGTGGGTGGGGGGATTCTACACTGTTTTGCCCGTGATTGGGCTGCAGGGGGCATCAGTCCCCGATGGCTGCTGCCTGGAAGGGCGCCAGGTGCAAGTCCTTGGGGATTGGCGCACCTACATGCTAATGGCATGCAAATGGGGTCATAATCAGATGCAAATGGCCCACCCTGCGCCTTGCATGAATTATGGCCCCATTTGCATGTCACCTTTTGAATATTGGGATTTTGTCATGGCGCAATGGTACTTGCGCCCTGCAGGATCGAATGCTCACTCTGTCAACTTGCAGTGGCACAAGTTCCACTGTGCTATGCACAGTAGCTGTGGCTGGGGGGTGATATTCAAAGGAGTTGCTCAATAGCGCAACTCCTTTGAATATCGCCCGGGACACACCCCTGCGCAACTATTTTGTGCAGCGCAAGGGCTTGCGCCTTAGAAGAGCGCAGTTGAATATCTGGCCCCATATGTATCTGATTGACAGAGCTTGCAGAAAAGTTAATGTACAAATAACTGCCTTTCTACGCATGCATGGAATGTATACTATATGTCACCCCGAAATAAAATACTGTAATGATTGGCTATTCCTACCAGATGGTGTACATTTCTTGCATGCTGGCAATTGTCATTTTCTGGGAGACCTTCGAGATGGAATCCTCAAAGTCCTTTAAGATTGTCAGAATGTTTGAGCAAATATTACAGTATACACAAAGGTTCTTCTCAGAACCATATAAATGTGGTCAAAAAATAGATCAACTGCATGCATCACTTAAACACATGGCACATATATGGGTTTGTAATATTAATATTGTGGGATGCTATGTTAGAATAGTGGGGAGACAGTGTTAACATTTTTATATAGTTTGAGTCTGTTAAGTGAATGTAGCATTCACTGTGCTCTTACAGTATTGTACTTGTAACAGTATGGAATGTGCACAACAACAGTGAAACACAGTGGTGTAGTTTAATGTATAGGTTTCTTTAGTGGTATGTCTGGAAATAGAGTTATTTTGAATGTAACACATATGTGTAGTAATGTGTATGTGTCCTAGCATGAATGGACAACACAATTATGATATCATTTTACTTTAATCAGATTTGTTAGCCATGTTCACGTTTATTCAGTGTATTTGTAGGTGCGGGCACAGTTCTGCAATGTGTGGTTCACCTGTGTTTTACATCAGTTTACAACGCTGTGGTGTATGGTTGAAGGGTGTAATTATGGTGTTATGAACAGTAGTAGGATATCACATGTTCAAGTCTGGTACTTACCTGCACACACACACACATGGATGCATAGTATGTGATGCAGTCTGTTATACACTGTTTAGGTGAGGGTGGTATGCAACAGCTCAATAGCTGTGGTGCAAGATTGCAAAACAGAGTTGCACAGCTCATGCTGTGTGAACACCACAGTGTAGTAGACATGCATAGGTGATGGTGTGGGCAATCTGATGTTCAGTGCAGTAGCTCCCCCCCCGAGAGTACTGAGTGGCATGCTAGTGGGACATCACAGCGTGACAGCAGATGTTGTTAGTGCTGAGGTTGCTGAAACCCTTCTTGGGGCTGCATAATGCTTGTGAGATGTCTTTCTGCCATGCTGAAACAATTAGTTTAACAAATGATTTATATTGTTAGATGATACTAATGTGGATGTTTTTTTCTGTTTGTATTTCAGAACTGAATAATTATAAAAAAGAAAATGAGGCAGTGGACCTTGCTAGAGGTGTGTGCACTGTTTGAGGCAGTCCAGGCCAGAGGGAATGCTAGAGTTCTCATGAGGAGTACTAACAGGAAACTGGATGTGGAGGAGCATAAACTGCTTCCTGCACATTGTTTTGAAAGTTAAAACAAAACAATCGTGCAGCTGAAGTGGAAGTGGAAGCTGTTGTGCCAGCGTTTTTATGTTTTAAAACAGCATGAGGTGATACAGGACAATGATACCTGCTAGTACTACCTCACGTATGAGCTATGGGAAGCTGCTGGCAAGCCAGCTGCGGGGGAGCACCTTACTCACCATAAGTAAATCAGCAGAACTTTTAATAATGGATGTGCCTTTATTCAGAATGTGTTACAATTATTGCAGACAGCATAATTAAGCAATAAGGCATGAGCAGGGGTTATGTTAATGGTCTGTTAATCACCCTGTAGGGGTGTAATGTGGCATGAGGCACAGCCGAGTGCTACGTGCCCCTAGAGGGTGATTAAGTGACCATCAATATAAACCCTGGGACTGCCTTATTGGTATTACTATAAAAATGTTTTGTAAATACTGTTCAACCTTGTTTAGCATCTGATTAGGCTGTACATGTATGTTAATCAAAGATTAATATATGGCTAATAGAATGTTTGCATCCAATCAGAAAGCTCTATTTCTCATACCCTTTTTATAATTAATACTATATGTAAGTATGTACTATGAAAACATGTAGATTAATTGTTGTATTAATTTACTGTACTGTTGTTCAGTCACAAGCCACACCTTAGTGACATAGCCGTACCAGAAATAGTACATCCATCCATATACGCAGTCCCTATTATGGTATGCTCATAGAGAACAATATGTAACTCTTTATTCACTGTAATGTAGTGGTATGAAAGTTGTAACTCTGTAATACTGTGTATGTATTAAAAGTTAGTTTCCACACATGTGCAACAAACATAGTGTCATCATATGACACTTCATAGTTGTTCCACACCTGTTCCAATTCAGGTACTGTATTTGCAGATGTGTTTGCAGTTGTCCTATGTGTGCTGCAGCTGTCTCTCACAAGTCCAAAATGCATTGGTGTACAGTTAAAAGGGGGAAGTATTTTCAATAAGCAGTAATACAATATTGACGGGTGGTGTGTCCTGTGTGCTACACACACACACAGACACAGACACGTAGACATGTACATATCAAAAGTGTGTGGTGCACCACCAATCACAGACTATGTAGACAATGGTGTGATGGGCCCCCCCACACAAAAATCCACATGCTATAGTGGGTGCCTACATCAGCATGGCAAGTTATCATATAGCTGGTGGGAGGTGGTCAATGTGCTGTTGATTCCACTGTCTTATGTGCCCTCAGCCACACACAGTACAGACTGGGTATTTATATATTATCATAACAAGGTCCCATTGAAAATAGTTCAGGTTCGAGCTGGCCTCAGGCCGTTACTAATTCAAAGAATGTGGTTTGGTCTACCTGTGCTCCAAGGGTGTTCACGAAATGGCTGGCAGTAGTACTTGCTTCCCTAACAGTGGAAATGATTGCCATCTTCCCATACCTAGGTTAGTGGGCCATAGATTCTCATTACTGCAGACTGGAAGAGACATCACTGGTACCCTCTCCTGTTGTCCTTAGCAGTCCACCTTCCCTTTTGTCCTCCCAGAAATTACCCCCCCATGCCATAGTTACATCTGAATTTTGGCATGATGATGTTTGCTGGAACAGGAACATGTTTGCTCTTTTGAAAAGTAACCATGAAGTGAGAAAATGTTGATTATCTGTATAATGGGATAGATACTTACTTTTTTTAGTTTTCTGCATATCACTTATGACTGAACATTGTGCACTTTCTAAGCATGGTTCTAAGTTCAGCACTTTATTATGTTTTCAGTACAGATTAGCACTACTAAATGTTTTCACAGTTCTTTATGAACAGTACAGCTGTCATTGTTCAGAACTTGGGTAGAATGTGTTGTTACAGTTTCACTGCAAACATACATGCTTGATGTGGAAAAGTATTGTTGGGGACAGATAAATTAAGTAACAGTGACATGGTTATGTATAAACCACCAATCTTCATTTAGATCACTGCTGTAGTGGCCTTCAAAAAAATATTTTAGATCAATTGTAATTGTTATTGTAATATGTGACCACAATGCTTGTGCTCTGTATAATCAGAAGCAATGTTATCTATGTGATGCCTGATTTACTGTTGTTGCAAGTATTTGAAAAATGTAATGTTATTCACATCAACCACTTACATATACTTTTTTTTCTGTTTCATGCCAGAACAATGGAGGTCTCCCCCGGCTTCCCGTGAGGTAGCACCAGCACAGTGTGAAGCTGTGGAGGGTGGTCAGTTGGACACAGAAAGTGTCATTGTGATTGAGTCCGATGGTAAGAGTGTGATATAAATAATAGCAGTATGTTATTGGTCTGTATTAGGAAATAATGTTATGTGTTAGCTGCAGAAGTTAAGACTGTATGTTTTTAAAAAGGTCTTTACTGATTCAGTATTATTTGAATCATGTATATATTATTTGTAGTTGTTGAGTGGGTTGAAAACAATTTTAAAATCATTCCGTACAAGAAAGAAAGAGGCAGTCACTCATCTGGCAACAGACAACACTTAAAGGGGAACTGTCAGCTTTGGCCGTTTCCTGCTAAATTTTCATCTGACATTCTACAACTACAAAATTGTAAATAGGTGACTGTAGAATGCCTCCGAATAAAAGAAAAAGTGATCAGGTTACCAAATTTCATAATTTACAAACTATTTCCATTACTAGTGTACCGCCTTAAAATCTCCATGCCCCGTAAGCCTTTCCATACTAAACACATGCATTTATGGGGAGCGCTGTGCTAAACCACACATCTTTTACATTGGCATGCTAAAAAACTGTTAATGCATAACAGAATGGTATTCCAAATCTTTTATGGTGTTTACAAATAAAAACTGAGGGGCTCTTCTGACACAAAATACTTTTAAAAGGTGGTGGCCAACTCTAGCAAATGTGCAGTGGCAGCATGGAACAAGATCCTGCACTAGCATGTGAAAGTGCTGTTACTACACATGTGAGTGGGATACCATTATTCATGTATGTGACAATGGATGTATGTCCATGGGGTACTTGTCAGTCCATGTGGTGTGCTGGGGGGGGGATCTGTTGTTCTCTGCAACTTTTGGTGGTGGAGTTTCATGTACAATGAATCATTCATGACCAATTGTAATGTTGATGGTGTCTCACTGGTATTCACTAGTGTGCTGTATAATTATCTGTTGCTGATTACCACATGCTCCTAGATGCTTATTAACTTATTATTTCTATATCTGCTGGCAATGTTTCATTTCTATTATTAAAATATTTGTAAATGGACAGTATGGAGACTGTCTACATGTTTGTAAATGTGTGTTAATAGCCCTGTAGGGGAAATATGTTTAATAACACATAAAAACTGCCATATTCAGGTAGAGGGTGATTAAGTGAAGAGTAACATGATACGTATGTTTGTGTTCTTGCATAATAACACATTTTGTCCAACTGTTTAAAAAGAGGGTCATCATATGGTTATGTCTACATGTATGTAAATGAAAGATACACATAAAGTTGTTAGGATGTTTAACAGAAAGAAATATGCATTATCACAGTGTTTTGACTATTGCCATCAATGGGTAGGCACTGCTTGTTCTGCACTGTAACTTATAAATAATTGATTTCTGTGTTTTCTTTCTGTGAAAATGTAATGGACAAACATTGTTAGGGAAGCACCAGAAAAATCTGGATTTCTTATATTAAGTCTGTTCAGGATTGGATGGACATTTGTCTTGGGAGAACACAGACATGTGGTTTCATTATTTCAACTTTGTGTGCCTTTCTGCAGATGAGAAGAGTTGTTGTATGCATGTAAATCTGAGTTAAGAACATACATCTAGCTGAACAGACAGCTGTTTTAGTAAAGAGACATGTGTTCATATTATAGTTGTACACAATGATGCAGTGTTAGAAATTAATGTTTTAAATAAAAAGACTTTTAGCTTGATATTTCATCTATTAATGTGATCATTTTTTCACTTGTTTGCTTTTATAGTGCCCGGGGAAGCTGACGATGAAGAACCAGTGGAGGTGAAGCAGGAGGCCGGCACTAGCCCACCATGTAAGTGAAATCTGAAAATGTTTCCAAGCAAGATGCATGCCCACAGTACTGTGAACTTAGAATGCATGCTGTTATTATTGTGTCTCAATTGACCAGGTGTGTAATTAATTATGTGATTTTTCGATAGTCTAAACTTTTTTTTATATTGCCTTGCTGCAGCTGCACAGCAACATGTTAGGAGTGTGCTGATTTAGAGCTGTGATGCTCTTGGGTGAATGCAGGTTACACATCAGTAGCTGTGTACTGGATTATGCAATCACCTTGCATTTGTAAGTGAAGCTCTACTTCAATTTCAGCAAAGCTTATCATACTCAGCACACCATTTGGTTATGTGCTTGCTGCTATTATCTGCATCCTGTTGATAACTACACCTTGCTGTTTTAGTGTGATGACAGGGGGAGCCCACTGCCTGTTGGCATACTCACTCGAAATGTTGAATTGTGAGGGGTGTGCGCAATACCTCTTGGGTAGCGACCCACTACCACTATCTTTGTTTGCTGGGGGGGGCCCAATCCCTGTTGCCATTATTGACTTTATTTGTGCTGTCAGCTTACAAGGGTGGCAATGCATTGATGACTACAGATACCCAAGCTCAAAAAAGAGATGCCATGCTGGGAGGATATCCTAGTGAGCTAAATGGTCTGCAACACAAAAAGTGTCCAATTATGCTTTTTGGTTTTTTCCCAATGTTAAAGTTCAAAATGTGTCTTGTAGTCTTGATGACCCCTCTTCCTAGTTGAACCTGATTGCTGTGCAGTGTGTCTCTCTTCACCCTTCCCAAGCTCATACTTACCTCTACAGTGCAGAGTGATGATCTTCAGTGCACTGTGACATGTGTGGATTTTTAAAGGTGATAATGAACTGAGGGAATGTTCATAAAATGTATAATGGAGTGAATTATGGGACTGTTTGCATAGCACAGTATGAATATTGCACATTTGTACATGGCACTATGGAAGTTGTCTCACCACATGTTAAATGCAGTAGTCTGACCAATTGCAGTGGTGCAAGTTCCAGTACATCATACACTGACGGTGACTGGGTGGGGTGCTATTAAAACGAGTTGTTGAGTAGCGAAACCTTGTTAAATATTGGCCCAGACACATCACATTGCCAAATGTTTCAATATTGCAAGGCCTTCTGCCACACACTGGTACACTTTGAATGTTCACCAATAGTGTCCAAACTGTGTTTTCACACTTTTACTATATGATGGCGTGGGTGCTGTGTGAAATCACTTCTTGGTACAGTGTGAGGAAATAACAGTGAGACTGTATGTGAGCAAAGGTGCTAATATGACTATTTAAAACATTTGTTGTCAGATGAGCATTACATTCTATCATTGCAATCATGTATTGGATATTTCCCATGCACTGTGGTAGGTTTGAAAATGTTGTGTATTTATATACCAAATTTTGAACACTGTAATTTATTTTTCACCTCCTATTGTACTGTACAGCTGTTTTTTGTTACAGCATGCGGGGTGTGGGTAGGTTGGCATCAGTTATAAACTTTATGATTATTACACTATCAATGCCAATGATAGCAAAGCAACAATCGGCATTGATAATTGTTTATTTCATAATGTCAGATAGTACATTTAAGAAGCTTATTACTGCTGCATCACATTGTCTTGAACATTTTTAGTCTGTGTCCATGCTACAGCACAGTGATCTGCACATTACAGGCATCCGACACTGCATTAATGAATTAAATCTGCTTATTTTGGCTAGATTTTCCCATACTCTAGTTTAAGTTTTAGGTTAGTTGTCTGAATATCTTGTAGTTTTGCTACTTAAAAATATATTATTTATGTTCTTTATGTACTTGAAGATCTCTGGCGTGTTTGTGGAGTGCATGTTTGCTGTTGATATGTAAATATGTAGGTTACTGAGTGGACATATAGGGTGTGTTCTGGAAGACATAATTATTAATATTTTCCTGTTGTAGGCAATTCCCACAATTTAAGTCTATGATTATTCTACATGACAGCTTGTTAATGGTGTTTTGCTGAATGCATGTAATATCAGTAACTTAATTATTTAAAACATTAATGTGTGTTAAGGGGCTGAAATACGGCTCAAAAGCTCCTTCTTTTCAAACAATCATGAAAGTGATCATGATTATGTACACATTTAAAGTATATTATGATAGTGTTCGTGTGAAAGTAGTTGTGTTTTTTATTGCACAGATGACTAGACATTATAGGCAGACATGGTGAAGTAATAATTCTCACACTTGAGGAGGATCTATTTCAACTGTATGGTACTATACTGTTGATTATGCAAAAGTATGTACATAGTGAATATTTATGTCTAGTCAATAAAATAGAAGAATAGCATTGGAAGTGACATGTTACTATAATTTTTTTGAGGCTATCAGCTCATTAGATTATATAGTTAATAAAGTATTATAGAGACACAAATAACATTAACAAAATAGTTTAGCATCAGACTTCAAAATATTATCATAAGTGCCAAATTAATGCATTAATGATATTGCAGTAGCTAGGAAATCTTTCAAGTTAAATAATTGAAAGTCATAACCCACTTCTGACACAGCATTATTTGTAAGGCATTTGGCAGTTGAAATTCAATGCAAGGAAGTGCAAGATAATGCATATGAGGCACAAAAACCCTGGCACAATATATCAGTTGGGGGGTGAGGATATAGCATGCACCAAGCAGGAAAGGGATCTTGGGGTTATCATCTCTGATAACTTCAAGGTAGGGAAACAGTGTGGCAAGGCAGCAGGTAAAGCAAATAGGATGCTGGGATGTATAGGCAGGGGCATCACCAGCAGGAAAAGGGAGGTCATAATTCCACTATACAAGACACTAGTGAGGCCCCACCTGGAGTACAGTGTACGGTTCTGGAGACCATACCTATGTAAGGACACAGACAGGGTAGAGAAGGTTCAGAGGAGGGCAACAAAGATGGTGCATGGATTGCATCATAAGTCCTATGAAGACAGGTTGAAGGAACTAAACATGTACTCCTGGAGGAGAGGGATATGACAGAGACATACAAGTATCTTACAGGGAGGAACAGGGTGCAGGAATACACTATTTTTAAGTGAAAAAGATGTTCCAGGACTAGAGGGCATGGGATGAAGTTGGAGGGAGGACGATTCAGAGGAAACATGAGGAAGAATTTCTTCACAGAATGGGTGGTGGGCAAGTGGAACACCCTGCCAGAGGAAGTGGTGGAGGCTGAAACAATCATGGGATTTAAGAATGCATGGGATAGACCTAAAGGAATTCTGGAGGTCAGGGGTAAGGGACAACAGACTTCTAAGAAAACATAAACTGAACTTTCAAGCTCAAATGGGCAGACTGGGTGGGCCATAGGCCCTTATCTGCCGACATCGTCTATGTATAACTGTTTTCTTAGTCTTGTGTATTGATTTTTTTTTTAATGTTTGTAGGGCACCAGTGATTAATAAGATGTACTGGCCACTGCCACTGTTATAGACGGCTCGTGCGCGAGGTTGCCAGTCTGCGAAAAGATAATGCTGCGCTCTTTGAAGGGCAGTGTAAAATGCTGTCCTTCTTGGAGGTGCAACAGCGGACTGTTAACATCATGCTCAAGCCTGTCGTAGCAGTGGCTGACAGCACTGTGGCTAGTACCAGTGCTTTGCCTCCACTAGCACCACCTGTTCCCACAGCTTCCCTTGGCTAAACTGACCACCCTTTGCAGTAGTCTGCTATCTCCTCTGGAGGGTGCAACAGCTTCCACTTCCTTTGCGCCTCCATATCAAATCCAGTTTCTACCTTGGATTGCCTCAAGCAGTGCATACACCTCTCACAAGTCTTGGCCAAAGACTTTTATTTTCTTAACAAAGGACTTTAACAATTAATTTTTTTTCTTATCTATGTAAAAAAAAATGTTATTTTTATAACATATTTATTTGTGTATGAAAGGAATACACACTTTAATAAGTATTTTTTCATTTGTTTTTATATAATATTTGTAAATATATATTTTTGTATGGTTTTATAAAATAATATATTTTTGTTTGCATTTGCTTTTAAACATCTTAAATATTTTTATAGTAAAAAAATAGTTAATGCATACTCTCTTGTGTTTGGTGTGTTATTGTGTACTGGGGATGTTTATTTACAATACTTGAAAAAAGATTTACACAACTGTTATTTTCTCATTTGCTGAAAGATCATACCACACTATTGTGTTATTACAATTGTGATTCTCCATAGAAGTAACTGAGATGTGTGACAATGATACCTTACACTATTTGTGGCACACTGTTGTTGTTTCGTAGACCTAGTGCTACAGTATGTGTGTATGTGTATCATGATGAAGATGAGTATGTCCCCACTAGTACAACAGTGACATTTCTGTGTTGGTGTATGACAACAATTACTTTGTGATTGTATTTATTAGTATGTAATTGAATGCTGTTACATTGTGGCGTTTTTGTGTACTCACAGCAAAGTTATCTATTCAGTCCCAGCAAGCCTCTTCCACCTCTCTTCACATGATTGGTGCCACCACCTTAGTTGGTTGTAAACCCAATGTCTATAAAATGACAAGTTACTATGGTAACATATCCATTTGTTCACTAGATGAACTAATGGTATCCAACTCATGTCATATACTCTTTTACTTATGTACATCTTTTTCTTTACATATCTGTTCACAAAGAAAAAGAGTAAGACACTTTTACATAAAAAATACAACATGGAATAACAGTGAAAAATTACAATGAATAGAGTTATATCAAAACAATATGATTCACAGTGAAGTACTGTTACTGTAAATAATAAATACCACTACAAGACTTGAAATATTCCTGATATTGGAACATTTTTGGCATGTATGTGCAGTATTCTTACAACTATAAATCATATACTATAGTGAGTAATACTTCTGAAAAAGACAGGATATTCATGGCAAAAAAATCAGTTTAATGCATCAGTTAGGGTTGTTCCACAGTGACAAAAGTGAGGAAATTTGGTGTTAGGGTTGAAAACCCTAACTTCGAATTCAACCTCCCAGCACCACACACACACAGAGACACACACACATGCAAGTATAGGGGAAGGCCAAGTTAACATAGCCAATGACAGACATCCAGCAGCAGGTGATAGAAATAACAAACAATTGTCTAAATGTACTACGAGACATCCCCACCCACCTGACCAGGTACTGCATGCTCAGTGGAGATCAACAGCAAAACTGAGGCCAAGTACAGCAAACGTATACATCCCTGATTGCAGCTGCACACAACGTACCACACTTAGTAGTTGCATGGCCTTACCTACTGATGCCCCACACCACACCACAACTGGTACTGTGCCATTAGTCAATATAAATGCTAAACGAGCATGATTACACTTGTAGAAAGGTTTTTACACTAGTGAGTATATATTAATTAAGAGAAGTACATAAATTAACTACAACACACTGGCATGCTCAAGATAAAGTAGTGTTACATTTAGTATGTGATTTTCATAGTAGTACATTTACTGCAACTGGTTACTGAAGATAGAGACGCTGATGTAAACGTATGGAAAAGTGTTGCCTGTTCAATGCTGTGAAATTCGTACTGCCAGTATCAGATACATTCTGATGATGAAGCTGTACTGCTAATGTACATACTTACAACTTCAGTGTGTTTCAATACAAAAGATGCAGTAAGTATTCTTTGTAAGAAACAATATAATTCCATGGATCAGGCCAAGCAACTTCTAAATATCATAAGACTACTGAGCCAACAATTACGTGCCAGTATCAGAGATGTCTATATGATAGATTTTTCTGTAGGCACTTACTCAGTATGTTTTACCTGATAAAGACAATCTCATTGCATCTGTGATGACGGACTTATTCAAATAGTGATACATTTACTATTGTTGCAATGAGTGATCTATGCTACTTATGTACACAGCATCATTTTTTTAACAGCTGTCTCATACTCAGGCTGTATACCTAGTGTTTGGGTTTGACACAGTTCTGTCACTGATGCTATCAAAGTGATAACTATGTTATTTGTGGAACAACAGCAATCAAGTAGGCATAGTGTGGATATAAACACAATGTATTACAAGTGATAAGGCACTCCCAGGGGTTATGCAAATGGTCTGTTAATCACCTTCTAGGGGTCTGATGTGGCACAAGGTGTAGCTGAGTGCTACATGCCCCTAGAGGGTGATTAACTTACCATTAACATAACACCTGGGAGTGCCTTATTGCTATTATAATAAAAATTGTTTTTAAATTGTGCTAAACCTTGTTCATCATATGATTAAGCTGTACATGTATGTTTATGAAATATTTACATACGGCTGATAGAATGTTTATAACCAATTTAGAATACTCTGTTTCTCAGACCCTTTTTATAATTAGTATTGATTTAACTGACAATGGGATAACTGTACTAGGATGTCAAGGGTTATTGTCTATCATTGAGTCCGTCAGTTATAATCACACTAAGGTTTGATGACTGTGATGATAAAGTTACACCTTTCACCTTCATGAGTTCATATTCACAGCCATTCCACAGTGAATAGACAGAGTATGTTGGAACTGGGTGTGACACTGTGTTGCAAAACTCCTGCAGTGCCTAGCATAGGTACAGTATCTAGTCATAAAGACAATGAAGCAATAAGGCATGACCAATGCTTATGTTAAATGGTCTAGCAATCACCATATAGGGTTTAAATGTTGAATGAGGCATAGCCGAGTGCCACATTTTGCTAGAAAGTGATAAACTGACCATTAACATAATACTTGGGAGTGGCTTATTGCTATCATTATAAAACTGTTTTTTTTTAAACAACATAAAAGCATGTTCCATGTTCTACATGTATATAAAGAAAAGCTAAGCATAAGGCTGTTACAATGTTTTCAGTAAATTACAAAGCTGCATTTCTCAAACCCTTGTTATAATCAGAGATATTATACCTGTTAAACTGCTTGGTTTTGTTCAACTCTGTTGCTCATGTGGGCCACCACATGTGGTGTTGTCTGCTGTAGGGCATCGATAGATAAGGCCATGCAACTACTAAGTGTGGTACATTGTGCGCAGCTGCAATCAGGGATGTGTACGTTTGGTGTACATGGCCTCAGTTTTGCTGTTGATCTCCACTGAGTATGCAGTACCTGGTGAGGTGGGTGGGGATGTCTCATAGTACATTTAGACAATTGTTTGTTATTTCTATCACCTGCTACTGGATGTCTGTCATTGACTGTGTTGACTTGGTCCTCCCCCATACTTGCATGTGTGTGTGTGTCTCTGTGTGTGTGTGGTGCTGGAGGGGGTGAATTCGGAGTTAGGGTTTTCAACCCTAACACCGAATTTCCTCACTTTTGTCACTGTGGAACAACCCTAACTGATGCATTAAAAGGAGTTTTTTGACATGAAAATATATATATATATATATATATATATAAATTATGGTAGCAAGGTAGTGCTACCATGGTGAAAGTTTGCACCTTAATAACTTTGCCACCATTCAACAGATTTGCCTGAAATTTGGCAGGCGCTGGGCATAACCATAGATCTTGGGATCAGCCAACTTTTGTACCAGTCAGATATACAGCTGTGGAGTTATTTCTTTTTTTTTCTATTTATCCTTGGTGAGCCCGTCTGTCGATCTTCTGCCCTGGTCATGGCCCCTGGGACTTCCACCTGCCATCCATTATTGCTTCCTCCCCAGTTACCCCCAGCTTACCCCACAGAGGGCAGGGCCATGGCATCTGACCCCCATATCCGAGCTGTAGGCTTATATCTGGTCAGGGAGCGTGGCGATGGCAGGCTAATTGAAGCCCCAGGGAGGGCTTCACTGAGACAGAGGGCTCACCCCTCCTGTTCTTTTCCACTTTTCTTGGAGGTGGGGATGTGCAATGATGCCAGCATCTGCCCCACCTCCCTGAATCTCAAGCACTGGTAGCAGGAGTGACTCCCAGCATCCGCTAGTGGTCCTTGTTGTGCCGTACACTGTCCCACCCTTCCCCCTGGAGAAAGAGAGCTGTCCATAGGATGCTCCATCCTTCTCCCTCAGCCAGCCCTCCAATGACCTGAGTCCATTCCCGAACCCGGGTCACCGGCGTTGCAAGTGGAAATCCAACTGCTGCACCGGTGGGTCTTCTGCAGAGTTATTAAGCAACATCCATGTGTGCATTTACTTTTTTGCACATTTTTTGCTGTGCCTACAGGTCACATGGTTTGTGCAACTGGTCCAAAAATTTCAGGGCTACCCATTGTGCCATTTGAAGATTTCATAAAAAATATTGAACCATTCAAAAGTTATTCAAAAAAACAAGTTTTCATTGTAAGTCAATGGGAAAAGTTAACAAAAAGTTCGACAGTGTTGCAAATGCACTTTTTAGTGTCTCAAATGACCCCTGTAGTGTCATGAGTCAGACATTTTTTTCAGTTACTGGTCACAGACATGCTTAGCATTTTGATTTGGGACTCTCTAGGGACACAATTCTTTTTGTGTTCACCTAGTCAAACTCTGAGAATACTAGCCATGTCTTTATTTTGGGGTTAAACACCCCAGAAATATGTTTTTCAAATTTCTGGAAAAAGTAATGTCACAAAGTAGTGTCGCACTTGTGACACTTTCGCAAATTTTTGCAAAAGCTTTCGCAAATCACACCACTACTTTTCCAGGCAATGGCAAAATGAAAGGAATTCTTTGTCACCCTGCTGCGAAAGAACAGTTTGGTCATTTGGGCTGAAATTTGGAGGGGAAGCAGTCAACATCTCACAGATGTGCCATTTGGTGGATTGGTGAAAAAATATTTACAGATGCCAAGTTACAGTACTCCGAAGTTGTCATTTTTCCCCATAGACTAACATGGTGGCATCTGCCGCATCTTTCGGGGCTCGTATCTTTGAAACGGTGTGAGATACGGAATTTTTGTTGCCACTATGTGTAGCCTATGGCTACACATTTAGCAAAACACAGACGGGAAAATCATGAATCATGGGAGATGTTTTTCCTACATCACACAGTTCCTGAGATATAAGCAATTTAGTCTTCCAACAGCTCATTTCTGCTCTGAGGCCCATTATTATGCAAAGATTCTTTGTACACACTGTGTTTCTCTATGTAGCTGTTGGGCAAAAGCAGGGTGTGTGCTTACATTACTGTTACACTTAGCAGTACCACTTGTGTTTCCATACCCGTTTGTGTTACTGTTCCCATGTACGCCACCGTGTGTGTTACCCTTTGCGTTCTCATTTGCGCTTGTGTTTGCCTTACTGTTACCATTTGCATTTCCACTATTGTTTGTCTTTGCGTTTTGATTTGCAGCACCATGCGCATTGCCATTTGCATTTCTGGAAGCCCTTTTATTTGTGTTTGCATTTGTCTTTCATTTTGCATCTTCATTGATTTTACTCTTACCATTTGCATTTGCAATTGCATTACTGTGCCCGTGTGCATTACGGTTTGTGTTTCCATGTGTGCTTGCATTTTCTTTTGCATTTCTATTCCCTTTGCCATTATTGCTGCTGTTACCATTTGTGTTTAGAATTGTGGTACTGTGCCCATGCATGTTACAGTTTGTGTTTCTGTATGTGCTTCTGTTCCCTTTTCTGTTTCTGTTTCTTTGGCATAATTCTTCATGTTAACTTTACCATATGCATTTACAATTGTGGTACTGTGCCCATGCTCATTACAGTTTGTGTTTATGTGCGTGCTTGCATTCGCATTTCCATTTCTGTTCCCTTTAGCGTTCTTTTTGCTGTAACACTTAACATTTGCATTTCAAATACTGCTGCCATCACTCTGTGCATTACCAGTTGCATTTTTGTACATGCTTGCATGTCTGTTTATGTCTCTGTTTGCTTTGGCATCACTTTGCGCTTGCGTTTCTATTAACGTTTACTTTACCATTTACGTTTTTGTTACCATGTGTGTAACTGTTGTCACTTGCATTTCTGTTGCTGTTCCTGTTACTATGTGACAAGACATCATGTGGTGAAAGCACGGGGCCTGAAGGGCCCCATGATCCCACCACTGCATTACATTAACTATTTATCATCTTCATTCTCAAAAAGAAGGGAACTTAGAGGCAAAAAAATCCATTTATTGCATCAGTTAGGGTTGTTCCACAGTGACAAAAGTGAGCAAATTCAGTGTTAGGGTTGAAAGCCCCCCTTGGACCCCCCAGCCCACCCCCAACCGGCATCAGGGTGTGCATTGGCATCATCAGTCCTAACTGTCAGCCTATTCTCCTATACTTCAGCTTCTTTACACATGTGACAGGGTGAGAGTTAGGGCTGATGATGCCAATGTGCACCCTGATGCAGGTTGGGGTGGGCTGGGGTCCAAGGGGATTTCAAACCTGACAATGAATTTCCTCCCTTTTTCCACTGTGGAACAACCTCAACTGATGCATTAAACTGAGTTTTTTTATATATATATATATATATATATATATATATATATATATATATATATATATATATACATACACACACACACACAAATATATACATATATATTAAAGGCAAAACTCAGTTTAATGCATTAGTTAAGGTTGTTCCACAGCAACAAAAGTGAGGAAATTCAGTGTTGGGTTTGAAACCCCCTTGGACCCCCCCACAGCCCACCCCCCAACCGGCGTCGGGGTGTGCCATGGGGTCTTCAGCCCTAACTCACACCTCATCACATGTGTAAAGAATCTGAGGTGTAGAAAAATGGGGTGAGAGTTAGTGCTGACGACCCCATGGAGCACCATGATGCCAGTTGGGGGGTGGGCTGTGGGGAGTCCAAGGCAGTTTTTCAGCCCTAACACCAAACTTCCTCACTTTTGTTGCTGTGGAACAACCCTAACTGATGCATTAAATGGAGGTTTTTTTTGGCTCTAATTTCCCTTCTTTTTTTAGAGGGATGATGAGAAATAGTGAATGCAGAGGGAGCACGAGGCCCTTCTGTCCCCGGGCTTCTGTCACGTGATGTCTTGTGACATAGTAACAGGAATTGCAATGCAAACAGAAGCATCAACAGTGGCACACATGGTAATGCAAATGTAAATCATAAAGGAAACGTTAATAGAAATGAAAGCGCAAAGTGACGCCGAAGCGAACAGTGACGCAAATGGACATTGAAGCACATATGAAAATGCAACTGGTAATGTGAACAGTGGTGGCAGTTGTGTTTGAAATGGAAATATTAAGTGTCACAGCAAAAAGAACGCAAAGGAGAACAGAAACGGAAACGTGAACGCAAGTGCACACGTAAACACAAATCGTAATGTGCACAGGCACGGTACCGGAATTGTAAATGCAAATGGTAAAGATAACAGGAAGAATAATGCCAAAGGAAACAGAAATGGAAACAGGAACAGAAGTGCATATGAAAATGCAAACTGAAATGCGCACAGGCACAGTACTGCAATTGTAAATTCAAATGGTAATGGTAACAGCAACAATAACAGCAAAGCAAACAGAAATGCAAAAGGAAATGCAAGCACATATGGAAACGCAAACCATAATGTGCATGGGCACAGCAAAGAAATTGCAAATGCAAATGCAAATGGTAACAGTAACAGCAAGGAAGATGCAAAACGAAAGAGAAACTGAAATGCAAATGAAAGGGCTGCCGAAAACAGAAATGACAATGCACACGGTGACCCAAACAAAAATGCAAAGATAAACAGTAGTGTAAATGCAAGTGGTAACAGTAACAAAAATGCAAGAGCAAATGACAACGCAAAGGGTAATGCACACGATGGCGTACACGGGAACGTAAATGCAAACTGGGACAGAAACGCAAGTTGAAACAGTAACTGCAACAGTAACGGAAGCCTATACCCTGTTTTTGCTAAACAGGTGCATGGAGAAACACAGTGTGTACAAAGAATGTATGCACTGTAATGGGCATCGAAGCTGAAAACGAACATTGGAAGTACTTAATTGCTAATATCTCAGCAACCGCACTACAAAGAAAAAAAATTTAAATTTCACAAAAATCATGATTTTCTTGGCTAGGATGTTGCTTTTACATAGCCCATTGGGCTATGTAACTTGCAACAAAAAATCTGTATCTCACATCATTTTCGAGATACGAGCCCCGAAAGGCACTGCGTATGCCCCCATGTTAGTCTATAGGAAAAAATGGCAACTTCGGTTTACTGTAACTTTGCAGTCATGCAACATTTTTTCACCAAAAGGCACATCTGTAAGATGTTGGCTGCATTCCCTCCAAATTTCAGGCCAAAAGACCGAACCGTTCTTTTGCAGCAAGATGGCAAAGAACTCCTGTCATTTTGGCCATAGTGTTGCTAAGTACTTTCATGATTTGAGAAAGCTTTCACACAGATTTGCAAAAGTGTCATGAGCATGAAAGTACTTTGTAAAAGTACTTTTTCCAGAACTTTGAAAAACATAATTCTGGGGTGTTTAACCCCAAAATAAAGATATGGCTAGCATCCTCAGGCTCCGACTAGGTGAACACAAAATTAATTGTGTCCCTAGATGGTCCCAATTTTAAATGACAAGCATTTTTCTGATCACCAACTGAAAACAAAATGACAGATTTGCAAAAGTACTAGGGCCATTTGTGACAGTAAAAAGTGCATTTGTGAAAGTGTCGAACTTTTTGTTAATGTTTCCCATTGACTTACATGGGAACTTGTTTTTTGAATAACTTTTGAACCGTGCAATATTTTTTCAAGAAATCTTCAAAAGGTACATCAGGCACCCCGGCCATATGTCCCTGAAGTTCTTGGACCGCTCGCACAAACTGTGCAACCAGTAGGCACGAGCAAAGAATTCACCATATAGCGTAATCATGCATTTATATCACGCTTAATAACTCTGCAGCCGTATATATGACCAGTATGAAATTTGACATATCCCAGTGTGTATGATTCTTGATCATGTGTTCCAAATTTCTGGCAAATCTGTTGAACAGTCACAAAGTTACTAAGGTGTAAAGTTTGACCTTTTAACCTTAAAATGGCTCCTTAACCCTAACTGTGGTAGCACTATTGTGCTACCATAATATGTGTGTGTGTGTATATATATATAAATATATATATATATAAATATATATATTGGTACCTATATATATATATATATATATATATATGTACCAATATGCTACTCGAGAGACAAAGTACGACAATCAAGTTCCAAAATTTATTTGAGCCAATTGTCATAACCATATCATATTTACATTGGGTGCATGTGGTAGTATTTCAGTCCCCAACATAAAGATAGTTTGTAGTTCAGAGGTGCTAAAAAATAGGATTAAAAGTTCCCACGAGGGCAATGTAATGTGAGTAACATCGTGTCCTTGACAGCAAATTTGTCATATTATCAAACATATATTTGTTGATATTACTATGTCTATGGTATCTATTTAGGTAGCATAATGGCTAACTTTTCAGTTTTTTATCATAAACTTAACTTGTTGGTAATTATGCCACAATATGTTTACTGATCACAGTATGCCCAAATCTGGACATGTTTAAGTTTGGCTATCACATTCATGTCCTTGATTTTCTAGTCCATTGTTTTTTTGCACAACTATATTACCCTCATTACCCTCATAGGAAAAGACAGAAATCTCTGAATTTTCAGAAAGTGAATTATACTTTATTTACAAGGGTTTTTTTCCACAGGATGTCATGTGAGTAACTCAGACTACACAGGATGTCACGCAAGTAACACAGACACAACACAAGAAGTCACATGAGTAACATGGACACCAGAACAGTAGTATCAGTATCATGCCAAGCGTTTCACTAAGTCATACCAAACGTTATTGCTAATGTTCAACCAAAAAAAATGATTGTCATTCTATGGATATTTGGTATAACATCTTTTGAACATTTTGAAGATTGTACTGTAGTCACAACATTATATTAAGTAAAGATATTCACAAATGTTTTATGTTACAGTGTAGTATGGATTGAATCTCACCTGATCTGTCTATTACATATACCAGCTGGTCCCAAGCCTACAATAAGAGAGAGGGAAACTAACTATATCTTTATGAGATGAATGGGAGTGTTTGGGATTAATGAATGCCCTTGCTGCTTGTGATATTCAAGGCTGAAGGCAAAACACTGAAAGTGTATTAGTGACTTATAACATGGGGTAGATAAAGGCAGGTGAGTGGTAAACAACCATCAGGTGACCACTGCTTACTCCACAATATATGACAGCTAGTGATGAACCATCTCTCTGAAAGATCAGCCTGTGTTTCTGTTCTGATCTTGTTATAGTGCAAAATTGCAGTCTGTGGACCAGCCATTACTATCCCTGCTTAGTGAGTGAGAGCCGAGGCCTGCCATGTAGTCCCAGGCAGTGCAGCAACAGTAGCTGTAGTGTTCAAAGTTTGTAGTCTTGCTTCTTACCCAAGCTTGTTCCCAGAGTGAAGTGTGTGGTCCCCATGGTCATTTTTCTGTTGCACAGCCAGATTGACAGGTAAATCCCATAGTTGTGGCATAAAATCAGATGGAACAGTGTGAAGAGAGGGAGACCCTCCAAATGATGTCATGATCTGAAAGTGAGCTTTATGTTAGTGGACAAAGAAACAGAGTTCCAGAAAGACCTGCAAGCTCTGAGTCCCATTAGTTGTCATTTCTTAATTGGTAGAATATAGTCTGGTAGACTGTGTGACTGCACTGCTGGGGAAAATGTTTACTTGCTTGCCATGCATTAATGAAATCACAGACAAAGAGACAGAGTAGCTAAGCCAGTGGAGGTATAGACACTGTGTCTGTACCACAAGAGGCAATTCCATATTTTGCACTTCAGAGCTACTATGCTGTCTCAGAAGGCATATCATGCACAACAAATGTCAGAGAAAGCATAGCAACACTTTCCTTCTGACATTTGTATGTGCATGACAGCCTTTTTGTTGAGGACTATTTTTTTAGGCAGCAGAATACAGTAATTTGCTTCTCTTTTATAAAAGGAGAAAAAAACACGTATCTTGCTTTCTCCTTGTTTTGTAGTGCACCCTCTGTTATAAGTGTAATAGACCACTCCAGGGTGTGTGGTTATTGGGGATCAAGCAACACACTGGGTGTTGTGAGGACACTCAGCTAGCAGCCTCATGCTTCACAATGCACTCAGGGTATTGATTAATCCCTAATAACTGAACACCCTGGAGTGGGTTACTTCCTACTAATAGAACTATGCCCTTGAGTGGGTTACTTCAATCTTAACATGTGTTTTAAGAAATGAAAATGAAATTAAAAACTGACTTCAGGGGCCAGATCTTCAAAAGCTTGCCCATGTGCAAAGCCTAGTTTTTCTGCACAAACCCAGATTTGCAGAGATGTCCATATTCCAATGCCCTGTTATGGGCAAACAAGATTTGTGTCCAGGAGATTTTCTGAGGTTGGCACAATACAAATGGAAAGTCATGGACCTGAAATCTGGTGAAGTCTTGTAATCACAGAGTGCAAGGTAATTTTGCATGGTCCCCTTGTATGGTGCAGATATACACAATTATCCCTGTTACTAATGATGCCATCCACCAGATCACAGCTACAACTGAAGACACAGCCCCTTCCTGTTGTCAAATGGACCCCTCCATGGTACCGTCACTCACTGTGTCCACAGCATGGTCCTGCAGGTGCATATGGCAACCAGTGCATTTTGGGAGAGGGTGCACTTTTAGGTTTCTTCAGCTATTGTAGTTAATGTCAGTAATTGTTTGATATGCCATGCTAGGCCCTCAGCCTATCATGTAGCATATGGCACACCAAACAATTAATGTGATTCAGTGCAACAGCAAAGTAAGCCTAAAAGTGCACACCAAGACCTGAATGAAAAAAAATACAGAACAAAGGTAACACTTTAACAGTCACTTACAGCAACAATCATCCCAGTAAGGAAAAAAAAACAGTATTTTTCTTCACTTGTACTGCCATGGAAGCCATTTAAGACATACCACATAGCACATAGCCCAGTTACTGAGATACACTGCAACAGCAGCCAAATGATCCTAAAATTGCACAAAAACAATGAACAGGGTTGATGTTTTTGGTGACTATAACCCGGTTACCATCAATTACTGTCATTTTACATCCATTTTTGGTGTTTTTGCCCTTTTAGGCTCATTTTACTGTTGCAGTGAATCCTCAGTAATTGTTTAATGTGCCATGCTAGACTCTTGGCCTAACATGCAGCACATGACACACCTAATGATCACAAAACATATTGCTGAAATGTAAATGGTTCTGTGTTGGTGTTTGGGTGCTCAGTGTTGAGTCAGTGGTGCAATATGTTTTTAAAAAAAGTTGCCATCTTATAGACTCCTGCAGATCTGAGAAATTTGTGGATTACCCAACACTTCATTTACTGCTGCTGTTATTTGCTTTTCTGCTGCTAAATGGTTTTAATGCACTTGCACATAAAATAAATAAGTAATGTGAGTACTTTTGGAGTGCAGACCATTTTTCTGTTCTACAGAAGTGTTTTTACAAAAATAAATATGATATTAACCAGGATTTCTTTTCAAGTTTAGCAGATAAGCAGGTAGTTTAAAAGTAGTTCTGGTGTTCTGATGCCTCCCACACAATATAAGCCCCTAAAGAGATCAGGTCTACACAAACTGGGCACCCGCAAAGACCAGGTCCTATTCATTTACTCCCCAATACAGCATATATTTTATTTCTCATTACAGAACTCTCCAAATTGTAGATATGGTGTTCTGATGCCTAATACAAAATGAGCCCCAGCACTAACCAAGTCCAATTGATATACTCCCCAAAACTTCATTTTTTTTGCCCAGTACAAAGCAAACTGTTTAGTAACAGTAACATTAGAGGGGCCCCGATAGAGAATAGGATCACACAAAATGTCCCCCCACACAGGGATCAGGTCACACAGAATGATCCTCATGTAGAGACTTGGTCTATAGAATAGGTAAATATGTATAACCATTTAATCTAGGAAACCTGCAGTTGTTCAACTTTAAAATGCTTTATAATCAACTCTCTCTGCCCCTAACCCCACCCTTCATACCCCGAGCTCAGCATCTTGAGACCATGAGGCAAGGTCCAACTACATGTCTCTGTGTTTCCCAAAAAGCAAATGTGTACCTTTACACCTGCAGACATCTGACACACTGGGGAACAAAAGAGCAGCTGAGATGTGGAGAGAATAGCCCACTGTAGTGCCCGTAATGTGCATAACTCCAGACTTCAGGAGGACAACATGTCTTGTCCAGAATGTAGGTGGCAGTACAAAGAATGCAGACCCACCAAGTCCACAGCTTTAAAGAGCCATGGAGTGATGACTGAAGATGTCAGCATGCATTTCTGGTTCTGAACATTCTGGGCTAGTGGAGGAACCAATAGTAACGTGGGTAACAAAAGGACACAAAAATAACACGCCATGGGAAAAGGGAATTTTCTAAATAAATGAGTTATAACAAACTGTAAGGCTTTGTCAGCATGTCAGTAACAAAAAGAAGGTCACCAGACACAATAATGCTTTTGGACCACAGTTCATGCAAATTAAAGGCACAGTCTGCTAATTGTCTCACCCTAAGGAGATCATTTTGCAACTTAACGAGTGCAGTCTCTCTACTATGCCTAGATTTAAATCTGGACTAGAGCAGCTCATAGATTTCAAAGGCAGTGAGATGTGCCTTGAGTTGAATGACCACCACTTTCTCAATAACCTTCCCCAAAAAGGATAGATTAGAAATGGATCTACAGTATAGTTCACCAGACAGTCTGGGTCCAGTGAAAACTTTTTCAGGCGAGAGTTCAAAATATTCTCTTTAAAGGGCTCAGGAAAAAAACCCTCTCGAAAAGGAGCACTGGACTATCTCGGTGAACACTGGACCAATAGACTCCAGACAACCAACAAGAAGGTGAATTGGGACCGGGTCTACATTACAGTATGTTGTCCACAATTTCAAGACTATCTCACTAACCTCTTTCACCTCCACTGGATCAAACTCATGCCAGACCTGAGGGAAGCCCCTGTTCATTTATGGTATGACACCACATGCCTGAGGCACCCCAGGATAGGCACCAGCCCTGATACAGCACACTTTGTCTGCAAAGAACAAGCAAGCTTCTCATGTCTAGTGACTGATAAAACTCTTACTGGCTGAAAAAAAGCAAGATGGAGAAGACTGTCCACCATCCAGAAGAGCTGAGCTAGTTTGTTCTTCACTGCAGCAGTCTCCCTGGACAGGAACTCTGCCTTCTTGTGGGAGATTGTCATTTAATAAGCCTTCTCATCAATGCAGGATGTCCACCAACATCGTTTCAACCTTCGACCTTTAGTCTTCAGCTCCTTGAGCTTCCCTTCAAAACATGGAGATCCCAAGTACATGGACCTAGGTCATACACATATCAGGGCACAGAACTGAGGGCCACAGCAATGGCCCTGTTATATGTCATTGCTGCCTACCCCAGTCCTGTCTCATAAGCAGTCATCACACTCGAAAGGTACAACGCAGTCTGAAATTCCACTGGGGTCAAGCCTCTTAAAGGACTGTAACAGACCATCTCCACAGGGAGAGGATTTTCAAGGGGGTCCCAAACAAGAACCTAACTGTGCAATGCTCCTACCAAATGACCAGATCAATCTCAAGGTTGTCAATCTCGAGTCCCAGAGAGAACATGAGATGCAAGGTTTGTCCATGTGAGTGAGTCACAGATGTAATTACTTGTAACAGGATCAGCAATTCCATAGTCTGGAGGAGGTTCCAACCAAAAGGTGACAGTCCATCATCGACCAAGGTGCTGAAACCACCTAGAAGTAACCATCTGGGTCACTTCAACACCAGGTCGGACATGAAATCTGTGGCTTCCCACAGGAACTCTCCCTCATGGCCCAGAGGTTGGTACATGACAAGGATCCTGCAGCTTGCACCACGGCCCCCCCGGATGGCCAGACATTCATAATACATTGAAGGTCATATTGGGAGTGCATTACCTGCAATTAATTTCCTGTCCAGAATTGGCCTACTTACTCCTTGGAAGAAATACAGTCATTGGATTAAACTATTGATTATATTTTGGCACTCCAGAGGGAAACTATTGACAATGATTTGCTAATTCTACCATAAAATGTATCTGCATCCTAAAAGGGCACTTTGTATTCCTTGGAAGAGATTCCAGCAATGGAGCAGACTGTTGACACTAGTTTGCATATTCAGCCGTGGGGGGAGGCTATTGGAGATAGTTTAACATTCCAACAAACTATTAACAGTGCTTTGGGGGAGCAAAGTGCTGCTGCTGGACCACTTGTTGAAAATAAGCTGGAAAAATACTAATGAGATTAATGAACTGTATCCTGCTAACTGCATTCTGCTTTCATTGTACCGTATGAAGTATAACCTAACACAGATATTTTAGCTACAATGTAGAGTGTATCTTTAAGATAAATGTTTTGAGACCAAGCTACTTTTACTGTATTTAACTTCTCTAAGTGTGCCTTTAAGACTGTATTCTGCCTTATTTGTAATGTAAGACACATTATCTAAGACAGATTTTAGTCAAGCTGTTTTACTGTATTTTGCTTCTCTGTGTGTATCTTTAAGATAGAAGAGTTTTTTAACCAAGTTATTATCAGGGGCACATTGATAAATTTAGTGTATACTCACACAAAAATGTTTCTAATTAGTAAACAAGATCAGGACATAATAGGGGCAGGGGATATTATAGGCTCAGAACATCATGAATTACCAGACTTGTGTTTAGCTACCCCAGTAAAGTTATACCCTAGCATAAATCAATTACCGGCTATGTCTGTTTCTCCTGATTGTCTTGAGAACCAGGAAATGGACTTCGATGTACACAGAGAAAGCTTAAAAAGTCATGCCCTAGAAACAGCTGCAAACCTGGGCAAAACAGGAGAACAGAGAAGTTCAAGCTGCACCTAAAAAAAAAAATAGCCACTATACCTGCCCCTGCGATCCCTCCTTGGGCAGTGCTTAACAGAGAACCTAGTCAAGACCAATGCCTCCAACAATCAGCTGGCATTATCACCCAGCCAGGTCTTTGTAAGACAAGCCAGGTCAATCAAAGAAATCCAGTCTTCCATAGTGCGGGTCTTGTTCTTCATTGACCTAGCACTGCAGAGCACAGCCCAAGTGGGACGAGTTGAGACTGTTAGCCCATATGCCACCTGCCCACTTGAATCAGTGGAACCCCTGGGTATTGAAGCCAGACAGGGGGGAACCCCTCTCAAGTTCCCATTTCATTCCAGAGTGCCTTCAGAATCTTGTCATCCTAATACCAGCCTTCACATTAGCCCTCCTTGTGCCCTTCCAACTGGACCCCCACTTCTTCACAATACCTGCCACTCTGTAATGTCTATATGTATCTGTTGACAGGGGGTGGTTCTTGAAAGGTAGTGATCCAGTAGCTGGGTCGAAAGTAGCTAAGGCTTCGTGGTCTGACATTCCAACACATCTTAGATTGGCTATCTAAAAACTCAACTACTATCAAGTATCACTACAATGTAAAACCTACTCACAAACACAAAACATTAAATAAATATTAACTTATCAACCCACCCCTACCCCCACATGCTTTAAACCCTAGCACAGTCTACCTACAACAATCAACTGATAAAATAATAAAAATCAATCACTCTCACGCTCACACCTAAAACTATGCACTCTTAACAAACCCCCCCATTAATAAAACACAACTGAGGAGAAGCAAAATACAAATTAATAAAATAGAACATGAAAGTCCTCTAGTGCTTTCTCCACCATTTGAACAATCCTGTGCTGCACTCTTCTATCAAGTTTTCTCTTGAGGCCACGTCCAGGGAGGTTGGCTACAGTGCCATGGTCCTTAAACATCCTGATAACATTACGTACGGTGGAAACAGGAACATCAAGGTCTCTGGAGATTGATTTGTAGCCTTAAGATTGTCCATGCTTGGCTACAATCTTCTGTCTGACATCCTCAGACAATTCTCTGGCTGCCTTTCTTTTCTCCATGCTCATTGCGGTACACACAGTGACACAAAACAGGAGAATGAGTCCTTTTCTCTATTCAAACTGGTTGAATGAGTGATTTTTATATTGCAGGCACCTGCAACTCACCACAGGTGAGTTCAATTCCATAGTAAAGGAGAATCACCTGCTTGAAATCTAATTATTTCTAACTACTTCTAAAAGGTGCCAATAATTTTGTCCGGGCCATTTAAGGATTTCTGTGTGGAATAAGCTAAGATTTAGTAAATTTTTCTGCTTTTTGTGTTTTATTCCACTACAAACCAAAGAAATACATATGTGGATTCCAAAATATTTTTTAATTTCAACAATTTTCTGGAAAGAATGGTGCATTATTAGAAAAAACTGCAAGGGCTCCAATATTTTTGGCCACGACTGTATCAAGCTAACCTTTCCTCAACACACTATAAACCCTAGCACAGTCAACCTATGACAATAACTCACTCTCGGACTCACACCTGAAACTATCCACTCATAACCAAATGCAACAGGTTAGGTAGTATTGCCAGACAAGTAAATTCCCAATTGACAAGTTCCCAACACCAGTATACCAACAATCACAATGCCGATGCAAGTGTATAACCGACTTGCTGAAATCCCGATATTTGCTGTGACTTCTTTTGGAGAAGCACTCCTAATCTTCTTATCAAAAAAGGGGGATAAGTCTAATTTACACAGTTGGTAACCCATTAGTATTTTAAATCTTAAGTTTTGTGTAAATGGTTAGCGAGTCTAGCTGGACATCTTATTGAGCTTGTACAAATCTGCTCAATCCCTGGATAGTCTATCTATGAGAACTTGTATACCTTAGGAGAGGTGATGGAACTTGGTTCTCAAAATAAAGTTACTGACTTTGGGCGAGATTCTAGAAGACAGTTGTGACATGTGGAAAGTACACAAATGTGCAACATATGCCACTGCAATTAAGACAAAGGAAATACACCTTATTCCACAAAACAGAGCAGTTGCGACAGTCATAAAACACAATGTTGCAGTTACAACATGCATCATAAAAGGGCACGCAACCTGCAGGAACAGCAGCTGGGGCATAGCAAACATGATGGCAGAGCAGGCAGTGCATACAGAGGATCAGGAAAGGGTGAAAATGTCCGCAAGGGCACATAAAAGGAAAAATAACTTTTCCCATTGGGAAACCAACATCCTCACAGAAAGGGTGCATGCCAAGGCAGTCCTACTGCTCAGCAGGGGTGGTGAGAAGGCAATAAGGGAGAAGAGAAAGGGTGCCTGGGAAAAACTGGCCAGAAGGGTCAACACAGCAGCCACGCAGAGGTGCACAGTCCATGACCTGCAGAATAAATACAGCAATGTGAAGAGGGTAGTGAAGCAAACGCTGGCACACAATCATCTGGCTGCCCAATTGCACCAGGGGTGGACCAGCCAAGACACAGCCCCTGACAGCCACAGAGAAGCTGATGGCCACACTCCTGGATGACTGCAGCATTAGTGGGGACAGCAGCCTGTACACTTACAGGATGCAGCATGCTAGAGGTAGGTGGAGAGGAAACACGGGACTGTGGGCATAGACATGCATGTGTGCATGTGCATGCCCACACAGGAACAACCACAAAATAGCTAAATAACAATTTGCATCCTCCCCACAGGTACCACAGTCCAGGCAGCAACAGACACACAACAGTGACCATAGGAGGGGGACACAGACCACGAGGACAGTGCCAGTGACACCAGCAGCACCACAGCACCCTCTGGCCAGGAGGGCCCCAGTGACTCAGAAGAGGAAACAGCATCGGCCATGGATGTCAGTGTGGGCAGTGCAGAGAACAGGGACAGTGGCACAGCACAAGGCCAGGTGGGGTCCAGGGATGAACATGGGAATACAGAGGTGGACACCCGAGGGAGCACAGATGGTGGCACACCAGACACCACGACTTCCAGTGAATGAATGCATCATGGTGCCACGGAAATTGTGTGCACACCAAGCCTCCATGGGCACAGCACCAACCAGGAAAGCCCCCCACCACTGGAGATCAGAGGGGAACAACCCAATGACAGCAGACAGACAGAGCCACTGGATAATGGCACACCACGATACCTCGGTCAGTGCTGCGAGACAGTGGTACTGAAGCAGGCTGAGATGACAGTGGAACCTGGATTCCTGCAGCACAGCATTGAGGACCATCACACCCGGATGGAGGGGCAGATGTCTGGGATCCTCAGTGCCATACAGGCAGGGACACATGCCAGCACTGCAGACCTGGCAGACATTGCAGTGGCCCTGCATGGCCTAGTGCAGTAGGCGCAGTTGCAGATGGAGGCACACCTGTACTGTATCACTGCCATAGAGTGCAACATAGTGCAGCATCAGCAGCACACAAAGGCCATGACAACCACCCCGCCAGCCATAACACATGCCCTGCTGGCCAGGCAGCAAGAGCCCACAACACAGCCACAGCACATGGCAGCTATGCAGCACACAGCACAGTCAGCATCCAGACCACCCAGGAGCACAATGGCCGTGGCCACCCAGACAATGCCCGCAGATGTAGAGATGGGCAGCATACAGAATGGGCACCATATGCAACAGGAAGGCACAGCCAACCAAGGGGGCCACAGTGCAGGTACACAGCCACACACAGTGGAACAGCCGCAGACCTCCAGTGTACCCATCACAGCCGGCACACCTGCAGACACCACACAGGAAGCCACCACTGGCCTGCACGTGGAGCCCCTGGATACAAACCAGCAGCAACCAGGGACCAGTGCCCCACCCAGGAAGCATTGCAGGAAGCCAAGGGGCATGACACAAGGTGCCCCTGGTGCAGGGGCATGACAAGGTGTGGCACAGGAGATACTCAAAGAGGGACCCAGGTGTAGAGGAAGGGTATACCGGGCACAGACGATGCCTGTGGCAATGCACACCAGTGCCAACATATGGAGCTGGACATCTGATATGGGTACCGGAAGTGGCACATGAATGAGATGGGGATGATGCACAACAGCGTGCCACACTGCTGGCCCTGATGGACCATGGGGAGTGTGTAGGGTTGCACACCATTGAACATGAACACCATACTGTGACAACATACATGGACTGCACACAGGGACACTGGCACAGCACCATATGTGGGTGTGGGCACATTGTGATGGGGACTGGGAAATGCCCATGCATGGGATGTGCTAGACACTGATGGGGTGGTATGCATGTATATATGATGAAATGCACAGTGCATTAGTAAAGCATTGGTATTAAAAGTGTGTGTGTGTATGTGAACATCTGATGGATGTCAGACAGGACATATAATGGTGGGGGTCACTGCCAGTGAGCATGCCTGACATTGGTGAACATCTGCCCGTACCAGTGTGTGTTGGCATGTGCACCGCTGACATGCAGGAATATGCAGGGGACACACGGCTGCACATGGTAATGTTCACTTTCCTGCACACACATGCCCTGCACTCCACAGCAACACCACAGCGAAGCCTGTGCCAGACCTGACACACACACATGACACACAGTACAGGATGCTGCACAGTGGCCTGTGGTCTCCTCTCTGCAGTGGCCTCTTCTTGATGCTGTACATAAAAACTTGCCCACCCCAGGTGCAGTGCTGCACGCCGACTCCACACTGCAATTTGCATCCTGCAATACCTGCCTGCAAGCATGGCAGTCACATGCCTGGGCCTCAACACCATTGGGCATGCACACCATATCTGATGGGTGGCAGGCACTACACATGTGTCCCTCTCACGTAGCACACAGTGTTCCCACCCTCTATGCAGCTGCTGCCAACAGACACTACACACTGGTCCAGGCCACTGATGTATAATCACAGTGGTACCACGATAGGTACGCAGCACTGGGAGGCACACCTCTATGAATGGCATGTGGGGTGAACCCCACTACTCTGTGCCAGTGGTGTCACCTGCTGGTCAATGGACACAGACAGGTGGGGATATGCCTTGCAGGCCAATGTGCGGTGGTGTACCACACATGTGTGAACATGGCAGGGGTACAGGCACACTGCAGTGCATCCCCAGCTGTGCACCATGGCATGCTGCACTGTACAAGTGTGGTGCGCCAATGGCTGTGTAGAAACCAGCTGACACAGGTGCCATACCTGGGGGTGTGGCATGACATAGACCACCATGACTCCCTGAAGGCATATGGACACATGTGGAAAATGTCAGGGACACATGTAGGGTAGGTGGTATGCACCGGCAAGAATTACACAACACAAGTGAAGCAGCATGTATGTGGAAATGGTTTATTACCAAACAACAACAATAACATGTACAAACATGTACCAACCCCCCCTCCCATAGAACAGCAATGTACAGGAACACAGCGGGTACTACAAACAGTCATGGTGCCCTACATGCCAAACACTATCCGGTATACTTGCCTCCCAGGCCATAACGCAGCATACACTGTGGTGCGCATTTACCGTCACCCTAAGCAACAGGTCCACAGCACTGCCCATCCCACATGTGCACTGCATTCTACGACAGCCATTACTTCTCACATAGTTCGGTGAGGAGGGTGCCAAGTGAACCATGTAGCTGTGAAACATCAGCCATTATGACCCCAACTAGGTCTGCCAGTCTCCTGTCCCTGTCCATGGTGATTTGTTCCTGTGGTCTCAGTGCCACAACCTGAATAGCTGCCTATTGGCCACGCCATCATCTTCACTGCTGTGCGGACTGCCCATGGCACTTGGTCCTCCCTCAGGCATCTCTGCAGTGCACACTCCTGCACCATTACCCTGCTCCCATGCATCAGTTGCCAGGCATGGCTCCTGTTGTGCGGCAGCATCCTGCAGACTGGTGCCAGTGCTGTCCCCTGTGATGTCCACAACACCAGCCATGGTAGCCTCACCATTGTCTAAGCTACATGTCCTGTTCTGCCTGTGCTGTGTCCACTGCCACCACAGGCAACACTGCCTCTGCTGAGTTGTCCACTGTCTGATGACCATCATCCCCATCTGACTCCGATGTTTTGGGTGGCAGTGGCCATGCTCTCCTCCTCCTCTGAATCTGCCTTATTCATGCCCTGTAGGCAATGGTGTCCTGCTGCTTCTGCTCCTCCATGGCCTGTAGTAGGACCCTGTAGCGTTCTGGGATCACTGGTCACCCACCTGTGACAGGGGAACAGGATATGTATTAGACTAACATGGCAGGGGTCACTTTGTGTTGTTACATGTGCTGGCACTATGTCCCTGTGGCATGCTGCATACAGGTCCACCTGTGCATGTGGTTGATATCTACCTTGGTGGCGGTGGTGTCTGTGCTGACCTCCTGCTGGCCCATGGCTTGTAGCACTCAAACCTGCAGTGTGAGAGGGGAACACAGGTCAGTCTGACTATCACACCCACGCACGTGACAGTGCAACATTGCTGGGTGCCATTGTATGGTTAGGGGGCACTACTCACCTCCCCTGGGTGTACCACCACCTCTCATCTCAGTATCTCTCCTGGCAGCCATGTCCATGAGACACACCAAGATG
Source organism: Neoceratodus forsteri (assembly GCA_016271365.2). Classification (NCBI taxonomy): domain Eukaryota; kingdom Metazoa; phylum Chordata; order Ceratodontiformes; family Ceratodontidae; genus Neoceratodus; species Neoceratodus forsteri. Next base: position 213,336,552 of record CM028135.1, on the reverse strand, counting down.
GGTCTGTCCCTCCTATGCAGATCCTGCCAGTGGTGCTTCAGCTGCCTGATGGTCCTCCTCACATCTGTCAACCCCTGCAGACACCTGCTGATGGCCACTCACACCCTGTCCCTCTCCCTAGATGTGTGGGCCATGCACCCCAGTGGTAGCAGTGTGGTGTGCCACTGCTGCACCAGTCTGATGAGCTGAACAGTCTCAGCTGCACTGTAATTGCGTGCCCTTCCACTTAATGTGGTCATTATTCGGTCCCTTACAGGCTTGCAGGTGTATTGTAGGTTGTCAGTGGCCAGTGACTGCTGTGTGCAGGCTCCCCTGTACCTCTGCAGGCCTCTGGTGTCAATATCATTTGACTGCATATGGCTTCCACATGTGCTGGATGCGCTACACATGTAGGCCTCAACCGCATATTGCACAGGCCACATAACGCAATTATGGCATGAGTTGAATGGTGCGTTTTCATTATTCCGCAGTTTTATGCACATTAGTAATGGCACTGCGTGCCCATTTGTGAAGCACCTGCATAGTGCTTTGCAATGCTTGTCATTGGGATTCACTCACCTGCGTCATTCCTCACAGGCATATGCACTCTTGAATGTGTGACATCTTGGCAGGTCTCTAGCAGTCTGTGCATGTCCCATCTTCAGTCCTGTCAGGTCATCTGTGCTCTGCACCCCTGTCACATGTCTGCAATGGTCTGCCGTGTCATGGCACATGCACTGCACAGGGTGGTCAGGCTGTATGAGCAGGTTGTGCACTGCATCAGTGCCCATATGTCCTGGTTGTGTGTTCTGTCCACCTGCCACTGGGTACAGGGCTGGGGCACTGGTAGCAGTGTACAGTGTCACCTACACATGTCCCCAACACTGGGCACAATCTCCATGTAATGTTCCTCCCATGCTGTGTCGCCTCCTTAGTGCTGCCAGTGCACTTTCCATGGTGTTACTGGCCCTGTGCAAAGTGACGCTCAATCAAGGTCCATCTGGCATGTTGTCTTGCACAGCACAGTGCAGCCTGTGCTTGCAGCTGTCTCACGGGCCTGTCCTGCTGTTGTCCATCCATGTCATCATACTCATCCTCCATATCTGTCAGGGGCACATTGTTCCTCAGTGCAAAGTTGTGCAGGATGCAGCATGTGACGAATATCCTGCAGACCATCTCTGGACTGTACTGGAGTGCTCCACCAGAGTGGTCCAGGCACCTGAACTATGCCATCAGGATGCCAAACGTGCATTCTTTCTTGGCCCTTGTCGCTGTGCATGCATCACTGTAGCTTTGATCTGCAGCCATCTGTGGGTGGTAGAGAGGTGTCATGACCCATGTTAGCTGTGGATATCCACTGTCACCTGTTTGCAGTATGGATACATTGTTAGTGCTGTGTTGTGGGTGCCCACCATGCCTGAGTAGTGTGTGGACACATGTGCCAGGTATACCTACCAATGAGCCAACCTCCTCTGATGTGTCCTGCCTCCCATACCTTGTGCAGACTACAGTTCCTCAATATGTATGAGTCATGGCAGTAACCAGGGTACTGTGCCACGACATTCAGGATACAGCACTGTGCATCACACACGACCTGCATATTCATTGTGTGTATCCTCTTCCTGTTCCTGTACACATCAGCCTGCCCTGGTGATGCCCTGATGGGTACATGTGTGTAGTCTACTGCACCTAACACATTCAGGAACAGTGTCATGTCATAGAATGACTGTTTGATGGACTGTTCCTGATGCTCGTTCCGTGGGAAATGGATGTGTGTGTCCACACGCTGCACCATCGCATCTACGAACTGCCTGAGGTATTGTGACATGGCAGGCTGTGAGATGCCCACTGTGTCACCTGTGGGGCTCTGGAAGGTCTCTGTGGCTAGGTAGCAGAGTGCTGTGGTCACCATTACCTCCACAGCGACTGGGTGCCCCTATGGGTGGTGTTCTGGAGCTGTTCTCTGTCGTCTTCACAGAGCTCAGTTATAATTGCACTGGGCAGGTGGTATCATACAATACATTGCTCTTCCTTGTGGTCCAGGTAAGACTTTCTGGGCCTGTATACCCATGGTGCCATGTGCCTGGCTCTTCCTGGATGCTGTTGTGGCTACCCGTGTCTCTGGTTCCTGCTCTCACGCACCCTGAACCACAGGTGCTGCCTCTCTGCTGCCAGCAGTATGCCCAGTATGGCTATTGGGACTGCCATTACTCTCCTGCTCACTAGTCTTCTCTGCTTGCTGCACAGTAATGTGTTGCCCCACCTGCTCACACCTGGTGTAACTTCCACCACTTGCTCTTGGCATATGTTGTTGGGCCCCGCCTTCTAGAATACCATTCCTGCTCTGTCACCTGCTTTGTTTGGCGCATGTCACACTACACATCTGTGTATCTGGGGTTCTGTTGCAAGTGCGATGTATGGGGATTTTGGCGCAAGGTGTTGCGCCATGTCGTATGTCACTGTTGTGGAATACCGCATGTTGCAATTACTGGCATATCTTGCGACATTACTTTTGGAGCAAGTGGTATTATGCCTAGTGTAGCCCTTTTAGAATCCGAGCCTTTGTGTTGTCTTTAGATCAAATGAAAGTATTTAACAAGAATGCCCATTCTTTCCTTTTGTTCTGTTCAATCAGCATATTGTATACCTGAAAGGTATATTCTTTGGATAAAAACGAATTATGGTAACGTTATTGTGGACACCTCTGCTCGATGGTATCTCCGGATCATCCTTCACTGTTACTTTTTCTATCCTCTACTGTATGCTTTTTCCATAAATCCACTTCTAAAAAAATGTGCTAGTCAACGATAGAACCGGGGGATCGCACTTCCTGTAAGCGGTAGACTTCTAAAAGTAGTTGTTTATGCTGATGCTCAAGCAAGCAAGCAAAATAAAAAAAATGACTTTGCAGGGGATCATCAGTAACGGATGACGTAAACATTGTTGTAGTGTTGCTGTGTTGAACAGTGAGTGAACTCCATGGCTGATGCTGTTGTGTACCTGACAGTGTCATTACAGATAGCTTGCTCCTGTAAAAGCTGGGCACATGAAGATCGGATAGTTTTATGTCAGGTTTTTGACTATGTTGGGATTTCAGTGTCGGGTGTTTTGTTGTCAGGCAAAATCATGGGCAGTCATATGGACCCCAACACAAACCCCCTCCGACCCATAAATAAACAGTACCGCTACAGATAGAAAGATTAACATTTTTATTACTGTAATAAGGATCTGACAATAAATACTGTTGTAACCAATGTTTAATAGTATTGCTGGACAGCTGAGGTTGGCAGACAGTTCAAAGCTGAACAACCGCTGAGGAGTGCCTGGTGTTGTTAAACAAATCACATATCAAAGACAGTCATCCAGAGCATAGGCAGTTACAGCCATGGCAAGAGCTCCAGCACCAAGGAACTGGCTCAGCTTAAAACAGCAGCAGCAGTAACAGCTACATAGGCAAATTCAATGCATAAATAAGGTACAGGAGGGTAGCATCTTTCAGAAAAAGAGATGTTCTAGAACAAGGGGACATGACACGAGGCTGGAAGGGGGTAGACTAAGGGGTAACATGAGGAAGTATTTCTTCATGGAAAGGGTGATAGACACTTGGAACAGACTCCCAGTACAGGTGGTGGGGCTAACTTGGTAGAGAAATTCAAAAATGCATGGGATAGGCATAAAGGAACCCTAGAAACAAGGAAAGAGAATAAAGCTGGAGCTCAAGTAGGGTCTGTGTTTTTTGTAGCAGGTATGGAAAATGGGTAGACTGGGTGGGCCTAGAGGTCTTTATCTGCCATCAATTTCTGTGTTTCTAATGTAATATGATATGCAGGCTTACCTCTTCAGAGCAGACTTAAATCAGTTTGAACTCTGCCAACAATCTTCCAGAATCGGTGAATAACTATCAAAATTACATTTTAAACCAGTGGAGTGTGACAGACTGTGGCACATTCTAGTGCTGTCAGCTACTGGTCAAAACTGCAATATTTTGAGCTGCTTTCCTAGGAAGCAAGGAAACTGTGGCTCCCAGAATAGAAGTCCAAAACCAAAAAACTGACAGCATGCAGGACTATAAACCAAAAGTGAAGACCAATCCAGCTGGATTAACTCCACGTCTTAGTGAATAACTGTGTTGGGCTGAAATAAACTGCAGTCTGTAGTAAACCATATTGAAAAAATACAGGATAACAAAATAAAATTGCAGCTAAACTGGGTAAAAGCACGACATGACATGACATGACATAACATAACATATTAAACTAAAAGCAAAATAGCTAACTCCTCATACTAACTCACTAGACAGTCCTTGACTACACTTGTGACCCACCTAACTATAGTGCTAGCTAATTAAGTTGTTTCAAAAATCTTCTAAAAATGTCTCTAGTTTCTTTATGAAAAGTTCATACAAATTCAACAGGCCTCCCAAGCCACTAGGTGAGACAGAAAAGGAAGTGCAAAAAAAGAAGTAAACCACTTTGGTTCTCAAATACAGTAACATAAAAGGTCAGACCCAAAAGGCTGGCCTTCAGGAAATATAAGGGAACACAGAGGGCTAAAGATAGGGAGGCATACCAAACTGCCCTAAGGGAAGCAGGGAAGGCAGTAAGGCAGGCAAAGTCCCAAACTGAGGAAACACTAGCACGAACAGTAAAAGAAGGTGACAAGACTTTCTATAGATACATTAGTGAAAGGAGAAAGTTCAGAGGGGGTATTGCTAAGCTCAAAGGAGAAAAGGGTAATGTGAGGAGGAGGACCCTGTAAAAGCATTTATCCTAAATAGATGCTTTTGCGCAGTATTTACTGAAGAGAAGGTAGGGCAGGGTCCACAGCTCAGCACTATGGACACAGGGGGGAGGGAGGTGAGCACTACTCCCTTCACAAAAGAAAGGGTCCTACAAGAGCTCACTAAGCTCAGGGTGGTAAAAGGCAATGGGACCTAATGGCATACATCCCAGGGTACTTAAGGAGCTAAGGGTGAAACTAGCAGAGCCATTATCAGAACTGTTTAGTGAGTCTTTGAGCACAGGATAGGTCCCAGAAGACTGGAGAAGGGCTCATGTGATCCCGCTTTACCAGAGTGGTAGCAGGGAGGAGACAGAGAACTACAGACCAGTTAGTCTTACCTCAGTAGTGGGCAAGATTATGGAGGCACTCCTTAAGGAAAGGATAGTGCAACACCTGGAATCCATAGGGACACAGGATCCAAGACAGCATGGGTTTACAAAAGGAAGGTCCTGTCAAACTAATCTCATAGATTTCTTTGACTGGGTAACCAGAGTGCTGGACCAAGGGGGAGCAGTTGATGTCGCCTACCTTGACTTCAGCAAAGCTTTTGACACTGTTCCACATAGAAGATTGATAAATAAGCTGAGTAGGCTCGGGTGGGTCAGAATTTGGTCAACTGGGTGGCAAACTGGTTGACGGGCAGAAAACAGAGAGTGGTGGTAAATGGTATACAGTCAGAAGAGATGCAAGTCACAAGTGGGGTACCTCAGGGATCAGTCCTGGGGCCAGTCCTCTTCAATATCTTCATTAATGACATTGTAGATGGACTTGAGGGTAAGGCTTGTCTGTTTGCAGATGGCACCAAGATCTGCAACAGAGTAGATGATCCAGATGGGGTGAGCAGAATGAAAAGAGAGCTGGATAAACTAGCAGAATGGTCAGAAGAGTGGTAACTGGGATTTAATGCAAAGAAGTGCAAGATCATGCTCATAGGGAAGAGAACCCCTAAAGCCACCTATAGTCCGGGAGGGGAGTTGCTGGTAGTCACAAAGGAAGAAAGAAACTTGGGCATCATCATCACCGATGACCTGAAATCATCCAAGCAAACCTCTAAAACAGTAGGTAAGGCTAGGGGGATGTTAGGGTGTATTAGTAGGGGTATCACGATTCGTAAGAGGGAGGTAATAATCCCTCTCTACAAGACACTGGTTAGGCCTCATCTGAAGTACTGTATGCAGTACTGAAGGCCACACCTTCACAAGGACATTAATCAAATTGAGGCAGTCCAGAGAAGGGCAATCAAAATGGTGCAGGGACTGCATCAGAAGACATATGAGGACAGATTAATGGAGCTCAATATGTATACCCTTGAGCAAAGGATGGAGAGAGGTGATATGATTGAGACATTCAAACACCTTAAGGGCATTAACAAGGTGAAACAGTCTAACATGTTTAAATATAAGAAAAATAGCAGGACAAGAGGACACAGCATGAGATTAGAGGGAGGCCGATTAAGGGGGAATGTGAGGAAATTCTTTTTCACAAAAAGGGCGGTGGATGCATGGAATGACCTACCTCAGGAAGTGGTGACTATGAATACAGTGCAGGGCTTCAAATAGGCATGGGATAGGCATAAGGGAGCAATACAGATGAGTATGAATAGATAGGCCACTGACAGAGCAAAGGCCGATGGCACATTTATAAGGTAGAAAAAGAAATGGGCAGACTGGATAGGCCTTGTGGTCTTTATTTGCCGTCAATGTCTATGTTTCTATGATTCTCAGACAAACACCTTCAGTGGAGCACCTCCGTGCTGCCCAGCCTGTCAGCCATGTTGCTCCTCCTCTCCCTTGAGTCAGAGGATGTCATATCTAGATCAACAACAAAAGTACTCGTGGCCTTCACTGGATTAAATAGAAACTTGGCTGCAGTCTTTGCATTACTGCTCAACTACAAAAATAGCCTCCACTAGATAAAAAGGAAGCTGTGGCTTATTTCTTTGTATTCCAGCTCAGCTACATTAGTGATATGAGAAGTCTGCACTGGATAGCACAGAAGCTGAGGCTTCATTCCTTGCAATCCTGCAAAACAACGTCAGTACTACAAGCAGCCAGTACTGGATAACACAGAAGCTTTGGCTCCATTTTTTGTATTCCTGCTCAAATACATAGGTGTTACCATTGGCCTGTATGGAGTAAGAAATGGGTTGCCAGTTTGATCGGCAACCTTCATTGTCAGGGGTCACCAGACCTGGAATGTAGTCAGACAGGGAATAGAGGAGGAGGAGGAGGGATTTGAGGGCTAGGGGGGATTCTGGGAAGAAGGTCAGCACAAAAATTGGTGGGACACAAAAGAAAGATGGTGAGTGGACAAGGCTAAAGCCCACAAAAAGGAAAGGGTTTAAGAAGGGGGGGCAAGATTAGACTGCCTGTTCTTTTTTGCTAGTAGAGTTCTGAGTTGGAGTTGGCAGAAAAGTGAGGATACACTCACTAGCATATTGGCTGGCAACAGGTTTGCAGAGAATGCACTATGTTTACCCTCAGACAGGGGTGTTCACTCTTTTGCAGAGATGCTCAGGAGGATCATTTTGAGATGATATTATCAGTATGCCTCTTTCTGAACTAGATATGTCCTGTTACTGGTTTTGTTGTACATACAACATCAGCTAAAATCCCTGTTTAATGTTAGCCAACATGTATTATTATTTATGTAATTTTATGTAGTCTGAGGGGACATTTGCTATGATATGGGTGTAAATGGCTTCAAATTATTTTGCATTATAATTCTCATTGTTTTTGTATTATGAAGTCTTCAATAAAATGTTTTTATAAAAAAAAATAAAAAGACTGGGGTATCCATACTAAGGTTGACAGATCAATCATCTCCCTCTCCATTGTGGGAGCAATATAGTATGAAGAAATATAGTGGGGAATTGCTTTACTATGCAGACAACTCTGGAATGAATAAAGGGTTATAAAAATGTGAATAATGACTGTCTTGAGTATTTATTTTGAGTTAGTAGGATGAGCCATCCTACTAACTCAAAATAAATACTCAAGACAGTCAGCCAAGAAGGCAGAAGAAAAACCCTAAGGAAGACGTGGTGCAGAAAGGAATGGCAATGATGAGGGAAGTACAAGGGATGTTAAAGGCGGCCAAGGAAAAGGAGGAGCTTCCAAAAAAAAAGGGAAGCAGAAGGCGACAGGAACAGAGGGAGGAGGACTGAAGAAGGTGCCAGAAAAAGTGGGCAAGAGAGGTGAAGAGAACAAGAGTGAGAAATACACTGTTGATCTCACACTGCAGGGAAGTTTGAACAAATATGTAGAAGAAATTATGGGGGCAACATGGGAGCAAGGTTTAGGAGAGCTGCAGAGAGTGTTACATGAGTTAAAGGAGAAAGGAAGGAAGCGAGGGGATGGCTATCAGAGGGTTGGGGATGCCACTAGACACCAGGGAAAGTTTTGTTCACTTTACCAGGAACTGCACAGTACCGATCACTCACTGATCTGAGGAATAATTATATGAATTGCAGATTAATTATTAGTTCTGAAGTTTAAGGGTGTTATTCCACAGTTCAGTGAGAAAGTGTTGTGAAACTGTGAAAATTTGCCAAACAGATTCAAAACATTTCTGCTTTCACCAAAGACATGTTCAGAAAATTCTCCTAAAGTTGTGAAATTTTACAGAAGTTTCGCTAAAGCAGAATTTTCAACTTTTGCCCAGCTCTATGACTGTCCGAAACTACCTAAGCTGATATTGCAGAGGCTCTTTCCTATCAAGATGACTTTTTGTTCAGGATTAACTGTTGGAAAGAAGCTCAATTCATTTCTTTTCCTCTCTTTCTTTTCCTTCTCAGTTTGTTTTTTTCAATCGTTTTTTGATCATTCAGGAATTGAGGTTTGAAGCTGCAACAAATCATAGGTTGTCAAGCCAGAAAACTGTTTTCAGCAAAAAGAGAGATCAGCATTCTTATAGTGTGCTGCTTCCATGCTTTGTCCACTGTGGCCATTTTGGATGTGTCCAAAATATTTGTTAGGGCAATGGCTGTCAGAAGTAAGGCACTGGAGGATAGCACTACAGGCTGAGGTGTTCTTCCTAAAAAATGAAAACACTTTGCTGTGGGGGGGGGGAGAATGCATCTGAGTCATCTCCAGATGACAGTGAAGGAGGGCCTAGCATGTCATGCTGGGCTTCCAGATCACTCATAATGGGGGCCTCCCTGATGATTAACAAGTAGTCTGTGATCAAGTGTTTTGCTATGGAATGGAATGAAATGAAATAGCCCAAATCAATGTTGGATGGCTATCAAACTATGGTTGAGGGGAGACAAAAGGTCGGTATGCCTCACCTGGCAAGGTGGGTAGTGACTCCTCCCTTCACCCGGCAACTTGCCAGGTGACTCATGGCTCCTTCTTCCATACTGGGAGGTGTGGAGTGGAGAAAACTGGGACCTCTGTCTGGATCCAAACCAGAATGTCCCACTTACTCTCTTTGATCTTACTCTCTTTGGGGCTCTTTGATCAGACTCCTTGTTGTACACAAAGCAGGCATCTGTACTGCTCCTAAGCCTTCACTACATGTATGGCTATGGCCATTTAACCCATACAATGGCGTGGTTATTGTGTCTGAGGAAAACAGGAATGGGTTCTTACTGAGATAATGCTTCTTCCAGGAGATCCTGAACAGGATGTGACATTGGCTGTTGGAATCCTCCCATCTCAGATTCCTGGCCAAATGGTCAGATGCTTCAGCTGACCTCAGCTGGGGGAGGAAGAGAGAGGGACCTTGCTGTGGCTGGTCAGGGGTGGGAAGGAAAGGGACTAAAGATTCATTGGTAGGGGAACCGTTCAGGGAAAGGGACAAGGGTGGGGTGGTAAGGAAGAAGAGGGCTAGACAGGGAGTAGAAATGGAAACTAGAACAGAGGAGGGTAGTGGTAGTGAAAGTGGCCTATCTGGACTTCAGCAAGGCTTGTGGCACTGTGCCATACAGGAGGCTAAAAAATAAACTGAGTAGCCAGGGAGGGATCAAATATGACGAACTGGGTTACAAACTACTACAGCTGTGTGGAATTAAGCATTCTGCTGACAGAATGCCTGTTGAATGATCATTCCGATTCCTCAAAATTCTGCAGAATTTGCATGACAATTCTGAGGAATTTTGCCAAATTTTAAATTTCAGTTACTTTGTTATAGTTTTAAAGCATGTATCCAAATGATACTAAATCTGGTAGGCATACAGGTACTTATGTCTTGCATAAGTGTACTAAATATCATAGTCCTTGTTTGAAAGGGAGTTGAGTTATGGTGGCCAAAGATTTGATCAAACTTTAATTTTCAGTTTGTTTTTTCATCTCACTGTAAAATCACTTATCCAAATTTCACTACAGTCTCAGGTTTTAGAGAAATGTACAACATAGTTATGTGCACCACGTTTTAAGTCTCAAGATTTAAAGGGGGCTGTGCTCCAAGGCAGCCAAACATTTTACCAAAATCTTGATTTAAGTTTAGTATCATTTTGACAGCATTCATCACAGTGTTATAAAGTCAAAGAGTATACCGACTATTCCTACATTTATATATGTACCTAGTTTCATATTTCTAGATCCAAAGATGCCTGAGTTAGATGCAGATGCACATTTTCATAAAATTTCCCACAAAAATGAAATGACAGACTTTGTGCACCTGACATTTTGAGCCAATGAGTCCTAGGGCCAGATATTCAAACCTTTGTGCCCAGCACAAAGCCGTAGCACTGGAATAGCGCTGGCTTTGTGTGAGGCTGCAATATTCAAAAGCCTTATTATAGCTGGTGCTGTGTGGTAGTGCCGACGCTAATAGGTAATGGTATGCAGGGGTGTGGATAGTTGAGCGCCTATGAATGCCAGCAGTGTGGCATATTCAAAGGTATAGCATCATCGGGACAATCAAGCAACTGAAGCAACAAGCAGCTCACCTGAGTAGCTGAGGAAGCCAAATCTCCAGCCTGATAACTTTCGAGGTAAAGAGAGCCTCTTCTCTTCATCTGGACGCCTGCAGAGGGGTGCTACCTGATGAACACTTATATTTTATGAACTTTGTTCCCTGTTCACCACTGGGTGGGCTTGTTATTTGCTTCTCTTTGTGCTACTATTGCTGAAGTGTAAAGCTAGGGACTCACTGGTTTTTCTAGAGTTGTCTTGCTGATTACATCTTAAAGCCAGATATACCAAGCAGCTAATATAGATCAGACTTGTTTAATATGGTGGTATTTGGAGCTAATTGCTGATTACATCTTAAAGCCAGATATACCAAGCAGCTAATATAGATCAGACTTGTTTAATATGGTGGTATTGAGCTAATTGTGCTTGTAACTGAAGGCATTAGGTTAGCTGGGTCCTAGTGTGACCTCATTTTGGAATAGCCCTGTTTGCTTAGAGTGGAGCTCCTTTGTGTAAGTCACAACATATTCTCCCACTGCATAGTAATGAGAGGCTTTGTTTTCTCCACTACATAGGCAGCCCCCAAGCTAGGCACTTGGGACAAACAAGCAACTGAAGCAACAAGCAGCTCACCTGAGTAGCTGAGGAAGCCAAATCTCCAGCCTGTTAACTTTCGAGGTAAAAGAGCCTCTTCTCTTCATCTGGATGCCTGCAGAGGGGTGCTAGCCTGACGGCGCCTTGCACCGTCTGCCCCGCCCGCCCCAACCACCCTCCCACCCAGGGGCAGCTGTCACTTAAGGATCCACCTAGTGACATCACGCCTGTTGCCCAGAACCTATCTCCCCACTTTCCCATTTGCAGGTTATACCTGTTGGCCACTAGAGGGACCTATGCTCCCTCACTACTTCCTACTCCTACCTGTACAGCACTACTTCCCTGGGATCTTGCTCACCACAATGTATTGGCCCTGCCTCACGCCTGCCTGTGCCTATCTCCACTAGCAGTGCACTTACCCACTACCCATCTGCTAGTCCACACAGTGCCCTGGCACCCTCACTCCCTTGCTCCTGAACCTCCTCTCCTGCCCCTTGGGACCTCTGTGTGTCCTGTCCTCCCTTCCTCCCCAGCTTTCTCTTCACCTCAGGCACATCTGGGTGTCTTCTATTCTTGCTTTCCCTCCTGTACCTCCCTGCCCACCCCTGCTCCCTTAGCCTCCCTCCCCACCTCATGTCAATCGTAGGAAAACCTCTCACATCTCCCAGCCAGGGTGTTAGTCATGCTACTACTCCTGTTGGGGAACATTCATCAAACCCTGGCCTGGTTCCCAGGAGCCCCAACTCGCACCACAGGCCTATGCATGGTCTCCATGAATATCTGTAGCCTCCTAAAAAGTTTGACTCACTACAATGCCTGGTCACATCAATTAACCCTGATGTCATCACCCTGGTTGAGACTTGGCTGTCGAAATCCTCCCTGACTCCCTAGTCTCCCTTCCTGGTTTCACCCTTTTCCGGTCCGACCCGTGTTGGGAGGCAGGCGGCGGCTGCGCTATTTATGTCAAGGAATCTCTCCCTCTACTAGCCCTGCCCGCCTCCCATCCTTGACCTCAGGGCCCAGGCGCCACGCTGAAACTAACCCCTGACCCTTTAAAGGGACCCTTTATCTGACTACTGCATACGTGCCCCTAGGGACCAAATGCAGGCCATTGCCTCTCTTACAGAATACCTTACCTCTCTACCTCCTTCCGCTGATAAAATTCTGGTGGGTGACTTAAATGTCAACTGGCTCAGCCCTCCTCCTCCTCTACCTGAGACTCCTTTTCTGCAATAGACCTAACGCAACTAGTTACCCACACTACCAGGACTAACCCCAAGAGAGACTCCAGTACCCTGCTTGATGTGGTACTCACCAACCGCCCTAATCGGATCCCCAATGTACAAGTCCTCCCAGACTCTCTCAGCAATCACTCCCCCATTCTATTCAACTGGTCATCCTCAGTTCCCAAACCCATAGCACAGTCCACATGCCGGCAGCGTCTAATACCTGGTGGACTGATAAAACTTAAGGAACTTCTGTCCCAAATTGACTGGTCTCCTATACAGGCAACTCCTGACATCGACACAGCTCTCTCCTTCTTCACCCAAACTTTTAATAATGCCTGTGATATCTTTGCCCCAGTGTTGACCCGCCGTTCTAAAAGGAAGAATGCCCCCTGGGTTACCCTAGCTTTGATCCACCAGCTCAAACATGGGGACAACCTATGGCACCGTGCCATTGAGACTGGCTGGCCCAATGACAGGAGGTTATATGCCGCCTCAAACAAGTGCACTGGCCATCAGAAAGGCCAAGTCTGAGCACCATCGGTCCTCACTCACTGCCTCATGGGAATCCCAGAACCTTCTGGGATAACATTAAACAGTTAAATGGGAGTGCACACTCCCCACCCACCCAGATCAACATTAATGATGTGATCTCCTCAGACCCAGCCCTCATAGCCAACCACCTCAACACCTCATTCACTGACCTTAGCCCTATCCTCCTCACAAATTTTTTGACCCTCCTCCCCAGCACCTGCCGTAAATCTTTTCTCTCTTATTTTCTCCTCTGCCGTGTTTCTGCCCAAGAACTTAGGCCGTACCTTGTCACTGCCCTCAAGAGTAATAGTACAGGCAGTGACAACCTGGATCCGTGTATCCTACGGCTGGTCTTAGACACAGTACTTACCCCGATCACATGCCTCATCAACCACTCTCTTTGCCTGGGGAAGGTTCCAGCTGCCTGGAAAGTCGCCACTGTCACCCCTATCTTTAAAGGTGGTGATAGGACTGTGGCTGGAAACTATCGACCGATCTCCATTCTCTCTCCTCTCTCCAAGGCCTTGGAAAAAGTGGTGGCCTCTCAAATCTCTGACTACCTCTCCACCTACAATGTCCTTTGTCCTGAGCAGCATGGCTTCCGAGCGGGCCACTGTACCAACACAGCCCTCCTAGAGATCTCCAACTTTCTCCACTCCTCCTTAGACACTGGTTCTCCAGCTGGTGCTGTCTTCATTGACCTCTCGAAAGTTTTCAACACTGTCTCCCACCCCCTCCTTCTTGATGCCCTTAGTCTCTCTGGTTTTGCTGCTGAGCCTATCTCCTGGTGCACCAGTTATCTGTCTGACCACTCACAGCGTGTAAAAATTAATGGGACCTACTCAGACATCTGTCCCATCTTTTCTGGGGTTCCCCAGGGCTCCATTCTGGGCCCCTTACTATTCTCCCTTTACCCTAACACCCTTCCACGCTCTGCTCGGGAACATTCTATTGTACGCTGATGATGCAGTCATCTTTGCCTCAAGTCGTAACCCTATTGCCCTCCAGGACTCGCGCAGAAGTCCTTCACTGAAGCCGAGGACTGGTTCAAGGAACATAGATTGGTGATAAATCTTAAAAAACAAAACCATGTTCTTCACTCATCCCCAAAACAAGTCCTGCAACTTCAAACCCTCATTCACTCTGGGTCCTCTTTCCTACTCGAACAAGTTTGCTCCTATAAATACCTAGGGATCAATTTGACCCCTCCTCTCCTTCCATGGACACATCACTGCCCTAGCCACTGCCACTAATATCTGATTGGGCATCTTACATCGGTATAAACACTGCCTCCCGAGGCTCTTCGACCGCAGTCACCTCCTCTATCCTGTCCCTAGTGGACTATGGACTGCGTGTATGGTGCTGTGATCAGACTGCACCCATAAAATCTGCACTACTCCGGACAAGGCCTGCAGGTTAATTACTGAAGCACCTAGGATGACACACACCTGTCTACTGTATGCTAAAGCGCTGGTACTTGATCTCGACGAGCCGCCCAACATCTGACCTGTACCCTTACAAAAGACCTCCTTGGGCTATCCCCACCAGGATTGACCACCACCATACGCCGCTCTGTCCCACTAGTTCATACTTGGACCTCTGGGAAAACCTCTCTTGTTGTCCCTAGAGCTAGGACCTCTCATGGCCAAAGAGCCTTCAGCTTTAGGGCCCCCTCCTGGTTCAACACACTGCCCCCCTCCATCTCCGAAGCTCCAACTATATCGTGCTTCAAAACTTCCTTACGTAACCACCTTATTAACACCCGATGCTGTAACTGCCACTAGTCACAGCCGTACTCAATACTTATGACAAAGCTTATTACTAAGCTGCTAAGGACAACATAACTCTGGTATTGCTTGCATCCATCCTACCTGTACCAGATTGTTTGTATCTATGTCTCAATTTATTGTTATACTTATGTGTTGTACTGCTATACTGTGTATTTTGGTTTGTCTTACTGTGACAAGGTACCTTTGTAAATGAGCCTATGGCTCAAAGGTTTTCCAAACTGCTGTTTAAATAAAATAAAATAAATTAAAAATCATGCTACAGGCATTAGCATGACCTATAGTGCGGCGCTAGATACCGCTGGAAAAAAGCTGGTGTTAATGAGCGGTGCACCCCCCCCCGAACAAATCCCTTCCTGACCCCCCTCCAGGTTAAATCAAAGAGTTCTATGGTAGTCTAGTGGTCCCCCAGCATGAATCCTGACCTCCATTTGTGGTGAAACAATGATTTCCCTGGTAGTCCAGTGGTTCCACCACCTGGCAGTGTGCCTCCTGTGACCCCCGAACATGTCACACCTCTGGAGCCGGTGACTGGCTCAGCTCTCTGCTCTCCACCATGGCCGGCCACTGACTGCAGTATTCAGAAGTGCCACTGACATGAATAGGCACACCTATTCATTTCAGTAGCACTCCTGCAAACACAGTCAGTGGCCAGCTGTGGTGGAGAGAGGAGGGCTGAGCCGGTCGCCAGCTCCAGAGGTATGACATGTTCAGGAGTCATGGGAGGTGCACTGTCGAGTAGGGGGGACCACTGGACTACCAGGGAAATCCTTGTTTCACCACAAATAGGGGTCAGAATTCATGCCAGGGAAGGTGGGGGGACCACTAGACAACCAGGGATATCTTTCTTTAACCGTGAAGGGGTTGGGATTCATGCTGGGGGTGGGGGACCACTAGGGTACCAGAGAAATCTTTATTTCACCACCAATGGGGTTTGGGGATTTGCTGGGGGGTTGGGGACCACTAGACTACCAGGGACAATATTGTAATACCGCAGCTACAGGGTTCAGGGATCATGCTGATGGGTGGGTTGGGGATCACTAGACTACCAGGATATTCTGTGCTGTGGGGTCAGGGATCAATGGGGGGCGCTGTTATACCTCTCAACCCTGTGCCAATGAGATGAGGAACATGGACATATTTGGACAATCAAGATGAGGGACACAAGAGAGGTATGGGGGCTGTCCTCCAGAGCATGTGTGGCCTCAGGCAGTGTATATATATCTATATACATATATCAATTGACACACACACACACACACACATATACGTGTGTGTGTGTGTTTGTGTATATGGCTAGATTGCTCTGTAGACCATTCCGACGAACAGGGGATGCTGTGGGCATGCCTTGGCCTGCAGCATCCAGCCTATACTTCCATTCCGACCAAAAGGTGGAGCTGTGTGCATGTGTAGCACTGTCAAACTGCATGGTAATGTATGCTAAGCAGCACATAATGAGGTGCAAATGTGCCTGTTTGCCCACAGATTACCTAAGTAGGCTCATTTGTATGTCGCTTTTGAATATGGCACAGTTTAGCACTGGGCAAACGTGTTTGCACCAGGCAAACAGCTTAGCTCTGTGATAAACCCGTGCAAACTTGTTAGCACAGCGCTAATGGTTTGGGGAATATCATACAGTTTTGCACACTGTACTTTCACATGCGCTGCTGCCTCCAGCTGTACTGGATCCATGCATTTGCTGGCACACATTGGCCACATAGTTCACCTCTGCCTAGCTTCACATTGCTGTACACTGTGTTGCTGTTGTGGTTTGCACTTCCTGGTTACTATATTCAGAGCTGTCTTATTCCAGGCCTAGATTTGCCTTGCACTCCCTGCCCTGTTTGCCCTGTCTCATTCCCATACTATATTCAGAAGCTGTTTGCCCTGGGCTATTCCTTTTGAATATAGCTTGCTTTTTACTCCAGGCTAAGTTTGCCTGCCGGGCAGTGCTAATTTAGCTCCAGGGCAAAATTTTGAATATATGGACCCAAATGTCATGCTGTTTACACACCCTTAGAATGTCTATAAACAAGTAATCATGCCATATTTTATATATCTAGCTGAATTGAAGGCTGAGTCATGAGATGTTGTAGGTAAATACACTGAAAAAAATGAGTAAACACAGAACCCCACTGGACTTGATATGTTATAGGTAAATGCACTAGGAAAAAAATGGGAAAAAGCAGAACTCCACTGGCAATGAGATGTTATAGGTAAATACATTGGAAAAAAAAATAGGTAAATGCAGGACCCCACTGGAAATAAGATGCTGCAGGTAAATACATTGGAATAATGGGTAAAAGCAGGACCCCACTGGAAATGAGATGTTGTAGGTAAACACATTGGAGAAAATAGGTAAAACTAGGACTCTGCTGGAAATGAGATGTTATAGGTAAATAAATTGGGAAAAATGGGTAATAGCTGGACCCCACTGAAAATGAGATTCTGTAAGTAAATACATTGGATATATGGGTAAAAGCAGGACCCCACTGGAAATGAGATATTGTAGGTAGATACACTGAAAAATGGGTAAACACAGGACCCCACTGGAAATGAGATGTAGGTAACTGCACTGGAAAAAATGGTTAAAAGCAGGACCCCACTGGAAATTATATGTTGTTGGTAAATACATTGAAAAAATGGGTAAAAGAAGAACTCTGCTGGAAATGAGATGTTGTAGGTAAATACATTGGAAACCAGAATTGAAGAACATGAAGAATATGAGAAAAGAAGCATGCCACTATAAATATAAGTATCGGTGTAGTTAAATACCTGAGAACAGTTTTCGCACTGTTGCTGTGGTTTTTTTTTTGGGGGGGAGGGGTGTACCTCCCTTCCACTCAGTTATGCTCAGCTTATTGCTATACAGCTTAAGCCTGTAACACTGGTGGGAAATGCACTAAGAAAACAAATTTACAACACAGTGTGCAGACATTCAATTAGTAGGGAATAAGCAGGGCTCAGAAATAGAGCAGGGTAATGAAAGTAATTGTGGGCTTGGGGATATACTCCATCATTGTTTAAGTATATCAAGTAACATGCGACTACAAACCATTGTCACTGGAGCCGTTCATTGAATATACAGGCTTAAAGGGACACTGTCAAGCCCTTTAGGCCTCACATTTTCCCTAATTTAAACAAGCACTGAATACATCACAGTGTGGGGTAAGGCTGTACTATCCCCGCTTAACATTGTACCTGTCATTGAGCATAAACAGAGTGTTTCAGCCTTCAGTGCTGCAAGTCCCTCCCATTTCATTAACACCACATACATTACAGAGTAGGGAAGCCTTCATTGTCCCTGGCCCATACTGTGCCCATCGTTGTATATAAACAGAGGGCTTCCATTTCCAGTGCTGTCAGACCTTCTCCTTTCCTTTGAATTAAGTCCATCACACTGTGGGGATGACTGCATTGTACCTGGCCCCCACTGTCCCTGTCTTTCCGGATAAACAGAAGATTCAGTCTCCAGTGCTGTCAGTCTCTGACCTTTCACCAGCACTAAATGTATTGCAGTGCAGGGGAGGTAGACACTGCTCCGGCTCCATACTGTATATGTCCATATGGATAAACAGAAAATGTCACTCCCCAGTGCTGGTAGTCCCTCACAGTACACTGAGGGAAGCCTTCACTGTATCTGTCCCTGTGGAGAAAGAAAGATTTCAGTCTCCGGTGATGTCAGTCCATCACCTTTCCCCTAGCAATAAGGCCATCACACTGTGGGGATAACTGCATTGTACCTGGCTCCCATTGTCCCCATCTCTCTGGTTAAACAGATGGTTCAGTCCCCAGTGCTGTCAGTCCCTCACCTATCAGCAGCACTAAATACAATGCACTTTTGGGGAAACACGCACTGTCTTGGCAGCACTCTGTACATGTCACTGTGGATAAACAGATAGTGTCAGTCTCGAGTGCTGGCAGTTCCTCAGCTTTCAACAGTAATAAATACATTACAGAGTGGGAAGCCTGTACTGTAACTGTTCATTTCCAGTGGATAAACCGAAGGCTTCAATCTCCAGTGTTAGTTTCTAACTTTTCACTTGTACTGTAAGCACTAGTTTGTGAGAAACATAAACTGTTCCTGTCCTGCAATGTACATGTCTCTATAGATAAAACAAGGGTTTCAGTCTTCAGTGCTGTCTGTCCCTTACATTTCACCCATACTAAATGCAATCTCGTCTGGGGAAAATATACATGTCCTTCCCCAAACTTTACCTTTCTCTGTGGATAAACAGAGGACTTTAGTCTCCCATGTCATCAGTCCCTTACCTTTCACCAGGTGGAAATACGTCACAGTGTGAGGAAGTCTGAACTGTTCCTTCCCCACATTGTACCTGGCCCCCTAAATAAACAGAAGGTTCAGTCTTCAATGCTGTCAGAACAACAACTTTCCCCAGCAGAAACACCATCAGTGTGGGCATGCCTTTGACTTACCTGCCCTACATTGTCCCTGTCTCTGTGGAGGGTTCAATCTCCAGTGCTTTTAGTCCCTCACCTTTCTCCAGTACTAAATACGTCACAATGTGTAAAAAACACCCACTGTCCATTCTCCACACTGTACCTGTTCCTGTGAAGAAACAGAGGACTTCAGTCTCCAGTGCTGTCAGTCTCTCACCTATAACCAGCATTTAATCATCACAGTATAGAGAAGCCTTCACTGCCCTATTCCTAATGGCACATAATGTTAGCAACTCCGGAACAGTGAGTACCACTGTTGGCGAGGGAATGACGGTGACAGTGGAACAGTGACATAAGTTTTACCCCCTCCCTGAGGTGTTAAGTTGGTTGGTTATTTAAGTAAGGGGGCTGCAGGTTGCAAAGCCCCTCCCCCCCCCAAAAAGAACAGATGCTGTTTGGGTCATCCCTGACATCGCTTCTTGATTCCAGACTCACCATTCTGGAGTTGCTAATATCACATAGAACCCCTCTTCCCCACACTTTACCCATCTCTGCAGATAAAAAGAAGGCTTCAGTCTCAGTGCTGTAGTCCCCCACCTTTATCTAGTACTAAATACATCCAAGAGTGGAGAAAAAACACATTGTCCCGGCCCCACAGTGTACCTATCCCTGGTGATAAACAGAGGGCCTCAGTCTCTATTGTCAGTCTGTCATTTTTTAACACAAGGAAATGCATCACCATGTAGTAGTACTAGTTAGTAGTACAACTTTATTTTTATACAGGTCGTTCTGACAAACTCATCATTAGGTCAAAGACCTATTTTCAAGATGGAGCTGTTTCAAATTACACTTTTGAAAAGGTTTACAGCTATTAAATAAGTTACAAACAACATGTACCCCCAAAGACAACTTACATACACCCTGGAATACAAGTCTGAACATACAGTACTAACTACACAGATTTAATCATTACACATACATTTCATATTTAAATCATATCTAATAGACTTCATAAACTGTTTGATGTGCTGTATCTGCTTCAACTTATTACTTAGGGTTCCACAGTTGAGTTACTGTAGCCACAAATGTCATGTCTCCAGATGTATTACACACTTTTGGTTTCATATATTTATTTTTTGAATCCTTAAGATTATGATTATGTTTGTGTTCAACTAACTTCAGCCCAGCATTAAGATACTTGGGTTTATTCTGATGTACCACCCCATGGATCTGATTTATCCATTTCAATTCTCTTTTTACGTTCACTTGCGCGCATGCTCAAGGAACGTTTTGGGAGAGTAACACACTTTGGAGGTGTGCCTCTCCCTTTCAATCCACTGCTCTGTTGAGCAGGCGTGGTGGTTCTGCACCAATGGGTGCGGGAGCTGTGTATGACAGCGGTGGTGTTCGCTTCAAAAGCCACTGCTGTCGCCTGAAAGCCTGAATCACGCCCGCCCCAGCATCATACGCCCCCAAATCTTTGCTGCCATGCTGGGAGCCCACCCCAGCGTGGCAAGCGTCCGTGTGTTTGCCAGCAGGGTGCCCAATCTCGCCGGCTCCTCTGCCCCCCAGCCATCCTTGTGCCATGCTGGGAGCCCACCCCACATGGCAAACATCCCACGTAGTCTTTTTTTTCTTTCACCTGAAAAGCAAAAACAGTCCCACGGCGCTTCTCCCAGTCCCCCCTCCCACAACCCGCACCCACCCACTGCGCACCCAGCCTCCCCACACCCCCCTCATCCCATACTTACCTCCGGAGCTCAGTGCGACGATCTTCAGTGGACCGAGAATACGTCTGCACTCTTCAAAGCCGACCGCCAAGTGAGGAAATGCCGGTAAGCTGTATAATGGGCTAGATAGGGGGTTTTCAACTTTATTGCATATCTCAGGCATTTTTTGGAATTGTTGCACCAAATTTTCAACATGGGGTTTTTGGGAACCCTTCTCATGAATGCTGTCACTGTCATGGTGTTAGTCGGGCCCGAAGAGTGATTTCGCAGTCACTGCGCAGTCACTGCATGAAATCACCCTTTGGGCCCAAATAATGCCATGACAGTGAATCATTCATGAGAAGGTCCTAAAACCCCATGTTGAAAATTTGGTGCAAAAATCTAAAAATGACTGCTTTCACGAGCATGCATTGCAAAGTTTCCTACGCAGGCTCGTAATTTGTGAATTTTTCAATATTTTCACTCCAGATTTTCAACATTGCCATTTTACCACACCTCCTTATGAGCAGTACAGCTGTCATTTTTCACATCCTACCCAAAATGTGTTTCCACCCATGTAGCGCACAATGGCGCAGTCGGAGTGCGAAATCAATGTATGGGATGCATTAAGAAAATCATGGTGATATTGGTCATTAGCAGAGGTCTTAATATGGCTATGTTGAATATTTGGTGAAAAAAAATTCCTAAAAATGACTGTTTTACGAGCGTGCGTTGTGCAGTTCCTACGTGCGCTCGTAGGTTTGCGAATTTTCAATATTTCCACTCCATATTTTCAACATTGCCATTTTACCACACCTCCTCATGAGCAGTACAGCTGTCATTTTTCACATCCTGCCCAAAACATGGTTCCGCCCATGTAGTGCACAATGGGGGTAACAAAAAGGTCATGCTGAAAATTTATTGTGCAAATACCAGCAATTGCAAAGGGCATTAGGGTAAAGCACCATACGTGCCAAACACCACTGCAAATACCTGCAAGCGAATGTTTGGCATTGACAAATGCTTGTTTGTTTCAGCGACAGCCATTGTAGAACATTTAATATGTTGCAATGATGGGTGCAATATTCACATTTTAATATGAATCTAGCCAAATTATTATATAATAAGTGAATCTTTTCTAAGGTTGTTTTACTGGCCATGCCATAGACATGACTTCCGTAATCAATACATGGTGTAATTAATTGATTTACTATATCCAGTCACATTTTTTGTTCAACACAATGACTTGATCACCGGAAAACACCCAATTTTTATTTGTTTTGTTAACCAACTCATTTATGTGAAAATCTAATTTTAAGTTTTCATCCGAACATACCTCTAAATATTTATAAGTAATCTCCTGATCCAAAATTTCATTACTAGATGTTTTCATTTGAATTTTATAATGTGAACATTTATTTTTCTTCTACTTTGAAGGAAGATCATTGATTTAGTCTTTTTACTATTGAGTACAAGTTTAGACTGATATAACCATTTATCCAGTTTGATAAAACCTTTTTGGAGACAAGACTCCATTTTGTGGATGGAATTTCCATGTGCTAACAAGTCCGTATGATCTGCGTATATTATAACTTTTGAATATTCTACCACATTAGCCAGTTCATTTATATAGATGACAAATAATAATGGCCCTAAAATAGAGCCCTGTGGGACTCCCTTCTTGACCAAGGCTAATCCAGATAGGTAGTTTCCCACCTGCTCTTGCTGTGATCTTGAATTTGAGTAAGACCAAAACAAAGGGAGGGTTTCCTCATCCATACCCATCCCTGCCATTCTGTCAAATAGAATAGTATGATACATGGTGTCAAAGGACTTGGAGAGGTTCATGAACACTGTGTCCACTGACCTGCTGCCATTTAAATGAGTGACTATGTTACTCACTAGGTCAGTGAGCATTGTGTCCATGGAGTGGCCCTTGCGGAAACCAGACTGGTAGCAGGTCACTAAGGAATTTTCCTCCAGATATCCATTCAATTGGAAGACCTTTGACGCCATGGATAACAATGCTATTGGCCTAAAATGTGTGGGTTCAGTAGCTGGGCCCCCTTTGTGAATCGGGACACATTTTGCCATGTGGGAAAGTCTCCATTGTCCCATCCCTGCACAATACCTGTCCCTGTGGATAAACAGAAGGTTCATTCTCCAATTCCATCAGTCCCTCAATGTTCCTCAGCACTAAGTACATCACAGTGTAAGCATGCCTGTATTATGAAAAAAGCCAAAAAGGCTTACACACTAGGTGCACAAACACCATGACCACAATTTTACTTGTTAAAGTGCTTTTCAATTGCTCACCATTAAAAGTAAGAGTTCATAGAAAACAGGACACTTCCCACAGCCTTACAAAAAAGACCCGATGGCTTTTTGTACCTACATTTAGCACTTTGTCAAGGGACCCAAGGACCAAATGTAGGTACAAAACATCATTGGGTCTTTTTTTCTCAGGCTATGAGAAGTGTTCTGTTCTCTGTGAACTCTTACTTTTAATGGTGAGCAATAAAAAACACTTTAACATGTAAAATTGTGGTCATGGTGTTTGTGCACCTAGTGTGTGAGCCTTTTTGGCTGTTTTCACTGATAGATTTTGGCCCATGCACCTTGTTTTTTTGGTGAGCCTTTTCTGTATACATATGCCTGTATTGTACCTGCCCCCCACTGTTCTTATCTCTGTGGATAAACATAGGGTTCTGTCTCCAGTGCTGTCATTCCCTCACCTTTCACAACTACAAAATACATTCCATTGAGGGAAGTCTGCATTATGCCACTTCCTGTGGATAAACAGAGGGTTTAAGTCTTCAGTGTTGTCAGTTTATTAAGCGGTGACCTTCACTAAGAACATCACAGTGTTGGGGAAACGTAATTTTTTTTCTACTCCACCCTGAACATTTCTCTGCTGACAAACAGTGGGTTTAGTGTCCAGTCCTGGCAGTCCCTCACCTTTCTCCAGTAATAAATGCATCCCAGTGTGTGGGGAAATACACATTGTTCCTGCAACACACTATACATGTTGCTGTGGAGAAACAGAGGGTTTCAGTCTCCAGTGCTGTCAGTCCCTCACCTTTCACCAGCAGAAAATAGATGACAGTGTGGAGAAGACTGCACTGTCCCTTAGCCACACTGAACCTATGCCCATGAATAAACAAAGGTTTCAAGCTCCAGTGCTGTCAGTACTTCACATTTCTGTAGCATGAAGTCCATCACAGTGAGGGGGATGCCTGCATTATACTTGTCTATTATCATTTATTACTGTTAGTACTAAATACATCCCAGTAGGGGGAAAATGCTACATTGTTCCTACCCTGCACTGTACTTGTCTGTGAATAAACTACTGTAACTTTAAGTACTTGTAACGTGCAGTCAGTCTACTTAACAATTCATATTGAAACCTATGGAGACTATGTCAGAATACATACTGTATTAAAAGATGGAATTAAAAAGTGTGCTCCCCTCACCAAACACTTTCAATGCCTACGTAGTACTAAATAATTCTTATCTTTGAAACAAAAATCCTGCCAGTTCCAAAGGAAGCACTATTTATGGATGTCTCTCGAGAGCACATTCCACACATTCCAGCCTACAGAGACAAGAGGCTGTTATGCTAAACACTTTCCCATGGGAGAGGAATGGAAAACATCTATGTTTCTATCATTTAGCCCAGATGGAAAGGCTCCTTATGTTCCCCTTCAGTAAATCAGGGATGTTGCATTAAGCAGCTAAAGAAAAAAAATGTTTTGCAGCATGTATACTTTGTGAATAAGCTTTCCTTGTCAGATAGAGAAACAATTGTGCAGTGTAGGGATATGCCAGCCTGTTTTAACTAGTGTAGTTATTGCACTGCAACTCCAATTTTGTGAAGTCTGTTAGGAATCTGGGGAGCTCCATTTTTCTACTATGATAGCAAGACATCTGAAGAGCTCCACCCTGTCAGCTGTAAAAAAGGATTATTGCTGCTATTTAATAATGGACAAACTGAACTTATTATATAGCTAAGTTATGGGTGGCCAGTGATTTAATCAAAATTTAATTTTCATATTTTCCATTTAATTTTAAAATTCCTCATCCAAATTTCTCCATAGTTTCAGGTTTTGGAGAAACATACAACATAGTTATATGCACCAAGATTTAAGTCTCAAACTTTAAATGGGGCTGTGCTATTGGAAGCCAAATATTTTGCCAAAATTTAGATTTTGCTTAGTATAATTCTGAAAGTATTCATCAAAATATTGTAACATTTTATTTATTTATGTATGTATTTATCAATTCATTCTTGTAACCATCCATTTATTCATTCATTCAGAATTACACTTTTGAGCTGAGCACAAGTCCTCATTTACAAACATTTCATGTCAAAGTTTGGATACAGAGATATAAACAAATAAGAAAGAGGTTACATGTCAAATGAGACAGTTATCGAAGACTGCACACATAGTGGCACTGTTTATTTTATTTGGAAAATGCTTTACCAGGAAAGACAACATGAGCTGTAAACTGGTAGTTTCCAGAAGCGTTGTGAGGGGGTACAAGAGTTGGGAGGACAAGCAAACACATAATAATAACAGAGCACTGCAAGTACATTACTAAATACAAACAGTGTAGTACAATTACAGAACAGAAATAACCCAGACCAACTGGCCAGGGTAAACAAAACCATATTCAGATATAACATACATTGCAACAACCCAAGAGCTGGTGATCCGGTAGGGTAAAGGTTAGAGTATGGATAACACAGTTGAACTGCTAGAGGTAGTAGACTGAGCACAAGTAGTGTAGTGACTGCAATGCAACTCCACTGTCAAGAATAATTAAGGCATAGCAGTACACAGTACAGATTGCATATCAAACAAACAATTACTAAAGGCTGCTCACACAGTGGCATTGTCAAAGAACCAACATACATGTGGGAATATACAGGATATTACTACATTTATTTACATACACAGTTTCAGATGTCTAGATCCAAAGGTGCCTGAGTTATAAGCAGATACAATTTGTCATTAGATTTCCCACAAAAAAAATTACAGAAATGAGTCCTAATGTCATGATGTGTGGCACACCATTAGAACACCTATAAACCAGTAATCATACCACTCTTCATCTAGCTCAATAGAAGGCAGGGGTATGATCAAATTAATAAATTTCAAAAGTTTCACTGAATTTCATTAAATTTTAAAATTCAGTTATTTTGGTCTAGTTTTCAAAGTACATATTCAAATGATACCAAATTGACAGGTGCACAGGTACTAATGGCTTTCATACATGTATTAAATTTTAGAGTCCTAGATTGGAAGGGGTGAGTTGTGGATGGCCAAAGATTTAATCAAAATTGCTGTAGAACTGTTTATTCTTGTGCAACTTATATTTAGTGCACAGCACTAATTGGCCGCAATTGCTTACTTTTAATTTCGCACTCTGTAATTAGTTCCTAATTTATGCCCAATGAAAATGTGCAATTCTGGCCAGTTAGCGCTATTTTACTCATGCACAATTATTACTTAAGTGAATATAGCTACACTAATTTTACATCAAATATAACCTGTTCTACAGTATATTTTCAATTATTTCCATCTAATTTTAAAAATTGTCATTCAATTTTTTTTCACAGTGTCAGGATTTAGAGAAATGTGCAACATGGATTTGTGCACTAAGATTTAAGTATCAAGCTTTAAAGGGGCTGTGCCATAGGTAGCCAAATATTTTAACATTTCGATCATAGTTATTTTAATATAATTTTGAAAGCATTCATTGAAATATTATAAAAGTTTGCAGGTATAAGGACTATCATTACATTTACATATGTACCTAGTTTCAGATTTCAAGATCCAAGGTGCCTGAGTTACATGCAGATAAAAATGTTCATGGAATTTCCCACAAAAAATAAAATCACATATTTTTAGCACTTATACTTTCGAACAATGTGTCCTAATATCAATATATTTGACACACTGTTAGAGCACATGTCTACAAGTAATAATGCCAACACTCAGATCTCTAGCCTAATTGACAGCTGAGTTATGACTAAATTGATAAATTAAAAAAAATCTGTGAAATTATGTTGAAATCCCATGGAATTTCACATAATTTCATGGAATTCCATTGAAATTCCATGAATTTGGAATTTTTTTATTCCATAGAACTCTAGAAATGACTTAACAGATAGGAGACAGAGGTTAGTGGTGAACAGTACTCTTTTGAATGACTGAATATTAACCAGCCAGTGCCACAGGGCTCAGTGCTGGGACCAGTCCTCTTTAGTGTCTTTATTAATGCTATTAGTGA
The DNA here is from genome assembly GCA_016271365.2 of Neoceratodus forsteri. Taxonomy (NCBI): domain Eukaryota; kingdom Metazoa; phylum Chordata; order Ceratodontiformes; family Ceratodontidae; genus Neoceratodus; species Neoceratodus forsteri. Next base: position 213,309,385 of record CM028135.1, on the reverse strand, counting down.
GGAAATGAATGGGAAGGCATGTCTTTCCACAGATGATACCAAAATTTGCATTAGGGTGAAAATTTAGGAGGGGGTGGAGAGAATGTGCATGGATGTTGGGAAACACGAGGAGTTGTCAAAGTATGGCAGCTGGGGTTCAATGAAAAACAAGTACAAAATCATGCTCCTAGGCCAATAGGAATTCAGACACTGAGTATAGAATGGAGGGGGAAGGGATGTTAATAGTCATTATGCAGGAAAGGGACCTTGGGGTTATCATATCTTATCATCTCAAAGTGTGACAGAACAGTGGATAGGGCTAGTGGGATGCTGGGGTGCATATGAAGGGGTATTTCATGCAGGATGAAGGAGGTGGTGCTGCCACTGTCTCCCTCCCCGGTGAGACCCCACTGGAGTAACACATACAACTTTGGAGGCTGCATGTCAGAAGTGACATTTGGTGAAGGCAGTTTAGAGGAGGGCAACTAAAATAGTGCAGGGGTTGTTGAGGGAGCACAATGTATACTCTGGAAGATGGGTGACTGAGAGGTGACATGATAAAGACCTACAAGTACCTCACAGGGGTGAACAAGGTGCAGGAGGGAAATCCTTTTCAAATTGTAAAGAGCACAAGGAATGGGGGCATGTGATGAAGCTGGAGGGGGTAGTTTAAGAGAGATATAAAGAGAGATGCAAGAGCCAGATTCTCCTACCCACCTACCCTCAGGGGGCATTAAGGGGAAAGCAGCATGGATGCAGCCTTGCTCATGAGACAATCACTGCAGGGGTCATGAGGGAATCTTTCCCAGCTTCCCCCATTAATAAGGTTTTTTTCTGGGTATTTGCCCTCAGTAGGGCTAGGTCCAACTTGTGCAGGCTATGGTTGGAGACATGTACTTGTCACTGCCATTTTAAGTGGAAGAGGGGTCCATCATTGTTGGGGTGTTTTGTTAAGGATGGGACATCCAGGGTTGGTACTAGAAGGGGAAGGGCACCACCCAGTATGGGTTGCTCACAGACTGTGGATGAGGACTGAGGGTAGATCACCATGCAACAGCTGGTGTGATGGGCAATGAGTCTTTCCTTCTCCTACAGGATTCTGACATAGCTCATAGCTCCACCTTCCCTATCGCTATGAAGGGGTGAAGCATGCAGGGGACCAGTGTTGGTCCTGTTTTGAATGCCTCATCTACAGTGGAGGTACCTCAGATTCCCCACTTCACATGAAGCAGGCATCTGTTCTTCTCTTAAGCTTTCAAAAACATACGGATACAGTAATTGAACCCCATATGACAGTGCATATTTGCTCTGGGGGAAATGGTAATGAGTTCTTAACCTGTTAATGTCAAGTTCCTTTGTTGGGTAGAAAGTCCCTTAGAAAGCACAGGTAATTCAGCAGTAGTCAGTGTGTGGCTGTGTAAAGTAACAATAGGGAGATGTTTTGATGCATTGCCTTGCTGTTACATGTTGTTATTGTCTTCCTCTGTAGTAGTGCTGTAATCTGTGGCTTGCTGGAGGATATTAAACTTGTTGTTTTTGTGGAATATACTGTAGCTTTCTGTAATGTTGCTGTTGTACTGAAAATATAATGTTGGTATCAAGTCACCTACTTTGTTCATCTGTTTGTACAAGGACCATTACAGCTGCAAACAATTTTCTCCTTAATTTGGAATAGAACTGCCTCATAGAAAACTGTCATCAACCTGACTGGCCCCATTCCATAACAGTCTCCCTGGTCCCATGCCCCTGCTTCTCTAGGACTGACCTATTGCCCACTGTCAAACTGTGTCAGAGGACTGGGGTGCCCAGTTGCCATTGTGAGGCCTGTGGGGAACTGGGCTTTTCATCCTGCTGGTCTGAGTATTTTCCTCCATTTTGCTCCCCAGGCCAGTAGCATATGCAGTGATATTTGTGCGGTGTGAGGTGGGTGGGACACCGTTCCTGACATTCCACTGCACTGCCACCTACAACCTCTAAGTGTCAGCCACTTATTGGGAGACATGGATCCCCCTCTCAAGGGGCTGTCCTTGGGACACTTATTGCTACCTCCCTGACTGGCTCTTGAGTGACACACATCGGTTTCCAAACTCGGTGACTGGGGTGACTGGAGGTGAGACTCCCAGCACCTCAACCTTCCATGCCTCTGAGCCAGCTCACTAAGATGGCTTGAAAGGCTATCACGTTGCAGTTAAACGAATGAACATTTTTAAGCAAAAGTGGTCTGAATATCTAAATTCACATCTCTTTTTAGTTCAAAAACTAGTATACAACCTAAATGCAAAAAACTGCTTTTAAAAGTAGCAACTTATTACTTCCAAAAACTGATGTATTTTTTTCTTGTCTGTTTTGCCAATTAAAAGATTTACTACTGCAGCTAAGAGTACTGGGTGTAATGTGTGGAACAGTGTTTTATTTGGAGGATGACATAGCTTGTTCTATTCCCTCCCATACAGTACATCATCAGCCATGTGACCTTGCTGACTGTGACATCACAGCTGACCAAGAAGAACCAATCACCTGCTGTAGGATCAGACAGTTGTGATGTCACAGTAAGTGAGGTTATTACAGTGTAGATGAAGTACAAAGAGGAATAGGGTTAGATATGTCAGTCCTTAAGTAAAGTATCGCTCTTAACATCACACCTAATACTATCTCAGAGAAACCCTTTAAATGAATAAATGGAAATATTAAAATACTTCACAAATGAAAAGTAATACTTAACTACTTTTACCAAACTCTGGTCAAAGCCAATATGGCTGAAAAATGATGTTAGTGATAGTGGCACACCCTAGCTGTTACATCCTTTGTAAATATTCACTAATCTGCCCATGGAGGGAATCTTCAGGCGGCAGTCACTGTAAGATGGACTGCTGCCTGCTATTTCTAATAAATTAATTAGTATGTATAGCATGCCCATGATATTTCTAATAAATTAATTGGTACCTGCAGCATACACATTATTTTTTTAATATTATTTACGAAGGATATAACAGCAAGGTTGCAACTGCCATCAATAACATCACGTTACATCCATATTGGGTCTGGCCAGAGGTTGTATAGCTAGGCACTCTAGTTTCAATGTATGAGGGTTTAAAAGGTAGTAAAGGGAACATGCAGTGGTGCAACTTCAGTGTCTGAAAGTAGGAATGCTTCAAATGAGCTACAAGGCTCAAATATAATGACAGAAAGTATTTTTAAAATATTGTGAGATCATTAATAGAAGTTTACAAGGGCTATCTCTTGCTGCTGTTAGTTACAGATGAGTGGTCAGAGGGAGAAAAAATTGCTTATAGGCATGATATGACTAAGTAACATGTTAGAGTCTCACCACAACCCCTTAAAAAATTAATACTGGAAAATGGAATTCAGCACACTCAAGCCCTGGACATTTAAAAGTTAGCGCATGCTTACAGATGAAAAGTGGCCCTTAGTTGATCTCAATATGATGCTCACATCTCAATGTATGTGAATTTACAGGTTGTATTGATAACAGTCACAGTAGTGCAAGATCAGTCACTAAATGTTGGAACCACTGAAAACAACTGATAGATTGCTATCTGTAGTAAAAAGTGGGGTTATTATTAAATACTGTATAGGCTGTTATTGTTGCTAATGGTAATTAAAAAATGCAATAAGAAATTGAAAATATTAACAAGCTGAACATAATGGGGTTAAGGTGTTACCACAGCACTTTACAACATTAGTTGAAACAGTGGGAAAAAGGGTTAAAAATTGGGCTATCAGTAATAAATGCTAAATGAAAAGTGGTACACCAGGAGCTAAAGAAAGCTTGTTAAAATAGATCACAAGATCAAAATGCACGCTAATACAGCTTTGTAGGCTGGCCACTGAATATATGCTAAAAGTAGAAAAGAACATAAAAAAGTGTATACATATAGATACACATAAAATTCGTGTATATCACAGGGTGTGATAGCACCCCTACTGTATATTTAGACTTGAGCTGGGGTTTCTATATTAAACCTGAAATTCTGAACTTTAATTTCTTTGTAGTGTGCAATGGATTTGCACAAGATTTTGTATGCACCGTCTCATGGGGGTAGATCTCTTGGTGTGGTAAGTTTAGTTCCAGTTTGATGTGTGGATTTTGAGAGGTGGAGAGCATGAAAAAGTAAAAATTTGTGGAGTGGGGTTGTCATTGCCTTGCACCCAGACACTTTGGAATTTTAGTCAGAATAAGGCTTGAATCACAGATGTGTCTTTCATTTGTTCACTGAAAAAAATATGAATCCTTTTCAAAGTTATTACATTTTAAAATGTTGGTTTCTGAGCATGCTCAGTACAATCATTTGGATAGATGTTTGGAACAAAAAATAATTTGGTCCATTAGAAAAAGAATTCTTTTTCATTTGTGGTGAATCCTTTTTTATTTGGAAAAATCCTTTTTAGTTTGCCATCATCATTTTGTTTTCCAAGTTCTCTGAAAAGCAAATTCAAAACCCACAAAAATGACATCCTACAGAGAAACCAAGACATATCTTGCTCATCGGGACTCCGTTAGATGGATCCTGCAGTTAACTGTCAGGAAATTGACCCCAAACTGTTTTTTTTCCTTTGCAAATACTTTTTGTCACTCGCTTTCTGTTTCCATGTTTTTTTTTTGTTCAAATGGAAAAGAATCCCTTGATATGGAAAAAGATGGCGTAGTTAGCTTTACTTTTCAGCTTTTTCCACATGACCTTTTTCATTCAAATGAAAAATGATCCCTTTATACAGAAAAAGATTTTGGAATTATTTTTTTTTTTCTTTTTGCTGTTTTTTTGTTTGTCCTTTTTCATTTGAATGAAAAGTATCCCTTGATACGGAAAACGAGTTTGGACTTTGTTTTTTTTTCCAGCTTTTTCTGTATGAATTTTTTTATTCTAACAAAAAAAAGATCTGTTCATACAGAAAAAGATTTTGGACTTAGTTTTTTTTTTTTGCTACTCTTTTTTTATTTGAAGAAATCCTTTCTCATTTCCTCTTTAGACTTAATACAGAAAAGGATTCCTGCAAATGAAAAAGGGTTTTGCATGATGTCCCTGTAATTTTTCCCTATATTATGCAATTTATCTCTGGTGTCCAGTGGTACCCCCACACTCAGATCTCCATTCCCCTAATTTGTTTTATTTTTGCTTGGTGTCTAGTGGCATCCCCCACCCTCAGATCACTGCACCCATAAATATTTAATTTATCCCTGGTGTCTTGAGACACCCTCTAATCACCATCCCAGTCATTATTAAATTTATCCCTGGTGTCTAGTGGCACCCCCCACCCTGTGATCATTGTCCCCATTACTATTACATTTATGCCTGATGTCTAATGGCACACCCCACCCTCTGAGCACTGTCCATGTACTTGTGTAATTTATCCCTGGTGTCTAGTGGTACCCCCACTCTCAAATTGCCATCCCTGTAGTTATTAAGTATTTCCCTGGTGTCTAGTGGAGCCCCCACACTCTAATAACCATCCCCGTAATTGTGGTATTCCCCCTTGGTGTAAAGTGGTACACCCCACCCTCCAGTCATTGTCCCTGTTGATATTTTTTGTTTCCTTGGTATCTAGTGGTACCCCTACCCTCCTATCTTTGATCCCAACTAAAACAAAGAAAACAGTCACTCAATGTCTTTTTACCTATAAAAAACAAAACTGTCTCTTGCTGATCACAGCCCCAAAACCTCCCACTCAGCACCCACCATCCCACACACCCCACACCTCCCTACACACCTTCATTAATCTGAAAAGGTCCCAGGTTGAAGATCCACTCTACTATAGAAGACACATCTTGCTGCTGGAACCACTGACTGCAATATAAAAAACTAAGGAACGTGTAGCTCAATGTATTTCAAAGTGGTTTTCAACTTTAATGCATAACTTTGCCATTTTTGCATATTTTAGCACCAAATGTTCAACATGGCCTTATTGAGACCCCAACTTATGAACAATGATGTTGGACATATGCAAATCAAGCACAAAAGGTGATTTTAAGTTCACTTGGTGAAATCACTTTTCCATCTGGATTTGAAAATGTTCAACACCCTTATTCATGAGTAGGTGTCATAAGGGTGTCACCTGTTCTCAATTACATGTACCCTGTAACCTAAATGTATTTTGTCTGACCTCAGTGTGATGTGGCACCTCTGTTGAATGCCTATTGTTTTGCAAACCTATGCTATGTAACCTAAAACTCTATGTATGTCTTTAATGTGATGAGGTACCTTTGGAAACGAGCCTCTGGCTCAAAGGTTGTAAACCAATTTCACAAATAAATAAATAAATAAATAAAATAAGAAGGGTATGTAGAAAATTTTGGGTCAAAAATATGTAAAAGTGGCAAAGTTATGTGCATCCATTGAAATTTTGCTACGCTCATTCGTAGCTTTGGTAATTTTACATATTTTAACCCCAAACTTTCGAAATAGCCATTTTTTACACCACCTCATGAACGTGACAGCTGTCATTTTTCAAATCTTTCCCAAACTGACTTTTCACATTTGTGGTGAGGAATGATGTTGCAGTGGTGCAGAATCACTTTTTGGTGGGGATTTGAACATTTCAGTACCATGTACATGAGATGGGGTAATATCTAGGCTATTCTGAAAATTTGGTCGCTATGCACTCTGGGGCCTGTGATTCCACAGCAACATATATATACATATTTAAGGAGGGTTGAGAACACTTGGCCTGAGGGGCCCTGCACTGTAATAGACAAATAAGGATATGATTACACTGTGTTGAAAAGTAAGGAAAATCTTGGCAGAATACTGTGTTAATGCAACATTAAGGATTCAGGCTAAAGTGACAAGCATTGGGAAGTGTGGCTTTAGGGTTTCTAGCCCTAAAATCCACCCCACTCCACCGCCACCCCTAAAAAATTTCAGGATGCTAGTTGTCCTTTGGCTTGTCAACCCTGAAGCTGGGGTGAGCTTTAGGGTTGACAATACCAAGGAAGACTGCACACCAGATTTGTTCTAGGGGTGGGGGTAGGGTTTTAGGGTTGGAAACCCTAAAGACACATTTCTCTACTCTTGTTGTTTTCACCTGAATGTTAAATGTTGCATTAGTGCAGTTTTTTGCAAATAATTATACTAATATACAAGGCTACAGATGATTCTTCTGGAACACTGCCTGCACATACAAATAAATTCAAAGAAGAAGCCACTTAATCCGGATGCAGTTAATTGGGACATCCTGCCAGGAACCAATTAAGTGCTTGTACTAACCTATGCAGTCTAAAACTGCTTAAAGGAGATGCGGTGATGTTGCCAGAGATTGTGATTGACACACAATCTGTTCAGAGTCTGCCCAATACTGAAGCCCACTAACCACACAGGAAATAAAAAAAAATATTAGAATGAACTTTGAAATGGCATTTTTACAAATACATTGCAAATGTTACCCATTAAGTCACCTAGTAGATTTTTTTAAATGAAATGATTTCAGTTGGGGGGCTCTGACCCCCACACCCCCAGAAGAAAAACATACCATAAAAAGCACACCAAAGGCTGAAACATCTAAATCAGACAGTGTTTACTGCATGTCGCAACATTCATTTAGTTCAGTTGGGGAGCCAAGCCCCCCCCCACACCCCTGACACCAACAGGGCCAGGTTGTGCAGATAGATGAATGAATCTTGTCAACCTGGAATTGTTAGTTTGCAATGGGAGGTGTGGGGGCAAAGTCCCCCAACTAAAGTAAGGAAAAGAAACACAACAAACACAAGAAACAGATGAGGTACTGGTATTTTTGCAACGGGGATGCAGGGGGCAGGGTCCCAAACTAAAATCAGCAAATGAAACACACCAAACAACACAAGAAACAATGTGCTTACTGGCAGGTATTGGTATTATGTGGGCTAAGGAGTAAGTAGAGTGTGAGTCAACAGGGACAATGAAACGAAAAGAAGATGGTGGGGTTTCAGCTCTGAAATTGGACTGCTCTGTACTGTACTGCAGAACATAAATATATTATGGTCCTAACTATTTTGCTGCTGCTCAGTACTGGTTTATTTATAATAAATATAATCCAGTAGGGCACTAGCTTTCATTTTGCTACTCTGACCTACCCACATTTCTGTTGATGTACCTTAAGTATGGTTCTGCAAAAATTAACGTGCACCCTGTCCATAGCCCTCCACAATCACCACTTAATTGGGATGATTGGGCCTGACCTTGTCCAGGCCTGTTCCTCTCTAATCCTCTTTAACTCTGTCCTAAACTTTTTCTCACACCTACTATAAGTAGGTGTGAATTTTGGGAGGTTGTTTGTTTAGACAACCTCCCTCGCTGTAGCCTGTAGCCCTGAGTAGCCCTATAGTCCTGAGTGATCTCTTGAGAGAGAAAGAGTTAACTGTTGCTGATGATCCTGATTTACTATGCTCAAACAAAGTACACAGTGTGCTTTCTTTTATATCTTTTTGTTAGCTGAACTCCTTACCTGGCTGTCCCCATGCTGTAGACTCAAATGTAGTCCTGAGTGTTTTGGTCTTTCTGTGCACTAGACTGACACAGCTGATCCCCAACTGCAGATTGTTATTAACTGTACTTAGCAGCCACCAGTTAAAATTTCTAAGACATTAGAGCAGAGAGTAAGTGCTGTGGAGTTGGATCAAAATGAGTGGAAGAAAAAGAAAGAGAGAGTGCAGAGTGGGACTGGGCATTAAGCAGTGTTAGGGAGGGATAGAGCCAGAGAGAGAGTGGAACCGGGTTGGTTGTTTGACTGAAATGGGTTGCACTTATGGGGAAATAGACTGAGAAAGAGCCGACAGCTGAGCACAGGAGATGATATGTGGGGTATGCTTGAGTACAATATAACAAACCATTTTCTATAGCATTATTTTTGTTTGTGGGGCTTTGACATTTCAATGAAGCAGTGTCGGGCAGAGAGAGGCAGAGAAAGTGGAGCTGGGTTGGTTAATTGAAATGGACTGAACTTGCGGTTGAAAAAGGACTGGCTGAGGGAGCCAACAGACAAGCACAGGAGATGGGACGGGGGTATGCTCGACTACAGTACTGATTGTGATTTCTTTTTTCCCTGGTTGTTCCCCTGCTGTAGACTCAAGTGTAGCCCTGAGTGTTGTACCCTTCTTGTGATCAAGTGGCAAACTGGAAAACAACTTCCACTGCCACAGCTGTGGCCCTGCCACCTGCTCTTCTTCTACTTTTTTTTTCTCTTTTTGGCCCCATAGCCGACTGCCGTACATCAGCCTGGTCATGGTGCCCCATGCTTCCATCTCCTGGTCACTTGTGCTCTCGCCCCAGTACCCCTGGCTTGCCCCCCAGAGGGTGGGAATGTGGCACTCTGATGCCACATGACTAGTGACTTCCTGGGGAGAGCGAGACCCGGAGGCTAATTGAAGCTAGGGGCAGGCTTCACTGGCACAGCTGGCTGTGAGGAGTTTTTTTCTTGCTTTGGCAGGGGCAGAGATGTGCAATGATGTCCAGCATCTGCCCCACCCCTCAGATGCCTGCACTGGTTGCTGTGCGAGCCCTTAGCTTCTGCTAAGGTTCTGTAGCACACCGAGTGCAACCCGCACCCTCTCCCTGGAGTAGGAGAGTAGTCCATGGGATGCTCAATCCTACTCCCCCTGGCTGTCCCTCCAGTGACCTGGGTCCATTCCTGAACCTGGGTTGCCAGTGTTACAAGCAGAAATCCAACCACTGCGCTGGTGGGCTGGCCTCCACCTGCTCTTTCACAAGCCACCAAAGTTGATTACAGTTATTTACAAAGAGAAATTTGAGTCTGCATATGTTGTAATGTGTTCACTTAAAAGCAGATATGTGTCATGGAGTTTCAAGCAGGCAGTGGGGTCTGCAGCAAGAAAATAATGTAATGGTGGAGGTGGGGGGAGAGGCAGTACTGAATGGAGACAGCGGGGTGCTTCAAGTAATGGAATGATTGTGCTTCAACTCCAGTATTTTGTGCTTCCTTCAGAATCCAGTGATGTGCTTCTGGAGCTCCCTTCTCTCTCTGTGTAATAGCAAGACATCATGCATAGCTCTGCTATTCAGCAGTAATAAAGCAGGGTATCATATGTAAAGTAGTAGTAAGTAGTAGTAGTAAAAAATGTTTATTCATACAAAAAATGAATAAGGATATCTCCACTGAGCCGAAGTTCCTTTACAGTGAGATCCAGGTGTCATTTCCAGTTACTCTTATAAATTAACAATATATAATGAAGGAAAACACATATACACTATAATTATACATTAGAAAATGGGTAGGGAACAGTCTAGTTTCTGATTGGCTAATGGCACTAACTTGCCGGTCGGGTATCAGACAACAGAGACCGGGAATGAGTCCCAGTCTCTGGCTACCTGATTACCTCGCAATATTACAGGGACGATCGAATGTTCACTTTCAAATAGCCGCCATTTGTTTTGTCTCTGTTAACGAGAGAAAGAGCCTGCCATGATAATTTAACACAGAAACGGTAGTGTCTCCCAAATGTATCACAAGGAGCTACATAGCATGTACCTAGCAACACCGGCACAAAGAAACCACAGCATCAGCCTGACAGAAAGACTTTTCATACCCGAAGCAGCCTGACAGAAAAGCGCCCCCCCACTGTCCTGCAACTGAACTGAACTGCAGTGCAGTGTCAAGAAAAGTAAGCCATTAAAAAAATTACATTTCTCACAGAACTGCTATTTTCTTCTGTAAATTATTTAAAAGTGCTTCACATTCGCCTGCCTCAGATATTCGAGCCGCGCGGCTCCGTTCCCGCCGCCCCGCTCTTCCGTTAAAAATGTTCTTTTCCCAAATCTACTTATTTGTTAAAAAACTGCTGCACACTTTCCTGGCACACAGATTTGAAACATGCTGCATTCAAAAATTAACCTTCATAAGCATTAGCAGTTTTATTCACTGTGTTCAGTGATATCACGTGAAAGCTTACAGGATGTTGACAGCGCAAACCCCATGCAACAGTGGGACTATTCTGTACCTTCTCGGCACCTCCACAGCTGTCCGCATGTCAGTAGCATTCGTCTCCTGATCTAATTTAAAATGGTAGCACTGCCAAGTAAGGGCGCTCAGTGGAGCCACATAACAAAATAAAAATACTACTCTTTTTTTTTTTTTTGCCAGCTCTCTCCGTTCAACTTCAGACCTTCTGTTCCTCTAAGCAGCTCCAGATGCATGATCGTTCACATGCAGCCTCTCCTGCTCCAACACTGTGTGTCTTTTTTGGGGGGCAGCTAGGAATGACAAACCACAGTTTGTCACCCAATAAATAAATAAATGAAACTCCATCACCAAGGAGCAAAAAAAGAGCACAAGGTGTGCATACAGTATGTGTGTGTGTGTGTGGGGAAATTAAATTGACAGTCTCTGGCCTGTGTATTTCTGTTGTAGTTGGGGAGGGAGCACGGAGTGAAAATATACTGCAGAAAACAAAGGCGACCAACAGTCTGTCAACTTACAAAGGAGGCAGTTTTTAAGTACAGTCTTCAGACATAACAAAAGTCAACTGCAGCGGAGGAACTATTTTATTTCAAAACTTACTTTAAATTTATTTTTCATTAACATTTTTAATTAATTTTTTTTTTTTACAGTACCATTTTTTAAGCGCTATAATATCCTCAGGGTGGGCGGTATTGTGCTATACCGGACCTTTCAGGCAGATGCCCTCCGCTGCGGCGTCGGGCCTCATTACGCCCCTTGGCGGTCTGGTATAGCACAATACCGCCCACCCTGTTGGGTATTATTGCTTACTCAATAAATATAACACAGTTCCAAATCATAAAACTAGAACAAGAAGAACATACAAAAAACAATAATAATTCACAGTATACATTTAATACAAGCTACAATCTACCATCCTGAGTCAAACTATTTCCCATCACAACTAATATTTTCGATAAGCCATTGTTTAATTTGGTGCAACTGGAAATTTCCCTCAAGGGGTCTAAGCTTCCCAGGCAATTTATTCCATATAGAAGGTCCGATATTAAAAAAATGCTTATCCCCCCAAGCTGTTCTATGACTTGGGACTGCACAGTCCAAGTAATTAGCAGAGCACAGACCCTCAATAGGTCTTTTTATTTTAATGGACTCAGCCATATATTTAGGGACTTTTCCTGAGATACATTTTAACATTAACATAATTGTACTAAGAGCCTGCCTTTGAGACAAAGTATGCCAGTCTAATTCTTTATACATATCTACTCTATGTGCCCTCTTTGCAGCTCCCAGTATAAATCTAATTAATTTATTATACATAACATCAAGCTTATATAGTTGCTCTTTAGACGCACCCATATATATCAAATTTCCAAAGACATACTATTTCTTACTCTATATAATGACCCCAAGCACTTACCAACTTTAGTCAAGGTACTATCTATATGACTGTCCCATTTAAGTTTTGTATCTAAATACACCCCCAGATATTTATAACTAACAACTTGTTGCAAGATTCTTCCTGAAAATGTTTTAATTTGTAACCCCTCATATTCAGTTTTAGACCCATAACCCTTATGAAACACCATTACCTGAGATTTTTTCATTCAAAACCAATTTAGATCTAAGCAAAAATTCCTGTAACTGATCAAAAGCCTGTTGTAATACTATTTGAATAGTTCTCACTGATAAATCAGCAAAATATACAACTGTATCAACAGCATAAAGATGGTATTGTAGCTTTGGTTTTTCAAACCCCAAATCATTCATATATAAATTATATAGTATAGGACCCAAAATGGATCCTTGTGGGACTTCTGATACAATCAATTTCAAATCAGATGACCACTCTCTAATAGTCACTTGCTGCAATCTTGAGTCAAGATAATTTTGAAACCAATTTATAACCGACTCAGACATACCACAGGTTTTAGTCTGGACAGGAGGATGCCGTGGTCCAGTGCAGTCAAAGGCCTTAGAAAGGTCAACAAAAATTGCTCCACTGGGATCCCCTGTCCGTGTTTCCATTATATCTCCTGTGACCTTTATAAGGGCAGTGTTTGTTCCATGTTCAGGTCTAAAGCCGGATTGATAACTGTTAAGGATTTCATTATCTTTCAGATATACCTGTAATTGTTTTGCAACTATTTTCTCCAAGATTTTAAAAAATTGTTGGTAAAAGAAAAATTGGTCTATAATTTTCTAATAATAACCTAGATCCTGTCTTATAGATTGGTACAATATTGGCAGTCTTCCAAGTTTGAGGTAACTCCGCAGAGAGAAGAGACAAATTAAATAAGTTTGCTAAGGGTAAATCAATAATAGAGGCTGCATACTTTAATAAGATATTAGGGATACCATCCATACCTTCTGCTTTATTGGTATTAATTTGAAATAATAAATCCCTAACATCTCCTCTAGTAACAGAAGTAAACTTAAACTCAGCTTGTATACCAGATTGTACATAAACTGTATCTGTATCATTTACCTGGGAATTTCTCTGTAGAACCTGATTTACATCTCCTCCACCTAATTGTAATTCATTAATACCCATATTTGTAAAAAAAGGTATTAAACTCATTAACCACCTCATTTCCCAAATCCATCTTATTACCATTAATTAGGAAATGATTAGGATATCCCAAGTTAAGTCCCTTATGCATCTTATTTATTGTGTTCCTAAAATACTCTTGAGTTTTCCACCATTTCTTTAGACAATTTTTTGTTACAATAGGCCAATCTAGCCTTTCTAATTTCCTTTGTATATAAATTTCTTAATTGCCTATATTTATGCCAATCCTGGTCTCTCTTTGCAAATTTAGCTTGTTTCCATGCCTTATCTCTAGCTCTTTTAATTCTAAACAAACCTGCATCATACCATGGCGCTTTGTTTGATTTTATCAACCTAGTTTTTATAGGAGCATGTTTATTGCAAATTTGTATTAAATCCTTTTGAAACATATTCCACGCATCCCCCATACTGGGAATTAGTTCTAGTCTCTCCCAGTTATAATTTTCTAATTCCTGCATAAATTGAACGTAATCAAATCATATATCCCCAGCTTCACAGCAGCAACTTGAATCTTGAATGTTTAATGTTTCATTCCTATTGTACCTCTTTCCCTCAGGTCACACCGGGAGATGAGCGATTTATTTCTGTGTCCCTTCCTGGTGAAACGTTTCAATAAATAAAAAAAATAAAAGCAACACAAACCATTCTACTCCCAAATGCACATTTGCAGATCTGCCCCCCCCTTAAATCTGCATATACAATAAAGCACTGCATTATTCACACATTGTTGTATACATGATTTACCGCCTAACATCAAGCCCTGTAAAATATCGGATTAACCAGGTGGTATTGTACCTAAACTTATGCATACAGCAAAAACAGCTCCGTGGTTTTACCCCTATAATATAATCACACCATACTTTAAAAAAAAGTCATAGTAGAATATATTGATTAAAGCATTATATATTTGAAGGACATATGTAAAAATGAATGCAAGCTTTACTGTTGTCTCTCCAGCCATAGCAATGAACTGGCCAGCCTGGATACCCATATGTGTGTATGGTGTCTTGTTTTAGTCTCTCACTCTCTCTCTCTCTCTCTCTCTCTCCTCTCTCTCTCTCTCTCTCTCTCTCTCTCCATTATGTTCTGCTATGGCAAATACCAGATGGGAAACATGAAACTGCCAAAACAAAATGCAGTGGGGAAAATGAAAACTAAAATGCTTTGTAAGTGAAAACAATGTGCACATATACAGAACGGGCTTGAGAACATCATGCTGTGTGTAGCCTGGATGAAGCCAGGCAAAATGAAAAATATATGAACGCTCTAACCAAAATATAACAGGTGCATTTGGGAAATGGAAAATTTTGTGTAGTCTGAATTAAACCATGAAAAATGAAAGATATATAAATGCTCTAACTGAAATATAGCAAGTTCATTTCAGAAATAGATGCCATTGCACAGAGCATCCAAAAACAAAAGGACAGTGGAGCATTTTTCTTGCACTATATTATAATGAGCAAACAGTTAAGAATTTCTGTTATTCCTATGGAGGCGCTACATTCCTGGCATTTTCTTATAAAAGGTGATGGTAGAGAGACGTTAACAAGTCTTGATGTCAGTTTTGTGTCTAAAATAGAGATGGATATACTGTGCAAGCCCAAAAGTTGACAGTCTAAAACCCTGTGGCACCTGACCTAGGCTTTCAGGAGAGCACGCTAAAGCAAAGGAATCCTAGAGAGGGAGAGCTACTGCAGAACAGAGCAATAAAGAGGAGCACAGGTGTCCAGTCTACCTCCAAAACCTTGTCAGATCAGAGCTGTGGCAAGATGTCCACCAGAGGTGCCAGTTGGTACTGCTGCTCCCGATACACTGCTACTACCTCTGCTGCTCCCACACATATCACTAGTCAGAGATCACTCAGTTACAGGGGGAAACCTGCACAATAGATTCACACAACCTTTGGATTGCTGCCTATTTGGAGCTTGAAGCTTGGGAAAACAATTGCACAAGGATCCTTTATCACACTTCTCACATGCAGCGAGAACAAGAAAGAGAGTGTAAGCATTGTATATTTCTTCAGGGGAATGACCAGGGAAACTACTGGCTTTGTGACTTAAGCAGCAGGATGCCACTTGTTCTGTTAAACATATCCACCTCTGGAAGTTCTAAAGTAATAACCCAATCATGTTGGATTGCTGAGAAATTCAAACTTTATTACAGTGCACTTTATGCTCAGGGTTCTACAAGTAACTGTAACTGCCGCTAGTCAAAGCTGTACTCAATACTTATGACAAAGCTTATTACTAAGCTGCTATGGACGACATAACTCTGGTATTGTTTGCATCCATCCTACCTGTACCAGCTTGTTTGTATCTATGTCTTAATTTACTGTTATACTTATGTGTTGTACTGCTATACTGTGTATTTTGGTTTGTCTTACTGTGACAAGGTACCTTTGTAAATGAGCCTATGGCTCAAAGGTTTTCCAAACTGCTGTTTAAATAAAATAAAAAAAAATAAGTAATAGTCAAGAGGCTATAGATGATTATCTTGCTCAGACCCCATTGCCCCAGCAGTCAGAGAAAGACCAAGCTTTTCCAAAGTGCCCTTTTTCACTTTTAGAACTTCAAAAAGTCTTAAAAACCTTGGCTTCCAAAAAGGCTCCAGGTCTGGATGGTTTCTCAGCCTCCTTTTATAAAGCTTTATCTGAGGACCTTCTTCTAGACCTGCTACAAGTTTATCATGAAGCTTATTAGAGGGGTGCATTGGAGGTATCCTTTCAGGAGGCTTACATTTCAGTTCTGCCAAAGTCCAGTCAGGATCCCACCCAAGTCTTCAATTACCATCCAATATCCCTACTGCTTGGTGACCTTAAAATTCTTGCAAAGGCCCTAGCTCTTCGCTTACAGCAAGTCTGGTCCAATTTAATCAGCACAGAGCTGATGGGAGTTATGGCTGGTCATCTGACTTCTGATGACTTGTGAAAATAAAAGCATCTAATCTCTGTGTCCAGAGGAAGTCAGGTCCCTGGGGCTCTGGCCTCCTTGGATGTGGAAAAAGCCTTTGACAGTGTCTCATGTCCATACCTCTTTAGTGTTTTGGATAAATTTGGCATCCCAGCAACTTTTACCCAGTGGATAAAACTGCTATATTCACATCCTGTTGCTAGGGTCCATTGTAATGGAGTTCTTTGCTCTAGCATTCCCCTTACTAATGGAACCTGTCAAGGCAGTCCACTTTCCTTGATTCTTTTTAATTTGTATTTGGAACCTCTGAATCTCTGCATTAAATTTTATCCTTCTATAGTAGGTATCTCCCTGGTATCCATCCAGTATACATACGAAGATAAAGAACATACAAATCTGCCAGCAGAAACAGACCACCCAGTCTATCAATATCTGCTTGAGTATGTAGCTAGGCTCCTAGATTGCAACTGCCCCAACCCCCTCCCTATCTGTCATTCCCATGATGGCCACAGCCTCCTCCACCCATATCCTCCCTCAAGCTCTGTCCCACACCTTCTTAAAACTTCCTACTGTCTTACATGATACCACCCCCTCTGGTAGAGTGTTCTATTTAGACACCACTCTCTCTGTGAAGTACTGCCTCCACATCTCCCATCCAAATCTTCCACCCTCCAATCTTAGTCTGCGTCCCTCGTGTCTCTACCCTTCCTTAGTTTAAACACCCCTTTAGTGCTAGCTTTATTTATCCCCCTCAAATACTTGAATGTTTCAATCATATCCCCATCCCTCCTCTCCTCCAGTGTGCACATATTCAGCTCATTCAGCCTGTCCTCATAGTCCTTGCCCTCCATCCCCTGTAACATTTTTGTTGCCATCCGTTACACACCTTCCAGAAAATTAATATCCCTCTTTAGATATTTTTTTAACTCTTTTTATCTCCTCCTGGTCCACAGTGAACTCTATCTCTCTCCAGCTCCTCCTAGCCCCCCCCATTGTCTCTATCTCCTGTTGTGGCTTATGCCTTCTCTGCACCCCCAGCCCAGCACATCCCTTGGGTCGAAACCATCTGAGGAAGGGCTGCCCTATCCATCCAGGGTGAGTTTCTATAGTGTTGAGCTCCAGACAGCAGGGGACACAGCAGAGAGGCAAGCCTGACTCTGTGAGTGTGGACTATGAAGGGTAGGAGGCACCTTCACTTATCACTGGGAGGAAGGGTATTTTTCTGTATTGCTTCACCCACTCTGACCCTCCCCCTTAGCCCGGACATACAATGACATCCTATTGATGTCTGCCATGGCTCAGCCCATCCCTCCTCTTCTGTGCCCTGTAGCATGGCAGTGTCTCTGGTTTCTTCCCAAGGCTGCTGCGGTACTGGGCTACCCCTGGATCTCTCCCCAAGATAAGAGAGCTGTCCTCTGGATGCTCAATCCTCTCTCTCCTCTGTTGATCCCTGACTACCTGGGCTCATTCCCAAACCTGGGTCACTGGTGTGGCACAAGGTGTGGTGTCTAGCACCTCAACCCTCAGCATCACCAGGCCAACCTCCCTCTTTATATATGGATGCCAGTACTGCACACAGTACTCCAAGTGCAGCCTGACCAAAGATCTGTAGAGGGGCAGAATCTCAGTTTATGCTGAGAATATCCTTCTGGATCTGGCCAATTCCAGTACATCACTAAAACTAGCTTTAAAAGAAATACAATGCTTCGGTGTGATTTCACTATATAAATTAAATGTTAAGCAAACTCAGGTTTTACTCTTGAACGATTCTGTGCAGAAGGCGGATATCGTATCTTTGGGAGTTGGTTGGGTGCCTAGGGACATTACTTATCTAGACATTAAAATAATGACTTCCATGACTCGGACAATTCAGAGAACCTTTACAGATTTAATTTGGACAATCAGGGCTGATCTGGGTCGATAGTCTGGGTTTCCTCTGATGCTGTAGGAATGGGTAAGTGTTTTAAAAATGAATATTTTACCTCAACTCCTTTACCCTATGACTATACTGATGGTTCGCTTGCCCCTGAAATGATTTCATGACTTTCATACCTTGTTCTCTTCCTTTGTGTGGAAGGGCCATAGATCCAGATTTAGGTATTTAAGACAGGCCGCCCCAAAATCTGAAGGTGGCCTTGGAGCTTCTGTTTTTTTGACCTATTAGCATGCTGCCCAGGGTACAAAATATTTTCAGTGGGTCTCTCCACAAAATGAACACTGTCCCTCATATGTCCCACAGTGGTTGAATATTGATGAGGACCTATGTTGTAGTCAGGGTATTTGCCTGCAGGCCCTTTTTTATACATCTTATGCATCTTTACCCGTCTCTCTTCATGATACTCCCATAGGTACCTATTTTTTGATTTGTAGTCAGTTGAAGCACCTTTTGAAATTTCCATTATGTAACCCCTTAGTCCAGCCTTTATGGTTGAATCTTAGGAAAATCCTTACATAGAGACACATGGCAACAAAAGGGCATAACTCAGGTTTCTCACATGCATCAAGAAACACATTGGGCTTCCTTTGCTACCCTCTGCCAAGTTTATGAACTGGACCCCAAGGATATATTTTTATTTTACTGCCAAATTAGCCATTTACTCAGGAAAAAACAAGGAGTGGCCCAACCCATATACCAGTTTAATCATACCTTAATCAAACTTGTGCATCTCAGTATAGATCATCATGCCATTTCCATGATATACCAGGCTCTACAACAGGTCTGGGCTTATAGAGATGGCTTACCTCTGAAGAATTGGCCATAAGCTTTAGATTAGAGACTGGATAACTGACAATGACATGAACTCTGGCAAAATATACAACATTATCTTAGATATGATGGTCATCACTTTATTCAATTTAAAATGATCCATTTAATCTATAATACTCCATAGAACCTTCATAAATCGTGGCTGTTGAACTCCTCGGTATGCACAAGGTATAATAGTGGAGTTGCATTTTGTTGCACATTTTTGGGGATTGCCCTAAAGCTCAACTTTTTGGGCAGTGCATACCAGAGGCATTGGATCCCACGTTAAGTCTTTCTGAGGCTTTTACTAAAGAAAATGCCTTTTGGGATTGGACATACTGGCACAAGACATCACGCATACTGTAGCTCTGCTATGCAGCTGTTAAAATGAGTAACAGTTTCTGTCCCTACTATCCTTGTGGCTACAACTCTTTATTGAGCCATTATCAGCATCCCCTCCTCCACAAGATACCGCTTCACATCCCAATAACTAATACAGCATGTTTACACACACAAAGGATTCAGGAAATGAACTGGGCAAAATAAGCCAGTATTATATACAGTATTTGTATGCCCTACTTCTAAATTGCTTGCAAATAAACTCCTTATAACACCTGTTAGAATGTTTGTATCATTTGTTCTCTCCTTTCATGTTATTACATTCAAGGAATGGACATTGTTCATTATGCAGCTATGTACCAAATACCATTGTACAGTTTTATACATTTTTTTATTTATTTGGTAGCTGGGTATGGCCCACTGGGCACAAGGCCCCTTTACAGTGGTCACCTGGGTGGCCCATTGGTGACCTGTACATTAGCAGAATCACCTTTCATTCTCTGCTGCTCATCCCCCTCCTATTCAACCCTTTGCTTGTTTGCTTTACTCACCACCTTGTTTCAGTGTGCAGTAGTGCTATGTGGAATTTTCAAATTCTGACAGAACAAAATGTCATGAACTTTTCAAACTTCCACTGAATTTCCACCGAATTTTGCTGAGATCTCAATATTTTCTGTGGAAATTTTTGTGGAATTATTTTTCATAGAAAAATGCTGCTCATGGAATATTATTCAGTGGATCTCAATATTTTCTGCAGAAATAGTTGTGGAACAATTTTCTGCAGAAAAAAATGCTGTTCTGCAGAACAGTATTCCACAGATCACAGCAGATGGAATTCCACTGATGAACTAGCAAAATTCCACCAGAAATGCCACTGACAGAATGGCTATTACACACTAATTCCACTGACAAAATTCCACATTCCACACAGCACTAGTGTGCAGATTTCTTTTAGGTTTTTTTTTTTTTGATAGTGTGGATTGTTGTTCTCTATTGACTGATAAAAGCCCAAAAGAAAAGCAGGACCAGAGAATGAATTTTATCTTGACCTTTAATGCCCAGACCAGTATAATAAGTAGTATAATTAAAAAACAAAGGCAAATAGTCAGTATGGACCAAGGGCTGAATGCCTTGAAAGACACACAACCAAGAATGGTTTATAAGGGAGGAAGAAATATAAAGGCAATATTATTGTACACTCAGTACAAACATTTCGAGAAAAAACTAGAATGTGGCTACCAGCCAGTACTGATGATTGCCATAAATGTGGCAACTGTAAATATTGTTCCAGAGTTGTGTCATCTAAGACAATTATGATCCCTAAAACCAACCTGAGTGCCAAGGTTAGGGGCTTCATTACAAGTGTAACAAAAGAGGTAATTTATTTAGCATCCTGTACTTCTCAGAACTACTATATTGGAAAGATAAAATGCCAATTCAAAACAAGAATTGGTGAACATGTGAGGGGTGTAGAGAATTGTGATTTAAGTTATGTTCTTGCTGCACATATTGGTGCCTATGCATAAATAAAAGGGTGCCTATGCACCATGTATCTGAGGCACGTAGGCGACCCTACATTTGGAATTTGTGTACAGGACCCCTGTGGCATGCACCATCCATGTGCAAGGTGGATACATGCACAATCCTTTGGCTGCATAGACAGCAATGCACTGGAGGGCATAGGTGTGCACCCCTTATGCCAGGGGGGACCTTGCCATAAGTGCCCTACACACCTTGCCCCATGATCACAGTCCACCCACCCTGGGCAGGTAACTGACTAGGTACTCCCCCAACACATGCCTGTTCAGGCCTCCATCCATCCCGGCAAAAGGTGGAACCCCCCCAGTGGTGCACTGGCCTGCAGGGTTGTAACCCCCTTCCCTGCCACATGGCAGAAGCCCGACCCCCGGGTGGCACCCAGCAACAACCCCCCAACACAGACTGTTGCACAGTTCTAGTGTTGGTATTGGAACCCTTCCACACAGTGCACACCCAACAAACCAGTCTCTCTCATTGTCCCTCCATTTAGTGTCTGTGTCCCTCATTTGAGTAGTAAACGGTTGGTGGTATAGGGTGCCACCCAACCACCCAACCCCCTCATTGCCCAATCATGGAAACATCACCCCTAATCAGTGTTTAGTGGCCCCACCCCCATGGCACTGACACCACCACCCCCACCCTGTACCCACCAGTCAGTGTTGCTGCCTCAGATGTTCAACAGCACTGCCCTCCACACACCTCATCAGCCACCAGCCACCCAAGTAATGCTGGGAGAAAACAGCTATATATAGACTACATGTTACCAGCATCACTCAGATGTACAGTGGCCATAGATATGTGTGGAAGGATGTACCAATGGCCACCGACAGCCAGGTAGGTAGGGGTCAGGTGGAGGTGTTGCCAGTGCTGCAGAGAGGTCCTTTGTCCACCAATGAGCCAGGGAAGTGTAGGTATCAGGGTCATGGGTGGGACAATGTTATGTGGTTGGGGATGGGGCATAATTGTGTGTATGGGGGGTGGCCACAACCAGGACCTGGCACAGGGTACATTTGTGGTGTGTGTGTGTGTGTGGGGGGCACCTGCCACATCCTGTCATGTTCAGTGCAGTCTCATTCTGTTGGGGAGGATACTACTTTGGAGATGGGTCACTGATGTGCGCTGGGGGTGGCACATGGGATGGGGTGGGGTCATACAGCTGGGGTCTATCTGTGTGCTGGGTTGATGCAGCATGTCATGAGCTTGGCCAGGGGAGTGCACTGTTGGACAGGGACTGGTCATGCAGGTCCATGTGACTGAGGTTGGTACTCACACACCTGGACCCAGACCCATGCCTCATCATGCAAGGGATCCACTATGGCAGTGGTAGTTAACCTTTTTTGGTCCAGGGACTCCCTGGCCACCTGTCAGCCATGCTGGGGAACCCTTACCTAAAATACATACTGGATTGTACCACGTCAAATGTTTGTTCAGCATGTATACAGTTACCCATAATAAAGCACAAGCAACAGCAAGCAAATGTGATATTGGGGAGGGGGGAGGTTACAATGACTTGACTAGCATAACACTAGCATAACTCTAAACTTTATTGACCCATGGGGGAGGCACTGATGAGCAGCAGGAAAATCCCAGCATCTCCCTACAAAACAGGGTACTAAATGAGAAAAAGACCGAGGTAGAAAGGTCAGTGGGGGATGCTGCAACAGAAAGTAAAGCCATCAAAAAATGGAGAGCAATGAGTACCAATGCACGTAGTCTGAGTAACAATTAATGGCCTTGATGGAGGAGGAACATCTGATATCGTGGCAGTCACAGAAACGTGGTTCGCACAAAACCATGACTGGGACATAAACATACCAGGATACACTCTCTACAGGAGGGACAGGGAGGGTAAAAGTGGAGGAGGAGTAGCTCTTTACATAAGGGAAGGAATCAAAGTAACAGAACAAAAGAAAAAACAGGGAGGAGGAGAAGAAGCACTGTGGGTCAATTTGGAGACCGGCAATGGCACCACAATCCGCACAGGGGTTGTATACAGACCCCCTTCTCAGGGGGAGGAAATGGACAAGGAAATGATAGAAAGTATACTTAGTATGGCAAAAAAGGGGAGATATTGCTGATGGGTGATCTGAATATGCCAGATGTTAACTGGAGTGCAGCTGCAAGCCACTTGAAGAGTGGGGTTATTCTAGATGCCCTACAGGGGGCATGCCTTAGACAACTAGTATTGGAGCCCACCTCGAGAGGGAGCAATCTTAGACCTGGTTCTATCAAATGGAGATGAAGAGAGATCACAGATGTAGAAGTGGTAGCCATCTGGGAACTAGCGACCATCAACAGTATGGTCTACAATAAACACAGCAATAGAGTCAAGCCATACAAAGGCAAAGGTACTGGACTTTAGGAGGGCTGACTTTGGTTAAAATGGTAAGTGCCTAAGGAATGCACTAGCACATGGGCAGGAAGGAGGGTGGAAGAACAATGGGGATAATAAAACTGCCATCACAGAGGCAACAAGCCTTTGTGTGAAGCAAATAAACAAAACTAAACGATGTAAGAAACCACTATGGTTCTCAAAGGAACTGGCAGTGAAGGTTCAAGAGAAAAAGAAAGCTTTCAGGAAGTACAAGGAATCGCAGAAGGAGCAGGATAGAGAACTGTATCAGTTAAAGCAAAAGGAAGCTGGGAAGGCAGTCAGGACTGCAAAGGCCCAAACCGAGGAAAAGATAGTCAACTCAGTTAAGAAGGGGGATAAAACCTTTTATAGGTACATCAGGGAGTGAAGGAAGACCAAGGAGGGATAGTGAGGCTTAATGGGGGGAGGTGGGCAGAGGAGACTGTGAAGGGCAGAGATACTGAACAAATATTTTTGCTCAGTATTTACAAAGGAAGGGGGGTACCTAGAACAAACAGTAGAAACACACTGGATACAGAAGTTGATACCAGCCCATTTACGGAAGAAAGGGTTCTGAAAGAACTCTTAAAACTGAAGGTGGACAAAGCAATGGGGCCTGATGGGATTCATCCCAGAATTCTAAAAGAACTAAGGGTAGAATTAGTGACACCACTGACTACCCTGTTTAACAAATCATGGGAGGATGGGTGGTACCTGAGGACTGGAGGAGGGCAGATGTGATTCCCTCACAAAAGTGGGAGCAAGGCAGAAGCAGGAAACTACAGACCTGTTAGTTTAACCTCAGTGGTAGGGAAAATGATGGAATCACTTCTGAAGGAAAGAATTGTTGAGTATCTAGAGGCCAGAGGGGCACAGGACCCAAGACAGCATGGATTCACAGCAGGAAGGTCATGCCAGACAAATCTGATAGATTTCTTTGACTGGGTGACCAAAGTAGTAGATCAGGGAGAGGCTGTGGACATGGCCTACCTAGACTTTAGCAAGGCATTTGACACAGTCCCACACAAAAGATTAATATACAAGTTAACTAACCTGGGAGTGGGTCCCAAGATAACAGCCTGGGTAAAAAATTGGCTGGAAAATAGGACACAGAGAGTAATAGTAAATGGAGTCCACTCTGATGAAAGGGGGGTTACTAGTGGGGTACCGAAGGGTTCAGTATTAGGACCAGTCCTCTTCAATGTCTTTATAAGCAACATTGCAGAGGGACTGGAAGGAAAAGTATGTCTCTTTGCAGATGACACAAAGATCTGCAACAGAGTTGATGCACAAGGTTGGGTGGAAAGGATGAAAAGGGACTTGGCAAGGTTAGAAGAATGGTCAAATGTATGGCAGCTTAGATTCAATGCTAAGAAGTGCAAGGTAATGCACCTGGGAAACAAAAACCCAGGGGAAGAGTACACAATGGGGGGTGAGATACTAACGACAACAAAAATGGAAAGGGACCTGGGGGTAGTCATATCAGATGACCTAAAGGTGGGCAAGCAATGTGAGAGGACAGCAATGAGGGCTGGGGGGATATTGGGATGCATAGGGAGAGGCATCACCAGTAGAAAACAGGAAGTTATTATCCCTCTGTACAGACAGCTGGTCAGACCCCATCTGGAGTACTGCATGCAGTTCTGGAGACCCAGTCTTCGCAAAGACATAGACAGGATGGAAGCTGTCCAGAGGAGGGCAACTAAAATGGTGCAGGGTCTACACCGTAAGACATATGTAGAGAGATTAAAGAAGCTTAATATGTATAGCCTCGAGGAAACGAGGGAGAGGGGGGACATGATAGAAACTTTCCAGTACCTCAAGGGAATCAACAAAGTCCAAGAGGGTAGCATCTTTCAAAAAAAGCTGTGCAAGAACAAGGGGGCACAATTTGAAGATAGAGGGAGGCTGGCTCAGAGGTAATTTAAGGAAGTATTTTTTCACAGAGAGGGTTGTGGATGCATGGAACGGCCTTCCGGAGGAGGTTGTGGAGTCAAAAACAGTGGTGGAATTCAAGCATGCATGGGACAGTCATAAGGCAATTCTAGGGGATGGGGGTAAGAAAAAGTAGGCTGCTGGTTAACTAGGATCTGCAGCTTATCCAGTAGGCAGGGAAATGGGCAGACTGGGTGGGCCAAGCGGTCCTTATCTGCCGTCAAATTCTATGTTTCTATGTTTCTATTCTATGTATAAAATCTCAGAATTAAATAATTCAGAACCTGCTGTATGCACATAACCTTATAACCAAATTAAAAAAAAGTATCAGAAGCTGCAATAATGCTTGTCTGTTTTTGTTTGTTTTTAAGTGAGCCATATTACCACTGAACGTTATGCAATAATAATGAAAACAACATCTTAGAAACACAAAATCTCAGAAGCCACAGCTTAATTTTACTGCTTCTATGATGAACCATTTTAAAATATATTAAAAAAAATACTTCTCAAAGCACTGAAGTAACTCAGTAACCAGAATAACCTGCTGACCAAGAGAAACTGAATTTTGTTAAAAGAAACGAATGCGCTAAGTCAGTATCGAGGAGTGCAGAGGCCAACTAGTCTGGTACAGTGACCGGAGAGACTGGAGACACTGTATTTTGTTAAAATAAAAGAAACAAATGCTAGCCAGTATCGAGGAGTGAGCGAGCAGAAAGCAGTCAGAGAGGAGTGGAGAGACTGAACAGAGAGATGCACAAATCAAGCTAATAATGAAATCTGGCAAGTGATTACAAATGAAAAACCTTGGAAGTAATCAAAAAATAATGTTAAGCTGCAAAGAAGGTGAGTCAGGAAACCAAGGGTTTAGAATGGAATAATTGATGCAGCTGCACATTGGGAGTAATTACAGTGCTATCTGCACTTACTGATATACTGCTTACTGCTATGCAAAACAATGTAAAGTAACTGACACTTTATGAGAAATGAGTGTGAAGTGCTAGTTGATGGAGTTTCAGGGAGTACATTACACAACAAAGTTGGTGAAAAAGGTGTTTTAATGGGGAACTCATTCCAGTTGCAATTTAAAACAGATATTACAATAAAGAAACTGTACCACGCTTAACTTTTCACAGACTGTTTCGTGGACCACCTAGTGGGTGCTCATGGACCCCCTGTGGGCCATGGACCCCCAGTTGAAAACCACTACACTATGGGACCCATAACAGGATTTCGATTGGATGCCAACCTGGGTCCATAACTCTGTCCTGGATGCCCCGTGTAGTCCTGCATGCTGGGAGGTGTGGGGCTGTGAACAGGTGCCCCGTGGGTGCAGGCAGTAGTGCATACCATGCACCCTTCACCTGTCCAGGGTCATGGAGCTATGCAGGTGGGATATGTGCTACCAGCATGTAATTCCCACCCTTTCATGAACAGGGCCCATTGATAGAGCAAGAAAAAGGAGTGAACATCATATTTCCTTCATAGTCATAGAGAAGGCTATTAAAAGACCCAGAAGAGGAGATTCTAACAATGTGTTACTCAAAAGGGGGCAGTGTAGGATTGTTTTCAATGGGGGTCACAGCACCACCTGGTCTCGATAAATTAGAACTAGGACAGTATTTGTAACTTCTGGGTTGCAAGTACAATTCTGTGCCCCCCCCCACACACTGGGGCAGTTTTAGTAAGTTCAATTACTACCAGAAGCCTGTGTTACCTTTAGCATTACATAGATACATACATAGATACACAGACAGTGTCGGCAGATAAGGGCCTATGGCCCACCCAGTCTGCCCATTTGAGCTTGTAAGTTCAGTTTATGTTTTATTAGAAGTCTGTTCCCCCTTACCCCTGACCTCCAAAATTCCTTTATGTCTATCCCATGCATTCTTAAATCCCGTGATTGTTTCAGCCCCCACCACTTCCTTTGGCAGGGTGTTCCACTTGTCCACCACCCGTTCTGTGAAGAAATTCTTCCTCACGTTTCCTCTGACTTGTCCTCCCTCCAACTTTATCTCATGCCCTCTAGTACTGGAACGTCTTTTTTGCTTAAAAATAGTGTATTCCTGCACCCTGTTCTTCCCTGTAAGATACTTGTATGTCTCTATCATATCCCCTCTCTCCCTCCTCTCCTCCAGGGAGTACATATTCAGTTCCTTCAACCTGTCCTCATAGGACTTGTGATGCAATCCATGTACCATCTTTGTTGCCTTCCTCTGAACCTTCTCTACCCTGTCTATGTCCTTATGTAGGTAAGGTCTCCAGAACTGTACACTGAACTCCAGGTGGGGCCTCACTAGTGTCTTGTATAGTGGAATCATGACCTCCCTTTTCCTGCTGGTGATGCCCCTTGCATTGTTGTTATTTATCACATGCACAGTGATCATAATGAGGGAATTAACATTTTCTGTCACTGGGGTATGTGTACTCATGTTTTTTTTCAACTTATGCAGTTTTCAGTATATTGACATGTTCTGTAGTCATTCTGTTTTAGGTCCACTACGGCTTACCAATCCAGGTTTGGGATACTGTCACTGATGAGATTTGGTCAAGTGGCTTACAGGGATGAGTACCTGGGTAAAAAATACTTATGAGCTATCTTGCTCTTGTCAGAGTGGCTACTGAATATTTTGTTCTGTGCATGCCCATTGTCTGTTGATAAGGAGCACCAGAAACATGATGTCTTTAGCAAAGGTGCAAAGCAAACTGTCCATGTATGAACTGCCACATCGCCTCTTTGATAAGTGCCTTTTGGGTACCTAGAAAGTGAATTATGATATCTTCTAGCACTACATAATTCTAACAATTCTATTGGTGCAACCTGCTAAGCCATCATTATGCACAAGGAATTTCCCTAATGTATGGAAAATATTTTTAAATTGTAAAATATGGTGGGTATATATACAGTTTTTTTATGAGATCTAAATTGAGGATGTTACCATTCTCTGGTTTTTAAATTAGTTTTGCACAAGGCACTTTTTTGCTTATCACATTGCTATTTTTATGTCCTGTCTCTTTAAATGAATTAGTACTTAATGGCAGTGTAGAGAAAACCTTATCAACTTCTGATAAAGCACAGAACATCTGAAGCACGACAGGTGATACAGGTTTGCCTTTCTGAGTGGAAGGGGAACAATTGCAGGAAGGAGCTACCTTGTTTGTAACTGCTAAGGTCTGTCTCTTTCAAACTTTTTGCCTGTCACTGTGAAACACTTGAAGCACCTTGTAATAAAATTAAGCACTTTGTGGATTCAGACTTCCAGGTATGCTGCTTTTTATTAAAAAAAAACAGTGGTTTTAGATATCCTGTTAAGGAGCAAGCCATTTCAGTTTGTAAATACTTACTACCTGCTTGTTGCTAAGATTACTTCTCCATTAGTGTAGCACTGCTCTCCAAAGTGTGTCTCCTCCTCTAATACAAACATTTTACTTGAAGTTCAACTTTACTAGTTAAGTTGCTACAAAGTGACTAAAATTCGCCTTCACAAAGTTTCCATTGCACTCCGCAACTTTGATATCGCAGAAATTCACAAAGTTTTCACCATGACATGACCATCTTCCTGGTGAAGTGACTACTTTGCAGTGAATTCAGCAATTTTATGGTTGAATTTCACCTACTTTGCCTGCAATCGTCTCTTCATGAAGTGCAAACTTTGCGAATTCACTATTTACTAATTTTGCGAACTTTGCAAGTTATTTCAGGAAGCAGATTTCAGCAATTTTACCTATGCCTAGCTCTCTTCTCCCTTCTTCCATGCCTACCCTTGTATTAACTTTCGTATCATCTGCAAAGAGGCAGAGCCTACCCTTGATACCTTTACCAATGTCAGAAATGAAAATATTACATAGGAACATAGGATCTACAGATAGGAGGGAGCTTTTCTGACATCTCTGCTGTTGTCTCAACAGTGCAGTCCACAAAACCCTCCTTCTTCTAGGCACTTATCCATCCTAGACTTAACAGTGTTTACATTTTCAATAGCCACCAAAGATTCTGGCAATCCATTCCAGAAATGAACCACCTTTTGTGAAACCCAACTTCCACTCTTTACAGTTTTAAAGTGGTTGCCATTTAATTGAAGTTTATGCCCCCTTGTTTCCCTATTTAAATTCCTCAGCTCTGAATGTAAACAGTTTGTTATATTCTTCTGTGCTAAGGATTTATATACTGTAATGACATCACCCAATAATTGTCTCATTTGTAATAAGTACAGACCCAGATTGCTTAACCTATGATCACATGAATGGCCTTCCAATGCCTTCATTAGCTTTGTTGTTTTTCTCTGAACCCTCTCTGGTTTGGTAACGTCCCTGGCATTCAGTGGTGACGATAGCTGCCTACAGTACTCCAGGTGGGGCCTCACCAGTGCTCTATACAGTACATGGCAATATCACCTCTCTGCTTCTGCTAGCTATTGAAGAGGACCAGTCCAAGTGTTAACCCTTGAGGTGCCATGCTAGTCATTCTCTCACCTCTGAAAATTCCCTAATGACCATACTTCTCAACCTTTTGTCCCCCAAATGTGGAACACTGCCTCTCAAAATGTGGAACAAATGAGCAAAACATGGAACACTTAATCAACTCTTTACCTTAGAAGCTCAGAACGCTGTTAAAATGTTTGCATTTATGTTCAGAAAGTCTGTTATTAATTGAATAATATATTTTTTTGGATCATTTACTACAGATTTTTACTTTAAAATGTTAACACTGAATGTGGGACATGTCCTCACAATGTGGAACAGGGAGCTTTTGTGAAGTAAAATGAGGAATGTTACTCGTAATGTGGTGCAGTTGAAAGGTAAGCTACTGACTACCACCTTCTGTGTTCTACCCTCCAACCAGCTCACTGCTCAATTTGCCATTGTATGCTGCATGTTTTATTTCATAGTTATTATTGCAAAATCTTTGGAATAAACAATCTGATGACAAAAAAAGAAATGGTTCACCAACAAATCAGTAGAACACTTAGAGCAATCCTGTGCCATGATTGTAAACAGAGCTCTTGATCCAGTATTTTTCTGGTTAACTAATATAAAGAAATGAACAAATAACTGTCAAGCAAGAACTAATAGGTCTAACAATCCACAAATGCAAATTAGTCAATCAGGAATCAACAACTGTATTTTACAATTTCTTTGTGCTGGGTAACAGTAAAATGCAACATCTTGTTTCTGTAGGGGTTTGTGTGTGTACTCTTCCCCACTGTTCGACTGGAACACTGGGAGGTTAAGAAAATGTAGGGTCCGACAAAAAGTATTTGAATTTTGTGCCTTTTTGAATCTGTACTCTCTTGGTTCCCACACTAGTGACTTAACAACTACAGCACACTGGATCCAAAACAAATTAACTGGTTACTTGAAAACAAGCCAGTAAATTAATAAAAAAATTAGAAACATCTGCCAATTAAAGAGCTGGTGACACGTTCAAGAGAACTTTAACAAAGCATAATATTTCAACACAGCCTAGCTCGTAATTCCCAACAGTGCTGTATTCATCCTCTCCCCATTATTTATTATTGAGGTCATTTGTATGAAAACAGGATCTTTAACCCCGAAGAGTTTATCTATTCCTACTGCTTTCTCCCTGCCTGAAGTCATAGAGCACTGCTTGTGACCTCACAGTTACTCCTATGGCAACAGACTGTGATGTCACAACAGAGGATTATGACTTGAAGTAAGGCGTAAGCTGTTGAGGCAGATGGACTCTAAATGAACTCCAAGGGATAAAGATAATATATTCATACAAATTTCTTAGTAAATAAGTAATGGGGAGGAGAAATGTACGAAATATAAATGGATTGCAGGCAGAATTGTACCTAATTATTATGTTTTTTAAAGTTTTCTTTGAGGCATCAGTAGCTCTTTAACACTAGCCAAAATATCATTTAATACATGAAAAATGAATTAATTGATATGCCACCAATGCAAAGAAACTGATGTCTACAGGATGCAAAGGAGGCTTTCTCTAACTAAAGAACTTTCACTAAGAATTTCAGAAAGCAAAATGCAGAAGGCTTTGTGCTAAATGGGAACAGATCTCTCTTACCTTCCTGTTCTCCTGCTCTGGTAAATGCTTCAGTGTGCTGTGTGTGTGAGTTCAATTCACTTGTCTTTTATACTCTCCTCTTAGTTTCACATAGCAGTCTTGACTGTGAAAAAAAAACTAGGGTGTGTGTGTGTGTGTGTGTGTTTCAAGTCAATACATAAATTTCCCAGAAGATTAGGAAATGTAATTAAGCTTCATGTGAACTATAGACATCAGGAAATAAAGGATGTAACTCCTTCTAGCCCTTATGACTAGGATAGTGGACAAGAGCCAAGTGGTTGATGTTCTGTATCCAGATTTCAGCAAGACCTTTAACTCAGTGCCTTATAGGAGACTGAGCAGCAAACTGGAGGAGCTGGGGCTGGGGCCAAACTTCTGGGATGGGTCAGAAGCTGGTTGCAGTGTGATAGGTTAATGACCCTTCCCCTGCCTCTAGACTTTATCTCTCTCCTTTTCCCATTTTCCTAAGTAAATCTACTGCAGTAGTACCCTTCTATTTCTTTTCTGGTCCCTCTGGACTATATTTCATTTTCTATCATAATAGGGTGGCCTCTTATTATGGTATTCTCGTCTTTTCTAATCCCTCTAAGCTTCTCTTTAGACCATGAGGTGAGTTAAGAGCTTTTGTTTGATAACTGGTAGGATATAGTAAAGTGACAAAGGTTATGTCTAATATGTCCTCCTTCTGCCACTTCATTGTTATTTGGTTTAGTCATAGAATCAATACAGTAAACAAGCAGAACATATTTAGCTGAGCACTTTTGTACTGTTTTGACACTGTAAAGGAGGTACCTTAGTAAAACAATCATGAATTACATTTACTGCCCTTTTTCCCTCCATTGTTGATGTGCACAAATGGTGACATTTCACCTACCCTTCTATCTTCTGAATTTAGCAGGCTTACTGGAACATAAGTTGCCTGTGAGTTTTTTTGTTATTCCTTCCTAGTTGTACTCTATGGCCCAGATATTCAAAAGGGTTGTACATGGTGTTGCACCATGCACAACCCACTGATACGTCCCGGTGCGATATTTAAAAGGAAAAAGTGCCGCTGAAATCGATGTTGCGGGCGTATCGATAATACATGCAGGCATGCCCATACATAAACTGCACAGCCTTATATTCAGCCCGGGCCGTGCAGAGTTATGCAGGTGCAACCCCTACCTGCGCCTGCACAAAGTTATGCTGAAAAAAAAGAAACAAGTCGAGGGCCACCCACAGGTGAGCTGCCACATTGTAGGGCACAACACAGCAGCTGCCACCTGTGGGTGGCCCTCCACTTGTTCCCGCCATGCCTGGCAGCACCCCCCTATGCCCTGATAGCAGGCATCAGTATCCCCCCCAAGTCCAACATCCCTGGTGATCCAGTGGCACTGCGAATAGCCTGATCGTGGGCATAACTGTAATCCCCATTAGCCCAATCGCAGGCATCAGTATCCCCCCAGTCCATCATCCCCAGGTCCAGTGGACCAAATGGAGCACGATCACGGGTGGCATTCCTCATCCCCCCAAGTCTGAAATCCCTGGTGTTCTAGTGGAACCCCACCCCAACCGCCCACAGAGCCCCACCACCCTGCTCTCCCCATCAGCTGGTGGGTGGCAGCACCCCACCTGCCTGCTGCCCCTCTGCCCTCCAACATATCTGGACTGACTAGTACAGTATGGGCTGCATGCCCATTGGCTCATGCTCTGAACCAATGGACATGCAGCCATACCTGAGCTGTCAGTCGGTGGGGTGGGGCGCAGGCGGTGGGGTGCCGCCGCTGCCAGCTGATGGGGAGCAGGTGGTGGGGCTCTGTGGGTGGGTGGGGTGGGGTCCAGATCACCAGGATTTCGGACTTGGGGAGGAATGCCGCCCACAATCGGGCTCTGTTTGATCCACTGAACCACCAGGGATATTGGACTTTGGGGATACTGATGCCCGCAATTGGGCTAATGGGTGGTAGTTACAGTTATGCCCGCAATCGGCTACCGGGGTGGATACAGTTATGCCCATGATCGGGCTACTTGAGGGGGAGTACAGTTATGCCTGCAATCGGGCTACTGGGGGGGGGAAGTTACAGTTATGCCCATGATCAGGCTAATCGTGGGCCACTGGACCACCAGGGATTGGAGACATTCATTGTCCCTTATGGGACATCCCACAATTGGGCTGCAGAGGGTGTTGTTTACGGCTGCTGCCTGGCAGGGTGCCAGGTGTAAGTAATCTGGGATCGGCACACCTGCATGCTAATGGCATGCAAATGGGGCCATAATCAGATGCAAATGGTCCCCATGCACCTTACATAAATTATGGCCCCATTTCCATGTCACCCTTTGAATATTGCAGGTGCTGTGCATGGTGCAATGGAACTTGTGCCACCGCATCTCAATGGTCCACTCTGACCACTTGTGCTGGCACAGTTCCACTGTGCCATACACAGTGGGGGTGGCCAGGGGGCGATATTCAAAGCAGTTGCACCATAGCGCAACTCCATTGAATATCACCCTAGCCACACCCCTGCACAACTGTTTTGAGTGGCACACAGACTTGTGACACAAACTGGCACAATTTGAATATCTGGGCCTCCGAGTCAATCGACAGAGTATTAGAGTAATGCTGGGGTACCGAAATGCCGGAACATTTTTATTTCATTTATCCTCTCTAGCCCCTGGCCTGCATGGCACAAGTGTTCATGAGGTAGTCTCTTCATACTAGGAGCTAGTAAAATGTGCACAGCATTCCCTGCACTTGTACGCCTGGCATTCTTGAAATGAGACCGCTGTCGCCTGCTCCACTCGCTTAAATGGTGGCGAGTACTTCTTGCACTCTTGGAAAATAAAGAAAGGGAACACTTGGATTCTTATAAAAAAATCAAAATGAAAGGGGAAACAGAAACAGAGTGTATCCAAACAGTTTAAATTGGATGGCGGGCTTAGTTGTGGTATGTAGTTGTGGGTAACCCATAAAAGTATTAATAGCCCATAATTTCCACAACACCCGAATGCATTGCTAGATGACAGAATTTTGTTTTCTCTTCTTTACTATGTGTATGGCTGTTTTATGCTTAGAATTAATTTTTATTTTAATATACAGTAGCACAAATAAGACAGAGACATATCTGAATGAGTTATTTAGCTGGAAGGCAGAAGCAGAATGCAAGGATAGTTCTTAGGGACCAGCAGCCCCTTATTGATCTACTCTTAAAGTTTTTCCCTGTAGTGAGGTCACATTTAGAAGATGGAGCCATTATGTTAAGTGACCCTAATGTATACATTTTTTTTTTTTATTTATTTTTATCCCTCCTGGTCGCCCTCGTTATTCCACTCCTTCAGGCCTCACTCAGTGTCATCCAACTCTCACTAAGTCTGCCCCTAGAGTGCCTCCGGTGTCCCCTACCTGCCTTCTCTCTTCCTCCTCAGTGCACCTTTGCACAGCGGGGTCTGCCTGTGATTACAGGCTGGGTGGCTGGAGTGGCCGTCATCCTGAATGCCAAGGGAGGCTTTCCGGTTTTCTAGTCCCTCCCCTCCATCCCACTGAGGATGCCTGGCTCAGGCGGAATGTGTGTACGCACATCTGCCAAGTGCCTAATGGCATCCTCCCCTCCCTGGCTTCCCCCAATTGAAGCCACCATTGCCCTGAGAGTTGGTGCTTCCAACGGCTCTCCCGAGCATCGGGTGTATTAAACACCCTTGGTGTCCCTCACTGAAGGAGGAGAGCATCTGTGGGGACACTCAATCCTCCTTCCCTCTGCTGACCCCCAGCAACCTGAGTCTGTATCCAAACCCAGGTCACCGGCGTGGTGCGAGGTGTGGCGTCTAGCACCTCAACCCTCAGCGTCACCGAGCCGGCCCCCTTATGTATACATTTTATTCTTTTATGCCTTAATATGGGTGCTTGTACTATGTAATTTGGATGATTTCTTAGAAACAATAAAAAACACTTTGATGGTCTCTGCTGATGCCCCAAATAGCTGTATTATTATAGTTATTTTCTTGTATTAGCAATAGGGGGCGGATCAGATGACCTGTGATGTCATCCGCTTTGGCTGTATAAATTGAGCAAGTTTAGCTATGCTATTCAGATAGGTCTGGTACACAGAGGATAGTGATCTTGTTGATCTGCTAGTACCACTCTGTGGCAGTACTTTAGTTTCAAGTACTGAAACTTTGTAAGAGTATGGTTGATTTATTTTCTTTAATTTTGTTTTATTTTGATTTCTGATAAAAATAAAAACTTAGCCACACAAAGCTTGTGTGTATGAAAGTATTTTTGACTTTTTTGTGTTGACACTATACACCTACACTTCGACAGTTGGTGGCAGTAGTGGGATAACTGGTTGTCCAAGAACTAGTGAGGGAGATCAGATGGCATCAGTCCTGGTACAAGTGGCAACATGTCATCTAGAATAGATAAGAAGCTGGGTGCAGTTATGCATTCCCAGAGAGAGAAGATGGAGGAGCCCCTGTATACTGGTCTTCCAGACATCAGACAAAAATACCCATGGAGACACCAGTGGATGAGGAGGAGGAGGAGGAAGAAGGTGGTCAGAAAAGACTCCCAGATGTTGGGGTTCTTCCCCCAGCGAACATTAATTATTTACTTCATTGGTTAGCAGTTTGCCAAATGGAGATTGAATGACAAAGAGATGCTGATGCCCATGAGAGGGATCAGGATAGAAGGAGACAATATGCCAGGTGGGCAGAGGCATTACAATTATTACAGAATCTAAGTGTAGGACATGAAACTGGAAGTTATACACCCCACAATAATCCTAAGGACATAAAGTTATCCTATATGTTACCCACAGATGACATAGAAGTTTGCCTGACCACCTTTGAAAGGGTGGCCAAGGCATGTGATTGGCCAACACAATAATGGGTTGTGAGACTCGCCCCCTACCTTTCTTGAAAAGCACAACTAGCATATAGTAATATGGACCCTCAGCTGGCAGATGACTATGACCTGGTTAAACAGGAAATACTGAAACGATATGACATAAATGCTGAGACGTACCGACAGAGGTTTTGAGCCTTAAAGCATCAATCACAAGATCCTCCAAGAGAGATTTATGTACAGTTGCATGAACTTTGTCTGAAATGGATTGTTCCAGAAGGGAAATTGAGGATGGACATTATAGAAATGTTTGTAATGAAACAGTTTCTGCAGATGTTGCCAACTGAAGTGCAAATATGGATTAAAGAACACAATCCAGAGTCTGCGGAGATGGCTGTAACATTGGCTGAGGACTTCCTAGCAGCCCATCAACCATATAGGAGAGAAGGAATCTAGCCATATGATTCCTGAGCCAGACCAACAGTGGTAAGAAACCCTCAGACTGTTCCACCAAAACCATACGAACATGATAAGGGAAAAATAACTTTACCTGCTAATGTGATATGTCATAACTGTAGAGGTAAAGAACACATTGCTAGATTCTGTCCCTCTTGAAAAAATGATGGAGCTCACCTAGCATTGTTGAATTCTGACTATTTAACTACAGTAGTACACTAACAGGGACAGAAGGTTTTGGGTTTGGTTGATTCTGGATTCTGGTAGTAAGAACACTTTAATTGGAAAGGATTTGGTAACTGAGTGGAAAAGGTGTCCTCCCATGCACGTAATTTGTGTTCATGGGGATAGTCATCAATATCCCACAGTTAAGATACCTCTACAGGTCAATGGGAATGAATCCTTAGTCACAGCAGGATTAGTACCACATCTACCAGTACCCATGGTTTTAGGACATGATTTTCCTGAATTATCTTCCCTGTTTTTAAGACATAAAGCCAATATAACAGCTGTGACTACTAGAGCACAGAGCAAGAGGGACATATTACTTGGGGAGGTATTTCCATTTGATGGGGAGGTTTATGGGACACCTGGAAAAACTAAAAAAATGGTAAAGAAAAGAAAAGGTTACAAAAGAAATGTAAACCAGGTAAATATGAGCTACCTGAAAATACCTCACAAATGTATGTTAAGGTGGATATAAAAGAACAACAACAACAAAAAGACATTTCATTAAAACCTTTCTTCCAACGGGTGGGCCAGGCAGAAAAACTTAAGGTACCCACAATACAGATTGTGAATGATTTACTGTACCATATCTGTTTTAACCCAAACACAGGAGAGAAGGTCGAACAATTGTTAGTACCGCAGTGTTTTAGACTGGACATATTGTCTTTAGACCATGAGGTACCTTGGGCAGGACATACTGGGAGGGATAAAACTACCAGTAGAATCCTACAAAAAATATTTTGGCCTGGCATACATCAGGACATAGCCCAGTATTGCCAGACTTGCCCTGAATGCCAGTTGATTACACAAAAGAAGAAAATGGATATGGTTCCTTAGTACCACTACCTTAGGTAATGACTCCATTTGAAAGGATTGAAATGGATATTGTGGGGCTCCTAGATAAGAGTAGTAAGGGGAATGGTTTATCTTAGCAGTTTGTGACTACGCCACAAAATATCCAGAGGCTATCCCAATGAGATCTGTCAACACCACTCAGATAGCAGAAGAGTTAGTTAAGCTATTCAGTTGGGTGGGAATTCCCAAAGAGATTGTAACAGATAGCGGGACTAACTTCAATTCAGAATTATTAAAATAATTGTATAGACTATTGGGAATTGTGGCCTTGAGAAC
Source organism: Neoceratodus forsteri (assembly GCA_016271365.2). NCBI lineage: Eukaryota > Metazoa > Chordata > Ceratodontiformes > Ceratodontidae > Neoceratodus > Neoceratodus forsteri. Next base: position 213,271,437 of record CM028135.1, on the reverse strand, counting down.
ATCACCTAACCATCCTCAGATGGATGGGTTAATAGATCGATTAAATCAGACATTAAAATGGATGATAAGAAAATGTGTTCAAGGAAAAGGAAAAGAGTGGGTTAAATATCTTCCTTTTCTGTTGTTTGCTTATAGAGAGGTTCCCCAAGCCTCCACTGGGTATTCCCCTTTTTCTCTCTCTTAAATGGGAGAACTCCCAGAGGGATTTTGGATGTGGTCAAAGAATGTTGGGAGGAGGGGAAAGATTTGAAATCCCCAGGCCTGGCCCAATATATGAGGCAATTAAAACAGAGATTGGTTACTTTTGCTAACAAGGCTTGTAAAACAGGTGTTGAAGCACAAAAAGTGCAGACATACAATTATGATAAAGGCACCAATATAACCAAACAGTTTCATGCAGGAGACAAAGTACTGTTGTTGTTACTTTCCTCTACCCATAAACTGCTTATGAAATGGCAGGGACCTTATACAATACTTCATCACACAGGCCCAGTGACTTATGAGATAGACACTCCAGATAGGAAAATAAAGAAAACTATCTACCAGACCAACTTATTGAAAATGTGGTATGAAAGATCTGAAGTAGGCCTCCAGATGATACTGATGCCTGACATAAAGCAGACTGAAATGGATTTAGCCTATCGGTGTTTACAGGATGTACAGGGAATAGAAGCCATAACTTTGAACACGGAACTGACAGGTCAACAACAGAGGGTACTGCAAAGTCTTGTAAAAAGATTTTGTACCTTCTTTACTAGTACTCCAGGGTTGGCAACAGGGGTAGAACACAAAAATTAAGACTTCTGCTGGTCCCATCAAGAAGAAACCATACTGCCTTCCTGAAAGAAGTAAGGTACTATTTCAGAAGGAACTCCAGAACTTAAGAAACTTGGGTATTACTGAACCTGCCCAAAGTCCTTAGGGTTCCCCTGTAGTGATTGTAACAAAGAAGGAGGGAGGAATCTGACTGTGCTTGGATTTTCAAGGATCAGATCAGGTCTCACAGTTTGATGCTTATCCTATGCCAAGAATAGATGATGTTATTGACAAAGTGGGAAATGCCAAGTATATTTCAACGTTGCATCTGACCAAAGGTTATTGGTAGATCCTGTTGGCAAAAGATGCAAAAAAAAAAACAGCCTTTAGTTCTTGTATGGGCCTATATTAGTTCAAAACTATGCCATTTGTATTTCATGGAGCCCCAGCGATGTTCCAATGATTTATGGACCAGATGCTGGCACCTCATTCTAATTTTAGTGTAGCCTACCTGGATGATATTGTTGTGTTCAGTCCAGATTGGGAAACTCATATGAAACACCTAGAGGCAGTAATTAGGTCTATCCAACATGCAGGTATGACCATCAGTCCTACAAAGTGTACTTTGGTGATGCAAGAAACCCAATATCTGGGTTTCCTGATATTGAATGGACTGATCAAGCCTGAGATCAGTAAGATAGAGGCTGTTGCAAAATGCCCTGTACCTAACACCAAGAAGCAACTACATTCATTTCTCAGGTTAACAGGTTATTACAGGAGGTTTATTCCTAATTTTGTAGCCATAAGCAATCCACTTAGGAGGCAGTATAGCACAGTGGTTTAAGACTCTGAGCTGTTAATCTGGAGACCTGGGTTTGAATTCCACAGCCCTCACTTGCATACTGTATGATCCTAAGCAAGTCAATTAAATTCCCTGTGCTCACAGGTTGCACCTGTAAACAAGCTTTCAGTTTAGTGTGTCTCACCTGGTTAAACAATTAAAGAAAAAAACTTACTGAACTCACAAAAAAAAAGTATGGAAGTCAGGTTAAATGGACCCCAGAATGTGAACAAGCATTTCTTCAGATCAAGGCGGCATTATGTTCTTCCCAGTGTTACGTAGTCCCAATTTGCAATATCCATTTGAAGTAGATTCTAATGCTTCTGGTACTGGCATTGGAGCAGCTCTCAGCCAAACTATCAATGGGGAAGAACATCCTGTAGTACATATCTCAAGAAAGCTTCATGATAGGGAACAAAGATACTCAATGATAGAGCAAGAGAATTTGGCCACTAAATGGACAATAGAAACTCTTCAATTTTATCTGTGAGGAGCACCATTTAGCCTCATTACAGGTCATAACTCACTCTGCTTCTTATCACAGATGAAATATAAGAATAATAGACTAATGAGGTGGTACCTCACCATACAGCCATATAAATTTATAGTAAAGCATAGGACAGGAACTAAACATATAAATGCAGATTTTTTTCTTCAGATATGGAGCGAATGGCATAAGTAGTGTTGAGAAGACTCAAAATAAGTGAAAGATAGATAAGACACCCAAGGGAGATTTTGTTAAACAGTGTATCATGGTGAAAAGGTGAATATTATTCACTTTATTGTTACATGTAAATATGTTGTTTGGGTGCCCTGGGGTGGAGTTTCTTAGAAAGGGAGGGTGGAAGTTCCATCCTACCCTTTGTAATAGGGAAGGCTGTCTTGAAAAATCTGTTTTTTTTCCTTTGAATATTCACATCTGTTTTTTCGCTTAATCTTGGGGGTCTTTATCTCTCTCTTTTTTCCTATTTTCCTAAGTAAAGCTACTGCAGTAGTACCCTTCTATTTCTTTTCTGGTCCCTCTGAACTATATTTCATTTTCTGTATTAATAGGGTGGCCTCCTATTATGGTATTCTTATCTTTCCTAACCCTCTAAGTTTCTCTTTAGACCATGAGGTGGGTTAAGAGCTTTTGATCAAATATTGGTAGGATATAGTAAAGTGACAAAGATTATAGCTAATATGCCCTTCTTTTGCCACTTCATTGTTATTTGGTTTAGTCATAGAACCAGTGCAGTTAATAAGCAGAACTTATTTAGTTGAGCAGTTTTGTGCAGTTTTAACCCTGTAAAGGAGGTATCTTAGTAAAACAGTCATGAATTACATTTACTGCCCTTTTTCACTCCATTGTTTATGTGCACAAACGGTGACATTTTACCTACCCTTCTATCCTCTGAATTTAGCAGGCTTACTGGAACATAGGTTGTCTGTGAGTTCTTTTTGTTATTCCTTCCTAGTTGTACTCTCTGAGTCAATCTACAGAGTATTGGAGTAATGCTGGGGTACCAAAATGCCGGGACATTTTTATTTTATTTATCCCCTCTAGCCCCTGGCCTGCATGGCACAAGTATTCTTGGGGTAGTCTTTTCATACTAGGAGCTGGTAAAATGTGCACAGCATTCCCTGCACTTGTATGCCTGGCATTCTTGAAAGGAGACCACCATCGCCTGCTCCACTTGCCTAAACGGTGGCGAGTACTTCTTGTACTCTTAGAAAATCAAGAAAGGGAACACTCAGATTCTTATAAAAAATTTAAAATGAAAGGGGAAACAGAAACAGAGTGTATCCAAACAGTTTATATTGTATGGCGGGATTAGTTGTGGTGGGGAACCCATAATAGTATTAATAGCCTATAATTTCCACAATGCCCGGATGCATTGCTAGGTGACAGAATTTTGTTTTCTTTTCTTTACTACATGTCTGGCTGTTTTATACTTAGGATTCATTTTATTTTAATATACAGTAGCAGAAATAAGACAGATACATATCTGAATGAGTTATTTAGCTGGAAGGCAGAAGCAGAATGCAAGGATAGTACTTAGGGACCAGCGGCCCCTTATTGGGCTGTTCTTATAGTTTCTACCTATAGTGAGGTCACATTTAGAAGGTGGAGTGATTATGTTAAGTGACCCTTATGTATACATTTTATTCTTGTATGCCTTAATATGGGAATTTGTACTGTATAATTTGGATGATTTCTTAGAAACAATAAAAAACACTTTGATGGTCTTTGTTCATGCCCCAAATAGCTGTATTATCATAGATGTTTTCTTGTATTAGTGACAGGAGGCAAATCAGATGACCTGTGATGTCATCCTCTTTTACTGTGTTAATTGAGCAAGTTTAGCCATGCTATTCTGCTGGTCTGCTACACAGAGGATAGTGGTACTGTTAATCTGCTGGTACCACTCTGTGGCAGTACTTTAGTTTGAAGTACTGAAACTCTGTAAGAGTATGGTTGATTTATTTTCTTTATTTCTGAAGCAGTTTTGTTTTATTTTGATTTCTGATAAAAATAAAAACTTATCCACACAAAGCTTGTGTGTGTGTGAAAGTATTTTTGACTTTTTTGTGTTGTCACTATACACCCACACTCTGACATGCAGGATAAAAGCCAAAGGATGGTAGCTGTGGAAAAATTCTCAGAAGTGAGGCCAGTGACTACTATAGGTGGGGTCCCACATGGCTTGGGGCTTTATCCAGTGTTGTTTAAAACCACTATGTTTCTCAAAAGAGGTGGTGGGGAAGGTTAGGGTGGAAAAATAGCATTCAGGGAGTGTAAGAAATCACAGAAGGAGCAAGACAGGGAACTGTATTAATTAAAGCAGACAGAAGCAGTAAAGGCAGTCAGTTCTGCACCATGGGATTCAATCAGTGGTTGAAAAACTGGTGTGGAGCTCAGGGATTTGGCTTCATTGGGGACTGGGGGGTCCACCTGGAGTGATGCAAGCCTATACTGGCATGATGGGCAGCATCTGTCCAGGAGGGGAACCAGGATCCTAGGTGATAGGTTTAAATGCTTCATTGGCAAGCTTTTAAACTAGCCAAGGGGGGAGGCACTGGAAAGGAGCAGGAAAATCCTAGCCCCACCAAATAATCATGGTAGTAAGTGTGGCAAACACCAACATAGAGGTGTCGATAAGGAGAAGAGCAGGGGTAAATGGTGAAAGTGACAAAGGCAAGAAGGACAGGGATGGGGCAAAAGGAGTAAGGCCATCAGGAAATGGAGGGTAATGAATACCAATGCCCATAGTCTGGGCAACAAGCTCCCTGAGCTGATGGCCTTAATGGAAGAGGGATGCCTGGATATTGTAGCAGTCACAGAAACATGGTACACAGAGAACCATGACTGGATGTTAACATACCAGGGTACATAACCTACAGGAGAGACACAGGCAGGGAGAAGAGGGGAGGAGTAGCTCTATGTAAAGGAAGGGATAAAAGCAACTGAACAAAAGAGTAAACAGGGAGGAGAGGAGGCACTGTGGGTCACCTTGGAGACTGGAAAGGGCACCACAATCTGCACAGGGGTTGTGTACAGACCCCCATGTCAGGGGGAAGGAATGGACAAGGATATGATAGAAGGCATTCTTAGAATGGCAGAGAAAGGGGAGATACTGTTGATGATAGACCTGAATATGCCAGATGTTAACTGGAGCACATTTTCTGCAGCCACATCCAAGAGCAGGGCCATTCTTGATGCCCTACAAGTGGCAGTCCTCAGACAGCTAGTTTTGGAACCCACTTGTGAGGGAACAATCTTAGACCTCGTACTCTCAAATGGGTCAGAGAGAGGATCTCAGATCTAGAAGTGGGTTGCCATCTGGGGACAAGTGACCATCAAACAGTGTGGTTCATGTTAAACTCAGCTACAGAGTCAAGCCATACAAAAGTGAGGATACTGGACTTTAGGAGGGCTGACTTTGGCAAGATGGGAGAGTGCCTCAGAAAAGCACTAGCAAACAGGCTAGAAAGAGGTGTGAAGCAACAATGGGGAATTATCAAAACTGCCATCACAGAGGCAACAAGTCTGTGTGAAGCAAATAAACAAATCAAAACAAAAGAAAAAGCCACTATGGTTCTCAAAAGTGGTGGCTGTGAAAGTCAGGAAGAAAAAGATAGCATTCCGGAAGTATAAGGAAACACAGAAGGAGCAGGACAGAGAGCTGTACCAGTTAAGGCAGAAGGAAGCAGGAGGGAAGTCAGAATAGCAGACCAAACTGAGGAAAAGATAGCCAACCAGTTAAGAAGGGGATAAAACCTTTTATAGGTACATCAGCGAGCGAAAGACAAAGGGAGGGATAGTGAGGCTGAATAGAATGAACGTGGGTGAGCAGAGGGGGACAGTGAAAAGCAGGAATACTGAATGAATATTTCTGCTCAGTATTTACAAAAGAGGAGGGGAAGTGCCTAATCTAACAGAAGCACTCTTGATAGGGGGTCAATCCCAGTCCTGTCACAGAAGAAAGGGTTCTGCAAGAACTCCTAAAACTGAAGGTGGACAAAGCAATGGGTCCTGATGGAATTCACCCAGAATTCTAAAAGAATTAAGGGGGAACTAGTGAAACCACTGGCTACTCTTTTTAATAAATCATGGGAGGATGGTGTGGTACCCGAGGACTGGAGGAAGGCGGATGTGATTCCCCTTCACAAAAGTGGGTCCAAGACAGAGGCAGGAAACTACAGACCTGTCAGTCTGACCTCTGTGGTAGGGAAAGTGATGGAGTCACTTCTGAAGGAAAGAATAGTTGAGTACCTAGAGGCCAGTGGAGCACAGGACCCAAGGCAGCATGGGTTCACAGCGGAAGGTCATGTCAGATGAATCTAATAGATTTCTTTGACTGGGTGACCAAAGTAGTAGACCAGGGAGGGCTGTGGACATGGCCTACCTAGACTTAGCAAGGCATTTGACACAGTCCCACACAAAAGATTAATAGTCAAATTAACCAGCTCTGGGAATGGGACCCAGGGTGGTAGCCTGGGTAAAACATTGGTGACAACAGGACACAGAAGGTAATTGTAAATGGAGTCCACCTGAAGAAAGGGGTTACTAGTGGTACCACAGAGGTTCAGTATTGGGTCCAGTCCTTTTAATGTCTTCATCAGTGACATTGCAGAGGGACTGGAAGGAAAGATGCCTTTTGCAGATAACACAAAGATCTGCAACAGGGTTGATACACAGGAGGCGGAAAGGATGAAAAGGGACTTGGCAAGGTTGGAGGAATGGTCAGAAGTATGGCAGCTAGGATTCAATGCAAAGAAGTGCAAAATAATGCACCTGGGAAACAAGAACCGGGAAGAATACACAATGGGTGGGGAGGTAGCACAACAACAAAAAGGAGAGACCTGGGGTAATCATATCAGATGACCTTAAGGTTAGCAAGCAATGTGAGAAGGAAGTAGGGAGGGCTGGGGGATACTGGGATGTATAGGGAGAGGCATCATCAGCAAGAAACAGGAAGTTGTTATCCTCTGTACAGACAGTTGGTGAGACCCCATCTGGAGTACTGTGTCCAGTTCTGGAGACCCCATCTCCGCAAGGACATAGACAGGAAGAGGCAGTCCAAAGGAGGGCAACAAAATGGTGCAGGGTCTGCAAGAGAAGCCGTATGAGGAGAGACTAAAGGAGCTTAATATATACCCTGAGGAAAGAAGGGAGAGGAGGATGATAGAAACTTTTAAGTACCTCAGTGGAATCAACTAAGTCCAAGAGGGTAGCATCTTTCAGAAAAGAGACTTGCAAGAACAAGGGACACAATTTAAAGATAGAAGGAGGGCGTGTTCAGGGGCAATGTGAGGAAGTATTATTTCACAGAGAGAGTAGTGGATGCATGGAACAGCCTTCCTGAGGAGGTTGTGGGTCTAAAACTGTGGAAGAATTCAAGAATGCATGGGACAGACATAAGACAATTCTTGTGGGGGGTAGGAAGAAATAGGCTGTTGGTTAACTAGGATCTGCGGCCTACCCTGTAGTTAGGGAAATGGGCAGACTAGATGGGCCTAGCGGTCCTTATCTGCCGTCAAAGTCTATGTTTCTATGTTTCTATGTTTCTACGAATAACAAAGGCCCAAACAGAGGAAAAGATAGCCAATTCAGTTAAGAAAGGGGATAAAACCTTTTATAGGAACATTAAGGAGCAAAGAAAGACCAAGGAAATGATAGTGAGGCTCAATAAAGGGAAAGGGAGGTGGGCAGAGGGTAACAGTGAAAAGTCAAAGATCCTCAATGGATACTTTTGCTCAGTATTCACAAAATAAGAGGAGGTGTAGCTACCTCATCCAAACAATAGAAGAACTCTGAATAGGGGTTCAATACCAGTCCATTCACAGAAGAAAGGGTCCTGAAAGAACTCCTAAAACTCAAGGTGGACAAAGCAATTGGACCTGATGGGATCCACCCCAGAATTCTAAAAGAACTTAGGGAAGAACTAGTGACACCACTGAATACCCTTTTTAACAAATCATGGGAGGATGGTGTGGTACCTGAGGACAGGAGGAAGGCAGATGTTATTCCACTCCATAAAAGTGTGAGCAAGGCAGAGGCAGGACACTGCAGACCTATTAGTTTGACCTCAGTAGTAGGGAAATTATGGAATCAGTTCTGAAAGAAAGAATTGTTGAGTACCTAGAGGTCAGCAGAGCACAGGACCCAAGGCAGCATGGATTCACAGTGGGAAGGTCATGTCAGAAGAATCTAATAGATTTCTTTGACTGGGCAACCAAAGTAGTAGACCAGGTAGGGGCTGTGGATTTGGCCTACTTAGACCTTAGCAAGGCATTTGACACAGTCCCACATAAAAAATTTATAAACAAGTTAGCCAGCCAGGGAGTGGGTCCCAGGGTGGTAGCCTGGGTAAAAAACTGGCTGGACAACAGGATGCAGAGGGTAATAGTAAACAGAGTCCACCCCAAGGAAAGGGGGGTTACTGGCAGGGTACCTTAAGGTTCAGTACTGGGACTGGTCCTCTTTAATGTCTTTATAGCTGACACTGCAGAGGGGCTGGAAGTAACAGTATGCCTCTTTGCAGATGACACAGATATCTGCAACAGGATTGATACACAAGGGTGAGTGAAAGAATGAGAAGGGACTTTATTTTATTTATTTATTTCAATATTGGTAACCGGGTAGGCCCACTGAGCCCTTGATGGTCCCTTTTTCAGGGGCAACCCGGAATTAGTTACATATACATAGTGGAGAAAAAAGAAACAAAGCCAAACAGAGCTCTGATGCATACAGTGAATCAAGGTTTACATAGTACAGCAGGAAAAACACATATTACATTGTAGACAGACTCCAAGCAGTAGCTTGGACATTTTTGTTAGGACAACATGGAGAAACAGACACATCTTAATGATAATCCACAATGATAAGTACCCTAGCATCCCACTTCTTTAAGCATACACTCCCTCCAGAGACTATGGCAAGGTTGGAAGAATGGTCAAAAGTATAGCAGCTTAGATTCAATGAAAGATATTCAACATAACGCACCTGGGAAGCAAAAACCCAATGAGAAGAGCACACAATGGGGGGGGGGAGGTACTAACAACAACAAAAATGGAACAGACCTGGGGTAGTCATATCAGATTACCTAAAGGTAAGCAAGCAATGTAAAAAAGACAGTAAGGAGGGCTGGGGGTGATACTAAGATGCATAGGGAGAGGCATCATCAGTGGAAAACAAGAAGCTGTTATCCCTCTGTACAGACAGTTGGTGAGACCCCATCTGGAGTACTGTGTGCAGTTCTGGAGACCTCATCTCTGCAAGGACATAGACAGGATGGAGGCAGGCCAGAGGAGGACAACTAAAATGCTGCAGGGTCTGCACCAGAAGCCATATGAAGAGAGAGACAAAAGGAGCCTAATATGTATACCCTAGAGGAAAAAAGGGAGGGGGGACATGATAGAAACATTCAAGTGTTACAAACACACTCCACAGGTCAGGCTCCCTGCTCCCACAGTGCCAAACCCCAAAGTGCAATATGTGAACTGAAGACAAACAGGATAACCCTCCTCTCTGTTTTGGGTCTGAAAAACTTACTTGTCTCAAGTCTTGAGGTAAAATATGAACCCTTTTTTCGCTAGCACACCCAATTATCAGTATCAAATATCACACCCTCTTCAGGGAAATGCAGTGCAATACTTAACCCAGTGAGCACCCAGCCTGGTTCCCAATTCTCCCCTTTTGACTCAGTTTGAGACCTAGATATTTTCTTACCTTCAAGCAAGATGGTAATGCACTTTAAGCCCTTAACAGTTTTGTCAGAATTATCAAATACTGTCCCATCATGCATATGCAAACAAAATGAGAAAAGACTCAAGCAGGATTAAGGAAAGTAAAACGTTTACTGAAATTAAATATAGTAAATACGTACAAAACACCAAACCTATATACATTAATACTTACAGTGAAAAGAAAAGGGAATTACAAAAACAACACACCTTGTAACTGAATTATCTGATTACCCTAAGTTTCAAGTAATAAGTAGGTGGTTGAATTTACCTAAAGTACTGTGAGAGTTTGTCAGGAGTCCCACTTCAAAACCAAAGTCAAAATGCTAATTTTTTCTCCCAGCTGCTGGTGATTTGGTTGTTACAAACTCCTCTTCCCTGATGACACAGCTCACAGATGCTGGCTGTGAGGTCACTCAAACCTGAGTACTTGAATTTATTTATCAGTCACATGTCCCAGCTCATTGCTCAAACATTCCAATAAAAAATACCTGTATATCTATCTATCTATCTATCTATATATATATATATATATATATATATATATATATATATATATATATATATATACACACATATAAATATAGTGTGAATATATATATATATATATATATATATATATATATATGTATGTATATATTATGGTAGCACAGTAGTGCTACCATAGTTAGGGTTGAGGAGCCATTTACATGTTAAACCCAAAATTTTGCAGTTTAATAATTTTGCAACTGTTTGACGGATTTGCCTGAAATTTGGAATACATGATCAAGACCCATACGCCTTGGGATCTGCCAAGATTTGTACAGGTTGGATATACAGCTTGTGGAGTTATTAAGCGTGATCTGCACCTGCATTTATGCTTTTTCTGGAATTCTATGGTTGCACCTACAGGTCGCACAGTTTGGGTGACCAGTCCAAAATCTTCAGGGAATGTGCGGCCAGGGTCCCCGATGTGCCTTTCAAAGATTTCGTGAAAAAATATTAAACGGTTCAAAAGTTATTCAAAACACAAGTTCCCATTATAAGTCAAAGGGAAAAGTTAACAAAAAGTTTGAAAGTGTCGCAAATGCAGTTTTTACTTTCGCAAATGGCCCTTTTACTTTTGCAAATCCACCATCTTGTTTTCAGTTAGCGATCAGAAAAATGCTTGGCATTTAAATTTGGGACCGTCTAGCAACCTAATTCTTTTTGTATTCACCTAGTTGGACACTGAGGATGGTAGCCATGTCTTTATTTTGGGGTAAAACACGCCAGAAAAAAGGTTTTAAAATTTCTGAAAAAAGTACTTTCGCAAAGTAGTGTCGCACTGACGAAAGTGTAGCAAATTTTTGTGAAAACTTTCACAAATTGCGACAGTACTTCTCTAGGCTGTGGGAAAATTACAGCAAATCTTTGGCACCCCACGACAAAGGAGTGATTTGGAGTTTTAGGCTGAAATTTGGAGGGTATGCAGCTGACATCTCACAGATGTGCTTTTCAATATTTTGTTGAAAAGACATTACATGGCGGCAGAGTTATGGTACTCGAAAGTTGACACTTTCTCACATAGGATAACATTATGGCGTATGATGCATTTCAGCAGTCCTTTGGCACCCTGCTGCAAAATAACAGTTTGGTCTTTTGGGCTGACATTTGCAGGGAAGACAGACAACATCTGACAGATGTGCCTTTCAGTGGTTTCGTAAGAAATATTACAGGGAGGCAAAGTAATGGCACTCCGAACTTCTGTTTTTTTCCCATAGGATAGCATTATGGCTTTCGGCATGCCTTTCAGGGCCCGTATCTCGGAAACGGTGTGAGATACGGACTTTTCAACAAAAAAATGGACAGTACAAAAGTACAAAACTAGCCAGGAAAGTGATAATTCATATGACTTTCAATTTTTGTTTCTGTCGTATGGTTCCTGAGATATAAGCAATTTACTATTCCAAGTACTCATTTTTCTGTTCTGAGAGTCATTATATTGCATACATTCTTTGTACTCATTGTCTTTCTCTATACAGCTTTTGGGGGAAAACCAGCCTGTGCGCTTGCAGTACTGTTGTGGTTCTGTACTCATTTCATTTACTGTTAACGTTTACGCCACTATGTGCGTTACCCTTTGCATTTTCATTTGCAGTTGCGTTTGCATTGTTTTTAACATTTCTGTCTACAGTACTGTTTCTCTTTCTGTTTTGCTTTGCATCAGCATGCACATAATGATTTACGTTTTCTGGAACAATGTTACTATGTGACAAGACATCACGTGGTGGGAGCATGAGGCCCTTTCTTGCCACTGCATTATGTGGCAGGAGTGCATGGCCCAAAGGGCCCTACACTCCCACTGCTGCATTACATCCCCAATTTCTCATTATTCTCAAAAACAAGGGTAATTATGTGGTGGGAGCACAGGGCCCACAGGGCCCCATGCTACCGCCACTGCATTATGTTCACTAGTTCTCATTATTATTCTTAAAAACAAGGGTAATTACATGGTGAGAGCACGGGACCCTGTGACAAGACATCATGTGGTGGGAGCTCAGGGCCCCTTCTCACCGCTGCATTATGAGGCGGAAGTGCGGGACCCAAAAGAGCCCCGCGCTCCCGCTGCCACATTACATTCACTATTTCTCATTATTATTCTCAAAAACAAGGGTAATTACATGATGGGAGCATGGGGCCCTGTGGGCCACTGTAAAATGTGGTGGGAATGAGGTGCACAAAGGGCCCAGTGCTCCCGCTGCAGCATTACATTCACTATTTCTCATTATTCTCAAAAACAAGGGTAATTATTTTGTGGGAGCATGGGGCCCACAGGGCCTCACACTTCTGTCACTGTATAATGTGGAGGGAGCGCGGTGCCCGAAGGGCCCCGTGCTACCTCCACTGCATTATGTTCACTAGTTCTCATTATTATTCTCAAAAACAAGGGTAATTACATGGTGGGAGTGCAGGGCCATGTGGACCCCATGCTTCTGCCACTGTATAACATGGTGGGAATGCAGACCCCGAAAGGCCCCATGGTCCTGCTGCTGCATTACATTCACTATTTCTCATTATTATTCTCAAAAACAAGGGAAATTATGGCTCCACACTCCCTGTACCACATTATGTGGCAGGAGTGTGGGGCCCTTCAGGCCCTGTGCTCCTGTTGGTACATTATGTTCACTATTTCTCATTATTATTCTCAAAAACAAGGGTAATTACTTGATGGGAGCACAGGGCCTGCAGGGTCTGGATAGTTGGCAACATGGGTTTGTGCCAGGTAGATCATGTCAAATCAATCTTGTGGAGTTCTATGAATGGGTAACATCAGAACTGGACAGGGGAAAGTCTGTGGATGTATTATTCTTGGACTTCAGCAAGGCGTTTGACTCTGTCCTCCACAATGGTCTGGTGGAGAAACTGATGGGGTTAGGAGTAGGCCCTTTGATGGTCAGATGGATTGAAAACTGGCTAGCTGGACGCACCCAGAGAGTAGTGGTCTGTGGGGAGCTCTCTAACCCTAGAGAGGTTGGTAATGGGGTGCCGCAGGGCTTGGTCCTGGGTCCAATCCTGTTTAGTGCATACATATCGGCATCAGGGAGGGTATAGGGTGTGAAATTAGTCTTTTTGTGGATGATTCCAAGATGGGAGCAGTAGTTGAGGGAGAAGAGGGGAGGTTGGCCCTGCAAGGGGACCTGGACACCCTGGAAAGCTGGGCTCACACATGGAAATTAAATTTTAATATCACCAAGTGCAAGGTGTTGCATCTTGGTCAGGGAAACCCTAAACACAGGTACACTCTGGGAGGGGAAGCGCTGGAGGCCTCAATATGGGAAAAAGACCTAGGGGTCATGGTGGATGCATGTAAATAACTCTGAGCAGTGCAGGAGTGGCTAGCAAGGCAAACAGGATGTTGGGATGCATCATAAGGGGGATCACCTCTAGGAGCAAGGAAGTGATTCTGCCACTGTACAATGGACTGGTTAGACCACACCTTGAGTACTGTGTACAGTACTGGAGACCACACTTGAAGAGTAACATACAGCTCCTGGAGAGGGTACAGAGGAGGGCAACTAAGATGATATGAGGGCTAGGGGATTTGACATATGAAGACAGACTTGAGGAGCTCTGCCTGTTTTCATTGAAGGAGAGAGAAGAGACAGGGGGGACATGATTGAGGTCTTCAAATATCTCAAGGGAATAAACAGGGTAAACATGAAGGGGATCTTTAGACTAAAGCAGGGAGGTATCACCAGAGGGCATGGTTTGATGTTGGAAGGTGGAAGGGTGAGGGGAAAAGAGGAAGAGGTTTTTCACTGAGAGGGTGGTGGACCCTTGGAATGCATTGTCTGGTGAGCTGGTTCAGAGATCCACAGTGGAGGGCTTCAAGAGAGGGTGGGACAGACATAGGAAACATAGAAACATAGACTTTGACGGCAGATAAGGACCGTTAGGCCCATCTAGTCTGCCCATTTCCCTACCTACAGGATAGGCCGCAGATCCTAGTTAACCAACAGCCTATATCTTCCTGCCCCCCACAAGAATTGCCATATGTCTGACCCATGCATTCTTGAATTCTCCCACAGTTTTAGACCCCTATAACTTCCTCAGGAAGGCTGTTCCATGCATCCACTACCCTCTCTGTGAAATAATACTTCCTCACATTGCCCCTGAACCGCCCTCCTTCTATCTTTAAATTGTGTCCTCTTTGTTCTTGCAAGTCTCTTTTCTGAAAGATGCTACCATCTTGGACTTTGTTGATTCCCTTGAGGTACTTGAAAGTTTCTATCATGTCCTCCCTCTCCTTCTTTCCTCAAGGGTATACATATTAAGCTCCTTTAGTCTCTCCTCATATGGCTTCTCTTTGCAGACCCTGCACCATTTTAGTTGCCTCCTCTGGACTGCCTCTATCCTGTCTATGTCCTTGTGGAGATGGGGTCTCCAGAACTGGACACAGTACTCCAGATGGGGTCTCACCAACTGTCTGTACAGAGGGATAACAACTTCCTGTTTTCTGCTGATGATGCCTCTCCTAACATCCCAGTATACTCCCGCCCTCCCTACTGCCTTCTCACATTGCTTGCTAACCTTAAGGTCATCTGATATGATTACCCCAGGTCCCTTTCCTGTTTTGTTGTTGTTACTACTCTCCCACCCATTGTGTATTCTTCCCTGGGTTCTTGTTTCCCAGGTGCATTATTTTGCACTTTTTGCATTGAATCCTAGCTGCCATATGTCTGACCATTCCTCCAACCTTACAAGTCCTTTTCATCCTTTCCCTCCCTTGTGTATCAACCCTGTTGCAGATCTTTGTGTCATCTGCAAAGGCATACTTTTCCTTCAGTCCCTCTGCAATGTCACTGATGAAGACATTAAAAGGACTGGACCCAATACTGAACCCTCGGTACCCCACTAGTAACTGCCCTTTCTTCAGAGTGGACTCCATTACAATTACCTTCTGTGTCCTGTTGTCCAGCCAATGTTTTACCCAGGCTACCACCCTGGGACCCACTCCCAGGCTGGTTAATTTGACTATCAATCTTTGTGTGGGACTGTGTCAAATGCCTTGCTAAAGTCTAGGTAGGCCATGTCCATAGCCCCTTCCCGGTCTACTACTTTGGTCACCCAGTCAAAGAAATCTATTAGATTCGTCTGACATGACCTTCCTGCTGTGAACCCATGCTGCCTTGGATCCTGTGCTCCACTGACCTCTAGGTACTCAACTATTCTTTCCTTCAGAAATGACTCCAGCACTTTCCCTACCACAGAGGTCAGACTGACAGGTCTGTAGTTTTCTGCCTCTGTCTTGGTCCCAATTTTGTGAAGGGGAATCACATCCGCCTTCCTCCAGTCCTCAGGCACCACACCATCCTCCCATGATTTATTAAAAAGAGTAGCCAGTGGTTTCACTAGTTCCTTCATTAATTCTTTTAGAATTCTGGGGTGAATTCCATCAGGACCCATTGCTTTGTCCACCTTCAGTTTTAGGAGTTCTTGCAGAACCCTTTCTTCTGTGAAAGGATTGGGATCGACCCCCTTTCAAGAGAAGTGGATGTATCAGATGATGGTCTGTCCCAGGGGGGTGGGGATGAATGATAAGGGTTTCTGGAGCACAAGGGATGGGAGGGCCTCGGCATCCAACTAAGGATCTAAGGTTTGAGCAGACTCAATAGACCATAAGGCCTAATCTGCTGGCAATTAGTATGTTAGTATGTATAATGTGGTATGTTCACTAATTCTCATTATTCTCAAAAACAAGGGTAATTACATGGTGGGAGTGCAGGGCCCTGTGAGTCCCACACTTCTGCCACTGTATAATGTGCTGGGAATGCAGAGCCCGAAAGGCCCCATGGTCCTGCTGCTGCATTACATTCCCTATTTCTCATTATTATTCTCAAAAACAAGGGAAATTAGGGGCTCCACACTCCCAGTGCCACATTATGTGGCAGGAGTGTGGGGCCCTTCAGGCCCCATGCTCCCGTCAGTGCATTATGTTTATTATTTCTCATTATTATTCTCAAAAACAAGGGTAATTACATGGTGGGAACACAGGGCCTTCTGGGCCCCGTGCTTCCGCCGCAGTATGATGTGGTGGGAGCGTGGTTCCCAAAGGGCCCTGCACTCCTGTCACTGCATTATGTTCACTAGTTGTCATTATTATTCTCAAAAACAAGGGTAACTATGTGGTGGGAGTGCGGGGCCCACAGGGCCCTGTGCTTCCATCTCTGTATAATGTAGTGGGAGGCAGTGCCCAAAGGGCCCCACGCTACTGCAGCTGCATTATGTTCACTATTTTTCATTATTATTCTCAAAAACAAGGGTAATTACATGGTGGGAGTGTGGGACCCACAGGGTCCCATGCTTCCGCCACTGTATAATGTGGTGTGAGTGCAGTGCCTAGAGGGCCCCACACTACCACCACTGCATTATGTTCACTAGTTCTCATTATTATTCTCAAAAACTAGGGTAATTATGTGGTTGGGGGAACAGCTTATGGCCCTATGAGCCCCACCACTGTATAACGTGGTGGGAACACGGAGCCCGAAAGGCCCCATGGTCCTGCTGCTGCATTACATTCACTATTCTTATTATTATTCTCAAAACCAAGGGAAATGAAGGGCTCCACACTCCTGGTGCCACATTATGTGGCAGGAGTGTGGGGACCTTCGTGCCCCGCACTCCCATCGGTGCATTATGTTCACTATTTCTCATTATTATTCTCAAAAACAAGGGTAATTACATGGTGGGAGCATGTGGTCTGCTGGGCCCCTTCTTCCGCCACTGTATAATGTGGTGGGAGTGCAGTGCCCAAAGGGCCCTGCACTCCTGTCACTACATTATGTTCACTAGTTCTCATTATTATTCTCAAAAACAAGGGTAATTACATGGTGGGAGTGCGGGGCCCTGTGGACCCCATGCTTCTGCCACTGTATAACATGGTGGGAACGCAGAGCCCAAAAGGCCCCATGGTCCTGCTGCTGCATTACATTCACTATTTCTCATCATTATTCTCAAAAACAAGGGATATTAAGGGCTCCACACTCCCAGTGCCACATTATGTGGCAGGAGTGAGGGACCCTTCAGGCCCCATGCTCCTGTCAGTGCATTATGTTTACTATTTCTTATTATTATTCTCAAAAACAAGGGTAATTACATGGTGGGAACACAGGGCCTTCTGGGCCCCGTGCTTCTGCCACAGTATGATGCAGTGGGAGCATGGTGCCCAAAGGGCCCTGCACTCCTGTCACTGCATTATGTTCACTAGTTGCCATTATTATTCTCAAAAACAAGGGTAACTATGTGGTGGGAGTGTGGAGCCCACAGGGCCCTGTGCTTCCATCTCTGTATAATGTAGTGGGAGGGTGGTGCCAGGAGGGCCCCGCACTACTGCAGCTGCATTATGTTCACTATTTTTCATTATTATTCTCAAAAACCAGGGTAATTACATGGTGGGAGTGTGGGGCCCACAGGGTCCCATGTCTCCTCCACCACTGTATACTGTAGGGAGCGAGGCCCAAAGGGCCCCACGCCACTGCCACTGCATTATGTTTACTAGTTCTCATTATTATTCTCAAAAACTAGGATAATTATGTGGTTGGGGGAACACAGGGCCCTATGGGCCCCACGTTTCCACCACTGTATAACATGGTGGGAACACGGAGCCCAAAAGGCCCCATGGTCCTGCTGCTGCACTACATTCACTATTCTCATTATTATTCTCAAAAACAAGGGAAATGAAGGGCTCCACACTCCCGGTGCCACATTATGTGGCAGCAGTGTGGGGATCTTCGGGCCCCGCACTCCCATCGGTGCATTATGTTCACTATTTCTCATTATTATTCTCAAAAACAAGGGTAATTACATGGTGGGAACACGTGGCCTGCTGGGCCCCCTGCTTCTGCCACTGTATAATGTGGTGGGAGCGCAGTGCCCAAAGGGCCCTGCACTCCTTTCACTACATTATGTTCACTAGTTCTCATTATTATTCTCAAAAATAAGGGTAGTTATGTGGTTGGAGTGCGGGGCCCACAGAGCCCTGCACTTCTGACTCTGTATAATGTAGTGGGAGGGCGGTGCCCAAAGGGCCCCACACTACTGCAGCTGCATTATGTTCACTAGTTTTCATTATTATTCTCAAAAACAAGGGTAATTACATGGTGGGAGTGTGGGGCCTGCAGAGCCCTGTGCTTCTGCCACTGTATAATGTGGTCAGAGTGCAGTGCCCGAAGGGCCCCACTCTCCCACTGCTGCATTATGTGGTGGGAGCGTGGAGCCTGAAGTGCCCCATGCTCATGCTGCTGCATTACATTCAATATTTCTCATTATTATTCTCAAAAACTAGGGAAATTAAAGGCCAGGCCCCGCGCTCCTGTCGCTGCATAATTTTCACTATTTCTTATTATTATTCTCAAAAACAAGGGTAATTATGTTGTGGGAGCACAGGGCCCAGAGGGCCCCATGCTTCCACTGCTGTATAATGTGGTGGGAGTGCAGTGCCCAAAGGGCCCCATGCTCCAGCTGCTGCATTATGTGGTGGGAGTGCAGGGCCCAAAGTGCCCCACACTCCTGCTGCAGCATTACATTCACTATTTCTCATTATTATTCTCAAAAACAAGGGAAATTAGATGCCAGTAACTCCATTTACTGCATCAGTTAGAGTTGCATCACAGGGACAAAAGCAAGGAAATTCAATGTTAGGGTTGAAGTCCCACATTTGCACCCCTCCAGCCCACCCTGCTCCATCATGTGGTGGGAGTGCAGTGCCCGAAGGGCCCCACACTCCCACTGCTGCATTATGTGTACTGTTTTTCATTATTAGTAATTACGTGGTGGGAGCGTGGGGCTTACTGGGCCCTGAACTTCTGCCACTGTGGTGGGAAAGCAGTGCCGGAAATGCCCTGAGGTCCTGCTGCTGCATTACATTCACTATTTCTCATTATTATTCACAAAAACAAGGGAAATTAAGGGCTCTGCACTCCCAGTGCTGCATTATGTGGTGGGAGTGTGGGGCCTTTTGGGCACCACGCTCCCATTGGTGCATTATGTTCACTATTTCTCATTATTATTCTCAAAAACAATGGTATTTGCATGGTGGGAGTGCGGGGCCCACAGGGCCCTGTGCTTTAGCTGCTGTATCATGTGGTGGGAGCACGGTGCCCAAATGGCCCCACGCTCCCGCTGCTGCATTCACTCCTGCCGCTGCATTACATTCACTATTTCTCATTATTATTCTCAAAACAATGGAAATTAGAGGCAAATAACTCAGTCTACTGCATCAATTAGGGTTTTACCACAGCAACAAAAGTAAGGAAATTCAATGTTAGGGTTGAAGTACCCCCTTTGCACCCCTCCAGCCCACCCTGCTGTGTTACGTGGTAGGAGTGCAGTGCCCGAAGGGCCTGTGCTCCCGCTGTTGCATTATGTGCACTATTTCTCTTTATTCTCAAAAAGATGGGTAATTATGTGGTGGGAGGGCCCCGCATTTCCAGTGCTGTGTTACGTGGTGGGAACGCGGTGCCTGAAGGGCCACATGCTCCTGCCGTTGCATTACATTCACTATTTCTCATTATTATTTTCAAAAATAAAAGAAATTAGAGGCAACTAACTCTGTTTACTGCATCAGTTAGGGTTGTGCCACAGCAGCAAAAGAAAGGGAATTCACTGTTAGGGTTCAACCCCACTTTGCACTCCTCCAGCCCAGCCTGCCACATTACGTGTGGGAGGGCAGGACCGGAAGGGTCCCATGCCCCTATCACTAGTACATTTTGTATTTTACAGTACTGTATATTTTTGTTTTTGTGTGTTGGAGTGCGTGCTTGGTAGGGCCCCGTGCTCCCACTCCTGTTTCACATTTAGTATATTTCAGTACCATTGATGTTAATGTTCTGTGGTGGAGGAGCGTAGTGCCCAAAGGGACCTGCACCAATGTCACTCTATTAGATTCAGTATTTTTAGAATTTTTATCTTTCTGTTTTTATTTGTGCTACCATGTACATTTACATTTCTGTTTGGTGGCACTGTTTTAGTATGTGTGAAGACATCATGTGGCACATATTCCTCCTGATCAACAGTTGCACAGAGAGAGACAGACACACATGGAAGTGGGGGGGAGAGCCATGGTAACAGGAACAGTTATAGACTTGCTGTATGTTAAGTGAAGAGACAGAGGCAAAGAAGGGTGATGCAGATCAGTTTTACAATTTCCTGATTATAGATAAAGTATAGTTAGCATTGTTGTCACTTTAATGGCTTCAGTCAGGTAATGTCTCTTCAAACTGAAACACCAGGTACTGGATCCTTAGTAGAGACCCACAGAAGAGCTGAGGGTATGCACATCAATGGTAGACATCAGTGGTTTCAGGGACACTCAAGTTAGGACACTTAGTGTTTGTATTGGCTGACACGGATAATACCCCCTCCCCAAAAGTATGAACTGCATCATGAGTGTCGATGCACAGCAAGAATGAGGCAAGCAACATCAATGGTACAGGTCTGTAATTGTTGATACACACAACTTAGCACAGTTAGGGTTTCTATGGCTTTACACATATAACCCCTTTGTTACCCGGGGTTACTAGAATCCCAGTAAGACCTAGTGGTAGGCAAGGAAGGCAGCTTGTGAAACTCCAGTTAAATGGGTTTCACACTGTCTCACTCTGTCTTCAGTCACAGCTGAGACTTGAGAGATGACATCATAATAGAACTGTCACAGCTGCATGAGCCACATTTGGAATATTCAGCTCAGAGAGTGAAGTTTTAGAATTTGGGGAAATTCAAAGTCAGTCTTCAGTTTGTCCTTAAGCAAACAAGAAGGAAATCAGTGAGTGGTGTGTTTACCCCCCTTCCTCTGGGGGGGAGGTTCTCTGGGGGCTCCAGGGGCAATCCCCTTTGCCCACTATGGAAGGAAGCTGCCTGATTTTGTTTTAAGTCTGTTCTTGTATAACAGTATAGAAAGTGTTACTTCGCCTGTGGGGCACCTGCAACAAATGGGTGAGTGTTTTGCTCCATTTGAAGGGGCAAGCAACTTCTTTTCATCAGTTGGGAAGTAATGTAGACTGCTATTTGGGAGGACTATGTCTACTAGTATGAATAAATGGAGCAGTCTGTCAGTTTAAAGTTTAAATGGATTTAAAGTTCACTGTAGAGGGGGTGCATCAGATCATCCACCATTCAATCTACATTTTAAAGTCTAAAGTTTTCTGTGTGTCCAGAGAAATGGCCGGGTATGGGCTGTGGGAGCTGGAGGTGGGAAAATGCCCTATCTTTAGTAACCAGGTCCACCTCTACGGATTTCTTCTGTGTTTTGCTACTTGCCTCATGCACTTGGCCAGTGATGGGGTGGGTACCCAAATGTGGGTCGCAACTTGAAAATCTCTCTAGGAGTCACAGACTCTAAGTGATGTGGGGAGCCACAGGATGGGAAAATTACTCCTTGTTGGATGGGAGTACTCCTTGTTTGATGGGAGTTTCAATTGGAAGTACGAAAACAAATCTCTCTAGGAGTCGCAGACTTCAAGTGGTGTGGGGAGCCACAGTTTGGGAGCCTCCTTGTTTGATGGGATGTCTTTCCAAGTAAAGTTTGGGTTCATTCACCAAGTGGACCGTCAGTTGAGTGGCCAGCAGGGGAGCCAGGCCAGTCAGGCTATGTATCCAATGCACATGCAAAGTCCGGGCTGAGTGCCTGGTGGGTCCAAAGCCAGACATCTGTAGCAATGTGTTCATTCCTCAAATGGACCACTGTGTTTAACCTCTAATCTGCATTACAGTAATGTAGCCCTTTGGGGAACCATGCAGTGCTTTGTTTATGTTCAGTGAGTTAATAAATAAAGCCACACTGAAAAATCCCAATTCTGGTTCTGGACATTACAGTTACTGCTTCCTGTAGTTGGATTTACTTGGGTGCCCCTGTGCGGAGTAGCCAAACCTAGGTCTCTTGTGCTAGGTAACCTTATCCTTCCCTGAACCCGCAGACCCATATGTGAAGAAGGGGTTACAAAAATGGAGGCACCGCTTTGCATTTGTTTGGGAAAGAAGGTGCTTGGGCAAGTAGGCTAGTGTTTTGGCTATCTGGCAGTCAGTAGCTCAAAAAAAAATTGAAGCAATTTCCCTAGTGTGTGCTGTGTGCTGTGAATCTTGTGCTGTTGTTTAAAAAAAGCCAACTGTTTACCAAGGAGCTGTAAAGCCAAAGTGTGTGTCCTTGTCCTGCATCAACATAGTTTACAGCGTTTGTCAGTTTAAAATAAAGTTCTTTGAAGGAAAATGTAGAAAACTAGGGGTAGCAACAGAGAAATTATGCCCTGGATGTTGGAAATGCTTTCTGTGCAATGCTAGAGACTGCAGTGTTAATGGCAATGTTACATGGTTGAAATAGGCTCCCGCCGTGGAGTCAGTTGGAAAAAAAAAGTGCATTTTTTCAGTTTAAATTTGCCTGCTCGATGATCACCATGAGGAGAGGAGCCCTCATGAGGAAGAAGAGGCTCATTTGCATGTCATCGTGCGGTTGGTCAGTTTGCCAACAGTCCCGCCCTCAGCCAGCTCTTCAGAGTCTGCTTCAGCATTCGAGAGGGAGACAGAGAGTAATGCGTGTACTGGCAGTGTGGAGCATTCGCGAAGTGTTCAAAGCACTGTAAACAGTAAAAAAGTGACTTTCCAGTTAAAAATCGGGCTCAACCCACTTATTGATCATGGGATCAGTGAATTGTGTGGTTAATACTACGATCACGGAGACTGCCCGCCCGTTTGCAATCTGAGGCCTTCAAAATCTGGCTGCAGGCCGTTTTACCCCATTGCAGCAATCTGCTTCAATAACAGTGAGTAAACGATTTAAAACTGCTCAAATCAGTGATTTTCAGAGAATGCCATATAAAATGTGTGTGCAACTGTGCAGTCGCTTTGCAAGTAGTGATTGTGTGATGTCCTGCTGGCAAGTGCAAGTCTGTAAAGCCATTAAATGTGTGCATAGCAATTAAAGTAGCCTCATTTTAAAGTTTGCAGCCAGAGAGAGACTGTGGGTTGTAAAATAAGTGCAACACTAGTAAAAGCAGGCAATCCTGTGCTGAAACCTGAAGTTTTAAAAGTGACTGTGATTAAATGAATGTTGCCAGCATGTGAAAAGTCCAAGGAAAATCCTGTAAATGTGTGAACAGCCAGGACAGAGCAAGTTGTGCAGTTTGAAATAAAAGTTATTAGTAGCTGATGTAAATTGGTTGCGCAGTGGCTTGACCCAGAGTCTGAATGTTGATGCACAGGAGTGCTGCCACCGCCATTACAGGGTGGGGTATAAAGTAAACACAGCAGCAGAGGAACCATTTTAAAGCTACAGAGTGTGTTCATTTAAAGTGGGACTTTCAGTTACAGTGACTTTTGTTTGTTTTCTGCAGTTATGGCCTCAGGACCAGCTCGTTACCCGGATCATGCCCGGGTTGCAGTAACAGCAGCAGTAAATAGATTGAGAGATATTGAAAATGGGTGCTATAGAGGGCAACTCCCTCCTGATGTGGCAATTCCTAATTATTCAGTGCTGTATGCTAGATGTGCTTTAGTGCTGGAAGGGATGTTTTCATGATTCCTCACTGTGCTGGATGTCTACAGAAATATGGCTTGTATAAAGCACCTCAAATTCATTTGGCTCCCACATGGACACAACTTCAAGAATCTGCAGTTGGCAGCACACAGCATCAGGCGGGGCCTTGTGAGAAAGGAATGGGTACACAGCCTCAAGATCTTGCCTCGGAGGAATGTGTTCAAGAAGGTGGTGATGCCACTGCCCTGGCTTCACCAGAAGAAGAAGTCAGGGATCCATTTTTAATTTCATTAAGGATGTGAAGCTGGCAGAACCAGGACTGGCCACCCCCAAGCCAGGCCAGCGGTCTCAGATTGACCAAAGCAAGTAAAGAGGAGAGACTGGTTCGTAGAAAGGCCAATGAAATCTTTGGTATGACCTTTCCTACCTTTCCTCTGAGAGTCTGGGAGGAGATTGAGAACTGCAGGAAATCCTGGATCTGGGATGAAGCAATGAAACATGTGCATCCTGGGGCTAACCAGCATGTAAAGAATAGACTGTTCCACAAAAAGTATACACAGTGGAAGAGAGGCAGGACACTGTTTATGGACAGAGTGAGAATAGTGGATGGAGAGGGACGTGAAGTCTCCCACTGTGTGAATTATGTGCGGTCAGATGGAGTAATAATTCAAGCCCCTGACCCCCTCTACTATTGGCCTCAATACAAGGATCTCCCAGTAATTAAGTCTGTGCCTACAAAATGGAGAGCCGAGCAGTGGTAGTCAATACTACCACATTAAGATTGTGAAGTGCCCTTATTGAACTGCCAATATGAATAAACAAAGACTCAGGTGCTCCACATTCATCAGTCCACAGTTTACTGCCCTATTCAGCAACCATCTACTGGTTCCACCAGATGACTTCAGATCCAGAGAGGACACCAGCCCAGCTGTTTTCCTGTTCATTGCCTGGTAATCAGATGACACCAGACCAGCTGTTTCTCTTTTTGTTCCTGTTCTAAGGTTTCTTCTCCAGAGATGACATCAGCCCAGCTGTATCCAGATGTACACTCCTGTGGGTTCCCAGAAGATGTCCACCCAGCTGTATCAGAAGAAATGCTGCCAGGGAGAGTCTTCGGCAGGGATCAGGTTTGTGATGTTCGAATACTTCAAGAGGCTGGTAAGTCTGCAAAACCCTTTTTATTCTATCTTTATGACATTGCAATACACACGCTACACTACAGACTTCAAAAGTGTGTGAACTGTCCGCAAAGACTCTCCCCTTCAGGACTATTGCCTTAAAGAACTATGCTTCACAGGGCTCCTGCCCAGGAGAGACTCTTTAATGGACTGGCCTTCGGGCCTTGTAGTCACTAGTGGGACATTTAGGGCATTCCGTCCCCCCCAAAGGTGTATTGATACCAATGTCATTGTACTTTAATGTAAATACTGTGTTTTCTACCTTTTTCTCAAAAAAAAATCTTTTTCTTTTTTGGGATTGTTCAGTGTTTTGTTTTTCTGTGTGGAAAGGATTGTTGTTGTCATTGTTGTTGTTTAGATAGACTGTACATGCAGATTAGGATGTGTTTTTTTTTGTGTGTGTTTTTGTCTTTTCTTACAGGTGTTCCTGGAAGACAAAAGAGAAGACAAGAAGAGAAGGAGAGGCTCATTGGAGTTCCCCGTCAGTGCTTATGGTGTAAAATTTAAATGTACTGGGTTATTATTGCTAAAGGTTGTAGTTGCAGGCTGCCCAAGGTTGGGGAGGTCCCCAGGTTTTGTTTTTGTTTGGGATGTTATGTTAGAGGCAGATAGGTTTTACCTAGAGGGTTAGGGGGATGGACAGGCTGTGGCCCTGACCTGCAATAGGGGCCACAGTGCTGATCTATCAGAGCTATGCTCTGGATGGTTCTACCAGAGCCACTAGGTGTCCATAGTAAGTGGATAGAGTAGAGGCTGATATGTCAGCTATAGGCCTCTAGGCCTTTAGTGTTGCCTACCTGTTTCACATGGTAGGAGGGCCTGATCACCCCTCCATGGGTAGCATATGGGTGAGATGGCCTAAGGCCAGGTGCTTAATGACTGGGACAGTCATTTTCCTGGTCAGGGTGAATGTAACCCTTTGTTACCGGGTTACTAGAATCCCAGTACCTAGTGGTAAGGAGAGGCAGCTTGTGAAACCTCCAGTTAAATGGGTTTCACACTGTCTCACTCTGTCCTCAGTCACAGCTGAGACTTGAGAGATGACATCATAATAGAACTGTCGCAGCTGCATGAGCCGCATTTGGAATCTTCAGCTCAGAGAGTGAAGTTTTAGAATTTTGGGAAATTCAAAGTCAGTCTTCAGTTTGTCCTTAAGCAAACAAGAAGGAAATCAGTGAGTGGTGTGTTTACCCCCCTCCCTCTGGGGGGAGGTTCTCTGTGGGCTCCAGGGGCAATCCCCTTTGCCCACTATGGAAGGAAGCTGCCTGGTTTTGTTTTAAGTCTGTTCTTGTATAACAGCAAAGAAAGTGTTACTTCGCCTGTGGGGCACCTGCAACAAACGGGTGAGTGTTTGGCTCCATTTGAAGGGGCAAACAACTTCTTTTCTTCAATTGGGAAGTAATGTGGACTGCTATATGGGAGGACTATGTCTACTAGGATGAACAAATGGAGCAGTCTGTCAGTTTAAAGTTTAAATGGATTTAAAGTTTGCTGTAGAGGGGGTGCATCAGATCATCCACCATTCAATCTACATTTTAAAGTCTAAAGTTTTCTGTGTGTCCAGAGAAATGGCCAGGTATGGGCTGTGGGAGCTGGAGGTGGGAAAACGCCCCATCTTTAGTAACCAGGTCCACCTCTATGGATTTCTTCTGTGTTTTGCTACTTGCCTCATGCACTTGGCCAGTGATGGGGTGGGTACCCAGACGTGGGTTGCAACTTGAAAATCTCTCTAGGAGTCACAGACTCTAAGTGGTGTGGGGAGCCACAGGATGGGAAAATTACTCCTTGTTGGATGGGCGTACTCCTTGTTTGATGGGAGTTTCGATTGGAAGTACAAAAACAAATCTCTCTAGGAGTCGCAGACTTCAAGTGGTGTGGGGAGCCACAGTTTGGGAGCCTCCTTGTTTGATGGGATGTCTTTCCAAGTAAAGTTTGGGTTCATTCGCCAAGTGGACCGTCAGTCGAGTGGCTGGCAGGGGAGCCGGGCCAGTCAGGCTATGTATCCAATGCACATACAAAGTCTGGGCTGAGTGCCTGGTGGGTCCAAAGCCAGACATCTGTAGTAATGTGTTCATTCCTCAAATGGACCACTGTGTTTAACCTCTAATCTGCATTACAGTAACGTAGCCCTTTGGGGGACCATGCAGTGCTTTGTTTATGTTCAGTGAGTTAATAAATAAAGCCACACTGAAAAATCCCAATTCTGGTTCTGGATATTACAGTTATTGCTTCCTGTAGTTGGATTGACTTGGGTGCCCCTGTGCAGAGTAGCCAAACCTAGGTCTCTTGTGCCAGGTAACCTCATCCTTCCCTGAACCCATAGACCCATATATGATGAAGGGGTTACACACAGACAATTTACACACGCATACCAGTTACTGATACTGACTGTACATTCACTACTACATGTGCTTAGGTAGAATGTCACACAGCTTTCTACACTAGGTACTACAGTCTGACTGTAGACTGACAGTAGATATAAGTGTGGTACATGGTATTTAACTTAGTTAGGAATTACAGGAGATCTGTAAGTCAATGTATGAATACCTAGTCCACATATTGTACAGTGAGTTGACAATACAGAATAGGAAAAAACATGGAGGTAAACAGTGTAATGGGAGATTGCTTTTTCATAGCACTTGCTGCATCCTAAGTAAACAGCCACAAGAAATGATAGGGAATGTACATCAGTTGTACAGCTCTCTGATTACAAGAATAGTCCAGTTAGCACAGATGCCATTTGAATGGATTCAGGTAGGCAATGTGTGTATAAATGTGACAGTAGGTAGTACATTGTAATTGGAGATACAGATGACAAGTCAGGGTAGGTACATGTCAGTGCACATACAGAACACAGGTGACTATTTGTACGTCAATGCCACACATGACTGATTACAGGGAAACTGTAGTTACCTTTGTTAGGATTTGCAAGGATTTAGGCAGCTAGAGCTGCTGTGCCTCCCGATATTTGTACTGCATTATGAGTGGTTATCTATAGGAATTATACGGGACTGGAGATCTATGGGACACCTCTGTAATTGTAGGTATAGTTCAGTTACCACAGTTGGGAGTTGCAAAAGCTTAGACAGGGAAATGAAGTAGACATAGCAGTGACTCTATCCTAAGTGTATAGTCACAGCTGCGTACTGTTGGGTGCTGATGTGCGGCACCTTGGTACAGTAATTACTACATGATGACTGTATAGACACAGGAAAAGTAAGTACATTGCTGAGTTTTACACACTCTTACGAATTATGGGAAGTGTGACATGCAATTCGCCACATCGTTGCCTGTGTTGTGATACTGAGTGGACAGCATAGAAACCAAAGAAATTCATGGAGATATAGTTGAGGCAGTATTTGTTGCAGTTGATTTGCATGCTTAATAAAGACAACACTTATGTTCTAATGTTATTATGCTATTTTAAGTAAAGACTTGACACAGGTGGTTATGATTTTAAAATATTTATTGCCAATTGGTTCAAGTGAAAAAAAAGGCCCAATTAAGACTATATTTTTTTTACAAAATCAGTCTCACAATACAATCCTTGGATGTGTGTAATCATTGCTCGGAATATATGTAAATGTGTCACATTTATAGTGACTGGATTATATGAATTGGAGCAAGTATGTGATATTGTAATAAGGTATAGAAAAACGGTGGCATAAGAAGGTAATTTGTTCTATTTATTGTGGTTGTTTAACATGGTACACATCTTGAGGTTAGGTGTTTGCTATCCCTGCAGTGTTCTCCCATTTTTTGCTGGCAGGGTTGTTATCTGCCTTCTATGCATATACCTGGTTCTTTACTAGATGGTCACTGTCTTTAAGTAGGTGTTCTGTGTTTACAGTGATGTTTAAGTGTTCACTATTCTTTGTGTTAAGAAGTGCTTTCTGATTTTGCTCCTGAACTTGTAATACTCAAGCTGAACCTGTGGCTCTTCATTATATATTTGCTACTAAACTTGAAGAGACGTTGGTGAAGAATATTAAGTTTTTTTTAAGTAGTTGCATGTCCTAATTATGTGTCGTCCATTACTTGTGTACTGTGTTAATAAAGTACTGTGTAAATAATCTAAACAGTGATTACACATATGATACAGAAGTGTTTAGTTGATATTGTGTGACTGAAAATGTGGATGTTCCTGGGGTGGGCGAAAAACCATATGCTAAGTGTTTATGTAGTAGAATATAAAAAAATCTGATTTCAGTGACATTCAATTACTGGCATTTAATGATATGTCACTGACTAGGTGCATATGGAAAATTCCCACTCGACTCCTCAATAGAGGCGATCATAAATATTGTCAGGAACAGGTATGAAGTGTGTTGTGATCAGTAACAGTGTCTGATTTACAATTGTCAACATTGTTAACACAGGTTAGAATGACTTATATGACAAGTACAAAAAAAACTGAATTTTCTTACAGGAACAAAAAGCATTTTTTCAATTGTTACATTGGCTTCTATGTTAACTCTTAACTAGTAAGTTAAAAAATGTGTATGGTATGCTGTTTTTTATCAAAGATATGGTTAATGTAACGTAATCAGCATAGTGCTGTATTGTATGTTAAACATTCATTTGTACTTTAGTCATATACTAATACTTTTAGTTGAACTATGAAAGTTGTTAGTAACAATTGCAAGGTGAATAAGAATGTAAATATTATGTACAAGTAATTACAAAGTCATGGCAGAGTGAGTTAATAACATGATGCAATTGTTCGGTATTTACAGTTCATTCAACTTCTTGCTTTATCAATAAGGGCTGTTATTTTTACATATATACAGTATCAGTATTACAAATAAAGGAGGCATAGTTCTACACTGTTGCATGGTGAACAAATGATATTGTTGTCTACATGTCAAGAGTCAATAGACAGAAACAACTGGTGATAGACAACTTGTGACAGAGTGCACTGTTTGGTGAATGGAACAAGTGTTGTTCAGTTATTTACGATGATAACTGAGAACTTTTCTTTATCTGCAGAGAGTAGCAGTTAAAAACTGGTGGCAACTTCTTGTTATGTATGGGTATCCTACACTAACAACAAAAGATATGTACAGAAGTGGAGAACAGTAAGGCCTCTGTTTTGAGATGTACAATCTTTGATAGATATGTAAGCATGGTTTCTCTAGTAACTGTGAATACTGTTAGCGCCGATTGAAGCCACTACAACAATTTCCATGTTGTCACTGATCCACACAAGTTCTTAGATGTCATAGTGCATGAAATGTGTCTGCCAGTATAGCATTTTGTTGACATGCCATGGTTTATTGAGAGTCATAGATCGGTCACAAATGTACTGACCTACGATTGTTCTTGTCACAAACTAGTGATTTGAAAAATGCAACATGTTTTCTCCTATTCTTCTGAAATACAAAGGTCATCATAATTCTTCAATATTAGAAGATATGCATTCTTTAAGTGTCATGGCAGTCTCTGTTTAAAACTGCTTGTAGAGTCGTCACACTCTACCCATCCAGTTCTGTATCTAAGTAAGCAGGTGTAATAGCCAGAATGCATGGATTGGCCATGGTGATAGAGTATACTGTGAGTGTCAAACACTGATTGGTTGAAGATTGTTCTACCAGCTGTGTAATCTGTGATAGGAGTGTCAACTCTGAGCCTGTTGGAGTCAAACCTGTGTAAGATAAGCAAGAGACATCGAGATGAACTCCTGAGATGCATGGACTGAGTACATCTGCCTCCACACCTTTTACACGTGTGACCACATTGAGCATTGGTGAATAGTTGTTGAAATTTGACACTTTTGGTTTGAGGGACAGCAAGAGTAATCCACAGCACATCTTCTGTGGTTTCATGCTGTGAATGGCCACATGAAACACATACATATTTGGGTACATATGATACTGTGAAGTACTGCCACATTGGGGTGCCATCTTCATCCAAGTTGTTTATGACAGCCATCATAAACTCACTAGTGTCTTGCTGTATGTCAGCAGCAAAGGTACTACATCTGTCATATGTACCTAACACCTGTCATAGTGGTGTTAGTGACTGTACATTGTTAGACTGGTCAGAAGTCATGTTGACAATCTGCTTCAAAGCATTTGATAGGGGATTGTCTTGTGAAGCAGATATTGCCTGCACAAAGTGTGGCATGTGTAGAAAAAATTGCATAGCTGAGTTAGCATAGCAGTTCACTCTAGTGCTGTTGTCAAAGACTGGTACAGCAGCTACACCAACTAATTTCTGATTAATTGCTGGCTGTGAATATTTATTTGAAGTTGTGGCCTTTGTTGAACTCTTTTGAGTTGAATCACTTCTGAAAGGTTGTGGCTGTTTGTTGACAGCTGTAGATTTGACTGAATGATGTGAGGCAGCCAGATATGTAGGCAGTGGTATTAAAGACATTTGTGGCTGATGTAGAGTATGTAACCTGTTGTACTCAAGAATACATCGCTTATCAGCTCATATTTTCTGAGGTGCTAGGGTTATAATGTGCAACCCAGAAAGGCTGCGGACACGTGAAAGTGCCACGTAACTCATGCCTTCCTTGAAAATATCTGTACCTATGCCCACCATTGCTGAATCCAAACTCAAATCCTGAGATTTGTAAATGGATACAGCACATGCAACACATAATGGAAACTGTTTCCTGTTTACATAGATATCCTTAAACACCTGGAATTTTATGCAGGTCCATTCTATCTGTACAGGCTGTTCCACGTTGTCAAAGTGAACTACAAGCATCTTGATATATGTCTTCTGGACATTGTAGACAAAGTCAGTGATGTTTCCCATGGCACCATTTACCATGCCTCGTTCTGCATCTAGATTACACTGTAGCATGATATGTGCATTCTTACAAAGTGTGAGAACAGCTTCTAGGCCAGCTGTGCATGAAACATCTGACTTGAGTTCATTGAGTCGTTCAGTCATCTTTGCTACTAGATTGCGACTAAGAATGACACCATCAACTGTATCAACAGCATGCAGACTTAGAATTTCTTGGTTTTCTCTCTGCAGCATTAGATTGTTGAACTCAGTGCATTTCTTTAGTCGTGGCATAAGACACATTATGTGTTTCCCTGTGGAGTATACATTGCTGAAAACATTACATGCTGTTTCTATGGATGCAGTATCTACTGTGATTCTCTGATCGTTTAACATACAAACATGTTCTGGTGATAAAGAACCTGTATGAGCTTCATCTAAAAGTGATTTGTAAGCCAGATCACCACTTTGGTGCATGTTCTCAGATAACTCAACATAGGTAAATAATTCCCATATGTTATAGCCTGCAATGCAACTGAGAATATTCTTGGCTTGCTTGGCAGTTAGAGTTGTAAATACATGCTCTGCATTGACTGGTGCAAGCTGTAAAAGGCCTCCCAACACAACAATAGTTTTGCCACCAAATGGAACTCCATCGTCAGTACTTAAGATCTCCTGTAGATGTAGATGAATACAGGCAAGTATAACATTGGAGACCATGCTGATTTCATCAATGATGAGTAACTTCATCTTTGTGAACATGGAACGGAGCTGAGATGCAACATCAAATGACAGTTTACGATACTCTCCAGTTCTGCCATGTTCTACTGGCAACATAAAGAGATGGTGTAATGTAACTCCACCAATGTTGTATGCGGCTAGTCCTGTGGGAGCAGTGATGGCTTCAATAAGGAAACTCTTTCCTGTGCCAGGTGAATCACTAACAAAGATTAGTAGTGGCTTATAGTCATGACAGTCACATTCTTTTGTTTTATGTTGTAGGCCATGTCAGACAGCTTCAACTACTTGAGAGTGAACTGTATGCTGCTGCTGATTTAGTCTTTCTCTCAAGTCAGCTGGGTTGACAGTGGAGTGTGTTCCATGTTCTATGGCTGTCTCAATTTCTGACATTAACACTTCTGGGGCATTTAAGGGCAGAGGTTCACCTAAAACAGCTTGTCCTTCTGGATCAGTGTTGTCTTGTGAACTAACAGGAGTGTCTTTCTGAAGCTACTTCTCTGCCTTCTCAAGCTGTTCTTTCTCAGCATCTAGTCTCTGTATGTATGTCTCTGAGTGTACAGTTTTGAAAGTCTTGGAACTGTGATTGAATTCTTCCTTGAATGTATCGCAGTCACCTTTTAATTCTGACTCACTTCTCCAGGGTCTAAATAGGAATAGGAGAGCAAAGCAGTAGAGTTCTCTGCTCTCCGATGTGCCTAGATGCAATTTACAGTGGCCTATGAGCCATGGCTTGTGTCTCTTTA
Source organism: Neoceratodus forsteri (assembly GCA_016271365.2). NCBI lineage: Eukaryota > Metazoa > Chordata > Ceratodontiformes > Ceratodontidae > Neoceratodus > Neoceratodus forsteri. The sequence continues at coordinate 213,238,221 of CM028135.1, read as the reverse complement.
TGAGACAGCCATCCACTCCATTCACCTTGTAAATCTGGCGTGTTCAGTCAGGTGATACATTTGCCTTGTAGTCATACCACTTAGCCACCTGAAAGAGACACATATCATCCATGTCGTCGTGTCTACGGGGGAAGTATATGTCTATCAGATTACTCTTCAAGATATGTTTTAATGAAGGTCTATTGGCAGTGAGCTCCTCAATTTCGGCATCAGGAATCAGTACACATTTACGTTTCTCTTTGTAGTTTACACTGAGAAACCGGACAGCATCAGACTTCCCGTACAGGTATGTACCCATTAAACAGTCACTGGCTTCATAAGCTCCACATTCTCTGTGTGATACAGTCTTCAAGCCCAATGGCCACAGCTGAGATGTCAGACTTCTGCTTGAACTGGCAATATCTTCCCAAAGATCCTGCGAGCTAATCTGCTTATGTTTGGTTATGTACTAAGTGACATACCGCACCAGGGCCAATAAGTTATCAGCCACAAACTGAACATATATGTTTGCTTGCCACATTAGGAGAAGAGTTGGGTTGTAGTCATTTATGTACACCTCTTTCTCATATCTGGGTAACTCATATACCCTCTTGGCTGATTTTGCCTTCAAGTGGTGTTGCATTGCTGAGAAACGGTCATTCATGGCACCATCCTGACAAACTCGTCTGGGAAATCCAAAGTGACATCATGTGTACCAATTAGATTTGTTCTTTACTACTCGCCGGCAGTATTTTGCACAAATATGTCGCTGGAACTTGTGAACCAACTTCCATAGTGTAGGACTGTCATACTTGTCTGGAATGTGATAAGTGGTATATTTCTTGATGAATGCTAGCACTTCTGCTGCTTCATGTTCACCTATGCATGGTGCATCCTTGATCCACAATAACATATGGATATGAGGGGCACCCCGCGCTTGATATTCCATCCTCCAAAAGTAATGTTCCACAATACCAAGAGGTGGATTGTTCTTTGACAAGATGAAAGTCAGAATGTCATGGAACTGCTTGTGAAAATGTCTTGTGACAGACACAGGATCAAGTGAACACATTTCTCCGACAGTCATTGATGAGATGCCGTTGACATCAGAATTTGCCCACTTCAACAGTTCAATGAGCTCGTCCCAGGCATAATCAGCAATACTAAGTGTGACAAACCATGTGGCTGCACCTTACTCTTGCAGCATTGTCATCACTTCAGAGTGTCTGCGATAACAATATTCTTTGGTACCTTGAAGACTTGAAAGAATGGAAAACAGATTCACTTGCACATTTTCATCTTTCTGCTTTAATTTCTCTAGAAATTGAGCAGCTATTATTCCATCCAGTGGACTTGTGAGATGAACAGTATGTGCAATGGATGCAGACAGAATGCTAAGTTCACTCTCCCAGAGGAGATGAAACAGGTACTGTATGTTACGTCTGAATTTACCATCTTTACTGAGCACACAACTAGTGCAGTACTCAGCACCCTGTACATGCACTTCTCTTTCATCTAGACGTCCACCTGACCTTTTTGAGAATAGGTCTGGGAAACAGCGTGCTTCTAGTGTTGCCTCCCAAATGCTGACAGGCTCACCTTCCACCTGTTTCATTTGGTGGAGATCAATGTTGTCTTCTACTGGATCTCTACCATGTAGCGGGTGAATTGTGTACTGTTCATACACATTGTCACTTGCCTGTCCACTAACCATCTCAATGATTAGTTTGTTTTTTTCTAATAGATCATGTTGGACAGAGAGACTGGCCATCTGATCTATGTCAAGGTCTGTATAAAAGGGATTGTTAGTCTTTAAATAAGTAAGAGCATGCTTCACCTTTTGTACATTGACAACATCTTGCCAGATGACCTTGGACTTCATTGGAACACCATTTACAAGAATCACCAAACTATTTTCTGTTGAAATTGCTTCCATATTTTCCTGTTGAGGAAGTGGTAGATACATCATGGAACCCTTTAGAGATCTAACAAGTTCTTTCAGTGTAATATTCTGTGTATTTGTGTTCAGATGTAGAATGGTTTGGGATGGTTTCATTGTCTGAATTAGAATGCGTTCAAACATATTCAGTGTTGAAATCTCACTTGGTATAACATGTGTCTCCATGCTGTTCAGAAGTGACCTTGGTGGCAAAATGTTAGACTTCAGTTTGGAGAAACAGTGCTTGCATAGCAGAATGGTGTTTTCTAACTGAAAGTCAGATTTCATCAGCAAAAATGCAGAAAGACAGAACCACATGTCATTGTATGGTGACAATGTTTCGAAGGTTCACTGTAACTGTTTGTTTAGTGTAGCACAAACATTCACATGACGCACATACAGAGTCAAACTTCTGAGACTTTGCCAGCTCAAATGTTGCTATTTCTTTGCCATACTGTCTCAGTATGTCAGTTTCTAACACTGAAACAGATGTTTCAGCTGAAGTGCTTAACTGAGAAATTGTTGTGTCTGGTACAGAAGTAACATGTTGCAATTTTTTGAGAAATGTGATGGCACCCTGCATGTCACCTGACTGCAATAGATCATTTAAACAAGTGTAGTGATTTACAACTTGTTGTACTTCATATACTCTGTATACAAAGTTTTGCATGCCTGTTTGATGCAATCCAAGCATACGCATGTTGTGAAAAATACTATCACAAACACCACTATCGAGGCATGCCAGTGAGTGACCCATTAGTCCAGTATGTGGACGAATTTCACAATGGTCAATTTTGTCAAACAGTTTATATCTTTCTTTGTGATCTGTTATCACAAATAGGTTGACAAACTGTTCAACTTTTTCAAATGATGATTGCCTACGGTTGCAGGTCTCATCACATGCCCATGACACACAGTGCCATTTATTGGAGACTGTGGTTGAATCACAGTCATCATCTGTATCCATTGCAGTGTCAACACAGATACTGAGGACATTTACTAGTTTGCTGTACTCATCAATGGTGAACTTGTGTTCTTTTTTCTGGGAATGATAAGATTTTTCCCAGAAATATGCCTCTGAGTGCTGCGTGTGCATCCAGTGACCTGTGAAAACATCACAGAAATTGTGGACAGTCAAAGAAGGATACTGTTGTAGCCTTTTTTCATGCCATACACAACTTTCCTGAATTGTTCAAGCACATGAGGCATCTTACTCCACAAGCACTGCAGCACAAATACTGCTCCGTTAACAAAAGTGCATACTTTGAGATGCAACTTCATCAAAGCCAGATGACTCTGTCTTTTTGCGCACATGTCTCATCACAGAAGCAATAAGTCTGTCGATCTTAGCTTTACTTGCTAGTGATCAGAAATACTTTTGCTTTCTCACTTGCAAATCACCAGGTGTGAGTCTACAGTATTGTTTGGGAGCTTTATTGATGATTGCAGCCACAATCATGTTTCGTCTAAGAGATCTGCACAACTGTTGTGGAGGTAAACATTTTTTACTTGCTCTTGAGTAAGTATGTATGTGTTTTTGATGTGCAGTGAGATGTCCTGGATTCCCCCTCTTCCCCCACAAAAGACAGACACTGTCATTTGTTGTTGTGCTCAGATTGGCAATTAATTTATTTCCATTCATAATTCCATATTCCATTCCAATTCCTTTGTTTTTCATATTTTCAACATTTTGTTTATTCCATCCAATATATCAATCTCTGATTATTCCTCCCCCAGGTGAAGACCTGGGTGCCTTCTTCTTCTCCTTTTCAGTTAGGTAACGGTGAAAACAGAGACCGCTTTTCCTTCATCTTCCTTCTCTTCTTGTGTTATTCCTTTTTCCTTCCCCCCTCCCCTTCCCTCCTCCCCCTTTTCCCCCACAGTTTTCAGCAATGTTATTACCTGCCATCCACCTTTGGCAGTCCTTAACCACATCCATACTTGCCATCCACCTTTGGCAGTCTGTAACCATGTTATTACCTGCCATCCACCTTTGGCAGTCCTTGACCATATCCTTCGCTGCCCTCCACCTTTGGCAGCCCCATCTTTTGTCCAGCCTCGACATGCTTTCATCCACACCATCACAGACCCACACACAGTCCCATCTCGACTGTCCTCTTTACTCATTCCCTTTGATAGGGTGGGTGGGAGGTATCCAAAAACCCCAGCAAAAGTGGCTGAGGCCCCCTTGTGCTGCCCCTTAAGTATCTCCCTATCTCCCTCCCCTTCCTGTTTGTCTGCTCATTGTTCTGCTTCCTTTAGCCCCTCTACTTCCTCCCCCTTCCCTTCTGAGCACAACCATTTTAAGCCTGGGAGCAGGGGTGCACCAGGACAACCTGGTCTGCCCTTTAAAAGGGGCAAACTCCATTGTTGTAGGGCTCACTGTTGCAGTAGAGGTCTGTCTCTATTCATTTTGTGATGTAGCATTTGTGTTTTCTTTATTACCCTTGTACAACAGTGAAGTACTATGATACCTGTCTCGTTTCCTTATACATCTATGTCTGTATTCGGTTGGCATGTTTTGTTATGATAGTTCACTGTGGCAGTCAGCAATCTTACAGAAGTATCAGGCACCTGTATGAAAGACAAAGAAAAAGAAAATGTTACTATATGCCTCTGTTCATGCCTTCTAACGTTGTGCATTGGCACATCTGATTTACGTATCACATCAATTTAAAAAGAAAATGTTTGCACTCTTTTAATCACTTAAGTTATTTACATTGCTACAGTTGTACTTCATTTCTGTTACATTGTCTTACATATCATTATTACTATATAATCTACATTTTGTTTTGTATGATTTCCATGTTCAGTTATTAATAATTAGTATTATTAAGAAACTTTTATATAGCTTATGCTGTCACAGTTCTGTAACACAATAACTGTATTGATGATCTTTCTGTTAATTACTGACACATTAATAAGTCAACTTTGCACACTTAGCTGAAGTCAGTGCATTATGAATATTTTCATGTGAGATTGTTCAGGTTGGCATTTTACTACAACCATTTTGCAATTACACAGCTGTCATTTTTCAGATGTTTGCTGAGCTGTTGTGTATGTAGTTACAGTGATCACTGCTACAGGTGTTGTGTGAAACCACTGTTCAGAGCACATTGCGATACTGACAGTCACACTGTTCATGACCAGAGGTGTAAAATGAGTACGTACAACATTTGGTAATGATAGTCTGTACTATGACTGCTTATGTGAGTGTGCATATGAACTTCACAGCACACATTTGTCAGCTAATGTTTTTGCAGTATTGCAATGTCAGTTTGGTAACATTGCATTTATGTCCTCATATGACTTATTTGGAAATTTGGTGTGAATGCTGCATAAAATGACTGTTTGTGGCGTTGATTAACAACTTACAAACTATGCATTCCTACAGGTCAGTTGCATGGTGCCATTGTCACTGAAGATATTCACCTTTTTGGGTGTTTTTACCAAGTCACAATACTATGCATCTTCAGTTGTGAGAGTTGGAATGTTGTTGAGCAGTGTTTGGCATTGAAAAATTGGTTATTTTGCCAATAAGCGTCAAATTGTGGTAAAAATAGACTATTTTGAAAAAATACTGTCGAATGCATGAAAGTGTCGCAAATAGTAGTGTTGTGCATTCAACAGTGTCACAAATGTTACTTTCGTACATTCAACAGTATGTTAAAAAGTAATGTCAACGTTCAAAAGTTTCGCGAAAGTTACTTTTGTGCATTCGAAAGTGTTGCAAAAAGTACTTCTGTGCATTCGACACTGTCACAAATTACTTTCGTGATTTTGAAAGTGTCACAAATTTAACACTTGGGAGTGGAAAATGCTTTCATTATCAAATTAGATCTGATTGTATTTGAGTGACAGTTTGTTCTACCAATGTAATTCAAGGTTTGTCAGGCCATGTGTGAGACAACCAATCAGAGACGGACAACATTGAAGAAGAAGTCAGCAGCAGCCATCTTAGTGCCAACCGAGTGCAGCATTTCAAAAACTGTAAGTACAGTATATTTTATTAAGCATTTTTCCAGTATGATAAAAAAAAGTGTTAGCAACATGTAAACATGTAATACCGCCTGCCGGCAGTCACAAGAAGCTGTCCACAAGGAGTGCACCCCCCCTCCCCCGAGGAGCCCGGAGGTCACGAGGGCCAGTCCCTGAAGCCCTCCCTGCTGGCGGTCACAAGAAGCTGTCCACAAGGTAATTACCTCTGTTCCCACTCTCCTGGCTGCAATCGCAACTATCTCCCAGGACTGCTGTTGGGATCTGCTTCTTGGCGCCTTTTTTGAAAAGCTGCACAATAAAGCCACCAAACTCGATCTGTTTCTGCTGCCCAAGGCTGGAACAGAACCCAATTTTACCCTGCTCAGGCAGAACAGTAACTATAGCTGAATTGTGTTATCAAATGTGCAAGCACCACTTTGGGAAAGCTGCCGAAAACTCAGAGTTTCTGGTAGCAAGCTGTGACTGAATTAATTCCTCCCCTGCACAAGCTGTACTGTGTGATTTAGTATTTATTATTTAATTTGGGCTAACTGCACATGTAAAATCCCCTTAAACTCGGAGTTCCTGCTGCTAAATAGTGTAATTGTAACGCTGCACATGCTGACCTGGGGAAGTTTAGGAAAGAGTAACTGTTAAGATTGAATTGTGTTCAGAGCAGACATTACAGCACTAGGTAGCCTGATTAACTGGTAGAAGTGTTAAATTTCAACTCCTAAGTCATAGCATAGCCCTAAGCCCATTTGCTGTGCTTTTCCCAGTCCTGTGCCTGCCCGCCCCAACACTAATCCCTTCTCCCATTAAGCTGCCTATTTAACCTCCCTTCTCTTTCCCTCTCCCACAGGAGAGCACCCCCCTCCCCCGAGGAGCCCAGAGGTCGTGAGGGCCAGTCCCTGAAGCCCTCCCTGCTGGCGGTCACAAGAAGCTGTCCACAAGGTAATTACCTCTGTTCCCACTCTCCTGGCTGCAATCGCGACCGTCTCCCAGGACTGCTGTTGGGATCTGCTTCTTGGTGCCTTTTTTGAAAAGCTGCACAGTAAAGCTGCCAAACTCGATCCGTTTCTGCTGCCCAAGGATTAGCCCTGCTGAACGCTGTGCGTTCGGCTCCCCACCACCCCCACCACCACTCTTGGTTGGCTCTCAAATTTATAGCTAGGTTTGGTCAGGTGACTGGCTGAAAATAACCTATCAGCCCACTTTTCCAGCTGCAGGTTATACAAAATCAACACTACAGGTCACTGCTGAGCACCTCAGATTCTCTACATTCAAAATGCTATCCCTGCTAATAGCAACCCTCCTGACTTCCAGGATCATACAACAGGCTCAGCACCCCCTCCCTGAGGCACCTAAACTGTTTTTCAATAACTTTCATACACACAAAATCCCTACCTATGATTACTTGAAACTGTGCCCCCCCAACCTCTCCCATAAAAGCCTTGGTGATCAAGCTGGCTTTTACACTTGCACACTCAACCTAACGCACACACTCACACAGGATACTCACTGTACCTTGGCTCTACCCCCATCCAGACCCCAACCCCCCAACCCCTTATATGCCACAAATCAGACCCCCTCACTCTTCCCACCATTTTAGCCAGTATCACTCCCAGTCTCCCTGTCCCCATCTCCAATGCAAAAAGTCCTACACCCTACCAAACCCAGCGTCACTCATCCAAACTCTGTAGGTTAGCCCTCCTACGGCATGCCATACTACTGCTCTTATTATCTGGTAATATCCACCCCAACCCTGGTCTGCCCTGCACTGTGGCCCCATCTAGCAGACCAAGTGGGAGCCTTCTGCTAGCTACTCTTAATATATGTAGCCTACCAAAAAAAAAAAACACATCCCTTCAAGGCTGGATTGCCCAGCATGCACCTGACATCTTAGCCCTATCTGAGACCTGGCTCTCTGAAAGAATACCAAATGAGGCTGTCTCTCTCAGTAATTATTCCATCTTCCGTGCTGACAGGTCCAGCAAGAGAGGCGACCGGTGTGCAATCTATGTTAAATTCTCTCTTCATGCCACTGAAGTACAAACCCCTATACTACAATATGGTGCCCAGACACTAACAGTTAAACTTAGTCTGGGTACTAAGACCCTCCACATCACTGTGGCCTATATCCCCCTGAGCAACCAAAAACTTGCATTTGACTCTATCCTCCACAGTATCTCACACATATCCAACACTAGTGAAGTTATCATTATGGGAGATTTTAATGTCAATTGGCTATCCCCTGCCTCATCCAGCTTCAAAGACACTGCCCTGTTTTATGATCTTACCCAACTCGTCACCTCTCCAACCAGAAGGGACAATAGAGAAGGGACATCCACCCTTTTAGACCTCACCTTCACCAACAGGCCACGGAACATCTCCAAAGCCACTGTGCTCTCAGACGCTATCAGTCACCACTCCCCAGTGACCTTCTGGTGGTCAGGAAAATTACCCCATGCCCCCCCATAATCACCTGGCAGAGGCAACTGAAAAGAGGAGGCTTAGAGAAGCTCAAAACCCACCTAGCTACCAGCAATTGGCTCCCCGTCTACACCATGCAGTCTGTAGATCTGGCTCTCTCCCACTTTATAACCACTTTCAACATGGTCTGCAACATTTTTGCTCTCCTCTCCAAGCAAGTAGTGAAAACCAGAACCACACCGTGGCTCACCACCTCACTACTTAACCATCTCTGACATAGGGATAACCTATGGCTTAAGGCACTTGACTCCCTAAGCACCCAGGATAGGCAACTCTACCGTGAGGCCAGCAACAAATGTACTTGGACCCTAAGACAGGCAAAAGCCACTTACTACCAACATACCCTCACCACCTCTTGGGGAGACGGTAAAAAATTTTGGAACAATATAAAGGAACTCAGTGGTAAATCCCATTCACCCGCACCCACCCAGCTTACAATAAATGGAGAGATCACCCAGGATCCTTCCTCTATCACCGAAGCCCTCAACTCTGCCTTCTCAGACCTCTCCCATATTTAACCCCAACTATTTCCACACTATCCCCCACCTCCTCCAACTGATACCTCGAGTAACAACAATATTATGCCCTTTCGGCTGAGAGTTATTTCCTGCCTCGAGGCAAAACACTACATTTCTAAAGCTATTGCCAATACATGGCACTGCAATGATTCCCTAGATCTAAAACTCATTAGGCTGACCCTGGATGTCACACTACCCCATCTCCCTAAAATTCTCAACCTCTCTTTATGCCTAGGTCAGTTCCCCACAACCTGGAAAAGAGCCATAATCACTCCTATTCTGAAGAGCGACGACCCCACCAACACAACCAACTATAGACCAATTTCGTTACTTCCTCCTCTCTCCAAGGCCCTGAAGAAAATAGTGTCGGCCCAACTATCTGAACACCTGACTAAACACAACCTTCTCTGCCTGGAACAGCACAGATTCTGGTCTGGCCACAGTACCGTCACAGCTCTTACTGAGCTCACCTCATTCATCCATGAGGCCCTCGACCAAGGCTCTATAGCAGGGGCAATCTATGTGGATCTGACCAAGGCATTTGACATGGTCAGTCATGAGCTATTGCTTTATGTCCTTCCACAACTTAAAGTGGTCCCAGAGGCTACTGCCTGGTTCAAGGACTACCTAACAGACTGGTCACAGCAAGTCAGGATAAATACCACCTTCTCCTCCTGTAAAACAGTTTCCTCAGGTGTCCCACAGGGGTCTATTCTTGGCCCTCTACTATTCACCCTCTTTTTAAACTCTCTCCTCAAGTCATGTAGCGGTAACCTGCTACTCTACACTGATGATGCGGTAGTGTTTTGGAAACACCCACAGCCCAGCGCCCTTCAACGAGCTCTTCAGGATTTCTTCAGGGAGCTAGAAACCTGGTTCATGGAACACCGCCTGATCATCAACTATCAAAAAACAAATTCCATGATCTTTGCACACCGACAAAGTCCACACAGCCAGTCGGTTCTCCTAATCAAAAACAAACAAGGCGCCCCACTTAAACATGTTATATGTTTTAAATACCTGGGAATTACATTAGACACCTCCCTCTCCTACAATCATTACATACAACTTCTCTCCTCTGCTGTTAACACTAGAGTGGGTATCCTCTACAGACTTAAACACTGCTTACCCACCCAGGCCATGCAACTTGCAGTCACCTCTTCTATCCTCTCCCTAATAGACTACAGGACAGTGATATATGGCTCTGTGGACCCTACAGTCCTTCGTAGCATCAACACTGCTTTGAATAAAGCTAGCCGCCTAGTCACCGGGTGTGACAGATTAACACATACCCTGTGAGCTCTATGCTCTGGCTGGTTGGCTAAACTTCCAAGGAAGACTTAAGTACCACTCCTGTGTTCTAGCAAAAAAGATCCATCTCCAGCTGGTGCCCAATGGCCTTTTCCCAATAGTCAGCATTGCCCCCCCCAGGCATAACAGTAGACTCACAGCATCCTCCTCATTCCTGGTCCCTCATTGTAGAACATCCCTTGGGCAAAGATCATTCTGCTACCGTGCCCCTCTTTGGCTAAACACTCTACCCCCCTTATCTCTCAGACCCTTAGCCTCTCCCAATTCAAATCAGCCCTCAGAGTACAACTCCTGGAGTCAGAAAAATGTGACTGTGGCTAACTTCCTGCCCGCCTCTGGTATTTTCATACCCCCAATAAAATGACACAGGGTCTCGATAGATCCCAAGGGTCAGCATCATTTACCTCTCTGACAAGGGTTATCCTGTATCGATGCCTGCTACTACCACCAGTTAACTAAGATTATGCCTGGACTGCACTTGCAGTACTGTTTTATGAATTTCTACCTGTTTACTGTGCGATCTCAGTATTTGTCTACCCTCCACCCTCTGTAACCGATGTGGAGCCTTTGCTAGAGAGTCTGTGACTCAAAGGATTGTAATTCCGATTGTATCCAATAAAAAAAAAAATTAAAAAACTATTAATCAAAATGTTTTTTAGTGCTGTATTTCATAATGTTACTTGGAATCATTAACTTGCTGTATAATATAGATAAAAGTGTTTAAAGTCAGATAGTAGTTGAGTACTAACTTGTACAGATACAGCTGAAAATAGAGGGAGATAGGAAGCTGCATGAGGACCCATAACAGAAGAGGGAACCGATCATACATGTTTCTGCAGTTGTAATTGTTTAAAACTGCCAATGAAAATGATGCATTTTTCCCACCTCTCAATGTTTGCACATTTTAGCTGTAGCAGAAGTCTAGTAATAGTGAGTGCATAGCCTACATCGGTTAATTAAGCTAGAGTACTAGCCAATTTTTTTTTTTATTTCTGTGTTATGAATCAGGCCAGTGAAGCTGGCTTAAAGTTAAGAGGGAAAATATCAGTTTTATTTTCACTACTGCCTAGCCACTGCAGGGTGAGCACTGACATTTTTGGTAGCTGTCTGTCCAGTTCTAAGTTTAAAACCTGAGAATGACAGAAAATCACAAAATAACTTTGTGGATAGTTGGAGCAGTATTGTGAGATGAGCATCTGAGTATGCTCACAATAGTGATTTTGGGAGAAACCTGCAGCTCCCAAATTGCTCTGTGAAATGGTTTGGTAGGGGTGGAATGAGGTGGTAACAGCTCATGCCAACCATGCACAGACTTTTGAGTACTCAGCCTAATCCTGACATACTGCTGATACATCTCAGAGGCAATGATTTGGGCTCCAAACTCTGGGTAGATTTAGTAACAGGCAAAATTGGACCTTGCTTCTATTATGAGTATGTTGCCTGCCTGTATAATCATATTTTTTGGATATTACAGAGTGTAGGGTCTGGCAAGCAGAACACCATTTGTATCTGATTGACAGAGCTTGAAGAAAAGTCAACATATAAATATCTGCTTTTCTACGCATGTATGGAATGTATACTATACATCACCCAGAAATTAAGTATTGTTATGATTGGCTATACCTACCAGAAGGTGTACATTTCTCACATGCTGGCAATTGTCATTTCCTGGGAGACCTTTGAGATGCAATCCACAAAGTCCTCTAAGACTGTCAGACTGTTAGATCAAATATTACTGTGTAAACAAAGGTTCTTTTCAGAACCCTATAAATGTGGTCAAAAAATAGATCAGCTGCATGCATCACTCACACACATGTAACACATTGGTTGGGGACATTCACATTGTGCCATGCTGTGTAACAACACTGGGGAAAGTGCAATAGCAATGCATCATGATGTTGTTAGTACACAATTTCATGATGTTGTTATATGATTCGCATTGTAATATTTTTCAGTCTGTGAGGTTCATTTAATATTTACTGTGGCATCACACTACTGTAAGTGGCAGAGAGGAGTAAGGGTGTTACAACAGTGAAACACAGTGGTGGCAGGCTTATGTTTAACATTATTTAGTAATATTTGTGCAAATGGAGCCATATTGTATGCAACACATAAGCTAAGTAATTTTTTCATATTATGAAGCCATTATTAGTATGCAGGTATCCTCTGCCTTAGTGAGTTTTTGCTTGTATTGGCTGACTTAGGCTATGTTCTTAACTGATGACACCACCCCGTAGCTTGCTGGCACTATATTTGAAAAGTTATTTTTTTTAATAAAACAAGAAATGTGGTAGTACAGTGTAGTGTTGCCTATCACGATATAATGGGTAATGATTGTTTTCAGTAATGCTTAGTGCCATTGTTAGTTCTATTTTCTTGTTAAATAAATGTGTAGTGGTAGCTGAAGTACAGCAAAATGGTTACTCATAGACAGAAAGAACAAAATTGGGTAAGAGGGTGGGTCACAGTGTTTCATTTTCTAAGCACTAAACTTAATACAATACTTAAAAATTCATTTACTATGGGACATGACAGTCATGGAAATGTTTCTTTATGCTTCTATTGCAGAAAAAAAGTTAACCATGAGGAAGTGAACCTTGCAAGAGGTGTGCTTGCTGTTTGAGACAGTCCAAGCGAGGGGGAATGCTCACATATTAATGCAGAGCATGAACCACAAACTGGATCAGATGTGGAGGCGCATCAACAGTTTCTTACATTTGATACTCAAGGTTAAGAACAAGACGATTATACAGTTGAAGCAGAAGTGGAAGCTGTTGCGCCAGCATTTTTTAACATTCTTAAACAGTGGGAGGAGATACCGGACAACGATATGTGCTGGTACTACCTCACATATGAACTCTGGGTGGCTGCTGGGAAGCCAGCTGCAGGGGAGCACCTAACTCACTGTAAGTTACTCAACAGAAGTTTGCACAATGCATGTGACTTTATATAGATTTAGATTGAAATCATGATATGTGGTATGACAGTTCATAGTATATGTAAGCAAAGTACCATGACAAGGAGTGGATATATTGGTGGATTTACCACGTCTGGTGTTGTTCAGTCATGAGGCACAGCCAAGTATTGTAGCCATACCAGAAGTAGTAAATCCATCCATATACCCACTCCCTATCATGGTATATTGCTATAATTCAATGTTCAAGTGTTCTTTTTGTTTTTTATAGTGATATCAAAGTTGTTACAGTGGACATAGTGGAGGATTTTTCCACAGTCATTCGATCTGTTTTGACCAATAAGGTTACAGGATTTTCATACCCCATAGTACAAGGTTTATTTGACATGCATGCTATTGTTCAGCTGTGAGGTTTAGCTGAGTGACTGAATAACAGCAGAATCTGTTAATGATAGCGGTGCAGTGACTATACAGTATCCATCGTATATAGACAATATTTTACTTCATTTAAGGTTTACACAGCTATTACATTTAGTGAATCTAGTGAGTTTATGCTGTGTTCTTCATCTTATTTTTTTATCTGTCTGTCTAGTGTGTATTAGGTACCATGCTATGCAGTCATGCAACCTAGTGATGCAAACTTCAAAATATTGGTAGAATAAAAGAGAATGTATGTGTTTTGCAGTATTCTAACACATGAAATGAAAATAGTGTTTTTCTTATCATGCAGCGTTAAGAATGATGTCTGGGTATCTCATCTGAAATATGGTTAACTCAATATTTGTACTTAATAGAGGATTGTAGATGTCTCAACTTGTTTTTGAAATGTTCTCCATGTTTCTGGAACAATTACTGATGTTGATTTCAAAGTTGTTCTCTACTGCTCTTCAAACATTATTATTGATATTAACAGCACTTGTAATTTAATATGTACCCACAATGCCTGTGGTGTACTTGATGAGAGGCAATGTTACCTATGTGAAGCATGTTTGATGGTTACATCAGCTGTTTAAAAAATGCGATGTAATTACCATTCAAGACTTAGTGATGCCTTTGTTTTTTCTTTTATGACAGGCCAACATAGGACTCCCCCGCCTGCCCGTGAGGTAGTACCAGCACAGCGTGAAGCTGTGGAGGGTGGCCAGTCAGACACTGACAGTGTCATTGTCGTCTAGTCTGATGGTAAGATGCTGATAGAGATAATTGTACTATGTAATTGGGGTGCTATGAGGATATTGTAAGGTGTGACCTGCACAACTTAACTAAATTCTTTTTAGGAAATACTATTTAGTAAGTAAGTATTACTTGAAGCATCTATGTATTATTTGTATTTAGGCAATGGGTTGGAAAAATTGTTTGAGGTGATTGACTGACTAAGACAAACTAACAGCCAGTCTGCCATCTGGCAACAGAGACCAGTAAATAATGAGTCAGTGTGTCTACTGCCTAATTAGGTCTCAGATCCTTGTTAAAACAGAATGTTCATTTTGTTAATACAGCCATGTTTTTTTCTTAATATGTAAGTGAACCACACACAGATACACACACACACACACATGCACACTGTGCATAACACTTTCACACTCATTCCTCCTGCCAAGTCTTCTTTGCGCCTGCCTTGTCTGTTCCTCTGGCTGCCCACTGACTTAGCTGTGACCCACAATTTTTTCTGTCAGCTAGCAAAACAGAAAATGCCATGACAGAAGTGGCAACTCCTCGTTAGGCTACAATAGGCTTCACCCCCACACCCCCCGTCTTGAATACAGTTGACCCTCCAAAGAAAGAAATACACAGAGCACTGGGAGCACTGGAGAAACAGACAACTTTGCTTCAGATATTCAAACTGTGCCAAGCTGTGGCATGAGCTTGGGTGCAGCTTAACTCTGATGTGCAGGGGGTGTGTAGTGGGTGATATTCAACCGAGCTGCGACATGGCTCAGCAGTGTTGAAGATTGCAACATGGCTGCCCCCCCCCAGTGTGCATGGCGCAGTGCAACTGTGCTAGTGTAAGTGGCCAGATTGAAGCATGGGGATGCGGTACCGAAAGTTACATTTTTCCATTGCCAGCAACCTAAATACTCAAAAAATAACATGCCAATGGGGCCATGATGCATGCAAGGCACATATGGGTCCATTTGTATGTTATCATGGTACATTTGCATGCAGTTGCACCAATCCCTGATGAGCTGCACCTGGTGCCTTCTGAGACAACAGATGTTGGGGACTAACGCTACCTGCAGCACGGTCATTAGCAGAGACAAGATTTTGCTGTTCTGTTTAATATCCGTGGTGGTCCATTGGAACACTATCTCCAAATTGTGGACATCTGTACAAATAAATGTAGCATTGCACAATTCCTCTGGTGGTACAGTGTGACACTGTCTACACGATCGCGTCCATCTGTATAACAAAAAGACTTTTGTCTAATATCCCTGGTGGTCCAGTGGACCGCTATTTGCCTAATCATAGGTATTTGTGAAAACAAATACTTCTCATCCCTGTGGTGATCTAGTGGTACCCCTGCAACTGCCCACTGAGCCCCAGTGCCCCGCTACTCCTCCCTGTTCAGCCAGTGGGTGGTAGGTCCTCACCATCCTCATACTACAACATCCACTGACTGACACTTCGGTAGGACTGTATGCCCATTGGTCCACAGCATGAACCAGTGGGTGTGTGCCCATACCATAGTACATATTCCACCCACTTGCTGATTTTATAAAACATTGATAGTGTGGTAGGTGCTTCTCTGTCCCTTTCATGTGCATTTTTTGTAAGTATCATTTTTATATATCCTTGTTGTCCCACTGTACAACTGCCTGCCTGATCATAGGCTACATAAATATTACATTCACCACTAATCCTGTTGTTTTAGTGGAGGTGTATGAGTGCTGGTAGTCAGAATTAACATAAAACCCATCTGTTTCACCCAGTACTCCAGTTGATATGTTTGGTCAATTCTGGAGCAAAGTACAAATAAGAGTAAACTGCTAACTGTGCTCTTTAAGTGGAAACCACTCCTTGACAGACAAGTAATACCTGCTGTCATGCTTCACCCAGCCTCCTGATGACTGAGAGTTGGTAGTACACCACCCACCTGCTGCTCTGCTGTCTGGGTGACCGACACTATTGGTAGGGCTGTATGTCCATAATTACACAGTGTAAGCCAATGGTCGTGCAGCACATATTGTTCAACAGAATGCAAAGATGTGAATTGATCAATCCAAATATGTCAAATGTGTACTATCATATGGGCTGTATGACCGTTGTTCACGCTGTGTGACAATGGATGCACAGCCGTAGAATTATTTAACTTGGCATATGGCGGAGTGGGTGGGGTAGCTGTTCTGCACTGCTAATGGGGGGGTTGAGTTTGACGTTTAAGGAATAAGGCATAATCAGGGGCTATGTTAATGGTCTGTTACTCACCTTCTAGGGTTGTAGTGTGGTATGAGGTGTAGCCGAGTGCCACATGCCCCTAGATGGTTATTAACTGATCATTTATATATTCCATGGGACTGCCCTATTTCTATAATAAGAAAACATGTTTATAAACAGTGTTAAACCTTGTTCATCATATGGACAATCTCGACATGTATGTTAATAAAGGATTAACATAAGGCTGTTACAATGTTTGCAGTCAATCAGAAGGCTCAAAATTCTCAGACCTTTGCTTTAATTTGAATTAACAGGTAGGTATGGAGAGCTGTCCGCTGCATACTAGGTATTATACGTTTCTGTTACTGTTTTTTGGTTTCAACTGTAATTAGACAGACATGTCCACAGAACCACCAGAGCTATTGGTTTATTTTATATTAATTCTGTGCAGGATTGGATGCACATGTCTATTGGAACACTAGGGACATAGGTTTGCATTATTTGACTTCAGCCTGCACTTGGGCTGTGGGCACATTGATGTGATGCTGGTGGTTTGTTGTCTGAGGGCTGCTGGCTGTCAGTGTGTCAGGACCAAGTTTTGGGGTATGTTGACCCTGCCATACTAACAGGAAATGGGGTGGGCATCACTGAATAGGTCTTTGGACATCTATAGCATTGTACACACATGGTGTTACAATCACAGTGCAGTGCATAATAATGATGTGGTCTCAAATCTTAGGAATTATCTGTAACATTGTTGATGTTGTTCATGTAAGTCCCTTTCTCACTGCACAGATGAGAACAGTTGCTGTGTGCATGTCATGGTTGATTAATAACAGAACACCATATAAACACAGAAGTGTTATTGCAAAGAGGGATGAGTTTACATGTCTCAGTTACACAATGACAGAGTCTTAAAAATGCAGTTTATAACAAAAAGTATAGTTGTACCTTGATATTTTTTGGTATATGTTAAAAATTTTTTTACTTGTTTGTTTCATAAAGCCTGGGGAAGCTGACCATGAGACAACAGTGGAGGTGAAGCAGGAGCCTGGCACCAGCTCTCCGCGTAAGTACCATCACAACAGATATTCATGCAAGATGTAGTGTTACAGTATCCTGAACTCAGAATGTATGTTATTATCATTGTGTGTTTGTTAGGTGGTTGTGTAATGACTGATATCATATAGTAGGACTGTTCAGCATTCTTTCATTATGTTGAGAATACATGTGAAGGCTGTATAGTACTACAATGTTCAGAGATGCAAATGAATACATTATACATCTGTGATCACTAGTATGGTGCAATCTTCATGTTCATTTGCTTCTGTTGTGTACAATGAGTGTTCAGCCGTGTCACACAGAGTCAGTAATTATGAATCACGCATTCAAGTTTGCATGCAGGTACATACTGCCACTGACAGGAGTGACGGGTGGGGAGTATAAATGTTGCTGGTTAGTGGTTGGGAGAATAACGGTGTACAACAAGATAACAAATGATGTTTGACTTTGATATTATATTGCAGGGATTTCTGTAATAGGCCTGTGAGTGTTGTAGTGGGACACCAGGGACATAACAAGCATAATTACTATAGTAATACACACAGTCAGCATACCGTGTAGGATGAAAGTGAAGCTGTAGCTTGGGAGGTCACTCAGGGCTGTCAGCTGTCATGCTGCAAGGTCTGATGTGACAACCAAACTATGAGTGACAGTTGTAGAACATTTAAAACAGCAATTGTACTCATTAAAGTACATCCCGTATGTCTAGGTGTATACTAACATAGTAAGAATGCCACTAGAATAGGTGTCTTGGTCTATTGCATCTACTTGTTTGGACAGCCGATGCCCTGGTATCTGAGCTTGCTGTCTGCCCCCTGGGCTTCTCTGGCTGCTCCCTTCCCAGTTCCAGATATTCTGACTGCATTTAACTTTTATTCTGGAACCGTTATCCTATTACTCTCCCACATCCTCTTGAACCCCTGTACCATGTCTGTGTGCACTAGCCCCCTGGGCACTACATTACATGGATCCGCCACCCTCCTAGTGAAGTACACCTCCTTCTTTTCCCCTGAATTTTCCCTCCTCTGGTTGCAGCAATGGTTTCCCCCTCTCTTCCTTCAAGCCATGCTAACTGCTGCTCTCTTATTTATCCCCTTCATGTACCTGAAGACATCTACCATGTCTCTTCAGTCCCTTGTGTCTGCCAATCTGCACAAATGTAGGTCTTCGTGCCTCTCCACATAGGTCTTGTTCTCCAAGACCCACATTATTTTTATCACCCTACTCTGGACACTCCCCATGAGTAAAATGTCTGTCTTTAACTTTGGTGTCTGCAGCAGCAAACAGTACTTGAGATTCGTCCTCACAAATGACTTACACGGATGGATTATAACTTCCCTCCTTCTGGAGGCAATCCCACTAGCAATGCATCCAGCATCCTGTTGTCCTTAGCTGCTGCCCTTGTACAAGTGTCAAGATTGTTCATCTTGACATACAACAACAGCTTCAAGTCCCTGACAGCAATAAAAACTTGTAGCATTTCATCCCCCCCAGCGGGTACGCACTTGGGTATGGGTTTCTGTGTCTCAGGTGCAGTACCTTGCACTTCATTGCATTTAACTCATCATACTCTTTCTACTACATCTTTCCATTGGTCCAGGGCAGCCTGTAGACCCAACCAGCCCATCTGTCCATCCACTAATAACCCCAGTTTTGAGCCATCTGCAAACAGAGTCATCTTACTCCTGATACCTGGCCTTACGTCAGACACGTAGGTGGCAAACAGAAGGGGCCTAGGTAGTGATCCCTGTGGAAAGTTACTGATGAACCTCCTTGGAAATGAGACTGTCCTGCCAATGATGAAGCTCTGGGTTAATTGTTGGAGTCAATTGGCTATCCATCTGATGTGCTACTACTTCCTGGACTGCATATTGGTTTTGTATGTAGCATGGAATGAGAATGAACATGATAATTGTGCTGCACATTCTACTGTTCTGTTTTGATAGACTGGTACTTAATTGCAGTTCAATAACACTTTCTAATATCACACTGACATGCATTACTGTGTTGTGCATGGTGTTAAGTTGTATTTCTTGCACACCACTTCTGAACACAGCTCCAATTTATTTACATGTTGTGTGCAGAATGTATTAGAGTAAGTACTTAGTAAACTCAGTCAACTATTGCTTACTAAATCTGTAAGGTGGTGTCAAGTGTTATAAAACCATTGTGACAGATGAAGTTGACAATTTGATGAAAACGTTATAACTGGTCATGGGCATCAATCAGAAACACTATTGTGAAGTAGATCATATGGTGAAGAAGGCTTAAGAGAGTTATTAAGTTGTTTAATTAAAATTAAGATGAGAAACGTTCATTGATTGTGTTGCTGGTCAGTTAATCACGACATAGGACATTTTGGTATTTGGTAACAGTTTCTGCCACACTACAGGCATGCAGAGCATGAGAATAACATACAAAATGACAGTTTGTTCATGGTTTACTGCTTAATCAATGTAATGTCAGTTAAAAATTATTTTTATACATCGAAATGTGTACAGAGGGTGAATAACAACTCAATATGTGTGTGTCCTTTGTAGCAATCATTAAACTGATGATGATGTACACATCAAATTATGTAATCATACTGTTGGTGTGCAGGTAGTCGAATATTCTCTTGCGGGTGTGAAAAAACACTATAGCCACAGATGCTAAAGTTTGGCTGTCCACACACAATGAAGATGTACTGTCGCTGTATGAGACTGTACTGTTTATTATGCTAAACCATTTAGATACTGACTATTGCTGTATAGTAAGTTACATATAGGAATAGCATAGGAAGTGTACCATTCTTCCAACTCTTTTTATGTTGCCAACAAATGACACAATATGGTGAGATAATATTATAACTGAACAGGCAAGACAACAATCTATATTTGTATCAGAGTTCTAAACAGTGTCAGTAGTGGCACATAAAAGTATAACTATTACTGAATTAGCTATAAATATTGTAAGCTGAAAGACAGAAAGGACATCACTGTTTTGAGGTTGATGTATTGATTTATGTTTTTTTACTCTTTGTAGGTCGCCGCCGTGTGAAACGCTGTACTGGCCACTGCCGCTGTTACCGCAGGCTTGAACTCAAGGTTGACGGTCTAACAAAAGATAATGTTGTGCTTCTTGAAGGACGGCAAAGAATGCTGTCCTTTGCGAAGTGCAACAATGGACCATCAACCTTGTGCTTGAGCTTGTTGACAGCGGCTGATGACACCGTGGCCAGTACCAGCACTTCACCTCCACCACCACCACCTGTACCTGTCAGCTTCCCTGTGGCGAAGTGACCACCCTCCACCAGAGTATGGTATCTCCTCTGGAGGGAGCAACAGATTCCACTTCCGATGCACCTCCACATCAGATCCAGTTTACAGCTTGGACTGCCTCAAGCAGCACAAATGTCTCGCAAGCAGTGGCTGCTAATAATGTTATTCACAACTATTTCTATAATTGTATTTATTTTATTTATTTTTTTGAATGTTTTATAAACAAGAAAGATAATAAATGTATATTTTTTATGTATAATATTTAAAAATGAGTAAAAATCAATATTTTTCCTTATTTCTCCTTTTTTCAAGATTCTAAAAGTTGTATATTTTTAATTTTATTTCGTGAAGAATGACTTTTCTATTTACCATTTGATAAAAATCGTTTTATACTTTTATAAAAAAAATTCATAATTATTACTTTTTGGTTGCGATGTTATTCTATCGTGGGATGTTTATCATCAACATTTGTGATAAAGGGTTATGCTGTTAGCATTAATAATTTCCTGAAACATTATAGCAGATTCATGTGGGATTAATATCAAGATACATATGTAGGCTAATAACGCAATAAGCCATGACGAAAGATTATGTTAATGGTCTGTCAATCACCTTCTAGGGGTGTACTGTGGCTCGAGGTGTAGCCGAGTGGCACATGCCCCTAGACGTTGATAAACTGACCATTAACATAATCCATGGGAGTACCTTATTTTTTTTATAATAAAGAATGTTTCTAAACAGAGTTACAGCTTATTCAGCATAAAAAGGTGTTGTACTCTTTAAGATGAGTTTAATAATTGTAGCCATAAGGGACTTCCAGGAATTACGTCAATGGATAGTTTATCAGCACGTGAGTGTATCTGTTATGCTGTACATCTTGAACCCTGGTACAACAGTAGCATGTTATTAACAGACCATTAATACAACTGATCGTCATGCTTTATTGCTAATATATTATATAAGAAACCATTCGGCTTACCTACTTTGATAAAGAAGATTGTTATAGAAAGCATTTAAGGTTTTAACAGATAACACACTGCAATTATTCTAGTGTAACAGATGTTGCAGTGTTATGAGAATATTCTTGTACCTACATTAGTAAGTATGAGTCTGTATGATTTTTTTTTGTCTAGTACAGAAACAGAAGAGGAAGATGTAAAATATGAAATTTAAAAAGTGTGCTTACAACAGAGTACTAGTCAGTTATGTGTCAGAAGACTAGGTGCATTGACTGCACAAGATAATGAGTAAACACCTGCAACATGAAAATTAGTATTGACATAGCAGTGGTAAGTGAAAGTAAATACATAAATATAAAAAATATGGTTTAGATGGATGTCGTCTTCATAATAGAAAATAGTATTAGATGATTTACTGTAGTCTTCATCTTGGTATTATTTCAGTATGTATGTGCAGTACTGGTACAACAAAAATCATATACTATTAGTACTAATCATTCTCAAAAGACAGGGTATTCATAAAAACCTGTTTAATGCATTGTTAGGGTTGTTTCACAGCAACAAAGCGAGGGAATTGGTGTTAGGGTTGAAAACCCTAACTCCGATTCACCCCCAGCACCACACACACACAGGACACACATGCACATGCAAGTACGGGAGGACCAAGGCAACACGACCAATGACAGACAACCAGCAGCAGGTGATGAAATAATAAACAATTGTCTAAATGTACTACAAGACGGCCCCCACCTGATCTGTGGTGCTGCTCAGTGGAGATAAACAGCAAAACTGAGGCCATGTAC
The DNA here is from genome assembly GCA_016271365.2 of Neoceratodus forsteri. Lineage (NCBI taxonomy): Eukaryota > Metazoa > Chordata > Ceratodontiformes > Ceratodontidae > Neoceratodus > Neoceratodus forsteri. The sequence goes on along the minus strand of CM028135.1, from coordinate 213,215,630 downwards.
ACCAAAGTACACATCCCTGATTGCAGCTGCATAAGGTACCACACTTAGTAGTTGGGATGGTCTTTCACCGATGCTCTCCACCCCACCAGACCAGGTACTGTACCGTTAGTCAATATCAATGATGAAGGTGCATGATCACTGTTGTACAAAGGTTTTAACACTACTGAGTATACATTAATTAGAGAACAACATAAATTAACTACGATATATAGCCATTGTCGGCATAAAAGTAGTGTTACATTTACTATGTGATTTACATAGTAGTACATTTTACTGCAACTGCATACTCAAGATGGAGAGGCTCATGTCAAGGTATGAAAAGCAATGTGCCTGTACATGGATGCTAAACTCCTACTGTCGGTATCAGATGCCATGTTTACTGATGAAGGTGTACTGTTGATGTCCATACAATATATACCTTCAGTGTGTTTGTGTACTAAAGATGCAGTAACTATTCTTTGTAAGAAACAGTGTAATTGCATGGTGATGCCAAGCAACTCTAAATATCCGAGCATTACTGGGCCCAACAATAATGTAGCTGTATCGTAGATGTCTGTGAGGATAGAATTCCTGCAGGCACTTACATGAGTATGTACTACCTGTTAAAGACAATGTCATTGCCTCTTGATGACCTGCTTATTGAAATAGTGGTACATTTAGTATTGTTGCAATGAGTGATCTATACCACTTAGTGGACACAGCCTGATTTTTGTAGTTGTTTTATACCAGGTTGCAGTGCCTTGTTTTTGGGTTTGGTACAATTGTTCGTCACTGATGCTATCAAGTGATAACTATGTTAATTCTTAGCAAAACAGGAATCAAGTAGTGTAGTGTGATTTAAGCAGATATGTCTTTAGTATTAATTTCACTCACAGGTGATAAGTGTAGTTGGGTGGAGGGATCATTTCTATCACAGTCTGTTAGTTATAATCACACTAAGGTTTTGATGGCTGCAGTCATCAAGTTACCTTGTTCATCTTCATAAGTTAATCTTCACTGCCATTCTCCAGTAACTACACAGTAGATAGGGTGACTGGGTGGGCACTGTGTTGCAAAGCTCCTGCAGTGCCTAGTAGAGGAGAGTATCTATATTGGCTATACTACAATAAGGCATGGTCAGGGGTTATGTTAATGGTCCGTTAATCACCTCTAGGTGTTGCACGAGGCATAGCCATGCCACATGCCACTGAGGTGATTAACTGTTCATAGCATAATCCTGGAGTGCTTATTGCTATTATAATAAACTGTTTTTTAACAGTGTTAAACCATGTTCATCTTATGGTTGTTTTACATGTATGTTAATCAGAGATTAACATAAGGCTGTTAGAATGTTTGCAGTGAATCAGAACTCACTTTCAGACTGTTAGCACCATACATATTGTACCGTACAACTCTGGTTTTGCTCAGCTGTATAGTTGGAGGTGGCACCAGGTGTGGTGGGGTGGATCATTGGTAGGTAAGGCCATGCAACTACTAAGTGTGGTATGCTGTGCAGCTGCAATCAGGGATGTGTATATGATTATTCATATCTTCAGTTTTTTCTGTTGATCTCTCATTGAGCATGCAGTACCTGGTCAGGTGGGATGTCTATAGTACATTTAGACAATTTGTTTGTTATTTCTGGCCACTGCTGGTTGGGTTCTCGCCATTGGTCATGTGTTACCTTGGTCCTCCCCCACTTGCATAAGTATGTGTGTATGTGTGTGTGTGTGTGTGTGTGTGTGTGTGTGTGGTGCTGGGGGTGATTGAGAGTTAGGGTTTTCAACCCTAACACGGAATTTCCCTACTTTATCACTGTGGAACAACCTTAACTGATGCATTAAACAGAGTTTTTTGCCATGATATATATATTATGGTAGCACGGTAGTGCTACCATAGTTAGGGTTGAGGAGCCATTTCTATGTTAAACCCCAAACCTTTGCACCTCAATAACTTTGCAACCATTTGACAGATTTGGCTGAAATTCAGAATACTTGATCAAGAACCATAGGCCTTGGCATCTGCCAAGTTCCTGTACCAGTTGGATATATGGCTGTGGAGTTATGTGGGCATGATTTGGCATGCGTTTACACTTTTCTGGAATTCTCGGTCGCATTTGACAGGTCGTATGGTTTGTGCGACTGAGCTCAAATCTTCAGGGAACATGCAGTTGGGGTCCGTGATGCCTTTTGAAGATTTGTGAAAAAATATTAATGGTTCAAAAGTTATTCAAAATACAATTTCCCATTATGTCAATGGGAAAAGTTAATAAAAGTTCAACACTTTCACAAATGCATTTTTTACTTTTGCAAATGGGCCTGTTACTTTCGCAAAATCGCCATTTTGTTTTCAGTTGGTGATTAGAAAAATGATTGGCATTTAAATTTGGGACCCTCTAGCAAACTAATTCTTTTGTACTCACCTAGTCGGATCCTGAGGATGCTAGCTATGTCTTATTTTGTAAAACACTTGGTGCAGAAATATGTTTTCAGATTTCTGGCGCACCACAAAGTACTTTCATGCTCGATGAAAGTGTCGCAACCGCTTAGAAAGCTTAGCAAAATTGCGACAGTACGGTCTGTGGAAAATGACAGTGTTTTGGCACTGCACTGCAAAAGAACAGTTGGAGTTTGGGGAAATTGAAGAAACGTATGATATCTCATAGATGTGCTTTCATGTTGTACTGAAAATATTACATGGCAGCAAGTTATAGCAATTCAAACTTGACAGTTTTCCTATAGGATAACATACGCGCCTGACGATTACAGTAATCCTTGGCACCCTGCCAAAATAACGTTTGGTCTTTCCGAAATTTGAGGAAGATAGCCAACCACCCACAGATGCTTTCAGTGGTTTGGTGAAAATATGACAGGAGGCAGTTATGGTGTTTGAACTTTATTTCAGATAACATTACTTATCGCTTTGTTTCAGGGTCCGTATCTCGAAACGGCGCGAGATGATTTTGTCGGAAATTTTAGCCTCAACAGGGCTATACAAAATTAGCTAGTACAGTCATAAATCATATGACTTTAAATTTTGTTTCTACGTCATGGTTCTGAGCTATAACCTATTTAGTACTTAAGTCCCTTTTCGCTGTGATACCATTATATACATTATTTGTACTCACCGTCTTTTATTCAGCTTTTGGGAAAACCAGCCTGTGATTTACATTACTGTTACTATTACCCTTCTGTTTGTGGTTCGGTGTCTGTTTACTTTATGTTGACGCCAACGCCACCATGTGCTATCCTTTATGCTTTCTTTGCTGCATTTCTGTTATTTTTTGCCATTTCTCTACAGTACTGTTTCTCTTCTGTTTACCTTGCATCACCATGCCCATTGACATTTCGCTTGCAGGCACCATGTTAATATGTGACAAGACATCACGTGGCACACCATTCCCATCTATGTCACCGCAAAGTACTTTCTGTTCTCATTTGCACTTGTGTTACCTTGTACGCCACTGTTACCGCTTCTGTTTGTTGCTGTTCCTGTTACTATGCCACAAGACATCATGTGGTTGGAGGTACTGGGCCCAGGCCCCGCTGCCGCATTACATGGTGGGAGCATGGGGCCCCATGTGCTATCCTTGTGTTTCATTTGCGCTATGCTTTCTGTTATTTGCCATTTCTCATAGTACTGTTTCTCTTGTGGAGCTTGGGGTCACATCCATCTGGACTCTTGCCCTTGAGAGTATTAAGAGCCAGGAGAGCCTTAAGGGTGTTGGCAGGAGTGATAGGAGAGAAGGAGAGGGAGATGGGGCAGGGGTAAGGGAAGGCAGGAGTGAAGGAGAAGGCACAGGAGGTAAAGAATGAGTTGAACTCAGAGGCAACAGAAGAGAGAGGATCAGAAATGGATGTCACCCACCTTGAGGACTGGGTGGGGACAGAAACATAGAAACATACATAGAAACATAGAATTTGATGGCAGATAGGACCGTTTGGCCCACCTAGTCTGCCCATTTCCCTACCTAATGGATATGCTGTAGATCCTAGTTAACCAACAGCCTACTTCCTCCTACCCCCCACTAGAATTGCCTTATGTCTGTCCCATGCATTCTTGAATTCCCCCACTGTGTTTGACTCTATGACCTCCTCAGGAAGGCTTTTCCATGCATCTACAACCCTGTCTGTGAAGAAATACTTCCTCACATTACCTCCGAGCCATCCTCCCTCTATCTTTCAATTGTGCTCCCTTGTTCTTGCATATCTCTTTTTTTGAAAGATACTACCCTCTTTGACTTTGTTGATTCCCTGAGGTATTTGAAAGTTTCATCATGTCCCACCTCCCTCCTTGCCTCGAGGCTATACATCTTAAGCTTCTTTAGTCTTCTTCATATGTCTTCTGGTGCAAACTCTGCACCATTTTGGTTGCCTTCCTCTGGACAGCCTCCACCCTGTCTATGTCTTTGTGGAGATGGGGTCTCCAGAACTGTATACAGTACTCCAGATGTGGTCTTACTAACTGTCTGTACAAAGGGATAACAGCATCCTGTTTTCTACTGGTGATGTCTCTCCCTATGCATTCCAGTATCCCCCCAGCCCTTCTTACTGCCTTCTCACATTGCTGGCACACCTTTAGGTCATCTGATATGACCACCCCAGGTCCCTTTCCATTTTTGCTGTTGTCAGTATCTCACCTCCCATTGTGTACTCTTCCCTGGTTTTTGTTTCAGGTGCATTACTTTCACTTTTGCATTGAATCTAAGCTGCCATACATTTGACAATTCCTCCAACCTTGAAATGTCCCTTTCATCCTTTCCACCCCACCTTGCGTACCAACCCTGTTTCAGATCTTTGTGTCATCTGCAAAGAGACACACCTTCCCCTCCAGTCCTTTTGCAATGTCACTTATAAAGACATTCAAAAGGACCGGCCCCAGAACTGAACCCTGCGGTACCCCACTAGTAACCCTCCTTTCTTCACTGTGGACTCCATTTACTATTACCCGCTGTGTCCTGTTGTTCAGCCAGTGTTTTACTCAGGATACCACCATGGGACCCACTCCCAGGCTTGCTAATTTGTTTATTAATCTTTTGTGCGGGACTGTGTCAAATACCTTGCTAAAGTCTAGGTAGGCCATGTTCACAGGCCACAGCCCCTCTCTGGTCTACTACTTTGTCACCCAAATAAATCATTAGATTTGTCTGACATGACATTCCTGCTGTGAATCCATGCTGCCTTGGGTCCTGTACCCCACTGCCCTCTAGGTACTCAACAATTCTTTCCTTCAGAAGTGATTCCATCATTTTCCTACCACTGAGGTCAAACTAACAGGTCTGTAGTTTCCTGCTCCATCTTGCTCCCACTTTTGTGAAGGGTAATCACATCCACCCTCCTCCAGTCTTCAGCTACACACCATCCTCCCATGATTTTTAAAAAAGTGTAGTCAGTGGTGTTACTAGTTTTCCTTAGTTCTTTTAGAATTCTGGGGTGAATCCCATCTGGCCCCATTGCTTTATCCACCTTCAGTTTTAAGAGTTCTTTCAGAACCCTTTCTTCTGTGAAAGGACTAATATCAACCCCCCATCCAGAGTGCTTCTATTGACTGGATTAGGTCTCCCCCCCTGTTTTTCCATTGTGAATACTGAGCAGAAATATTCATTCAGTATCCCTGTTTTTCACTGTCGCTCTGTACCCAACCACCTTCCTCTTTATTCAGCCTCAGTGTCCCTGCCTTCATCTTCCTTTGTCTCTAATGAACCTATAAAAGGTTTTATCTCTCTTAACTGAAGTTGTCTATCTTTTCTGCAGTTTGGGCCTTTGCTATTCTGACTGCCTTCCACGATTCCTTCTGCTTTAACTGGTACAGTTCTCTGTCCTGCTCCTTCTGTGTTTCTTTATACTTCCTGAATGATATATTTTCTCCTTACCTTCCCAGCCACTTCTTTTGATAACCATAGTGTTTTTTTCTTTCATTTTGATTTATTTGCTTCAGACAAAGGCTTGTTGCCTCTGTGATGGCAGTTTTGATGTTTCCCCATTGTTGCTCCACCCCACCTTCTTGCCTGTTTGCTAGTGCTTTTCTGAGGCACTCTCCCATTTTGATAAAATTAGCCCTCCTGAAGTCCAGTACCTTCACTTTTGTGTGGCTTGACTCTACAGCTAAATTTATTGTGAACCACACTGTTTGGTGGTTGCTTGTTCCTCGGATGGCTACCACTTCAAGATCAGAGATCATCTCTCATCCCCATTTGAAAGTACCGGGTCTAAGATTGATCCCTCCCAAGTGGGTTCCAAAGCTAGCTGTCTGAGGCATGCCCCCTGTAGGGCATCGAGAAGTGGGCATGGATGAACCTTCCAGAACTTGGAGGGGTGACTAAGGTTGTCTGGAAGGTGAAGGCAAAGAACTCAGTCTTGGCAAGCCTGGTAGCTCTGGAGTAGGCATTTTGAAGGGCCCAGTACTTAAGTAAATCTGCAGTGGAGCCAGAGGACTTATGAGTCTTCCAGGCAAGGCCACATGCACGTAGGCAGTGCAGTGATTCTCTGCTGTGATACAAGGGAGGTGGGAGCCATGGATCCTAGTTTTCCTTATGGGGGCATGCTGATCCCAGATCATCAGGAATTTGGAATTAAAATAGCTGAGGGCACAATTGATGAAGCTGGCAGAAGAGATGGGTGACCAGTCAGAAGCTACCAAGTCTACATAAAGGGAGGACAGGTCCAGGGAATGGAAGGACTGGATCTGGAGGATTTTGGGAGGGACTTCAGGGTGGCATATTCTACGCACACAGTAGACCATATGGTGATCACTAAGGACATCAGGAGGGCGCCAACATCAGTGAAGCGTGTGAGGTGAGCTGAAGGACCCAGTCCAGTAAGGAGTGATTGCGTGATTTCGGATTATGACGTGTTGGGTCGAGATCAATTGAATAAGGTTAAGGGACTCAATATTTTGTCACAGAGTTCTTTGTGGGGGGAGTTCATATCAAAGTCTTCGAGGATGAGTAATTCTCCAGACGAGGATTGAGAGGAGATCGTGGCAAGCAGTTACTGATGAGGTGGATAGGCCAGGGCAGCAATAGATACCAGCTGCAAAGACAGGGACAGAGAAGGTAGTGAGAGTTCAAGGAGAGTAGTTCACATGCAAAGGGGGAGGTGACAGCAACTACAGGGATGAACTACATGGAGAAGGAGAGGTAAATAGCAACACCACCACTCAGGGATCAACCTTAAAAAAAAATTCACTAGCCAGCAGGACAAGTTGATTCAAAATTGCACTAGGGAAAGGTAACATTGATTAACCAGGAGCAGCACACAAGCCAAAACTTGTTTCCAGATGTGACCAGAGAGCACAAGGAATTTAAGTGACTTGCTCAGGATTACACAGTATGCACCTAGGCAGCTGTGGGATTCAAATCCAGGTCTCCAGATTTGCCACTCAGAGCCTTAACCTACTGCGCTATACTGCCTCCCACTAGCCCACAATTATAATGGTAAATGTTGATCACTTATACAGGAAAGAATGGAAGCCAAGAAATACTCTGATTATTGCAATTTATCCTGCTCCACACTGCTTCCTGCCCCAGCAATAAAAGACTGTAATGCAATCACACATCGTGTGATTCCCATTGTTTTGTACCATAGCCCCTTCTCTCCTCTTCCTGCTACTCCTCCCTCCCCACTGAACCAGAGAATACCACAACAGAAAATGTTCAATCAAACAGTCCTAGTTCTGCACACAATAGCTGACATCTTCGATCATGCACTCGCCACACTCTCACCACCACCCACAGGACAATGAACAGTCATGCAGAGAAAGACCCTCACCCTGTGATCAGCTGGAGCCTGCGCCTCTGGAAGGTTTTGTACAGTGTCAAGTGAGCCAGGAGCATAGCTAGGATTTCTTTGAAGAGGGGGCTACACAAACCTAAGGGGCTTGGGAAAAAGAAAATTATGACATTTTTAAAGTATTAATTTTAATAGCTCTGCCTCAGCAATAACAGAAACATTGTACTTTCATCTGCCCAGAGGAAACAGTACACAAGCATGACACTATACTACAGAATGAAGTGCAGTGCCACGGTTTCCCTGCATGACAAAAGGGATTAACTCCCATTGAAACTGCATTGTTTCCTGTAGTAACTCTACTGCAGAATACTGCAGAGTTGGGCTTGATCCTGGTGAGCTTCACTGTACCTCTGTTTCTATACTGGATGATCCTTACACCCCAGGAATGCCTATTTTAACCTTTCAAAGTATGTATTTTATTAAGCTTTATTTTTATACCATATGTGCTCTAAAACTTTGTTTTTAGGATGAAAGAACATGCTGGTTGGGACTGTATGGATGGTGTTGGAGGCATGATCCACTTTGAAGGACTAGGGACCCCTCCATATGCCAGTAATGGATCTATGGATGGTCACTTGAGAGTCTGGTCTGCAGTGGTGTCTAGGGAAAGTAGAGTTTAGAGATTTGGAGGGGAGAGGGAGCGGCTGACAGTCTAACTAGAGGTTAGAGTAACAAGCTGTGAATGAGCTTGGTACATCTAGACACCTGGTTTGATTCTCATAACCTCCAGTTACATACTGTGTGACCCTGAGCAAGTCACTTAACCTCCCAGTGCTCCCAGGTCACCCCTGAAAACAGGCACTTGTACCTAGTAGGGCTTACTTGGTTACCAAAGAATAAACTAAAAATAAAATAAAAGCAATGGTGAGGCTAGGATAAAATTCACCACCTGCAGAGCAAACCCTATATACCTCTTAGTATTTTGTCATTGAAATGTTGGAGACAGACATTCAAAATGAAGGGAAATGAGGGGCACCTGTCTTAATAATGTGGGAAAAATCATGAGCCTTAAGCTGTGTTTACACGGCTGACCTTGCTCCTTCAGTAGCGAGTTCAGAGCTGCCCCGACTCAAAAGATGCTTGTCTCATGCATCTACACAGCCCCCCTCAGCACCAATGTAAGATGCGCTGGAGAGGGGCTAGGAGTTGGGGCAGTTGGTTGATAGAAGCACCCACAAGTTGTTTTAGGTGGAAGAGTGGTGCAGTCTGTCCACATGGCGCTTTATCCGCTCACTCCTGAATGCATCCCCAGACCTTCTGAGAACATAAAGCAGAGCAAGGAGTGGCTTACCACAATCAGTAAGTGTCCACACAGTGGCATTTGCACTGCAGCAACCTGAACACTCATAATCATGGCTAGAGACATGTTGCAGAAAACTGGAAGCTAGTGACTTAATAGCAGTCTATCCTTGATCACACCCGGGACACCAGCTGAAAGTCCTAACAGTGGCATGATAATGACCAGAGTCCCTGTGTTAACTGTGGCAAAGTGGGCCCACATTCTGTGGCAGGGCTCATATTTTCTGAGGCAGAACAACTGCTGATTCTGTGGCAGATAAATTGTGGTTAAACAGCATATCTTCAAGGGGATTAAGTCTTAGTTTACCCTTTGACTGCCTTCGTGCAACCACTCCACTACACTGAAAGTGGAATAGCAGGCCATTTAACAGTATGTTCTCTTGTGGCTGACATCAGAGCAGGGCTGCAGCAGTGGGAGATTCATTAGCCTGCAGTGCATGTTAGAGATTTTATAAACTTCGATAAGATGTTTGCTAGTCCTCCAGTTCTCACAGCAGGACCAGCCAACAAAAGATCAGAGCTTATAAAACCTCTAACATGAACTACAGGCTAGCGAATCTCCCACTGCTGCAGCCCTGCTCTGATGTCGATGCTGGGATTCTGGAATTTCTGATTGCAGCAAATGTTATGTCACAAGTCAATAGAATCAGCCTGATAAATCTACTATACAGCAGTAAACAGGAACTTAAAAAAAAGGTTTTGCACACTGTGACAGTGTGTATGTCCGTCACGCTCCTTTCACCCATAAAACGCTTCTCTAGCCTGCAACACAGGCAGTGCAGGTTTTGAGAGGTGCTGCGTTGAGATTTGTACCAAACCCCTTTTGCTTCAAGACTGGTCCTTTAAGACCTCACAGCACCGCCTGCTCTGGGTCTTGGATGTATATCAGGGGGAGGGTGTTAAAAAGCAACACCTGGGCCCAATAAAGACAGGCTGAGGAATTTGAAGTATAAACAGAGAGAGAGAGAGACTGACTGAGCAGAACTGTATAAACTGAATACAACCTGTTTGGTTTTTTCATTTTTTCTCTGGTGTTGAATGAAAACCAGATTTCATTTAATTTAAACTAGTGCCCGTGTATTCTTTTGGCTAGTGTTCGGAGAAACCACCCAGTTTGCTACCCTGTCTCACACACACAAAAAGTGTAACTTGGTGTTATCGCTAATGCCATGTTTACAAAGGGCTACTGCCCCTGCCTGGGCAGCTGTTAACCAGGTTGAGGGTCATGGGTTCTCATTTTGCTGTTACAGGGGTTTCTTTCCCAAGTTAACAAATAAATTAGTGCAGTGCCTCCACCCAGAGTGCATTTTAAGTGGGTCTGATATTTAACAGTACAACCCCCTGAGATGCTGTACCAACCCACCTCCTCATACAGTTACCCTAATACATGGAATTACCATACATCAAAACCCCCAGTTTTGAACACTTTGCAATAATGCCTTAAGCTAATGATATGCTCATGAGTAAAAGTTTTCCAAAACAGATCAAACATCATTTATTTACATGGGGAGGATTAGGACTGGATGATTGGAGTAGAGATTAAGCAATAGTTTCGTTTTAAATACTGACATCAGCAGACAACCACCATGCATTTTAATTTGAAACATCTTTTCATACAAAACCACCCACCTCCCACTTGACAGTTTAGACTTAGCCCTCTGACTGACTAGCTACTGTATGTTGTTACCATTAAACATACCCCAACTGGTACCAGTCCCCCGGTTCAGATAAAACCCTGCTGTTCTGCTGCTGGGTACCCAGTACTACCTCATTGCAGGCCTTCTCCTCCTTTGATTATTTTAACTTTTTACTACACCACTGAGCATAATTTGAAGACAACTATGTACAATTCTCAGGTGCAGGACAATCCCACCTTTACTCATGGTTCTGCTGACAGTCTTGGGTGGCACTGGGACTGTAAATCTGGAGGAGATGGATCAGCAGAACTCAGGATCTTTAAGAAACTCAAGACATGGAGCAGGTACTCTGCAACTTGATCTTTCTGACTTGCTTGAAGGTCTTGCAAGTTGTTAGCTTCTGCCTGCTTCCAGAACAGATGCAGAGTCCAGGTGCAAGACTTTTCAAGCCACAGAGGAACCCAGACCCAAGAGTTACTCCATGGTTCGGCTTCTTACTTGGTCTAGAGTGCTCTAGCACTCAGGCACATACTTGTGGCTCCCTGTGGCTCAGCCGGCCCCACTCGATAGTGGTTGGCTGTTTCCCTACCTGCCTCCAAGGTGCAGATGAGCAGATCTTCAGTCTCTTTTAGTTTCCTAGCAAGTAATCCACTTTACTTTAGATGTTTAGTCACATTGGTTACAGGCTGGCAGTCATGGCCCTTTCAGACCAGCTCACAATGTCTAGGTGCTCACTGAGCACATGGTCTCTGTGAGGCTTTGGTACACTTAAATGGGCTCCTCTAAGGACCCTACTGACTGAACACACCTTTCACTGACCAGTCCCTTGATACAGAAATCACATTTCCTAACTGTGCAGGTGCTATGAACAGAAGAAGCTCTTTGTTCTCCTCTTGAACCAAACCTGGACTTACTGGCAAGCCTCCAATGTCTGGGAAGCTCCCATACCATTTTCTGTAATTCCGCTTTCCTTCACTCCAGAACCATTTTCTGAAACTGAACCTTCCATGACCATTTCCTTTAAGCAATGTCCTTCCCTTTCCTTGTGACGTTTAGTCAAACCAGGGTACAGACAGAACCTTTTCCTTCAAACCTTTAGACAAAACCTTTGCCGCTGTGGTGTAGTTTCCTCATACAGCTAACTGTTGTAGGACCTTGCAGCTCTTCTGTCTCTCTTTCTCTCTCCTTTCTTCAGCAGAACTACAAAACCAGACTCCGTGAACCTTTGAGCAGAACTTCCCACTGATAAAATGTAGATTCTCACTGCCCATTTACATACCTGCAGCTCTCTTCCAATTTCAGCTGCAAAACTGGATTCCTTGATCCAAATTCCTCCACAGATGAGGGAATGCAAACACTGGCCCTGGGGACAGGTGACTGGCAACCCCAGGCAGGCCCTTCCCCTGCCTTGCTGACCCATCTTTCTGCATAGGGCTAGAGACTCCCACGCTAGAAGGACTCCCACCGAACTAAGTCCAGAACAAAAGTAATTGTCTTATGAGAGCTCTCTAGCAGCCCCATTGGCCCAAACAACAGTCCTTCTCAAAATTAATATTCATTAATCTCCTGCAATGCCTGATTGGTCCAGAAAAGGGTGCCAAGTATTTCCCCAGCTTTTAACCCCCATAAGTCCATTGAACAGTCCCACAAGTCCTTTCACAGATTCTGGCCTCCCAATTGGCTAATTTGGGGTCAAAGGCTGCTGGCCCCTCAGTTCCACAGGCAGTCCACTCAATGTCCCAGTTCAATGTCCTGTTGCAACCAAACTAAATATTTTTATTATTCCATTGCCCCACAGTTCACTAGCAGGATTTTCCCTCCATCATCCACTGCAGAGTTTAACATTTTTCTTGGCCCCTCCACCTGTCGCTAGCACCAGTTTACACTGCCCCACAGGTGCTAGGCAGACTTGCTTATTCATATGACCCGGCCTCATTAATATTCATGAGGCTCCCCCTATTCCTTAGCACTCATTGGTGCTCTTTAATAAAATAACTCACAGGCTCCTCAAAGGCCTCCTACAGGTCTGTAGTCTCCAATTAGCCAAACGTAGAGAGAAACTGGAGACCAGGGGAGTGGGAGGCATCCAAGGTAAGTCCCCACAGGGGGGTTACATTGGGACAAGCCCCACTCTTGGGTGTGGGGCTCTTAGAGCTGGCTGTTCTACTTTAAGATTCCACTACAGTAACACAAGTTTTTGATGTATACATTGGAGAGACCTTGCAATGTGCATAAGGAATGATAGCACCGGATCCAACCACACCCCAAAATATGATGATGAAGAAGGGTGAGGATAACTGAGTTTCTGCTTTAAAATAGAGCCACTTTGTTGGAAATCAGCCAGGCCACAGACAGCAGTATCTGAAACAAGCATTTGTCAATGCCAAATGTTGTCTCACTGGCATTGGTAGTGCAGAGTTAGAGATGTATAATAGGTATGGCAGTGAAGTACTGAACTGATGTCCACCCCACCCCCACCCTGCAGAGACTGACAGATGTTGAGGCGTGTCTTTGGGTCATCAGCTATAATGCTCATGACATTTTACCTTACCCTACCCTCTAGACACTGACAAGTGTTGTGGTGTGCTTTGGGGTCTTTGGCCTTATATTTATCCCATTCCATAAGAAAATACATTGAGATGGGTGCAGTATAGGAGAATGGGGTGAAATTTAGAGTCAACACTCCAAGGCACACCTCAATGCCTGTCAGTGGCTACAGGTGTGGGGTGGAATGGCATACATCACAGCCAATTATCCCAAGTCACAGCCCTGACACCTATCAGTCTCTACAGGGTGGAATGTTACAGTTGAAAACCCTAATTCCATAGGCGTTTGTTGGTATTTTCACTCCAAATTTTCAACATGGGCTTTTTGTGACCCCAGCTCATGAAGAGCGGCACTATAAGTTTGTTAGCCGAAAGGTGGTTTTGCACACTGACTATGCCATTTGATGACACAGGCATGAAAACACATTTTGGGCTGGATGGGAAAAATGACAACTGTATTGTTCATGAGGAGGTGTAAAAACATGGCGCTGAAAATCTGGAGTGAAACTATGAAAAATTGGTGAAGTCATGAGCAGGCATAGAAACTGTGCAACCTACGTCCATAACCCAATTATTTTTGGGATTTTTTTAACCACATTTTCAATATAGACATTTTGGGACCTTTCCTCATGAACAGTGGCACAGTGATTTTGTTAATCTGTCCCAAAAGTTGATTTCTAACAGCGACCACGCCATTGTGCACCACATGTGTGAAAACACATTTTGGGCAGGATGTGAAAAATGACAGCTGTACTGTTCATAAGGAGGAGTGAAAAAATGCCAGTGTTGAAAATCTGGCATGAAAATATTGCAAATTTGCGAAGTTACAAGGGTTGCATGGAAACTGCGCAACGCACACTTGTAACACAGTCATTTTATGAACTTTCATCACCAAATTTTCAACATAGGCATTTTAGGACCTCTGCTCATGAACAGTGTCACCATCATTTTCTCAAACTGTCCTGAAAACTGTTTTCGCACAGCAACCGCACAACTCTGTGCCGGACATGCGAAAACACATTTCAGCCTGGATATGTAAAATGACTGCTATGTTGTTCATAAGGAGGTGTGGAAAAATGTCAGTTTTGAAAATCTGGTGAAATATTACAAATTCACAAAGTTACAGTGTGCATGAAACTTCATAACTCGCTCATAAAACAGCTCCCCATCGTCAAATGAAGTGGGTCAGGGCACTCGTGTGGCATGTCGCCATGTTTTGTAAACTGGTTCACCAGGAAGGCATGCCACTGCATGAGAAGCTTGGATCTCATTGCAGCAGACCTTTCTTTGCTCTGGTGGCCAGTTTACGTGTTGCTGGTGCTGCGCGCCTGCAGCTGCCTTATTGGGGAATAAGGACGACCTACTGATGCATGCCCTGCATTTGCCCACAGTGACCACACCTCCAAATCTGTTACTATTATTTAATATGTTGGCTGCACAAGAGTGAGCCAACATGAAAAGGACAGTGCACACTATGCCATGCCACCTCAACACAAATAACCTAAAGAGAGTTAAAAGCAACAATATTTAGTTTATAAGACAAAGAACCTCTAAGCAAACACTGAGGCAAGGGTTACCCAAAGGGCATTTGGCTGAAAACCAAGTTTCAAGAAAATACAAAATCACACATGCCCACACAATGCAAAGCATCATGGGTTGCATATGCAGATCACCACAGAATGTTATGCTGGTCCAATTTTAAGCAATACTTAGTTTAGTTTAGCATAAGAGACGTGATTATATTAACAGACAACAGCAGTGGTAAAGAGCAAATGATTCATGCGGGAGTGTGCACTTTGTTAATGCATAAAGAGTGCCACCTTAGATGATCCTACTACACATCAAACAATTAAAGTGGACTGTGCCAGTAAATACAATGTGAGAATTTATACAGTCTGTTAAAAACCTATCACTGATTAAAGGGAGATGCTTACTCCTTTACTAAGACAGTACATATTTCTTATGTTACAATATATATACTCAGTGTGCTTCAAAATGCATTTAGCTACCAGACAGCAAATACAGCTAAAAGTGCCCCTGTATCCAGCGTGTCTCAGTTTCTCATACTGCCTCTCCTCCTCTGAAACCATTGAGAGGGGAGATGATAGGCAGGAGAAAGAGAGCAGTGCTAGGTACACAGAGGGTGAGTTGTTAGCAGAGTGGCAGTAGACATCGCAGATGGTTCCAGTCTGGCAAGGGAGATGGAGGAGGTAGTGCCATAAGCCAGATCCATATAGTCAAAAACCAGGAGAACCATTTTGGTGATCAGCTCCAGGCAGACCTGGGGAGAAAGGCAGTTCTTACTGTGGTACAGAGCACTGAGTCTGCGGCAGAGTTTGGCAAGGATGGTATCAATGTGAGCAGAGAAGTAAAGCCTCCTATCTAATCACACACCGAGGTACTTAAAAATTGAGACTACTTCAAGTGGTGTGCCATCCAGCATGGAGAGGATGGGGGGATAAGCCAAACCATCTTCTTGCTGGCATCAAAGATCATACACACAGTTTTTTTTTTGAGCCAAAGATCGCTGGACTGGAACCAGCAGAGAACACTGGGGCCCAGATATTCAAACTGTGCCAGGCTGTGGCTCAAGCCTGGGTGCAGTGCAACTTTGCTGCACAGGGGTGTTGACTGGGCGATATTCAATGGAGCTGCACCATGGCTCAGCATGATTGAATATCACACCCTGGCCTCCCGCAGTGTGCATGGCACAGTGGCACTGCACCAGTGCAAGTGGCCAGAGTGGAGCAGGGGGATGCGCTAGCTCAAGTTCCATTGTGCTAGGTGCAACAACCACGATATTCAAAAGTGCACATGCTAATGGGGCCATAATGTATGCAAGGCACAAATGGGGCCATTTGCATGTCATTATGGCCCCATTTGCATGCAGGTGTGCCAGTCCCCAGTGACTTGTGCCTGGCACCCTGCCAGGCAGCAGCCATCGGGGACCGACACCCACTGCAGTGTGGCAATGTGCCCCACAGCCCAATCGAGGGCATTTGAAAAATAAAAAAGAATCTAAAATCCCTGGTGGTCCAGTGGACCGCTGTCAGCCCGATCATGGGCATTTGTAAAATAAAACAGAATCCAATAACCCTGGTGGTCCAGTGGACTGCTGTCAGCCCGATCACAGTCTTAGGTAGTAAAATTTAGAATCCAATATCCGTGGTGGTTCAGTGGACCGCTGTCAGCCCGATCGGGGCATTTGTATAAATAAAACAGAATCAGTAACCTGGTGGTCCAGTGGACCGCTGTCGCTTGATTGTGGCTTGTAATATCAATGTTCAATATCCGTGGTCAGTGACCACCCTCGCCCACTGATCTCCACCACCCACTTCCCCAGTCCGCGGGTGGTAGCACCCCACCACTTGCCGCCCCTTCAGCCGACTGACACTATCTGGAGTAGACACCCATTGGTCCAGAGCGAGCCAATGGGTGTGCAGTTTGATATCAGACATATTATTTCTCCAGATATGTGAATGGATCCATTCACATATCTGGTATGTGTAGTATGGTATGGGCTGCACGGACATTGGCCTGCTGTGGACCAATGGGCTACAACCCTAACGGTGTCAGTCAGTGGGCAGCGGGCAATAGGCGGGTGGATGCTGTCACCCGTGCTGAACGGGATGGGGGAGCAGGGCTGTGGGGACCAGTGGGGTGGTGGGAGGGGTCCACTGACAACCAGGGATATTGGATACATTGTTATATTACTTAAGCCCGCGATCGAGCTCACAGCAGTTCACTGGACCACCAGGGTTATTTGATTCTGTTTTATTTTACAAATGCCCACGATCAGGCTGACAGCGGTCCACTGGACCACCAGTGATATTGGATTCTTAATTTTGCTACCTAAGCCCATGATCAGGCTGACAGTGGTCCACTGGACCACCAGGGATATAGGATTCTGTTGTTTCATACCAATGCCCGTGATTAGGCATGGGGGGGGAGGCATGGTGTTGCTCCCCGCAATACGGCAGCTCTCCCGTGGGTGGCTGGCCATTGCCCTTTTTTGTCAAGATCAACTTTGTGTGGCGCAAGTAGGGGTTGCGATGCATGGCTAGCACATTCCAGGCTGAATATCGGATGTGCAGAGTATGCATGTGGGCACGCCTCTACCCGCACCTTCATACATTACGGATGTGCTCCGTGATTGATTGTGATATGCTAAATTCCGCTTGAGTATTAAAATCGGGCACACCAGTGGGTTGCACATGGTGCAACACTGTTGCATCATGCACAATCCTTTTGAATATCTGGGCCTGAAAGTATTGCTGAAGTGAGACTTCCAGAGATGCAGTCAGGAGACTGGAAGAGTAGAGAACTGTGTCATCTGCACACATGTGAATATGCGAGTAGGAACAGGTGGAGGTGAGGTCGTTTAGGAAGATAGAGAAGAGGCTTGGACCCAGAAGGGTGACCTGTGGGACTCCGGCTTGGATAAGGTGGGGAGAGGAGATGGAGCCTCCTACCTGTATTGACTGTTGAGGGTCTGAGAGGTAGGAATGGAACCAGTCAACAGCAGGGGCTGGGAGGCCAACAGAGCTCAGTTTATCCAGGAGGAGTGAATAGGATGGGTCAAAGGTTTTGGCCAGATTGATGAAAATGACTGCTGGGATGTGCCCCTGAACCATCCCTGACAGGATGAAGTCAGTGACTCTAAGTAGGGAGGAGATGGTGGAATGATCCTTCCTGATTTTGGGACAAAGGCAACAAGGACTGGCAAAGGACTCAAGTACTGGTTAGTGGGACATTTAATGAAAAATTGCATCTAGGATTCTGTAATTGCAGGTATTGTATTTTGGTTGGACATTCAGAAGAAAGTGTTTTGGGATTGGGGTATTTAGAGGAAAATTGATTTTGTTGCAAAGTATTATTAATGTTGGGCCATTCTAAGTTATTAACTATTACAGAGTGATATGTGTTAAGTGGAATCCCTGGAGTTTACTCTGCAGTATATAGTGTACAGGGTGGAATGTAGTAGGAGGTGAATTGTAGGGAACATACATACATGGCCAGGAGTTACTTGAGGGCTGCAGAGAGGGTGCTGGGGGAAATAGTAAGTGCTAATTGGTGTCTTCTAGTATTTAACTCAATAATTTAATCCTAGTATGTAAAACTACTATAACTTTATCCTAGTGTTAAAAAAATACAGTAAAATTATGGGGGTATTCTTTTACTATACTTAGGAATTTATAAAAGTATATAAATTGTTTTGATTGGTGAAAGTGTGGATAGACTCTGAAACTAGGGCCATAATGAATTACTCAGGATAGTGGAGAGGGCAGGGGCATGGGGAGGGGGTTTCTGGGAGAAGGCAGGAGAGTAGGCAGAACTGTGGGATGCAATGGATGTGGGGCAGCGGTGTTCATGGAAACACTGTGGAGGCTGGGGTGTTTTCTGATATGTATCAGACTGATGCAATTAGAAGCAAAGGTAAGCAATCTAAGGGGTAACTGGTTAGGAAGAGGAAGAACATAGGGAAGGGACACTACAGTGGCAGCAGAGGGATGCGGGGGGCTGCTAAGATGGAAAGAGGGAAGGGAGAGACAGCTGGGGACATGAAGCAACAGGGCAGGACAAGAGGGGTCAGGGAGAAAAGGGACCCAGACCAGGTGATGGGGGAAGTAATGGCTGGCAAGAACTGAAGAGTAAGGGAACGGGGACTCCAAGGGCTCAAGGAAGGGCACATGCCTCACCAGCAGGGGGACATGAAAAACATGTTTTGGGAGGGGTATTACAATGTCCAACAGGTACTGGCAGATAGAATGGAGGAGGGAGTTCTGAAAGGATCAGAGAGAACAGAAGGTATGGGACAGGAAACGGGGATGTGCAGTAGGGAGAAGGGGGATAGAAGCATGGGTAAGATGGTGGACAGAGGGAAGGGAGAGGAAGGAAATGGGTTGGACGGAAAGGATAAAAACACAGGAGGGGAGTGGAGGGGAGAGATGAGCAAGGAAGAAAATCAGAAGATGCAGAAGGAGCAGAGAGACAAGGAAAGGGAGCAAGGGGAGGAAATGGGAGAGAAAGTAGCAGAGGGGAAGGCAAGAGGCAAGTGGCAAGAGGAATAGTGAGGCTAAATAGAATGGACAAAGAGGGACAGTGAAAAAGCAGGGATACTGAATGAATACATCTGCTCAGTATTCACAAAAGAGGAGGAGGGGGAGGTGCCTAATCCAATTAACAAAAGCACTCTGGATAAGGGGGTCGATCCCAGTCCTTTCACAGAAGGAAGGGTTCTGAAAGAACTCCTAAAACTGAAGGTGGACAAAGCAATGTGGCCTGGCAGAATTCACTCAGAATTCTAAAAGAATTAAGGGAGAACTAGTGACACCACTGACTACCCTTTTAACAAATTATGTGAGGATGGTGTGATACCTGAGGACTGGAGGAAGGCAGATGTGATTCCCTTCAAATGTGGGAGCAAGACAGAGGCAGGAAACTACAGACCTGTCAGTTTGACCTCTGTGGTAGGAAAGTGATGGAATCACTTCTAAAGGAAAGAATTGTTGAGTACCTAGAGGCCAGTGGGGCACAGGACCCAAGGCAGCATGGGTTCACAGTGGGAAGGTCATGTCAGATGAATCTAACATTTCTTTGAGGGTGACCAAAGTAGTAGACCAAGAAGTGGCTGTGGATATGGCCTACATAGACTTTAGCAAGGCATTTGACACAGTCCCACACAAAAGATTAATAGTCAAATTAACCAGCATGGGAGTGGGTCCCAGGGTGGTAACCTGGGTAAGACATTGGCTGGACAGCAGGACACAGAAGGTAACTGTGAATGGAGTCCGCACTGAAGAAAGAGGGGTTACTAGTGGAGTACTGCAGGGTTCAATACTGGGTCCAGTCATAGAAACATAGAAGTTGACGGCAGATAAGGACCTCAAGGCCCATTTGGTCTGCCCATTTCTTTTTCTACCTTAACAATGTGCCATAGGCCTTTGCTCTGTCAATGGCCTATCTATTCATACTCATCTGTATTGTTCCCTTATGCCTATCCCATGCCTGTTTAAAGCCCTGCACTGTATTCATATCCACCACTTCCTGAGGAAGGCCGTTCTATGCATCCACCACTCTTTCTGTGAAAAAGAACCTCCTCACATTACCCTTTAATCGGCCTCCCCCTAATCTCATGCTGTGTCCTCTTGTCCTGCTATTTTTTATATTGAAACATGTTAGATTCTTTCACCTTGTTAATACCCTTAAGGTGTTTGAATGTTTCAATCATATCACCTCTCTCCCTCCCTCCCTTGCTCTAGGGTATACATATTGAGCTCAGTCAATCTGTCCTCATATGTTTTCTAATGCAGTCCCTGTACCATTTTGGTTGCCCTTCTCTGGACTGCCTCAATTTGGTTAATATCCTTGTGAAGGTGTGGCCTCCAGTACTGCATGCAGCACTCCAGATGGGGCCTAACCAGTGTCTTGTAAAGAGGGATTATTACCTCCCTCTTCTGACTTGTGATACCCCTACTAATATGCCCCAACATCCCTCTAGCCTTACCTACTGCTGTAGAGGTCTGCTTGGATGATTTCAGGTCATCGGTGATGATGACGCCCAAGTCTCTTTCTTCCCTTGTGACTGCCAGCAACTCCCCTCCCAGGCTATAGGTGGCTTCAGGGTTTCTCTTCTCTATGTGCATGATCTTGCACTTCTTTGCGTTAAACCCCAGTTGCCACTCTTCCAACCATTTTGCTAATTTATCCAGATCTCTTCTCATTCTGCCCATCCCATCTGGATCATCTACTCTGTTGCAGATCTTGGTGTCATCTGCAAACAGACAAACCTTACCCTCCAGTCCATCTACAATGTCACCGATGAAGATATTGAAGAGGACTGACCCCAGGACTGATCCCTGAATTACCCCACTTGTGACTTGCATCTCTTCTAACTGTATACCATTTACCACCAGTCTCTGTTTTCTGCCCCTCAACCAGTTTGCCACCCAGTTGACCAATGTCTGACCCACCCCGAGCCTACCCAGCTTATTAATCTTCCCGTGGAACAGTATTGAAAGCTTTGCAGAAGTCAAGGTAGGCAGCATCAACTGCTCCCCTTGGGTCCACCACTCTGGTTACCCAGCCAAAGAAATCTATGAGATTAGTTTGACAGAACCTTCCTTTTGTAAACCCATGCTGTCTTGGATCCTGTGCTCCTATGGATTCCAGGTGTTCCACTATCAATTCCTTAAGGAGTGTCTCCATAACATTGCCTGCTACTGAGGTAAGACTGATTGGCCTGTAGTTCCCTGCCTCCTTCCTGCTACCACTCTTGTGGAGCAGGATCACATGAGCCCTTCTCCAGTCTTCTGAGACCTCTCCTGTGCTCAGAGACTCATTAAACAGCTCTGATAATGGCTCTGCTCATTCCACCCTTAGCTGCTTTGGTACCCTGGGATGTATGCCATCAGGTCCCAATGCCTTGTCCACCCTGAGCTTATCGAGCTCTTGTAGGACCCCTTTCTTTTGTGAAGGGACTAAAGAAAGGGTCCTTTTTAATGTCTTTGTAAGTGACATTGCAGAGGGATTGGAAGGAAAAGTAAGCCTCTTTGCAGATGACACAAAGATCTGCAACAGGGTTGATACACAAGGAGGTGTGGAAAGGATGAGAAGGGACTTGGCAAGGTTGGAGGAATGGTCAGAAGCGTGGCAGCTCGTCCAGGGATAATGACCCTCCTCCAATTTGGCTTCAACTTGAGAGACGAATATTAGAAAAGGATAATCTGTACTCGCGACTATCTTCTACCTCTCTAACTCGGTTTTGCCAGTTTCAATACAAAACCCAGTTATTGGTACCTCCCTCAAGGTTCTCGCTCAATGCTGACACCATCTCAGAATATCCCCAAAGAGGGATATGGTGCAGCCCCTTATATCAAATCTGAATATTTGCTTAGATGGCTCAACGATCTTATTAGAATGGCTTCCTCAATTACAAGGGGTCCTAATAGAGAATTTTAATTTTCATGACTCCCTTCTTTCATCTCCCAAAATCATGACCAGACTTAATGTACCCAATAGAAGTATTTTCAAAGTCTTTCAGCTGTGGCACCTCATTAATAGCAATTTTGGAACTGAATTCCAGGATTCTCAGGTTAGGCCTTTTCTCTCCCAATTGCAGGGATATGTAAGTAAATCCCACTGGATTTCAATGATCTATTCTTATTTACTGGGTCTCAAATTTCCGGATACCCTTCCGGGTTCTATAGTATGGACTTCTCTTCTGCCAGCTATTACCCCCAACTGCTCTCAAATCTGGAAAGACCTACATAGATATCATACCCAAGATAGGTTTAGGCTCACTCAATATCATATATTAAATAATATGTATTATGCACTGGTCAGATTAGCTAAACTGGGGAGGCTTTCTCTTTCCCAGTGTTCCAGATGCTCCCAATTTGAAGGAAACCCGACACATATCTTCTGGTACTGCGAGAAAGTCGCCCCTCTGAGGCATACCATTCAGTCCAAATTAAACCCATTATTGGGATCGCATGGTTTGTTCACCATAGAAATTTACACCTTAGGTATGTATTCCAGTGTTGATAGTCAAGAGCGTAGATTCCATATGGCACTAATTTCAATGGTGGTCAAGAGGCTGGTACTTAAGCACTGGATGGATCTACTGACCATAACATATGCTGAATGGCTGAAGGACTTATCAGCTTGTTTCAATACTGAGAGACTGATCGCAAGTTCCCGCAACCGTATGGACTCTTTTTACAAGAAATGGGGTAAACTATATGCTTTATATTTACATCAATATCCACATTAGGTATGTCTCTGTAGCACCCAGCTCTGTTACCTACACCATTGTAATTAAGCATGAGATCATGTCCTCGAATGTTGGTTTAGGTGGGCACACTGGGGATGGATTGTTTAATGGAGGGAGGGCTTGGGGAGGCATTGGGGGGGTTCTTTATCCTTCTACATAGTATGGATAAAATTCTCTGTGGATACTGTGGATTGTTTGTGTGTCCCAGTTATAGCATAAAGGAAGATATCTGTTGATACTTTGTATTTTATAAACTCAATAAAACTGTAAATTTAAAAAAAAAAAGAAGTGTGGCAGCTAGGATTAAATGCAAAGAAGTGCAAAATAATGCTTCTGGGAAACAAAAACCCAGGGGGAGAGTTATACAATGGGGGAGTAGTAACAACAACATAAATGGAAAGGGACCTGGGGGTAATCATATCAGATGAACTTAAGGTTAGCAAGCAATGTGAGAAGGCAGTAGGGAGGGCTGTGAGGATACTGGGATGTATAGGGAGAGGCATCACCAGCAGAAAACAGGAAGTTTTTATCCCTCTGTACAGACAGTTGGTGAGACCCCATCTGGAGACTCCATCTCTGCAAGGACATAGACAGGATGGAGGCAGTCCAGAGGAGGGCAACTAAAATGGTGTAGGGTCTATAAGAGAAGCCATATGAGGAGAGACTAAAGCAGCTTAATATGTATACCCTTGAGGAAAGGAGAGAAAAGGGGAACATGATAGAAATGTTTAAGTACCTCAGTGGAATTAACAAAGTCCAAGATGATAGCATCTTTCAGAAAAAGAGATGTGCGAGAACAAGAGGACACAATTTGAAGATAGAGGGGAGACGGCGGCTCAGGGACAATGTGAGGAAGTATTTTTTCACACAGAGGGTGGTGGACACATGGAACAGCCTTCCTGAGGAAGTTGTGGGATCTAAAAACTGTGGGAGAATTCAAGAATGCATGGGCCAGACATAAGGCAATTCCTGTGGGGGGGTAGGAAGAAATAGGCTGTTGGTTAACTAGGATCTGCAGCTTATCCTGTGGGTAGGGAAATGGGCAGACTAGGTGGGCCAAGATCTTCTTATCTGCCATCAAAGTCTATGTTTCTATGTAAGCAAGGGACTCAGGTAAACAGGGGAGGCATGGAAGGTAGAGTTAGGGGACCGGAGGAGGGATTGGTAGAGATTGGGATAGAATCTTTTGACCGGGGGAGAACAGGTGGGGAACCAGGAGGAAACCAGGGGGGTCAAGTAGGCAGTTTGGGAGGATGCAGTTGGGAGGGAAAGAGTCCAGAGGGGGGCCCACCAGGAAAAAAAACAGCTCCATCAGTAGTGGAGGTGAAGAATGACATAGTATTTGGAGACTCCACCATTAAGGGGATACTTTGGATAAGAAGGGGTTCTACATATAGGCAGAGGTCAGTCTTTTGTGAACGGGGGATGGAGGCAGGGAGGGCGATGCAAAAAATCAGGAATTCGCTCAGCTGGTGGGAAACCACACCTTATCATTCATTTAGGAACAAATGATCTGGCAAGTAATGAAGTGGAGAAGTTCCAGAGGAGGTTCAAGGCACTGTACAGGGATGCCTGAAATAGGTAAAATACTTGGCTCTTTCAGAGGTTTTGCCAGTCCCCTGTGCCAGCACTGCTAGACAGAAAAGAATCAGAGAATTCAATGAATAGCTCCAGACATGGTGTGAATAGGAGGGGTTCACATGTATAGAGAGTGGGGGGAAACATGGGAGGCTGAGGACTTGTACTAGAAGGATAGACTGCATGTGAGATGGGAGCAAAAGTACTGAGGGGGTCTTCAAGGATACATTGATAAGGTCTTAGGGGGTTTAAACTGGTAAGGGGGGAGTACAAGGCTAGGATGGGTGGGGACTCAGCAGGAGAAGAAAATGGACTAGCAAGAACTACCCCTCAAAAGGTAGAATGGTACAGACCAGACAGGGTAGGGAAGGAGGAGGAGGGGGAGAAGGGAGGTATATGGTGGAAAGGAATTTCTGTAAACATAAGAAGCCTGGGGAACAAGATGGTGGACCTAGAAGCAATAATGGTTGCGGAGGGCCTGGATGTTGTAGTCATAAATGAGACCTGGTGGTCCGAACACCAGGTCTGGGAAGTAGGGGTCCCAGGATAGAGATTATTCAGGAAGGATAGGCCTGGCAGGAAGGAAGGGGTTGCTCTGTGCCTCAGGGAGTGAATGAAGGCTACAGAAGCACAGGAGGAGCAAGGAGAAGCAGAGATCATGTGGGTCACACTAGAGAAAAGGGCTTGGGCATTCAGTCAGGCTGGGGGTGGTATACAGACCTCCAATGCAGAGTGAGGAAATGGACATGCAGATGCTGGGGGTGGTTCAATGGATGGCATTAAAGGGGGATATTCTGCTGGTGGGTGACCTATACCTCCCAGATATAGACTGGGATATCCCAGCAGCTAGGTCATCCAGGAGCAGGGAGATCCCTCTGCAGGGCTTCAACTGTTAAGTCACCTTTCCCACTCTCTTAGTGTGCTGCAGTCAGAAGTCATAATCCTGGGTGACTGTAACCGGGATTGGCTTTTGGATGCCTCCAAACCCTTAAAAAACTCTATGTGACTCATTCAAACTTACTCAAATTGTCTCAGAAGTGACCCATCCTAATAAAAAGAACCCAAATAAAAGCTCCCTACTAGGCATTATTGTAGTAAACAAGCTGCACCTCTTCTCTCATTCTGGACTGATCTTAGTGACCACTGCTTTATTGCTCGCATAAGAGCTTCACCCAAGCCTATTTCTAATTCTAGATTCACAGTCAGGAGATGTTTATGTAATTTAGTGCCACAAGCCTTCCTTTCAGACTTACAAAACTCCTTGCTATGGCAAGACTTCTACCTAGCCAAGACAATAGAGACAGCATACGAGCCCTTCCATACTATTGTCCATGGCGCTATTGACAGACATGCCCCCTCGATCAGTGTACATACCAAGAAAAGGTCTCTCCCTTGGTTTACATGTCAATGGAAGTCAGCTTTGCTCAACAGGGACAAGCTCTGGAAGAAAGCAGGAAAATCAAAGCTTCAGTCAGATTGGGCTGATTTTAGGGCAGCCAGAAACCTCTGCACAAAGCTTGTCAGAAACACTAAGGCTAACTACTTCCAGTCAGCTCTGGACTCCTCCACCAAGGACCCTGCCAAATGTTGGCAAACTCTTAGAGATATTTAAGGACATGCTTCATCAGGTTCTCTCCCTACCAAGATCTTATATGAAGGATCCCTCATTACCGAGAAAGCAAAAATCCTTGGCTGCTTTAATAATCATTTTATTATCGCAGGTATGGCCTTTGACATTTCAGCTGCGAATAACCTACGTACCCAGTTCTTATCATGAGGACCAGCAAGCCCTCTCCCTCTCCACAGTACTCCTGTTATGGGTTTATCCTTCCAACCAGTAACTTACGAGGAAGTGAATGACCTGCTCCTTCAGCTGGATGCCAGAAAAAGTGCAGGAGCGGACCTCATTGGCCCTTTTTTCCTAAAGCTTGGTCACCAATTGCTGGCAGCTCCATTAACACACCTTTTTGATATGACCCTCAGCTTGGGTAAACTTCTTTCTGTCTGGAAGACTGACCAAGTTTTACCACTCTTCAAATCAGGAAACCCCAGAGACCCAAATAACTGCAGACCAATCTCCTTACTCCCCACCCTATCAAAACTGCT
Source organism: Neoceratodus forsteri (assembly GCA_016271365.2). NCBI lineage: Eukaryota > Metazoa > Chordata > Ceratodontiformes > Ceratodontidae > Neoceratodus > Neoceratodus forsteri. Next base: position 213,188,920 of record CM028135.1, on the reverse strand, counting down.
GGAGAAATTAGTGAATTGCCAACTTAGAAACTACATTGATGCCTCAAATCTACTAAACCCTGTGCAGTCAGGCTTTAGGCCATGCCATAGCACAATCACAGATCTGGCTAAAGTCACAAACGACTGGCACAGAGCCCTTGACTTAAAGAATCACATATGTGCGGTATTCCTCAACTTAAGCAAGGCCTTCGATACTGTCAACCATGCATTGCTCTTAGTTACTCTCTGCAACATTGGTCTGGATACACCATCCCTAAAATGGTTCTCATGCTGCCTGGCACAGCGGATGCAGCAAGTAAAAGCAGCAGGAGATCTCTCCACTCTAAAACAGATTAGCAGAGGTGTACCTTAAGGCTCCATCTTGGGGCCCTTACTTTTCTCACTTAATATCAACAACACTGACCATGGAATCAAACTTTCCAGAGTACATCTCTTTGCGGACAACATGGTCCTTTACACTGCCAGACCTACTCCCGAAAGTGCCTGCTCGGACTTGCAAGGAGACTTCCTTATGCTGCAACAAAACCTCCCAAGACAAAAGCTCCTACTGAATGCCAAAAAGACCAAGGCTATGCTGTTATCCCCAATGACCAAGTCCATAAACTCCCTGAAGCATGACAATATTCCCACTATCATCACCCTGCATGGTGAATTTCTTGACTATGTGACCAAGTTCAAGTACCTAGGTATGTGGATTGACAACAGACTTTCTTTTCCTGATCATATAGATGAGCTCTCAAAAAAAATTAGGCAGAGGCTTGGACTTTTGTTTTTTAGAATCAAGCATCTGCTTACTCAAGAGGCCAGAAAAAGATTAGTACAAACCACATTCCTAGTTATCTTGGACTATGTAGACTTCCTGTATGGCCAAGTCCCCAAAATCACCCTATCTAAGCTTGACACCCTTTATCATAGGGCCTTACATTTCATCTCAGGTGTGGCATATAATACCCATTACTGTTAACTCTATTCCACAGCAGGAGGGACCTCACTTATGTTCAGAAGGCAAAGGGACGCTATACTATGGACCTATAGATCTGAATCCAAGATGCTACCCTTCTACATTTCTGACTGTCTGCCCTTCTTCACCTTACAAAACTATGCCTTGAGAAGCCATTTGTTTATCTCACTAGCTGTGCCTAAAGTCTTTTCCCATTTTGGCAGAGCCTCCTTCAGCTATGTGCTGCCCCAGCTGTGGAACAACATCCAGAAGTCCATAAAATTGGTGTGTCCTATTGGTTTTGCAGAATTCAAGTCACTGTATTCGAGATACTTCTCGGAGCCTTGTCAGTGTCCTCCCTGTCGCTAAACTGTAGCCATACATTGCTATTCTTACAGTCAACCCTCTATACTTTCTATTCTATTGTTAGAATTACACTAAGCCATGTTCCTGGATTCATTCTTGCTTTCCACTTGCTGCTGAGCGCCCAGCTTGCACTGTCACTAGCATTAACTCTGCTCTACTAGCTCTATCAGTGTCTAACATTACTGGTTCAGCACGTTGATGCTGACTTGCTTCCACCTCTCTGCCGTACTGTTTACTGGGATGAGGCTTCACCTTACGACCAGGCCTCATTGATTAACCTTGTACCTTGTGTTTATTGCTATGTATTGTATTACTATGCCCATTTTTGCTATATGTTCTATTGTGCTACTGTATTATTTATTCTGTACCTACCAGACCCTCCTTGAAAATGAGATAGCTCAATGGAGTTTCACCTGGCTAAAGATTGATTGATTAATTGATTGATTGATTGATTCCTGAGTACCTCCAAGGAGTCTTCCTGCAGCAGCTGGTCAGGGAACCCATGGGGGGATAACATATTTGACATGGTTCTCATAAATGGGGATAGTGTGGAGGGAGTGAGGGTGCAGGTGGGGGGTGAGGGTCAGCCTAGGAACAAGCGACCATAACACAGTGAGCTTCAGAGTTAGAGCAGGGTATGAAATCAGTCAAACCATCATGAAGGTCCTGGACTTCAGGCAGGCAGATTTCCCAGGATGAGGGGTATATTCTGGAATGTAATGGAGGGGAAGGAGGGGATATGGGAGGTTGAGGAACTATGGAATGAGATCAAGAGGGGGCTACAAAAAGCCACAGAGTGCTGCATAAAGAAGGTGAGAAAGAGCAGAAGAAGGAGGAGGCTGCTTTGGTTCAATGGGGAAGTGAGGGGGCAATAGGGTAGAGAAAAAGGGTGTTCAGAGAATATAAGAGGATGCAGGGGAAGGAGGACAGGGAAACGTACATTGAGAAGCTAAAGGTGGCAGGGTGGAAGATCAGGAAGATGAAAACAGAAACAGAGGAGAAAATTGCTAGGCAGGCCAAAAGGGGTGATAAGAGTTTCTTTTGTTACATAGGGGAGAGGCAGGGGATAGTGAGGATAAAGGGGGAGGGAAGTACAAGTGGAAAAGGACTTCAAGAAGGCAGAGGTGCTGAATAGATACTTCAGCTCAGTCTTCACGATAGAGGGAGAAGGAAGGAGACCAGTCTTAGAGGGAAAGGGAAGGAAAGGGAGGACAAGAGGGGTGGATTCTAGTCCAATCAGTGAGGACAGGGTCAGGGAGGAGTTAGGTAAGCTGAAGGTAGACAAGGATATGGGGATGGATGCCCTTCATTCCAAGGTACACTAGGAGCTAAGGAAGGAACTGGCGGCAACACTAACAAGGTTATTTAACCTGTCCTTAGATACAGGGAGGGTGCTGGAGGATTGGAAGAGGGTGGACATGGTGCCACTTCACAAAAGTGGCAGCAGGGAGGAGGAGGGCAATTATTGCCTGGTCAACCTCAAATAGGTGGTGGAGAAGGTGATGGAGGTGATATTGAAAGAAAGGGTAGTTAGCTACTTGGAGGATAATGAGCTGCAGGACATCCTTCAGCATGGCTTAACACAGGGGAGGTCATGCCAGATGAACCTGATAGAGTTCTTCGATTGGGTGACAAGGGTGGTTTATCGGAGGAGGGCAGTGGATGTGGCCTATCTGGACTTCGGGAAGGCCTTTGACACTGTGCCCCACAGAAGACTGGTAACTAAACTGGGGCGTTTGGGTGGGACAGAAAATAACAAGACAGGTGGAGAACTGGCTGACAGGTGGATGCCAGAGGGTGATAGTAAGTCGAGTACATTCTGGGCAGGCTGGGGTGACGAGTGGGGTCCCCAAGGGGTCGGTGGTAGGACCCATCTTGTTTAATATCTACATCAGCGACATAGTGGAGAGGCTGCAGAGGAAGGTCTGCCTTTTTGCAGATGATATGAAGATCTGCAATAGGGTGGACACCCCAGAGAGGTTGGGGGCTATGAGACAATATCTAAGGTTGCTGGATGGGTGGTCGGAAGCATGTCAGGTACAATTCAATGGCAAAAAAATATACAGTGATGCACATGGGGTGGAATAATCCACAAGCAAATTATACACTGGGGGAGGAGAAAATGAATGCAACTGAGCAGGAGAAGGATTTAGGAATCATAATCACAGACACCCTTAAGGTGGGGAATCAATGCAGCAAGGCGGTGGGCAAAGTGAACAGAATGCTGGCATGCATCAGGATAGGGATAACTAGTAAAAGGCAGGAGGTGCTGATGCCACTCTACAAATCCATGGTAAGGCCCCACCTGGAGTACAGGGTTCAGTTCTGGAGACCTCACCTATGCAAGGATATAGATGGCATGGAAAGAGTACAGATAAGGGAAAATAAGATGATGCATGGGCTAAGTGGGAAGCCATATGAAGAGAGGTTGAGGGTACTGGACTTCTACCTGCTGGAGACCAGGAGGGAGAGTGGGGACATGAAAGACACTTTTAAGTATGTGAAGGGGATTAATAAAGTGTGGGTGGGCTTTTTCACAGGGAAGGTAGGTGCTAGAACTAGAGGGCATGAACTGAGGGTGGAGGGGGTAGGCTTAACAGAAATGTATGGGGGGATTACTTCACTGAGAGGGTGGTGGCACTCTGGAACAGTCTGCTGGAGAAAGTTGTGGATGCCAGAACTGTGGAGGGATTCAAGAGGGCATGGGACAAATACAAGGGGTTGAGTAAGGAGCAGAGGGTGGAATCTATGGACGAGGGGGCAAGTAAAGGGAGGGAATGGGCAGACTCGATGGGCCAGGAAGGTCCTTTTCTGCAAACACATATCTATGAATCTAAAGCCAGAGTGGCAGAGAAGCAGCTCCTCAGGGGCCAGGGCCTCAAGGTCCTGGACACAAAAAAAAGTACTTAGCGCCCCTTTTTAAAGTGAAAAACCTGGATAGTCATTCTTTGCCACAGGTGCATAGACTGTGATACAAGGGCATGGGATCCCAAGAAGGCTGGACTCTCTGAGTATCTGATTCAGTGACACTGGCACCCACCATCTAGGTCACCTCTATTGGAAGCATTTTGTCCACAGCCCCTCTGACTTCCAGGATCTGGGTTAAACCACTTCCTAGGGGGCTAGTAATAACAGTCTCACAGAGATGATACCCCTGACTTCCATGATACTTCCTTTGGGGGATGACGTTCACTGTTTCCCCAGCATTCAGTGCACTGTGCATGGGAAGAGATGCTGGACCACCCCTTCCCTTCCCGCCCACCCCACCCACCCCCAGGTATAAAACAGTCACAGAATCAGCAGCTGCTGCAAGACTAGCTCACAGAATAGCAGCTGACGTCCTCTGCACCGCAGTAAAGCAGCACAGTAACATAGACTCTGGAGGTTTTTCTAGGAACCAAGCACTCAACTTGCTACACAGTCAGCATGGATTCAGACCATGAAATGCTATGTACACAGCAATCCACAACAGGTAAGGCAGTTTTAACTTGCATGATGCTATCCCAGGGTAGATATTTCCACAGGTTAAGTAGTTACACAGGGTCCCAGAGCATGTACCATATGCAGGCCCAATGCACTGAGCCTGGGAAGACTTGCAACCCCCATCCCCTAAAATTTCCATGGCCTGCTCTTAAAATTTCCCCTAAGGGCCAGGAATGCCAACATCACAGGGGTGATGGCTCTGACCTCCAAGATGATCTTACAGGGAAGGGACTTCCACAGGCTTAGTTGTTACCCAGGGTACCAAAGCATATCTCTTACCCAGGGAAGGTGCTCCCTGGCTGGGGAGGCCAGGTACCCCAACCCCCTAAAACTTCCAGGGCCTGCTGTTAACACTTCCCTTGGGTCTAGCACTCCCAGACACCCAGTGGTAATGGCCCTCACCTCCCTGATACCCTGCTAGGGCAAGGGCTTCCACAGGCTTGGTTGTTACCCAGGGTACCAAAGCATATCTCTTACCCAGGGAAAGTGCTATCTGGCTGTGGGAGGAAAAATACCCCCACCCCCTAAAATTTCCAGGTCCTGCTCCTTACACATCCCCTGGATCTAGCACTCCCAGACACCTAGGGGTAATGGCCCTCACCTCCCTGATGCCCTACCAGGGCAGGGACTTCCAGAGGCCTGGTTGTTACCCAGGGTCCCAAAGCATATCTCTAACCCAGGGAAAGTGCTCTCTGGCTGAGCAGGCATGGTACCCCCACCCCTAAAACTTTCAGATCCTGATCTTTACACTTCCCTTGGGTCTAGCACTCCCAGACACCCAGGGCTAATGCCACTCACCTTTCTTATGGCCTGCCAAGGCAGGGACTTCCACAGGCTTGGTTGTTTCTAGGGTACCAAAGCATATCTCTTACACAGAGAAAGTGCTCTCTGGCTGGGCAGACATGGTACCCCCACTCCCTAAAACTTCCAAGTCTTGCTCTTTACACTTCCCTTGGGTCTAACAGTTCCAATCTCCTAGGATTAAAGTTCAGCACTACTAGAATTGTGTTCCTTTTTTACAGATGCTTCTCTGGGGATACCAAGCAAGACAGCGAGACCCTCATGTACCTGCACAATCTGAGGTAAGGGAATTAAGCATCTATGTAGATACTTCCAGGAAGTACACCGCATGACACCGGGAAAGGCATGATACTTTGGGAGGCAGTCAATCCTGACCCAGCCTCCTGCAGGAAAATGCTTTTACAAATGCCAGCAGCCAGACTGTTTTGCCATTGCAAGAGGTCTAAGCCAGCACTTTTGGAAGGTACACAAATGCACTCTGACCAGCTTTAATGCCTGACCAAGTATCAGAGACACCCAGACTGAATATTCTCAATCTCTGGATTTGCCACATACTCAGCTGCCTAGCCAGCCTACAGAGTCAGAGCTAAAGAGTCCTCAACTGCTGAGTCTTTATAGAGCTTGACTCCAGACCTTGGAGGGAGGAAAGAAGGACCAAGAAACAGCTACCGCTCACCAGCAGATGCTGACCCACCTGTGGAACTCCATTGACCCGGTCCTTTCACTCACATTCCTGCTGGCTTCCAGGGCATTCATAAGAGATACCTGGATTCCAGAGGCTGAAGCCTCAGGTTTCAAGCCAGGCACTATCAAGTTTTATATAAACAGCCTCCTTTACTTCCTGAAATTCTTAGATTTGAATGGGTTTGCCAAGACCCATCAGGCTAAACTTGACATGCTCATCAAGGTAATTCCTTTCTGGAGAGCAGGTCTCAGTACCTCTGCCATGAAGAGGTGCCACAAAATCCAGCTAAGGGACTCACAAATGCGGATACCACCAGAGACAGCATCCCTGTATAAGGACACCTCTGTTACTAAGGAGGCAGACAGGATAATTAAGTTTGCCCAGAGCCAAGACACTTAGAAACCAAGATCATTGCCTGGCAAGAAATCACGTCATCTTCAGCTTGGCCTTGCACAATGCCCAGCACCCTACTGCCATCCAAAATATGTCCCTGGGTGACTTGAAGAATGCAGAGAAATTGGTCATTGATAGTGAAGACTGCTATGTCTTAACCATTTTTCTTCATAAAACCAATTCAACACATGGACCAGATAGACTGGTGCTAGAAGGAGAGCTATTGAAGTTACTTCAGCTCTATGCACACCACAGAAGGCAGCTGCTCCCCAAACTGAGACTATCAGCTACTGGACTTAATGCCCCTGTGCTCATAGAGACAGATGGGTCAAACCTGACATGTTCTGCTATCACAAAAGCGGTGAGGGGGCAGGCAAACATACTCAGAATCAAACACTTCTCCATGACTCTGTGGTGGAAGAGTACCATAACAAATGTAAATATGTCTCCAAACTCCACACTCAGCCTAGGTAGAATTGTTAGCCTCTCCCCCAAAAGCTCCCAGGCCCAGCTTCAACCACTTCACTAAGGGCAAGAAGTCCCAAACTCACAGGAGTGATGGCCCTAACTTCCCTGATCCTCTCCCAGGGTACACACAGGCTTGGTTGTTACCCAGGGTTCCAAAGCATATCTCTTACCCAGGGAAAGTGCAATTAGGCTGGGGAGGAATGATACCCCCACCCCTAAAACTTCCAGGGCCTGATGTTAACACTTCCCTTCTGTCTGGCACTCCTAGGCATCCAAGTTTAATGGTCCTCACCTCCCTGATGGCCTGCCAGGCAGGGACTTCCACAGGCTTGGTTGTTACACAGGGTCACAAAACATATCTCTTACCCAGGGAAAGTGCTGTCTGGCTGGGGATGAATGATAACCCATCCCCTAAAACTTCCAGGGCCTGCTGTTAACACACCCCTTTGGTCTAGCACTTCCAGACACCCGGGGTAGTGGCCCTCACCTCCCTGATGACCTGCCAGGGCAGGGACTTCCACAGGACTGGTTGTTGTCTAGGGTACCAAAGCATATCTCTTACTCAGGGAAAGTGCTCTCTGGCTCAGCAGGCATGGTACCCCAAACCCCCTAAAATTTCCAGGGCCTGCTGTTAACACTTCCCATGGGTCTAGCACTCCCAGACACCCAGAGGTAATGGCCCTCACCTCCCTGATGCCATGCCAGAGCAGGGACTTCCACAGGCTTGGTTGTTACCCAGGGTACCAAAGCATATCTCTTACCCAGGAAAAGTGCTCTCTGGCTGGGCAGCCATGGTACTCCCACACCCTAATATGTCCAGGTCCTGTTCTTTACACTTCCCTTGGGTCTAACAGTCCCACACTCAAAGGGTTAATGGCCCTCACCTCCCTGATGTCCTGCCAGGGCAGGGACTTCCACAGGCTTGGTTGTTACCCATGATCCCAAACCATATCTCTTACCCAGGGAAAGTGCTCTCTGGCTGGCAGAACTGATGGCATGTACCCTGGTGAATTCCACAATCAGCCTGCCAGGCTCAACATCAAGCCATGCCCAGCAACTGGCATTACAGCCTGGCTAGGGCTTTAACAAACTCCCCTACAGTGACTATTAAGCTCGACCACAGCTATTTAGAGAAATCCCAGCAGGCAATGGGTGTGGCCATCTGGTCTCATTTGCTGTCAGGATTATCTGGTCCCACTAGGTCTCAGGCCATCTAGTCCTACTAGCCCGCAGCGACATCTGGTCCCACCAGTCATCAGGGCTATCTAGTCATACCATCTCTCAGAGACATCTTGTCCCACCAGGACTCAGAGATATCTGGTCAAACTTTCTCCCAGAGACTTCAGTTCCCACCAGGATTCCCCAGTACTCAGTGCTCTCAGCCTCGGGACACCTGCTGGCATGCACCCTGAAACTTCCAGGGTTTGCTGTTAACACTTCCCTTGGGTCTAGAACTCCCAGACACCCAGGGGTAATGGCCCTCACCTCCCTGATGGCCTGCCAGGGCAGGGACTTCCACAGGCTTGGTTGTTACCCAGGGCACCAAAGCATATGTCTTACCCAGGGAAAGTGCTCTCTGGCTGGGGAGGAATGATACTCCCACCCTCTAAAACTTCCAGGGCCTGCTGTTAAGACTTCCCTTGGCCTAGCACTCCCAGGCACACAGGGATAATGGCCCTCACCTCCCTGATGCCCTGCCAGGGCAGGAACTTCCACAGGCTTATTTGTTACCTAGGGACCCAAAGCATATTTCTTACCCAGGGAAGGTGATTCCAAGCCTGGGGACTCCTGCTGGCATTTCCCCCTAAAACTTTCAGGGCCTGCTTTGGCCATTTCTCTATAGCTAGGAGTCCCAAACTCACAGGAGTGATGGCACTGACCTCCCTGATGCCCCTCCCCCCTAGTTGGAGACTTTCATCGGCTTAGTTATTACCCATGGGCCAAAAGTATGTATCTTACTTTCTTTCTTTTTTCCACAGATTCACATCATTCACCCTGAGGGTAGACATGAGCTTGCATCACACATGAGCCACTGAGGCACAACAGCAGATGAATACTATCACCTGATAGGCAGCAAAGAGGAGAGCATCAGAGTGAGCCGACAATTATGCCAGTTAACCACAAAGGCCCCATGCACCACCATAAGCTCACATGCAGGTGCTCCATCACAGACTCTAGAGAGCAGTTCAATCACCATGGATGAACCAGGAAAAGGGTCATCTCTTTCACCAGGTACCTGCATTGCAACAAGAACAAGAAGGGGACTTAGCTCACAGGACATCCACAGAAGCCAAGAGATGATGGAGACACACACTCCACCTATAAGGTCCCCACATTGCCAGCAATCCTTTACTGAAAACAGCAACTAGCAATCAAATCTGCATTCACAAGCCACCTTACACAAGGCCAGATCAAGACAACTGGTGTTAGGTGCATGCTTCAGATGGACACCTCCCTCCTGGGTGCCTTCCCCCGTCCAGTCAAACCAAAGATTTGCCAAGGAATGTGATGCAAAGAGTATGGAGTTTGATTCGTAGTCATGCCAGAATGAAATCCAGCCAATGATTTCAGCTGTATTACACTTAAAAAACTAAAGTGTTGAAATTATTAAATCTGTCAGGCTTCTAACTTCTAGGGGGCCCCTACTGCACCACACTTCCCACTGAAACCTCCAGGCCTTGGGTGAATTTCTTGCTGGGGATACCCCCAACAACCATATCAGGGACCAGGGTGTGGGTCAGATGCCTTTCCACATCCCATCTCCTGCCTGAGGGAACCTGCATTCACACAGCTGGTTTCCAGGGCCGAACAGAGCAGAAAAGCAGCTCCTCAGGGGTCAGATGCCCTTCCCCATCCCATCTCCTGCCTGAGGGAACCTGCATTCACACAGCCGGTTTCCAGGGCCGAACGAGCAGAAAAGCAGCTCCTCAGGGGTCAGATGCCCTTACCTGTCCCATCTCCTGCCCGAGGGAACCAGCATTCGCACAGCAGGTTTCCAGGGCCGAACACTCATGCAGCTCACCCAGTTACCAAAATTCAAATAAATAAATAAAGCCAGACTAGAAGTGGGAGAGTTGGATGAAGGAGTGGAGGAAGTCTGCATGCTATGAATTGACTAGTTTCTCCTGGAGCTTCATAAGACAAAGGAGGAGGGAGAGAGGGTGGAAGTTGCCAGGAGAGGAGAGCTCACCCCCTTTGAGGAGGTGGAGAACCTTGGCAATCTTCCAAGACTGAGGGACAGTGCAAAGGGTGAAGGAGAGATTTAGGAGGTAAGTAAGGGGGAGATTATGGCAGGAGCTGACAGATGGGGAAGTTTAGGGTCCAAGTCATCTGGGCTAGATTTGGAACGGTTGAGTGAAAAAAGGGCAAACAGGGACTACTGGGGAGTGTTAGGGGAATCAAACCCCAGAGAGGGTGAGGTAAGGAGGATGAAGAAGGAGAGGGGGAGAGGAATGGTGCCATGAATTGGGAGGAAGGGGACAGCACAAGTGGCAAAAATTAATTGAGGTCAGCAACAACAGAGGAAGGGTCAGGCACTGTTGAGTAATTAACCATGAGGACAGGGGAAGAGGACTGGGCTGGGGGGCAGTCAAACAGTGAATGAATCACCTTCCAGAATTTGGCTGGGGAATTAAGATTATTCTGGAGGTTGGCCTTGAAGTAGAAGGATTTGACAGTACAAATGGCTTTGTGCAAGAGTTCCTAAGCACCTTGTAGGAGAAGAGGTCCAGCAAGAAACAAGCTAGGCTTGGTCATGGGTCTTGCATAAGTCAATGAGACTGAAGGTGATCCGGGGTGGTGAAAAGATTTAACTCTGGATTTCCTGATATGGGTTTGCTTGTCCCAGACAGAAGTAAATATTGAATGGAAGAGGGAAGAGGGCCATATCAATTTCTGGGGCATTGAGCATGGGGTACCTGTCAGTTGCAACCAGGTTCTCAGTACAGCTTCTTTGTTCAGTGACCAATGGGACATGGATCAGATGTACTTTTGGGAGGAGGGAGAGAGCTGGAGTTTTCTGACACAAAATGCCATGCAGTGTTATCTGGCAATATATCTGCTGCAAGAATGTGGTGGAGGTGTGAGGCAAGAACCTAGTTCAGTAGGGTAAAGTTTGATGAGTAGGGATTGACTCAGCTAGGTTCTGTGATGAGCTGTGAAAGGTTGAAGGACTCAGTCCTGTGGGTGGTTGGTCTGGAGGTCAGGGAAAGCCAGGGATGTCATTTAGGGGTTGCCAGGGATCACAAAAGCAACCCCTATGCATTTTTTTGTGACCCCTATATTCTGCTTGTGATCCTTGTACTAGCAGGTTGTGCTGGACTGGTTTCTGGCTAACATTTCTTCCTCATTTTTTTTCATTAGTGCACTGTGGTTTCCATGCAGCTTACATTTCTTCCTCTGTGTCTGTCGTCACCTCCGATGACAGCTCACTGGTCCACACATAATGCACATTAAGTCCTGCCCACTCTGTCCTCCACCCCACCCTGTGCCTTACCGTTACCAGGCCTTTTAGTGCCAGAACCATTCTGTACATGCACAGATAGTGAGCCCCACTGGCTGTGACACGTTCTGAGGTGCCCATGATGATCTGAAAATGGGCGAGTTACAGAAACAGTAAGGAGCTGGAGTCAATCAAACCCTGGCTAGCTGAATGGAAATTCATGCATGACATTCAAAACTTAGGGTCATCAGCCTCAGCCTTCCAGCCAGCCTGACTGTTGAGAGACTGGCACGATCAAGCGCTTTGAATCATTTTGAGTCAAGCACATTGTGCAGGCAAAGAGGAGCTGCTTGGGAATGCAGGGTCCTCCAGTATTGATTTGAGCTATAGACTTGCCTCCTGGCTCTTGTTTGCCATTGTGTGGTGCAACAGGGATAGGGTAAGAAGCCCCGTGGTAGCTAGCCTGAGGAGGAGGAGGCTGGCTCCTCAGGTAAGCATCAGTTTCTGAAATATTCATAGTGGGAAAAATTGCTATTATGCTGTAAACTGGTTACTTTGCAGCTTCTATTGTTTACCAGCACTCAGAGTGGAGGGTAAATGCCCAGACAGGCTTTCTGGAAAAATATAAAGAAACACAGAGATGGTGGGGTAAGAACACTATGAACATTTAACACGGTTTCTGCTGAGGGGCCTTTTGTGTTGTGTAACTAAGGTAAGGGGTTTGTAAAGCAGGGATAGTTATCACTTGGTTCTATGAGCGGTGATCAACAGTGCTGCAGATTAAAGTAGTGATTTGCAGGGGAAACTGAACCATGATCTAAGTTCTTAAAATAGTGTTGTGGTCCTGTGGTAACTGTTTTTTGTGCAGCTGGTTGAAGTTGAGTTCATTGCTTAGTGGAGACTCTGTGAGCTGAGCTGCCATAGTCCAAGGAGAAGGTTTTGCTGTACAATGATGCTGAATGCAGCTAAAGCCAAATTAGTAGAGAATTCCTTAACAAAAAATAAAACAAAGAAAACTACACTTTGTGCCCTTTGAATACACAAGGAGTGTGGATGATATGAGCTAGCCGCAAACAAAGGGATTTAAATTCACAGGAAACACCCTGGGTAGTAGCACTGAGAAATTATCGAGTATGTGCCTAGAATGGATTTCTCCAATATTATAGGGTTTTCACATGGAAACTTTTGTGCTGTGGTAATTTAGGTCAGAGGGTTGTGCAGCTGGGACAGAGCTATATTCAGTTTTGGGAACAGAGATAAACAGTGCTGCAACCCTTACTAAAAAAATGCAAGGTTTATGACTAACCTTGCATGATTTGTAAGAATAATATAGGAGTTCTTCGCATTACTATGCAAGAATTTTGCTGCATGAATAAATGCAAGTTTATTGCAAAAACAAACCTGTTTTGAAGGATCACAGTGTAAGTTTTAACACTAGTCAAGAAATCTGTAAGTTTAAAATGCATCATTGTACAAAATAATAGTACATTCTGTTTCATGATCTCTGTAAGCACATGCGTTTTGTCTTGCACTATTCTTTCAACTGTCAAAGGAGAGTGGGAACTACCTACATAACTAAGCAACAGCACTGACATAGTGCCAGTGGGTGGCTGAATCCAGAATGACCTGTTGCAGTGAAAAGCAACAAGGTAATTAAACAGAAGTGCATATTACAGAGAGGATTTTGTGTTTGTACCTTTTATTCTATTTTAGATTTTCCTTTCTCTTATTAATATTCCCTTATACCCTTGAGCCTGCCTTCGCAGTCTTTTAGATTTGAAATAATAAAAGAGTTCTTTAAATATTGCTGTGCTCAAGTTTTCTTCAATATTCTCAGCTGTTTTTGAACATAACCATAGTTTAAAATAACTTTTCTGGTGTGCAGTAGCATGTCACAGTCACTAGGACAATGCCTTTCCAAAATAGCTGAAAATATTAATAAAAAACCTAATGATAGATTAAAATGAATGTGATTTTAATGTTTTCAAATCTAAAATAATGTTGTAACAGACATAAAACAGGAGCACTACCTACCATTGTTGTCACCTACGGCCTCATTTCATTTTGTCTGTACAGTGACAAAAAGATACCACCAACTCAGGTCTGAGGGTTAATATGAATTTTTTTCTAGTGCATAAAGCAGACCATTACTAGGACACTTGTAAATCAATATCTTGCTTATAGCGAGCAATGATTATTGTGTTAAAACACATCAAATTACTTGGCTCTGTCTTCAAACTGTGGGGTATTTGTTTTTTTTAGTGCATTGTTGCTGCACTTTTTGTTGTTTTGCCCTGAAACTGAGCCTAAAATGCATCAACATGCACCATGCCACACTTTACATTTTCAAAATCTCCTAGAGAAGTTAAGTTTAATGGGAGCTATGACCTGCGAATGGGCTGTGATTGCTGGAGACCAGTTGGGATCTTTGGAGACCTAGGCAGGGACTATCTGAGCAGAATGGATGGGTCCAGTGGTCATTTTCTGTGTGTGTGTGTGTGTGTCTCTCTCTCTCTATCAACAAATTATATATCTCTGTCACTGTAGATTCCTAGTACTTAATAATGGTAATCAGTTATCGGGGGAGGTGGGGGTCCACTAGACAACATTGATTTAACTGAAATCAGCCACATGGGTGATTGGGGGAGGTGGGACAGACCCTGTGAAGTGGGCTAGGGTTCAACTTATTTAGTATTGGGAAGGGGTAACATAGTAGAAAAATCTGTTTCAAATGACCCCCAAAATGCACCAGAATGCACCAAATTTAAAAAAAAGTTCTGGGGGCCTAGGTGGCACCCAGACCCCCAGCCTGTAGTTTCTCTTGCAACCCCTATGATTTCAGTGAAATGATACCCCTGGGGAAAGCCAATTAATGTTGAAGTCACCCAAGAGGATAAGCTCACCAGCAGAGGAGTGTGAGGAGAGAGGAGAGAGTGAGTCCATCAGAGAAGAGGGAAATTCTTGGAGAGGCATAGAAAATGCCAATAAAAATAGATAGTGAGGAGGGAAAGGAATATATATATATTTTCAACATCATTACATCTCTGAACTATGCTGCAAAATTTACATTTGTCACATGGATAAGTACCTTTAGGTGATGGCAGTAACCATGTTGTTGTTTTCTTAAAAATCATTTTTTTGAAAACTTTGGGCCGGATATTCAGAAGGGTTGTGCCCTGGCGTGATATTCAAAGGGTGATTGAGCCTTGCAAAAATCCCAATGTGCCAGAGCTTCTCAGTAATGTATGCAGCGCAGGTGGGGGGTTGCCCATGCATACTCTGCACATCCCGATATTCAGCCGGGATGTGCTGAGCCTCATCATGTGCAACCACTACCTGCGCTGCACCTAAATGACCAAAAAAGGAGCAAAATCTGGCCACCCGGGTGAGCTGCCATATTGTAGGGTAAAACACGGCAGCTGCCACCTGTGGGTGGCCACCCGAGTCTGCTGCATCTTCCTGGTGGTGCCCCCCATGCCCGATCATGGGCATATATAGAATAATAATAATCCTATATCCCTGGTGGTCCAGAGGATTGTTTGCAGCCTGATCACAGACATAAATATGTTTCAAAATGTTAACACTCTCCCTGGTGGTTCAGTGGATCGCTCGCAGCCCGATCTCGGGCATAAGTATGTTTCAAAATGTTAACACTCTCCCTGGTGGTCCAGTGGACTGCTCACAGCCTGATCGCAGGCATAGGTGTGTTAAAATATGTTAACTCTCCCCCTGGTGGTCCAGCAGACTGTTCGCAGCCCAATCGCGGGCATTTGAAGTAGAATAAAAGCCCTATATCCCTGGTGGTCCAGTGGACCACTTGCAGTCAGATCATGGGCATTTCTTAAAAGTACACCCCAATCCAACCCTGGTGGTCCAGCGGTACCCCTTCCCCCCACCGCCACTGCCTGCCTCCCCAGTCAGTGGTGGGCAGCAGCACCACTCACTTGCCACCCCTGCCCCACTGACTGACATCATCTGATAGGGCTGTACACCCATTAGTCCACAGTGTGAGCCAATGGGCATGCAGTCTGTACCATACTACAAGTCCAGATTATGAGATGGATCCATTCACGATATCTGGACTCCTAGCATCTGTGCAGGCTGCACTCGTCGCTCACGCTGTGGACCAACATCACAGCCCATAATGTCAGTCGGCGGGTGGCAGAGCAAAGTGGATGGGGAGCTGCCGCCCCGCTGACCGGGGAGGCGGGCAGTGGGGCTCAGTGGGCGGTGTGGGGAAGGGGGTAACACTGGACCTCCAGGGCTGGATTGGGGTGTCATTTTTTATAACAAATACCCCTAATTGGGCTGCGAGTGGTCCACTGGCCCACCAGGGAGAGAGTTAACTATTTTTAGATATACTTATGCCCACGATTGGGCTGTAAATGGTCCACTGGACCACCAGGGATATTGGACGTGTTCTGCACTCTACACATGCCCGCGATCGGGCATTGGGGCACTTTGCCGTGATGTGCAGGGGGCATCAGTCCCCAACGGCTGCTGCCTGGCAGGGTGCCAGGTGCAAGTCACCAGTGATCGGCACACCTGCATGCTAATGGGATCATAATGACATGTAAATGGCCCCATTTGTGCTTTGCATACTTTATGGCCCCATTTTCATCTGCAATTTTGAATATCACGGTTGTTGAAACTAGTGCAATGGAACTTGCGCTAGCGCATCCCTCTGCTCCACTCTGGCTACTTGCACTGGCACAATGTCACTGTGCCATGTGCACTGCGGGTGGCCAAGGTGCGATATTCAACATTGCTGTACCATGGCACAGCTCTGTTGAACATCACCCTGTCAATGCCCCTGCGCAGCCCAGTTGCACTGTGCCCAGGCTTGCGCCACAGCCTGGCACAGTCTGAATATCCAGCCCTTTGTGTTATCCTATCACCAACAGCGGTGCCCCTTTTAGGTACAAACCAGAGTTTTGCCTGGGTGCATGGTCTCAAATCAGGATTTGACTTCAGTGGGTCCCAATGTTTTTCTATGATCTGCTGGATTTCCTTTGAGAAAGCAGAATAAGTTGTTACAAAGTTTAACACGTTATTATTTTCTACATTCATGTCAGATCTTTGTGATGTATTTGCACCATTTCCCACTACCGAAGTCTCCATTCTTCCCTTCCCTCCCAGGCTCTCCTCTGTTGTTCGTTTCCCCTTCTCAATGGCAAATTGAGGACACCTTCTATCACAGAGTCTTTGTGTTAATTCTTCACTCCTATCCCCATAATCAGTATTCATGGCACAGATTTTTTTGTCCTGACAAATTGGCTCCCAGTATATTAACTTGGCTGTGGTAGGTGATGAGAACACATCAACTCTATAGGCAATTTGCCCCATGAAAGTTCATTCACTCTCTATCACTGAAATGGATTACGCAGCAAGATTTTATTCATTTTTAACCCCTAAATTAATACTCACCTTACCTTACACTGGAAACATTCACTTTCCTGTAACAGTTCCGAGATCTGAAGAGGAGCAAACTGTTGCAGGGAGTAATAATAACAAATTGTCGTGTAGCCAGGGGCGACAGCTATTAAAGTGTAAAAAAGAGGTAAGGTCTGTTTTCTTGCTAAACAAGTCAAATCTTAGTCCCCCTGTCCCATGCTTTGACTGTCTTACACCCACAAAAGTGATTGTTTAAACACTAAATTTTTTGTCCTCTACCTCTTCAGTGTTTTACTTTAGAAATCACTCTACCTTGGTGTTTCTTCACACCCTTACAGAAATGCAAGTGTGCAGCATGTGTGCAGCATGCATGCCGCATGCTTAATAAGCATGCAGCACACACAAGGTAAGCTTCTACAGTATAAGACCTCTCACCAGTTCTTCCTCACGCCTGCAAAAACTGAAAGATAAAGGTCTGTCAGGTGAGAGTAGATTTATTTATTTTTTTTATTTAGTTGTTTAACCAGGTATAGCACACTAAGCTGAAAGCTTTTTACAGGAGCAACCTGGGAGCACAAGGAGGTTAAGGACTTGCTCAGGGTCACACAGTATGCAAGTGTAAGCTGTGGGATTCAAACCCAGGTCTGGTCTGCTGGATGTCACCAGATTTGCAGCTCAGAGCCTTAACCACTGCGCTATACTGCTCCTATTTTGAGGTATCATGTCACAACAGCGACAGGAATACAGCAAACACCATCACAGTGAAATTTTTGGCAGTTTGCTGTGATGGTCCACTAGGTTCCCAATGCTGCTGCCTCCTGGGTGTTCGTCCCTTCCCCGAACCGACTCTGACTCGGAGTTGGTAATCATAAGTGTGGGGGGTGTGAGGGGCAGAGCATCCTTCATGGGGGTGTGGGAGGCAAAGCCCCCCACAGAAAACACACTTTTCTCCAGCGATGGCACAACACCAATTGATGGTGTTGTGCTTGTTGTGCCATTGCTGTACTGATGGTCGATGAATTCCATGTTGCCACAGAATGGTGGAACCGATTTTAGAGATGTGGACAAATCAGTGAAGATCTCTCTCATATGCAGTGGTTAAACTTGAAATATTTACATGGGGGAACTCTCATTCAAGATTTCCAGGTGATGGAACTGTCATTTCAAGGTGATGGAACTCTGCTATATTAGTCAGTGGAGAAAGCTGACAGAGGTGGTGGAACTGTCATACAGTTTTTTAAGAGGTGGTGGAATTGAGTTCCTGTGGGCTCCTGCCCAATTTAACCCCTGCTCATATGCTATGGGGCAACCCAAGGTTGAAACGTTTATGGTTATCCATTAGACAGTCCTGTGAATAAGGTACAGGTGAAAAACTATCCCTCTTTCCCCTCAATATGTATTCTTGGATTTGACTCCAGTATGTTTAATTTGTCTAGTACACACAAATCCTGGGTTTCTTTAACAGATCTCAGTCTGAAGAGACTCATATTAAGACATTGGAAATCTTCTAACCTTCCATCCTTACAAGACTGGTATAATAAATGAGTTGTATTGCTAGCAATGAAAGAATCAGTCATGTTGCCTTAGGCAGATTAGGTCACTTCAAAAAAGAATGGCTTCCTTTGTATAGTTGTTAGATAGGTAACGATCTGTTAAATCTCATCCATAGCTCAGCAATTATTTTATTATTGCAAATCCTTCTACAAGAAAGAATGTTATGTTTTCAGTTTTCTTATCTGTTATGTAATGTGTTTCTCTTTTGAATATTTTTTCTTGAATAACCTGACGAATGTTATGTTAAGAATGAATTCACACTATTCATGGAAGCCATGTACAAGTATTCTATCTGTTTTAAGTCTCATGACAGTAGGGATTAGTTATGACTCCATGGTCGGCACTAGTGAATGGTCAGGGCCCCACAATACCTGTAGAACCTCAGCCATATGTCTGGTAAACCTCTGTGGTAGAACTGATTTACTTTTTCCTGTCCTGTGATTACCATACTGTAGAAAGGTGATGGTGTTGGGGGGGCAAAGTAGGGGCAGGATACAGGCTGTCACGGAAAATGATGGCTTTTAACTAGAATTCATATAAAATGGTAAGATCCACTGTTGTACAGTGTATGTGGTCTGTAGCTCAAAGCAACATTTTGTAGCCAATTCTGTGGCTGCAGAATCACTGAATTCCATATCTTGGGGTAAAATTGACTAAAGCACATTATTAGAGAAACCTTCAGATGGATATTTCACTTGTGCTTCTCATACGCTTGCAGCATGCAGGCAGAGCTGTATAATGTTGGTGAGACACCTAACTCAGATTCAGATAGTCACTGCGCTGCACTGAGGATGTCAAACAGGATGAAACAGGTGTCTGCAGCTTGTTGCTCTTGGGCTTAGCCCAACTAGCCCATCTGGTTTACACTAGGATTTGCATACCCATGAAGTTCTGGGCTGGATTTTAGGTTTCTGAGTGCAGAGGAGCCCACTTAGAAGAACATTGGATATAAGAACATCTCATTTATATAAGAACAGTTTTTGAATGTCCTGATTTTTGCCCATTATTTTCAGTGGCAGTGAAGTCCATTTATAAGAACAGTCAACCCATTTATAAGAACAGGTTTTTCTTTTCCATAGATGGTCATTATGACTGCTGAGTGAGCTAAGCCTGGGCTGAATCATGATTTAGTTTCCTCATTAACAGTCACTTAAGGAGTGAATGGGTGTGCAAAAGATACCCTATTAGGTGTGACATTGAATACATTTTTCAACAATACTCAAATTACATGAGCAACAGCACTTTTTTAGACTTCTTTATTAGCAATTTGACACAGAATACAGGTCTTGTACAGTCAGTATATCCCCAATGATACAATCCTCGTGACATTTTTCCAAATATCACTCCATATTATAACTTTTAACATGGAATAAGGACATACCTTTATATTATCTTTTACTCTATAAAGATTTGTTCAAGACCTGTAATATTACAGACAGATCTCAAAGAAAAACATTAACAAACTGAACAAACAAACCTCGTTTCAAAACTAGCTATCATAACCCACCCACTCTAAATATATAAGCCTCTATAAATATAACCACCATGGTTGGATTGCTAGTGGCTGCATTAGACCAGCCACTGGGGACTGACTACAGTGAGGGTTTGGATCCCAGTGCCAGCAGTGGGTTTCGGAGAGAGGGAGACAGGAGCATACCTCTGGGGATGGACCCAAGTAGCACATAAACAGAAAAAGCACAGAAAATGAAAGCCAACACTGGATGGGCTCCTAGTGGTGCTTAAAAAACACAAGAGAAGATGGACACTGGGATTAGCTCCTGGTGTCAGCATTAAAAAAAAAGTGAAAGCTGACACCACTGTGTTTCTGTTTTGGTAAATCTTAGGGAGTACTTTCCAAATTTCATATTCTTGTGAAAGGCGGCCAAGACAGAAGCAGCCAAAAATTATGGTTTTGTATGGAAATACCTTCTTAACCCTGACTATAGTGCAATGCTGTGCCACTAAATTAACAAAGGGAAGTTTTCCTATAACTAAACTCTCTGGTATCATGATGGTTGAATCATATTTTTTTAAGCTAATCAGGAGATTTGATTGGCTGTTCCCCAACCTTTGGTTTATTTAAGTAATAGTGGGATACCATGTACTATCAGGGTATTGAAAAAAATATGAAAGACATTCAACTCACCTTTAGGTAAAACCACGGATCTTATTTACATAATGGGGTGAGATACTAACAACAACAAAAATGGAAAGGGACCTGAGGTAGTCATCTCAGATGACCTAAAGGTGGGCAAGCAATGTGAGAGGGCAGCAAGGAGGGCTGGGGATACTGGGATGCATAGGGAGAGGCATCACCAGTAGAAAACGGAAGTTATTATCCTTCTGTACAGACAGCTGGTGAGACCCCATCTGGAGTACTGCATGCAGGTCTGGAGACCCAATCTCCATAAAGAACATAGACAGGATGGAAGCTGTCCAGAGGAGGGCAACTAAAATGGTGCAGGGTCTGCACAGAAGACATGAAGAGAGACTTAAGGAGCTTAATATGTATAGCCTCGAGGAAAGGAGGAGAGGGATATGACAGAAACTTTCAAGTACCTCAAGGAATCAACAAAGTCCAAGAGGTAGCATCTTTCAAAAAGATGTGCAAGAACAAGGGGCACAATTTGAAGATAGAGAGGCGCTCAGAGGTAATTTAAGGAAGTATTTCAGAGAGGGTTGTGGATGTATGGAGCGGTCTTCGGAGGAGGTTGTGGAGTCAAAAACAGTGGTGGAATTCAAGCATGCATGGGACAGTCATAAGGAAATTCTAGGGGTGGGGGTAGGAAGAAGTAGGCTGCTGGTTAACTAGGATCTGCAGCTTATGCATCAGGTAGGGAAATGAGCAGACTGGGTGGGCCAAGTGGTCACTTATCTGCCATCAAATTCTATGTTTCTATGTTTCTATATTATCTCCTATATTCAGTCTATATCACCTACCGGAATAAACTTTGAATACCGTCTAACACTTGTCATTACTCACAGCTTGAGATCAGGAGAATGAATGACTGAAGTTCAAAACTTAATGTTTAACCCAAATTTTGATAAACTTTATAGAAGAGCCACAGTCTGATAATTTAAGTAATCAGTACCTAATAATAAGAAAAGAGGGTGAAGAAGTGACAAAGATGAAAAAGTAAAAGGGAGCTCCTCCAGGAGACTAGGAGGAAGTTCTGTTTGATGTTAGTCCCACCATGTCTGCCTATTGGTATAAACCCTCTGCCTATGTTGTAATGTATAAGTGATACGTTCCATGGTTTATATTTGCTGAACAATCTGTACCCACTCCTGCACCGGTGGGGGAACCCTCTGAAGCCCACCACCTAGTAATAGCCTTCAGAGCAGCTATTATTAATATCCCCCATAAATATTAGCCTCTCTGCCCTGCAAGGTCTCCGGTGAAATCTTCAATATGATGTTCTCTGGGTCCACTTGTTAGGGCAAAATAAAAATACCCTTCAAATGCTCTGTCACCCCCACCCAAAATGCGGACAAGGTTAAACACTTACAAAAAATGTGTGCCTGTGTTGCAGTAGTCTCCCCACACTGCCTCCAGCAAACTGCTGTCTGGCCTGGGTTCCATTTCACCTGTACTGCTGGCACCATGAAATATCGAATCCTCACCCTCCAGCCAAATTCCTGCCAGTCTGGGGAGGAGGAGGTTTGCCACGTGGCCTCCCATACTCTCTCCCAGTCTCTCAGATCTAATTGAATACCTAAGTCTGCCTCCCATCTAGTCTTAACATGTTAATGGTAACACCCTGATCCCTAAGATAATTAGTATATAATAGGAAAATTGCACCCTTACCATGTGGAGTTTGCCAAATTGCCTCAGATGGTGTATGTATGTGGGGGATCAGGATACATCTCTAATATTGGAAGGTTTATTATACTGTGCCTGGGTAAAATTCCATAGTTGAAAATAATGAAACCTATGCCCTGGAATTAGGTTGTGCCTTTGTGCCAATACCTCAAATGGCAATATCACAGTGTCTTGCAAAAGTTGCCAAGGGAGTGAAAGGCCAGACATTTTGCTGTTTAAACCAAGGTTCATTCTCGAGATGGAAACAAATTATCCCAGGCCCACCACCTATAAAGCCATAAAAGTGCACAGTATAATCCTAAATTATTCCCGCTCCAACCTTCTAGGGCAGTAACCACCCCTCTGAGTCTAGTCACCTTCTTCCCATAAACCTGAGTTCCTAATTAGGGCAACTCTTGCAACAGGGAGTCAAGGGGCGATGGAAGTTCTATAACTTTCCAATGAGCAGTAAATCCCGGGTTCTGCCATAACAATACTATGTTCATTTGGGCTATGACCCAATACCCAAAGAGGTAAGGTAAAGCTAAGCCTCCCTGTGCCCTGGGCAGGAGGGAGCAGTAAAAACAACCATAGTTTATAATCTGAGTTTAACTCCTTGGTCAAGGTGGAATAATTATCTGTAAAGAGGGATGTGGTAGATTGCCCGAGGTATACCCCAAATACTTCATTTGGAAAGATCCCACCATAGGGATACTTACGTTGTAACTCCTGGGGATAGCAAAAGAAAAAGTAAAACCTCCATTTTAGTCATATTTAACTTATACCCAGAAATTGTAGAAAATGTCTGAGTTTGTTCAAAACGCTGGTAGGGAGAGATAGAATCCCCAAAAAAGCAAAAGTCATCTTCATAAAGTCCTAATGTATGGACCACACCCCCCAACTCAACTCCCTCATTTTTCAGGTTTAGCCTAATACTTTGAGCTAAGGACTCAATATACAGGGCAAAAAGAAGGGGAAAGAGGGGGCAGCCCTTTCCAGTGCCCCTTTCCAACTTAAAAGGTGACGCCATACACCCATTAGTCCTAACATAGCCCATGGGGGAAGCATTTAACTTCTGAATAAGCTGGAGGAAATGGTCAACAAATCCAAAGCTGGCTAAAACTGCCTGAAGATAAGGCCAAAGGACCTTACCAAAGGCCTTCCAGCATTAGTAAAGTGGTTTTTCAGAACTGGTTAAGTGGTCAATGATATGAACTGCTCTACATATATTGTCCTGGGCTTGATGCTCTGGTACAATACCAGTTTGATCTATGTCATTAGTTCTCAGACATTGTCATAGTGAGCCTCACTCAAGTCATGGAAATGATCTTCTGCCTCCCCCAAACATTGAAACAATCTTGGGCCTTCCTGAAGAAAAATAGTATCCTTCAACAGTGCATCAGGAATGAAGTGAAACTCCTTTGAGTAGCAAGTTTTCATTTTATTCAGCTTATTGAAGCCCCCCTCAGCCACCCTACTTGCTCTGCTACTTTGACTCTTGAACCGTTGTTACCCCTTGTTGCAATGTCTTCGTGGGTCAGACTGCATTCTCTGTCTGTTTTCCCTTTTTCTGGAATAACATTCCTACCACCTTTGCCTCTTTCCCTCTTACCCTGCTCTAAAGCAACTTCTCAGGGGTCCTTTTCCAGTGTTGCTCTTAGTACAGTACCTCTCTGCTTAACCCTTGCATTTGGGCTGTTTTGCCACCAGTCTTATTGGTCAACTGTTACCTTTCATTATTTGTTCAGTATTCCTATTTGTTTGTACTATTGTTCATTTTGTATTGCTTGACTGGTTTGGAGTTACTTTTTGAATGATATTCACTCCCTATCCTTCCTCGGGTACACCTTAAATGAACCTTGGACGAGTGTAGCTTCCTGGTCATTGATCTGTAAATAAATACATAAATCCACCTGGTATTATCCTTTTTCAGGCAAAATATCTGAAACTCAAACTTTAAATATAGTTCTTTTTCAGACTTGCTTGAGCCTCCCCTGGAACAGGTTGGGGCCTCCCCAGTGAGGCTGGCCTCACCATTTGAGAAACCCTGATCTATGTGTATGAGTCTTGGTGTTAACTTTTCCAGCCTTCTAGTTAAAATATCCATTAATAACTTGTAATCAATGTTAAGAATGGAAATTGACCTGTAAGATGTACAATTAGTTGGATCTTTGACCGGCTTCAGAAGTACCGCCACAATTGCTTGCGCCAACGAGGGTGCTATTACCCTTCCAGTATCCATAACTGACTTACAAACCTGATTCAATATTGGCATGTCAGGGTCCTGGAAGAAGCTTATAAAAGTCTCCATGGAGCCCATCTGTCGCCGGGCACTTACCAGTTTTCAATCTAGCTATCTCAGTGCTAATTTCATTCTCCCTAATAGGAGCTGTCAACATCTGATTTTCCTCCTGAAACAGATTTGGCAGCTGTAAGGGGGCAATAAAGTAATTACAATAGTATCTGGAGGGTCCATCCTATGTGGCTCCACATAATAGTCTTTAAAGGCTAATGCTATGTGTGAAGTAGAAGAGTAAGCCACTTTTTGTACGGGTGAATGATGTTAAATAATGGTATTGACTTTCCATTGCAGAACTCGATTAGCCAATAAGCGAAGAGCAGGAGGTCCCCTCTCAAAATAATGTTATCACAGAAAAGGAAAATTCTACTCAACCTGATAATCCAACAGCGCATTCCCAAGTCTTTTTTAAAACAGAGAAGTTCCAATTCACGGGACGTCTCAAACCTAATTTTCTGCTGAGATTCTAAAGCATTTATTTTGTTTTGTTTTGCAGTTTTATTTTCTC
The DNA here is from genome assembly GCA_016271365.2 of Neoceratodus forsteri. Classification (NCBI taxonomy): domain Eukaryota; kingdom Metazoa; phylum Chordata; order Ceratodontiformes; family Ceratodontidae; genus Neoceratodus; species Neoceratodus forsteri. Next base: position 213,163,786 of record CM028135.1, on the reverse strand, counting down.
ACTCTCCCTTTGTTTTTTCTTCTTTGTTGATATAGCAATGAATTTTCCCCTGATTATTGCCTTTACTGTGTCCCATAATATCATGGGGCAAATCCCTGAGTAGTCATTTTCCCACAAGGGTATTTTAATATCATTACAAACCTGCTTTTAATTTCCTTTTCCTGCAACAAAGAGAGATTTAGCCTCCAAAAAATATTCTTTTTGGATTGTTCAAGATTTAAGTTTAAATATTCTGGGGCATGATCTGACATTGTTATGTCCCCTATCTCAGCCCCTCTATCTGGGACACATACTCTATCGAAATAAAAAAATAGTCCAATCTGGAATATACCTTATGTACAGTTAAATAAAAAAGTAAAATCTCTACGGTGGCCGTGTCTGTATCTCCACGTGTCCAAATAACCAAGTTCTGTAAGGAGCTTGTTTACTTTCTGTGCCACTCTGCAGTCTGACCGGGAGCAACAGCACTTTTAAAAAGCTATATTATACTACTTTTTATAATGAATTCTCTAAAAACTAGTTTGAGCCCAGTTTTATCACGTTAACCATATACTGTATTTCACAGGGATTTTCACCATTTTCAAAGAAGCCCTCTTATAAGAACATCTTGGTTGTAAGAACATTTCTTCTTGACATTTAAGGTATGCTTCTAATAGGACTCCACTGTATAGAAGCTAAACAATTTGGAGACTTGTTCTCCTTGTGTACTCCACAGACCCCACATCCTGCTCTTTTTCAGCCTACCTCACTTACATGTTACCTTCGAGCGAACTAAATGCCCACTCTAACTCAGGTTCGTGTAACAATAAACCTTTTTGCTACAGTAATAAAATTAAAGATTACTCAATTGTTTTGTTTTATTTTATTTATTCAAAACTAAACTCATCTGCAACAATCTTGTTACTATTGAGCGTGGATGTTTTACTTCATTGTGAAAGCTGTTAGCAGCATCCATGTTTCCTATCACTTCAAGTGACTCAATTATTAGTCAGAGCTACACTGGCACCACTTTAACCTCCCAGTTCCCATCTAAATTAGGAACCTTTCTTCTCCTTCCGCTTTCATTATAACAAAGCCTTGAACTCTGCAAGGGTACATCATCTGGGTCAGTGACTGTCAAGGGGACATGTACAGAGTGAGGGAGACTGGAATTGAGTCTAGGCCTTTCTCCACTGTTTGTGTGTGTTACTCTGTATGCTTTGTGGCTGCCATATACTGCTCAAAGCCTTGCTGACAGGGCATTTGCCTATTACTGTATCTCACAGAAACAGTGATCTGGTGGCAGAGGTGACCTAACTTCACTAGAGAGGAACCCCCACCTGTGTGTGCTACACACCATGCCTGTACATCTACCACCTCTGTTTTCCCTTGGCCAGCTGTCCCATTCTATGCTGTCATTGCATCCTTGGCCTTTGGTCTCCTGTCACACTGTCCATGTTGCTCACCCCACCACACACACATGCATGTCTGCATGCTGCTGCCTGTCAGCCTGTAGTGCCCCTGTGCATCCCCAGGTTTGCACCCTTTGCACCTGTGTATACCTGTGCTGCTGTTGTGCTGCACTCACCACTAGTTGGCCCCGGTCAGGTTCCTGGACTCGAACTGGCATCACAGGTCAGACTGGTGCCAACTGTAGGTGTCATGTGCACTCCCAGGGTGGTTGGCATACACATAGGTAATTCTCCCTGTGGTATTGCACACCACCTGGCAGTTTATTGAGTGGAAGCCTTTCTGTTGCTGTACAACTCACTGTCACCACCAGGTGGTGCTCTAAGGGCCACATGGGCACAATCTATTGCACCAAGGACACCGGCTTGCTGTGCTACCCTGTAGAAGTCCTGCTTTGCCTCTGTCCATGCCACAGCCATGCTAGGGAATCCTATGTACTCACTAGCATAGGGCAGCAGGGCATTAAGGAACTCCATGAGCACCCGACTGGGTGACTCCAGTGGTACCCGTGGCGAACAGGCACATGGCTGCAGTGCCCTTTGTCTCCACTGCCATAGCTTCTGTGTGTGGGTGCCTGCAGCTCATCATGTGCAACTCAAGAACTGTCTCAGAGGTGCCCTGTTGGGTCAGAACTGACCCACAGTCTCTGTGTCTGTCAGCTGTTTGAATGTGATATGGGGATGGTACCATCTTTACTGGGCATACCGCCTATGGGCCCTCCATTGTCCTACCTGTTGTTCCTCAGTCTTCTCCGCTCAGCCATGCCACACACCAGGCCTGACATGACTCTGTTGCCTGCAGTCCGTTTGTGTGTTTGTGTCCTCCCCATCTGTCTCACTCACTCACTCTCACTCTCAAGCTCTCTCTTTCATACACTGCCCCCTCCCAGTGCAGTTCTTACACCTGACACTGGGTAGCTTGCCTGATTTGGGACTGCCTTTACAAACCTAACTGACGAGCTCACACACATGTGTTGCACAATTCACCATTGTGCAGTCCAGTTCAATATCGGTTGCAAGGCATATTCTTGTACATGCCCTCGTTATCTGCACTATATCCATTATTGGTGCAACGGCACATTCCTATTTGTACGGCACTCCAGTCTGCTTAATATCACACTGCTGCACATTTCCTCCTGTGCGTGGTGCATCTGCCATTTGCACATGCATCTGCTGGAATATGAGGGCCCCTGTCTGGCCAGACCATGGTGAAATAAAGGACACAGGATAGAAAAGATTCCACTGCGTAAGCAAGAGGGAATGGGAGGTGCTCAACCTTCCTCTTTCTCTCCTTACTGTATTTCTAATTGCTAATGTAACCCACCTGTCGGGGCTTACCTGTGCCCCTTTGTGGCTGCCCATTATCTCATTTTTGCCTTGTGCCCCCCACATCCTGACACAGGTCATCTAGTGTCCCTTGATCCTCCCTGCAGCCCCACAGGATTTTGCATCCCAGAATGGGGCCAGAGGAGCTAAATTGGTGCAGGTCTGGCAATCTGCACATGCACAGTAACACACTGTGTTTGGCCATTCCTGGGGATTCTGATGGCCTCTCCAGTGGTTCCAGTCCCTATTAAGCTAATCGGGGACCAGAGACACAAAGGAGGCAAAAGGAGAAGTCGTAGAAGTGTTTTTTATTATATAAGAGGCACCAGTGAGTGCTTTTGATTGGGGAAATGAAATATTCAACGGGGGCTCATGAATATTAATGAGTCAAACCTGCCTAGTGCCTGGGGGCAAGCTGATATGGCACTAGCTGACAGGCAGGAGGATGAATAAAAATTAAAACTTATGGCAAGGTGTGTAAGGGTAAAGAGGGGGCTACAAAATGGTGGGGCAATGAATAAGTAAAAATGTTTATTGTGGCTGCACCCAATCTGGAAAGTGGGACATATATGGGCTGCAGTGGGACTATGAACTGTTAACAACATACACCTGTTCATATACTCAAAGGCACAGCACAACGAATAGGGAGTAGAGACACTCACAAGCTTGCACACTCTAAAAAAAGAACAAAAAAAAAAGAAAAGCATCTGCAACAGGAAGGGACACAGACATGTGGGGAGTGGTGCAATGCACTGTCTGTGAAGCAGCAGTCTTCTGAGAGACATTATGGAGACTGCGTTGGTGCCCTATTTGCAGGTACCTCTCTGATCTGAGGTAGGATGTTGTTCATCTCCATAGTGACCTGGCAAGGATTCGGGAAACCTGCTCCCCTGCCCAGGGACCACCCAGGCCACCACCACTACCTCAGAGGTTGCCAAGAAAGAGGAGCTCTTGGACCATAGTGGGCTCAGGGAGGGTGAGGATGGTTGAACAGAGGTGCATTCCTCCAGTTGTGCCTCTATAATTCATTCGACCACTCTGGCGGGCATGGTTCCTCTATGGAGGCGCCTGCAGTGGAGACCAAGGAGGATGCTCAGAACCTCCACAATAGACACCCACAGGAGGGTGGCACAGGATCCCACAGCTGCAACAATTCACAAATGCTGTTTTCTCATTCTAAGTATGACACATAGCCCCCTTATTTTATTTCATTCTCCTCACTCTGTAGACAAAACTAAAAGGAAGCCATAATAGAGGCTTTTCAGTTCCACTGTGCTGTAAGCATGAGCATGGTTCAGAACTGCAACACTCACTGACAGCATTATGAACTGCTCTCTCTGTCCTAAAAGATAAGCATTAGGGTAAGTCATTTACCACCTTTTCTCTTTGTTTATATTGTATTATTGCTTACTTTCTTCATTCTGTTTTTTCCCTCTGTATTTCCCCACATTCAAGAAATGGAATGTTTATCATGGAATGTTTACCATGGAATACAGGGATTCAAAATTCTGCTCAGTTCTACTAGCAGAATGTTCCTCTACTAACATACTTTACACACAGACAACAAAGGCCTGTTTTAGAGCCAGAGACTCAATTATCTCACTTGTCAGGGAAAGCAGAAGAGATTTCCCTGATGAGCAGGTAAAGATAGAAGGGTTTTTTTTCACTGTTAGCAAACAAACAGTTGTAATGAAAACTATAAACAATACTTAATGTTTCTAATTTGTTTATGTGTAAGGAGAGTATGACAATCTGATAAATGACATATAATTATTTTTTTTTATTTTATATTTAAGATAATTTTAATTTTAGGGCCCAGTTGATGGTTTCCACAATGTAAAGGTAGCAGCCATGTTTGTGGCGGAAGATCAGTTCTGGTTGTAGGGAGACTGATGGAAGATAGTTCTGGTTATAGGAGTGCTGATCTGCTTATTATGTAATGTGGTTTAGGACCAGGATGACTGTGCATATACAGAGAATTAATGTATGGTCAACTGATCTGTCTTGGCCAATGAGATTTCTAGATTTTTTCTTGCTATTTATTACATCTTAGTTTACCCTTTGACTGCCTTTGTGCAACCACTCTACTACACTGAAAGTGGAACAGCAGACCATTTAACAGTATGTAGTCTTCTTATCACAAATATTAAACTGCAATGACCGAAACCTGGTGTTCTCATTTAATAACTTTTCCATCCCACCCAGAATTTGAAGGCTCATCTGTTTTTCTGGACACTGCTGGCTTTTGCTGTTCTCCTAGGTTATAACTGGAGGACATAAACACTCTGCTAAAATTACACAGAAGGCAAAACCTGCTTAGATTTCTTCTGGTTTATATTTACAGTTAGCAGAAATAAAGAGAGACTCCAACTTGAAAACCATTTTTTTTTATTTTGATCAACGTTCTTTTAGATTATAATGTTTTAAAACTAGGAATACCCCAGCTGTCTTGCAACAAACATGTTGAGCGCAGTGTGAAAATCTGGGTGGAGGGGGGGATTGTCTTCCTATAGTAGTGACGGAGGGTGTAACTTGCAGCGTCTGTATGATTTGTTGACCCCTGATTTTTTTCTTTTGGAGAACACACTAAAAAATGCAAGCAATTCATTCTTATTAAGCTGGAGTAACCTTGGTTAGCATGTTTTCTTCTCCTCACAACTTAGGGGGTTGTGGTGTTCTTCAGTCAGTGACCCTCATTTCTCTTATGTATAGTAGCAATCAATAAAGCACTCCATTCTGATATTTTTCCGTATCTGCTTGCTCCAGTTCTAGTATACCCTGGTCTCCAACTCTACTGCAGCTGGGCAACCTGACTCTCTTTAAGAAATTAGCTTGGTGCCACCACTTAGGCTGCAGGTTCAAATCTGCCATGAAATTACTCTCACACTTGCAGATACAGATCTGCAGCCCACAAATCAAAACTGTGATCGATGTCCATCAGTGGGGACTGAGTCCTCTTCCCAGTCTGCTGCTAGACACATGTTTCTGCAATCAGCTCCTCCTCCGATACCTGCCACCACACTGAGATCGGATTCCACCTCCATGAGCACCACTGAATCTTTTCACTTCTTGACTACTTCTCGCCTATCAGTTCTTCCTTCCAGATTCATCTTCCAGGAATTCAGCATGCACTGTCAGCAGTCTCACAATGAAAAATTAACATGGCTGAACTAGCCACACCTACACAACAGCAAATAATAACTGCTGTGAACCTAATCAAACTCCGCTACTCTTGCATCAGTCTTCCCCCCATAATACTGGCTGGATGGAGTTATGTAACAAGAGCAAGCATGAGTCAAGATGCCATGCAGCCACTAGCTTTTCAGCTTTGTAGCGGGTGGCATCAGTTTGTTTCCTGTATGTATGCCATGCTATTATTAACATATCAGTAGCTATGCCCTTCCCTTGTGTCACTGTATAGCATAGTTAGCATTTCTGTGGCCATATGGCTGGTTTTCCTGATTTCTGCAACCAGTACTGATCTGCGGCCAGCCCTGATTTCTGCGGCCACTGCTGCAACCGCTTAATCGCAGAAAACACGGGGCCCTGACTATGGTTCTCAAAAGAAGTGACAGGGAAGGTTAGGGAGAAAAAGATAGCATTCAGGAAGTATAAGGAAACACAGAAGGAGCAGGACAGAGAACTGTACCAGTTAAAGCAGAAGGAAGCGGTGAAGGCAGTCAGAATAGCAAAGGCCCAAACCGAGGAAAAGATAGCCAACTCAGTTAAGAAGGGACATAAAACCTTTTATATGTACATTAGAGAGCAAATAAAGACTAAGGCAGGGATACTGAGGCTGAATAAAGAGGAAGGTGGTTGGGCAGAGAGTGATAGTGAAAAAGCAGGAATACTGAATGAATACTTCTGCTCAGTATTCACAATGGAAGAGCAGGGGGAGATACCTAATCTAGTCAATAGAAGCACTCTGGGTAGGGGGTTGATATTAGTCCTTTCACAGAAGAAAGGGTTCTGAAAGAACTCTTAAACCTGAAGGTGGATAAAGTAATGGGGCCAGATGGAATTCATCCCAGAATTCTAAAAGAACTAAGGGAAGAACTAGTAACACCACCGACTACCCTTTTTAATAAATCATTGGAGGATGGTGTGGTATCTGAGGAGGGCGAATGTGATTCCCCTTCACAAAAGTGGGAGCAAGACAGAGGCAGGAAGCTATAGACCTGTTAGTTTGACCTCAGAGGTAGGGAACATGATGGAATTACTTCTAAATGAAAGAATTGTTGAGTACCTTGAGGCCAGTGGAGCACAGGACCAAAGGCAGCATGGATTCAAAGAAGGAAGGTCATGTTAGACAAATCTAATTGATTTCTTTGACTGGGTAACCAAAGTAGTAGACTAGGGAGGGGCTGTGGACATGGCCTACCGTGACTTTAGCAAGGCATTTGACACAGTCCTGCACAAAATTATTAAACAAATTAGCCAGCCTGGGAGTGGGTCCCAGGGTAGTAACCTGGGTAAAACACTGGCTTTACAACAGGACACAGAGGGTAATAGTAATTGGAGTCCACAGTGAAGAAAGGTGGGTTACTAGTAGGTACTGTAGGGTTCAGTACTGGGCATGTCCTTTTTAATGTCTTTATAGGTGACATTGCAGAGGGAGTGGAAGGAAAAGTATGCCTCTTTGCAGATGACACAAAGATCTGCAACAGCGTTAATATGCAAGGTGGGATGGAAAGGATGAAAAGGGACTTGGCAAGGTTGGAGGAATGGTCAAATGTATGGCAGCTTAGATTCAACTCAAAGAAGTGCAAAGTAATGCACCTGGGAAACAAAAACCCAGAGGAAGAGTACACAAGGGGGGTGAGATACTGACAACAACAAAAATGGAAAGGGACCTGGGGTAATCATATCAGAAGACCTAAAGGTGGGTCAGCAATGTGGAGAAGGCAGTAAGGAGGCTGGGGACACTGGGATGCATAGGGAGGCATCACCAGCAGAAAACAAGAAGCTGTTGGCCTCTGTACAAACAGTTGGTAAGACCACATCTGGAGTACTGTGTACAGTTCTGGAGACCCCATCTCTGCAAAGACATAGACAGGGTGGAGGCTGTCAGAGAGGGCAACAAAATGGTGCAGGGTCTGTACCAGAAGACATATGAAGAAAGACTAAAGGAGCTTAAGATGTATAACCTTGAGGAAAGGAGGAGAGGGGACATGATAGAAACTTTCAAATACCTCAAGGGAATCAACAAAGTCCAAAAGGTAGCATCTTTCAGAAAAGAGATGTGCAAGAACAAGGGGGCACAATTTGAAGATAGAGGGGGGAACAACTCAGAGGTAATGTGAGGAAGTATTTCTTCACAGACAGGGTTGTAGATGCATGGAACAGCCTTCCTGAGGAGGTTGTAGAGTCAAAAACAGTGGGGGAATTCAAGAATGCATGGGACAGACATAAGGCAATTCTAGTGGGGAGTAGGAGGAAGAAGGCTAACTAGGATCTGCAGCTTATCCGTTAGGTAGGGAAATGGGTAGACTAGGTGAACCAAGCGATCCTTATCTGCCATCACGTTTATGTTTCATGTTTCTATATTTCTATGAATGGGCTGCCTGAGGACAGCTGAAACCGGCAGCAGTAATGGAAAAGGGCTGAACAAAAATGTTAAATGTTGCAAACATTCAACAGGGTACAGGGCTGCTACATAGTGGTGGGAAATATTGGATTAAATAGTACTCTGTCTGGCTGCACCAGAGGACTAAAGTTGAGACTGTGCAGGTACTCCAGTTGAACTGTTTTGCCAGTAGACATACTTGCAGTCATGTGACCACAGCACAGCCAATTAGAGGGTCAGGATTTTGGAACAGGAACATGGGACTGCTGAAAGGACTTTTGGGGGAAAAAGCTGGGGAAATACTAGGCACGGCCAATCAGGCGTCGAGGAGCCTCTTGCATATTAATTTTTGGAAGGGCAGTGGCTTCAGCCAATGGAGGCTGCCAGGGACCCCCAAACCCAGAGACTGTCTGGTTCTGAGTCAGTTCGGTGGGAACCCCTCCAGAGGGAGGGGGCCCAGCTCCTATGGAGAAGATGGGGCTGCAAGGCTGGGAAATGGTCTGCCTGGGGGTTGCCAGCCACTTGTTCCCCAAGGCCTGGATGTGCTCTTCCTCAAAGAGGAGGAATCATAGAAGCTTGACAGCAGAAAAGGACAATACCAGCCCATCTAGTCTGCCTTTTCCCCCCACACACCTCCCCCTCCCTGCCAGCTCCCACCTTCCCTTGATACTCAGCCCCATATGCTTGTCCCATGCCCTCTTGAATTCTTCCACTGATTTAGTCCCCACCACTCTGTCTGGTAGTCTGCTCCAGGGCTTCACCACCCTCTCCATAAAGAAATTCCCTCTCACATTGCCCCTGTATATTTTTCCTTGCAGTCTGAGGCTGTGCCCTCTAGTTTTGACCCCTCCTTCCTCTAAAGTAAACACTCTTCTCCCACTTTATTGAGCCACTTTACATATTTAAAAGTTTCAATCATGTCTTACCCTTTCCCTCCTTGTCTCCAGCATGTACAGCTCCAGTTCCTTACACCTCTGCTCATATAATTTACCCTGCACCATCTTGGTTGCCCTTCTCTGAACCCTCTCCAACACATCTATAGTCTTGTGGAGATGTGGCCTCCAGAACTAGACCCCATACTCCAGGTGCGGCCTCACCATGGCTTTGTAAAGGGGCATTATTATCTCCCTCTCTGCTAGTAATGCCTGCTACGCATGCCAATATTCCATTGGCCTTTCCTGCTGCCCTGCTGCAGGGGATTCCTACCTTAAGGTTCAAGGAGACTATGATCCCCAGATCCCTCTCCTGTTCTGTTACTTTAATTTCCTCCCCACCTAGAGTGCACACTGCTTTTCTGTTCCAACTCCTCAAGTGCATCACAGCGCAGTTCTTGGCATTAAATTTTAAGCTGCCACATCCCAGACCATTTTTAAGCATCTTTAAGTACTCCCTCATGTCTTCCACTCCCCCTGGGGTGTCCACCCTATTGCATATTTTTGTATCATCAGCAAATAGGCACACCCTCAACCTCAAACCCTCAGCAACATCACTGATGTAGATATTGAAGAGAAGTGGACCCAAAACTGACCCCTGTGGCACTCCACTCTTCACCCTTGCTGTCCCGGAGTGCATCCCATTTAGCACCACCCTCTGAGTTCTTCCTGACAGCCAGGTCTTCACTCACCTTGTTATTTTCCCACCCACCTCAGGCTTTCCATCTTGCTCACCAGCCTCCTAAGGGGAATGGTATCGAAAGCCTTACTGAAGTCCAGATAGGCCACGCCCACTGCCCCTGGTCAATCACCTGAGTCACCCAATCAAAGAATTGAATTAGGTTTGTCTGGCAAGACTTCATCTTTGTGAAGCCATGCTGTCTACTGTTCTGCAATTCACTGTCCTCACGTAATCCACCACCCTTTCCTTGATTAATGCTCCATTACCTTCCCACCACTGACATGAGGCTGAAAGTCAGTAGTTCCTTCACCTCCTTACTACCGCCCCTGTGTAAGTGCACTGTGTCTGCCCTTTTCCAGTCCTCCGGCACTTTCCCCGTATCCAAGGACAAATTGAAAAGCCTTGTCAAGGGTGCAGTCAACTCCTCCTTCAATTCCCTGATCATCCTGGGGTGTAACCTATCAGGCCCCATTGCCTTGTCCACCCTCAGTCTATCTAGCTCTGCCCTTACCCTATACACAGTGAATGGGCTCAGATCCACCCATTTGTCTTCCTTCCCATTCGACTTTAGAGCAGGTCCCCTACCGTCCTCCTTCTCTGTAAGCACCGAGCTAAAGTACTTATTTAATAACTCTGCTTTTTCACGGTCTCTTTCCAATTTTATTTCTCCCTCCCTCCTCAGCCTAGTAATCCCTGCCTTGCCTTCTCTTCTTCCTCACATATCTGAAAAAGGTTTTATCCCCCCTTTTGGCCTTTTCTGCTATTTTCTTCTCAGCATCTGCTTTTGCTCTTCTGATATTCTTCTCTGCCATACTCCTCTTTCCCTCTACTCTTCCTTATCTTCTTTGCTGAGTATCCTCTTAAATTTTCTGAATGACCTCCTCCTTTCCAGCTGCCCCCACAACCTCCTTTGTAAACCAAAGCGGTTTCCTCACCCCTTTGCTCTTCCTAACCTTTTCTATGCACATTTCTGCAGTTTTCTGTACCCCCTTTGATAGCTTGCCATAACTCCTCCACTGCCCTATATTCTCTGTACCCATCATTGTTTCCTTTACTATCCTTCTCATCTTGTCAGTCTGTGCATCTGAAGTCCATGACTGTAGTACTGGTTTACTTGTGTCTCTCCTGCCCTGACCCTGAACATTCCCATGCTGTGGTCACTGTTGCCAGGCTTCTCCCGCCTGCACCTCCTCCACACTCTCCCCATTTTCAGGACCACATCCAGCATGTTGCTACCCTGTCGGCTCCTTGACTAGCTGTTGAGGAATACCCCTGAAGCGCAGCTAGTATCTCCCTACTCCTTGACGATGCTGCATCCGGGATTTCCCAGTCTACATCTGGGAGGTTTAGGTCCCCTACCAGCAGTAGCTCTCCTTTTAGGGCCAGCCTTGTGACTGCCTGAATTAACTGTGCATCACCCTCCTCCCCTTGCATAGGTGGCCTGTATACCACTCTCTAGTCATAAGGATTCTCCCGTCCTCCTTTCTAGCATTACCCACAGTAGCTCAGTCTCCCCATCCTCCTCTTGTACTTCAGTTAGACGTATGCCTTCCCTGATGTATAAAGCAACTCCTCCTCCCTTCTTAGTCTCATTATCCTTCAGAACAGTCTGTAACCTGAGATAGTCATTTCCCAGGTGCAGCTCTGTCCATCAGGTCTCTCTTATATCTACTATATCTAGTCCTTCACCCCCATGAGGGCCTCCAGGTCTACTGTGGTAGTTAGGCATTCAAGGCATATCTTTTCTATTCCCTTTTCTCTAAAGCCTACTGCAGTACCACCTTCTCTTACTTCTATCTCTGTTTATATCACTTTCTGCTATCGTGGGCAGGCCACCCAAGATAGTGCCTCTGCTCCCTTGTGCGAACCTCTCTTTCATATTCCATTTTCTCCCCCCCTTATTGCCAGTCCTTTAGCAGTAGAAAACATCCTATAAAATGAGTGCATGCTGAAAAGACAGAACGTTCTAGCTTCTAGCTATATGATGTGCTGCATCTTCTGAAAATGTGCAGCATGCCAGATACGGTACAACATTACTGCTTAAATGTGTAGCACTGTATTTTTGGTACAGCAGGAACTGTTAGAAGAGAAATATTGAATGTGCAGGACAAGGCTTACTGTGTAACACGAGTGTTTAAATGCCTGCAATAATCCTGCCAGTAAACTGCACTTAGTTCCTGAATGAAATGGGTGACTCACTGCTACCTTCAGGAAAGAAGCTGTGAAAAGGGCTTCTCCCATAGCAGCTTAGCCCTAAATCCTCCCAGGTGTAGAGGTCTGTGCAAGCAGTATCGTTTGTGGCACGGCTGAGTCAGGAAAGGTTTGCTTTCACTTTCCCTGACTTGTGCCTTTCTGCCCTGTAATTAATTAATGAAAAGACTTCCCCAGCAAGTCCTTTGGGCTTCCCAGCTCGTAAATGTGATGGAATGTGTAGAAATGCTGTTTACCTCTTGGGGTTACCCCTTGGTGTCCAGAGTGGGGAAAACTGCCTCTCCTAGCAGGACAACAGTGAAACTGGCTGTGCATCAGTCGGGTGAGCCTGCTGTGTGACCAAGTCGGTGGTGTCAATAGCTGATACCAAGGACAACTGTCTGACTCAGTTCTCCAGGATCCTCTAGACTTCCATTAAAGAAAGGACTTCTCTAAGCTAACAGGTGAGACTCTTAGTTTTAAACTGTTGCAACAAAGCACTAAGTTATCTAAAGGCAAATGGAAGGAAATGAAAAGTACCCCAACAGCTTGAAATTGCAGCCATCAGGTTTCTCAGCAGCCCATTATGCTATTTCCTAGCAGTCATCCTAGAAACATAAAACTTATGAATGGGGACTTTTGGTTTTACTATTTTGTTAGGACTGCATATGAAAAAAAGCTCTTACCAGAAACAGGGGCATTTCAAAATGGTCTCTGTTATGAGCCAGCAGCCCAAAACAGAACCTCTTTCAGGTCAGTAGCATCTGTCCATCTTCTGGATTGGGGCAAAGCTACATATTATTATAGGACCATTAAGAGTGTTTAGTCTGATTTTAACACTTTAAATTGTTATTTATGAATAACCTTTCACTGATTAATGAGGATTTAATGTAAAATGACTTTACACAGGCAGCTGGTCCTCCAGATGTTGGTATTAGCGTATTATTTCACTGTTATTAGAAAGGGGGCAGATCAACTGACCTGATGATGCTGCACGGATAGGTATTAAAAATAGAAGTTCTGCTCAGTTCGAGCAGATTAGTCCAGGAGAGTGTCCTGTGAGGTTGTTGGTGAGAATGTAAGAACACAGAAGACTGTAGTTAAACTGCTAAAGTTAAAATTAACTACTCTGTGCTGTGTCTCTATATTACCCTACCCACATCACCAGGTCACATCCCCCATCTTATTTGCTAAGCTCCTGGTTTTGCCTGCTAAGCCCTTCCACAGGTTCCCTCACCACCCCCTTCTCTGTTCTCCCTCATGCCCAGTATTTTAGCACTATCCTGGGGGGAGGCTGGTAGCCCACATTTCTCCTGTCTTGTGGTGTGGATTTTTCCCATTCCCCCAATCTAGTTTAAATTGTAGGTTTCTTCTATGAACTGTCTTAATTTGCTTTTTAGCACTGCTGCACCTCTCTATTCAGGTGCAGTCTGTCTGGAGCAATAGACTCTCATTCACCACGTGGACCCCCAGTCTCCTACTAATCCATACCCCATTTGCCTGCACCACCCCGCCAGCCACACATTGAGCTCCTTAATCCTCAGCCTCCTATCAGTACTTGCCTTTGGTGTTGGTAACACCTCAGAGAAAGCCACTGATTTGAACCCCAGACTGCTGCAGTATCTAGCAAGTGCTCTAAATTTTGCCTGCACCTTCAACAGTTTTTTTCCGCCAGGTCATTTGTTCCAGGTGGAACATCAGGTGTGTTTTCTCATCCTGCTGTTTCTTCCTTGAGGATATAGTGAATGACCTCTGCCACCATCATACTTGGCAGGCACTCCACCCATAGAAACATAGACTTTGACGGCAGATAAGGACCGCTAGGCCCATCTAGTCTGCCCATTTCCCTACCTACAGGATAGGCTGCAGATCCTAGTTAACCAACAGCCTTTATCTTCCTGCCCCCCACAAGAATTGCCTTATGTCTGTCCCATGCATTCTTGAATTCTCCCACAGTTTTAGACCCCACAACTTCCTCAGGAAGGCTGTTCCATCACTACCTCTCTGTGAAATAATACTTCCTCACATTGCCCCTGAACCACCCTCCTTCTATCTTTAAATTGTGTCCCCTTGTTCTTGCAAGTCTCTTTTTCTGAAAGATGCTACCCTCTTGGACTTTGTTGATTCCTTGAGGTACTTGAAAGTTTCTATCATGTCCCCCTCTCCCTTCTTTCCTCAAGGGTATACATATTGAGCTCCTTTAGTCTCTCCTCATGCGGCTTTCTTGCAGACCCTGCACCATTTTAGTTGCCCTCCTCTGGACTGCCTCTATCCTGTCTATGTCCTTGCAGAGATGGGGTCTCCAGAACTGGACACAGTATTCCAGATGGGGTCTCACCAACTGTCTGTACAGAGGGATAACAACTTCCTGTTTTCTGCTGCTGATGCCTCTCCTATACATCCCAGTATACCCCCGGCCCTTCCTACTGCCTTCTCACATTGCTTGCTAACCTTAAGGTCATCTGATATGATTACCCCCAGGTCCCTTTCCTGTTTTGTTGTTGTTACTACCTCCCCACCCATTGTGTATTCTTCCCCTGGGTTCTTGTTTCCCAGGTGCATTATTTTGCACTTTTTTGCATTGAATCCTAGCTGCCATACGTCTGACCATTCCTCCAACCTTGCCAAGTCCTTTTCATCCTTTCCACGCCTCCTTGTGTATCAACCCTGTTGCAGATCTTTGTGTCATCTGCAAAGGCATACTTTCCTTCCAGTCCCTCTGCAATGTCACTGATGAAGACATTAAAAGGACTGGATCCAATACTGAACCCTGCGGCCCTCACTAGTAACCGCCCTTTCTTCAGAGTGGACTCCATTTACAATTACCTTCTGTGTCCTGTTGTCCAGCCAAGTTTTACCCAGGCTACCACCCTGGGACCCACTCCCAGGCTGGTTAATTTGACTATCAATCTTTTGTGTGGGACTGTGTCAAATGCCATGCTAAAGTCTAGGTAGGCCATGTTCACAGCCCCTCCCTGGTCTACTACTTTGGTCACCCAGTCAAAGAAATCTATTAGATTTGTCTGACATGACCTTCCCTCTGTGAACCCATGCTGCCTTGGATCCTGTGCTCCACTGACCTCTAGGTACTCAACTATTCTTTCCTTCAGAAGTGACTCCATCCTTTCCCTACCACAGAGGTCAGACTGACAGGTCTGTAGTTTCCTGCCTCTGTCTTGGTCCCACTTTTGTGAAGGGGAATCACATCCGCCTTCCTCCAGTCCTCGGTACCACACCATCCTCCCATGATTTATTAAAAGAGTAGCCAGTGGTTTCACTAGTTCCTTCCTTAATTCTTTTAGAATTCTGGGGTGAATTCCATCAGGACCCATTGCTTTGTCCACCTTCAGTTTTAGGAGTTCTTGCAGAACCCTTTCTTCTGTGAAAGGACTGGGATTGACCCCCCTATCAAGAGTGGTTCTGTTAATTGGATTAGGCACTTCCTCCTCTTTTGTGAATACTGAGCAGAAATATTCATTCAGTATTCCTGCTTTTTCACTGTCCCCCTCTGCCCACCCACCGTTCATTCTATTCAGCCTCACTATCCCTCCCTTTGTCTTTCTACGCTCGCTGATGTACCTATAAAAGGTTTTATCTCCCTTCTTAACTGAGTTGGCTATCTTTTCCTCAGTTTGGGCCTTTGCTATTCTGACTTCCCTCCCTGCTTCTTTCTGCCTTAACTGGTACAGCTCTCTGTCCTGCTCCTTCTGTGTTTCCTTATACTTCCGGAATGCTATCTTTTTCTTCCTGACTTTCACAGCCACCTCTCTTGAGAACCATAGTGGCTTTTCTTTCATTTTGATTTGTTTATTTGCTTCACACAAAGGCTTGTTGCCTCTGTGATGGCAGTTTGATAATTCCCCATTGTTGCTCCACACCTCCTTCTAGCCTGTTTGCTAGTGCTTTTCTGAGCATTCTCCCATCTTGCCAAAGTCAGCCTCCCTAAGTCCAGTACCCTCACTTTTGTATGGCTTGACTCTGTAGCTGAGTTTAACGTGAACCACACTGTTTGATGGTCACTTGTCCCCAGATGGCAACCTACTTCTAGATCTGAGATCATCTCACTGCCCCGTTTGAGAGTACAAGGTCTAAGATTGCTCCCTCACGAGTGGGTTCAAACTAGCTGTCTAATGCCTGCCACCTGTAGGGCATCAAGAATGGCCCTGTCTTGGATGTGGCTGCAGCAAATGTGCTCCAGTTAACATCTGGCATATTCAGGTCTCCCATCAACAGTATCTCCCTTTCTCTGCCATTCTAAGAATGCCTTCTATCATATCCTTGTCCATTCCTTCCCCCTGACATGGGGGTCTGTACACAACCCCTGTGTGGACTGTGGTGCCCTTTCCAGTCTCCAAGATGACCCACAGTGCCTCCTCTCCTCCCTGTTTACTCTTTTGTTCAGTTGCTTTTATCCCTTCCTTTACATAGAGAGCTACTCCTCCCCCTCTTCTCCCCTGCCTGTCTCTCCTGTAGGTTATGTACCCTGGTATGTTAACATCCCAGTCATGGTCCTCTGTGTACCATGTTTCTGTGACTGCTACGATATCCAGGCATCCCTCTTCCATTAAGGCCACCAGCTCAGGGAGCTTGTTGCCCAGACTACGGGCATTGGTACTCATTACCCTTCATTTCCTGATAGCCTTACCCCCTTTTGCCCCATCCCTGTCCTTCTTGCCTTTGTCACTTTCTCCATTTACCCCTGCCCTTCTCCCTATCGACACCTCCATGTTTGTGTTTGCCACACTTACTACCATGATTGTTTGGGGGGGCTAGGATTTTCCTGCTCCTTTCCAGTGCCTCCCCCCTTGGCTAGTTTAAAAGCTTGCCAATGAAGCATTTAAACCTATTGCCTAGGATCCTGGTTCCCTCCCAGACAAATGCAGCCCATCATGCCAGTATAGGCTTGCATCACTCCAGGTGGACCCCCAGTCCCCAATGAAGCCAAATCCTGAGCTCCACACCAGTTTTCAACCACTGATTGAATCCCATGGTATGGAACACCCTAGCCTCTCCTATGCCATAGATGGGTAGCATACTGTGCTACTCTTGCCCTCCCGCCCCATCTGATTCCTTTTATTATAGAGTCCTCAACAAGTAGGACCCTGTTCATCACTTTCTGTTTGCATTTCCTTCTGTCCTTCTCCCAACCCCTTCCATCTCATTTTCCACCCTATTCCCACTATCCCCTTGCCTGTTTCATATCCTGGTGTACTGTCTTCCCCTGTGCTCCCCTAGCTCCATGCTGCCTGCAGGTGTTTACTGCTAGGCTGCCCGCCTCTGCCCCACCATCTGCAAGCTTTTTCCTTCCCTGTGATGAAGGAGTATGGTTACACAGCTCTGCTGGGTGAGAGAGAGAGAGAGGCCACTGCAAAGTTCTGCAAAAGGCTGCTGTGGAAAAGGCACTACAACAGCAGTGAAGATTTCTGATCAGTGGTTCTGTAGAGAAACAGCAATCTATTTCTGCACCTAAACAGTGGACTCAATGTCACAAGGAACAGTGAAAGGACACTGGTCTAAGGTAACAGAAATGCCTGGTTCTGGTTTTTGGAAAATGGATCTGGTTGTGGAACACTTAGCATGGGAGCCCACCGACTCATGGGGGCTTGGCCAGCAAAATCAAATACACTTGGTATGGAGTCTCTCTGCACTGGATCTCTTGACCAGTAAAACCAAGTAGTCTGAAAAGGCAAAAGGTTCTGTAGAAGAAGAGAGGCCTCTTCTGGTTTTTCTGAGTTCGTGAGCACCTGTGCAGTGGAAGAAGTATTTTCAGGTCAAGGGACTGGCTGAGAAAAGGTGTGTTTTGAATTTGCCTAATGTATCACTGAGACCATGTGCTCAATGGGAAGATAGTGACTGAGTTCAGATTGCAAAGTGCCATGGCTGCCACGATGGTAGTGTGGCTGAAGGATGTTTCTAAACTTCAACAATTAAAGACTGCCCAACTTAGCTGAGTTAAAGAGACTGAGAAGGCTACTCAAATTGCAACCTGGAGCCAGGTAGGGAACCAGCTAATCCCTTCCAAGTGGGACTGACTGGGCCACAGGGAGTGATGGGAGCATGCCTGAGTGGTAGAGCACTCTGATCCATGAGGAGTCAGACCTGGGGTCACTCCTGGGTCTGGAGTTCTTGTGGCCTGGAGAGCCTTGCATTCATGCTCTGCTTTCAGGCCTGAAACAAGCTGAAGGGGGCAAGCTGCAAGACCTTCAATCACGCAAAAGATCCAAGCTGCAGAGTGTTTCTCCACATTTTCACTCTATTCAGATTCATGTATCCAAGTTCTACTGCTCCATCTTTCCCAGAGGCACAGTCACCATGGCACCAGAGACTGTCAGTGGAACCATGAGTAAAGGCAGGAATTGCCCTGCACCTGGGAGATGTATGTAGTTATCTTCAAGTTATGCCCACTGACATAGAAAGGTAATATCAAAGCTAAAGTAATCAAGACAAAGTTAAAAGCAATGTTATTTTACATCAAGTAAATGCACCAACGCCGGCAGACCAGCTGCACTACAGGCATGCAACGAATACCTGAGTACCGGTCAGAGGACAAAGGGGGTTAACTGGTACTAGTGGGGGGTTGTTAAATATAACCACCAGCAGCGGTTAGCTAGTTCAGAGGGTTGGTGTATCAAGTGTAACCCCCCTTACAAATGGGGGTTCCTGAAAAGTCTTCCTCAAGCTTGCCTAAATGCTCACTGCCAGGCTGGTGTCCTGCTTTAGCAGTTTAAATGTGATTGCCAGAGAGTGCCTGTAGAGCCTCTGTGTACTGTCTCTTTAAGACCTGCCTGGATTGCAGTCATAAGTAATCTGAGAGGAAGCTCTGTTGAAAGATGTAACTATTTGCTGAAAATCATTTAGAGTGATAATGATAATGTAGTTTGTCTAACCTGCCTTCTTTGCAGCAAGGATTGTTTTGTTTATATCCACTATCTTGGTCCTGGACTGCAATTGGACCAATCAGTACTGGTGGGACCTAAATGGAGCCATACTACAGGAGCTGTCTGGAGTCAAAATCTGTATGAATTATAGTTTTAGACTTTTGCACCTTTTGCACATGAAGGGGAGCCTTTGTTGTGACTACAAGAGGATCAGCCAACCTAACCTTTGGATCTTGGAGAATTCCCCAGGCTGCTGCAGCTAGTTTCAGTTTTGAGCTGACAAGTGAAGAAGTAACAGCTCAAGTGATTTTTAGCAGCAGTTCTGTCTGTGTAGTTTGCATGGGTGAACTGTGAAAGGGCTGAGTTTTGGTCTGCCTGTTTATCTACTGTCCCTGAGATGGAAAATAGAGTTTATTCAGCCTGAATCTGAGTTATGAGGACCATTTAAGCCACGGGACTGTTACCAGGCTTCAACCTGAAGAAGACCAAAGATTTGCTGAATGCGATCGGCCTGTCAGGATTTCCAGCTGCTTTTGAATCCCCGGGTTGTGCAGAGACTTTGCGATCATGACCGGAGAGTGGTTTGCCTGGTACAGTAGAATTTCCTTGCATGTAAATGTGCTGTGTATTGAAAGTGGGTCATGATTTGGTTCCCCACTGTGTGAGCTGTGTTCTTCTTGCTGGTACTGTAGAATCCTTGACATGTAAATGTGCTGTGTATTGAAAGTGGGTCGTGATTTGGTTCCCCACTGTGTGAACTGTGTTCTGCTTGCTGGAAGCTTTATCCAGCCTAATCGGACTGAATCCACATTCATCTCCATTCTGCCTGGGCCATGCCACGCTGGACCTGCCAGACTACCACACTGCACAAAGGAAGCTACTGATGAGAGACCTGCCTGGGGATCAGCCCTCTGCTCCGTGCCTGAACAGGAATGATGCCTCAGTGAATTGTGTGGGCCCTGGCACTCAGATTAAACACCTGCTGCCTTGATTTTCATCCAGCCTGTGTCCAATCTTGGGTATCATGAGTAATCATCTGGTAGCTCCCTTCAACAACAGCTTAATCTAAAAGTGTGTCATCTGATTGTCTTGTTTTTCTTTTTCATGAACTGAGCCTTCCGGCTCCGGATTACAAATAGTGTGTGTTGTGCATGTTGTTTTCTTCCATCACTGTGCCCCAGCCAGCTGCAATGTTCATGGCTAGCCCAACATTCTCCATCTGGGTACCCAGAGTGTGTGACTGTTTATGGACCCTGAAGTGCATGCATAACAGTTTGGTTGATAGAGCCTTTAAACAAATTAACCTGATAATGCCCCTCCCTTGTTCAAACCCCTTAAATAAATCAGATCTAACACTTTTTGCATTTACTCTGACTGTGGTTCCAGTTTGTGCAAAAGTACTGTATTACTGTTCTTTGCTGTGTATAACCTTGCTTTACAGGGGGTCCCCAGGGCCGGGCCAGAGGAAAGCCCTGGTGGTAAATGCAAACAGTGTGGGTACTTGTGTGGTGTCTCAGGGGTATTGTGAAAGTGATTATTGTGTATTGTTCTGGCCACTAGTAAGGAAAGAGGGGGTTACAGTGTTCTGGAGGGCTGTGCCTGGGTTAGCTTGACCACTACTAACCCTAACCTCCGGGTGGAGGTGCCCGTTTCAGAACTCAGGTGTCTCAACCTGCTACTAGCCAAGCAGGCAGGGGTAGTAGAGCTTGGGATAGCGCCACCTAGGGGTTACATTTTGGAGGCTTACCGTTGTGATTTTTTGCCTTCTAGTGGCCAAAATTTACAAATTATTGTTAATGATTAATGGCTACCCCGTAGCAATGGCTGTACACCAGTTGGTGGGGTGGTGTACTGGGCAGAAGATTGACCCCCCCAAATTCTCTATTTATATTGGATATGCCCCAGGGTACCAGTAAATACACTGTAGAGGGAGCACTCTCCAAAGTTAAATGTTTAAAAAACCCTGTGGTGGTGGTGGGTCGACAGGCTGATTTGTTTGCCCAAACTTTCATAGCCTTGGTAGAGTGTAGTGATCTCATGGACAGCTCTAAAGTGCCACTGAATATTGCCCCAGAAGGGTTTCTAGCTGCCTGGAGAGTGATAAAAAAAGACAGTAAAGACCCTGGGGAGGATGAGCTCCCACCATTTTCTGAGACTTTTGAGGAGAAATTTGCTAAGTTATTGCTGGATGAAGTGAAAACCGTAGAGGACTTTAAAAAACTATTCCTGCCCCTCGGGGGTGTTCCTTCCCCAACACCCTCTCCCACTCCAGCACCTGTTACTGCAACGCCTTCTGTGCCTGTACCAATTCTGGCCCCTATATCTGTACCTGCCATTAGTCACGTCTCCTACCAAAGGCTGAGAATCTTCTCAGGCACCCTCCCCACCCCACAGGGGGAGGATGATTGGGAGACCTGGATTGACTATGTTGCCCCTCTAGTACTTGAATTAAAATGCTCAGAAGCAGAGAAACAAAAGAGGCTGAGTGACAGCCTCCAAAGTCCTGTCCTAGCAACCATCCGTGCCAAGCGGGCCAATAACCCTGAAGCAACTGCACATGACTATCTTGATGCATTGTTAAATGCGTATGGGAGCCCAGATTCAGATGAGGATCTGTGGTGGAGAATAAGAAACGCTCAGCAGTACCCAGAGGAGCCATTGTCTGTGTATGTACCTTGGATTGAAAAGCTGCTATAAGAATGACTCAGAAAGGGTACTTTGCTGTCAAATGAATTAGATTGAACTAGGCTGGACCAGATCCTTAAGTCTGCTCCATTTTCAGAATTGTTACTGCTTCAGTTGCACTTTGCTACCTGACTGGAATCATCCCCTCCTATGATGAGCTAATGAAAGAAATTTGGGGAGTTGAGCAAAAGGCTACCCCATGGGGAATTGCACTCATGTGTGCTGCTGCTGCACAAGTGACCGAGAGGATTAGCCAAGTGAGGCTCAAGGGCAAAAGTCAGCACTTAATGAGCACTCTGAGAATGCAAAGGACTTCCTGCCCTGGGCCCAGCATTGGAAAGATGAGCTACTAAAGGAAGTCTGAGAGTTGAAGACGGGTACCTCTGCAAGGGTTTCCCATGGAACAAGATTCTGGTCCTTTCAGGATCTGACAGCCATCAGAGTGGGGGTGCACCCTCAGGCATCCGCTACCAAAGGTGGCTCCAAGGCTGAGATCACTGGATTGACTGCCACTCTAAAGGAACTGTTAAGACACGTTGCACCATTCTCACCGCTGCAAGCAGATACTAGACCCCAATCTCTTACTACTGCTTCAGTTCTCTCCCAGGATGACCCAAGAGTCTATCATTTGTCATAACTGCGAAAAGGATGGCCACATGAAAAGAGAATACCAGTCTCAGAAGGACTTAGAAAGAGTAGTAAACAGACTCCAAGATGAGCTCCAAAGCAAATCAATGGCCAAGGTGCCCTAATGATTACAGTGAGGGTTTGAGAAACCCTAACTCAAATTTCTTTAGCTAAATCGTCTGTCCAGGCTCTGCTACTGCCTCTCCAGACTGGTCCAAAATAGTGGGCCCTTCAATGGAGACTATGGTGACTGTGAATGGTATTCATACTGGCTGTGATTGACAAAGGGTCACAAGTGACCATTGTATTCCAGGACTGGTATGACAAACGCTTATCTGATGTGCCTTGCAATCCCAGGAATGCCTACATGTGTGGGCCTGAGCGACACGCCTTATCCCTACCTAGGGTATGTCCACCTCTGGCTGTCTTTTCCTGCAACTGTAACAGGTGTAGAGAAGTGAGTAGAGATATTGGCCCTAGTGTGTCCTCCTCTGACTGTAAGATGGGGTTCCCTGTTAATTGGGACAAACGCCCATATGTTTGGGAGACTAGCACAACTCTGTCATGAGAAACAAGGGTGACAGACTGGGAGGGCCCTGAGAATTCTAGCTCTAATCAAGAAGGCCTATGATTTGCAACAGAAACCGAGGAAGTAGACCAGGATGAACCTGTGGGATCATGGAAGAAGGATCCCGATTCAATGGTACTGGCCCCTAACGCTGCGGTGTACCATTCAAGGAGAGGTCTGCCTCCGAAAGATATCAAAACAAAATACCGTGTTGGATACACCAGGCAATGGAAAATTGTGAGAAGGATTATTGGTCAAGCTCTAGCATCTTGCCTGCTCATGCCCATGTCTATGCATGATGAGTGATGGTCCAGATCCACAATGTGTCAGATCAGGAGATCTGGGTGAACAGAGGGTGCACCCTAGCTACGGTACACTGTGCAGACACTGCAGTATTGCCCAGCAACAAGCACCCTGGTGAGAAAGAGAGAGAGAGAGTGACCCCAGACTTGTTTGACTTTGGTGACTCTCCATTGCCAGCTGAATGGAAGGCTAGAATTAGCAAGAGACTTGCCCAGAGAGACCAAGTGTTTTCATTGAAGGAATGGAATGTGGATGTGTCCAGGGTGCAGAGCATTACCTACGCCTGCACGATGAATGGCCATTTGAGTGAGGTCCTGACACCAAGCAAGCCCCAGCAGACATAGATGATGTGAGAAGACACCTGCAGGAAATGCTCACTGCTGGCATGATACAAGGATTCAGGAGCCCATATGCCTCTCCCATTGTGGTTGTGCATAAAAAGAATGGGTCGGTGAGGATGTGTGTTGATTATCGAACCCTGAACCGGTGGACCATCCCAGACCAATACACCATACCTCATATACAAGATGCCCTGGACTGCTTGAATGGGAGCAAATGGTCTCTGTGCTGGATCTTCACAGCGGATACTACCAGATCCCGATGGCCCCAGAAGACCATGAGAAAAAAGCCTTCATCTGTCCATTGGGGTTCTACGAGTTTCTGAGTATGCCACAGGATATTGGGCACCCGCCACCTTTCAGCAGCCGATGGAATGTGCGTGGAGATATGAATTTGCTGGAATGCCTGGTGTACTTGGACAATGTCACTGTGTTTGGGAATACCTTTGAGGAGCATGAGAACTGACTGTTTAAAGTCCTAGACTGACTGGAAGACTTCAGCCTCAAGCTGTCCATTGACAAGTGCCAGTTTTTCCAAACCTCCATGAAGTATGTGGGCACATAGTATCTACAAAGGGATAAAGACTGATCCCAGTAAGGTTGAAGCACTGACTACTGGCCCCAGCCCCATAATCTGAAAGAACTACAACATTTCCTGGAGTTCTGTGGCTACTACCACAGGATTATAAAAGACTATTCCAAGGTGATCACCCACTCTGAACCTTACCAGGGTTACCTCCTCCAATCATAAATACTAGAAAGGGGCCATTAAAGAACCAAAAAGTATACTTCCACCCAGGTGAACTCTTTGGGCCCCACTGGATGCCTCGACTGTGAAGCAGCCTTCCATGAGATCATGTACCAGCTCACCCACACCCCCATTCTCGCCTATGCTGACCCCACCAAACCCTATGTGCTTCATACAGATGCTAGTCTGCAGGGTTTAGGAGCAGTGCTGTATCAAGACCATGAGGATGGCCTGAGACCAGTAGCTTTCACCAGTAGGAGCTTGACCCCGTCTGAATGAAACTACCCTGTGCATAAGTTGGAGTTCCTTGCGCCAAAATGGGCCATCGTTGACCAGTTTCATGAATACCTCTATGGGGAAAAGATATTGGTGAAGACTGACAATAACCAGTTGACATATACAGTATACAGACTTCAGCCAAGTTAGATGCCACTGGCCACGGAGACTTTCTGCATTATCAACCTATGATTATGCTGTAGAATACAGACCGTGCCTGAACCATATTGATGCTGACGCCTATCATGAAGGCCCACTTCCAAGAGTGATTGGGTAGGGTGTCTGAACCTGACATTCGAGCATTGTGCCAAAAGTTTGATAGAGATGAACAGATGTCTGTGGACACAGTGAACTGTTTAGTAGATTGCTTGGGCCTTCTGACACCTGCATACAAGCTGCTTAGTGCCACTTCTCTGCTCTAGCTATTGGTGCACTACCTCAATTTGACAATGACAGCATTCAGTGGGCTCAATCCCAAGATCCTATGATTCAGCCAGCACTTGATGCCCTGCGTGCAGGAAAAGATATGTCTAAGTTACGTTCCACTGACTTGCGAACTGCTTTATTGTTTAAAGAAGGCCCCAGATTGAAGTTGCTCAATCAGTTATTGTATAGAGAGACAGTAGATCATAGTGGCAAAATAGACAAGCAACAACTGGTCCTGCCCATGGCTTTGAAAGATTTGGTACTGAGGTCTATCCACAAATCACATAGGGCACCTCGGTATTGACAGAACCCTGACCTGGTATGATCTCGCTTCTACTGGCCCAAAATGGGGCCCGATGTTGAACACCATGTAAAGACTTGTAGTCACTGCCTGCAAAGAAAAGCCCTGACTCAGAGGGCTTCCCTTGTTAATATTATTACCAGTGCCCCTCACGGAACTAGTCTGCATAGACTTCTTGTCTTTAGAAACTGATCAGCAGAACATTGACAATATGTTAGTGGTTACAGATCATTTCACGTGGTATGCAAGCTTTTCCCACTAAAGATCAAAAGTATCAACCGTGGGCTAGTAGTGGAAAATTTCTTCATCCACTATGGTGCCCCCAGAGGATTCATTCTGATCAAGGCAAAGAATTTGAAAGTTGGCTAATCAAAGAAATGCTCTCTCTATGGGGGGCGAAAGTCAAGAACCACCCCATCACCCGAGGGAGACCTCAACTAGCACATTTTAACCACACCTTCTAGACATGCTGGACACCTCCACCCAAAAGACAAGCATAAATGGAGCCAGCAGATTAGCACCTTGGTACACGCATACAATTGCATGAAAAATGATGCTACTGGGTTCTCCCCTACTGCCTCATGTTTGGGAGAGCTGCCAGTTTATGTCTGTTTTGGGGTCTCTCCAGATGGAGTCCAAGCTGAAAACTACTTGCAATATGTACAAAAACTGAAAGCTCAACTGAACCATGCCTATCAACTGGCCCAGACAAAGTCCACCAAGAGAAATCTAGGCAACAAAGAGAGGCATGATAAAAAAGTAAAGGTTCAAGAGCTTTGACCTGGTGACTGTGTGTTGTTACGCAATTTGGGACTGCATGGTAAACACAAAATTGCTGATCGGTGGCACCATCTTCCCCATGTAGTAGTTGGAAAGTTGGATGATTTACCTGAGTACAAGGTGTGCCCAGAGAACAACTCCAAAGCTGTCAAGACCATGCATTGTAACCACTTGCTACCTATCAGCCAAGTAATGATTGAGGCTGAACCCCCAGAAATTGAGCCTCCTGGGCCAGTGACTCATGCTGCTGCAAGAAAGAGACAGAGTCAATCTACCCCAGTGGTCACAGATTTAAGGTTTCCTCCGCAGCAGGTCCAGAATGATAGTGACTGTGAGTCCACTTCTAAAGAAAGTGAATACGACCAGGCCTATTACCCTCTTATGAACTGAGTCAGCTGCTTTGAGGTAACCCCGATACATTGTGGGGATGAAGCTGGGCCTTCTGGACTGCCTTACTCCCCAGCTTCATCCTTGGAGCCAATGCTCCCTGAAAGTGAAGTGCAAAGTATCACTTTGAAGATGTTGTCTCTCTGTGTATGTGGCACTGTATTATTTGCCTGAGGAAGGAGGTGAGGGTTTGACTCTTTCTAGTGACATACCAGAACTTGAAGAACACTGTGAGAGTGCTGACCACTCCTCTTCATTGCCTCAAAGCTTGATTGTGCCTGAGCCTTCACAAAATGAGTTAAGTGTTGTAGAAACAGAGCCTGCAGAGCAAAGAGCCAACAGTGCACTAAGTTTGGATGTTCCCACCCAGGCAGAGGCACCCCCACA
Source organism: Neoceratodus forsteri (assembly GCA_016271365.2). Lineage (NCBI taxonomy): Eukaryota > Metazoa > Chordata > Ceratodontiformes > Ceratodontidae > Neoceratodus > Neoceratodus forsteri. The sequence continues at coordinate 213,136,938 of CM028135.1, read as the reverse complement.
GGTGACGAGAATCCCCAGACCAGTGCTGAGAGTACTGAGACTGTAGTTGTCCCTCTCAGAATGGCTGGCCGAGCTGTCAAGCCAGTAGTATACCTCAGTTATGATTCTCTCTGGAGGCCAGTGGATTTGCCTCTTAATGTGGTGCACAAAGATGTTTATGTCTCACCAAGCTCACTGCCCAATCCAGGTTACTTTTCCAGGCATTTTCAGTCATTTTCTGAATTTTTGTGATTTTTAACTAGGTTTTATTGCATTGTTCAGAACCTGTGAAGCGCCTTTGATACTCTGAAAGGCGCCAATCAAATAAACATATTATTATTATTATTACTTGTCTTTCCTCTCACCATGGTGCCCCCCGCCTCTAGCCCGAGTTAGTTGACAGGAAGGCCGCTCTTGCATTGTTTAAGGTAGAAGAAGTTATTACCTGATTTAGTATAGTAATGTTCAATTTACCTGTGTGAAATATGCACAATGTGTTGACAGAATGGATATAGTATCATGAAGTGTAGTGAATATGTAAAGTAAAGTAAAGTAATAAGTTTATGTTAACTGATGCATGATGATACAGACTTGACGTGGACACTAAGTTTTCTCCAGGCAGGGAAGGGTATAACCCCACTACAAATGGGGGTTTCAAAAAGTCTTCCTCGAGTTTGCCTAAATGCTGACTGCCAGGCTGATGTTCTGCATTTTAGCAGTTTAAATGTGATTGCTAGAGAGTGCCTGTATAGCTTCTGTGTACTGTCTCTTTAAGAGCTGCCTGGATTGCAGTCATAAGTAATCTGAGATGGAGCTCTGTTAAAAGATGTAACTATTTGCTGAAAATCATTTAGAGTGATAATGATAATGTAGTTTGTCTAACCTGCCTTCTTTGCAGCAAGGACTGTTTTGTTTATCTTCACAATCTTGGTTCTGGACTGCGAATTGGACCAATCAGTACTGGTGGGACCTAAAATGGAGCTGTTTGGAGTCAAAATCTCTAGGAATTGTAGTTTTGGACTTTTTGCGCCTTTTTGCACCTCATGGAGGAGCCTTTGCTGTGCCTGACAGGAGGATCAGCCAACTGAACCTTTTGGATCTTGGAGAATTTCCCAGGCTGCTGCAGCTAGTTTCAGTTTTGAGCTGAGAAGTAAAGAAGTAACAGCTCAAGTGATTTTTAGCAGCAGTTCTGTGTAGTTTTGCATGGGTGAACTGTGAAAGGGCTGAGTTTTGGCCTGCCTGTCTGCCTGCTGTCCCTGAGATGGAAAATAGAGTTTATTCAGACTGAATCTGAGTTGTGAGGACTATTTAAGCTGCTGGACTGTGACCAGGCTTTAACCTGAAGAAGACCCAAGATTTTCTGAATGCAATCAGCCTGTCAGGATGTCCAGCTGCTTTTGAATACCTGGTTTGTACAGAGACTTTACGATCATGACCGGAGAGCAGTTTGCCTGGTACAGTAGAATTTCCTTACATGTAAATGTGCTGTGTATTCCAAGTGGGTTGTGATTTGGTTCCCCGCTGTGTGAACTGTGTTCTGCTTGCTGGAAGTTTCATCCAGCTTAATCAGACTGAATCCCTGTTCATCTCCATTCAGCCTGGGCCATGCCATGCTGGCCCTGCTGGACTACCACACTGCACAGAGAAAGCCACCAACAAGAGACCTGCTTGGGGATCAGCCCCCTGCTGCATGCTTGAACAGGAATGACGCCTCAGCGAATCGTGTGGGCTCTGCTTCTCCTGGCACTCCAGATTAACCACCTGCTGTCTCAATTTTAGTCCAGCCTGTGCCCAGTCTTGGGTATCATGAATAATCATCAGGGTAGCACCTTGCAACAATAGCCTAATCTAAAAGTGTGTCATCTGATTTTCTTGATGTTTTCTTTTCAGAAACTAAGCCCTCCGGCTCCGGATTACAAATAGTGTGTGTTGTGCATGTTGTTTTCTTCCATCACAGGGCCCCAACCAGCTGCAACATTCGTGGCTAGCCCACCATTCTCTATTTGGGTACCCAGAGTGTGTGACTGTTTATGGACCCTGATGTGCATGCATAATTGTTTGATTGACAGAACCTTTAAGCAAATTAACCCGATTACACCCCTCCCTTGTTCAAGCCGCTTAAATAAATCAGATCTAACTATTTTTGCATTTACCTTGACTGTGGTTCCAGTTTGTGCAAGAGTACTGTACTGCTGTTATTTGCTGAGTAAAACCTTGTTTTGGGAGGTCCCCAGGGCGAGGCCAGAGGAAAACGCACTGTTGGTAAGTGCAGACAGTTATGGGTGTTTGTGTGGTATGTCAAGGGTATTATGAATCTGATTATTGTGTATTGTTCCAGCCACTAGTAAGGAAAGGGGGTTACAGTGTCCCGGAGGGCTGTGCCCAGGTTAGCTTGACCACTACCAATCCTGATCTCTGGGTGGAGGCACCCATTTCAGAACTCAGGCCCTTAACCTGCTACTAGCCAAGCAGGCAGGGTAGTAGCCCTTGGGATAGGGGCCACCTAGGGGTTACACAAGCATTTTCAAAGTTGCAGCTTCTGATAGTCGAGCAGTGTGAAGATGGACAAACCAGTGGAATGTGAAAGACCCAAAGGGAGTAAGGAAAGTTAGTTCTGAGATACAGAAAAGTAGGATGCACTTCATGTCCTGCTACATAATTAAACTTATGCAGAAGCTGAGATATACCCTTACAGAAATACAAGCACACACAACATGTTTGCAGTATGCAAGCTGTATGCATACTATGCATTTGTATTTCTGTAAGATCAGGGCTTAGCTGTTCTTGGGGATTTGGAAAATCCAGATGACTGGCCCACAACCAAACCAGTAAAACTAAACTATCTGATCTGGCCTGACCTGCCTGTCAGGAGCAACTTGTGTGGTTCTGTTGTTCCGACCAGACCAGCTGGTCTGGTTTTTACCATTTTGGTCCGTCCATTCCAGCTAGTCTGGATTTCATCTAGGGTGAAGTGTGTGGGTGAAATCTGTACCACCAACTTGGACCTTTACTGTTTTGCTCTAGTCTAAGACCAGCAGTCCAGACTTTACGCAACCATACACTCAACCTAGATGAAATCTGGAACAGACGTCCTAAACAGCAACAAAAATGGGCTGACTGCCTTGGCTGGAAAAGTTGAACCATGCAAGTTGCGCGCCAGTCTAGCCAGACTAGCTGGTTTGGTTTTACCATTTTGGGTCTGGTCCGGCTGTCTGGATTTCCCTCATATCCTGTTATTTGCCCTGCACTGCAGCTCTATGTTTGTGAGAGGACTGTGAAGTAAATCTGATCAGTTCTGCCTGTCCAAACCTCTCGAGGTGCCATCCCTTGGGACACTTTTTCCATATTAGTTAGCTAGTGATTTTACAATGCATTTCATGGTGAAGGTGAAAACTGGAATTGATCTGGAATGGAAATGAGTGCAGCTTTCCTTTTGGTATGACACCCAATGCACAGGAATACCCTATTACCCACCAGAATGGCACCCCCACCCTCCCCAACCAGTCAAGTATGTCCAACCCTCCCTTGGGTATGGCATGACCACTGATCAGCCAGAATGCCTTCTCCCACCTAGCTGGAATAGCCCCCTGTGTGCATTCCCACAGCTGAAGGAGCAGATTAACAACTTTAGATGAGATCTAGGGGCGGAAGAACAGTTCTGTAAGATTAGGGGGCACACCTGAGGTGATCGAATTGTGTGCAAGGAAAATGAATTTGAAACACCAGGGATGTCTTTAACTGGGCCTCCCATATGGTGCAGCAGGACTTGATCCTGCTTCTTTCTATGTGCTAATATCCCCACTCCACCCCACACACACACAGACACACAAGTAGGGTGGCGGATGATGCCATCAGAAGGCAATTTTGACTACATATCTGAGGCCGACTCTTTGGTATAAGTACCAGGTAACCCCGCCCTCCCACTTACACTGTACACAAAGCTGCAGTCAGTCCTCTGTGTCTGTTGTCCCTATTTCCCACCTTGGACTCTTAGGGTTTTCTAGGATCCACCTTCTATATCCCAGGGGCCTTACCATGTGAGGACCAGCCTAACTACAAAGGGATCCAAGCATCCTACCAGTAACCTCAAACTGAGGGGGCATGTTACCTATACTTGAACATCCCAGTGACCTCTATATTTGTAAATAGATTGTAAACAATTACTTAAAGGGAGGGATTTTAAAATAATATTTATTCTTATAACAATAATTATATAAATTCAAACATAGGTAATTACAAAGTTCAGATATAACACACCTTTCATTATTTTACAAAGTGCATACCTTTTTAAGGTTTTTTACCAGGTTTCATTTATTTCCTCTGAACCCATCCCTTGCCCATCAGCTTCTGCATGTGGTCCATGCAAGTAGCCATGCCTCTTACTGCACTCTGAATCCTCTCTGGTCATCCTTCTCTGCCAATGATCACACTGTTCTGTAAGGGTGATGGACAAGAATGCTAGAAGGGTGTACACTATTTCTGAGACATTCAGATGTATGACGTTGGCAACATAAGCAAGCATTGTGCTCCTCCACTCTTTGAGAAGTGTCACATCGAGGTTCTGTTCTACATGGTCCCTCTCAGTGCCCAGAGAACCAGGGTGCAGCCATGCAGTGGGTAGTCCCACATGGCCCCTCTCACCACCCAGGGAACCAGGGTGCAGCTATGCAGTGGTGTAGTCCTACATAGCCCCTCTCATCGCCCAGGGAACCAGGGTGCAGCCATGCAGTGGTATAGACCTACATGACCCTCTCACCACCAAGGGAACCAAGGTGCAGCCATGCAGTGGTGTAGACCTACATGGCCCTCTCACCACCAAGGGAACCAGGGTGCAGCCATGCAGTGGTGTAGACCCACGTGGCCCTCTCACCACCCAGGGAACCAGGGTACAGCCATACAGTGGTGTGAGACCACATGGCCCCTCTCACCACCAAGGGAAGCAGGGTGCAGCCATGCAGTGGTGTAGTCCTACTTGGCCCCTCTCATCACCCAGGAAACCAGGGTGCAGCCATGCAGTGGTGTAGTCCTACATGGCCCCTCTCACCACCAAGGGAACCTGGGTGTAGCCATGCAGTGGTGTATGTCACCATTCCTCAACAGACTCCTTGTGCATTTTTTTCTGTACCCATCCCTTGCCCATCAGCTTCTGCATGTGGTCCATGCAAGTAGCCGTGCCTCTTACTGCACTCTGAATTCTCTCTTGTCATCCTTCTTTGCCAATGATCACACTGTTCTGTAAGGGTGATGGGCAGGAATGCTAGAAGGGTGTACAGTACCTCTGAGACACTCACATGTGTGACATTGGCAACATAAGCAAGCACTGTGCTCCTCCACTCTTTGAGTGTCACATCAAAGGTTCTGTCCTACATGGCCTCTCTCAATGCCCAGGGAACCAGGGTGCAGCCATACAGTGGTGTAGTCCAACATGGCTCTCCTCACCACCCAGGAAACCAGGGTGCAGCCATGCAGTGGCGTGACGTCACCAGTCCTCAACAGAGGCCTTGTGCATGTAGCTTTTATTTATTTTAGTCTTTGGTAACCGGTAAGGCCCACTAGGCACAAGCACCTGTTTTCTTGGATGACCTGGGAGCTTTGGGAGGTAAGTGTGACATGCACACAGTCACACAGTATGCCAAGTGGAGGTTGTGGGAATTAAACATCGGTCTGCTGGATGTAGCAAGCTCATTCACAGCTTGTTACTCTAAGCTGTAGGCTATACTGCCTGCCCCCTGTCCGACACAAACAGAGATCCCATGCTCTGGAAGCATACGTGGGTCTGATACCTCGAGTGCCTACAAAGTGTATTTTGGAGATCATGTATGCATTTTACAGCTCACTTAGAATACCGAACTACTAAAGGTAATGATGATTTAAAGATACATGTATTATATATTTAAAAAAACAAGGAAAAATAGATCTACTTATCCCTGAGTCTGCTATGCTCAGTGTGATGGTAGGTTGGCATACTGATCTGCCTCTGCTGTCAACTTTATTATCACAATTATTGTTATTAATTTTCATGCTGCTACATCTGCTTCAGAATTCTTGTTTGTCACTGCTTGCTGCTGTACTCATCTGTGCTCCCAGCACATTCTGTGCTGTGATCTCCACTGTTCTGCATAGCTGAGTTACTAGCACTGAATACAACATTATATAAGCATTTGTTAATGCCAAATGTTTGCTTGCTAGTATTAGCATTGGAAGTGCAGGAGTTAGATAGATGCAGAATAGGAATGGCAGTGAAGTATTGGACTTCACACCAATCCCACCTCCACCTCCACCTTGTAGAGACGGACAGGCATTGGGGTATGTCTTTGGGGTCATCGCCCATAATGCTCTTGCCATTTCACCTCACCTATCCTGCAGACACCAACAAGTGTTGAGGTGTGCCTTGGTGTTCAGCTTTACAGTCACCCCATTCCATAAGGATGTACAGTGGAATAGGTGCAGTATCGGAGAATGGGGTGAACTCTGGGGCCAAAGATTCCAAGGAACACCTTGATGCCTGTCACTGGCTACAGAGTGGGGGTGGAATGGCATGAATATTACAGCCAGCAGTCCAAAGGCACACCTCTGATGCCTGTCAGTCTGTACAGGGTGGGATGTGATGGTTAGAAACCCTAACACTCTCGTCGCTTGTTGATATTTGCACTGCAAATTTTCAACATAGCTTTTTGAACCTCCACCTGATGAATGCATTTGGGGCCTCTGCTGATGAACAGTGGCACTGTGAGTTTGTTAATCTGTCCCAACATTGATTTCCACAGCCACTGCACCATTCTGTGCTGGAATTGCGAAACCACAGGTTGGGCAGGATGTGAAAATGATAGCTGCACCATTCATAAGGAGGTGTGAAGAGATGGCAATGTTGGAACTGTAGTGAAAATATTAAAAATTCTCAAAGTTATGAGTGTGCATCAAAACTGCACAATGCATGCTCATAATACAGTCAGTTTTTGATTTATTTTACCAAATTTTTTAAATAGGCATTTTGGGACCTCTGCTCATGAACAGTGTCACAATGATTTTCTTACTCTTGAACATTGATTTCCCACAGCGACTGTGCCATTGTGCATCAGATGTGTGAAACCACATTTTGGGCAAGATGTGAAAATGACAGCTGTACTGTTCAATAGGGTGCAAAAATAGCAATGTTGAACATCTGGAGGAAAATAATAAAATTCTCAAAGTTACGAGTGTGCATGGAAACTGTGCAACACACATTCATAACATAGTTATTTTGTGGAATTTTGTCACCAGCTTTTCAACATAGGCATTTTGGGACATCCGCCATGAACAATGTCACTGTGATTTTCTTAATCAGTCCTAACATTGATTTCCCACAGCGACCGCCATTGTGTGCTGGATGTGCAAAACATTTTTGGGCAGCATGTGAAAAGTGACAGCTCTACTGTTCATAAGGCGATATGTAAAAGAGCAATGTGGACAATCTAGAATAATCATCTCAAAATTCTCTCAGTCATGAGTGTGTGTGTGTGTGTGTGTGTGTGTGTAAACTGCACAACACATGCTCATTATTATTCATTTTTGAATTTTTCACCAAATTTGCAACATACGCTTTTGAGAGCCCACCTATGAACAGTGGCACTGTCATTTTGTTAATCGGTCCCAAAGGGGATTCCACTGAGTGACTGCAAAATCACCTTTCAGGACGGAATAATGCCATGACAATGACTGAATTATGAGGAGGGGTCCAAGAACCCCATGTTGAAACTCTGGTGCCAAAAGTTCAAAAATGGCTGAGATATCCACATAAGTTGAAAACCCATTTATGCCATTATACAGCTTACCAGTATTTCTCCAGTTCACGGTCAGCTTTGAAGAGTGCAGACGTGTTCCTTGTCCACCAAGATCGCTATGCCTGGCTCTGGAGGTAAGTATGGGGTGAGGGGTGTGACGAGGTGAGGTGTGCAGAGGATGGGTGCAGGTTGTGGGAGGGGACTCGATGGCGTGGGACCATTTTCTTTGTTTCAGGGAAAAAACAAAAGATGTCGAGAAGGTTTTTGGTGGGTTTGCTTTGGGCACACTGGGGTGGTCTCCTAGTGTGCCATCTGGTTTTAGGAGGGGGGGGACTTAAACCAACAGGGATTGGGACCCCTGTTGGCAAAGAAAAGCTGTTTGGGGAGGCATGATGCCAAGGGGAATTAGCCACCCCCTTCGGCACACAACAAATGGGGGGAGCATTATGCTGATGATGATTGGGCTCCCCCATTGGCAAATGAACTGGGGTGGTGGCATGCCAACAGGGGGACTGGGTACCACAATTGGCTTTTATGGGGACAGTGAGTGGACAGCGACAGCAGCCGCCATGTTTTTGTGAAATGTTACACCAGGCAGGCACCCCTGCAATGATGGGTCGCCTCCCTATTGCAGTGGATAATTTGTTTCAAGTTGGTAGCACACTGGCTGATCAAGTGTCAGCAGCAGCATGCCACTGTATTGGAAAATGAGGGACAAGCCCAAGAATGCAGTGGTGGCACTGGCTGCCACAGTGCCGCACCTTCAAAACCCACTTTCTCTGATGCTGCCACATAATGTTTCTTGTGCATGTGCTCAAGCAAACATAAAATGGATAATGGGGACTGGCCGGTGGTGCTGAAGGTTGAGTCACTGGGCGCCATGTCTCGCTACCACACCAGTGACCCAGGCTCAGGAATGAGCTTGGGTCGTCTCAGGGGTTGGCCGGGCAGAGAAGGATAGAGCACCCGACAGCAGCTCTCCTTCTCTGGGTGGGGTTCCTGCAGGCTCCTCACCACAATGCTGCCACCTAGGGAAGCCCGGGTGGATAGCACTGTAAGGAGAGAAGCAGCCAGTGGATTGGGTGATGATTGGCAGAGGGGCAGAGCAGGAGACACGCCTCAGCATACCTCCGAGCTCATAACCCCTCATTGCACGCCGACATCAGGGAGGTATGAAAAACAAGGGGAAAAGCACTGCCTCCCTCCTAGGTGAAGACACCTCCATGGAGCTCCTCCGGGACCCATCGGACAGACCCGCTGTGCCATCCACATGAACAGAGACTAGGTTTGGAGAGGGTGAATACTGGGTCAGCCTCTCCAGCCCATTCTTCGGGAGTATACTGGGGCAAGATTCAGGTAGTGTGGATGAGGTACTCTAGGGGTAGATCATGAAGGGGGTCTGGGAAGATCCGAAATAGAGGTAGTCGGAGAGAGTGGGGAGGAGGTAGTTCAGGAGTACAAAGACAAAATGGTTAAAAAAATGGATAATGAAAATCCTGTAGCCTCATTAATTGAAACATGTCACATGACCATCTATTTCTGACAACTACACACCTCACCTGAACTACATACAGTACTGTTCAACATATAAAAGCCCATTTTATAAATGAAGTAATTAATTCCATGTTGTGGTCATGAGGGAATAATGCACTTCTTGGGAGGTTGTGGCACTCTGCTACACCTCACATCTAATAACCATCTGAGGTGTACATTATTCCTTAATGACCATACTGGCTATCACGTGTTTTGCCATACTCAAATATCCAGGATAGAAACATACAGCAGTGAATGGTATGAGGGAACTACAAGGCAGGCTTAGGTGGGTTAAAAGAAAAACAGTAATGGCAATTTGAACCAAGGGCTGATTTTCAAATGGTCAAAAATCAGCCATATGCAGTACAAAAAGTTGCACTCTCGTAAGTCTTGCCACATATCCAACATTTTAAAATGCATTGTTGTGACCATTTTCCAACTTACTTGCAGGCATTTTTCCATGCACATGCACAGTATACCTGATATTTATTTATTCATTTTTTGAAATCACTCCAGTTAGGATAACCCAATGAGCTGCAGCATCTTGTTTTCCAGGGACGATAGTAAGTTAACACAGTCCAGCATGAGTTACATACAGCTAAAATATAGAGTGGGGAAACAGTTGTAAAGGTAATTACATACTAACAATAATCAAAGCCAAACAAAGAGCAGGAACATTTATTTAGTTATAGATAATGGGTAAACTGAAACTGGCACCTGATTGGCTGAATCAGCCAGCCACCTGGACCGTATTTCTTAACAATGGTCCAGTTCAAAACAAAGTGCCAATTTGGGATGCCCTGTTCATGAAGAGTATCCTTGGGCACTACGAATTTTGAATATTGTCTGTGCCATTCTCTGTTTCTCACTAAGTAAGCGGCTCCTCAACATGGCCCAGGTTGCATTCTGCCCAATCTGCTCTTCAACAAAACCATGGCAAAACAAAATACTGCTTTTTTTACCTGCCTCACACATTTCCTCAAGGCTATACTCTACTTTCACCTGCCAACAACATTTCAGGCAGTCCACCAACTGCGCTCCCTCATTTACTTCCTTATGTCATCCAGTCCATTCCCAGGTTGTGTTCCTTGTCCCCACACTCGTCCACAAAAGAAACAGCAACAAAAACACCAAACTAGATCTGTTTTTTTTTTGTTAAATAAAAAAACACTTTTCTGCCTCATATCTCTGCTCCTCTTCCGACTCGCGAATAGCATTTCAGTCAGTCTCCTGATCACACTCACAGTGGTATACTTCCTTTCCTTATCACTTTCAATGCTCTCTGTCTGATTTGCAAAAATTTCAAAAACAGCAGCACCCTCTAGTGGCAAGGGACTCTTTTACACAATCCACATTTCTGTTCGCTTTTAATAATATTAAACACTTTTAAATTAAAACATTATAAAATTATATAAACCAATTTTCTAAGTGTAATATTCTAGGGTGGTAAGTAGGATATAACAGACCTTCCAGAGGCTATAAGGCCTCCACCTGCAGCACTGTGCCTCATTATGCCCCTGGGCAGTCTGTTATATCCCAATAACACCCACCCACCCTGTCTGATATTTTTATTTACGTAATCACTGACCAGGAAGGCACACTAAACTGTGACAGCTTATTTCCACATACATCCGGGGGGGGGTGCATGAATCTGTTTTTATTCATGGGGGAATGTTGGCCAACCCCATGACAGCAGAGACCCCCCTCCCCCACTATTCATCAGTAAGTGCCATGGGATCTTTCACTTCCACTTGGACAGTGATCAGATGGCAGAAAGGACCTCTGCTTAACATCTCATCAGAAGCACTGTACCTCAACAGTGCAGCATCCCTCTCATACTACAGTACAGTGTCCCTTATAGGTATTAACCCAAGTGCCTGTTGCAGGACAAAAACTCATGACCTACTCATCTTTCAGCCCTAGAGGCAAGCATGCTGCCTACTGAGCCACTGATGCAGATGTGTACAGAGTTATGGTAAGATCAAGAATAGCATGGGGCAGAAAAGTAAATTGATTCCCCATGCACAGAAATGACTTTCTCTGCAGGTCACCAGTCAGACCCTCCAACCCACCCCAAGCACCAGTGATTGTGCATGGCTGCACCTAACTTATCCCTGAACCATTCTTTAAAAATCTGGCCCCTCATATTTAGCCAGGTGGACTGCAGCATAAGTAACAGATGTTACAACAAATTTCTACCCAGAGTAATGTGTATGGTTCTGGAGCCTGTACATAAAAATGATGTTAACAAGCCAGAGACGGTAGAGAGGTGGATGACCCAAGATGCTCCAGGGACAACAGAGGAAGACATACAAACAAAGATGGGGCATCAGATGGGGAATTGGGAGAATGGGTGCTGCCCATTAGACAGTATTGAGAGGGAGATAAAACAGATAGGAATAATTAGTGGCTAGAAAGGGCTTTGTAAATATAAACAGTAAAACAAAGAAAAGAGGGACAGGTAAAACATCTTAAGAGATATGCTGATTGAAGTTTTCGCACCACAGGAACTGTAAATAATATAGATAAGAAACAGTTACCTGGTAAGATCAATAAATAATGGATACTAATATTGTAATGATGGAGGGTGGTACACTGGGTATAAGATGCTTAGTTTGTAGAATGATTAATATGGATGTAGCAAATGAATTGTTAATATATACTTGTGAACAATGTAGTAAGATTAAATAATTATAAGATAAAGTTGAAAAAGTTAAACAATAACTAATAATGTGTAACAACAATTGCAGGCACAAAATAAGGAAATACAAATGGACCAGACTCAAGAAGATGTAATTAAAGGAGATTCAAAAAAGTAGGAGAGAAAATGAACAGGATGGGGATTGGGTGGGTGGTAGAAAGAAAAGCCAAAAAGAAAAAAGCTAAAAGAAGGAGGGTAATTAACTTTCAGTAAAATTTTCAAATAGCTTAGATCCATTAATTATACTAGAAGATGATTGTGTGACAGGTCAATTTGAAAGCAGCTTGGACACTAGTTGTAATGAAACAACAAAAAGGGAATGACTTAATAAAGACACTAAATATATTAGATGTTGGAGATGAACTTGTGAAGAATACATTGGATGAGAGAAAGAAAGAGTGAGACAAAAGGTAGGAGGTGATAAAGATGGAGTTACAGATTCAGGGTTAAAGAAAATGAAAATCAAATGGAGGGTAAAAAGATTGATGTTGGACATAATAAGGATGTAGGACAAGTTGATCCTATTGGTCAACATAAATTTAAAATTGGGGAAAGAACATCTCAATAGAGGGAAACAAAACACTAAGACTGACACTTATGATGAACAAGTACAGCAAATGAAGGAAAAAAATATATTTATATATTGGGAGAGTCAATATTGAAATACACACATCTAAAGATAACAAAGAGATTGTAACAACATGTTATTTTTCAGGGCAAAGATAAGAGATGTAAAAGGAATGCTAGGGAATATTATTAGAGAAAGGATGGATCTGCTGTTTTGATTCTGCACTAAGGGGTGAACAACATCAAAATCAGGGATTAGAAGATATACAGAAAGAGTTTTAAGAAATAAAACTGAAGCAGAGATACTAAAATGTAAAATATTTTCTCAGAAATACTGCCAGTACAAAAAGAAATGGGTATAGAACATATTAATATAAGAAAATTAAATAATTGGCTTAGGCAGTGGACCTTATATAACACATTAGGTTGTATTAAACATTGGGAGGAGTACATCTGTGTTACTTTTGTAGAGATGGATTACATCTAAGTAAGAAAGGCAGCAGAAAATTAGGATGGACGTCAAATTGGTGGTGGACAGTAATTTAAACTAAAGGATAAGGAGAGATGGGAAACAAGTGTATTGGGGATAAAGAAGAATAAAGATAAAATTTAACAACAAATCAAGTAAAAAGGAGGACATGTCAATATGGTTACTTAATGCAAGAAGTTTAAATAGTGAAAAGAAAGCAGAACTGGAAGTCATGTTGAGTCAGAAAATATAGACATGTGTATGATAACTGAAACTTGCAGGACCCTTGAAGTACATTGGAATAGGGGTATTGAGGGATATAAATTGTATTCAAGATCCAGGATGAAACTAGAAAAGGGGGAGGAGTGGCTATTTATATTAATGAGGAAATAAATAGTAGTCTATATGAAGAAAGTGAAAATGAGAGTATAGAATCATTATGGATTCAAGTATTGAGAGGGGTAGATGGAAAGATTCTATTTGGAATTTACTAGAGGCCACCAAATTGTAGCAGGGAAATAGATGAAATAATAAATGATAACATTGGATATGTAGCAATGGAAGGAGATGTTATTGTAGTAGATGTTAACTATGCAGATATCTGCTGGGAGAATGGTAGTAGTAAGAGTGTAAATAGAGGAAATTTTGTTCAACTGTTAGAAACAATAGGTTGGAACAGTTACTATATAAACCAACTAGAGGAAGAAATATCTTGGATTTATTAACACATAGAACAGATATTATTAAAGGAAAAAGATAAGAGAACATTTAGGAAATAGCAACCATGCTATAGTGGCCTTTAAAATTAAAAATGAAGTGACATGTATAAAAGGGAAAACAGTTGCAAAACATTATAATAAAGCAGATTTTAAAGAATTAAACAACAGTTAAAGAGCTGAATTGGAAACAGAGTTTAGGAAAGAAAATGTAGGACAGATGGGAAGAATTGAAAAATAAGTTATTAAATCCAGAAAAGAGTTTGTGCCAGATAAGAAGCTTTATAATAGAAAAGGTAGAAACCCCATATGATGTACCAGTAAAGTAATATAAGCTTGCCTAAAGAAAAGAGAGTATTTAAAAGAATGGAAATATTAGAAACCGAGAATATAAAAATGAAAGAAGGAAATTGGAAGCTAATCTGGTCTATTAAAAAGACAATGGGAAAAGCATTTATGCGACGTAAATCAACAGAGGAAAGACAAACAAGGTATAGGGCCATTAGATATGAATGGTAAGGAAATCAAGGATTCCAATGAAATGGTTAATGAATAAATGAATATGTTGGATCAGTTTTTGAGGGTTGGAAACTATGTAAAAATGTGGTAGTGAATATAAACCAACAAGACTTAGGAACTGTCACTACAAAGGAAGAAGTGGAAAGAATAAAATTAAGGTAAAGATACATAAATCTGCAGGGCTGGATAAGTTACATCCAAGGTTTATTAAAGAAGTGTTACCATTAATATCAGAAATTGTGGTGTGATATTTAATGAGTCCTTTAAGACAAGAGAGGTGCTGGAGGATTGAGATGGCTTTGTGGTGCCTTATTTAAAAAGGAAAGAGATCAGTGGTGTCAAATTATAGACCAGTGAGTCTGACTCGCAATCTTGGGGAAAGTAGCTGAGAGTAAATTAAAGTTATAAATAGAGGAAAGTTTGAACTTATTGGGTTATACAGATAAAAAATAGCATGGATTTAAAAAAATAGGCATGTGGTACTAACCAGTTATGCTTGTATGAAAAGGTTAAGGAGGAATTGATTAATAATACACCAGTGGATGTAATATTCTTGGACTTCAAAAGGCCTTTGATAAGGTACTTCAAGATAATCTGATTATGAAATTAAATAACATGGGATTGATAGTTGAATTGTATTATGGATAAGGAAATGATTGAGTGATAGGACTCAAAATGTAAGAATATTAGGGAATTATCTGGATCAATTAATGTGAGGAGGGGCCTCATAGGATCAGTGGTGGTGCCTATAATTTTTTATATATATTAGTGACTTACACCAGGGATTACTAATCAAGTGGTAACATTTGCAGATGATATCAAATTAGGAGGACCAGTAAGAACAATAGAGCAGCAGAAAAGTAAAAAAAGGATTTACAAAAAGTAGAAATATCTGAGCCAGAGAGAATAATATGAAATTTAGTCTAGAGGACTCTAGGGTAATGTACCTAGGAAAGGGAATAGTGGAAAATAGGTATGTATTGGATGGAAAAGAACTCAAAGAAGTTGTGGAGGAAAATGACTGTGGATATTAATTGACAGAGAACTGAAATTTGATAAACAATGGACGGTAGCCATACAAAAAGCAAATAATATGGTGAGAACATAAAACATACCTTTATGAATAAATCAATGGCATGCATGGTACCAATATATACAGGTCTTATGTTAGACCATACTTGGACTTTGGGTCCCAGTTATGGAGTCCATACACAAAGAATGAAATAGGAAGAGTGGAAAGAGTGCAGAGGAAATATACTAAGATGATTGGAAATCAATAGTGGAAGATTAAAAAGACAGGATTATATACTTTGGAGTAAAGAAGAGAAAGAGGAGATTTAATGATGATGTTTCAAATAATAAATGACCATGAGTTAGTAAATGAAATGGGATGAAAATGCAAGAAAGTTTAAAAGGGCTGAGAAGTCATGATAAACAAATTAATTTGAAAACTGTAATAAAAATGATATATATATATATATATATATATATATATATTTTCTTAATTAGTGAGGTCTTATGCCAGGCAGAATTACCTTTGATGTCTTCAGAAACTTCCTGAGGGCTTGTATTCATCTAGTTGTGAAATCTAAAAGGTATCAGTTAAAATTGCCTTTTCCCCAGAGGTCATAAAATGGATACTTTGTCCCTGAATTTCAAAGTAAAGGGATAGTTTCAATGTGCTATAACCTGGCCTTTGAAGGAAGTCTTTACTTTACGCTTCCACTGGTTCATGTAGAGGCCATCCTCCACACCACACTTTCAAATTCCATCTCCTAGATTGCTGTTCTGCTGTCAGCCATATCTTTCCAAGCAGACATTCAAATAAACATATTTATATCACAAATGTGATACAATATAATGACAAGTAAATAGACAGAGTGTTACATTCCTCCTCCTAGACTGAATTTGTGGGATCTATTCATAGGCATGAGATGAGTTCTCCAAATTCAGTTCACTGCTCAAACCGATGCGATAGCCCATCTGTGTTTTTATTTGCTGCCCTGCCCTGTGTGAGACAGTCATGTTGTAGCCCTACAAGGCAAGGTTCCACCTTAACAGCCTACCATTTGTTTTACCCATTTGTGTCAGCCAAACCAGGGGCTGTGACCTGTTTGTACCTCTAAAGTACCACCTATATAGGTATGGCTCTAACTTTTGTGCCCACACCATTGCAAGGCATTTTTTCTCCACTGAAGAATAAGCCTGCTCCTGGGAAGTAACTTCTACTGAGGTACACTATTGGGTGATCTTTCCTTGGTTAGACATTTGACTAATCACTGCCCCATTACATCTGAGGCATTAGTCTGACTACAAAGTGTTTACTATAGTCTGACTGACTAATACAGGAGTACTGCACAGTGTCTCCTTAGAAACATAGAATTTGACTGCAGATAAGGACGCTTGGCCCACCTAGTCTGCCCATTTTCCTACCTAACAGATAAGCTGCAGATCCTAGTTAACCAACAGTTTACTTTCTCCTACCCCCAACTAGGACTGTTTTATGTCTGTCCCATGCATTCTTGAAGTCCCCCACTTTTCTTGACTCCACGACCTCCTCAGGGAGGCTGTCCCATGCATCCACAACCCTCTCCATGAAAAAAGACTTCCTCACATTACCTCTGAGCTGTCTCACCTCTATCTTCAAATTGTGCCCCCTTGTTCTTGCACATCTCTTTTTCTGAAAGATGCTACCCTCTTGGACTTTGTTGATTCATTTGAGGTACTTGGAAGTTTCTATCATGTCCCCTCTCTCCCTTCTTTCCTCAAGGGTATACATATTAAGCACCTTTAGTCTTTCTTCTTATGTCTTCTGGTGCAGACCCTGCACCATTTTGGTTGCCCTCCTCTGACAGCCTCTATTCTGTCTATGTCTTTGTGGAGATGGGGTCTCCAGAACTGCACACAAGTACTCCAGATGGGGTCTCACCAACTGTCTGTACAGAGGATAACAACTTCCTGTTTTCTACTATTGATGCCTCTTCCTATGCATCCCAGTATCCCCCAGCCCTCCTTACTGCCTTCTCACATTGCTGACCCACCTTTAGGTAATCTGATAAATACCCCAGGACCCTTTCCATTTTACTGTTGTCAGTTTCTCATCCCCATTGTGTACTCTTCCCTGGGTTTTTGTTTCCCATGTGCATTATCTTGCTCTTTGCATTGAATCTGAGCTGCCATACATTTGACCATTCCTCCAACCTTGCAAGTCCCTTCTCATCCTTTCCACTCCATCTTGTGTATCAACCCTGTTGCAGATCTTTGTGTCATCTGCAAAGAGACATACTTTTCCTTCCTGTTCCTTTGCAATGTCACTTATAAAGACATTAAAAAGGACAGGTCCCAGTACTGAACCCTGCAGTACCCTACTAGTAATCTTCACTGTGCACTCCATTTACTACTACCCTTTGCGTCCTGTTGTCTAGCCAATTTTTTATCCAGGCTACCACCTTGGGGCCCACCTCAAGGCTAACTTTATGTGATAATCTTTGTGTGGGACTGTATCAAATGCTTTGCTAAAATCTAGGTAGGCCATGTCCATAGCCCTCCCTGCTCTACTAATTTGGTCACCCAGTCAATGAAATCTATTAGATTTGTCTGACGTAACCTTCCCATCATGAATCCATGCTGCCTTGGGTCCCAGCCCCACTGGCCTCTAGGTACTCCACAGTTCTTTCCTTCAGAAGTGATTCCATCATGTTCCTTACCACTGAGGTCAAACTAACTGTTCTGTAGTTTCCTGCCTCTGTCCTGCTCCCACTTTTGTGAAGAGGAATCACATCTGCCCTCCTCCAGTCCTCAGGTACCACCCCATCCTCCCATGATTTGTTAAACAGAGTAGTCAGCAGTGTCACTAGTTCTACCCTTAGTTCTTTTAGAATTCTTGGGTGAATCCCATCAGGCCTCATTGATTTGTCCACCTTCAATTTTATTAGTTCTTTCAGAACCCTTTCTTCTGTAAATGGACTGGTATCGACCTCCATCTTCAGAGTATTTCTTGCTTGGTTTAGGTACTTCTCCTCCTCTTCCTTTGTGAATACTGAGCAGAAATGATCATTCAGTATTCCTGCTTTTTCACTGTCCCCGTCTACCCACATTCCTCCCTTTATTAAGCCTCAGTATCCCTCCTTTGTCTTTCTTCACTCCCTAATGTACCTATAAAAGGTCATTTAGTCGTGTAAAGGCTTACTCACAGGCTGGTTCTAGTTTATCCTTTTTGGCATCCTTTTCTTTAACAGGCCAGATAGGGGACGGCCAGGTATTGTAGTTTGGAACAAATTTCCTATAGTATGCTGTGGTCCCTAGAAAACACTGAACCTGCTTCATGTTTCAGGTCTGGGCCATGCATTGATTGCCTAAATTTTTGCATGATTAGGACAGAGCTCTCTGCCTACTACATGCCTGAGATATGCCACCTCAGCCATGGCCACCTGGCACTTTTCAACTTTTACAGTGAGCCTGGCCCACTGTATCCTGCCCAGCACTTCCCTAAGGTGGGACAGGTGCTCCACCCAGCTGGCACTAGAAAGGGCATGTGATCTGTAACGCCACAGCTGCACTCTTCAGCACCATTTAACTCCTGGTTCACCAACCTTGAAGGTGACAGGGCCTTCTTCATTACGAAGACATTATTTTAAACTCAAATAACTCATCGGAGTGATGAATGCTGACTTCTCCCAGCTCTGGCAGTTAACTCCACCTGCCAATACCCTTTGTCAGGTCAGTAGCAGTAAGGTATTTCACCTCCGAACTCTCCAGTAGTTCGTCCATCCGTGACATTGGGTGGGCATCTGACTTCATGACTGCATTCAGTCCATGGTAGTCCACACAAAATGAGTAGAGCCATCTGGCTTTGGGAACGAGGACTATGGGTGAGGCCCAGGGCTGTGGATTTCTGAGTTACTCCTAGATCCATCATTCTCTATCTCCTCCCTTTAATGTCCTATTGATGGCCTCTGATACCCAATATGGTGTTTGCCATATGGGCATTTGTGTCCCTGTCTCTACATCATGAATCGCTAATGGGGTTAGTACAGGCTTGGTACTAAACAATGGGAAAAGTCTGCTAAAACCTCCTTACTTCCTTGATTTGGTCTGGAGTCAACTGGGAGACATTTTAATTGCCTCCACAGTGGACTCACCACTTGCTTTCTTCCAGCAAGTCCAGAAGGGTTCTTCTTCATCCATCCCCTCCCCAGCACTACACACTGCAAAGACCATGTCAGCCCTTTTTGCATATGGCTTCATCATGTTGACATGGTACATTCTTTGGGTATGTCTCCTGTCAGGTAGTTTTATAATGTAATTTACATCATTCACCTGTCTGACTACTTTGTATGGTCCTGCCCACCAGGCCTGCAGCTTATCTTTTTGGACTGGAATTAGGAACATGACCTCCTGACCTACAGTGTACAAGTGAGGTCTGGCTCTGCATCGCATTCATACCTTTTGTTTTTGCTGGGCAACTGCCAGGTTGCTTTGGGCTGTTCCCATAAGCTCCTTCAGCCTTTCCTAAACTTAAGGTCATAATCCACTAATGGAGTTCCTTGGGTGGCTTGCTTACCTTCCCAGTTATCCTGGATCAAGTCTAGGCCCACACCACCCTCTGTCCATATAAGAGCTCGATGGGGAAACCCATTGACCCTTGCACTCCCTGTATGCAAACAACAGGTGGGGAAGGCATTTTCCCAGTTCCTCCCATGCTGTTCAGCAAATGCTTGGAGCATCGATTTAAGGGTACCATTGAATTATTCCACAAGCCATTGTCTGGCAGATGATCAGCTGTTGTGTATCGCTGCACCACCCCACACTTCTCCTACAAACATTTCATCATGTCCAACATGAAGGAACCCCTTGATCAGTAATAATCTCCTGCAGGAACCCAACACAGGAGAAAATCACTAGCAAGGTATCTGCCACTTTCTCTGTTCTCAGCGAGGATGGGGTGACTGCCTCTGGGTACCAGTTGACATAATCCCCACTGTTAGGATAAATCTCTTCCCAGGGATGCTGAGGGTATTCAAATGCCCCACAATATCCATTACTAACCTCTGGAATGGCTCCTCCACTATGGGCAAGGGAATTAGGTGGCTTGGGTTTTTCTGCCCACCTTCCTATTTCTTGGCACCGTGACAAGACCTGCAATACTCCTTCACCTGCTGGGTGAAGTTAATACAAATTCTGGGCCAATTGCTGCATAGTGTATGCAATTCCCAGATGACCAGACATGGCAACATCATGAGCAATCTTGAGCAACTGCTCACGGTACCCTTGAGGAATGACAAACTCCTGCCAGTCACCCTCCCTCTGTCTTTACATCCTGCATATACATCAGTCCATTGTCCCAGTAAACTCTGTGTTTCCTGTCACCTCCCAGTGCTCCATCAGACTTTGCCCAAGCACTCAGCTTCTCTAAATTAGGGTCACTTTTCTGAGCAGCTGCAAAATCCTTATACATTCCCAAGGCATGGGACAGGTCCCCTCCAGTTTCTAAACTAGGGTCCCTAGCTCTAGCATCAGAGCATTCAGGATTACTGCCATCTCTAACCCTCTGACAATGGGATACCCCTCCTTCCTCAGAGTAACCCTTTGTAGCTGTTCTGTTAACTGCTACCTGGGGAATTTCTACCTCCTTTTCACTATTCTCCTTATCAGGAGATACTGGCTGGGGAACCAGCCTCCAGTGTTTTCCTCAAGGTCTTCTATGGGATCCAGGGAACTACAATTTACCTTTGCTGCTTGACTGTGGGTAACTGCACACACCATCCCATTTTTAGATTGTTCCCAATAATTACATCTGGGCAAGATTGTCTGCCACTGCCACTTTTGCACAGTCTCCCTGTCTTACCCCAGTCTAGGAGAACACTAGCAAGTGGCAGCATTATCTCCTCACCAGTGAATCCCCATACAGTAACAAATTGATTGAGTGTAAGCTGCTCAGGATCAACCAAATCCCTTTACCAAAGTCAGGGATGCCCCATCACAAATACGATATAATATAATGACAAGTAGATAGGCAGAGATTCACATCAAGTACCTCAAGGGAATAAACAAAGTCCAAGTGGGTAGCATCCTTCAGAAAAGAGATGTACAAGAACAAGGGTGCATAATTTGAAGATAGAGGGGCGGATTGATCAGGGGTAATGTGAAGAAGTATTTTCTCATGGAGAGGGTGATGGCACAAGGAACAGCCTACCACAGGAGGTAGTGTGGTCAAAAACAGTTGGGAATTCAAGAATGCATGAGACAGGCATAAGGAAATTCTAGTGGGGGCTAGGAGGAAGTTAGGCTGTTGGTGAACTAGGATCTGCAGCTTATCCAATAGGTAGGGAAATGGGCAGACTAGGTGGACCAAGCAGTCCTTATCTGCCATCACAGTCTATGTTTCTATTTTAACACCTTCATAAATGACATCACAGATAGATCAAGAGTAAAATCTACCTGTTTACAGACAACACCAAGTTCTGTGGGAGGTGGACAAGAGGAGGAATGACAGGAACTCAGGGAGGACTTGGCTAGGCAGGAGAAGGGGTCTGCATTTGGCAGATGGGGTTCATGGTTATGACATTCAAAGTTATGCACCTGAGACTGAAAATCCTGGGATCAAATAGTAGCTAGGTGGAGTGCAGGTACCCAGGTCAGATCAAGACAAGGTACTAAGATCAAGAAAAGGATTCAGGAGTAATAATCACAAGTGACCTGAAACACTCTGCACACTGCATGTGAGCAACAACCAAAGCAAGTCAGCTACTGGTCTGCATAGCCAGGGAAATTATCAGCAGGATGGCAGAGGTAATTCTGCTGCCGTACATGTCATTGGTAAGACCACACCTGAAGTACAGGCCTGTATCTTAAGAATGATATGAAAAGATCAACCAAGATGATCAAGGGTCATCAGGGCAATGCCTATGAAGAGAGGATCAGGGAGCTCAGCATGTAATCTTTGAGGAAAATGGGAGTGGGAGACATGATTGAGACCTTCAAGTATCTTCAGGGTATTATTAGGGTGAGCACTGAGGGCCTCCAGCCTAAGTGGGAACAAGACCACTGGGGGCACAGCCTAAAGCTGGTGGGGAGAAGGTTTGGAGGAGCTGAGGAGGCACTTTACATCAAGAGGGTGGTGACCAAGTGGAATGAGCTTCCAGAGAAGGTAGTATTCCTAGAAATGGTGGACACCTTCAAGAGGGGTGGACAGGGTGAAGGGAAAATTTGCAGGTTAAAGTGGGCAAGAGAGAAGAGAGGGGTGGTTGAGGAGGTCAAAAGAAAATGAAAAGGGGGCAATTCCCTTGTAAATATTTAGGAGTTGCACAATTGATCAAACTAGACAAATCTTAAGACCTTTATCTGTTAGCATTTGTGTATGTTCAGATGTAACACCCTTGCATTTATATGCCTAAGACTTTTAGGAATACAAATTGACAAGGGCTTGATTCACACAGATGTTCTTATGTACGTGCATATTGGTATCAGCCTATGCTGTCTGAAGGCTTTGAGCCCTCCTGCACCTATCATAACGCCAGAATACTGAATATCCTCCTAATTCTATCCTCTATCTACCTTCCTACTCTTTTTCCATTTCAAGTCCTTGGCCTATCACAAGGCTGTAAATTGCATGGTAGAAAATGTTCTTGTAGATTTCCCAATTACAATTTGAAAACTTGCTTCACTTTTTCATTCTACGGCTGCTACTGTTAACTACTTCCAGATGCACTACTATTTAGAACTTTGTTTCTCAATAGGTAGAGATGTTTCACATCCATATAATTTGCATACCACATGCAGGGCTTGCAATTAGGGTAGGTGAAGTTGCTGAAATTTGCTTCACTAATTAATTCACAAATTCTGTGGAATTTGCAGTTTTACCCAGCAAAGCTTAGAAACGTTTTTCAGTGAACTGACCAAAATTCACCCATGAAGTAGACACTTTCATCCCAGAAATGGCCTATTCACAGAAAAATTAACAATTTTGGTGAAGTTGAAGTTTCTAAGTTCTATGGAAACTTTCTGAAGTTTTGTGAAGGCAAATTCCTATTAATTCATAGCCACTTCACTTGTGAAGTTTCAGTTTGTATGCCTCTACTTGCAATGCATGGAATTAATGCATTTTCATATGTGATAAAAAGCAAGTAAAACATGTTTTAGAATCTGCCTATACTCATTGATCACTTTAGGTAAAGAGCTGTGTTACTCTACTAACTTGTGTTTTGATCACTAAAATTAAAGCAGATGAACAAGGCTCAATAGACATATTCCAGGAATCAAGCTGCTTGTGTTTTCTTATAAGGCATGTGGATAAACTGGTATCAGTCTGAACTGTGAGAGGACTTTTAGGGGCATCCCCCCAGTTCACCTATCACCACATCAGGAAACAGAATTTCCTCCTAATTCTGTTCACTCTCTACCTTTCTCTGCCTTTTTGCTTGAAGGCCTTACCCAGTCACAAGGCTCACAAGTCACTATCAAAGAAAACAAGAACAAGAGTGTTATATGTGAACACCTTTATTCCCAGTCATAACAATTTCACTATTATAACTTGTGCTATTAATTTGTTAATTTTAACTGCTGCACCATCTATGTCCAACAACTACCCAGCAGATATTTTATTTATTTATTTAAGAGTTTTACCAGGAAGGCATACTGAGCGGAGTACCAGTCAATTCCAGATCTGTCCTGGGGAGGAGGGATATATACAGTAATTACACAAAGATTAGAAAGTTCATATACAGCAAACTACACAAGGATTATACAGTACAAAACAATCCATGTAACTTAATTGCAAGAAGCAGGGTACATAGGGTACAATAGCTGTGGGAAGAGCAGGAGAGAAATAACCTACTAACATGTCTAGAGGGACTACAATTTGAGCTATGCAAAGAAGGGAACATTAAACACATGAAGGTCCAATGCCGAGATCACTAGAAGAACACATATGGTATTAAGAATCAGCTAGAGGCCAATTTCTCCCGGTACTTGGCTGTGTGCCTTGGTTCATGAGCGCTAATGACCTTGCCCACCTCCCTTTCTGCTCTAGTTGTCCCCCCCCACTGGATTCTAGTCTCACATCTTGGTATACCCAATGCTGCACTTTTCACCCTTTGCCACCCTTCCTACATTCCTTCTCCCCCACCCTCTTCCCTCTCCCTATGACTCCGCACTTCTTATCTGTTGTCTATTTTCTGACAAATGCCGCTGGCTGCCCTGTTACAATGCTACCCTTGAACTGTATTCATCTGTACTCTGTTTGCAATGTCCACATTGTTGTAATGCTCTGTCTTGATGTTCCCATAATTTGTATTTCTCTGATGTGGAACTTTTTAAAAGAGCCATGGCTCAAAGATATTTGTAATCCTAGACTTGATAAATAAATAAAATAAATAAATAAATGATGTGCTACAGTGCAGTAGAAATTATGGGTGGGGGCAATTACAGGCGGCATCACGGGGCAGGGTGTCGTATGCAGGTGGGGAGAACAGTGACTGAGGAGATGGTTGAGCTGCTGAGTGTTGTATGTGTGCTTAATGTCAGCCAACAGGGAGTTCCATAGTTTAGGCATCAAGTAATTGAAGACAGTTTGGCCTTTTGGCTGTGACATATGTGGGACATACAGAAGCCGGAGTCAGTGTTCCTGAGAGAATACTCAGAGTGGGGTTGAACTGAGAGGGCGGATTCCAGGTGGGGGGACTGTGCCCAGACTTTGCAGTTGTCCTGACACATGGATCAGTCTCCGATTCAGGAGCATGGGTAGGTCTACAGACTTGTAGAGATTGCAGTGGTGCATTGAGGTGGGGCAGTCCAGGGCAAAATGGCAGAAGGAATGGAAGACGGGTTGAGTCTTGCTAAGGTGGACTTACTGGCAGTGCTGTACACTACGCCACCCTAGTCAATTAAGGGAGGATCATTTCTGTAGGATTGCCTTGCAGGTTTCAGTAGAATGCAGCCCCTGTTATGATATATGGCACCCAGCTTGGGGTGAAGTTTTGTGGATTGAATTGATGTGAGCTGAGAAGTCGAGGTTCTGGTCAAGCCAGACCCAAGGTACCGGAAGGAGGTACATACCTCCAAAGGAGTCCCATCAGTGGTATGGAAAGCAAGGATGGCAGGAGTTGGAAGAGTCTCTATCTAATGCTGAAGGTTAGGGAGATAGTTTTCTTGGGGTTTAGAAATAACTGGTTTGAGTGAAACCAGAGCCGAATAGCATTGAAGTCCTCCTGAAGTCTAGAGGCCACTACTGTGGGGAGGGACCAATACATACAGTGCAGTGTCATCAGAGTACATATGGATGGATGACTGCAGGCATACCAAGGGCAGATCATTCAGGAAAATGGAGAACAGTATTGGGCTGAGGACTGAGCCATGGGGGACCCCAGTAGTTACAGGGAGGGGGGCAGAAGTATGATGACCAATTCTTACAGATTGCGACCTGACGGCTAGGTAGGATTGGAACCAGTTGGTGGTAGTTCCCAAGAGTCCTGCATGGGAAAGTTTGGATAGTAGGAGGGGTTGGGAGACAGCACCGAATGCCTTGGCAAGGTTGACAAAAATAGCTGAGATGATATGCCTGTGATTCATACCCATGAGGACGGTGACGGTGAGCTGTAGAAGGGAGGTGATGGTGGAATGCATCTTCCTAAAACCAGATTGGTAAGGTGTGAAGAGGAAGAGGATTCAAGAAAGGAGGAGAGTTGGTTGAGTTCAAGGGGCTACTGAAGTTGGCTAGGAAGGGGAGTAGGGAGATAGGGCAGTAGTTATCCGGTGAGAAGGGGTCACCCCCTTTTGGTAGGGGGTGACAATGGCATGTTTCCAGTCAGATGGGACTGCAGCAAGTGAGAAATAGAGATTGAAGAGAGTGGCCAGTGGGGTGGCGAAGCAGAGACAGAAAGGTGAAGCATTTTGGAGACCAG
Organism: Neoceratodus forsteri; assembly: GCA_016271365.2. Lineage (NCBI taxonomy): Eukaryota > Metazoa > Chordata > Ceratodontiformes > Ceratodontidae > Neoceratodus > Neoceratodus forsteri. Next base: position 213,110,794 of record CM028135.1, on the reverse strand, counting down.
ACCCGAGGGGCATTTACCTTTGAAGGGGTTGAGCGCTTGCATGGCTATTAACATTTCAGTTAGGGTGACCATGCAAAAGGAGAAGGACGGGGAGGTGGGTGGAGTGGGAGTGTACGGGCTCGAGTGGTATTGAGGGAGAGAGGATAGCAGAGATGATGCGCTGCTAGTAAAAAAGGTATTAAAGACTGAGTACCTGGTTTGGTGACAGTGGAGCCATCCACATTTAGGGCTGGGGTAAGGAGCTGGGCGGGGGGGAGAGAAGTGATTTGATCGATTTCCAGAATTTTGCAGGGTGATTTAGACTGGATTGGAAAGGAGGCTTGAAATAGTTTGCCTTGGCCTGACATAGTAGCCTGGTGCAGGAGTTGAAGATTGTCCGGTAGAGTTGGAGTTCTGCCTGGGTGTTGGTTACCTTATAGGCTTTCCATATCTTGTCCCTGGCATGGAGATGATCAATAATATTGGCAGTGACACAAGGCAGGTGGGCACCCCTTATATGGGTCCTTCTCAGTGGCGCATGGTGGTTCCATATGGTGAGGAATCTGGAGTTGAAAATCTCAAGGGCAGTGTCTGTGGAGGACATCTGAGGGATGAAGGACCAATCAGTGTTTGACAGGCCGAATAGGAGTGCAGTGAGACTGAGAGATTTGTATGACCTGGTAAGCAGTGTTCATGTGGGAGGAACTTTGGGCCTGAATATTCTCCTTACCACGTAGATTATGTGGTGGTCACTTAGCGAGTCCAGAAGGAGTCCTGACTCAATAATTTGATGTGGGTGTGAGGTAAGGGCCCAGTCTAAAAGGGAGTGGTTCTGGGATTTTGATTCAGGCGCAGGGTTCAGAAATTTGCTGGGACAGATTTAGTGTAATTACGGTTCACGTAGCTTAGAGCTAGCACTGGAGAGCCAGTTAGAGTTGAAGTCTCCAAGGATAAGCAGCTCGCCCCTGATCAGAGTGATTTTAAGGTGCCAGGTGGTCCATTACAACTGTCAAAGGTGCTTAGCTAATAAGACCCAGCTACAAATAATGAAATTGAGTGTGGAGTGAGAGTTTAATTAGCAAGGAGTCTATAGACAGTGTGGGCATGGAGAACTGGACAGGGTGAACTGGAGCTGAGAGGAGATAAACATGGCAATGTCTCCACCTCTTTTATTACCCTGGTGGTCATGCCAAATGAGGGAGAAGCTCAGGGATCAACAACCAGCATCCAGGTTGTGAGGCTTCAAACCATATTTCAGTTATGATCAGAATATCTCATACAGCGTTAAGACACTAGGTTGTAGGATGGTGAACTTGTTCAGAATGCTACATATGTTTAGGTGTATAATTTTGAGACCTCTTGGTAATTTGAGAGGAGGGAGGGGTTGGGGTGGGTTGGTAGAGGGTTAAGTTCAACATTGCCTGCTAGGAGTAGCAGCAGTGTGAGTAGGTTTTGTTTTGAGCAGGAACCCTTGTGACTTGCAGAAGGCACAAATGTCACTGGAAGGGTTCTGGAGCACTTTGTGAAAGAGAACCTTAGCACAGTCAGCCCTGCGTGGAAGGAGGGTGGCAGGATGGAAGCACTGGGATTCCACTTAACCAGGAGACGTTGAAGTGGCAGCCCAGTGGTGGAGGTAGCATGGTAGGGAGGAAGAGCTGCCTACTGTCTGTTATACTATGGTTTGGCTGTGGCACAGGTAGGAGGGATGTGGGAGGATGTTAAGGCTGTGAGTAAGCACAGCACAGTGAGATAAAGAAGTAACATATTGATTTTTCTGTGCTTAAGCAGGTGGTATGGCTTGTGCAGCCTACTAGTGGTGAAAGCAGATAATCTAGCTAAAGGGAAAGTGGGCTGATAGAGTTTTATCACATGATTGCAGCAGCCTATATAAGACTGTGCTCACCTACTGTGGTGGGACAGCTGGCGACAGTGCCGGGTGGGCTCAGTAAGGCAGACCTAAATGGCTGGCATTCTAAGCCACAGCAGCGTGGTCTGGTGTACCTGAGTGCCCAATGAAACAACGGAGGTCCGGCTTGGGGAGGGCAGGACCAGCGAGGCCCTCACAACATCCTAGGACACTGGGGAAAGAGGAAAAGCAAGGATTATTTAACAGGTAGGCAGGAGGAAGGGCTTACAAGTATTATGCAAAGTTTTCAAGTTTGTAACCAGTAAGCTCAATTTGAACTCAGTTGGAATTTCCAGTTTCAAGTGCAGTGGGTTAGCACTGAATGGGGTTAGAATCGAATTAATGATGAGACTGCAGCTTGTGTCAGTCGGCACTAAGGTTCTGAAACACAGAAGGTCACGCACTTTAGTTCTAGATGGTAGAGATGAATTAAGATGTGGCACTCAAGATCTGAGTTTCCTATGCTGTACTTGGATCTTTTACAATAACAATTTTTTTTTAAATCTTTGTTAGTTTTGCTCCGGGCGAACTGTGCAGCAATTTACTTAATTAAATCAGCAACTACATGTAACATCCTGTTGCTACACAGAGTTAATGCCTGCAGTACTGAGTCAGAATTTACTGAGCTGGCTTACAATTATGATCAGATTGGTAAAGCAGAACACCTGAATAAAGTCTGGCAAGTCCTGAGCTACTAAATTAAAGTACTGTGCAGTAGTGTAAACAGTAAGAACTAGATTCAGATTCTAGAGCATGCAGACTGTTTCAAGCATAACAGGAATTTAAAAGCTCCTTGCAGAAAAGGTTAAAACACAGGGACTTTGCAATTTAAAATTAAAGCTCCCTGTAGAGAGTAAGTAAACACACATGCTTAGGTAGAATTCTGAGCAAATAAACTATCAGCAAAGCTCTGCCTACAGAATTGTCTGAGGGCCCTTAAAATGGTGCCAAGATTCAAAAGTCCATTGTTCTCCGTAAGGCAGATGTAAATGGCTGGCGTTCTGAGCCACAGCAGCGTGGTCTGGCATACCTGCGTGCCTGATTAAAAAGCAGGGGTCCAGCTAAGGGGAGGGCAGGACCAGCAATGCCCTCACGACCTCCTAGGACACTGAGGAAAGAGGAAAAGCAAGGATTATTTAACAGGTAGGAGGAGGGGCTCACAAGTGCTATGCCAGGTTTCCCAGTTTGTAATCAGTATGCTCAGTTTGAACTCAGTTGAATTTCCAGTTTTAAGCGCAGGGTTAGCATCAAATGGGGTTATAATCGAATTATTGATGAAACTCTGCAGCTTATGTCAGTCAGCATTAAGGTTCTGAAACACAGCAGGTCACGACTTTAGTTCTGGATGGTAGAGATAAATTAAGACGTGGCACTCAAGAATTGAGTTTCCTTTGCTGTACTTGGACCTTTAACAACAACATTTTTGTTTTTAAATCTTTGTTACTTTTGTTCGAGCGAACTGTGTAGCAATTCACTTAATTAAACTGAGCAACTACATGTAACAGCCTGTTGCTACACAGAGTTAATGCCTGCAGTACTGAGTCAGAATTTATTGAGCTGGCTTACAATTATGATCAGATCGGTAAAGCAGAACACCTGAGTAAAGTCTGGCAAGTCCTGAGCTACTAAACTGAAGTACTGTGCAGTGTAAACAGTGAGAACTGGATTCAGATTCTAGAGCATGCAGATAGTTTCAAGCATAACAGGGATTTTAAAGCCCTTGCAGAAAAGGTTAAAACACAGGGAAATTAAAGATCCCTGCAGAGAGTAAGTAAACACAGAATTAGGTAGAATTCAGTGCAAATAAACTATCAGCATAGCTCTGCCAATAGAATTGTCCAGGGGCCCTTAAAATGGCGCCATGATTCAAAAGTCCATTGTTCTCAGTAAGGCAGATGTAAATGGCTGGCGTTCTGAGCTGCAACAGCATGGTCTGGTGTACCTGAGTGCCCGATGAAACAGCAGGGGTCCAACTTGGGGGAAGGCAGGACCAACAAGGCCCTCACAACCTCTAAGGACACTGAGTGCCCGATGAAATGGGGGGTCCAGCTTGGGGGAAGGCAGGGCCAGCTAGGCCCTCAAGACCCCTTAGGACACTGAGTGCCAGATGAAACAGTAGGGGTCCGGCTTGGGGGAGGGGAGGGCAGGGCCAACACAGCCCTCACAACTTCCTAGGACACATATCATTGGGTGTTGGACAAGTAAGCAATAAGACATGATGGGGTGTGCATTAGATGATTCTAATGCATGGCCACTGACATAGTAAGGCACAATACCACTGGTCGAGTGCCTTCAGTTCCTTGTCATGCATTAAAACTATCTAATGCACATCCCTGCAGTGTCCTACTGTGCTTATAAAATAGGACTGTGAATTTTATATGCATGAAAGGAATTTATTGGTTTACATAGTAAAGCAGTAATTCCATGAATCCACTGCTCTTTCCATGAAAAAGTACTTTGTCACATCTGTGCTGGTTGTACCCCCTTCAGCTTCTTATTGAGTCCCGTTGTCCTCGAGCACCTTTTTTCTGAATAATACTTCCCTCCTGCACCTTATTGACCCCACTGAGATATTTAAAGAGCTCTTGGTGATGTTTGTCTTTGTCTGTGGATTCTAAAGCTTTGAGACATGTTTTATTAGGGAGCTGTTATATTTGTCTTTTACAGATTGAGTTTTCCTCATGCTGACTGCAATCTTCATGCCATCTACTACCTGTGTCATTTTCCTGCAGTTTGTCAACCGCTGTCAGGCTAAATCGCAAGTGATGTCATTTGTAGGTGTTCTCCACTGAGCCACTCAGGAGACTCTGTGGCCTTTGTCCCTGGTCACTTGGTTGTTTTTTTCCATATCGGTACTGCTGTTGTTAGAAGGTGGCAGTCACTCCTTACAGAAATATAGGTGTACTGAGTACATGCAGATTGCATGCCACATGCTGAATTGTGCAATGTTTGCACACAGCTCCCATACACAAAGTGATCTAGGTCTAAAATGCAAATCAGGTTCACATGCTGCAAGCTTGACATGTGCACAGCAGGGAAGCTGGTGGGAACATCTTTTAAAAATTACATCAGGTTCACATGTTGCACACTTGACATGAGTGCAGTAGGTAAGCTGGTGCAAATCTCATCTAAAAAAAAAATCAGTTTCTATTTCTTATACTACTGCTAGAAATTAGTCATTAAAATACATATGCATATACACTATGGTCATGCTCAGCACTCTTTGTGCTGAGTAGGGTCTTGGAAGCATGTACCATACTTCATATGTTGTCACTGATATGAGGGACATGGACCCTCAAAATGAGGGACAATGAGGGACACTAACCCACGTAATGATCAGGACACATCATGAAATATGGAGATACAGTACCTCAAAACACAGTGGAAACCATTGCATTAGCACCTGAAAATGAATTTCTACCATTATGCAATGGTGCCATTTAGGTAGGAGAGATGAGGGGAAGTTGCCCCCCTCCCTGTATTTGTGCCTAGGTTATTTTAATGGTGTGGCAATAATAGCATTACATTTGGATTTAATCTTTTGCACAATAATGGCCACCTGGCCTGTGTGTGCTCATGCTGCAGGTACTCTCCAGTCTCGACTGTGTCTGTATTGTGTTGTCCACTCTCTCCACTTATTAACAGTGACACAATCACATATGATGTGGATGAGCTCCAGCCAAGAAAGAGTGCATGAATCTTGTAAGTGCAACACTGTCTTTCCTGCCACAGAATAGATAGACCGCACACTACAGCTTGGAGGAGTTGGTGAGCGCTGAACTCTCAATAGCAGTGTTCTGGAAGCATATTTTTGTTGATCTACTCTTAGAGAGTCTCCATCTCTCCAGTGGCTGAAGGAGCAGATGAGCCAGCAGCTAACTCAAGACTAGGCCACCTATTTACTCTACTAGGCTTGCCTTGCAAAAACAAAACAGCACAGACCCCCACAGCAGCAAGCCAGGCTTAGCAGCAGTGGTGACAGCAGTGTGGGAGGCCTTCATGGGCCTTGATCAGTACAATGTGGCAGCAGCCACAGCAGAAACCAAGCAAGAAGCAAGCGAGCAACCCAGGTTGGGTGGGTTCAGTTGGTGAGGTGACTTGGTTGAGGACCACATTGGGGACCTGTGATGGCTGGTTCTAGTATCCAGCTTCTGGCAGCAGAAGAGAGGGGGAGCCGACTGAAAACTGGGCTGGTGGCATAATGCCACTCTGTAGGTTCTGGCCATATGGCTGGGTAAGTAAATGTAAATCATTTTGTATAGGGGATTGGGGAAGGAAGAAGGACTGAAATATTGATGTTTTTCACAATTCCTCTTTGGGCAGCTTCATGATCCATAGGGAATGGGTATTGAATAAAATGGAGTTGGGGAGAAAAACTGAGACAAAGTTATTTTTTTTAGGGTGGAGGCAGAACTTCAGCCAGGGAAAAAATTGATTAGTAACTAGGTGAATTTAACCACAAATCTGATGCACTGCTCTGGGGCATATACAGATGAATCTTATACATTGCATATTACTTTTCATTCAAAACAAATAAGTTGTACGTTTTAGAGATGTTACAGTCATTCTAGAGCTGTCCCTTTCATTCGTGGACAGTTAAGCAGTATGGTATGCACAGATTATTTGAGCCCCACCATAGTCAGGCTTATGACCCTCCCCATGAAGCTGACCTCCTTATACCCACACTCAGGCACATTATGACAAAGGGCAAAGGAGACTGCAGAGGTGTGCACCATTGAAATGAATGGGGGGTATTTTTTATTACTATTGTATGCATTATTGTTGGAGAGTTAGAGATTAATGAAGGCCACTGCTCGACTAACAAGGGCATTGTTAGTAGAACAGTGGCCTTTATTATTCTTCAACTCACCATCATGATATATAAAATAGTAATAAAAAATAACTCCATTAATTTCAAGGGGGTATGCCCCAGCACTCTAACCCATAAGCATCCTCTCTTAAAGACTCTTGCCTCTGGCTCCCTAGTACTCAGGTAATAGATTTTTCCTTATTTCTATACTTGGTGGGTTTTCTGTAGCAGCATGGCCATACCAGCTACAGTCAACATCCCCCATTCCAGATGTGCAAAGAGGGCCTCGGTGTTGTGAAGTGTGTGTGCAGGGGGGGAGACTGGTCATGTTGGAGTGGGTTGAGTTATTGCTACTTTTGTGTTTGCATCTTAAATTCTGTTTGCGTGGAAGCATTCAAAACTATGGAGAGAAAATAGTAGGAGTACAGGCCAGACAGAAATAATTAAGTGGTTTTGCGGGTAAGTTTGTGCATTGAGGTTGGGAAAAACCACATGTGTTTCCATTGGTGTGTGTGCTACAGTTCAACTGTGAAACTGAGATGAGTAAGAAGAAAACTGAAAAGCATAAAGGTGGCTACAAGCATGCCACATGCATGCAGATGTAGTCAGATACAGTATATATTGAAGTACAAGTGAGCAGTATGTATGCAGACAGTATGGCGTAGTGGTTAAAGGCACTGAACTACAAGCTAGGAGACTTGGAGGCATGAAGACCTGGGTTTGAATCTCATTAATCCCTACTTGTGTATGGTGTGATCCTGAGCAAGTCACTTAACTTTTAGGTGTGCAGTTATCAGTGACCACTTGCTTTCTGTGCACATGCCACATGCATGCAGTCTTTCCCAATTCAACATAAAAATCATGGTTTCCATATTTGCTTGCTGCACACATACCATATGCATACAATTGGTTCCAATGTAACATTTAAATCATACTTGCAGCACACATATCACTTGGGTAGTTTTATGTGTGCAGCATGAAAACATTTCACATAATTATTTCCGTTGTGTCTCTGAGATTGGGAAACTCCCCTTCCCCACCCTTGCCAAAAAGGTAGATTGCCCAGAACATTTGAGAAACTGTTTCTGTTGGGCTGAATGCTGCCTTTGCCATTTAGTGAGAACAGGAGTTTGAAGCAGCAGCCTGTTACACTTTTGTGTCATGTATGTAGGTAAAGGCAGCTAAGGTTTGCTATGTTTTCAAGTAATTTGTCCTCTGGAGAGGAGTTGTTTCATTTTATTCAAAGGTGCTCATATGTTGGGCTCCAGCTACTGGTTTTTCATGTCAACTGGCAAGATGGAGACACACAATGCCATCAGATAATGTGATGCCAATTTCTGTCACATACATTTTTTCTTTACACCATCGGCTGCTTGGTCTGCATAGTCAAGAGCTGCATGGTGCCTAATAAAGTGTCACAGAAATCAACTGCAGAAGTGAAAGTGACAGCACTTCATCTGATGCCTTCACTTCCCTCCTGAAGTTGATTTCTGTGCCACTTTATCTGGTACAGTGATGGAGTAAAGACAAAAAGTACAGTATGTGGCAGTAACATTAAAAAATTCAGTATCTGTATTCAGCACACTCAGAAAAAATGAGTCAATGTTCATTTTTAGATGTATGATGACTCAGCCAATTCATACTGTTCCACACTGCACAGCATAAAATTAAATAATACTGTAAATGAACTTCTGCAGTGAAACTGATAACACCTCCTCACCAGTGAACAAATTACTTGAAGACATTGTAGACCTTATGAGCCTTTCCCTGCATACATGACAAAAAACTGTAACAGGTTGATGCTGCTTCATTATTTTGTTCTGATGGTTTGAACCACAGCATCCTTTCACCAAACCCACAGCAGTTTGTAAAGCTTCCACAGCCACCACATTTACAAAAAAAAAAAAAGAAATAAAAATGAAAATCCAGGGATGATCAGAGGGACTTGGTTTGATAGGTTGTAGGGGTTATAAAGAAAGCATAGGACTCTAAATGGTGACCCCATTGACCCCTAAGTGGCAGGACTCAGTGAAAATCCCATAGTAACACCCCCATTCATTTGTCTATCTATTCTAATTGGAACAGTAGCAAGTAGCCGAGGCTGCAATAGGCAGGATGTAGTGAGGAAGAAAACAAGCTGTTATGGCAGCCATCCATCAGTTTCATTCTGCCTTTAATAATTTCATTCAGTTTTGCCCAAGGACCCCAGCTTCTCCACACAGCTTGGCTTACTTGGCAGCTTACCTTTCAGTTTGTGAATGACTTGGGATGTTGCAGCAGTGGGTACCCTAAAGCCTGAGACTTTTACCTGATGAGAGCTTTTTGATAAGGACATGACAGAGCAACAAGCTGCTTCAGCGCTAAAGGCTCAATGCACTTTATTTTCTTTATACTAACAACTACAGCCATATTAGCATTATTTTCCTGATTCATTATGTAAGCCCAGAATTCTGGTGTTATACATTAATCAACAGTATGATCCTGAAAGATGCTAAGTGACTGGATTGCTTTGAGTGACAGCTGGTAACTGTGCCTGGCTGTCCTGGGGAGTTGTGTAGAAGTCCCGACTTCCAAATCTACAAGCAACATGAGGCACTGAGTCATGCTTACACACCTCAGTTGGTGAATCTGTTTCCTAAATCTACCTGCATTGTTTGCCCAGAAGTTGTGTGCCCTCTTTATTTCTCTTGGGGAAGAGCATTTGGCAAAAAGAAAGCAAAGGAATGATTAGTGACATAAGTAGAACAGTTGAAATCAGAACAGACTAACAGAGTTTGGCAGGTAGGAGGGCCTTTCTGACTGTGAGAAACTCCTGATTTCTCTCATCCTCAGCACTTGCACTCAACTACAGCAATGCCAGAGATTCTACTGTAACTACACTGAAAAGCTGCAGAGCAGGGAACAGCAGCCTTGATAATGACCATCATCCCATCTGGGTTGCTGCTGTCAGCCCAGTGACTAGTTGGTCCCAGAACTGGAGAAGCAGGAAGAGGTTTTATGACTGCTGCCACTGTGACCCATATCAGCTTTGAAACTATTGGGGTGGGAGTGGGTAACCTGTCCAGAATGGCAGCTCAGTCCCAGGTGGCTCCCTTAATGAATGGAGGTGAGGGGTGGTGGTGCATGATGGAACTGTATTGCCTCACAGGCTATGAAGACATATATACATACCTATGAAATTTGAGGGGATCTTTGGGCTCTGTTTGATCAGATGGGTTTGATCAGCAGCTACCTTTCCCAAGAACCAATGTATTCTGAAAAGCTTCCAGTCACCACATTTTAGGAAAACAAATTGGGGTGGGGTGGGAACTTGTTTTATTGGATTCCAGGTTTGCAAGGAAATCATAGCAGCCTCTACTGCCACCTCTATCATTCCTAAATGATGGGACTTGGGGAGGACCACAGAACTGGAATGTATCAAGTCAGTAAAAACTGCACCAGTGGAACCAGTGCAAGGTGTACAAATGTTGCTGGCCAAGCTTTACCTATCTAGTCCAGTGTGGTTCTGTTGGACTTGCTTTGATCCCTACCTGGGTCACAAATGGATCATCAGAACCAGTTGCACATGTGTATTCCAGTGGTCTGGTTTTTCCCAAGAACCTGGAATGGATAACTGGTTTCTTTTCACATTACCATCTAGAGTCTCGTTGTTTGTAAGCGGTGGAGGGTCGAGGAATAGAGACAGCCAACATGACTTCCCTCATGTAGGGGAGTGGAGCAGCAAGACGGCCATGGTGCTGCTTTACTCCACTCCATCTCTCCTTTGATTTTGCAATCTGGAAAGTGTCTGATGAGCTTTTTCAACAGTTTGGCTTTTTATTTTTAGCACACATAGTTTTTTCCTCTATGGCATTTCAAAATGCCTAGACACCTTGAGGAGGCAGAATTAACTCCTGTATTTTTCTGTCCATTCCCATTTGTGCATGTTTGTTTCAGTTGTCAGTGGTGTAGTGGGTCTGCTTTCTTGGTTTATTGACCAGAGTATATTCCAGAGGCTGCAGTCTTGGAAAAGGAGTGGGATAGATAATGTTCTTAATTATGTGTGTTTGGTGTGCTGTGCTCTGAGATCATTGAGTGGATTTTGTGCTAACTACAGGTGTTCCTTCCTTCACAAGTAGCTTTGAGGGACTCCAGAAGCAGTCAAAGACTGACGTTCTGCTGTACTGTCTGTGCTGATATGCTTTTACACCCTTATAAAGGGTATTCCATTATTGCCTAGGGCTGGTCGGTCTCAGAAATTACCTAAGTGATATAACATTTGCTAAGCTCAGTGGAGCACTTACTTCTTCTTTTTCAGGTGTTTTTAGCTTTCATGGCTGATTGTAGGATACTGACTTACTGAGTAGAGAAGTCTGAATTAGAAGAAAGTGAAGGGAAAGCTAGAAGGAATCCAGGGGATTGGGAAATGAATGAACTCCTTGGTTAAGACTACTTAAAAGTTTGTTAAAATGGCCATGGTGTGGGCACTTATATTTAACTTCGCTAGAACTACTTGTAAGGCAGAATAAAAGTTAATAGTTAATATTTATGGATGCTGTTGTTCATCGAACTGATTCATGATGCGTTGCATTATGGGGGTATGTATGATTTTGTATTTCTTAGAAACCTGTCTTCCTGGCCAATGCCCTTTGGGGTAACCCTTGCCTCAGTGCTTTTAGCTTGTTTTTGGTTTTTATTGGGCTCACCACAACCCAGACCCGATAGGACAACTTAGGGTAGCTGGTTCATTTCACTGGGGTGTCATGACGAGGCACACTGAGGAGTTCTGGTAGGATAAAACACACGTCTGTGTCTTCTGTCAGCACTCTTTGCAGACTGTGTGAGATGCATTTGATATTATGCATTTCTGCTTAAAATTGAAGCAGCATAATATTTTGTGGTGATTTGCATGTGCAGTCTATGATGTTTTGCATTATGGGGGAATATGTGATTTTGTATATCCTGTGTGAAACCAGCATCTCAGCTGGCTATCCTGTGTAAATAAATTGTAATGCAGGTCCACACTGGAAACCTGATACAGCATCTCAGCTGGGCTATCCTGGGTAAATAAAGTGTAATGCATGAACCTATAGGAAATTAAATCCTGCATCTCAGCTGGGCTTTCCTGGGTAAATAAATTGTAATGCAGGACCCTAGGGAATCAAAATGCAGCATTGGCTATACTGGTTAAATAAATTGTAATGCAGGACTGCACCGGAAATGGGATTATGCATCTAAGCTGGGCTTTCCTGGGCAAATAAATTGTAATACAGGACCCCACTGAAAATGAGACGCTGCATTTCATATTGAACACAATATGTAAGCAAATTTTAATTGCGGACCCTACAGGAATTCTGTAATTCAGCTGTGCTATTCTGGGTATTTACTATAAATTGTATTGTTGGACACCACTGGAAACAAGATGCTGAATCTCAGCCTGGCTATCAATTGTAAATAAGTTGTAATGTAGGACCCCACCACAACTGAGATGCTACATCTCTGCTGGGCTATCCTAGGTACATATCTTTCAATGCAGGATCCCAAGGGAAATGAGATGCTGCATTTTAGTTAGCATATCCTGGGTAAATAACTTGTAATGCAAGACCCCACTGGAAATCAGATGCTGCATCTCAGTAGGGTGATCCTGGATAAATAAATTTTAATGCAAGACCCCACTGGAAATGAGATGCTACATCTCAGCTTGGCTATAATGGGTAAATAAAATGTAATGCAGGAACCAGAGTAAAGGAGATGCTGCATCTCAGCTGGGCAATCTGTGTAACTAAATTGTAATGCACGACGACCCCATTGGAAATGAGATGCTGCATCTTAGCTGGGCTCTCCAGGGTAAATGAATTGCAATGCAGGACCACTCTGGAAATGAGGTGTTTCTCAGCTGGGCTATCTAAATTGTAATGGAGGATCTCATTGGAAATAAAAAGCTGAATCTCATCTGGGCTATCCTGGTAAATAAATTGTAATACAAGACCACAGGGGAAGTGAGGTGTTGCATCTCAGCTGGGCTATACTGGGTAAATAAATTGTAATGCAGGACCCCACTGGAAATGAGATGCTGCATCTCAGTAGGGAGATCCTGAATAACTAAATTGTTATGCAGGACCACTTTGGAAATGAGGTGCTTCTGAGCTGGGCGATCTAAATTTTAATGGAGGATTTCACTGTAAACAAGGTGTTGCAACTCAGCAGAACTATGCTGGGTAAATAAATAGTAATGTAGGACCCCACAGGAAACAAGGTTCTGCATCTAAGCTGGCCTATTCTGGGTCAATAAACTGTAATGCAGGACCGCACTGGAAATAAGATGCTGCATCTCAGCTGGATTATCTTGGTTAAATACAATGTAACGCAGGACCCCACTGGAAATGAGATGCTGCATCTCAGTAGGGTGATCCTGGGCTATCTAAATTGTAATGGAGGCTCTCACTGGAAATAAAATGCTGCTTCTCAGCCTGGCTATCAAGGGTTAATAAGTTGTAATGCAGCATCCCACTGAAACCAAGATTCCGCATCTCAGCTGGGCTATCCTGGAGAAATTGTAATGCAGGGCCCCCACTGTAAACAAGGTTCTGCATCTAAGCTGGGCTATCCTGGGTAAATAAATTGTAATGCAGGACCCCACAAGAAATGAGGTTCTGCATCTAAGCAGGCCTATTCTGGGTCAATAAACTGTAATGCAGGACCACACTGGAAATGAGATGGTGCATCTCAGCTGGGCTATCCTGGGTAAATAAACTGTAATGCAAGACCCCACTGTAAACAAGGTGCTGCATCTAAGTTGGGATATCCTCAGTAAATAAATTGCAATGCAGCACTGCAATGGAAATGAGTTGCTGCTTCTCAGCTGGGCTATCCTGGGAAAATAAATTGTAATGTAGGACCCCACCAGAAATGAGATGCTGCATCTCAGCTAGGCAATCTCCTGTGAACATTTGATCAAGTGCTACTGCACACTGCATCTACTGATAGTGAAACAGTGTGGCATATTAGTGGTTAAAGCACTGGTTTAGGGACTGAAAGACTGCAGGTTCAAGCCCCACTAGAAACAAACATTTACTGTATGACTAAATCACTTACATTCTCTGTGCTGCACATTACCCAGCTATAGAAAGGGGGATGAGCAGGACCCCACTGAAAATGAGATGATGCATATCAGCTGGGCTATCATGAGAAAATAAATTGTAATGTAGGACCCCTCTGGAAATGAGGCATTGCAGCTCAGCTGGGCTATCCTGGGTAAAACAAATATGTAATACAAGAGCCAACAGTAAACAAGATGCTGTATCTGAGCTGGGCTTTCCTTGGTAAATAAACTGTAATGTAGGACCCCAGGTATAAAGGAGGTACTGCATCTCAGCGTGGGCAATCCTGTGTAAACAAATTGTAATGCAGGATCCCATTGGAAACAAGATGTTGCATCTCAGCTGGGCTATCCTGGATAAATAGATGGTAATGCACAACCCCATTGCCATACACATTGCCATACAAACCATTCCCACAGAATGAAATATTCATCAAAAGAAGTCACGCGCTACCATGGAAATTGCAGTTCATAAATATTCATAAACCCATCCTGCACTGCCATGGAAACTGGTCCCTTAATAAATATTCATGATGTGCTCATCCCTAATTACCATGGAAATGGCACGCTTCATGAATATTAATAAGCTGCTGTTTAGAGCTGCACTGCAGGAATGCCTACCTAGCCACATGCTCACATTGAAACGTTGACAACCAGGACATAAAAAAAGTAAGAAAAAAGCAAACCATTATTGTGGTTAGACTTATAATTGCAATAATGACCTCAGAGCTCATAATTTCTTCGTGATTAATGACCGGCTGGGTGGGGGTGGCCATCAGCTGCACCGCGGGTTACCCTCCCCCCCAGCCAGTCACTAATCTCAAGGAAATGACCAACTCCTCAGCAATTATTGCTTAAATGCAGGACCCCACTTGAAATAAGATGCTGCATCGCAGCTGGCCTATCCTGGGTAAATAAATTGTAAAGCAGGACTCCACAGGAAATGAGATGCTGCATCTCAGCTTGGCTTTTCCAGGGTAAATAAATTGTAATGCAGGACCCCACTGGAAATGAAATAATGCATCTCATCTCATCTTGGCTATCCAGGGTAATACATTGCAATGCAGGACGCCACTGAAAATGAGATGCTGCTTCTCACCTGGGCTATCTTGGGAAAATAAATTGTAATGTAAGATCCCTCTGGAAATGAGATGATGCATCTCAGCTGGGCTATCCTGGGTAAGTACATTGGAATGCAGGACCCCACTGGAAATTAGGTGTTGCACCTCAGCTGGGCTATCCTGGGTAAATAAATTGTAATACCAGACCCCACTGGAAATGAGATGCTGCATCTCAGCTGGGCTTTCCAGGGTAAATAAATGGTAATGACGGGCCCCATTGGAAATTAGGTGCTTCTCAGCTGGGCTATTCCGGGTAACTATATTGTAATGCAGGACCCCAGTGGAAATGAGATGCTGCATCTCGGCTGGTCTATCTTGGGTAATTAAACTGTAATGAATGACCCCACTGAAAATGAGATAATGCTTAACAGCTGGGCTATCCTGGCTAAATAACTTGTAATGCAGGACCCCAGTGGTAAATACATTTTAATGCAAGACCCCATTGGAAACGAGGTGCTGCATCTCAGCTGGGCTACCCTGGGTAAATAAATTGTAATGCATGACCCTGCTGGAAATGAGATATTTCATTTCAGCTGTGCTATCCTGGGTATATAGCATCTCAGCTGGGCTATCCTGTGAAAATAAATGCAGAACCCCACTGGAAACTAGATGCTGCATCTCAGCTGGGCTATCCTGGGTAAGTACATAGGAATGTAGGACCCCTCTTAAAATGAGGTGTTACATCTCAGCTGGGCAATCCTGGGTAGAAATATTGTAATGCCAGACCCCACTGGAAATGAGATGATGCATCTCAGCTGACTAGCCTGGGTAAATAATTGAGTAAATATATTAGTCAGGGTGTGTGTGTGTGTCACAATAATTAGAAAATGCAATTAATTGCCTCAGTGGTTCATGCAAAAATTGCTAGTTTATCCATTTTCACTGCCCGCAATACCATAATTTTGCAGCTGTATTAGCTCTTGCTTGAGTTTGTTGAACAACCAGTGAAGTCAGGGTTACAAATGACTTCTAATTTTAAAACAAATTAACTTCAAGATTTCATTTTTAGCGTGAGGCTTATTGGGGATATGCTGATCCAAATTATGAATGTACTGATGTTGGAAATTATGACCAGAGTTTATCTTTAAAAAGAGTTATAAGCATGAAAATAGGAATACATTACCTTGATGAAAAGGTGCTCCAAATATATTTAATGAGTTCATTTTTGTGGAAAGCTCTAGATGTTGCTGCAATGCAATAGTTTTTCTAACACCAGTCAGGAATATAAATTGAAACTATTTTAAAAGGAGTCTAAAGTTAAAGAAAAAACACAGACAAAGAAAGTGAAAACAAGACATTCATAGAAACATAGAAACATAAAATTTGCTGGCAGATATGGACCACTTGGCCCACCCCATCTACCCATTTCCCCACCTATGGATAAGCTGCAGATCCTAGTTAACCAACAGCCTACTTCTTCCTACCCCTACCCCCTAGAATTGCCTTATGACTGTCCCATGCATTCTTGAAATCCACCACTGTTTTTGACTCCACGACCTCCTCAGGAAGGCTGTTCCATGCATCCACAACCCTCTTTGTGAAAAAATACCTCCTCACATTACATCTGAGCTGTCCCCCCCCTCTATCTTCAAATTGTACCCCCTTGTTCTTGCACATATCTTTTTCTCAAAGATGCCACCCTCTTGGACTTTGTTGATTCCCTTGAGGTACTTGAAAGTTTCTATCATGTCTCCCCTCTTCCTCCTTTCCTCAATGCTATACATATTAAGCTCCTTAAGTCTTTCTTCCTATGTCTTCTGGGGCAGACCCTGCACCATTTTAGTTGCCCTCCTCTGGACTGCCTCCATCCTGTCTATGTCTTTGCAGAGATTGGGTCTCCAGAACTGCGCACAGTACTCCAGATGGCGTCTCACCAGCTGTCTGTACAGAGGGATAACAACTTTTTGTTTTCTGATGGTGATGCCTTTCCCTATGCATCCCAGTATCCCCCAGCCCTCCTTGCTGCTCTCTCACATTGCTTGCCCACATTTAGGTCATCTGATATGACTACCCCCAGGTCCCTTTCCATTTTTGTTGTTGTTAGTATCTCAACCCCCATTGTGTACTCTTCCCCTGGGTTTTTATTTCCCAGGTGCATTACTTTGCACTTCTTAGCATTAAATATAAGTTGCCACACATTTGACCATTCCGCCAGCCTTTCCAAGTCCTTTCTCATCCTTTCCACCCCACTTTGTGTATCCACTCTGTTGCAGATCTTTGTTTTGTCTGCAAAGAGACATACTTTTCCTTCCAATCCCTCTGCAATGTCTCTTATAAAGACGTTAAAGAGGACCGGTCCTAGTATTGAACCCTGTGGTACCCCACTAGTAACCCCCCTTTCTTTAGAGTGGACTCCATTTACTATTATCCTCTGTGTCCTATTCTCCAGCCAATTCTTTACCCAGGCTACAATCTTGGGACCCACTCCCAGGCTGGCCAGCTTGTATATTAATCTTTTGTGTTGGACTGTATCAAATGCCTTGCTAAAGTCTAGGTAGGCCATGTCCACAGCCCCTCCTTGATCTATTACTTTGGTCACCCAGTCAAAGAAATCTATTAGATTCATCTGACATGACCTTCCCACTGTGAATCCATGCTGCCTTGGGTCCTGTGCCCCTCTGGCCTCTAGGTACTCAATAATTATTTCCTTCAGAAGTGATTCCATAATTTCCCCAATCACTGAGGTCGAACTAACAGGTCTGTAGTTTCCTGCTTCTGCCCTGCTCCCACTTTTGTGAAGTGGAATAACATCTGCCCTCATTCAGTCCTCAGGTACCTCCACATCCTCCCATGATTTGTTAAAGAGGGTAGTCAGTGGTGTCACTAGTTCTACCCTTAGTTCTTTTAGAATTCTGGGATGAATCCCATCAGTTCCCATTGCTTTGTCCACCTTCAGTTTTAAGAGTTCTTTCAGAGCCTTTCTTCTGTGAATGGGCTGGTGCCAACTCCCATATCTTGAGTGTTTCTATAGTTTGGTTTCAGTACTTCCCCCTCTTTATTTGTGAATACTGAGCAAAAATATTGTTTAGAACCTCTGCCTTTTCACAGCCACCCTCTGCCCAACCCCCTCCCCTTTATTAAGCCTCACTATCCCTCCCTTGGTCTTCCTTCACTCCCTGATGCACCTATAAAAGGTTTTATCCCCCTGCTTAACTGAGTTGGCTATCTTTTCCTCGGTTTGGGCCTTTGCTGTTCTGACTGTCTTCCCAGCTCCTTTTGCTTTAATTGATACAAATCTCTATCCTGCTCCTTCTGTGATTCCTTGTTCTTCCTGAATGCTTTATTTTTCTCCCTAACCTTCCCTGCCACCTCCTTTGAGAACCATAGTGGTTTCTTACATTGTTTTGTTTTGTTGATTTGCTTCACACAAAGGCTTGCTGCCTCTGTGATGGCAGTTTTGATTATCCCCCATTGTTCTTCCACCCCTCCTTCCTGCCCATTTGCTAGTGTATTCCATAGACACTCACCCATTCTGGCAAATTCAGCCCTCCTGAAGCCCAATGCCTTTGACATTGTATGGCTTGACTCTACTACCGTGTTTATTATGAGCCATACTGTTCGATGGTCACTAGTTCCCAGATGGCTACTCTCCTCTTCCTGTATTAAGCTGATAAGACATCAATACCAGAAAGGGAAAACTCTGGACATATTTCAACTGCAGTAACAGGACTAGAGAAATATAAAGTGCAAGTAAAATTAACAGTTTACTTCAAAACTGGTCTAGATTAACACGCTCTTTGTGGGGAAGAATAGACATGATAAAAATGATGGCTATTCCACATTACATGTTCATTTTACAAAATATAATATATTCATCTTCTGAACCCTGGTTTGAAGATCTTAGATGGATTATGAAAACATTTTTGTGGGGGGAAAAAAAAGAATTGCATGGAATATCCCTATTTTGCAAAGGAAAATGGGAGGGTTTTGTTGTCCAGATCCCAGAACATATGTGAGGGCTCATATACTGTTGATGGTGCATTAGTGGAGCTTCTTTCCAGATGGAGATACTGACTTATTCACAAATTTATTTTTTTGAATTTAAAGAAAAGAAATCATGCAATTTATTTTTTTGACTTTAATACTTTGGAGTTAAAGAATAACATTTTTGGTTCTTGGTTATTGATAGTCAAAGGGGAAATTTTAAATCCATAGAACTTACAAATTCCATGGTTACATGCTCATATTGGCCAAACCCAAAAATATGGAAAACAAAATATCATTTTGATTTTAAAGTATTTCTAAATAAAAAATGGTTATTTGGAAACAGCTATTATGGGGAAATGATTTTCCAGCATTTTAACAGATTCTGGAAAAGTTGCAATTACCTTGCTGGAATAAATTATATTACTACACACTCCAGAAATAATTCTTGAAATTAAAACAGATATTCAATAATAATCAAAATTCACAGTATGAAATGCAATTTCAAGATTCTTTAATTAAAAAGGCACTGATAAGTTATTAGCTAGATTTTAGGATTTGTTAGTGTCTAAAGTTAAAACTACAATTAACAAAATAGACAAAAAATGGAATACAGAAATTAATAAAACATTTACCATTACATATTGGGAACAACTTTGGATAAAAGTTAACAAGGTATATAAATCTGCCAACAATAATACTACAGAAAGGAAAACACTGGATAGGGCATATATGATACCAAATATGATAAATACAATTAATTCAGATTACAGTTATTTATGTTGGCATGGAGGTAATGAGAGAGGCTCACTGATACATTGCCTATAGGAATGTCCATACATACAGATTTGGTGGGAAACTATGAGAAAGATTGTACAAGAAATGATGGGTTGTAATATTCCATTAAAATCCACAATCTTTCTCTTTTATGCAACAGAAAACATATTTAATGCTAAATCTCAAACTTTTTTTTTTGTTTTAGTAACTATGGCTTTAAAAAGATAAATTTCAAAATACTGGAAAGAAAAGATTCTCCCTCCTTTTGAACTTCATAATTGGTGATATACATTCCATGAAACTTTATTAATTGAAAATGTCATCTACGAAGTGGATGAGACAATAGATGATGCCCTGGGATTTCACTGGAAAGCAATAGTTGACAACTTACCTCTCAGTGCTCAAATTTGATCAGTTGAAATATTTTTCATTTTATATTTTATTGTCATATAATAATCCTTTAAGTAAAAGATATTAAAAAGAATGTATAAAATAGAAAATATTCAAAGCAAGGAACTTCTGTATGTGGGTGGGAGAAGGAGAAGGGTTAATATTTAGTATTGTATTACATTTGATATATGTGATATTTGGAAATATCAATAATCTGTTTTTTATACACATAAAGAAGATATAATAAAAATTTTTTATTAAAAAATAGTTTTTTTCTAACACCAGTCAGGAATATAAATTATAACTATTTTAAAAGGAGGAAGAGTCTAAAGTTAAAGAAAAAACATAGACAAACCAATGAAGTGAAAACAAGACATTCTTCCTGTATTAAACTGATTAGACATTGATACCAGAAAGGGAAAACTCTGGACATATTTCAACTGCAGTAACAGGGCTGGAGAAATATAAAGTACAAGATCCAAAAATTAAGTAAAAAGGAATGCATGATACTAAGCAGTATTCTAATTTTTTTTTTAAATTAGCAGCTGGGAAAGGCACACAGAGTCAGGACTTGCTTCTGGGTGTGCCCTGGGAGAGGGGAAATAAGTAAGGAGACAAGATATACAAATAATACCAAATAAACATGAAGGTAAAGGTGTATCACTACAGCAAATAACACAATAGCATTATAGAGGCTAAAATTAGCATAGTAGCAAAAGTTGTTAAAGCACATAAAAGGTGGAAAAACAAATCTTTTTTACTTACTGTTTATTGCAGTATAGTAGATGGCATCAGGTTTATTTTTCTTACTTCAAAGCTGAGATTTTCTATAACTATGAATCCCAGAATCCCATGCAGATAGCAACAGAGGAGGGCTGGAGCAATGAGCAATTCAATAGTCTGCAGTTCATGTTAGAGTTTTTACACACTCTGATCTGTCTTTTGTTGCTCCCACTGTCCTCCTGGGGCTAAGTACAGTCACAGAGGACTGTCCCTATCCCTGGGAGAATATAGGTACTGGCAAATGTGTGATCCAAGCTTATAAAATCTTTACAATGCACTGCAGGCTATAGAATTGCCAACTACCACAGCCCTCATCTGATGTCAGCTGCAGGAGATTCTGGGGTTTGTAGCTATGGAAAATTTCAGCTTGGAAGTCAGCAAAATAAGCCCAATTCAATCTGCTATACTGGTAATTAAAAAAAAAAGGTTTTTACACACAAAGTTCAAATTGGGACCAGCCCCACACGTTGGTGTGGTGCTGTCTGTGTTGCCTGTTCCCCTTTAAGTCACTACAGGTAAAAGTCATGGGCTGCAGCAGACAAGATCTAGGACTTGAAGCAGCAGACAATGCACTCAGTGGATAGGGGGAACAGAAGTAGGTTAAATCCTGCAGATTCAGAGCTCTGTCAGCATACCCAGCCAGGACATCCTTCATCAAATAATTGTAACATGTACAGCAGCTCTGAGAAATGACTTCTTAAGACAAGCTTGCTATTTTTTTATTTATGTGAGTACAGGTACCTGATGGATGGTGGAGTGCATGGGGGCAATGGGTTGTGGTGCTCTGATACTTGCCATGCAGCTGGCACACTTATTTATTAGCCTGAGTTTTGGACTGGAATGTTGGGGCAGAGGTGTCTCTGTTAATGCCATACAATAAGACTATTTTTTCCATGTAGGAGCAAATGAAAATAGCCTTTATTTCTCATGGAAAAATTACAGCCCTAATTATGGCTAAAGAGAATATATTTATTATGAATAATTTTAATCTACCTACTGTAAGTAAGCCCAGAAGTAACTGATTAGTAAAGCAGCACCAGCTCAAGTTACATAAAAGAACTATCTGGCTCTAGCCAACCCAGTGGTATGGAGGGATGAGGCATCTGTGCCTTACCTCCTGCCATGCCACTGACACATGTTCATGGTGCAAGTGGGCTGCTGGGGATAGGGTGGAGAGGGAGAGGATCAAGCGCCCGGAGAACAGCTCTCCTCTCAAGAGGAGGAAGGGCAGGTGCTTCTGCTGAATGACTGCCCCAGATGGAGGCCTGAGGATGGTGCAGGTCTATTGAGTGCCAGGGAAAGGGAGGGTGCTGCAGGACTTTTGCTGACATGTGTATGCCTCCACACATACACATCTGGCTGAGTGCAACCCATCAATGGGGGACAGGAAGCTAAAAGAGGAAAAACTCTCGCTGCAGGATGAAACTTGACCCTCCACAGGCTCTGCATCTGGTGACTGGGCTGAAGTTAAGTCCCGATGATACCGGGGTGATGGGACTGGGGGGGTCATAGAGAAGGGGCAGCCAGAGAAGGAGCATGAATGCCTATACCTAAAAAAATAACTCTCTGGCATTGGTGAGGGGAGGTTGAGAAAGATTTGAGGAAGTACTTTTAACAGGAGGAGGAGCACCAGAACAAGGGGCCATGTTAAGAATCTTGAGTGGCGAGAGAGTTTAAGAGGGATGTGAGCAAATACTTCTTCACAGAAAGGGTGGTGGATAACTGGAACAGCCTGCTGGAAGAGGTGGTGGGGCAAAGACAGTGGGGAGCTTCAAGCATGTGTGAGACATGCACATGGAAATAAGAGGTAGAGGTAGAGATAAGGGAGAATGGAGGGACAGAGGGTGTAGTAATACATCAGGAAAGGAGGATTCACCTACAGCGAGGCGACATCCACCTCGGCGACATCCCTGACAGGAACAGTGACAGTGACAATGCTGAGTGTTGGCATTGGTCAGCCGGGGATGTCACAGTGTTTTCTTCAGGGGGCTGCGCACCCTGAACCCCCCATGTGGAGGTTCTGCCATGCACACCCCGGTCTCTATAGATACCACTCTGAGTCAGAGTTGTCTCAGGGGAGGGGGCAAAACACCAGAAGATGCAGTCCCGGTGCCAGTGGAGGCCACCACAGTGACCCAGCATTGTTGCTTGAATTCTGTCACTGTGATGGTCTCTGCTCTTGTGGTTTTGCCAAGTTGTCAGCATACCGGAATGGAAGGTAAACTAGATGGGCCAATCAGTCCTTTTCTGCCAACACATTCTATGTTTAAAGAAAGAGAATTGATATGGACTGCAACAAATTTCCAGAAACATTTACTGGGGCTGAAAGAGTGGGAGAGTTCAAAAGGGATGTGAATGGTACAAGAATATCAGAATAACAGCACATCGTGCATGGTGCATAGTGCACTAGGACAAAATAGTGCCAGCAAGCAGCACAAACAACAATCATGCCTGTAGAAATGCCGCCGGTTGTCTTTTTGCAGGGCTCTGCTCCTGCAGCCCCCCACACAAATAGATCCCAACTCCAGGGGGAGCAGATCACAGGGAAAGAAAGAATTTGTGTGTTATGGAATACTCATTTCCAAAAGCCCCTTGTATAAAAAGCAAAAGTCTGGATCATCAAAAGTGAGGGAGACCAGAATTAGAACCCTGGTCTCCACTCCCACCCTGACAAGCTGCTCTATGCCTCAGTCCTCCATTGCACAGGAGCATCTCAGCCAGCCTTCCAAATTCTTATTCCCTAGTCCTGTGGCAACACCATGGACAGCAACCTGGGGATTGCTTACAGCAAGTGCTTTAAATCCCCTCACTGTCTTTGTCAATGCTGTTCACAGTAGTGCTGTCTATACTTGCGCTATTCTAGTAGTGCCATTGTAAATGGGTGTGGTGCATAATGGGGCAGTAAGGAAGACTGGCAGGAGCACAGTCCCAAAATTAGACTGGCTTGGGTGGACTGTATGGGCTGCTGTTCTGTCTGTTGACATTTTTTTTCTGCTTCTATGAATAAGGGACTCCAATCTTCCTTACAGTTCTAGTGTCAGCACAGAAAAAATTACATCTGTACAGTACCTGCTATAACACATACATACATATGAACATACGAAGAAGCCAGCAGAAAAAGGCCATTTTGTCTAACAAGTCTGCTCATATTGCAGGGTCCACAGTTAGAGGTAATGTCTCTGCCTCCATCCCCACTCCTCCCATCCTCCCTACCCATGATTCTTGCATTTCCTCTATGCCTATCCCAGTCTCCCTTAAAGCTGACCACTTTCTTCAATGAGATGACCTCTTTCAGCAGCGCATTCCAAGTGTCCACCACCCTCTCTGTGAAGAAGTACTTCCTGACCTCCCTCCTAAACCTCCCATTCTCCAGCTTAAGACTGTGCACTCCTTGTGTTATGGTTGCTACTCAGCTTAAAGAAACTCTCTTTATCAACCTTATTTATCCCTTTCAAGTACTTGAAGGTCTCAATCATGACCCCCCTCCTGTTTTCCAGGGAGTACATGTTCAGTGCCCTCAGCATCTCCAAGTATGCTTTACCATGTTGACTGACTATCATCTCTGTAGCTCTCCTCTGGACCTTCTCCAGCAAGTTAATATCCTTTTTGAGGTGTGGGCACCAGTACTGAACTCCATACTCTAGATGTGGCTATACCAGTGATCTGTACAAGGGCAGTATAACCTCCTCTCTCCTCCTACTACTGGTCCTCCTAGATATGCATCCCATCCCATCATCTTGGCTGCCTTTGCTAATGCTTTCATGCACTGCATAGAGTGCTTCAGATCACTTGTGATCATCACTCCCAGGTCCTTCTCCTCCTCTGATGCAGATATTCTGACTCCACCCAGGTAGTACTCTGTCCTGGGATTCTTTGTTCCAATATGCATAACTTTGCATTTCTTGGCATTGAAGCCAAGCTGCCAGATCCTGGGCCACCTCCCCAGCTTTTCGAGATCTTCCTTAGGTCCTGTATCCCTTCAGCTGTATCCACGCTCCCACAGAGCTTAGTGTAATCTGTGAACAGCCACATTTTGCCCTTAATGCCATCCCCAATGTCATTGATGAAGATATTGAACTACACTGGCCCCAGCACCATGGACTGTGGGACCCCACTGGTTACGTTTCTGGTGCCAGATAACTCTCCTGCCACAACCACCCTCTGGGTTCTACCTTCAGCCAGTTTTACATCCATCTGGCCATCTTTTCCCCAACCCTGAGATTCACCAACTTCCTGATCAATCTTTTGTGGGGCACAGAGTCAAAGGCCTTGCTGAAATCAAGATAGAGGATGTCTACCACTTGGCCCCTGCCTCTACTGTCTTAGTGACACAGTCAAAGAAGTCAGTCAGAGTCATTTGACACAATCTCCACCCCCCCATGAACCCATGCTCCCTATCATCCTGTATTATATACATGTACTGTAGAGGTGTGGTACTGCCTCTATATTGGAGGTTAGATAGAGTTTGTGTTAAAACAGGGATTTGACAACTTATATAACAGCAGTCCTAGCCACAAGGACTGCAAAATTTGGTGTGTAGCTTCCCAGTCCTAGGGGCACACTATTTGGCAAAATTGGTGAAAATTGGTTTGGCAGATTAGATGTAATAATTTTACAAAATTATGTAAACATCCACCAAATGAAAATGCTATATTTTGCCATCAGGGGCAAATGTACAAAGCACAGCCCAGAGCACAGTGCAAAGATTGACCAGCAATAAATATAGCACTGGAGATAGCAAAGGGTAGTGCAGACTATCACAGCAGCCCAGGGGTAGGACACAGGGAACGCCAACATGGGGCAGATGATAGTACACCAAGAGCTACAGATAAGATTTTTTGAGATGAGTACTGTACTTGTTATTTTGAAAGTGAGGTGAGTAAAATCAAACTCATATGCAGCTGGCAGTATAGCCTAGAGGTTAGAATAACATGCTGTGAATGAGCTTGGTAAATCCAGCAGACCTGGGTTTGATTTCCACAACTTCCACTTGCATACTGTGTGACACTGAGCAAGGCACTTAACCCCCATAGTGTTCCCATTTCACCCCTGAAAACAGACATTTGTGCTTAGTAGGCCTTACCTGGTTACCAAAGACTAAAATGAAAAAAAAAATGTCTGGAAAGAGTGGAGTGAGGAGTACATTTTTAAAAACAATGTAGCTTTTTTCTAGATAAGGAGTCCCAACAATGCTCAAGATAATGTTGGCAGGTAGGAGTCATTTTCTCTTCCTTTTTAAAATATAGTGAGTAAAACAAAATTGGAATGCGTACAAGTGATGAAAATCTTGAAATAAACTGCTCCTTTTGAATCACCAGTAATGTAATGAATCACTATTCTTTGGTGTGGAGTACGTAAGCAATAAGGCACAATGGGGTGTGTATGAAACATATTTTACAGCATGCCCAGGTGCATTACTTTACACTTCTTCGCATTGAATCTAAGCTGCCATTCTTTTGATGGTTCCTCCTAACTTGCCAAGTCCCTTCTCATCCTTTACACACCTCCCCAACCAGCTTACCCCTCTCAGGTGTCAGGGTACCTCTGAAAGGGGCCCTCTCTACTTCTTCCTCTCCCTCATAGTGGATTCCTTCCTCCCATATGGCCCTGCATCTGGGCCTTCAAGTGTGTCCCAGGGCTGCCAGAGTTCCTAATGCTTGTCCTTCATAAGTCTGAGGGTTGCAGTGAACTCTTCCATTCTTTGAATGTTTCCCACCCTTACTATCCAGGAATCAAAAGAGTGAGGGCCCAGCTGCAATCAGTTTATCATTATTTTTATGTTGATTGGGCGCATGTGAAAGAAACATGCTTTGACAGGTTTCTCCAGAAGCAGGTTGTGTAGGTGCAGCACTGTTTTGGCCAATGCCCCCACAGCTTGCAAAGGCTTGCCCCACTTCCCCCAATGCCGTGGCATGCTGCTGCTGACATTAGTTCAGCCAGCATGCCACAACTTTCTAAACAAGCATTTGTCAATGCCTGACGTGTGGTTGCAGGTAATTGCAGTGGTGTTTGGCACGTATAGTGCTTTACCCTAATGCCCTGTGCGATTGCTGGTATTTGCACCACAAATTTTCAGCATGACCTTTTTGTTACCCCCACCTCATAAAAGGATTTGAGACCTCTGCTTATGAACAGTACCAGTGTTATTTTGTTAATCTGTCCTGAACATTGATTTCCCACAGCGACTACACCATTCTGCTCCACATGTGCAAAAACACAGTTCAGGCAGGATGTGAAAAATGACAGCTGTAGCATTCATAGGGAGGTGTGAAGGGATGGCAATGTTGAACATCTGGAGTGAAAATACAACAATTTCTCGAACTTGCGAGTGTACGTGGAAACTGCGCAATGAACGCTCATGGCACAGTCATTTTGTGGACTTTTGTCACCAAATTTTCAACATAGGCATTTTGGGACCTCTCTCCATGAACAGTGTCACTGTGATTTTCATAATCTGTCCTGAGCATTGATTTCTCACTGTGACCACACCATTGTGCGCTGGATGTGCAAAAATACATTTCAGCCAGGATGTGAAAAATGTCAGCTATACTGTTCATAAGGAGGTATGAAAAAATGCCAGTGTTGAAAATCTGGAGTGAAAATATTTCAAATTCTTGAAGTTATGAATGTGCATGGAAATGCGCATCCATTGCGGATAGTACATTTTTTTGACATTTTTCACCAAATTTGCAACATCAGCTTTTTGGAAGCCCACCTCATTAACAGTGACACTGTTGTTTAGTTAATCAATCCTAAAGGTGATTTTGTGCAGTGACCATGAAATCACCTTTGGGGACCGAATAACTCACATGACAGTAACTGAATTCATGAGGTGGGGTCCCAAGAACCCCTGTTGAAAATGTGGTGCCAAAATTTGCAAAAATACCCGAGAGAGCCACCTAAGTTGAAAAAAAAAACCATTTATGCCATTATACAGCTTACCGTCATTTCTTCAATTTGCGTTCGGCTTTCAGGAGTGCAGACGTGTTCCCAGTCCACTGAAGATCATTGCGTCAGGCTCCAGAGGTAAGTATGGGGTGAGGGTGAGGTGGGGTATGCAGAGGGTGGGTGTGGGTTCGAGGAGGGGGCACAAGACACAGAGAGGGACAGTTTTCTGTTTTCATAGGTTTTAAAAAAACAAAAGATCTTACGGGACAGTTTTCCCATTTACAGGGACAAGGGGCATGCTGGGGTGGGCTCCCAGCATGCACCTGCCTGTTTGTTGGGGGAGGCTGGTGACAGTGGGAACTGGGCACTCCATCTGCACATACAATGTGTTTGGTGGGGGCAATAACAAGGGAGCAGGGTAGACAGCAGCAGAGGGAGGAAGTGGGAGGGATTTTATTAGCAGCCAGAGGGAAAAGGGTGACATCAATATGTTAAATACAAAAACTGCTGATTGCAGTGGTGCTTTCCTTTTTACTGAAGACCACTGCAGCCAAACTGCTGTCATAGACAGCTTATGCATCTATTGGTGCAGTAGGGTTGCACACGTTACACTGAGCACTGCATTGGACAGGAGGGTCATGCACCTTCAAAAAGTCATACGGTCCCAAAATATTCTTTGCACATGCATGCAAGCGAATGCAAAAATAAACAAGCATTTGTCAATGCCGAATGTTGCTTGCTTCTATGTGCTGTTTAGGTATTTGGAAGTCATTGGAGTGCAAATATTGAAAATTTGTGAACTTACGAGCATGCGTAGGAACTGCGCAACGCATGCTCATAAAACAATCATTTTTTAGGAATTTTTTCACCAGATTTTCAACATAGCCATTTTAAGGCCTCTGCTCATGAACGGTGTCACTGTGATTTTCTTAATGTGTCCCATACATTGAGTTCGCACACTGAATGTGCCATTGTGCACTACATGGGCGAAAACATGTTTTGGGAAGGATGTGAAAAATTACAGCTGTACTGCTCATGAGGAGGTGTGGTAAAATGGCAATGTTGAAAATCTGGAGTGAAAATATTGAAAATTCGCAAACTTACGAGCATGCGTAGGAACTGCGCAACGCACGCTCATAAAACAGTCATTTTAAGGAATTTTTTCACCATATTTTTAAAACAGCCATTTTAAGACTTCTGCTAATGAACAGTGTCACTGTGACTTTCTTAATGTGTCCCATACATTGATTTCACACACCAGCTGCGCCATTGTGTGCTACATGGGCGGAAACACATTTTGGGTGAGATGTGAAAAATGACAGCTGTACTACTCATAAGAAGGTGTGGTAAAATGGAAATGTTGAAAATCTGGAGTGAAAATATTAAAAATTTGCAAACTTACGAGCCTGCACAATGCACGCTCGTAAAACGCTCATTTTTAGGAATATTTCCACCAAATTTTCAAAATAGACTTTTTGAGAGCCCACCTTATGAACACTGGCAGTGTCATTTTGTTAATCAGGCCCAAAAGGTGATTTCACACAGTGACTGCGAAATCAGCCTTCAGGCCTGAATGATGCCATGACAGTGACATAATTCATGAGAAGGGGTCCCAAAAATCCCATGTTGAAAATTTAGTGCAAAAATTTCAAAAAATTTCTGAGATTTTGCAACAAAGTTGAAAAAACCCCATCTAGCCCATTATACAGCTTACTGGCATTTCCTCAGTTTGCAGACGACTTAGAAGAATGCAGACGTGTTCCTGGTCCACTGAAGATCGTCACGCTAGACTCCGGAGGCAAGTATGGGGTGGGGGTGTGTGAGGAAGCAGGGTGCGCAGTGGGTGAGTGCGGGTTGTGGGAGGTGGGCCAGGAAGAAGTGCCGAGGGACCATTTTTAATTTACAGGTTTTAAAAAAAAAAGATGACGCGGGACGTTTGCCATGCTGGGGTGGGCTCCCAGCATGACAGAAAGATGGCTGGGGGGACATGGAGCTGACGGGGGATTGGGCACCGCCGTCAGCCAAAACAAGGTTTGCCACGCTGGGATTGGTTCCCAGTGTGGCACCAAAGCTTTGGGGGGGCGTAAGGCACTGCCAGCACACAGCGGTGCAACGTGGGATGTTTGCCACACTGTGGTGGGCTCCCAGCATGGCAGCAGGGAAAGCTGTTTGGGGGGATGTGGAGCTGATGGGGGATTGGGCACCCCCATCAGCCAAAACAAGATTTGCCACACTGGGGTGGGCTCCCAGTGTGGCACCAAAGCTTTGGGGGGGACGTGAGTCACTGTCAGCACACAGCGGTGGTTTTCTTTGAAGTGAAGACCACCACTGTCATACACAGCACCCGCATCCATTGATGCAGGACCGCCACACCTGCTCAACGGAGCAGTGCATTGCACAGGACAATCACACCTCCAAACTGTCCTATTCTCCCAAGACGTTCCTTGCGCATGTGCGCAAGTGAACATAAAAATCAGCTGCTGTAATCAGGGGCCACCTCATCATTGCAGTGTCAGCCATCCGCTGCAATGAGGGAGTGACCTGTCATTGCAGGGCGGGATGTAAAAACCCTGAGATTGTTTGTGAACATGGTGGCAGCTTGCCTCCATGTTCACAAACAATATAACCCCCCCACCATGTTTAGTTGCTGGTGGGGGGCACAATCCCCGTCAGCTCTGCTGCTCTTTTGTTGCCAACGGGGAACCCCACTCCCGGTCAACATTCTGTAACCCCCCCACTTTTGTTCCTGCCCATGGGGTGTCCAATCCCCATCAGTTGTAGTGGTCCCGTGTTTGTTTTGTGGCCAACGGGAGAGCCCCTCCCTGTCGGCATGTTGTAACCCCCCTTTTTGTTCCTGCCGATGGGGTGCCCAATCCCCGTCGGCATAATGATACCCCCTGCCCATTTGTCGATGGGGGTGCCCAAACCCCCATTAGCTACTGCTGCCCCCAGACAAGAAAGCCTCTGCTGGCACACTGGGAGCCCACCCCAGTGTGCCAGATGCCACTGCAAATTAAAAAACAGTCCCGCTATGTCTTTTTTTTTATCCTGAAAAAAAGAAAACCATTCCTCGGTGCTCACCCTGCCTCCCACCCACAACCCGCACCCACCCACTGCACGCCCTGCCTCCCCACACCCCCTCACCCCATACTTATCTTAGGAGCTTGGCGCGATGATCTTCGGTAGACTGGGAACATGTCTGCATTCTTCAAAGCCGACTGCAAACTGAGGAAATGCTGGTAAGCTGTATAATGTAATACATAGGGTTTTTTCAACTTTACTGTATATCTTAGGCATTTGGGGTTTTTTTTTCACCAAATTTTCAACATGGGGTTTTGGGACCCCTCCTCATGAATTCTTGAACTGTCATGGTGTCTATCAGCCCGGAAAGGTGATTTTCACGGTCACTGCACGGAATCACCTTCCGGGGCTGATTAATGAAATGACAGTGCCAGTGTTCATGAGGTGGCCTCTCAAAAAGCTTATGTTGCATATTTGGTGGAAAAAATCCAAAAATTGACTGTTTTACAAGCATGCGCTGTGTAGTTGCTACACACGCTTGTAACTTCGTGAATTTGCAATATTTTCACACGAGATTTTCAACATTGGCATTTTGTCACACCTCCTTGTGAACAGTACAGCTGTCATTGTTCACATCCTGGCAGAAATGTGTTTTTGCACTTCCGATGCAGAATAGTGCGGTTGCTGTGGGAAATCAGTGTTCAGGATAGATTAAAAAAATGACAGTGACACTGTTCTTGAGTAGAGGTCCTGAAATGGCTATGTTGAAAATTTGGTAATGATACTCCATAAAATGATTGTGTTACAATCGTGCATTGCGCGGTTTGCTTGCACACCCGTAACTTCACGAATTTATAATATTTTCACTCCAGATTTCTAACCTTGCCATTTTCCCACACCTACTTATAAACAGTAAAGCAGTCTTTTTCCCATTCTGGCCGAAATGTGTTTTCGTACTTCCGGCACAGAATACAGAGGTTGCTGTGGGAAATCACTGTCCGGGACAGATTAAGAAAATGAGAGTGATACTGTTCATGAGCCGATGTCCTAAAATGCCTATGTTGAAAATTTGGCGATAATAGCCCATTGAATGACTGTGTTACAAGTGTGCATTGCACACTTTCTACACACCCTTGTAACTTCAGAGATTTGTAATATTGTCATGCTACATTTTCACCAGTGGAATTTTTTCACACCTCCTTATGAGCAGTACAGCTGTCATTTTTTACATCATGACCAATATGTGTTTTCACAGTTCTGGTGCAGAATAACGTGGTCGCTGTGGGTAATCACTGTTCGGGAGAGATTAAGAAAATGACAGTGGCACTGTTCATGAGCAGAGGTCCTAAAATGCCTATGTTGAAAATCGGATGATGAAACTTCATGACACGACTGTGTTACAAGCTTGCATTGAACTGTTTCCATGCACCCTTGTAACATCACAATTTTGTAATATTTTCACACCACATTTTCAACAGTGGCATTTTTCTACACCTCCTTATGAGCAGTAGAGCTGCCATTTTTCACATCATGGCTAAAATGTGTTTTTGCACTCCTGCTGCAGAATAGCATTGTCGCTGTGGGAAATCACTGTTTAGGACACATTAAGATCGAATGAGTGGGGGGGGAGTGACCGCGCCCAACTGAGCTCTGTCAGAACTGCTGCGGATTTCTTTCTGGGCAGAGAAAGGGCCCAACACAAAAGCCCAGTACAAAAGGGCAGCCTGCAGTACTGGGAGAAACAGAACGGGAAAGCGAGTGAGGGAGGTGGAGTGAGCGAACTCACCGGAGCTCTTTCAGGACTGCTGCGGATTTCTTTGTGGGCAAAAAAAGGCATCAGTGCAGGCAGGGGCCCAGTACAAAAGGCCAACCTGCAGCGGTGGGAGAAACAGTACGAGCAAGTGAGACAGGGGGACTGAGTGAGCTCAACAGAGCTCTGTCAGGACTGCTGTAGATTTCTTTCTGTGCAGAAAAAAGCACCAATGCAGGCAGGAGTCCTGTAGGAAAAGTCCACTTGCAGCGCCAGGACAAACAGAATGAGCGTTTGAGAGAGGGAGACTGAGTGACCTCAACAGAGCTCTGTCGGGACAGCTGTGGATTTGTTTTTGGGCAGAGAAAGGGTGCAACATAAGAGCCCAGTACAAAAAGGCAGCCTGCAGCACTGGGAGAAACAAAATGAGAGAGCGAGTGATGGACGGGAAGTGAACGAATTCACCGTAGCTCTTTCAGGACTACTGCAGACTTCTTTGTGGGCAGAAAAAGGCATCAATGCAGGCAGGGGCTCAGTACAAAAGGCCAGCCTGCAGTGGTGGGAGAAACAGTATGAGTGAGTGAGACAGAGGGGACTGAGTGAGCTCAACAGAGCTCTGTCGGGACAGCTGTGGATTTTTTTTTTGGGCAGAGAAAGGGTGCAACATAAGAGCCCAGTACAAAAAGGCAGCCTGCAGCACTGGGAGAAACAGAATGAGAGAGCGAGTGATGGAGGGGGAGCGACCAAATTCACCGGAGCTCTTTCAGGACTGCTGCAGACTTCTTTGTGGGCAGAAAAAGGCATCAATGCAGGCAGGGCTCAGTACAAAAGGCCAGCCTGCAGCAGTGGGAGAAACAGTATGAGTGAGTGAGACAGAGGGGACTGAGTGAGCTCAACAGAGCTCTGTCAGGACAGCTGTGGATTTGTTTTTGGGCAGAGAAAGGGCACAACATAAGAGCCCAGTACAAAAAGGCAGCCTGCAGCACTGGGAGAAACAGAATGAGAGAGCGAGTGATGGAGGGGAAGTGAGTGAATTCACCGGAGCTCTTTCAGGACTGCTGTGGACTTCTTTATGGGCAGAAAAAGGCATCAGTGCAGGCAGGGGCTCAGTACAAAAGGCCAGACTGCAGCGGTGAGAGAAACAGTATGAGTGAATGAGACAGAGGGGACTGAGTGAGCTCAACAGAGCTCTGTCGGGACTGCTACAGATTTCTTTGTTGGCAGACAAAGGTGCCAGTGCATGCAGGGCCCAGTACAAATGGGCATCCTCCACTGGCAGGGAAACCAGAATGAGCGCGTGAGAGAGGGGGAGTGAGTGAGCTCAACAGAGCTCTATTGTAACTGCTGCAAATTTCTTTGTGGGCAGAAGAAGGCAGCAAAGCAGGCAGGAGTCCACTAAAAAAGGGCAGCCTGCAGCACTGGCAGAAATGGAATGAATGAGTGAGAGAAGGGGAGTGAGTGAGCTAAACGGAGATTTGTCAGGACTGCTGCAGATTTCTTTGTGGGCAGACAAAGGCACCAACAGAGGCAGGAGCCCAGTACAAAAGGGCAGCCTGCAGTGCCAGGACAGACAGAATGAGTGAGTGACACAGGGGGAGTGAGCAACCCTCAATGGAGCTCTGTCGCGGACTGCTGTGGATTTCTTTGTTGGCAGAAAAAGGTGCCAATGGCAGGCAGGAGCCCAGTACAAAAGGCCACCCTGCAGCTACCGGCAGAAATGGAACAAGTGAATGAGAGAGAGGGAGTCAGCAGGCTCAACAGACCTGTGTCAGAACTGCTGCAGATTTCTTTGTGGGCAAAAAAAGCCACCAACAGAGGCAGGAGCCCAGTACAAAAGGGCAGCCTGCAGCACCAGGAGAAACAGAATGAATGAGTGAGAGAGGGGGAGTGAGCCACCTCAACAGAGTTCTGTCAGGACAGCTGCAGAATTCTTAGTCGGCAGAATGAGGTGCTAACACAGGCAGGAGCCCAGTGCAAAACAGCAGCCTGCAGCACCGGATGAAACAGACTGAGTGACTGACAGAGGGCCAGTGAGCATGCACAACAGACCAATGAAATCAACATTCGGCATTGACAAATGCTTGTTTTTAAGGCGGCTAGGGTGAGGACCCTCAGGAGAGTCATTGTTTTGTCACTAAAGGTAGGAGTTCTGAACCCAAGGATCATGGTATTAAAAGTAAATGGGATACCGTCCCCCCAGAACCCCTTAACATGCTTGTGAATCCTAGACCAAAAATCCAAGATGTTTGGGTATGCCCTAAGTATGTGGAAGTGCATTCTAGATCCACTACAGCCCCTCCAACAAGCATCTGAGTTCCCTGATTCAAAGTGTTTAGTGATAAGGGTGTGTAGAAGAATCTGGACAGGCACTTCCACATAAACTGTCTTCATCCAGTGAGGCTGTAGTTCTCCACCCATAGTGCCAGATTCTCTTCCAAAAGTCCCCTGGTATGGGACTCCCTGAGTTCTCTGCCCATGCTGTCCTCAGCTGCTCATGTGCCATGTTCTGGTCTCCCTTTATGGCTTTATACACCCCTGCAATTGGCCTACCTCATCCTTCAACAGGACTGCCCAATAAGGCCTTCTGGCATACCTTCCTCCATCCCTTACACCACCAGAATGCTAAGAGGGTCTTGTCTGTCTGCTTCCAGAAGCCTTCTGGGATGTTGATAGGAAGGGCCTGGAAAAGAAGGAAAAGTCTGTGTAAAATATTCATTTTTACCAGATTGATTTTCCCTCCCAATGTGAGCTGTAGCATCTTACATCTTGTGATGTCTACCTTGATCTCTGTCCAGAACTTGTTATAGTCCAATCCGAAAAGGCTATATTATTCAGGTAATATTTTTACCACCAAGTAATGAACCGTATTATCTGAGGCCCATCTAAAGGGAAAACCCTCTAGGTCTATCCTCTGGAATGGTCCCCCAAACCTTATTGCCTCTGATTTTTCAAGATTTATCTGTAGCCTGACATCTGGGCATAGTTATCTAATTCTGAGAAAAGCTCCAGAAGGGAGTTTTGTGGGGATGTTATGAAAAAGAGGGAATTGTCCACATATAATGAGATTTTGTGGGAACAATCATTCACTGTGATACCCTTTATATGGTTGTTCATCCAGATTGCAATCACAAATGGTTTAATGCTGAGGGCAAACAAAAGGGGGGACAGTGGCACCCCTGTCTGGTCCCCCTGCTGAGCTAGAATTTTTCTGAGATGAAGCCATTCACTCTCACTACAGCATGGGGAAAGCATAGAGTGCCCCAATGCTGGCTTTGAATCTTGGCCAAAATCTAATTTCATCCAGGGTCCTACATAAATAGTTCCAGTCCACCTGGTTAAACACCTTCTCAGCATCCATAAAAATAGCTAGAGAGGGGGTATTTTTTCTTTTCTGGTAAGAAATTAGGTTCAGAAGGTGCCTAATGTTGTTGTGGATCAGCCTCCTGGTTATAAAGCTGGTTTGGTCCAGATGGACTAGATTACCCACAAAACCCCCGTAGACGCTTGGCCATGACCAAAGTAAAAATCTTCTGGTCCACATTCAGGAGGAAGATGGGTCCATAGGACTCACATGTTGGATCCTTCCCAGATTTATGAATCACTGATATCTGGGTATATTGCTAGGAAGGCAGAGTTCCCTCCTCCTCCAACACCTCTCCACAGACCTGGGTCAGGCTCAAGGCCAATTCTTCTTTAAACACCTTGTAAACTCCCCTGGCAGGCCACCTGGGCCTGGCGCTTTTCCTGATTTGAGATTTGCTATTGAGGTGAGGATTTCCCCCAAGGTGAGAGAGGTATCCAAAGATTCTCTCTCTTAAGACTTCTGGCTACCAAATCATCTTGGTCTACCACCAGCACTAGTAGAACCACAATGCAGTTCAACAAGTCGAAGATAAACTGAAGTTGACTCTGGCTGACTATGCCCACCCTTTCAGAGAAATAATGTTTTAAAACTTTTTTAGAAAATGAGGTTGAAAAATAAAGCATCCTGATTGGCTGAAAGCCATGGTCAGGCATACATTTATTTTTCAATAGATGCCCAGTAAAAAATGAGTACCAATTCAGGGTGTCCCATTACTTGGTGTATCATTGAGCACCTCGAATTTTCAAACTTCACAACCACCATTTTCTTTCTCCTGCTTAGCGGCCATCTGACCCCCATCCCATCACCGATCCTCTGCCTGCTTTTTGTTTTAAAATACACAGAACTAAGGCACACTTTTTGCCACTAAAACATCATAAAAAAAATCACACTGAATAGTCTGTCTCGCTGTCTGATACATTCGAGCACCACTACCCCCCCACGAACCCACCCCGCTGCGCTCCCACTCATCATTCATAGAAAAACGTAATACAATTTAGTGGTTCCAATTCCTTTTCACATTATTTTACACTTATGGTGATCACTGATGCCGTCCTAAATAAAAGTTGAAACAGCATGTCTGAGTCTGCTCGGGACCAGCATGCTGCCTCTCTTTACGATGGTTATCCTGACCACCGACAAAGACAGCTGCACTGAGAAATGTTTCTTTTTATATTGTACTCCTTGCTTTGGACACACTTACTTT
Source organism: Neoceratodus forsteri (assembly GCA_016271365.2). Classification (NCBI taxonomy): domain Eukaryota; kingdom Metazoa; phylum Chordata; order Ceratodontiformes; family Ceratodontidae; genus Neoceratodus; species Neoceratodus forsteri. The sequence continues at coordinate 213,073,799 of CM028135.1, read as the reverse complement.
TTCTAGTTGGATAGGATGCCCGACTATGATATTTGTCCCATACGTCTCCACTTCCTGGTTATCAGAAACAGGGTCACGAGAGGTCACGCACCTAACAGCTGTGTCTTCATACTGGCTAATCATATCACAGTGGCACTGAATGGGGATTGGTCAGACTGAAAAAACAAGCTATATGGCTTGGGAAGAACAAAATAGATTTGTTAATAGAGAAGTACTTGTCTCTTCCTATAGCTCTGAACTTGTGGGGGGGTTGATGGTTCAAGACCAAGGAAGGAACATGCTGTACACACTTGTAAGAAACCTATAAAACTGCTGAGAAACTGCACTGCCCTCTACTGGTGAGTATAGTAAGTATACCACAGGACGGACTACTTTTATGACAAAGCAACTATAAGTATTTTTTTTTTTTTTTAACAATTCATTTGTATTTTTTAAATATCTCACAGATAATATTACATAAAGCCCATTTTCTAAGCGCAATAATACCCTCCAGGGTGGGCATTATTGGGAAATTCCAGACCTTCCAGGGGCTATAAGGCCCTCCACATGCGGCGTCGGGCCTCATTACACCCCTGGGCGGTCTGGTATTTCCCAATAATGCTCACCCTCTCGGGTATTATTGTTTACTTATACATACCAAGAAACTAAACTTACTACTTTCATGGATCTCACTGTCACCGCCAGCAACTTTGTGTAGCTGGTCTGTTCCATTCTTCCCAGGCACAGCTGCAGTGTTTACTGAATCTAGTAAATAAAACACCTATAATGTGATTTTATTTCTGCTGACTGAAGCACTAACAAAAAATGACATATTGTTTAAGATACAAAGAGTAACATGATTTTTACTGGACTGTTGCAAAAAAAGGCATACTTGGGTACTTGGGTAAGCATGGCTGCAATGCTGAAATCATAAGGAGCTTCTAGTGTAACTATTCATGCCTCATGTGCTGATAATTTGGTATGTATGGCAGTCTTTTAACTACAGTAAGCAGAATTAGTCTAGGAGAAGGAAAATAATAAGAGAAATAAAGTGAAGATTTTTTTAGAATCGGCAAAGAACTGTTTTATGATACAATATGTCATGGATGGCCCACAGAGATGGGGTTACATTAGAGCTACTTCTAGGACAGTTTTACAGAACTGTTAAAAAGAGATCATAACTGACATAAAAATACTGCAGCTAACAAATAATTTTAATATTTATCAGTAAGGAAATGTACCAAGGAGTTTGGGGACAGCTTCTCCTGCTTTTCTGCTCTGGTCATCCTTCTTCCATGACCCCCGCCATTCCAGCAACAGCCATATCTGACTATGAGTGTCCCTGCATCTTAAGTCTGACTATCACTTTTCTAATTGCATGAAGGAACTCACCACACCTGTCACCTTGGTCATTGACCTCTTAATTTCTAACCACAGGTCCTACCACATATGCAGATACAAAGCAGAGACACCAAACAGACTGCCATGATGACTGGATATAGAGTCCAGAAAAAATTGCAACCTCCTTGGTGCTGAAATTTGTGGTTCTTTGGCAGCCATTTCTATACAAAAAGAATTCAAATTTTAAGAAAAAGTACATTTCTGAAAGTAAAAAAAATACATATTAAGCATTACACTATACAAAACTAAAAAAATCTATCTGTCTGTCTGTCTATCAGCAGTATCTATCTATCTATCTATCTATCTATCTATCTATCTATCTATCAAAAACCCACTTCTTGCATCCTGGCAAGTAGTGCATCACACACCATAGTGAAAAAAGCACAATTTCAAAAATAAATTGATACTGTAAATTTCTTTAAGAAGGACTAATAGAAAAAAGTGCATGCTTTTTCAAATTGCATACTTTTACTTTATATAATTTTCAATCTAGAGATGGTCTCACATCTGAAAAAAAAATTGCCCTTTCAAAAATAATTCAAAGGTGCACATTTAATAAAACAACACTAATTGAAAATGCACACAAGAACTCTGAGTTTGTACAAATCTGAGTTTCATAAGTATGTGATTTTAAAAAAGGCACACTTCTGAAAAAACTGAAAAGCAAAGTTATGGCAGTTTTCTGTGCATTTTCATGCAACCTGTGTGAAAAGGAATGTGGCAATTTGTCAGTTTTGAAAGAGTACGGGAAATGGCATTCAGCACTGCTCCAGAGATTTCTCTACTTTTCTAGCTATCAGTGTTGCTGTTTTTAAGGACTGTCTTTGAATTAATTTTAGTATACTAAGGTATGGGGGGCATTATTACTGTGGTTCTAATTACAAGAAAGGAGAAGTGACAAGTCAGATCCTGCAGAGCTCAGTCTTAGGCTCAGTCCTGTTTAATGTGTTCATCAGTGCCACAGCAACGTAGGAGGAGGTGTCCATGGCAAGCTGCACTGTTCGCAGATGACACTAAATTAGGGGGAAGGGTGGACAGTGAAGAAGCAGTAAGAATCACACAAAATTATTTGAAAATGTTAGAACAATGTTCTAGTATTTGGCAGCTGAAATTTAACATTAAGAAATAAAGGAATAATACATGGCTGGGTGTGTGCCATGCTGGGATAATGCCATGCCTTAGGTAGTTGGGCACAAGGCCACAGGCCAAGTGCGTCCAACACCTGAGGCGTAATGTTATCCCAGCATGACACACACACCCTGTAGTGTATTATTCCTATTATACAATGGCTCTTTTATTTAAAAAAGAAAAGAATATGGGGAAAATATGTTTAAAATGTTTTTTCTCCCACTTTTTCTTAGGGCAGGTATACTTACTCAAAAAAGGTCCATTGTTTTGTCCAGTAGGTGGTGCTGGTGCTATGTGCTTGCACTCTATCCAGTTTTAGGGTGTGTATGTCAATGCTTCTGTGTGCCCTTCCCCAAATGTATTGGTGTGTTGCTCATTCATTGACCTGTATTTCGATCTTTCTGTCTCCTTTTTTCAACCCTTGATGACGAGGAGAGTCAGAGATACAGACAAAGAGACAGAGAGCAAGTTGCAATCTATCAACATCAGAGAGTGGCATACAGAACAGAACCGAAATTGAACAGAGTACAGTTTAACAGAGGCGCAAGTGAAGGGTACTGCGAGGATTCTGCAAGTGGAGTTACTGTTGGCCATTGCCGCAGTTGTTGTTGTTGATATGGCCACTTGAGAGTCAAAAAACAGACAAAGCAGGCTGGAAGGAAATTATCAAGATAGAGCTGTATTCAACTTTATTGTTTTTAACTCTCTTTCTTTTAATTCTGGACTGACATATTATAAGCAGCGGAGAATTATTGATTGAAGTGTGCTTTGTTTTTTTGAGATATAGACCTGGGCCCGGATATTCAAACTGCGCCATTCTGAGGCGCAAGCCCTTGCGCTGCTCAAAATAGTTGCGCAGGGGTGTGCCCGGGGCGATATTCAAAGGAGTTGCACTATTGAGCAACTCCTTTGAATATCACCCCCAGCCACAGCCACTGTGCATGGCGCCAGTGGAACTTGCGCCACCGCAAGTTGTCAGAGTTGAGCATTAAACTTGCGGTGGCACAAGTACCATTGCGCCATGCGCAAATTTCCGATATTCAAAAGCTGACATGCAAATGGGGCCATAATTCATGCAAGGTGCAGGGGGGCCTTTGCATGTGATTATGACCCCATTTGCATGCCATTAGCATGTAGGTGCACCAATCCCCGAGAACTTGCACCTGGCCACCCTGCCAGGCAGCAGCCATCGGGGACCGACGCACCCTGCAGCCCAATCGCGGGCAGTATGTATCAATACACCTCCCCCCAAACATCTCCCGATGCCTGATCACGGGCAGTAGGTATCAATACACCTCACCCCCCCAAACATCTCCCGATGCCCGATCGCGGGCAGTATGTATCAATACACCTCCCCCCCAAACATCTCCCGATGCCCGATCGTGGGCAGTATGTATCAATACATCTCCCCAGTGCCCGATCGTGGGCAGAATGTAAAATACCCCCAACCGAATATCTCCCTGGTGGTCCAGTGGACCGTAATGCCTGATCGCGGGCAGAATGTCCAGTGACAACCCCCAAACATCTCCCTGGTGTCTAGTGTCCCCTACCCCACCCACCCAAGAAGCCCCTCCATCCGCTCCCCGGCGGCGGCGGAGCAGCAGCACCACCGCCTGCCGCCGCCACGCCGACTGACTGTCTGGTAGGGCTGCACCTCATTGTGCAGAGCTAGAGCCAATGTGCATGCAGCCCATACATACATGACAGTCCAGATTTGTGAATGAACATCACAAATCTGACTGTCATGATGTAGGGCTGCACGCCCATTGGCTCTAGCTCTGCACCACTGGTGTGCAGCCCCACCGACAGTCAGTCGGCGGGCGGTGGGGGCAGGCGGTGGATGCTGCCACCCGCTGGCTGCCGGGGAGCGGGTGGGGGCTCGTGGGGGGTGGGGGACACTGACACTAGGGAGATGTTTGGGGTTGTCTGACATTCTGCCCGCTATCGGGCATTACGGTCCACTGGACCACCAGGGAGATATTCGCTGGGGGTTTTTACATTCTGCCCCATGATTGGGCACTGGGGAGGTGTATTGATACATACTGCCCGCGGTCGGGCATCGGGAGATGTTTGGGGAGGTATTGATACATACTGCCCGCGGTCGGGCATTGGGAGATGTTTGGGGGGGAGGTGTATTGATACATACTGCCCGCGATCGGGCTGGTGGGGGGGCACAGGGACTGAGTTGGGGACCAGCCATGGGTGGCAGCTGCTGTGTTGCGCCCTGCGATACAGCAGCTCACCTGTGGGTGGCCCTCAACTTGATCCTTTTTTTTTGGCTCAAAGTTGTGCAGGCGCAGGTTGGGGGTTGCGCCTGCACAACTCTGCACAGCCCGACTGAATATTGGGTTGTGCAGTTTATGCATGGTTCCTCCCCTTCACGTTGAGCATGCATTCATTTGCATTGCGCTGTTGCTCAACCTGTTTTCAGTGGCGCAACTGCCTCCTGCTGAATATCGGAGAATGGCGCAATGTAGGACTTGCGCATGCGCAACCCTGTTGCGCATGGAGCAACCCTTTTGAATATCTGGGCCCTAATATAAACTTAAACAAATTTTAATACGATTGCTAAAAGTATACAAGCACACAAGTTCTGAGGGGTTTAATTAACTTATGATACAGAAGGTGCTATCCTTATGATACAGAGCTGTTGTGACAGTTTTGTGGATATAAAAACGGAAGGAAACAGTGCTTTAAAAATAAATAAAAAGGGTAAAGGGAGTATAAGTGAAGAGCAATAGATAACTAATTATCATTTGTAGCTTTTAGATAGACAGGGTTGTTGGTTTAATTGGGGACAAGGGCAAGTTCAAATTAGGTAACTAGTTTATTAATGAGAAAAACATGTTCTTAAATGAGCGGATAGTTTGAAGTTATAAGTAGTGATTGGTGAAATTATTGATCACAGCTGCTCATGTTCTTCTTCTCTTAAACAGTTTAGGTATTTTAATAACCTAATTATTGAAGATTAAGAGTGAGTACTTCACCTTGTAAAGATAATTGTAGACATCTTAAATGCCCACGTTTTTTTCATGTCAATTAATTTTATAAATTAACCACTGCTCTATTTAATAGAGAGATCTACGATTTTATTTAGATTTGAGCTGGGAGATGAGGAAGCAGCGTGCATGTGCTGAGTATATTAGAGATTTTAGAGATAGTGTAATTTGAGCAGCTTTTTTGAACTATAAAATGGTAGTGCTGGCTTGTTGCAAAAGATTGTATTTGTCAAGAAGTTTGTGAAAAGTAGTCGAATTATACTCGCACCTAATTGTATGTGTACATAGACACCAAATTAAATGCTAAACTAGTTGCTGCTAAAACAAAAGTCAGGAAGCGCTTAGTTGAACTCTTGAGTAAGAGAATTTATTTTAAACTTATTTTGTGGTATCCGAGGGATACTACTGGGGATCGTGTTTCTTTTCTGTACTAAGCTGAAGCTGTTGGTTAACTTGAGGTTGAACAGTCACCACTCTGACTGAGATTATAGATCATAGATAGACTTATGCTGGGATAGTGGGCTGACAACCTCAACTAAAAAAGTAAGCTAATGGTAACACAAAATTGCCATGATATATTAAATTATTGTGTTTTGTTTAGGATTTAACTAATAGAAATAAGTGAAATTGTGCTGTATTTTGCTTAGTGGTCTAACATCTTAGAATTATACAAGTATTGACTTTTGTAATAAATTGTATCTTAGTGCAGCAATAGTAGTAGTGATTATTATTATTACTGTTATTAATTATTTTAAGAAAGGTAATTCTAACTCAATTCCAACTCAAGGTTTTAAATATTTTTATAGCATATGAAGTATAGAATATATATTATAATAAGTCTAGATTTTTACTAGATTTTTTCTAGAAACTTTTATGATTTTTCTCTTATTTAGTGACCCCGCAACACAGGAATACATTTTCTATGAGCTCTTTCGTCGGATTGAAAGGAGGCACTCAGGAGAGGAAAAATGAATTAATGTTTCTGGGACTTTTAAATTTTGAACTCTGGCTCAGGACTTTTACTGAATACAAATCGAACTTGTATTTTTATGCTGACCCACAATTGTGCAAAATGTTATTAATTGAATAACTGACCTCTACTATTCTTCGAAAGTTACCAATATTTATTGTTTACTGTTACTATTATCTTGCTTAATCTTTAATAATTATTAAGATTTTTGTATTAGACTAGCGGTAATGGAGGTAATGGATTACATTTTTTTAAGCAATATACAGTACTTCTAGAAGTTTTATGACCATTAGTTATTATCCTATTTGAATTTCTGCCTTAAGTGATAGATATTTGAATATACTAATTATTATTGTGATTTAATATTTAATTGTGTGAATCTGCTGCAAAAGTTCTCTAAAAATAAAGTTTTGGGATTGAAAATATAGTCATTGAATATTTTTAATAATCTTCGTGTTAAGGTAAATTGAAAAGGTTTTTTATTTTTATTCTCATTTATTGAATAAATGCCTGTTATGACCAGAAGTAAATGATGGGTCAGTTCAACAGAGGTTAAACCTAAGGATAAAAAAAAATAAAAGGAGGTGGAGAAAGGGGGAGGCAGTTGCTCATTAGGGCTATTAGTGAGGGAAATACCAAGTAAACAAAGGAACAAAAAAAAAACTCTAGGAAAATTGAAACAAAAAAAAGAAGAAGTAATAAAAATAATGAATAACAAGAAATAGCTTACACTTCTACCCCAAATGGAGACATTACAAAATTTTTGAAGGTAACTAAAATGGACAAAATTAGAGGTAAAGACATGGAAGTTGGATTAAGAATAGAAGAGTATCATAATATAATAGCTAGTGATAATGTTGATTCAAGAAATAATTCTAACATTAACCGAGAGGAAGATTAAACGAGATTGGACAGAATGGAGGAAGTAGAAAGTTTAAAGAATGTAATAGTAGTACAAGAAGATAAAAAAGCTAAAAAAAACTATGGCAACAGATGAGTTAATGAGTACACCAGACATTCAAAAGACCTGAGAAGAGGAAGAACACTCATGGTCTCATAATTCAGTAAGTTTTTCTATGATTGATTTAGATCTAGACGGACTAACAAAAGAAGTGGGAAGGGTACTTAGAGACCCAATACAAGCTAATATTTTGATTTATCAACAGTTGACTGAAATTAAAAAGCAGTTGGCATTTCTAAAAGGAATAATGATTGAAAAAAAGATGAGACAAGATTATCTGGTTGAAAACCAGCTTAATAACAATTTTGGAGTACAACAAGATAGGATATCTAAACCAGATGAGAAAGTGGAAGAAATTAGGAAATACGATGAAAAAGAGGCAAGTGAAGGGGAAGATTCATTAGAATATGTGATGCAGCCAGATAAAATATTTAGGGAAGAAAGCATATGTTTACATTTAAAAAATAGATTTCCTGATTTATGGCAAAAAGGAGAAGAACAGGAAAAGGAAAAGGGAGGTGAAGCAAGTGAGAAGGAGGATCAAGGAATTAATGATGATAACAAAAGGAAAAAAGACAATAAAAGAGAGGAAGACAGGGTTGTGGAAGGTTTAAAAAATACACCAGAGGAGTTAAATAAAAAGGGGAAAAAGGAAAAATATTAAAAGAAGACAGTTCGAGAAGGTAATGTCTGGGATAAAACCAGAAGGTTGTAATGAAAAGGGTAAAAAGGTTAAAAAAGAAAAAAACACAGAAGAAAAATAAAAAAGTAAATGAAAAGAGAATGTTGGATGGGGATAATAAGGTCAAGGAGAAGAAATTAGAAGATGGAAAGAAAGTGACTAAGGTAGCAGAGATTGAAAAAGGACAATTAGGATGTGTTAAATTAGTAGATGGTATGGGAAAAGTGGAAAATAATGAGGAGGAGAAGGTGGAGAAAGGAATCAGAGGAAAAATGACTTAAAAAGATTGATGAGAGATGGGGAGGAGATAGATAAAAAATATAAGCAAAAATGTTAACAATTTTTAAACAAGACAACAAAAAGGGATTTTGTTTTACCTCTGTATAAAATGGTATGCGTGCCCAATGAAATGGAAGAAAGCTTATCAAATATGATTAAAAACTTATTAGATATTGAACTAAGTGGACGCAGACAAATACTGAATGGCATTAGTGTTGTAAGGCCAATTACAGAATTAGAATTAGTTTTGGTGGTCACAGACCAATATTATATTTTGAAAGCCAGTGATAATCAAGCAAAAGAGCTAGGGAAAATGGGAATCCAAGTTGGAGATTTGACAACTATGGGAGAATTATTCCCAGAATATTATAAGGTCAAAAGAGAGAGAGGGGAGACAGGAGAGATTAGTATATATGGTATAAAGCAATTCCACATAGAGAACAGGAAAAATCTTAAGAGTAAAGTGGCAGACGTACTAAATATACTATTAGGCATTGAGGGCTGCATCTACAAAGAAGTAATTCAGGCCATTCTATGTGAAAAGGATAGCCAAATATTGGTGAAGATAAAGATGGGCAACATTTATGAATTATTAATACAGAGACAGTCACTGTTGGATGATCTTGGTGTATATGTCTGTATGGAAATAGAAGGGGGTAAATCAAGGTGTTCAAAAGCCCAATGAATCAAGGACATGAGAAGCTATGATAGAGACATCAAATAGATATACATTATTAACAGATTTATATCAGTGACTGCCTGTAAAGAGAAAAGAAATGAAATGAAAGGAGGCTACAGTCAATGGAGATTAATATAAGGGTTAAAGAGAATATATAGGAGAGAGAACCAAGTGAGAATAAGATAGAATGAAAGAACAAGATAAAAATTCTTATTTGGAACTCCTCAGGATTACAAGAAAGACTAAAAGATCCAGATTTAGTAATATATCTAGAAACTTTTAAGTATGTATGTGTTCAGGAAACATGGATGATGAATGATATTTACCTAGATGGTTATGTGGTATATAGGAAAAAAGCTGAGAAGTTAAAGAAGTTTGGAAGGAATGCAGGGGGTCTACAAATCTTTTGTAAATTAAATAACATGAAAACAAAGGAGATCCAGACTGATAGTAAGAGTATATTAATAGTACATATACATAAGGAGAAAGAAGATGACTTGATATTGATATATATGCACCATCATCTAATAGCACATTTGATGACAAAGATTGGTTGAAGAAATTGTCTAAAGAATTAGATTTATTGGAACTGGAATATCCTAATAGTAAAATATTAATAGTTGGTGATTTCAATGCAAGATTGGGTACTCTTCAAGGAATAACAGAATAAATCACTTATTGTTTATCTCTCTTAGAGGAGAATAATCTGATGTCAAATAGGGACGTGACAGATACTACTACAAATTGTTTTACAATGGTTCACTTCATTCCTCACTGGGGAGATCAGAAAGAGTTGTGTCGGGAGTCTTTTCCTCTGGCCCAACTCCTTTGTTGTGTGGGGTGCCTCAGGGTTCCGTGCTGTCACCCATGTTATTTGCAGTCTATATGCTGCCCCTCGGAGACATTATATGATGTATGGGCTGAGGTTTCACTGCTATGCAGATGATACCCAGCTACACCCATCTTTTGCACCCAACCAGGATGGAGTTCTTGCGGTGTTTAACAACTGTCTGGAAGAAATCCAGGGTTGGATGGATTCTAGTTGGTTAAAGTTGAACTCAGAGAAGACAGAGGTTCTGGCTGTAGACCTGAGTGGTCAGATAGACAGGTCGTGTGTGATGGCACGCACTCTGGAATTTTTCTTGGTGGCGTGTCACTTCTGACCTCTGAATGGGTGCGTAGCCTTGGAATTGTCCTAGACGACAGGCTGACATGACAGTCTCAAGTGTTGGTCATTGTCAGGACTTCCTTCTACCATCTTAGGAATATCACCAGGGTTAGGCACCTTGTTCCATCTGACTCTTTGCCAACACTGGTCCACGCTTTTGTGTCCTCACATCTGGACTTCTGCAACACCTATGCTTTAGGCTTTCTGGGGTTGAAATCCATTGCCTACAGCTGGTGCAGAATGCTGCAGCCTGGGTTTTGACTGGGACAAGCAGGTCCTGTCATATTACCCCGGCGATGCACAAACTGCACTGGTTTCCTATACGCTGGCAGATCACCTTTGAAGTCATTTTATTGACTTTCAAAGCCCTTCAAGATCAGGGTCTGGCCTATCTGAAAGAACTCCTAGTGCCTTACTACCCTGGCCGATCGCTTCACTCGGCTGATGAAGGGTTGTTAGAGATTCCAAGAGTGAGTTTAAAATCTTCTGACAGCAGAGTATTTTCTTATGCTGCACCGACTCTTTGGAATTCTCTACCATGCCGGTTAGAAGTGCACCTCTGTGGAGGAATTCAAGAAGAATTTGAAGACATACCTGTGGCAAATGGCTTTTTTGGATGGTTAAGCTAATTTTATTGTGCTGAGATCTTATTTTATATTTTATTAATTGATTTTAATATTTGATGTTGTTATGATATGATTTTATTTATCTGTATTACTGATTTATATTTGATGTTGCGGTTTTAATGTGTTGAGTGTCTTGGTATGCTGAAAGGTGCTTTATAAATAAAATGATTATTATAAAATAATAAAGGAATTCTAGTCCATAGGACATTATGTGACAAAAATGTCCTTTTATTGAACGGGTGAATTAAAGGTGATATACTGGGTAACTATACATATCAGGGGGACGGGGGTCATGTATAATTGATTATGTTTGGGTTAATCTAAATTTGTTTCCAAAATGTGTTAATATGAAAACAAGGACAAGTTTGGAAAGTCAGCATGCTTGTATAGAATTACCAAGATATACCAAGCAGCTAATATAGATCAGACTTGTTTAATATGGTGGTATTGAGCTAATTGTGCTTGTTACTGAAGGCATTAGGTTAGCTGGGTCCTAGTGTGACCTCATTTTGGAATAGCCCTGTTTGCTTAGAGTGGAGCTCCTTTGTGTAAGTCACAACATATTCTCCCACTGCATAGTAATGAGAGGCTTTGTTTTCTCCACAACATAAGCAGCTCCCCCAAGCTAGGCACTCGGGACAATCAAGCAACTGAAGCACAAGCAGCTCACCTGTGTAGCTGAGGAAGCCAAATCTCCAGCCTGATAACTTTTGAGGTAAAGAGAGCCTCGTCTCTTCGTCTGGATGCCTGCATAGGGATGCTAGCCTGACAGCGCTTCACGCCATCTGCCCCACCTGCCCCAACCACCCTCCCACCCAGGGGCGGCTGTCAATTTAAGGATCCACTCCGTGACATCACATCCGGTGGTATCACGTCCTGTTGCCCAGAACCTCTTTCCCATTTGCAGGTTATACCTGCTGGCCACTAGAGGGACCTATGCTCCCTCACTACTTCCTACTCCTACCTGTACAGCACTACTTCCCTGGAATCTTGCTCACCACAATGTATTGGCCCTGCCTCATGCTCTGTCTGTGCCTATCCCCACTAGCAGTGCACTTACCCACTTACCCATCTGCTAGTCCACACTGTGCCCTGGCACCCCTCACTCCCCTTGCTCCTGAACCTCCTCTCCTTCCCTTGGGACCTCTGTGTGTCCCCATCCCCATGCCCTCCCCTAGCTTTCTTCTTCACCTCAGGCACATCTGGGTGTCTTCTTATTCTTGCTTTCCCTCTGTACCTCCCTGCCCACCCCTGCTCCCTTAGCCTCCCCCCTCCCTCTCATGTCAATCGGGAAAACCTCTCACCATTTCCCAGCCAGGGTGTTAGTCATGCTACTACTCCTGTCAGGGAACATTCATCCAAACCCTGGCCCGGTTCCCAGGAGCTCCCCAACTCACACCACAGGCCTATGCATGGTCTCCATGAATATCTGTAGCCTCCTAAAAAAGTTTGACTCACTACAATGCCTGGTCACATCAATTAACCCTGATGTCATCACCCTGGTTGAGACTTGGCTGTCAAAATCCTCCCCTGACTCCCTAGTCTCCCTTCCTGGTTTCACCCTTTTCCCGGTCCGACCGTGTTGGGAGACAGTGGGAAGGCTGCCTGTTATGTCAAGGAATCTCCTACTAGCCCTACCCTCCCATCCCTTGACTCCAGGGCCCAGGCGTACGCTTGAAACTAACTCCTGACCCTTTAAAGGACCCTTATCTGACTACTGTACATGTCCCCCAGGGACCAAACGCAGGCCATTGCCTCTCTTACAGAATACCTTACCTCTCTACCTCCTTCCGCTGATCAAATTCTGGTGGGTGACTTAAATGTCAACTGGCTCAGCCCCTCCTCCTCCTCTACCTGAGACTCCTTTTCTGCAATAGACCTAACGCCTAATTACCCACCCTACCAGGACTAACCCCAAGAGAGGCTCCAGTACCCTGCTTGATGTGGTACTCACCAACCGCCCTAATCGGATCCCCAATGTACAAGTCCTCCCAGACTCTCTCAGCGATCACTCCCCATTCTATTCCACTGGTCAACCTCAGTCCCAAACCCATAGCACAGTCCACATTCGCGGCCCAATACCTGGTGGACTGATAAAACTTAAGGAACTTCTGTCTCAAATTGACTGGTCTCCTATACAGGCAATGCCTGACATCGACACAGCGCTCTCCTTCTTTACCCAAACTTTTAATAATGCCTGTGATATCTTGATCGTTTGACCTGGTCTAAAAGGAAGAATGCCCCTCTGGTTACCCCAGCTTTGATCCACCAGCTCAAACATAGGGACAGTTTATGGCACCATGCCATTGAGACTGGCCGCCCAATGACAGGTGGTTATATGCTGCCCGAAACAAGTGCACTTGGGTCATCAGAAGGCCAAGTCTGAGCACTATCGGTCCTCATTCACTGCCTCATGGGGAATCCCAGAACCTTCTGTGATAACATTAAACAGTTAAATGGGAGTGCACACTCCCCCACCACCAGATCAACATTAATGGTGTGATCTCCTCAGACCCAGCCCTCATAGCCAACCACCTCAACACCTCATTCACTGACCTTAGCCTTATCCTCCTAAAATTTTTTACCTCCTCCCCAGCACCTGCCGTAAATCTTTCTCACCCTTATTTTCTCCTCTGCGTGTTTCTGCCCAAAACTTAGGCAGCACCTGTCACTGCCCTCAAGAGTAATAGTACAGGCAGTGACACCTGATCCGTATCCCACGGCTGGTCTTAGACATAGTCCTTACCCGATCACATGCCTCATCAACCACTCTCTTTGCCTGGGAAGGTTCCAACTGCCTGGAAAGTCGCCACTTTCACCCCATCTTTAAAGGTGGTGATAGGACTGTGGCTGGAAACTATCGACCGATCTCCATTCTCTCTCCTCTCTCCTCTCTCAAGGCCTTGGAAAAGTGGTGGCCTCTCAAATCTCTGACTACCTCTCCACCTACAATGTCTTTTGTCCTGAGCAGCATGGCTTCCGAGCAGGCCACAGTACCAACACAGCCCTCCTAGAGTTCTCCAACTTTCTCCTACCTCCTTAGACACTGGTTCTCTGGCTGGTGCTGTCTTCATTGACCTCTCAAAGCTTTGACACTGTCTCCCACCCCTACTTCTTGATGCCCTTAGTCTCTCTGGCTTTGCTGCTGGGCCTATCTCCTGGTGCACCAGTTATCTGTCTGACCACTCACAGCGTAAAATGAATGGGACCTACTCAGACATCTGTCCCATCTTTCTGGGTTCCCCAGGGCTCCATTCTGGGCCTTACTATTCTCCTTTTACCTTAACACCCTTCCACGCTCTTGCTTGGGGAACATTCTGTTATACGCTGATGATACAGTCATCTTTGCCTCAAGTCGTAACCCTACTGCCCTCCAGGACTCGCTGCAGAAGTCCTTCACTGAAGCCGAGGGCTGGTTCAAGAACACAGATTGGTGATAAATCTTAAAAACAAAAACCATGTTCTTCACTCATCCCCAAAACAAGTCCTGCAACTTCAAACTCCTCATTCACTCTGGGTCCTCATTCCCACTCGAACAAGTTTGCTCCTATAAATACCTAGGATCATTTTGACCCCTCCTCTCCTTCCATGGACACATCGCTGCCCTAGCCACTGCCACTAATATCCGATTGGGCATCTTACATCGGTATAAACACTGCTCTCCCCAGAGGCTGTTCGGACTCGAGTCACCTCCTCTATCCTGTCCCTAGTGGACTATGGACTGCCGGTGTATGGTGCTGCTGATCAGACCGCACTCCATAAAATTCGCATTACTCTGAATAAGGCCTGCAGGTTAATTACTGGAGCACCTAGGATGACACACACCTGTCTCACTGTATGCTAAAGCGCTGGTACTTGATCTCGACGAATGCCTCAAAAATCTTACCTGTACCCTCTTCACAAAAAGACCCTCCTTGGGCTTTCCCTCACCAGGATTGACCACCACCATATGCCGCCTATCCCACTAGTTCATACTCGGACCTCTGGGAAAACCTCTCTTGTTATCCCTAGAGCTAGGACCTCTCACGCCAAAGAGCCTTCAGCTTTAGGGCCCCTCCTGGTTCAACACTGCCCCCTCCACCTCGAGCTCCAACTATATCGTGCTTCAAAACTTCCTTATGTAACCACCTTATTAACACCGATGCTGTAACTGCCACTAGTCAAAGCCGTACTCAATACTTATGACAAAGCTATTACTAAGCTGCTAAGGATGACATAACTCTGGTATTGTTTGCATCCATCATACCTGTACCAGCTTGTTTGTATCTATGTCTTAATTTTACTGTTATACTTATGTGTTGTACTGCTATACTGTGTATTTTGGTTTGTCTTACTGTGACAAGGTACCTTTGTAAATGAGCCTATGGCTCAAAGGTTTTCCAAACTGCTGTTTAAATAAAATAAAATAAAATAAAAATAAATAGAATTAGTGATAGAAATGGATCAGGCCCATTTTGTTGCTGATCAAGTAGGACCTGACTCATTAAAATTGTTAAGAAAGAATACCATAGGATGGAATATTATAGAAAGTGGGGAATTTATTCAGATAATGCATGATAGAGGCATTTTGGAAAAAATAAATAATTGTATTCCTGATAGAAATGATATAAAAATAATATTGGAATATAATATTATTATGGCAGACATAAGGCATATCATCACTAGACAACAAATTATAATAGAAAGGTAAGGACAGGCATGGTATAACAAAGAATATAGGGATGCAAAGAGGAAATTTAATAAGCTGTTGCGAGTCCTAAAAGGGAGTTTGGTAATAAATAAGAATAAAGAAATTAATAAATTAAGACAAGAATACAAAAGGATTTTGAAAACAAACAAAGAAAGTCATCAATTTAAATTATGCACAGAATTAGAGAAAGCTGTATAATTAAATGACTAAGAAATGTTGGAGTATAGTTAATTATGGTACATTGAACCATGATAATAAAATAATTACATCAATTGAGCAGGATGTATGGGTGCAATATTATAAAGGTTTATTTTATACAACAACTAGGAGTAATCAAACTATAAATAAACAACATAAGAATGAAATGGATAGTAAAAAAACAAGAACAGGACAATAGGAATTTGATAATGGTAGAGGAAGTATGGAAGGATCTGGATACTTTTAAAAAGCATAAAGCCCCAGGCTCTGACAGGATACCCTTTGATGTTATTTGTTATACAGCTCGATCTTGGGTTCCTTATTTCACAATACTATTTAATAAGATTTGGGGAAAAAGGAATAATACCAGCTAGCTGGAAACTAAACATAATTGTGCTCATATTTAAAAAAGGGGAGAAAAATAGACCAGAATGTTATCGACTAGTTCATTTAATAGATAGTACGAAGACAATATTTACTAAGATATTAAATAATAGATTAACAACATGGGTTGAAAGAAATAATATTATTGACATCGCACAAGCTGGATTTAAAAATGGTCAATCTACATTAGATCAATGTTGGGCACTAGTTCATTTAGTATATAAGTATACTAAGATTAAAAAACAAAAGTTATAGTGTATATTTGTTGACTTAAAAACTGCATTCAGGCAAGTGAATTGGGGTATGCTGTGGGAAAGATTAAAAGGATTAGGAGTTAATGGGGATATGATGACAATGATTGAATGATTATATCAAGATAATTATACAAGTGTAAGATATGCAACAAAGGGACAATTGACACAATGGTTTCAAACCAATATTGGGGTAAAGCAGGGATGTACTCTTTCACCACTGTTGTTCAATTTATATTTTCAAACAATATTAAGTAAATTATATGATCTCGATTTTCATTCACCTAGAATAGGAGAGCAGCATGGCGTTTACTTGGCCTTTACGGATGATGTAGCTTTATTATCTACAAGCTTTATAGGCATAAATAGGATGTTAATGAAATTTATTAGAGAATGCAAGAAGGCAGATTTATTCTTAAATTATAAAAAAAGAAATTTTTTGTTTTTTGGAGGGAATAACAAGGAACATCAGTACAAAATAGATGGGCATCCATTGGAGGTGGTCAAAGAATTTTGTTATTTAGGGATAGTTTTTACTCAGGATGGAACATGGAATAAACACATAAAATAAATATGTAGTAATGTTAACAGATTTATACCAATACTGAATAGATTAGCGTACAAACATGGAGGGCAATCAGTAAAAGGAATTTTGAGTATTTTAAATGCAAAGGTTAAAGCTCAAATACTTTACGGAGCAGAAATTTGGGGACTTTATGATTTTTCCAAGCTAAAAAGTATTTTGAATAACTTTTAAAAAAAATCCTGGGACTTTCCAATGGAATACCATCAGCAATGGTTAGGGCAGAATTTGGACAATATCAAGTGGGATGTGAAATGAAAATAAGACAATTAAATTACTGTTGAAAGTATACAATATAAGTAATCAAAAGTTACCTAGATTATGTGTGGAAGAGGCTATGGGGTATAGTAAATACTACAGTTTATTTCCTAGTATGGTAATAGTGGAAAAAATAATGAAACCATTGGGGTTGCTGGGATCAATATTGGAAAGTATTATTTGTCCAATAGATATAATGAAATCAAGGATTAAAGAAAGGGTTAGAGATTATTATATCCAGTTGGATTTGGCACCGTGTAAACAGTATAAAGTGAATGAATGGATGATAAAAAATAAGAGGTTGCATACATTGGAATATTATTTGAAAGTGGTGACCAATCTTGTGCTTAGGAAATTAGTAACTCAAGCAAGATTTGAGAATATAACAACTAATTACAAATTAAACAAATATAGCAAAGTGAAAATAGAGAGGGAAATACTATGCAAATGTGGAATAGACAGAGATACTCTTAGACATTTAATAATATTATGCCCCCTTTACGAAAAAGATAGAAAAAGAATTGTGGGGGATATTTAGAGTAAAATAGAGTTAGAACCAGAAATGATACTAACTTTTTTGTTAAAATCTCATAACCTGGAAATATTACATGCTGTGGCCTCCTTTCTAAAAATAATTGAGCAGAAAAAATTGCATGTGTGGACTGCCTCATTTTAAGGGACAGGTTAAGTTTATTGTGTATAATCCAATAAATTGACTTTGATTTTTGACGATGTGGACATTATGTAGGTGAATGTATAATTGAAGTATATATACACTGTACGATGGATGTTTAATATGGTGATTCTTAAAGATATGTATTTCAAATTATTTTAATATATGTATTCTTAATTGTAATGACTTGAATAAGTAGATCAATAAATATTACTACTACTACTAACTCAGCAGCATGGTGTTTGAAGTACCCCGCTCTGTTCCTTGTATCTGTCTGTGGTGAGTGAGTGGTATGTGAAGCTGACCACCGCACGGCACATTTTGAAATCATGCTCCCTTGCAGTCTGCGGTCATATGAGATGAAGCTGTTTTGAGTTATGGCACTTAAAAACATTTAGCAGTGTTAATTTAGTAGGTAAAAATGTAGCAGTGTTATTTTATTAGGGAACCAAAAAAAAAAATAACTTGTTGTTTTGAATTATGAGGAGGCAACCCGGACTGTCACTTCCGGGTTCTCGGGAGGATCGGGTGAGTTCTTGTTTAGGGCAGTAAATTTTACACACTTTTAAAGTTTTTTGGGTGTTTTTTCAGGACAGAAGCAGTGACGCCTTTGTGTGTATAAATTCGGGGAGAAACAGCCCGGTAAGCATGTCTCGGAACACAGCGTGAGAACAACCAAGTATGCAGTGGCACTTTGAGGAAGAAGTAGTACTGTAAGTAGTAGTAGTATTAAAAATCTTTATTTTGTAACAGGATTTGATGATTCATACACCAAGAAGTTGTGTTGTTTTTTTATAGAAGTTGTAGGTTTCCAAAAAAGATTTGAAACAGTGGCTGTTTCAGGAGGTGGTGAAGCGTGGGGGTGGGTGGGGAGTGGTGGGTGCTAGAGCTGAAGCTGCAGGAATCACTGAAGTTGGCTATGGAACAAGGATCACTAAACCTGGCAGTGTGGAGTGATTCCTGTTACTGATGTGGTCAACTGTGTACTGGGACTAGACCCATGATGTTATGCCAGGATAACACCACGGATCCAGTCCCACAGTGATCAATCAAAGACAGAGATTCTTTCTTGCCATTGTATAATGTAAAATATGCATATTGACAGGAATAACCTTAGAACAGCCTATTGGCTAAACAGGATCAAACTCAGTGACTCAAAAGAAGAACAGGATCTAGGAGTTATTATTAGAGACACCCTTAAACAAACCAGCCAATGCAACGCAGCATACAGTAGGGCCAACAAAATGCTGGGATGCATAGGGAGAGGATTTCACAATAGGCACAGGGAGGTGATACTTCCAATGTACAGATCTATGGTGAGACCCCATTTGGAAAAATGTGTACAGTTTTGGAGACCACACCGTAAGAAGGATAGGGGCAATATAGAGACCATTCAGAGAAGGGCAACCAAAATGATACATGGGCTTCAGGGGCTGCTGTAAGAGGGGTGGCTGGAGGCATTCAACATGTACTCACTTGAATCTAGGAGAGGAAAGCAGGGATATGATAGAAACCTTTAAGTACATGAGGGGTTTAAATTCAGTACCCTATGCTAAACTATTCACCAAGGCTCAAAACTCAAACACGAGAGGACATGAATTGAAACTTAGTGGTGGAAGCTACAGGAGAGATCTTAGGAAGCAGTATTTCTCAGAAAGGATTGTGGAGCCATGGAACAAACTACCTGCAGAGGTGGTAGGAGCTAGGACTGTATCAGCATTCAAATGGGGTTGAGATAAGGAGTAAGCTAGAAAAATGTGCAAGGGAATCTACCAGTTAGGTCCCAGGATCACCTAAGATCTTGGGATCTCAAGGGCAAACTTGATGGACCTTTGGTCTCCTTCTGCCTTCACCTTTCTATGGTTCTATGTTTCCATAAGCAGGTCCTTTTATTTTAGTTTTTCATGCAGGTACTAGTATGTGACATCACTGCAGTGGGTAACAGCTTACATGTCCATTAACACACCATTATTCACTAAAGAGACATCACTCTAATGAATAACAGTGTGCTTATTAATATGTAAGTCATTCGGCAGCTGGCCAGCAAGTTGGTGCACTGGTAGGGCCACTACTCATGCTGCCAGTAACCCAGGTTAGGGAATGAGCTAGGATTTCTTGGAACTGCCAGTAGAAAGAGAAGGCTCAAGCATCCCAATGGACAGTCATCCTGTGACAGTGGAGCAATACCATGCTTTGCTACTGACACCTGCAGCAGCACCGATGATGCTGAGGGGGCCATGGTGTGAGAGGGGAGGATGCTGTTAGGTGCTTGGCAGCATGTCCTTGTGCTGACATACACACAAGGAAGAGAGGGGAAACTAAGAGTTAAATCTCTTCTACCACAGCAGCATGATGGCTGATATGGCCAGAAGCTATCCAGATCTGCCCTGCCATTGGAGGAACAAACACCAAATTAAAAAATAAAATCCATCAGCCACTACTGTAATGTCACTGGAGTAAGTAATGGGATTTCTCAGCAACAGGAAATTAATAAGTATTGAGGTAAATCGCGCATTTGTGAAATTTAGGAACATATAGTTAAACTGACATAATTTTATTAAAACTGTCCAGCATGGATTTTTCTAATTTCACCCACTACTACTGCTGGAGCAGTCATTAGGCATGCACAGATAGGTCCAGGAAATGCCATGGTTAATTACAGCAAAACAGAGAATTTATTAGGTTGAGTGACTTGCTAATTGCTTTGGGTTACACAATAAGTAAATTGCAGTTGTGAGAGTCAAACTCCATTCCAGAGGTTCACAAGTCTGCTTTTTTTTTACTCCCAGCCTGCTATCTCTTGGCCCTGTCACTCCCTCTCCCCATCCCACAGGACTTGCCTCTGTCCACCAGCATTCACCCTGGATTACCCTCAAGATAGGGGATGCTAAGGGAGTCCCCCTTGTTACTCCCCAAACAGTGCCACGTAGTTATTTCAGTGGCAGAGTGCCTTGGCTAGCTGTATGCTCTGCACATGTAGGCATCATCCTGCCTTGGCTGAAGTCCTGTTTTTCCCTGTTGTTGGGAGGTATGGCATGCAGTGATATAATGGTGCATGTATCCAGATCTGACGTATCTCCTGGAACCTTCAAGCCTCAGCTGCATTGGCCCCCAGCCTCCACCAGGTGTTGAATGAGCACCAAGTCCTTCCCTACCTTGCCCCCAGAGGAGGAGAGTAATCTGTTGGATATCGATCCTCCCCTCCCCCTGGCCGGCCCTCTGACTCGCTGAGCTCACCTTTGAACTTGTATCATCGGTGTCATAAGAAGAAATCCAACCACTGTACCAGTGGGCTGGCGTCACATGTCTGTGCCTTGATCATTATATTGCCTTCTGACTACAGGACACTGCCATTTATAAGGAAGACTCAATGCAAATCACTTGACAAGATCTCAAATCCAGAAACTCAGCTCACTTTATGAATGAATTACATAAAGCCTATCTAGATAATAAGGTATATATGTCTTTTATACTTAATAACAGTATTCTCAAAATACAGTAGTGGCACTTCATTTGGCAAGTTATTTGCCAAAATCTCTGGCGATCTCTAAGGATATGTTTAGATTTCCTGCAGCACAGGAAACAAAATACATTTTTCCTCTAGAATGGTGCCTCCAGGCAATCTTGAGAAAGAATTAGATTAATAGACTGCTTCCACTGTATTTCCTTCTTTCTAAGAAAAGGAGCAAAAATATTCAAGCTGCTTTAGAAAAGGGGAAGTTTAAACTTTTTCTCAGAACAACATTATTTATTTCCATTAGTGCTGAGTGCTTGCTCTTGCCAATGTAAATAACTTATTAATTCAGAGACATTGACTTCATGACTTGTACTGTATGTACCACAGTTCCAAAGGGCAACCTCTTATGATTTAAATGGTCTATTTGTTCCTCAGACTTCTTTGTATAGTCTTAGCTACAGTGACCTATTCATCCCTGAGGGTGCATAAGGCAGCTTTGGATGCATGCAGGTCCCTTGTCTTACATGGTTACCTCTGCACATTCAGTAAATAATCCCCCCTCCCACGTCAGATAGTGGCCATGTTGTGACCCATTGATCTTTGCAAGCTGATAAGTCCCAACACTGTGACACAGCATGCTGGGAGGCACAATGGTGACATTTGTAAAATAAAATGATTAAAGTTTAGAAAGAGGATCCATGGTGGACTGTTGTATGTCATAACAACCTGCACACATAGTGTAAAGAAATGATTAGTTTGCCACCTCTACCTTTCTAATAAAGGACTTGTGTGTGGTTCAGCTTCACCTGCCAGACCATCACCTCTCTGGACGTGACCAGATGTTGAAAATGGCAGTGAACTTCTGGTATCCCTTCCCTTACAGAAATAATTATATGAATGTTTTCATGCTGCACACATGAAACTACTCATGTGATATGCGTGCTGCAAGCATGAGTTAGATGTTAAATTGGAACCGATTGCATGCATGTGGCACACGTGCAGCAAGCAAGTGTGGAAAGCATTATTTTTATATTAAATTGGAACAGACTGCATGCATGTGGCATGCATGCAAAAAGCAAGTGGTCACTGATAGATGCACACGTAAAGGTTAAGTGACTTGCTCAGAATCACACTATATACAGTACAAGTGGGGTTGATGAGATACAAACCCAGGTCTTCAGATTTCCAAGTCTCTTGGTGTGCAGTTTAGTGCCTTTAACCACTAAACTATACTGCCTGAACACATATGGATTGCTTCTACTGCAATACAAATCTGCATACTGTATATCTGCATGCATGCATCATGCTTGTAGCCAGTTAACTTTTTAGTTTCCTTGTTCTACCTCAACTGTAGCACACATAGCAATGGAAACACATCTGGTTCTTCCCACTCCCAATACACACACTTACCCACAAAACTACTTAATGGCTTCTCTCTGGCCTGTACAACTACTATTTTTTCTCCAGAGTTGAGTCTGCTTCCACACAAACAGAATTTAAGGGGCAAGCACAAAAGTAGCAATAAGTTGACACCAACCCACATGACCAGTCCCCCCATGCACACACAATGCAGCATGACTTGCCATGTCGCTACAGACAACCAATTAAGTCTAGATATGTCAAGAGTCTCTTACCTGAGTACTAGGGAGCCAGAGGCAGGCATCTTTAAGCGATAATGTCCATGGGTCAGAGTGCTGAGGTGTAGTCATACCCCCTTAAAATGGATGGAGTTATTTTTAATTTTATACATTATGATGGTGAGTTGCAGAATAATGAAGGCTACTGTTCTACTAACAAGGCCCTAGTTAGTCGAGCGGTGGCCTTCATTAATCTCCAAATCTCCATCAATAATGTATAAAATAGTAATTAAAAACAACCCCATTAATTTCAATGGTGCACGCCCCTGCAGTCTCCCTTGCCCTATGTCATAATGTGCCTGAGTGTGTGGTGATGTGGACGCCGGCTTTACTTGGGGGGTGCATAAGCTTGACCATAGTGGGGCTTCAATAGTCTGCATAACATAGTGCTCAACTGTCCCTGAATGCAAGGGGCAGCCCTCATTTTACCCATGAAAACTGCTCTGCTCTTCATTCATCCCTCATGGGAAACATGCTGCTCACACAGAGGATGTCCTGTAAATTTAGACTTTATGGCATGGGGACCATTTCAGATTTCAGAATGGGGAATCCAACAACCAGTGAAGGCCAGGTGCTAGTTAGCCCCTTGGTGGCAAGCTCTAGAATGTCTGAAATGTCTCTAAAAGGTAAAACTCATTTGTTGTTACTGAAAAGTGATATGCAAATCAGGAAAAATTCAAATGTATAAGATTTATCTGTCTATACCCTGGAGCAGTATATCATATTTGGGCTTAAATCCATCTAGTTATTAACCAATTTTTTTCCTGGCTGATGTTCTGACTCCCCCCCTAAAAGAAAAACTTTGTTCTTATTTCTCTCCCTGACTCCATTCCATTCAATACCCATCCCATATGGGTCATGAAGCCTCCAAAAGGTGCACAAAAGTGACAAACACATCAATATTTCAGTCTTTCCTCCTTCCCCAGTCCCCCTTTAAAAATATATTTACTTTTACTTACCTGGCTATCTGGAAAGAATCTGCAGCCTGGTCCAGTGTGCCACCAACCCAGTTTTCAGTCTGCTACTCCTCTGTCATTCTACCAGAAGCTGGATGCAAGAACTGACCATCCCAGGTCCCCAACATGGTCCACAACCAAGTCACCTCACCAAGTGAACCCACCCAACCTGTGTTGCTTGCTTCTTGCTTGACTGCTGCCATGGCTGCTGCTGCACTGCACTGATCAAGGCCTAAGAAGGCCACCCACACTACTGTCACTGCTGTTGCTAGTCCTAGCTGGCTGCCGAGCGGGCCTGTGCTTTTTTTTTTTAATGCGGTGAACCTAGTAGAGCAAGTAAGTAGCCTAGTCTCGAGTTAGCTTCCAGCTCACCCCCCATCCCTTCGGCCACCAGTCGAGACAGAGACTCACTAAGAGTAGACCAACAAAAATATGCCTCCACAACACTGGTATTGAGAGTTTAGTGCTCACCAACTCCTCCAAGTTGTAGTGTACAGCTTGTCTACTGTATGACGGGAAAGACAGTGTTGCACTTGTGTGACTTATGCGCTCTTGCTTGGCTGGAGCTCCTCCATGTAATGTGTGATGGTGCCATCACTAATAGGTGGAGAGAGTGGGCAGCACAATACAGACACAGTTGAGTCAGGAGTGCACCTGCAGCGTGAGTGCAAACAGGACAGGGGGGCATGTATTGTCCTAAAGATTAAATCCAAATTTAATGCCATTATTGCCACACCATAAGAACAACCTAGGCACAAATATGGGGGGGGGGCATCACTCCCCTGCCCTTGTTAAATGGCACCCCTGCTTTATAGTAGAAATTCATCCTTAGGTATTGGTACAAGTAAATACAACAGTTATGACTGAGTTCTGAGGTACTGTATCTCCACATTTCAGAATGTGTCCTGATCATCGTGAGGGTTAGTGTCCTTCATTGTATCTCATTTTAAGTGTCCATGTCCTTCATTTCAGTGAGAAAATGTGAGATATGGTGCATGCTTCCAAGACTCTACTCAGCACAAAGAGTGCTTAGCATGTCCATAGTGTATATACCCCATACAGAATGACAAAGGGCAGGTAGGTGAGCAGAATCAGTCATGGAGAAACACATTTGTAGCACTAAATATGCATAAGGGGATTTGCATGACCCAACACAGAAACATCAGGCTTCACAACACAGAGGTCCCTCTTCGCAAATCTGGAATAGATAGATAGTTGGCTGACTATATCCTAGACATTTAATACATTACGCAAACTGTACTTTGCAAATTAATGGAAATTCAATGACAAAAATCAAAAGCCATTACACAACTTGCAAAAGGATCAGCATTAATGAGTTTACTTAATTTTAATGGGAAATCAATAAAAAAAATTGTAATGGCTCTAATTGCTAGCACTAATAAGAGAAATAGAAATGGATGTGTTTTTTAGATGAGATTTGCACCATCTTAGTTGCTGCACACATGGCAAGCATGCAACATGTGAACCTGATGTGATTTTAGAATTATTTTCACACCGGCTTAACTGCTGCAGTCATGTCAAGTGTGCAGCATGCAAACCTAATGTGATTTTTAGAAGATGTCCATACCAGCTTACCTGCTGCACACATGTCAAGCTTGTAGCATGCGAACCTGATTTGCTTTTTAGACCTGGTTTGCTTAGGTTCACTTTGTGTATATGAACCACATGCAAACACTGCACAATTAAGCATGTGGCATGCATTCTGCATGTACAAATCACACTTATATATATGTAAGGGTTTGGTGCTTTGGCAGGCAACACACATCCTTTAGAAAAATACTGTAAGACAGTGCAACAAAACAGCAAGTCACATGATTTGCAGTAGCCAATCAACAATGCTAACAATGGTCATGGTCAGCTTGCATGCATAAGTGTATTGGGGATGTGCAAATACCGTTTCCTGAATATTTGGTCAAATGTTCATTATTTGGCATTTAGTATTGAGCCAGGACAAGTGAATTGTTCTAAAAGTATTCAAATAATGCTGTACCATCAAACC
This sequence comes from Neoceratodus forsteri, assembly GCA_016271365.2. Taxonomy (NCBI): domain Eukaryota; kingdom Metazoa; phylum Chordata; order Ceratodontiformes; family Ceratodontidae; genus Neoceratodus; species Neoceratodus forsteri. The sequence continues at coordinate 213,047,820 of CM028135.1, read as the reverse complement.
GTCTCAGATCTGGTATTCCATAAACACCTCAGTGACGCATCAATGACTGATTCAGAGCTGTCAGCAGTGCCTTGCAAACTTTCAACATGTCCCACAGGTTGTTATAGTTCTTTGGTGTAGGAACTACTGTCCGCAGTGCATTGCCAGCATTCATCATGTCCCACAGGTTGTTATAGTCCTTCAGTGTTGGAATCTGGTCCAGAATGATGGCTTTGCAAGAATTCTATTTTTGTAGTTAAATGTTTTTTTATTGAATTTTCAATTATGAAAATATGGACATACAATATAGCAGTTGGGGTAAAAATAACATGACATTTCCAGACATTTTACATTGGATAAGGGTAATGTATCAGTATAAAAATGTAAATACTGTAGTTTGAAGCGTAAATTATGCAGTATACATCTGAACAGGTAGTGATTCTAACAAAGTGTGTTTTTCTAGATTGATGTTCACTGTATTAACATACAAACTGCTGCAAGAGATTAACACAAAAGCAACTATTTACAGAAAACACTGTAACGCTAAGGACAAATTTTACCTGTTAGAATCAGAAAGGTTGTGAAGAAACAGAAGGTAGAACAGGTAGTCCATGTAAAGGGATCTGGGTTTGTGGGCTCATTGGGATCCAGGGCCAAATATGAGAAAAGAATCAGCCTATTTCTGGAAGTTTCTGTGTTTGGTAACAGATTCCAGGTAACTTCTGTGTTTTGTGACAGGTTTTATGTAATTCTTCTGTAGTTTACAGAAGAAAGCTTTCTTTACCTGATTGATTTTTACAGACACAGAGTAACAAAGGAAGAACCCCCACCCAGCCCCATTCCCCAACCACCCCAGGGTGCTCTAACTTTATAGTTCTAGGCCAAGTTACACCTACTTAAAGACACAGGGACAGTTAGGCAGCACAGCACAAGCAATAGCCTAGCTGGTATATAGGCAGAAGTACAAAGGGTGTAGCAAGCAACTAGGTCCACTAGGGCACATGCAAGAGGAGGAGGAGAGAGAAGCTGATAGTCACTACAGAAGGAGGAAGACAGGGAGAGAAGGAGAAGAATAGAAAAAAGGTGGCTAGCAGGCAGAAGAGTGAGGAGGGTTAGGAGATAACAGATAGCGGTTAGAATGCATAAACAGGCAGAACAGGAGGGTAACAGTCATGATGGGAGTGGTGCAGTGCAATGGTTGTGCAGCAGCAGTCTTCAGGGATACATTCTGGAGGCTGAGATGCTGCCCTATCTGTAGGCACCTCTTTGGGCTGAGGGAGGAGGTTGCATGTCTCAATGCAGAGTTGGCCAGGTTGCAGGCAACATCCACCCCCCCAGAGACCACCAGTTCCACAACATGAACCTCATAGGTTGTCCAGGAAGAAGTGTGACTGGACCATGGGGGCACAGAGAGGGAAGGGGGGAGTCAGAAGCACATTCCCCAACAGGTCCAGCTGAAAAACTCCTACACGGTTTTGGAAGAACGGCCTTGCCCCACACAGGCACCCACAGCTGGAACCAGGGAGGATGGTCAGAACATCCAAGCAGGAGCCCCAGGGAAGGAGGGCAGGGGACCCTGGAGGAGGGGGAAGCTTCTCATAGTGAGGGACTTTATTGTCCAGGGTGTAAAGTTAAAGAAACATAGTTGGGGGGGAGAGAGGTCAAGTGCATCCCAGGAAGCACTGCATAGATATGTGAAGTGAATCCATAGGATCACTAGGGTGACAGCCAGGAGGGAGGAGCTGGTGTCATTGACCACCTGGGGACCAATGACCTGGTGGGGAGAAGGATGGAGTTAGCCAGAGTCCAGGAGTATTTTAGGTAGCTGGGGGAGGCTGAAACAGGTTCCGTCTTATTCTCAGAGGTGCTACCTGTCCAAGGCACAGGGAAGGCTAGGGCACTCCACATCCAAGCCTTCAACACCTGGTTGAAAGATTGATGTAGAAGACATGAATTTGACTTTATAGGGGACTGGGACCCTACCTGGGCATATGTGAGCTTGTATCATGAGGATGGCCTGCATCTGTCCATGAAGAGGACCTCACTCCTTGGTGAGAAGTTGGAATGCTTCAGCAGAGACCATGTAAACTGGCCAAGGGTGGACAGCCAGGTGGGACAGGTGGCTTAGGAACACTCCCAAATGGTAGCATGCAAAAACACAAGTTGACAACAGGAACAACTCAAGCAAGCAGCAAGGATCAGGCAGGCAAAGCATGTATACAGGGGGATAAGGGGGGCAAGAGCACATGAACAAGAAAACCAGGGTAGAGGAAACAGGCAAGGGAGAGGGAGAACAAGAACAGAGGGTGGGCAGGGTGTAAAACATGGACGGTCATGCTAACAAATGCCCGCAGTCTGGGAAATAAGGTACCAGACCTGGCTGCCTTGACGATGGATGTTGACTTTGACATAGCAGCAATAACAGAGACATGGTACTCTGCTAATCACAGCTGGGATGTCAATGTACAGTGCTATACACTGTTCAGAAGGGACAGGGAAGGTAAAAAGGGAGGAGGTATCCCTGTACATCAGAGAAGGCATAAAGGCTACAGAAGTACAGGGAATACAGGGGGAGGCCAAGGCAATGTGGGTTACCCTTGAGCCAGGGAATAGCACAGCAATATGTACTGGGGTGATCTACAGACCTCTAGCACAAAGGAAGGAAGTGGACAGGGTACTAATGAAGGAAATTCATGACATGGCAGCTAAAGGTGAAATCCTGCTGATGGAGGATTTATCAACAAGTCGGATATAGATTGGACCACCCAGGCAGCTGCTTCAGTCAGAAGCATGGCCATCCTGGAATCCCTGCAGGGGGTTGGACTCAGACAGCTGGTGCATGAGCCAGCTACAGACAAATTAATTCTGGACCTGGTATGAACCAATGGAAGCAGTGTCCAGGTGGAAGGGCAGCTGGGATCCATTGACCACCACATGGTGTGTTTTGGCATGCAGACAGGGACTCAATTAAGCCACTTAAGGGCAAAAGTATTAGATTTCAGAAGGCTGGATTTCAGTGAAATGGATACATGTTTAAAAGCAGCCCTGGAGAAGAGAGGGATAATGGAGGGAGTGGAGGAACAGTGGGGGAAACTAAAGGGAGCCATACTGGAGGCAACTAACCAATGCCTTAGGACAGTGGCCAAAGGGAAAAAAAGAAGGAAACCACTATAGTTCTCTAAAGAAGTAACAGACAAAGTAAGGGCTAAAAGAGCAAGTTTCAGTAAGTATAAGGGAACCCAAGGGGAGGAGGACAGGGAGGTGTACCTTGAATGTCTAAGGGAAGCAGGGAAAGCTGTTAGGAGAGCCAAAACACAGACAGAGGAGGGTTTAGCATGGACTGTAAAAAAAGGGAACAAGACATTCTATTGGTACATCACTGATAGAAGAAAAAATGGGGAGGGGAGACTGTGAGCCTCAAAGGGGAGGAGGGAGAGTGTAAGAAGGAGGATCTGGAAGACAAGGTTTGCTGGCAAAGGTATCTAGCTTCACCTGAGCTCTTTTCATCCAGGTTGCTTGTAAGGACAGAGCAAGAAACCTTATCAGAGCAAGGAAAAAGATTAAGGTTTCTTTTGGCTGGGCACATTTACTGTGTGTTATTATTTTCTTTTGCACTTACAGGGGTCATTACTGCTTGTTGCTATACTTTTACTGCTTTATTTTTCTCTGATTCAAATTGTTGTTGCAGGTTATACTTTCTGCTGCATTTTTACAGGATGTGCCTACAGGTTTGTGCTATAGATTACTGCTGTAATCTTCTCTGATTCAAATAGTTTATTTGCAAGGTATATCTTCTATTCCTGCTTTATTTTACTATGTAGCAAAATGTTTTTACATGGTATATCTTCTGTGAAATTATTACAGGTGGTGCTTTACAGGTTTTATAATTGTATCTATCATTAGGCTAAGCTTTCAGAGATACTGCATTTGTTGTTGGTTGATTGTTTCTGCTCTCTTACCTCCTTGTTTCTTTCCTTTGTGGATCTTCTTTTTCAGCAAGGGAAGGGCCCATCCAGCCACCCTCATCCCCAACCACCCCATGCTACACTCCTTTTATAAGGTAGCACAGTCATGACATTTTCTATAACAAAGCAGGTAGGGGAGGATCAGAGGAGTATCAACACAGTGACCTCATTTCCAGGGCACAATAAATTTATCTTGTTATAACAGATTATACAAAAAACAAACAAACAAAACACAAAATCAAACTTGTGCTTTCATTTTCTTCCTTCTAATTACATGGACCAGGTTATAAACCCAGCAAATCTTCTGGAATGGATATTATTAACTACAAGTACTGCAGGACACTATTCAAAAGGGCAGTTATACAGGATTTAGGATGCTATCCTACATGCTGGACCATTGGAGAACTAAGGGCTCAGCTCTAGGCAGCACGGGCAGAGATTGCACACCTCAAATTGCATATTCAGGAGGAAATATATTATAAGAGCCACCTTCCATTTCCCCAAAATCCAACAGAAGCACCTCAACCACAGAGGGTAGTTAGTCTAAGAGGTTGGCAGGTAGTTAGGAGGGGCAAATTGGGTGCCTCATCACTCAGTGCTCTCCAATGTTTAACTTCCACAAACCATATAAAAACAACAAACAAGTATCTGCCTCTATCTCTGAAATCAAACAAAGGGGCAGAGGACACTGCAGAGCAGTACACTGCAGCACAGGAGCTAGCACAACAAAACTCACCCAAAACAGGGACCAAAACAAAAAAAGCAAACTTCTAATAATAGGAGACGCCATGATTTGGGGAGTTGATACCTACCTTCAGCTGGGGGCAATGGTTAGATGTCTCCCAGGTACATCAGCATGGAGAGACACTGACTGCATTGCTAAAATCATGCAGGAAGCAGGAGAAAACATCGACATTGTGGTACACATAGGGACTAATGATCTCGCCAGCTGGTCAGTTGCAGAAACCAAGAAACACCTGACCAGGTTGGGTGACAAACTGTCATCCATTTCATCTGACATTTCCTTCTCTGAGATCCTGTGGTCTCGGGGCAGATGGACAGAAGGTAGGAGAAGAGTAGATGGAGAGCTAAACATGTGGCTCAAGGGCTGATACCAGGAAAAAGGACACAAATATGTAGGTAACCTGCAACAGTTTTGGGAGTGAAAGTTATTAAAATTCAATGGACTACATCTGACTAAGGAGGGCAGACATTTGATGTCTTTGCAGAAAATTTAAACTAGCAAATGGGGAGAGGGGTGCAGCACCTGATGCATCGAATGGGAAGAACACCCTTCCCTGATCAGCTAGTGATCAAACAGGAGTTCAGCATGTTTGTAGTTCATTTGCATCACTAGGTAAGGAAAAGGTCCAGCTCCCCATATAACGCTCAGGAGAAATGGCCGACCTCGCACAGCAACTAACACACTGAAATCTGCCCAATGGAAAATCATGTACACAAATGCTTGCAGTATGGGAAACAAGATCCCAGACCTGCAGGCAACAATGACAGAGGCTAAACTGGATATAGTAGCCATTAGCAAGACGTGATTCACCAGTAACCACACTTGGGAGACTTCAGTACCCAGCTATGTACTGTTCAGAAGAGACCAAGGTGCAAAAGGGGGGGTGGAGTGGCCCTTTATATCAATGAAACTATCAAATCTACAGACATTCAGAATACACATAAGGAGCCAGAAGAACTGTGGGTCACCCTGGAAACAGGAAATGGGACAGCCATATGGACTGGGGTTGTCTACAGGCCTCCAGACCGGGGGGGGGGCATACACACATTACAGTTAGAAGATATACAAAACATGACAGCTAAAGGGGAGGTTCTGATAATGGGAGACTCCAACATGACAGGTACAGACTGGTCAATACCAGCAGGAACATCCACCAGAGCTAGACACATAGTGGATTCCCTGCTGGACGAGTGCCTCAAACAACTGGCAGAACAACCCACAAGAGACAGGGCTATCCTAGATCTAGTACTGACTAACAGGGAACAAATCACAGATCTCCAAGTAGAAGGTCACCTGGGGGCCAGTGACCATCACATGGTATGGTCCAATTTGGCCACTAGAACTAAATCATCCCATTCCAAGGCAAACATATGGGACTTCAGAGGAGCTGACTTTGATAAGATGGCCAACAGAATTAAGCAAGCCCTGGCAAGAAGAAATACAGGTGAGGGGTTACAGGCAAAGTGGACAAGCATTAAGGATGCAATACTTGACGCTACATCCCATTATGTTAGAGAGAAAAGCAAGGGCAAAAGAAGAAGGAAACCACTTTGGTTCTCAAAAACAGTAGCAGAAAAGGTCTTCAGGAAATATAAGGGAACACAGAGGATGAAGGTAGGGAGGCATATCAAACTTCCCAAAGGGAAGCAGTGAAGGCAGTAAGGCAGGCAAAGGCCCAAACCAAAGAAACACTAGAACGAACAGTAAAAGAAGGTGACAAGACTTTCTGCAGATACATTAGTGAAAGAAGAAAGTAAAGAGAGGGAATTGCTAAGCTTTAAGTGGATAAGGGGGAGTGTGAGGAGGAGGACCAAGGAAAAGCAACTATCTTAAATAGATACTTCTGCTCAGTATTTACTGAGGAGAAGTTAGGGCAGGGTCCACAGCTCAGCACCATGGACACAGGGGGGAGGGAGGTGTGCACTAGTCACTTCACAAAAGAAAGGTTCAGACAAGACCTTGCTAAGCTCAGGGTGGACAAGGCAATGGGACCAGATGGCATACATCCCAGGGTACTAAAGGAGCTAAGGGTGGAACTAGCTGAGCCATTAGCAGAACTGTTTAGTGAGTTTCTGAGCACAGGAGAGGTCCAAGAAGACTGAGGAAGGGCTAATGCGATCCCAATCCACAAGAGTGATAGCAGAGAAAAGGTGGGGAACTACAGACCAGTCAGTCTTATCTTAATACTGTGCAAAATTATGGAGGCACTCCTTAAGGAAAGGATAGAGTAACACCTGAAATCTATAGGAGCACAGGATCCAAGACAGCATGGGTTTACAACAGGAAGGTCCTCTCAAACTAATATCATAGATTTCTTTGACTGGGTAACCAGACTGGTGGACCAAGGGGGAGCAGTTGATGTTGCCTACCTTGACTTCAGCAAAGCTTTCAATACAGTTCCACATAGAAGATTGATTAATAAGCTGGGTACGCTCGAGGTGGGTCAGAAGTTGGTCAACTGGGTGGCAAACTGGTTAGCAGGCAAAAAACAGAGTGTGGTAGTAAATGGTATACAGTTAGAAGAGATGCAAGTCACAAGTGGGATACCTCAGGGATCAATCCTGGGGCCAGTCCTCTTCAACATCTTCATCAGTGACATTGCAGATGGACTGGAGGGTAAAGTTTGTCTGTTTGCAGATGACACCAAGATCTGCAACAGAGTAGATGATCCAGATGGGGTGGTCAGAATGAGAAGAAATCTGGATAAACTGGCAAAATGGTTGGAAGAGTGGCAAGTGGGGTTTAACACAAAGAAGTGCAAGATCATGCACATAGGGAAGAGAAACCCTGAAGCCACCTATAGGTTGGGAGGGGAGTTGCTGGCAATCACAAGGGAAGAAAGATACTTTGGTATCATCATCACAGATGACCTAAAATCATCTAAACAGACCAATAAAGCAGTAATTAAAGCTAGAGGGATGTTGGGGTGTATTAGTAGGGGTATTGCAAGTCATAAGAGGAAGGTAATAATCCCTCTTTACAAGACACTGGTTAGGCCCTATCTGGAGTACTACATGCAGTACTGGAGGCCGCACCCACACAAGGATATTAACAAAATGGAGGCTGTCCAGAAAAGGGTGACCAAAATGGTGCAGGGACTGCATCAGAAAACATATGAGGGCAGATTAATGAGAGCCCAACAATTCGTTCCCGACTATTCGCTCCCTACAGATTCAATCCCGACAACTCGCTCCAACAAAAGTTTGCCCCTGTAACAATTTGATGTAGCATCAATTCACTCCCGATTTCCACTTTTCGGACCCAAACAACAGTGCATCAGTACAACAGCAGAAAGTAACCAAATACCCTTACCATACTGATGTGTAGATGTAGACAGGAAGTGAAGTTGCAGCCTTAGTTTCCCCTTAGTTACCATCTGTAGGCAGGAAGTGAACCAGTCAGTTCTTCAGTTCTTCAGTCACCACCTGTGTTGATCCAGGTATGATTGAAAACAATACTTTATTAAGATACTGTTAAAAACGTAAAAAATCCAAGTCAGTGGTAAATCTTATATTCAAAGCTATGTGTGATGCCCCTCAGAAACTCCCATGTAGTTCACTCCTCCCTTTTAGCAGTAATGCAGTCAAGACATTCCACATTGTCTTGATACACCTTCCGAGACACAGATGGGGCATTCCCAGCTATCAATTGTTCAAGCTCTGCATCCCTTTTTCTCTGTACACCTTTGAGACCATCTATGAACTTCCACAGAGTGGGATGCAATATGCATAGAATAGTTTGCATTCCTCAGTGAAAAGCATCAACATTATTTATTTTCGCTCTCCCATCACTTACACTTTCAGCATGGTTCCACAAGGCAAGCTCAAACTGGGGCTGTCTCCTGCCTGTGCTTCTCCTATTAGGATGCCCTATCCAGACATCTTCGAAATAGTCAATCACTGTTAGTAAATAATCTGGAAAGACATTGTGTAGCTCGTCAGTAATATCCTCAAATCATTTAATAACTTGCTCAGTAGGATAAAAGGCGAGAGAGGGTAAATATTTACATTTTAATGCAATTCTGGCTCTTTGGAGTACTTCACAGCTAGGCCTTCCATCTGTATCTTGCGATATACTCACTGTGTAAAGTGGAAGAAACATCCAACTTGCTTACTGTTAGGAAAGGCTGATTTGAATGCATTAATTGTAGCCCTCTCAAAATCAGTCATGACAATGTCTGGGAATAGATTTTTGTTTAGTTCTTTTAGTGCTGTTAGCATCCTGTCATAACATTCCCGTCATTTACTAGATAAAAGAGCATAAATAGCAGGCTGTACTTTGCCAAAGCGCTCACCCATGATAACATATAACTGGTTGAAAAGAGGGGGAGCAACACTGAAAGTGCCATCAGCATGCCACACCTTCGATCTTTCAAGGAAACATAGATTTCTTTCTGTAGAAAATATCAATATCCTGTTGTTCTCAGGACCACTATCATGTAAAAGAAACATAACACTATCAGTGCCAGAGTCCTGAGTGTAGGTTTCATAGTGTTCTGGAATAACCAACTCCACCAGATCTTTTGGGTTTGGTGGTGCCCCATGAACCCGGACTCTCTGCACAGTTCTTTTTAGGTTACAGTCTATCAGCTTTCCCGTGTCTGCTAAAGACATATTTTGTTTGGAGTGAAGTAATACCTGAGTGGTTGTATCCTGGGTTGTTGCTGCTCTTTGGTTTGCGATAGTAACAGCAACTGATTTCTACACTGTACAGGGGTCTGGTTCATGCGTGTGTGTGGAAAACCGATTTATAATAGTTGGTTCATCAACTGAGACTGTGTGAGCATGTGCATTGCAAACCTTTACTTTTTGAACTGCATGCTCACATTGCCATATTCCATTATCCTTGGCTCCGTGCTTGTGGAATGTATAGATAAAATTTTTCTTGTCAACAGGCTTTCCCCTTTTGGCGCTCAGAAGTGATGAAGTGGCAAGTCATTATCACTGAAGGTAGTCACAAACAGAGCCATAGACACAGGCTAGGATGCTTTATGCTACTAGCCATCCATTCTGGTTGGACCATATCATTGCAGGTAGACATTGCCCAATAATGAGGCTCAGTGTAACACTGTCAGGTAATAGTGAATGAAACTGACATGCGCTGTCAGTATGCGGGAGCTGTCAGTAGCTTTTAGTTCTGTGGCTGTCAGGTGAGTGTAAGCTGTCAGCAGCAGAAGCAAAATTGATAGGAGCAAGATAACAATGGAGCAAATGTTTGTCGGAGTAAATTGTCGGGAGTGAATATCGCAGGAGCGAATTGTCGGGAGCGTATTGACATGTCCACCAGATTAACAGAGCTCAATATGTATATTGAGAGGTACCAACTACTAAAACATTTGACCCTAATGCATTGCCACATTGTGTTTCTACCAGAGACACGCTTATTAGAAGAGGAGAACAACTTATTTTGTAGAGGGTCTATAGGGTGCAGCTTTGCAGCAGGCAATTCCACTTCACAGAGAGGGGTTGCAATTTTATTTGCTAGAGGGACACAATTCCAGGAACTGCAAAAAACTGCAGACTGACAAGGCTGGTTCATTTTCCTTAGAGGCATTTTGGATCATAGAGAGATTACACTAGGCATTATATATGTTCCAAATAAAGATTCCCCAGAATTCTTTACTAATCTCTCTCATCCTAGCCCCTTTTAGACACTTACCATTATTCTGGCAGGAGACTAGAATCTTACCTATGACTCTAACCTAGATAGGTCATCCAAATAGAGTAGTAGACTATTCCCAGCCCAAAGGTCACTACATGACCTATTGGAGACTTTTGACCTGTGTGATCCCTGGTGCCTTCTTAATTCCACCTCCCAGGAGTATACATTTTATTCTCCCTTTCATAAGTCCTTTTCCCACATTGATTTTTTTGTGACAAACCAGACTGTGCTATCGGGCTTCATAGGTTCTGGTATCGCACCCAGACTGCTCTCAGACCACTCTTTGATCTGGCTTGAGGGCAATATATCCCCCATTATCCAAAAAGATACCACATGGAAATTGAATATACAATTACTCTCTCTCAGGAGGAGACAGTGGTGAGGATCAGAACACTATTAACCCAATTTATGGAACATACTGTGGGCTGTATCTCAGCTTTCGATCAGATATGGAGTTCCCTAAAGTGTGTCCTTAGAGGGGAGTTTATTAGGTTATCTACCATTAAGAAATGAAAACAGGAGGTGGCCTCCAAATATTTGCTGGATTCCATCAGACATCTGGAGCTATCACTTTCTTATCAGCCCCCAGATGAGGGAATGGAACATCTCGTGGCACTCAAGGATCAATATGCGGAGACCCTTAGAGAGAGAGAGAGAGAGAGAGAGAGAGAAAGCTGAATGTGCCCTATTTAAAACTCATGCAAAGTATATGGAGCAAGGTGATAAGGCAAGCCATCTCTTGGCTTTAAGGCTCCAGAAGCAAGAGGAATCATGCTTAGTTTCTACCCTTTCCTCTCTTGCTGGTAATAAAATCCTAACTACTCCTAGAGAAATAGCTAGTGAGTTTGAGAGTTTATCAGCAGCTTTATAGCCCTCCTGAACATAGTCCCACTGAGTCTGAGATTCAGACTTATTTAAATACTATCCCTTCTCCCAACTCTTAGCCTTTGCCAGCAACACCTCCTTGCTTCTCCCATTACATTACAAGAAATCATAGTGGTGAGGGCTGGCCAGGAGGAGAAGGATTGAGCATCCTAAGGACTGCTCTCCTTCCCCAGGCAGTGGAGAGCTCCTTTGGTTGATGAGAGAGTGGTGCCTAGTGGTAGCTAGGTATATCGTCCTATGCACCACCACGTAGTCAAGGGGACACTGGGGTGGGACAGATGCTGGTATCATTGCACGTCTCTGCCCCAGCCTATAGGGATACAATCTCTCTCTGCTGTGCATCTCTATGATGCTCTGCCTCGGGACTCAATGAGATGACTGGCTGAGGGCTCCCCAACCAGATATGGATCCATGGCACTGGTGCCCACTGTGATGCCATGCCCTGCTTCCTGGGGGGTTAAGCCAGGAATGACTGAGGGAGCAAGGGACTCATTAGGCAGTGGAGTCTCGGGGGTACTGTGACCAGGGTGGAAACCTGATGAATGGCAGAGGAGGGCCAAAACGTGAGATAAATATAAAAAAAAATCATAGTGGCTATTCGATCCCTCCCACAGGACAAAGCACTGGGCCCAGCTGGATTCCCATCTAATTTCTATAAAGTGTTCGAAAAGGACCTGGTCCTTTACTTCACCAATTATTTTAACTACATATGTACAGATGAGATCACATATCCTACCTTCTGGGAAGCTGTTATTGTAGTATTACAGAAACCTGGTAAACTCAAAGATAAATTATACAATGGCAAGAAAAAATCCTGGACTCTGATTGGTCAGTCTGGGACTGGACCCGTGATGTTATCCCAGTACAACATCACAGGTCTAGTCCCTGCACCCAGATGACCACATCAGTTCTTCAGCAAAAAGAAGAAATCACTGCACATAGCTCCTCGGCAGCACAACCCCCCATTTCTCATTCGCGTTGTCAACCCGCCTTCAACCCGCTCTGAATGCTTCCGACTCACTTGCCAGTGACCACTGGCCATCAAACTGCAAACTGCCCCTGCCTTGCTTGTGTTCCCACCAGAAACAGTGAAACAACAACCCCCCCACTCACACACAGTGTTCCGATAAAAAAAAAAAAGCCGTCATTAAACACGGCGTTTAAATTTCCCTGTCCGCTGCAGCACAAGCACATTTAGTCTTTACAACTTGCCACAGACACTAATACCCACTGACATTATCCCTGACTAGCCTGCCTTGACCACCAATCATTCTGATGCCCCCACCAGTATTCCCTAAAATACAAAACAAATCTTAAATGAAAAAAAAAGCTGTCATTTTAGATGGCATTTCAATTTCCCTGTCAGCAGCAGCGCAAGCCCTTTCAGATGGCCACACTCCCACTCGCTTCCTCAAACACCTCCACTGGTTATAGTCACCATTAAAAATAAAAAAAAAATGATTGATAACACTCACATATTGGCACTACACAAAAATTACCTGCCGTTGCTCCCAATCAGTAAGTCCCCAAACAACCCGGAAGTGGGATTGCGGTTCCTCAACTCTCCTGCTTTTAAAGCTATAAAAAAAAAAATGCTAAGCAAAACAATATTAGCCAGTTCCAGATTTGAAAGTTAGTGTATCGACTGTTGTCTTTTCCGGGGGCAGGAGGAGACAGCAGACACACAATAACATTACAATGGGACTAGTTTTTATTTAGTATTCCTGCCCATTGAAAAATGAAATAAAAATACACTTTTAAAACTTTTTTTTTATTTTTCTTTTATTACTAGCAACAAGCCATTGTATAATAGCAATAATGCACTCCAGGGTGTGTGTTGTGCTGGGATAATGTCATGCCTGGGGTGATTAGTCACACTCGGCCTGCAGCCTTGTGCCTAATCACCCCAGGCATGACTTTATCCCAGCACAACACACACTCTGTCATGCATTATTGCTTAAGTAACTAATTATTGCCCCATCTCATTGATGAACTATGACATAAAACTTTTTGCAAAAATATTGGCCACCCGGGTGGCAAGGGTATGGGAAGGGTTGCTTAGTCCTGAACAAATTGGTTTTGTTCAGGGCAGATCTTCCTCGGATCATATCCAGAAACTGGGTCACATATTTTTTGTATCCAGGGAAGACAGGCAACTGATGGCACTGGTTTCCCTGGATGTGGAGAATGCCTTTGATAGGGTCAGTTGGCATTTTGTTTTTGAGGTTTTAGCTAAATTTGGTTTCCCTGCTACATTTATTTCTTGGATTAGTACTTTATACTCTAACCCCAGTGCCAAGGTATAGTGTAATAAAGTTTTTTCCATTACCTTTTCTTTGTATTCTGGAACTAGACAAGGGTGCCCACTGTCTCCATTATTATTCAATCTATATTTAGAACCTCTCTTTCACCAATTAAATGCTTCCCCTTCTCTATTTGGTATCCCAATAGGTCCTTTTGACTTACACTTATCTGCATACACAGACGACACACTTCTTCATGCCACTGACCCAAGTAAATCTCTCCCAGCTGTCTTGGAGATAATTGGAGGCTTCATTCAGCTTTCAAACTATAAATTGAACCTGAGTAAGACTGAGGTTATGCCCCTAAATTGCCATGTGAATAAAATGGGCATTAATACCTTCTCTATGGCTTGGACTACCCGGCTTAAGTACTTGGGTATTATACTACCCCCCTCAAGATTTCTCTTGAAAAAACTTAACCTAGATAATCTTATTCTAACCACCTGTCAAGATTTAGAGAGATGGTCTCCCCTTTATTTGTCCCTGCAAGGGAGGGTTAATGTTATCAAAATTAACATTTTGCCTAGGTTGTTTTACCCACTTAATATGTTAAACATTCATCTTCCTCTGAGCTGTTTCATAAGATCCATGGTCTAATTTCCAGGTTTTTATGGCATAATAAACCTCCTTGGTGGTTGTATAATGGTCTTTGTACTCCAAAACACTCTGAGGGGCTTAAACATCCTAACTTTTACCTTTATTATTTGACCAGCCTTATGACCAAATATATGTGTTGGGCCATATCATCCTCTACCATTTGAGATTCTCAGTATACTCCTTTATGGCTTCAGATTGAATGCTATATGGTTGGGGTTTGGGGGATTACACCTGTTAGTCTATTGTACATACTTCCTCAAAAATTCCTGGTTCCCCTGCACGCTTCGGTTATATATACTTCTATCAAAGTTCATAGTAAGCTCTGCAAATCCCTTAAATATGATAATCAGAAGGACATCTCAGAGGCTGCTATTTGGTAATCCCAACTTTAATATAGGTGGGCAAATACTGATCTTGAGGGGATTAACTATGGTTACACAGGTCATGGTTAGTGACCTGGTTAATCAAGGTAAAATGGGTACTGCATCAGAGTTACTGAAACACTTTCATCTACCCAGGAAATATTCCTTTTTTTAGCTATCAAATCAGACATGTGCTAATTAAATGGTTTGGTCTTGGGCTGTGGACTATTAATCAGATAGAAACTGTTGATGAATTCCATGTTTATTCTCTATTGTGATATAAGCTGGTAGCTTTCAAATCACTGTATACCCGTTCCTTTAGTTAACATTGCAATTGCTTCCATTTATCCTGGCTTATCTTTTAACAGGGACTCATGCTTGTTCAGGCTGTTCCCTTCCCCCTCTCTCCTCAACCTCCCCAACCCCATTCACTGTTCCCTTGTTCCTTTATTTCAAATATCTCGGTTCTTCCTGTGATTGTGTTTGCAACTATGATCAACAGCTTATACTTCCTGCAATCTTATCCTTTTACTACCCTACTGCCACCACATTTCTCTCCTGTTACAGGGTATTGTAACCATATCCCATGGTTTTACTTGTTAGTGGTTACAGAACCCCTTCAAGCTCTCATTCTTGCTCCTGTATTCTGTTACCTGGGTTTAGCCAGCCTACAGTTCCAGTGGTTCCCTGGGCTTCCGTAGGTTCCACAGGCTTCCTTCCTCCTTCGCTCCCTCCCTCCTCCCTCCCTCCTTCCTTCCTTCCTTCCTTCCTTACTTCATTCACTATACGACTCCCCTTCCCCCATGTTTTAGTCCATTTTACTCCTCTCTGGATCTCTATTACTATTCCCTCCCTTGGTACTCTTCAGGCTATTGTGTCAGATTATACTTTTATACATCAATCAATTAAATTTTTATATTTTCTGTAGACATTTTTTTTTGCTTAGGCCTCGCTGTTATTATTATTTTCTCATTGTAACTGTTATGGTTTTAAACTTTTTTTCTTAGTATTGTAAACATTGTATTAAATTATGACTATGTATACTGTCCAGGTCCATCTTGAAAATGAGCTTTGCTCAATGGTGTTTGCCTGGTGAAATAAAGATTTTGATTGATTGATTGATTGAAGTTTTGGCCTGGCAACTCCATGCTGTATCCTGCTAATATCAACCCTGTTCAGCAAACTTAACCCTACCATTCTGGATCAATCTTCCTATTGCTCACAAGATTTCCCCACTGATGATTTTCTATGGGGAAAGGGAGTATATCAATATACTGCTAGTGACAGACTGAGATTAATACAGTTTTGCATTTTTTATAATGTATATTTTATGTTAGTCAAAATGTATGAAGTGGGTAAGTTGCCTGGATAGATGTGCTTTAGATGTGGTCAGAATCAGGAATCATTATTGCATGTATTCTAGGAGTTTCCTAAGGTTGCCCCCCCATGGTACCTCATAGAGTTCAAGGCGGACCCCTTCCAAGGACTTCAAAATATATTTAGACCGCAAATCTGCCTTGTGAGAGAATACGCCTCAATTGAGATGATGGAAATACACTATCACATCACCCTTATAGCCCTCTCAGTTACAAAATTAGAGTTGCGGCACTAGAAAGACCAGCAAGTCCTATCCCCTCTGGAGTGGGTCAATAAATGTTTTCATAAATTAAAGTTAGAAAAATCAATAACTAGTCTCAGGGGCAAGATGTCCCAATATCATGCAAGGTGGGAGAAGCTCCATACCTTTTGGTCTATTACCTCTGCATCTCAACTTGGACCTCTGTATTAGCTTTGTGAATCCATACACTATGTGCCTAACACAGAGTGGGCTGTATGGTTCTCATTTCTTGACTACTCAAGTGGTCACCCTTAGATGGTGTGTTTAGAATGTATCTAACAAGCACCCATATTGAGGGATTTTTATGAGGTTTTTTTTTTTGTATCTGACTAGCAACTCTCAGGGAGGGTTCGGGGGAGGTGGGAGGGGTAGTAAGGGGTGGGATGTTGGGTGGGCAACAGGGGAGGAACAGTGGGAGGGGTGATAATAAATGAATATCTTCTGTTAGGTGTACTGTAACAACTGTATGATCATACTGCTGAAATATGTACTATATAGTCTTATGAGGCAGAATTTCAATAAAGTATATTCAATTTTAAAAAAAGTCACTACAAGTAAAAGTGATGACTAAAGAGAGTATATTTTATTATAAAGAAATTTTAATCTAGCTAAGTAAGCCCAGAAGTAATTGATTAGTAAAGCAGCACCAGCTCAAGTTACATAAAAGAATTTTCTGGCTATAGCCGGCCCAGTGGTGTGGATGGCTGAGGCATCTGTACCTTACCTCCTGCTACATCGGCAACTTGTGTTCGCGGTGCGAGTGGACCACCAGGGATCAGCTGGGAAGGGAGAGGATTGAGTGTCCAGAGGACAGCTCTCCTTTCCTGGAGAGTTAAGGCTGGTGATCCCACTGAATGACAGCCTCTAGGTGGAAGCCTGAGGGTGGTGTGTCACCTTTTGGGTGTCAGGGATAGGGAGGGTGCTGCGGAACATCCAATGAAATATGTGCACCTCCATGCATGTACATCTGGCTCTGTGCACCCCAGCAAAGGGGAACAGGAAGAAATAAAGAGGAAAAACCCTGACTGCAGGATGAAACCTGACCCTCCACAGGCTCCACACCCGGTGACCAGGCTGAATGTAAGTCCTGGTGATACCAGGGTGAGGGGGTTGTGGAGTTGTCAGATAAAGGGGGCAGCTGAAGAAGAAGCATTACTACCTATATTAAATAAATAAAAACAACCTCTCTGGAATTGGTGAGAGGAGGTTAAGAGAGATTTCAGGAAGTACTTTTCACAGGAGGAGGAGCACCAGAACAAGGGGCCATGTTAAGAATCTTGAGTAGGGGGGGAGTTTAAGAGGGATGTGAGGAAATACTTCTTCACAGACAGGGTGGTGGATGACTGGAATAGTCTGCTGGAACAGGTGGTGGGGCAAAGAAAGTGGGGAGTTTCAAGCTTGTGTGGGACAGGCACATGGGAATATGAGGAACGGGTAGAGATAAGGGAGAATGGAGGGACAGGGTGTAGAAATAGGTCAGTAAAGGAGGGCAAACTAAATGGGCCTATCTGTCCTTTTCTGCCAACTCATTCTACGTTTCTATGTTTACAGAGAGAGAATTGTTATGGAATGCAACAAATTTCCAGACATGTTCACGGGGGCTAAAAGAGTGGGAAGGTTCGAAAAGGATGTGAATGGGACAAGAACATAAGAATTGCAGTGCATAGGGCACTAGGTCAGAATAGTGCCAGCAAGAATGGCACAGGCAATAATCATGCCTGCAGTTTTCTTTTTGTGGTGGGCTTGACCCCCAAACCCCCATACTAAATTATCCCAACTCCGGGAGAGTGGATCACAGGGAAAGAAAGAAAGAAAGAGTTTATGGGGTCATGGAATAGTCGGTTCTAAGGCCCCTTGTAAAAAAAAAAAAAAAAGTCCCGATTGGCAGAGGTCAGGAAGACCAGGATTGGAACCTTTATCTCTACTCCCACCCTGCTATGCTGGTCCATGCCTCAGCCCTCCACACCACAGAAGCAGCTTGGCCACCTTGCTAAATTCTCGTCCCCCTGTCCTGTTTCAGCACCACAGACAGCAACCTGGTGAGCGCTTACTGCAAGCACTGTAAATCCCCTCACACTGTTCATGCCGGCGCTGTTCACAGTAGCGCTGTCTTTCCTTGCGCTATTCTAGTAGTGCCATTCTGACCAGGTACGGTGCATAATGGGGCAGTAGGGAAGACTGACAGAACAGTCCCAAAATTAGACTGGCTTGGGTGGACTGGATGGACTGCTGTCCTTTATGTGCTGACATTTTTTCTGCTTCTATGAATAAGGGACTCCAATCTTCCTTACAGTTCTAGTGTTAGTACAGAGAAAATGACATCTGTACAGTACATGCTATAACACACGCCTGTATTGTAGATATGCGGTATTGCCTCTATATTGGAAGTTAGATAGTGGTTCTGTTAAAAATGGATTTGACAACTTATATGACAGCAATTCTAGCCACAAATTGGGTGTGTAGCTTCCCAGTCCTAGGGGCACAATCTTTGGCAAAATTGGTGATAATTGATTTGGCAGATTGGAAGTAATAATCTTACAAAATTATGTAAACAGCCACAAAATTAAAATGCGATTTTTTGCCATCGGGGCAAATGTGCGAAGCACAGCCCAAAGTGGAGTTCAAAGATTGACCAGCAATAAATATAGCACTGGAGAGAGTAAAGGGGTAGTGCAGATTATCACAGCAGCCCAGCACCCAGTGGGAGGACACAGGGAACCCCAACATGGGGCAGATGATAGTACACCAAGGGCTCCAGATAAGAATTTTTAAGATGAGTACTGTACTCATCATTCTGAAAGTGAGATGAGTAAAACCAAATTCAGATGAGACTGGCAGTATAGCCCACAGGATAGAGTAATGCTCTGTGAATGAGTTTGATACATCCAGCAGACATGGGTTTGATTCTCTTAACCTCCACTTGCATACTGTGTGACTCTGAGCAAGTCATTTAACCTTCCCAGAGCTCCCAGGTTGTCCCTTGAAAATAAGCACTTGTGTCTGGTGGGCCTTACCCGGTTTCCAAAGACTAAAATAAATAACATGGCTGGACTGAGTAAAGTGAGGAATACATTTTTTAAAAACAATGTCTTTTTTTTTTTCTAGAAAAGGGAGTCCCAACAATGCTCAAGGTAATGTTGGCAGGTAGGAGTAATTTACTCATCAGTTTTAAAATATAGTGAGTAAAACAAAATTGGGATGCATATGAGTGCTGCAAATCTGGAGAAAACTGTACCATTTGAATCACCAGTTATATTAGGCAGCACTATTCTTTGGTGTGAAGTATGTAAGAAATTAGACATGATGGGGTGTGCATGAAACATATTTTACCACATGCCCAGATGCATTACTTTGCACTTTTTGCATGGAATCTGAGTTGCTATACTTTTGACCTTTCCTCCTACCTTGCCAAGTCCTTTTTCATCCTTTTTCATCCTTTCCACACCCCCTTAACCACCTTGCCCCTCTTGGGTTGCAGGGTACTGCTGAGACCCCCTACTTCTTCCTCTCCCTCATAGTTGATTTCTTCCTCCTCTATGGCCCTGCATTAGGGCCTTCAAGTGTGTCCTGGAGTTGCCAGAGTTTCTGATGCCTGTCCTTCATAAGTCTGAGGGTTGCAGTGAACGCCTTCATTCTTTGAATGTTTCCCACCCTTGTTATCTAGGAATCAAAAGAGCAAGGGCCCAGCTGCAATCAGTTTACCGTTATTTCTTTTAAGGCAGCTAGGGTAAGGACCCTCAGGAGAACCACTTGTTTTGTCACTAATGGAAGGTGTTCTGAACCCTAGGATCATGATATTAAAAGTAAATGGGATACCATCCCCCCAGAACCCCTTAACATGCTCATGAATCCTAAACCAAAAGTCTGAGATGCCTCAGACATGCCCAAAATATGCATTCAGATCCACCACAACCCATCCAGCAAACATCTGAGTTCACTGTTTTAAAATGTTTGGTGATAGAGGGTGTGTGGAAGAATCTGGACAGACACTTTCACATAAATTCTCTTCATCCAGGCAAGGCCATAGTCCTCCAACCATAGTGCCATGCTCCCTTCCAGAGGTCCTCTGGTATGGAGTTCCCTGAGTTTTCCTCCCATGCTATCTTTAGCTGTTCATGTGCCATGTCCTGGTCTCCTCTAATGGCTGTATATGTCCTTGCAATTTGCCTACCTTTTTCCTTCAGTCTGATTGACAAATAGGGTCATCTGGTGTGCCCTACTCCATCCCTTACACAATAAGAATGCTTAGAGGGTCTTGTTCATCTGCTTGTAGAAGCATTCTGGAATGTTAATAGGAAGGGCCTGGAAAATAATTAAAAATCTGGGTAGAATATTTATTTTTACCATATTGATTTCCCCTCCCAATGTTAGCTGTGGCATCTCCCATCTTGTAATATGTGCCTCGATCTCTATACCAAGCTTGTTATAGTTCAGTCTGAATAGGTTATGTAATTCAGGAAAGAATTTAACCCCCAAGTAATGAACCATATTATCTGAGGCCCATCTAAAGGGAAAAGCCTCTAAGTCCCCCTCTGGAAGGCTCTTCCAAACCTTATTGCTTCTGATCTTCCAGTTTTATTTTGTAGCCTGACACCTGGTCATAGTTTTCTAATTCTGACAAATGCTCTGGAAGGGATGTTATGAAAAAGAGGGAGTAATCCCCATATAATGAGATTTTGTGGGGATAATTACCCACTGTAATAACCTTTATGTGGTCATTCATCTGGATTGCAACCACACATGGTTCAATGCTGAGGGCAAACAAAAGGGGGGACAGTGGGCACTCCTATCTAACCCTCCTGCTGAGGTAGAATCTTTCTGAGATGAAGCCATTCACTCTCATTATGGTGTACGGGGAACCATAGAGAGCCCCGACACTAGCTTTGAAACTTGCCCAAAATCCCATTTCATCCAGGGTCCTTTGTAAATAGTGCCAGTCCACCCAGTCAAATGCCTTCTCAGCATCCATAAAAATAGCTAGAGATGGGGTATTTTTTCTTTTCTGGTAAGAAATTAGGTTGAGAAGGTGCATAATGTTGTTGTGGATCAGCCTTCTGGTTAAAAAGCCTGTTTGGTCCAGGTGGACTAGGATGCCCACATACCCCGTAAACACTTGGCCATGGCGGAAGTAAAAATCTTCTGTTCCACGTTCAGGAAGAAGATGGTTCAATAGGAGCCACATGTTGTTGGATCCTTCCCAGATTTATGAATCACTGATATCTGGGCATATTGTCAGGAAGGTGGAGGTCCCTCCTCCTCCAACACCTCTCCACAGACCTGGGTCAGGCTCAGGGCCAGTTCTTCTTTAAACACCTTGTAAAACTTCCCTGGCAGGCCATCTTTTCCTGATTTGAGATGTGCTATTCAGGTGAGGATTTCCCCCAAGGTGAGAGGGGCATCCAAAGATTCCATCTCTTAAGACTTCTGGCTACCAAATCATCTTGGACTACCACCAACACTAGCAGAACCACGATGTGGTTCAACAATTCGAAGATAAACCGAGGTTGACTCTGGCTGACTATGCCCACCCTTCCAGAGAAATAATGTTTTCAGACTTTTTTAGACATACCAAGAAACTAAACTTACCACTTTCATGGATCTCACTGTCACTGTCAGCAACTTTGTGTAACTGGTCTGTTCCATTCTCCCAAGGCACAGCTGCAGTGTTTACTGAATCTGTTAAATACAACACAGAAAATGTGATTTTATTTCTGCTGGCTGAGGCACTAACAAAAGATCTGGAAGAGCCACTAGGGCTGAAAATGCATTCACTTGATAAGTGTGTGTCATGTGCTTAAACATAAAATTGAAGTGCTGTAATGAGGAGAACCTTGGCAAATCTTTGGTGTGGTATTCCTCAGTGTTTTCATGATCATGCAGCACAGTATTGATACTACTCTAATACTGGCACTATTGTCAGGCAGAGTAAATGACAGAGTGATACTTGCATAAAGATGTCAATATCAGAGTAACATCCAAAGCTGTGTGGAATGGGAAAATTCCAAATTCAGAGAATTTTGATGACTTGTCATGAAATTCCATGACATTTGCAGAACTTTATCAGAATTTTGTGAAATTTTTTAAACTTAGTAATTTGATCATAACTGGCCCATCATTTACATTGGAGCTCTGTCATTTAACATGCTCACTCTTTGGATAGAGGGACAATAATGTTCCAAATATCATGACATTTGGATGGATGGTTGCAAAGTATATGGTTGCTGAATGAGCTCCGTGAGATGTTTGCACTGAAAAGTTACTAATGAGGGGTTGACAGTGTTAATGTAATAAAAAAAATATTCCTCAGCTATCAGTGAAAAAAAAAACATGATGAGTAGAAGCGACTAGTGCAGCAGTGTAAAAAGGATATGAAACAGAGAATCCAGAGTGGCAGTGCTACCGTAAATATCCAATAAGTAAGATGTTGATTGTATGGAATAAATAATATAAAGCAGACAACCTTGATCACAGTCAAACTGAAAATCCTTAGCATCACTGATGTGAACTACACAGCAGGTTGCTTTGATCTCAGTAAAATAGAAAAATATTTAGCAATGTCTGTTTGAAATGTGTGTTACCTAGCAGAGAGAAAAATACTGTAAGTATGAAAATGCAGGACACAACTGGTTAACCGCACTGTATTGAGAGTTAGATTTTATCAGCCTTGTAAGAAAAGATAAGCTACAAATGTAATGCCACTTCACAAATGAGGAAGACAGACCAGAAATTGATGTGACCATATAAACCCTATGTTGCTTGTAAGACATATAATGACAGCATGGTAATGAGTGGCTATGAAATGCACAGATCACAGACGGAGCTCACTCTGGATCACTCTACTACACATTTTCACAACCGAGAAAACTGTTAAGTCAGACCATTCATTTGCACAATAGCTGTCTTGGGATGTAAAGCACAATCTCCTAGTTCCCTTATACCTGTTCTCTTACCATTAGACTACCATAAAATAGTATACATTCAGGGTGGGATATTCAAAAGGGTTGCACATGCGCAAGTCCGAAATTGTGCCATTCCGCCATATTCAGCAGGAGGCAGTTACGCCACTGAAAACAGGCTGAGCAACAGCGCAATGCAAATGAAGGCATGCGCAACTGAAGGGGTGGACCCATGCATAAAGAGCGCAATGCAATATTCAAAGACTTGCGCAATGCACAAGAGCTGAACAGCCGGAAGGTGCGCCACAGCGGAAATGAGCCAAAATAAAAAGGATCAAGGAAGAGGCGCAAGAACGCTACAGGGATGCCAAGCGAGACAGAGAGAGAGAGAGAGACAGACAGACAGCGACAAGCCAGAACAGGGCAGGCAAGGGAAGCAGTGTGGGCCATAGGCTGCAGAGGCTAGCGGGGGGTACCTGGTGCAGTGAAGGCAGCAGTCAGGACAGCAGAGGTAACAGAGCAACATCAGCCAGGAGGGACAGAAGCCAGGGAGATGGACAGTGGCAGCTTCCACATGGAAGCTGTAATGAGGGGGGTGAGAATGCAAGCTGCAGGGGGGACGCGGCCGTGGAAGGGCCCATCGGCAGTACGCCCCCAACAGGCAGTACCATGCCCGCATCAGCTTTGAGCTGTACACAGATGTAGAGATCGTGGGCCAGTACCACCTGAACAGGGCAATACTGAGGCGGCTCTGTGAGCTGTACAGTGATGTGATGCAGGCAGCCTCATGATGGAGTCACGCTCTGTCAGTGGAGACCAAGGTGACAGCCTGCCTGTGCCTGCTCACCACGAGCACCTTCCAGAGGCTGACAGGGGACACCATAGGCATCACACAGTTGGCCACATCATGCATCCTCACCAAATTCCTCAGTGCACTGCTGCCACATGCTGTGGAGCACATCCATTTCCCCAGCACCGCGGCAGAGGGTACAGCAAACATGCAGGAGTTCCACAGGGTAGCACGTATGCCTGGCATGCTAGGGGCCATAGACTGCACCCATGTGGCCATTCACATGCCACCTGGTCCCGATGGGGCCACATATAGGAACAGGAAAGGCTTTTCCAGTGTCAACTGCCAGGTGGTGTGTAATGCCACCAGGCGCATAATCAATGTCTGTGCCACACACCCTGGAGGAGCACATGATGCCTTCATATGGTATCAGTCCGCACTGTGCCATCGATTCAAGAGTGGGGACATCCCCACAGGCCATCTAGTGGGTGAGTATGCATGTAGGAATTGCAAACCCGGGGCAAGGGTGGGAATGCCACAGGTGCTATGGTAGTGGCACACAGGGATATGGGCAATATGGACCTGAACATGATACTTTATTCCACTATCTCCACACAGGTGACAGCGGATACCCACTCCATCCCTGGCTGCTCACACCGTACCAGCACCCCATGACCCCATCGCAGCAATGCTATAATGAGGCACATGCTGCCACATGCAACATCATCAAGCGGGTGTTTGGGATGCTCAAGGCACGCTTCTGATGCCTAGACACCTCCGGCAGTGCCCTACAGTACAGCCCCTCAAAGGCCAGTGGGATATTCCTGGCCTGTTGTATCCTGCATAACATGACCAAAGACTGTGGGATAGCCATACAGGTCGAGGAGGGGGACAGCAATGGGGAAACCAGCGGCACCGGTGATGATGGTGATGAGCAGCCCCCCCCCCAGGATGGTGGGACCTCCGACTGATCCGGCAGGCCCAGCTGCACCGGGACACCATCACAGAGGAGCATTATGCACAACACAGGTAAGTCAAGGGGCCATGTGCAACCAACACTGTCCAGGTGCATCCCACAGGCACACAGGGTAACACACCAGGGTTGCATGACGGCAAGGGAAGTGGAAGGGTCCAGGCACACAAACACACCATCAGGGAGGGGTGAACAGTCATATGAACACACACACACACACACACCAGGCACAAAGCGTACATGGGCAGGTGCACAGCAGAGGAGAACAGACATGGCAAACACACAGATCCACAGACCACCCCCACCACCTGTACTGTCCTAGTACGTGTGTCAGATGCTGGGCACCCTTGCACCTTGGTGTACAGTACAATGCAGGCATCATCATGCACACGCACCTGTGGACAGCAGTCAGGAGGGTGTGCAGGTAGTCCATGTGTCGGCGTGTTGGGCAGGGCACCCACCAGTGCACTGCCCACCAAGACACACATTGCACACAGGGCAGCACCAGACAGGGCCCGCACTGGGAGACAGGTCAGTCATGTTGCACTGTTCCACGGCCACTGCGGATGCATGGGTGGCCCAGCTGTGACCCAACTGCACTGGCAGGCTGAGCAGGGGACACATGGGGTGGCACCGATGGACCACCAGGGGTCCCACTGCACGATCGTGACCTTGTCTGCACATGGGTCTGCAGCATGCCAAGCATACCTGCACCAGGGGTGCTCGAGATGCCCACAGCAGAACCCGGCGTCGACAGGCTGGGTGTCACACGATGCCGGGAATGGGAAGTGGAGAGTGTACTGTGTGGGGTGCGCAGTACAGGGGTACCTGCTTTTGTGCCCAATGCAGCCACGACAGCGACCAATGCCTGGGTCTGCCTGTCAATGGCGGCAGTCACATCCATCCGCATTTGGACCATCTCTGCAAGGATCAGAGCACAGTCCCTGCTGTGCCGCTCCACAGCCATGCACAGTGTCTCCACGGACGTTGCAACCTGCCTTTGCTGCTGTACTGATTCCCACAGCAGGTGGGTGTGCTCTTCAAATGGGTACTCTGCCATAGCGGCATCCTGTCCCCCAGGGTATGGAAGGTCCTGATGCACAACACCCCTTGAGTGTGGGTGCTGTTCACCAGGACCAGGAATGGGCATATCAAAGGGCGGTGTGCATGTGCCACCACTGGACACTGTACCCCAGACCTGGTGGGTGACTGCTGCTGCTGCCCCTCCAACCCCTGTGCCCCAGGGACCACTTGTTCCACTGCTGTGGCTACAACAGTGCCAGACACCTGCACAGCCACTGGTGCTGCCCCACCGGTACTGACAGGCACAGCCTGGGACTGTGCCGACATGCTGGCACACACGTTGGAACCAGCTAGGCCCAGGGGCACGTGATGGCCTGCTGTGTGTCCGTCATAGGACACACACTTGTCACTGCCCACTGCAGTCCTTGCATCATCAATGGTGCAGGTACGTGCTACAGCCACAGTCACAGTGTGCAGGCATGCTTGCATGCCAGACTGCTGAGACACAGGCTGTGCACCCCCCACACCTGACTCACCGACAGCAGAGGTGCCAGCCAGGTGTGCATGCTGGTGCAGTGCATGCCGGCTGGTGACAGAGGTGGAAGGACCCTCCTCCAATTCCAGCAGGTCTTCCTCACTGCCTGGTCCCACCACCACCATCCCCTGAAGATGAACAGGATCTGTAACAGAAAGTGAGGACATGTTAGTGCATGTGATCAACCTTCCCCCCTCCCCAACACCACCACCATGTCATACCGTGCAGTGATGGGCTTCCACCTGTCTGGAATCCACCTCCTGGTACACCCTCAATAGCACTCCGCTGCATTGATGCAGCCAGTTGGTCCTCAGCCGGGGTCAGCTCCACCACCGCTGGCTGGCCCCCGCCTGTGCCAGCACGTGCCGCCCTGAGGGCTGCCACCTTCTCCTTCATCCTCCTGTGGTCTGTCCCCATCTTCTTTTTGCATTCCTGCATGGAGCACTGGTGGCTTCCATGCAGGTTCACTGCCTGAGCTACCCCCTCCCGGCCCGCGCAGTTGCCAAAGTGCCCGCCCGTCCACTCAGTAGTGGCTCCTCCTCCCAGGTAGGCCTGGAAGAGGGCCTCTGTCTCCACCTTGGTGAAGTTGGGCCTCCTCCTTGGCCCACCATCCTCACCCTCACCTTGGCTCTGCTCGGTCATGTCAGTCTGTATGGGTGGAAGTGGACACCTGTCACTGTGCAATCTACAGTGTTTTCCCATGACCATTGTCCAGAACATCACACAGTATGCAACTCACCTCTCACCTGCAGTAACTGAATCTGGCCAGCGCAGCCCAGTATCACCTAATTATAGCGCAATGCGCCTGCAAATTGGGTGTGGCGCCTTTTAATGACATGCTAATCGCACCACTGCGCCTTTGAATGGCTGATCAGATGATTTACATGTGTCGGCTGAATATCGCGCCGTTGCGCTTTGCGCAATACGGTTGAGCCGGCTGAGCCAATGGCACATTTCTGTGACTGTGTAGTACACTGCACTGCACATGCCCAGGTAGCTTACACAGGCGTCTGCTGTGCTGATGGCATGCTGTGCGTGATCAGCAATACAGGACACGGCCACCATTGTGCCAGTGGCACTGCAGCGCTGGGCACCATATGGCGCTGTGTCACGACTGCGCAATAGTCCACGCAGGTGACCATTCACGCAGGATGCGTAGACGTCCGATGGTGCTGTGCGTGGCCTTGCGTCACAAACCCCTGACCTTGTGTCCGACCTATGCCCCCTAAGCGCTGTTCGGCGCCATGTGTCTGCGGCTCTGTTAAGCTGTTTGGTGACAGCGCTAGTGAACCGGCTGATTGCTATCACGAACAGCGATTGAACCTATGGTGGTCTATTGCGCAACATTTATCGCGAATGGGCTACCGGCGCTGCGGGGCGCCATTTTGCCTGCTCTACTACCACAGTAATGGCATGCAGGAGAGTTCCACAATGGAGTCAGTAGGAGGTGGCAACCTGGTGGCTGTGGTTGAGCCTCACTGTAGGGCACTGTTTGAGGATCAGCCCCTCACCATGGCCCACACCCATGTGTGGCAGCAGGTGGCCACTGAACTGGAGGGGGTCACAGGGCAGTGCCGGTCTGCCAAACAGTGCAGGCACAGGTATAGTGACCTCCGCAGGAGGGAGCTGGACATGCTGCAATGCCTCAGGTCACGTGCCAGGAGGGGCATTGTGCCTAGGCCAGGTGGGTGTACCATCTATGCACCTGTATTCTCCATAGGGGTGTGACTGTGTATTGGTGGTGGTGCATGGGGATTGGCTCGCCATGGTTGGCTGTGTCAGTGTGTGCAGGTGTGAGATGCATGGGTCTGGCTGTGGGCAGGCACACTCACTGGGGCAGGGGCAGTCTGCTTTAGGGTCACACTGATGTTTTCTCAACCATTGTCACCCACAGGCCTGGCGGAGAGGATGCAGGCCCAGGCTGAGGAGGGCCATGGGCGGGCTCAGGTGGCATCCGGGGAGCCGTGATGGGTGGGCCTGGCGGCAGCAGCCACAGCCCAGCAGCAGTGTGAGTGTCATTACATCATGGATGCTATTGCATGCTGGAGGGTGGCATGAACACCAGCCATGGACAACACAACCATGCATGACACAGGCGACGTCATCACTGTCCAGTGTCACTGCACGTCTGTGTGTCGCACTGGTGGTCCATGCATGCACTGGGCACATGGCTGTGGAACTGGCATCCCACCACATGCCATGTCCACTTTACAGCCTTGTTTGTGCTGTGATGGACATGGGAAGTGTGTGTTGCAGTGGTGCACATGGCTGGTGCTGCCTGGTTGGGCGTGTCATGTGCATGGTCACTGTGAGTGGGTGCATACCATCACAGGTGCGGGGCACTAGGCTATATGCCTTGCAGGATGGGTGGTGTTCAGGGTTGTGGACAGTCACAGCCATTGACTGTGTTCCCTTTTCCTTGGTCTCAGCATCCTACAGTGGATGTACCGTGCCCTCCAGCGTCTGACGCAGGTGTCAGTCACTACACATGACCTCCTGACAGACATGCAGCGCCATGGGGTCGAGGCGATGCGGAGGAACAGGGAGGATCAAATGGCAGCAGGGGACCAGCCTGCCAGGCGCTGAATCGCTTCCCTTTCCCACTTCACCCAGCCCTCCCACCCTGCCTTCCTCTCCCAGTTGTTCACCCCTACCCCTACCCACCCCTACCTTGTACCCCTACCCCACCCTTGTCTTGTACATATGTATATAGATGTTGTTGGTGTTATACATATCTTTTTTGAATATATATATTTTGTTATGAATTCTGTGGTGGTCTCTGATTTGCAGCTGGCTATGGTTGCTCAGTTGCAGTGGTGTGCATGGCATCTGGGGTGGTATGGTCCTGGGTATGTATGTGTGTGTTTGTGCATGGGGAGGTGTCTCCGGTGTGGGAGTGCCTTTCAATCGGTCTTGCCATCTGCTGCCACCCACTGCTGGGTGCCCAGGGTGGGTGTGGCTTGTATGGTTCTGTGCTACACGAGGTTGCAGTGTGCCGGGGATGCATGGTGTTTACTGCAGTGACAGTCACTGTACATGGGTGGTGTCTTGGGGTCACAGTGCAGGGTGTGCTGTACAGAAGGGGGGGCTGATGTGCACTGTGGTTGTCGACCCCCTGTGTGTGGCAGTCTCAGCCTGCCAGTGGTTGTGCTGGGGTGACATGGCCCTGCTGTGCTTTGTTGGCTTGTCCCCATGGGCCGGTGGATTATCCATCCCTCCCCCAGTGATGCTGTGCTTGGGTTGTGCGGGTGTATTGTTAGTTCTGCAGTGTGTTCCTGTGCCCATGTGTGGCATGGCTGGTGGTGGGCCCCAGCCTGCCTCCCTGGTTGTGCAGTTCCATTGGTCTGCTGGAGGGGGGCTCTGCTTGCGCTATGGCACCTCTGGACTGCTCAGCTGGGCTAGCCTTGTTGCACTATGGTGCATCATTTCTGCTCAGCTTCCCCTTCCTGGTTGTGTTATGGTGCAGTTTGTGCAATATTCAGATGTTGGCTGCTTGCGCAATTTGTCTTGCTCCATGTTTGAATATCGCATCTATTGTGCATGTGCGCAATTGACTTGTGCTTGCTCCTGCTGTTGAGCACTTTTTGGGCACAGTTTGAATATCCGGCCCTCAGTAGATAAATGCTGTTTCTGATTAAGACTGTGAAGAGTCATGAGAGTAACCTCTTTGGGTGCTTAATACATAGATACAGAAAACATTGTACATTTTATAACCATTCAGTACTGTGCTTTGATTCTATCTTGGACATGTAACAAGCACATCTATTTGGCCACAGCAATTTCTGGTCTCTATTCAACATTTTAATCACCTAAGTTTTTCAGCTGATCATATGCTCTGTTGCTACATTTCAAGGCAGTAGTGTTAAGGATTTTTACAGTTTTACCACAATCATGTCCAACTGTTCTATTATCATTATGCACAATCATTGTTACTCATTGTGTCCTTGCAAATAACTCTGCCATGCTTATTTGATATTGAAACTAGCGTTCCCCTGACATATAATAAAAGAGAAGTTTTGAGTTAATTAAAATAACTGGTGATCCTCAGAACAGAGTTATTTACTAATAGGCAGGTTTATGTATTGATAGCTGTATTTTAAAACACTTCTGGTGCCAAATGCCACTCTGTATATCTTGCATTTTTTCCGTATGCGTCCAAAAATGAATAAATGTTCTTTGCGGTACTGAATATGCACGGAAATATAATGGAGGTTAAAACAAGAAACTTTTTAAGAGAAAATGCTATCTTTGTGAAACTTGCTTAGCACTCCACAGACAGGGCTGTGCACATTCAGCTGTGTAAGAATGACTGACAGCCCTGCCCCTTGCGTCAAAACTTTGTTGTTTTTATTTAAATTCCTTCAAGGGTAAAATTAGGAGTTTTTTGAATGTGGTAAGATGGAATCCTTTTTTTTTTTGTTTGTTTGTTTTTTTAACTCGCAGACTCTTTAGTTTGATTTTACTTTTGGGGAGAATGAGGAAAAAGCTCTGCTGGATGAGGTGTTGACTGTGCATTCTTTCTCTCTCCTACTCACTCTTTCCCAAATGACATTTACTGACTGCGGTCAGGAAACAACTCCCCTACATTTTAAAGTTGCTTAGCAAATAAATAAATGAATATAAATAAGTGAATTAATTAAATTAATACACAGAGCACTGATCCTTTTCCAGAAAAGCCTCTGGACACCAGGACAGCTCTTTGGATACCAGGACTGCCCCGGTCAAACCAAGCTGTTTGGCAGCATTCCATGATGCAGCACCACACTCATCGGAATGCTTCCTCAGCTTTGGTCCTATCAGTGAGTGAGAGTTGGTGCTGCAAAACAACCCTAAGCAGCATTTCCACCAAACTAGAAGGGGACAGAGCTTTTACCAGAGAGATGGACATTCTCCCGCAGTGGGTGGAAATGATTCAGGTGGGGAAGGGAGAAGGGGTGAATTTCAGTGGTATGGTGAATGAGAGGTGGAGCTCTGAAACAGACTGCAGGCAGCATTTTCAGCAAACTAGAGGGGGATGGAGCTTTTACTAGAGAGGTGGAGTTTGTCCCTTGGTGAGTGGGAATGATTCAAGTAAGGAGGCGGTAGTTTCAGGCAGTGATCCTAAAAGGAATGCATGGCTATGCCCAACTGCAGCTCTAAAAAAATAGTGCAGTGCCGTGGTCATTAGGGACAACATGGGTGAACTGCTTCACAGACTCAGAGGCATCTGTGATGCAATCTAGCTAGAGGTGGGTGAAGTAGTCAAAATTCACTCCAAGAAGCAATTCACAGAGTAGTAATGAATCTGTGAAGTATTCCATGATGCGAAGCAGAGTACTTCGTGTCATAATGAGGATTGCAAAGTCATTGATTTTAATGCGCTTCATATTATTCTACCTTCCCCAACCATTTCTGTGACTATTTTTTTGCAAAATAGATTGATTTCAATTTACTTCACATCACTTCGCCTTACTATTGAGCTCCAAGGTGAATTTTGCAATGATTCATGGCATTGCAGGTCACATGGGCTCTAGATTTTTCTGCACAGCCTCAGTTCTGTGTAGTGTGTGTGTAGTGGTAGCTGGAGACAGTTTGATGTCAGAACTATGTGATTACTTTCCTATGAAAGCTGGTTAAAAATACTTTTTGAGCCATTTTATTGGCTCAAAACATAGTACATCGATTGTAGGAAACCCTCCTGTACTTATATCATCGAGTGTTTATAGTTTGTGTGTGGAGTTTGAATGTTAATTTTGAACATTCAGTCTGTGTACTGACAGACAGTTAAAGTGTACTGTGGGAAGGGGCATATCTGTGTGGTGTAGGTAGATTAACAGAGAAAAAGGCAGTCTTTTTGTTTTGGTTATATTTTTGTTGCATAACTGTGTTAATGTGCAGGCAGTAATTTTTTCAGTAATTCTTGACTTTTTTTGTTGATTTTTATGGTGTAGCAGTGCATAATTTCAGTTTGTTGAAAAGATTTGGTTATATTAATGAAGTTTTCAATTTGCCACGTATTACTTGTAGTGTGTGTGTGTGAGTGTGTGCATGATGTGTGCCATCAAATCACAGACAACTTTTATTGTGCCACAGAGTAATTGTAGCAGTTTTAACCTGCTATCCACTGCAGCTACGTGATTTTGTACTGCTTTATGGATTGTGGTTTCTTGGTTTTGGACTGTTACTGCAGTGTACTGCCCCCCCAACCGGCAAAAGTATTCTTTTCCACATTGGATTTGGATTGTGACTGTTATGAGCAGTAGTAGGTGAGGTGTTATTGTGGCTTTGCATCTGTGTCTGCATCTCTTTCTTGATCACACAGTGCAATCTAAATCTGTCTGTGCCTTTGCATCTGTTTAGTGCCCAATCTCCATCTGCAAGCCACAGTTGTTTTTTTAGGGCTTCACATCCACTGGGCCAAATTGAAAGTTCTGAAATCTAAGCTGGTTTACAATTTTCTTGGTGATCCCCCAAAATGCCTGCAAAGAGAGTGCAAGCAAAGCTGTTTATGGCCATGGCACTGCTGCTAGTGGTGAGGTTGTCTGTGGGTGTGGTAGTATGTAGAAGTGGATAGCTGAAGTCAGTAAAGGGATTTCTCCTTCAATGTTTTTACAGTGCAATCTGTAGCTTCACTCATAGTTGGAGGAGATGATGTTGTCCCAACTGGTGGTGTTAGTGCAGTTTCTGCTGACATGCTGTCTCAAGTTCCACTTCTGACCAGTTAACCATTTCAAAAAATATAGTTGAGTCTAAAGCTGTTACTGACAGTGTAGATGATGTCATACTCTCCATTAACATCCCTATGGTAGTTGAACATGATGCTGATCAAGGTGACGATAACGCACAATGTCACATGTCTTCCACTGTGGTTGAGGTCATGCCTCTGCCATCTAATGATTCACAGTCTGGTGCAAACATATCGGATGATGATGATGGTTGCAACATGTGGTCTACATGACAGCATCCAAGCATAAAATGTAGATGCAGATGATGTTGATGGATAGGATGTTGATGTCAGTGACTCCTGTTGGGAACCAGAGAAAAAGAAAATCAAGGTGGCTGTGTCTGGGTCTGTTGGCGTTAAATCCCCCCCCTCCTTTAGTGGTTCCAGTTGATGTTGATGATGATGATGATCCAGTAATAATCATAGATACTCATGGTGGTCAGTTACGGTCCAAGTGTGTCCAGCCTGAAAAATCATGTAGCACCCCCCCCCCATTTCAGGGCTTAAAAAACTGGAGTCCAATAGGCAGCATCAGGGACATGGTAAAAGTAGGGGATCACAATCCCTTGTTTTAGAATTTTTTTGCGCAAGATGCAAATGATGAGTCAGTGGCAATCTTCCAGCTTTGCCATGTGTGTGCTAGTTGAGGTAAAAAGGGGAGTCATCTGGGCACAGGAGGCTAGCATACACATCTTAAGAACAGGCACATGGCACTGTGGACCCAGCACCAGATGGCAGCTAATGCCATAGTGAGGAGTTCACCCTCATCATCAACCTTTCTGAGCCTGTTATCCCCTTCCATAACTGTAAGACCAAGTAGTAATGTTTGCAGTAGCTATGAAATAACAGCAGAAGATTACTACAGACATGATGGGGTGAGGATAATGATTTTGAAATGTTCTCAAGTGGTGATCGGAGTAGCAGTGGTGGTGTTGATCAACTCAGTATGTCTAGTGCAAGTGGTACATCAACTCCTGTGCATAAATCTGGGAAAATAACTTCATTTGTGAATTTTTCACCTGTGCAGCCCTCTTCATCACACGTCCACACCCCACCTCTGGCCATTCACAGAGCAGAGCCATTGGTCACACCCCATGCAAAACATAAAAGTCAGCCCACATTGGAAAGTGTTTTTGCCCATAACCTGAAGTACCCACCCAATCATGCAGTGCCATGTGAACTTGATGTTGCTGTAGCTGAAATGCTGGCAATTGATCTTTTGCCCTTCTCCTTCTCAGAGAAGTCTAGATTCTGGCAGTTTGTGGCACGTGCCTCTCCAAAATGGAAAGTCCCATCCAGGGCATACATTTCCACCCCTGCTGTCCCTGAGTTATTACATACTGTTGCTGACTCTGTCAGACATGCCCTTCAGCATTTCCCCTCTCCAATCATCCATTTAGGTATGGATATGTGGACAAGTGGCAAAACAGCGGGAAGTTCATATTTGTGTATAACTGCACATTGGGCGCAGGTGCCGGGGGTTGTTTGTGTGGATGGTAGTGTGAATAATCAGTATAGTAAGGTGGACTGTTGTGGTAGTGATCTTCCAGGAATTTGACAGCATGCAATGTTTGCTATGTGCAGTGTGACCTGTTCACACACTGGTGAAAACATGCTGGACTTGGTAGTGATCGAAGTTGACAAGTGGCTGAATGCCCTGTCCCTGACAGCTGGGTTTATAGCAAGTGACAATGGGTCAGATGTGGTTAAATGCATGATGAATGGTGGCTTTATTTGGGTTCCAGGCATGGCCCACTGTTTAAATCTTGTGGTGCAGGAATTTCTGCAGCACCTGGATATAAAGGAAACGTTGACAGTTGCACGCCATATTTGTTCTCACTTTTCACGCTCTGAAAAGTCCCGTGATCAGCCTCAGCAGTTGCAGATCCAAAACAGCCTCCTGCTGCACCGCCTCAAGCTGGAAGTTGTCACCCAGTGGAACTCCACTTTATACACGGCAGAGAGGTTGTATGAACAATACAAAGCCATTTCAGAATATCTCATCATGAACACTAGCTGTGACACTTCTGGGGCCTCCATGTCTTTCACAACTGAAGAGTGGTGCCTCATGAACCCTGTAATAACAATTGTGAAGCCTTTTAAACATACAAAATAGGCAGTGAGTGGTGAGTCTACCTCCATTAGCCAATCATTCCACTGCTGCGGGTGTTGAGGCAGATATTGCTGAATCTACAATATGGTCTTAATGGTTCTGGAAACTGTGCTAACGGTGTGTTGCTGAAACACATGCTGACACTATTCGAGCACAATCAGCGCATCTTGAGCATTCAGCAGAGTGTCAACTTTGCAATACCAACAATACTGGACCCATGATACAAACATGGGATTGTGTCACTACTGGAGGGGGGGCCTGAACAGGTAGAAAATGTCAATGGGTAACTGGTGCACTTGGTTCATGAGGCACAGAAGTCACATGCCAAGGTCAGTAAATCTCAGCAGTATAACCAGGCTGAAGGTCAGTTTGGAATAGTATCAAGCACATCCTGTAAGGGGCTGAAGTTCCAGGTGGTCTGCCATCAAAACCAGTTGTCATTAACCCACTTTGGGGTGCTTTGCCCCAAGTCAGGATTTGTGACATAAATGAGTCCAGAAAACAGGATGATGTGTCAACCACCAGACTTCGTATAGCACAGCAAATGGTTGACTCATATTTGGCTGAAAACAGGCATCTGTCAATAGTGATCTTCTTTTATACTGGAGTGGAAAGGTCAGTGAATGGCCAGAGATGACCTCAATGACACTGAAGTACCTGACTTGCCCACCCTCCAGTGTAAGTGTCAAGAGGGTATTCAGTTCAGTGGGTGCAATATTTCGGGATCATCATACAAACCTCTCTCCTTCAAATGTCAGCTTGCTGACATTCATAAAAATGAATGAGGGGCAAATACTAGCTGAAACTGTAACATCAGTATTCATACCCAAGCATGGTCATGGTTGTGCTGATGTTGTAGAAACAGACCATCCTGATGGCACTACCAGCATGAAACAGCCTACCAGTGAGGCAGTTGATGACATGATGGAGAAGGAATTCCCTAGTGGCACAATTCAGACACTGATGACTGCGAGGGCAACTTTCTGTATTATGATGATGATGTTCATGTTGGTAGCTTTTAAGTGAAGTGGTTAAAAGGCTGTCACATTTTTTTCTATGGTACATGTTTTTTTTTTCATAAAGTTAAATCGTTGTCTCACTCAGAATGACTCAAATTCCATATGACATATTGTAACACAATGCACACTATATCCTGCCTGCCACCCACCCATGTGTGTCTGACAGTTATAGGGAATGTGTTGCAGGCTGCAGCTGTTCCCATGGCCACCACCAGAGAACCACTGTGAGCCAAAGCCACCAGATGCAGATAGTGAAAGGGAATATCATCATCATGTGCCCATGACCACTAGTACACCGATGTTTCCCATTTTGTGTTCTGCCCATGCAATGGCAGACAGAGTCAGAGAGGAGACCAAATCCATCAGCCATAGCCACAAGGCTTCTTACTAGCAATACTTTAAAGTGAGTATGTGTACTAATGTTTCATACTATGGCACTTCCTTTAGCTGTGTTATGTTTCCTGTTGCTTTTCTGTGATGCAGTGGTCAAACACATATGGTCAACTTATTTTCTTTTTTTACAGGTTAACAAACCACTCTCCTTCACCGGAGGACTATGGTACTGCAATACTGTCTACACCAACCTACAGGACATCTATTTCCAGACTGGTAAGTATGTAAATTCTATTTCATCAGTTCTTTTTTGCTATTCATTTTTATGAAAGAGTGCAAATCCGAGTCATATAAAGTAGGTGACATGTACGTCACATAACATATTTGTCATGCACATCAGACACTGTATTGCTGAGGCAGCCATGACAGTACTGGACGAAGTTCCTTTACAGAAATATAGGTGTACTGAGTACATGCAGAATGCATACCACATGCTTAATTGTGCAATGTTTGTATGCAGTTCACATGCACAAAGTGATCCTAAGCAAACCAGGTCTAAAAAGCAAATCAGGTTCGCATACTACAAGTTTGACATGTTTGCAGCAGGTAAGCTGGTGTGAACATCTGTTAAAAATCACATCAGGTTTGTGTGTTACATGCTTGACATGAGTGCAGTAGTTCAGCTGGTATAAATATCATTTAAATATCACATCAGGTTCACATGTTGCACACTTGCTGTGTGTGCAGCACCTAAGCAGGTACAAATCTCATCTAAAAAAATATCAATTTCTATTTCTTATAGTACTGCAAAAATTAGGTAAACTCATTAATTCTGATCCTTTTGCAAGTTGTTTAATGGCTTTTGGTTGTTGTCATTAAATCACAATTAATTTGTAAAGTATTGTTTGCTTACTGTATTAAATGCTTAGGATATAGCCAGCTAACATCCCCCATTCCAGATGTATGAAGAGGAGCCTCTGTGTTGTGAAGCCAATCCTTTTTGTTTTGGACAATGCAAATCCCTTATGCATATTTAATTTTATGTGTTTCTCCATGATTGTTTCATCTAACTTACTTTCCCTTTCTCATTCTGTATTGAGCATATACACTATGGCCACGCTCGGCACTCTTTGTGCTGAGTAGGGTCTTGGAAGCATGCACCATACCTCAGATTTTGTCACTGAAATGAGGGATATGGACACTCAAAATGAGGGATAATGTGGAACACTAACCCACATGATGATCAGAGCACATCTTGAAACATGGAAAATATGGAGCCTCAGAACACAGAGGAAACCATTGCATTAGCACCTGAGAATAAATTTGTACCATTAAGTAGCAGTGCCATTTAGATAGGACAGAGGCAGTTGTCCCCCCCCCATATGTGCCTTGGTTGTTCTTATGGTGTGGCAATAATGGCATTAAATTTGGATTTAATCTTTTGCACAATAAGTGCCCACTTGGCCTGTGTGCTCATGCTCCAGGTACACTACAAACTCGACTATGTCTGTATTGTGTTGTCCACTCTCTTCATCTATTAGCGGCAGCACAATCACATGTGATGTGGATGAGCTCCAGCCAAGAAAGAGTGCATGAGTCTTGCAAGTGTGACACTGTCTTTCCCTCTACAGAGTAAACAGACTGCATGCTACAGCTTGGAAGAGTTGGTGATCAGTGAACTCTCAATAGTAGTGTTGTGGCAGCATATTCTTGTTGGCCTACTCTTAGTGAGTCACTGTCTCCCCTGGTGACTGAAGGGGCAAAGGGTGAGCTAATAGTCAACTCAAGACTAGGCTACCTACTTACTCTAATTGGCTTGTCATGCAAAAAAAAAAACAGCACAGACCCCCACAGCAGCAAGCTAGGCTTAGCAGCAGTGGTGACGGTGATGTGGGTGACCTTGATAGGCCTTGATCAGTGTGGTGTGGCAGCAGCCACAGCAGCAGCAACCAAGCAAGAAGCAAGCAACCCAGGGTGGGTTTGGTTAGTTAGGTGATTTGGTTAAGGACCACATTGGGGACCTGTGATGACTGGTTCTAGCATCCATCTTCTGGCAGAAGGAGAGAGGGGAGCAGACTGAAAACTGGGCTGGTGGCACACTGTGCCAGGCTTCAGGTTCTGAATTTTTTCTGATTTGCATATCACTTTTCAGTCAAAACAAATAAGTTATACCTTTTAGAGATGTTACAGACATTCTAGAGCTGTCCCTTGCATTCACGGACAGCTGAGCGGTATGGTGTGTGCAGACTATTGGAGCCCCCATATAGTTAGGCTTACATCCCCCCACACACCAGTGAAGTTGATCTCCACATCCCCATGCTCAGGCATATTGTGACAAAGGCCAAAGGAGACTGTGGAGTGTGTACCATTGAAATGAGTAGGGGTATTTTTTTATTATTTTATACATTATTTATGGAGAGCTGTAGATTAATGAAGGCAACCGCTCGACTAACAAAGGCCTTGTTAGTAGAACAGTGGCCTTCATTTTTCTTCAACTCACCATCATAATGTATAAAATAGTAATCAAAAATAACTCCCTTCATTTTGAGGGGGTACGCCTCAGCACTCTGACCTATGGATATCATCTCTTAAAGACTCCTCCCTCTGGCTCCCTAGTACTTACGTAATAGACTTTTTACTTATATCTATACTGGCAGGTTCTCTGTAGTAGCATAGCTGTACTCACTACAGTGTGTGTTCATGGGAGGGACTGGCAATGTGGGTGTGTGTCAGGTTATTGCTACTTTTGTGTTTGCACCTTAAAGTTTGTTTGAGTGGAAGTATTCAAAACTATGGAGAGAAAATAGTAGGAGTACCGGCCAGACAGAAGTAATTAAGTGGTTTTGTGGGTATGTTTGTGTATTTAGTGTGGGAAAAATGACATGTGATTCCATTGGTATGTGTGCTACAGTTCAACTGTGAAACTCAGATGAGTAAGAGAAAAAAACTGAAAAGCATAACAGTGGCTACAAGCAAGCCACATGTGTGCAGTTGTAGTCCAATACAGTATGCATTGAAGTACAAGCAAGTCATATGTGTGCAGACAGTATGGTTTAGTGGTTAATGGCACTGAACGGCAAGCCAGAAGACTTGGAGGCATGAAGACTTGGGTTTGAATCTCATCAGCCCCCACTTGTGTATAGTGTGATTCTGAGCAAGTCATTTAACTTTTTACACATGAAGTTATCAGTGACCACTTGGTTTTTGCATGCATGCCACATGCATGCAGTCTTTCCCAATTTAACTTAAAAATCATGGTTTCCACACTTGCTTGCTGCATGCATGCCATATGCATGCAATTGGTTCCAATTTAACATTTAAATCATACTTGCAGCAAGCATATCACTTGGTTAGTTTTATGTGTGCAGCATAAAAACATTTCATAT
The DNA here is from genome assembly GCA_016271365.2 of Neoceratodus forsteri. Classification (NCBI taxonomy): domain Eukaryota; kingdom Metazoa; phylum Chordata; order Ceratodontiformes; family Ceratodontidae; genus Neoceratodus; species Neoceratodus forsteri. The sequence continues at coordinate 213,007,934 of CM028135.1, read as the reverse complement.
AATTATTTCTGTAAGGGTTTGCTCCAGGTCGTGACTTGACAAGATGCGTTTTAATGTAACGTGAGTTAAGACATAGGGACAGTGACATAGTGTATGGGCTACAGTCGGTACTAAATTTGTGATTGTGATGATTTGGTCTTCATATGGCTTAGTGAGACAGCTTGCTAATATATCTGTTACTCAGCATATCAATCAATCTTTATTTATCCAAGGGAAACATCATTGAGACAACTCTTTTGCAAGGTGGAGCTGGTCACATAAATTTTACAATTCATGACAAGTAATGGAAGTATAAATAAACACACAGACAAAGATACAGAGTAGCTGGATACAGAAGTTACAACATATACATTAATATATAGTTGGCATATCATAGGTATAATATATACAATTTTCACAGTGTAGGGCTCACACAAGCCAAGTGTTTAGATAGAGATGAGTGCTAAAGTGATTAAGTTAATGAAAAAAATTGCATGCTTTCTTAAACACCCTTGCAAAACAATTTTTAAACAATGGTATTATTACTGGTAATATGAGTTTTAGGGTTTTATGCATGTTATTCCAGAGAATGGGGGGGTGACTTATGGCTACTTTTCCAAAGTACATTCTGACCTTGGGGATAACAAGGGAGGTATAGGAAAGGCTTCTAAGTGAGTAGCTCCCTACCTGGCAGATTGGAAGACAGTCAGAGATGTACAGTATCTAGGTAGTTTGCCAGAAATAGCTCTGAGAGTCCAAAGGATTGCATTTCGGTGGCGTCTGTAAGTAAGAGAACTCCAGCCAAACATAGAATAAAGGGTGCAGTGATGGGTGGAAAATGAGGCATTGGTAACAAATCTGATTGCCCGATGGTAAAGAGTATCTAGTTTCCACAAAGTCAAGCTAGGACCATAGGTATACAAAATATCCGCATAGTCCAGAAGAGGTAGAAAGGTGGTTTGTACTAAACATATTTTGGCCTCCTGCATAAGTAAACATTTTATCCTGAAGAAGACACCCAGCCTCTGTTTTAGTTTTTTTGTTAGGTTTTCGATGTGATCAGAAAATGAAAGCCTGTCATCTACCCATACACCCAAGTATTTAAAGTTTGATAAAAATTCAAGGGGCTCACCCAAAAGTGTTTGGAATTGCAGAACTGTGGGTTGGCCTTTAGAAAAGCATCACCTTTTTTTTTGCATTTAAGAGCAGCTTCAAGTGCAGTAGATTTTTCTTCAAGTGGTTAAATTCAAGCTGGAGATCCTTGTAAGCCAGTTCTGGAGTAACCAAGTACAAATCCAACACCATGCCATCCGCAAGTAGATGGATTATAGCATACTTAATTCCATCATTTAGGTTGTTAATATAAATTTCAAACAGCAGCAGTCTTAGGATGGACCCTTGGGGTACTTCTCTTTGTAAAGTTTTCAGGGTGGAGAGGTTGCCTTCTGTTTTGATCTGCTGATGTCGATCTGTAAGGTAATTAGCAAACCACTTAGATGCTAGAGGATCTACTCCAATGATACGCAGTGTTGTCAGAAGCAGGTCAAGGTCCACTGTATTGAAGGCTTGCAGGTCTAGGAACAGGGAGCATACAACCATTTTGTCATGTAGTACCATCTGCCAGTCATTGGTGACTTTGGCAAGTGTGGAGATTGTACTATGATGAAGTCTGAATCCAGATTGTACCAAGTTAAGTAAATTATGGGTCTCAAGGTGATGCCTGAGTTGAGTATTCACTACTTTTTCCAATAGTTAGGATAAGATAGGGAGTAGTGAAACTTGACAATAGTTATTCAAGTCACTGGTATCACAAGACTTGAAGAGGGAACTTACTTGTGCTGTTTTCCATATTGCTGGAATACAACCTGCAAAAGTGACAAATTAAACAGATGTGTAACTGGGGCAGCGAAAATGTAGTGTCCTAGCTTCAGGAAATATGGTTCTATAAGATCTGCACCAGGACTTTTCCTGGTGTCAAGGGCCAGAAGCAGATCCTCAACTTACTTTACAGTGACAGGGTAGAAGGTAAATACTGCTTCTGGCTTTTTGTTGGTTGGGGTTAAGCCATTTAGGCTGCTGAGTAATTAACTGTGTTCTAAGATTATTTGTGGGTGAAGAGTCAAAGGTTAAGCCTGCTGTGGCAAAACGTGTACTTACAAGTTCTAAGACTGAGTGATTCTCTACAGTTGTTACACATCCCACTGTGATTTTTTGCAGAAGAGAGTTTGCTGGAGAGTAGCCTTCAATGTCCTTTAGAGTTTTCCAGAATTTGTTTGAGTTGTTTGACCCAGATTCAATTTCTGCTTGGAAGAACCTGGGTTTTCCATTTCCTATGAGTATAGTGCACCTGTTTTTAGCTGTTCTGAAGGCAGACCAGTCAGCTGCAAGTTTAGTTTTTTTTGCTTTTTCCAGAGGGAGTCCCTGTGTAGAAGTTCAGCTTTTAATTCACCTGTGAACCAAGTGCAAGTTTTCTTTTTTGTTCTGATCTTTAGTAGTGGAGCATGTACATCTATGGCATGTATGACAGGATGGAACAGCCACACTTTAAACAGAATTTGTTTCTGCAATCAAATACTAATAACTCATTCTTCATCTCTTTTAGCAGGAACCTTTCTGATGCTGTGTGCTGTCATTGTTGCTTTCTCCAAATAACAAATTCAACATCATACCCCCAGGCCGGGAGACATGCAACACGTAGTATGAATCCATGACCATCATTACTGGATTGTAGGATGATGATGCAGAAAAAGCCAGTGAAGAATTAACCAGACAATAAACAATTAATGAAGCATGCTTGCAAATGACAGCCCCTCCCAAAAAAAATACTTACCTTCACTGGCTTGACAGTATTTGAACACCACAATTCCTCATTAAGCACAGAAATGCATACACCAACTGCGACTATGTGACCTGTGATACAAAATACAACAATGATTACATGTATATATGTAGAAAACAAAATATATATATATATATATATATATATATATATATATATATATATATTCATAGCAAAAAATCAGTTTAATGCATCAGTTAGGGTTGTTCCACAGTGACAAAATTGAGGAAATTCGGTGTTAGGGTTGGAAACCCTAACTCCGAATTCACCCCCCAGCACCACACACACACAGACACACACACAGATGCACACACACACACATATATATGCAAGTACGGGGGAGGACCAAGGCAACACGACCAATGACAGACAATCAGCAGCAGGTGACAGAAATAAGAAACAATTGTCTAAATGTACTACAAGACATCCCCACCCACCTGACTAGGTACTGCATACTTGGTGGAGATCAGCAGCAAAACTAAGGCCACGTACACCAAATGTACACATCCCTGATTGCAGCTGCACACAACGTACCACACTTACTAGTTGCATGGCCTTACCTACAGATGCCCCAAACCACACTACATGTGGTGGGCCACCTAAGCAATACAGTTGAGCAAAACCAAGGAGTTGTAGAGGTATAATATCTCCAATTATAACAAGGGTTTGAGAAATGCAGCTTTCTGATTGGCTGTAAACATTCTAACAGCCTTATGTTTAGTTTTTATTAACATACATGTAGAGCCTCACCATATGATGCACATGGTTTAATGTTGTTTAAAAAAACAGTTGTATTATTATAGCAATAAACCACTCTAAGGTATTATGGTAATGGTCAGTTTATCACTGTCTAGCGACATGTGGCACTCGGTGACACCTCATTCAACATTAAACCCTACAGGGTGATTAACAGACCATTTAACATAACCATTGGTCATGCCTTATTACTTAATTACCTTCATGTGTAGATACTCTCCCTCTGCTAGGCACTGCAGGAGCTTTGCAACACACTTACACCATTCACTGTGTAGTTACTGGAGAATGGCTGCAAATATGAACTCATGAAAATGAACAGTGTAACTTGAGCATTACAGTCATCAAAACCTTAGTGTGATTATAACTGAAAGAGTCAGTGATAGAGAATAACCCCTGCCGTCATAGTACACTTATCCCATTGTGAGTTAAATCAATACTAAAAGACATTCTATTTATATATACACTATGCCTACTTGATTCCTGTTGTAGCACAATTAACATAGTTATGACTTTGATAGCAACAGTGACAGAGTTATGGCAAACCCAAACACTAGGCATACAGACTGAGTATGAAACAGCTGTTAAAAAAATTAGGCTGTGTCCATAAGTAGTATAGATCACTCATTGCAACAATAGTAAATGTATTACTATTTCAATAAGTTAGTCACCACATATGCAATGACATTGACTTTATCAGGTACAACATACTCAGTAAGTGCGTACAGGAAAATCTATCCTATAGACATCTCTGATACAGCTAAGTCATTGTTGGCTCAGTAGTGCTATGATATTTAGAAGTTGCATGGCCTGATCCATGCAATTACACTGTTTCTTGCAAAGAATACTTACTGCATCTTTAGTATACAAACACTCTGAAGGTATATGCATGTACATCAGCAGTACACCTTAATCAGTAGGAATGCATCTGATACTAGCAGTACGAATTTCACAGCGTTGAACAGGCAATGCTTTTCCATATGTGTAGATCAGCCTCTCTATCTTGAGTAAACAGTTGCAATAAATGTACTACTATGTAAATTACATATTAAATGCAACACTACTTTTATCTTGAGCATGGCTGTGTCTTGTAGTTAATTTATGTAGTTTGCTTAATTAATGTATACTCACTAGTGTTTAAACCTTTGTACAACTGTGATGCTGCACCTTCAGCATTTATATTGACTAACGCCACAGTACCAGTTGTGGTATAGTGTGGGGGCATTGTTAGGTAAGGCCATGCAACTAGAAAGTGTGGCACATTGTGTGAGGTGCAATCAGGGATGTGTACATTTGGTATACATGGCCTCAGTTTTGCTGTTGATCTCCACTGAGCATGCAGTACCTGGTCAGGTGGGTGTGGATGTCTTGCAGTACATTTAGACAGTTGTTTGTTACTTCTGTCACCTGCTGCTGGTTGTCTGTCATTGGTCATGTTGCCTTGGTCCTCCCCCATACTTGCATATATGTGTGTGTGTGTGTGTGTGTGTGTGTGTGTGTGTGTGTGTGTGTGTGTATCTGTGTGTGTGTGTGGTGCTGGGGGGGGTGAATACGGAGTTAGGGTTTCAACCCTAACTCTGAATTTCCTCACGTTTGTCATTGTGGAACAACCCTAACTGATGCACTAAATTGAGTTTTTTGCTATGAATTTCCATTCTTTTTGACAAGGGTAAGTGTAAGTAGTAAATACAGATGTAGCACTGCAGTCACAGAATGCCAACAAATCATTCACTGTATGAATGCAGATGTGGTACCACAGACCCTTTTGCTCCTATGGTCTCATAATATAATTTGTTATATCTATACTGTTCTGCCAGTGTACATCCTACAGGCCATATAGTGACAGTATCTGATTTGGCATATACATGTAGTGGTACAGGGATGGGTCCTTCAAGATGTACACTATCACCACAAGATCACCTGCATGGCTGCAGTGCTGCTACTGCTAACCCTTCTGCCCTCACATTCCCACCACATAATCTGGTGTATAAATACAGTGGTAATACAGAAATATTTCACATCCCACAGTGCCAGTTAATCATTAACATTATGCATTTGTAGTGGAAGTACACACCTTTGGGATGCTGTTAAACAACCACAGTATTTAATGTATGAAAGATCAAAGGTAAGAGTAAAAAAAACTAAACTAACATTTCCACCCACAGTAATGAAAAGTTAGACAGATAAATACTTGCATGGTGTTATGAGCACATAGTATTTTGTATTGGGGGATCTGTCTACTGATGCATTTCTATAACTGGTTTTTATTTCCATCTACTTATTTATTTTATTTATTTATTTAGTTTTTGTTGACCGGGTAAGTGCACTAGACAGATCCTGCCTATTTTCAGACACGACCCGGTGGAGGGGGATACAGATGAATTCCAACTGACCTTGAACCAGATTAAGCTGTTGGTGGTATTTTTTTAGTGAATGAGGGAAATTTAGCCGGGACACCAGGGAAATTCCCCAATTCTTTTTCGATAAGTGCCATGGGATCTTTAACATCCACCTGAACTGCCACCAATCCAGGCAGATGGGACATCGGTTTAATGTCTCATCTGAAAGACGGCAACTCAGAAGTGCAGCACCCCTCTCATGCTGCTCTACAGTGTCAGTACTGGGATATTAACCCAAGTGCCAGATGTGGGAACTGAACCTACAGCCCTCTGATCTCCCGGCCTCAGAGGTGAGTGTGCTACATACTGAGCCACTGACACTGATATTTAGCAGTGTAATACCGCAGACAAAAAATATTTTGCTGCTCTTTCAAATTCTTTGATTTAACAGTAACTGTTCACGTTTCATACTAAACAGCATATGGCAACATGTTTGTATGAAACTTACTTACTCATGTCTATATTTTCTCATGTTGTACCTCTGTAACTTGACTTTAAAGATATTGTTCAGATAACTGTATTCATGTTAACATATTTTCTGAAGAAAGTGATAAGAAATTGTTTGTGTTTCACAATCTAAGTATGTTAAACTCTGCTGTGTCTGTAATCTTATACTGCATAACAAATGTCACTGTTTGTTAATTAGACAATAATGGTTTCTACATAATTATGTTAACACTATCCTTATAACCTTGTAGCAGTGTATTGTACCACAACATCTGCCAAAGTATGAAATGTAGTCACATAGTGCTGGACTCACCATGATCATAATCTGTCATTGTCCTGCATTGTAATAATACTAGATATATATATGTTGTCAAACACTGGAAAATATTGAACATCATATTGCTAAACTGTACTAATATGTTAAATAAGAGATTAGCATCAGGCTGTTAAAAACGCTGCACTGTTTAACAAAATATCACCAGTTACACCCTTGTAATAAAATCAGTATAGGAAAGACTTTGTAATAAATCAGGTTTTTGACAGATGCTATCCATAATGGGAAAATGAAACCCAAGCAACGTTTTGTTCAAGAAAATATAATATTATTTATCTTTTAGTATACAAATATAAAAATATCATATGTGCTACAAAAAACAAAATCTGTGTATCATACAAAAAAGTAATGATTATTAAATTAAAATAAGAAATGAAAAATTTGACTTTAACAAAACAATTAGAAAAATAAATATATTGAAAAAATAATAATTTTTAAACATTTAAAAGGAACATTATTATTTATAGAACTATAAAACTATGTACAAAGAACACACTGTCCATCATAGAGAGAGGTGTTGCACTGCTCGAGGCAGCCCAGTCCTGAAGTTGGACAGTATGTGGAGGCACAGCAGAAGTGGAAGCTGTTGCAGCAAAGCAGAGGGGAAGACACACATGAAGCTATGGAGGCTGGTTACTCTGTCTCTGCGTGAGTTGTTGTTGGTGGTGCAGGTGAAGTAGTGCTACTGGAGACACTGACACCTGCTGCTGTGTCCACAGGCTCGAGCATCAATTTTATGGTTGCCTGCCGTGCTGCGAAGAGGGACAACAATTTCTCTTGCCCCTCCCGCAGCGCAGCAGTTTCTTCCTTAATTGAATCAATTTTTTGCTCGAGCCTGTGGACACAGCAGCAGTGTGCAGTGCATATCTCCTCACGATCTTGTTCTGTAAAGATACAAATAAAATAGCAATTAATATATAGTTATAAATATGAAATTGTTTTTCTTCTGTTGCATCTAATTATAATATTATCTTTTCCTTTTATGTATCATAAGCAAACATACATCTCTGCTACTAGGAATATAGATTGAAGTAGTGATTCTTAAAAGTTACTGTTCTTACTCAATATATAATATCAGTCACATATGATGAACCGTTAGTCAATTAGTACTGTAAATGTTTGGAAATTGTAAATGTTATATATTTATATTATACATAACCTTATGCATCAGATTTTTGATTCATACAATGGTTGCTATCTATAGCACAGTAAGATATTGAGCAAACTAATGTCCTTTATCCTCTTCAAGTAAAGTCTGTGCAACTACCACAATGTAGATGTACTGTTTTTGTTAACTAGTTCTTATTTGTATATGCCTGTTCTGCACCCTGACACTGTAACATCAGGTAGTACATATTAGTCAATGTTAATAACAATTATTTCTGTTACATAGGAACGAGTTAAAAACAGTGTTCTACTGTCACTGTTTACAACAAATATTGAAGAACCATCTTCTACTGATGTTAAACATAGTGGGCCAGATATTCAAACTGCACCATTCTGTGGTGCAAGCCCTTGCACTGCTCTAAAAAGCTGCGCAGGGATGTGGCCAGGACAATATTCAATGGAGCTGCGCTATTGAGCAACTTTTTTGAATATCGACCCCTGTCCACAGCCACTGTGCATGGCACAGTGGAACTTGCAGCATCGCAAGTGGTCAGAGTGGACCATTCAGATGTGATAGAGCAAGTTCCATTGCATCATGTACAAACCTGCGATATTCAAAAGGTGACATAGAAATGAGGCCATGATTTATGCAAGGCATGTGGGGGCCATTTGCATCTAATTATGACCCCATTTGCATGCCATTAGCATGCGGTGTGCAGATCCCTGATGACTTGCACCTTGCGCCCTGCCAGGCAGCAGCTCTCAGGGAACAATGCCCCCTGCAGCCCAATCACGGTCATAACATTATAACATTAGTAACCCCCCCGAGCAGCCTGAAGGTGGGCATAATGTCAGTAACCCCCCTAAGCAGCCTGATCATGGGCATAAGATTAGTAACCCCCCCAACCAGCCCGATCGTGGGCATAACATGAGTAACCCCCTAGCAGCTCAATTGTGGGCATAACGTTATTTACCCCTTCTTAGCAGCCTGATAGCTGGCATAACATCAACCCCAAAGACCAATATCCCTGGTGGTTCAGTGTACCGCTGAAGCCTGATCATGGGCATAACATCAACCCCCCAATCTCCAATATCGCTGGTTATCTGAGTGGCCCCACCCCACCCACAGACCCCACCATCCCGCTCCCAGTCAGCCGTGGTGGCAGCACCCCACCTGCCTGCTGCACTGCCGCCCACCAACTGACAGCCTGTTAGGTGTGATGTTCCGATGGTTCAGGACAAGAGCCAATGGCAGCGTACATCATACTGTACAGGCAGTCAGATGTGTGAATGAATTCATTCATTCACATATCTGGACTGCCTTGCACAGTATGGGCTGCATGCCCATTGATTCTTGCCCTGAACCAATGGGCGTGCAGTTCTACCAAGCTGTCAGTCTATGGGCAGCATGCGGGTGGGGTGCTGCCACCCACCAACTGGGGGGAGCAGGGTGGTGGTGATGCTTTGTGGATGGGTGGGGTGGGGAGCCACTAGATCACCAGGAATTTTGGACATTGTTGGGGTGGATTTGACATTATGCCTGCAATCGGGCTTCGAGGTCCACTAGACCACCAGGAATATTGGTTTTTGGTGGGGGGGTTGACATTATGCCCATGATTGGGCAGCTCGGGGGTTACTACCATCATGCCTGTGATCATGCTGCTCAGGGGAGGGTAAATAACGTTATGCCCATGATCAGACTGCTCGGGGGGCTTACTAACATCATGCCAGTGACTGGGGCTTCTGGGGGGAGTTACTAATGTTATACCCATGATCAGGCTGCTGGGGGCGTAAATAACATTATGCCCATGATCAGCCTAATTGGGGGAGCACTTCAGCCTGCAATCGAGGCATGGGGGAGGCTCCGCCGGCAATGTGTTGAGGGCCACCCACAGGTGGCAGCTGCTGTGTTGCACCCTGCAATGCGTCAGCTCACCTGTGGGTGGCCCTTGATTTGATCCTTTTTTGGGGGGCTTAAAGTTGTGCAGGCGCAGGTAGGGAGTTGCGTCTGCATAACTCTGCATGGCTCGGCTGAATATCGGGCTGTGCAGTTTATGCATGGTTCCTCCCCCTTCAGTTGCACATGCCTTTATTACCATTGCGCTGTTGTTCAGCATGATTTGTGGGGTGCAACTGCCTCCTGCTGAATATCACAGAATGGCGCATTTTGAACATGCGCAGGCACAACCCTATTGCGCATGGCTCAACTCTTTTGAATATCTGGGCCAGTATCTTATAATAAATGGTAAGCATTTCAATATCAGACCTGTACGTTCTTTCACCAACTCTTGCAACAACGCATTATGTTAAAACATATTTAAACTACACAATATGTAACCAAGAAATACAATAAAAAACATTGACTTTTTTTATTTCTACATCATAATATAATGGAATATAAAGCAACAGTAAATGTTATAAGTACTACATAGAATTATGTACAGACTATCTCTCAAAATGTAACTCTTTTTTTCAGTATCAACCATACATTTTTCACAGTTTGATAATGGAAAATCATGACACGGAGTTACAACTTAGTGGTACACACCACAGAACAGATGCTTGTCACTAACCCTAAAATGATATTTACATAAACAGCATTCAAAACAATTATAATTATTCTGCATTCAGCAACCATATAGTTAAGCTATATCACACCAAACGGTATTGGTGATGACATCATTTGCCCATGTATGGTAGTGTTGTTTGGCAACAAGGCACACGCAAATGCCCGAAACACACCATGTGTGGGGAATCCTGCCACTACCAACATCCTCAAGTAGCACAGTGGAATTATACACTAGCCTGTTTTTTGGGTAAGACAGAAAGAAGTAAGTCAACGTTAAGTCGCACTATGTTTATGCAATGTTAGTGTGGTACTTGTTGCACTGGAAAAAATACTTCTTAATTGCTACCCTGCCCTGCTACTGAGGCTGTGTACTTTTGTATCATTATTACCAGTTTCACTGTATTTTCAAGGCATGCTTTGTGAGCAAGCAGCCAACTGAGATGCCAAACACGGGATTGGACAGCACGTTTCAGACGGAATTGTCTCGTGCCAGTTTTTGGTACTCTGCTGTTTGCAGGGTTCTGTCTGTTAATGCGAATGAGGTACCCATTTGCTTTTCTTTTAACAAACACTGTCTTTTATTTAGTGAAATGGGTGAGTATGCAAGTGATGGAGATGTTGTCCCATGTGAACCAAGATGGGTGTCATAGTGATTTATACACACTTATCAGTCAGCTGGCTGTCATCTTAGTTTGTCTAGCAGTACAATTATGAAACTAAAGTGTATTTATATTTTGTTACTGAGCTATAGCAGACAGCAGCTTAGCGGTGTTAAAGATAATAGTTTTATTTCACAATTTCAGTGGTTACAAGGGTTTGAGCTGTTTACCACCTCTTCTGATGTGCTGATTTTAGTTTTAACAATGGCAGACAGACAATTAGATCAGAGAAGTCACACTTCATTTTTATGCCCATTATATAATAGGAAATAACTTTTAATAAAAATGTACTAATCATAACATAGCAACTATATACTTCTGATTTCATACTTACGTTCGACAGTAGCACTCTCCTCCTCCTTCACCTGCACCACTGGTGTCACCAGACCTTCCGTGGGCACAATTAAAAAATATCACAATTGTATGTAATTATCATAATTGAAATAGTTTAATATGTAACAAAAGTCTTACTGTGTTACATACAGATCACATACTGCACTACTATCATCCAAGTATATGTTACAATTCTAAATAGCAAACACTAGAGCATCATAAAAACAGTACTATGAAAACTGCAATACACAGAATGGCTCCAATATTTGCACTGCAACACAAAGTGGTACAATCCTTGTTGTAACAGTACTGGGGTGTTTAACAGCAAAAATGCAGCAGTGCTGCAACATGTTCACTACAATAAAATGCGCACTTTTACCACCTCCACCATGCATTGCACAGTGGCACTGTGCCACTGTAAGTCAACAGACAATAGTATAGTAACAACACCGCACCAGTGCTGTCTTACTACGTACATCAACTATAATATTCAGCAATGGACACCCTCATGTTAACATATTACATGGGAACTACAAATGTTAACTTTCTTGTGTCAATGTGGGCCAGTTAGAGTACAAGCAAGGCAATTAACAGTTAACTGTGTGTGATCACCTGCATGGCTGCAGTGCTGCTACTGCCTACCCTGCCACAGTGACCACTTTTTACTGATTGCCATATCCTTTAACTTCAATGCACCCCGTAGCTGAATTACATCCTCGCAACATAAAAATTGTCCTTTATACACCACTGCAGGCAACCATGTCACCTGATCAGAGTCTTATTATAAGAAATTTTCCCTATTAGTCAAGTACTACCAACTGCTCATCCAATCGCTCAGTTACTGTCTGGAAATATCCATACTGATGCAATGAAGCAAAACCTATCATTCACTCATGGTATTTTCATGATATATATAACTGCAATGTCCATCTGACGCCCACCCCATGGCCAAATGCAGACTTACCGTTCTATATTTAAAGCTAGAGGTGCACTGGAACCTTATCACAAACTCATTCTGACATAAATTGAAAAATTGTTATGCTTCTTGGCCCAGTGGCTGCATCCAGGGCAATTACAGCAAATACAATTAACCAGTACACTGGTTGCTAGTCATACCCACCTACCAACCCTACCACTGTGTCATGACAACCTGCCCACTCACTCAATCAGCAGGAGACAGCAGCTTACTAGCTGGCAAACAGGTACACAGCCAACAACTGATAGCATTGAATGTGCCTCTACTCAATCTATACACAACATGAACACTGACTGTTCACACTGTAGTCTATTACACAGTCTAATATGTGAATCTGTGGTTTAATTAATGCATTGGAACAGTCTACTACACTATATTCAACATGCCTATTGACCACACTGAGTGGAAATATATACACACTGATACTTTATGTTGTCAGACTATGCTCAGCCAGATGGGTTGGAGGTAGGTAGGTAGGTGCTAACCAACATTACAGGGAGGTGAAGTAGGGCAGCAACTCTGACTGTCTGGGTAGTTAGACAAGTACTGTAATGCACAACAGCACAGTCTCAGCATATTACCCACAATCGTGCTGGACACAACCACTGCACCACTAGGACTCAGATAAATCCATGAACCATGTGTGTTTATTCTGTCAAGAGTACAGTGCACAGCCATGTTATATATGTATGTCATTGAAAACCAGAATTTTGTACGATGACTGTGCAATAGTCCCGATGAATATATTTACAGCAGCAGAGCAACATTGGCTCAGTACAGCAATATTTCCAATGAGGGATTGTAAAGCAATGCATAGCCTAGCACTGGCATGTGTGTGTGTGGGGGGAGTATCACAGCAACACACAATAGTGGCAGAAATCAGATTGTATTCAGAGGACCAGGTCATCTCTAGCACTGTGTAATATAGCAGCTTACCTCAGTTTGAGCAGTCATAGTTTTTGTTTGTGTTTTAACTTTACTGTGTGTGACAGTAGTAATGTAAAATTAAGTTATCACAAGCACTAGAATGTTCTTTCCCATGACCTATTCAATGTCAATATACCATTGTTTCTGCTGCAGCATTCTTTTGTCAGTTTGACATTAATCATCATACATTGCCTGGTCTCTAATTGGTCAGTCTTGGGCTGGTCCTGTGATCTTAATCAGTACAACATCACGGGTCTACTCGCAACCTCACTGTAAACTTGTACATGAACTTTTGCTTGATGCTGTGCTTGATGATCAGCTTGATTGTTGAATCTTCTTTTTAAAAAACAGATTTTCCTTCCACACAAACATCTTTAAAATGATATTTTTTATTCTGTATACCAACGAGCCATTGTATAATAGCAATAATGCTCTCCAGGGTGTGTGTTGTTTGGGATAACATCATGCCTCAGGTGTTGGACGTGCTCGGCCTGCGGCCTTGTGCCCAAGCAATTGAGGCGTGACATTATCCCAGCAATGACACACACCCTGTTCACATTATTGCTTAAATATAGCCACAGGAAATACCAGTTAACTCTCTGTTCCTCACTTATCAAAAAGGCTTACTTATACCATAACCAAGAAGTACTCATAGGTAATAGTCAACATTATGAAAACAGGTGCATTCTTACCGTCTGACTCCACAAAAATGACACTTTCGGAGTCAGACTCCACAGCGTCCACAGCTTCTGTCCATGGTGGTACTACCTCACCAACAGGTGGGGAGCGCCTCTGACAATCTGTTAAATAAACATAAAAAAGGATATTTAGTTACTGTATTATTTGAATCATCAGTTATTTAGAAACACTTTCTATAAATAATTAACATATTTCTGCTACTTAGCATGTTCCTTTATCAACTATTTTCCAGTCATGATACAGACATGTTAAATGGCACATGTGTTATCATGAATATTGCAAGCAAACAAATAATTTACATTATTCAATTGTCATCAGTTCAGCAGTGTAAGTTATATGATAACCATTGCTGTTGAATGTAATAGTACTCTGTATTCAGTATACACTTCCATATAACAACAGTTAGAGATACATACACTAATACCTGATATACAGCTGATAACCATTGTAAAATCACGGCAAGTGGTTACTGCAGTGTCACTTAACCTTGATAGCACAGCACAAGACAGTAAAAGTTGCCCTAGCAACCATTACAGATGATGACACTATGGTTGTCACCTGCACATCAGGTATTCTCATTTATAGTGTATGCAAGTTAACATGAGAAGTTACCTCCCCCAGCAACACAAGGAATTAAAACTACTTTTATTAATAACTCAGTAACTACAGCCACATATGTTTAACTACTATAACTATCTATTAGCACATGACTTAATGACAGCTGTCAAATAACACCATACTTCAAATCTCTATCAGACATACAGAGTCACAGAATCAGTAACAGTTAACTGAAAGAACTAGGATGTGATCTGAACAACAATAGAATGGACAAGGCTTCAAAAGATCAGAGCAAAGAGTGATAATAACAGACAAACTTTAGGGATTGTAGACTCAGAATGCTGATACGATAAGGAGATTAGTGTTAAGAAGCACTTTCAGGCACAGCAGCATCTTCTTACAGTAAATAATCACATGGATGCATAAGAGTAACCCCCACTGTTGTGGCACTGAAACACATATTCTGTTATGTACACATGAACATCTACAGCCTTACTCAGGGCCCAACCTGAATAGTAGTTACAGTCACTAAGTACGACTGCATATAACCCAAACATCCATATGTCTGCCTGATACAAACAAGTCACCCCAACAGTGTAGTGTACTTGCCACTCCAAAGCATGACTCCTGTTTACCCATTCTACCATTTTACATTCTTTTTTTCTGGTAGTATAGTGCCTCTACTCCCCCACTCCCCAAGTGCAATCCCAAACCTCAGACCCACATTTTTGTAAGGATTGCCCCAGTCTTGTACCTGTGTCCCACCCCCAATCATACTTTCTAACCCATGTAGCACATTAATGAATGAACAGCCCTCCAGTTGTACTGGTACCCCCCATCAACTAAGCACGATCCTAACTCTACATTGTCATGCTAACATCAGAATATACCTGCTGTTCCAGTAGAACACCCGCCCACCCCAGCTGCAATTTCAAACCTGTCGCTATGAGAAAGTAATGTTTAACTGGTGAAGTAGTACTCCCTCAGCCCTTAAATCACAATCCATTACTCAAAGCACTCAGATATGACAGCAATACCTAGTGTTTTACTACCCCGAAACTTAAAGTGCAGTGTCCATCCTCCAATACACAGAGTAAGAATGGGTCTGACAAGCAGGTCAGTTCTCCTCTCACCATTACAACTGGCTAGAGACTGCAGCAGTGGTCATGCATACCACATTCATCAGACAGCTATGGTGGTCAGAAGAGTTGTGACCTGTTTGCCACTGATCTATCAATGTTCTACACAGGAAGATGGGCAGCACAGATCTGTGCAGGGGCAGGCACCACTACAGCAGCAGATATTCCTGTCATTGTGCGACCAGTGAGAGTTTGCAATCATGCCTTGGGTGGGTGTACACATCACTAAAACACCAAGAAAATCATTTAAGTAAGTGGATACGGGGATCGAACATTGCAGTTGCTGGGTGGATGAACCACAACAACACAAAATACATGCTATCATTAACACAACTACATTGGATGTATACTGCTTGCAGAATGTGGAGTACAACACAACTACTATAATCATGAAAATATTGATACTTTACTTACGGTGTGTAGCACACTCCCCAGCTTGTGGCTTTCCAGCCGCCTCCCAAAGCTCATAGCCGAGGTAGTACCAACATGTATCTTGATCAGGTATCTCCTCCCTCTGCTTCAGTTGGTAGAAATGCTGCTGCAACAGCTTCCACTTCCTTTTGCATTGCAACGGTGTCTTGTTGCAAACTTTCAGAATGGTATACAAGTAAGTGTGTATGCACCTCCACATATTGTCCAACTTCTGGTTTGTGATACGCATGAGAATGCGTGCACTACCCTGTGCCTGTACTGCCTCGAGCAACGTGCACACCTCTCTCAGGCTCCAGATTCTCATTTTTCTGAAAAAAACCCCCACGAAGAATACTATATTACTGCCATGTTCTGTGAAATATGTGACTTTCTGTTCTATTAAGTTTAATTAGTTAAATCTTTACAGCTGTGTCTTATTAATTTTGTTATCATTATTACAAATATTTACATGTACACAAAAAATACTCTCAAATATAATATATCAATGAGTAGTAACAACTGTTGCACCAGGTAACATTTGAGTATTTTGTTTACTACAAAGGTTGTATTATAGCATAGTCACACTTGTGTGCACACTTAACACATACTGATATTGATGCCGTGATAACACTAACATCTGCAAACAAAATTGGTACTTGTACTGTACACTGTTCACCCACTGTAAATAAACATTACTGACAACCCAGTGAAGGTGCATCCTTGTACAGAACAACATAACAGAAAACACATATGGGAGGTACCCAACCCCAGCACAACTGTATGTTGACATCACCCTCCCTGACCAACTGTGGGTTTCCTAAGTTAAATATTACATCATATAACAGTTTACCCAAATCCTGTCACCAAATTGTCTGTTTTCTGTATAAAAATAAACATTCTGCTGTAGATCAGTTGTCACTCCTCCCAATTAGCTGAACAAGTACAGTGATCAGGGGTACAACAGATACACTCTTAATACTTGAGCCATCATAAGGTGAAACATTATACTCTACTGTACTGGCAGCAGAATTTGTTAAGACAAAAAAACAACAGTTACTTTAAAATAAATAACCACCAACCTATGGGGGGGGGATCACTACACAAGTGCTGACTTTCCCAATGCCAGTAACAACTAATTGATAAACAGGCCACCTACATACCAATGACAGCATGATAAAATAAAAGAAGCATTCTTCAATGCTGAATGTTGCTTGTTTGTATGTGCTGTGTAGGTATTTGGAAGTCAGTGCAGTGCAAATATTAACAATTTGCAAACTTATGAGCGTACGTAACAACTGTGCAATGTACACTCGTGAAACAGTCATTTTTTTGAATTTTGTCACCAAATTTTCAACATAGCCATTTTAAGACCTCTGCTCATGAACAGTGTCACTGTGATTTTCTTAATGTGTCCCATACACTGATTTAACACAGCAACTGCACCATTGTGTGCTTGATGGGCGGAAACACATTTGGGGTGATATGTGAAAAATAACAGCTGTACTAGTCATAAGAAGGTGTAGTAAAAAGACAGTGTTGAAAATCTGGAGTTAAATATTGAAATTTGCAAACTTATGAGCGTGCATATAACTGCACAATGCAGGCTCAGAAATATCAGCTCTTAGGAATTTTCCACCAAAGTTTCTACAGTCATTTTAAGACTTCTGCTCATGAACAGTGTCACTGTGATTTTCTTAATGTGTCCCATACAGTGATTTTGCACAGCAACTGCACCATTGTGCGCTAGATGGGCAGAAACACATTTGGGGCAAGATACAAAAAATGACAGCTGTGCTACTCATAAGAAGGTGTGGCAAAAAGACAATGTTGAAAATCTGGAGTTAAAATATTGAAAATTCGCAAACTTATGAGTGTGCATACGAACTGCACAATGCAGGCTCATAAAACAGTATTTTTTAGGAATTTTTCCCACCAAAGTTTCAACATAGTCATTTTAAGACCTCTGCTCGTGAACAGTGACACTGTTATTTTCTTAATGTGTCCCATACAGTGATTTCACGCACCACTGCGCCATTGTGTGCTACATGGGTGGAAACACATTTTGAGTGAGATGTGAAAAATGACAGCTCTACTGCTCATAAGGAGGGGTGGTAAAAAGAAAATGGTTAAAATCTGGAGTGAAAATATTGAAAATTCACAAAATTATGACGTGTGTAGGAACTCCGCGAACACATGCTCATAAAACAGTCATTTTAGGAATTTTTCCACCAAATTTTTCAAAAATAGGCTTTTGAGAGCACACCTTATGAACACTAACAGTATAATTTCATTAATCAGAAGAGAAAGGTGATTTTGCACAGTGACTGCAAAATCACTCTTCAAGGCCGATTAACGCCATGACAGTGCAAGAATTCATGAGCAGGGGTCCCAAAAACCCCATGTTGAAAATCTGCGTGCAAATTCAAAAATGCCTGAGATATGCAACAAAGTTGAAAAAAACTGTCTATCCCATTATACAGCTTGCGGGCACTTTACTCAGTTCGCGGTCAGCTTTGAAGAGTGCAGATGTCTTTCTGGTCTAAGCATAATCATTCAGGCCGAAGCCCGCGGTAATTATAGGGGGTGGGGAAGCAGGGTCGCAGTGGGTGGGTAAGGGTTGTGGGGCAGGAGACCAAGTAGGGACCATTTTTTGATTTTCAGTTTTTTGGTTTAAAAGATGACACGGAATGTTTGCCATGCTGGGGTGGGCTCCCAGCATGGCAGCTGGAAAAACTGTTTGGGGGGCTGGAGTCAACAGGGCATTGGCACCCCTACCATCCATAACAAGCTTTCCCATGGAGTGCTCCTAGCGTAGCTCCATGTACTGGGGGATGAACAGTGGAGCCAATGGGGGATTGTCCTGACTATAGCCTGTTGCAGCCCTGCTGCAATTTGTCCAGTGTTGTTCCACACCCTGGAATGGTCTGAATAATCCCAACTCATCTTTTACATCTGTGTGAGTGATGTTTACCTGTTCTATTTTTTTGACCAACATTTCTTGGTTCTGATAAGAACCTTTGTTTGCCTTAGTTATTTATTCAAGCAGTCTGATATTCTTAGAGGACTTTGAGGATCACATCTCGAAGGTCTCAGGAAATGGCAATGCCAGCACACAAAAAGTATACACCATCAGGTAGGTATAGCCAATCATAAGGATGCTTAATTTCTAGGGTGACTATATGGTGTACATTCCATGCATGCATAGAAAAGCAGATATTTGTATATGACTTTTTCTATGACTCTGTCAATCAGATACATAAGATGTTCTGCTTATCAGACCCTATACTCTATAATTTCAAAAATGATTAAACAGGCAGGCAAATATACTCATAATAGAAGCAAGGTCCAATTTTGCCTCTGTAAATTTACCCAGCATTTCATGCCCAAATCATTGCCTCAAGATGTATTAGCCATATGTCAGGATGAGCCTGAGTTCTCAAAGAGTCTGTGCATGGTTGGTAATGGAGATGTTCTCATCTCATGCCATCCCTACTCAAACCATCTTACATAGCAATCTGGGAGCTGCAAGTCCCTCCCAAAAATCACTACTGAACAGCATACTCAGATGCTTGTCTCACAATACTACTTCCAACTATCCACAAGTCCTTTTGCAATTTTCTGCCATTCTAAGTTTTTACACTCAGAAGTGTACAGAGATTACCAAAAGTCAGTGTTCACCCTGCAGTGCCTAGGCAGCAGTGAAAGTAAAACTGATATTTTCCTCCTTATTTCAAGTCAGCTTCACTGGGCTGATTTATAACACACAAATAAAAAAATTGGGTACTGCTCTGGCTTCATTAACCAATGTAGGGCATGCACTGACTATTACTATAGTTCTGCTCAGCTAAATGTGCAAACATTGAGAGATGGGAAAATGCATCCTTTTCATAGGCAGTTTTAAACAATTACAACAGCAGAAACATATCTGATTGATTCCTCTTCTGTTAGGGGTTCACATGCACCGCCCTATCTCCCTCTATTTGCAGCTGTATCTGTACAAGTTAGTACTAAATACTATCTGACTTTAAACAGTTTTGTCTAAATAATACAGCATCTTAGATTATAACAATTAACATAATCAAATTAAGCAGTAAAAAATGTTTTGATTAATAGTATTTACATGTTGCTAACACTTTTTATCATACTAGAAAAATGCTTTATAAAATATACTGTACTTACAGTTTTGAAAGTGCTGTCTCTCAGTTATCACTAAGATGGCTGCTGTTGACTTCTTCTTCAGTGTTGTCCGTCTCTGATTGGTTGCCTCAGATGGCCTGTCAAATCTTGCATTACATTAGTAGAACCAGCTGTCAGTCAAACACAATCAGATCTGATTTGATAATGAATGCATTTGCCACTCCCAAGTGTAAATTTGTTGACACTTTTGAATGCAGAAAGTAATTTGCGACAGTGTCAAATGTGCACAATACTTTTACGACTCTGTCAAATGCACGAAAGTAACTTTGTGACACTTTGAACTTCAACATGACTTCTAATCATACTGTCGAATGACGAAATGCTATTGCTGAACTGTCGAATGTATGACAGTACTATTTGCGACCACTGTCATGCATTCCACAGTATATTTCCCAATTTGTCTATTTTTGCCACAATTTGATGCTTTATGGAAAAATAGCCAAATTTTCAATACTAAACACAGGTAAACTGCATTGCACTGTCACAGCTGTAGACACATAGTATTGTAGCTTTGTAAAAACACCCACAAAAAGGTGGATTTCTATACTGACAACAGCACCAAGCAACTGACTTGTAGTAATACAAAGTTTGTCATTTGCCAATCAACAACACAAACAGTAAGTAAAATGCAGCATTGCCACACAATGTTCAACTAAGTCATTTGAGGACATAAATGCAATGTAACCAAGCTACATTGCAATACTGCAAAAAACATCAACTGGCAAATATGTGTCATGAAGCTCACATGCACACTCACATAAAGAGTCATAGTACAGAATAGCATTAACAATTTTTTGGCGGACTCATTTTCACACATCTTGTAAGTAGTGTGACTGTCACTAGCATTCTCTGCTCCGAACAGTGGTTTCACACAACACCTGTAGCAGTCACAACAGTAACTACATACAAAACAGAGCAGCAACCATGTGAAGAATGACTGCTGTGCAATAGCAAAATTGTAGTGGTTACATGGCAACCTGAAAAAATGTAGTAACTTGAACTAAGTGTACAAAGTTGACATATGAATGTGTCAGTAATTAACAGAATGATTACCAATAAAGTAATTGTGTTACAGAACTGTCCAAGCATAAGCTATATAAATGTTTCTTAATAATACTAAGTATTTATTACTGCACAGAGAAATCATAAAAAAATGTAGATTCTATGTGAGAATGCCATGCAACACAATGTGACTGAAATGAAGTAGAACTGTACCTATGTAAATTACTTATGTGATAAAAAAAGTTTCAAACATTTCATTTTTACATTTATCTGATACTTAACTGAGATCTGTCAGTGCACAGCGTTAGAAGATATGTACAGAGGCATATTCTAACATTGTCTTTTTCTCTGTCTTTCACACAGGTGCCTGATACTTCTGTAAGACTGCTGACTGCCACTGTGAACCATAATAAGCAAAACATGCCAACTAAATCACAGATGTAGATATATAGGAAACGAGACAGGTACAATAGTACTGCACTGTTGTATAAGGTGATTAACAAAACACTAAATTAACATCACAAAATTAACATAGACAGACCTTTATTGCAACAGTGAACCTGACAGTAACTCACTGCACAGCTAAAGCAAGGGCTTCAACAGCTCAGTAAAAAATCCAATACTTCTACAAAAGTTGAGTAGGTCTCTCAGACGAAACACAACTATTGTGACTGCAACCATCAACAAACCTCCAAAACAACACCGTGAGACTCACACCTGATGATTAGCAACTGAGAAAGCAAAGCTATTTCCAATCACTAGCAAGCAAATCTAAGATCGAAAGACTTATCGCTGCTGTGATAGAGACAGACCACAAAAGACTCAACAGTCATCTGTCTTTGATGTAGTTGCATCTCAGAACGTTCTTTTGTCAACAGAGCAGTGTTTGTACTGCAGCACTTGTGGGACGTAAGATGTCTCATGTGCTTGAATATCTAGGAAAGTTGTGTATGCCATAAAAAAGCACACACAGTATCCTCCTTCAACTGTCCACAACTTCTGTGATGTTTTCATAGGTCAGTGGATGCACACACAGCACTCAGAGGCATATTTTGGGAAGAATCTATTGTTCACAGAAAAGGAACACAAGTTAGCCATTGATGAGTATGGCAAACTAGAAAATGTCCTCAGTATCTCTGATGACAATGCAATGGATACAGATGATGACTGTGATTCAACCACAGTCTTCAATAAATGGCACTGTCTGACATGGGCATGTGATGATACTGCTAACCGTAGGCAGTCAGAATTTAGAAAAAGTTGAATAGTGAGTCAACCTATTTGTGATAACAGATCAAAAGACAGATATAAACTGTTTAACACTAATTGGACTATTGTGAGATTCATCCACATACTGGACTCATGGGTCACTCACTAGCATGTCTTGATAGAGGTGTTTGTGATAGTGTTTCTCACAACATACAGATGCTTGAAGTGCATCAAACAGGCATACAAAACTTTGAATACAGAGTATATGAAGTAAGATGAGCTGTACATCAGTACACTTGTTTAAATGACTTATTGCAGTCAGTTGACATGCAGAGTGCCATCACATTTCTCAAAAAGCGGCAACATCGTAACTTCTGTACCAGACACAATTTCTCAGTTTAACAGTTCTGTAGAAACATCTATTTCAGTCTTAGAAACTGACATAATGAGACAGAAACGGCAAAGAAATTGTTGTTTCAGCCTGCAAAGTCTCAAGTTTGACTTTGTATGTGTCATCATGCACCGTTGTGCTACTCAAAACGAACAGTCACAGTCAACCTAGCAACCTTGTCACCATACAATGACATGTGGTTCCGTCTCTCAGCATTCTTGCTGCTGAAATCGGAGTTTCACTTACAAGACACCATTGTGCTATGCAAACACTGTTTCTCCAAACTTAAGTCTAACATTTTGTCAGCAAGGTCACTGCTGAATAATATGGAGAAAGATGTTACCAAGTGAGATTTCAACATTGAATATGTTTGAACGCATTCTAATTCAGACAACAGAAGCATTCCACACCATTCTACATCTGAACACAAAGACATGGAACATTCCACAGAAAGAGCTTGTTAGATCTCTGAAGGGTTCTGTGATGTATGTACCACTTCCTCTACAGGAAAATGTTCAAGCAATCTCAACAGAAAATAGTTTGGTGATTCTTGTGTTAATGATGTTCCAACAAAGGCCAAGGTCATCTGGCAAGATAGTTGTCAATGCACAAAGGATAAGCTTGCTCTTACTTATTTAAAGAGTAACAACCCTTTATACAGACCTCGACATAGATCAGATGGCCAGTCTCTGTCCAACATGATCTATTAGAAAAAAAAGCCAATCATTGAGAAGGTCAGTGGACAGACAAGTGACAAGAGTGTAGGAACAGTACACACCACTCCACTACATGGCAGAGATCCAGTAGGGAGACAACATTGATCTCTATCAAATGAAGCAGGTGGAAGGTGAGCCTGTCAGCATTTGGGAGGCAACACTAGAAGCACGCTGTTTCCACACAATTTCAAAGGGTCAGATAGATGCCTAGATGGAAGAGAAGTGCATGTACAGGGTGCTGGGCACTGCACTAGCCACAGTGCTCAGCAAAGATGGCAAATTCAGACTTAACATACAGTACCTGTTCCATCTCCTCTGGGAGAAGTGAACTTAGCATTCTGTCTGCATCTATAGCACATACTACTCATCTCACAAGTCCACAAGATGGAATAACAGCTACTCTATTTCTAGAAATGTTAAAGCAGAAAGATGAAAATGTGCAAGTAAATATCTCTTCCATTCTTTCAAGTCTTCGAGCCACCAAACAATATTGGTATTACAGACCACTTAGAAGTGATGACAGTGCTGCAAGATTATGGTACAGCTCACATGGTTTGTCACACTTAGTTGTGCTGAATATGCCTGGGATGAGCTCATTGAATTGTTGAAGTGGACAAATTCTGATGTTGATGGCATTTCATCAATGACTGTTGGAGAAATGTGTTCACTTGATCCTGTGTCTGTCACAAGCAATGGTGACATTTGTAAAATAAAATGATTTAAAGTTTGGAAGAGAATCCATGGTGGACTGTTGTATGTTATAACAATCTGCACATACAGTGCAAGAAATTGATTAGGTTGCCACCCCAACCTTCCTAATAAAGGCCTTGTATGTGGTTCAGCTCCACCTACCAGACCAAGACCTGTCTAGAGGTGACCAGATGCTGAAATGGGCTTTGGTGGCCCCGCTGAAATGGCAGTGAAGTTCTGTGTCCTGTTGGTATTGACAGGACAATCCACATTTCTTTTAGAAAAATACTGTAAGTCAGTACAACAAAACTGCATGTCACATGAATTGCAGCAGCCAATCAACAGTGCTAACAATGGTCATGGTCAGCTTGCATGTGCAAGTGTACTGGGGATGTGCAAATACCGTTTCCTGAATATTTGGTCAAATGTTCAGCATTTGGTATTTAGTATTAAGCCAGGACAGGTGAATTGTTCTACAAGTACTCAAATTATACTGTACCATCAAACCATCTTGAACCTGGTACAGTGGGTGTCAGTTAGCGCAAATGTACTTACCATGGACAATCATTTTTTGTGGCTAAAAAGCCCCAGCCAAAGCTATTCATCATGTGTGCCAGTGTTAATTAGAGGGATAATGTGGACCTTGTCCGCTGCATACGGTGTACACTTAATTACGCTCCAAACGCAAGCTCATTCAATTGTTACGCGATTGGCAGTTTGGCACTTCGTTAGTCCCCAATTAAAACAGCTCGCAGTTACTTAAAAGGTGTGGCTGCTAGCACTGCAAACATCTGAGCTGTCTTTTATGCAGAAGGTGCTGCTTACCTCTGTAACTCTATGTACTGTACTGTACTCACCATGGCTTTCCAGACATCCATGCATCCCGCTAGAGGAAGATAGAACTGATAAGGCAGATTGGGTCCTTGCCTAAAATGTGCGGGACTTAGCAACACACCTCACTATCCCCAAGACCATGGTCTCAGACTTGATCCAGCAGAAGTTGAGTTTACTGGATCAGTGGCACGGTAACCAGAACCCGGATAGAAAGTGAAAAAGGGACAGAAAAGACAGGGAACTTGAAGAAGCCTTGCTCATCTGGTTTACTTAGGTGCGCAGCCAAGATGCCATGGTGAGAGGTCCCTTGCTGCTTCAGAAAACTAAGGAGCTCGCTGTGGCACTTGACAAACCAGACTTTAATCTGACTGACAGCTGGCTCCAACAGTGGAAGATCCGGCACAACATATGCTTTCGCCAAGCTCATGGTGAAAAGCAAAATGCCAATGCCATTGGAGCCAGTTCATGTGGGAGGGATGTGCTGCCTTATCTTTTGGCTGGTTAAGATGCCTCAGACATCTACAACATGGATGAGACCAGCCTATTTTTTCAGTATGTGGGGCAGGGTACATTCTCGTTCAGAGATCAGGTTCCACAAGAACAAAAAAAATCAAAGGAGTGGGTATCTTTAATGGTGTGCTGCAATATGTATGGGTCAGACTAATTTCAGCT
The DNA here is from genome assembly GCA_016271365.2 of Neoceratodus forsteri. Taxonomy (NCBI): domain Eukaryota; kingdom Metazoa; phylum Chordata; order Ceratodontiformes; family Ceratodontidae; genus Neoceratodus; species Neoceratodus forsteri. The sequence continues at coordinate 212,982,094 of CM028135.1, read as the reverse complement.
TGTTGTTGTGGGAAAGTCTGCCCAACCTTGTTGTTTACATGGGGTCAGCAGCTTCTCTTAATACACAAAGATATATTGCCACACTAAAAATCTACTAAAACATTTTTTAAATGTTTTTTATTTTACATAATGGCGAGTCATTGTGTAATAGCAATAATGCACTCCAGGGTGTGGGTTGTGCTGGGACAACCTCACGTGTGAGATGTTGGATGCACTTGGCCTGCAGCCTCATGCCCAACCACTCACCCTGTTGTGCATTACTGCTTAAATAAGTGGGGGCCCTACATAGACTGTCTGCCAGTGGGGGGCTGATTCAGACAAGGAGTGATGATTGCTCTGATGCCATGTTTTTGCAAGATGGCAGCTGGTGGTGGATCTGTGAAGACTGGAGGTGGTCAGCAGGGGTTTCCTGCAACTTGTAGGTAGGAGAGAGAGAACGTTAAGTAGACTAAGAATACTCATCTGTCAAATGGCCCCATTCAAGCTATGTGCCATGGATTAAGAGAAGTTTTATGGGAAGGCCAACCTGGGTTATTGTAAGTGATAAGTAGCAACATATAAAGCTAATTAGCTTTTGTTTTTCTTGCCTTTATTTCCTTTGGTAATTTTCTTGGGTACTTTCTACTTTCCTGTTTGTATTACCTGTCTCTTGTAATTAAAGGCAAAGGAAGGTTTAGGATATAATGTATGACTGTATGGAAACATAGACTTTGATGGCAGATAAGGACCACTTGGCCCACTTAGTCTGCCCATTTCCCTACCTACTGGATAAGCTGCAGATACTAGTTAGTCAACAGCCTACTTTCTCCTATCACCCACTATAATTACCTAATGTCTGTCCCATGCATTCTTGAATTCCCCAACTGTTTTTGACCCTCCACAACCTCCTCAGGAATGCTGTTCCATGCAACCACCACTCTCTCAGTGAAAAAATACTTCCTCACATTGCCCCTGAGCAGCCCCCAATCTTTAAACTGTGCCCCCTTGTTCTTGCACATCACTTTTCCTGAACGTTGCCACCCTCTTGCACTTTATTGATTCCTTGAGGTAATTAAAAGTTTCTATCATGCCCCCTTCCTCAAAAGTTTAGTGCTAGAGTTTTGTTACATATATACTGTGAGACAGAAGGGTAGTATCTCCAGATGTTGGAAGGTGGACTGTCTTGGATGTATGTAACCTGTTATAAATAATAGTCTAAACTTCAATAAACAAATTAAACACAAGGAAAAAGCAAGCAGCATGACAGTCTGGTTCAGGCAGGGTTACCAATGAAAATATCCAAGCAGGTAACTGACCACAGGGTAGGTTCACTGTTATGACAAGCTGAAGTAGGTAGAGCCAGGTTCACCTTCACTTCAATATACAGACCCACTGATGACAACGCAGGTTTTTCCCATTAAGTAGCCCTCACTCTGACAGCATTTCTAGACCCCTTAATGTTGGGGGTACGGGGCATTTCAACACCATCTGGGATCCTTTTACGAACATACAAACATATGAAATTTGTCAGCAGATAAAGGCCTAGAGGTCTATCAAGTCTGCTCAAATGTGCAGCTAGCACCCCTTATTCTGCAGCTGCCCCTCCCTTCCACCCTTCCCCTACATTGACCCTCCCCCTTGTCCTGTCCCATCCCTTTTTGACACAGTTCACTGTTCTACTGGTTACCACTTCTGCAGGTAATGCATTCCACCTAGCCACCACCCTCTCTGTAAAAAAGTGTCCCCTCATCTCACTCCTGAACCTTCCTCCCTCCAGTCTCATATCATGGCCTCTGGTGGCCCTCCCCTCCCTTACTTTGAACAGCCCCTCTATACCTGTCTTGTTTATTCTATTCATGTACTTAAAGGTTTCAATCATGTCCCCCCGTCCCTCCTGTCCTCCAGCGAGTACATGTTCAACTCCCTCAGCCTCCTCTCGTATGATAAGTCCCCCAGCCCCTTGATCATCTTTGTTGCCCTGCGCTGCACCCCCTCCAAAAACTTAATGTCCTTCTTCAGATACTGGTGCCAGTACTGCACGCAGTACTCCAGGTGCTGTCTAACTAATGACCTATACAGTGGCAGAATCACCTCCTCCCTCCTCGAAGATATACCCCTTGCAACGCAACCCAGCATTTTGTTGGCCTTTGCAGCTGCCTTCCTACATTGTGCCGAGTTGTTCACTGACCCTGTAATGAGCACCCCCAGATCCTTCTTCTCCTCCTCTGTCTGGGCTAGCTGCACTCCCCCCAACTGGTAACTCCTCCTTGGGTTCTTTATCCCAAAATGCAGCACCTTGCACTTTTTGACATTAAACACCAGTTGCCAGGTGTCTGACCAGGTTTCAAGCTTTGCCAGATCATCCTGCAACACCTGCCATCCCCCTAGATCATCCATCACCGCTCCTACCTTGGTATCATCAGCAAACAGACTGATCTTGCTCTTGATGTCCAATGATATGTCTGCAATGAATATCCCAAACAACACTGGTCCCAACACCGAGTCTTCTGGGACACTGCTTGTCACTACCCTTGGGTGTGAGAGCTCCCCACCCACCACCACCCTTTGTTGCCTTCCCTGAAGCCAGTTCCCTACCCATCTCACCAACTTTGCACCCGCCCCTGTGCCTACTAACTTACTTCCCAGCCTTCCATGCGGCACCAAGTTGAATGCCTTACTGAAGTCCAGATACAGGACATCCACTGCATGGCACCTATCCAGCTGCCTAGTTACCCAGTTATAGAACTCCATCAGGTTGGTTTGGCAGGATCTGCTCTGTATGAAGCCATGCTGTTGCTGTCTTGTAGTTCTTGGTTTCTAGAGGGGCTACCAGCTTTCTCTTTTCAGGATAGTTTCTATTAGTGGCTTGCTGATGGATGTGGAGGTTTACTGTTTGTAGTTTTTGTTCATTCTTGTGGGTATTTTGTGAGGGGTACACATATGAGCTATCTTCAGTCTTGAGGTAAATTTCAAATGTAGTGAGGTATTAATAGGTTTGCAAGGTTTTGTAGTGACTTTCATGTAGTTTTTCAGTATTTTGGGTGGATGTATTTGCTTGGTGCTTGTTCATTTTTGTGTGTTTTAAATTTTCTTGAATTTCTGTTTTCTATGATTTCTATTTGTTACCTTTCTCTTTCTGTTATTTTTTCTTGTGTTACTTTCTTAGTAAATATTGAGTAGAAGTATATTCTTAGTGTTTCTGCCTTATCGTACCTTGCTTCTACCCAACCTTTCTTCCTAATCTTTACTATGTGGTTCTTATAGTCTTTTTCCTTGATGTACTTAAAGAAGTCTTTCTCCCTTCTTAATGCCTTTTGTGCCAGCCTGAGTTCCAGATGCTTTGGCTCCTTACTGCTCTTTGTCACCTCCTTTGATTCTATCAAGTACTCCTCCCTGTCCTTTTCTCTTCCTGTTTTCTTGTACTTCCTAAAGGCAGCTCTTTTCCGCCTTGCCTTTTCCATGATCTCCTTGCTCAACCAGCTCGGTTTCTTAGCCCTAGCCTTCTTGCTCTGGGCCTTGCAGCAGGTTTTGGTTGCCTCCACTATCTCCAGCTTTATGAGCTCCCACCTCTGGTTAGTGTCCATACTAGATTGAATTCTGGCCAGGTACCCTTTTACAACTTCTCCATCCTCCAAAAGTTGGCCCGCCTGAAGTCCAGCACTCTTGTGCCAGATTCCACTCCTTCCTTGCCCATATCCAATGTGAGCAATACTGAGTGGCGATCACTCCCTGACAGCGATTCCTCCACTGAAAATGCTCTCACAAAGTCCCCATTTGCCAGCACAAGGTCAAGGGTATTCCTAACCTGGTTGGTTCACTGACCATTGCAGCAGGAAGCTGTCCTGGAAGGCATCAGCAGTACCTGCTCCCTTCTGTTCCTGGTTGTTGGGGTACTCCAGTCCACTCCTGGCATGTTGAAGTCCCCCACAATCACCACACTACCCTTCTCGCAGGTCCTCCTGAACTGTCCCGCTAGTTCCCTGTCTAACTCCTCCATCTGTTCTGGAAAGATCGATCCCATCCACCCACCTTCCCCTAAGAAGTTCTGACACCTTCTGGTGAATGACAGGGGAATGTGGACTGATAGGTGCTTGGAGGACCATGCATCCTACCAGTGCAGAGTACTCATTGTATTCTCATGCCCACAGAGTGCACATAGGACTGACTTGATGGTCATAGCCACCCACCTGGTGCAGCAAGTGCAGCAAGCCCAATACTTCTCAATACTAGTGTCTGATTATGCCCCGTCGTTAATCTCAGTGGGGTGAAGGGGCCTCCTGGGGACTACCGAGATGGAAAATAGACCCTCTGCCTGATAGTAAACCCCACCATTAGGCAGCAAGTGGGAATGCACTCCAAATATTTTTGTGACAAACAAACAGGAGACAACTCCAAATGAACTAGATGGTAGGCAGTGAAGCCCTTCATTAAGGGAAGGTGATATCATATGCTTCTTATGAAAAGGAAGGAAGGAAGGAAGGAAGGAAGGAAGGAAGGAAGGAAGGAAGGAAGGAAGGAAGGAAGGAAGGGAAGGAAGGAAGGAGCATTACTGTGAGGGGTAGAACATTTGGAAAAGCAGCACATCACCAACCCCACCCCTGAGCTGTACAGGAACTCTAAAAAAGTAAAAGGTCAACTATCAAATCACAACTGGGCAAGCAGAAGACAAGCTGACATGGGAGGCTCTACACCAGGGCCAGCCAGGGCACATGCCCTGGTAACAAAATGCTGTGCCCCATATGGTGCAGAACTGCCCTCATAGTAACAATATATCAGTGCCCTGGCTGCCATCTGTTGTGCCTGAGCTGTGCCTGGTAACCATTTGTGGCTAGAGCCACTAATGCAAGCTGATGTTATTCCAAGCCAAACAACACTTTAAAGGTGATAAGGGAGAAAAGTGGCTGACCTGGCTGTTAAAAAAGAAAGAAGTAGAAAAGAACATCCTGCAAATTCAATGGGCAGGAGGACAAATGATGGTACAACAGGAAGAGATAAGAAAAGCTTTTGTTAACTTTTATCAGACACTATGTACAACTGAAATTGGGAAAGACAACGCCCCCACCCACAGCATTCCTAGACCCACTCTCCCTCCCAAAGATAACTCAGCCAGTGAATGCAAACATGGACACAGACATTATAGAACATGAGGCTTGTGAGGCAGTCAGCTCTCTACAGGGAGTCAAGGCCAGCAGGATAGATGGTATCCAAAGGGAGTTTTATAAGATTTTCTGGGACCAACTAAAATAACCCATGGTTACCATGGTGATAGAAGACCATGAGGCAGAAGGGCTTTTCCCCCCATAATACCTGACTTCCATCACAGTCCTCCCCAAACTGGGCAAGGATCCATCTTTGCGTTAGGGTTGTCAGAACACTCTGAAGTTCTGGGTTCTAGTTCTAGTCTAGAACTTGAAAAGTTCTAGGTTTCTAATCTTTTTAGATTTTTTAGAACTCGAACCCTATTTTTAAATTGTGCTGCCAATAATGAAGATAATAGTGAAATACATGTGAAACTGAGGAGAAAGAGAAATAAATTTTTTCAATATAAGGGGAGAGAGAAATGATCTTGTGTGACTGATATATTGGGTACAGTGAAGCAGACAAAGAGCACACAGCAGGATGATAGCCAGTACACCACACAGGAGTCACACATACACACATATACACACACACACATACACACACACTCTCACTGGGTACAGTGAAGCAGTTAAAGGGCACACAGCAGGATGATGGCCAGTGCATACGTAGGGCAGAGTCTATAAGGCCTTAACACACAGATTTATTTATTTTTTGTTAAGAGTTTTCTCTCCCCCCAAAGTTCCCCGAAAAATGTCTCTGGCATGTATTACCAGATACCACAGAAATGGGTGCTGGGCTGCTCACAGTCATACACTGGGTAGGGCACACAGCAAGATAATGAGCTGGCCAGTATGTCATGTAGAAGCTGGAGTCACACAACACAGTGACACACAGATATATATTTTTCTTTGTATTGAGTAAGGGATTTTCGTCTCCTACCAACATGGAAATATTTCTCTGGCAGGTATTTAAGATACCACACAACTTGGTGCTGGGGTGCACATGGTCACACACACTGGGGGTAGGGTACAAGCGCAGTCAAAAGGCACACAGCAGGATGACTGGATGGCCAGTCCGCCACATAGGAGACAGTCACACAACACAGGAAAGGGATTTTTCTGCTCTCCTCCCAACAGAGAAATGTTTTGGCAAGTATTTAAGAATACCACACAACTAGCTGCTGAACTACACAGTGCACACAGTCACACAATGGGGTAGGATACACTGCATTTAAAGGGCACACAGCAGGATGATAGGGCTGTCCAGGCCCACACGCCAAGTCGAAGGAGTCACAGGTACAGTATAGCAAAGTGCACACAGCAGGATGACCTGTTCTGTACACAGAGACCCCCAAGACTCCCAGTCAGTTGAGTCTACAGTCCCCACCTGCCTACTCGTACTCCCTTCCCAGCAAACCAACTTGCCAACTGTCACTTTTGCCACTGGCTGGCTGCTCCAGTCCATTGATCCCCTGTGATTTCTGCCACCAGAAAAAATGCCTTGCTTCCATACCACTACCAGTGCCTGCCGCTGCTCAGTGTAATTTTTTTCTCAAAAATGGAGCAGAGCACAACACATCTGCTCTGCTACTCACCCAGCTAAGTCTGCCCCGATGATTTCCTGCTGCACAACTGAAAGTTTGGTGACATGACTCAACTGTACACTTTGCACAACTCACGTGCATGCACACTAACAGTATAATTAACACACTAATTTAACTAGTCCCTCCCTCCCAGCTGTCAGTCCATTGAGAGGAGTAATGTTGGTGTAGAGGTTGGGGGGAGGATGACAACTTTACTCTCAACCAGCCTTATATCACAAGTGCTGTGCTACCCACCAAAAAGTAAATTATATACTTTATTTTTGATTTTGCACAGCTGTTGAGACTGCCTGACTCAACCAGTCTGCCCATTTTTCCCTACCTACATTGTCACCATAGACCCTACTTGATCTAAAGCTCTCTCTCCCTCTTCCCTTCCTTTCCATAATGACTCCCTTGTGCCATTACACCCACCTGCTGGGTAAGAGTGATTTTTTTTTTCTTTTTTTAACACTTTAATTTTGGTAACACAGAGGAATGCACTGGAGCTGCATGCTAGGTAAACCATATAACACCCCCCCCCAGCAGCCCCTACCAAAGCAGATGTAGTCAGGCTCAGGTGGCACACAGGAGAGACACTAGACAGCACAGCATTTTAAATCAGACACTGACTGTTGACAGTACAGTAGACACGATCAACACAGCAGAGCAGAGCAGACCACCAATAAACATAATTAAACACCACCTACCCTTGCCTTCCTGCAGACTAGAGCTATGTTAGCTCAGGTTGAGCAGTTTTGTGCTGCTTTGCTGATTGCTATGCGGTCCAGTTACTGGTAGAGCCACTGACCCACTCTAGACACAACAAGAAGAGAGATGCCTTCTAGATTGCAGCAGGCTTCTTTTCCTGGGCACTCCTGACTGGCACCAAATCAAATGGCCAATAGTGTAGCACCTGCCCGGCTTAGAACTGCCTTGTGCAAACTGTTATCCCTCACTTTCACCACCTCCTCTGCTTAATTACTTTGTCTTGTTTTGTCCATACAGCATGGTAAGCACACAGTCCCCCTGCAGCATGATGATGATGCTGGCTATCCCCAATCACTACTCACCCCACCCACCGAACTGCAGCACCACCAGTCAGTCCTACCTCCCAGTTAGTTGTTGCTTGCAGCAGCAGCCTCCACCTCGAGCCACCAGCAGTCTGTAATCTTCTGTCCTCTCCCTTCCAGCTGACAGCCTCCAGTTAACTTCAACAGGCTGCTGTCTCAACCTGACTGATGCCCCGACTGAATAAACCCTTGCAGTCACTCACGGGTGCCCTCAGTTCTACACCACTCGATCCCAGGCAATAAAGACTCTGCGACTATCTCCCAGCACTGGCCAGCAAAGCATCGGTGGGTGAACGCAGCAGCAGCATTCAATTTTAAACAGGTAGGACATTCGCAGGAGGAGAGGTAAATGTACCACCAAACACCTAGAGATGAGCACCACAATTCTCTCCATGCCAGCAGTCAGTTTCCCGCCCGCTCGTCCCTACACCTCACTATTGGCGTTGGTGTGTGCTTCCACTACTTCTGGGTGCAGTGCGGTCCGTCACTTTCTCCCTCCCTGCTACAATTTACTTCTGCTCCTCTTAGTTCCAACCAGGCCAGCTTGTAGAGCGATTCCCACCACTCCCTAGCTATGTCTAACTGTCAAGCTGCCACCCGCAGCTCGCCACACTCTCTTGCAGCTCTCTGTCCCAGGACCCACCAGTGAAACCCAACACCCCCCAGAATGGCAGGCAGCAGAAGCAAAAGAGGCTGAGTGTTGGGCAGGACAAATGCGCCACCTTTGCCACTCATCCCCCATAATTATACCCTGTGCATCCCTCCCAGTGTCTGTGTCCAGAGTCGACCTCACCACCCCAGGAAACAGCAGGCAGTGGCACTGCAGTGTTGTTTAAGTAATAAAAATGTCGAACCCCTTTGCGATCCCTCTGTGTTCGAAGTTCTAAATTAGAACTTGAACACCAGGGTTCGAGGAGGTTCGAATCTTTCTCAAACAAGTTCTGACAACCCTACTTTTGTGTACCTCCTATAGGCCTATTTTCTTACTCAACTCAGACTACAAGGTGGTAGCCAAGGTGCTAGTGAGGAGACTAGAGGAATTTAGCCATCTATAATTCATGAGACTCAGGAGGCTTTGTTAAGGGCAGACAAGTGAGAAATAGCATCAGATGGTCCCTGAATGTAATGTGGACCTAACTGAGGGGGACGGCTGCTCAGTCCGGTATGCTGGCTTTGGATGCAAAGAAGGCCTTTGAGCAGGTTGAGTGATCTTTCATGTTTGTCACCTTTCACGAGTCTGGGATAAGCTGATGCATCATCTTCTGGACAGTACTAGCAGCACTCTATAAATCCCCTAAACTTAAGTTCTAATGAATGGGAGGCTCTACAAAACATTCAGCCTCACCTGAGGTAGCCAGCAAGGACAACTCTTGTCTCCCTTCCTCTGTGTGATGACCATAGAACCACTGGCAGTGACCATCACAACTAACAAATCCATACAAGGCTTTGAAGCAAGGGGATTGCACCATGTCATCTCATTCTGGATGGGTATTGATTTTTGATCCTGTGATTTGGTCATGTGCGTGCTGGTACTAGATCCGTGATGTTATGCTGGGATAACATCACAGATCCAGCCCCCAGATAGACCAATCACAGTCCAGCATTCTTTCTTGCCATTGTATAATATGCATTACATGATGTATGCATACCAGCACCCATGCTACATAACATAGTCAGTGAACACGGAACAGTCACTGGCTTTGGTGAAATGTCGTTTGGTACACCTAACACCCTGACTACAAATAACTGGCATACCACATGACATATTCTTCCACCCTGATACAACACCTTCAGACATAACAGCGACCTCACGTCACTGTGGTATCATGTACCATTTGTGTTAAGGCAAGTGAATAACTCCAAGATCCACACCAGGTCCAGTATTGTACAAGGACAGCGGGATCATCTACAGGGACAGTGGTCACATAAACCTGCATTAGTTATATGGGACAATACAGCAGATCAGATCAAATAGGACAGAGTGGAATCAACAGGTACATAAAGGTACATTGTACATTCCTCTGGGACAGTAGCATGGCAGGCCTGTTCCATGGAAACAGAACTGCACTCTGACACCACAGTAACCATACAGTTGCAGCAATGACATGGTCAGATATTTCCAGATATTCCAATATTCCGAAAAAGTTTTGCGCAGCCTCACAGTGGCACAGGCAGGCAGGCGTAACTAGAGATATCACAAACAGCACAGGAAATATAGCGCATCCAGTTGCTCCAACTCTATATACAGCCACTCACTTGGCCATGGCACAGTGCACACGTTGGTCATTGCCTACAACTGCAGCAGGTACCTCGGCTCCTCCAGGATAAGTCATTGTAACAATCTCGGCACTTGTCCCCGACCAGGCTACTCCAGTCCTGCATTCCAGCCGCCACCCACAGATGCCCTGACCTCGCACCTGGGCCTGTCTGCTGACTCTCTCCCCTCACCCCGCAGCTGCTCCTCCATGGCGACCACTAGGACAACCAGGTGGCCCAGTTCCACCACTGTCCAGTGGGTATACCTCTGCCTCACCACTCTGTCCCTGCTTCTTCTCTCTGCCATTCTAGTATGTCTAGTGTAGCACTGACACTAAAGAATGCACTCAGCTGCCGACAGTTCTTCACTGGTTCTGTGTAAAAGGCCAGCCATTAGTGCTGAACGTGTCAGTGTTAATGCAGTGCTAATATGGATTAGTGTAGTATTATGCATGTTTCTGGTGGGGAAGGGGCCATTCACATGCAGCAGGACATAAGTGGCACATGCATGATACACACGCTCTGGACAATGCTGCACATGTGCAATGCCATAGTGCAACATCATTGTGCACATACAGGCATAGTGTCATGACATTGCTTCAACATGTGATGTCATGTCTGTGCCACATGAGGACGTAGTGCTAGCACAATATCAGCACCAGCGCTATCACTGATAGCACTTTTGTCAAACCTACAGTATTCTAACACTGTATGCAAATGAGCTAATTCCGCTTGGAGGCAAGTTCTGCATTTGCATATCATTACTGGAATGTTTTCCTTAATTTGCATGCCTAATTGCACCAATGGCATGGAAAAGGAGCAAATGGCACCACACAGATTCTACAAAAGAACTGCAGGTGGCTAGAAGTAAGATTATCGTACAGTGGTCTACAATAGGGACATAGGTGATCATAGCATTGTGTCTGTGCTGTATCAGGACTACATTATTGCTATAGTTGTGCATGGCTAAGCAATGTGTTAGGCAGGCAGCTAGTTATGTGTTGGACCTAGCCATGCAGGAACACATACGTGTCTTGGTCAGCGGCAGTGTAATTTGTACACCACTGTAACATTGCTCTGTGCTGTGCTGTGTGTATAGAATTCTCAGAGCTGTTTGTTCTCCCATTTCCAAATAGGGACTATGGATGACACAGAGCACCAAAGGAAACAAAGTTCTTGGAGGAGGAGAAGGTGCTGACTTGTTGCAGTCCTACTGTATCTGACATGGGAGAGCCTCATTAGCAAAAGGAGGGGGACCATGGCCAAAGTAAGGACCTCATGGTCAGTAATGGCAGAGGCTGTCAACATAATTGTGGGGAGTGGCTGCTCCCTCCAGTAGACAAAAAAAAACAGCTGACAGACCTGATTAGATGGGCAAAGGAGGTATTGGTTAAGGCTCGTCAAGACATTCAGGTTACAGGTGGTAGCCCCAGCACAGTTGTTCCCTAGTCCTGCAAAGGAGGTGATGCCCTCCTCCCTGCACCAAGTGGAGGTAATAGATGTCCCAGGAGGTGGATATGAGAGCCAAGCTGGACCAGCACAGACATGTGAACAATCATGTTTTATTTTTTTTATTTAGTTGTTTAACCAGGTATAGCACACTAAGCTGAAAGCTTTTTACAGGAGCGACCTGGGAGCACAAGGAGGTTAAGTGACTTGCTCAGGGTCACACAGTGTGCAGGTGGAAGCTGTGGGTTTCAACCCAGGTCTGGTCTGCTAGATATCACCAGATTTGCAGCTCAGAGCCTTAGACCACTGTGCTATACTGCCTCCTAGCTGTCATACTATTCCCATCACATTGTGTGTGTGTGTGTGTGTGTTTATGTACATGGAGTAGTAGTAGTAAATCATTTTTTATTTATAAGAATAATGGAATGCATGAATTGAGTAGAACTCATTTTCAATGAAGTTCCAGGCCAAGTAAAGTGCACAAGTTACACATATACACATACTAACGATATATTATAAACACATATCAACAATATATCATAAACACATATTAACAATATATCATAATCACATTAATTACTATAGACAAACAACAACAGTAATATAGATCTTGCAGCTGTCTTTAAGGTGCTTTGCAGTGAATACAGATAGCAAATTTGTTGGACCAAGTCACACACCAGTTATCAAACTCCGATATATTGATTCTGACCCCAGGACATCGTAAATGCAAGGGGGAATGATTCCATAGGGAGTCTCCCCTAAAAGGGATAGACAATTTCCCAATAGTTAAGTTACAATTGTAAAGAGCAAGTTGAACTCCCTGTGAAGACCTTATGGTCCTACTAGGCTCCCTAAGTTCAAATAAACCAGCAATGTATTCTGGAATCTTTGTCTCCAGATCTTAAGCATAAAATGAATTAAATGTAGATTTCTTCTCACAGATGGTTTAACCCAATTTAACTCATTAAATAGAATGCACCGATGAGTTCTATAAGGTGCATCCAAGATAAAGTGGGCCAGTCTGTGGACCTGATCCACCTTCATTAAGAGTGTTCCAGTATCCCTCCATAGAGTATATCACTGCAATCAAGGACTGGCATTAGAAACATAGAAACATAGACTTTGACTGCAGATAAGGACCGCTCAGCCCACCTAGTCTGCCTTAGTAAGGAATTGACAACATTCTGACGAACCTCTCGAGGCGTATTCCTTTTGTATTGGTACATACATCAGTAGTGTTGAGTGTACATGTCAAGGTGGAGGAGGAAATGTGCTGGTGGTCCTGGCTGGACAGGAAAGTGTACAGGAAAGGTTGTGCTGCACAAATCAATGGTGCAGTACATCCTGTGAATCCTGCTTCACAAGAGTGGTAACAGGGAGGAGGCAGAGAACTACAGACCAGTCAGTCTCACCTCAGTAGTGGACAAGATTATGTAGGCACTCCTTAAGGAATGGATAGTGTAACGTCTGGAATCCATAGGAACACAGGATCCAAGACAGCATGGGTTTACAACTGGAAGGTCCTGTCAAACTAATCTAATAGATTTATTTGACTGAGTAACCAGAGTGGTGGACCAAGGGGGTGCAGTTGATGTTGCCTATCTTGACTTCAGCAAAGCTTTTGATACTGTTCCACATAGAAGATTGATTAATAAACTGGGTAGGCTTGCAGTGGGTCAGAAGTTGGTCAACTGGGTGGCAAACTGGTTGGCAGGCAGAAAACAGAGACTGGTGTTAAACGGTATGCAGTCAGAAGAGATACAAGAAACAAGTGGGGTACCTCAGGGATCAGTCTTAGGGCCAGTCCTCTTCAGTATCTCCATCACTGACATTGCAGATGGACTGAAGGTAAGGTTTGTCTGTTTGCAGATGACACCAAGATCTGCAACACAGTAGATGATCCAGATGGGGTGGGCAGAATGAGAAGAGATCTGATAAACTGGCAAAATGGTCAGAAGAGTGGCAAACGGGTTTAACTCATTGCCTCACAGGAGCTCTCTGAAGTTTTGCCACTTGTCTCTGTATACTGTTAATAGTAAATCCTGGGCCTTTTTAAGTAAAATCAAGCTATAGTCAGCATGCCACAAACAAATCCTAATAGCTTCAAGAACCGTAAGTGTTAATGTAACCCCACCCCTGCCTTTTGCCAAAACAACAGGTGGCATGCTGTTGGTGCTGGCAGCAATACCTGGTGGGGACCTGGGTTCGGGGAGGATGAAGTTACCTGGCACAAGGGGACGTGAGGTTTGGCTATTCTGCACAGGGGCACCCAAGTAACCGAACACAGGAAGCAATAACTGTAATGTCCAGAACCAGGATTGGGATTTTCAGTGTGGCTTTATTCACAACTAGCTGAACACAACAAAGCATTGATGGACCCCCATGGAGCTACATTTACTGATAATGCAGATTAGAGACTACAAGGTGGTCCACTTGAAGAATGAACCATTTCTACTGTTTTTCAGGCTCTGGACCCACCAGGCACAACCCTGGACTTGCCGCGTGCTTTTGGGTACACAGCCCGACCAAGCCACGGCTCCCTCGCCCGGCCATTTGACTAGCGGTTCATTGGAAGAATGAACCCATTTTACTTGTTGTGGCTCCCCACACACTTAGAGTCTGCAACTCCTACAGAGTTTTTCCCATTTGCGACCCGTCTGGGTACTTCCTCATCAATGGCCACAATGAGGTAGTAGCAATCACAGCAGAAACAGAGAGGTGGACCTGGGCATTTAAAGAGGTGTTCCCACCCAGCTCCCACAGCCCATACCCGCTATTTCTCTGACAAACTGAAACTTCAAAATGTAGATTAAACGATGGATGAACTGTCGACTCTCTACAACATTACTTGAATCCACACAGCACTTTAGCTTTTGACACTACTCCATTTGTTTGTCCTAGTACTATAGGCCTCCCAAATACTAGTTCAAATCCCAGATTTCTTCACATCTCCCATGCTGAAGAAACACATTTTTTGCCCTCTCATATTAGAGCAAACACTCACCCATTTGTTGCAGGTGCTCCACAGGCGAAGTACAACTCTTTTCAATTTTCAAGCACAAACCGAAACTGTAAAAGGCAGCTTTCTCTGTTTAGCAGAAATTAGGGGGTTGCCCCTGGAATCTACATGGGGATACTTTACTTTCTCTCCCCCCCCAGAGGAAGGGGGGCACTGAGACCTGGACAGCGGTCTCCACCACTTGAAACTGGACACACTCCTTCTCTTTCAAAAGGTAAACAGGAACTGACTTTGAAAACTCCCAACATTCTATCTCACTCCCTCTGCTGCAGATTCCAATGTGGCTTATGCAGCTGCGACAGTTCTATTGGTGATGTCATCTCTCAGTCTCAGCTGAGACTGAGAACAGAGTGAGACAGTGTGAAACCCATTTAACTGGAGTTTCACAAGCTGCCTTCCCTGCCTACCACTAGGTCTTACTGGGATTCTATTAACCCCGGGTAACAAGGGGTTACACTAAACACAAAGTATGACTGGCAAAGTTATTCAGCACAAAATTACCTTTCCAGTGGTGGTATGCAAAGAATAATAAGTAATTATTTTTCTATGCTGGTTAAAACAGCAAAATGTTTTTTTTTTTTTTTACTGAACAGGCAACATAAGCCATACACACCATACCATAAAGAAATACGAATAACTCCTAAAGTATATATGATATACACAGAATATCAGTGGCCAAGTTGTTCAGTACAAAATTACTTTTCCAATGGTGCTATGCAGTCAAATATATAATATGTTCTGTTACATTATATATTAAAATACATAAGTGACTTCTCCAGATCTTGCCAAGGCACACATGAAGCAGTAGGTGACTTCTGTAGGCGTTACCTGGACACACCAGTGTATTTTACTGACACATACAGGCGTCAGCTAGGAGATAATGAGTTAATGAAAAGAAGTGAAAGATAAAGCACATAGGGAAGAAAAACCCTGAAGCCACCTATAGGTTGAGAGGAGTTGCTGGCAATCACAAGAGAAGAAAGAGACTTGGGCATCATCATCACAGATGAACTGAAATCATCCAAGCAGACCACTAAAGCAGTAGGTAAGGCTAGGGGATGCTTGAACATATTAGTAGGGTATCGCAAGTCATAAGAGAGTAATAATCTCTGCTTACAAAACACTGGTTAGGCTTCCATCTGGAGTACAGCGTGCAGTACTGGAGGCCGCACCTTCACAAGGACATTAACAAAATGGAGTCAGTCCAGAGAAGGGCAACCAAAATGGTGCAGGGACTGCATCAGAAAACATATGAGGACAGATTAATGGAACTCAATATGTATACCCTAGAGCACAGGAGAGAAGAGAGGTGATGTGATTGGAACAGTCAAACATCTTAAGGGCATTAACAAGGTGAAAGAGTCTAACATGTTTCTATATAAGAAAAATAGCAGGACAAGAGGACATAGCATGAGATTAGAGGAGGCAGATTAAGGGGTAATTTGAGGAAGTTCTTTTCACAGAAAGGGTGGTGGATGCAGGAATGGCCTACCTCAGGAAGTGATGGATATGAATACAGTGCAGGGGTTCAAACAGGCATGGGACAGGCAAAAGGGAGCAATACAGATAAGTATGTATGTATAGATAGGCCATTGACAGAGTAAAGGCATATTCATGAGGTAGAAAACAAGCATTTGTCAATGCTGAATGTAGTCTCACTGGCATTGATAGTGCAGGAGTTAGAGATGCATAATAAGAATGGCAGTGAAGTACTGAACTGGCTGCTTCACCCAACCCTGCAGAGACTGACCCAGGTGTTGAGGCTTGCCTTTGGTAAGCTATAGCAGCTCATGTTTTTGCTCACCCTACCCTATAGACACTGACAAGTGTTGTGGTGCTTTGGGGTCTTGGGGCCTGATACTTACCTCATTCGATAAGAAAATTTTCTGACATGGGTGCAGTATAGGAGAATGGGGTGAACTTTAAGGACAACACTCCAAGGCACCCCTCAATGCCTGTTAGTGGCTGCAGGGTGGGGTGGGTGGGAGTGGAATGGCATGAGCATTACAGCCAATGATCCCAAGTCACACCCCTAACGCCTGTCAGTCTCTACAGGGTGGGATGTTACAGTTGGAAACCCTAATGCTGTAGGCGTTTGTTGGTATTGTCACTCCAAATTTTCAATATGGGCTTTTTGTGACCCCAGCTCATAAAGAGCGGCACTCTCAGTTTGTTAGCGGAAAGGTGGTTTTGCACAGCAACTATGCAATTTGGCGACACAGGAATAAAAACACATTTTGGGCAGGATGTGAAAAATGACAACTGTATTGTTCATGAGGAAGTGTAAAAAACTGGCAATGCTGAAAATCTGGAGTGAAAATATGAAAAATTGGTAAAGTCATGAGCAGGCATAGAAACTGCATGACATACGTCCGTAACCTAATTATTGTTGAGATTTTTTTAACCACATTTTCAACATAGGCATTTTGGGACCTCCCCTCATGAACAGTGGCACTGTGATTTTGTCAATCTGTCCCAAAAGTTGATTTCCCACAGCGACCACGCCATTGTGTGCCACAGATGCGAAAACACATTTTGGGCAGGATGTGAAAAATGACAGCTGTACTGTTCATAAGGAGGTGTGAAAAAATGCCAGTGTTGAAAATTTGGCATGAAAATAGTGCAAGTTTGCGAAGTTACAAGGGTGCGTGGAAACTGCACAACGCACACTTGTAACACAGTCATGTTATGGACTTTAATCACCAAATTTTCAACATATGCATTTTAGGACCTCTGCTCATAAACAGTGTCACTGTCATTTTCTCAAACCGTCCTGAAAACTGATTTCGCACAGCGACAGCGCTATTCTGCGCCGGACGTGCGAAAACACATTTCAGCCAGGATATGTAAAATGACAGCTGTACTGTTCATAAGGAGGTGTGGAAAATATGAATTTTGAAACTTTGGAGTGAAAATATTACAAATTCACGAAGTTATGAGTGTGCGTGAAAACTGTGTAATGCACGCTCATAAAGCAGCCATTTTTTTGGAATTTTTTCACCAAATTTGCAACATAGACTTTTTGAGAGCCCCCCTCATGAACAGTGGCACTGTCGTTTTGTTAATCAGTCCCAAAAGGTAATTTCTTGCAGTGACTGCAAAATCACCTTTCGGGACGGAATAATGCCATGACAGTGACTGAACTTATGAGGAGGGGTTCCAATAACCCCATGTTGAAAATTTGGTGCCAAAATTCCCCAAAATACCCAAGATATGTACCAAAGTTGAAAAAATCCTATTTATGCCATAATACAGTTTACCGGCATTTCTTCAGTTCACAGCCAGCTTTGAAGAGTGCAGGCGTGTTCCCAGTCCACGAATATCATCACGCCGTGCTCTGGGGAAAGTATGGGGTGAGGAGGGATGTGGGAGGCAGGAAGCTGGAGGGTGGGTGTGGGTTGGGGCAGGGTGACCGGGTCAACAAGGGACCATTTTCTGCTTTGCAGGTTTAAAAAAAAAAAACATTGCAGGGCGGTTTTCCTTTTACAGGGGCATTTGGCATGCTGGGGTGGGCTCCCAGCGTGCCACCTTAGTGTTTTTTTTTGGGGGGGTATTCTGTAGCTGATGGGGGATTGGGCACCCCATCGGCATGCAACAAATGGGGAGAGACATTATGCCAATGGGGAGTGGGCTTCCCCGTCGGCAAATTAAACTGGGAAGGGGGGACATGATAACAAGAGGATTCGGCACCCCTTGGCACACACTTTAATGGGAGGGGTTGCATTATGCTAACGAGGAGTGGGGCTCCCACGTCGGCAATAAAGTAGGTTGGGACAATCTGTGGCATGCCGCCATGACTGTAAATGGTTCACCAAAGACAACGCATTCGTAAGAAGCAGCTCTCATGCAGCGGACCGCCTCCCTGATTGAGTGACCAGTTCGTGTGCTGTTGTCAGCACCTGCAACCTTGAGAGAAGGATTCCAACGGTCGTGCCTACATTCTCCACAGTGAGCACACCTCAAAATCTGCTACTAATGCAATATGTTGGCTGCGCAAGCGCGAGCCAACATAAAAATAGGTAGTCTCGATGGGCCTTATGGTCCTTATATGCCATCAACTTCTATGTTTCTATGCATACCCATCCTACTGTAGGCATAGGCATAGGCATGCATCTCGCATGGTTCTCAGGACACGAGGCACATGGAACATCACTGAAGCATGCCCAATCTGTAATGATGTACCTGTTTGCAGGGTTGGTCAGGCCCTCCAGGAAGCCTTGATCATTCCATGCACCTCCCCTGTTGATTTTCATGTCACTTTCTACCCTCTAGAGCTCTTTGCATTTGTCATCTATGTGGATAGTGTTGGTGGCAATGCAGGGATATTTAAGGAGAACACATAGAGCTAGTGTATCATATTTATATGGAATGTTCACATATGTGATTCATCCCAGTCCCTCTCCTATTGATTTCCTGGGTTGATCACTGTATTAACTTTGCAGCTGGGCCCCCAGTACCCCAACCAGCCTCTGTGTTTTGAATGTGTTACAAATGGGTATGGGCCACATGCTGGTATTCATGTGTCCTGGTGGGATGACCATCTGTGGGGTAATCACCTACTGTGTCACATGTGCCATCACCTGTATGATCAGAGGTAATGTGGTGAATGGTGTGTACAGCACTAGGGGTTATCAGCACTGCACTGCAAGGGGCATGGGTGGTGATACACATTATGCTTGGCTTGCATGCTGTCATGGTCAGCACACAGGTATGTACGTAACACTGCAATATCACTCTTTGATCTTCTTTCTCTTGAAAGCACAGTCCATGGTACAGGACACCATCCTGGAGGATGGTCTGGGCCCATCATAGTGGCAGCTGTGTCTGAGGCTCACCTACACTGGGGCACCATTGGACTCCAACAGCAAGGAGGAGGATAAGGATGATAAGGAAGTGGACATACACAAGATCTATGTAGAGGAGAGAGAGAGAGAGAGAGAGGGATCCAGTTCAGACTGGAAGGAGTTGCCTGCTCCTACTGCCCCCAATAATTCAGCCCAACAACCCCCTTCCTTGATATGGCCATCATTGTGCCACTCCACTTACTGCACTTGGCACAGCCACTACTGTGCCACCCAAGGACCCCACCACTGGCATGTCTACCATCCTGTCCCCCAGTCCAGTCTCACCAGCCCAGCCACTGCTGTGCTGCCACAGTCAACAGACTAGTGTTGCTCAGATAGTATTCTATAAATCAGGATACCAGCGATACCTCCAGTTTGGCCAGATAGATGCTGTGGTAGGAAAGTAGTGCTATCTGACCATGGAGCTCTACCAACTAGGATACTTGGATCCCAACCAGGATCCAACACTATCTGGCCCTGGATTCTAACTATCTGCTCTAGGACCTGTAGATCCTAACTAGGATCCCTGGATCCTAACTAGGATCCATCACTATCTAACCCTGGATCCTGCATCTGTCTTTGGCAGAATATCTTGTAGGATCCAAGTCAGGATACCGGCACTATCTGACAAACACTGGTAGGATCCACAAAAGTGCTATCTGAGCAACACTAAACAGAACAACATGCAGTACTGACCATGGTGTAAACCCAAGCCACACAATGGCCTAGGGTGCAGCTTGACCCTGTGCACCAGGACAGTCCACTTAGCCAGCAAGAGGAGGCCAATAGGCAGCTGCTGCAGACTAGTTAGCCATGGGAGCACAGGGATGGTGTGCAGGCCTAAGAAGGCCACATACATTGTATGCTGCAGGACAAGGAGCAGGGTGCAGAGGCACATCATACAGAGCATATGGTGCCACTGTGTGGACCACAGCAGTTCCTGTCTTCTAGCATGGATGCTGGCTTCAGGAGATTGACTGCTGCTGCTGGAGGCTGTAGCCACGGCTTCTGGCACTGTGGGAGCTGTCTGAAGGACTGGCTGTTCCAGTGGGGGAGTCAACCCATTGGATGCCTTGGCATCACACTACCCCAATAGTGTGGACAGTTGGAAGCCCAGCATGTCCAAGACACCCAGGATACAGCACCCTGGTGATGGCCTACTGCTCCAGGGGTTCAATACTCCATGAGGCCATGGCTGCAGGTGACTAACACTGTCCCCACACCCACTCACAGTAGGTGGACAATGACCTCCCGATACCGTCCCAGATACAGTGCTTGTGCAACATCCATGTCTGTGGTGGTAGTACGGGATGCACCTAGTGTGCCTATTTTCCTCCAACCCTATCCCATGAGTGCCACTTATGCCCCACACATTACCCATGTACCCTACCTGCCTGGATGGCCTTTTCTGTTGTTCAGTCCCTTCCTTTGAACCTCCCTCACAGATGCATTGTATTTACCTTTATCTCCTTTATCCCTCCCTGCCTGGATAGCATTGTCTTATTTCTGTTCCTCTTGACCCCACCTGCCTGGATGATATTCTGTTTACCTCTGTTCCTCTTTGACCCCTTGATACTGTTATCATAACTCTTGTCCTCCTTTGAGCCCTTTTCCTGGATGTCATTGTATTTACTTTTGTCCCTAACTGAAGCTCCACCTGTCTAGATGGCATCATATTTTGTTCCAGCCTTATCCCCACACATGAGTGGCTTGTCATTTGTGTTTATAACTGTTATTACCTGTACATTATTTCTTTAATGCATTTTGTTAAACACTACAGTCTCCTGTGTGTTCTGTACTAACTGTCTGTGATGAGGTGGACTCTGTACTTCTATGACCTCCTGGCCACTCTGGGTTCACACCTCAGCCACTCCTACATTCCCTGGTCTGCTGGATCTGCATCCGCTGCAGTGTTTCCTCAGAAGCAGACAAACATATCATGGTTGAGTGCCATGTTGTGTAGTAAGCAACCGGCAAGGAATATGGCACTGGCCTTCCGAGGAGTGTATTATAAGGCACCACTAGAATGGAACCACATCTTGATCATGCAAAAAGACACTCAATGACACCGAAAGTAGTGATGTACGCCACAGTGTACCAGTCTTCTGCAATGGATAGTGGACATGGGACAGGAGTTAGGAGCCAGAGTCTTGTGGGATATGCACTGTTCCCTGTGTAGATAAAGGGCATTTGTTAGTGGAATCACTGGTGTCTGGTGGGGAGAGGCTTTGGGTGTATACTCACTGATGACGTGCTCATTAGGTATATCCCAGCCTTCAAACTGCTGGCACAGGATGAAGGATAGGAAGGTGTCATGGGCACTGCCAGGGTACCACACCAGAATGCTGATGGTGTGCCCTGTTGTATCGCACACCACCTGGCAGTTGATGGAGGGAAGCCTTGTCTTTCACTATAGGCCTCGACTCCATTGCTTGTGGGTGCCCAGATGGCAACATGGGTGCAGTCAATGGCACTTAATATGGCTGGTTGGGTGCAAGTCGATAGAATTGCTGCATGGTTGCTGTTTGCTCCTTTGGTTTGGCGGGGAATGTGATGAACTCCCCCGGTGTGGGCCAGTAGTGCATCTAGAAACTGTCCCCTCACGGGTGAGGTTCAGGACCATGATACCATTGTTGCCCATACAATATCTGCAAAGTTTTTTTGGCCAGAAAGCACAATGCTGCTGTCACCTTGAGCTCTACAGACACTGCATGACTGTGGTGGATGTCTTTTTTTTAATTTAAAAGTTTATTTATATGAAAAGCAAAACATATACATTAATATACAAAGGAAAATAAACAAGAGGACCGCTAACTAGACTGTAAACATAGAAACATAGAATTTGATGGAAAATAAGGACTGCTTGGCCCACCCAGTCTGCCCATTTCCCTGCCTACTGGATAAGCTGCAGATCCTAGTTAACCAGCAGCCTACTTCTTCCTAACCCCACCCCCTAGAATTGCCTTATGACTGTCCCATGCATGCTTGAATTCCACCACTGTTTTTGACTCCACGACCTCTTCCAGAAGGCATTCCATGCATCCACAACCCTCTCTGTGAAAAAATACTTCCTTAAATTACCTCTGAGCCGCCCCCTCTATCTTCAAATTGTGCCCCTTGTTCTTGCACACCTCTTTTTTTGAAAGATGCTACCCTCTTGGACTTTGTTGATTCCCTGAGATACTTGAAAGTTTCTATCATGTCCCCCTCTCCTTCCTTTCCTCAAGGCTATAATATTAAGCTCCTTAAGTCTCTCTTCATATGTCTTCCGATGCAGACCCTGCACCATTTTAGTTGCCCTCCTCTGGACAGCTTCCATCCTGTCTATGTCTTTAGAAGACTGGTCTCCAGAACTGCATGCAGTACTCCAGATGGGGTCTGACCAGCTGTCTGTACAGAGGGATAATAACTTCCTGTTTTCTACTGGTGATGCCTCTCCCTATGCATCCCAGTATCCCCCCAGCCCTTCTTGCTGCCCTCTCACATTGCTTTCCCACCTTTAGGTCATATGATATGACTACCCCAGGTCCCTTTTCCATTTTGTTGTTGTTAGTATCTCACCCCCATTGTGTACTCTTCACCTGGGTTTTTGTTTCCAGTGCATTACCTTGCACTTCTTAGCATTGAATCTAAGCTGCCATACATTTGACCATTCCTCTAACCTTTGCAAAGTCCCTTTTCATCCTTTCCACCCCACCTTGTGCATCAACTCTGTTGCAGATCTTTGTATAATCTGCAAAGATACATACTTTTCCTTCCAGTCCCTCTGCAATGTCGCTTATAAAGACATTGAAGAGGACCAGTCCTAATACTGAACCCTGCGGTACCCCACTAGTAACCCCCCTTTCTTCAGAGTGGACTCCATTTACTATTACTCTCTGTGTCCTATTCTCCAGCCAATTTTTTACCCAGGCTGTCATCTTGGGACCCACACCCAGGCTAGCTAACTTGTATATTAATCTTTTGTGTGGGACTGTGTCAAATGCCTTGCTAAAGTCTAGGTAGGCCATGTCCACAGCCCCTCCCTGATCTACTACTTTGGTCACCCAGTCAAAGAAATCTATCAGATTTGTCTGGCATGACCTTCCTGCTGTGAATCCATGCTGCCTTGGGTCCTGTGCCTCTGGCCTCTCACATACTCGACAATTCTTTCCTTCAAGTGATTCCATCATTTCCCTACCACTGAGGTTAAACTAACAGGTCTGTAGTTTCCTGCTTCTGCCTTGCTCCCACTTTTGTGAAGGGGAATCACATCTGCCCTCCTCCAGTCTCGGGTACCACCCCATCCTCCCATGATTTGTTAAACAGGGTAGTCCGTGGTGTCACTAATTCTACTCTTAGTTCTTTTAGAATTCTGGGATGAACTCATCAGGCCCCATTACTTTGACCACCTTCAGTTTTAAGAGTTCTTTCAGAACCTTTCTCTGTAAATGGCTGGTATCAACTTCTGTATCCAGTGTTTCACTGTTTGTTTTAGGTAGCTAATGTTAAAGTTAATGTTAAAACAACAGAAACAGTCTCAAAAGACTGAACACCTACCTACTCAGATCATAAATTCTAAAAGGGGACCTGCTGTGAACCTAGGCATTTGTCTGTGTAACAGGAACAGATCTTTCATTTGGCGCTTAGGGGAGACATATTGTTATATTATTCAAAGAAGGGTCTGTAGAGTCCTACCATCTTTGGGAGTATTAAACCTTTGAGTTAGTGAAGCTGACAAAATTCAGCTGATTTACATTTTAAAAGAGATTTAAACTGAGGAAACTATAAAAGTCTGATGGACAATAATACTTTGTTCTGTAATAGTCCTTCTAGTCCATGTCATGTCTACAATTTATACTTAAGGACAGTCCCATAACATATGTAGGAGATCAGCATACCTCCAACAAATCCTGTCAGGACAGAACCCCATCTTTTCCAGCCTGGAGGGGAGTAATACTATCTATGAAGGATTTTAAATTGCAGAGTTCTACTCTGAACCTCCTTACACGCATGATAGACATTACTCCAGGTGGAATCTCAACCACTGTGGAGATACTCAGCCCTTGATCAGACTCCCATTTAGATTTCAAGGCCTTATATGCCCAGTGAAGCTCAGTGTTGCTACATATAAACCTGTACAGTTTGGAGACCCCCTTACAGCCAACAATTCTACAAATAGGGTTTCAATCTAGCCCCCCATCAGGAAGTTTCAAACCCGAGCACAGAATTGAGTCCTCTAAGTAAGCAATAAGGCATGAATAGGTTTGTGTAAACCATGGTTTACACATGGCCAGGGTGTAGTAAGGCATGAGGCCAAAGACCAAGTGCGCTAGCTGTGTTGGCCGTGGTAAACTATGGTTTACATACACCACTGAGTGCCTTATTAGCTTATAAACTGGCTTCTTTTTCTACTTTTGACTATTGGAAAAGCATGTTTATATGTAGAAAAATAGATTTACTTGTGCATTTGTGATAAAATAGTCCTTCCACGACTGCAAGTGATGTAATTGATGATGTAATTGTATCATTGCCTACTTTCTTCTTCCTGTTTTTTCTCTGTTGTTCTCCACATTCAAAATATGGAATGTTTATCATGGAATGTTTACCATTGAATACATGATTCAAAATTCTGCTCAGTTCCACTGGCAGAATGTTTCTCTCAACACACTGTACACACAGACAACAAAGGCCTTTGTTGCAGCCAGAGACTCAGTTGTCTCACTGTCAGTGCAAGAAGAAGAAGAAGAGAGTTCTGATAAGCAGTTAAAGTTAGAAGGTTTTTTCATTATCAGCAAAGAAACAGTTGTAGTGAAAACTATAAACATACTTATTGTTTCTAATTTGTTTATGCATGTAAGAAGAGTGTAATAATCATAGAAACAGCATTTAATTAATTTGTTTTGTTTTATATTTAAAGTAGTTTTATTTTTAGGGCCCAGTTAAAGTTTTTTTTTACAGTGTAAAGGTAGCAGCCATGTTTGTGGTGGAAGATCAGTTCTGTCAATAGATGGCTAACTGTAATGCCTGTGTTCCAAATGCCCATTGATCTATGTTGTAGACTCTTCACTGCTGAGCAGTCCTTTTTTCAAGCATGTGTAAACCATAGTTTACACATAAATAAGAGCCAATCAGATTACACAATTTAACTCTGCCATTTTATAAGGCTTTCCTAATTTGTAAATATAAAACAAAGTGAAATTTTGAAGATTAAATTTAAACTGAGCTCCTTAAAGAACTTTAATATTTTAGTTCTCAGTGAGATCAGGTCCCCACATTTGTGATGCCAAGTCTATGCTATTCAGTATTTGATAGGGGTTTCCTCCCAACTGTTTATTAGGATTGGACCAAAGACTCTCCAATAAAAACATTGACTTTTTTATTTTACATCATAATATAATGGAATATAAAGCAACAGTAAATGTTATAAGTACACATAGAATTATGTACAGACTATCTCTCAAAATGTAACTCTTTTTTTCAGTATCAACCATACATTTTTCACAGTTTGATAATGGAAAATCATGACACGGAGTTACAACTTAGTGGTACACACCACAGAACAGATGCTTGTCACTAACCCTAAAATGATATTTACATAAACAGCATTCAAAACAATTATAATTATTCTGCATTCAGCAACCATATAGTTAAGCTATATCACACCAAACGGTATTGGTGATGACATCATTTGCCCATGTATGGTAGTGTTGTTTGGCAACAAGGCACGCAGAATGCCTGAAACACACCATGTGGGGAATCCTGCCACTACCAACATCCTCAAGTAGCACAGTGGAATTATACACTAGCCTGTTTTTGGGTAAGACAGAAAGAAGTAAGTCAACGTTAAGTCGCACTATGTTTATGCAATGTTAGTGTGGTACTTGTTGCACTGGAAAAATACTCTTAATTGCTACCCTGCCCTGCTACTGAGGCTGTGTACTTTTGTATCATTATTACCAGTTTCACTGTATTTTCAAGGCATGCTTTGTGAGCAAGCAGCCAACTGAGATGCCAAACACGGATTGGACATACACGTTTCAGACGGAATTGTCTCGGCCAGTTTTTGGTACTCTGCTGTTTGCAGGGTTCTGTCTGTTAATGCGAATGAGGTACCCATTTGCTTTTCTTTTAACAAACACTGTCTTTTATTTAGTGAAATGGGTGAGTATGCAAGGATGGAGATGTTGTCCCATGTGAACCAAGATGGGTGTCATAGTGATTTATACACACTTATCAGTCAGCTGGCTGTCATCTTAGTTTGTCTAGCAGTACAATTATGAAACTAAAGTGTATTTATATTTTGTTACTGAGCTATAGCAGACAGCAGCTTAGCGGTGTTAAAGATAATAGTTTTATTTCACAATTTCAGTGGTTACAAGGGTTTGAGCTGTTTACCACCTCTTCTGATGTGCTGATTTTAGTTTTAACAATGGCAGACAGACAATTAGATCAGAGAAGTCACACTTCATTTTTATGCCCATTATATAATAGGAAATAACTTTTAATAAAATGTACTAATCATAACATAGCAACTATATACTTGATTTCATACTTACGTTCGCGTAGCACTCTCCTCCTCCTTCACCTGCACCACTGGTGTCACCAGACCTTCCATTGGGCACAATTAAAAAATATCACAATTGTATGTAATTATCATAATTGAAATAGTTTAATATGTAACAAAAGTCTTACTGTGTTACATACAGATCACATACTGCACTACTATCATCCAAGTATATGTTACAATTCTAAATAGCAAACACTAGAGCATCATAAAAACAGTACTATGAAAACTGCAATACACAGAATGGCTCCAATATTTGCACTGCAACACAAAGTGGTACAATCCTTGTTGTAACAGTACTGGGGTGTTTAACAGCAAAAATGCAGCAGTGCTGCAACATGTTCACTACAATAAAATGCGCACTTTTACCACCTCCACCATGCATTGCACAGTGGCACTGTGCCACTGTAAGTCAACAGACAATAGTATAGTAACAACACCGCACCAGTGCTGTCTTACTACGACATCAACTATAATATTCAGCAATGGACACCCTCATGTTAACATATTACATGGGAACTACAAATGTTAACTTTCTTGTGTCAATGTGGGCCAGTTAGAGTACAAGCAAGGCAATTAACAGTTAACTGTGTGTGATCACCTGCATGGCTGCAGTGCTGCTACTGCCTACCCTGCCACAGTGACCACTTTTTACTGATTGCCATATCCTTTAACTTCAATGCACCCCGTAGCTGAATTACATCCTCGCAACATAAAAATTGTCCTTTATACACCACTGCAGGCAACCATGTCACCTGATCAGAGTCTTATTATAAGAAATTTTCCCTATTAGTCAAGTACTACCAACTGCTCATCCAATCGCTCCAGTTACTGTCTGGAAATATCCATACTGATGCAATGAAGCAAAACCTATCATTCACTCATGGTATTTTCATGATATATATAACTGCAATGTCCATCTGACGCCCACCCATGGCCAAATGCAGACTTACCGTTCTATATTTAAAGCTAGAGGTGCACTGGAACCTTATCACAAACTCATTCTGACATAAATTGAAAAATTGTTATGCTTCTTGGCCCAGTGGCTGCATCCAGGGCAATTACAGCAAATACAATTAACCAGTACACTGGTTGCTAGTCATACCCACCTACCAACCCTACCACTGTGTCATGACAACCTGCCCACTCACTCAATCAGCAGGAGACAGCAGCTTACTAGCTGGCAAACAGGTACACAGCCAACAACTGATAGCACTGAATGTGCCTCTACTCCAATCTATACACAACATGAACACTGACTGTTCACACTGTAGTCTATTACACAGTCCTAATATGTGAATCTGTGGTTTAATTAATGCATTGGAACAGTCTACTACACTATATTCAACATGCCTATTGACCACACTGAGTGGAAATATATACACACTGATACTTTATGTTGTCAGACTATGCTCAGCCAGATGGGTTGGAGGTAGGTAGGTAGGTGCTAACCAACATTACAGGGAGGTGAAGTAGGGCAGCAACTCTGACTGTCTGGGTAGTTAGACAAGTACTGTAATGCACAACAGCACAGTCTCAGCATATTACCCACAATCGTGCTGGACACAACCACTGCACCACTAGGACTCAGATAAATCCATGAACCATGTGTGTTTATTCTGTCAAGAGTACAGTGCACAGCCATGTTATATATGTATGTCATTGAAAACCAGAATTTTGTACGATGACTGTGCAATAGTCCCCGATGAATATATTTACAGCAGCAGAGGCAACATTGGCTCAGTACAGCAATATTTCCAATGAGGGATTGTAAAGCAATGCATAGCCTAGCACTGGCATGTGTGTGTGTGTGGGGGGGAGTATCACAGCAACACACAATAGTGGCAGAAATCAGATTGTATTCAGAGGGACCAGGTCATCTCTAGCACTGTGTAATATAGCAGCTTACCTCAGTTTGAGCAGTCATAGTTTTTTTGTTTGTGTTTTAACTTTACTGTGTGTGACAGTAGTAATGTAAAATTAAGTTATCACAAGCACTAGAATGTTCTTTCCCATGACCTATTCAATGTCAATATACCATTGTTTCTGCTGCAGCATTCTTTTGTCAGTTTGACATTAATCATCATACATTGCCTGGTCTCTAATTGGTCAGTCTTGGGCTGGTCCCCTGGATCTTAATCAGTACAACATCACGGGTCTACTCGCAACCTCACTGTAAACTTGTACATGAACTTTTGCTTGATGCTGTGCTTGATGATCAGCTTGATTGTTGAATCTTCTTTTAAAAACAGATTTTCCTTCCACACAAACATCTTAAATGATATTTTTATTCTGTATACCAAGAACCATTGTATAATAGCAATAATGGCCTCCAGGGTGTGTGTTGTTTTGGATAACATCACGCCTCAGGTGTTGGACATGCTCGGCCTGTGGCCTTGTGCCCACACATGAGGCGTGACATTATCCCAGCAATGACACACACCCTGTTCACATTATTGCTTAAATATAGCCACAGGAAATACCAGTTAACCTCTGTTCCTCACTTTATCAAAAGGCTTACTTATACCATAACCAAGAAGTACTCAGGTAATAGTCAACATTATGAAAACAGGTGCATTCTTACCATCTGACTCCACAAAAATGACACTTTGGAGTCAGACTCACAGCCTCCACAGCTTCTGTCCATGCTGGTACTACCTCAGCAACAGGTGGGGAGCCTCTGACAATCTGTTAAATAAACATAAAAGGATATTTAGTTACTGTATTATTTGAATCATCAGTTATTTAGAAACACTTTCTATAAATAATTAACATATTTCTGCTACTAGCATGTTCCTTTATCAACTATTTTCCAGTCATGATACAGACATGTTAAATGGCACATGTGTTATCACATGAATATTGCATAACAAACAAATAATTTACATTATTCAATTGTCATCAGTTCAGTAGTAGGTTAAGATTGATAACCATTGCTGTTGAATGTAATAGTACTCTGTATTCAGTATACACTTCATATAACAACAGTTAGAGATACATACACTAATACCTGATATACAGCTGATAACCATTGTAAAATCACGGCAAGTGGTTACTGCAGTGTCACTTAACCTTGATAGCACAGCACAAGACAGTAAAAGTTGCCCTAGCAACCATTACAGATGATGACACTATGGTTGTCACCTGCACATCAGGTATTCTCATTTATAGTGTATGCAAGTTAACATGAGAAGTTACCTCCCCCCAGCAACACAAGGAATTAAATCTACTTTATTAATAACTCAAGTAATTACAGCCACATATGTTTAACTACTATAACTATCTATTAGCACATAGACTTAATGACAGCTGTCAAATAACACCATACTTCAAATCTCTATCAGACATACAGAGTCACAGAATCAGTAACAGTTAACTGAAAGAACTAGGGATGTGATCTGAACAACAATAGAATGGACAAGGCTTCAAAAGTCAGAGCAAAGAGGATAATAACAGACAAACTTTAGGGATTGTAGACTCAGAATGCTGATAATGATAATGAGATTAGTGTTAAGAAGCACTTTCAGGCACAGCATCATCTTCTTACAGTAAATAATCACATGGATGCATAAGAGTAATCCCCACTGTTGTGGCACTGAAACACATATTCTGTTATGTACATTATGAACATCTACAGCCTTACTCAGGGCCCAACCTGAATAGTAGTTACAGTCACTAGAAGTACGACTGCATATAACCCAAACATCCATATGTCTGGCCTGATACAAACAAGTCACCCCAACAGTGTAGTGTACTTGCCACTCCAAAGCATGACTCCTGTTTACCCATTCTACCATTTTACATTCTTTTTTTCTGGTAGTATAGTGCCTCTACTCCCGCACTCCCCAAGTGCAATCCCAAACCTCAGACCCACATTTTTGTAAGGATTGCCCCAGTCTTGTACTTGTGTCCCACCCCCAATCATACTTTCTAACCCATGTAGGCACATTAATGAATGAACAGCCCTCCAGTTGTACTGGTACCCCCCATCAACTAAGCACGATCCTAACTCTACATTGTCATGCTAACATCAGAATATACCTGCTGTTCCAGTAGAGAACACCTGCCCACCCTAGCTGCAATTTCAAACCTGTCGCTATGAGAAAGTAATGTTTAACTGGTGAAGTAGTACCTCAGCCCTTAAATCACAATCCATTACTCAAAGCACTCAGATATGACAGCAATACCTAGTGTTTTACTACCCGAAACTTAAAGTGCAGTGTCCATCCTCCAAACACAGAGTAAGAATGGGTCTGACAAGCAGGTCAGTTCTCCTCTCACCATTACAACTGGCTAGAGACTGCAGCAGTGGTCATGCATACCACATTCATCAGACAGCTATGGTGGTCAGAAGAGTTGTGACCTGTTTGCCACTGATCTATCAATGTTCTACACAGGAAGATGGGCAGCACAGATCTGTGCAGGGGCAGGCACCACTACAGCAGCAGATATTCCTGTCATTGTGCGACCAGTGAGAGTTTGCAATCATGCCTTGGGTGGGTGTACACATCACTAAAACACCAAGAAAATCATTTAAGTAAGTGGATACGGGATCGAACATTGCTGGTTGCTGGGTGATGAACCACAACAACACAAAATACATGCTATCATTAACACAACTACATTGGATGTATACTGTCAGAATGTAGGTACAACACAACTACTATAATCATGAAAATATTGATGCTTTACTACGGTGTGTAGCACACTCCCAGCTTGTGGTTTTCCAGCCGCCTCCCAAAGCTCCACAGTCAGGTAGTACCAACATGTATCTTGATCAGGTATCTCCTCCTCTGCTTCAAGTTGGTAGAAATGCTGCTGCAACAGCTTCCACTTCCTTTGCATTGCAACGGTGTCTTGTTGCAAACTTTCAGAATGGTATACAAGTAAGTGTGATGCACCTCCACATATTGTCCAACTTGGTTTATGATACTATGAGAATGCGTGCACTACCCTGTGCCTGTACTGCCTCGAGTAACGTACTAATCTCCTCTCAGGCTCCAGATTCTCATTTTCTGAAAAACCCCACTTAAGAATACTATATTACTGCCATGTTCTGAAATATGTGACTTTCTGTTCTATTAAGTTTAATTAGTTAAATCTTTACAGCTGTGTCTTATTAATTTTGTTATCATTATTACAAATATTTACATGCATACACAAAAATACTCTCAAAATATAATATATCCAATGAGTAGTAACAACTGTTGCACCAGGTAACATTTGAGTATTTTGTTTACTACAAAGGTTGTATTATAGCATAGTCACACTTGTGTGCACACTTAACACATACTGATATTGATGCCGTGATAACACTAACATCTGCAAACAAAATTGGTACTTGTACTGTACACTGTTCACCCACTGTAAATAAACATTACTGACAACCCAGTGAAGGTGCATCCTTGTACAGAACAACATAACAGAAAACACATATGGGAGGTACCCAACCCCAGCACAACTGTATGTTGACATCACCCTCCCTGACCAACTGTGGGTTTCCTAAGTTAAATATTACATCATATAACAGTTTACCCAAATCCTGTCACCAAATTGTCTGTTTTCTGTATAAAAATAAACATTCTGCTGTAGATCAGTTGTCACTCCTCCCAATTAGCTGAACAAGTACAGTGATCAGGGGTACAACAGATACACTCTTAATACTTGAGCCATCATAAGGTGAAACATTATACTCTACTGTACTGGCAGCAGAATTTGTTAAGACAAAAAAACAACAGTTACTTTAAAATAAATAACCACCAACTCATGGGGATCACTACACACGGGTGCTGACTTTCCCAATGCCAGTAACAACTAATTGATAAACAGGCCACCACATACCAATGACAGCATGATAAAATAAAGAAGCATTCTTCAATGCTGAATGTTGCTTGTTTGTATGTGCTGTGTAGGTATTTGAAGTTAGTGCGTGCAAATATTAACAATTTGTAAAACTTATGAGCGCACGTAACAACTGTGCAATGTACACTCTGGAACAGTCATTTTTTTTGAATTTTGTCACCAAATTTTCAACATAGCCATTTTAAGACCTCTGCTCATGAACAGTGTCACTGTGATTTTCTTAATGTGTCCCATACACTGATTTAACACAGCAACTGCACCATTGTGTGCTTGATGGGCGGAAACACATTTGGGGTGATATGTGAAAAATAACAGCTGTACTAGTCATAAGAAGGTGTAGTAAAAAGACAGTGTTGAAAATCTGGAGTTAAAATATTGAAAATTTGCAAACTTATGAGCGTGCATATGAACTGCACAATGCAGGCTCGTAAAACAGTAATTTTTAGGAATTTTTCCACCAAAGTTTCTACATAGTCATTTTAAGACTTCTGCTCATGAACAGTGTCACTGTGATTTTCTTAATGTGTCCCATACAGTGATTTTGCACAGCAACTGCACCATTGTGCGCTAGATGGGCAGAAACACATTTGGGGCAAGATACAAAAAATGACAGCTGTGCTACTCATAAGAAGGTGTGGCAAAAAGACAATGTTGAAAATCTGGAGTTAAAATATTGAAAATTCGCAAACTTATGAGTGTGCATACGAACTGCACAATGCAGGCTCATAAAACAGTATTTTTAGGAATTTTTCCCACCAAAGTTTCAACATAGTCATTTTAATACCTCTGCTCGTGAACAGTGACACTGTTATTTTCTTAATGTGTCCCATACAGTGATTTCACGCACCAACTGCGCCATTGTGTGCTACATGGGTGGAAACACATTTTGAGTGAGATGTGAAAAATGACAGCTCTACTGCTCATAAGGAGGGGTGGTAAAAAGAAAATGGTTAAAATCTGGAGTGAAAATATTGAAAATTCACAAAGTTACGAGCGTGTGTAGGAACTCCGCAACACATGCTCATAAAACAGTCATTTTTAGGAATTTTTCCACCAAATTTTCAAAATAGGCTTTTTGAGAGCACACCTTATGAACACTAACAGTATAATTTCATTAATCAGTACAGAAAGGTGATTTTGCACAGTGACTGCAAAATCACTCTTCAGGGCCGATTAACGCCATGACAGTGCAAGAATTCATGAGCAGGGGTCCCAAAAACCCCATGTTGAAAATCTGCGTACAAATTCCAAAAAATGCCTGAGATATGCAACAAAGTTGAAAAAAAACTGTCTATCCCATTATACAGCTTGCCGGCACTTCCTCAGTTCGCGGTCAGCTTTGAAGAGTGCAGATGTCTTTCTGGTCTAATCGATAATCATAGTGAGCCGAGCCCCCGGTAATTATAGGGGGTGGGAAGCAGGGTGCAGTGGGTGAGAGGGTTGGGGGCAGGAGACCAAGTAGGGACCATTTTTTGATTTTCAGTTTTTTTGGTTTAAAAGATGACACGGAATGTTTGCCATGTTGGGTGGCCCAGCATGGCAGCTGGAAAACTGTTTGGGGGGCTGGAGTCAACAGGGCATTGGCACCCCTACCATCCATAACAAGCTTTCCCATGGAGTGCTCCTAGCGTAGCTCCATGTACTGGGGGATGAACAGTGGAGCCAATGGGGGATTGTCCTGACTATAGCCTGTTGCAGCCCTGCTGCAATTTGTCCAGTGTTGTTCCACACCCTGGAATGGTCTGAATAATCCCAACTCATCTTTTACATCTGTGTGAGTGATGTTTACACCTGTTCTATTTTTTGACCAACATTTCTTGGTTCTGATAAGAACCTTTGTTTGCACTTAGTTATTTATTCAAGCAGTCTGATATTCTTAGAGGACTTTGAGGATCACATCTCGAAGGTCTCTCAGGAAATGGCAATTGCCAGCACACAAAAAGTATACACCATCAGGTAGGTATAGCCAATCATAAGGATACTTAATTTCGGGGTGACATATGGTGTACATTCCATGCATGCATAGAAAAGCAGATATTTGTATATTGACTTTTCTGCGAGCTCTGTCAATCAGATACATAAGATGTTCTGCTTATCAGACCCTATGCTCTATAATTTCCAAAAAATGATTAAACAGGCAGGCAACATACTCATAATAGAAGCAAGGTCCAATTTTGCCTCTGTAAATTTACCCAGCATTTCATGCCCAAATCATTGCCTCCAAGATGTATTAGCCATATGTCAGGATGAGGCTGAGTTCTCAAAAGTCTGTGCATGGTTGGTATGAGATGTTCTCATCTCATGCCACCCCTACCAAACCATCTTACATAGCAATCTGGGAGCTGCAAGTCCCTCCCAAAATCACTATGAACAGCATACTCAGATGCTTGTCTCACAATACTACTTCCAACTATCCACAAAGTCCTTTTGCAATTTTCTGCCATTCTAAGTTTTTACACTCAGAAGTGTACAGAGATCTACCAAAAAAGTCAGTGTTCACCCTGCAGTGCCTAGGCAGTAGTGAAAGTAAAACTGATATTTTCCCTCCTTATTTCAAGTCAGCTTCACTGGGCTGATTTATAACACACAAATAAAAAAAAATTGGGTACTGCTCTGGCTTCATTAACCAATGTAGGGCATGCACTGACTATTACTATAGTTCTGCTCCAGCTAAAATGTGCAAACATTGAGAGATGGGAGAAATGCATCCTTTTCATAGGCAGTTTTAAACAATTACAACAGCAGAAACATATCTGATTGATTCCCTCTTCTGTTAGGGGTCTACATGCACCGTCCTATCTCCCTCTATTTGCAGCTGTATCTGTACAAGTTAGTACTAAAATACTATCTGACTTTAAACAGTTTTGTCTAAATAATACAGCATCTTAGATTATAACAATTAACATAATCAAATTAAGCAGTAAAAAATGTTTTGATTAATAGTATTTACATGTTGCTAACACTTTTTATCATACTAGAAAAATGCTTTATAAAATATACTGTACTTACAGTTTTGAAAGTGCTGTCTCTCAGTTATCACTAAGATGGCTGCTGTTGACTTCTTCTTCAGTGTTGTCCGTCTCTGATTGGTTGCCTCAGATGGCCTGTCAAATCTTGCATTACATTAGTAGAACCAGCTGTCAGTCAAACACAATCAGATCTGATTTGATAATGAATGCATTTGCCACTCCCAAGTGTAAATTTGTGACACTTTTGAATGCACGAAAGTAATTTGCGACAGTGTCAAATGTATGACAATACTTTTTGCGACTCTGTCAAATGCACGAAAGTAACTTTTGTGACACTTTCGAACTTCAACATTACTTCTAATCA
Organism: Neoceratodus forsteri; assembly: GCA_016271365.2. NCBI lineage: Eukaryota > Metazoa > Chordata > Ceratodontiformes > Ceratodontidae > Neoceratodus > Neoceratodus forsteri. Next base: position 212,946,072 of record CM028135.1, on the reverse strand, counting down.
TACTGTCGAATGCACGAAAATGCTATTTGCGACACTGTCGAATGTATGACAGTACTATTTGCGACACTGTCATGCATTCCACAGTATATTTCCCAATTTGTCTATTTTTTGCCACAATTTGATGCTTTATGGAAAAATAGCCAAATTTTCAATACTAAACACAGGTAAACTGCATTGCACTGTCACAGCTGTAGACACATAGTATTGTAGCTTTGTAAAAACACCCACAAAAAGGTGGATTTCTATACTGACAACAGCACCAAGCAACTGACTTGTAGTAATACAAAGTTTGTCATTTGCCAATCAACAACACAAACAGTAAGTAAAATGCAGCATTGCCACACAATGTTCAACTAAGTCATTTGAGGACATAAATGCAATGTAACCAAGCTACATTGCAATACTGCAAAAAACATCAACTGGCAAATATGTGTCATGAAGCTCACATGCACACTCACATAAAGAGTCATAGTACAGAATAGCATTAACAATTTTTTGGCGGACTCATTTTCACACATCTTGTAAGTAGTGTGACTGTCACTAGCATTCTCTGCTCCGAACAGTGGTTTCACACAACACCTGTAGCAGTCACAACAGTAACTACATACTAAAACAGAGCAGCAAACTATGTGAAGAATGACTGCTGTGTAATAGCAAAATTGAGTGGTTACATGGCAACCTGAAAAAATGTAGTAACTTGAACTAAGTGTACAAAGTTGACATATGAATGTGTCAGTAATTAACAGAATGATTACCAATAAAGTAATTGTGTTACAGAACTGTCCAAGCATAAGCTATATAAATGTTTCTTAATAATACTAAGTATTTATTACTGCACAGAGAAATCATAAAAAAATGTAGATTCTATGTGAGAATGCCATGCAACACAATGTGACTGAAATGAAGTAGAACTGTACCTATGTAAATTACTTATGTGATAAAAAAAGTTTCAAACATTTCATTTTTACATTTATCTGATACTTAACTGAGATCTGTCAGTGCACAGCGTTAGAAGATATGTACAGAGGCATATTCTAACATTGTCTTTTTCTCTGTCTTTCACACAGGTGCCTGATACTTCTGTAAGACTGCTGACTGCCACTGTGAACCATAATAGCAAAACATGCCAACTAAATACAGATGTAGATATATAGGAAAACGAGACAGGTACAATAGTACTGCACTGTTGTATAAGGGTGATTAACAAAACACTAAATTAACATCACAAAATTAACATAGACAGACCTTTATTGCAACAGTGAACCCTACAGCAACTCACTGCACAGCTAAAGCAAGGGCTTCAACAGCCAGTAAAAAATCAGTACTTCTACAAAAGTTGTGTAGGTCTCTCAGACGAAACACAACTATTGTGACTGCAACCATCAACAAACCTCCAAAACAACACCGTAGACTCACACCTGATGATTAGCAACTGAGAAAGCAAAAGCATTTCCAATCACTAGCAAGTAAATCTAAGATCGAAAGACTTATCGCTGCTGTGATGAGACAGACCCACAAAAAGACTAATAGTCATCTGTCTTTGATGTAGTTGCATCTCAAAGTACGTTCTTTTGTCAACAGAGCAGTGTTTGTACTGCAGCACTTGTGACGTAAGATGTCTCATGTGCTTGAATAATTCAGGAAAGTTGTGTATGCCATAAAAAAAAGGCTACGACAGTATCCTCCTTTAACTGTCCACAACTTCTGTGATGTTTTCATAGGTCAGTGGATGCACACACAGCACTCAGAGGCATATTTTTGGGAAGAATCTTATTGTTCACAGAAAAAGGAACACAAGTTAGCCATTGATGAGTATGGCAAACTAGAAAATGTCCTCAGTATCTCTGATGACAATGCAATGGATACAGATGATGACTGTGATTCAACCACAGTCTTCAATAAATGGCACTGTCTGACATGGGCATGTGATGATACTTGCAACCGTAGGCAGTCGTAATTTGAAAAAGTTGAACAGTTTGTCAACCTATTTGTGATAACAGATCACAAAGACAGATATAAACTGTTTAACACAATTGACCATTGTGAGATTCATCCACATACTGGACTCATGGGTCACTCACTAGCATGTCTTGATAGAGGTGTTTGTGATAGTATTTCTCACAACATACAGATGCTTGAAGTGCATCAAACAGGCATGCAAAACTTTGAATACAGAGTATATGAAGTAAGATGAGCTGTACATCAGTACACTTGTTTAAATGACTTATTGCAGTCAGTTGACATGCAGAGTGCCATCACATTTCTCAAAAAGCGGCAACACGTAACTTCTGTACCAGACACAATTTCTCAGTTTAACAGTTCTGCAGAAACATCTATTTCAGTCTTAGAAACTGACATAATGAGACAGAACGGCAAAGAAATTGTTAAGTTTCAGCTTGCAAAGTCTCAGAAGTTTGACTTTGTATGTGTGTCATGCGACCGTTTGTGCTACTCAAAACGAACAGTCACAGTCAACCTAGCAACCTTGTCACCATACAATGACATGTGGTTCCGTCTCTCAGCATTCTTGCTGCTGAAATCGGAGTTTCACTTACAAGACACCATTGTGCTATGCAAACACTGTTTCTCCAAACTTAAGTCTAACATTTTGTCAGCAAGGTCACTGCTGAATAATATGGAGAAAGATGTTACACCAAGTGAGATTTCAACATTGAATATGTTTGAACGCATTCTAATTCAGACAATGAAGCCATTCCACACCATTCTACATCTGAACACAAAGACATGGAACATTCCACAGAAAGAGCTTGTTAGATCTCTGAAGGGTTCTGTGATGTATGTACCACTTCCTCTACAGGAAAATGTTCAAGCAATCTCAACAGAAAATAGTTTGGTGATTCTTGTTAATGATGTTCCAACAAAGGCCAAGGTCATCTGGCAAGATGTTGTCAATGTGCAAAAGGATAAGCTTGCTCTTACTTATTTAAAGAGTAACAATCCCTTTTATACAGACCTTGACATAGATCAGATGGCCAGTCTCTCTGTCCAACATGATCTATTAGAAAAAAGTAAGCCAATCATTGAGAAGGTCAGTGGACAGACAAGTGACAAGGTGTAGGAACAGTACACAATTCACCCACTACATGGCAGAGATCCAGTAGGAGACAACATTGATCTCTATCAAATGAAGCAGGTGGAAGGTGAGCCTGTCAGCATTTGGGAGGCAACACTAGAAGCACGCTGTTTCCCACACCAATTTCCAAAAGGGTCAGATAGATGCCTAGATGGAAGAGAAGTGCATGTACAGGGTGCTGGGTACTGCACTAGCCGTGTGCTCAGCAAAGATGGCAAATTCAGACTTAACATACAGTACCTGTTCCATCTCCTCTGGGAGAGTGAACTTAGCATTCTGTCTGCATCTATAGCACATACTACTCATCTCACAAGTCCACAAGATGGAATAACAGCTACTCTATTTCTAGAAATGTTAAAGCAGAAAGATGAAAATGTGCAAGTAAATATCTCTTCCATTCTTTCAAGTCTTCGAGCCACCAAACAATATTGGTATTGCAGACACTCTAAAGTGATGACAGTGCTGCAAGATTATGGTGCAGCCACATGGTTTGTCACACTTAGTTGTGCTGAATATGCCTGGGATGAGCTCATTGAATTGTTGAAGTGGACAAATTCTGATGTTGATGGCATTTCATCAATGACTGTTGGAGAAATGTGTTCACTTGATCCTGTGTCTGTCACAAGACATTTTCACAAGTGGTTCCATGACATTCTGACTTTCATCTTGTCAAAGGACAATCCACCTCTTGGTATTGTGGAACATTACTTTTTGGAGGACAGAATATCAAGCGCGGGGTGCCCCCTCATATCCATATGTTATTGTGGATCAAGGATGCTCCACACATTGGTGAACATGAAGCAGCAGAAGTGCTAGCATTCAACAAGAAATATATCACTTGTCACATTCCAGACAAGTATTACAGTCCTACACTATGGAAGTTGGTACAAAAGTTCCAGTGACATATTTGTGCAAAATACTGTCGGCAAGTAGTAAAGAACAAATTTAATTGGTACACATGATGTTGCTTTGGATTTTCTAGATGAGTTTGTCAGGATGGTGCCATGAATGACCTTTTCTCAGCAATGTGACACCACTTGAAGGCAAAATCAACCAAGAGGGTATACTGTATGAGTTACCCAGAGATGAGAAAAAGGTGTACATAAATGACTACAACCCAACTCTTCTTCTAATGTGGCAAGCAAGCATAGATGTTCAGTTTGTGGCTGATAACTCACTGGCCCTGATGCGGTACGTGACTTCGTACATAACCAAACATGAGCAGACTAGCTTGCAAGATCTTTGGGAAGATACTGCCAGTTCAAGCAGTAGCCTAACATCTCAGCTGTGGTCATTGGGCTTGAAGACTCTTTCACACAGAGAATGTGGCACTTATGAAGCCAGTGACCATTTATTGAGTACACATCTGTATGGGAAGTCTAATGCTGTCCGGTTTCTCAGTGTAAACTACAAAGAGAAACGCAAACATGTACTGATTCCTCATGCTGAAATTGAGGAGCTTGCTGCCAATAGACCTTCTTCAAAACATATCTTGAAGAATAACCTGATAGACACATACTACCCCCATAGACACAGCAACATGAATGATATGTGTCTCTTTCAGGTGGCTAAGTGGTATGACTACAAGGCAGATGTATCAGCTGACTCAATATGCCAGATTTACAAGGTGAATTGAGTAGATGGGTGTCTCATAAAGAGACACAAGCCGTGGCTCATAGACCACAGTAAATTGCATCTAGTCACATCGGAGAGCAGAAAACATTATTACTTTGCTCTCCTATTCCTAGTTAGACCCTGGAGGAGTGAGTCTGAATTAAAAAGTGACTGTGACACATTCGAAGAACAGTTCAATCTCAGTTACGAGACTTTTAAAACTGAATATTCAGAGACATACATACATACAGAGATTAGAGGCTGAGAAAGAACAGCTTGAGAAGGTAGAGAAGCAGCATCAGGAAGACACTCCTGTTAGTTCACAAGACAACCTTGATCCAGAAGGACAAGCTGTTCTAGGTGAATCTCTGCCCTTAAATGCCCCAGAACTGTTAATGTCAGAAATTGAGACAGCCATGGAACATGGCACACACTCCACTGTAAACCCAGCTGACTTGAGAGAAAGACTAAATCAGCAGCAGCATACAGTTCACTCTCAAGTAGTTGAAGTGGTCTGACATGGCCTACAACATGAAACAAAACAATGTGACTGTCGTGACTATAAGCCACTACTGATCTTTGTTAGCAGTTCAGCTGGCACAGGAAAGAGTTTCCTTATTGAAGCCATCACTGCTGAAGTACAGAGCCTGATAGGGTCTTCAATGTCTGTTGCTGTTACTGCTCCCACAGGACTAGCAGCATACAACATTGGTGGAGTTACATTGCACCATCTCTTTATGTTGTCAGTGGAACATGGGAGAACTGGAGAGTATCGTAAACTGTCATTTGAGGTTGCATCTCAGCTCCATTCCATGTTCACAAAGATGAAGTTACTCATCTTTGATGAAATCAGCATGGTCTCTAATGTCATGCTTGCCTGTATTCATCTAACGTCTGCAGCATATCTTAGGTACTGACGATGGAGTGCCATTTGGTGGCAAAAGTATAGTTGTGTTGGGAGACCTTTTTACAGCTTGCACCAGTCAATGCAGAGTGTGTATTTACAACTCTAACAAGCTAAGAATATCCTCAGTTTCACTGCAGGCTATAACATATGGGAATTATTTACCTATGTTGAGTTGTCTGAGAACATGCGCCAAAGTGGTGATCTAGCTTACAAATCACTTTTAGATGAAGCTCGTACAGGTTCTCTATCACCACAACATGTTTGTATGTTAAATGATTGGAGAATCACAGTAGATACTGCATGCATAGAATCAGCATGTAATGTCTTCAGCGATGTATACTCTACAGAGACACACATAGTGTGTCTTATGCCATGACTAAAGAAATGCACTGAGTTCAACAATCTAATGCTGCAGAGAGAAAACCAAGAAATTCTAACTCTGCATGCTGTTGATACAGTTGATGGTGTTATTCTTAGTTGAAAACTAGTAGCAAAGATGACTGAATGACTAAGTGAACTCAAGTCAGATGTTTCACACACAGCTGGCCTAGAAGCTGTTCTCACAGTTTGTAAGAATGCACATATCATGCTGCAACGTAATCTAGATGTAGAACAAGGCATGTTAAACAGTGCCATGGGAAACATCACTGACTTTGTCTACAATGTCCAGAAGACATTTATCGAGATGCTTGGTAGTTCACTTTGACAACATGAAACAGTCTGTACACATAGAATGCATCTGTGTAAAATTCCAGGTTTTTAAGGATATCTGTGTAAACAGGAAACAGTTTCCATTATGTGTTGCATGTGCTGTATCCATTCACAAATCTCAGGGCTTGAGATTGGATTCAGCAATGGTGGACATAGGTACAGATATTTTCAAGGATGGTAAGAGTTACATGGCACTTTCACGTGTCTGCAGCCTTTCTGGTTTGCACATTACTACTCTAGCACCTCAGAAAATATGAGTTGACAAGCGATGTATTCTTGAGTACAACAGGTTATGTACTCTACATCAGCCACAAATGTCTTTAATACCACTGCCTACATAGCTGGCTGTCTCACATCATTCAGTCACATCAAAAGGTATCAACAAACAGCGACAAGCTTCCAGAAGTGATTCAACTCAAAAGAGTTCAACGAAGGTCACAACTTCAAGTAAACATTTACAGCCAGCAATTCATCAGAAATCAGTTGGTGTAGCTGCTGTACAAGTGTTTGACAACAGCACTAGAGTGAACTGCTATGGTAACTCAGCTGTGCAAGTTTTTCTACACATGCCACACTTTGTGCGGGCAATATCTGCTTCAAAAGACAGTACCCTATCAAATGCTTTGAAGCAGATTGTCAACATGACTTCTGACCAGTCTAACAATGCACAGTCACTAACACCACTACGACAGGTGTTAGGCACATATGATGGATGTAGTACATTTGCTGCTGACATTCAGCAAGACGCTAGTGAGTTTATGATGGCTGTCATAAACAACCTGGATGAAGACGGCACCCCAATGCGGCATGACTTCACAGTAACATATGTTACCAAATATGTATGTGTTTCATGTGGCTATTCACAGTGTGAAACCACAGAAGACATGCTGTGGATTACTCTCTTTGTCCCTCAAACCAAAAGTGTCAAATTTTGACAGCTATTCACCAATGCTCAATGTGGGCATACCTGTCTAAGGTGTGGAGGCAAATGCACTCAGTCCATACGTCTCAGGAGTTAATCTCAATATCTGTTGTTTATCTTGCACAGGTTGACTCCAATGGGCTCAGAGTTGATACTCCAATCACAGATTACACAGCTGGTAGAATAGTCTTTAACCATTCAGTTTGTGACACTCACAGTATGATCTATCACCATGGCCAATCCATGTATTCTGGCCATTACACCTGTTTACTAAGGTACAGAAGTGGATGGGTAGAGTGTGACAACTCCACAAGCAGTTTTAAACAGAGACTGCCATGACACTTAAAAAATGCATATCTTCTAATATTGAATAATTATGATGACTTTCATATTTCAGAAGAATAGGATGCAACATGTTGAGGTTTTAAAATGACTACTTTGTGACAGAAACATTCATAGGTCAGTACAATTGTTTCTAATCTACGACTCTGAATAAACCATAGTATTTCAAAAAAATGCTATTCTGATAGATACATTCCATACACTATGACATCTAAGATCTTGTGTGGATCAGTGACTACATGGAAATTGTTGTAGTGGCTTCAATCGGCACCAGCAATATTCACAGTCACTAGAGAAACCATGCTTAATGTCTATCAAAGATTGTACATCTCAAAACTGAGGTCTTACTGCCTCTCCTCTTCTGTACATATCTTTAATTGTTAATGTATCTTAATCATACATAACAACAACTTCCTATCAGTTTTAAACGGTTACTCTTTGCAAATAAAGATAAGTTCTCAGTTATCATCATAGATAACTGAACAACACTTCTACCATTCACCAAACATTGCACTCTGTCACAAGTTGTCTATCAACACTTGTATTTGTTCATGACTCTTGCCATGTAGACAACAACATCATTCATTCACCATGCAACAGTGTAGAACTATCCCATCTTCATTTGTAATACTGAAACTGTACATATGTAGAAATAACAGCCTTTATCAATAATGCAAGAAGCTGAATTATGCAACTGTAAATACCAAATAATTGTATTATATTATTAACTGACTTTGCCATGTTTTTGTAATTACTTGTACATAATATTTACATTTTTATTCAACTTGACATTGTTACTAACTACTTTAATACTGTACTAAAAGTATTAGTATAAGACTAAAGTACAAATGAATGTTTAACATATAATACATCACTATACTGATTACTTCTAATTAACCATTTAATATTTCGGTCACTGAACTTTGCACTGAAAGAAAGGGAAAAATGTTAAAAAAAAAGATATACCAACTAAATTTAAGAAACAGTTTACTGGAAAGAAATAATTAACTATAACATTGTAAACCAGCTGTAATCTGATCTGATGGATTGAGTGGTCTGATGGAGATAAATGTATTTGTACCCATTTGTTGTCAATAAACTTGAGTATAAAAAAAATGCATACCATACACAGTTTTTTAATTTACTAGTTAATAATCAACATATAATCCAATGTAACAATTGAAAAAATGTTATTTTTTCCTGTAAGAATATTCTTTTTTTTTGTGGACTTGTCATATAAGTAATTCTAACCTATGTAAAAAATGTTGAGAATTGTAAATCAGACACTGTAACTGGTCACAACGCACTGCATACCTATTCCTGACAATATTTATGATCGCCTCAATTGAAGGGTCGAGTGGGAATTTTCCATTTGCGCCTAGTCAGTGACATATCATTAAATTCCAGTAATCAAATGTCACTGAAGTAACCTTTTTTTATATTCTATTACTGTAACAGTTAGCATATGGTTTTTCACCCACCCCAGGAACATCCACATTAGCAGTCACACAATAACAACAAAACACTTCTGTATCATGTGTGTAATCACTGTTTACAAGCTACTGACATACCCTTATTAACATAGCACACAAGTATAAAATGAAGTGCTACAGGTTCAGCTTGAGTATCAGAAGTTCAGGAGGAATGTCAGAAAGCACTTCTTAACATAAAGAGTAGTGAACACTGAAACATCACTGGTAACACAGAACATCTAATTAAAGACTGTGATCACCTAGTAAGGAAGCAGATATATGCATGCAAGGCAGATAACAAGCCCGACAGGAAAAGATGGCACAACACTGCAATGATAGCAAATGCCTAACCTCAGTATGTGTACAATGTAAAACTATGACAATAAATTGAACAAATTACCTCCTTATGCTACCTTTTTTTATAGTTTCTTGTAATATCACATACTTGCTCCAATTCATATAATCCAGTTGCTATTATTCTTATACATTTACATATATGGCAAGCAATGATTACACACATACTAAGATTGTATTGTGAGACTGCTTCCATAAACAAAATTACAATCTTGATTGGCCCTTATCTCAGTTTAACAAATTGGCAACAATTTTTTTTAAAGCATAATACCAGTGGCGAGTCTTTATCATCTTAATTACTATATTACTGTTAGTTATTATTTGTAGGAATGTTCAACAAAGGAAGTGTGAGGGGGTGTCTATGTAGTTTAGGTGTTTTTTTTTTTGTGGGGATGTAGAATGGGGAGAGAGAAGTGGTGGGGAAAGGGGGTTGGAGGGAGCCCATGTATACAATACCAGTGGATGGCTGCAACATACAAAGTTATAGGACTACTACTAGAACCCCCTCTCCTCACACAGGAAGAATATGGGGTGCTGTGGTGTAATGAGTGCTGCTTATGCATGACAGTAATTCTAAATGGCTAGTCCACCAATGAAAATTATTTCCTTGTCTGTTAATCAATCAAGGATCTTAACTCACGTAAAACAAAGGGTGCTGAGAGTAACATTTCACCAGAAAACCCACTTGAGGGTTAAACATCTCCTACAAATGTGGCAGCACTGGGTAGGGCATGTATTTGAAGTGGAAATGGCCTCTAAAAGAGGTGAAGTTGTGATCATAATAGCTAGAGCAACTCCTTTCCAACTACTCACAGAACTAAGGAAGTCTAAAGGGGGAGATATGTCATTATTAAGGACCTCCTTGACAAAAGTGAGATGGGGTGTAGCCAGGATTTTCTGAGCTGCACACCAAGTAGACTCATCACTGCTACCTGCCCCCCTTAGGGTGAGCTACCCTTCCCCCACCATCCATGCCCCCTCTCAGACGCTAGTGTCATTTTCTGTGTCATGTGCCAGCACACCACCATTCCACCACCAACAGGTGTCAGACTAACAGACTGGCTTTTGCTTACAATACTGCATTGTGACAAGCCTCTGTACCAGATTGGCCAAGTTACAATGTTGCATTGCGACAAGCCTCTGTACCACATCAAGGTTGCCAGTCCCACAGAGGTCCATTCACACTAGTGTCTTAATCTTACACTATCCACTCACTATCCACTAATACAGAAAGCTGTATGCCACTGCATCTGAACTGCTGTCATTGACAGCACAGACATTCATTGATGTAGTGCAACTGCATCGGAAGTGGGGGTTCCACACCTACAAAAACCCATATGGTGGCACAATGTTTCTTGCACAAGCGTGCAAGCAAATATAAAAATGAAGCTCATCTCTGAGCAGTTAAGGTCCTAGAGTTGGTGCAGCCAGCAGTATGAATGTAAAAAAACAGAAATAAATCAAAACCTTTCTATGATTTCACATCCCACAGTTGAAACACATTAGCACTGCCTGTTGAACCCAAAAAATAGTCTAAGGAAAAAAAATGCAAGATGTTCTCCCAGCTGTGTTGCTGCAGCCAACATTTGGGCATGTTGATCAGATAGTTATTAATAAAACAAAAAAACAGTACCTAGGATTGTTTCAACAGGGGTTGGCAAAGTTGCAAGGTTGATTTAGTGAAGGGGCCTTTTGTGAGAAATCAAATAGCACCCCCAACTCAGAAATGACAGTTTGTCCACTGCTATTGTAAAACTACAATATTTAATGTAAAACAAACTGCAGTAGTACAAATTAAAAATAGAAAACCTTAACAGCAAGTGACAACAGTGTCAGAAAAAAAACATTTGTTTACACAACACAAACAGTTCATGCACAGATGTAACTGACTTCTTTCTTGGCCCAACAGCACAACAGCTGAGGACTCGCAATGAAAATTTGTCTTGTATTTGTTCTGTCATTTATGTGTTAGTAAGTCAAAGCAATATGAAAGCAGTTTAATATTGTTTTTTTATATATCCAACATGCAATGTATCAATGTCTTCCATATGAACTGGAGTACATGGAAAATAAGACAAGAGTGATGTGGATGAGGCTAATCTATTCACTGTATGTTTTCTGAAAACAGATCCCTTAGCTAAAGTCAGTTTATTTGATAAAACATTTCAAAAATAATTATGGGCTGGATATTTAAAGCCATACATCTTACATTTAGCGGTTTGAAATTTCAAACACATACCAGTGTGCACATAGTGCACGTAGTTGTTACATGAGGGAGAACTGCATTTTCAAACCAGGCTGGATATTAGCAGATCTAAAGGAGATGGTCAGACTTGTGTGCACACCTCATGTCACCCAACCACACAACAACCACACTCCACCCAGGCAACAATGATGATCGAGCTGATCGAGGGTTCCCAATGAAGCTGCCAACCTCCACTCTACTCGCACAACCCAGCTGTCATCACAACCCATTTCTGACCCTCCCCATCCCCTCTCCTCATAGACAAACCCACCACATCACAGAATCTACTGGTTGCATTCACCTTGGACTTTATTCTGGCATATTGCATTTATGCTGCTAGTCTGTATAACAGGGTTCAAATCAGACCAGAATGTGATTGTGTCGATTAAAAATTGTACAAACAATTGTAAGGTATCATTTACATCTTAATAACTGATGTATGTAAATTATGTCAGTGCCGTCAAACAGAATTAAATTTATCATGGTGCAGCATAGTTAAGCAATCAGTTTTATGAACTTAATTTAATAAAACCTGTATTTAAAATGACATTTTGGTTATTGCTGACCAGTAATGTATTCTTTTGGCCTTCCCATACAACATGCTGCACTGTGAGTTATACTTTTGACTGTCACTAATGATAACTGGATGTTTTCTTTGATAGTCTTACCCTATCTATCCACTCCCTCTTTCCCCAGCCTGTGAACTTATACAACTATTTTTTTTTCACAATTACAGAGAGAGACAGTTTTACTGATTCAGTTAACAGACATTCTAATTTTGTTGCTACCTTGTGATAGTGGAATAAACAACACATGAGCATCAGCATACACCAAAACAGGTACCTTTGTGGAGCAAATCCTGTTGAATCAGAAATAACAGACACAATGGCCATTGTAACATTATCAATACAAGCATTAAACAATGTTGGGGCTAAAAGGCAGCCTTGATTGACACACGCCTTTGAGAAATTCCATGGCACACTACCCACCAGCACCTAGCAGATGTCAGTGCCCATGTCCTGCATCATTTGCTATTGTTTTGACCAATAAATGGAACTGAATGCAGTCACAGAAAATTAACCCATGAATGTCAGTTCTTACCTCTGTCAGCCGTAAATCCACAACACGGGACACAACGCCTATCCAACAGTGAGTCAACCAGCCCCTCAGTGCCTCAAGCTAGTCCTCGCTCGGCTCCTCGCTCTCTCTCTTCTTTCCATAGTGCTGGTGCAAAACTGTGCAATTACTGCTGTTCTTAGTGGTAGGCAGTGCAGCGGTTCTGATGCTTGGCTCACAGTCCACTAGCAGGCTTGCAGCTCTTTTCCAGTTCCAGTAGTCCCGACTCTGACTCCCAATCTGAATCCTGAAATCTGCTGGCTCTTCTTTGGCACAACGTGCTCTGGACTAGCAAGTCGACAAGAAACAAGAGTCCAGAAGAACAGACTTCTCTACATTTTTTTCATGGCATTTAAAGGGCCAACCTGATTCTGACCTGCCCACTGCCACGCCTCTTTACTTCAAGCAGACCTGATTGAGCTGTCTTGAGAGGACTAGCAAGACATTTCTCAATCAGGTCCAATAGGGTGGGCTAGTAGCTTGCGCATCACTAACAAAGAAGACCCCACCCCTCAACCATAAATGAGGAAGATCTGCCCAGACAGAAAGCCCACGGGGAAAAAAAAAGAACAAAAGAAAGCTAGGGGAGACTAGCATGCTTTGTTGCCCCTGCCGATCTCTGCAACATGCCATGGCCTGTCGGGCATATCAGTAGCTATGCCCTTGAAGTGAGATAGTACTGTCAACCATGAAGACCACTAACCAAGAAGATCCACATTTCTTTGTGGAGCTAATGCATACCCTGGCACAAACAGCCATTAACCACATCCAGGAGACTCTAAACTTAAGACCCATGGACAATGTTGAATTTGGCCACTAAGAATTATAGATTTTTTTTCCTGTCCTCCTGGACATAATACAGCACAGTGGCCTGGAAGGGTTCAAAGTGGGTACTTCAACCCTAACATTGAATTTCCTCACTTTTGTCTCTGTGGTACAACCCTAACTAATGTACTAAACAAGTGTATGGGTCTTGATTCTGTATTCCAAATTTCAGGCAAATCCGTTGAATGGTTGCAAAGTTATTAAGGTTCAAAATACTGCATTAAACATGTAAATAGCTCCTCAGCCCTAACTACGGTACAGTGTTTTTCAAATCTCTGGAAAAAGTACTTTAGCAAAGTAGTTTCAAACTCACAAAAGTGTTGAAAATGTTTGCAAAACCTTTTGCAAATTGTGACAGTAGTTGTCTAGGCTGTGGGAAAATGGCAGCAATTCTTTGGCACCCTGATGCAAAAGAACGCTTTGGTGCTTTGTCCTAAAATTTGGAGGGAACACTGACGACCTCTCACAGATGTGCCTTTCAGTGTTGTATTGCACATTGGGGTCATCAGCCCTAACTGTCACCCCATCACACATGGAAAGAAGCTGAGGAATAGGAGAATGGGGTGACAGTTAGGACCGATGACTCCAATGCGCACTCGGATTCCAGTTGGGGGGTGGGCTGGAGGGGTACAAAGGGGTTTTCAACCCTAACATTGAATTTCCTCACTTTTGTCGCTGTGGAACAACCCTAACTGATGCATTAAATGGAGTTTTTTGCCTCTAATTTTCCTTCTTATTGAGAATGATAATGAGAAATAGTGAATGTAATGCAGCGTTGGGGGCTCCCGCCATGTGACGTCTTGTCACATAGTAACATTGTGCCCGCAAACATAAATCGTAATGAGCATGGTGACGCAAAGCAAAACAGAAAGAGAAACAGTACTGTACACAGAAATGTTAAAAACAGCAGAAACACAACCGCAAATGAAAACACAAAGGGTAACGCACATGGTGGCATAAACATGAGCGGTAAGTGAAATGGGTACAGAACCACAAGCAGAAATGGTAATGGTAACAGTAATGTAAGTGCACAGGCTGGTTTTCCCCAAAAGCTGTACAGAGAAAGACAGTGAGTAGAAAGAATGTATGCAAAATAATGACTCTTGGAACACAAAAATCAGGAGTTGGAATAATAAATTGCTTATATCTCAGTAACCGTATGACGTATGTATTATCACTTTCCTGGCTAGCCAAACCGTTATTTTTCAGCAGGGCGTCAAACGATTGCTGCAATGCGTCAGCTGCCATAATGTTATCCTATAGGAAAAACTGTCAACTTTGGAGTGCTGTAACTTTGCTGCCGTCTAATATTTTTCAACACAACATTGAAAGGCACATCTGTGAGATGTCGGCTACATTCCTTCCAAATTTCAGCCCAAAACTCCAAACCGTTCTTTTGCAGTGATGTGCCAAAGAATTACTGTTATTTTGGGCATAGTGTCGCAAAGTAGTGTCATGATTTGCAAAAGCTTTCACAAAAATTTGCGACACTTTCGTGAGTTCAACACTACTTTGTAAAAGTACTTTTTCCAGAAATCTGAAAAACATATTTCTGGGGTGTTTTACCTAAAAATAAAGACATGGCTAGCATCCTCAGGGCCTGACTAGGTGAATACAAAAATAATTAGGTTGTTAGAGGGTCTCAATTTTAAATGCCAAGCATTTTTCTGATCACTAACTGAAAACAAAATGGCAGATTTGCAACAGTAACAGGGCATTTGCGACAGTAAAAAGTGCATTTGCGACACTGTCAAACTTTTTAACTTTTCCCATTGACTTGTAATGGGAAATTATTTTTTGAATAACTTTTGAACCATTTAATATTTTTTCACAACATCTTCAAAAGGCACATCGGGGATGCTGGCCACATGTTCCCTGAAGATTTCGGGCCTGTCGCGCAAACCGTGTGACCTGTAGGTGTGACCATAGAATTCCAGAAAAAGCATAAACTCACGCGCAGATCATGCTTAATAATTCCACAGCTGTATATCTAACCAGTACAAAACTTGACAGATTCCAAGGCGTATGGGTCTTGATTGTGTATGCCAAATTTCAGGTAAATCCATCAAATGGTTGCAAAGTTATTAAGGTGCAAAAGTTTGGGTTTAACACGTAAATGGCTCCTCTACCATAATATATCTATATATATATTAGAGGCAAAAAACTCCATTTAGTGCATTAGTTAGGGTTGTTCCACAGTGACAAAAGTGAGGAAATTCGCTGTTAGGGTTGAAAACCCTAACTCCGAATTCACCCCCAGCACCACACACACACACAGACACACACACACACATTCAAGTATGGGGGAGGACCAAGTCAACACAACCAATGACAGACATCCAGCAGCAGGTGACAGAAATAACAAACAATTGTCTAAATGTACTTTGAGACATTCCCACCCACCTGACCAGGTACTGCATGCTCAGTGGAGATCAACAGCAAAACTGAGGCCATGTACACCAAACGTACACATCCCTGATTGCAGCAGCACACAACGTACCACACTTAGTAGTTGCATGGCCTTACCTACCGATGCCCCACACCACACCACAACTGGTACTGTGCCATTATTCAGTATAAATGCTGAAGGTGCATGATGACAGTTGTAGAAAGGTTTTAACACTAGTGAGTATACATTAATTAAGAGAAGCACATAAATTAACTACAAGACACTAGCATGCTCAAGATAAAAGTAGTGATACATTTAGTAGGTGATTTACATAGTAGTATATTTACTGCAATGGTTTACTCAACATAGAGAGACTGATGTAAACGTATGGAATAGCATTGCCTGTTCAACGCTGTAAAATTCGTACTGCCAGTATCACATGCATTCTTACTGATTAAGGTGTACTGCTGATGTACATACATAGACCTTCAGTGTGTTTCAATACTAAAGATGCAGTAAGTATTCTTTGTAAGAAACATTGTAATTGCATGGATCAGACCAAGCAACTTCTAAATATCATAGCACTACTGAACCAACAATGATGTACCTGTATCAGAGATGTATATAGGATAGATTTTCCTGTAGGCACTTCAGTATATGTTGTACCTGATAAAGACAATCTCATTGCATCTGTGATGACTAACTTATTCAAATAGTAATACATTTACTATTGTTGCAATGAGTGATCTATGCCACTTATGGACACAGTGTGATTTGTTTAACAGTTGTTTCATACTCAGGCTGTATGCCTACTGTTTGGGTTTGCCACACTTTTGTCACTGATGCTATCAAAGTGATAACTATGTTAATTGTGGTACAACAGGAATCAAGTAGGTATGGTGTAGATATAAACAGAATGTCTTTTAGTATTGATTTAACTCACAATGGGGTAAGTGTACTAGGACAGCAGGGGTTATCCTCTATCACTGACTCTGTCAGTTATAATCACACTAGGGTTTCGATGACTGTAATGATCAAGTTACACTGTTCATCTTCATGAGTTCATATTCACAGCCATTCTCCAGTAACTAGACAGTGTATGGTGTAACTGGGTGGGACACTGTGTTGCAAAGCTGCTGCAGTGCCTAGCAGAGGGAGAGTATCTACTTATAAAGACAATTAAGCAATAAGGCATGACCAACAGTTATGTTAAATGGTCTGTTAATCACCCTGTAGGGGTTTAATGTTGAATGAGGCATAGCCGAGTGCTACATGTCGCTAGACAGTGATAAACTGACCATTAACATAATACCTGGGAGTGGCTTATTGCTATCATAATAAAACTGTTTTTTAAACAACATTAAACCATGTTCATCATATGGTTAGGCTCTACATGTATGTTAATAAAACTAAACATAAGGCTGTTACAGTGTTTACAGTCAATTAAAGCTGCATTTCTCAAACCCTTGTTATAATCAGAGATATTATACCTGTACAACTCCTTGGTTTTGCTGAACTCTGTTGCTCAGGTGGCCCACCACAAGTGGTGTGGTCTGGTGTGGGGCATCGGTAGGTAAGGCCATGCAACTACTAAGTAGAATGCGTTGTGTGCAGCTGCAATCAGGGATGTGTATGTTTGGTGTACATGGCCTCAGTTTTGCTATTGATCTCCACTGAGCATGCAGTACCTGGTCAGGTGGGTGAGGATGTCTCGTAGTACATTTAGACAATTGTTTGTTATTTCTGTCACCTGCTGCTGGATGTCTGTCATTGGTTGTGTTGACTTGGTCCTCCCCCATACTTGAATGTGTGTGTGGTGCTGGGGGGCGTGAATTCGGAGTTAGGGTTTTCAACCCTAACAGCGAATTTCCTCACTTTTTTCGCTGTGGAACAACCCTAACTAATGCATTAAATGGAGTTTTTTGCCTCTAATTTCCCTTCTTTGAGAATGATATTGAGAAATAGTGAATGTGATCATGTGGCGGGGCGCGGGGCCCAAGAGCCCCGTGCTCCTGCCACATGATGTCTTGTGGCATAGTAACAGAAGCAGCAATGCAAACAGAAATGCTAACAGTGGCACACATGGTAACACAAGCGCAAATGAGAACAGAAAGGGTAACGCACACGGTGGCGTGGATGGGAACGGAGTGCCACGTGATGTCTTGTCACATAGTAACATGGTGCCTGTAAATGGAAATGTCAATGGGCATGGTGATGCAAAGTGAAACAGAAAGAGAAACAGTACGGTACACACAAATGGCAAAAAAGTAACAGAAATGCAAGCGCAAATGAAAATGCAAAGGATGACGCACGTGGTGGCATTGGGGTGTGCATTGGGATCATCAGCCTAACTCTCACCCATGACATGTTAAAAAGCAGCAAGTATAGGAGAATGGGGTGAGAGTTGGGACCACAGTCCCAATGGACACACCAATGCCGGTTGGGGGATGGGTGGGGGGTGCAAGGGGGGTTTCAACCCTAACAGCAATTTCCTCATTTTTGTCGCTGTGGAACAACCCTAACTAAAGCATTAAATTGAGTTTTTTGCCTCTAATTTCCCTTCTTTTAGAGAATGATAACGAGAAATAGTGAATGTAATGCAGCGGCAGGAGCGCGGGGCCCAAAGGGCCCCACGCTCCCGCCACATGATGTCTTATGGCATATTAACAGGGACAGCAACACAAACAGAAATGCAAACAGTGGCGCACATGGTAACACAAGCGCGAATGAGAGCAGAAAGGGTAACGCACATGGTGGTGTAGAAGGGAATGGTCTGCAACGTGATGTGTTGTCACATAGTAACATGGTGCCTGCAAACAGAAATGTCAATGGGCATGGTGACATAAAGTGAAACAGAAAGATAAACAGTACTGAGACAGAAATGGCAAAAATAACAAGAACGCAAGCGAAAATGAAAACGAAGGATAACGCATATGGTGGCGCAGGACGCCAACGGTAAGTGAAACAGGGTACAGAAACCAAGCGGAAAGGGCACAGCACAGTAATGTAAGCTAAAGGCTGGTTTTCCCCAAAACCTGCACAGAGAAAGACAGTGAGTACAAATAATGTATGCATAATAATGAGTATCGGCGCAGAAAATGAGACCTTGGAATACTAAATACATTATATCTCAGGAACCGTACGACGTAGAAAAAAAATTTAAAAGCCATGTTATTTACAACTGTCCTGGCTAATTTGAATCTTAGCCCCAATTGTGGGGCTAAGAGATTTTCAGACGAAAAGTCCGTATCTCGCATCGTTTCTGAGATACGGGCCCTGAAAGGCGCGGTGAACGCCATAATGTTATCCTATAGGAAAAAAAGAAAAGTTCGGAGTGCCATAACTTTGCCTCCCTGTAATGTTTTTTCACCAAACCACTGAAGGGCACATCTGTGGGCTGTTGGTTGTCTTCCCTCCAAATTTCAGGAAAAAAAGACCAAGCCGTTATTTTGCAGCAGGGTGCCAAAGGATTTTTGTAATGCGTTGGGCACCGTAATGTTATCCTATGGGAAAAACTGTCAACTTTGGAGTGCCGTAACTTTGCCGCCGTGTAATATTTTTTCAATACAACACTGAAAGGCACATCTGTGAGATGTCGGCTCCGTTCCTTCCAAATTTCAGCCCAAAACTCCCAACAGTTCTTTTTGCAGCATTGTGCCAAAGAATCCATCACTGTCCACAGATGGAAAACTACTGCATAATTTGTGAAAGTCATTAAGGTTCACACTTTCGTGAGCACGAAAGTAATTGTAAAGTACTTTTTCCAGAAATTTTAAAAACATATTTCTGGGGTGTTTTACCACAAAATAAAGACATGGCAAGCATCCTCAGGGTCCGACTAGGTGAATACAAAAAGAATTAGGTTGCTAGAGGGTCCCAAATTTAAATGCCAACCATTTTTCTGATCACCAACTGAAAACAAAATTGCCGATTTGCGAAAGTAACAGGCCCATTTCCGAAAGCAAAAATGCATTTGTGAAAGTGTTGAACTTTTTGTTAATGTTTCCCATTGACTTATAATGGGAAACTGTTTTTTGAATAACTTTTGAACTGTTCAATATTTTTTCATGAAATCTTCGAAAGGCACATTGGGGACCCCGGCCACACGTTC
Organism: Neoceratodus forsteri; assembly: GCA_016271365.2. Taxonomy (NCBI): domain Eukaryota; kingdom Metazoa; phylum Chordata; order Ceratodontiformes; family Ceratodontidae; genus Neoceratodus; species Neoceratodus forsteri. Next base: position 212,925,970 of record CM028135.1, on the reverse strand, counting down.
TCTGAAGATTTCGGAAAGGTCGTGCAACCCATACAACCTGTAGGCACGACCGTAGAATTCCAAAAAAAGCATAAACGCGCGCACAGATAATGCTTAATAACTCTGCAGCCGTATATCTGACCACCACAAAACTTGGCAGATCCCAAGGCCAATCATTCTTGATCATGTGTTCCAAATTTCAGCCAAATCTGTCAAACGGTTGCAAAGTTATTAAGGTGCAAAATTTGGGGGTTTAACATAAAATGGCTCCTCACACCCTAACTATGGTGCACTACCGTGCTATAATACATATATATATATATATATATATATATATATATATATATATAATATATATATATATATATATATTAGAGTAAAAACTCCATTTAATGCAACAGTTTAGGTTTGTTCCACAGTGACAAAAGTGAGGAAATTGATGTTAGGGTTGAAACCACCTTTGCACCCCTCAGCCCTCAACTGGAATTGGGGTGTGCATTGGGGTCATCGGCCCTGTCACCCCATCACATGTGGAAAGAAGGTGAGGAATAGAAGAATGGGTGACAGTTAGTACCAATGACCCCAATGCGCACCCCAAATCCAGTTGGGGTGGGTTGGTGGGGTGCAAATGGGGTTTCAACCCTAACATCAAATTTCCTCACTTTTGTCACTGTGGAACAACCCTAACTGATGCATTAAATGGAGTTTTTTACCTCTAATTTCCCTTCTTTTTGAGAATGATAATGAGAAATAGTGAATGTAATGCGGCGGCAGGAGCGCGGGTCCCGACGTCTTGCCACATTGTAACATTGTGCCCGCAAACACAAATTGTAGTGCGCATGGTGACACAAAGCAAAACAGAAAGAGAAACAGTACTGTAGACAGAAATGTTAAAAACAACACAAACACAACCACAAATGAAAATGCAAAGGGTGACACACATGGTGGCATAAACGTGAACGGAAAGTGAAACAGGTACGGAACCGCAAGCAGAAATGGTAATGGTAACAGTAATGTAAGCGCACAGGCTGGTTTTCCCCAAAAGCTGTATAGAGAAAGACAGTGAGTAGAAAGAATGTATGCAAAATAATGACTTTCGGAACACAAAAATCAGGAGTTGGAATAATAAATTGCTTATATCTCAGTAACCGTACGACATAGAAAGAAATTTAAAAGTCATATGTATTATCAGTTTCCTGGCTAGTTTTGTATTTCGCCTCCTTATTTTTTGACAAAAACTCCATATCTCACACCGTTTTTGAGATACGGGCCCTCAAAAGGCACGGTGAATGCCGTAATGTTATCCTATGGGAAAAAAACAAGTTTGGAATGCCATAACATTGCCTCCCTGTAATATTTTTTCACCAAACCACTGAAAGACACATCTGTGAGATGTTGGCTGTATTCCCTGCAAATTTCAGCCCAAAAGACCAAACTGTTATTTTGCAGCAGGGCACCAAACGATTGCTGCAATGCGTCGGCTGCCGTAATGTTATCCTATGGGAAAAAGTGTCAACTTTGGAGTGCTGTAACTTTGTTGTCATGTAACATTTTTTCAATACAGCACTGAAAGGCACATCTGTGAGATGTCATCTGCGTTCCCTCTAAATTTCAGCCAAAAACTCCAAACCGTTCTTTTGCAGCGGGGTGCCAAAGAATTGCTGTGTCATTTCACAGCCTAGAAAAGTACTGTTGTTATTGGTGAAAGGTTTGTGTTTCATTTGCGACACTTTCATGAGCATGAAAGTACTTTTTCCAGAAGTTTGAAAAACATATTTCTGGGGTGTTTTACCACAAAATAAAGACATGGCTAGCATCCTCAGGCTCCGACTAGGTGAATACAAAAATAATTAGGTTGCTAGAGGGTCTCAATTTTAAATGCCAAGCATTTTTATGATCACTAACTGAAAACAAAATGGAAGATTTGTGAAAGTAAGAGGGCCATTTTCGAAAGTAAAAATGCATTTGCAACACTGTTGAACTTTTTGTTAACTTTTCCCATTGACTTATAATGGGAAATTGTTTTTTGAATAACTTTTGAACTGTTTAATATTTTTTCATGAAATCTTCAAAAGGCACATCAGGGACCCTGGCCTCATGTTCCCTGAAGATTTTGAGCCAGTCACACAAATTGTGCGACCTGTAGGTATGACTGTAGAATTCCAGAACAAGCATAAACGGATGCACAGATCATGCTTACTAACTCCGCAGCCGTGTATCTGACCAGTACGAAACTTGGCAGGTCCCAAGGTGTATGGGTCTTGATCATATATTCCAAATTTCAGGTAAATCTGTCAAATGGCTGCAAAGTTATTAAGGTGCAAAATGTTGGGTTTAACATGTAAATGGCTCCTCAACCTAACTATGGTAGCACTACCGTGCTACCATAATTTATATATATATATATATATATATATATAATATATATATTATGATAGTACGGTAGTGCTACCATAGTTAGGGTTGAGTAGCCCTTTTAATGTTAAATGGTGAAACTTTGCACCTTAATAACTTTGCCACCATTTAAAGGATTTGTCTGAAATTCAGCTGACACTTGGCAAAACCATAGATCTTGGGATCTGCCAACTTTCATACCGATCGGATATACAGCTGTGGAGTTATTTCTTTTTTTTTCTATTTATCCTTGGTGAGCCCTTCTGTCAATCTTCCGCCCTGGTCATGGCCCCTGAGACTTCCACCTACAATCCAGTGTCGCTTCCTCCCCAGTTACCCCAGCTTACCCTACGGGGTTGGGGCCATGGTATCAGACCCCCATATCTAAGCCATGGGCTTGTTTCTGGTCAGGAGTGCAGCGATGGCAGTCTAATCGAAGCCCCAGGGAGGGCTTCACTGAGACAGACAGCTCACCCCTCCTGTTTTTTTTTACTTTTCTCAGAGGCAGGGATGTGCAATGATGCCAGCATCTGTCGCACCTCCCTGAATCTCAAGTGCCAGTAGCGGGAGTGACTCCCTGCCCCTGCCAGTGGTCCTTGTTGCACCAGACACTGTCCCACCCTCCCCCCTAGAGAAGGAGGGCTGTCCATAGGATGCTCCATCCTTCTCCCCCTGCCAGCCCTCTGATGACCCGAGTCCATTCCTGAACCTGGGTCACTGGCGTCGCAAGCAGAAATCCAACTGCTGTGCCAGCGGGCCTGCTGCAGAGTTATTAAGCAACATCCATGTGTGCATTTCCATTTTTTTGCGCATTCTTTGTTTGTGCCTGCAGGTCGCACAGTTTCTGTGACCGGTCCAATAGTTTCAGAGATGCCCATTGTGCCTTTTGAAGATTTCATTAAAAAATATTGAACGGTTCAAAAGTTATTCAAAAAACAATTCCATTATAAGTCAATGGGAAAAGTTAGCAAAAATTTGACATTCTCGCAAATGCACTTTTTAGTGTCGCAAATGACCCCTGTAGTGTCGTGAGTCAGCCATTTTTTCAGTTACTGGTCACATAAATGCTTGGTATTTAAATTTAGGACCCTCTAGGGCCACAATTCTTTTTTGTATTCACCTAGTCGTACCCTGAAGATGCTAGCCATGTCTTTATTTTGGGGTTAAACACCCCAGAAATATTTTTTTCAAATTTCTGGAAAAAGTAGTGTTGCACTTGCGACACTTTTATCAATTTTTGTGAAAGCTTTCACAAATCACGATACTACTTTTCCAGGCTATGGCAAAAGGACAGGAATTTGTTGTAACTCTGCTGCAAACTAACAGTTTGGTCTTTTGGGCTGAAATTTGGAGGGAAGGCAGCCACCATCTCACAAATGTTCCTTTTAGTGGATTGGTGAAAAAATATTGCACGGATGCCAAGTTATGGTACTCCAAAGTTGGCATTTTTTCCCATAGACTACATTGTGGCGTACGCCGCACCTTTCGGGGCTCGTATTTCGGAAATGGTGTGAGATATGGAAGTTTCATCTCAACAATGCATAGCCTATGGCTATGCATTTAGCAAAATGCAGGCAGGAAAATCATGAATCATGGGAATTTTTTTTCCTACATCATACGATTCCTGAGATATAAGCAATTTAGTCTTCCAATGGCTCATTTCTGCTCTGAGGCCCATTATTATGCATAGATTCTTTGTACACACTGTGTTTCTCTATGTAGCTGTTGGGCAAAAACAGGGTGTGAGCTTACATTACTGTTACACTTAGCATTACCACTTGTGTTTCCATACCCATTTGCGTTACTGTTCCCGTGTACCCCTCCATGTGCGTTACCCTTTGCGTTCTCATTTGCACTTGTGTTTGCATTACTTTTGCCATTTGCATTTCCACTATTGTTTGTCTTTGTGTTTTGATTTGCATCACCGTGCACATTACCATTTGCGTTTCAGGAAGCCCTTTCATTTGCATTTGCATTTTTCTTTCATTTTGCATCTTTGTTGATGTTACTGTTACCATTTGCATTTGCAATTGCGTTACTGTGCCCGTGTGCATTACAGTTTGTGTTTCCATATGCGCTTGCGTTTCCTTTTGCATTTCTGTTTCATTTGCCATTATTGTTACTGTTACCATTCACATTTAGAATTGTGGTACTGTGCTCGTGGGCATTACGGTTTGCATTTCCATACGTGCTTCTGTTCCCATTTCTGTTTCTGTTTCTTTGGCATTATTTTTCATTTTAACTTTACCATATGCATTTACAATTGCGGTACTGTGCCCGTGCACGTTACGGTTTGTGTTTATCTGCACACTTGCATTTGCATTTTTATTTCTGTTCCCTTTGGCATTCTTTTGGCTGTAACACTTAACATTTGTGTTTCAAATACCTCTGCCATCACTCTGCGCATTACCAGTTGCATTTTTGTACAAGCTTGCATGTCTGTTTACATTCCTGTTCACTTCGGCGTCACTTTGTGCTTGCGTTTATATTAACATTTACTGTACCATTTATGTTTGCATTATCATGTGTGTAACTGTTGTTGCTTGCGTTTCTGTTGCTGTTCCTGTTACTATGTGACAAGACATCACATGGTGGGAGCACGGGGCCTGAAGGGCCCCATGGTTCCACCACCACATTACATTAACTATTTATCTTCCTCATTCTCAAAAAGATGGGAAATTAGAGGCAAAAAACTCCATTTAATGCATCAGTTAGGGTTGTTCCACAGCCACAAAAGTGAGGAAATTCAGTATTAGGGTTGAAAGCCCCCCTTGGATCTCCCACAGCCCACCCCCCATCTGGCATTGTGGTGCGCCATGGGGTCATCAGTCCTAACTCTCACCCCATTTTCCTACACCTCAGATTCTTTACACATGTGATGGAGTGTGAATTAAGGCTGAAGACCCCATGGTGCACCACAATGCCGGGTTGGGGTGGGCTGGGGGTTCAAAGTGGGGTTTCTAACTCTAACACTGAATTTCCTCACTTTTGTCACTGTGGAACAGCCCCAACTGATACAGTAAACTAAGTTTTTTGACTCCAAGGGGGTTTTCAACCCTAACACCGAATTTCATCACTTTTGTCACTGTGGAACAACCCTAACTGATGCATTAAACAGAGTTTTTTGCCTCTAATTTACCTTCTTTTTTACAACAATGCCAAGAAATAGTGGATGTAATACGGCGACGGGACTGCAAGGCCCTTCAGACCCCGGGCTTCCACCACGTGATGTCTTGTGACATAGTAACAGGAACTGCAATGCAAACAAAAATGCCAACAGTGGCACACATTGTAATGCAAATGTAAATGGTAAAGGAAACATTATTAGAAACGCAAATGCAAAGTGATGCCGAAGTGAACAGTGATACAAACGGACATTGAAGCACATAAGAAAACGCAACTGGTAACATGAACAGTGATGGCAGCGGTATTTGAAATGGAAATGTTAAGTGTCACAGCAAAAAGAATGCAAAGGAGAACAGAAATGGAAACACAAATGCAAGTGCACACGTAAATACAAACCGTAATGTGCACAGGCACGGTACTGGAATTGTAAATGCAAACAGTAAAGATAACAGGAAGAACAATGCCAAAGGAAACAGAAATGGAAACAGGAACAGAAACGTGTACGAAAACGCAAACCGAAATTCGCACAGTACTGCAATTGTAAATGCAAATGGTAATGGTAACAGCAACAATAACAGCAAAGCAAACAGAAATGCAAAAGGAAATGCAAGCGCATATGGAAATGCAAACCATAATGTGCACGGGCACAGTAAAGAAATTGCAAATGCAAATGGTAACAGTAACAGCAAGGAAGATGCAAAATGAAAGAGAAACTGAAACGCAAATGAAAGGGTTGCCGCAAACAGAAATGGCAATCAGCACGGTGACACAAACAAAAATGCAAAGAGAAACAGTAGTGTAGACACAAATGTAACAGTAATGAAAGCACAAGTGCAAATGACAACGCAAAGGGTAACGCACATGGTGGTGTACACGGGAATGTAAATGCAAACGGGGACAGAAACACAAGTTGAAACAGTAACTGCAACAGTAACGGAAGTGCATACCCTGTTTTTGCTGAACAGGTGCATAGAGAAACACAGTGTGTACAAAGAATGCATGCATTGTAATGGGCATCAAAGCTGAAAACGAACATTGGAAGTACTTCATTGCTAATATCTCAGCAACCGCACAACGTAGAAAAAAAATTTAAATTTCACAAAAATCATGATTTTCCTGGTTAGAATTTTGCTATTACATAGCCTATCAGGCTATGTAGCTCATGATCTGTATCTCGCACCATTTCCGAGATACGAGCCCGGAAAGGTGCAGCGGATGCCACCATATTAGTCTATGGGAAAAACACATATTTTGGAGTACCATAACTTTGCAGCCATGCAATATTTTTCACCAAACCACCAAAAGGCACATCTGTGAGATGTTGGCTGCATTTCCTCCAAATGTCAGGCCAAAAAACCTAACTGTTCATTTGCAGCCAGGTGGCAAAGAACTCCTGTCATTTTGGCCATAGTGTTGCAAAGTACTTTCATGATTTGCGAAAGCTTTCACACAGATTTGTGAAAGTGTAGTGAGCATGAAAGTACTTTGTGAAAGTACTTTTTCCAGAACTTTGAAAAACATATTTCTGGGGTGTTTAACCCCAAAATAAAGACATGACTAGCATCCTCAGGCTATGACTAGGTGAACACAAAAATAATTGTGTCCCTAGATGGTCCCAATTTTAAATGCCAAGCATTTTTCTGATCACCAACTGAAAACAAAATGATGGATTTGTGAAAGTACTAGGGCCATTTGCGACAGTAAAAAGTACATTTGCAAAAGTGTCGAACTTTATGTTAACTTTTCCCATTGATGTATAATGGGAACTTGTTTTTTGAATAACTTTTGAACCGTTCAATATTTTTTCACAAAAAGGACACAGAAGGTAATTGTAAATGGAGTCCACTCTGAAGAAAGGGGGGTTACTAGTGGGGTACCACAGGGTTCAGTATTGGGTCCAGTCCTTTTTAATGTCTTCATCAGTGACATTGCAGAGGGACTGGAAGGAAAAGTATGCCTTTTTGCAAATGACACAAAGATCTGCAACAGGGTTGATACACAAGGAGGTGTGGAAAGGATGAAAAGGGACTTGGCAAGGTTGGAGGAATGGTCAGAAGTATGGCAGCTAGGATTCAATGCAAAGAAGTGCAAAATAATGCAGCTGGGAAGCAAGAACCCGGGGAAGAATACACAATGGGTGGGGAGGTAGTTACAACAACAAAAAAGGAAAGGGACCTGGGGGTAATCATATCAGATGACCTTAAGGTTAGCAAGCAATGTGAGAAGGCAGTAGGGAAGGCTGGGGATATACTGGGATGTATAGGGAGAGGCATCAGCAGCAGAAAACAGGAAGTTGTTATCCCTCTGTACAGACAGTTGGTGAGACCCCATCTGAGTACTGTGTCCAGTTCTGAGACCCCATCTCCAAGGACATAGACAGGATAGAGGCAGTCCAGAGGAGGGCAACTAAAATGGTGCAGGGTCTGCAAGAGAAGCCATATGAGGAGAGACTAAAGGAGCTTAATATGTATACCCTTGAGGAAAGAAGGGAGAGGGGGACATGATAGAAACTTTTAAGTACCTCAGTGGAATCAACAAATTCCAAGAGGGTAGCATCTTTCAGAAAAAGAGACTTGCAAGAACAAGGGGACACAATTTAAAGATAGAAGGAGGGCAGTTCAGGGGCAATATGAGGAAGTATTATTTCAGAGAGGGTAGTGGATGCATGGAACAGCCTTCCTGAGAAGGTTGTGGGGTCTAAAACTGTGGGAGAATTCAAGAATGTATGGGACAGACATAAGGCAATTCTTGTGGGGGGTAGGAAGAAATAGGCTGTTGGTTAACTAGGATCTGCGGCCTATCCTGTAGGTAGGGAAATGGGCAGACTAGATGGGCCTAGTGGTCCTTATCTGCCAATAAAGTCTATGTTTCTATGTTGCAGGATTTTAAGTATGGTCCTGGTAAAAACTCTCGCAAACCTAGAACAGCTAAAACTAAGAAAGCCATGTTAGACTTAATGTATCGAGAACCTGACCTTTAGAGTAGAGATAAAAGAAATGTACTGGGAACTCTGCAGAGACATGGTGCAGTTGGAGCAGCATATGGATGACCAAGAACGACAGGGAATGGCTACAGAAAATCATGTAGATGGATTCAGAACAAACTTTGCAACAAATTAAAGAGACTCAAGAGAAAATACTAGATCGACAGGAAGATCAGGAGAACCGTGCAAGATGTAAAAACATACACATATACTGTTGACCTGGGAACTCAGAAGGCTCTAATATCAAATAATTTGTAGAGTCTCTGCTTCATACTGCACTGAATTTGCCTGCTGATTTTGAATTACATCTTGAGAGAGCACATAGAGCCTTATCTCCAAAACCTACCTCTACCAAAATTCCTCCACGGTCAGTGATTCTCCTGTTTAACAGCTATTGTACAAAGGAAAAGGTTCTCTTTTTTTTATTTTAGTCCTTAGTAACTGGGTAAGGCCCACTAGGCACAAGTGCCTGTTTTCAGGGGTGACCTGGGAGCACTGGGCAGTTAAGTGACTTGCTCAGAGTCACACAGTATGCAAGTGGAGGTTGTGAGAATCAAACTTAGGTCTAGTCTGCTGGCTGTATTAAGCTTGTTCACACCTCGTTCCTCTAACCTCTAGGCTATACTACCAGCCTGGAAACACCAGAAAGTATTTTACGGTCAAACACATATCTACTTTGATCATGACTATGCCCCTAAAACAATGAGACTTAGGCGTGCATACCTCTCATTGCTTCCTATGCTTAAAGAGGCTGGTTATAAGTTTACAATGCCATATTACTCTCATCTGATGGTGCAGATTCCTTCAGGGTGAAAAGAATTTACTATTGTGTTAGAGGCAAAAAAGGAACTTTCTAAGCTGGGTTTACAATTTCCAGAAAGCAATTCTAGCACTCAGAATATGGAACAGTGTCCACCCAGACGGCAAACAATACCGAAGAAATCAAGAGAGTTTGACCAGAATTTGGCAGCTGTGAAGAATGCCTTATCAGCCTACAAAAGGAACAATAACATTAAAGTAATCTGAGGGACTATCTTAAATAATCGACGGTTTAATATTCAGGTTGGTGGAAATCTGATGTTTGGGGGGGTGTCCCTCATAAGTGGCTTGTTTAAGAGGCTGTGCCTCATGCAGGCCTGACTCTAGGCCTGAGGAGGATCCTCTATTTTGGATTATCCCTGAGCCGACTGTTGGTCTGTGCTGGAGGAGGACCTCTACCCTCCCCACCCACCTGGTCCTAATCCTAAGGCTGCATTAATATTTACCACATGTGGCAGTAATCTTGTAAGCCATTTTCTGGGCTTTATCCCTCTCTTTGTTTTTTATGACCATCAGATAAGTAAATGAAAATGTAGAAGGGGGAGAGTAAATCTCACTTCAGTAAGCAGAGAGGCACAGGAAACTTTGGTTTAGGAACTAAATCCTGATTTAAAATCATACAAGGCTCAATTTGAAAAAAGCTCGAGGGAGCTAGGGAAATAAAAGCTGTTTTGGGTTGCCAGATGTCACAGAGAGGCTCCATTCTATTTTTTTAAGTTTCCCATTTCTGCTTCTTCTTCTTTTTTGGGAACAGCATGCTGTACCCATGGAGGCCCCAGATACCGAAAGACTGGGATTATCTTCACAACAAGGGATGGTCAACACCTTTTGGGTAATATACTGTTAGGATCCCTTCAGGTGCAAACACTCATCCTCATATTTGCAAGTCCACAAAAACAAGAGTTATAACCTAATACACTCAGTTACAGCTACAGTATATAGCATTCATACTATGGAGATGTATCATGACATATTCCTGGTTTTATATATATGTTTTCAAAAGTTATGCATTCAGGGACTTAAGTGCCAGAATAATGTTTTTCAGTTACAGTAGATATGAGGTACAATATTTTTTACCCTTGGTGTAATACTATCTGGATTATGAAATATGCCAAATGTACAGGGCTGCAAGATAATAATAATACAATCCTAATGCAATACAGTTTGGAATTAGAATGGAACTTTCATGTAAGGTTATGGCCTCTTAAAGATGAGCTGTTGGAGGGCGGGAAGGGAGAATTAGCTTAACACAATGCTACCATTGCTATTTCTCTGCAATGCAAATAGATTTAGCAAAAAATAATATCACTAAATATAAATGGGATAAATCATCCTATAAAGAGAGCTAGGGTTCAGCAATATATGTGCAGGTCAATGGCAGACTGTGTCTATCTACAGAAGACTCATCTCTCCCAGACTGAACATGCTAAATTAGTGATGGGTGGTTGATATACAGTTTACTCTTCCTCTAGCACTACAGGGAAATGAAGAAGAGTAGTAATTCTTATTCCCTCCTCTACTCCCTTTCAGTTAGTGAAAACCTGCTCTGATCAGAATGGACATTTTATCATAGTACAGGGACATATGTTTGAAACTGAGGTAACACTGGCAAGTGTATATCTCCCTCCAGAAGCATACCCATTATTACTTAGAAGGTTCATTAATAGACTTCTTGAGACCCAGAAGGGCCTCATGTTGATAGGTGGAGATTTCAATATTACCATCTCTCCCAGTATAGATTCATCTACCCCAAGTGCATTCAGAACTTCACCAATTCAGAAACTACTTAAAATACAAATCCCAAGATTGGGCCTTAGAAATATTTGGCACCATTTATTTCCTTCTGTAAAGGGATATATCTACTTCTCTCCCCAATATCATTCCTCTTCTAGAATTAATTACTTCTTCATATCTACGGAGCATGTTGAGAGACAGCAGAATAAACCCCTGTTGGCACAACAGCTTTCAGATCATAATCCATTACTTTTGAAAGTGGATTTGGGTAAAAAGGATAAAATAAACTTATGGTGGTTAAATCTAGCTTCATTAAAAGATACAGAATTTAAAATGAAAATGGGGTGTAGAATTTCTCAGATTTTAACTGAAAATGCTAACCCAAATACACCTGCTACTCTTTTATGGGATACACTTAAAGATGTGCTATGAGGAGAAATTATATCCTACTCTTCACATAAAAATAAGCAAAGAGAGGCAAGATATATACAACTTCAGAAATTACTTCAAGACCTTCAGGAGAGATATGATTGGGGAGAGAATGCAGTCCAGGAGAAAATTAGAAAGGTACAATCAGAACTCCAAGGGATGTTAGATTATAAGGCACAGATGTGTTTCTTATACTTAAAAAAATTGTATTATGAGGGAGGTGCGAGGGGAGCTAGGAACTTAGCAAAATGAATCAGAGCATTTAGACAGTCAGTGACCATTGCAGGTATTAAGGACCCACAAACTGGGGTTTTCCATCACAAGGATTCATAAATCATGAAAACGTTTCAGAGATCGTATGAGTTCCTGTATGCAGGCCAAAACACTCAGCTAGAGGATACAGTCCATCATTTCTTGGACCCTCTCAATTTTCCCAAACTGACCATAGCTCAGCAGACTTCTCTACTGTGTCCAATCTCTGCTAGGGAATTAAAATTAGCCATTGGTAGCTCTATGACATTAAAATGCCCAGGACCAGATGGGTTCAGAGCAAAGTGGTACAAAACCTTTCAAGGTAAATTATTTCAACCTATTCAGCAAGCATTCTTGGAAGTACAGCAAGATTTAAACCCTCCCCCTTCCTGGTCCTATGCTGCTATTTCAGCTATTTTGAAACCTGGGAAAGACCTGACCTCGCCTGACTCCTTCAGGCCCATATTGGTACTGAATACTAATTACAAATTTTATATGTCAATTTGGTCTGGCCAACTAGAAGCAATCGTTTTTTGCCTGATACATGCAGATCAGGTTGGATTTTTTCAGAAGAGGCAAACCGCTGACAATGTACAAAGAACATTTCATATTATGGATCACCTTATTAAATCAAAGATATCAGCAACCCTAGTGAGCCTAGATGCTTATTAGGCATTTAATAGGGTTTCTTGTAGTTACTTATGGCAGGTATTGGCAGCTTTTGATTTCCACAATGAGTTTATAAATTGGTTGAGACACATTTGCTCCTCTCCAAAGGCTTATATTAAAATTAATGGCAGAATATCCACACCCATCTCATTAGAAAGGGGAACAAGGCAGGGCTGTCCCCCCTCACCACTCCTTTTTGCTTTATATATTGAACCTTCAGCTACGACTATTAGAGATAATAGAGATATTTTGGAGGTCTTAATAGGGAATCAATCCTGGAAACTTACTTTATATGCAGATGATGTCCACTTAACGGTCACTAATCTGGAAAACCTCCCTCCCAGCTTTATGGACAGTCCTGGACCAATTCTCCAGAGTCTCCAGATATAAGATAAATCTTTCTAAAATGGAAGTGCTCATTTCCTATTTCACACCATCTCCAAATCTGAAAGCCCATCTTCCTCTTAGATGGAATAAGACTAAAATAAAATATTTAGGTATACAACTACAGCAACAAATCTCAACTATTATACTACTTAATTAAGAACCTCTTACTTAACAGATAGAGCTAGACCTTCATAGATGGTTTCAACTCCATCTGCCCTTTTACTCTAGAATAGGCTTAATACGTATGAACATTTTACCTTGCCTGTTATATCTATTTTCTACAATACCAGAATCCCCCTCACAGATGTATTTTATTTCCTGGAATAGATCTCTTGCTAGATTCATATGGGAGGGAAAGAGGCCTAGAATAAAGTGGTCAATCTTACAACTTCCCAAGGAGAGGGGAGGTTTGAACCTACCTGATCTTTATAAATATGCCCAAGCTACAGTATTAGCCCATATATTTAATTGGTGCAACCGAAATTGTGGAATTCCCTGGAAGAAAATAGAGATGTTCTTGAATCCTTTCCAGAATCTTGTGGGTTTGCTTTCCTCCAGTGGTAAACCCCCAAAAATAGATAAAACATATTATATAGGAGCACGATCTACACTTCAGGTTTGGCATCAACTTAAAAATTCCCCAGAATTAAAATATATGTTTTCCCACTTAGATTTGCTTCCAACACTATTACACCATCTTCTGCCACAAGAAAAACAAATCTTGCAGAGCTGGGCAAAAAGAGGTCTCACATCCATCTATAGAACTACAGATGAGAGGGGGTAATCCCTTTCCAGAATTTACAGGAATTCTATAGGCTCAATCCACAGGACCATCAACTACACAATCACCTTAAAAAAATAATAAGTCAGAGAACGATTAGCACAGTTTTTTTTACCTAAACCCCTCCCTCTGATACTGCATTTAGCTATAACTAGTAGAGGAGGCCAAATCTGGCCACATTTCATTGGGTTATTTTATAACAGTCTTCAGGAAATGTTTAGAGAATCCACTAGAGGTATAGTAGAAGCCTGGAATAGAGAGCTTCTCATGCCAATCCAAATAGATGAATGGGAAAAATATACTGAACTTACTTTTGGCCTTTTAAATGCACCCTATTGGAGGGAATTTGCATGGAAAACCAGAAACAGATTTTTTTATCCCCTGTCAAATTGTCTAAATTTACCACTACCGTTACTGGGAAGTGCTGGAGGAAATGTGAGGAACAACAAGCGGGTCATAACCATATATTCTGGTCATGCCCAGTCCTGAGAGAGTTTTGGTGCCTGATTTCATAGGCCCTGATTGAATTAGTTGGAGAAGAAGCAGTTTTAACCCCAGAAATGGTTCTTTTTTTGACAATCCCTCTGGAGGATTTATGTATAAAAAAGGCTCCTTACTGATAACTTATATACTGGTGGCAAAGAAAGTTATTACCAGGAGATGGGGCAGAGATTCCTCCCCCCCCACATTGCAGGAATGGTATGGGATGCTTAAAGAGATTTATACCTTAGAATGGTTGATTGCCAGGGCTGGGGATCTAGTGGATCTGTTTGAATTAAGATGGAGAAAATTGGTATTTTATATAACTCCTTTGGGTCCTTCTTTTATTCCATGAACATTTATTTCAATATCTACAAGAGAGCACTTTAAGAAACTTTCACTTACTGTATGGACTCAACCAGAAAATCGGACATTTAGTACTTGTCTATACAGGAATAATGGACATTCTTCTGAATTGACACTTTACATATTTGCACTATGTATGATTTTACCCAACATTGAATTGCACTCACATCTATATTTATTGGCTGTGACCTTTAGTGAACTATTTAGATATGTTTTTTTTAATTAAGCTATGTGAATGCTCTGTATATTTCCAGATGTACCTCATTGCTGATTTTTATCTGAAAAAAATCATAAATAAACAATTAAAAAAAAGATTATGCCATAGCATGACACGCGCATTCTTACAAACTGTAAGAACAGCGTCCAGGCCAGCAGTGCATGGAACATCAGACTTCAGTTCAAAGAGTCATTCAGTCATCATCGCTACCAGCTTCTGACTTAGAATGACACCATCGACTGTATCAACAGCATGCAGTATGAGAATTTCTTGATTCTCTCTCTGCAACATAACCCTGTTGAACTCAACACATTACTTAAGTTGTGGCATAAGACACACAATCTGTGTGCCTCTGGAATACACATCACTGAAAACATCACATGCTGTTTCTATGGATGTAGTATATGTTCTGATTCTTAGGCCATGTAACATTGAAAGATGTTCTGGTGACAAAGAACCTATATGAGCTTGATCCAACAGTGCCTTGTAAGCCAGATGACCACTCTGTCATATGTTCTGACACAACTCGACATAGGTAAATAACTCCTACATGTTAAAACCTCCAATGCAGCCTAGTGTATTCTTAGCCTGCTTGACAGTCAGAGCTGCAAAGACATGTTCCACATTAACTGGTGCAAGTTGTAAAAGGTCTCCAAATACAATGATGCTTTTACCACTAAATGCATCTCCATAGTCAGTTCCCAAAATTTCCTGTAGACATAGGTGTATACAGGCAAGCATCAAATTAGAGACCATGCTAATCTCATCAATGATGAGTAACTTCATCTTAGTAAATATAAAACAAAGCTGGGATGCAACCTCAAATGACAGCTTACGATACTCTCCTGCTTTGCCATGCTCCACTGGCAACATGAAGAGACGGTGTAATGTAACTCCACCAATGTTGCATGCAGCCAGTCCAGTGGGAGCACTAAAAGCAACAGACATTGATGAGCCTGTCAGTTTCCGTATTTCAGCTGTAATAGCCTCTATAAGGAAGCTCTTTCCTGTACCTGCTGAACCACTAGCAAACATCAGTAGTGGCTTGTGGTCAAGACAGTCACATTTCTTCTGTTCTTGTAGTATCCCATGCCAGACAGTATCAGTAACTGCAGAGTGCACCACATGTTGCTGCTTATTGAGTCTCTCTCTTACTTCTGCTAGGTCAACACTGCAGTGTGTACCATGTTCCATAGCACTGTCCACTTTTGACATGAGTACTTCAGGGGCATTCAGAGGCAGAGGTTCTCCAGGTAAACCTTCTCCTTCTGCATCAAGGTTGTCCAGCGATCTAACAGGAATGTCCTCTTCAAGCTGTTTCTGTGCCTTTTCAAGCTGCTCCTTCTCAGTATCTAGTCTCTGTATATATGTGTCTGAGTATTCAGTTTTGAATGTCTCATAACTGTGATTGATTTCTTCCTTGAATGTATCACAGTCACTTTTTAATTCAGACTCATTCCTCCAGGATTTAAATAAGAATAGCAGAGTAAAGTAGTAATGCTCTCTGCTCTCAGATGTGCCTAGATGTAATTTACAGTGGTCAATGAGCCAAGGCTTATGTCTCTTTATGAGACGGCCGTCCACTCCTTTGACCCTGTAAATGACTTGTGTGCAATCAGGTGAGATATCCATCTTGTAGTCATACCATTTAGCCACCTCAAATAAACACATTCGATCCATTTCTTTGTATCTACGGGAGTAGTACGTGTCAATGAGGTTATTCTTCAAGATATGTCTTGCAGAGGGTCTCTTGAGAGCCAGTTCCTCAATCTCAGCATGAGGAATAAGTACACGTTGTGCTTCTCTTTGTACTTTACACTGAGAAAGCACTCAGCATCAGATTTGCCGTACAAATGTGTACTGATCAAGTGATCCCCGGCCTCATAAGCACCACATTCTCTGTTTGATAGGGTCTTCAGTCCCAGCAACCACAATTGAGATGTCAGTAACTTACTTGAACTGGCAACATCTTCCCAAAGATCTTGCAAGCTAGTCTGTTCATGTTTGGTGATGTACAAAGTGACGTACTAAACCAGAGCCAGTGAGTTGTCAGCCACAAACTGAAGATCTATATTTGCTTGCCACATTATAAGAAGAGTAGGGTTATAGTCATTGATGTACACCTCATTCTCGTCCCTGGGTAACTCATGTGCCCTCTTGGTTGATTTTGCCTTCAAGTGTTGTCGCATAGCTGAAAACAGTTCATTCATGCAACCATCCTGACAAACACATCTGGGAAATTCAAAGTGACATCTTGTGTACCAATTGTATTTGTTCTTCACTACTCAGTGGCAGTATTTTGCACAAATATGGCATTGGAACTTCTGCACCAACTTCCACAGTGGAGGACTGTCATACTTGTCCGGTATGCAGCAAGTGATGTATCACTTAATGAATGCTAGCACTTCTGCTGCTTCATGTTCACCTATATGCGGGGTGTCCTTGATCCACAGTAACATATGAATATGAGGAGCACCTCATGTCTGATATTCTGTCCACCAGAAGTAATGCTCCACAATACCAAGAGGCAGATGATCCTTTTACAAAATAAAAGTCAGAATATCATAGAATCGCTTGTGAAAATGTCTAGTCACAGTCACTGGGTCAAGTGAGCACATTTCTCCAAGAGTCATTGATGAAATGCCCTCTACATCACAATTTACCCACTTCAAGAGTTCAGTGACCTCTTCCCAGGTACAGTATACTCAGCACAGCTGAGTGTGACAAACCATGTGGCTGTGCCATACTCTCACAGCATAGTCATCACCTCAGAGTATCTGCGATACCAGTATTCTTTGGTGCTATGTAGACTTGACAGAATGGAAGACAAATTGACTTGCACATTTTCATCCTTTTGCTTTAATTTCTGCAAAAACTCTAGGGCAGTGATTCCATCAAGTGGAGTTGTCAGCCGTATACTATAAGCAAGAGATGCAGACAGTGTGCTAAGCTCACTCTCCCAGAAGAGATGGAACAGGTACTGTATGTTGTGTCTGAATTTGCCATCCTTACTGAGCACACGACTAGTGCGGTACTCAGCACCTTGCACATGCACTTCTCTTTCATCTAGGCATCCACCTGACCCTTTGGAAATAAATCTGGAAAACAACGTGCTTCCAGTGTTGTCTCCCAAATGCTGACAAGCTCACCTTCCACCTGTTTCATTTGGTACAGATCAATGTTATCTCCTACTGGATCTCTGCCATGCAGTGGGTGTATTGTTTACTGTTCATACACATTACCATTTGTCTCTACATTGACCTTCTCAATCATTGGTTTTGTGGTATCCAACACATCGTGTTCAGCACTCACGCTACTCATACAATCAATGTCAAGGCCTGCATAAAAGGGATTGTTGCTCTTCAAGTAAGTAAGAACAAGCTTCACCTTATCTATATTGACAACATCCTGCCAAATGACCTTTGACTTTGTTGGAACACTGTTGACAAGAATCATCAAACTGTTCTCATTTGAGATTGACTCCACATTTTCCTTCAGAGGAAGTGGAAGATACATAATGGAACCCTTAAGAGACCAAATGAGTTCTTTTTGTGGAATGTTCTGTGTTTTTGCATTCAGACATAGAATAGTTTGAAATGATTTCATAGTCTGAATAAGAATCCGTTCAAACATATTCAATGTGGCAATCTCAGCAGGAGTAACATTTGCCTCCATATTGTTCAACAGTGACCTTGGTGGCAGAATGTTAGCCTTCACCTTGGAGTAACAGTGCTTGCACATCACAATGATTGGGTCTAACTAGAAATCACACTTTATAACAGCTGAAATGCTGACAGTTGAAATCTCATGTCATTGTACGATGACAAGATTTCCAGGTTCACAGTGACCGTTTGTTTCTCATAAAAGAGCCGATCACATGACACACATACAGAGTCATATTTTTCTGTCTTTGCCAACTCAAATGTGGCAATGGGTTTCCCAAACTGCTTGAGAATATCAGTTTCTAAGACAGAGACAGAATTTCCATCAGCAGTTGATGACTGTTCAATCACAGTATCTGTGACACTGCTGTTACGTCATAGCTGTTTCAGAAATGTCATGGCACCAGGCATGTCACCAGACTGCAGTAACTCATTCAGATGAGTCTACTGCACAACAACTCATCACACCTCATAGACCCTATACACAAAGTTCTGCATCCCTGATTGATGTACTCCCAGCATCTGCATGTGGTGAAATACACTGTCGCAAACACCATTATCTAGGCATGCAAGCGAATGACCCATAAGTCCAGTATGTGGACGGATCTCACAAAGGTCTATAGTCTCAAAGAGTTTATGCCTGTCTTTATGATCCGTAACAACAAATAGGTTTATGAAGTGCTCGACTTTGTCAAACGATGATTGCCTCTGGTTGCAAGTCGCATCATATGTCCATGACAGACAGCGATGCTTACAAGGCTAAACAGATGCCTCAGACTCATCATCTGACTGCATTGTAGTGTCATCACACACACTCAGCACATTACACAGTTTACCAGACTCATCAATGCAGAAGTTGCTGTCCTTTTTCTGTGAGTAATATGACTCCTCCCAGAAATACACCTCTGAGTGCTGTGTGTGCAGCCAGCTACCTGTGAAAATGTCACAGAAGTTGTGATGGTTCAAGACAGGATAGCATTGTCGCCTCATCTTAATGGCATACAAAACTTTCCTGAACTGCACAAGTACATGTGCTATCTTACACCACAATCATTGAAGAACAAATAGTGCTGTATTGACAAATGAACGGACTCTGAGATGCAATTTCATCAAAGACAGATGACGCTTTAGTTTTTTTTCGCTCACATCTCATCACAGCAGAAATAAGTCTATCAATCTTAGTTTTAGAAGCTAGTGATCAGAAGTACTTTTGCTTCCTCAGATAAGCATCAGCTGCCATGTCTATATGCTGCTGCTTGGTATGCTTCTTTATGCTTGCCTTTGCAACATTAGTCTTCCGTCTGAAAGATTTCTGTAACTGTTGTTGGGCTCTGAATTTTTGCCTTGCAGTTGAGCAAGCGCGTACTGTTTCTGTGGAGTGTGCAACCTGTGAAGTCACTCCTTAAGCCGAATGCTGATTCAGTTTACATCTTGATGTACCATGTGTGGTTTTTGAACCACTCTTAAGCAACAGTGTACTACTCTGATACCTGTTTCATCTCTGCATAGAACTGCACCTCTGCTTAGAAGGCATCTTTCTTCTCTAGAAATTCAAAGTACTGTGGGACAACGTTCCATGAGTATCAGACATCTGTACAAGAAATACAGAAAAACTAACATTTAGTGCTGAGCAAGTTTTTTTGCAATAACATTACATAGTCACACACACTGTTCATGTGTTTTGTAATGGGAACAAATGACACTGCTAACAAAACATTGCACAAATAATCCTCATAGCGGAACACTAGTGAAGGCAACATACAATGCTTTTAAATGTCGCAGAACAGAAGTTGACTTATAACATGAGAAAATATCAATAAATATGGCAGAGACTTAATTATGAAAATATTTACTATCCATACTATTTTTCTCAAAAATCTTTTTTCCAACATTTTCAAAAAGTAGTGTTGAATGTACAACAGTGTCGCAAATATTAGTATCGTGAGCATGGCAGTGTTGTAAATTTTGGTGTCGTCAGCATGACACTGTCGAATAATAGTGTTGTGAGCATGAAAGTGTAGAATAATTACATTAAAAAAACACTATCTTCAAAACTAAGCCAATCAGACACTGCTTTGTATTTGAATGACAGACGCTTACACCAATGGAACATAATATTGATCAGGCCATGTCAGGCAACCAATCACAAGTGCTGAAGATTGGAGAAGAAGGACATAGCAGCCATCTCAGGAAAAACTGAGACACACTGCTTTACTCTGTGTAAGTACATCACATTTTCTATACTATTTTTCTAGCATTATAAAAACTGATTCTACCACAAAAATAGTATTAAACAAAACGTTTTTTACTCCTCTATCTGACTATGGCAATATAAATAACCTGTTATGCTGTGAAAAGAAGTTATTACTGTTGAAAGTCAGAGTATCAATGAGTACTTACTAGCACAGATAGAGCTGCAAATGGAGGCAGAAAGCAGGCAGCACATGTATCATAACACAAGAGGCAAACAATCATAGCTGTCTGATTACTTGTGATTCTTTAAACTAGCCTATAAAAATGTAATATTTTCCCACCTAGAAACCTTGCAACATTTCTGGTTGACAGGAGCTACAGCCATTCAGAGTAGTTATAGTCCATGCATCCACTGCATTGGTTAACCTTGAGAAAGCATTAACCAATTAGTTTGTTTTTGCCTGTGTTTTGGGACAGCCCACCAAAGCAATGTTGAAGGACAGAGGGAAATTACAGGTTCATATTCAGTAGTGATTAGACACTGCAGACAAAGATTATTTTGGTAGGTCTCAGTCCACTTCTCAGTTTAACACCTCAGAATGGCAGAAAACAGCAAATGGACTGTGCGGGTCATTTGCAGCAGCATAGTATGACGAGCTTCAGAGTATGCTCAGAGGAGTGATTTTGGGAAAGACCTGCAGCTTCTAAATTGCTCTGTTAGGTGGTTTGGCAGGGAAGACATGAGGTGGGAGCATCTCATGCCAACAATGCACAGACTACAGAGCACTCAAGCTTGACTGGACATACTGCTGATTCATCTCGGAGACAATGATTTAGGCACCAAACGATGGGTAGATTTAGTGACAGAAGCAAAACTGGACCTTGCTTCTATTATGTGTATGTTACCTGCCTGTAACATAATTTCTTCAGATATTACAGAGCATAGGGTATGGCAAGCAGAACAGCACATGTACCTGCTTGACAGGGCATGAAGAAAGGTGAACATACAAATATCTTAATATCTGTGCATGTATGGGTTGTATACCATACGTCACCCTAAAATTAAGTATTGTAATAATTGTCTATACCTACTAGATGATGTGCACTTCTCTCATGCTGGCAATTGCCTTTTCCTGGGAGACCTTCGAGATGGAATCCTCACAGTCCTCTAAAAATATCAGATTGTTAAAATGTGCACCTTGAAAAAAAGGTTCTTTTAAAAGCCACAAACCTTTGGTCAAAAAAATGTAAAAGCTGCATACATAACATACATAACACACATAACACACACACATATACAGTCTCTGCTACATTGAGAGTGCATTGGAGCAAGAGTGTGGTGGGAGGGTGGGTTAGCTGGGGGGCTGAAAAGTAATTCTCTATGTGACTTACTGTAGACATGAGTGCCGTAACATTAACAAAATGAATATCATAAAGTTAAATCATTCTGATTATCTGCCTTCACACTAACTGTGGAAAAATGTAACAACTAAATCCAGCTAGCCTGACAAGAACACATATACACACGTATAATAAATAACTATTATCTCTCACCTATTTATTTTGGCACAAAAATTACTCAGGAGTAGCAAAATGAGAATCTGGAGCACAATGAAGGTGTGCTGTCTCATGGAGGCAGCACAGACTAAGGGAAACTGCAAGGTCCTAATGCACAGTACCAATAGGAAACTGGACCACATGTGGAGGTACATCAACGCACACCTGAGCTATAGATTTAGGATTAGGAACAAAACCTTGGAGATGAGTAAAAAGGAAGTGGAAACTGCTGTGCCAGCATTTCTATGTGTTGAAATAGTGTGAGGAGATACTGGTCAACGATGGCTGGCTGGTACTACCTCGCCCACATTATGTGGGAGTCAGCCGGGAAGCCTACTGCTGGGGAGTGACTACAGCATCGTAAGTATAGAGCAAACTCAATACTATACACAAAATGTCACACAGTAACAACAAAGCTGCACAGTGACATTTCATAGCAATATCAGTGATTCAACAGTTGTAGTTGAGCTGCAGCATTACACTCAGGACCCAGTACCTTTTCTGGGGCAGGGGTGGGGGCATAGCTTGGTGCAAGCCATGCAACTCCTCACTGTCCTAAGTACTGTACAGCTGCTGTCACAGAGGTATCCCAATAAAGTCCACTGAATTAGTTTTGCTGTGCCAGCCCACTCAGCATACAGTTCCAGGTTGGGGGCGGGCATTGCCTTGCTGACACTGTGCAAATCCTAACTGTGCTAACTTGTGTGCATGTGCAATCACAGAGGTATACTGTTGATATCCATGGCTTTAGTTTTGCTATGGCTCTCCAGTTAGGATGCAGTTCCTGGTGTGGGGGTTGGGGGCATTGCCTGGCTGATGCTGTGCAAGTCTTAGCTGTGGTAACTTGTCTGCATCTGCAACCAGGGAGGCCTACCATTGATGCTCTGGGGCATGGGGCATTGCCTGGCTGGCACCGTACAGTTCCTAACTGTGCTAAGTAGTGTGCACCTTCAATCAGGGACCTGTACCATTGATGTCCATGGCTTTAGTTTTCCTGTTGCTCTCCACTCGGCATGCACTACCTGTTCTCGGGAGGGGGATATTGCTTGGCTGACAACATACAACTCTTAACTGTGCTAAGTTATGTGCACCTTCAATCAGGGACTGGTACTGTTGATATCCATGGTTTTAGTTTTGCTGTTGCTCTCAACTCAGGATACAGTACCTGCTCGGGGGAGGACATTGCCTGGCTGACACCGTATAACTCCTAACTCTGCTAAGTTGTGTGCACCTTCAATCAGGAACCTGTACCGTTGATGCCCATGGCTTTAGTTTAGCTGTTACTCTCCACTCAAGATGCAGTACCTGCTCTGGGTGGGGGGCATTGCCTGACTGACACTGTACAACTCCTAACTATGCAAAGTTGTGTGCACCTTCAATTAGTGAGCTGTACCATTGATGTACATGGCTTTAGTTTTGCTGTTGCTCTCCACTCAGGATGCAGTCCCTGCTCTGGGGGGGCATTGCCTGGCTGACACTGTACAACTCCTAACTGTGCTAAATTGTGTGCACCTTCAATCAGTGACCTGTACCATTGATGCCCATGGCTTTAGTTTTGCTGTTGCTCTACACTCAAGATGCAGTACCCGCTCTGGGGGGGAGGGCATTGCCTGACTGACACCGTACAATTCCTAACTGTGCTAAGTTGTGTGCACCTTCAATCAAGAACCTGTACCGTTGATGTCCATGACTTTAATTTTGCTGTTACTCACCACTGAAGATGCACTACCTGCTCTGGGGGGCATTGCCTGGCTGACACCACATAACTCCTAACTGTACTAAGTTGTGTGCACCTTCAATCAGTGAGCTGTATCATTGATGTCCGTGGCTTTAGTTTTGCTGTTGCTCTCCATTCAGGATGCAGTACCTGTTGTTGGGAGCATTGCCTGGCTGACACTGTACAACTCCTAACTGTGCTAAGTGGTGTGCACCTTCAATCAGAGACCTGTACCATTGATGTCTATGACTTTACTTTTGCTGTAGCTCTCCACTCAGAATGCACTACCTGCTCAGGGGGAGGGAGGGCATTGCCTGGCTGACACCGTACAACTCCTAACTATCTCAAGTTGTTTGTACCTGCATTCACTTAGGTATACTGTAGATGTCCATGGCTTTAGTTCTGCTGTGACTCTGCACTAAGGGACTAGTACCTAGTCTGGAGGGTGGGGGTGGGGGCATTGCATGGCTGGGTCCTTCTACTGGATCACTTTTTATTAAATCAAAGTGAAAAAACCTAAGAATAGTCTTAAGTAGTAAACAAAGACTAGTACACAGGTCTTGATAAACTAACAGAAGAAAAAAAAATTAGTAATGTATAGATATTAGCAAGAATACAATCAATATATACTGAACTGCATGGTGATGTATACAACACTGTAAATATGTATTATTATCCATTTACAGAACATTGTAGGTGTTCCCCACCTCAGGCCGAGGTAGTGCCAGCTGCAACAGAGACTGTGGAGGGCCATGACTCTGACGATAGTGTGATTGTCATCTAGTCAGAATGTAAAACAAATATTAGTACTACACTAATGACAGATAACCAGATGGCTGTAACAGGGGAAATATTTCCTTAATGAGATAAGACAACTCAGCAATACCTGTGCACAATAGCTTGTGCATCACTGTTACCAGTGAAATATTATATAAAAAAGTACATGTCTTAAATTGAACTGTGTCATCATTTACTTAATAGTGCTTACTCATGGGTGGCAATGAGTACCATTGCCAAGCTCTTCCTGTGTAAGTCCTCACTGTAACAACATTTGGCACTTGGGTTAATATCCCAGTACTGACACTGTAGTGCAGCATGAGAGGGGTGCTGCACTTCTGAGGTGCCGTCTTTCGGATGAGATGTTAAACCGAGGTCCCATCTGCCTGGATTGGTGGTAGTTCAGGTGGATGTTAAAGATCCCATGGCACTTCTTGAAAAGAGTAGGGGAACTTTTATTGAAAAAGAGGACTCCAAAACAAAAGAAAGCAAAGGTATACAAACTGACAATAACTGATAAATAACAGAACATCAATAACCAGGAAAAAAATAAATCACAAGACACCCAATGAGCACAGTTAACCCATAAAGACTTGCCTTTAACTAGACCCTGTAAATGAAAATCAGTATCATAAATTTTCCATACGGTAAGAGTCACATTAGAAAGGAGTTCATCAAACAATATCAGGCGCTGTTGTGAAACCCATAAACATCTGGATTGCCAAATATAAAAGCGAAGAATAGAAAATATTAATAACACTGTGTCAGCAGGATACTTGGACCATTCACCCTTATGTACTCCATACAACAGTGTACAATAAGAAACAGATAAAAATAAAGGCTCATTCCATTTGTTGGCTAAAAAAACCCAAAAAGCATGAACATATGGACATTCCAAAAAAAGATGCTCCTGAGTTTCCAAAAGGGACACACAAGAAGCACAATTACAATACCTATCACTAATTTGCTTGTGCTTATGAGAATTACCAACTGGTAATCTACCATAGGAATTTAACCAAACACTATCCCAGACGAAATCAGGCAACCTCCTATTGGAGAGAAACAAAATAACTTTTTCCAAGGATTCTGGAGGAGAATCAGGAAAAAGCAAAACATCAGTAAATTCAGAAGAAACAACATAATCATACAATTTCTTTCTATTCATGGTTTCCAATTGAGAAATGGTGACACCCCATTTCAATAAATGCCTAAAGGTTTCCAGACCATACTTGGGGAAAAAATGGAATCTTCACAAAGGAAGCAGGTTTTCTCAACTTCCAAAGCGGCAATCCTTTGGAAAACCAAGCCCATACATATGGGAGACAAGACTTCCTACCAGGTCTAAGGAGAGGGCTCAAATTATACGAAACAAAAATACATACAAAAAATGCCACTGGATGAACCATAGCTACTCCCCCTTTTCTAATACTTCTATATATATAAAACCACGTTTGATGGGGTTCAACCTACTCCCCCAAAATGCCTGGAAAAAAACACTAAATAGGGAAGTAGATAAAGGCACAGGCGGTGGAAACACATAACTAATGTACAAAAAAATAGGAACCACCAAAGTTTTAATTAACAGAACCCTCTTACATTTAGCAATTTGTCTTCCCTTCCATCTGGACACAAGTAACTGAGCCTTATCAAGTTTTTGAGACCGGTTTGTGGAAGTCATATCACTAGCACCAAATTCTACTCCCAAAATAGTCACGGGGTCCCTAGAAATTGAGATACCAGAAATTTGACCAGATTCAGGAATCAGGGAACTACCTAAAGGAAAACCCCTGCTCTTAGCATAATTAATCTTAGAACTGGAACATGTGGGAAAAAAGGTCAAAAAATCATATACAACAGGCCCTTCCATAACATCAGAAGTGCAAAGAACCAAGTCATCAGCATATGCCAAAATCTTTACAGAAGGAACACCATCACCAATACTTAACCCAGCTAGACTGGTTTGATTGATAATCAATCGAAGTAAAATATCAATAAAAAAGACATACAAAATAGGGCTCAGAGGACAACCCTGATGTACACCATGCTGTATAGTAATTGGTCTACCAATCCATCCATTAACATTAGGGAGAAGTAAAGCAGAACTGTACATAGTACGAATCCAGGCAATAAATCCAGCAGGTAAACCATATGCACGTAAGACAGAAAACAAAAATTCATGGGAAACCTGGTCAAAGGCTTTTTCCTGATCTAGGTTCCAAATATACCCATTCAAATGACCAGACTGGGCTACAGTAAACAATTCCCTTAAGACTAATAAATTATCATACTGAGTCCTACCTGGTATAGAACACATTTGATGTGGGCAAATCAGACCATTAACAACCTGAGATAACTGAAGTAATAAAATTTTGCTCAAAATTTTCAAATCAGTGTTCAATAAATTTAGCATTCTCCAATTTCTTAAATCTTCTTTAGGGCCCTTTTTATACAGTAGAAGAACCAAAGCCAGATTCATAGAGGATGCCAAGGACGAAGTAGACAACATGTGATTGAAAACCTGCACCAAAACAGGGACAAGGTCTTCCTGGAATGTCTGGTAAAATGCAGCTCCCAAACCATTCATACCAGGAGCAGAATCAGGGTTCAAGGAAAAAATAGCCTGACGTACTTCAGTTTCAGAAATATCGGTTAACGGATTCTGACAATTTACATCAGACAGCTGTGGTAAATGTAAAGAGTCAAAATTAAACAATTCAAATTCAAGACCAGCATCCTTTTGATACAGAGATCCTAAATATTAACCTACAACATCAACTAAATCTTCCGGGGAAGTAACCAAATCATCAGCCATGGAAGTCAACTGTGTAACTAACTGATGGCTCACACAATCTTTACAATCTTGAAAGGGATCCAAAGCACTCTTATGCAGTTTTAAACGAAACCTATGTTCATGTTCTAAGGACTTAGACCTATCATACTGATAGACAAACATCCGTGTCTTAACATTTCTGATTTATTCCCCATAATCAAGCTTCTCAGTCTCTGACAAGGAAATCAACCTCTGTAATTGAGTCCTAAGACGTAAATATTCTAAATAATGTGAGGTAACCTTGGCACGAGAGCGGGCTTGAATAAATGACTTCCATTTCTTCTTGGTATCCTCCTACCAAGATGTTAAATCCTCATATATTTCAAGAACAGAAAGCCGGGCAATCCATTCCCTTTTCCAAGCCTTCAGAATAGACTTATCAGCCAACAAGGAAGTGTTTCAATGCCATAAATTCTTTTTACATCTAGGCACCCCATCCCAGGATAGCAAACCGTAAGAGATCTATGATCAGAAAATTTCCAAGCACTCAAAACAACCAAGGTGACTTGCAATACTGCAGAAAGAAAAATAAAATCAATCCTAGTGGACAGAGATGACTTAAAAAAAGTATTACCACCAGAAGAATATATACAACGATAGGTATCTTTAAGCTGAGCAATATCAAGAACTTGTAGTAACTTATTGGAATCACAGAATAACTTTGAGGTTCGTAACCCCCTATCAGAGGTACTCAGAGCACAATTAAAATCACCAGCCCAAAAAAACAAACGTGAAGTATGAAGATAAGACTGAATGTCCAGAAATAGTGCAATACACTGAGCCTTGGTCTGTGGGGCATAAATGTTAATCAGTCTAAATCTGTCACCCCGAAAACTAATATCCAATAATAAAGCCCTGCCAGGGCAAATATCAACTAATTTGGAAACTTTCAAAGCCGGATTAGTAAACAAGACCCCAACAGCATCACAAAGAGATTCCCCATTAGACCAAACGGTAGCACCCTTAGACCACAGGTTATGAGCAAGTTGAACTTCAACAGTAGTTTTTAATCTAGTATCCTGAAGGCAAACAATATCACTGTGATGCTGTTGCAAACAGTTCAAGGTGGTAGCCATTTTTTTGTGACTTTTTATACTATTAACATTAATGGTTGAAATAGTCAATGAAGACAAAAATGGGAATGAAAAAAGAAAAGGAAACAGTAAAACAAAAACCTAATGTTAAGGGGCTTTAGCTACCCTTCTATGCTGAGATCTCCTAAGGTTAACCTCCACCGGTCTGATGTCACCTTCTTCACCTTCCAAAATAAAATCAGTGACAGTAGAAGCCCTGGAGGAGCGGTCAGAATCCTCACCCTCAGACTTCTCCCCAGTAACTAATGCTGCAAACTGATTACCCGTTTTCCAGGAATCAGAGGATCCACTGCCTGGTGAGATCAAAGGGAAAGAGTGAGATAGAATAGCTTTACCAGATCTATGATGCTTCTTTGCAGTAACAGTTTTAAAAGGCAAAATCAGGGAGGGGGGGCATACCAGAATCCTCTGATATATTCAGCAAAGGAAGGACAGAGGTAGACGGTACAGAAGGAGCAGATGAAACAACAGAAGGGGAAGGGAGAGCATTCTGTTCCTGCTCACTAACTGAAACAGCTTCAACAAGTTCAGCGTCTAGAACCACTAAAGGAGGCATTACAGCAGTAGGAGCAACAGTTGTGGCAACTGTACTATCAGCAGCCACCACGTTTGTAGCATTCATATGCTGAGCCACAACAATTAAACCTTCATGTGAAGGACAATCATCTCTATTGTGAGATGCCCAAGGACATTTTGCATAGCCATGCCCAGTCTGTTCACACAAATTACATTTAAACAAATTAAGGCATGTAGCAGCCTGATGACCAAATTCAAAACAATGTGAACATCGAGGGGTGTCACAAGATATATTAAGGTATGTCCGTGAGCCACGCTTAAAACAACACTTGGGTTGACCAAAGTAAAATGAACTGCCTCCGTCTTTCCCCAGAAAGAAACTATTGGGAAGGTGTCGAGGCCCACAGTTTGAAGAAAAAAGTTTCACCCTTAATTTCCAACCACCATTCCAGATTTTCTCACTATCAAGGATGGGAACTGGCCTATCCAAAACATCACATCTTTTCCGTAACCAAAAAAGAATATCCTCTATATGCACCCCTTCATTATGAAACATGATGGTAATCAATTTAACAGTGGGCTTCATCAAGGGAACCGCCAATAAAGAAACCCAAAGAGGGGAATTCTTAACAGTGTGATACAAAGCCCAAAATTGCTCCTAACAAGAAACAGTTTTAAAACTCACATCATAATTAGAACTACCAATGAGTATAAGAGCATAAATGTCTGAGGAGACAAACTTCATAGAACCTTTGAGTAAACTTTTTACTATATACAGTCTATCTGGCTGTTCTTCCAAGTCTCCTTTATATATTAAACGAACAGCATTCCTTCAGGGGGCAGGTTCACCCTTGTTAGAAAATAAATCCAATAGTTTAAACTGTGGAGTATCCCCAGCAGACTGATGAGGCACGGGGGCAACCAGATCAGGTTCCAAGTGCAAAACAGTTTTATGCAAAGCAGTCTTAGTAGCCCCATTATCACTACAATCCTGCAAATTAGGTTCAGACCCAGAAAGTACAGAAGAAACAGAAGACAAGTGTCACAAAGCAGAAGGACCAGGAGAAGAGGAATTATAACGTTGTACAACCACATCACTGGGATCAGGGATCCAGTTTCTATTCGAATGTCTCAACCACCCAGCCCCAGCAATGGCCCTGTCAGGGGACCATCCCTTTCTAAGTTGGGGAGGAGAGAGAGAAGGAGACCCTTGCATAGCCAAAGATTCACCAGAATCAATTGGGGAAACTGTCATTGAGCCGCTTGCCCGCTTGTCTAAAGCAGTAGTTGAAAGACCTGCTTCTGAAGACACAGAACCCCATTTTAATATGTTACCATGCATGCCCAGAAGATTTGAAGGGACCACAGAAACAGCAGAGCAGGTATCGAGAGCAGTAACAGGGGAAAATGGCTTTTGGCACTCATCGGCAAGACGCTCAGTATTGCCATCCACCCCAGGAGGTTCAGGAAGCTCAGACACACACACTCCTGCAAAACCATATATGCGTCACCAGAAAACGATGAAAATGGACCGGTAGCAGAAGGGGAAGGAAGGAGCGCAATGCAGCAAATTTCGGTCAGCAAAAGAGACTTCTGACGCATACAGCACTCCTCCTCAGTTAATAAGGCAGCTAATAACCATTCTTTAGCAGCAAGATCCAGTACAGTACCTTCTTTAGAAACAGGAATATCAGTGTTTGCAGGAAAAGCCACACTAGGAACAGCCTCCACAGGTGAATCAAAAAACTCCTCAGGTAGATCAGTAGCAGTAAACTCCTCATTCAATACAGCAGCCTCTAGAACTACAGGAGCAGAGGAGGAGGCCCACTCCTCTGTTCCATCCATGTCCATCTCCTCTGAAGGTTGAGCAAAAGTGGCCATCTTCCACCAGACAGCCAAAGGTTCCCCCTTCTAGAGAGTAGGGGAATTTCTCCAGTGTCCTGGCTAAATTTCCCTCATTTTCTCAAAATACCACCAACAGCTTAATCTGGTTCAAGGTCAGTTGACATTCATCTGTATCCCCCTCCCCCGGGTCATGCCTGAAAATAGGCAGGATTTTTATAGTGCACTTACCCGGTAAACAAAAACTGAATAAAAAAAAACTCTCAATAAGATCCGTCATTACTATCCACGTCTTCAGTAGATGTGTTGGTAACCACTGTGGATCCGATAGATGTTCTTCACGTAGGAAAGAGGGGTTTTGGTGGGGGGGAGACCACTGGTTGACTAACAACATACAACATGAAACTGCAGCAAATTGTGTGCAACTGGTGTCAGACACCTATATAATTGACATACATATCTTAAGTTCATCTCTGTGTTACCAGTCAGCATTGTATACCTTTTGCTTTCAATGGAGGGAGTGAGCACGATCCACCTCCAGCTCAGCACCTGACATCAAATACCTAATGTGTCCACAGTGTGTGCAGCAGTGGAGTGAGAACAGAAGTGGTTTGATAACTGAAATATTGTACCGTACCCAAACTTCTGTGTGGACAGTAGCACATATTCATGTAAATGTAATAAACTTATTCACTTCAGACTCAGATCGCAATATCTGTGCATTTTTTGAGGTTGGAAAAGAAACACCTGCATTTCCTTCTTTAACACATCAAACTAATAACTGTTGCAACTTGTGTTCACCTGCTACCACAAAACAGTAATGTTAATGGAGTTTGCCTTTTAAGGGGCCGACCAAGTTGTTCCGGTGCACTACTCCCCTATTGTTAAAAATGGTGTGCTCAGAGAGGAATGGGGGAAGGTAAGGGGAGGGACAGGTGAGGACAGGACAATAGGTAGGCAGACAGGAAGGGGAAGGACTATAAAGGGTACATAAGGGTCATCACAGTGGTGGTTCAGCCACTTTTGCTGAAGTTTTATTAGTTTATTTGCACTGATAAACTACAGCATGTCAGATTGGTAATTTTGAGATTTGGAGCAGCTGAGGTTTGTGCTAAGACATTGTAAGAAGGTAAAAACAAGGCAGCAAGGTGGGCAATGACTATGTATTAGAAAAACAACAAATACATATAGTTATTATATTTTAAGAGAGTGGGGTTTTCTTGCCTTTGTAATGTTTGGTAATGTCGTTATAATAGCTGGATGACTGAAGAAGTTTAAATAAATGCTGGAAAAGATAAACTGTGACAGTGTGCAGAATGTGAGGGGGGGAGCCTGAGCGACAATTGTAAGCGTATCGGTAAATTGGGGCCCTTCGTGGGAGGCCATAGAGAGCAAGGCTGCATAGCTCTGGGGGAGAGAAGTGGCTAAGCAATAGTTCTTGTGCAATGGGGCTCAAAGGCCCAAGAGAAGGGGGGGGGTTTAACCAGGGAAACAGACCCAGAAGCCAGCCACTGTGGTTTCAATGGTGGGGAGCAAGTAAAAACACATTTGGAAACACTTTGGAGCTAGGTTGCAAGAGACTTAGTTGGTAAAGAAAGCATGAAGAGCTTGAGACAAACCTAGAGGAATGGAATGGTGCACAGCAGGCCAGGGAAGGCCACACAGCGTGACGTTGGACGCCATGGCTGGGCCTTGCAGCTGTTTTGGAAGCCAGGTGTTTTCAGGGGCATAGGACTAGAGGTTTGATATCAACATAGCAGGTTGCAGGAGAGAAGCAGGATGCCGTGCCTGCAAGAAGTGGCTATGGGGGGGGATGAGATGCGGAAAGTCACTCGATCTGGTGGCAGAGGCCTGAAGTATTGCAAGATAACATAGCAGGCAGCAGGGATAAAGGTGGACACCATGCCTCCAGTATGGCGTGTGACCTGGGAATTCATGCGATACAGTAATGGAATTTTGTTAGCACATCTGTAGCATTACAGGAATGAGGCGTGAGAATATTTTTATGTGCCGTTTTTGGTTCTTTACACTCAGATTAGTTTTCCATCACAAAAAACATTATGGTAGCTACAGGACTAGGGCAAACTACGGGAGATCACACGGTGATGTCAGAAACTGACGAGTCGTAAGAAGGGATGGTCATTTGTGTAGGCCTAGGAGCCATGTGGTAAGATCACAGGCCTGCAGGGGCACAAAGAGTAAAAGGAGGGTTAGCAAGCCACGAGTGAGGGAACAGGCAGAAGCATGGGTGCCGAGAGGCCACATGGGCAGCCAGAGGCATTAGGGGTCACAGGGGGACAAAGGATAGGCCTAGTAGGCCATGCAGGGTGGCAACAGATGCCTGAGGTTGAGGAAAGGGGATGAACACCATTGCAGGTGATAAGCATGGAGATCATGGGGCCTAGAGATGCCCGAATTCAAAGAATTAATATGCGGTTTTCACCGCGGTGAACAGCAAGGATAAGGCAGAGGCCTGGTGATCCAGGCCATGTGACAAGTCACCAGACGCCATTTTGGCAAGTGGATAATGGGCCCAGCTTATAAAAGTTCACACTCAAACTGGATGGGGACTGTCTTATGAAGGACAGAAAGAAAGAGGGGGAACAATGTAGAATTTGGGCATGCCATGTGGGAGCATAAGGGCGACAGTTAAGGATACAGGGGGCATATTAAGAAAGGGGGTTCATATAGATAAAGGGAGCGAATGGAACAGGCGTCTTGCTGACAGGTACAGGCAACACAGGGACATGTTAAAAAAGCATGGCTGGGTATTAATGGAGACATTTTTGTCAGTTTATTGTTCGCAGCTTCTATACAGGCAAAAACAAGAGGAGATGGCACCTAAGAGGAACAGGCCTCCAAAGGAGGATGCCTACAAGGCTATCGTGGACTTGGTGGAGAAGGCCAACAAGATGTGGCAGAAGGTAGAAGGTGAGGAGCAGGAGAGATCCGGGGAGAAATGGAAAGCAGGAAAAGGAAAAGGGGGTAGTTGGAAAAGACCAGCGGAGAGTCCAGACAGTCCCTAGAGATTGCAGCCACCACCAGTGGTTCCTCCTTGAGTGGTCAGCCCAGTACCACTGCAGCCCTGAGTACCAGAACTGCAAGTACCTCCCCAAGAGCAGGCAGTGGTTCCACCGATGGAACCCAGACCAGATCCCCCAAGCACAGTGGTTCCTCTGCAGACAATGCCATGACCAGCCATTCAGTCAAAGTAAGACAGGCCAGGGCATCTCAATGCCAACAGGCCACAAGGAATGGATAAGCCCACAGGTAATGTATCAGGAGCGGTGGGAGAGAGCATTAAGGAATACATAGGTAAAATTATTGTGGCCCTCGGGACAGGGGGACTGGGGCAGATGGAATCAGCACTGGCAGAGATCAGGTCAGATAAAGAGGCCACAAGCGAGGTGGAACAGGTGGTAGAAAGCATAGGAAAAGGAACAAGGGAGAGAGGGGCCCCAGGGATGAGAATAGGAGAGCACGTACCACTGGTCACAAAAGAAAAGATATGGAAAGGGGAGTACGTAGACATTTTTGCTTAAGTGAGTAGAGAGTTGGCTGCAAAATATGAGGAGACAGAGAATATAGGGAAGAGTGAGATCGCGGCAGCAGTAGTTTTATTGGGTAAAAAGGAGGAGAACAAATTTACAAAAGGAAAGATGTGGGATGGGTGGTTTGTGGGTTTTACCACATACTCAGCGATAGTCTTGGAAAAGAAACCAGAGTTGAGCATCCCACTAATTACATATTTACTGATAATAAGAAGGGCCAAGGGTAAAGGAAGAGTAGGATGGATATATTACGACAAATTCTTCTGCCGGAGGATGGTGACTTATGGAGATGTGAGATGGGACATGAAACAATTGGACTTGTGGACAGACTATGTAACCAATCAATCCACACCGGAGGGAGAAATTGGAAAAAGGGGGCTTCCCCAGAGGTGTTGCTGGG
Source organism: Neoceratodus forsteri (assembly GCA_016271365.2). NCBI lineage: Eukaryota > Metazoa > Chordata > Ceratodontiformes > Ceratodontidae > Neoceratodus > Neoceratodus forsteri. Next base: position 212,891,215 of record CM028135.1, on the reverse strand, counting down.
GTTACAATAGGGCATTTGTTCCGGCCCCAATGCCGGTTCCGGCACGCATGCTCAAAATGTGGGGGAACACACCCAGCGAGCAGATGCAGAATGGCATGGACACAAGGGAACCACAGGATGGGGGGGGACAAGGAACAGAGGCAGAGGGTATGCAGGAAGGGGGAGCCAGGCCTACTGAAAACAGGGAACAAGAAGGGTTTGGGGTGGGGGTGTAAGAGGAGCGAAGAGAGGAGGGTAGGAGACCAACTCCAGGGAGCAAGAACTCCAATCAAGATTGAAGTGTGGGAAAAATGGTTAAAAGAGTACCCAGATAGAGAGGTGGGAGAAGCAATTAATAAGGATTTTAGAACAGGTTTTCCATTGCAGTGTGAAGGCCCAAGACGGGCAAGGGAGGCAAACAACTTAGGGTCAGTTAAGGGAAAGGAGGACATCTTGAAGCAGAAAATAGAGTAGCTAAAGGATGCAGTGTGAAGGCCCATGTGGGCCCACGTGAGGTTTTTAACGATCTTCTCACTTTCTCATTTGCAGCCTATGCAACTTCACCACTAGAGGGCTCACTGAAGCCTCTCTACAATAATTAGTATCTTTTCTGGGTCTGTTTTTCTGTTGGGCAGTTAGTGATTTCTGCCCTCTTTTTATACATTTTATGATCTGTTTAGTGTCTGGGGTGTCTCTTCAGATAGCTATCAAGGTGACTTATACCTTATTTCCAGATCATGGCTTATTGCTCTTTTAACTATATCACCCTAAATCCCTGTTCTATCTCTCTATTGCTCCCTATTATGGCTCTTCTCCTAGCAATGCCCCTGTCCTGGGAGGGCTCTTCTTTACATCCTAATGGGCCATCTGACAGACGTTCACTACCCTGCTCATCCTTGGCCACTTTCCCTCTCATTGTCCCATATAAGATCACCTAACATGTTGCTTTTACACTTTTTAACTCCCCTCATGCAAACTACTCCTTGCCATCACCTTTCTTTCATCGCAAGCTGTGGTACCTGCTCCTCCTATCATTAAGGTTAGCAGGAGACACTGAACTAAATCCAGGTCCTGCTGATAAAATCTCACATTACGATACTGCCTGGAAAGATTTAATAGGACTGCATTTTGTACACCTAAGTTGGGGAGAAAACTCCGGGTATTTAACTGAATTAGAGGAATGGACTACTCAATATAACCCTGACATTCTATGTCTCTCTGAAATCTGGTTAAAACCCTCCACACCTGATCACCTGTGTATGTTACCCAACTATAATATACTCTGGCAAGATAGGTCCACATCCAAGCGTGGTGGAGGTGTTGCCATCCTCTTTAAAGCTCACCTATCTCTTCACTGTAATGTCTCTCTCTCCCTTTTTCACTGTGAAGCCATTCATGCTACACTAATATTAGGCTCAAAGAAACTCCACATACTGTGTGCCTATAACCCCCTTGTTGGGGGTATCTCTGGAGTCAAGGAACTATTATCCCAGGTGAGCTCTGCTGCTGGTTACAATGAGGTCCTTATTTTGGGTGATCTAAATTTAAACTGGGCTAGTAAGGTAAAGCAGTCCTTGCACACTGTGGTATATGGCCACAACCTCCACCAATTAATCTCAGAGCCAACTAGGTTCATGGCCCCACCACGTTCTAGTTCTCTAATTGACTGGGCTCTCACTAATCATCCTGATAGTATAGTCTCTGCTGGCACTCTGGCAGACGCTATAAGTGATCACTCTCCAATCTTCTGCATCTGGCGTGCTGCCAGACAACGATCTCCACCTCACAAACTTATCACCTTCCGTAACCTGGCCAATCTTAATCAGACACATTTTTTGTTTGACCTCTCAATGATTGACTGGTCTCCTATCTTTGCCTTCTATGATACTCAAGTAGCCCTTGACTATTTCCTTGCAAGGTTTGGATGCCTACAGGACATCCATGTCCCTAGAGTCACTAGCCGCATACAGGGTACACAGACAAAGTGGCTTACTAAGGCCCTTCTTACTCAACTTAGGACTAGGGATAAAAGCTGGCGGCGTTTTAAGGCCACAGGGCTACAAGCGGATTTTAATGACTATAGGTCAAAGAGAAATTCCTGTAAAAGGAATATTCATCTAGCAAAAAGCTCCTTCTGTAAGGACTTGTTAATGAAATCTGCTGATGACTCCAAGAAATTCTGGTCCGTCATAAAAACTCTCCTTGGGGAAAACAATACTTCTACCACAAATGACATGCTGATAAACAATACTCATTGTAATAATCCAGTGACCATAGCTAATGCACTAAACGATCATTTCTCGGATCTATCCACTTCTGCAAAGGCCATAGTACTACCACTGCCATCCTAAAACTTACGAATGATATCTATTGTGCAATGGAATCTGGCTCTTTGACAGGTGCTCTCTTTATTGACTTAACTAAGGCATTCGACCTTGTAAACCACACCCTCCTCCTTGCTAAACTTCAGTCGTTTGGTTTCTCCACTGAAACAGTTGCCTGGTTCAAGTGCTACTTATCCAACCGGGTGCAAGCTGTCTCCTTCACCTCAGCCCTGTCCAATACTTCTCCCATACATACGGGAGTTCCCCAAGGCTCCATAGTTGGTCCGCTACTGTTTTCTATTTTTATAAATCTCCTGCCATCGTGTGCACCTGATTGCTCTTCCTTGTTGTATGCGGACGACCTTGCAATCTATTGTAGTGGAAGTAACATCGCGGACATAAACCACTCACTTACTAGTGACTTCTTAAATATTCAATCCTACCTAATAGAAAACAATCTTGTTCTTAATACTAGCAAAACTCACTCTATGCTTTTAGGCTCCCCAGCTAGACTTAAATCTAATCGGAATTCCTTCCAGATTTTGTGTGCTGATGGTTCCCCGGTAGTTAGCACTAGTCTCCTTTAAATACCTGGGTATCCTCCTTGATGAATCCTTGGACTTTGACCTCCATGTCACCACCACCTGCAAATCGGTCAATGCAAAAATTGGAGGTGCATACCGTACTAGCTATGCTCTTACACCATCTGCTCAGCTTGCAGTGGCTCAAGGCCTATTGCTCCCGGCCCTTGCTTATGGCTCAGTCACGTACCTTGGAACATCAAAGACCTCCCTACATAAATGGGACACCACCTATAATAACATCTGCCATTATGTCTCTCAATCTCCACGTTTTAAACATCACTGTCAGCTGTATGCGGACCTAAAATGGCCCAACCCTTCTGCCCACCGGCGACTGGCCTTTGGCTCCCTATTAGATGGTATAATGAGATCAGATCTCCCTAATTCCGTTGCCGCCTTGCTACACCCCTTAACTTCCTCCTACGGAATTCAATCTAGTGGCAATGCCCTCCTTTCTATGCCCAGACGTAAAACTTCTATGGGTACAAGGGCTTTCTCCTACTCAGCCCCTAAGTATTGGAATTCTATCCCTCCAGAAATTCACCTTGCTACTACCCATGCTGGTTTCAAGAAACTCCATCGTGAACACCTACTGGCCTCAAATCCTTGCTTATGCTTCCATCCACCCTGATCCCTTTAATCCTTACACCTTGTTCTTTCACTTCTCTCTTCCTCCTATCTCCTCCTCTCCCCATCCTTTCTTTCTCTCTATATTTGGCCTTGTACTGGGAATTGCTAGTGTACTTGTCAGCCAGTTCCAGTACAAACTTGTTAGCACTTGTTTTATTTTTTCATTATGGTACTGTTTACATTCTTCTGATATTACCTTACTCTGTTTTGGCTAATTGTCAATTGTTTGTATTGCACTATATTCCATTATGTTACCTCTTCCTTGTGCTGCGTCACATTGTACAGCTTGTGTATTTTTTGTATTTTGTTTCTTACTTGTATTCTCCCAGGTCATGCCTGAAAATAGGCATCTCTATGTCTAGTGCTTTCACCCGGTTACCAAAAGCAAATAAATAAATAAATAAATGCTGGTAGAGTTGAAGGACCATATGTTACCCCCATTACAGAACATGCAAATTTCCCCATTGGGCTTGGTTCCCAAGAAACAAAAGGGGAATACAGGGTGATTCACCACCTATCATTCCCAGAAGAGGACTCAGTGAATAATTTCATAAGTGATGAGCAAAACAAAGTGACCTATGCCACATTGGAAGAGGTCATACCGGTTATCCGAGGGACTCCAGATGCCTGGATGGCCAAAACGGATATAGAGTCTTCTCTCAGATTGCTTCCAGTAAGAAGGGAAGATTGGGATCTTTTGGGCTTTAAAGTGAGGGATCAGTACTATTTTGACAAGGCAATGCCCATGGGATATTCCATAGCATGTGCTACATTCGAAGCATTTAGCACCTGCTTGCAGTGGATCTTTCAAGAAAAAACAGGGCATAAGTCGATCATACATTACCTGGATGATTTCCTTTTAGTAGGCAGCGGTCGGAAGGAGACAGAAAGAATGCTGGCTAACATCCAGGAGTTGTGCAGAGAGCTGGGAGTACCGCTAGCACCAGAAAAAATGGAAGGCCCCAGTAAGGTGTTAGAATTCCTGGGCATTGAAATAGACACCCCGGGGGAGGTTTTTAGGTTGCCAGACAACAAAGTGTTGAAGCTGAAGGAGCTGATTCAGGTACATACAAACAGGAGAAGGTAAAATTGAGACAGATACAGCAGATCATGGGGCATCTGAATTTCACTTGTAGGGCAATTGGACCAGGAAGGGCTTTCACTAAGCAGCTGGCAAGGGTCACAGTAAGAGTAACCAGACCGCACCACTGGGTAGACATAACAAAAGGAGTAAAGGAAGATTTCAGGGTATGGGAAGAATTCCTCGACAGCTACAAAGGCTGTTCCTTCTGGCAAGGGGAATGGGTGTATAACGCAGATCTCGATTTATACACAGATGTGGCAGAGGGTTTAGGTATGGGAGCTATTTGAGGGGAAGATGGTTCTCGGAACCATGGCCTTAAAATTGGGTCGGCGATGGAAAGGTAAAAGACATCACACTGTTGGAGATCATGTCCATTTGTGCTTGCACCCGTGTGGGGGGAGGTGCTACAGAATCAAAAGGTTACATTTTGGTATGATAACAAGGCAGTGGTAGAGGTCTTAAAAAACAAGGCAGCCAGGTGTGGAGACAGTTAGGCTCAGATATTCAAACTGCGCCAGGCTTCGGCGCAAGCTTGGGTGCAGCGCAACTTGGCTGAGCAGGGGTGTGGACTGGGCAATATTCAACGGAGCAGTGCCATAGCACAGTATCACTGAATATCACACCCTGGCCACCAGCAGTGTGCATGACACAGTGGCACTGTGCCAGCGCAAGTGGCCAGAGTGGAGCATGGGAATGCGCTAGCACAAGTTCCATTGCGCTATGCACAGCAACCGCGATATTCAAAACTTGACATGCAAATGGTGCCATAATGTATGCAAGGCACAAATGGGGCCATTTTCATGTCATTATGGCCCCATTTGCATGCAGGTGCACCGATTTCCGGCGACTTGCGCCTGGCGCCCTGCCAGGCAGCAGCCGTCGGGGACCGACGCCCCCTGCAGCCGGCAATGTGCTCCACAGCCCGATCACGGGCTGCAGTAAAAAAGGAAAACCAGAAATCCCTGGTGGTCCAGTGGACCGATGCCCACCCGATCGCGGGCTAAGTAAATTAATAATATCCCCAATATCCCTGGTGGTCCAGTGGACCTGCCCGCCTGATCGCGGGCTAAGCAAATTAATAATATCCCCAATATCCCTGGTGGTCCAGTGGACCCCACACCCCACCCAGCCACTGAATCCCACTGCCCCACTCCCCCCGGGTCAGCGGCGGGCAGCAACACCCAACCCGCCTGCAGCCCCGCCGCCCACCGACTGACACCATCTGTAGGACTGTACACCTATTGGTCCACAGTGTGAGCCATTGGGCATGCAGCCCATACCATACTACATATTCCAGATATGTGAATGGATCCCATTCACATATCTGGAATGTGTGATGAGCTGCATTCACTGTGAATAATCGCGCCATACTAACGGTGTCAGTCTGCAGGCGGCGGCAACGCGTGGGGCACTGACTACCTGCTGCTGACCGGAGGCGGGGCAATAGGATTCAGTGGGGGTGGGTGGGGGGTCACTGGACCACCAGGGATATTAATTTATAACCCGTGATTGATGGCAGTGGTCACTGGCCAGAAAGGGGTTACTAGCCTGCGATCGGGCATGGGGGGCGCTACCATGGAGGTGCAGCCAGAGCTCGGGTGGCCACCCACAGGTGGCAGCTGCTGTGTTGTGCCCTACAATGCGGCAGCTCAGCTGTGGGTGGCCATCCGTTGTTCCTTTTTTTTTTTTGGATCAACTTTGTGCTGGCACAGGTAGGGGTTGCACATGCATGGCTCTGCACGTCCTGGGCTGAATATTGGGCTGTGCAGGGTATGCATGGGCACGCCCCCCCACCTGCACCTGCATACATTACTGATGCGCTCCAGTGCATCGGGATTTGTGCCGTGTACTTTTCCCGTTTGAATATCGCACCAGGGCGCATCAGTGGGTTACGCATGGCACAACACTGATGCACCATGCGCAACCCTTTTGAATATCTGGGCCCCAGTGTTAAGAGCCTTGTAATTGAATATGTCATTCAGAACCAAGCATATAGAAGGGGTTAAAAATATCCAAGCTGGCAGCTTTTCCTGTCTGCAGCTGGGTCATTTCAGGATTCTGGCACCAACAGCAGAGGATCGTAAAACACCCATACCAATGAACATCTGGGACGTTGGCAAGAGGGAGCCGAAATGCTGTTTCACAGCTCATGGGCACCGTGGTCCCTGAGAGCCTATGAAGGGGCTTGGTGGACATTGCAAATATTCAGGGACGCACACGACATGGAGGTAAGTGGGCCATTTCTGGAAGAACAGTTAGGGAAGTTTACAGTGGACCAATTACAAAAAGGAATGGCTCACAGCACGATGGGGGTGTACCTAGCAGGGATTAGTTTAGTTTGTAGCTTAAAGAAGTGGAATGACCCAACAAAGTCAATGTTGATATGAAGAATGATGCAAGGATGTAGCCGGTTAAAACAAAGGCCTAAGGATGGGATGCGGCCGGTAGCAAACCACTGGCTCTCCAAATTAAGGGACGTGCTCCCAGCAATACGCAGATCCAAGGATGAGGCACAATTATTTTACACAATTTACTTAGTGATGTTTGCAGGGGCCCTGAGAGTGAATGAGGGGGTGGGGCATGGCAGAAAGGATGAAGAAGGGGGATTGGAATGGGGAGACAAAACTTGGGGACAAAAAGAAATGCAGGTTATAATTAGGAGGTCAAAAACAGGAAAAGGGGGAAGCGGGTGTGTCATAACGTTGAAGGCTCATGTGGATGGGACATTGTGCCTGGTAAAAGCTCTGTGGGCATACACCACAGTGCAAGGGATTCAAAAAGGGGAGATTATTTGTTCATGGAGATGGGAAGAAGGTGACAAGTTATCAAGTAATGGCCATGCTCAGAAAAGGCATGGAGTTCCTGGGCGAGGACCCAGGCAATCATTCTTCTCACTCTTTTCGAATAGAGGCTGTGTCAAAATGGGCAGCAACAGGGGAAGATGGTGAACAGTATGTTAGAAAATTGACACTGGTGGTCTGCCAGTTACAAGAGGCATATTCGGCCCTGCAGGTTTGAGACTAACATGTCATCTGTGTTTTGTTTTACAGGTTCGGAACCAGATTGGGGGGAGGGGACAAAGGGGGGTTATAAAATGGATACAGTGAAGTAAGGGAATCAAGAATACGATTGTTAAGATGTATATTTTGCTTAAATTTTATAGCTAGAGGGAGGATCACAGAAGTATGGATCTGCAGGCACTCCTACATTTATTGGGAAGAAAAAAGAGTGTAGAAAAAGGCTGGGGGGAAAGCAGCTATACCAGGATGCCAGAAAATGTAGGTTGGTGTGGCGTGGCATCTGAGGGATGAGATGGGCACAGCTACTGCCTACCCTGAAGGAGATAAAAGAGCGGCGGCCCATTCCAGACCTAATTATTATACACCTGGGGGTAACGACGTCGGAGGAAAACCATTGGTGGACACATACATGCAGGTAAACGGGGGCTTAGAGGAAATACTACAGTTGTGGCCAGGGGTGAGCATAGCCTGGTCAGACATGATACCAAGGAGGGGATGGAGACATGAGCACAGCCATGTAGCAGTAGATAGACCCAGGAGGAAAATGAATAGAAGGGTATGAACAATGATAAGAAAGATGGGGGGGCATGTAATACTGCGAGGGGTGGAAGAATGGGTAGAGGATTTTTACAGAACTGATGGGGTGCACCTGTCAGACTTAGCAATTGATATGTTTAACACAGAAATGATGGGTCTTATCGAGGCATGGAGGAGACAGGAAGGAAAGTAAAATAAAAGTGGGGAGGGAGGTACCCTAAGGGGGGGGGAGGCCAGTCATCCAACACAAGCTGGAGACTGGCTATGGGGAAAAAAGGGGGAAAGGCAGGGAGGGGGAAGAAAAAAGGAATATGATGAGAAGAAGAAACTGAAGGAGAAACGCGATCTCGGTTCTCACCGTTACCTAAGAGAAAAGAGAAGAAAAAAGGCACCAGGTTTTCACCTGGGGAAGCGAAAAGAAGAGGAAGAAAGAGGGACGAGCAGAGATTGATATTTGGATGTAATAAAAATACAATTGTGGAAGAGACAATAATAAATGATGATGGGAATTGTAAATAAAATCATGATACATAATAAATTAATTGCCAATCTGAGCACAAAAACATATGTGGTTTGTCTTTTGTGGGGGAGAAAGGGGAAATCCGGGACAATGTCCAGTAGTTTACATCACTTATGTCTCACAACTCAGCATGTACTACATAGTCAGGGAAAAGAGCATGCAAAACAATCCCACTCTTAATGAACATACAGATAGCAATAAGATCTGTTATCAAAAATGTCTTTTTGGTTTTTTTAGCTGCCAGGGAAACTGGATCCGACCAGCCGCTGCATGCAGTGAAGAAAACCAACTGGCGGTCCTGAGCGTAAGTACTGCAACATAGTACTCACATTTGCGATATACAGGAGAAATAACACTTCTACATGAACTCTCAGGGAGGTGTACCATTGGTGTCCATGGGCCCGACTCTAGAAAGGAAAATACGCCAGATGCAAGTAACGAAGTTGCGGAACTTAAGCAACAGCAACTGCGACATGCGAGATATGTGCAATTCTAGAACCCGCGAGAATACGCCAAACGCAACTGCATAAGTCATGACATGCAACATACACCATGTAAAAGTGTGCAACATGCAGTAGTGGCCCAACATACACCAGCAGATATGCCACAGCAATGGCAGAAGCTGCAGCCGAACGACAGAGAAGGAAGAGGAATTTTGGCCATGAGGAGGTTAACACCCTGGTTGAGCAGATAGACCACCACCATTCACTCCTCATGAGCCATGAAAGGGATGCCAAGAGGAGGGAGAAATGCAAGCAGGCATAGGACAGGAAGGCATGCAGGGTCAATGCCATCGCTGCCCAGCGCAGGACAGTCCAAGATGTGCAAAAGAAGTGAAATGACCTGAAGCGCCTGGTGAAGCACAAGGAGGTGAACAACAGGTGCAGTGCACTTGGCACAGGGGGCTGACCCACCCAGCAGGAGCCATTCAGCAGCAGTGAGAGGATGATGGCGGCACATCTCAGCCAGCAGAGTATCGCTGGAGTAACACAGCTGGACATGTTCAGACAGCGGACAGTCACAGGTAGGGACAAACAACCAGCAATGTATGTGACAGGCCAGACACGGCAACAGCACTGAAGCCAATGGCAAAGATGGGGTGGGTGAGGTGACAATGTGTAGGCAGAAGTAATGGTGGGGAGGCATGCCACAGGACTGCCACATGGCTACAGCTGGCCACAGAGTGGGACAGTTGAACCAGACAATGGCAAGGGGCAGACCAGGGACAGGCATGTGTGCTGCTGACAAGTGCAACAGTGCAAAGGAATGACCCATGGGCAACTGTGGAGGGGCTGGCATGGGCACAAGAAACTGGATGGGGGGGCTGTGCACAGGAATGGGCCAGCCTGCACTGGGTGTTGCTGTGTCCTGCACTGTGTACTGTTGGGGGGCATGCTGATGTGGGGACTGGGCTGCACTGGGGAAGCTGTGTCCTGCACTGTGTACTGTTGGGGGCATGCTGAGATATGTTCTGGGCTGTACTGGGTGTTGCTGTCTCTGCACTGTGTATTGTTGGGGGCATGCTGAGGTAGGGCCAGGGCTGACTGGATGTTGCTGTGTCCTGCATTGTGTACTGTTGAGGGGGCATGCTGAGGTATTGCCTGGGCTGCACTGGGTGTTGCTGTGTCCTGCACTGTGTAATGTTGGGGGAGCATGCTGAGGGGTATGGCCTGGGCTGCATAGGGGAAGCTGTGTCCTGCACTGTGTACTGTTGGGGGGCATGCTGAGTATAGCCTGGGCTGCACTGGGTGTTGCTGTGTCCTGCACTGTGTAATGTTGGGGGGCATGCTGTGGTATAGCCTGGGCTGCACTGGGGAAGCTGTCTCACTGTGTGTACTGTTGGGGGCATGCTGAAGTATAACCTGGGCTGCACTGGGTGTTGCTGTGTCCTGCACTGTGTACTGTTTGGGGGCATGCTGAGGTATGGCCTGGGCTGCACTGGGGGAAGCTGTGTCCTGCACTGTGTACTGTTGGGGGGGCATGCTGAAGTATAGCCTGGGCTGCACTGGGTGTTGCTGTGTCCTGCACTGTGTACTGTTTTGGGGGGCATGCTGAGGTATGGCCTGGGCTGCACTGGGGGAAGCTGTGTCCTGCACTGTGTACTGTTGGAGAGGGCATGCTGAGGTAGGGCCTGGGCTGCACTGAGTGTTGCTGTGTCCTGCACTGTATACTGTTGGGGGGGCATGCTGAGGTAGGGCCTGGGCTGCACTGGGTGTTGCTGTGTCCTGCACTGTGTACTGTTGGGGGGGCATGCTGAGGTAGGGCCTGGGCTGCACTGAAGGAGGCTGTGTCCTGCACTGTCTGCTGGGGGGGGCCATGCACAGGCATGGGCTGGGCGGTAGGGAGGTGGTATGGGTCACTGTCCCAGTGCCAGCAGAGTGTGGGAGAGGGCCAGAGGGGCCGTGCATGGCTGGCAGGGACAATGTAGTCACCCTGGGGTGCAGACCCCTGCAGCACAGTGCTGCCCCATGGGCGTGGCCATGCATGGTGCCACTGTGCAGCGGGGGGCCGTACAGAGCAGCCGTGTGACAGCTGGAGTTGCTGTACCAGGATGGATGGCACAGCAAGGGCAGCAATGGTGGGGGATCCACGCCATCAGTGCAGGATGCATGTACAGTGGTGGCAAACACCAGGTGGGACAGCATAGAAGTATGGTGGGTGCAATGCCATAGCGCAATGCCGAAGCAGACCTGTGACGGCAACACTGAACAGGTAGGTGAGGGCACACTGTGATGTGGAGACACACTAACATGTTTCCCATCCAACAGGTGCAGTGGCAGCTGGTGCAGGTGGCCACTGCAGAGCCGGAAGGTGGGAGCAACAGCAGCAACAGCAGGGTCAGGATGGTGCCGGCGTGGCCCAGGCCACCAGCATGGTGTCAGATGACAGCAGTGGCTCTACAGCTGCTGGAGGCAGCCCTGCCACCAGTACACCTGTGACTGGAACACTGGAGCCCATGTCAGAGCCCGAGGGGAGTGGGGATGGTGACAGCCTCATGGCAGAGGAGGCGGTGGACAGCAGTGAGGAGGATGCAGCTGGACCACCACGGGAGCAGCAGAGGACCACAGATGACACCACCAGCAGTGCTGCCACATCTGTGCAGGCGGTGTGGATGCCCGTAGATGAGTGGGAGGCGTCGGGCCAAGACCAGCAGGCAGTCAAGGACACTGGCATAGGGTTGCTTAGCCCACTGAGCGCCTGTGGACTGGAGGACCAGTTGGGTGAGGCCATCCAGGTGCTGCAGGACCAGCTGTTTTCACTGGCCTACACTGGGGACTACTGTCAGTTGGTGCTAGCCAGCCAGGGGGATGTCAAGCAGGAGCTGGGGAACATACGGCAGGGCATGCAGGAGCACCACACCTGCATGGAGTACCAGCTAACCAGCATAGCCAGCAGTCTGCAAGCATTCAGTAGGGACACAGCGGCATGCATGGCTGGCCTGGGGGATGCCATACAGAGCATCCAGCACTGTGCTGAATGCCAGACAGTCATCATGGACCACCTCAACACAGGCCTGGAGAACATGCTGGCACACCAGCAGCACCAGGATACAGCCATGACCATGGCCATGCAGGCCATAGCGCGTGCACTGGAGCCACTGCACCACCTGCAAGGCCTGGCCCAGCGGATGGTAACCCCGGCCACCACTCATTCCAGCACCCAGAAACAGCCACTGGAGTCGATGGAACCCACACCCCCACCCAGGTGTCAGTATCTGCCCACCCACCAGTCATGCTGCCAGTGTAACATGACCAGCCAGGCACCAAACACACTGACCCGGGCACAGGACAGCACCATGATGTGACCATGGTGGTGCACACAGGCATGCCGGCAACACAGGCACAGGCCAGGTTGAGCCCCTCACACAGTCCCACTGGATCAGGGTCAGGCACAGGGTGCACTCAGGGGGGCAGGCACACCAAGGAGGGTACTCCGCAGGCTGCACAGAGCCCAAGGTGCTCAGCACGTGATGGGGTAACACACTGTACAGCCCCGGCACGGCCGCTACCACATGTGGCACAGAGGCAGGTAGGCATGCATGGGCGGAGGCACAGCAGCTTACCTGTGGCGGTACACACAGGCCCACAGGGTGCGATGCCAGGGGTGGTCCACCAGGGCACCGCACAGCCCACCACACCATCAGGGTCCCCCACAGCCCAGCACCTGGCATCAGAGGGGTCATTGCGAGGTTGGTATGTGCATGGCAGATGGCTGTGAGATACCCAGGTGACCTGTGCAGTAGGGGAAATGTTGGGTGGGGCTGCAATGGGGGTGGGGCCATATGCACGGCAAGGGGCACATGTCTCTGGGGACCACCGTACATTCACATGGGGTGTGTGTGTGTGTGTGTGTGTGTATGCAAGACTGTGTGCATGGGTGAGTGTGGGGTCACGCGTGATGGGTGGAACCTGGGAGCACTGTGCATTGGGCACATGTGCGTGTTGAGCATCATGTAAATAAACCTGTTTACACCTCATTCCCATGATGCATTGTCTTTTTGTCATCATCGGCATTGGTAGGACCTCACTGGGAACATGTTGGGTAGAGTGTAACCCCCAGTTGCAACATTGCCCTGCATGGGCCACTGCCTGTGGGCATCTGCCTGCCACTGACCTCCCCAGGGTGTGGCGCACGCGCACACACACATACACAGGAATCCCTGCAGGCACAGGTGCTACACATGCAGGGACACCCACACCCATTCTGCAACTGTGTTGCATCTGCAGGGAGCACATGCAAATGTGTGAATCAGGCAGGCCACATCCCCACATCGCAGATGCCATGCCACACATCGCAATTGCAAATCGCAATTGCCACCACGCATGCCGTATATGCGCACATGCGATGTGCGACATGTGATACACGTGTGGAATGCACGTGCGGTTGCGAGTCAATAGGCCCAGGCCCAGAGTTGTGGTAGAGGGGCTGAGACCTGGCTTTAGGAGAGAGCTGGATCAGAACAGTGCCATCCAAACAGGGACAGACATTCAGCAGACTGCTGAGTACTGGGCCACAGCAGACCCCCCTTACATACCCCAACTCCAGCTGTCACTGCCCAGAGGGACAGGGACAGGCATGCATACCTCTCAGCCTGTTGTCCCCCATCTGTTGTACAGTACCTGTCACTGTGGAACTCATGGGCTGCATGTGGAACACTGCAACAAGCAATACCTAACGCACAGACCTCTGTTGTACTGTTGCATTCATGCTCATGGGTGTAGGCAGGCATACTCACTGTACACATTTGTATACAGTGTTGTTGAGTGCCTGTCATAAACCATAGGCTCTTTTTATTGACATTTGCTGTCTAATCTACAATATTTGTTTTGATGTAGGCCACTGAGGGGTGTCTCTGTTTACACTTCTGTTTAGGTGACAAATACATGTATTACCTCTTTAGGGATTAGAGGAATCAACTGACAACAGTCAGACTTTTTTGGAAGGGGGTACCATTAGGAGAGGATGTGTACAGCTAATAAGTGGGGAAGGGAACTGTTGGAGAATGCGTGTACAGAACAGAACCTTCTGGTTACACCCCTGTTCATGTTCAGAATGTCTGTCACAAAGACCTTGTCCACACTTGTGTTTTCCAGGCTGTAACGTTATTAGTAACATAACAGCAGCTACTGTGCTAGCGTGTCCACACTTCACAGAACTGTGTTTAAGCACGGCAATCTCTCATCCACACATGCTGTTTGGGGGTGTGCCAGTAACTCTGTAGCACACCACTGTTCTTCCAGTGTTGTGGGCACTGTGAGGACCAGGACTGGAAAGCACGGTATGTATTCCCCGTCCAAACCACTGACTTAACCATGCTACACTCTGTAGTGTTTTCAAAACCAAGCTCAAACCCTCATTCCTACAGGGTTTTAACTTGGTTTTGAAACACGGTTCAGAACCATGTTAGGTGTGGATGTGATCCATGTTTGCCATTTTTGTAACATTACAGATTGCTGGTAACATTACAAATAGACAAGTGTGGACAGGGCCAAAGTGACCAATATAGTGACATGCATCATGTACATTGGAGTGATGCTCACTTATGTTGACAATGAATGTGGAACAGGTCCCCTCAATGTGGCACAGGGAGCCTCTGTGGGGTACAATGGGGAACATTCCTCATACTGTGGTATGGATGAGAGGTGTACATGCATGACCCTTCCAAAGGTGGACAGTCGGGGGATCTGATACGATATGTGCAATGGCAGTGGTCGGTACCAGGGGCTGTGCTGTGGGAGGGTGCCCAGGGATATGGGGGGCATGGTACGGCCACACACCACTGTGTGGCAGGCAGTGTACTGGACATGCCACATGTGTGGTGACATGTTGCCAGTGTGGTCCATCACTTACCCATGCTGTTAGGCTAGGCAAGCCCATCCCCCATGCCTGTGGTAGGGGCAGACATCCTATGGCTGTGTTCTTGGCCAGATGGAACACACAGCCTCCCACCCACTTCAGTGGACAATGTGGGACAGTGACCCTCACTGTGGAGGTCACTGCCCCATGCAGTGGGGCACATGGTCAGACCGCTGTGGTCCCCATGGTGGTGAGACGCACGCTGTATACTGCGGTGATGGGTGTGTTGTGGATGTGGCAACTGGCCAGCGGCATGCAGGCACTGCACAGTGGCTGTGTGAGTGGCACACTGCCCATGTGGGGTAGCCATGAACCAGGGCTGTGGGGCAGGGCATGGGGAGGGAAGGCCCCCCGTGCTGAGGGGCATCTGAGGAATATGACCCCAATCCTCTGAGCCTCTCAGCGGTACTGCCCATGGCACAAGCCAGCATGCCTGCATGGCACAGGCCATGGCCACACCCCTCAATGGCCCTTGCAGTACAGGGCTGTGCCTGCTCCGGTTGTGGCCACCCAGGTGGCCCACATGTGGTACGCACAGCTGCCATGGCTGGGTGGGGTTAGGACCCACACTGCCATGCAAGCATTGGGTGAGTCGTGTAGGCCACAACAGGGTACTGCAGTGCACACCCAGTGGCATGGTGCATGCAGGCCCTGGCACAGTTGACACTGGTCTGGCAGCTGGGTCCCAGGTGTTGGCCACCCTGGACCTGGGATGTACCATGGGAGGGTGAGGGGTTTGGGTCTGTCTGTGTGGCATGGCCCCACTGTGCGTGGTACATGATCCGCCATGGGTGTGCTGTTCACTGTGGGTGTCCAGGGAGGGTTGTACCTGCACAGGTTGGTATTGTGTTAGCGGTGGGCACTATTGACTGCCATGGAGGGTGGCGTGCAGGTGTACCGTCACACCTCTGGTGTGTGGGTATGGATTACGGGCAGGGTGCAGTGTCCACTAGAGGCGAGGTGGTGCCCAGCACCACACATGCTCTGTTGGTCATTGCTGCCACACCATGGTGGTATGCTGTACTACAGGGTCACATAGGTGTGTCACAGACTGTACGGTATGTGTGGTACAGTAGTCCTGTGTTGTAGGCATATATGCATGGACAGTGTACCAGCGGGCACACCATGGGTGCACAGTGTGGCTGGGACCAGCCACGGGTATCCCTGCTGGGATGCCAACACAGTGCCCGTACTGGACCACACAGGCAGTGCCATGGCCCAGTCACACTGTCACTGTGTTGGTGCAACAGGGATGCATATCTGTTTGGTGGGGGTGTGTCACTGCAGTGGTGGGCTGGCCCACATTCCAGCCTGTGTGCCGTTACCAGTCATGCTGCTATGTCCAACCTTGTAGCGCCATCCATGCCTGTGTGCAGCACTTGGTGGCCCATGTCCTGGCTGTCCCACATGGAACGGATCGGGTGCCGCCAGATGTCACCTCAGATTGTGCAAGTGGGGGCCTACACAGGTCATTGCCTGTGATGAACACACAGGTGCATAGCCACCTGCCCAGCAGGCTGTGTAACACTGTCTCTGTACCATGCCCTCTATGTTATGCCCATCGGATATGCACCTGCCACATCCACCCTGTGCAGGGTCAGTCACAGCAGGGAGTCCTGGGGGCTGTCCTGGGTCATGTGTGGGTACATGCCTGTGGGATGTTGCCAGTGGGGGGAGGGTTGCAGCATCCACAGGCTGCTGGCCACAGGGGCACTTACGGCTGTGTACTAACCCATGTCTATTCCCTCCCTAGCTCCGTGATGGACACATACGAGTCTTCAGTGAGTATATGACATTCTCAGTGTGCACATTCCCAATGCCTGTACAGCACTGTGTACCTGGCATTATTGCTCCCTGTCCCCTGTGTAGGAATCAGAACCACCGCACAGGTCCAGGTAGGTACACACTGCCACACCGCACCTGCTCTGGGGTTCCCCGACTGTGCCACAGGCTTATGTTGCCCTACTGTTTCTCCATCCAGGTATGCTCCAGACCTGTCAGCGCCACCAACTCCGGACACCACAGTGCACAATACAGGTAAGTAACTGTCAGTCCCCATGCCGGCACCCACAGTTGACATTGTGTCAGCCCCTTGGGCACCTGGTGGTTGTGGCCACATGCCGCTCCACATGGGGGTGGTGGTGCTGATGTGTGGCAGGGCTACATGCGGTGCTCCATACCCACACTGTGCAGGGTCAGACTGCGACATACCTCTGCAGGGGATGGGCACCGTGTTGGTGCACTGTGGTCACTGTGTGCAGCACTGTGTGCCTGGTCCCTACATGGCACGGCTCAGCCTTTACACACCTCATGCTGTGTATGGCATCGGCACGGGGGTACCACCTGGGGTGGTGGGCCACAGTTGCAGGCCTGTGACCCAGCACTGACCTATGTCCCACAGCCAGTGTCCAATGTTGCGCACGGTGGGTGGGAGTAGTCTGCACAGTCATGGTGGAATTCTGTAGTGATGCATGTGCCATTCCTTCCTCTGTTATAGGTGCCACGCAGACGACAGGCCATTATTTCCTCCAGGTCATCCCTGAGTTTAAGCGGGTGTGTCCCCAACTTTATGCCACATGAGACTGCGCTGCTGGTTATCTATGTGCAGCAGTGGGGTAGGATGCTGCTGCCACCTGGGAGCCGGAGGAGCAGTGCTGCAGAGCATGAGCGGGCATGGACAGCCATCTGCACCCACATGGCAGAGGCAATGGGGACACGCGGGACCATCTGCCAGCTAATCTACCGCTGGAAGGACCAGATGTGGAGGGAGGCTGGGATCCTGCAGCAGATGATCAGCATGGCCCACTGCAGGGACGCGGACATGCGGTCTGGGCAGGACCTAGGTGTTGGTATGAATCCCTACAGCTGTTTGTCTGTTGCAGCAGTGCTGGCATGGTGGCCATGGAACATGGTGCCTCCAACACACTCATCTGTCCCTTCACCCCACAGGTTCCACTGGCATGACCCCTGGCATGCAGCAGAGCTGCACCACCAGCCTCAGGCAGGAGGCGCTTCACTGGAGGTCAGGTAAGTACATTCCATGGACCCCTTGTGCCATGGCAATGGCTGGCAGCCACAATGTGGCTTGTGCTGCACCCTCACATTGCTTGCCTATGTGTGTGTGCCACCCTGTCTGGGCCCGGCACTGACCACATCTTTTACATCACTACAGGTATCCATAGATAGCAGGCTGCCACAGCAGCAGAGGGCCCTGCTGTGGGCTATGGCAGCCATCAAGGCATGAGATGCAGAGGAGTACCAGATGTGCACCCAGCACAGGCAGTGGAGGGCCAGGGTGCTGCCACCAACATCCTCCTCCTCCACCTCCTCCACAGTGGCGGCAGCTGAAGGGGACCCAACCACAATGGACACACAGCCAGACCAGGGGGACCCCACTGATGGTGGGCAACAGGGGCCAGAACCACCGCAGCAGCACAGCCTGGACAGGGAGTGCAGTGTCACAGCCGATGAGGATGGGGCCATAGCTGCACACCGACTGGGTCCGCTGTTGTGGACGTCACAGCAGGGGCAGGCGAGGATGCTCCACCACCAGACACTGTGCCATGTGCTGCTGTCCCTGCAGCTAGGGACACTGGACCATGGGAGGAGGTGGCCATGCCGGTGTTGAAGCAGGAGGAGGCTTTGCCTGTAGTGGCTGAGGGACCCTCCGCCGAACCTGTGCAAGGTGGGGGCCCAGACTGGGACCACTCTGTAGTACTAGTGACAGACATCCTGCAAGATATTGGGCACCTCCATGGGTCAGTGTCTGCCCTCCTAGGTGAACACCATTGGACTTAGGTGCCATGTGTCCACTACTGTCGGACATGGGTCGGGCTTTCCCTGTGGATGGGCATGTATAATGGGGTGGTTGGTATTGGTGGGTCTGTACATATGGTTGTTGTGGGTGGACATTGGGTGGGCAGGTATGCATTTTTCTATTTGTTTTGTGGGTGGGATTGTAGTTTGGTTGTTGGCCCTGTGTTGGAGTGTACATGGGTGCGGGTTGGTGTTCAGGGTTGTTGTGGGTAGATGTTTGGGTTTGGATTTACTGTCATGTTACTGTTTGTTGCTGTTGCCTGTTTTTCATCACCATCCCCCTTCCATTGTTACCCTGTATCCCTGTACCCGATGTTTACATTAAACCTTTTGCCATACTCACTGTGTCTGTGTGTCTGTTCCAGGTGTGCATGGCTGTGTGTGTGTGTGTGTGTGTGTGTGTATGCGCGTGCGCACGCAGGGCTGCACACTGGTGCTGGTGCTTGCTGACCCCAGTGTTCCCTCCCTGTGCATCAGGTTGGTGTGCCATTTGTGCTGCTCACAACACAGGCCACTGTTCCCAGGCCACATCTGCATGGTGTCCTGTGTACTGCAGGTCACCATGCATGCTATGGTGTCCTTGTCACCCTTACATTGTACCTCCCAGCTGTGTGGTGGCACGGTGCCTGTGCTGCGCCTTTCCGCCTTGGGGTGCCATTGTTCCCTGCAGGTGTCACCACTGGCAGGAACTTGGTGTGTCTCATCACCATCTGTCCACTGGTCTGTGCCACCCAGTGCTGTGTCCCTGTTGTGGTTGCACTGTTTACAAGTATCAGTGGCCATGGCAGGGGCATTGTGCCTGGTGGCACCATCGTCCCTGCATTGTGCCTGTGGCCTATGTGCACCCTTTGTACCCTGTGCCACACTGCCCCTGTGTGCTTGCCTTCCTCAGACACTCTCTATCCTATCTCACATGTGTGTTGCTGTGTCTGGCCTGTCTGTCCCTGCTCCGTTCTATGCTGTGTATGTTACATCATCTGCTCCCACCTGGTTTATGTTTTGCTGGCTGGTCTTGGTGTAAGTTGTGGCACTGCTGCTTCTAGAATCCCACCCTGGTGTTTCTCTACCATTTCCTTGGCTGATGTTCAGTTGCACATTTGTGTACCTGCGGGTTTGTTGCAACTGCGGCGTAAGTCACCAATGGCAAACTGTGTTGCGTCAATGCGCATCTTGCAGTATAGAATTGCGTTAGGCCTATTTGCTGGACGTATTTGTGACTTTCGCCATTCCCATTGGTGCATCTGCATTGTGCATTGGTATATGCTTTCTAGAATCGTGGAGGTGTACCGTTGATGTCCATGGCCTTAGTTTTGCTGTGGCTCTCCACTCACAATGCAGTATCTGCTCTGGGGGGGTGGGGCATTGCCTGGCTGAGTACGTGAAACTCCTCACTGTACTAACTTGTGTTCACCTGCAATCAGGAAATTCTACAATTGCTCTCCATGGCTGTAGTTTTGCTGTGGCTCTCCACTCAGCATGCAGTACCTGTTCTGGGGGGGCAGCATTGCCTCACTGAGGGCTTGCAGCTACTCAATGTCCTAACTTGTGTGCAGCTATACTCAGGGAGCTGTACCATTGATCTCCATTGCTTTACTTTACTTTTGCTGTTGCTCTCCAATCAGGATGCACTACCTCCTCTGGGGGGGGCTTTCCTGGCTGACACACTGCAACTCCTAACTGTGCTAAGTTGTGTGCACCTGCAATCAAGAAGGTATACATTGATGTACATAGCTTTACTTTTTTTGTGGCTCTCCACTCAGGATGCAGTACCTGGTCTGGCGGAGGGGGGCCATTGCCTTACCAAGGCCATGCAACTCCTAACTGTGCTAACTTGTGTACACCTGCAATCAGAGAGGTGTACCTTTGATGTCCATGGCTTTAGTTTTGCTGTGGCTCTCCACTCAGGATGCAGTACCTGGTCTGGCAGAGGGGAGACCATTGTCTTACCAAGGCCATGCAACTCCTAACTGTGCCAACTTGTGAGCACCTGCAATCAGGGAGGTGTACCACTAGTATCCATAGCTTTAGTTTTACTGTGGCTCTCCACTCAGGATGCAGCACCTGGTCTGTGGGGGGGGGCATTGCCTGGCTGAGTCCATGCAACTCCACAGTGTCCTAACATGTCTGCACCTGCAATCAAGGATGTCTACCATTGATGTCTATGGAAGTAGTTTTGCTGTGGCTCTCCACTCAGGATGCAACACCTGTTTGGGGACATTGCCTAGCTGAGGCCATACAACTTTTAATTGTGCTAACTTGTGTGCACCTGCAATCAGGGAGGTATACCAGTGATGTCCATGACTTTAGTTTTGCTGTGGCTCACCACTCAGGATGCAGTAACTAGCCCTGAGGGGGGCATTGACTGGCTGACACCATGCAACTCCTAACTCTGCTAACCTGTGTGCAGCTGCAGACAGAGAACTGTACCACTGATCTCCATGGCTTTAGTTTTGCTGTGCCTCTTCACTCAGGATGCAGTACCTGGTCTGGGGGGGGCATTGCCTGGCTGAGTCCGTGCAACTCCTCAGTGTCCTAACTTGTGTGCATCTGCAATCAGGGATGTGTACCATTGATATCCATGGCTGTAGTTTTGCTGTGGCTCTCCACTCAGGATGCAGCACCTGCTCGGGGGGAGCATTGCCTGACTGAGGCCGTACAACTCCCAACTGTGCTAACTTGTGTGCACCAATCAGGGAAGTGTACCATTGATGTCCATGTCTTTAGTTTTCCTGTGGCTCACCACTCAGGACACGGTACCTGCTAACGGCAACACCAACAATGATACCAAAATAAAGCCAAATGCAAACATAAGCGTGTACAGAAACGCAAACTGTGATGTACACGGTGGCATACACGGGAACGGTAACGCAAACAGTCACAGAAACATAAGTGAAACAGTAAATGTAACAGTAACAAAAGCACACAGCCTATTTTTTCCCAATAGCTGCATTGAGAAACACACTAAGCACGAAGAATGTATGTATAATAATGAGCCTCGGAGCAAAAATGAACACGTGCATTACTAAATTGCTTATATCTCAGCAACCGTACACCGTAGAAAAAAAAAATTAAATTTCATATTATTTATGACTTTCCTGGCTAGTTCTGCACTTAGTCCCCTAGTAGGAGGCTAAGCATTCTTGCAACGAAAAGTATGTATCTGTATATGCGAACGCCACAATTTATTTATTTCTTTATTTATTTATTTAGCTTTTGTTTACCGGGTAAGTAAACTAGACAAGTATTATGCCTATTTTCAGGAATGACCCAGGGAGTACAACATGAGGAACAACAATCAAGGAGACATGGCAAAGACAGTACAGTTTTTTGTCACAGTAAACAAACATGTGGGAAATACATCATTTGACGCTAGGGGAAACATACAGTAGTAAGCACATTTCAGATTATACACTCTAGACTAGCTAGTTCAACTGACAGATATATACAGGTCATCATACAGAGGAGTGGAGCATAGCTCAAGGACTGGATTGGTCATAACATAACTTATAACATTGTCGTATACACCCCCCTAGGCTAGTTGGATTGTGGACAGGTATATACAGCTCATCACATTCTTCTAAATATGCACATGTTAGACAGAAACAGAAACACTTGGTAGTACAAGTTTCTACCAAGTGACCAAGGTGCAATATGTCATGGTTAGCCTATGACCATGGAGCAATAATGGGTGTAAAAATGCCCAAGGTTTTTTAGGCAGGAGTAGTCAGAAGTCATTGATACAGTGGGGAAAATATCTCCAGAAATTCAATGAAGACACCCTGGGGAGGTTCAGACAAAACAATTTGACACTTTACTCTAGGGAGGTTTGGGGCAGTAACACTCTGATGCTAGTTTTAGGAAACCCCACAAAGAATTTCAAAAACTCAGATAGGAGGGAGCAGCTTGCATATCCACAGGCAGCGAATTCCAGAGTCTGGGTGCACTTTTGGCAAAGTCCCGATCCCCCATGAGGGTCCGGGTAGGAGGGACTTTGAGCATCCCTGATGTGAGAGACCTAAGTTGGTAGGGGGTGGGATTCAGTTTAGGCAGAAGCCGGGCCAGCCCCTGGGGGGTGCTAGTTCTGATCACTTTCCCAGACAGGCATCCCAAACCAAAATCAAGGTATCTAGCTGGTGAGAGCCAGCAGAGTTTCTCATATAGCTCACAATGGTGGGTGAGTCGGGGGGCAGCCAAGGCAAAACGAAAAACATTATTGTAAGCAGTGTACCACCGGGTGAGATGTGTCTTTGGAGAGCGAGCAAATAGGTGCAGCCCATAGCTGAGGGAGGGAAGGAGCACACCCTTTGCTAGGGAAAGCCTGGCTGCTGGTGTATGGTTATACTTGGCCCTATAGGTCTGACCCAGTTTGCAGTTTGCCGCCCTGCAGATGTTAAGGATATGATTACCCATGTCAAGTTGGGGGTCCAGTGTTACCCCCAGATATTTGATGGAGCTCACTATGGGTAGTGAGGTTCCATCTGCGCTGGTGATGTGTAAGCAGGCCAATGAGGCTTTGATTTTAGCCATTGAGCCAAAGAGCATAGCCTGTGTCTTTTTCAGGTTCAGGACCAGCTTGTGACTAGTAACCCATGACAATACCCTGTTAAAGTCATCAGTCAGGTTCTGACTTAGGGTAGTGGCATTCTGGGAGTGAGACAGGATTACCAGATCATCTGCATACATGGTGGTGCTACAGCTGGTAGTAACCATGGGTAGTTGATTGATGAAGAGGGAGAAGAGGAGGGGACCCAGTACCGAGCCTTGAGGCACTCCGGAGGTCACCGGTAGGGGCTCGGAGAGGACTTTATTGAAGCAGATACGCTGCCTTCTGCCATGTAGATAACCCATTAGCCATTTCATGGCATGGGGGGAGAGGCCAAGTGACCATAACTGTGCACCAAGAAGTTTGTGGTCAACGAGGTCAAAGGCTTTGGACAGGTCGATAAATATTGCACCAGAGAGTTTGCCCTGGTCCATGGCTGTCTGGATACTTGATGTAACCAAGATTAAGGCTGTGGTGGTGCTGTGCCCTTTTCGAAAGTCGTGCTGGGCAGGGGACAGAAGTTCATGAGAGTGGATATATTCCAAAAGCTGCTCAGCCAATGTTAGTCTATAGGAAAAAGTATCAGCTTTGAAGCAGCATAACTTTCCATCCATGCAATATTTTGCCACCAAACCTCAGAAAGGCACATCTTTGGGATGTTGGCTGTCTTCCCTCTAAATTTCAGCCCAAAAAACCAAACCAGTGTTTTGCACCAGGGTGGCAAAGAATTACTGTTATTTTCCCTATAGTGTCGAATACGACACTTTTGCAAAAAAAAAATCACGAAAGTGTCACAGGTTCAACACTACTTTGTGACACTATTTTTCCTAAAAATTTAAAAAATATATTTCTGGGATGTTTAAACCCAAAATAAAGACATGCCTAGCATCCTCAGGGCTCGACCAGGTAAACAAAAAAAAGAACTGTCCCTAGAGGGATTCAATTTTAAATGGCAAGCATTTATGTTATCAGTAACTGAAAACAAAATGGCAGATTTGTTACATTACTGGGGTCATTTGTGACACTAAAAATGCATTTGCGACACTGTCAAACTTTTTGTTAACTTTTCCCATAGACTATAATGGGAAACTTGTTTTTGAACAACTTTTGATTCGTTCAATATTTTTTCATGAAATCTTCAAAAAGCACACAGCAGGGGCGTTCCTGAAGTTTTTGAACGATCGCACAAACCGTGCGACCTGTAGGCGCGAGCAAAGAATGCACATAAAAGTGTAAATGTGCTACGGAACGTCACTTAATAATTCCGCAACCATATGTTTGATCAGTACAAAACTTGGCGTATCCCAAGATCTATACTACTGCTCCGTGCCTGCCAAATATCAAGCAAATATGTTGAACAGCGGTAAAGTTATTAAGGTGCAAACTTTCACACATTAACCTTAAATGGGGTATTCAACCCTAACTATGGGGGCACTACCATGCCACCTTAACATATAGATAGATAGACAGACAGACAGACAGACAGACAGACAGACAGACAGACAGATAGATAGATAGATAGATATAGATGTAAAACACTTAAGATCAGGTTCTGTGGAAAACAATGATGGTGCCAGGCAGGTACATTAATCAACTTATCAAGGGTAGTATTAGTGTACCCAGAAAGGGCATCCTTCCTGTTGGGGTTAGTGCAGCACACTTTGGGCAAACAACAGTGTTATCAGTCTCATCATCTTGGACGGTTAACTCAATGAGAGAAGGCTTCCTTAGAATGGCAGAAAAAGGGGAGATATTGTTGATGGGGGACCTGAATATGCCAGATGTTAACTGGAGCACCTTTGCTGCAGGCACATCCAAGAGCAGGGTCATTCTTGATGCCCTACAGGTGGCATGCCTCAGACAGCTAGTATTGGAACCCACTCGGGAGGGAGCAGTCTTAGACCTGGTACTCTCAAATGGGGATGGAGAAAGAATCTCAGATTTAGAAGTGGGTAGCCATCTGGGAACAAACGACCACCAAACAGTGTGGTTCACAATAAACACTGCCATACAATCAAGTCATACAAAAGCAAGAGTATTGGACTTTAGGAGGGCTGACTTTGGGAAAATGAGAGAGTGCCTCAGAAAAGCACTAGGAAACAGGCAAGAAGGAGGAGTGGAGGAACAATGGGGAGTAATCAAAACAGTCATCACAGAGGCAACAAGCCTTTGTGTAAAGCAAATCAATAAAACACAACAAAGGAAAAAAACGCTATGGTTCTCAAAAGAGGTGGCAAGGAAGGTTAAGGAGAAAAGCATAGCATTCAGGAAATATAAGGAAACACAGAAGGATCAGGACAGAGAACTTAATCAGTTAAAGCAGAAAGAGGCTGGGAAGGCAGTCAGAATAGCAAAGGCCCAAACCGAGGAAAGAATAGCCAATTCTGTTAAGACGGGGATAAGACCTTTTATAGGTACATTAGGGAGCGAAGAAAGACCAAAGGAGGGATACTGAGGCTTAATAAAGGGGAGGGAATGTGGGTAGAGGGTGACAGCAAAAAAGCAGGGATACTGAACGAATATTTCTGCTCAGTATTCACAAAGGAAGAG
Source organism: Neoceratodus forsteri (assembly GCA_016271365.2). NCBI lineage: Eukaryota > Metazoa > Chordata > Ceratodontiformes > Ceratodontidae > Neoceratodus > Neoceratodus forsteri. The sequence goes on along the minus strand of CM028135.1, from coordinate 212,865,274 downwards.
GAGGGGGAGGTATCTAAACCAAACAAGAGAAACACTCTAAAGATGGGGGTCGATACCAGTCCATTTACAGAAGAAAGTTCTGAAAGAACTAATACAATTGAAGGTGGACAAAGCAATGGGGCCTGATGGGATTCACCCAAGAATTCTAAAAGAACTGAGGGTAGAACTAGTGACACCGCTGACTACTCTCTTTAACAAATCATGGGAGGATGGGGTGGTACCCGAGGACTGGAGGAGGGCAGATGTGATTCCTCTTCACAAAAGTGGGAGCAGGACAGATGCAGGAAACTACAGACCAGTTCGCTTGACCTCAGTGGTAGGGAAAATGATGGAATCACTTCTGAAGGAAAGAATTGTTGAGCACCTAGAGGCCAGTGGGGCAGAGGACCCAAGGCAGCATGGATTCACGATAGGAAGGTCATGTCAGACGACTCTAATAGATTTCTTTGACTGGGTGACCAAAGTAGTAGACCAGGGAGGGGCTGTGGACATGGCCTACCTAGATTTTAGCAAGGTATTTGACACAGTCCCACACAAAAGATTAATACACAAGTTAGCCAGCCTTGGAGTGGGTCCCAAGGTGGTAGCCTGGATAAAAAATTGACTTGACAACAGGACACAAAGAGTAGTAGTAGTAAATGGAGTACACAGTGAAGAAAGGAGGGTTACTAGCAGGGTACCGCAGGGTTCAGTACTGGGACCGGTCCTTTTTAATGTCTTTATAAGTGACATTGCAGAGGAACTGGAAGGAAAAGTATGTCTCTTTGCAGATGACACAAAGATCTGCAACAGGGTTGATGCACAAGATGGAGTGGAAAGGATGAGAAGGGATTTGGCAAGGTTGGAGGAATGGTCAAATGTATGGCAGCTCAGATTCAATGCAAAGAAGTGCAAGGTAATGCACATGGGAAACAAAAACCCAGGGGAAGCGTACACAATGGGGGGTGAGATACTGACAACAGTAAAAATGAAAAGGGACCTGGGGGTAATTATATCAGATGACCTAATGGTGGGCAAGCAATGTGAGAGGGCAGTAAGGAAGGCTGGGGGATACGGGATGCATAGGAAGAGGCATCAATAGTAGAAAACAGGAAGTTGTTATCCCTCTGTACAGACAGTTGGTGAGACCCCATCTAGAGTACTGTGTGCAGTTCTGGAACCCATCGCAAAGACATAGACAGAGTGGAGGCTGTCAGAGGGCAACCAAATGGTGCACGGTCTGTACCAGAAGACATATGAAGAAAGACCAAAGGAGCTTAATATGTATACCCTTGAGGAAAGAAGGGAGAGAGGGGACATGATAGAAACTTTCAAGTACCTCAAGGGAATCAACAAAGTCCAAGAGGGTAGCATCTTTCAGAAAAAGAGATGTGCAAGAACAAGGGGGCACAATTTGAAGATAGAGGGGAGACGGCTCAGAGGTAATGTGAGAAAGTATTTTTTCAAAGAGAGGGTTGTGGATGCATGGAACAGCCTCCCTGAGGAGGTCGTGGAGTCAAGAACAGTGGAGGAATTCAAGAATGCATGGGACAGACATAAGGCAGTCCTAGTGGGGGTAGGAGGAAGTAAGCTGTTGGTTAACCAGGATCTGCAGCTTATCTGTTAGGTAGGAAAATGGGCAGATTAGGTGGGCCAAGCGGTCCTTATCTGCCGTCAAATTCTATGTTTCTATGGTCAGTTTATCCTTCTAGCACACAATTTGGCAAGACACTATGCATCATCCCAGTCAGTTCAACAGCAGCATTACATGAAATTCCAACAGCAGCAACAGGGTACTTAGTTCTTTTTGGAGTGTGTGTGCACACATGACTGAGTGTGTCATTAATAAATGGAGACTTCTCATTCCATGTTATGGAGTGGGGAATTTTCTGGACAAAAGGCAGCAGCATTTTGTGGGTGCACAACAATTCTGGGGACTGTGTGGCAGCATTGCATGCATGACTGAGTGCACCATTAGTTAATGGAGACTTCTCATTCCATGTTATGCCCTCATTTCTCTTTGTCTGGAGTAGGAAATTTTCTGGACATAAGACAGTAGCATTTTGGAGGTGCACATTAATTTTGGGAACTATGTGGCAGCACTGCATGCATGACTGAGTGCACCATTAATTAATTCCCTTCCTTGTTATATTCTGACTTAATAATGTCTCTTTCCAAAAATAAATTGTTTTAGTCATTTCAGTAATGTTTTATTTCTGTCTTGCTGTGTGCATGTGTGGAAAAGCAGGACTGAGCAGTGTAATAATAAAAATGTGCTGAACAGCATGTGTGCAGTGCACTGTCATGTGCACACACTAGCCAGCCCCCTGAAAACATATATGATGACTTGTTCCACTGTTGATGGCATGAAGAATAAAGATAAGAATATATAATGTATATTTTATTTGTACCATCATCAACAGCAGACCAAGTCACATAATATGTTTTTAGAGGGCTCAGTGGGCAGTGTGCACCTCATGCATGCAGTTTACCAGATCGTAGGACTGCTCACTCCTGCTTTTCAACATACCCAACAGAAATGAAATATTGCTGAGGCACCCAAAATATTTAATAGTAAACAGACATCATTAAGTAGGAATGTAACAGGTCCAGTCCAATAACATGCTGCGCTAAGACTGGGGCCGGGTGCTGGTGGACAACAGCTAGCTGCAAAACTGCCACTGCCTGACTAAACTGGAAAGCCAGCACTCCAGACCAATAAATGCAAATAAAAAATGTTCGCAGTCTGCTACTGCAAATGTACTGGTGGCAAAACGAAGCACAGAAATGACCCTTGTGTTTTGGGGGTTAGGCCTTCTTTTGGTGGCTCCATAATGAAGATCTAAACACTGAAGCACAGGGGTAATGTTTGTGTGTTTTGTTTTTCCATCAAGAAATTTGCAGCAGCAGTTAACATTTTTTCTTTGCATTTATTCATCTGGAGTGCTGGCTTTCTGGCAGTGGCAGTTTTATAGCTAGCTACTCTCCACCAGTACCCGGCCCCAGTGTTAGAGCAGCATGCTACTGGATTGGACCTGTTATATTCTTAATTAATGATGTCTGTTCACCATGAAATATTTTGGGTGCCTCAGCAATATTTCATTTATGTCGGGTTGGTTGAAAACCAGAAGTGAGCAGTGCTATGATTTGCTAAACCACATGTGTGCACTGTGAGGTACACACTGCCCACCTAGCACTATGAAAACATATTATATGACTTGGTCACCTGTAGATGATGGTACAAATAAAATATACATTATATATTCTTATCTTTATTCTTTATACCATCAACAGGGGAACAAATATATCATATATGTTTCCAGGGGGCTGGACAGTGTATGCACATGAGACTGCCTTGCACACATGCTGTTTAGCACATTAATATTACACTTCTCAGTCCTGCTTTTTAACAAACAAACCCTCCACAACAGAAAGGAAGCATTACTGAGGCACCAAAAATATTTCAGGGTCAACAGACATTGTTAAGTAGGAATAAAACAGGGTCGCAAGAAGCATGCTGCACTATGTGGACAGCTGCTGGTACACAGTAGCCGGCTCCAAAAGTGCAAGGCAAAACCACAAAGCCACCACTCTATATGAATACATGCCAAGAAAAAACTGTTCAATGGTACTACAACATTACTGATGGCAAAACAAGTCACCCACAAATGCCCACTGCACTTCGGCGATTAGGCCTTCATTAGGGGGCACACTGACACTGATGACGGCCTAAGTGCAAGGGTCATTAATTTACTGTGTTCCTTGTTTTGCCATAAATACATTTGCACTAGCAGTGAAAATATTTTATTGGCATTTATTCGTGTGGAGTCATGGTTTTCTGATTTTGTTAAGTTGGAAAATAATGAAGGAAAGGACAACCCTTTTTTGCTTAATTTTATTTCACCTGGTTTTGGGCATGGTTATCACCATTTTGGGGGGTTAAACAAGGTTATGCAAAACAAAAACAAAACACACAGTTAACATTTTTGTACACATAACAGTGCACAATGGAAGGGAGACAAACAACAACAAAATGTATAGTAAAACCTCTGTCAGATTACCTAAAGGTATGTAAGACAAATACCAGAAGGATCTAGGGATGGATGGAGTCCAGGGTATACTGGGATGCATTGGGAGCCATCACATCAAAATGAAGTCAGAAAAGGGCTGTTCAAAGCAGGGGAACTAATATACTGAAGGGTATGCACCAGAATGAAGACAGGCAAAGATACAATAAACAACATTACATACAAACACAAGGAAAGGGGGGGGCAGGATAAAAACTATTAAGTACAGAAATAGACTCAACAACAGGGTAGATGCATCCAGAACAAAAGATGTGCATGAAAAAGTGACCACAATTTCAAGATAGAGGGAGGCAGGATCAGGGGCAAGATTGGGAAATATTTTTTCACACAGAGGGTGGTGGTGGAGAGTGCAAGCCAGAACAAACTAAAAAATTAATAGTCAATGTTATGGCAGGTCAGCAGCAATTGAAGCATCCCCATGATTTGAAGTTGGTGCCCCCAATGTGTTCTAACTGTTGCTCAACATTGTCGAGCCGGTGGTTTGCAGCATCCATTGTGCTCCACAGCACTGCCAAATCAGCCTGTGTAGCATGCAGTTTGAGAGGGTTGCCACCCTAAGCATGAGGTGCTGCAGGTTGTGGTGGTGGTGGTGGTGGGGGTGGAGCAGCAGGTTCTCTAATGGCACTCCCCCACTTCATACCATGCACAAGTGGATGCTGTTCTGCCCCCTCTTCCCCAGCAGGGCCAGCAGGTGCATTGCTGGCCTGTTTGACAATGGCGACCTTAGCTGCCACTCTAGGCAGTGGTGTTTATACATATGGGTGCACTGACCCCCTGTGCAGAGATGACGTCCTCGGGTGCCACGGTACACCTCCACACCACACAATTTGCACCTTACTACACTGCTGTCCCCTGGCAGTGCAGTAAAAAAAGCCCACACTAAGGAGGTGCGGGCAGGACAAGGCACAGGCAGGGGTGCCTCGATGGTGTGTGAGCCAAGGGCTGTGGCTCTGCTGTTGGGGCCGGGGGTGCAGAAACCTGCTGCTGTATTTTCTGGTATGGATCCTCCTCCTCCTCCCTCACTTCCTGTTGCTCAGCCACTCGCATGGGGGACATACGTGCTGCTGGCACTGGGGGGGCACTGGTTGGCGGTGACACAGGAGGTGGTGTTTCCATGGCAGCACCACCAGTATCTCTTGCTTCGGGGGGACCCTCAAGATGGTGCTCCAGTCCAGATGAAGCCAGCCACGACGCGTGCGCATGCCCACCTGATAGCTGCCACCTCGACCAAACCCCTTGCGTCTCTCACCCTCCATTGGAGGATCACTAAAACTCTCCACAACAAACAACACACACACAGACACACAGAAACAATTAATAAAACAAATACTACACAGAAATACTGCACAAACACAAATCTAGACAACAAATACTCAAACAAAATTACCTAGGGCAAAAAAAAAAAAGACTTAGTCTTTTTTAAGCAGCTTATTTTCTCTCTCACTTTTCAAGTTTTCCTACATAACCTCTTTCTCCTAATGCAAGGTGAATGTGAAACTCTCTTCCAAGCATGAGTCACTTCCTGTCTGCCTGGCTGAAGCATGTGACTTACACTAGTGTAAGCCATGTGATATGTGTGAGCTGCCAATAGACTTCTCACTCCACTTTAAAGTGAATTAAGGTGAAGTAAACAATGCAAAGTCCTAATTACAATGCGAAATGGTGAAGTGGGGCTTTATAATGGGCACTTCACATGGTAATGCGAAGTGCCCACTTCACGGACACTTCATGGACGAAATTTTACTTCACAGCATCTCTAAATCCGACATGTTGTTCATTGGGAAGAACAGGGGCATTTTTATTCTCAGTGCTACCTAAAGGACTGCAGGGCTACACCCACTGCAGCCCTAAAAAAATGATATCTTGTTTAAGATAAAAACAGTAGCATAATTCTTTAAGGGACTGTTGCAAAAAAAAGGCATAATTGGGTAAGCATGGCAGAAATACTGAAATCATAAAGAGTTTGTAGTGTAAGAGTTTATACCACATGTGCTAATAGTTGGGTATGCATGGCAGTCTTTGAACTTTATCATACAATATGTTATAAATGGCCCACAGAGATGGGGTTACATTAGAGCTAGTGCTAGAACAGTTTTATGGGACTGTTAAAAAGAGGTCTGATCTGACATAAAAATACTGCAGCTAATAAATAATCTTAATATTTATTAGTAAGGATATGTACCAAGTGGTTTGGGGACGGTTTCTCCAGCTTTGCTGCCCTGGTCACCCCTCTTCCATGACCCGCCACTCCAGCAACAGCCAGATATAACTCTGGGTGTCCCTGCATCTTTTGTCTGACTATCACTTTTTTAATTGCATGAAGGAACTTACCACACCTGTCGGCTCGGTCATTGATCTCTTAATTTCTGACCACAGGTCCTACCTTGTATGCAGACACAAAGCAGAGGCACCTGGCAGACTGCCATGATGACTGGACATACAGTCCAGAAAAATTGCTACCTCCTTGGAGGTGAAATTTGTGGTTCTTTGGCAGCCATTTCTATACAAAAAGAAATCAAATTTTAAGAAAAAATATATTTCTAAAAGTAACAAAAAAATACATATTAAGCATTACACTATACAAAACTAAAAACATCTATCTATCTATCTATCTATCTATCTATCTATCTATCAGCAGTATCTATCTGCAGTATCTATCTATCTATAATTTATCTATCTATCATCTGTCTATCTATCTATCTATCCATCCATCCATCAATCCGTCTATCTACCTATCTTCCTTTTTCAGTGAAAAGTTGCCACTCTCTTTGGCATGCTATTCACAAAAATCCACTTTCTGCATCCTGGCAAGAAGTGCATCATGCAATCTAGTGAAAAAAGCACAATTTCAAAAATAAATTGATACTGCAAATTTCCTAAGAAGCACTAATAGAAAGAAAGGACATGCTTTTTTCAAATTGCACACTTTTACTTCATATAATTTTCAATCTAAAGATGGTCTATCTTCTGAAAAAAAATTGTACTTTCACAAATAACTCAAAGGTGCAGATTTAATAACACAACACTAAGTGAAAAGGCACACAAGAATTTTGAGTTTATACAAATCTGAGTTTCAATACTATGCAATGTTAAAAAAGGTGCACTTCTGAAAAAACTGAAAAGCAAAGTTATGTCAGTTTTTCTGTGCATTTTAACATAACCTGTGCAAAATGGAATGTGCCAATTTATCAGTTTTGAAAGAGTATGGGAAATTGCGTTCAGCACTACTCCATAAAGTTCTCTACTTTATTTTATAGAGAAGGTTAATTACAGGTTCATGACAACTTTTTTCTGCTTTTCTTGCTATCAGTGTTGTTGTTTTGAAGAACTGTCTTTTAATTAATTTTGGTATACTAAGATATGAGGGGGTCACTATTACTGTGGTTCTATTACAAGGAGGGAGAAGTGACTAGTTGGGTCCTGCAGGGCTCAGTCTTAGGTCCAGTCCTGTTTAATGTGTTCAGCATTGGCACAGCAACATCAAAGAAGGTATACAGGGCAAGATGCTTTGTTCGCAGATGACACTAAATTAGGGGGAAGGGTGGACAGCGAAGAAGCAGTGAGAATCACACAAAATGATCTGAAAAGGTTAGAACAATGTTCTAGTATTTGGCAGCTGAAATTTAAAGCTAAGAAATAAAGCAATAATGCACAACAGGGTGTATGTCGTACTGGGATATTGCTGAACCTTGGGTAGTTGGACACAAGGCCGCAGGCCGAATGCGTCCAACACCTGAGGCATATCATTATCCCAGCATGACACACAACCTACAGTGCAATATTCATATTATACAGTGGCTCCTTTATTTTAAAAAAAAGAAAATGGGGGAAAATAAGTTTAAAATATTTTTCCTCTCTTTTTCTTAGGGCAGGTATACGTACTTAAAAAAGTGTCCATTGTTTTGTCCAGCAGGTGGCGCTGGTGCTATATGCTTGCATTGTATCCAGTTTTAGGGTGTGTGTGTGTGTGTGAGTGCTTTTGTGTGCCCTCCCACAAATGTACTGGTGTGTTGCCCATTCATTGACCTGTATTTCGATCCCTCTGTCTCCTTTTTCAACTCAGCAGCATGGTGTTCCTTGTATCTGCCTGTGGTGTGCAAGTGGTACCTGAAGCTGACCACTGTGCAGTACGTTTTGAAATCATGCTCCCTTGCAGTCTGCGGTCATGTAAGATAAAGTCATTTTGAGTTACGACAGTTAAAAAAACATTTAGCAGTGTTAATTTAGTAGGTAAAAACATAGCAGCATTAATTTAGTAGGGAACCAAAAAATAGAAAAAAATGTTGCGGTTCTGAATTATGAAGAGGCAACTTGGACTGTCACTTCTGGGTTCTCAGGAGGATCAGGTGAGTTCTTGTTTCAGCAGTAAATTTGACACAGTTTTAAAGTTTTTTTTTTGTAAGGACAGAAGCAGTGCCATTTTTGTGTATGTACATTCAGGAAGAAACAGACAGGTAAGAGCACCTCTGAATACCATGTGAGAACGACCAAGCGCGGTACGCAATGGCACTTTCAGGAAGAAGTAGTAAGTAGCAGCAGTAGTAAAAATCTTTATTTTTCAGCAGGATCTGATGACACATACACCAAGAAGTTGTGTTGTTTTTTTAAAGAAGTTGTAGTTTTCCAGAAAAGATTTGAGACAGCGGCTGTTTCAGGGGGTGGTGAAGCGCGGGGTGGGGGTGGCGTGTCCTGGAATTGAAGCTGTGGGAATCACTGAAGCAGGCTGCTGACTTGGGATCACTGAACCTAGCAGTGTGGAGTGATTCCTGTTACTGATGTGGTCAATTGTATACTGGGACTAGACCTGTGATGTTGTGCCAGGATAACACCACAGGTCCAGTCCCACAGTGGTCAATCAGAGACCGAGATTCTTTCTTGCCATTGTATAATGTAAAATGATGCATATTGCCAGGAATAACCTTAGAATAACCTATTGGCTAAACAGGATCAAACTCAGTGACTCAAAAAAGGAAAGGGATCTAGGAGTTATTATTAGCGACACCTTTAAACAAACCAGCCAATGCAACACAGCATATAGTAGGGAAAACAAAATGCTGGGATGCATAGGGAAAGGATTTCACAGTAGGCACAGGGAGGTGATACTTCCAATCTACAGATCTATGATGAGACCCCATTTGGAAAAATGCATACAGTTTTGGAGACCACACCGTAAGAAGGATAGGGGCAATATAGAGACCATTCAGAGAGGGGCAACCGAAATGATACATGAGCTTAAGGGGCTGCCACAAGAGGAGTGGCTGGAGGCAATAAGCATGTACTCACTTAAACCTAGGAGAGAAAGGGGGGATATGATTGAAACCTTTAAGTACATGAGGGGTTTAAATTCAATACCCTATGCTAAACTATTCACCAAGGCTCAAAACTCAAACACAAGAGGGCATGGATTGAAACTGAGTGGAGGAAGCTTCAGGAGGGATCTTAGAAAGCATTGTTTCTCAGAAAGGATTGTGGAGCCATTGAACAAACGACCTGAAAAGGTGGTAGGAGCAAGGACTATATCAGCATTCAAAAGGGGTTGGGATAAGGAGTAAGCAAGAATAAAATTTGCAAGGAAATCTATCAGTTAGGACCCAGGATCGCGTAAGATCTCGGGATCTCTAGGGCAGACTTAATGGACCTTTGGTCTCCTTCTGTCTTCACCTTTCTATGGTTCTATGTTTCTATAAGCAGGTCCTTTTACTTTAGTTTTTCATGCAGGTACTAGTATATGACATCACTGCAGTGGATAACAGATAGCTGACATGTCCATTAACACACCATTATTTACTGAAGAGACATCACTACAGTGAATAACAGTGTGTGGTTAACATGTAAGCCATTCGGCAGCTGGCCAGCCTGTTGGTGCACTGGTAAGGCCACCAGTCATGCTGCCAGTGACCTAGGTTAGGGAATGAGCTAGGAATTGTTAGAACTGCCAGTAGAAGGAGGAGGCTTAAGCATCCCAATGAACACTCCTCCTGTGGCAGTGGGACAACACCATGCTTTGCTACTGACACCTGCGAGTGTACCGATGGTGCTGAGGGAGCCATGGTGTGAGAGGGGAGGATGTTGTAAGGTGCTTGGCAGTGTGTCCTTGTGTTGACATCCTCACAAGGAAAGGAGGGGAAACTAAGAGTTAAATGTCTTTTACCACAGCAGCATGATGGCTGATATGGCCAGAAGCCAACCAGATCTCCCCTGTCACTGGATTAACAAATACTGCATTAATGAAAATCCATCAGCCACTACTGTAATGTCACTGGAGGAAGTAATGGGATTACTTAGCAACAGGAATTTAATTTGCATTAGGGGTAGACCACATATTCATGAAATTTAGAAATATATAGTTAAATTGACATAATTTTATCAAAATTGCCCAGCATGGATTTTTCTAATTTCACCCGCTACTACTGCTGGAGCAGTCATTAGGCATGCACAGATAGGTCCAGGAAATGCCATGGTTAATTACAGCAAAATAGAGAATTTAATAGGTTGAATGACTCGCTAATTGTTTTGGGTTACACAGTCAGTAAATTGCAGTTGTGAGATTCAAACCCTAGTCCAGAGATTCACAAGTCTTTGCTTTTTTTTTTCCCCAGCCTGCTTTCTCTTGGCCCTGTTAATGCCTCGTCCCATCCCCCGGAACTTACCTCTGTCCACTGGCATTCACTCTGGATTGCACTCAAGGGTGGGGATGCTAAGGGAGCCCCCTTATAACTCCCCAAATGGTGCCATGTGGTTATTCCAGTGACAGAGTGCCTTGGCTAGCTGTGTGCTCCACAAGGACAGGCATCATCCTACCTTGGCCGGCGTCCTGTTTTTTCCTGTTGTTGGAAGGTGTGTCATGCAATGATGTAAGGGCACATGCATCCACATCTGATGCACCTCCTGGAACCTTCAAGTCTCTGCTGCATTGGCCCCTAGCCTCCGCCTGGTGTCGATTGAGAACTGAGTGCTTCCCTACCCTGCCTCCAGAGGAGGAGAGCAATCTGTTGGATGCTCGATTCTCCTCCCCCCGGCCATCCCTCTGACTCCCCGAGCTTGCCTCTGAACTCATGTCATCGGTGTTGCAAGCACAAATTCAACCACTGCAAAGGCAGCCTGGTATCACATGTCTGTGTCTTGTTCATTATACTCCCTTCTGACTACAGGACACTGACTTTTATAAAGAAGACTCAATGCAAATCACTTGACAAGATCTCAAATCCAGAAACTCAGCTCGCTTTATGAATAAATTACACAAAGTTTAAGCAGATAATAAGGCATCCATGTGTTTTATATTTATTTAGTTACTTATTGAATTTTGTTGACCCAGTAGGCCCACTGAGACTAGCGGTCCCTTTGAGTGCAGCACCCCCCACACACACACACACCGTGCTGCACTGCAGTATCAGTATTGGGATATTAACCCAAGTGCCTGGTGTTCTCAAAATGCAGTACAGGTAGTTGATTTGGTAAGTTATTTACCAAAATCTCTGGAGATCTCTAAGCACATGTTAGAAGATTTCCTGCAGCACAGGAAACAAAATACATTTTTTTCTCTAGAATGGTGTCTCCAGGGAATCTTGAGAAGGAACTTGATTAACAGACTGCTACCACTGTGTTTCCTTCTTTCTAAGAAAAGGAGCAAAAGCATTCAAGCTGCTTTAGAAAAGGGAAGTTTAAACTTTTTCTCAGAACAACATTATTTATTTCCATTAGTGCTGAGTGCTTGCTCTTGCCAATGTAAACAACTTATTAACTTATAGATGTCGACGTCATGACTTGTACTGTATGTACCACAGTTCCAAAGGGCAACCTGTTATGATTTAAATTGTCTATTTGTTCCTCAGATTTCTCTGTGTAGTCTTAACTACTTGTGACCTTATCATCCCTGTGGGTGCATAAGGCAGCCTTGAATGCATGTAGGCCCCTTGTCTTACATGGTTACCTCTGCACATTCAGTAAATAATCCCCCCCTCCCACGTCAGATAGTGGCCATGTCGTGACCCATTGATCTTTGCAGGCTGACAGTTCCCAACACTGTGACACAGCATGCTTGGAGGCACAATGGTGACATTTGTAAAATAAAATGATTTAAAGTTTGGAAGAGAATCCATGGTGGACTGTTGTATGTTGTAACAATCTGCACATACAGTGCAAGAAATTGATTAGGTTGCCACCCCAACCTTCCTAATAAAGGCCTTGTATGTGGTTCAGCTCCACCTACCAGACCAAGACCTGTCTAGAGGTGACCAGATGCTGAAATGGGCTTTGGTGGCCCTGCTGAAAATGGCAGTGAAGTTCTGGTGTCCTGTTGGTGCATTGACAGGACAATCCACATTTCTTTTAGAAAAATACTGTAAGTCAGTACAACAAAACTGCATGTCACATGAATTGCAGCAGCCAATCAACAGTGCTAACAATGGTCATGGTCAGCTTGCATGTGCAAGTGTACTGGGGATGTGCAAATACCGTTTCCTGAATATTTGGTCAAATGTTCAGCATTTGGTATTTAGTATTAAGCCAGGACAGGTGAATTGTTCTACAAGTACTCAAATTATACTGTACCATCAAACCATCTTGAACCTGGTACAGTGGGTGTCAGTTAGCGCAAATGTACTTACCATGGACAATCATTTTTTGTGGCTAAAAAGCCCCAGCCAAAGCTATTCATCATGTGTGCCAGTGTTAATTAGAGGGATAATGTGGACCTTGTCCGCTGCATCGTGTATTAATTACTCCAAACGCAAGCTCATTCAATTGTTACGCGATTGGCAGTTTGGCACTTCGTTAGTCCCCAATTAAAACAGCTCGCAGTTACTTAAAAGGTGTGGCTGCTAGCACTGCAAACATCTGAGCTGTCTTTTATGCAGAAGGTGCTGCTTACCTCTGTAACTCTATGTACTGTACTGTACTCACCATGGCTTTCTCCAGACATCCATGCATCCCGCTTGTGAGGAAGATAGAACTGATAAGGCAGATTGGGTCCTTGCCTAAAATGTGCGGGACTTAGCAACACACCTCACTATCCCCAAGACCATGGTCTCAGACTTGATCCAGCAGAAGTTGAGTTTACTGGATCAGTGGCACGGTAACCAGAACCCGGATAGAAAGTGAAAAAGGGACAGAAAAGACAGGGAACTTGAAGAAGCCTTGCTCATCTGGTTTACTTAGGTGCGCAGCCAAGATGCCATGGTGAGAGGTCCCTTGCTGCTTCAGAAAACTAAGGGCTCGCTGTGGCACTTGACAAACCAGACTTTAATCTGACTGACAGCTGGCTCCAACAGTGGAAGATCCGGCACAACATATGCTTTTCGCCAAGCTCATGGTGAAAAGCAAAATGCCAATGCCATTGGAGCCAGTTCATGTGGGAGGGATGTGCTGCCTTATCTTTTGGCTGGTTAAGATGCCTCAGACATCTACAACATGGATGAGACCAGCCTATTTTTTCAGTATGTGGGGCAGGGTACATTCTCGTTCAGAGATCAGGTTCCACAAGAACAAAAAAAAATCAAAGGAGTGGGTATCTTTAATGGTGTGCTGCAATATGTATGGGTCAGACTAATTTCAGCTTGTTGTTGTGGGAAAGTCTGCCCAACCTTGTTGTTTACATGGGGTCAGCAGCTTCTCTTAATACACAAAGATATATTGCCACACTAAAAAATCTACTAAAAACATTTTTTAAATGTTTTTTTATTTTGCATAATGACGAGTCATTGTGTAATAGCAATAATGCACTCCAGGGTGTGGGTTGTGCTGGGACAACCTCACGTGTGAGATGTTGGATGCACTTGGCCTGCAGCCTCATGCCCAACCACTCACCCTGTTGTGCATTACTGCTTAAATAAGTGGGGGCCCTACATAGACTGTCTGCCAGTGGGGGGGCTGCATTCAGACAAGGAGTGATGTGATTGCTCTGATGCCATGTTTTTGCAAGATGGCAGCTGGTGGGTGGATCTGTGGAAGACTGGAGGTGGTCAGCAGGGGTTTCCTGCAACTTGTAGGTAGGAGAAGAGAACGTTAAGTAGACTAAGAATACTCATCTGTCAAATGGCCCCATTCAAGCTATGTGCCATGGATTAAGAGAAGTTTTATGGGAAGGCCAACCTGGGTTATTGTAAGTGATAAGTAGCAACATATAAAAGCTAATTAGCTTTTGTTTTTCTTGCCCTTTATTTCCTTTGGTAATTTTCTTGGGTACTTTCTACTTTCCTGTTTGTATTACCTGTCTCTTGTAATTAAAGGGGCAAAGGAAGGTTTAGGATATAATGTATGACTGTATGGAAACATAGACTTTGATGGCAGATAAGGACCACTTGGCCCACTTAGTCTGCCCATTTCCCTACCTACTGGATAAGCTGCAGATACTAGTTAGTCAACAGCCTACTTTCTCCTATCACCCACTATAATTACCTAATGTCTGTCCCATGCATTCTTGAATTCCCCAACTGTTTTTGACCCTCCACAACCTCCTCAGGAATGCTGTTCCATGCAACCACCACTCTCTCAGTGAAAAAATACTTCCTCACATTGCCCCTGAGCAGCCCCCAATCTTTAAACTGTGCCCCCTTGTTCTTGCACATCACTTTTCCTGAACGTTGCCACCCTCTTGCACTTTATTGATTCCCTTGAGGTAATTAAAAGTTTCTATCATGCCCCCCCCTTCCTCAAAAGTTTAGTGCGCTAGAGTTTTTGTTACATATATACTGTGAGACAGAAGGTAGTATCTCCCAGATGTTGGAAGGTGGACTGTCTTGGATGTATGTAACCTGTTATAAATAATAGTCTAAACTTCAATAAACAAATTAAACACAAGGAAAAAAGCAAGCAGCATGACAGTCTGGTTCAGGCAGGGGTTACCAATGAAAATATCCAAGCAGGTAACTGACCCACAGGGTAGGTTCACTGTTATGACAAGCTGAAGTAGGTAGAGCCAGGTTCACCTTCACTTCAATATACAGACCCACTGATGACAACGCAGGTTTTTCCCATTAAGTAGCCCTCACTCTGACAGCATTTCTAGACCCCTTAATGTTGGGGGTACGGGGCATTTCAACACCATCTGGGATCCTTTTACGAACATACAAACATATGAAATTTGTCAGCAGATAAAGGCCTAGAGGTCTATCAAGTCTGCTCAAATGTGCAGCTAGCACCTCATTCTGCAGCTGCCCCTCCCTTCCACCCTTCCCCACATTGACCCTCCCCTTGTCCTGTCCCATCCCTTTTGACACAGTTCACTGTTCTACTGGTTACCACTTCTGCAGGTAATGCATTCCACCTAGCCACCACCCTCTCTGTAAAAAGTGTCCCCTCATCTCACTCCTGAACCTTCCTCCTCCAGTCTCATATCATGGCCTCTGGTGGCCCTCCTCCTTACTTTGAACAGCCCTCTATACCTGTCTTGTTTATTCTATTCATGTACTTAAAGGTTTCAATCATGTCCCCCGTCCCTCCTGTCCTCCAGCAGTACATGTTCAACTCCCTCAGCCTCCTCTCGTGTAGATAAGTCCCCAGCCCCTTGATCATCTTTGTTGCCCTCGCTGCACCCCTCAAAAACTTAATGTCCTTCTTCAGATACTGGTGCCAGTACTGCACGCAGTACTCCAGGTGCTGTCTAACTAATGACCTATACAGTGGCAGAATCACCTCCTCCCTCCTCGAAGATATACCCCTTGCAACGCAACCCAGCATTTTGTTGGCCTTTGCAGCTGCCTTCCTACATTGTGCCGAGTTGTTCACTGACCCTGTAATGAGCACCCCCAGATCCTTCTTCTCCTCCTCTGTCTGGGCTAGCTGCACTCCCCCCAACTGGTAACTCCTCCTTGGGTTCTTTATCCCAAAATGCAGCACTTGCACTTTTGACATTAACACCAGTTGCCAGGTGTCTGACCAGGTTTCAAGCTTTGCCAGATCATCCTGCAACACCTGCCATCCCCCTAGATCATCCATCACCGCTCCTACCTTGGTATCATCAGCAAACAGACTGATCTTGCTCTTGATGTCCAATGATATGTCTGCAATGAATATCCCAAACAACACTGGTCCCAACACCGAGTCTTCTGGGACACTGCTTGTCACTACCCTTGGGTGTGAGAGCTCCCCACCCACCACCACCCTTTGTTGCCTTCCCTGAAGCCAGTTCCCTACCCATCTCACCAACTTTGCACCCGCCCCTGTGCCTACTAACTTACTTCCCAGCCTTCCATGCGGCACCAAGTTGAATGCCTTACTGAAGTCCAGATACAGGACATCCACTGCATGGCACCTATCCAGTTGCCTAGTTACCCAGTTATAGAACTCCATCAGGTTGGTTTGGCAGGATCTGCCCCATAAGAAGCCATGCTGTCTGCTGTCCTGTAGTCCTTTGGCATCTAGGAGGGCCACCAGCCTCTCCTTCAGGATAGTATAAATTAGCTTACCCATGATGGATGTGAGGCTCACTGGTTTGTAGTTTCCCGGTTCATCCTTGGGGCCACTCTTATGGAGGGGCATCACATGAGCCATCCTCCAGTCCTGAGATACACACCCCAAATGTAGTGAGGCATTAAATAGGTCTGCCAAAGGCCCTGCAAGGACCTCTGCCAGCTCCTTCAGTACCCTGGGGTGGATGCCATCTGGGTCTGGCACCTTGTCCACCCTCAGTGCCTTCAAACCCTCCCGAACTCTGCCCTCCATGATTTCCCCATCTGTCACCCCCTCTCCCCGTTTCTGCCATTTCTCCCCCCTTGGGTGTCACCCCCCTCTTCTCTTTAGTAAATACTGAGCAGAAGTACTCATTTAGTGCTTCTGCCTTATCACCTCTGCTTCCACCCAACCCCTCTCCTTCCTAATCCTTACGATGTGGTCTTAAAGCTCCTTTTCTCCCTGATGTACCTAAAGAAGTCTTTCTCCCCCTTCTTAATGCCTTGTGCCAGCCTGAGTTCCGTAGATGCCTTGGCTCCCCTTACTGCCCTTGTCACCTCCTTTGATTCTATCAAGTACTCCTCCCTGTCCTTTTCTCTTCCTGTTTTCTTGTACTTCCTAAAGGCAGCTCTTTTCCGCCTTGCCTTTTCCATGATCTCCTTGCTCAACCAGCTCGGTTTCTTAGCCCTAGCCTTCTTGCTCTGGGCCTTGCAGCAGGTTTTGGTTGCCTCCACTATCTCCAGCTTTATGAGCTCCCACCTCTGGTTAGTGTCCATACTAGATTGAATTCTGGCCAGGTACCCTTTTACAACTTCTCCATCCTCCAAAAGTTGGCCCGCCTGAAGTCCAGCACTCTTGTGCCAGATTCCACTCCTTCCTTGCCCATATCCAATGTGAGCAATACTGAGTGGCGATCACTCCCTGACAGCGATTCCTCCACTGAAAATGCTCTCACAAAGTCCCCATTTGCCAGCACAAGGTCAAGGGTATTCCCTAACCTGGTTGGTTCACTGACCATTTGCAGCAGGAAGCTGTCCTGGAAGGCATCCAGCAGTACCTGCTCCCTTCTGTTCCTGGTTGTTGGGGTACTCCAGTCCACTCCTGGCATGTTGAAGTCCCCCACAATCACCACACTACCCTTCTCGCAGGTCCTCCTGAACTGTCCCGCTAGTTCCCTGTCTAACTCCTCCATCTGTTCTGGAAAGATCGATCCCATCCACCCACCTTCCCCTAAGAAGTTCTGACACCTTCTGGTGAATGACAGGGGAATGTGGACTGATAGGTGCTTGGAGGACCATGCATCCTACCAGTGCAGAGTACTCATTGTATTCTCATGCCCACAGAGTGCACATAGGACTGACTTGATGGTCATAGCCACCCACCTGGTGCGGCAAGTGCAGCAAGCCCAATACTTCTCAATACTAGTGTCTGATTATGCCCCGTCGTTAATCTCAGTGGGTGAAGGGGCCTCCCTGGGGGACTACCGAGATGGAAAATAGACCCCTGCCTGATAGTAAACCCCACCATTAGGCAGCAAGTGGGGAATGCACTCCAAATATTTTTTGTGACAAACAAACAGGGAGACAACTCCAAATGAACTAGATGGTAGGCAGTGAAGCCCTTCATTAAGGGGAAGGTGATATCATATGCTTCTTATGAAAAGGAAGGAAGGAAGGAAGGAAGGAAGGAAGGAAGGAAGGAAGGAAGGAAGGAAGGAAGGAAGGAAGGAAGGAAGGAGAAGGAAGGAAGGAGCATTACTGTGAGGGTAGAACATTTGGAAAAGCAGCACATCACCAACCCCACCCCTGAGCTGTACCAGGAACTCTAAAAAGTAAAGGTCAACTATCAAATCACAACTGGGCAAGCAGAAGACAAGCTGACATGGGAGGCTCTACACAGGGCCAGCCAGGGCACATGCCCTGAAGTAACAAAATGCTGTGCCCCATATGGTGCAGAACTGCCCTCATAGTAACAATATATCAGTGCCCTGGCTGCCATCTGTTGTGCCTGAGCTGTGCCTGGTAACCATTTGTGGCTAGAGCCACTAATGCAAGCTGATGTTATTCCAAGCCAAACAACACTTTAAAGGTGATAAGGGAGAAAAGTGGCTGACCTGGCTGTTAAAAAAGAAAGAAGTAGAAAAGAACATCCTGCAAATTCAATGGGCAGGAGGACAAATGATGGTACAACAGGAAGAGATAAGAAAAGCTTTTGTTAACTTTTATCAGACACTATGTACAACTGAAATTGGGAAAGACAACCACCCCACAGCATTCCTAGACCCACTCTCCCTCCCAAAGATAACTCAGCCAGTGAATGCAAACATGGACACAGACATTATAGAACATGAGGCTTGTGAGGCAGTCAGCTCTCTACAGGGAGTCAAGGCCCGCAGGATAGATGGTATCCAAAGGGAGTTTTATAAGATTTTCTGGGACCAACTAAAATAACCCATGGTTACCATGGTGATAGAAGACCATGAGGCAGAAGGGCTTTTCCCCTCATAATACCTGACTTCCATCACAGTCCTCCCCAAACTGGGCAAGGATCCATCTTTGCGTTAGGGTTGTCAGAACACTCTGAAGTTCTGGGTTCTAGTTCTAGTCTAGAACTTTCGGAAAAGTTCTAGGGTTCTAATCTTTTTTAGAATTTTTTAGAACTCGAACCCTATTTTTTAAATTGTGCTGCCAATAATGAAGATAATAGTGAAATACATGTGAAACTGAGGAGAAAGAGAAATAAATTTTTTCAATATAAGGGGAGAGAGAAATGATCTTGTGTGACTGATATATTGGGTACAGTGAAGCAGACAAAGAGCACACAGCAGGATGATAGCCAGTACACCACACAGGAGTCACACATACACACATATACACACACATACACACACTCTCACTGGGTACAGTGAAGCAGTTAAAGAGCACACAGCAGGATGATGGCCAGTGCATACGTGAGGCAGAGTCACATAAGGCCTTAACACACAGATTTATTTATTTTTGTTAAGGGATTTTTCTCTCCCCCCAAAGTTCCCCGAAAAATGTCTCTGGCATGTATTACCAGATACCACAGAAATGGGTGCTGGGCTGCTCACAGTCATACACTGGGTAGGGCACACAGCAAGATAATGAGCTGGCCAGTATGTCATGTAGAAGCTGGAGTCACACAACACAGTGACACACAGATATATATTTTTTTCTTTGTATTGAGTAAGGGATTTTCTCGTCTCTCCTACCAACATGGAAATATTTCTCTGGCAGGTATTTAAAGATACCACACAACTTGGTGCTGGGGTGCACATGGTCACACACACTGGGGGGTAGGGTACAGCGCAGTCAAAAGGCACACAGCAGGATGACTGGATGGCCAGTCCGCCACATAGGAGACAGTCACACAACACAGGGAAAGGGATTTTTCTGTCTCTCCTCCCAACAGAGAAATGTTTTTGGCAAGTATTTAAGAATACCACACAACTAGCTGCTGAACTACACAGTGCACACAGTCACACAATGGGTAGGATACACTGCATTTAAAGGGCACACAGCAGGATGATAGGCTGTCCAGGCCCACACGCCAAGTCGAAGGAGTCACAGGTACAGTATAGCAAAGTGCACACAGCAGGATGATGACCTGTTCTGTACACAGAGACCCCCAAGACTCCCAGTCAGTTGAGTCTACAGTCCCCCTACCTGCCTACTCCTGTACTCCCTTCCCAGCAAACCAACTTGCCAACTGTCACTTTTGCCACTGGCTGGCTGCTCCAGTCCATTGATCCCCCTGTGATTTCTGCCACACAGAAAAAAATGCCTTGCTTCCATACCACTACCAGTGCCTGCCGCTGCTCAAAGTGTAATTTTTTTTTCTCAAAAAATGGAGCAGAGCACAACACATCTGCTCTGCTACTCACCCAGCTAAGTCTGCCCCGATGATTTCCTGCTGCACAACTGAAAGTTTGAGTGACATGACTCAACTGTACACTTTGCACAACTCACGTGCATGCACACTAACAGTATAATTAACACACTAATTTAACTAGTCCCTCCCTCCCAGCTGTCAGTCCATTGAGAGGAGTAATGTTGGTGTAGAGGTTGGGGGGAGGATGACAACTTTACTCTCAACCAGCCTTATATCACAAGTGCTGTGCTACCCACCAAAAAGTAAATTATATACTTTATTTTTGATTTTGCACAGCTGTTGAGACTGCCTGACTCAACCAGTCTGCCCATTTTCCCTACCTACATTGTCACCATAGACCCTACTTGATCTAAAGCTCTCTCCTCTCCTTCCTTTCCATAATGACTCCCTTGTGCCATTACACCCACCTGCTGGGTAAGAGTGATTTTTTTTTTCTTTTTTTAACACTTTAATTTTGGTAACACAGAGGAATGCACTGGAGCTGCATGCTAGGTAAACCATATAACACCCCCCCCCAGCAGCCCCTACCAAAGCAGATGTAGTCAGGCTCAGGTGGCACACAGGAGAGACACTAGACAGCACAGCATTTTAAATCAGACACTGACTGTTGACAGTACAGTAGACACGATCAACACAGCAGAGCAGAGCAGACCACCAATAAACATAATTAAACACCACCTACCCTTGCCTTCCTGCAGACTAGAGCTATGTTAGCTCAGGTTGAGCAGTTTTGTGCTGCTTTGCTGATTGCTATGCCGGTCACGGTTACTGGTAGAGCCACTGACCCACTCTAGACACAACAAGAAGAGAGAATGCCTTCTAGATTGCAGCAGGCTTCTTTTCCTGGGCACTCCCTGACTGGCACCAAATCAAATGGCCAATAGTGTGTAGCACCTGCCGGCTTAGAACTGCCTTGTGCAAACTGTTATCCCCTCACTTTCACCACCTCCTCTGCTTAATTACTTTGTCTTGTTTTTGTCCATACAGCATGGTAAGCACACAGTCCCCCCTGCAGCATGATGATGATGCTGGCTATCCCCCCAATCACTACTCACCCCCACCCACCGAACTGCAGCACCACCAGTCAGTCCTACCTCCCAGTTAGTTGTTGCTTGCAGCAGCACCTCCACCTCGAGCCACCAGCAGTCTGTAATCTTCTGTCCTCTCCTTCCAGCTGACAGCCTCCAGTTAACTTCAACAGGCTGCTGTCTCAACCTGACTGATGCCCGACTGAATAAACCCTTGCAGTCACTCACGGGTGCCCTCAGTTCTACACCACTCGATCCCAGGCAATAAAGACTCTGCGACTATCTCCCAGCACTGGCCAGCAAAGCATCGGTGGGTGAACGCAGCAGCAGCATTCAATTTTAAACAGGTAGGACATTCGCGGAGGAGAGGTAAATGTACCACCAAACACCCTAGAGATGAGCACCACAATTCTCTCCATGCCAGCAGTCAGTTTCCCTTTCGTCCCTACACCTCACTATTGGCGTGTGTGTGCTTCCACTACTTCTGGGTGCAGTGCGGTCCGTCACTTTCTCCCTCCCTGCTACAATTCACTTCTGCTCCTCTTAGTTCCAACCAGGCCAGCTTGTAGGCGATTCCCACCACTCCCTAGCTATGTCTAACTGTCAAGCTGCCACCCGCAGCTCGCCACACTCTCTTGCAGCTCTCTGTCCCAGGACCCACCAGTGAAACCCAACACCCCCCAGAATGGCAGGCAGCAGAAGCAAAAGAGGCTGAGTGTTGGGCAGGACAAATGCGCTCACCTTTGCCACCTCATCCCCCCATAATTATACCCCTGTGTCATCCCTCCCAGTGTCTGTGTCCAGAGTCGACCTCACCACCCCAGGAAACAGCAGGCAGTGGCACTGCAGTGTTGTTTAAGTAATAAAAAAATGTCGAACCCCTTTTGCGATCCCTCTAGTGTTCGAGTTCTAAATTAGAACTTGAACACCAGGGTTCGAGGAGGGTTCGAATCTTTCTCAAACAAGTTCTGACAACCCTACTTTGTGTACCTCCTATAGGCCTATTTTCTTACTCAACTCAGACTACAAGGTGGTAGCCAAGGTGCTAGTGAGGAGACTAGAGGAAATTTAGCCATCTATAATTCATGAGACTCAGGGAGGCTTTGTTAAGGGCAGACAAGTGAGAAATAGCATCAGATGGTCCCTGAATGTAATGTGGACCTAACTGAGGGGGACGGCTGCTCAGTCCGGTATGCTGGCTTTGGATGCAAAGAAGGCCTTTGAGCAGGTTGAGTGATCTTTCATGTTTGTCACCTTTCACGAGTCTGGGATAAGCTGATGCATCATCTTCTGGACAGTACTAGCAGCACTCTATAAATCCCCTAAACTTAAGTTCTAATGAATGGGAGGCTCTACAAAACATTCAGCCTCACCTGAGGTAGCCAGCAAGGACAACTCTTGTCTCCCTTCCTCTGTGTGATGACCATAGAACCACTGGCAGTGACCATCACAACTAACAAATCCATACAAGGCTTTGAAGCAAGGGGATTGCACCATGTCATCTCATTCTGGATGGGTATTGATTTTGATCCTGTGATTTGGTCGTAGCGTGCTGGTACTAGATCCGTGATGTTATGCTGGGATAACATCACAGATCCAACCCAGATAGACCAATCACAGTCCAGCATTCTTTCTTGCCATTGTATAATATGCATTACATGATGTATGCATACCAGCACCATGCTACATAACATAGTCAGTGAACACGGAACAGTCACTGGCTTTGGTGAAATGTCGTTTGGTACACCTAACACCCTGACTACAAATAACTGGCATACCACATGACATATTCTTCCACCCTGATACAACACCTTCAGACATAACAGCGACCTCACGTCACTGTGGTATCATGTACCATTTGTGTTAAGGCAAGTGAATAACTCCAAGATCCACACCAGGTCCAGTATTGTACAGGGCAACGGGATCATCTACAGGGACAGTGGTCACATAAACCTGCATTAGTTATATAGGACAATACAGCAGATCAGATCAAATAGGACAGAGTGGAATCAACAGGTACATAAAGGTACATTGTACATTCCTCTGGGACAGTAGCATGGCAGGCCTGTTCCATGGAAACAGAACTGCACTCTGACACCACAGTAACCATACAGTTGCAGCAATGACATGGTCAGATATTTTCAGATATTCCACAATATTTCTAAAGACAGTTTTGCAGGTGACCTCACAGTGTACTACAGGCAGGCAGGGCATGTCTCTAGAGATATCACAAACATTTCAGGAAATATGTGCCCATGTCAGTTGCTGCAACTGTATATACAGCCAGCTGTACTCACTTGGCCATGGCACAGTGTCACTGTTGGTCATTGCCTACAACTGCTGCAGGTACCTCGGCTCCCTCCAGGATAAGTCATTGTAACAATCTCGGCACTTGTCCCCTGACCAGGCTACTCCAGTCCTGCATTCCAGCCGCCACCCCACAGATGCCCTGACCTCGCACCTGGGCCTGTCTGCTGACTCTCTCCCCTCACCCCGCAGCTGCTCCTCCATGGCGACCACTAGGACAACCAGGTGGCCCAGTTCCACCACTGTCCAGTGGGTATACCTCTGCCTCACCACTCTGTCCCTGCTTCTTCTCTCTGCCATTCTAGTATGTCTAGTGTAGCACTGACACTAAAGAATGCACTCAGCTGCCGACAGTTCTTCACTGGTTCTGTGTAAAAGGCCAGCCATTAGTGCTGAACGTGTCAGTGTTAATGCAGTGCTAATATGGATTAGTGTAGTATTATGCATGTTTCTGGTGGGGAAGGGGCCATTCACATGCAGCAGGACATAAGTGGCACATGCATGATACACACGCTCTGGACAATGCTGCACATGTGCAATGCCATAGTGCAACATCATTGTGCACATGCAGGCATAGTGTCATGACATTGCTTCCAACATGTGATGTCATGTCTGTGCCACATGAGGACGTAGTGCTAGCACAATATCAGCACCAGCGCTACTACGATAGCACTTTTGTCAAACCTACAGTATTCTAACACTGTATGCAAATGAGCTAATTCCGCACTTGGAGGGCAAGTTCTGCATTTGCATATCATTACTGGAATGTTTTCCTTAATTTGCATGCCTAATTGCACCAATGGCATGGAAAAGGAGCAAATGGCACCACACAGATTCTACAAAAGAACTGCAGGTGGCTAGAAGTAAGATTATCGTACAGTGGTCTACAATAGGGACATAGGTGATCATAGCATTGTGTCTGTGCTGTATCAGGACTACATTATTGCTATAGTTGTGCATGGCTAAGCAATGTGTTAGGCAGGCAGCTAGTTATGTGTTGGACCTAGCCATGCAGGAACACATACGTGTCTTGGTCAGCGGCAGTGTAATTTGTACACCACTGTAACATTGCTCTGTGCTGTGCTGTGTGTATAGAATTCTCAGAGCTGTTTGTTCTCCCCATTTCCAAATAGGGACTATGGATGACACAGAGCACCAAAGGAAACAAAGTTCTTGGAGGAGGAGAAGGTGCTGACTTGTTGCAGTCCTACTGTATCTGACATGGGAGAGCCTCATTAGCAAAAGGAGGGGGACCATGGCCAAAGTAAGGACCTCATGGTCAGTAATGGCAGAGCTGTCAACATAATTGTGGGGAGTGGCTGCTCTCCTAGTGTAAAAAAACAGCTGACAGACCTGATTAGATGGGCAAAGGAGGTATTGGTTAAGGCTCGTCAAGACATTCAGGTTACAGGTGGTAGCCCCAGCACAGTTGTTCCCTAGTCCTGCAAAGGAGGTGATGCCCTCCTCCCTGCACCAAGTGGAGGTAATAGATGTCCCAGGAGGTGGATATGAGAGCCAAGCTGGACCAGCACAGACATGTGAACAATCATGTTTTTTATTTTTTTTTTATTTAGTTGTTTAACCAGGTATAGCACACTAAGCTGAAAGCTTTTTTACAGGAGCGACCTGGGAGCACAAGGAGGTTAAGTGACTTGCTCAGGGTCACACAGTGTGCAGGTGGAAGCTGTGGGTTTCAAACCCAGGTCTGGTCTGCTAGATATCACCAGATTTGCAGCTCAGAGCCTTAGACCACTGTGCTATACTGCCTCCTAGCCGTATGTTAGCCCCATCACATTGTGTGTGTGTGTGTGTGTGTTTATGTACATGGAGTAGTAGTAGTAAATCATTTTTTATTTATAAGAATAATGGAATGCATGCAATTGAGTAGAACTCATTTTCAATGAAGTTCCAGGCCAAGTAAAGTGCACAAGTTACACATATACACATACTAACGATATATTATAAACACATATCAACAATATATCATAAACACATATTAACAATATATCATAATCACATTAATTACTATAGACAAACAACAACAGTAATATAGATCTTGCAGCTGTCTTTAAGGTGCTTTGCAGTGAATACAGATAGCAAATTTGTTGGACCAAGTCACACACCAGTTATCAAACTCCGATATATTGATTCTGACCCCAGGACATCGTAAATGCAAGGGGGAATGATTCCATAGGGAGTCTCCCCTAAAAGGGATAGACAATTTCCCAATAGTTAAGTTACAATTGTAAAGAGCAAGTTGAACTCCCTGTGAAGACCTTATGGTCCTACTAGGCTCCCTAAGTTCAAATAAACCAGCAATGTATTCTGGAATCTTTTGTCTCCAGATCTTAAGCATAAAATGAATTAAATGTAGATTTCTTCTCACAGATGGTTTAACCCAATTTAACTCATTAAATAGAATGCACCGATGAGTTCTATAGGGTGCATCCAAGATAAAGTGGGCCAGTCTGTGAAAGACCTGATCCACCTTCATTAAGAGTGTTCCAGTATCCCCTCCATAGAGTATATCACTGCAATCAAGGACTGGCATTAGAAACATAGAAACATAGACTTTGACTGCAGATAAGGACCGCTTGGCCCACCTAGTCTGCCTTAGTAAGGAATTGACAACATTCTGACGAACCTCTCGAGACGTATTCCTTTTGTATTGGTACATACATCAGTAGTGTTGAGGTGTACATGTCAAGGTGGAGGAGGAAATGTGCTGGTGGTCCTGGCTGGACAGGGAAAGTGTACAGGAAAGGTTGTGCTGCACAAATCAATGGTGCAGTACATCCTGTGAATCCTGCTTCACAAGAGTGGTAACAGGGAGGAGGCAGAGAACTACAGACCAGTCAGTCTCACCTCAGTAGTGGACAAGATTATGTAGGCACCCTTAAGGAATGGATAGTGTAACGTCTGGAATCCATAGGAACACAGGATCCAAGACAGCATGGGTTTACAACTGAAGGTCCTGTCAAACTAATCTAATAGATTTATTTGACTGAGTAACCAGAGTGGTGGACCAAGGGGTGCAGTTGATGTTGCCTATCTTGACTTCAGCAAAGCTTTTGATACTGTTCCACATAGAAGATTGATTAATAAACTGGGTAGGCTTGCAGTGGGTCAGAAGTTGGTCAACTGGGTGGCAAACTGGTTGGCAGGCAGAAAACAGAGACTGGTGTTAAACGGTATGCAGTCAGAAGAGATACAAGAAACAAGTGGGGTACCTCAGGGATCAGTCTTAGGGCCAGTCCTCTTCAGTATCTCCATCACTGACATTGCAGATGGACTGGAAGGTAAGGTTTGTCTGTTTGCAGATGACACCAAGATCTGCAACACAGTAGATGATCCAGATGGGGTGGGCAGAATGAGAAGAGATCTGGATAAACTGGCAAAATGGTCAGAAGAGTGGCAAACGGGGTTTAACTCATTGCCTCCACAGGAGCTCTCTGAAGTTTTGCCACTTGTCTCCTGTATACTGTTAATAGTAAATCCTGGGCCTTTTTTTAAGTAAAATCAAGCTATAGTCAGCATGCCACAAACAAATCCTAATAGCTCAAGAACCGTAAGTGCTAATGTAACCCCCACCCCTGCCTTTTTGCCAAAACAACAGGTGGCATGCTGTTGGTGCTGGCAGCAATACCTGGTGGGGACCTGGGTTCGGGGAGGATGAAGTTACCTGGCACAAGGGGACGTAGGTTTGGCTACTCTGCACAGGGGCACCCAAGTAAATCCGAACACAGGAAGCAATAACTGTAATGTCCAGAACCAGGATTGGGATTTTTCAGTGTGGCTTTTATTCACAACTAGCTGAACACAACAAAGCATTGATGGACCCCCATGGGGCTACATTTACTGATAATGCAGATTAGAGACTACAAGGTGGTCCACTTGAAGAATGAACCATTTCTACTGTTTTCAGGCTCTGGACCCACCAGGCACACAGCCTGGACTTGCACGTGCTTTTGGGTACACAGCCCGACTGGCCCGGCTCCCTCGCCGGCCATTTGACTGGCGGTTCATTGGAAGAATGAACCCATTTTACTTGTTGTGGCTCCCCACACCACTTAGAGTCTGCAACTCCTACAGAGTTTTTCCCATTTGCGACCCACGTCTGGGTACTTCCCTCATCAATGGCCATGCGCATGAGGTAAGTAGCAATCACAGCAGAAATCCGTAGAGGTGGACCTGGTTACTAAAGAGGTGTTCCCACCTCCAGCTCCCACAGCCCATACCCGGCTATTTCTCTGGACAAACTGAAACTTCAAAATGTAGATTAAACGATGGATGAACTGTCGCACCCCCTCTACAACATTACTTGAATCCACACAGCACTTTAGCTTTTGACACTACTCCATTTGTTTGTCCTAGTACTATAGGCCTCCCAAATACTAGTTCAAATCCCAGATTTCTTCACATCTCCCATGCTGAAGAAACACATTTTTTGCCCTCTCATATTAGAGCAAACACTCACCCATTTGTTGCAGGTGCTCCACAGTCGAAGTACAACTCTTTTCAATTTTCAAGCACAAACCGAAACTGTAAAAGGCAGCTTTCTCTGTTTAGCAGAAATTAGGGGGTTGCCCCTGGAATCTACATGGGGATACTTTCTCTCTCCCCCTGAGGGAGGGGGCACTGAGACCTGGACAGCGGTCTCCACCACTTGAAACTGGACACACTCCTTCTCTTTCAAAAGGTAAACAGGAACTGACTTTGAAAACTCCCAACATTCTATCTCACTCCCTCTGCTGCAGATTCCAATGTGGCTTATGCAGCTGCGACAGTTCTATTGGTGATGTCATCTCTCAGTCTCAGCTGAGACTGAGAACAGAGTGAGACAGTGTGAAACCCATTTAACTGGAGTTTCACAAGCTGCCTTCCCTGCCTACCACTAGGTCTTACTGGGATTCTATTAACCCCGGCTAACAAGGGGTTACACTAAACACAAAGTATGACTGGCAAAGTTATTCAGCACAAAATTACCTTTCCAGTGGTGGTATGCAAAGAATAATAAGTAATTATTTTTTCTATGCTGGTTAAAACAGCAAAAATGTTTTTTTTTTTTTTTTTACTGAACAGGCAACATAAGCCATACACACCATACCATAAAGAAATACGAATAACTCCTAAAGTATATATGATATACACAGAATATCAGTGGCCAAGTTGTTCAGTACAAAATTACTTTTCCAATGGTGCTATGCAGTCAAATATATAATATGTTCTGTTACATTATATATTAAAATACATAAGTGACTTCTCCAGATCTTGCCAAGGCACACATGAAGCAGTAGGTGACTTCTGTAGGCGTTACCTGGACACACCAGTGTATTTTACTGACACATACAGGCGTCAGCTAGGAGATAATGAGTTAATGAAAAGAAGTGAAAGATAAAGCACATAGGGAAGAAAAACCCTGAAGCCACCTATAGGTTGAGAGGGGAGTTGCTGGCAATCACAAGAGAAGAAAGAGACTTGGGCATCATCATCACAGATGAACTGAAATCATCCAAGCAGACCACTAAAGCAGTAGGTAAGGCTAGGGGGATGCTTGAACATATTAGTAGGGGTATCGCAAGTCATAAGAGGGAGGTAATAATCTCTCTTTACAAAACACTGGTTAGGCCCCATCTGGAGTACAGCGTGCAGTACTGGAGGCCGCACCTTCACAAGGACATTAACAAAATGGAGTCAGTCCAGAGAAGGGCAACCAAAATGGTGCAGGGACTGCATCAGAAAACATATGAGGACAGATTAATGGAACTCAATATGTATACCCTAGAGCACAGGAGAGAAGAGAGGTGATGTGATTGGAACAGTCAAACATCTTAAGGGCATTAACAAGGTGAAAGAGTCTAACATGTTTCTATATAAGAAAAATAGCAGGACAAGAGGACATAGCATGAGATTAGAGGGAGGCAGATTAAGGGGTAATTTGAGGAAGTTCTTTTTCACAGAAAGGGTGGTGGATGCACGGAATGGCCTACCTCAGGAAGTGATGGATATGAATACAGTGCAGGGGTTCAAACAGGCATGGGACAGGCAAAAGGGAGCAATACAGATAAGTATGTATGTATAGATAGGCCATTGACAGAGTAAAGGCATATTCATGAGGTAGAAAACAAGCATTTGTCAATGCTGAATGTAGTCTCACTGGCATTGATAGTGCAGGAGTTAGAGATGCATAATAAGAATGGCAGTGAAGTACTGAACTGACACCAACCCCACCCCAACCCTGCAGAGACTGACAGGTGTTAGGGCTTGCCTTTGGGTAAGCAGCTATAACGCTCATGTCATTTTGCCTCACCCTACCCTATAGACACTGACAAGTGTTGTGGTGTGCTTTGGGGTCTTTGGGCCTGATACTTACCTCATTCGATAAGAAAATTTTCTGACATGGGTGCAGTATAGGAGAATGGGGTGAACTTAGGACAAACACTCCAAGGCACCCCTCAATGCCTGTTAGTGGCTGCAGGGTGGGGGTGGGTGGGAGTGGAATGGCATGAGCATTACAGCCAATGATCCCAAGTCACACCCCTAACGCCTAAGTCAGTCTCTCTCATGTGGGTGGATGTTACAGTTGAAACCCCAATGCTGTAGGCGTTTGTTGGTATTGTCACCCAAATTTTCAATATGGGCTTTTGTGACCCCAGCTCATAAAGAGCGGCACTCTCAGTTTGTTAGCGAAGGTGGTTTTGCACAGCAACTATGCAATTTGGCGACACAGGAATAAAAACACATTTTGGGCAGGATGTGAAAAATGACAACTGTATTGTTCATGAGGAAGTGTAAAAAACTGGCAATGCTGAAAATCTGGAGTGAAAATATGAAAAATTGGTAAAGTCATGAGCAGGCATAGAAACTGCATGACATACGTCCGTAACCTAATTATTGTTGAGATTTTTTTAACCACATTTTCAACATAGGCATTTTGGGACCTCCCCTCATGAACAGTGGCACTGTGATTTTGTCAATCTGTCCCAAAAGTTGATTTCCCACAGCGACCACGCCATTGTGTGCCACAGATGCGAAAACACATTTTGGGCAGGATGTGAAAAATGACAGCTGTACTGTTCATAAGGAGGTGTGAAAAAATGCCAGTGTTGAAAATTTGGCATGAAAATAGTGCAAGTTTGCGAAGTTACAAGGGTGCGTGGAAACTGCACAACGCACACTTGTAACACAGTCATGTTATGGACTTTAATCACCAAATTTTCAACATATGCATTTTAGGACCTCTGCTCATAAACAGTGTCACTGTCATTTCTCAAACCGTCCTGAAAACTGATTTACTTTGGCGACAAGCGCTATTCTACGCCCGGACGTACGAAAACACATTTCAGCCAGGATATGTAAAATGACAGCTGTACTGTTCATAAGGAGATGTGGAAAATATGAATTTTGAAACTTTGGAGTAGAAAATATTACAAATTCACGAAGTTATGAATTAATGCGTGAAAACTATGTAATGCACGCTCATAAAAGCAGCCATTTTGGAATTTTTCACCAAATTTGCAACATAGACTTTTTGAGAGCCCCCTCATGAACAGTGGCACTGTCGTTTTGTTAATCAGTCCCAAAAGGTAATTTCTTGCAGTGACTGCAAAATCACCTTTCGGGACGGAATAATGCCATGACAGTGACTGAACTTATGAGGAGGGGTTCCAATAACCCCATGTTGAAAATTTGGTGCCAAAATTCCCCAAAATACCCAAGATATGTACCAAAGTTGAAAAAATCCTATTTATGCCATAATACAGTTTACCGGCATTTCTTCAGTTCACAGCCAGCTTTGAAGAGTGCAGACGTGTTC
Organism: Neoceratodus forsteri; assembly: GCA_016271365.2. Taxonomy (NCBI): domain Eukaryota; kingdom Metazoa; phylum Chordata; order Ceratodontiformes; family Ceratodontidae; genus Neoceratodus; species Neoceratodus forsteri. The sequence goes on along the minus strand of CM028135.1, from coordinate 212,833,757 downwards.
CCAGTCCACCGAATATCATCACGCCGTGCTCTGGGGGAAAGTATGGGGTGAGGAGGGATGTGGGAGGCAGGAAGCTGGAGGGTGGGTGTGGGTTGGGGCAGGGTGACCGGAGTCAACAAGGGACCATTTTCTGCTTTGCAGGTTTAAAAAAAAAAAACATTGCAGGGCGGTTTTCTTTACAGGGGCATTTTGGCATGGGGTGTGGCTCCCAGCGTGCCACCTTAATATTTTTTTTTGGGGGGGTATTCTGTAGCTGATGGGGGATTGGGCACCCCATCGGCATGCAACAAATGGGGAGAGACATTATGCCAATGGGGAGTGGGCTTCCCCGTCGGCAAATTAAACTGGGAAGGGGGGACATGATAACAAGAGGGATTCGGCACCCCCTTGGCACACACTTTTAATGGGAGGGGTTGCATTATGCTAACAGGGAGTGGGGCTCCCACGTCGGCAAATGAAGTGGGTTGGGGCAATCTGTGGTGGCATGCCGCCATGTTTTGTAAAATGGTTCACCAGGAAAGACACGCCGTTGCGTATGAAGCTTGGCTCTCATTGCAGCGGACCTTTTCTTTGATTTGGTGGCCAGTTTACGTGTTGCTGTTGTCAGCACCTGCAGCTGCCTTATTGGGGAAAGAAGGATGCACCAACTGATGCGTGCCCTGCATTCTCCCACAGTGAGCACACCTCAAAATCTGCTACTAATGCACTATGTTGGCTGCGCAAGCCCGAGCCAACATAAAAATAGGTAGTCTCGATGGGCCTTATGGTCCTTATATGCCATCAACTTCTATGTTTCTATGCATACCCATCCTACTGTAGGCATAGGCATAGGCATGCATCTCGCATGGTTCTCAGGACACGAGGCACATGGAACATCACTGAAGCATGCCCAATCTGTAATGATGTACCTGTTTGCAGGGTTGGTCAGGCCCTCCAGGAAGCCTTGATCATTCCATGCACCTCCCCTGTTGATTTTCATGTCACTTTCTACCCTCTAGAGCTCTTTGCATTTGTCATCTATGTGGATAGTGTTGGTGGCAATGCAGGGATATTTAAGGAGAACACATAGAGCTAGTGTATCATATTTATATGGAATGTTCACATATGTGATTCATCCCAGTCCCTCTCCTATTGATTTCCTGGGTTGATCACTGTATTAACTTTGCAGCTGGGCCCCAGTACCCCAACCAGCCTCTGTGTTTTGAATGTGTTACAAATGGGTATGGGCCACATGCTGGTATTCATGTGTCCTGGTGGGATGACCATCTGTGGGGTAATCACCTACTGTGTCACATGTGTGCCATCACCTGTATGATCAGAGGTAATGTGGTGAATGGTGTGTACAGCACTAGGGGTGTATCAGCACTGCACTGCAAGGGGGGCATGGGTGGTGATACACATTATGCTTGGCTTGCATGCTGTCATGGTCAGCACACAGGTATGTACGTAACACTGCAATATCACTCTTTGATCTTCTTTTCTCTTGAAAGCACAGTCCATGGTACAGGACACCATCCTGGAGGATGGTCTGGGCCCATCATAGTGGCAGCTGTGTCTGAGGCTCACCTACACTGGGGCACCATTGGACTCCAACAGCAAGGAGGAGGATAAGGATGATAAGGAAGTGGACATACACAAGATCTATGTAGAGGAGTAGAGAGAGAGAGAGAGAGAGGGATCCAGTTCAGACTGGAAGGAGTTGCCTGCTCCTACTGCCCCCAATAATTCAGCCCAACAACCCCTTCCTTGATATGGCCATCATTGTGCCACTCCACTTACTGCACTTGGCACAGCCACTACTGTGCCACCCAAGGACCCAGCCACTGGCATGTCTACCATCCTGTCCCCCCAGTCCAGTCTCACCAGCCCAGCCACTGCTGTGCTGCCACGGTCAACAGAACTAGTGTTGCTCAGATAGTATTCTATAAATCAGGATACCAAGCGATACCTCCAGTTTGGCCAGATAGATGCTGTGGTAGGAAAGTAGTGCTATCTGACCATGGAGCCTACCAACTAGGATACTTGGATCCTAACCAGGATCCAACACTATCTGGCCCTGGATTCTAACTATCTGCTCTAGGACCTGTAGATCCTAACTAGGATCCCTGGATCCTAACTAGGATCCATCACTATCTAACCCTGGATCCTGCATCTGTCTTTGGCAGAATATCTTGTAGGATCCAAGTCAGGATACCGGCACTATCTGACAAACACTGGTAGGATCCACAAAAGTGCTATCTGAGCAACACTAAACAGAACAACATGCAGTACTGACCATGGTATAAGCCAAACCACACAATGGCCCTAGGGTGCAGCTTGACCCTGTGCACCAGGACAGTCCACTTAGCCAGCAAGAGGAGGCCAATAGGCAGCTGCTGCAGACTAGTTAGCCATGGGAGCACAGGGATGGTGTGCAGGCCTAAGAAGGCCACATACATTGTATGCTGCAGGACAAGGAGCAGGGTGCAGAGGCACATCATACAGAGCATATGGTGCCACTGTGTGGACCACAGCAGTTCCTGTCTTCTAGCATGGATGCTGGCTTCAGGAGATTGACTGCTGCTGTGCTGGAGGCTGTAGCCACGGCTTCTGGCACTGTGGGAGCTGTCTGAAGGACTGGCTGTTCCAGTGGGGGGAGTGTCAACCTACATTGGATGCCTTGGCATCACACTACCCCAATAGTGTGGACAGTTGGAAGCCCAGCATGTCCAAGACACCCAGGATACCGCGCACCCCTGGTGATGGCCTACTGCTCCAGGGGTTCAATACTCCATGAGGCCATGGCTGCAGGTGACTAACACTGTCCCCACACCCACTCACAGTAGGTGGACAATGACCTCCCCGATACCGTCCCAGATACAGTGCTTGTGCAACATCCATGTCTGTGGTGGTAGTACGGGATGCACCTAGTGTGCCTATTTTCCTCCAACCCTATCCCATGAGTGCCACTTTATGCCCCCACACATTACCCATGTACCCCTACCTGCCTGGATGGCCTTTTCTGTTGTTCAGTCCCCTTCCTTTGAACCTCCCCTCACAGATGCATTGTATTTACCTTTATCTCCCTTTGATCCCTTCCCCTGCCTGGATAGCATTGTCTTATTTCTGTTCCTCTTTGACCCCACCTGCCTGGATGATATTCTGTTTACCTCTGTTCCCCTTTGACCCCCCCTTGATACTGTTATCATAACTCTTGTCCTCCTTTGAGCCCCTTTTCCTGGATGTCATTGTATTTACTTTTGTCCCTAACTGAAGCCCACCTGTCTAGATGGCATCATATTTTGTTCCAGCCTTATCCCCCACACATGAGTGGCTTGTCATTTGTGTTTATAACTGTTATTACCTGTACATTATTTCTTTAATGCATTTTGTTAAAACACTACAGTCTCCTGTGTGTTCTGTACTAACTGTCTGTGATGAGGTGGACTCTGTACTCCTATGACCTCCTGGCCACTCTGGGTTCACACCTCTCAAGCCACTCCTACATTCCCTGGTCTGCTGGATCTGCATCCGCTGCAGTGTTTCCCTCAGAAGCAGACAAACATAATCATGGTTGAGTGCCATGTTGTGTAGTAAGCAACCGGCAAGGAATATGGCACTGGCCTTCCGAGGAGTGTATTATAAGGCACCACTAGAATGGAACCACATCTTGATCATGCAAAAAAGACACTCAATGACACCGAAAGTAGTGATGTACGCTACAGTGTACCAGTCTTCTGCAATGGATAGTGGACATGGGACAGGAGTTAGGAGCCAGAGTCTTGTGGGATATGCACTGTTCCCTGTGTAGATAAAGGGCATTTGTTAGTGGAATCACTGGTGTCTGGTGGGGAGAGGCTTTGGGTGTATACTCACTGATGACGTGCTCATTAGGTATATCCCAGCCTTCAAACTGCTGGCACAGGATGAAGGATAGGAAGGTGTCATGGGCACTGCCAGGGTACCACACCAGAATGCTGATGGTGTGCCCTGTTGTATCGCACACCACCTGGCAGTTGATGGAGTGGAAGCCCTTGTCTTTCACATAGGCCTCGACTCCATTGCTTGTGGGTGCCCAGATGGCAACATGGGTGCAGTCAATGGCACTTAATATGGCTGGTTGGTGTGCAAGTCGATAGAATTGCTGCATGGTTGCTGTTTGCTCCTTTGGTTTGGCGGGGAATGTGATGAACTCCCCCGGTGTGGGCCAGTAGTGCATCTAGAAACTGTCCCCTCACGGGTGAGGTTCAGGACCATGATACCATTGTTGCCCATACAATATCTGCAAAGTTTTTTTTGGCCAGAAAGCACAATGCTGCTGTCACCTTGAGCTCTACAGACACTGCATGACTGTGGTGGATGTCTTTTTTTTAATTTAAAAGTTTATTTATATGAAAAGCAAAACATATACATTAATATACAAAGGAAAATAAACAAGAGGACCACTAACTAGACTGTAAACATAGAAACATAGAATTTGATGGAAAATAAGGACTGCTTGGCCCACCCAGTCTGCCCATTTCCCTGCCTACTGGATAAGCTGCAGATCCTAGTTAACCAGCAGCCTACTTCTTCCTAACCCCACCCCCTAGAATTGCCTTATGACTGTCCCATGCATGCTTGAATTCCACCACTGTTTTTGACTCCACGACCTCTTCCAGAAGGCCATTCCATGCATCCACAACCCTCTCTGTGAAAAAATACTTCCTTAAATTACCTCTGAGCCACCCCCTCTATCTTCAAATTGTGCCCCCTTGTTCTTGCACACCTCTTTTTTTGAAAGATGCTACCCTCTTGGACTTTGTTGATTCCCTTGAGGTACTTGAAAGTTTCTATCATGTCCCCCTCTCCTTCCTTTCCTCAAGGCTATACATATTAAGCTCCTTAAGTCTCTCTTCATATGTCTTCCGATGCAGACCCTGCACCATTTTAGTTGCCCTCCTCTGGACAGCTTCCATCCTGTCTATGTCTTTGCGAAGACTGGGTCTCCAGAACTGCATGCAGTACTCCAGATGGGGTCTGACAGCTGTCTGTACAGAGGGATAATAACTTCCTGTTTTCTACTGGTGATGCCTCTCCCTATGCATCCCAGTATCCCCCAAGCCCTTCTTGCTGCCCTCTCACATTGCTTTCCCACCTTTAGGTCATATGATATGACTACCCCCAGGTCCCTTTCCATTTTTGTTGTTGTTAGTATCTCACCCCCCATTGTGTACTCTTCACCTGGGTTTTTGTTTCCCAGGTGCATTACCTTGCACTTCTTAGCATTGAATCTAAGCTGCCATACATTTGACCATTCCTCTAACCTTGCAAAGTCCCTTTTCATCCTTTCCACCCCACCTTGTGCATCAACTCTGTTGCAGATCTTTGTATAATCTGCAAAGATACATACTTTTCCTTCCAGTCCCTCTGCAATGTCGCTTATAAAGACATTGAAGAGGACCAGTCCTAATACTGAACCTCAAGGTACCCCACTAGTAACCCCTCTTCTTCAGAGTGGACTCCATTTACTATTACCTCTGTGTCCTATTCTCCAGCCAATTTTTACCAGGCTGTCATCTTGGGACCCACACCCAGGCTAGCTAACTTGTATATTAATCTTTGTGTGGGACTGTGTCAAATGCCTTGCTAAAGTCTAGGTAGGCCATGTCCACAGCCCCTCCCTGATCTACTGCTTTGGTCACCCAGTCAAAGAAATCTATCAGATTTGTCTGGCATGACCTTCCTGCTGTGAATCCATGCTGCCTTGGGTCCTGTGCCTCTGGCCTCTACATACTCGACAATTCTTTCCTTCAAGTGATTCCATCATTTCCCTACCACTGAGGTTAAACTAACAGGTCTGTAGTTTCCTGCTTCTGCCTTGCTCCCACTTTTGTGAAGGGAATCACATCTGCCCTCCTCCAGTCCTCGGGTACCACCCCATCCTCCCATGATTTGTTAAACAGGGTAGTCCGTGGTGTCACTAATTCTACTCTTAGTTCTTTTAGAATTCTGGGATGAATCCCATCAGGCCCCATTACTTTGACCACCTTCAGTTTTAAGAGTTCTTTCAGAACCCTTTCTTCTGTAAATGGGCTGGTATCAACTTCTGTATCCAAAGTGTTTCTACTGTTTGTTTTAGGTAGCTAATGTTAAAGCTAATGTTAAAACAACAGAAACAGTTCAAAAAGACTGAACACCTACCTACTCAGACTACAAATTCTAAAAAAGGGGACCAAGTTGTGTAAAACTTAGGCATTTGTCTGTGTAACAGGGAACAGATTCTTTCATTTTGCGCTAGGGCAGACATATTGTTATACTATTCAAAGAAGGGTCTGTAGAGTCCTACCATTTTGTGAGTATTAAACTTTTGAGAGCCAGTGAAGCTGACAAAATTCAGCTGATTTGGCATTTTGAAAGAGAGATTTAAACTGAGAGGAATGTCCCAATATAAAAGTCTGAGTGGACAACAATACCTTTGCCCTGTAACAGTCTCGCCCAGTCCATGAACATGCTCCCACAATTTGAGCACTTAAGGACAGTCCCATAACATATGTAGGAGATCAGCATACCTCCAACAAATCCTGTCAGGACAGAACCCCATCTTTTCCAGCCTGGAGGGGGAGTAATACTATCTATGAAGGATTTTAAATTGCAGAGTTCTACTCTGAACCTCCTTACACGCATGATAGACATTACTCCAGGTGGAATCCCAATCCACTGTGGAGATACTCAGCCCTTGATCAGACTCCCATTTAGATTTCAAGGCCTTATATGCCCAGTGAAGCTCAGTGTTGCTACATATAAACCTGTACAGTTTGGAGACCCCCCTTACAGCCAACAATTCTACAAATAGGGTTTCAATCTAGCCCCCCATCAGGAAGTTTCAAACCCGAGCACAGAATTGAGTCCTCTAAGTAAGCAATAAGGCATGAATAGGTTTGTGTAAACCATGGTTTACACATGGCCAGGGGTGTAGTAAGGCATGAGGCCAAAGACCAAGTGCGTTCAGCTGCTGGCCGTGTGTAAACTATGGTTTACATACACCACTGAGTGCCTTATTGCGTTTATAAAACTGGCTTCTTTTTTCTACTTTTGACTATTGGAAAAAGCATGTTTATATGTAGAAAAAATAGATTTACTTGTGTGCATTTGTGATAAAATAGTCCTTCCGCCGACTGCAAGTGATGTAATTGATGATGTAATTGTATCATTGCCTACTTTCTTCTTCCTGTTTTTTTCTCTGTTGTTCTCCACATTCAAAATATGGAATGTTTATCATGGAATGTTTACCATTGAATACATGCATTCAAAATTCTGCTCAGTTCCACTGGCAGAATGTTTCTCTCCCAACACACTGTACACACAGACAACAAAGGCCTTTGTTGCAGCCAGAGACTCAGTTGTCTCACTGTCAGTGCAAGAAGAAGAAGAAGAGAGTTCTCTGATAAGCAGTTAAAGTTAGAAGGTTTTTTTTTCATTATCAGCAAAGAAACAGTTGTAGTGAAAACTATAAACGATACTTATTGTTTCTAATTTGTTTATGCATGTAAGAAGAGTGTAATAATCATAGAAACAGCATTTAATTAATTTGTTTTGTTTTATATTTAAAGTAGTTTTATTTTTAGGGCCCAGTTAAAGTTTTTTTTTACAGTGTAAAGGTAGCAGCCATGTTTGTGGTGGAAGATCAGTTCTGTCAATAGATGGCTAACTGTAATGCCTGTGTTCCAAATGCCCATTGATCTATGTTGTAGACTCTTCACTGCTGAGCAGTCCTTTTTTCAAGCATGTGTAAACCATAGTTTACACATAAATAAGAGCCAATCAGATTACACAATTTAACTCTGCCATTTTATAAGGCTTTCCTAATTTGTAAATATAAAACAAAGTGAAATTTTGGAAGATTAAATTCTAAACTGAGCTCCCTAAAGAACTTTAATATTTTAGTTCTCAGTGAGATCAGGTCCCCCACATTTGTGATGCCAAGTCTATGCCATTCAGTATTTGATAGGGGTTTCCCTCCCAACTGTTTATTAGGATTGGACCAAAGACTCTCCAAATAGGGTGGTGGATTATCCAAGTGAAGTTTTGATTGCAGCAACTTTATTAATTTGCTAGAAATAAGAATACATGGATGTGTCCTCCCCCCCGACCTATCCCTGAACAAAAGATCTGAGATTTATCCAGTTTACAGAGCTGTCACTCCATGTCAAACTACAGTGAGAAATCACTGGATGAAGGTAAGAGGTAATGAACAGACTGTTTAAAAAGAAAAGTTTGTTGATACATTTCCCACCATGGGAGAGCAAAGCTTCCTTGAGATCGGTGATCCCTGAGTTTGGATAGAAACATTCTAGGGAGATTAGAACCCCACAAGAAGGCTCTAACTCTCACAATCAGTGCATTTACATGCTGTTAGTTTTCCGATTACGGATGGATTTCTTAGATTCCAGATTTATGAATCAGGAAACTAGACCACATGTAAACGGGTTAATTGTGTACCTAAGTTTGGTCTTCCATTTTCACTAGGCACTAAAACTGTGTTTTGCCGCAGATGATAATGCTGGACATAACAAAAGAAGTTGAAAAATGATTTATTTCTAAGAATTTTTTACATAACTTTGGAGCCATTTCTCAAACAATATTTAATTACATCATTCAATAAAGATTTCACAGGATGTTTATGATAAAACATGCCTTCATTGCAGCTTCAGTTCACTGATGCTGGTGCCAGGATGTGAAGAAATCACTTGCTCCTTGTCACTGACTACCCCAATTGCAAGTATGTTTTCCAGTGACTGGTGCTTGTTCATGGCAGAACTATCAGTGAAGTACTCACAATGCTTGGTCTCAGGTAAATCAGTCAGACCAAAATATATAGGCCTAAAATTGTCTGCAACAGTGGTGTGATATTTTAGATAGCAGATCCAGAACACTGCTTTGGCAATCTGTGCTGCCTTGCAACCTATTTAACATCCAAAAATGTTCAACATGTTGAAGTATGGAGGCTAAAGTAGAATAATCCTGGATAGCCTCAAACTCCTTTATCACTTTCTCAACTACTTCTAACATACCAGGCACAAACTGGTAGGAGGATTGTAAAGACTTTTACGGCAGTTCTAATGGGTGAAAATGTTTCAGACTCATTTGCAGCAGAAGCAGATTAGACATCTTCATAATCTGACCTTTCACACCAGAAGCTCTGGTAGCCAAAATATTATATGGCAATGCCGCTTAATCAAGGCTGTTCAATGTGGACTCATTTTGACCTGTGAGGGTTTCAACAGCTTGTATCCTCATCAGCCTACATGTGGAACAGACTGACCTTATATATTATACCTTTTCCAGCTCTGATTCAGACAACCACACAAAGGTTGCCCAACAAGATAGTTATATACTTTTCTTGTTTGATTGTTTCTGGCTTGGTGCACTAAATAATACAATGCCTATTTTCAGGCACAAGCCGGGAGAACACAAAGACTCAAAACAGTTTTACATAAAGGTAAAGGTTATAAATAACAATGAGTTAATGTTACAATGGTAGGTGTCAACATGTTGCTAGAAGAAGGCAGGAAGTCTGATGCAGCTAAAGTAAACACACTCGCTACATAAGTTGTAGTGGGCTGGCAAACCCAATGAGCATGTTGGTGCTTTAGGCAGAGGTTCAATGATCTGTGAATCTTAACTACATCTGTAGCTCATTTTTAAAATATAGGTGGGATTGACTGAGCCTAAGATTAGCTGGAAGGGAGTTCCAGGATTTCAGGGAGAAAAGGAAAAAGATTGCCCACCCATATTTGAACACTTGGGAGTGCACAGGAGAGATATGGGCCTAGATCATAGGGGGATAGACCTGATCAAAATGTTTTAGCAGGGCAGTCAGTGAGGCAGGCTTAGCAGACCTATGTGTCTTCTCTATGGTACAACCTAGGACATCTTGTTGCTGTAAAGATGGAGACAGCCAACTTAAACTGGAATAGAGTATACAGTGATGGGTAATTCAAGTCATCGGCAGGGCAAATAACAGATATTATTATAAGTGGTATTCTGTTTAATTAGGTTTCCTTTGTTTACTAGTAAGAACAAGAACAACCCATAGGAAAAACTTGGTAGCAGGACACCCTGAGCAAGAGCAAGTCTGGCAGCAAGAGTCAAGGTATATCTCACTCTATAGGTATATTTGAGCTTGATGTTGACAACTTCTTTATGCATTAGCAATACGCAAACTAAACTCTAGGTCCAGATCAAGGATGAGGCTTTGGTGTTTGAAAGAGCTGACAGCAGTAAGAGGGGAACTATCTATGCATTAGACTGCAAGGCCATCCATACATGCCCTCAACTTGAGTGCCAATATAAATAGCATGGAGTAAGTCTTGCTAGAATTGAGGAAAATCTTATTCTGATATTAAGCACCGAACCTTACAGAAGTTTGCACTGAGCTGTGAGTTAAAGGAGAGTAGTCACCACCAAGAGCCCCCACACTCAAGTGTTTGGCTGGTCCCAATGTGCACTTGGTGTGCAGAAACAGTTTGCTTTACTTACTGTTTACTGCAGAGTAGTAAATTGTATCAAACTAACTTTGCTTAGTTGAAGGCTGGCATCTTCTGTTACTATGAATCCCAGAATTCCCTACAGATTACATCAGAGCAGTAGGCAGCAGTGAGAAGATTCAGTAGTCTACATTGCATGTTAGAGTTTATATCAGCTCTTATCTTTTGTTTGCTGATCCCACTGTCATCCATGGCTATGTATAGTCACAGTCCATCCTGGGCATTATCATATTTTCAGTCTTCCTAAATGACATCCAGTCTGTGTGACTACCCACCTACCCATCTCCACAAGGACATAGACAGGATGGAGGCAGCTCAGAGGAGAGCAACTAAAATGGTGCAGGGTCTGCAAGAGAAGCCATATGAGGACAGATTAAAGGAGCTTAATATGTATACCCTTGAGGAAAGGAGGGGGGGGGGACATGATAGAAATGTTTAAGTACCTCAGTGGAATCAACAAAGTCCAAGAGGTTAGCATCTTTCAGAAAAAGAGATGTGCAAGAACAAGGGGACACAATTTGAAGATGGGGGGGGATGGCTCAGGGGCAATGTGAGGAAGTATTTTTTCACAGAGAGGGTGGTGGATGCATGGAACAGCCTTCCTGAGGAGGCTGTGGGGTCTAAAACTGGGAGACTTCAAGAATGCATGGGACAGACATAAGGCAATTTTTGTGGGAGGTAGGAAAAAATAAGCTGTTGGTTAAATAGGATCTGCAGCTTATCCTCTAGATAGGGAAATGGGCAGACTAGGTGGGCCAAGAAGTCCTTATCTGCCGTCAAAGTCTATGTTTCTATATTTCTATGTTTTTATATGTGTCTCCTCACACATCCTCATACATGTGGATGACAAGGTCATTTACATCTCTGGATCCTCAGCCTTAGCTGTGGAGGGTCTGCTCTAGCACAACTTCTACAATGTACTGTGCTGGTTCCACACCATCCAGCTCTGGGTCAACACAAAGAAGACTGTGTCCATGACCTTTGGCACCAGCCAGAAACTGGAGAGGGTCTGCGTCCCCGACTAAAGAGTTTGAACAGCCTTGTGGGCAATGAATTCATGTGACATAGTTCAAACATCATGTACAGTATGCAAATTTTTAGAAACAAAAACAAAATATATTCTGGTTTAATGTTTGCTCTAGAAATATGTATTTCCTTCTTTATTATAGACATTTTTATGAGCATCCATTTAATTATCTGTAGTCACTATTTTACTTAGGGCATTTTTATCACAATACAGTTTCTCTGTTTTCAGTCCTCTAGCACTCTGGCTAAGACCACTCTTAAAGTCCCCACATCATATCTTACTCACCTAGAGTATGGGGTAGAGTTCTGGAGACCACACCTATAGAAGGATATTGATAGGGTGGAGGGAGACCAGAGCAAGGTGGCCAAAATGGTGCATGGTATGCATCAGCGAACATATGTGGAGAGGATAAAGGAGCTTGACATATATCCACTGGATACCAGGAGCAAGAGATGGGATATGATTGAAACTTTTAAATACCTGAAGGGAATGAACAAGGTGAGATAAGGGAGTATTTTCAAGATAAAAGAAAACCCAAGAACTAGGGGGACAGCTTGAAGCTGGAGTGAGGTCAGTTCAGAGGCAACAAAAAAGAGCAATACTTCACTGAAAGTGTGGTGGGCCCCTGGAATGGGCTCCCAGAGGCATCAACAGTGGGGGGGTCATAAGACTGGGAGTAAAACATAGGTTTAAAAAAGAGAGGGAGGGATAGGTCCTCTGGCATGAAAGTGGGGTCTGGAATCTATGGAGGGAGGGAGGACAAGGAAGGGAGATTTAGGGTATTAGAAACAGTGCTACCTATGGGGAGGGAACAAGGGCAGACTAGATGGCCCAATTGGGTCCTTTTCTGCTGACACATTTCTTTGATTCTATGATATGACTATCCTTGCAGTGTGCAAAAAGGGTTGTACTTCTTTAAACAATTCTGCTTTCAAAGCTTTTGTTTGGGGGCATACACCATGAGTAATCTAATCCTACTGGAGTGATGGTGAATGTCTATAGCTAAAACTCTACCGTGGTGTATCACTGTTAATTTGGTTACTTTTGAATTATTATTATTGAACAGAATACCCAACCCATCAAATACATTTTCCCCTATTGACCAAATGGCAGCACCTTTACCCACAGTCTTTTAGCCTGTGCTATCTCATAAGATTTTTAGTTTGGTGTCTTGCAAACACATAATATCACTCCTACAGAAAGATAATGACAAAACTGTTAACCTCTTTTAATAGCTTTTAACACTGTTAGTGTTAAGGGTTGTTATGTTTGCAGATGTCATGTTTGGGACAAAAATTTTTCTCCCTAAAGTGCTTTGCGATCTTGTCTTCCATTTCGCTCATTTAGCAGCAGATGACTCAGCAGTATTACCTTCCTGATCAGAGGACAGGTCTTTTATGGAGGATGCCAGAGAAGACTCTTCCAAATCCTCCTTCTCACCTTCTATAGCTCTCTTTTGTGTTTTTGCACTGGCAGCATATTTATTTTGGTGGGAGTATGCTCTGAAGCTGCTGTTACTTTCCCATTTGCTATTTTTTTCCCCTTGCTCTCTGTTTCCTTTTATTTCCTTACTTTTCACTTCGTTTACTTTTCCTGGCCTATTCCTTGGTCTCTTCTTCTTACTTATATGTCGAAAAGGTGTTTCAGTGGATGGGTGGGTGAAGGCATGTCTACAGCAGTCATAATATCAGCTACTTTAGGTTGCTTCTCTCCTAAGTGCTCTTTAGAATCAGGAAGTAGAGAAACATTGTCAGAGGGCCTTGAAGTTCCCCCAGAGTCTGTGGTTTCCATTACCTTTGCCACTTTCTCTTGGTTTTCCACTACAGAAATGGTTTCAGACCTTTCTGATTGCTTGTTTTTCTCAGCTACTGTGGGCCAGATTCCAGAAGGGGGATGCAAAGGGGGTCGCAGATGCACCAATGTCCCTCAGACGTGGAGCAGTCCGATTCTCACAGGGGTGGCATATTTGCAACATTTTTCCCACCTTATGGCTGCTTGTGCCAAAGGGTGGGCACAAGTGCCATGATCCCAGACACAAAGTTAGACCAGGGAGAATCTGGTCTAACTCCCTGTATCCTGCATTCTGGACTTGCGGCAGGGCTTTTGTAGGACATACCTTTTGGAATTGCACTTGCAGCAGTGTTTGACACAAGTCACAACTTGCGTCAAACACACTGCCACAATACCACTGTAGTGAGACAAATCTTTGTAAAATCAGGCCCTGTGTTCTGTTTTTCTGATTGTGCCTCCAGTGAAACAAATAAAACTGCCCCATAGCTGGTTGTGCTGGAATCTCTCTGTTTGACTGCTTGTGACTTCTCCATTTCTGTGCCCTAGAGATTAAAATCTCTTGAGAGATTCCTTCATATTGATTGTGTGATGCTCATGAGTGACCTGTCACACAAATTGCAGCAAAATAAATTAGCACATGTTGGGGCCAAGTGCCCATATTCTAAGCAATGAGTACACCTTGGGGTGTCACAGGCATTACTGAAATGTACTCTTGAAACACATTTGTGGCAGGACTTGGGTTGCTGTGATAGAAAAGAATGCCTCCATCTGTACCTAAAAAAAACAACTGGGGAGATGAACTACCCCTGATTTGAAAGGTACAATTTCACCTTAATTATCCATCTCCCAGTACAGATGTGTTCACAGTCAGTGATGGATGCTGGCTTATGTGAGCCTGTAGCTCAGTAGTTAGAGCACCAGGATGGTATTTCAGGGGTTCTGTGTTCAATTCTCAGTAAGTCACAGTAGTTGGAGACAGTATAGTATAGTGGTTAAGGGCGCCAAGTTGCAAACCTGGAGAGTTGTGCTTGAATCCCATCAGCCATCACTTGCATTCTGTGTGACCCTGAGCAAGTCACTTAACTTCCTTGTGCTTCCAGGTCACACCTGGAAACAAGCTTCAGCTTAGTATGCCTTTCCTGGTTAAACATGTCCCCTTTCCTCTTTCCCTTTCCCCTTCTCCAACATCTCACACCTCTGATTCAGCCAGAACAAAATATCTGATATGTTAACCTCTTCATTTTTAAAACCTACTGTAATGACCTCAACAGCAGACTCAGTTGACAGTAGTGATGTGTGAAGCTGGCAAATCTGCTCTGGGAAATATTTTGCGAAATTCTGCACTGCAGGCAAATCCCTGGTGTCTAGTGGCCCCTGCCACCGATTGCTGCCCACAATGTAAAAATTAAAAAATTTCAGTAAATCCCTGGTGTCTAGTGGTCCCCACCCCCCTGGATGCAGATTGATGGCCACGATGTAAAAAATAGTTTTATTTTTTCATATAATCCCTGTCAAGTGGTCCCCCCACTTCTCATTGCCAATCACCGTCCACAATGTAAAAAATAGATTGATTTTTTTTCAATAAGTCCTTGGTGTATAGTGGACCCCCACCCCATCAGCAAGTGCCCCACCACACCACCACCACCCCGCTCCCCTCACCTTGACTCTGAGTGGGCCACAGGCACAACCTTAACCTCACCTCTGTGACAGGCAGACTGACTGAGCTCTCAATGAATGGAGTGTATGTACACACTCATTCTTTGAAAGCTCAGTTGGGCTGCTGGCCGTGATTGTTAGGCTGTGTGGGTGGCCCACTTGGGGTCGAGGTGGGGAGGTAGAAGGCTGGTGGTGGGGCACTCCCTGATGGGGTTGGTGGTCCACTAGACACCAGGGATTTAATTTAAAAAAAAACTATTTTTTACATTGTGATCGGGAGTGTCATTCACTGAGCGCGTACTATGTACTGTATGTACTCATTCACAGCTCAGTTGGTGGCTGACTGCAGTAGTGAGAGGTGGCCTGTGGCAATTGCTGGCACGGTATGGGTTCAGGGGAGTAGTGTGAGCTGGCACTGCTGGTTGGGGTGGTGGGAGGCCACTAGACCACCACTAGCCCACCAGGGTTACTGGACAGCACTACCATACAGTAAGTTACAGTAGTTAATATATGACCAGAAATCACCTGGCAGGGATCAGGTATCGGGGCTTGGGGTTGGTGGGGTGTTGGCCCAGTGGAGCTTAGTCCTGCCATTCAGGATCAGGGCTGGGGGGGCTTGTGCCCTTTCAGTGGGCATTGCTGAAGCTTGAGGCATCCTGTTCAGGTGCACCATGCCTGTGGTGCACCACTTGGGTTGCTGAAAGTCGTGGGACATAGCTACTGGGATTCTGCCTGATAGAGAATAAGATGCTGGTTCCCCAGCACATCAGCATTTGGTGCAAGCCGCCTTTGGTGTGACTTGCACCAGTGTCTTTCAGAATCAAGCCCCTGGTCACCATGATGACATCAACATGTGGCATAAAGTAATCATCATCTTCAATCAATCAATCAATCAATCTAACTTTATTTAACCAGGCAGTTTACATCATTGAGCAAGCTAATTTTCCAGATGGTCCTGGACACATAGGACAAAACTGTATACAGTACCCAATAATTCATGGAATAGCAGACATATAGGATAAAATACAGCATAAGCTATAGCAAGACATGTATGGCAAGTGCAAAATAATCCATTTAAATGCAGCGTATACTGCTAGAAGTCTGTGGGGTACAAAGGGGCAGGAAGAAAGGATACAGAGGAGGGCAATGTGAAATGAGGTAGACAAGGACACAGGGAAGGGCAGTGGGAAAAAGGCTTGCAGACACATAAGGGAGAGGGAAGGGGGCAGCCTACTTGGTGAAAGCCCCCAAGGGGGTTACCTCAGGAAAGGAGGGAGGAAGTTGGAGAATGGTTACCCTTGAGGGATGCCAGCTGACAGTGGAAATAAGAAGGCCAGCCAATCTGGAGTTAGGGGGGTGCCCCATCAAGATGGATAATGCTTACCTGGAGCAGTCACATGCCGTTTTCAAGCATCTGTAGAGCAGCTGTCTGAATATATACGGGCTGCACAGAAGGAAGAATTTAAGTGCTTTTTGCATGTTATTCCAGAGTGCTGGTAAGAAGGAGATAATAGCAGTTGATCCAAGACATGTCCTTGTCCGTGGTAGATTAATGAGGACATGGGAGGAGTTCCTTAGTCCATAGGTACCTTTTGAATGTTCAAACAGGTCACAGATATAGGGTGGTAGTTTGTTAGACATAGCCCGGTAGAGCCACATGAGGGCATTCATTTGCCTCCTAATGAAGAGGGACAGCCAGTTTAATGCTTGGTACAACAAGCAGTGGTCAGTCATATCTCAGTGCACGATGACAGAGTGTATCCAGCTTTTGGAGCTCATATTGGGGGCAATGACTGTGTAGGAAGTTGGCATAGTCAGTCAAGGGAAGAAATGTTGTTTGAACCAGCCGCTTCCTAGCTTCCAGGGTGAGTAGGCGTCTTATGCGGTAGAACATACAAAGGCACTCTCTTAGCTCTTTTGTTAACTCATTTAGGTGAGCACCAAAGTTAAGGTTGTTATCCAGCAGGACTTCCAGGTATTTAAATGTATACACTAATTCTAATGGTTCACCAAGGAGGGTGATAATCTATACAGTATCAGGTGTCCCTGTATTGTGGGAAGAGGACGGAGAGATAATCATGGCTTTTGTTTTTTGGCATTGAACAATAGCTTCAGACTCAGTAAGTTATGTTGGAGGATGATGAAATCCTGTTGTAGCTCCTTGTAAGCAAAATCCAGAGACAGGTTGGTTGTATGGAGGACTGTGTCATCTGCGAAGAGGTGAACATTTTCTGCTAGCAGTCGAGAGTCAATGCAGTTGATATAAAGAGCGAAGAGGATAGATTCCAAGATAGAACCTTGCGGGACACCTCAGGGCAGTATTTTTAGTGGGGAGAGTTCACTCTGAGCTTTAATTTGTTGTTTATGACTTGTGAGGTAGCAGTGGAACCACTTTATTGCAGCAGAAGTTAGACCAATGCTACCCAGGGAATCAAGAAGTATGGAATGGTCGACCATGTCAAAAACTTTGCTGAGGTCAAGGAAGAGTGCGTAAATGTGCTGTTTATTGTCCAGGGTTATTAGCCAGTCATTTGACACTTTGGCTAGGGCTAACATGGTACTGTGCTTAAGCCTGAAGCCTGATTGGGCTCGGTTCAGGATGTTTTCATGATCCAGGTACTCCCTTAGTTGAGATTTGACGATTTTTTCAAATAACTTGTATAAGACAGGAAGTAGTGAGATTGGCCTATAATTATTCAAATCTGTGGGGTCTCCTGATTTGAACAGAGGGATAATATGTGCAATTTTCCAGCTAGGTGGCAATTCCCCTTGGATTAGAGAACTATTAAATAGATGGGCAATTCATGCTGTCAGATAATAATAGCCAGCTTTTAGGAAGAAAGGTTCTATCGAATCAGCACCCGCACTCTTTTTGTCATCCAGTGAGTGAAGAAGGTCCTCCACTTGTTTAAAGGATACAGGGGCCAGAAGTAGGGTTGGTAACTAAGCCAGCAGTACTTGCAGTACCCAGATTGCTAACAGGCGACACATCTAATGTGAGGCCTGCAGTAGCAAAGTGATTATTGAGCTGATCAAGGATCTCATACTTGTCTGTGCTGGAGGTGTTATTTGACATAATTTTGGCTGGGAGTGGGGTGGCAGGAGAATGTCCTTCGACCTCTCTCAGGATCTTCCAAAATTTGGCAGAGCAGCTTTTGTTTACCTCCAGGGTGGACTGGAAGAACCATGATTTTTCCAGCCTGACCAGTTTGGTACAGGCATTCCTGGCTACCTGGAAGGAAAGCCAGTCTGAGTCAGATTGTGATTTCCTAGGCCTTTTCCAAAGGATGTCTCTATACTGCAGGGTCCTCTTTAATTCTGGACTGAACCAATCAGGTGTGTGTTTCCTAGATTTGACTTTTCTTAAAGGAGCATGTTTGTTGATAACTTTTAATAACATATCCTGGAAGACATGTAGGGTGTGAGATAAAGGTCCTGAAACTTAATATTCCCAAGATCTGTCATGAAGGCAGAGAGACAGAAGTATTTTAGGCTGCATTTAAACCTGAAGGTAGAGGTGGAAGGGAGGTGTGATGAACACCTGACACAGGCAACTGCGCAGAGATCACTCAGATTGTTGTGGAAGACCCCTGCATGTGAGATACTGTGTGGCTTGCTGACAACATACGGTCCAATAGGAAGCTTCAGTTGGGGTTCTTTTTATTAGGTCGGGTAACCTCAGGGGTAATCTGGGTTAACCCATGCTCGTCGCAGAAGTCCTTAAGCCTGCTGGTGCAACCATCATTCCAGTTAAAGTTAAGGTCCCCCATAATGATGCTTTCTGTGTTTGCCTTTTCCAGGAGGGAGTGAAGATGAGGCAGTATACACAGGCCAGCTGCTGGCAGCCTATAGCACGCAGCTACCAGTAGGGCTATTCTAGGTGATCGGGTAATTTTGAGGGCAAGACATTCAAATTCTTTGGGCATCGATGTACAGAAAATGTAGGCGGTTAGATTTGAATGACTGACCCACACATCTGTGAACTCAGTAAAAGGGGGAAGGGGCAAATGGGCAGAACATGGTTAGAGGCTTTAAGATATAAGTTAAAGTTCAGCTTTCAGCAGGGCCAAAGAGAAAATGCAGAGTGCTGAATACTGTACTGTTTCATTACATAATAGTTTTTGCCATAAATACCTTCTGTAAAACTTTGAGATCACCCCCAAAGTACAGGACGGTACTGTATGAACCGTCAGTGGTGGTGAGGGAGTCAAGTTATGAGTAGATGAAATGTTGTCTCTGTACCCTTATATGTCTATTCACAAATGAAGTGAATAGGACAGTACATAGATAATTACATGCACCCAATAGCCCAAAACTAAAAATGGGCAAAAAGTGGATACTGAAGCTATTAAATAAATTACTGTAGTGAACACCCACTGATCTCCTCTTTAGGTAAGGCACATTCTAGGCATGTAAAATGTAAAATACACTACACAGCACAGTTTTTTAATGACTGAAGCAAGACTGCCAGTGCCTCCAAGTCACTTTGTAGTAGGGTTCCTCGACCCACAGAGGTGGGTGTTCACTACACCCATGCCATGTGAGTGGCTCATGAATTGCACCAGAGTGAGTACAGTACAATCACATTATAATATCAATTATTTGTAATACTGTACATGTAATATGCATGTGAATATGCAGTGCAATGCCCAAAATAAAAAAGCCATGTTCCATCTTGAATATTACAGGATGTACCAGGGATGAGAGGATGAGAGTTGTCCTCAAGGAGGTCCTGAGAGGAGGGAGGGCAGACAGCAGGGAACAGCATAGGCCAGTGCTGCCAGATGACACAGCACTGCCACCAGCACTGACCTGAGAAGGGACCAGTATGTGGACCACTATGACAAGGAGTGGCACGTGGGAGGGCACCAAGTGACTACTAACAACAGTAACACATTATGGGTAAGACAAAATGGTACAGTCTGGGCCCAGTAATAAATACATATCTTCACCTTGTGCCTTTCAGACCAAGAATAATGGAAGGGTATCCTGGATTCTGAGAACAACCTAATAAACAAAATGCAAGAAATGTTAGCAATAAATGCAAGAACTGAAAAATGAAGTTGTAAAGAAAATGGAAAAAAAAAACATATTATAATGGCATGGTAGTGACCCTATAGATTGGGTTGAGTAAGCTGTTTATTGTTAAACCCCCAGTTTAGCACCTTAAAAGCTTCATTTCCATTCATCACAATTGCACTAAAGTTTGTATGTTCATCCAGAGGGACAACGTCTCTTGAATTTGCAAGTTTAGTTCTGGTTGGGTTTATGGATTCTGAGATCTGGATAGAGTGTATTTCTTTTTAAATCTTTGTTTTGTTTTTTTTGTCATTACTTACAGCCCAGACAGTTTGGAATTTTGTTTTGAAATGTTCATGGTAGAAAGGGTTTGCTCTAATATGATGCCTTTTGGTTGTTTGGTGAAAAAAAAATTATTGATCCGGAGGTGGAAGACTAGGTTTGCTGGCAAAGGCACCTAGCTTAACCTGAGCTCTTTTCTTCTAGGTTGCTTGTAAAGACAGAGCAAGGAACATTACAGGAGCGAGGAAAAAGATTTAGGCTTCTTTTGGCTAGTCAGATTTACTGTGTGTTATTATATTCTTTTGTACTCACAGGGTTTGTTACTGTTTGTTGCTAACATTTTACAACTTTATTTTTCTCCGATTTCTCTGATACATGTTTGTGCTTACAGATTACTGTTGTAATCTTCTGATTCAAATTGTCTTTTGCAAGGTATATTTTCAGTTACTGCTTTATTTTTCTCGGTAGCAAAGGTTTTTTTACAGGGCGTATCTTCTGTGAGATTATTACAGGTGGCGCTTTACAGATTTTACAGTTTTATCTATCATTATGCTAAGCTTTCAGGTCTGCTGCATTTGTTGTTGGTTGATTGTTTCTGCTCTTATCTCCTTTTTCTTTTGTCCATGGTTCTTCTTTTTTGGCAGAAAAAGGGCCCATCCACCAACCCCCATCCCCAACCACCCCACACTGCACTCCTTTTATAGGGTAGCACAGTCGTGACATTTTGTGTAGCAAAGCAGGAAGGGGAGGATCAGAGTGTTGTCCACACAGTGACCTCATTTACAGGGGCACAAGTAATTTAACGTTATAACAAGTTATACAGAAACAAAGAAACAAAACACAAAATCAAACTTTTGCTTTCATTTCCCTCCTTCTAATTACTCTGACCAGGTTATAAACCCAGCAATTCATCTGGAATGGATATTATTAGCTGTAGGTACTGCGGGACACTTTTCCAAAGGGCAGTTATACAGGATTTAGGACACTGTCCTACATGCTGGACCATTGGAGTTCTATGGGCTCAACTCCAGGCAGCATAGGCAGTGATTGTGCACCTCAAATCACACATTCAGGAGGAAATATATTATAACAACCACCCACCATTTCCCCAACATCCAACAGAAGCACCTTGACTGCAGAGGGTAGTTGGTCTGGGAGGTTGGCAGATGGTTAGGAGGGGCAAACTGGGTGCCCCATCACTCAATGTCCTCCAACTTATCACCTCCACAAACCATATAAAAACTACAAACAGGTATCTGCCTCTATCTCTGAAAATAAACAAAGGGGCAGTGGACACTGCAGAGCAGGACACTGCACCAGAGGAGCTAGCACAACAAAACTCACCCAAAACAGGAACCAAAACAAAAAAAGCAAAAAGGAAATCCAAAACACTTCTGGTCATAGAAGACTCCATTATTTGGGGAGTTTGTACCTACTTCCAGTCAGGGGTAATTGTCAGATGTCTCTCAGGTATGTCAGCGTGTCTAGACACTGACTGCATTGCTAAAATCATGCAGGATGCAGGAGAAAACATTGATGTCGTGGTACCCATAGGGACTAACGATCTTGCCAGCTGGTCAGTTGTGGAGACCAAGGAACACCTGACCACGCAGGGTGACAAACTATCATCCATTTAATCCAGCATCTCCTTTTCTGAGATCCTGCCAGTCTGGGAGAGGAGCAGATGGATGGAAGGTCAGAGAAGGGGAGATAGGGGAGCGAAACATGTGGCTCAAGGGCTGGTGCTGGGAAAAAGGACACAAATTTGTAGGTAACTGGCAATCATTTTGGGAGTGAAAGTTCTTTAAATTTGATGGACTGCATCTGACTAAGAAGGGAGTCAGTGTATTGGGACAAAAGTTTGACATCTTTGCAGAATATTTAAACTAGCAAATGGAGAGAAGAGTGCCGCACCCAATACATTGAATGGGAAGAACACCCTCCCCCCCTCAGTTAGTGATCAAACAGGAGTTCAGCATGTTTGTAGTTCAATTGCATCACCAGGTAAGGAAAAAGGTCTGGCTCCCCACACAATGCACAGGGGAAATGCCAGACCTCACCCAACAACTAACACACTGAAATCTGGACAATGGAAAATCATGTACACAAATGCTCGCAGTCTGGGACACAAGATCCCAGACCAGTAGGCAACAATGACAGAGGCTAAATTGGACATAGGAACCAATGGCGAGACATGGTTCACCAGTAACCACACTTGGGAGACTTCAGTACCTGGCTATATACTGTTCAGAAGAGACTGAGGTGCAAAAAGTGGGGGTGGAGTGACCCTTTATTTCAATATTAAAGCTACAGAAATTCAGAATACACATAAGGAGCCAGAAGAACTGTGGGTCACCCTGGAAACAGGATACGGGACAGCCATACGAACTGGGGTTGTCTACAGGCCTCCAAAACAGGGGGAGGGCATACACACATTACTGTTAGAAGATATACAAAACATGACAGCTAAAGGGGAGGTTCTGATAATGGGAGACTTCAACATGCCAGATACAGATTGATCAATATCAGCAGGATCATCTGCCAGAACTAGACACATATTGGATTCACTGCAAGGGGGACCTCAAACAACTGGTAGAACAACCCACAAGAGACAGGGCCACGCTAGATCTAGTACTGACTAACGGTGAAAGGATCACAGATCTCCAAGTAGAAGGTCACCTGGGGGCCAATGACCATCACATGGTATGGTTCAATTTGACCATTAGACCTAAATCATCCGGGCCGGCCCAGTGGCACTGAGGGTTGAGGTGCTGGACACCACACCTCGCGCTGCGCTGGCGACCCGGGTTCAGGGACAGACTCGGGTGGCCAGGGGTCAGCAGGGAGAGGGAGGATCGAGCATCCCAATGGATGCTCTCCTCCCTCAGGGGCGGGTTACCATGAGCACATTGCACTCTGCATTCCTTCCGTTGCCGGTGGAAGCACCAGCAGTGAAGGGATGGAGTTGGCTTCGCTTGTCGGAGTCGGGGAGGGGGGACTTCGCGGTGTATGAGGGTTGCATGCGTAAGCACGCTACCACTCGGGACGTACGTCCCAAGTGCAAGGCGTCCTAGGGGAGTGGGGGCGTAAGGGGAGAAAACCGGAAAATCCCCTCCAGCAGCCCTAGATGAAGTCCGCCCTAAGTCCACCCGGACCACCTACAGGACAGACCCCACTGTGCGAGGAGAGAAGGATGGGTATTCTAGGGGCAGATCCCTAAGGTAGGTACCGGGGGACATGAGCAGATGGAAGGAGGGGCACCGGAGGTCAGAAGGAGGAGGATAAAAGATGAAAATAAAAAAAAAAAAAAAAAGAACTAAATCATCCCATTCCACGGCAAAAATATGGGACTTCTGAGGAGCTGACTTTGATAAGATGGCCAACAGAGTTAAGCTAGCCCTGGCAAGAAGAAATACAGGTGAGGGGGTACAGGCAGAGTGAGCAAGCACTAAGGATGTAAAACTTGAAGCAATATCCCATTGTGTTAGAGAGAAAAGCAAGACCAAAAAGAAGGAAACCACTTTGATTCTCAAAAACAGTAGTAGAAAAGGTCAGAGCTAAAAGGCTGGCCTTCAGGAAATTTAAGGGAATGCAGCAGGATGAAGATAGGGAGGCATACCAAACTTCCCTAAGGGAAGCAGGGAAGGCAGTAAGGCAGGCAAAGGCCCAAACCAAGGAAACACTAGCACAAACAGTAAAAGAAGGTGACAAGACTTTCTATAGATACATTATGAAAGAAGAAAGTCTGGAGGGGGTATTGCTAAGATCAAAGGGTGTAAGGAGGAGTGTGAGGAGGAGGACCAAGGAAAAGCATCTGTCCTAAATAGATACTTCTGCTCAGTATTTACTGAGGAGAAGGCAGGGCAGGGCCCACAGCTCAGCACGATGGACACTTAGGGGAGGTAGATGTGCACTATTCCCTTCACAAAAGAATGGGTCCTACAAGAGCTTGCTAAGCTCAGGATGGACAAGGCAATGGGACCTGATGGCATATATCCCAGGGTACTAAAGGAGCTAAAGATGGAACTAGCAGAGCCATCATCAGAATTGTTTAGTGAGTCTCTGAGCACAGGAGAGGTCCCAGAAGGCTGGAGAAGGGCTCATGTGATCCTGCTCCACAAGAGTGGTAGCAGGGAGGAGGCAGGGAACTACAGACCTGTCAGTCTTACCTCAGTAGTGGGCAAGATTATGGAGTCATTCCTTAAGGAAAGGATAGTGCAACACCTGCAATCCATAGCAGCACAGGATCCAAGACATCATGGGTTTACAACAGGAAGGTCCTGTCAAACTAATTTCATAGATTTCTTGGACTGGGTAACCAGAGTGGTGGACCAAGGAGATGCAGTTGATGTCGCCTACCTTGACTTCAGTAAAGCTTTCGATACTGTTCATATAGAAGATTGATTAATAAGCTGGGTAGGCTTGGGGTGGGTCACAGGTTGGTCAATTGGGTGGCAAACTGGCTGATGGGCAGAAAACAGAGAGTGCTGGTAAATGGTATACAGTCATAAGAGATGCAAGTCACAAGTGGAGTACGTCAGGGATCAGTCCTGGGGCCAGTCCTCTTCAATATCTTCATCAGTGACATTGCAGATGGACTGGAGGGTAAGGTTTGTCTGTTTGCAGATCACACCAAGCTCTGCAACAGAGTAGATGATCTAGATGGGGTGGGCAAAATGAGAAGAGATCTGGATAAACTGGCAAAATGGTCAGAAGAGTTGCAACTGGAGTTTAACGCAAAGAAGTGCAAGATCATGCACATCAAGAGGAGAAACCCTGAAGCCACCTGTAGGTTGGGAGGGGAGTTGCTGGCAATCACAAGGAAAGAAAGAGGCTTGTGCATCATCATCACAGATGACCTGAAATCATCCAAACAGACCACTAAAGCAGTAGGTAAGTCTAGGGGGATGTTGTGGTGTATTAGTAGGGGTATCACAAGTTGTAAGAGGGAGATAATAAGTAAGCAATAAGGCACAAAGGGGTGTGTCTAAACCATATTTTACAGCATGGCCAGGGGTATAGTAAGGCATGAGGCCAATGGTCGAAAGGACTTCAGCTGCTTGCCATGCTGTAAAATATGGTTTACATACACCCTTGAGTGCCTTATCATGCTTTATAAAAACTCTTTTTTTTTTTTACTTTTGACTATCGGGAAAAGCACGTTCATATGCAGAAAAATAGATTTACTTTGTGCATTTGTGACAAAATAATTCTTCCGCCCACTGCAAGTGATGTCATTTATGATGTAATTGTATTATTGCCTACTTTCTTCTTCCTGTTTTTTTCCTTTGTTTTTCTTCGCATTCAAGATATGGAATGTTTTTCACGGAATGTTTACCATAGAATACATGGATTCAAAATTCTGTTCAGTTCTACTGGTAGAATGTTTCTCTCCAAACACACTGTACAGACAGATAACAAAGGCCTTTGTTTCAGCCAGAGACTCAGTTATCTCACTGTCATGGCAAGAAGGAGAGAGTTCCCTGATGAGCTCGTAAAGACAGAAGGGGATCTTTCACTGTCAGCAAAGAACAGTTGTAGAGAAAACTATAAACAATAGTTATTGTTTCTAATGTGTTTATGTATGTAAGGAGTGTGTGATAATCAGGGAAACAGCATTTAATTAATTTATTTCATTTTTTATTTAAAGTAGTTTTGTTTTTAGGGCCCAGTTGAAGTTGTTTACAGTGCAAAGGTGGCAGCCATATTTGTGGTTTAAGAACAGTTCTGGCAGTAGAGGGCTATCTGAAATGCCTGTGTTCCAAATGCCCATTGATCTGTGTTGCAGACTCTTCACTGCTGAGCAGTCCTTTTTTTTAAGTATGTGTAAACCGTATTTTACACATAAATAAGAGACAATCAAATTACATGATTTTACCCTGCCATTTCATAATCCCTCTTTACAAGACACCGGTTAGGCCCCTTCTGGAGTACTGTGTGCAGTACTGGAGGCCGCACCTTCACAAGGACATTAACAAAATGGAGGCAGTCCAGAGAAGGGCAACCAACATGGTGCAGGGACTGCATCAGAAAACATGTGAGGACAGATTAACGGAGCTCAATATGTATACCATAGAGCAAAGGAGGGAGAGAGGTGATATGATTGAAACATTCAAACACCTTAAGAGCATTAACAGGGTGAAAGAGTCTAACATGTTTCAATATAAGAAAAATAGCAGGACAAGAGGACACAGCATGAGCTAAGAGGGAGGCCGATTAAAGGGTAATGTAAGAAAGTTCTTTTACACAGAAAGGGTGGTGAATGCATGGAACGGCCTACCTCAGGAAGTGGTGGATATGAATACAGTGCAGGGCTTCAAACAGGCATGGGTTAGGGATAAGGAAGCAATACAGATGAGTATGAATAGATAGGCCATTGACAGAGTAAAGGCCTCTGGCACATTTATAAGGTAGAAAAAGAAATGGGCAGACTGGATGGGCCTTGCGGTCCTTATCTGCCGTCATCTTCTATGTTTCTATGGTTCTATGTTCTAAAGTTATAAGGATTTTAAATTTCAGTTTTGAGCATGCTCAGTACGGTCTTTCAGATAGTAGATGTTTGATATGAAAGGAGACTTTTCCAGCTCACTACAGAAGAGCTTCTCTGAGATTCTTCCTTCATGAGCCAAAATTCTACATTCATATAGCCACCATTTTGTTTCTGATTTAAAAAAATGTTAAAAACCTATTAAGATGATGTATTTTCCAAAAAACAGAAATCTTAGGTAGATTCTGTTGTTTGTTTTTGGGAAAATGCCCTGGAAATAACATTTATGGGCATCTGAAAATCCAGGGTGCCCAGCTTAGCAAGAGGAGCTGTTCACCGACGTTCTCAGGTTGCGAACAGCAGAACTTTCTTTACTTGTGAAGCCACAGCTATAGTCCTGGTGCTGGCTTCAGTTTTACCAGTGAGTGGGCGACTGCAATCTCTCTCTCTCTCTATCTGTCTGTCTGATCATCTGTCTGTCTATCCATCCGTCCGTTCGTCCATCTATCCATCCATCCATCCATACATCTTTCTATCTGTCTGCATGCCTGCCTGTCTGTCTGTCTGTCTGTCTGTCTGTCTATCTATCTATCCAGACAGATACATTATTTAAACTGTACTTTCAGGCACAATAGTCCCTGTACAATATATGTGTTTGACTCTGTTCTATTACAAGATGGGATGAAATAACAAATATCTTTATTAAGCTACAGTGGCTCAGTGAAAAGGCAAATGCAGTTGGTATAGTTTTTGAATGCACCTCATGCCAATAGCCTTTATCTTCACATTGTTGCCCCAGCCCTGGGTGGTTTAACAGCTTAACCCCTCTCTTGTTTAACCATGTAGTGCAGATCAGAACCCCAGGTTGTGGGAAGCAAAGGTCAACTGTATAGGGAAGCTTTAACTATATACTTCTAAAAGTTGTCTAATTTACTGAAAACATTTTCTATTTGGTAAGTTAAAATCATTCTGTTTTCTTTAATGAACATCACCCCTGAAGAGTAAAACTTCACATTTTCAACAGATAAGATGCTGCTGAACATACCAGTTTTGCCATTAATCTTGCGCTCCAGTGTTGCAGCCTGGCCCATCACTACGTGTGAAGGTAAGTATACCATGCTAGTAGTCATGTACCCAATAAATAGTCCACACCACAACACATACACATTCTGGTTCTGGTATGCAGTTGTCATGTTTAATATTTAACAGTCTAACATTATTTTACCCTACAAGGATATCGGATAGCAGTATTTTATTAAACTTATTTACCCCATCATAACATATAGTCGTGGTTTTCACTTGCAGTTGATTTACCACAACAGATCTACACCTTAAAAGTATCCAGTTTGGGATTCATCTAACAATATAAATCATGAATATTACTAGTTTCAAAGCTCAGGGAATTTTTTGATATAATTTCGCTTTATTGTACACATACAGTAGCTCCTTCTGACACAACACAGAATTCACTGCCAGCAGGAAACCCATTTGGTTACCAGGGTATTCAGCTTCCTTCAAACAATTCTATCTGTCTACCTAAATAAAAATTGAACATCTACTGTAAATCACCCCAGCTAAATCCCCTCAAATTGGAAACAGTGTGTTCCAGACTTGCAGGTTGCATAGCAATTTTAAGACTCTGGCTAATAACAGATATAAAGATTATTGGGTGGGGAGTATCTCACTCCAGCTTCATACAATGTTATATTTATATCTGGTAGAAACATATACATACATCAAAAGTATACAACATATGACTGTGCAGATTAGTCTTCTGGCTGTATACTTCTTATCTGCTACTCATTTAAATGCTAATGTTGTCCGAGAGTGGTCGCTATAGGTCCAGGTGCCACAGGGCCAGTAGATGGAAGTGCTTGTAGCAGTGGGAAGGTCTGATCAGGTTGATATAAATGGACTGATCTAGCCCTTGCACGGGTGGTAGGAAGCTGCTATCCTGCTGCTGTTGCTGCTGCTAGCCTGAGTTCAACAGGGCAGATGGTGGTGGCACGGCACCAGGGCTTGAATATTAGAAGATGGCACTGGGGCTGCATTATATGGGGAAGTGTGCAACTGAAACAATGGCTACAGCAGGTGTTGCTACTACTGCTGCTGCTGCTACCACACAGGTTATGTGGCTATACAGGTCCAATCCCAGGTGGTACTGGTATGGGCAGTAGGTCTCTTGTAGAGAATTCAGTAGTGGCTCAGCACCAAAGCTAGCCTCCAGTTACAGGAAGGCAAGGATTCATGTGTACTTGGTGTCCTGTTGATCTCCAACCTGTCTACAATCATCAGGTATTACATCATGTTTTTCATGTATTTGTGGTAGTTGTAGTGGAAACAATTGGCAAAGTCATTCAAAAGTTCTCCTATAAGAGACAGTGGAAGAGAAATAAGATTTGGGTATGCTGTAAAATATTAGAATAATGTAGGTAAATGCTGCATTATGCTTAAGTTGCAAAATACTTTCAATAGAGTGTCAGTTATGTTGTAAAAAAAGGATCACATGAGTAAGTTCTAAAAACTGATGAGTTAGTCAAGTATAAAAAAGGTTAATGAGCTGAGTTAAGTTCCTGGATCTCACAATATTGCAATTGCATTCAAAATGGGAACTGTCATTACCATTACTATCAAGGGAAGGAAAAGGTTATATATTTGAGACAGTTCCATGTTATTTGAGCTAGGATTAGTGGGTGACTTCAATCTGAACAAATTTTAATGAGTGAATGTAATTATCGTGACTGTTCAGTACCGCAAATGCAATTTAAGTGAATATTTTGACAATGCTGCTCATGTACATTATATGCTACCCTATGCAAATACTCAAGCCATTTATGAGCTCCATACTCCCCCACCACCTGAACTAGGCATTCTGTGAGATTTCTATACCTCCTCTGCCTTCATCATTAGCCAATGGTAGCCACAACATACCCACCCACCTTTATATCCCATGAGCCACAGGTGCACCCTTGTCACGCAGGGGGGCTATGACTTCCTGTGCCCCCATACTCCCCTGTCTCTGGGATAACAACAGCACGGTGCACACGTAGACAGGGGGTATGCTATGTAATTGTTTGCCCAAATGTCAGTTTGTTCAAATATATTGTTCGTTGTATTTGTGCAGTCGCTCAATTGTGTTTCGCTTATTCGGAATCACTCAAATTACTTTGCCTAATTTTCTGCGCTCATTTGATGAGCGCCTATTTGGGGACAAATCACACTTAAACTGATTGAACTGATTCAGTGTGAGTTATCATTCGAGTCTGTTATACTAGGCTGACTGAAAGATTTAATTGCAGATATCTAAACACACCCACTGTTGTCTCTTCCCCAGGAAAACTTGGCAGAATGCAGTGCTCTCAAATACTGAATGGTCATCTCCAAACTCACCCACCCGCCTTTCCCAGTTTTTTTTGTATTTAATATAGGCTTTTCAGGGTCCTCACTCCAGTACCACTTCTCTTGACTTCCCTCCCCTCCAAATTGTCCCCCCCACATTCCCTATGTATACATGGAAGCACCAAGATTGCCTTCCCCTGGTGCCGCCTAACAGTAGACCAACACTGGGGTGCCCAATCACCAGTGTCAGAATGTCACTCTCTCTGAAATTAAGAAATCCATCCCTCGATTATTTCATCTTTTTTTATTTTAGCATTTAAAAAACAAAATGGTCCCCTACCGATCTGACCTGCCACCCAGATTTCCCACTCAGCACCCACCACCCCACATCCCCCATATACCCTCACTCAGCTAAACATGTTCCACGGTGTAGATGCACTCTCCAACTGAAGACATGCTTGCTTCTGGAACCGGTGATTGCGATATGAGAATATCAAGTAAGTGTGGTTTAATGTGCTTCAATGGGGCTTTGAACTTTTTCTCATAACTTTGTCATTTTTGCATATTTTTACACCAAGTTTTCAACCTGACCTATTTGGGACACAGCCTCATGACTAGTGATGTGAAATTAGGCAAATCTGGCCTGAAAGATTATTTTGCGGTCACTTTGCAAAATCACCTAAAATTTCACCACCTTTGTTCATGAGGTGGAGTCATAAGAAGGCTATGTTGGAAATTTGAGGTCAAAATTTGTAAAAATTACAAAGTTACCAGTGTACACTGACATTTTTCTATGTTTGCTCATATTTTGATAATTTTCAACATCTTGAGCCAACATTTTCAATATATCCATTTTGTACACCCCCTTATGAATGGGACAGCTGTCATTTTTCAAATCCTGGTCAAAATGTGTTTTCAGACCTCTGGCTTAGAATGAGCTTTCAGCAGGGATTTAAACATTTTCACCTATCGGGTTCATGGGGGGGGGGTAATAAGAAGGCTGTGCTGAAAATGTTATGTACAAATATCCTTAAATAACCAGGTTATGAGTGAACATTGCATTATTTCTACCTTCACTAATTTTCAATATTTTAACTCCAGATTTTCAATATAGCCATTTTCCGCACCACCTCATAAACACGACAGGTGTAATTTTATAAATCCTGTACAAGATGTGTGTTCATATATGTGGTTTGAAATTATGTTTTGGAGAATATACTATAAATGCCAAATGTAATGTTTATCAAGGGAATCATAAAACAACTGTCTTGAAAATTTGGGGTAAAAAAAAAATGTAGAATAATTGTTAAGAAACTTTATGTGTAGTACCAGTCTTGCCCCAGTGTGATATTGGGCAGTTTGATCCCCCAGACCGGGAAATGGAAATAATAAGAAATAGGGGAGATAACAGCCCCACAGAAATGTCTTTTTCTATCTTTCACTTTTCTCCCTGTGGTGCCTATTCACTAAAGTGGATGAGGTTATGCATGGAAGACACATAACCCCCCTGCACAGCTCCACACTCTTTGGAGCTCTGCAGGTTGGCCATATTCTTGAACACCAGCCAATGTGTAGCTACTGAATGTGGCCCCGCCTCCCTTGGTGCAGCAGTTCACGGGGGCAGTCCAGTGCAGAGATACGGAACTGGGCAGGCAGCCAATCAGCTGCCCATCCTGGGTCACTTGCCAGATCTCCTGTGCTGGTGGGGCAGCATATTGGCAGCAGGCACAAATGTGCCTACAGTACAAGGGGGTGGGAGTTCCCCAGATTACTGTCCCCCAGCCATACTGATGTCAGGGGCAGCCTTAATGTGGTGTCCATTTTGACCCCTTCCATCCCCGCTGCAACCAGTGGTGGCATCCTGGGCAGGCGCATAACCTTATGGCTGCCTTCAGAATGCATAGCCATTGCCCCCAGTGCACTGCATTCACTCCATCATGAATGGTGTGGATTGCAGAAATGCAGTCCTCCCCAGCCTGCCCCCATGTGAAGCTGCACTTTCAGCTGGGTTTTCAGCCATGTTTGGTGGGGTAGTGGGGTCATGTAAAGTTTGTGGGGGCACAGTGTGCACTGCCAGGATGCCTATTCACAAATGCGGGTCCCGGTGGGCTATGCACCAGGGTCATGGGCACATAGCTCATCCACATGATTTGTGAATAGAGCCCATGTATCTGACGAAATGAAGTGGTTGCCCATCCCTACCAGTATTTAAAAGATGATATAAACACAATCAGTCTGGGCTGGATGTTTTATTTTTTTGGCATACATTTTTGTTGGTATGAGCAGAGTTATGGTCAGTTGTATCTTCACAATGGTTAGTTTTTTGTATCTTTATTGTGACTTTGTAATTAACTGAGTTTGGTGGTATTTATATTTGTATTGCATTCAGTATACTGCACTTGTATCACATTCTGTATACTTGTTTCATAGTGATTGTGCTTATCCTTGTTCACATTCATTTGGAATCATTTGCCTGTGAGTCTTAAAGTGATCAACGCAACCAGTAGGTGACATTGTGTTCCAAGCTGCTCAGATATAACAAAGTATGTTTAACCACTAAGAGCCCACCCCTTGATAAAGACTAAGGTCAAAGCGCTGGGTTGTCTTGTGACCGAATTCTGCTAACTCATTCACACCGTGCACCAAAGCATTAATAAACTACTTTTTGGATTACTTGTCATCATCCAGCTTCTCATTTTTGAACTATTTGCTTTTTTGTTGCTCTGGGTTCTTGTCTTGAGCGCCTCACTCCTTGAACTCTATGAGTGAACACTGCAATATTTCAATGTTCACTCATAAATTCGCTAATTTTCAGTATTTTAACTCCAGACTTTGAATATAGCTATTTTTCCACACCACCTCATAAATGTGACAGGTGTCATTTTTTAAATCCTGCATGAAATGTGTTTCCACACTTGGGGTGACAAATGACATTTTAGACAATATACTATAAAGGACAGATGTGATGTTTATAAGAAGAGTCATAAAACACCTGTCTTGTTAATGTGGGGTCAAAATTTTAAAAATGTAATTGTTACAAGACTTTGTATGTAGTACCAGTCTTGACACCAACAGGAATGCTTTGTGATCCTAGGCTGGTGGGCTGAGATCAGGGGTGAGCTCAGTGAACCAGCAGTGCTGTTATGCAACACCCCCCAGCCAGGGAATGAAAACTGCAGGGTTTTCCTCAAGGGCCCATGTACCATGTAGTGAAGACAGCTATCCTTTTGGCATAGGGTCCTGCATCACTGCACCCATGAGTGGCAGAGGGCTGTGTGCATTGGCTGATAGATGGATTCTTTGCCCTCTGCATCTGTATCTGCAACCACATGGAATCAGAGGGACCAGTGGGCCTTGCACTTCTGCAGCCTAACAGACAGACCCATGAATTCTCGACATCTGTCACTGCACAGAAGTGCAGGACCCACAAGGGCTCTTCACTTCTGTAGGCAGAGAGTCTTCCCTTGGCATAGGACCCAGTTGGCCCTGCAGATCTGCATCCGTTCACACAGGTCCCAAAGGAAAATGATTTCACTATCTCAAAAAGAAAGGAAATTCTTTACAAAAAGACTTTGTTAATGCATCAGTTAGGCAATGCATGAAGAAAGCTACAGCCGACTGTGTTGGCAAAATATGGTGAGACATACTTCTCTACCTTTCAAGAGTTTATCAATATGAGGCACTGGCTTGGAGCTGTATATTTTGCTTTAGATAGGAGGATAAAGGCTGGCGGGAGGGGTGAGCATTAGGGTTGACAACCAAAGGAAGACCCCAGACTCTGGATACCCAAATTCCTAATATTTTTATCTTTTGACACTTGGGTGGAAGGGATAGGAAGTTAGGGTTGGAAACCATAACACCACATTTCCCTAGGTAGGTAAAATTTTATTTATACAGAATATTATGCCATTAGGGATTCGAGAATCCCTGTTTACAAGGCATCCCTGTATTTGTACAATATAAATATACATAATACACAGAACACACAAAGAATACAATAACATACAATTAAGTACGTACAGACATTTCATTTATGTATACATCCATTCATCATATGTTCATAACAATCAAACTTCACCTGTTACACAAACATTTAAAAAGCAGCTCTTTTTTACTGTTGACTTATATTCTAATAATGACAGGTTTGAGTCCCTGGGGGGGGGGAGCCTATTCCAACTCTTTGAAACTTTATACTGAAGAGTCATTGTGCTATATCTATTTTTGATTTTTGGAGTAAGATATACTCTCACTCCAGAGTTTCGTAAGTTTAATCCATGTTCTGGTTTTTTAGATTATACAATAAATGATTTTGTAAATTATTCTTATGTAAACCTTTTATTTGAGATAACCAAGAAACCTCTGCCCTCTGTTCTAAAGAATTCCGACCCAACCTTAAATACATATCACAATGATGGGTACCAAAGTCACATCTTAACACAAATCTAGCTAATTTATTATATAAGACATCCAGATTGTGTTCTTGTTTTTTGAGGTGTGTCTATAAATATGGGAACCATAATCAATCACGGGAAGAAGTAATTGGTTTACTATACTCAGTCGCATTTCCCTTGTTAAGCAATTCGATATCCGTCTCATAACCCCTAATTCTGAGTTAATTTTTTTATAAGTTCAGTCACCTGTTGGTTAAAGTTCAATTCCTGGTCAATTGTGACCCCCAGATATTTATAATACTGGGTTTGCTCTAATATTTTCCCATCCTGTGTCCTAATTGTCAATTTTGTGCCCACACTATCCTTCTTCTCTGAACCAAAGTACATAGTCTGTTTTTTTATTGTTAATCAATAAACCAAGATTTGTAAAATATTTTTGCATATTTAGAAAATCACCCTGTAATTTTTGTTCCAATTCACCCACATTTTTACCAGATGTAATCAAGACAGTATCGTCCACGTACAATCTAATTTGTGAATTTTTAATAACTCTAGGTAAATTATTCAAATATACTAAGAACAAGAGGAAGCCCAGGATCGACCCTTGGGGTACCCCCCTAGTGACCGCACCAAACTAGAACTGTATCCATTTACTGTTACAAACTGAGTTCTATCTTCTACATAAGATGTAAACCAACCACATGTTTC
This sequence comes from Neoceratodus forsteri, assembly GCA_016271365.2. Classification (NCBI taxonomy): domain Eukaryota; kingdom Metazoa; phylum Chordata; order Ceratodontiformes; family Ceratodontidae; genus Neoceratodus; species Neoceratodus forsteri. Next base: position 212,798,549 of record CM028135.1, on the reverse strand, counting down.
ATCATCCACTCCCAGGCATCTCAACTTCTCGATCAAGACATGGTGATTTACTAGATCAAATGCCTTAGATAGGTCCACATATACTGCACCCACCGATCTCCCCTTGGCTAGAGGGGTGGCAACTAAGTCCAAAAGATCGGTGAGTGCAGTAGCTGTGGACCTACCCTGTCTGAAGCCTGACTGAAAAGGGGTAATTTTTTGATATTTCTCCAAATATGTAGTTAATTGCCCATGGACAAGCCGCTCCAGCAATTTAGAAATTGTTGACAACAATGCTATTGGGCGATAATTTGAAGTGTCCAATGAATCCCCCCCCCTTATAAATTGGAATTATTTTAGCCTTCTTCCATAATGCAGGATACAATCCTTCCCTTAGGCTCCAGTTAAAAAGATCCCTTAATACTGGGAAATCACTTGGGCAGCTTCTTTTAATAACCTATTTTCTATTTTGTCAGGCCACAAGCTTTATTTATATTTAAATTTCTTATTAATTTACATACTTCGGATGTGGTCACTATTTTAAAATGGAACTTTGGTGACTGACAATTTTCCAAGTCAGTGTTTTGATCCACAAGCTGAACTTTTCCCAAATGGGTTTCAATTCCTACATTTAAATCTGGGAGCTCAATAAAATAATTATTTAAGTGCTCTGCAACTTTATCAGCTTCTAATATTTTCCCATTAAATTTCAATTTTGTCTCTACTTGACTTTTAACAGGATTTGCCAAATTTTTTATCAGTGACCAATAGTTCCTAGGATCTGTTGCTTCTTTAATTCTCTGTTTGTAATAAGAAGCCTTAGAGTTCCTTATTTCTTGAACCACTCTATTCCTTACCTTTTTAAAATTTTCCCATACGTCAGATCTTAAAGATTTATTTGCTTTTTTCCATAATCGATTTTTTGATCTAATTAACTTTCTTATGGTTACGGTCACCCAAGGTAAATGAATCTGTTTTTGATTAACTTTTTTCCATGGCACAAACATATCACATGCCTCATTAAACATTTGTTGTAAATTCCTGAATAGCTAAATTCAGGTCGGGAATTAAGAAAACTCTATGCCATGGTTCTCTCTGTAAATACTCACAAAACAGATGTTTATCATATTGAGCATAATTTCTTTTATATTCAACAAATGTTTTGGTTGCTGGTACCTTTCTTAATTCTAAATTTATTGTACACCTTACTACGTTATGGTCCCCCAAGTTTGGCTCCCCAACAACCTTACTTGTTATAACCATTTCTGGCAAAACAAAACACAAATCCAGTATATTCCCACTACTAGTTATTTTCCCTTTCCTTGTGGGTAAATCAATAATTTGTAACAGATTCAAACACCTCATTGAGTTTTCCAAAACCCGACCTCTTGGGCACCCCCAAGCAGCATTAAAATCACCCATTAACACAACATTTGTCTGACCTATATATTTCATGATAGAATGAGAGAACTTTTCAAAATGCTTAGTATTTGTCTTCGGTGGTGAATATACAGCTCCCACAATCAAATTAATCATCTGAAATTTTAATAATAAGCATTCTATCCCTTCTGTTTTCCCAGAGTAAATTATTTCAGAGGGACCTAAATTGTGCCTTAGATAAATTACAACCCCCCCCCCGTGACCCACGATCCTGTCTAAAACTTTTGTGGCATTAAGCTAAACTCTAATTGGTGCATTATCAAGTTATTTTTGCAAAGAATATGAAATTATATACAGTATATTTGAAAATATAACATATACTGTATACACTATATGGACCTTTACCACTAGCCTCTATGTATGTTTACACAACAGGAGGTTAGCACTGGTTGCAGCAGGCTATATGATATGAGGAGTAAAGCAAGCAGGAGGCAAGTTACATAGCAAAAGTCATGAAAAACTCACTGAAACAGGCAGAATGGTTGGCCACCAGTGCCCCTGTGTCTGACTCCTAGGCAGACTCCTTAGTTACCCTTTGCACGGTGGCCCTTCACACTGAGGACCACAGCATGGAGGATCACTTGGGACTGCCAGCTGTTGAGCAGGGAAGCCCTGCCCACAAAGTCCATTGAAACCACCCAGTTGGCTCACAGTGGCTGTTTTGGGGCTGGTGTGGTGATTCCATGTGGGGCAGGGGGAAGGGTCATGGATTGCAAGTGCTTCCATCATGACCCAGATGCAGCTTTCAGTAATGGAACAGCTGGTAAGTGGGAGTGGATAATAAATGCTGCAGGTTTAAAGCTCATCAGGCTTTCCTAGCTCTACCCACAAAGCATGTTGGAGCTGTCTGATTTGCTCCTGGTGGTGGCTCTGTTGTTGGGCTCCAAGAGGATCTTTAGGGGTTGGTGCAGTGATTCCATGGTGAGGGTGGCAGATTCAAGGCTAGAAAAAAACAACTTGTGACCCAGATTCAGTACCCAGTGCTGGAACAGCTGGTGAGAGGGGATACACACTATGACAGGCTTTAGGATAAGCAAGCATGAATGTGTAGATGCATTTGGAGATGGAAGCTTCATTTGTCTGGCAAGGTGAGCCACTTTCCCTAGTCTGGTTCAACAGTGGAGTTAGCCCAAATTATAGGATCTGTTCATTGCTGTGTTTCAAATACAAAATTACTGATAAAAAATTACAAATAAAGAACTAAAGCCATTTTTTACTCTATGGAACATGAAATATGACATTTTATAGAGACAGAGTTAGTTAAAAAAATGTGATATGCTCTTTTCTAGTGGAATGTTTGCTATAAGTATACTTTATTATCATCAATTATTGTTTTTATTCTGATTTGCTGTTTTCTAATTTTTTTTTAATTAAGCTTTTCACAGGCATTCTATACTTCACATTGCTGTTCTGTTTAGTTGGCTATTCTGATTTGGCGCACATTATGGTCTAATAATTATACAATTAAATGTTAACCAGAAATGGGAACTGTTACATAGAGAATAAATGATGGGGAAGTGTGTGTTATGAGAATTTAATGCACACCTGAGGTGTGGGATGCTATGTAAACCCCGAGGGCGAAGTCCAAGGGGTTTATTAAAGCACCCCACACCAAGGGTATGTATTAAATTCGAGTATGCCACACAATTCCCCATTTTATATTCTTTATAATATACTGAGCAGCAATTTTTCTCACACACACACACACACACACACACACACTCACTCCTGCCTGTCTTTAGTGTTCACACACACACACACACACTGCCTATGACTCCCTCTTTCTGCTGCCTTCTCCCTTTTCTTTCCTTTTTTTTTAATTTGGTGCATGATACTCTTTTTTTGAAAAATGTACTTAAAGTTTGTCACCCCGAGATTGCGTCTAGGACGACACTCCCTTTGGCATGCTCTGGTGACAAAACAGTCGGATGGCAGGATCAACCAGATATATAGCGGGGTACAAAGTTGGATCACCCAGATACATTTTAAAAAATAAAGAAGGGATGATTGTGTTCTTTTTGTGGCAGGTTCTCCTGAAGCAACAGATGGAGTGCTATCCTTCAAAAACTGTACAGCCCACCCACATCCATTCCTTGAGCCAATGCAGGAGCGGCAGCAGTTGAGCGGCATGGCACTTGAATGTCATAACAACCAGCTGGTTGTTATGGGAAATATCAGCTGGTTTAGTCTATAGGAAAAATTGCTGACCAGTTATTATTAAAGGAATAATGCCCTCAAGGGTAGGTGTTATGTGGGGATAACATCCCACCTCAGATGGTTGGTCCTGAGGCTGCAGGCCAAGGGTGTCCAACAATCGAGAAGGGACGTTATCCCAGCTTAACACCCACCCTTGAGGGCATTATTCCTAGTATACAATGGCTTGCTGTGTTATACAGAATAAAAAAAATTATTTTAAAGAATGTTTTTGTTTGTGTATAAAAATATTTTTCTTTCTTAAGAGAAGATGCAAACAATGCTAAAGCAGCAATCAGCTGGGATGTTATGTCAGGATACCATCCCTGCTGTGATGGTCAACTGACCAATCAGAAGCCAGGATTCTTTCCTGCCATTGTATAATACTTGTTATCAGCCTTGTGGGGACCTTTCTAGGACTGCAATTTCTGAGAATGTCGCTGCTGTTTCCAAGAGGAAATACACAGCACTCATGCAACATGACAAGTTTCATATTGAGGTGATTTCCTACTGTACAGGTCAGCAAACAACTCACTTTTGTGCATGTTGAGGATAGGATCCAAATTCATAAAGATGTTTACTTTTTTATTTCTTTTCTGAAGTATATGTAAAAAATAACCAACTTCAGTAATGAAGTATACATCTAATAAAGATATTATTGAATGTTTGCTTTTATTTAATTTACATCAACTGACATTTTAGCACTTATAAATGTTTTATTCATTGGTAACTGGGTAAGGCCCACTAGGCACAAGTGCTTGTTTTCAGGGGTGACCTCAGAGCAGTTTGGATGTTAAGTGACATGCTCAGGATCTGACAGAAATGCAAGTAGAGGTTGTGGGAATAAAACCCAGGTCTGCCTGATGTACCAGGCTCATTCACTAGTCATTACTATAACCTTTCAAATACCTTTGGTTGTGAGTTTTAAATTATTTATTGTTGTATGTCCAGTATTTTGTATATATTTTTTTGTTTGACTTAGTTTATATTTTGTTATATTGAATATTATTCTGTACTGAAACTGCTATGTAAACACAGGACAACCTTGTGAATAGGGCCTCTAGGTCCCGTGAGTTTCATCTTGTTTAAAAATAAAGATACTTACTGCTACTGCCCTGGGATATACTGCCAGTTTACTATAATGTACTTATTCTACTTTCTATATATAACAACAATTCAACTTTTGAAAAAGAGAATTGTGCATAACAGGATAGAACAGCAGTCAAACACGTTCTGTACATATTATACCTGCATTTGGCAAGTTTAAATTTACTAATGGCAGTAAGGTTTTTCAAAAAAGAGGAATACATACTGTATGGCAGACACACTGGCAATTAGGCACTTTCTTTGTATTACATTGCATTTGTAGTCATTTCCTTACTAATTACTGACAAAACTACAGATAAAGAACTAAAGCCATTTTGTACTCTGTGAAAAATGTAAAAATGTAACATTTTCGAGATATAGAGTTAGTTAAAAAATGTGATACATTCTTTTCCAGTGGAACATTTCTTATAAGCCCACTATATTACCATCAATTATTGTTTTTTTTCTGATTTAGAGTTTTCTCATTTTTTTCTCAGTTAAGCTGTTCACAGGCATTCTATACCTGACATTGCTGTTCTTATTGGTTGGCTATTCTGATTTAGCACACCTTGTATTCTAATAACTCTATATTTAAATGTTAATCAGAAATGGGAACTGCTGTTATTTGTTATCAGCACTGTGGGGACCTTTCCAGGAGAAAAAATTCTGAGAATGTTTGGGCTGTTTCCAAGAGGAAACACACAGCACTCATGGAATATGCCAAGTTTCATTTTGACTTGATTTCCTGTTGTACAGGTCAGCAAACAGTTCTTCTTTATGTATGTTGGGGATGGGATACAAATCCATAAAGATGTATAATTTCTTATTTCTTTTCTGGAGTATATGTAAAAAAGTAATATAGTAATAAAAGTATACATCTAATAAACAAATTACTGAATGTTTGCTTTTCTTTCAGTTACATCAAGTGACATTATGCAATTATGAATTTTGTATTCATTGGCAACTGGGTATGGCCCTCTAGACAAAATGTTGGTTTTCAGTGGTTATCCCAGAGCAGTGGGAAGATTAAGTGATCACACAGTATACAAGTGGAGGTTGTGTTAATCAAATTCAGGTCTGCTGAAGCTTTTGAATTCCAGGTTTTAATCAGATATGCACCTTGGCATACATTGTACAATGCCACATGTATTGGAACTTCTCTAGTTATATACTGTTGTAATGTCTTGTATATTTCCTTGTTTTGTTTGTTCTCTGTCTCATAATTTTCCTATATGTATTGTTTGTCTGACATGGAACCTATGAAATGAGCTTGTTTTCAAAGGTGTTAAACAAAATTTCAATAAATAAAAAATAAATAAATAATAAAATACTCATTTTACCGTTACTCTTGCACTCCAGTGTTGCAGCCTGGCCCATCACTATGTGTGAAGATAGATATACCATGCTAGTAGTTTAGCACCCATAAATAACCCACACCACAACACATACACATTCTGGTTCTGGTATGCAGTTGTCATGTTAAATATCTGACAGTCTAACATTATTTTATCCTACAAGGATATCGAACAGCAGTATTAAAACTTTTTAAACTTATTTACCCCACCACAACATGTTGCTGTGGTTTTACTTGCAGTTGATACACCTCAACAAATCTACCCCTTAAAGTTATCCAGTTTGGGTTCCATCTAACAACTATGCACATAAATCATGAATATTGCTAGTTTCAAATCTCAGATAATTTTTTCGTATAATTTCACTTTACTGTACACATACAGTGGCTCCTTCTGACACAACACAGTATTCACAGCCAGCAGGAAACCCATTTGGTAACCAGGGTATTCAGCCTCCTTCATAACATTCTATCTAAGTAAATTGAAGTTGAACGACTAAATCACCTCAGCTAAATCCCCTGAAATTTGAGACAGTGTGTTCCAGACTTGCAGGCTGCATAGAATTTTTAAGGCTTTGGCTAATAACAGATGTATACATTATTGGGTGGGGAGTATCTCACTCCAGCTTCATACGTAGAAGATAATGCCTGAGTAACAGTGGTTAACCATGATGTAATCACCTCAAGCAGTTGCCAGGACAACCAAGTAAACCTTGAGAGCGCAGCTCAAGAGGTTTTCAGTTGTTATGGGAACTGCGAGAGGTGATTACATCTGTGGTTGACTACCATTACTCAGGCATTGCATTTTATAGTGCATTGAAAAAACTAGCCACTGTGTTTAAAACAAATACAGTTTTTTTAATGTGCGTTTGTTCTGCTTAGCTATGAATGCCTCCTGCTTTGTATATTGAGCAAATTAAGTGTTTAAATTAGCCATTGTAATCTATACTGCAGTGGGTCTGTGACTGTCTGAATGGAATGTGTGTTTTGAATGAATGTCCAAGCAGCAGATCACCTTTCCTTTCCAAGAATTTTGACAGGTGGTGGTATTCTGTCCTGTAATCCCATCATCATGAACATAGTTAGGCAAGGTTTACAGCATACTGATGTCATAACAATGGGATTATCAGGTTATAAACTGATTGAAAACAGGGGTTAATAGACACTGTCCATACATTATATAGAGGATAATGGCTGGGGTTATGAAGTTTACCATATTGTAAACACCTCGAGTGGTTGCCAGGCCGTCAGCATGGCAACTGCGAGAGGGGTTTTCAATGTGGCAAACTTCATAACCCCAGCCATTGTCTTTTATAGTATATGGGGTTGCAACAGTAAATCCTTTCAGGACAGAATGGGAAGGACTCTTACTGCTTGTGGGCCTCTGTTGATCACGGTAGCAGGACCAACATTCAGGTGCTAGAATTCAGTGCACCTGACTGGATTTGATCCTGTAATCTCACTGATGTGATGAAGGCAAGCAAGGTTTATAGTGCTGATGTCAGATCAGTGAGATTACAAGATTGTTAGACAGTAGTATGCCATATATAATAAGGGCTCCCCATACATTATAAAGTTATATTTATATCTGGTAGAAACATATACAGATATAAAAAGTATACAACATAAATCTGTGCAGATTAACCTTCTGTCTGCATACTTCTCCACTGTCACTCATTTAAATGCTAATATTGTCTGAGATCGGCCACCATAGGTCCAAGTGCTGTGGGGCCTGCAGACTGAAGTGGTTGTGGTGGTTTGAAGGTCTGATCAATTTGATATAAATGGACTGATCTAGCCCTTGCACGGGTGGTAGGATGCTGCTGTCCTGCTGCTGCTGACCTGGGTTCAATAGTGCAGATGGTGGTGGTGGCATGGCACTGGAGCTTTTTTACGAGCAGATGGCAGTAGGGCTGCAGTACCAGGAGAAGTGTGCAGCTGAGGTGATGGCTGCAGCAGCTGCAGCTGCTGCTGCGTTGCTGGTGCTGTGGCTAGGCAAATCCAGTCCCGGGTGGTACTGGTACAGGCAGAAAGTCTCTTATAGAGAATTCAGTAGTGGCTCAGCCCCAAAGTGAGCCTGCAGTTGCAGGAAGGCAAGGATCCATGCATAATTGGTGTTTTTGCTGGTCTCCAACCTGTCCACCATCAACAGGTAATACATCATGTTTTTCATGCATTTGTGGTAAGTGTAATGGAAATAATTGTCAAACATATTCAAAAGTTCTCCTATACGAGAGAGAGAGGAAGAGAGATAAGATTTGGGCAGTAGTAAAAATGTTATTCGTATTCATAACAATATGAACAAAAATAGGATAAACTCCATTGAGTAAAAGAACTAATTTCCAAGGAGGTCCAGCCTAAAAGTGTAATACTGACATTTTGAGACAAACAAGGGCAATCACAGTTACAGTTTGATATAGTTTAAAAGAAATACCATGGACATACGGTAAATATGTAATTTTAATTTATACAACTATAATTATTTTGTTGTATCTATTAAACAAAGCACAGCCCACAGAAATAAAATAAAATGCCATATCAAGATTTCCGTTCATTCTTTTTTTTTTTTTTATAAAGTGCCTTAGCTAAGATCCAGCGTTTCAAACTTTGTCCTATGTATATGGAGAAAAGAAAAAGTTCCTCCCCAACCAGTTTATTGACAGCACTGTTTCAATCTATGTATAAACTCTGTAAACCAATTTTTTATCATCCTGAGATTAATAAGAACACCACCATCCTCCATGTCCAGTGGTAGTGTGTTCCAAATTCTAGAACCCTACATAGAGCAGAGGTTCTACCTACCCCTAGGTTACATTTTGGGATAACATACTGCATGCCTCTAGAAGATCGCAACCCCTCTCTTTGCTCCCTAGGAACAAACATATCTTAAAAATAGCTGGGCAATTTCTTCCTATTTATTTTACCCATAAAAATAGCTAAATGTAAATTTCTCCTTTCCTCCAAACATCGCCAATTTAGGGCCCTATGTAAATCACAATGATGTGTATCTCTGGGGGCATCAAGGATGAACAGGGCAAGCCTGTTTTACATCACATTCACCCTTGCCATCTCCACCCCCGATGCCCCCCACCCCATACACCAGATCCCCATAATCCAATACTGGCAAAATCATAGTTTCCATAATCCTACATTGTGTCTTTTTAGTGGTGTAATATTTTAACTTGTAAAGCATTCCCAGTTTCCTACTAAGATTTTTCAGTAAACAGTCTGAATGCTTATCCCATTTTAACCTAAAAATCCAACCACACCCCAGATACTTATAGCTTGTCACTTGTACTTTCTCTCCCTTTTTGGTCCTGATATCTAGGGGTGGATATAAAGTTGCTGGACCATGTAAAATATCAGAATAATGTAGTTAAAAGCTGCATTATGCTTAAGTTGCAAAACAAGTTCAGTAGAGTGTCAGTTATGTTGTAAAAAAAGGATTGCATGAGTAAGTTGTAAAAACTGATGAGTTAGACAAGTATAAAAAAGGTTAATAAGCTGAGTAAAGTTGCTGGATCTCTCAATATTGCCACTGCATTCAAAATGGGAACTGTCATTATCATTACCATCAAGGGAAGGAAAAGATTATATATTCGAGACAAATCACACTCTAACTGATCAAACTGATTCAGCTTGAGTCATCGTTCAGGTTTGTTATACTAGGCTAACTGAAAGGTTTAATTGCAGTTTACTTCCTCCTACCCTCCACTAGAATTGCCTTATGTCTGCCCCATGCATTCTTGCATTCTCCCACTGTTCCTGACTCCACAACCTCCTCAGATAGGCTGTTCCATGCTACCACAACCCTCTCTGTGAAAAAATACTTTCTAGCATTACCTCTGAGCCGTCCCTCCTCTAACTTCAAATTGTGCCCCCTTGTTCTTCCACGTCTCTTCTTCTGAAAGATGTTACCCTCTTGTACCCTTCCTCTGGTGCTGTCAAACAGTACACCGATACTGGAGTGCCCAGTCCCCAGTTTCAGAATATAACTGTCCCTGAAATAAAGATATCCATCCCTCAATGATGTCATCTTTTTTATTTTAGCCTCTAAAAAAGAAAATGGTCCCTTACCGATCTGACCTGCCACCCAGACTTCCCACTCAGCACCCACTACCCCACACCCCCATACACCCTCACTCACCTAAACATGTTCCACGGCGTAGATGCACTCTCCGACTGAAGACATGCCTTGCTTCTGGAACCAGTGACTGCGATATGAGAATATCAAGTAAGTGTGGTTTAATGTACTTCAATGGGGCTTTGAACTTTTTTTCATAACTTTGTCATTTTTGCATATTTTTACACCAAATTTTCAACATGACCTTTTTGGGACTCAACCTCACAACCAGTGGTGTGAAATTATGCAAATCTGGCCTGAAAGGTGATTTTGCGGTCACTTCACAAAATCACCTAAAATTTCACCACCCTTGTTCATGAGGTGGTGTCATAAGAAGGCTATGTTGGAAATCTGAGGTCAAAGTATATAAAAATTACAAAGTTATCAGTGTACATTGACATTTTTCTATGTTTGCTCATATTTTGATAATTTTCAACATCTTGAGCCCACATTTTCAATATAACCATTTTGCACACCCCCTTACGAATGGGACAGCTGTCATTTTTCAAATCCTGGTCAAAATGTGTTTTCAGACCTCTGGTATGAAATGAGGTTTCAGCAGAGATTTAAACATTTTCACCTATCGGGTTCATGGTGGTGGTGGTGGTGGTGGGGGGGGGGTGATAAGAAGGCTGTGCTGAAAATTTGATGTACAAATATCCTAACATAACCAGGTTATGAGTGAACATTGCATTATGTCAACCTTCACTCATAACTTCATTAATTTTCAATATTTTAACTCCAGACTTTCAATATAGCAATTTTCCACACCACTTCATAAATGTGACAGGTGTAATTTTATAAATCTTGTACAAGATGCGTGTTCATATATGTGGTTTGAAATTATGTTTTGGACAATATACTATAAATACCAAATGTAATGTTTATGAAGGGAATCATAAAACAACAATCTTGAAAATGTAGGGTCAAAATAAAAAAAAATATATAATAATTGTTAAGAAACTTTATGTGTAGTACCAGTCTTGTCCCCAGTGTGATATTGGGCAGTTTGATCCCCCAGTCCAGGAAATGGAATTAGTAAGAAACAGGGGTGATCACAACCCCACAGAAATGCCTTTTTCTATCTTTCACATTTCTCCCTGTGGTGTCTATTCACTAAAGTGGGTGGGGTTATGTGCAGAAGGCATGTAGCCCCCCAATGCAGCTCTGTACCTTTGGGAGTGCCACGTGTTGGCCATATTCTCAAATACCAGCTAACGCGCGGCTCCCATCTGCAGCCCCAGCCCCCCCAGCATGTAGGTTCGTGGGGGCAGTTCAGTGTGCAGCTGTGGACCCAGGCAGGCAACCAATCAGCTGCCCATCTCAGGTCCCTTGCCAGATCTCAATGTTGGCAGCAGGAGTGAACATGCTTACAGCAGAGGGGGGATGCAGAACCCCCAGATGACTGTCCCCCAGCCCTTCCAAAGTCAGGGGCAGCCTCAGTGTTGGGTCCATTGACCCCAACCATCCCCCACTGTGATCAGCAGTGGCATCCCAGGGGGACGCATAACCCTTCCGGCTGCCTTCAGAAGGCATAGTCGTCACTCCCCCCATGCACTGTACCCTCACCATCATGAATGATGCAGAGTGCGGACACCCCCCTGCACCAGCACACACAAAGTGGAGCTGCCCATTTGGCCAGGTTTTCAGCCATGTGGAAGGGCATAGTGGGGTTGTGTATAGTATTTGGGGGCACATTGTGCACTGCCAGGATGCCTATTCCTGAATGTGGGTGCAGGTGGACTATACACTGGAGTTACATGGCGCATAGCCCATCCACATCTTTTGTGAATAGAGCCCATGTATCTGACCAAATGAAGTGGCTGCCCATCCCTACCACTATTTAAAAGATGATATAAACACAATCAGTCGGGGCTGGACTTTCTATTTCTTTGCCATACATTTTGGTGGTATGAGCAGAGTTATAGTCAATTTTTGTATTTTTACAATGGTTAGTTTTTGTATCTTTATTGTGACTTTGTAATTAACTGAGTGTGGTGGTATTTATATTTGTATTGCATTCAGTACACTGCACTTGTATCATATTCGGTATACTTGTTTCACAGTGATTGTGCTTATCCATGTTCACATCTGATTGAAACCATTTGCTGTGAGTCTTAATGTGATCAATGCACCCAGTAGGTGGCATTGGGTTCCAGGCTGCTGAGATATAAAAACAGTGGGCAGGATTCACAAACCGCCCAGAACCTAAGTCTCACTCCACAACTGCCTTTGCAGACTGGAATCGCCTGCTGCTGCGGCGGTAGCGATTCACAGCTGTAGCAGTTGTGGAGGGTGTTATGGTTGCTCCCAATAGCCGTAGCCCATTCCTGCAGCTGCGGCCATCTCCCCGGTGACACCACCCGCAAGCAGCCGTAGATCGTGGAGCTGGTCATAATCCAGCTCCACCTTTGTGAAAACCAGCCGCTGCGGGTAACCTGCGGATCCATAAGTTGCAACCTACTTGTGCTGAGGCTTACCCACAGCTGTGGGTATTTCATTGAGTTTCATAAATCCTGCCCAGTATCTTTAACCACTAAGACCCCACCCCTTGATGAAGACTGAGGTTGAAGCACTGGGTTGTCTTGTGACTGAATTCTACTAACTCATTCACACTGTGCACCAACGCATTAATAAACTACTTTTTGGATTACTTGCCATCATCCAGCTTCTCATTTTTAAACTATTTGCTTTTTTATTGCTCTGGGTTCTTCTCTTGAGTGCCTCACTCCTTGGACTGTATGAATGAGCACTACGATATTTCAATGTTCACTCATAAATTTGCTAATTTTCAGTATTTTAACTCCAGACTTTGAATATAGTCATTTTTCCACACCATCTCATAAATGAGACAGATGTCATTTTTTAAATCCTGCACAAAATGTGTTTTCACACTTGTGGTGCCAAATGATGTTTCAGACAATATACTATAAAGGACAGATGTCATGTTTATAAGAAGAGTCATAAAACACCTGTCTTGAGAATGTGGGGTCAAAATTTAAAAAATATAATTGTTTTGTGTGTAGTACCAGTCTTGACCCCAATAGGTATGCTTTGTGAGCCTATGATGGTGAGCTGAGTTCAAGGGTGAGCTCAGTGACCCAGCAGTGCTATTATGCGACACCCCCCAGCCAGGCAATGAAAGCTGCAGGGTTGTCTACATAGGCCCATGTACCATGTAGTGAATTCAGCTGTCCTCTTGGCATGGGGTCCTGCATATCTGCACCCATGGGTGGCAGAGGGCTGTGTGCATTGGCTGATAGATGCACTCTGCCTTGTGTATCTGTATCTGCAGCTACATGGAATCATAGGGACCAGAGGGCCTTTCACTTCCACAGCCTAACAAACAGACCTATGAATTCTTGATATCCATCACTGCATGGAAGTGCAGGGCTCACAAGGGCTCTACACTTCTGTAGGCAGACAGTCTTTCCTTGGCACAGGACCCAATGGGCCCTTCAGATCTGCATCTGTTCACACAGGTCCCAAAGGAATATGATTCCACTATCTCAGAAAGAGAGGAAATTCTTTGCAAAAAGATTTCGTTAATGCACCAGTTCGGCCCTGCATTAAGAAAGCTACAACCAACTGTGTTGGCAACATGTGGTGAGACATACTTCTCTACCTTTCAAGAGTTTATCAGTATGAGGCACTGGCTTGGAGCTGTACATTGGGTTTCAGATAGGAGGATACAGGCTGGCAGGAGGTGTGAGCATTAGGGTTGACTACCCAAGGAACATCCTACCACTGATTCTCCAAGACTCTGGATACCCAAGACCGTAATGTTTTTATGGCAGCATGCTGACATATTGCCATGATGTAGGAGAGAAAATGACTGTGGTAACACGTGATAGGAATGTGAGGTAGTTGTCCTACACTTGGTGTTTCAACTGGTACTGAGGCACAGATCTCTGCCTCCTGCTTAAAGCAGCAGTACTTCATAAAAAAGTCAGTACCACATAGATGTCTTTATTCTGATCTGTTGAACACAAAGCTGTTTAAAATTCTTTTGTGCAGTGCAGCATTTAAGCCCAATTTCTTCTTTATTTTTGCTTACATTTGAATGCCTTCCATGTTGTTCCCTTGACCTGTGCTGCCTATTGCACACACACACACACACACACACTTTCTGCTTCATTTACAATTGGTTACACTTCCTGTGTGTGTGTGTGGTGCATGCTCTCTTCTGTGCTGCCTTGTCAATTCCTTCAAGATAGTATACTAAAGTCACTGGTGAATGGGTTAATTTACAAAGGAATGTGAGTGGAGGAGTTGCTTACTTCAGTTCTCCCATGTCATAGTCATTCCCTCTCATGGTATTCCAGTCAGCAATTGTGGTTTAAGGTGCATTTTAAATGTAAAAAATACACTTTGCAAAAATAAAGTCTACTTGTACTACACTCTGTGTCAGTGGTGTGACAGGACTCTTTTGAGCCTTTGAAAACAACATAAAATACAAATAGGAAGCATTGAAAACATTATAGAACAGAGGATATCGAAAACCGTATGTTTTCAGAGCTTCTGAGTGATATCCAAGAATGAGAGGGGTTGTATTACAAGTGCCTCATTTGCATATCCAATGAGAATCTTGCTATGTGTTACAACAGAAAAAACACTGATCTCTTATTGACATGCTTGAATTAACTTATATAATGTATGAAAAATATGTCAGAAATATCCAGTTCATAAAAAAACAGGAGTCTTCTCCCTTAGAACATCTGCTGCTAGCTACAGATAGGAAAATGAAACACCAGGCAAAACATTAGTTTCATACATGCACTGTGTTAGGACTGAGAGACACAGCATATGTGTGTGTGCGTGTGTGTGTGTGTGTGTAGATACACAACCACAACAGGACTTACAATTATGGTGAAAGTGTGCAACTTAATGGATAGTGATAGAAAATATTTTTTATTGAAAGTGTGGTACGCTGCTTGGACATTTGGTCAGACTTTGTTGGGGGGGTCTAAGAGTATCATACTGCAATCTATAACATGTCAGGAAGAAATGTTTTTTATGAAATCAGTATTATGGGAATACCAGTTAGGTATTCTTGTGAGGTACTGTGTTAGAACATAAAATAATCTATTGGATCTAAATGTTCAAAGCCAGGAGTTCTATTCTAAGTTACTGTGCCAAGCGGATATGACAAAAGTAGCTCATTGTCAGGGACCCTATGTTCAAGTGCATTCTTTATCACATTTGCAATGCTGTGCACCACTGCCTCCCTGCATAATGCTTGCAACATCAGGTAACAAGTGAGCTAGCACTACTGCAGAGCTGTGCCCTCACCAAGGGATCTTTTGTACAAAGGTGGAAGCAGGGAGGAGGCTGGCAGCAGGCAGTAAGCTGGCAACTACAGGCCCATCAACCTGAATTTGGTGGAGGTGAAAGTAATGGAGACACTCTTGAAGGAAAGAATTGTGGAATATTTTGAATCCTGTGGCTTACAGTATCTGTGGCTGCATGGATTCACTGGGGGGGGGATGGGTAGCTGATATCAAAGTAATCTATTAGTTATCTTTGAGGAGGTGATGAGGGATATTAATTATGGTGGAGTGGTGGATGTGGCTTATTTGGATGTCAGTAAGGCCTGCAATACCTTTCCACATAACAGTATAGTAAAGAAGCTGGGCAGCCTCGGAGTGTGTACTAAAATGTTAAACTGGGTAGAGAATTTGTTGGGGAGTTGGCATCAGTGGGTGGATGAAAATGGCGTTCACCTGGTGTTGGGGAGTGACTAGTGGTGCACCACAGGGATCAGTACTTAAGCCCGTACTCTTTATTGACATCACTGGTGATAATAAAGAGGGGTTAGAAGGTAAGATATGCTTTTTTATGGTTGAGACAAAGATCTACCACATGGTAGACACTACTGAAGGCAGGCAGAAAACTGAATGGAACAATGAAGACAAAACTAGTTAAGCTTGAGGAGTGGTCCAGTGTGTGTCATTAAATAGAGAATAATGGATGGGCAACTATGCACAACCAGTGTGTTCTGCCATAGATGGATTCTGATTCCCTCAAACCTGTAAAGTGAAGCTTGAGATCTCAGCAGGAATCAGAACCCAGAGTTTGCAGAACACACTGGTTGTGAATAAAGTTGCTCATCCTGTATTTTATTTAATGTATATAGTACTGAGCTAAATGTGCATCTGGCAGTTATCCTGCTTTCAGAATGAAACTGAGGTGTGCAGTCTCTTTAGCTTTCCGAATGATGTCGTAACACAAAAGGGTTCAGCCACATTCCATGACCTTTGAACTGTGGTACAACAGCATGTTAAAAGGCATGGAATTCTAAACAGAACCACACTCTACAATACACCATATATTCATTGTGAATAAGTGAGAAATCAAGTACTTGGTGCATAGATACCAAGGGGTGGATTACATGAAGGGTTACTGCAATGGTGAATACAGAAGAGGAAAGAAAATTGAGGACTGTCATTTCTGATTACCTAAAAGAAGCCAAACAGTGTGATAAAGCAGATGGAAGCACCAGTGGGATGCTGATGTGCATAGGTATCACTAACAAGAAGTATAAGGTGTTTATACCTCTGTAAAATTAAGTAATTAATGAATCCTCAACTAGTGTACTGTGTCCAGTTCTGGAGACCATATCTCCAGATGGACATGCACAGGTTGCAGGTGGTCTAGAGGAGGGCAACTAAAATGGTGCAGTGGCATGCTGTTACCACTAAACGTCCCGAGTATGAGGGAATGCCTACAGGGCATTCCAGTAGTATGGGTGCCCCAAGGTTTTACATACTTGGGTATAAACTTCACTACACTATGGAGGAACTTGGTTGAGGCAAACTACACACCCTTCACAGCCTCATTCAGAGTGGAAACACAGAGATGGACTAAGCTACACCTATTCCTGAGAAGCAGGGTAGATGCTGTACATATGTTTGTGCTTTCTAAGATAGCATACCTCATGTGCAACCTATTAATCCCTACACAACCAAACACACTTCTGAAAATCAACAAGGTGACAGCAGGGTTCATCTGGTAAGGAAAAGCCCCAAGATTTGGAAAAACTAGCTTACGGGTGCACTGTTCTGGGGGGGAATGGGTCTTCCTTGGCTGTAGGGATACTTACTAGTATATAGGATGTCATATGCAATCAGATGGTTTCTCCCTAAAACCCCAAATACCCCTGTGTGGGTGAATCTGGAAATGGACCTATCAGAATCCAAATGGCTAAGGAACTTGCTGAGCAAAGGGGGCCACCTAAAGGGCCACCTTCTGAGAGACAAGAGAAGCCTGGCACAGGTGCAAACATCTCACTCAATGTCCAGCCCCCTTATGGGCACCACCTGCACAGTACAGCCCCTTATGGGGCAATCCAGATCTGCTAGTGGGGGGACAAACCATCAACCTGCACTCTTGGCAGCAGGTGGGCATCTTATGATAGCAGATCTTTATGCACTGGACTCTGAAGCCATGATGTCCTTCCTGCAAATGCAGGCACAGTATCTACTACCCAAAACAGACTTCTGGAGATTTCTCCAGATCCAGGATGCATCCAAGACCTTCAGAGCCACAGCACCTATGGGAGATGGGTGGAAATAGCTGACCAACATGCATAAACAAGGCAAAGTAAAGGGCTTTGCCAAGCAAGAGGTATGATATGCTTATGGAATCCCTACCTGATACCATGACTAAGTGTAAGGTGCATTGGGAGCAGGACCTACAAATAAAGATAACAGACACCGAAGGGTGGCAATACCTCAAGGATGCCCATCTGGTCTACAGGGACTCTATGAACCAGCATATACACCTTAAGGTACTGCTGAGATGGTACTGTATCTTGGACACACTCCAAAAAATGAGACTCATCACCATTCCACATGCAGGAGGTGCCAGGTCCCACAGGCCAATCTGCTGCACATATTATGGCAGTGTCCCACACTGGTGTCCTTCTGGACAAGAGTAATTCAGGACTGTTCCAAGATCCTACAAACACAAGTCCCTGCTACCCCAACTCTTAGCCTCTTGGGCAATACTTCAAAGGTGTCAAACTGTTTCAACTAATCCAAAAAATGGATCCTTGTGGTACTACTCGAAGCCAAAAGGGCTATCCTAATGAGGCGTGAGTGGCCATATTGCCACCGGACAAATAGTCACAGGCATTACGGTGCAGAGAAACGGTAGCGGGGACATTAACATGCCGGATAAGATGTTGCAATTCAAAAAAGGCACTATTACAGAAAGTCGCGGTTAAAATGTGGAAACTCGGACATAAAGTCACAAATAGTAACTAGTTGCTCCAAGATTTAAGGGCACAGAGTAAGTGAGTTATTATTTAAAGTACATTACTTGCCTTATATTTTTACCATTTTAAGCTTGGTAAGTTGCTAGATGGCAAGGTGCTTAACATCTTTAGTTGGTGATTTTTATTCTTGTATGTGTAAATTATGAGAACTCATTAGGTTTGGGCTTAGCTAGATTGCTTAGGAATTAATTATATACCTCCCTGAACATTGGTTTGTATCTATTTTTCTTTTAATTTTGGCTTTTTAATTTTTTACTAGAGCATTTTCACAATCCCAGGCTTATCATTATCCTTCCAATCTTGAAACCACCAAGGATAGATTTAGCAGGATCCCTGCACAGGCAATTACTGCAAGCAATGGGTGGGTGACTAGAAAAGTCTAAACTTGGCCAGAGCTTGTTGTCTAGTGAAATCAACTGGAGTTCCAAGCTGGAAAAGTGAGCATACTACAGTGCAAAGCTGCTGCTGCTTCTCAGTGTTACTGAAGCCCTTGGCAAGAATGGATAAGTGAACATTTTGTGCTGAGGCAATCCCAAGGAAGAGACGGAGTGGAATTTTAACAGTATAGTTACCTGTTTTGGCTTTGCTTTACATCTCAACTATGACTGAAAGTTAACAGTATTCAGTACTTTTGTTTTTGTCATTGGAATCATTCACACAGCTGAAGGGGGTTATTATTCTGTCACTTGTTTTTGTTTGCATGTTCTGGTGGTTTTATAGCGTTATGAGATTGTCGTCGTGGGATAATTCATTATATTGGTGATGGATTGTCCTCGACTTAAAAACTGGCGATGGAATGTCTTCACGACTTATAGACCACTCCGATTTAACTGCAGCCATTTAAACCGCGACGTTCTGTCTGTATGCCTAATGAGGTGCTGCCAGAATCTTCCTCCCTCTCTTCTAACATGGCATATGACAGTGGCTTAGTTAGCATTTTTTGAATGGTTGACATACACCACTGCCAGCCACACACAAGTTTACAACAAGAAATGGGGCCTTTATCTCAGATCACACCTATGCTCTACCCCCACCCCACCACCTGGCAACCTACCCTTCTGACCCAGACAATAATTTTACTCCACTTTAAGTTTCCACTCAAGCTGGTTCACTTCACTCCTTATAGGCTGAAAGGTCCTAGAAGGGGATCACTTAATAATACAGGTTCAACGCCCCCCCCCGACCCCCCGGATGGGTCAGCAATGGCTGATAATATTCAGGATTTTGCTCAGTTCCCTTCTGTAAAGGTTCAGCAAGATGAGCCCACACCACTTCCAGGCAGATGTATTCCAAGGTTGCATACTCCTTTATCGACTCAGGGCTAGAGGGTATGGTTCACCATGCAATGGTTGATGTTCTTACTTACCATGGTTAATATAGAAATGGACTAATCATCCCAATGTAGAGTTCTGTTTAGTGTTAAATTCCTTCAGTGCATGCCTATATTTGCAAACAGTGTATCCTATAAGCAAAAGTTAAGTATACAACTGTTACCTACCGTATTTGATGCCAAGTCATCTCTGCTTCATGTATGTTCCATTGTTGAAAAATCATTATAACATCTTTTATGATTAAAAAAATGGTGCAGTGACTGTAACATATAGAATAATGAATGTGAAAGTGTGCGTTATGAGAATTTAATGGTTGTCCAAGGTGTGGGATGCTACATAAACCCTGAGGGCGAAGCCTGAAGGGGTTATTAAAGCATCCCACACCGACAGCGATCATTGCATTCGAGTAGGATATTTCTCCATCTTTTGTTTTTTTTATAATTGCTGAGAAGCAATTGTTTTTGTCAAAGTGCATTTGATATTGTTGTGTCTCACTCATGTGTCAGTCACACACACACATACACAGACACACACACAGACACATGCACACAAACACACACACAGTCTATCTCTGTCTCTTTTTTTCTTGTAAAGCTTTTTTATTTAATCTGGCATTTATTTTTTCACTTGCAGACTTGCAGAGCTGGACATTTGGATTGCAGTCATGATCAGGCTTACCTGAGGCACTTCGTCCTCTGAGCCATTCCTGGTTCCTGCTGGTAGCTGTTGTCCACTGCTGCTTCTGAATGACAGAATCAATGAGATAGATTTTTTTTGTTTGTAGATATTGAACTGATTGAAAAAAGAGAAACCGATGTTGACTTTCAGTCTGGCAGCTCCTCGGTACACAGGATAAGGAGCCAACATGTTTCTAAAACTGTTTACCCCACCCAGTAGTAGAACAACAGCCAGTCAGGGAGTGGTTGTTTTTTGAGTGACTCAGAGCGTGCTTGCCATTATAACCCATGGGTTATAATGGCTAATTATAACTCGGTCAGCCTATGTAAAGAATTGCTGACCAATTATTAGAAAATAATTATGACCAGAGACAAAAGTATCTCATTATATACACTCTGGGGTAACTAGGGATATGGTAAGATACGATACGATACGATACGATACGATACGATACGATACGATACGATACTATATATAATATGATATATTATATGATATGGACTTTCCAGTACCTCGTAGGTATGAATAAGGTTTAAGAGGGAAGCATACTCAAATTAAAAGATATCCAAATACAAGGGGTCATGATATGAAGCTGGGGAAGGGCAGACCTAGGCAAAATGTGTGAAAGTCCTTTTTCTCTAATAGGGTGGTGAATGCATTGAACATCCCCAAAGCAGAGGTGGTAGGGTCAGAAATTACACTGGCATTCATGAATGCATGAGATATGCATAATGGACTATTGATTCAGTGGAAGTGGTGATAAAGCCGGAAAATAAGTACGGTCTGTTGCATTACAGTAAGTAGGGGAAACAGGCTGTCTAGGTGGGGAAAGACATCCTTATTTGCCAAGAACTGATATACAGTGTACAGTAGAGCATTGCTCTGCATAGAATTCCATCCCTTTCAAAATGTTGTTGTACCACACTTCAAAGGTCATGGAATGTGATTGTCCCCTTCTATGGTACAACAGCATTATAGAACCTCTAGAAACAGCATACGACAGTTTCATTCCGAAAGTCAAAGAACTGCTGTGTGCACATTTCACATAACTATAACACTGCACATTTCACATAACTGTAACATGATATTTTGTTACAGGACATTGATACCTTGCCTGTATTTATATATTTATATATCTTGTATAATGCCCACCTTGTTTGTTGTATCTTGCACTGTGTGCTTGTATTATTATTTGTCCACCTCTGTATGTTGCCTGACTGCACTGGATTCTGTACTTGCTTATTTATGACTCACTGCTGTAGTTCACTGTATTTTACCATTGATTGTGCCAGTCTCTGGTCCAGGCCATGTCTGAAAAAGGTCTTTGGACCAGTGTACCAACCCGGTTAACAAATGAATAAATAAATAATACTGTACACTATAAAAATACAGGGTGAACAACTTTATTCACAAACAGTGTATTATGTCACCTCATGATTCTGATTGCCATGGATCTCTCAAGTCAGTGTGGATACGCAAACTCTAGTGGACATCTTGAACATGACACACTTCTCTGCCTTGAGCTCCATCTTCAAGGAGAACTTCATTGCAGGAACTGGGTTAGGAACTGGCTGGGGGATAGGAAGCAGAGGGTGGTGGTTAATGATATCCAGTCCGAGGAAAGGGAGGTGACCAGTGGGGTACCTCAGTGATCAGTCCTGGGGCCAGTTCTTTTCAATATCTTCATTAGTGACATTGCAGAAGGGCTGGAAGGAAAGGGTCACCTCTTAGCAGATGACACCAAGATCTGCAGTAGGGTAGACACTACAGATGGGGTGGCGAAAATGAGAAGGTACCTAGAAAAGCTGAAAAAATGGTCCCAAGTGTGGCAACTGAGATTCAATGTGAAGAAGTGCAAAGTTATATACCTGGAGTACAGAAACCCTGCAGAGAGCTACAGGATGGGGGGGCTTGCTGGCAGTCACTAGGGAGGAAAGATACTTGGGGATTATCATCTTGGATGACCTACCAGTGGACAAGCAATGCACAAATGCTATAGGAAGAATCAGTGGCATGCTGGGGTGCACTGAGGGGTATCACGAGCAGGAGAAGGGAGGTGGCGATAACACTGTACAGAATGCTGGTGAGGTCTCATCTGGAATATCTTCTGCAGTTTGGAGCCACATCTTCGTAAATATGTAGACAGGATTGATGTGGTTCAGAGAAGAGCAACTAAGATGGTACAGGGCTTGCACTATGAGATATATGAGGAGAGATTGAGGGACCTCAATATGTATTTGCTGGAGGAGTGAAGACAAAATAAAGAGATATGATAGAGACCTTCAAGTATTTTAAAGGCATAAATAAGGTGCAAGTTGCTGGCCCGGTAGCACTGAGGGTTGAGGCGCTGGATGCCACACCTCACACCACACTGGTGACCCGGGTTCAGGAATGAGCTCGAGCCATCAGGGGTTGGCAGGGCAAGAGAGGATAGAGCATCTGGAGAACTGCTCTCCTCTTCTGGGGAGGGTGGGTGATTGATTCCCCGGAATTTGCGACTCCCAGTGAAGGCTGGGAGTGCAACAGCTGGGGGATCACGTTGGTGACAGGGAGGAGTCTCGGTGGATGTCTGCGGGAAGGGCACGGGAGTGCATCCGGTTGCACTGGACATCATTGCACATCCATGCTCCTGGGGGGGGAATCACGCTCATGAACACAGGAAAACTCTTGCTGGTTGGGAGAAAGATGTTGTCTCCCCCCACCTCCATCACCAGATCCTGCCCACTGGACCTCATCTCACCAATCACCTCCACCTGAGGAGCATCAGTAGAGGGATTGCCAAGGAGCAGAAGGTGGCCTCACTCCGGAGGGCATGGACCGGGGGTTACTCCAGAGGTGTGTCGTGAATGATGGGAGACCAAGGATATGGCTGGGAGGATCACAGGTAGGAGGGGAAAAAAGGCAGGTCAACTGATGGAGCCCCAGCCAGCGGTGACAGGAGGGAAAAATAAGGGTAAAAAATAAAACAATAAAGTGCAAGTGGGTGACATCTTTCAGTATAGAATGAGTACAAGAACAAGGGGGCACAATATGAGATTGGAGGAGGAAGGATAAGGGAAATATGAGAAAGTTGTTCTTCTTCACTGAAAGGGCATTGGATAAATGGAATGGACTGCCCCAAGATGTGATGGGAGCAAGCACAGTAGAGGGATTCAAGCATGCTTGGGATAGACATAAAGGAACCCTAGAAGTGGGAAGGAGAGGCTAAGCTGATGCCCAGATAGGGTCCCCAGCCACTGTTACAGGTAAGTAAAAAGGGAAGACTAGATGGGGCTAGAGATCTTTATCTGCCATCAATTTTCAATGGTTCTATGTTTCTAACATTCTCACATGAGCTCCATGCTTGCCATGAGTGGTGTGAATGGCTTTATGCTGCCGTGTTGGCTCTGACCAGAATTTGTTTCCTTTTGCTGCTTGAGTGTAAGCAGTTGGAAGTTAGGGTTGGAAACCTTAACACCACATTTTCCTACATTTGTGGCATGAAGCTTAACCCTAACTGGTGCATTAATGAGGTTTATTTTTGCAAAGAATATTAAATTACATACAGTATATTTGAAAATATAACACATACTGCATACACAATACTGACCTTTACTACTAGTGTCTATGTATGTTTACATAACAGGAAGGTAGTACTACTAGCAGCAGGCTATATGATATGAGGAGTAAAGCAAGCAGGAGGCAAGTTACATAATAAACGTCATGGAAAACTCACTGAAACAGGCAGAATGGTTAGCCACTAGTTGCCTCTGTGGCTGATTCCTAGGCAGACTCCTCAGTTGCCCTTTGCACTCTGGCTCTTCACACTGAGGACCACAGCATGGAGGATCACTTGGGACTGTCAGCTGTTGAACAGGGAACCTCTGCCCACAAAGTCCATTGCAACCACCCAGTTGGCTCCTGGAGGTGGCTGTGTTGTTGAGCGTGCACTCACAGTGGCTGTTTTAGGACAGAAGTGGTGATTCCATGTGGGGGTGGGGTCATGGCTTGCAAGAACTTCCATCATGGCCCAAATGCAGCTGTCAGCAGTGGAAAAGCTGGTGAGAGGGAGTGGATAATAAGCGTTGCAACTTTAAAGCTGATCAGGCTTTCCTAGCTCTGCCCACAAAGCATGTTGGAGCTGTCTGATTTGCTTCTGGTGGCGGCTCTGTTGTTGGGCTCCAAGTGGCTCTTTAGTGTTTGGTGCAGTGATTCCATGCTGGGGAGAGGGTCATGGCTAGAAAAAAAACTTTGTGACCCAGATTCAGTACTCAGTGCTGGAACAGCTGGTGAGAGGGGATGAGCACTATAACAGGCTTTAGGATAAGAAGGCATGAATGTATAGATGCATTTGGAGATGGTGGCTCCATTTGTCAGGCAAGGTGAGCTATTTTTCCCTGGTCTGGTTTGACAGTGGAGTTAGCCCAAATTATGGGATTTGCTCATTGCTGTGTTTCAAGTACAAAATTACTGATAAAAGATACAGATAAAGAATTAAAGCCATTTTCTACTCTGCGGAACATGAAATATGACATTTTATAGAGATAGAATTAGTTAAAAAAGATGATATGTTCTTTTCTAGTGGAACATTTGCTATAAGAACACTTTATTTTAATCATCAATTATTGTTTTTATTCTGATTTGGTGTTTTCTGAATTTTTTTTTTCAATTAAGCTCTTCACAGGCATTCTATACTTGACATTGCTGTTCTGTTTAGTTGACTATTCTGATTTGGCACACATTATGGTCTAGTAATTATACAATTAAATGTTAGTCAGAAATTGGGACTGTTATTACTTGTTATCAGCCTTGTGGGAACCTCTTCAGGATTAAAATTTCTAAGAATCTCGCTGCTGTTTCCAAGAGGAAACACACAGCACTCAAGCAACATGGCAAGTTTCATTTTAAGGTGATTTCCTATTGTACAGGTCAGCAAACAACTCTAGTTTGTGTATGTTGAGGAAAGGATTCAATTCCATAAAGACATTCACTTTTTTATTTGTTTTCTGAAGTATATGTAAAAAATAACCAACTTCAGTAATAAAGTATCCACCTAACAAAGATATTATTGAATGTTTGCTTTTATTTAATTTACATCAAATTACATTTTGCAATTATGAATTTTTTATTCATTGGTAACTGGTTAAGGCCCACTAGGCACAAGTGCCTGTTTTCAGTGGTGATCCCGGAGAAGTTTGGATATTAAGTGACTTGCTCAGGGTCACAGAGTATGCAAGTGGAGGTTGTGGGAATCAAACCCAGGTCTACTTAATGTACAGGGCTCATTCACTGGTCATTACTATAACCTTTCAAAAACCTTTGTTTATGCATATTTTTAAATTACTTTATTGCTGTATGTCCAGTATATATACTGTATATATATATATATATATATATATATATATATATATTTGTTGACTGATTTAGTTTATGTTTTGTTATGTTGAATATTACTCTGCACTGAAACAGTCTATGTAAATAAAGGACAACCTTGTGAATGGGGCCTCTGGGTCCCATGAGTTTCATCTTGTATAAAAATAAAGATATTTACTACTATTGCCCTAGGATATACTGCCAGTTTACTATAATGTACTTATTCTAGTTTTTATATATACTGTAACAACAATTCAACTTTTCAAAAGGAGAATTATACATAACAGGACACAACAGCAGTCAGACACTTTCTATACATATTCAACCTACATTTGGCAAGTATAAATGTACTAATGGCAGTAAGGATTTTCAAAAAGAGAAATACATACAGTATGAGAGGCACACTGGCAATCAGACACTTTATTTGTATTACATTGAGTTTGCAATGATTTCCTTACTAATTACTGACAAAAATACAGATAAAGAACTAAAGCCATTTTCTACTCTGTAAAACATGTCAAGATGCAACATTTTCTAGATATAGAGTTAGTTAAAAATGTAATCTGTTCTCTTCCAGTGGAACATTTGCTATAAGCCCACTTTATTATCATCAGTTATTGTTTTTGTTCTGGTTTGGAGTTTTCTAATTTTTTTCTTAGTTAAGCTGTTCACAGGCATTCTATACTTGACACTGCTGTTCTTATTGGTTGGCTATTCTGATTTGGCCACCTTGTATTCTAATAATTCCACATTTAAATGTTAATCAGAAATGGGAACTGTTGTTATTTGTTATCAGCACTGCGGGGACCTTTCCAGGAGAAAAAATTCTTAGAATGTTTGTGCTGTTTCCAAGAGGAAACACACAGCACTCAGACAACATGCCAAGTTTCATTTTGACATAAAGGTCAACAAACTGCTCTCTTTTGTGTATGTTGAGGATGGGATACAAATCCATAAAGATGCATAATTTTGAATTTCTTTTCTGAAGTATATGTAAAAAAAGCAATGTTAGTAATATAAGTATACATGTAATAAAGATATTACTGAATGTTTGCTATTCTTTCATTTACATAAAGTGACATTTTGTAATTGTGAATATTGTATTCATTGGCAACTGGGTAAGGCCCACTAGGCAAAATGCCTGTTTTCAGAGGTGATCCAGAGCAGTAGGGAGATTACGTGACTTGCTCAGGGTCACACAGTATGCAAGTGAAGGTTGTGGGAATCAAATTCAGGTCTGCTGGATTTACCTAGCTCACTCTCTGTTCAATACTATAACCTTTCCAAAACCTTTGTGAATGTTTTTAAATTAGTTTATTGTATGTCCAGTAATTTTTCTTATAATATTGTCTGATTTAGTTTATGTTTTCTTATGTTTGATATTATTATGCACTGTAACTGTTATGTGAACCCAGTGCGACCTTGTGAATTTGGTCTCTGGGTCCTAAGAGATTCATACATAGAGAAATAAAGATACTACTATTCTTCTAGGATATACTGCCAGCTTACTATAATTTTTTTATTCCACATACTGTACACAAATACTATTCAGGATTTCAAAAAGAGAAATATGTGTAACAGGACACAATGGCTATCTGACACTTTCTATACGTAAACTTACATTTGGCAAGTATTAATTTACTAATGGCAATATATTTTTTCAAAACATGGAATACATACTGTATAACAGATACATTGGTAATTACACACTCTCTGTATTACATTCAGTTTGCAATGATTTACTTGCTAACTACATAGCATACAGTAGTAGTACAGTATATTTTCCAAACAGAGAACTACACATTCTTGATCCTTTGGCAAACGCATGCACCAAGGCTGTACTGTTCAGACAGTGTAATACCTTGTGGTCTACATTGCAAACAACAATATCCAATCAACACTGTGTGATTGCACTCCTAAGTTAATGTAGGCCTTCCATTTTCACAAGGCACTAAGACTGTGTTTTGCCTCAGCTGATAATGCTAAACATACCAAAAGAAGTTGAACAATGATTTATTTTTAAGAATTTGTTTACATGCCTTTGGAGCCATTTCTCAAAAAATATTTGATTACATCATTCAACAGAGATTTCACAGGATGTTTATGAAAAAACAGGTATTATTTGCTGCTTCAGGTCACTGATGCTTGGTGCAATATGGGAAGAAATCAGTTGCTCCTTGTCACTGACTCCCCCCATTGTAAGGACGTTTTCTGGTGATGGGTGCTTGTTCAGGGCAGAACTATAAGTGAAGTCCTCATAGCGCTGGGTTTCAGGTTCATCAATCAGACCAAAATATATAGGCCCAAAGTTATTTGCAACAGTGCTGTGGTATTTAAAGCAGCAGTACTACGAAATCAGGAAGTGACCTATCAAAATTCTGTTTCTCGGCTGTAAGCATGCAGCCAAAGTTCCAGTTTCCATACCTGTAAATGTTTTTTTCCAATTGTCTTTAGTTTTTTTAGATATTTGCAATTTATTTAAAGTGTTGTAGGGCTACAACAAATATGGCAGCTGACTAATTTCAGCTGCTCTTTTTCTTCAGGTCGCATCACATCTTTTGACAATGGCAGAGAGGCCCTCTGCTGACCATTCCCGATGTCCCTGCAAGTCATATAGATGTGCAGTTGGCAGCAGAAGGGTTTCCAGTGCAACATGCTTAGTGGCAGAAATGTAAACAAAAGCAGAGAATAACTAAGCAAATTACTCAGCGATAGTACAATGGCAGTGAGACAGAGTACCAGGTATATGATCAGCAGGGCACAGGGAATAAACTGTCAAAAAAGCGCAATTTTTTTTTTCGTAGTACTGCTGCTTTAAGACAGCAGATCCAAAACACTGTCTGGGCAGTCTGTGCTGCCTTGGAACCTAGGTAACATCCAAATCCACGTCCTGTTGAAAATGTTCAACATGTTGAAGTATGGAGGCTAAAGTAGAGTAATCCAGGATAGCCTCAAACTCCTTTATCACTTTCTCAACTACTTCTAACAGGCCAGCCACAAAATGGTAGGAGGATTGTAAAGACTTTTATGGCAGTTCTAATGGGTGAAAATGTTTCAGAGCAATATGCAGCAGAAGCAGATTAGACACCTTCATAATCTGACAGCCAAAACATTATATGGCAATGCCGCTTAAACAAGGCTGCTCAATATGGACTCATATTGACCTGTGAGGGTTTCAACAGCTTGTATCCACATCAATCTGCATGCGGAACAGATTGACCTTATATATTATACCTTTTCCGGCTCCGATTCAGACAATCAACTAATGAGTCAAAACAGTTTTACATAAAGGTAAAGATTATAAATCAGAATGAGATAATGTTACAAAGATAGGTATCACCATATTGCTAGAAGAAGGCAGGCAGTACGATACAGCTAAAGAAAACACACTCACTGCATGAGTTGTAGTGGACTGGCAAACCCAATGAGCATGTCAGTGCTTTAGGTAGCGATACAATGATCTGTGAATTTTAACTATGTCTGTAGCTCACTTTTAAAATATAGATGGGATTGACTGAGCCTATGGTTAGCAGGAAGGGAGTTCCAGGATTTCAGGAGAAAAGGAAAAAGATTGCCCACCCATATTTGAACACTTGGGAGTGGACAGGAGAGATACAGTACTAGATCATAGGGGAACAGGCCTGATCAGAATGTTTTAGCAGGGCAGTCAGTGAGGCAGGCTTAGCAGACCTAAGCATATTATTTATGGTTCAGCCTAGGGCATATTGTTGCTGTGAAGATAGAGACAGCCAGCTTAAACTGGACTAGAGTGTACAGTGATGGGTAAGTCAAGTCATAGACATGGCAAAATGACAGATATTATTATAAGTGGTATTCTGTTTAGTTAGGTTTCCTTTGTTTGCTAGAGAGAACAAGAACAACCCATAGGAAAATCTTGGTAGCAGGACACCCTGAGCAATAACAGGTCTGGCAGCATGAGTCAAGGCATGCCTCACTCTATAGGCATATTTTAGCTTGGTGTTGACAGATTTTCATGCATTAGCAATATGCAAAGTAAACTCTAGTTCTGGATCAAGGGTGAGGCCTTGGTATTTGAAAGAGCTGACAGCAGGAAGAGGGGGAACCATCTATGCAGTAGACTGCAAAGTCATACATGCATTCCCTCAGTTTTAGTGCTGATACAAATATCATGGAGTGAGTTTTGCTGGATTTGAGGAGAATCTTATTCTGTGACATTAAACACAGAACCTCACATAGGTTTGCATTGAGCTGTGAGTTTAAGGTGTACAGTCACCACCTGGACCCCCCACACTCAAGTGTTGGGCTGGTCCCAATGTGCACTTTGTGTGCAGAAACATTTTGGTTTACTTACTGTTTACTGTAGGGTAGTAGACTGTATCAGAATAATTTTGCTTAGTTGAAGGCTGACATTTTCTGCTACTGTAAATCCCATAATTCCCTGCAGATTACATCAGAGCAGTAGGCAGCAGTGAGAAGATTCAATAGCCTTCAGTCCATGTTAGAGTTTATATCAGCTCTTATCTTTTCTTTGCTGATCCTACTGTCTTCCACGAGTATGTATAGTCAGTCCATCCTGGGCACTATCCTATTTTCAGTCTTTCTAAATGACATCCAGTCGTCATGTATCTCCTCACATATCCACATGTACGTGGATGACATGGTCATTTACATCTCTGAACCTTCAGCCTTACCTGTGGAGGGTTTGCTCCAGTGTGACTTTCACAATGTGCTGTGCTGGTTCCACACTAGCCCGCTCTGGGCTGACAGAAAGAAGACTGTGTTCATGACCTTTGGCAACAGCAAGAAACTGGCCAGTCTCTCACCCCCCTCCCATTTTCTCCATGTTGGATGGCACCCCTCTGGAAGTTGTCCCTGCCTTCAAGGACCTTGGTGTGTGGCTTGATAGCAAGCTTGACTTCTCTTCCCATATTCACATAATCCATACCAAATTTCACCCTAGACGATGCCCTGTAACACAGTAAGGACTGCCTCTCCTTCCTTGTCTGCTGCGAGTTGGTTACCAGAATGGTTATCCCAGTCTTTGACTATAGAGATGTGGTCTGTGGCACTGTCCCTCTTCCTGCCTGCTGGACTGGACACCCTCTGCAATGTCTTCTGTCATTCTGCTATCAACTCTCCCCCCTGCACTTATCATTGCTCTCTCTATTCCTCCCTCTCCATCCTTCCACTACCTTTTCATTGCCAGTTCCATCGTGCCTCCCCATTACCAAATACTGGTTTGGGTCTCTTCCCTCCTACTTTTCCTCACTCATCTCTCCTGCCCCAACATCTTATTACCCTTTCTTCTCTGGGGATTCCCATACCTTCTCCTATCTCCTGCTCTCACTCCTCTGCAGGTCAAGATGCTTTCTCCTACCACCTCCCTTTCCACTAGAGCAAGCTTCAATCTGTCCTATGCCTCTCCCCTTCACTTCCTCCTTTTAAATGCCAACTAATGTATGTTTTCGCTTCTCCCTGTTCCTGCCAACTACCTCCTTGACTCTTTGTCCTGTCTCCTGCCACCCACTCTTGCTTGCCCCCCCCTTTTTTGTTGCTACTGTGACTCCATCCTTGGTCTGTCATTGGACGCTGCTAGCACTGTCACCTACCCCATCAGGCATCGAGCACTTTTACTGACTCTCTCACGACAGTCCATTTATTATTGCATTACACAATACTGCTGTTTTACACATGGTATCCATGTGCTTCTACATCTGTAATGCTGCATATGTGGCTACCATTGTTTTATTGCATTCTCAGACATTTTGAGTTACTCTGATATATATCTCAGATATTGTATCTTATTCTCTGTGTATTCCCCTTCCTCCCTCCCCAGGTCACACCTGGAAGTGAGTCTTGGCTCAGTGTACCTTTCCTGGTTACCAATTTTTAAATAAATAAACAGAGGACTATATCTAGCCCCTGGAGAAAAGCAGACCAGGAAAACATTGGATCAGACATATAAAAGCACTAACAGTCACTGCAGGGTATAGAATCTCCCACTGCTGCCTATTGCTCTGATCTTAACTGCAGGGGATTCTGGGATTTGTAGTAAAAGAAGCTGTCAACCCACAACTAGGTAAAATTAGTCTGCTGTAATTGACTATACTACAGTAAACAGTAAATAAACCACAATTTTTCTGCACACAAACTTCACATTGGGACCAGCCCCACATTGAGTGTTGGGGGCCCTTTGTACTGACTGTCCCTCTTTAATATCCACTATGTTCTTGGTCTACCAGTAACAATATAGCTTCTTAACAAGCACAGTAAGGTAGCACCACAAATGATATCAGCAGTCTGAAGGCATGCTGTCCCAGCATCCAGCAACCTTTGAAAATTGAACCACACCCAAAGGCACTAAAAAAGTATAAAATTGTTGACGTTTGTTACAAAACCTGGAACACATATCAATTTTTAAATTTATGTATGTATGTACTTTAGGTATGTAAGTATGTATGTATGTATGTATGTATGTTTGTATTTATTTATCTTTTATTTACCAGGTAAGTGCATTAGACAATGAAATGCCTATTTTCAGTCATGACTTGAGAGACTACAGACAAAATGACAATACAGCAAGTAATAATAACAATAAATATATGAAAGACAAACTAACAAATACAGGGGGCTTGATTTTCAAAGCCCCTGAGACTGTTACAAGACCCTGGTGTGCCTATCATACAACACACAGGGTTTGCGGCAGTCTCCCGGCTGGAGATCAGAATTTTCACTCCTGTGCCCCAAATGCACAAGTTAGACCAGCTACCCCAACTCTATCTTGTAGCATTCCATGGACCATTTTTTCGGGGCTTGCGCCAAAAATTTGGCGCAAGCTGCCATAGAGTGAGGAAAGTGTCACAACTGTGCCAGAGAATATAAAATTGGGTGCAGTTGCAACAAAGGTGTTTGGTGCAGCTGCACCAAAAAGTGGGTTGGATGCAGGGTTTAATGCAAACCTTGCATCAACCTTCATAAATTGAAGCCAGACAGTACATGACTGTACATGGCTTTGTAAAAGTACAGATGAAAATTACAAATGTGAAATAAGATATAGAAATGTTTATTTACTGGTGCTGCCAGTTTAGTTCTGAAAAACCACTGCAAATGATCTTTAAAGATAACATGAAGAATAAGAGCTTCTTAGAAAGATTTTGTCCTAGAAAGTACTGCATTGCCATGTTTGAAGCAATAGAGCATCTTTTTAGGGCTGCAGTGGGCATAGCCCAGCAGACCACTTGCTATCAAAAAAGCAGGCAGTGCATTCTTTCCGACTGAACAACATGTTGGAGTTGCAACACAGTCACCTTCACACCTGTGAAGCCCTCTGATTGCTGTCTGCATTAACAGTGTCAATGTACTATTTTATAGTCTATAAGTGGTCATGGCAGAACACGGCATGCTCTGCCATGTCCAGGATGGCCGCCAGACCATATTGCACATGCAAACTGCTAACACATGCATAGTGTGTTTCAGTGGTCATCTTGGTCATGGTAGACTGCTGTGTTTCTCCATGACTACTGATTTTCTTTTATTGTTAAAGTGCACATATCCCCCTACCCAACCCTCCTGCTCAGCACCCACCCCTCCAGAAACATAACAATGACACTGGGGGTGCCCAATCCCCCAGTGTCATGATCATAACATAACAGTCACACTGGGAATGCCCAATCCCCTAGTGCCTGTTGGACTATATACATACATAGCATATGTTTTTCTCCCACCACCAGACCCTCCCTTTCAGCCCCCACCACTCCCCCCCAGATACATAAAAGTGACACTGGGTTTGTCTAATCCCCCAGTGTCATGATCTTGGGAATCCTCCATCAGATTTTTTTTTCCACCTGTAAAAGGAAAAACATCCATTGATGTCTTCTGAAGCCATTCCTTATCCCCCAACTGACCCTCCCACTCAACACCCACCACCTCACATCCCCAAGCCCTTACTTACCCAACAGGGGTCCAGTGCTCTAATCCTCCCTCGTCCACAGACACATCTTTATGCTTCAAAGCTGTACTACAAACTGAAAAAACAGGTATGTAGTTCAATGTGTTTCAATGGTGTTTTGAACTTAGTTATATAACTTGGGAATGTTTTCATATTTTTGGCCCCCTAATTTTTAAAATGCATTTTTTGTGACCCTGCCTCATGAACAGTGTCACTTTCATTAGGTAAATCTGTCCTGAAAGGTGATTTTGCAGTCCCTGTGAGAAATCATCTTTTGGGCAGGAGATGAACATTTTCTCTGCCCTTGTTTATGAGGTATGGTCTTAAGTAGGCTATGTTGAACATTTGGCATAAAAATATTTAAAAAACTGTAAAGTTATGAGACTACATTGAATTTTGCAAATGCAGGCTCATAATTTTTAACATTTTCAATATTTGTACCCCAAATTTACAACATAGCCATATCTTTAAAGCATCTCATGAATGTGATAGCTGTCATTTTTCACATCCTGGCCAAAATGGTTTTTTTTCACATCCTGAAAGGTAATTGCATGGTCCCTGCATGAAATCTCCTTTTGGCCAGGAATTAAATATTTTCTCTGCCCTTGTTCATGAGGCAGGGTCATAAGAAGGCTATGTTGAAAATTTGTTGTAAAAATATTAAAAAAAAACAATAATGTTATGAGCCTATATTAAGGTTTGTGAATGCAGGCTTGTAACTTAGGTACTTTTCAATATTTTTACCCCAAATTTATATTGCAGCCATTTCTTTACAGCACCTCATGAATGTGACAGCTGTCATTTTTCAACTCCAGCCGAGAATGTGTTTTTACATCCTGAATGTTGATTTCACAATCCTTGCACAAAATCACCTTTAGGCAAGGAGTTAATCATTTTCTCTGCCCTTCTTCATGAGGCAGGGTCATAACAAGGCTATGTTTTAAATTTGGTGTAAAAAGATTAAAAAACAAATATTCAGTATTTTTACCCCAAATTCCTAAGCTGCAGACTTATTGGCTCCGGACAGAGTTTGTTTTGGAATGTCACTGCATTCTGGGTTTCTAGAGGTTAGTCACAAAAACAGTAGGAGAAATGGCAATGGAAAGCCCCAGAATATAAATACATTGTAATGGGGACTCCATAAGCCTTTTATAAATATGACAGAGTTATGATGCTAAGAGTGTTTTCATGTTTTAATTTTTTTTTATCTTGCAGCTACGTTGTAAGATTTTCAACAATCATAAGTCTCCCAGAGAGCATTATTGGCAATGACAGAGCCCAATATTAAATAATTATACTTATATGCTTATATGAACATATGTCATTGTCTTATTACTTAGTACAAAATGGAAAAAAAATTAAAAGCGCCTGAAAATCATCAAAACAAAGCAATTGGTGAAAATGTTCCTAATAATAAAGTATTACTGAATATTTGTTTTTTAATATCTAGGTTATAACTTTAAAGGGACACTAGGAGACCACTTACAATATAAGAATGTCACCTTGCACATTCTTAGGGCAGAAGAACTGCAAGCCAAAGATGAGCCATTCTGATGACTGAAGGATGCAAGGGTTCACATGACACACTAATACCTATAAGTGGCACTCCTAGTGTCCCAATAAAGTTTTTATAGATTGTGTACAATTAGTTTTTTAAAACATACATTGTTTATGTACTTAATTATGCCTTTCTTTTTGCAGTGTGAACAGAGGTAGAAACAACTCGCTTGCCATTGCAGAGCGAGTGAAACATCCTGATTAAAATAAGCATACAGTATGTAGCTCACAGC
The DNA here is from genome assembly GCA_016271365.2 of Neoceratodus forsteri. Classification (NCBI taxonomy): domain Eukaryota; kingdom Metazoa; phylum Chordata; order Ceratodontiformes; family Ceratodontidae; genus Neoceratodus; species Neoceratodus forsteri. Next base: position 212,763,018 of record CM028135.1, on the reverse strand, counting down.
TGAAACAAGCTCCGTGGCTGTATATTTCCACACTGGCAGATTTGTAAGGGATTAAAATTAAACACAACGTTGAATGCTCATAACACAAACTGTAAGGGAGTCAGAATACATGTTCTATGTCAAAGTGAAGCTACAATGTTTTCTGATATCTAAGAACATATTCTATCTCTCACGCAGTGTAATATATTAATTGACAAACTCCCTGATGAGCATAGGCATATTCACTTTTGAAAGGAATTTACCCACTGGCATTTAGCAGCATACAACAAACAGAACCAGTTAGCAAGCACGTCCACATTGTTATTATAACCACAGTACATACAGTAGCAGTCACTCACTGAGCAAGCACGCAGATGTAGAATTATGAAATAATTCTTTGAGTCCCATACTTACACAAAATAAAAAAAAACATTAAATAGGGGAAAGGGAACATTGTTTTACCAGGAGTAGCACACTAAGCCGAAGCTTGTTTCCAGATGCAACCTGGGAGCACAAGGAAGTTCTGTGACTTGCTCAGGGTCACACAGTATGCACCTAGGTGGCTATGGGATTCAATCCCAGGTCTCTAGATCTGCAGCTCAGAGCCTTAACCCACTGAGCTATGCTGCCTCCTTCAAATCACTACAATATTGCTTAAACATTAGCTAGAGAGTATTAATGTCAACAAGAAACTCTACAATAAAAATCATCTAGGAGCGAAATGTTCATGTATAGTAAACACACTGCCCTTGAATGCAGTTTTAAGAAACCACAACTGAGACCATGTCGCTCACCAGCAGTGAAAGTGAATCCATGCTTTCAAAGGAATGTATTCTACAGTATCAAACAATCCAGACATTTCAAAGAAACAAATATTATAAATTCACAAATGACAGACTTAATACTAATAATGCTGATCTTAAAGCAGTTCTAAACCTAGAACTGAGCCTGTTGAAATAGCTAAATATACTGAGATGAGACCATGCCAACTGTCAACAGAGAAAAGTGAATTCATGCTGTCAAACCAATGCATTCTGTCAGAGGATCCTGACATTTCCTCAAATAAAATACTACTTATTCACATAATAACGCACTTAATACTGACAAAACTGCACTGAAAAAAAAAAAAACAACTCTTAAAAGTGAGCCTGTAGTAGCAGTAACCTGTAACAATTAGGAAATCACACCTCACTGGATGATCTCTCTAGTCAAACTTACTATTCAGTTTGCAGAGTTTCTAATACTGACAAAGCTGAACTGAAAAAAAAATTAACTCTTAACCCTTGCAGGGCCATGGACTGATATATCATTCCAGAATTCCTATACGTTCTAATTATGTCGGCAGCCTAAGGGTTAAAAGTGAGCCTGAGGGAACAGCAACCTGTAGCAATCAGGAAATGACACCTCACTGGACAGTCTCTCTAGTCTAACTTACTATTCAGTTTGAAGATTTTCTATTTCCTGTCAGCACAGGCAGTTCTGTTTTTGCTGGCAGCTGCCTATGGCAGAAAAATAGTGCCTATGATAAGACTGCATTGTAGGGCTTCACAGACTGTGTAGGGAAGTGTGATATAACTAAATTTTCATTGTTCTAAAGTGTTGTTTGGTGGGAAGGAATGCAGAGTCCTTTTACTCAGTTATCGTAAAAGAACTGCAGGGCTCCACCCAACTGCAGCCCTAAAAAGCACTAAGTAGTGAAATAGCAATAGAAACAGATGGTTTGACCTCAGAATGTTTTAAATCTCAGGCAAACCATATATCAGTAATAACTGCAGTATTGAAATCTCTGCAACTCATCAAGTCTACTGCTGGAAACCCTCAAGATTGCCAAATGCCTGGGCAGTAGGGCATTTACATCCACAGCCCCCAATTGTGGAATGAACTACCCTTGTCACTCCACTCCCTGAACTCACTTCGCTTGTTTAAGTCACACTACAAAGAAACGCTACTGTCTATTACCACCTGTTCCTGTCCCCAGGGTAACCATTGTATAACTATATCTTAGCAACCTACTGTCCTTTGTGCACATAAACTACCCCAAACCTTTCTTTTCAGAGAGTATGTATAAACACTGTAAATAGGTATAAATACTATAAATAATCCAGTTCCTTGTAGATGCAATACATTTGTACAATGTCCTGTATATGTCTTGTACTCCTACCCAGGAGCTCCTGAAATGCAAGTTATATCTTGTAAATAATTTTTTGTACTTTATGTATTTTCTTTTTTTAACTCCTGTATCTTTGTCATTTACCATAGCGGCAAATCTCTCTCACATATTTCCTCCATCCTCTCCAAGAACTACTCTCTCACCTACAACTGGTTCTCTTCCAATCTGCTGTTGGTAAACTCTCAGAAAACCAAGGCCATGCTGTTTGGGTCAAAACCATTCCTTGCTAAAATGCTCAACACCAACTCCTCTCTCCTTATACACTCCCCTGATGGCTCTGCCCTCAACAACGTTTCCTCCTTTAAATACCTTGAGGTTACACTTGACCCTTCTCTCATTTTCAAAGACCATGTTGACCATTTAGTCCATAGGGTAAACATGAAGCTAGGAGTGACCTATCTTATTAAATCCTACCTTACCAAGGAGGCTCATTTGGCTATCGTCACTGGTACTCTCCTCCCTATCTTTGATTATTGCTCTCCTATCTACTTCGAGTCTCAACCACCCTCCTGGCTAGGCTATTGGTAGTTTACAACAGTACCTGCCACTTTGCCTTGTCGGTCCCTTATTCCACACACCACTGCAACCTCTATAGATCACTTTGTTGGCTATCCTTAAAGGGTTTGTTCGACTACTTACTCGCCTGTCTCCTGGATGCCACCCTTAGATGTGGCAACATTTCTTCACTCGCCACCCTCTTCAACACTAGAACCACAACTAGGCACCTTTGCTCTTCTGATACTCCCACCCTTGAGGTACCTAGAACATCCACAAATATGGGTGGAAAAGCCCTCTCTGTGGCTGCCCCCCTCTCTGTGGAACAAGTTACCTGCACCTCTCTGAATTTCCAACACCCACCAAATGTTTAAGCTGAACCTCAAGTTCTGGCTTTTGGACAAAGATCAGTGTAATTGCTTTGCACTCTAATACCTCCCACTCACCTGCCATTTTATTCTGTCTCTCATTCTGCTCCTTCTCTCACTGTCCTGCTACAGTGGCTATGTTGATCCATGGCTTGCATCTCCTTGTACCTTGCCTCCTGTATGCTTTATTTTGTATATATTCTCCATTCTTATTCACCTGACTGTAACTCTTGTTATTTTACCTTGTACCCAGCACTGTGTATTTTCTGGCATGTTACCATTCTAATGTAACCTTGTTTATTGTATAATTTGTACTGTTTAGTCATGCCTCATGGCCAAGGTCATGACTGTAAATGGTCCACTGGATCAGTGCACCTATCTGGTTATCAAAATCAAAATAAAATAAATAAATCTTGCCTCTGTAAAATTGTTGCCATCTTTATGGTCCAAGTCATGCTTGAAAATAGTCCATTGGATCAATGCACTCACCTGGTAAACAAGCAACAAACAAACAAATAAATACATTGTTAAACCAATGCCTGAGTACTGAGAATGTGTATTCGATGATAGGGGCGGTAGTACAAATTTTTATACATGAAAAAGGGAACTATCAGGAACTCAAACATTTGTTTCCCATATGCCTCTTCAACACCGACTCCAAAATGTTGTCAAAACTGTTTTCTAAAAGATTGGCAATATACTGATGCACCTGCTAACACTTTCTCAGACATGCTCAGTTCCAGGATGGAATATACAAGGCATTCTGTTATTACTGAGGAAGATTGTACGCAGTCAATACAAAGTTTTTTGAGCGTCGCTCAGCTAGCGAGGTGGTGCTCCAAACAGAGGTTGCTAACCTCAAATCAGTACAACAAAAGAAAGGAGCACTCCAAAACGTTATGAATATATGCTAAGATAGCATTTTATTGTTGCCAAAAATTCCAACAGAAACCCCTGTGCTTTGGCTTCGTGCCTTCAAAGGGGTATAACTAGCTAGGAATACAAAAGGCTTTTATATACACAGCTGATGACCTCATCAAAGTGAGACCTGAGAAACACTTATATATTACACCTGTGCTTATTTTTAATCATCAAAATCAAAGCGAAACCCAGTTTCTGTCATAACATACATATAGAACTCCTATTTAAAAAAAAAAACATGTTTTTGAAGGCAGGAAGCCGAAGCACTGGGGTTTCTGTTGGAATTTTTGGCAACAATAAAATGCTATCTTAGCATATATTCATATCATTTTGGAGACTGTTCACAGCAGTGAAAGTCAACACCTGGGTACATATATAACTTCAGTGGTTTAGGAGAAGGAATATGACAGAGTGTTATATCAATATCTGTTTGTGGTATTGGAAAATAAATGGGATACATGAGGCCTATATTAACTGTACCTGAACCCAAATGTAAATAATTGGATTGGGAACAGGATATAAATCAGGAGAGGGGTCAGATATGGATGCCACATAAGTCTCATCCTGTACATTTTAGGCTTAGACTCAGTTTTAATAGTAATTATACAATGGCAAGGAAAGAATCCTGTACTCTGATTAGTCAGTGTGTGCCTGGGAGAGTGATGGTATCCCAATTTAACATCACTGAATCTTGCCCAGGCATGCACATGGCTGAATGTCATCAGTAAAAAAAAAAAAAAAAAATCACCCCACATGCAGGTTAGGAAGATAAAAAAAATCCGATTTACCGTACCCATAATTCCTCACTGTGTAAATCAGTATACAGGCTATTATATTTCTGTATCACTTAAGAAATAGGAGAATACATCTTTCAGTAAAGAAATCTAGTCAGCTGTCAATGTGTACACAATGCTTAATTTTGAAAATAAATATCTGAGATCTTATATTGTAACCATTACCAAAAAAGGACACTGCACCTCCAAATAAAGAAAAATGGAAGATAGCTTCACATTGTACCCACAATGCCTTGCCACATATATTAATACATTTGGTGTTATATTGTAGTCACCACTACCAAAAAAAGGAGACAGCACTGCTGAATAAGGAAAATGTAAGTTAATTTTATAATCTACCCAGACTTCCTTGTTGCTGTACGTAAATCAGCATATTACCTGTTATACTGCAATAACCGCTACCAAAATAAGACTTAACTGATTAAAGAGATAGGGACTACTTTATATCTAAATGTTAAAACATAAGGGATGCAGAGGAGCCACTGTATAATAGCAAAATTGCACTCTGGGGTGTGTGTTGTGATCGGGTAACATCACTTTTTCAGTACTGGATGCACTCGACCTGCAGCCTCGTGCACAGTCACTGAGGTGTGACATTTTCCCAGCATGACACACACACACACACACACACCTTGTCATGCATTATTGTTTAATTGAACAGGTTTAAGAAATCTGAAGTTTTCAAAACATGTCAAATTTAATGCAAATAAGAACTACAGCTTACACTGACAATGTCTGCTTATTTTTTTCTAAATCAAACTTTTTTTATTTTCTAATGAAGCTCAACAAATATCGACATCAGCAATGTTCATATTCCACCAGTTAGTATAAAAGTCTTTGTCACATATTTACAGACCGTAAAATGCATATGGAGAGAGAAAGAGAGAGTCAAACCAAAATATATAAATTTTACACATTTATCTGTAACATGCAAGGATCACTAGGATGTCTACCCCTTCCATTCCAGCCATATAGTGAAAGAATGGGAACCACCTACTTTTGAACAATTCCATTTGTAATCTAAGAGATGCAGTAATTTTTTTCTAAACTTAGGATTTTATAACAATTTTTTAACCAGTGACTCCGGGTTGGTAATGATTTGGACAGCCAAAATTATGTGATTGTTTTCAAAGCTGTCCCTATCAGAATATAAAATAAATGTGTAGCCATCTTCCCCCTCAAGCCAGGGGGGTTATCCCAAGATCCACGTCTGGAAGAGAAGGGGTATATTTATTCCAAATATTTTTTTGAATGCCACCCCCAGGCCCTGCCAAATTAATCTTGTCTTTGGGCAACTCCAAAATATATATGTGTGTGAGAGCCTATGTTTCTGCATCCCCTCCAGCATACTGTACATTAGATCCCAAATGGTTAAAGTGCTTAATCCTTTCTAGGGTGTAAAAATACTGTATGGCAACTTGCCACCGGAATTCTCTCCATCTCTGTTAAGAGGAGGTGAGATGAATTCCTTTCCAGATCCTATCCCACTCTACCTCTCTCAAAACTATCCCCTCTTCTATTGTCCATTTCTGCTAGATTTGAGATAAGGGGTCCCCTAAAAATTCTTGAAACTGTTTATATATCTATGAGATCACTCCTTTCACTTCTGGTTGGGTCGCAAAGGACTGAAACAGAGACCTGATGGGAGTTTTTTTTCCAGAAATGCTTGTACCTTTAGAGTTTCTACCAGTAAATGCCTTATTTGAAAATATCGAAACATATCCCTGGATGATAAGACAAATTCTAAGTTTCATAAACAATTTGACTATTCCTCCTTCTTCCAGTAATTGCCCTTGGTGTTTCAAGCCCTTCTTCGCCCAACCCTGAAATTCTTTATCCCCATAACCATGGATAGGTCTAATACATAATGTTATGGGGGTATTTATACCAAATCCATTCCACATTTTATAATTCTACACAGACCATCCTCTATGTCCTCACTGAGAGTCCTATCCATGGGTTTGTACATTTTCAATTCTTAAGATAGGCATCATCTATCCACAGGATTTCCAAAACATGTAGCAGCTTAAGGATTGCTTATTTAATATTTACCCAGCTTGGGGAATCTAATGTATGGGCTGCTAATAAAGATCCTAACTGTGCTGCTCAATAATATGCCTTGAAATCTGGTACTGCCATCCCTCATTTTGCTTTAAGGGTTATAATAATCTACCATTTAATTCTAGGTTTTCTCCTTCCCCAGAAAATTCCTGGTAAGGAGACCGTTATTGTCGAGAAGAGGTAGAGGACCCAAGGTAAGATGTTCATATGGACAATTTCTACTCCCCCCCCACTGATAGTGTAAGAACCTTCCACCAATTACAATCCACTTGAACCTCCCTTAATAACTTGTAGAAATTAGTATTAACCAGTTTAGATAAATTTTAAGGGATCCAGATCCTAAGTATCAGAACCCATCCTTTACCTTTTGAAATCCACTTCCCGACAAATCAACACATCCTTTGGAATGTCCCACTAGCATCACTTCTGTATTACTTTCATTAATTTTGAACCCCAAAAAACTTATCATATGTATCTATTATTGTTTTAACCAAAGGAATAGCATGAGAGGGGTTGGATAGCTACAATAAGGTATCATCAGAATATTGTGAAACCTTAAACTTTTCTCCTGCCACCCTAATTTCTTGGAGTTCTTTCATTTATCTAATCAAAGCTGCCATGGATTCCTCACATAAGGCAAATAACAGTTGGGAGAGAGGGCACCCTTGCCTGGTGCTCCTTTCGATTAGTATTCAAGGGGAGAGAAAAACATTAATTTTAATCTTTGCCTGCAGAGATTTGTAAATGTTCTGTATCCAACTGTGGAATTTAAAACCAAACTGAAACTGGGTTAGCGTCCCTAAAAAAAACACCCAATCCAGGCAGTCAAATGCCTTTTCAGTATCAATTGAAATTACTGCCCCCGGCCCCCTTCAGCCAGGTCTGTGAAGCTGAAATAACATTCAATAGTTTTCTAATACTGTCCTGAATATGTCTTCCTGGGATAAATCCCATTTAATCTTTATGTATAAGGGATGATATAACCTTTTGCAATCTTAAACTGATTGCTTTAGTGAAAATCTTAGAATCATAATTAAGTAGGGTGATGGGGTGGTAATTTGCACACCTGGTGAGATCTTTTCCAGGTTTAGGCATAACCATTATTACAGCTTCATCCCAGGAATTAGGTAAGGCCCCTGATTCATGAGCCATATTACATAGCTTCATGAGTATTGTGGTAAGTTCATTCGCAATAGTTTTAGAAAATTCTGGTATATAGCCATCTGGCCCTGGAGATGTCCCCACCCTCAATTATTTTATTGCTTCCCTTATCTCAGACTCAGAGAAAGTGGAATCAAGGTATTCTCACTGAACCTGAGATACAATAGGCAGTTGAAAACTAACTTTAACCTCGCGTTCAGATTCCCTTTCCTGCCTATAAAGCTGAAAATAAAATTCATGGAAATTTTGCATTATCTATTTGGGATCTGTGTCGCCCTCATGAGAGGGGGTATCTGGGATAATAAACATAGAAACATAGACTTTGACAGCAGATAAGGACCACTTGGCCCACCCCGTCTGCCCATTTCCCTACCTACTGGATAAGCTGCAGATCCTAGTTAACCAACAGTCTACATCTTCCTAACCCCCACCAGAATTGCCTTATGCTGTCCCATGCATAAGGGGGACATATCAGTCAGCCTCCCTGCTTCTGGAGTCGCATTGCTGACAATTTACTCGCCCTTGCTGCCCCTTCATAATACCGTTGGTTCATGAACCGTAGTTGGTTTTCTATTTTCCGATAAGCTACACTATTTATTTCTTCCTTCACCATTTTAATTTGAGCTAAAATTGATTGTACTCGAGTTCGTTTATGTATAGCCTCCACTCTCCCCAAATTTACCTTCTAACTGGGTAAGTTGCTTTTGATGTGCCTTATTTTTAAAAGAAGCATAAGAAATTAAGTGCCCCCGGAGCACTGCTTTCATCCCATCCTATCCCACATAAACTTTAAAGCTGATCCCTTGTCTTCATTCTCCACTAAATAGTGTTTAATAACCTCTTTAGTCATCTCCACAAAGGCTGGGTCTTTAAGCAACCTGCATTTAGCTGCCACGGGCCATCCTGTTTCAGTGAGTCTAATTCTACTTCACCCCAGATTAAAGCGTGATCCAAAATGGATACTGGGTAGATTTGTAGGGTCATGAATGTGCACGCCTTACTTTTCTGTGTATAGAAATGGTCTAAATATGCATATGAGTTAGTCGCTAGTGAATAAAATGTGTAGTCTATATTTGTTGGATTACTCTGTTTCCGGGGAACTACCTATCCTCCCTCTACTATAAATGAACAAACTAGCTTAGATATATCCTTACCCTGGAGCCTGAGGTTGAAGTCCAGTCCACCTCAGGAATCTCCACATAATTCCTATCTCTAGCGGACACCACTTGCTCCTCTTGTAACAACGCTAAGAAGGAGAAAAAGCATGCAAAAAAGTCCTTTGAAGGAGGAGATGGTGCGTAGACTGATATTAAATGTATAGGTTGTCCTAAATAAGACTCTGTTACCCCCACATATCTACCCTCCTGGTCAATATGAACTTGTTTTACCTGAAAGGGAAGACCCTTGTGAATTAAAATTGCTACCCCCACTTTTTTGCACGAGAGATGACCCGACCCATGATCAACGGAGTTTATTATGTTCACATTCAGATATCCTTGTTTCCTGCAGAAAACCCACATCAAATCTCCACATGCTCAGTTCTTGCAGGATCCTTGCTTGTTTCAAAATGTGATTAATTCCTTTGACAGACAAAAAACCCGTGACAGGGTGGAATAGGACCCTGTCCCAGTTGTCATGGAGAGTGTTTTAATGTGAGGATCTGTTCTGTTCATTCCCTTTCTGTCTTATCTCTGTCTGGTTGCACAACCACATTTTCCTGTGAGACCTTGGACTTGATCAACCCAAACAGTCTCACAATTCTTTGCCTCACACCGTCTCTCAGTCCTCTCTTGCTGTCTGTCTTTTTGCTCCCTTGCATCTCTGCTAATATAAAAATATGTGCAAATCATTGTATGGAAATGTAACTGATATCGGGATCCCTTTTGTATAGAAAATGTATAGTGTTACTGCTAAAATGTATATGTGTATAATTTGAGATGAATGCAAAAAGCGGTTGGAAACTAGAGGTAACCTTAGTGCAAATCTTTGAGCCTTTTGCAAAAGCTGGCAAAAGGGACCTCAGCAAACACACTGTGTTCTAGCAGCTTCTGCCTAATATTTACAAAAACAGGATGCTTGCTAAGAATGGGGGTTGAAAGGACTTCTAAAGGAGCTAAACTGCAACTGCTAAAGAAGAAAAAGGGACACAGAGACTGAAGTAAAACTACGGTGTTTCTCCTCTGTACATACTTATTCTGAACCAGTTTATTTTTTTATGTTACTGCTACTGTAAATAAATATTTTTGGTGAATTCTACAATTGCCCCTGGTTTTTCCTGTGCTTCCTGACCTGTGCCTGGATGACAGATGGTGTCAGCCTAAATGGGATTTAAGCCGTGCATATCCTAAGACAGGAGTTTTTTGAGTGGGTACTGGACCTAGTATCAGGGAAGCACAGAGGAAGGTATGGATTCTGCAGCAGCAGCAAGTCCAGGAGTGGTTACCAGGAGAATGGCATCCAAACTAGCAGAGACAGAAGTCCAGTCTGAGATTGTACAGCCAGCATAAGTTATGGAAAAAGAATAGGCAGTGACAGAACCTAAAAGCCCGATGGACTTTTTGAAATGGTGGGCTATACAACAAAAAGAGACAGAGAAGCAGAGAGAAAAAGAGATGCAGTGACAGGAGCAGTGATGGCTGGATGCTTTGCAAGCTATTAAAGGCAGAGGACCCAGCACAGATCCAGATGAGCAACAAAATGCAAGCAACTTAAAAGCCATTAAACTTACAAAGTTGTGTCCTTCAGATGATATTGAGGCATACCTGACAACTTTTAAAAGAGTTGCCACAGCCTGCTAATGGCCAAAGCAGCAATGGACAATCAGACTGTTACCCTACCTGGCAGGGAAAAGCCCAACTTGCCTACAGCAATATGGAAATAGCATAGTCAGAAAACTATGACCTGGTGAAAAGCAAAATCCTGAAAAGCTATGACATCTCCTGAGAGACATACAGGCAGAGATTTTGATCTCTGAAGTATAACTCAGTTGACAATCCTTTAGAAGCCTTCCTCTGACTCAGAGAACTCTAAAATGGATCCAACCAGAGAGCAAAACAGTCCCACAGATCATTGACACATTTGCCATGGAGCAATTTATCAACATCTTGCCTACAGATGTGCAGCTGTGGGTAAAGGAACACTGACCAGAGAGTGGGGAAAAGGCTGTTTCTTTGGCCAAGGACTACCAAATGGCCAGACAGACACCAAAGCAGTGAGGTAACATCCAAGCACTGGTAAGATGCTCTTTTACCCATGTAAACTCTAAGCCTGATAAGAACTCTGGTGTGGAGCCAGCCTGGTGGTTCTGAGGGTTGAGGCACTGGACGCCGCACCTCTCACCATGCCAGCAACCCGGGTTTGGGAGCAAGCCTGGGTCATCGGTGGAGATGGGGAGGGATCGAGCATCCAATGGACTGCTCTCCTTCCCTGGGGAGGGGGGTTCTACAAGCTGGTGCACTGGTGACCTCTGGCAGTGGCTGGAGGCACTACAGTGCATGGCCACAGAATGCAGAGGATTGGAGTTGTGGTGGATGTCCTTCAGGTGTGCACTGGAGTGTGCACATGCCAAGCTGGACATCATTGCATGCCTGAGCTTCAGGGAGAAAACTATGAAAAATCTCCCTATTGGTGGGTGAGGTGACGGTGACCATTGGTAGCCCAAGACCACACGTCCAATGTTGGCTGTTCCTCCATACATCCCTCTGGGGATTCCTGGGCCTCTCCAAGGGGCCAGGAGAGCCCAGAATCCTGAACCCCCAATGAAGCTCACGGAGAGCAGTTCAGGTGGGCGGTGGAGCCAAGAAGCTGTGAATGGGACCCTGACAGGTGCCACAAAGGTAGGGAGCAAAAACAGAGTCACAAAAAACAAAAACAAACAAAAAAAGAACTGTGGTGGGGGTAACAAGTCTGTGCCCAAAGACGTTATCTGCTATAACCGTAATAAGCCAGGCCATTTTGCAAGAAACTGCTGTAGTAAGGAGAGTGGCACTGGAGCAGATTTGTCCTTGGCAAATTGGGACAAGTACTTAACAGATGTGAAGGTGGGGAATAAGACTGTGAAGGGACTCATTGATTCGGGAAGCAGACAGGCCATGGTGCATGTTAAAGTGCTGGGATACTACTGTGCAAAGCGATCAGGTACTTGATACTATCCCACCACTCAAGTGACTTTAACCATTAAGGGTGTGTCACACCACATGAAAGTGGGGATAGTACCTAAGTTACCTGTACCTGTGATTTTTGGAAATGACTTTCCAGGATTTACTGAGTTGATCAAAAAGGGAGTAAATCCTGATGTTTCAACAGCTGAAGTGACAAGAGCCCAGGCAAAGAAAATTTCAGATGGTGAGGACACTTTTCCTTTCAAAGATTTTGATTCGGACTTGTTTGAGCACAGCTCCAAGATCCAGAAATCCAAGAAAGAACGACAAAGCCTGAAGAAACTGTGGCAACAAATGACTGATGGACATGACTGGTTTAAATATGAAAATGCTGAAACTAAATTGATAACTGATTGTAATTTTCTTTCAGAACAAGCTAATTATGTTTCTCTCTAGGGTTATTTTAAGCAGCTGTGGGTGAAACCAAAACAGGGTGGACCAATGTTTAAAACATGTAATGGGTTACTGTGCATAGTTTGGGTTAACCCTCAGACACAGGGTTATTACAGATAACACAAGATAGTCCTATGGCTGATCACTCTGGGAGGGATCTCACCCTTGCCAGATTGCTGTATAGATTTTACTGGCCTGGAATTCATGAAGATGTTGTTACCTATTGTAATTCATGTGCTGAGTGTCAGAAAGTAGCCACAGTCACTAGAAAAGACAAGGTGCCCCTGGTGCCCCTACCATTGAAAGATGTGCTTTTTGAGAGAATTGCAATGGATGTGGTTGGTCTTTTAGACAAAAGTAAAAAAGGTAATAGATTTATCCTGGCAGTATGCGACTATGCTATTCGATACCCAGAAGCAGTTTCAATGCTTACTGTTACAGCCCCTAAAGCTGCAGCAGAACTTGCCAAAATTTTCAGCAGAGTGGGTATACCTAAATAAATTATTACTGATCAGGGTAGTTATTTTGGTGCTGCATTGCTTAAGGGGCTGTACAGACTGCTAGGTATCATTCCCATAAGAACCTCCTTCTATCACCCTCAGACAGATGGTCTTGATGAGCGTTTTAACCAAACCCTAAAACACATGTTAAAAAGGTTTGTAAAGGAGGAAGGGAAAGACTGTGACCAATACTTGCCTTACCTACTTTTTGCCTACAGAGAAGTGCCACAGCCATCAGCAGGGTTTTCACTATTTGAAATGCTGTATGGTAGGCAGCCAAGAGGGCCACTGGATGTAATTTTATCCCCTCATACTGGTTACTGTGCTGCATACCTGGATGATGTTGTGACGTACAGTCCAGACTGGAAAAGCCACCTGGAATACCTACGACCAGTTAACCAAGCTATCAAAAATGCAGGTCTGACTATTAATCCTAACAAATGTGCAGTGGGCATGCAGGAAACAAGATATTTGGGCTATGTGTTGGGAAATGGAGACGTTAAGGCAGAGATTTCTAAAATAGAAGCTGTAACTAACAGCCCTGTCCCTAAAACAAAGAAATATATCAGGTCATTTTTAGGGCTGGCTGGATATTCTCGGAGATTTGTTCCCAACTTTGCTGAATTAGCTACTCCCCTCACTTAATTCTTGAAAAAACAGTACCCACATAATGTGAAATGGACCCCAGAGTGTGATGAAGCTTTTCAAGCCATAAAGCCTACATTATGTTTAGCCCCTGTTTTAAGAGGCCCAGATCTTGAGAAACCATTTTTGCTACAAACAGAAGCATCTGAGGTAGGCCTAGGTGCTGTCCTAAGTCAAAATGTAAATGGGACAGAACATCCTATACTGTACATAAATAGGAAGTTGCATGACAGAGAGAAAAGGTATGCCACTATAGAAAAGAAATGTTTAGCAGCAAAGTGGGCCATGGAGTCTCTGAAGTTTTATTTGCTAGGAACTGATTTTGTTCAAGTAACAGATCATAATCCTCTCTGTTGGCTTAACCAGTTGAAAGATAAAAATCCAGAATCACAAGATGGTACCTGGCACTATAGCCATTTAAATTCAATGTGATACACAAATCTGGTAAAGAGAATAGCAATGCTTATTTTCTGTCAAGATATGCATTAGGAATTGAGGGTTCTGAAGGTTGAAAACAAATGTATGGGTTTGAATTTTACTGTTTGCTGTACTGTTATATAAAAACTGATAATGTACATGTGCTTAATTTCTGAAAGCAGCAATTGTTAGTAGAGCATTAATACAAAGTTTTGGAAACTAAAACAGGTTCCTTCTTAAGGAGGGGGTGTATGTGACAGGGTGGAATAGGACCCAGACCCAGTTGTTATGGAGAAAGTGTTTTAATGCAAGGACCTGTTCTGTTCATTCCTTTTCTGTCTCATCTCTATCTGGTTGCACAACCAAATTTTCCTGTGAGATCTCAGACTTGATCAACCTGAATAGTCTCACAATTCTTTGCCTCACACTATCTCTCAGTCCTCTCTTGCTGTCTGCCTTTTTCCTCCCTTGCATGTCTGCTAATACAAAAATATGTGCAAATCACTGTATGGAAATGTAACTGATATTGGGATTCCTTTTGTATAGAAAATATATAGTGTACTGTTGAAATGTATATATTTATAATTTGAGATGACTGCAAAAAGCTGTTGGAAACTAGAGGTTACCTTAGTGCAAATCTTTGAGCCTTTTGCAAAAGCTGGCAAAAGAGACCTCAGCAAGCACACTGTGTTCTAGCAGCTTCTGCCTGATATTTACAAAAACAAGATACTTCCTAAGAATGGGGGTTGAAAGGACTTATAAAGGAGCTAAGCTGCAACTGCTGAAGAAGAAAAAGGGACACAGAGACTGAAGTAAAATTACTGTATTTCTCCTCCGTACATACTTATTCTAAACAAGTTTATTTTTTATGTTACTGCTAATGTAAATAAATATTTTTGGTGAATTCTACAACTGCTCCTGTTTTTCCTATGCTTCCTGACCTGTGCCTCGACAACAGAACCCACTGTCAGTGCTCCCATTATATATCAATTTCTATTTCCCAAACAATTCCATTCTACTCTCGCCAACCTGTAGTTTTAAAAAAATTGGTAAAAAACAACCCTCCTCCCCTATAACCTAAAACACCGCTAAAAAACCCTCCCTCATCCCCCTTTACCCCACATTGAACCATCATTAAAACCCCAACAGTAAACAACAACCAACAAAAAACATTGTTTCTATACCTCAATCTAAACTTTCATCTAACTTTACTTTGTACATGGGGACAACCCAAGCCCCCTGAGAGGTGTCCACCCTCACTATCGAGGGGTGAACAGTGATAGTGGGAATTCCTGCCCACCGGTGGGAGGTCTGCACATTCACCATCTTCCACTAAGTTAACTTGAGGACAGCTCATCTTCCCAAATCCACGACGCACCTGTTCCAACATTCCAACATTTACAATTCCTGTAAAGCTAAAACCATATGTCCCTTTACCCTAATTTTATAAGAGCTACAAGTATCCTACGATCCCGCAATTTAAGGCTACATTTTGAACTCCATCAATTGAAAGACTAATTGTCTGTAGCTGGCCCAGTAGTATAGAGAGCTGAGGCACTGGATACCTTACCTCACGCTACACCAGTGACCAGGGATTGGGAATGACCTCGGGTCATCAGGGTGCCATCATGGGGGGAAGTAGGAGCAGGATTGAGCAGTCTTATGGCAGCTCTCCTCTATCAGGGAGGTGATCACCCTCCCGTAGTCCCGCCACCACCGGGTGGAGGTCTGGTGTCAGTGCAGGTGGAGGGGCAACATGAAGGGAGGGCATCTTGATGCTTGGCATGTGCATGCCTCCACATGCACATGTATGCCAGAGATGGGGGTGGAAGAAAACAGGGGTAAAAACGTACAAAAATCTATATACAAAAAAAAAGAAAGAGTAATTGTCTTAATGTGAAGAGATAGGGGAAAGAAAAATAGAAAATGCCTATTATTCACCACCCATTAATTTCTAAAATTCCCACAGTCCCCTGTGACCCCAGTATGTATAAGCAGAACCCTTACAGAGAAAGGTATTCTTTGCCCCCTTACTATTATAAATTGAGTCCAGAATGTAGTACTCTCTGAGGCAAAGCAGATCTTTTAAGGAGTATCCATATTGTCATAAACTTGTCCTATCAGTATACAATATGTAGGATAAAAATGAAACCAGACCCCCCCCCGCCTTTCTGCAGTTTCTTTCTTAAGAAATCCCAGTAACAGAAATTTGTGGGTACTATATCACTGCTTATCTACTTTAAAGTTCAAAGTCCCTTATGTTAAAAAAAAATGGTTCTTTATCTTCTGAACATCTTCTAAACTTTCACCTTGTAGGAACTTCTGCCTTGTAGGAATGTTCTTTTCCTTCCAGGTGATTGTTACCTGGAAGGGAGAGAGACAGAGAGAGAGAGAGAGAGAGATTGAAGCAAACAAAAGCGGGAAGGGGGAGTAGACAAAACAAAATGGGGGGTCTAGTTCATGTCCTAGAAGTTAAAGATTTTATATTGTACCACAGCACAGCTGTGCAAATAAGGTCAGCCAACACCCTTGTACAAACATGCATAGCTCAGGCAGACATCCTTCTCATGTTTCCTGCTTCAGGCCAGCTTATACCTCCTGCTGAATGGGTTCCTCTCTTCTAAAGGTTTGTAGCAACTCCTTTGCTTCTGACAGAGCTTGTTTGGATCTCTTCTTTTTCACAGCAGGGGAGATTTTAGACCACTCATCCCTCTGCAGCTCTCTTTTATCTCTGCTTTCAGAATAATCCATACTCTCTCCTGCAGAAATTATCTTACATAGCATCAGCTCATGTGTTGCTGACTCCACACCATCAAACACCCTATGGCCCTCCGCAAATTGTATTCACAGTCTTGCAGGGTATAAAGTAAAAAATTTCAGTTTGATTTGTCTCAAGACTGGACACAGAGGGGAGAAAGTCCATTGTCGGGCTGCCAAGGCAGGGGAAAAGTCATGATCAAAACATAGCTTCTGTACTTTAAACATAATAGCCCCTTTACACCAAGCTCTGGATAAACTGGTTTGCTTTACTTGGTAATTGTAGAGCATGAAGACTATTGATCTGGGTCTCTGGGTTGAGTCAGCCAGGTGGGGACACTGGGGATCTATGGGCCCATTTAATAGGCAGCTGGCCCAAATCCTCAATATCCAATATAGTCAGTAAAAAATTCTGCAGAAAATCTATCATGTACCCTGTCCTTCTTCTGCCTTCCATAGCCCGAATAGCCTGATATAATTTTTTCTGGATGTGTTCTCTAGGTCCTCACATCTCTCCCCCAAACACTGCATATATTGTGGCAGCTTCCATGTAACTCTCTTAAGTCTATCCACCCGAGCATCGGTGTTGGAATGCTGCAGCTCCAGATCTTTAATTTTACTATCAAGCGCTATGATTGCTGCCTTTGATTCGTCATGCATGCTTCGACTTTCAGATCTAAATGCCTGAAGCTCCTCAATAATCACCGCATTGCTGCAACCACCAGTTTCTGTCCAAGTCATCAATGGGGCCGATTCCACATTGGGAGCAGTTTCCATCAGAGTCACTAGGTCTGGCAGGGCTGAATCCAAGTGCGATCTGTCATTTGAGATATGAGCTTGATTTTTTCTACTTTTGTCCATACAGGTATCCTTGTCTCCCCAATGCACTACAACACAAAGAATACACCTTATAGAACAAAATGGGAGATTATTTTTTATGGTGCGTCACAGAGCTCTGGCTTCAACCTTCCATTCCTGATGATGACATCACCGGATGTCACCACAGAGTCTGCTTATTTATAAATGATATAGAATCAGGTAAGAAAGCCACCAACATTTTACAAGATTTCTCAGTAATGTCAGGGTACGGTGGCCCAGAAGTGCAAAACACAAACAGAAAACGTAATTTGCAATCAAATAATTGAAGCAACCACCAAAAAAATTAAATTCAAACAAAAAAGTGAAACAACATTTTAAAAAAATGAAAAGGAAAAAGCTATAGCATAACTGCAAAATGAATCCAAACAAAATGCGTAGCAAACCTAAAAAAGTGAATGCAAACGAAAAGTATGCAATCAACAGATTAGTTTGAAACATGAATGAAAACAGAAAAACAAGTAAAATATGAATGCAAATAAAACAAAAATAAAGCAACTGCAAAAAGTAAGTCTAACTGAACAACAAAAAGATACATGGTACAAACAAAAAATGAAAGCACCTAACTAGATGAGGCACCAAATAAAACAGTAAAACAACTCAATAATGAAAGATGCAAATCCCAAAAAAAAAAAAAACAGCTGCACAACAAAAATGGTAACCATGCCTAGAAAGCAGTTAACATCAAGAAAAGACAGCATGCAAAAAAAATTTAAATGGAAGTTGGTTCCACAACAGAAATGATCTACTCTTACATACCCACAAAGGAGAGAAAAAAAATGTAAAGGAAGTTTTTGCAGAACAGAAATGAGCTTACCAAGAAAGAGGTCAGCAGGCAAATCGCGTGGATACAATGCTGCTCAAATATTTTACAGCAGTTTATTTCTGCCCTAATCTCTGTAGATTGCAATCTTTTTTTTGCTTTCTTTGTTACATCACAACGTAATTATATATTGTTTATTTCCTAAATTTAGCCCCTATAGGTGGATGAGGAACCTAGGATCTCTGACTCTGCATTGGAAGGCTATGTTTCCTTCCAGTTGTTGCTCTATATACTGCATAGGGAGGGGAGGGGTATCATGTGTTACCTGATCGGTGGCTGAGGCTCTCTATAGTCCCACAAACACAGCAGATGGAAATTCTGGGAGACAAAATGTTTCTTTGTGAACTCCTGGGATATACCGCCTGACCCTGCTCAGCCAGCTGCCTGTGGAGTTGGACTGCCATTGAGTTGATGCAGATTTATGGGATCGCTGCCTCTTCATGGGAGGGAGCACAGCTCAGCTGTTCCTCTTTACAATTTTGGGCCCCTGAAAAGCCATTAATACTGTGGTGAGTAAAATGATTGACCACTAACTTGGATTGTTTTCACATTTTGCCTTCTTCCTGTTGCCATCATGGACCTAAACGTTTTCAAGTTGCGGCAATTCCAATGACTCCAACAGCAGCTGGAACACATTTACTGTGCATGTCATAAAGGAGTGATGCTCTTCCTAACAGCCTGTCTTTATTGTTCTAACTGAGAAATTCTCCAGTCATGATTGTGAAAGGCAGCTTACCTAAGAACAAGAGAACAACGTGATCAAATTTACATAGCACCATTGTGTTCCTGTGCTGCATTTGCTGCGTGTTTGGAAGCCAGTGCAGTCTGCCATTGTGGGGAATAATCTCTGAGGTACTCCATAGTCATGACATCATGGGTTGTGTACACCTGATAGGTTGCTTGATGCACATGTGACTTGAAGAAAGTCCATCCCCCACCTGAAAGCGGGGGTCTGCTCTCCTATGGCCAGTTCTTATGTGCATCAAAACAGGTTGCAGCACACTCTAGAGCTCCAGTGTGCTTCTTGTGAAGAACAAATGTTTATTATAAATAACAACTACATTACTAAGGTAAGAAGCCACCTGGCTAAGCCATTTATTAATATCCTACAACAAAGATCAAACCAGACCACAAGAGTATGTTTCTGCAGATATGCAACTGGTCAAAATTGCAAAACTGGCAGTCTTAGAGATGTTAGCACTGCAGCTTCTACTAGCGTCGGTTGTCTAGGAAAATTTTAGCTGAGAAATTGCCAGCACAGTATTCAAATTATGAACATTATTGCATTGTGTAAGTTTAGAGATTATTAGCTACCCGAACACCCCTGATAGCGGTGCCAGGAACTAAAATAATGTCTGACCCACATAATTGAACACAAGGGAAGCAGCATAGCACATCGGTTTAAGGCTCCGAGCTGCAAATCTGGAGACCTGGGTTTGAATCCCACAGCCCCCACTTGCAAAAGGTACTCTCAAACTCACCCAGAAAAGTTTCTTTGCACTAGAAAATGCTTAAAACGCCTGAGCTGGATTCAGACATTACTGGAATTCAGTGGCACTAAATCAAAGCACCTGCAACCACTTTGTGCTATTTGCTACTGACAAACAATTCCACAGAGAAAAGGAAGCTCCATGGACCAACATGGAGCCACCCAAATACTATTTTATGGCCCGAGGTTCTCAAACAACTCCTAGCAGCATCCCATCCCCCCACTTCTTTCTTGTTTCCAAATCTCCTGCTACATGAGAGCTGCAAGCTGACTGGCTCTCAGCTCTCACAAGATTTCGGCCACCATCTTATATGATGATAAACAAACAAGATTTGACCAAATCCAACATATCTTACAGTGCAGAATGGAACTAGCAATTGCTACAGCTTCTCAAGGCAAAGTCCCCTAACTTTCAACACTGACCATCAGGGAAAACTGAAGAAACATGTTTTACAGAACAAAAAATGCTTCTGCCAAAAACTGTGTCCTATTATACAAGCAGCAATGCAGATGATTCCTCTCTCAGTTTACCACAGCCAAGACAAAGATTAGCTAAAGCATCCTGCCCCCCACCCAAAGGCGCATGCCTTCATTAAACCAGAGATAACCAAGGCATACAAAAAGGGACAAAAATGATACACAGCACTGTGCTATCTTGGGTCAACATACAAGGAGGTTTAATTAAAATTACTATTTGAGAAATAGTGAACTTTAATAGTCATTTCTTTCACTAATATTCAGTTGTCTTTTCCTCTCTTAAAGGCACAATCACATATTAATTAAGGAGCTGCTACTATGTACTGTGCGTGACAAAAATAATGCATACCAATGTGAATGCATGACTTGGCTCTATTAATTTAATAAAAAAGGGCTTGAACAAGATAATTTATCACTTTTTTAAATTTAAAGGATGCTAAACGTAAAGGATGCTGACAGAGCCATGTATTGTCTGAGATCTGTCACAGATGTCCAAACAGATCCCACAGACACAGTTACTTGGAAACCCCTACCAGTGGTCCCAGGAGCTCAGTACATCAGGGGCTACTACATAATTAAAGGCTCTCACTCCTTACTTGGGCATATACTCTGAGTTCCCCTACATGCTGTTCAGAACAAGCATCTTACCTTACTAAGATGTCTGACCTGGAGCCCTGCCAGTGGCTCCAGAGTCTATACATTGTTAAATGAGCAAGTGGCCACCTTAGAACATCCAGAGTACCCTGCCAGTGTCCTAGACTTCTAAAATACTAAGTAATGTACCACAGTTCCCCATTACAAGCATAGTAGCACCTGAAGTGCTCACTCAAGACATCACTACACAACAGTCTCTGAAGCATTTTCTCAGTCCCTCTGTGTCTCACCTCAAAATGACATGTTCTCTAAACTTTTTTTATGGCACATTATGTCTTTTAAACTCACCACCTTCTTCTATCAAATGGTAGAGGAAACTCCTTTATCAGCTACCTGACTAAAACACCATAAACAAGTAGGTCTCATGAGGAGGAGGAGCACTGAGAGACTAACTTAACTTGCCTATCCAGATCGGCAGCTGCCAGAAAGAATATCTCGAGACTTACTGCTGTGATCTCAGAAAAGCTCTCCACTCACCCCTTATCCATGCGGGATTAAGGGTGTAGGTGGCTGCCAGACACAAGATTGACTGAGAGTCGCTGCTGCCATCTTGTGGAGAGTGCAATTATGCTCATAAATGTTCAAACAGCACAAAGGGAATTTGTTAAAAGCACCAACTGATCTGCAACAGCAGACCACAATGTGAATAATTAAATAGAAGGGCAACAAATTGAAAATCAATTAACAATGGGGAAAATACATTGGGGGCAGCACTATTACCACAGCTGTGGGCAAGGCAGCATAACACTGAGTCCCTCACTCACTCTAACCAAATTTAAAGGGACAGTGCACACTTTAATGCACAGGCACAGCAATAGCATGTACAGTGCAGAACATTATTGGATACTGTGTAGGGGAAGAATTAAGGGAAATAATAAATAAATAAAACAATATACCTAAATTCCTCCCCCCCCAAAAAAAACACCCTCTTTATGTTCCTTTTCTCAGTTTACTGCAACCAATGTCCAAAACAAAAAGCTGCAGCTGAAGCAAGGTTGCAGCACACCCTACAAGTCCAGCATATTTAACTAACTCTAGAGGCAATGGTAAGACTCATAATATTTCAGTATAAGCCATATATACAAAAATTATAGGACAATTGCCACTAAATATAGGATGCTATCAAAATTCAGCATTCTGGTTATCAGTTTGTGCTTATACAACTGGAATTTACCAGGCAAAAAGTACAGAAAATGAATGCATGTTGTATAGCTTCTGCATATATCACAACATTGGTTTACAAGGCTTTTAAGTAGAACAGTGCAAGTTACAAGTAATGAGACTGACTACTTGGAAACCACTGCTAGCAGTTCCAGAAGGAAAGGACCATAAAGTATACACTGGCCCTTATAATGTAAGGAAATTGACTACCTGGATACCCCTGCTTGTGGTTCCAGGAGCAAACATCCATAAAGTATCCACTGGGCCTTATAAAGTAAGGAGAATTGACTACCTGGATACCCCTGCTAGTGGTTCCAGGAGCAAACATCCATAAAGTATCCACTGGGCCTTATAATGTAAGGAGATTTGACTACCTGGATACCCCTGCTAGCAGTTACAGGAGCAAACACTTCCTAAGGGAAAGAAAAAATAAAAAACAAGGCTCATCAAATTACCTGCACAAGTAGAGAAAGGCAAATCTCAACCTGGCACTCCTTACAGTCTGAGTGCAGGACAGTGACTCTACTTCCATTCCAGGTATCCCAGTTTCGGTGGCAAGTCACCTTTCAAACAGCCTCTAGCTCCATGGTGGAACCCGACCAAAATGCAGCTTTCTGTGACCTCCATGCTACCGTTGTACCCCATACAGGGTATTTAAGGCTGTGGACCAACATGAAGCTGACCAATATGTTTGTTTTATGGCCCTCAGGTCTGCAGAAATGCCCAAATGACTCGCTCCTCTCCCCCTTATCTCTCCCGGTCTGAGATCTCACTCAGCGTGGGAGCAGCCCTTTGATTGGCTCCAAATGCTCGCGAGACCTCGGGCACCATCTTTCTGAGGGGCAAACAGCAGGATCTTGCCATCATGGAGATCCCATGATAACTACAGCCTATGCCCCCAGCATGCTGAAATACAGCAACATTTCAACAAACAGGAGACAAACTGACTGTGCAGTTAAGGTCTAGAAAGATACCATGAGGGAAAAGAGGATAAGATACCAAAGACCAGCCAAACAGATCCACTTATCTGCCAGCTAGACAACCATACTGTTCTTATTTCTTTCAAGACAAGACAGGTGCAATTACAACTACAGGCTACACTACTACAGGCAGTCATACCCACAAAAAACATTGCATCAGATATCGCGCTAGAAGGATTCCCAACCAAGGTCGAGGAAACTACTCCCCCACCGGCAGAACCCAGTTGAAATAATAACTACTATTGCTACAAGCAATACCAAAACATTCCAGTTGGTGACCGACTCTACTCTTCACGCAAGCATGGGAACAAACCACACAAGACAGGTGGGTCCTACAAGTAATAAGACTAGGAAATGTGATACAACTTTCTTGCATACCAACAAAGAACCTTCTAGTCCTATTCCCTGTGCCAAAAAACACATTACTCCAACACAAGTCCAAACAGTACTGCCAGACTTACTGCATAACAAGACCATAGACAGGGTAACACATTACAAAAAAGGGGAAAGGAGGATACTCCATATTTCACAAGGTACCCAAAAAGGGACCAGAGGGCTCCACCCGGTTCTGGACCTAAACAATTCTGTATAATTCACACCCTAGAAATGGAAACAATCAGATCCACCCTCATGGCTATAAACTCAGGAGATTACCTAACTTCACTAAATTTCTAGGACACTTACATCACACTACAAATCCTGTTTATTTCACATATTGGGAAAACAATACCAATACAAGTGTTACCATTCAACCTACCATCAACCCCAAGTGTGTTCACGATGGCAACAATAGCATTGACAGCAAAAAAAAAAAAAAGTAAAAAAGAGAATTAAGGGCATACAAGTAATACTCTATTGAATGACCAGCTGATCAAGACCAGAACAGTACAACAGTCCGTTCGAGAACTAACGCGGTAGTACACTGCCTACAAAATCACAGCTGTGAAAAAATCTATCAAAAAGCTACCTATCATCCCTAGCCAGTCCATAGATAGTGCAGGCTCACTGTTTGACACAAATCAGGGTCATGCCGACCCATTAAATGCCCAAGTCCACCAATTATTGCACAGACTACACAATTACAGAAACACAGAAATTCAGAACTTCAAGCAGTTTCACAAGTACTGGGAGTAATGTCATCATTGACAGACATAGTGCCATGGGCCAAGTGCAACATGAGACCTCTCGCATCATTCTTGAGCAAACAGGGACCAGCGCATGACACAGTCTTGGCACAGACATTAACAATTTCACCGTCCCTGATGGCACTAACATCTGCCAGATGTGGAGAACAAGAGGTACATTCATGCAAACCCCCACTCCTAATATTCTACGCTGACAGAATATCCCTTAGATCCATAATGTCATTCTGACGAATAGTAACATTGACAGTCCACATCAACCAGACTATTAAAATATCTGCAGAACCCCCTCAGGGGGAAATATAAAACAACCCTCAGCTAAAAATGCTGGGTATGAAAAGTGTATTTAGCACATACCTATCCAGGACCGAGGAAATATACAAAACAGACTGTTCATAATGCTGCATGGAAAAGGAAAACCAGCTTCAAAATCATTGATTGCCGTGTACCTTAAAACAGCAAACACGGAACCATACAGAGTGAATAACCTGACTGCACCAAGAGATCTGAAGGCTCACTCTACCCGAGCAATCGCAACTTCCTGGGCAGATAAAAATGAGACTACTGCAGAGGAAATATTTAGCAACATATAAGGACTAGGTACAATACAACATGTCTGACCCACCCTAGCAGAGGATTACTGCTTTTTAATGACCCATGATGTCATGACTGTGGAGTGCCTCAGAGATTATCCCCCACAATGGTAGTTTACTCACCTGGTAAAGGTGATGGTGGGGGACTGCATCTCTGAGGCACTCCTCATCTCATCCAACAGACTTGTGAAAGACTCAACAAGTTTTCATACATTGTATGAATGTATGATACTCACTATTACAAATTAGCAGGTTCGGACATAACCGACGTCTACATGTACAGCGCAATAGCAAAATAAAGTTACACAACAATTTTCTACCGCTAAGTGGTCACTACATATCTACACTCATTAACAGCAAAAGGTATTAACAGATTAGTGTTACAGATACAGCTTTGGAATACATTGAATTGACCATAGGAGAGCAGACCCCCCTCTCAGGTGGGGGATGGACTTTCTACAAGTCACATGTGAATCAAGCCACCTATCAGGTCTACACAACCCATGATGTCATGACTGTGGAGCGCCTCACATATGTATTCCCCCACAATCATGTTTACCAGGTGAGTAAACTACCATTCCTAGCTTGTTTACCTATAAATATGTGTAATGCCCCAAAGGTGGTCATTCCAGAAATAATAAAAATAATTAAATGAACGCAGAATATACAGGTGCTTAGAGTACCTGCTGCAGGGGTAGGCAGCAGGGTACTGTATGAAGGGGCCCCTAGACATAAAATTCAACCTCCCTGCACACACAAAACACTGTAAATAATAGAAAAGGTGCACTTGTGCACTTACAGCTGGTCAAAAGATAGATTTTGTAAGCATTCCATGTCATAATGGGTCTGATGGAATGCTGTGCTGAGTGGCTCATGCACAGCATTCCAATCCAGCCATTCTAGAACCCAGTAAGTTTAACTTTAAAATTAATTCTAAAACAGTTCAGTTAGTCAGTTCCTGGGCAGCTGTTGAGGAGAGAGGACACAGTAAGTTGAAGGGATAAGGAAAGGGCTTACCTGGGGGTTGAAGCCATCCTTGAGGACTTAGCTGTGTGCCTGCTCTGCCTCCACTGCCTGAAGACTCCCTCCTGCTGCTGTACTCTGTAGTCGGTGGTGCCATCGGGGCACCAAGAAGAAAAACGCCTATTTTCCTCACGTGTTTAGAGCTTAAAAGCCCTCCGTTTATTATTTTTAGCCCCCCAAAGTGTGTATTTAGTTTTAATTTGGTCCCACGTCGGCAGCAAGCAAGCTGCATCTTCCTTGGCCATCGGAGGCCCTCTGGAGTCGTCCCTCTCTCTGTCTGCATGATTCCCTCCCACTGCAGCTCACCTCCCGCCTCCCAGAGCAGCCAAGAACTCCCTGCAGACTGAAGAGCGGTGAGTCGGCGGCAGCACACGTTGTGCTGACCGCCTGTATCCTAAGGGGGACTGTGTTTTGTTTAAAAGTGCATTAGGCACTTAAGAAAGACGGCAGAGTGCTGCAGGGAGCATCGGGTCATTAGGACCTGCTATTTTAATATTCACAAGGGAGGCGGGGCTAGCGACGCCCATGGGGAGGGGCCAGTGTATTAAGGCCATTTTAAAGGCCTATGCTTATTCATTAGGGGGCGGAACGGAGGCGGGTTTTTACGATATAAATGACAGCAGCTGTCAGTGAGCTGAAAGATTTAAAAGGGCAACGTCATTTAAAAGGGCAATTCAGGCCCAATTATAAAGTAGGGCATTAGGCCCATTGTAAACTGTGGCATCAGGCCCAAAGTTTAGAGGGGCACCAGGCCCATTGTAAAGTGGGGCACCAGGCCCAGTATAAAGTGAGGCACCAGGCCCAAGCTAACGTAGGGCTTCAGGCCTGAGGTAAAGGTAGGGCATTAGGCCCGAGGTAAAGCCTGGTCTAAAGGGAGGCCTCGGCCTAGCGGAATAGGGCAAGCCAGCCTAGTGGTACTATAGGGAGGCCCCAGCCTAGCAGAATAGGGCAAGCCAGCCTAGTGGTACTAAAGGGAGGCTCCGGCCTAGCGGAATAAGGCAGGCTCAAGCTAACGTAGGGCTTCAGGCCCGAGGTAATGGTAGGGCATTAGGCCCGAGGTAAAGCCTGGTCTAAAGAGAGGCCCCGGCCTAGCAGAATAGGGCAAGCCAGCCTAGTGGTACTATAGGGAGGCCCCGGCCTAGCAGAATAGGGCAAGCCAGTCTAGTGGTACTAAAGGGAGGCCCTAGCCATAATGTACAGTAAGGGATCCTATCCCAGAATACCCTACCTATTGAAACAGGGGTTCATTTGAGACTGTTCCATTTGCCTATACTGTGAATTTACTGTGATTACTGTACTGCTTATGCCGAACTATTGCCCTAGGTACCTGAACTATTGCCCTAAGTACCTGAACTATTGTCCTAAGTACCTGAACTATTGCCCTAAGTACCTGAACTATTGTCCCAAGTACCTGAACTATTGCCCTAAGTACCTGAACTATTGTCCAAAGTACCTGAACTATTGCCCTAAGTACCTGAACTATTGTCCGAGGTACCTGAACTATTGCCCTAAGTACCTGAACTAGTGCCCTAAGTACCTGAACTATTGGTCCAAGTACCTGAACTATTGTTCTAAGCACCTGGACATTGGCCCTTCTCAGTAACAATTACCCCTGAAGTTATAATTTGCCCTCCCCGGCAAATTATTGTACTATTCCACAGTTCTTTGGGCATTCTTCGGTTATATGTTTACTAATGTATGAAGACAGTCTCAATCTTCTACCGCACTGCAGTCTCCTAGTGTGGTCTGTTACACCACGTGCTCAGAATCAGTCTCTACTCAGAAGAAGACATCCTTCCAGCATTCTTCACTTCAGGAAGATCATCCATCAACTCATCCCGTCCATTTGTGTCATCCCCCGAAGTCGAAGTCCGTCGTCAGTCGTACCCGCCGCTTTTCTTGTTTTCACAGCTTGAAAGGCCCGAAACGCATCACGACAGCCGTGCTAGTGTCGCCTGTATAGTCCTGTTCCAGATGTCCCAGTTGGTCGCCTTCACAGAAGAGAGAGAGATCATCTTGGAGAACCTGTTCTGCACCCCATCCTGGTCGTTCGCCGAAAGTTGAGTCCGTCGAAGCCCAGTCCGGGACACGTCCGCCGTTTCTTTGTTTTGTGTTAGTTCCTGACCTGAGGATTGCAGATTCAATCATCATCTCTTCAGATTCTTATGGTTCCTGGTCCTGTCAGAGTTCCTTCCGAGTCCAGCTGGCCCTTGGAATGCTGCAGCATCAGTCGGATCGTGGTAGTCCTCCATTGGATTCATTGCCATGCAGATCTTGGTCTTTCTTCATCCTTGGCAACCCTAGAAGTGGGTTTGGCCGAGGAACCTCTTGCTTCATGTGTGTTATTTCAGGAACCAGTTGCTTTGGTTCTACATTCCGCAGCCTTGGAGAGTGGGCTTTTGCCGAAGATATATGGTCTGTTTACCAAACCTCTCACCACCCCAGTGGCCTTATCTAGGTCCTTGCTGGGAATTGAGATTAGGGTTCTACAGTTCTGTTTTATTTCCCTTGTAGCTACCAACGAAGAACGACGGTGTACACGAAGACACCGGATCTCTGGACTCTTGTAAAATCTGGACTCTTTGGTAGATGTGTCATGCTGATCACCCTAATGTAATGCTGAGTAGCCTAAGATTGGGTTCTAGTATTAGAGTATAGAAGTACAGTATAAACTAGTATTAGAATAAGAGTGGCAGTAGGCCCGAAGTTTATGCTTGTAGAGGTAACCATAAAAGTGGTAGATTGAAAGTGTTTCAGTATAGCCCTGTTATAATTTGCCCTATTGTTTATCGGGCAACCCCCCTTCCTCCTTCTTGTGACTGTGTCTGTCTACCCCTTGGTACCAAATAAAACGCCCACCATGCGGGCATTGAAAATTACTAAGTCGACTCCTGCCTCTCCTTGTCCGGATAGCAGTTATCCTATCCGAAAATAATTCGGACCTTTGGTGCCTCATCACAACATCATCTCGAGCACTAGACCATCACATATGTTTCTACTAGAAGTAACACAGAGCCATTCTATTTGTCTGCTGTTTCAGTGTGTGTCGCTGTTTTGCTGGTGACCCTGCTAAAAGACCTGATCAGCAGCCTCTGTACTGCCCTCAAACCCCCCCCCCTCAACAAGTCTATCATCTCCAGTGGACTTAACCACTTCCCCCTTAGTGCCTAATTAGGCATGGCACTAACCAGATGTTTATAGCCCTTCCTGACTTTTTTCCCGTGTGTATTATCATTACTACATGCACTTTAGCTCAGAACTGTTTTTTGTTTTAACAATGAGATAAATTTATGCTCCCGTATCCAACAAACTATGAAAAACTGCATTGTGGGATTCACATCATACAGTATGTCATACCACATTATTGTGATTTTTAGTGGAGATAAACAGGAGTGAAAAGTCACATTAATAGACCTACAGAAGTCTGTAAATCCCACAGTTATTCTGGTCATTAGGTTAGGGAATGACAGAGCATGCCAAGAGCAGCTTTTGCAATGCTGATGCCATTTTCTACTTTGATACTTTAGAGCTTTCAAAGCAGTTGAATCTAGAAATACAAATGAAATAATAGTTGGGGAACTATCATATACAAGGCTAGCCTATAATTCTATCAAGGGTTATGGTGACATCATAACCATGAAAACAAAGTTCAAGTGGTTCTATGTCACCAGAATCCCATAATGGATAATTATTTATTTATTTGCTATTGTAGAAGGAGTAGTGGGGTGGCCAAAATCAGTCCACGGGTTGCTGATTCAGTGGATCCAAACTACAGAAAAGCTATAATGCAGTGCTATAGATCATAAAAAGATACTGGTGTTGGTGAAGGACTAAGAACCAGCGTTAACAGCATAGCATTGCGTTATGCTTCGTTATTTGCACTACTTGGTTAAAACTATCAACGCATGCATGTATTATTATGGTTATAGTGTTTCTTTTTAAGATGGAGGCCTGTCCATGCAACCCTCTTCCTCTGTAGTTTTAAATAGCAGAGGAGGGTTGATGGTGGAGCACTCCAGCTTAAGCAAATTAAAAGAAAGGCAACATGATCACCTAAATCTGTCATTAACTGTAAGTTGTGCAAATAGCGTAGCACTATGCTATGGTATTAATGCTGGTCCGTAGTCTTCCATTAACACCAAGATCTTAGCAGTATATAACAGGAAGCAAAAAAAGCCAGTGGATTAATAAGAAAGCCCCTCAAGGGTGTGTGACATCACACAGAGTAGCTGTAAGTAAGGAAGCCCTCTGGGGTTAGAGATGCCACACCAACCGGCTAGCAATAGCAAAGCCCCTCTGGGGTGAGAGGCATGACATTGCTGTGATTTACACCAGTCTAATGTAAGAGAACCATACACAAGTAATTATCATTGACTCTGCAGGGCCCTTCCATGCAGTAAATATTAAAAGGCATGATGGGGCTATTATTTGACTCAGCTTGACGACATCTCTGTTTTTGTTCCTACTGTTTTAAAAGATTCTTGGTAAAAATTAATAATTTAATCAATAATGCATGAGAGGGCATGGCCTGTGTCATGCTGGGATAACATCTCATCTTGTTTGAATTGGCATGAAGCTGCAGGCCTTGTGCATTTAACACTTGAGAAGTGAAGTTATCCTCATGCCACACACACCCTGGCCTGGAATGCATTATTGCAATTATAATATTTCTTGTTTGTATGCAGAAAAAAAAATTATTAAAAAAGTTTGTGTTAAAGAAAAAGCCTCTTGCTTTAGTTTTGGCCAGTAGATGGTGTTGCACATGTTCTATTGTTTTTAATGCCTGGGTCGCACCTGGAATCGAGCCTCAGCTCAGTGTGCCTTTCCTGGTTATCAATTGTTTAAATAAAATAAAAATGTGTCTCTCTCTCTCTCCCCCCCTTCTCTCACTTGCTCTCTTCACAGTGCCCTGTTGAGTACACTGTCTCCCCCCCGACACCATATAGTAAACTGTGGGTGAGTTCTATAATTTGGACCAGGAGAAGCCAGCTGGGACCATTCAGTAAGTGGCATGGGACCAATCAGTATCTGTACTGGAGAGCAGAGTTAGGCTGCACACTGCTGATTACCAGTGCATGTGCTCCTGGTGCTTGCTCTTTAACCCTGTAAAACCACTCACAAATGGTGTATGAAACAAAAACACAAGGCCACTTGTTGTCCCAGTGGGTAGCATATTGCACTCCCTTGCAAGTGACCTTAGTTTGGGAATGAGTTTAGAGAGCTGGCCAGGGGGGCTGGGATATGGTGCTACAGCATGGCAGAGATCCTAGCAGGGGGTGGGATGGTGCAGAATTCCACTGCACTTGTGGCAGGCTGTGGAATTTTCCCTCACAAGGTGCACCATGTATGTGGAGGCCAGATTTGAGGCTACACATGGTATCAGGGGAGGTGGGCAGGCTGAGAAAAAAAAACGGATTCCGCCAGCTGGATGAATTCCTCAGTTGTTGCTTGCCCCACACCACCGACTGGGTCCTGGTTTGTTTATCTTGGTATAGACTCTTGTGGGGTGGAGGATGGCCCTTCCCCACTCTGGTCCATGACATGGATAATGCATGGGGGGCTTGGAGACCTATGTGAGTCCTGGAAATGGTGGGTGTTGTGGTTGAGTGGGTGAGAGCCAGAAAGGGGTTGGTGGAGAATGGGGCATAAAAGCTTGATTAAGAGGAAAAAAAGACTTTAGGCAAAAAAGAGAACATGACTGTAGGTAGTTTGATTCTATATTGTATTCATTTGCACTGGCTTAGTGGGAAGGAGGGCTATCATTTTTATTTTTGTGTAGTGGCAGAGGTTAAGGTGCCTATTACGAGTAAGGCAAAGATCAAGTTGCCAAAGGCAGCATAATTTGTGTTTGTCATGTGTATGGCTGACCTTCATACAATGATGCAGTGGGATAACATCATTGTTGAAGGAGGATACTTAAGACCAATCAGAGGCCAGGATTTTTCTTTCCATTTTATGATCCATATTCTTCCCCTGTCACCTACTGAGTCTGCACAGAGTTGCAGAATATAAGCAGATTTAGAATTACATCTCCCATAAATATTTACTGTACATCTAAGTCAATTCTATCACACTATCCACATGAACACCCTTATGCTTGCTGCATATTTGCAGGGACACACGGACGTGCGTGCACACACACACACACTCACACCCATGCCCCCCCCCCTGCAAATTCCAAGGTGGTTGGCCAAACAATAGTTTGAGGTGGGGAGCATAATGTCATTTGTCAGGCCTCCTTGGAAAGGGGGGAGGGGTCAAATATTGCTCGTACTGGACATAGGCACACATTACATCTGTCAATGTAAGCAGCAGCAGATCAGCACTTCAAGAACCCATTGGAAGGCTCTCCCTAGAAATTACGAATACAGCCATCTCTTGCCAGGGTAAGCAGCTGCAGAATATCTCTGCAATCTGAGGGTGCTTTTGAAAGCCCTCCTCAGACAAAGGATTAAGGTACAGTCTAGGAAGAGTAACAGGAACTGGCATTACCCTGGTTGGGGATATGGCACCACAGAAAGCCTACATGCTCTCCTGTAGGGATATTGTGCTCCCAATTTCTCCTTACACAACTTTGTTTAAAATGTAACACTGGTCAAAGCACAGGCTTGTGAATTTGGATACCCAGGTTTCAGTCCTGCCCGAGGCCCTTACTTTGTGAACCTCAGCAAATCTTCATGACACCTAATGCTTCAAATTTATTTATTTATTTAGCTTTTGTTGACTGGGTAAGTGCACTAGACAAATCCTGCCTATTCTGAGGCACGACCCGGGGGAGGGGGATACAGATGAATGCCAACTGACCTTGAACCAGATTAAGCTGTTGGTGGTATTTTTACTGAATGAGGAAAATTTGTCCAGGACACCGGGGAAATTCCCCTACTCTTTGCAGGGTGGGGAATCCTTCCCATGAGACATCTGGACTCTGTCCAGTATGCCTCAGTCACCAGAGACAGCAGCAGCACCGGACGATGTAGAGCACCTAGAAGGCTCTCTTACCAGCATAGATACTGCTCCTCCTGCAGTTATGGAAGTTTTGGAAGTCTGCAAAGCTGTAGACGTCAACCGGGATCGTTCTTTTACAAGTCAGGCACTATCGGATGCAGAGGATGGTTGTTGCGAGGCGGCACTTACAAAATTAATTTCTTCACCGGAGGAAGTGAAAAAACGAAAACGACCAGAATCTGGATAGTTAGTTTCTTCAGTGTCGGTGAAAAAAAGCAGTACACAAGCTGTAACCGACCCCATGGAAACGGCCGACAATACACTCAGTGGCTCACAACTGGCAGACTCTTTTCCTTTCTCGGTGAGATTTTCTACTTGGTCTCCAGACCTGGCTTTGGAACGTGCAGGATGGATCAAAAATCACTCGACCTGGATCCCAGACCCGAATTTGCCTTTACCTGGCTCCACGATACAAATGGAATGTTTGTGCAATGCTAGGGAATCGGAGGAACGTTTTTCGCAGACGGACCGAAAGATTGCGTCACTTCCACCTTCACCTTCGAGAACCGAAAGCACAGTGCCGATGGAACAGTCTATGGAGTCTCCCAATCTTTTGCCTACTGCTAAAGCGACCATTCTAACGGACCACCCTGCTATTCCTGGACATTCAAATATTCCTCCAGGTCAGTACTTAAACCAGGGGGATGTGAATGCCAAATCTGTCGCTACAACGCTGACTGCTTCTGATACTGCCTCTGCTACTGTTAAACCAGCTAGCTATGCTTCCTTATTTAAAACGACAGAGGTGCCAATGAGAAAAAGATTTTTGGCTCGAATCCATTATAAAGGGGGTATGGATCTCCCCTGATAGGAACTTTGTAGGGACAGCCCTCATTATTGACTCATTAGGTCTCAGGCCATCAGAGGTGTATGCCTTAATACACTCCTCAGGGGACTATAATTTTGATGTTTCTTTTCGCTCAGCCACTCTGTTGGATAAATTTTGGTCAGCCTATTATACTGCACGGACTGATTCTGTCTGGAAATATTTTATAGTAGTTCCTATCACTAAACCAACTGCCAAAATTGTTACTGTTCTTTTTAGGAATGAAGGTGTTAATGTACTAGATATCTTGTATTGGTTGGAACAGCGTTGTTCTGTTATGGGTCACCCACATGCAATAATTGATGACAATGGTTTTTGGACGGGGGGATGGAAATTTAATGTTCAGCTTAGAATTAATGAATCTGGAATACAGCACATGCCTAATTGTTTCTACTTAGGTAGGGATCGTGGAATTTTGTTTTACCCAGGGCAACCTCGTTCTTGCTACAGATGTGGAGATTTGTCACATTTGAGTTCAGATTGTACTCAATTGAAATGTACTTCTTGTGGCATGATAGGTCATACTGCTTCAGCTTGTACTACACCTCCTTCCTGTAATCTTTGCGGTGATCGTCACTACGCTTTGTACATTGCCCTTGGGCGCCCATAATACCGGATTATGTAGAGCATGATACCTACATAGCTAAGTCCTCTTCTACCAAGACACAATTTACCCAAAAACCTTTACAGCCTGATCACAGCCATGTTAAGTCTCATCCTTCTAAGGGTTCTATTATACCTGACTTACCTAAAAATTCTGCTCCCATATCCGTTTCAGATTTCTCTGAGACCTCTTTCCCCCTTAAGACTCTTAATACTCCTGAGACCACGGAGTCCTTTACACCACTTGGTATTTCTGAAACAATGGAGCCTTCCACGACTGATGGGTTGGCCACAGTTTCAGATACAGTTTTGCTATCGTCTACAGGAGCACCAATGGTGGACTCAGAGGATAATTTGGAATCCTCTTCTCCAGTAGCCCGTAGACTTCGCTCTACTAAGCAAGTCGACCCTGTTATTTCTTCCTTTATTCCAACATCCAATCCATACGAGCCGTTACAAAGTTGGGGAGACAGTATGGAAGAGGAAGAAGAGGAGTTGGGACACTCCTCTTCGACCCCCCCCTTTGGCTGCTC
The DNA here is from genome assembly GCA_016271365.2 of Neoceratodus forsteri. NCBI lineage: Eukaryota > Metazoa > Chordata > Ceratodontiformes > Ceratodontidae > Neoceratodus > Neoceratodus forsteri. The sequence goes on along the minus strand of CM028135.1, from coordinate 212,728,012 downwards.
CCATATCAGCTGATATTGTTGGTACTACTTCAAAGAAGAAAGCTGCAAGAATTAGAAAAAATAAATGAAGGGTTTTTTTTGGCAATGGTTTGCTTTATTTTTTTCATTTATGTCAGTTATACGTTTGGCTAGTTTAAATGTGAATAGTATAAGGTCCAGATATAAGCGTCTTGCTACCTTTCCAGCCCTACATGGTTTAGCCTATGATGTATATTTTTTGCAAGACATTAGGTTATATACCACAGAGGAAATTGCACTAACCTCCAGAGACTGGAGTATAGGACCCTCTTATTGGTCCGTAGGTCAAGAACTTTGTTCTGGTGTTGGTTACTGTTTTACATCTTCTAATTTCAGTTTGCAAAAGACTGTAGAATTAGTCCCTGGTAGAGTTTTAATATTAGATCTTCTCTGGCATCAGTTACCTTACAGATTTATAAATATCTATGCGCCTCAACAGAAAGCGGCCAGGGTTCACATACTGCAACTTATTAGACCCTTTCTCCTTACGAATCGAACCATTTTATGGGGTGGGGATTTCAATATATGTTTAGAAGTCCCTTCTACTAGGAAAATGTATTGTGACACTAATGCATTACGTACTCTTATAGTAGACATGAATTTAGTGGATGTTTTAGCCCACTCATTAATACCGACTTTCACTAAAGGGAAGTTAAAAACGCGTATAGATTACTGGCTTGCTCACATACTGTTGGGAAAATCAAAGGATTTATGATGCCAATGGCGACTTCAGACCACCACCTCATTGGAATCCAAATAGCACTAGGAGATATTTTACCACAAGGTCCGGGGGTTTGGAGGGTTAATTCATCACTATTGTCACACCCTGCATTTCTTCAGAAATTTAAAGAATTACTTACGGATCGTGTTACCGTTACTGTTTTATATGACTCTATGATAGATTGGTGGTCTGATACCAAATCATATATAGTACCATATTTTAAGTTTTATGCAAGATTGTTAGCGGACGCCAGACATGATGCCTCTAGCCGTTTGCGTCAAGAATTACAAACATTATTTTCTGACTCTTATTTGTATGGTACTGATTGTGACGCTCGTATAAAAGCAGTTAAGACCGCCTTGGCTAAGGTGCAATATGACCGACAACAATCGATACTCTTTGAACAGAAATATAACATCACAGGGACTCAACGTCAATTTAACCCCTTAGCTGCCTCTAGGGAGAAATTTTGTAGTAAACAAATATCCCAGTTGTCAAATGATCAGGGTCAGCTCATTAAAGGACAAGATAATATTATGAATTATATTACCAATTTATAAAAATACCTTGAGACCCTGCTAGCAAAACAACTGACATGCCACTTTTATTACAAATTATAGATGCACCTACATTATCAAAGTCTCAAGCACAAGAACTTATAAGACCCTTTTCTTTAGAAGAAGTACAGAGGGTTATTACAGGCCTTAAAGATAAAGTGGCTCCAGGTTCCGATGGGCTTTCAGCAGAAATATATAAATTTTTATGGCAATTTATACCACATCAATTGTTAGAGGTATTTAATGCTTTTTTGATAGAGGATCGCTTAACGGGTCAGATGTATGAGGGGCTTATGATATTTCTTTATAAAAAAGGGGACAGATCCCAATTGGGGAATTGGAGGCCAATTACATTATTGAATACAGAACATAACATTTTTGCAAAATTATTAGGTAATAGAATTGCGAAATATTTACCATCTATACTTTCGCCCTTTCAATATTGTTCAATCTCCGGTAGATCAATTAGGGATGCTTTACTGCTGCTAAGGGAATTATTTTCTCAAGGATCGCAGGGTTTATTACACGGTTATTTGTTTAATTTTGATTTATCCAAAGCCTTTGATAGTATTTTACAAGAATTCATTTGGTTAACACTTACCAGTTATGGTTTTCCACAACCCTTTATTAATTGGCTTATTTTATGTTATTCGTTAGCCTATGTTAGACCTTATATAAATGGTAGACTCGGTAACCCTTGTTTTATACGTAGGGGTGTACGACAGGGATGCCCTTTAAGCCCTTTATTATTTGTCATTGCTTTAGACCCTATTATACGGTTTCTATACAAATCCCCTGGATTTTCTGGTGTTCATGATGTTACTTCTACTCCACATAAAATCATTTGCTACGCAGATGACCTTTGTGTTTTTGTACCAAATATTACTGAAGGTTGTCTGTTATGTAAAGTGTTACCGATTTTTTTATCAATCATTGGATCTCGTTTAAATTTGCAAAAAAGTGTATGCCTAAACTTCTCTTCTACTTTGGAGATTATTGATTCTATAGGGGGTATTAAGTTAATAGATTCCCCACATAAATTGTTAGGTGTCTATTTTGGCGTTTCGGATCTAGCGGCATATAATTGGAAATTAGTTATAAATAAAGGCAGGGGAAAAGCTAGCAGTTGGCATAAATGGTCATTAAGCAAGAAGAAGCGTATTTTCTTAATTAAAACATGTTTACTACCCTTATTCCTACACATAGCTCATATTTTCCCGATTCCTAAGCATTTTTTGTACCCCCCCCTACATCTTTTTTTCTCCTGTTTTTGGGGCAGTCGTTTGAACCTATTAGTCGGAATGTTTTATTACTCCATACCATAAAGGGGGGGTTTCTATGGTGCACCCAATAGTGTTTTTCTATTCACTTTTTTTCTCCACTAATTTGAAGCCAGTAGTTCAAGACCTTTTGCAACCCTGGGTTCCCTTAGTCCATATCTCTCTTAAAGAAATTCTTCGAGAATGGAATAGTGGTGTTTTTATTCATAAAAATAAGAGAAGGTATACCTTAACAACAGATTGGGGAGTGGTCTTTGATATGTTAAAAACATGACATGTTTCAACTGAGATGATTACAAGGCTCAACCGGAAACAACTATATAATAAAATTATAGAAACCCAATTTACAGTGGAGATATGTCCGGGATATATACCTACTGAAAAAATGCAAATTGAAACACGTTTAATGGACCCTCGAATTCCTAAAACGATGTGGGATATTGCTTGGGTGGGTGCCATGGTAGAATAGGCGTTCGGGATAACCATAAACATAAACAAATAGTAGATAGATATTGCTTTCGAGAGTCTTGTATAGGTGTTACTGAAACAATGACTCATCTATATTTTTCTTGTCCTTTTATTTTACGGTTTTGGTTTTTATGGAAACATCATTTTTGGAACAAGACTTGGTGTGAGTGGGATCAAAAGGCTTTATTTTGTGGTATATTTCCAAATTCTTGGGTTACTTATAATTCCAGCACTTTGAATATTATAGCGGTTATAATATTATATTGGGTTTGGCAGTTTCGATGTTGGTTTCTGTTTCAGCAGCGTCATCTCACTCCTGAGGATCTCTTCCGGAGGATACAGACCTATATTACTCAATTTAAAGAAGGAGAACGAAAAATCCTCAGACAGAATATATGGGAACGATATTGGACTTCCTTCTGATGTTTCCATTTGATATGACTTTTTTTCTCCTTTTCTTTTTCAGATTTAGACTGACTCTGAGTTCCCAGTTTTTTTTCTTTTGGAATCAATTATTCACTGTATCCTTTATGTTTCCTTTTTCTTGATTGTAAGTATTTGTTATGCTTTGTTTTTAATAAACATAACCCCTACTCTTTTCGATAAGTGCCATGGGATCTTTAACATCCACCTGAACTACCACCAATCCAGGCAGATGGGACCTCGGTTTAACGTCTCATCCGAAAGAAGGCACCTCAGAAGTGCAGCACCCCTCTCATGCTGCACTACAGTGTCAGTACTGGAATATTAACCCAAGTGCCAGATGTGGGAACTGAACCCACAGCCCTCTGATCTCCCGGCCTCAGAGGCGAGTGTGCTACCTACTGAGCCACTGACACTGACAACCCAGATTACCCAGTTGTAATTAAGGGTAAAAGCAGGACCCCACTGAAAACAAAAGCAGAGCTATCTGGGGTAAATAAATGATAAAAATAATACCTTTTTGGCCTTTCTATACCAACCCCCAGCCTAATCATCGTTTCACCCCTGTTCCCTTCTCATTAGAAGCCTCCTACCCTTGCATCAGTGAAAAGGGTTATGTTTACTGCAATACTGTCTAAGTCCTGGGAGACATTTTTAAAAACACAAAGAACTGATAAATCTTAGGGGCAGCAGGTTTGTGTGGCCCATATCCCCCCTCTCCTGAGTCCTGTTAGCTACTCCCCAAAAACCCCATTACATGGGGGGAAGCAGGACATGGGGAGCATTCAGCTGGCTGGGCATGGGTTAAGAAAGACAGCATGCAGGAGCTGAGTAAGGATGAATCTGTGCCATCGTCTGGGAGTGGGACTTATGTTAGAGTGTCCGGTTGCAAATTATGCTGTAAGTCTCAGCCACAAACCTTATCACTGCATCTCCGCCAGTACCTGCCTTCTACTGTGTCTTCCTTACCTCATGTCTGACCAGCTGCATGCCTCTCATTATGCTGATTCTCACACTTAATTGGGCATCTGGGGAGCAGCAAACAGGACTAGGGAAGTTGAGTTACAGTTAATGGGGGGATAGACAGCTGTTGCCTGAAAATTAAACCCAGATGTTGCTTTGTTTTTTTTTTTCAAATATGGCTTACAAGACATGGCGAGTTTTGTAATACAGCAGTGCCAGGCATGATGCAATATAGTAATGCTGCAGTATATCACAAAATGCTGCAGTACACTTCAGGGAGTTGTGTAATTCAATGCCAATTAAGCCCTTTTGTCATGCAGTATTTGTGGCATGTCATTTACCATAAGTTACTGCATTGCATCATGGCTGGCTTCGCTATATATATAATTTTTGAAAACCTGTGAACACACATGCATTTCCCCCCAATTTCAAATGCATATTAAAGTAAACATTTCTGGCTCCCAGACTCAAGGCTCAACCCACAGATATGGGCTTGATATGCATGAATCAACATGCTTGCAGATTCAGTCGCACATGGCCAAATCCACAACCCCTGGATACCTGGATCCATGCAGACAGAGGGTCACGAGAAAGAGGGAGAGCCATTCAGGGGACAGAGGTAGGCTGGATTCTTGGCACCAGATTAGATGCTTTGGCCAGCATCTATATGGATTCTAAGCACCTGGTAGAATTTGAAGGCTTTGACTGTTGTTTGGAGGGGCAGTGGGTGACATGCCACACCACCCTCTTTATGGTATATAACCATGCACATCCAAGCATCCTTTGGACACTTTCTTCATTGATCTGCAGAGCTGCTCTTTTCCATCCCACCCCTCCATACCTTTGCTGCCATGTGGCTTCTCTTCATGCATCCTCCTGTTGGGGGTTTTCCTGTTCCCCTATGCTGTGTGCGGCCTGCTGGCCATTCCTCTCTGCTTCCTTGTGGTGTTTTGGCTCCTGAGTGTTTGCAGCATGGCGTACATTGCATCCCATTCAGCTGACCCAGTTACTTCAGCTGTCCCATTTTACCTGACTTCTGGTGCACTGCCCCTATCAGTACTATGTGCTAGATCCTATTAGAAAACAGGATTTTTTTTGGAGGTTCAAATTAGAAAAAGAAATGTATCTCTTGCTCATTAGTCAGAGCACAGAACCAGGAACTTGGAAATCCCAGGTTCATTTCCCAACATAGTAACTAGTTTTCTAAGGAGTAAGTGGCTTGACTTCACTGTGCTTCAGTCCTTGTTGTTGTAAAACTGGGTAGAAGCTAAATGGGGGTCCAAATCAGCAATATGAGCTTTTCTGTTTGGCTGTACTGCTCTGGCAGTCTGCTTCGCCGGATGCTACCCGCCGGGGTCCTAGTGCCTTCCTAATATTGCAACATACTATACCTAAAGTTATCTGGAATTTTTTTGTGATGCATGCAGTTTGTCCAGAATGATACAGCCTGGCTGACTGTGTACTTCTCTCATAGGCACCCCATTACACTGGTGATGCGTGCGCACCACTGGCCGCTTATGCGGTGGTGCATAACCTTCAGGATATGTTTGATAGTTTTCAAGGCCCTACACAGTTTGGGACCAGACTACTTAAAAGACCTTCTAGCACCCTACCACTCGGCTCACTCACTCTGCTCTTCCTATGCTGGCCTGTTCCCTGTCCCTACTTTAAAGCTTTCACAATCTGAGGAAGGAGCGTTCTGTGTGGCAGCATCCACTTTATAGAATGCTTTGCCAGAATACATCAGCTCTGCCTGCACAATAAAAGCCTTTAAGTCTAATTTAATAACCTTCCTCTTTGCTGAAGCTTTTCCCTGAATGTTAATTATTGTTAATTATGATCTTATACGTTGCCTGTTTTAAACTGAGAGCTTGCAGATGCTTTTATTGTAAAGCATCCTGAGCCTTTGAGAAAGGACACTATAGAAATAAAGTTGCCTTGCCTTGTCTTGCCTCCTTACTGGATTCCTATTCTCCCACTAGCAGCAAATCTCCTGCTGTTTTACACTGTTCTTAACCCTGTCTGTGCTGTTCAGTCTGCCTTAAGTCTCATTATCAGTGCAACACTTGAGCAACACGCTGCTCAAGAAATTCCATTGCAGCCAGCTAAACTCCATGCTCTACTTTCAGAAGTGCCTCATTTTCAGTTTATTCTTCTTCAGCATAACTGGCCTTATCACAGCTTTTTTCTGGAGCGGCTAGCATGTGTCTACCTTTGTGATGTGTTTTGACCAATGAGGTTACAGGATTTTCATACCCCATTGTATAATAAGCATTTTCCACCATGGTTGAATGTGGCTCTATGGTCAAATCCTTGTCTGGGCTATTCACATGATCACAGGATCATAGGAGTTATACAAGTCCAATAGGGCTAGCCATAGTGACTTGATTTTATAACTGAGAGTAGGGAGGTCAGTGAGTGAGTGTCTGAGTGGGTCAGTCTCTGACTGAGTGAGTGTGTCAGTCAGTAAGCTATTTGGTTGGCCAGTGACTGAGTGAGAGAGTTGGTCAGTCATTGAGTGACTTGCCTCATTGTGCTATGTCTGATGGTGCTGTTGAGATTACCAGCATTTGGTCTTGGTGGTCAGAAAAGATGACTGAGGGCCAATACAAAGTAGGAAACATTAAACTATGTATAAAAATTAAGGAGGAGATCTTAAAATCAGTAATTATGGGCTGGATGAGAATGCTAGTGGTGTGGGAGTCCTGGTCAATGACCCCTGCTTGTTGAAGGATGCACATCATGCACAAATACCCATTCTGAACTTCTCACCAAGTGTAAAGGGTGTGAGTACCTGTGTCCCTGACAACCCTGGCATTTGTCATAAGTGAGGGTGCCAGTGGGTACCAGGGAGTGTTAGTCGTAAGAGGGAATGCCACTTGATACCAGGGAGTGCTTAACACCTGGGTAGGATGAATAAGGGGGTGCCACCAGACCCAGAGAGTACATGGCATGGGGTAGGATGAGGGAAGGGGTGCACTTGGTGTAGGATGGAATGAGGGAGGAGGTGCCATTGAAAACCATGGAAGGTTCAGCATGGTACAGAATTAACGAAAGCAGTGCCACTGGGACACTTCACTCAGGATGGGATGAAGGAGAGGGCTGCCACAAGATATCAGGATGTGCTTGGCATGGAACAGTGTTAGGAAGGAACCTTTGGACACCAATGAGTGGTTGACAGAGATTACAAAGAGGGAGGTGGTGCTACTGGAAACCATGGACTAACTGAAGCAAGATGGAGATGTTGTATAGGGAGAATGCCATGGGCATATAGGATTGCATGGCATGGAGTTAGGTTAATGAAGGTATGCCACTGGACATCAGGAAATAATTAGCTTCAGAAAGAACATATTGCCTCTGGATGCTAGGGAGTCCTTGGCAAGTAGGGAGTACTTAGCAAGGGATATGATAGGTAGGGAGTACTTAGCTAGGAATGCGATAAGGGAGGAGAATGGCAATGGACGCCAGGGAAAACTTGGCATAGGATACTGTATATAAATTTGCAGATAGTAATTCAGAGCAGCTATTTGAGAAGTCAGCTAACTCTTGGATTTTTAGTTCTTCACTTTCTTGTTTGCAAATATGTTTGTTTTTTTGTTGCCATTCACTTTTAAATTATGTTGTACTTTTTATGTTCACTCACTTTGTAGTTGTGCTATGCTTTTTTGTTTGCTTTCACTTTTCAGTTGCTTTGTGCTTGCTTATTTGCATTCATTTTATTGTTGTGTTGTGTATTTTTGTTTGCATTCCCTTTATGTTGTTTTGTGCTTTTCTGTTTGCACTCACTTTTTTGCTGTGTTGTGCTTTATTGTTTTCATTCACTTTTTTGTTGTGTTGTGCTTTTTTGTTTGCATTCACTTTTTTGCTGTGCTGTGCTTTTTTGTTTGCATTCACTTTTTTGCTGTGCTGTGCTTTTTTGTTTGCATTCACTTTTTTGTTGTGTTGTGCTTTTTTGTTTGCACTCACTTTTTTGTTGTGTTGTGCTTTTCTGTTTGCATTCACCCTGTTGTTGTGTTATGCTTTTTTTGTTTGAATTCACTTTTTTGTTGTGTTGTGCTTTTTTGTTTGCATTCACTTTTTGTTGTGTTGTGCTTTTTTGTTTGCATTCACATTTTGGTTGTGCTGTGTATTTTCGGTTGCATTCATTTTTGTGTTGTGCTGTGCTTCTGTGAACTGCATCACTTTTGTGTTGTGCAGTGCCTTTTTTGGATTGCATTCACTTTTTGCTGTGCTGTGCCTTTCTTGGATTGCATTCACTTTTTTGGTTGTGCTGTGCTTTTTTTGGTTTATGCTCACTTTCTTTGTTGTGTTGTGCTGTTCTTTCTTTGTTTACATTCACTTTTTTGGTTGTGCTGTGTTTTTTAATTTTTGTTTGCATTTTATGTGTTTTGGTTGTTGCCTTACTTGTTTAATTACATTTTACTTTTTTTGTTTGTGTTTTGCACTTCAGGACCACTGTGTCAGGGTCCAAAATAAACATGTAAAACAGAATGTATTTATTTATTTATTAACTGAATTTTGGTAACTGGGTGGGCCCACTGGAACCAGAGATCCCTTTTCAGGGGTGACCCAGAGTTAATTACAGCAAGAGTTCAGACAGAGAACAGGTACATGGAATATAGTACATCATAAGGTATAGGCCTACTTACAGGCAGATATGTCAAAAGTGAATGGAAATGATGTGTATAGATTACATTACCTGAGATAAATTAACTGACCAGCACTAGATAAAGAGCCACAAAACATACATGACAGCATATTAGTGGAGGTACATAAACACAAGATAATAGCACATAGTGCAGCACCAAAAATAAGCACAGCTAACATCAGAAAATTGGGGAGACAAGGTAGGAGCAATGTCAGCAAAATAAGAATAAGGCAGTAAATCAATGACAGCAAGAACAGTGACAGCCTTTTTGAGTAGAAAGGTTGTTAGGCCTTTCTTTAAACCCAGAGGGAGGAGATGTTTTGTTGCTTGGCAGGAAGAGAGTTCCAGGGGTGAGGGGGCTGAGTAAGCATAAGACCTCTTACCTGTATTTGTTTTAACACTGGATACCTCAAGCAAGTTACAATTTAAGACCCAGAGTAAGCACATTTAAGGCTTCAGAACTAATTAACCTCAAGGTTTGGTGGTAAAAACTGTGATGAATTTGAATGTGAGGCATAAAAGGGGCTACATTTATTTATTTATTTATTGAGTTCTGGTAACTGGATATGTCCACTGAGACAATTGCAGTCCCTTTTTTGGGGTCGACCGGGACAAGATAGCCATAGGGTTACAGCAAAAATGAAATACATAACAATGTATATACACCTGAGGAACAATAATAGCAATCGGAGAAAGACAAGCATCACAGCAAGGTTGAAATAAAATACTAGTATGATACAAACTTTTACAACAGGTAACGAGAAACAATATATTCACATTCCCAAAAACATGGTACATGGCAGAGCCATGTGAGGGTACAATGCTCTAGAAGAAGAGTGTCATAAGGGAGAGGAGGAAAGCGGGAGGGGAAAGTATGAGAAGGCAGTGGGAGTGGATAAGACGGGGACAGGAAAGAGTTGGAAGAGGAGATGAGTAGACAAGCTGATGAGCAGCAGAGGAGCAGCAAAGGGATTAAAGGAAGCAGGAACAGGTCATAGAGGCAGAGAGAGAGAGAGAGAGAGGTAAGTGGTTTTGCTTGGAACTGTGGAAGGGTAGAACAGGACAGGACAGAATGGGACTGAGAGTACCAGTCAGATACTGCCGTAAAAAAGAATGACTTGCGAGCAACTACAAGATGTAAATTAGGCTTAATGAGAATGGGAGGGAGGCCAATCTCAGGGCATGTACAGCTTGTCTAAGGTGAGTTGCTTCTCTGAGGCATGAGGGGGTACATTTATGGACAAGCTTATGTAAGAAGCTTAGGGTGGAGAATCTTAGTTTAGACTGATAGGACAGTCAACCCAATGAGAAGAGTATATTGCAGTGATGGTGGTGGACAGAGAAACCCAAGGCAACCCTTCCCACCCTGTGGTATACCTGAGAAAGGAGAGACAGATTGGTAGCATTGGTAGAGAGCAATAGTGGAACACCATAAGTAAGGAGTGGTAGAAGAGATGAGGAAGCAATCTTCATGCAAAAGGCAGAAGTGAGGAATGGGCGGATCCAATAAAGGAGACCTATTTTTCAATTGAGAGTTCTTATTGGGATGGAGACATGGGCATTAAGGGAGAGAGAGAGAGAAAAGTATTAAGGGTATTGTCCAGATACTTGAAGGTACTGACAGATTCGAGGGCATCCCCATTGAGGGAGATAATACTAATGGGGGACAGGGTGCAGGAAATGGACTGTAGGTGGGAGAAGAGCATACTTTTTTTTTGTGTGTGTTAAGGATTAGTTGCACACATCTAAACCATTTTTCAAGGTCAGAAAAGTCAGAAGCCAGGTCACTGTTAATCCTGTCAATGTTAGAGAAGGAGCGGTAGATAATTGCATCATCTGCATAAATGTGCACTGAGGCTCCACCACAGTTGTTAGGTAAATCATTAATAAATAGGAAGAACAACAAAGGGCCCTGTGGTACCTCATGCATTATCTGATGCAGGTCAGAAAGAGAACCAGCCCATTTGACCCATTGGGAATGACAGGAGAGATTGCTTTGGACCCTCTGGAGGGCACTGGTATCAAGACCAAAAACCCAAAGCTGCTGAAGTAATAGAGCGTGGTTCACCAGGCTAAACACTTTTGTGAGGTTGACAAAAATGGCACCAGTAGTACAGCCTTGGCCCATAGCCTGATAAATGTCTGAGGTTGCATTTATTAATGCAGTGAGGATGATATTGCTCTTTCTGAACCCATGTTGAAAGGGAGAGAGCAGATTGTGGAGTTCAAGATAGTCTTAAAGGTGGTTGCCCACTATACGCTCCTGAATCTTAACCAATGGGCACAGGATAGAGATGGGCATAACATTTTCAACAACAGTGTTGGGCCCCCCTTATGCACTGGTGCAACTAGGGTAACATTCCATAAGTCAAGCACAGTGCAAGAGAGAAAGGACCAGTTAAATAAGTTGCGAACAGGGTGAGCGAGGGCTGATGCACCCAGTTTAAGGAATTTAGGCTCAAGAGTGTTGTGACTTGCTGAACTCTTCACTGTCAAGTTAGTAAGGAGTCTCTGGACCTCATTAAGGGTGGCCAGCTTCAAATGGAATGCTGGCCAAGCCCTAGGATCACCAGAGGAGGAAGAAGCAGGAGAGCAAGCAGAAGAATTGTGGAAAAGTGAAATGTATTTGTTAAGGTCTGTGAAAAAGGCACTAAATTCAGCAGCAATGGATGCGAGGTTAGTAAGGGAGCTGCCCTAGGACATAATGGAGTTCGAGAGTTTGGTAGCCCTCCCTTTGATCAAGGAGTTCGCCTGCCTCCAGAACTCTCTGGGGTTGCAGAGGTGTTCAGTTTGTAGAGCTTTGTAATGATGACGTTTAGCTTTAAGGAGGGAGTTTTTACATTTATTCCTAAGTTGCCTGTAGAACTGCCAATTAGAGGGCAGCCAACATTTTTTTTTTAAGTATGCCAGGCCCTGTCACAGGAGGACATAAGCAGACGTAGGTCTTTATGGATCAGTGGAGCCTTTACACCCTCGGATCCTCATTTTTTCAGGGTAGCGTGGCTGTCAACAATTTTGGAGAAAGTGGAGATAAAGAAATACAGATCTTGATTGATATCAATGAGTGTTGTGACTGGGCTCCAGTCCATGTTATGGATGGAGGAAATGAAGCTGTTGTTTTCAAACCTGAATGTATCCTGGGCAAGGGAGATCTTATGAGGGGAGTTGGGGCAGTTATTCTTCCAAACACAGTAAGTGGGAGAATGGTCACTTATGAAATCAGATAATACATCCACCGCTTTGATCTTAAGTGGGCAATTCGTGACTATCCAGTACAGCAGAGTATGTTTTCCAAACTTGTTGTTGATCCGCAAAGGCACATGGAGAAGCTGAGTTAGGCTGAAATTGGCTAAAGATGTGTGTGCATTGTCTGCCACTGTGGTAAGCCAATTAGTGTTAAAGTCTCCACAAAGTACTACGTCCTGATGAGGGAGGTTATCAAGGAAGGTAAGGAAGGGAGGAAGGGCAGAAGGAGCCTTGTTAGGGTGTAAGTAGGCACATCCAATGATAAGCTTCTTAATGCTACTGAGAGACAGGGAGAGGAATAAGGATTCTATGGAAAAAGATCCAGAGTCAGGCACAGGCAGCTCGATGGCATCCAAGTCAGCACGCATGTATATAAGGACCCCTCCAGCTTTTTGCCCAGTCAATCATTTCTAAAACAGTTGTACCCAGGAAGTGCCACCTCATGTTGTTTGACATCAGGCTACATCAGGTCTGACATCATCCTCCCCTCCAGACAGGTCCAACTTAGGGAGAAGAGGACCTTACACTGATGCTTCCTGGGAGGGGCCTAAGCTGCAAAGTGACTAATTATGTTGTACAGAGCCATGAGCCTCTTAGTCTCAGAGCTCCTGATGAACTGGAGTATAAGGGCACCATATAGTAGGGTGGGGAGCACAGCACAGTTTGCAATGGCAAACCCAGATTCAGGGATGAGAGCATTACCCAAGAGATATAGTAAACCAATTTTCTGGTATATAGATTTGGTCATTTGACCTACATGAGGTTTAAAGGAGAGCTCTTGATCAATGTAGACCCCCACATGCTTCATTTTGTCAATCATTTTAATATGTGCACCAGATGAGATGGTAAGCAAGAGCAGGTGCTGCCTGTCTGAGTCAATGTGCTTAGGGCCAAAGAGAACTGCACTGTTTTTTTGGGGATTTTTTTTTTGCGTTTAGGACAAGCCTGTTGTCATGGAACCATTTCACAAGTGTAGAGAAATCAGAGACAAGCAGGGAATTGATCAGATTTACATCAGTGGAGCTTCTATAGTGAACCGCATCATCTGCATAAAGAAGTAAGTTACCTCCCCCACAATTGATAGGCAGGTCATTAACAAATATAGAGAAACGCAGAGAACATAGGATAGGCCCTTGTGGGACACCATCAGTAATAGACTAATACTAACACTTGCCTAACACTTGGGAAAAACAGCCTGAAGAAAGTATTACTGAGGAAATTCAGTGGACTAACCTCTCCATCAAAATTTTAGGGATATACTATGGCCCTGGAGATATGGCAACACAATGTTGGAAAACAGCATTACATTTAGGGATTACAAAGGTATCCTTTAGGAAGAATAGGCAACAGTCCAAAAGAAGAACGTAATTTAAACTGATTTAATTCCATTTTTACATATAGTATGTCAGCTCACTATATCCCTTTCCAGCTGAATTCTAGACAATGATCTTAAGTATATTTTTTCAGATGCATTGGGGAGCTGACTTAAAGGGAAAGTTCCCTCATCCTATTTTCTGTATACCTGTGTAGCTCATAGGCATGAACAATGATTTCCTCTATTTCATCCCCTAATTTCATGTTAATTTAAATATAAATATAAATGAAGTTGCTTTATTCTGGTTTGCCTTGGTGTGAAAACCTGTTTGTTGCCATTGCAAAGGTCATGACCCCACTCATCCAAAGCATCATGAAAGTTGATGATGCATATCTACACAAGCCAGAAGTTATATTCTCATTCAGGACTGTTATATGTCTTTTGAAGTCCCCGTATTCTCTAAAAACATTTTTTTTTCGAAACCAGATACACTTTAAACTATAGAAAACAGAAGGGAACTTACTATGTATTGAAAAGTTTCATGGCCAGCATAAGACAAGAACACAGAGACTGCAGAGGATGGCAACAGCACTAACTAATACAATATAACTACTGAAGCTTTAGCACTAAAACATCATAATAATCCAAGATGCCTGACGAGTCAAGTCATGACCTTTGCAATTGAATCAAGCAGCTTTTCATGAGACTTTAGTACTTTGATTTACATTTCAATGCTGAGGAAATTAAGAGGATGCAATAGAGGCAATCATTGTTTATACCTACAGACTACACAGGAAAACAGAATAAAAGGCTGATGGGATTTTTCTTTTAACCCTATAAAAAGAAATTGAAGGTACAAACAGTTACGAAACAGGACTGGATACAAACAATATAATATATTACAGTAGAAACTTGGAGTAACCCTTTTTTAAGTCTATTCTTTGATGCTGCTGTTATAAATGACCTACCCTTTCTTGAGCCAAAGGAAGCTAGCATTAGGGTTAAGTTACACTAGTTGAAAGAATGGAAGTATACTCAGCTATTTGCTCACTAAAGTCAAAGAAAGTCCCAGGGCATGACTGTATGCCATGGAAAATGTATATATGTATGGCAGAACACTGGGCAAATAGTGCTTGAAAGTTTCTTTAATAAATATATCTTAGAAACATTTACCTCCATGTCATGGAAAAGCAGTAAGATAGTCCTGATACACAAGAAAGGAGATTGCTGTGATCCAAAGATGTACAGGCTAGTATACCTTTTTGATAGAAGCTCCCAAATTTATACTAACGTTCTTCTATGGAGACTATTAAATCAGATTCAATCTTTAGGTGGACTTTTCCAGCTCAAGACAGGATTTACGGGGGGGGGGGTTCAACACTAGAAAAATCTATACAGCTGTTATTGATTTCAGCACTCAGCATTCAACTCAGTTGTAAGGGAAGTGCTATGGGAGCAGATAAGCTGAGGGACCAAATTGGTATTAAGCATCTTAAGAAACTTGCATATAAATACATGGCCACATGTTAGAGTTGGGGTAAGAGGGCAGCTCTCAAATAGATTTACAGTAAACAGGGGAGACTGACAGGGGCACATCCTTGCCCCCACTCCATTTTGTAATTACACAAACAATCTTTTAAAGGAGCTAGAAAATTCTTATTCAGATTCTCCCAAAATTTGTTCAAAGAATTGTGTGGCATTAGCCTGTGCTAATGATTTAGTTTTGTTTTCATTGTTAAATGCAGTTTTGCAAAAACACAGTTAAATATCTCGGAACATCAATTTAAGGCCTTAAAATGTTTGGTAAATGCATCAAAAAGTAAAGTAGGAAAGTTGGGGTCTACTAACGTATCCTACAGAATGTCTGGAAACAAGGAGCCTTGAATCTTGCAACAGTCAGGATGTATGCATATCTGGAAATAGTCTTTCAATCAAACATTATGTGGAAAAATCCTATTGATTACTGTAAAACTGAATATTTTCACTGTAATTTAATTTTCACTCAGTGCAATGATTGTGTGAAAATAAAATGATGCAAATTGTCTGAGATTGAACTTTTTCAATAGAAGTGAATTAAGCCCCAATTGCTTTGTACTAAATTAAATTTGCATAATTGTGTCAACTAAGCCCCTTGCACAAAATATAACTAACATGAAAATAACTCATTTTACAATATGTAAGTGGGAAATCTAAACAGACTATCTTAGGTCTTAAAAAGTTCAGCTTTAGCTTTGGAGGGAATACTGTGCACACAATGCTTCAGGCAGTACAAGCAAAGTACAATATGTAGATCCTTTATGGGGCACAACTTGGGGGAATCATGCAGTGGAGGAATTAAAAAATGGTCATTCGGGATTTTAGATCTACACTTTGTATAATTAAATATTCAGTTGCTACCCATGTATATGCTGAACTAAGCTTAGTTGACCTCCAGGCTAGAGCTAATATTATGCACATTCATTTTTGGCTCAGGGTGAAAAGAATGGCAGATGATGTACTAGTGAATCCTTGTCTTCAAGCAAAGCATCTGGAATAAGTTAGTCTGCAGATATTCAGATTGTTCAATTCCAACATATGAGCTTGAACATTTTGGAGATACATGGAGAAAACATAAGTATAAGAAATACATAAGAGAGAATCAGTGACTATAGTAAGCAAAGAGATATTTCCAACATTATTAATTCAAAATTCCCCCCCGGATTAGTAATATCTGAAAGACCTCCTGACTCCTTACACTTCCAGCCTCCACCTTCGGCCAACAGAGGCGAACCTCTTGTTAATTTCTACATCCCATCTTAAATCGTCTGGAGATATGCCATTTGGTGTGGCTGCCCTGATCCTATAGAATGCTCTAACCCAGGAAGTGAGAAGGAGAATCATCAGTATTTATGTATCACGTTTTATTCACACTGTATCCCAAAATGCTTTACAAGCAAAGCTAAACTGATAATAAAGTGACTAAACGTGTGAAATTGGCAGCCATTTCACACATCAAAACCCACACACAGCCTTGGACAACTGCATGAACCAGTTTTATGGGAAGGGGAATGTTGCCCAGGGCACTGGGAAAAATTCCCTACTCTTGCAGAAAGTGCCTTAGGTTCTTTTACTTCCACCTGGACAGCATCAGAGATCGGTAGAAGGTACCACAGTTTAACATCTCATCCAAAGGATGGCACACCCCAACAGTTCAGCAACCCCCTACTACTGCACTCTGGTGACAGTGTTGAAGATATGCACCCAAGCTCGATGTGGGCTAGAATCCATGACCTTCTGACCCAGAGGCAACTTTGCTACCAACTGAGCCATACTGAGACGTGCACCACCCCTGTTCCTGGGTAAACCTCATGTAAAAACAAAACTATTTATATTTGAATTGTGGATTTGGCACTGCTGTGTTATTCCTGTGTCAAATCATTTTAATCATTAACTTATTTATAAAGTATTTTATTGAATTTTCTGTTTTACTGTGAGGTGCCCAGGGCCCTCAGGAATGGGTGCAATATATGCAGTACATAAAAATGACCGTGCCCAGTAAAAATGAATGCGTCCATGATTTCAGATACTATGCGAACATGCTGAAGGATCCAGAGAGATGAAAAGTTCATACCAGCTATAGACAATGGGCTAGATTTTCAAAGGTAGATGCAGGGCTTGCATCAAGGCATGCATTACAACTGTTTTTGGTGCATCTGTGCTAAACTCCTTTGGTGCAACTGCACCTGATTTTAAAACATCAGCTGCAGTTACAACACTTTCCTCATATTACAGCAGCTTGCACCAAAGATTTTGCGCAAGCCCCGTAAAAAGAATCCCCTAAATGGCACAAGTTAGACCAGGCATAGCTGATGAAACTTGTGCCATTTGGGCACTCGGGACTGAAAATCCTGAACACCAGCAGGGGAAACAACTACAAGCCCTGTGCACAAAATGATCAGCCCACCTGGGGCTTGCGGCATTCTTGGGGCTTTGAAAATCAATATCAATGTGTTAAGAGCTAGATTTAATAAGGATTCTTTAACTGAACATTGCTATTGTAGTCAATGTGAAAAACAAGTAAGATATATTATGTTATGTTTCACTGTATCTGCTATAAAAAGGCCAGACATTTCTGACTTGACATTATCTTCTCTTCGTGGGCTGAAGAACTTACACCCACTACACTGTTTACTGTAAATAAGATTGTATTATGTCAACTGTACCTAACTATGTGCTTTAAATAGAAAATAAGAATCAAATAATGTCATAAACTTGGGCTTCTGCAATAATTTATCTGACTTACTGGTTGGAATCTGTCCCCAGCCTACACTCTGACATACAGAAGTGTAAAGAGCATGTTTTGCACAAATTGTATTTTCATGTTACTGTATAAACTTTACTGTGTCACAGTCAACCAGTATGTTTTATGGATGTGTATATTTTAACTTTATGTATTTTGTATTATGCATTTTGTGTATTTATTTTTGATGTAATGATTTATATTTATAAATTAAACAATAAAACAGTTACTACTATAAAACTACATGTTACCTATCTTTCAATCAAGAAGGGCAGTATTCACATGATCAACCCAGTAATCTTGTATTTGAGTGTTTTTTTGTACTAGAATGTTAGTGCATGGTTCAGATAACGTGACCACATATGAAAACCATGGAGGAAGGTGCATCTGGATTCCATCATAAAGAAATGGTTAAAAAAGAAACCCCAATTTAAAAGCATTTTATTTTTATTTTATTTAAATATTTGATAACCAGAAAAGACACATTGAGTCAAGGCTCATTTCCAGGTGTGACCCAGGGAAGGGGGAAGGGATATAAAGCAATAAATATATAAATATATATTTACATAAGTTATACAACGAAGTATTGTACATTCAGATGGACTATATACAAATAGTATCATACAAATATATAACACAATCTGAAAGTTTATACACACAATATTAATAAAAATCAAAAAATGGGAAGTTAAGCCTAAAGTACTTAAACAGCCACAAGGAAATTTATATATTAAACCATGCAAGCACAATGTTTTGAGACCGAGGCAGAATTTAAAAGAAAACACTCAGAGTACATTTTCCACCATGCTCCACACAGGAGCAGGCAGCAGAAGAGCCCTGAGCAGCAGGCTCTCTGAAACACATTCCATTCTACCAGGCTCCATACAGGAGCAGGCAGCTGAAGAGCCCTGAGCAACAGGCTCTCTGAAGAACCTTCCATTCCACCAGGCTCGACACAGGAGCAGCCACAAGGAAATTTATATATCAAACCACTCAAGCACAATGTTTTGAGACTGAGGCAGAATTTAAAAGAAAACACTCATAGTACATTTTCCACCAGGCTCCACACTGGAGCAGGCAGCAGAAGAGCCCTGAGCAGCAGGCTCTCTGAAGCACCTTCCCTTCCACCAGGCTCCACACAGGAGCAGGCAGCAGAAGATCCATGAGCAGCAGGCTCTCTGAAGCACCTTCTCTTCCACCAGGCTCCACACAGGAGCAGGCAGCAGAAGATCCCTGAGCAGCAGGCTCTCTGAAGCACCTTCCATTCCACCAGGCTCGACACAGGAACAGGCAGCAGAAGAGCCCTGAGCAACAGGCTCTCTGAATCACCTTTCATTCCACCAGGCTCCATACAGGAGCAGACAGCAGAAGAGCCCTGAGCAACAGGCTCTCTGAAGAACCTTATATTCCACCAGGCTCTACACAGCAGCAGCCACAAGGAAATTTATATATCAAACCACACAAGCACAATGTTTTGAGACTGAGGCAGAATTTAAAAGAAAACACTCATAGTACATTTTCCACCAGGCTCCACACTGGAGCAGGCAGCAGAAGAGCCCTGAGCAGCCGGCTTTCTGAAGCACCTTCCCTTCCACCAGGCTCCACACAGGAGCAGGCAGCAGAAGAGCCCTGAGCAGCAGGCTCTCTGAAGCACCTTCCCTTCCACCAGGCTCTGCACAGGAACAGGCAGCAGAAGAGCCCTGAGCAACAGGTATTTGCCTGTAAAGCACACTCTCTCTCCTTAGGGAATCTTGCAGTGTGAACTGTGTTGCAAGTAAGTATTTAAGGGACTGAATTAGCTCTCTGCCCAGTGCAGCTGTGTAACTCTGTGTAACTGTTACCTTAAATAATTCAATTTGGCAGAGTGCCACTGATAGTTTTTGTTTGAGCATGTACTGCCTGTGTATTCTATTGAATTTCACAAAGCACTTTAAGACTGTGTATTGTGTTGGAAGAAGCAGCCTGCCTGTTGTTTAATTCGATTTTGAATCTGTGTAGAACCCCACTTCATGCATGTTCTTCTTAGTTCAAACCTCTAGTTCCTAATCTGTACCAGAATATGGCTCAGACCTCAGTGAGACTCATTCCTACACTGGAATCCTGGGGCTCCTTCTAGTGGTACCATTTCAAAGATAACCTAAAACACAAAAGCATTCCTGAAAGCATTTGTCCCAGAAGCTACTGTATAGCAATCTTTGAAATGAGAGAGCATCTGTTTTAGAATGACCATACATAAAATACTTTTGGCAAATGATGGCTAAAATATGGGGAAAAAACAGCATGGAAATTTGAATTATGCTGCAGTGGTTCCAGAAGACGTCCTACAATCCCTTATGGAGTATGATAAAAGCACTTTATATGGCCAGCCCATCGGTGCAGTGAACTGCCAGACGTTCATGTCTGTCTAAGTTGCAGTAAGGCATGCCTGGGGGGTGTTGATACAATAAATCTAAGTCAATGGTACAGAATTCTAAAAAAGTTTCAACACTCAGTTGGATCAAAATGTTGATTGATGTTTACATGTGTACTTTGATGTATGTGTATGATTTCGAGTGTCAGTATCACTATCTATTGTTACACTCTGGTCCTGACTATTACCTCTTTCACCTGGAGCATTTTTTTCAGAAAAGAAAACTTTTAGGTTCAATTTACGTGCACATTTCTGAATAGCCACACATGCAGAGAACTCAGATACCCTAAATGAGGGAACAAAGGAGAGACTCTTAGAGAGTACCTTCAAGTGTACATCACTTAGTTCAGTATCAGTCAGGTTTATGACTGATAGTAGTGATTTTTTGCTTGTGTCCCTTGTCCGTATCCCCTGCCTCTTTTTCTTCCTCTGCCACCTCTTGCCCCCCTCCTCATCTTGCTTTGTTATTGCTTTGTTCCTCAAACCTGAAATGGGTTTGGCGAATACTCCTACTGGGACCACTGTTCCCAGGAGGGTCTGCTGCTAAAAAAGTATCCCATTCTACATCAATATACTCTGTTTCTGAGGCACTCTCTCTTGTGCTGTAATCTTGCCCCACATTCTCCATTTTGTGCAGGATTGATCTGGGAGTCAGAGGCAGATTTGTAACATTCTCAGTGTCACTGTTTGTACATTGGGCATTGTTCCACCTCCTTCAACAGTTGCTTGCTTTTTCTTCCAATCAAATATTCTGTTGTGTGCTTAGTCATTAGTGTCATGAATAAACTTTTTCTTCTTTTGTGATTGAATTTTACTATCATAGAACTTTAAATAGGTTTTACATAGAACATAGAAACATAGAAGTTGACGGCAGATAAGGACCGCAAGGCCCATCCAGTCTGCCCATTTCTTTTTCTACCTTATAAATGTGCCATCGGCCTTTGCTCTGTCAGTGGTCTATCTATTCATACTCATTTGTATTGCTCCTTTATGCCTATCCCATGCCTGTTTGAAGCCCTGCACTGTATTCATAGCCACCACTTCTTGAGGTAGGCCATTCCATGCATCCACCACCCTTTCTGTGAAAAAGAATTTCCTCACATTCCCCTTAATCGGCCCCCTCTAATCTCATGCTGTGTCTTCTTGTCCTGCTATTTTCTTATATTTAAACAAGTTAGACTCTTTCACCTTGTTAATGCCCTTAAGGTATTTGAATGCCTCGATCATATCACCTCTCTCCCTCCTTTGCTCAAGGGTATACATATTGAGCTCTGTTAATCTGTCCTCATATGTCTTCTGATGCAGTCCCTGCACCATTTTGGTTGCCCTTCTCTGGACTGCCTCAATTTGGTTAATGTCCTTGTGAAGGTGTGGCCTCCAATACTGCACGCAGTACTCCAGATGGGGCCTAACCAGTGTCTTGTAAAGAGGGATTATTACCTCCCTCTTACGACTTGTGATACCCCTACTAATACACCCTAACACTCCCCTAGCCTTACCTACTGCTTTAGAGGTCTGCTTGGATGATTTCAGGTCATCAGTGATGATGATGCCCAAGTCTCTTTCTTCCTTTGTGACTGCTAGCAACTCCCCTCCCAGCCTATAAATTGCTTCAGGGTTTCTCTTCCCTATGTGCATGATCTTGCACTTCTTTGCATTAGATCCCAGTTGCCACTCTTCTGACCATTTTGCTAGTTTCTCCAGATCTCTTCTCATTCTGCCCACCCCATCTGGATCATCTACTCTGTTGCAGATTTTGGTGTCATCTGCAAACAGACAAGCCTTACCCTCTAGTCCATCTGCAAGGTCACTAATGAAGATGTTGAAGAGGACTGGCCCAGGACTGATCCTGAGGTACCCACTTGTGACTTGCATCTCTTCTGACTGTATACCATTTACCACCACTCTCTGTTTTCTGCCCGTCAACCAGTTTGCCACCCAGTTGACCAACTTCTGACCCACCCCGAGCCTACCCAGCTTATTTTCAATCTTCTATGTGGAACAGTGTCAAAAGCTTTGCTGAAGTCAAGGTAGGCGACATCAACTGCTCCCCGTTGGTTCACCACTCTGGTTACCCAGTCAAAGAAATCTATGAGATTAGTCTGACAGGTCCTTCCTTTTGTAAACCCATGCTGTCTTGGATCCTGTGCCCCTATGGATTCCAGGTGTTGCACTATCCTTTCCTTAAGGAGTGTGTCCACAATCTTGCCCACTACTGAGGTAAGACTGACTGGTCTGTAGTTCCCTGTCTCCTCCCTGCTACCACTCTTGTGGAGCGGGATCACATGAGCCCTTCTCCAGTCTTCTGGGACCTCTCCTGTGCTCAGAGACTCATTAAACAGTTCTGCTAATGGCTCTGCTAGTTCCACCTTTAGCTCCTTAAGTACCCTGGGATGTATGCCATCAGGTCCCATTGCCTTATCCACTCTGAGCTTAGCAAGCTCTTGTAGGGCCCTTTCTTTTGTGAAGGGAGTAGTGCTCACCTCCCTCCCCCCTGTATTTGTGAAGGGAGTAGTGCTCACCTCCTTCCCCCTGTTTTGAATTTCTCCTCACATTTAACGAAATCAGAATGTTGATTAAAAGTTTGTACCTTAAATTTTTGTTTTATTTCCTCTTGAAGTTCTGCCTCAGTTTCCATTCCATAGTTCGCTATTAGTTCCATCAGCTGGATCGAGGCGTTATGCATTACTCCTTCCCATTTTGAAATGAATCCAGTGTGTTAATTTCTAAAGGTCGGACATTTCAGAAGACATAAGCCTCTGGTCATCCTATGTACCTTAACATAGGCTTGCATGGTTTGTCTCTGCCAGAAGAGACGATAGGCTCAAGTGGAACTTTTTTTTTCCTTAAGAAGTTTTAGGCACTTTTTTCCATTTTCTCCCCAGTCCTGATCCTTCACATCCCTGACATGATGCACACATGTGTAGGCATGCACAGATCATGCCCTATGGGATGCTCCACCCTACCAGTAGCTCCGTTACCACCTATGCCTACGACCGGATCTCCATCCGGTGATGGCAGGACTACGGCCAGGCGATCCTCCCACCCAGGAGAGGAGAGGAAAGCTAATGTTCCATTCTGATCTTACCCTCCTCCCAATACCAGTACCCCGGTGACCTCAGGCCATTCCTGAACTCAGGTCACCGGTGTGGCATGAGAAGGCAAGATATCTCAGCCCTCAGTGCCACCGAGCCAGCTGGGGTGGAAAGTTTTTCCCAGGGTAAAAGAGTGCTTCCTTGGTGTCACTGGCTGGTCCAGTTTCTGTTGCGGTCATTGGGTTGGCAGATGCTGAAAATACTGACTGTAATATGCTCTCTTTTCCTGGGTCTACTTCTGGAAATAAGGACAAAAAAAATGTTGCCTCCCACAGAGGCTCCTGCATTGTTCTCCACTCCATTTGCCATGGTGTTGGTCTAAATGGTGAGTTTGTCTCTGTGTTCTGGAATTTTCAATTAAACCCATGCTGTCCCAAAAAGGTAGATTCTGTAGTTAAAGATAGTAGTTAGCACTGGTGTGCTAGTAGTAGTGCAGCTTGGCAGGCTTAGCAGGGGGATGGGGGCCACTAGACCATCAGGGATGGGTTTGTTTTATTAATTAAATATACTGGCAAAATCGGGGATCAGGAAGGGGTGTCCACTAGACTACCAGGGACTTATGAAAAACACTATTTATTGGGGACATCAGGAATCAGGGAGGGTGATCCACTAGACCACCAGAGACTTATGAAAAATAATATTTTATTGGGGACATTGGGGATCAGAGATGGTGGTCCACTAGATCACCAAAATATTATAGAAAATAATATTTATTGGGGACATCGGGGTTTGGGGAGAGTGTGGTCTGCTAGACCACCACCAAATTATGGAAAATAATATTTATTGGGGACATGGGGGATCAGGGAGGAGGGTCCACTAGACCACCAGTGAAGTTAATTGAACATATTGGAGGACTGGGGCTTGGGAGGGGGGACTGTGGCACATTGCAACAATGTGCTAAACTCTACCAGAGGGATATTTCTAAGTACCCTTAGACCATCCCACAGTACTTAGAATTTCTCCATTTGGGAGAGTTTTGAGAATCCAATTTTCAAGGATGTGGCAGCTTGCTTCTGCCTCATGCCTCCTTGGACCATGCCGTAGCCCATTTTGTGGCGCACGGGGAGTGCAAGCCCTATTTGGTGCAGACAACCTTCGGTTGATGCAGGCTGCCTTTGAGACCTGCTCCCGATGCATTGCTTGGTACAAGGGGCACTTTGCACCATTCATCATGACACAAGCCCCTTTGCTCTGTGCCAGAAGCTTTGATAATTGGGCCTATTGCGTTTACAGAGAAAAAGGCGAACTAGGTTACTTTTCTTATAAAATGATTTTATTCTGTTCTCTAAAAAGCATTTGGAAATGTATTCTTCCTAGATTTCTCAGTGTAGCATGTTGTATAATGCTTCAAATTATGCAATCCCTATTGTCTAACCTATATAATTTTAATAATGACTATGTATAAAGTTTTGAAACTGAGTATATGTTTGCACGTATATCGGACCCCATTGTAAATGAGTTTCGGGTCAACTGGGTTATTCTTTTCTTGTTTTCAAGAATAAACAATTACTGATACTACTACTAGAGTCTGACATTATTACTGTTTTTGTTATTACTATAGAAAATGCTGCTGAAGCAGCAGGATTGCAGCTGGACCAATGCGATGGTTACCCCTCCAACTTCCAGGTGCAGATCTCCTCCTCTGGCCTAGTTCTGGTCCCTGCGAGCATCAGCCTCTGACACCTGATCCTTTGGACCTAGCAGTGTGTGTGTGTGTGTGTGTGTGTGTGTGTGAATGTATGGTGCCCACACACACTCTGTTGTGTCCCCTCCATCAAGCTGGATGGCAAAGGGCAGGGACACTTGCCTGAAAATGGCCCCATAGTGGGGGTAGGAGGAATGACCATCTTGATTTCCCCATGTTTTCCAATAATGACAAACCCACAATGTGAAGTGACATTGTGGCAGTTTGTCCACATTGCTACCCCAATTCTTTAAAATGAATGTGCACCACAGGACATGATTCCTTCACCTCTTCCCCTTTATTTTCTAGCCTACTGCAGTATCAAGCTCCACTTTGGGGTCTTCCTTGACCCTTTTCCATTTTCAGCTACAAGGCGGTGGCCTCTCTTTGTAATCCTCTACTATTCTACCCTGCTGTCTTTCTCATTTCTGCCTGATGGTGTACAGAAAAGGACCTAGGTCTTATAGTCCACAAAGCCTGTAAAACATGGGGAGGTTATAAGTTGTTGATAACCCCATTATGATGGAAAAGGGTTTGATAGTCAGTATAAATATCTATTGGTATGAAAGGGGTATTTGTTGAGAATACAGGGATGCCTGTATGATATAAATTAATGACCCCCGAGATGTTAGGAAAATGAGGTGCCAGGTACAGTAATGTAGAAGGTGTCCCATAGGAGAATTCTGAAAGCAGCTATTTTCCCAAATGTTTCTCCAAGGGAGAAAAGAGCATGTACTTGCAGACAGAGAATAAACTTCTCCTTTCTACCCCAAATACAGAGAATGAAGTCTCTAAGAGTTGCCTCGCATATAAACACACAAGAATAGTTTGTGACTTGGGGAGAAGCAGAAAAGTGTTGCCTTTATACATTTTAAATGCTAGAAAACAAACACTTTTTTCTAAATACATTGCAGTATGGTTCACTGGGTTGTTATGCAGGGTAAAATAAGTGACTCTCATAACAACAAAAACTGAATGCAAGTGTTGACAAAAGGGCAGAAGCCCTAAGTATTGCCTGTTCCTTGTGACTCCATGCATTATCTGGTGAGTTCTGTAGATCAAGTGGGCCCAAACCAAGCCCTACTTAGAGTAAGATGTATGTGTGATGTCAACAGAAGGGGGTTTGGCCTAAGCTCTTAAGTGGCACTTAAACTTTATAACCCTGATATTAATGTTTTAAAGCCCCTAGATTGTGGCAG
Organism: Neoceratodus forsteri; assembly: GCA_016271365.2. NCBI lineage: Eukaryota > Metazoa > Chordata > Ceratodontiformes > Ceratodontidae > Neoceratodus > Neoceratodus forsteri. The sequence goes on along the minus strand of CM028135.1, from coordinate 212,701,706 downwards.
GAGGATGAAACCTTATATGTGTAAAGATATGAATGTTTGTGGTTAAGCTGAACCCCCAAATGTTTTGTATTAGATTAGATATACTTTGTACTACAGTTAGGATGGGTCAGCTGACCAGATGATGTCATTAGGTCTCACTATATGAACCCCTCTGAAACACAGATCAAGTAGTAGAGTTGGGAGGGCTATACTGAGAGGATGTATAGCTAGCAAATAGAGAGCACAGAAGATAGTGCAATTTACTTTTTAGTATTTATTTTTCACTCTGTGGCAGCTTTGTTGGGAAGAACATTGCTGGAGCTTGGAGAGCTAGTATTTATTTATTTATTAAATTTTGTTGACCGGGTAAGCCTGCTGGGCCTCAGAGGTCCCTTTTTCAGGGGCAACCAGGAGTTAGTGACATAGAGCAGTGCAAGTACAATCAAAGTATACATAGCAGGACAATGCGTACAGAATATGATGACATTGTACAATAATCAATGGAGAGGGCGGTGACATACAACAATACAACAGTGGCAGCTGTTAGACTTAGGGTAGGCAGTACAATTACATATGCACGCAGTACAGTGTTGGACAATAGGTAACAAGTTACATTGGAAATGACCGGTTTTCACAGGAGAGAGTGACTATTTACAGAACAAGTACACAAGATCAAGGGTGGCAGCTAGGTGCCAGTTAGAGCAGAATTAGACTTTCCCTGGTCATGCTACAGGGAGCATATTTTGGCTAGCCTTCATGACAGACGTAGGAGCTAAGATTCTGGAGGTGAGTGCGTAGTCCCGCCTGAAAGATTGCTAGGGAGGGGTCTTCTTGGAGCTGACTGGGGAACTTGTTCCACAGCATAGGGGCTATGTGGGCAAAGGATTTACTTACTTTATTTACAGTTTAACAGTTATTTTTCTTGATTTTGATTTCTTTTTGGATTATTTATTCTGAAGCTAAGAATATATCCTTCAAAGAAAATAAATATCACACAAAAGACTTGTGTGTTTTGCACTCAAACCACTGTGTTGTGTTGTCTATTCCCACACCCTCCTACAGACATTGAACCAGTATGACGGGAACCTGCTGTCTATTATTTAAAGTGGCATGGCTAAATTTTGTAATTTGAAGTTCTGCACATCACAGTATGTACAGCACAGTATGTTCACTATCTGGTCGAATACACTGGTCTTAGAACAAGTAGAAAATACCTTCTTTAATTTTACAGTAAATCACACTTGCTTGACCATTATGTTTCAGCGTGTGTATTCCTGTTACCATTGCAGAACCTGTTCTCAGTATTCATCATACAGCATATGACAAAAGGCAGAAGGTGGATGCCCTGAACCTTCCACCAGTGTCAGAAGGAGCCACTTCACCCATGCATCCCATGCATGGGTGTACACTTCCATGAAGCCATATAAGAAGTTGGCAGCAATACTGAATGGTATGAGTGCAAAAGAAAAACTTCAACCATTTACCACTGCTTTATAATACCTTCTGCACACATCATAGTACTGTAATTTATCGTGTTGCCTCAACTACTGTGTAATTACAGGGAGAAAATCAAGACCAGAAAAATGGCATTCTGACTAGCCAGCATTAACGCATATTATTTTGAGTACTGTCACCATATCCATCGCACTATCATCAAGGATGGTAGCCCACTCCCTGAAGTCCTTACTTTGGCATCTGATGGGGTTCCCCTGCAATGAAATGGACAGGACCAGGCTCACTGATGGGCATGTCATACATATTGTCTCATAGCATAGTAGTGCACTAACTCAACAGTGCAGCATATATACAATATGAACATAGTGCAGCATATACAGTATACAGCATAAATACTTAAAGCACTGTAATTGTTTTCAGATGGACAATGGCGACAATGTCTGGAACCTTCACCAGGATGAGCCTTGGACCCTTATTTTTCATTTATTTGACTCCATTTTTTCTGTTTAAATTATGTTAATCAGCGTATCTGTTTATCTATGTTTATCTTATATTCTGGTTATATTCATACCTGTATAGCTACATTCTAGAACGTAGCAAGTTGTGGTGCACTGCTCACATCTAATTAGATTAAGCACTCCCTAGGTGCAGGCTTAGGGTTTAAATGGTGAACAGTTTGTGATTAGTAAACCACAGAAATACAACATTCTATGTGCATTTAAGAACTGGATTCATGACAGCCTTAACAAGTTCACCTTATCTTTTTTTTCTGGCTCACCCTTTATTTCAAAGATCCACTGCTGAAAAATCCAAATATCCACATAAATGTTACATTATAAGATACAGTGCACCATCCACCTCATCCAGGGAAGTAAGCATGTGTAACTAACACACACACACACCTTACTGCTGATTAGTTAATCTATATTGCATATTCTGTTAATAATATATATATATATATGTATATACTTATAGTCTGTGTTTGAAAAATGGGCAGGAGATTTGCTGCATCCTGAATGGCTGAAATGAATGTAGCCAGTGTTATGAGGAGGGGATTGTCTTTGGCATTTAAAGAGAAGAGAATATAAGAGACAGGCGAGACACTGCAGGATGGGCACTTGGGTTGTGAATAATTGGTTCTCTGCACTAATTATTGTGGCCTGGTTGGGAATTAACATTTTCCTATTTGTCTTCTATGACTATTTTTATGAAACCCAAGATCAATTTTTCTACACACGGCAGATTGTTGGGCCTGCACTGGCATGGGCTCGTGCCCCAGTTGCCTGCCTCAACTTTAACTGCATGCTTATCCTTCTGCCAGTGTGTCAAAATCTGCTGTCCTTCCTTTGAGGGTCATGTGGGTGCTGCTGATGGACCATACGAAAGCAACTGGATAAAAACATCACCTTTCACAAGATGGTGGCTTATATGATAGCATTACATACTACTATCCACACCTTCGCACACTTGTTTAACTTTGAGCGGTTCAATAACAGTTGACAGGATAAGGATAACTTGTTCAGAACTGTGCTGTCTAGACTAGGAGATGAGGACAATGAAACCTGGGTTAACCCCATTTGGTCTAGTAACACGACGCCCACATACACTGCCTTCATCTCAATTGCAGGAGTCACCGGAGTCATTATCACCTTGGTTCTTATAGTCATGATCACATCATCCACAGAGATGATTCGCAGGTCTTACTTTGAGTTCTTCTGGTACACCCACCACCTCGTCATCATATTCTTCACTGGACTTGTATTTCACGGAGCAGGTCGGATAGTCCGTGCTCAGACTGCAGACAGTATGAAGGAACATGACTTTCACCACTGCTATAATGAGACTGAGGAGTGGGGAGAGAGTCCAAAATGCCCTGTGCCTCAATTCGTAGGAGGGGAGCCAATGACATGGAAGTGGGTCCTGGGCCCCATGATCCTGTACCTGATTGAGTGGTTGCTACGACTCTGGAGGTTTCAGCAGAAGGTTGTAATCACAAAGACCATCATCTACCCTTCTAAGGTCTTGGAGCTACAGATGCAGAAGAGAGGCTTCAGAATGGAGGTTGGGCAGTACATCTTCATCAACTGCCCCACCATCTCACAGCTGGAGTGGCATCCCTTCACCCTGACCTCGGCCCCAGAGGAAGATTATTTCTCTGTCCACATAAGAGCAGAAGGAGACTGGACCACAGCCATGTTCGATACCTTCCAAAAGAAGGTACCTCAGATTGCTGCGAATGGCCCCTTTGGGACAGCCAGCGAGGATGCGTTCAAGTACGAGGTCAGCATGCTGGTTAGGGCTGGCATTGGGGTCACACCTTTCATCTCAGTCCTCAAGTCCATCTGGCACAAGTTCCAGAATTGTGACTCAAGGTTCAAAACACAAAAAGATCTACTTCTACTGGATCTGCCGGGAGACAGGTGCATTTGCCTGGTTCGCTGATCTCCTTGCTTCTCTGGAACTAAAGATGGAGGAGCATGGAAAAGCCAACTTCCTCATCTACAAGCTCTTCCTGACAGGCTGGGACAATACTCAAACTCAGGTCTGCTGAATGCACCAAGCTCATTCACAGTTCGTTACTCTAATCTCTAGGCTATACTGCCAACCCAAATTGTAAGTAAGGAATAACACATGACAGGGTGTGTGGCAATGCTAAATTGCTGCATGCTCCAGGTGGGTTGTGAGGCATAAGGTGCAGCCAAGTGCCTTCAACAACCTGGGAAGTGTGGTACACGATTCCCATAGGATCACATTGTAAACTGTAAGTAAGCAATAACACACAGCAGGGTGTGCGGCAATGCTAAACTGCTGCATGCCCCAGGCCAACCACCTCGGAAGTGCAATATAAAATTCCCATAGGATTGCACTGTAAATTGCAATAAGCATTATGAAATGAGTGTTAAGAATCCTGGCTCCTTCAGCTAGCCCAGTGGCGCTGAGAGTTGAGGCACTGGATGCCACACCTCACACCACACTGGTGACCTGGGTTTGGGAATGGACTTGAGTCACACAGAGGTCGGCTGAGGCAAGGAAGGATCGAGCATCCACTGACAACTCTCCTTCCTTGGGGGCAGGGGGACAGTGCAGCATGCTGTAGATGGACACCCAGCAGTGGCTGGGTGTTGGCACAAGTGCATTTCCCAGAATAGGGAGGGCCATGATCAGGTCATTGAACTGCCTCCATGGAGGTGGAGATAGTCATCCTGCCCATTGCATGTTCATGGGCCCTGGGGCTTAAACTGGAGGAAAATATGGAGCTGACAGGCTCCACGATGGCCGGCTACACCCATGCCAACCCCTGGCAATCTGGATGTTGGCTTCCAGGATGGGGGGAGGCCAGCGTCTTTGCCACCGGCCCTGTCACCGGGGGGGGGATAACCCTTGGGGGATGGCTGGGTGGGATGGGTGTGAGTAAGCCTGGCTGGAAGGACGAGTCCCCTCTGAGGGAGGGACCGGAGCAACCTGCCAGGTCCAAGGAGGAGCAAAAAGTGTAAATAGATTGCAAAAAAGAATCCTGGTTCCTGATTGGTCGAGATCTGCTTTCAGCTGGGCCAATATTCCAGCACAATGGCCAGGTTGAAAGTACTCTCAGATCAACAGACTCACCACTCATGTTTGGAGCGCTCCACTGTACTGATCATCTCCTGCTGCCTGACCACCACACAGAGAGTGAATCACGTCTTTGTTTTTGTTTTTGGTTAGACAATGAAGCACTGTGAAGAAGGGGGCAGCGGGGGAGAGGGATGCACTCAGAGACTATACAAAGAAATGAAAAATGACAGGGATTTGTCCATTACCTTCTGCTGCCTAACGCACCTGCCTAATTTAACAGCTCCCGCTTTCCCCGCTAACTTGCGCACATTCAAGATGGACCACAAAAGCTGAAATTATTTTTTTATTTAAACAAACAACAATAAAAAAGACAGGCTGGCTGTAGAGTGTGTCAACTACCCGACGCTCCCTTGATTGGACCAGGAACCATTACACACACAACTGGTAGTGAAGCTAGTGCTCGGTAGTTACATTACTTACTCTAAGAAAAAAAAACGCAAAATGTTGTTTAAAACATTAACGCTACCTGCTGGCAAAGTGGTCACAACACAGTGACTAATTGGGATTCTTTTTTCTTTATAAAAATTTATTAAATATTTCTGTATCTTTTGGGGCGAAATAAAATATAGATTTTAGTAATTATTTATTTATTAATCTAGTACTACTAGGGACCCATTTCATAATCACAATAAGGCACTCTGAGTTCAAAGTTCTTTATTTAAGTATGTATAGATTAAAAATCATAACATACAAAACATATCTCAGATATGTAAAAATTACATCACATCACATCATAAATATTACAATAAAGAATAGAAATTATAAAATTCAAAGTTCATTTGGTCTCCAATCAATTAGCTTATAAAGTGCAAGTTTAGCAAAACTGGCTATTGCATAAATATGTGTTGTCTTATTACAAATAACATACAGTTAGTCACATTTCTTGTACGTCCAATTTCCAGAGGGATCCAAATTGGCTTCAGCCACTCATTCCTGACTTTATTAAGTTGTGGGCAGTCAAAGATTAGATGATCAGCAGTAATAATAGTAATAGAATCACAAGGACATGATTTATTACATATGTCGTGAAAAGGCTCCTTTTTAGACTCTACTTTAATATACATAGACTTTAATTGTATTTTGCCATAAATTTTCACCCGCCCCCACCCCCTACCTTAATTAAATACCCTTTATTCCTGCCCACCCTGTTACACACTCCGCCCTTTCCTTGCCCATTGGTTTGCCCAAATAGGACCCTCTCCACTGTACACGCCTACTTCCCACCCCTTTCTGGTCTCACCCAGTGCCTACCAAACTCAGCTCTCTCTCTCTCTTCACTAACTGCTTACAGCCTCTATCTCTCCATATCACTCACTTTCTGTCCCAGTCCACAACTACCTTCCTGCCTCCTGTGCTCAAATGTCTGCCATGTGGGCACTCTCCTCCCTGTTCGTACCTCACCTCTCCCTCCTTGCTCTGCCACTTCTCTTCTCCCTCCCTGGCCCCTGCCACCCCTACCCCCCCACCACCATCTACTTAGTCATAACCCGCTACTCCCAGGGAACACTCCACTACTCGCCCTGTCCTCCACATGGATCACCTCTCACCAATACCTGGAAGCTTCCAAATGCTGCTAAGCCTAGTTTTTGGGCCAGTCTATCCACACTGTATCACTTCACATCTCGCTGGGACTGTCACTTGGAACCTGCTTGCTGTTCTTCCTTTAAATGGCGAAATAAATTATCCTTTAAGGAATTACGCTTATGCTCTATAAAACTCCTACTCCTCCTTCTACTGATCTTGGGTAACGTCCATCCAAACCCTGCCCCAAGCAGCTCAAGCTACACGAAAACTGCAGGGACTCTTATTCTCGCAACCCTTAACATCTGCAGCCTACTACCTAAGCTTGATGCTCTTCAATCCTTTATAAGCCAACACCATCCTGACGTCCTAGTTGTTGTCGAAACTTGGCTGACACCAAAAGTTCCTGATCTGGCAATAACCTTACAGGGCTACACTGTTTTAAGACTGTATCGTGTCTCTAAAAAAGGAGGAGGCCGTGCCATCTATATCAAAGACACGCTCATGGGGCACCCCATTGTGACACTCACGACTGTCTCCTCAGCCCAAATCCTACCTATAAAAATACTCCTAGGACCCAATCATAAAGCCCTCACAATAGTCTCTGTATACATCCCACCCAGGGATCAAGGACATGGTCTTAGTGACATCCTCAACTTCATCAACTCCCAACCTCCTGATTCTGAACTTATCCTGCTAGGAGACTTCAACATAAACTGACTAGCATCAGATGTAGGTGCTCATAAAGATGCCATTGCAGCTGCCAACCTCACACAGATGGTTGCCACCCCTACTAGGATAAACTATAAAACTGGCACTAGTACCCTCCTGGACTGGGTACTTACCAGCCACCCCACCAGGATTTCTCACACTGCCGTTCTCCCTGACTCTCTCAGCGACCACTACCCAGTCATTTGTGAATGGTCTAACAAATTTCTCAAGCCCCCCCCAAAATCATCTCTAGCAGGGTCCTCCCTTGTTGACAACTTACCCATCTTAAACACTACCTGAAACTGCAAGACTGACTACCTATTCACAAGGAGACGGATGTTAACATGGCTCTCGACTACTTCATCACTACTTTCAACAGGACCTGTGACCGCTTTGCCCCTGTTAAAAAACACAAAGCTAAAACCCTCTGGAACCCCTGGATCAATGCTGAACTCCTTTCTCATCTGAAATTGAGGGACCATCTCTGGGCAGTGGCTAAAGCTACAGGCAAGCAATCTGACATTCAAAAATACAAACAAGCCTGAAATGCCTGTACAAAAGCCATCCGGCTTACTAAAAGTTCCTATTACAAGGATGCTCTCACCAACACCTAGGGAAACGGATGAGCATTCTGGGATAATATCAAGGAAATTACAGGGAAGCAGCCAAAAAACCCTCTGGCCATGCTAATAGTTGATGGATCTACCACCCTAGACCAAATGGTCATTGCTAACACCTTTAACATGGCTTTTACTGACCTCAGTGTCATTCTCCCCTCTGATTTCTCCAAAGATAGTGCCACCTCCTCCACCACCCCCCGTCCTTAGTAAAATCACCCCCATTTCTACTTTAGAAAAGTCAAGTTGAATGAAGCTCGCCGCTGTATTGCTGCTGCCATCTCTAAATCCAGAACTAGTGGTGACACCCTGGACCTTAAGCTTCTATCACTTACCCTTGAGGTTGTACTTCATCCCTTAACTAAAATTCTGAACCTCTCTCTGAGCTGTAGTCAATTCCTGGATGGATGGAAAACTGCCACCATGACCCCGGTCCACAAAAGTGGTGACAAGATCAGTCACTCAAACTATTGCCTGATCTCCATACTGCCCCCACTCTCCAAGGCACTCGAGTGCATCATAGCAGACCAACTCACTGACTATCTGGACAAATACAATATACTGTGTGCACAACAACATGGTTTCAGGAAAGGACACAGCACTACCTCTGCCCTCCTCGAGTTCACTGGAGCAGTGCATGGCTCTCTAGACAGGGGTCTCCTTACTGGGGCAGTCTTTATCGACCTCTCCAAGGCTTTTGATACTGTCCACCATGGGCTGCTGGTTAACCAACAACTGAACGCTGGTCTCTCACCTGACTCTGCTCTCTGGTTCAAGAGCTACCTTGAAAAAATTGCCAGTGCTCTTTCTGATACCCTGCCAGTTCGCTCTGGTGTCCCCCAGGGGTTCATACTGGGCCCACTCCTCTTCAGCCTTTTTTGAAATTCCCTTCCACAATCATGCTTGGAACAAATCATTCTGTATGCCGATGGCACAGTTGTTTTCTCCTCTCACAAAGACCCCACGGCGCTACAACTCAATCTCCAACTTGGTTTCAGTGCCGTTGAGTCATGGTTTTCTAATCATAAGCTTGTCCTTAATCACTAGAAAACTAAGACTATGCTCTTCTGCAGTTCCCACAATCAGCACAAGCTTCACCACGTGACTATCTCCGCCATACAGGAGAATACCTTTGAACAGGTTCTATCCTTCAAAAACCTCAGGATACTGCTTGACCTAACTTCTCTTATGGGGCTCATGTCAATAATGTGGCAGAGCTGCAAATATATGTCTTGGTCTACTTTACAAACACAGACAATGTCTTAGCCTGGATGCATTGAAGACTGCCGTTCAGAGCTCTGTGGTCTCGATTATTGACTATGGTCTCATCATTTATGGCTCAGCCACATCGACAGCCCTCAGACATATATCAACAGCCCTAAACAAGCATGTCAACTTAATACTGGAGCCCATCATCTCACCCATACCTGTGACCTTTATGCTCAATCCAGATGGCTCCAACTTTCCAACCGTATTAAGTATCTCACCTGTATCATGGTGAAGAAAATTAGCCTTGACCTTGTACCTCCTGGTGTCATAGCCCTGCTACACCACAACAACCAATTTACGGAGCACCAGGAGATCCAAAATGCAACTCCTGCAAGTTCTCCACTGTTGCACTACACAGGGTCAATGTTCTTTTGCCTACAAAGCTCCACTTCGGCTGAATGGCCTCAGCCCCACCATCTTGTCAGCTCCAACTCTTAGTATGTTTAAAACCAGACTCCAGCTCCATCTCACTGCCTCCAACTCCTGTGATTGCCTCACCTAAGCTCAGACCTCCATCTCCTCCAGCTCCTGCGGTCACCTCGCCTCACCCCAGTCACACCCACCACCCCTACAGTCTCTCTGTACCCCCTTGATGCACTTATACCCTATCTGCCCATCCCCTTCCACCACATCTCCTATCTGCTCTACCTCCTATCTGTCCTATCCACTAGCCTCCCCCTGATTCCTGTTACCCCCTTTTTCTCCCATCCCTCTCTTTACCCCCTCACCCCCCTGTTACCAGCACTTCTCCCCTATCAACATGTGACAAATGCCTCCAGCTGCTTTGTTTATCCTGCTAACCTCCTCTCCCCCTGTCTCTGTGCTCTCTCCTGCATTATAAACCTAGGCCATAACTTGGTCTCTTGCTCTCTAAATGTACCCTTCCACAATTGTTATTCCAATTGACCATTACCTCAATTGTCTGTTATCACCATATTATTGTATTTTCTATTGATTTGTTGTTTTTCAACTGTATCTTCTGTAACAACTCTCAACTGACGTGGAACCTTTGTAAAAGTGCCTTGACTCAAAGGTAATTGTAATGCTAGAACTAAATAAATAAAAATAAATAAATAAACATTAAAAATACCTAATCTAAATTTACATAGGGCATTACTTTGAATGCTATTTTCACAGAAAGCTAAATGATGCTCATATTCAATATTTTGCTTAGAACCTAAGTAGCTTCCATAATAAGGGGGTCTCTCCTGCTCTACTAAATTCCATCTGAAAGTAAATATCAGTAATCCTTTGCTTAGCCAGGCTTATGTATTGCTCGATATCCATAGTTAACAAGGCATCCCAAATCTGGGGCATGCCAAACTTAACCAACTGGGTATTAAGCTCTTGAAACCAACCTTCAAACGGAATCTTCTTCTTAGTTTCTAACCAGCATTTTGATAATAATGTATCTGGAGTTGCCAGCATAATTTTTTTCCATAAACCCAGAGTCCTAAGTTGTGCTCTTATAGCTAAAGAGATTATATGGAATTCAAGTCTTAAAATGGCAGTAGGGGTTCTATACGGTAAATCAAAAACCATTTTATAAAACATATTTTGTACTGGTTCTAATGACAATACATTCTTTGAAAAGGCCCATATTTCTGAGCTACATAATAGTAAGCTGATAGTTTTGGATTCAAAGGCCCTTCTAAGAACTGTATAGGAATTCCCCGCAAAATTTTGAGCAAATCTAAAGATAGCTCTAGAGGTGCTCATAGCTTGCTTCTTGACCCTGGTAAAATGCGAGCCCCAAGACCTTTTTATATCAAAAGCAACCCCTAAATATGTATATTCATTTTTTATTTCAAAAGTTAAATTGCTAATAGTCCAACTCTTCTGCTGAATGTCCTTTTTATTACCAAAAATCAGGATAGCTGATTGTTGAGTATTTATGAGTAAATCTAAGCTCTTAAGAATGTGAGTACAGCTATTTAATGCTCAAATTATTCCAGCTTTAGTTAAACAGCATAACACAATATCATCAGCATGTACCAAAATGCCCACTTTTTCCCCATAAATACTTGGTGCTACACAATTAATAACTTTTAGTTCCCTTATTCAATATATAGGTTGAATAACAGTGGTGCCAAGAGGCAACTCTGTTTGACTCCCTTTCCTAAGGGAATTGGGTCAGTAATATGGCCATCTCTTGATGTCCCAACAAAGGCAAAAGTATTTTCATGTAAGCATTTTAACACATTCAACAATTCAGGTTGTATACCAAAGTCTTATAGTAAATCCCACAGAATCTCCCCATTCAAGCTATTAAAAGCTGCCTTCAAATCAAAACAAACCATATATAAAACCCTCTTTTGTTGTATACAATACTTACCTATGAGGTACTCCAAAATGAAAATATTGTTAATAGTACCTTTATTCTTTCTGACGCATGTTTGTTCTTCTTAAATAAGGTTATTCACCACAGCCCAATTCTCTAGTCTCTCTAAGATAATTGGGGAGAGGATTTTCTCTGCAGTACATAGTAGGCTGATAGGCCTATAGTTCCCTGGGTCAGTAAGGTCCCCTTTCTTATAAATTGAGACTATTAAGCTAGCTAACTATTCCTCTGGTAGCACTCCTTTTTCCAATATGAAGTTAAAAAGTGTAGTCAATTTATTAGCCCACCAGTCAGGGAAAGCCTGTAAAAATTCTGCACCCAACAGATCAATACCCAGGGCCTTATTTTTCTTCTGTGCCATAATAGCCTGTCTGACTTCAACCACTGTTATCATAAGTTTCTGTTGGGAATATTCAAGTCTAGGTAAAAATGCTGAATAGTGACTCTTAGGTACTTCATACTTTTTGTTTTAAAAAAACTCCATACAAATGGTAGCAGGTATAACTGAATGTGTATTTATATTAATATTCGCAGTGCCCAAAGCCACCATTTCCCAAAATGATTTACTATCTTTATTTAGTATTGACTCTTGTAGTTTATGCCATCATTCTTTTCTATACTGTTGTGTTTTCCTAATAATGAGATCTTTGTATTCCTTCCTAAGCCATTTCATGGAAGTTATAGGGAACCAGTCTAATGTTTCTTTTGAATATCTTCCTATTTTGTTCAGCACCTTCCTATGATTTTCATGTTCCCTATCAAACCAAGGTGTGTTCACTCTTGTCCCTTTGATTCTGGTGTTAAAATTATTTACCTTCTTTTTTTGAATATGGATCTTTAGATAGGATACTAATCTATTATACAGTACTCATGAATTGGATTGCTACTATATCCTTGTGTATGAACTTGAATGCCATTCTCTATATCCCAGTTTTCCAAAAGGGTCTTGATAAAGGAAGTTAATTGAGGAGTCCATCTCATTAGCTTCTTATTGAATATTTCAAGATTTACATCTGCTTTTTGGGAATCCACCATACAGATTTGATTGATATCATTTTTTATAATAAACAGTTAAGGGGTAAAGATCACTTCCCCATGTAGGAATAATAAGTAGTTTACTCATTCTTGAGAAAGAAAAAACATCAATTAGTGCTAAATCTAAAACACTACCTCCTCTAGATGTTGGGTATGTGACTTCCTCCTGCTGATCACCCTCTGATCTGCCATTTAGGATTCTTAAGTTTAGTTCTGCAGCTATATTCATTATTTTTTTACCCTTACTATTAACAGATTTATCCTTGGATACTCTTAGCGGTATCCTAAATATATCATCCTGGTGCCAAGCTGGATCATTTATTTCCTGCAAATTCACTATCCTTGCATTAAAATTTCCCATGACCAATATAGTTGCAGCCAGATAAGTAATTTGTATGAATATAATAATTTCTTGAAGGGAATCCATCAACCCTAATGCTTTAGCAAATACCAAGGGGAGGACAATAAATGTTCAAAATTATAAGCGTGTCCTGATTAGAAAATTCTAATTTACCTATTAATAACATAGGGTTGTCATACTCAATTTGTATACATTCCTTTATTTTACTGGTTGAAAGCAGTGTGACAACCCTCCCTTTGGTCTACCAAAGTTATGTATTATGACTGCCTTCCTAACCCAGCTCCTATATCCTGGTAAACAAAAATCACCTCTTAACATTCAGGTTTCTTGCAACAAAATTATATCATAGTCTGTTAATTTCTTAAAGAAGCTGATGTCTGTAAGTTTCCCTGGGAGGCTTGCAATATTCCAGCTAATTATTGAGAATTCCCTCTGTTGTCAATTGGAGTTGATTGAAACAGTAGATTTGGGGCTATCAATTTCTATGCACGGCTCTTCCTGTAAAGACTAGGAGTTTTCCAGGCAGGATGAAACTTCCAACACCAATTCTGAGTTTATTCTCTATCCCAGAATTTTCCTACCTCTATAATAATTGTAGATTATAATCCCGGGTCACACCTGAAAATAGGCACTTGGCTGTCTAGTGTGCTTGCCTGGTTAACAAAAGCAAAACAATAAATAAATAAAATAAATATCTCAGGGTTTTATTTAACTCCAAAAATTGATTAGTGGTTTGCTCATAAAAGTGCTAAAATATTGTGAAAATGCATAGCACTTGCCTCACTCTGTTTAACAAACATAACACTTCTAGAAAATCTATATAAATACTTTCTGTACACTTAGCATTGTCCCAAGAAAAAAACTGCTAATCAATTATTTAAAACTCTGATATCTAGGGGGTCACTTTCTCCCCTCAAAATATGTGTGAATTCCACTGGTCTAATATATTCAGTAATTCTAGTCTGCAATTTTGTAGGAATAGATGTTTGATTGCTCATGCTACCTTTACTTAAATCTAAATTACACCTCCTAGTGGTTACTTTCTTGGAATTATGAAAATTAAGCCATCTGTGATTTCTATTTCTTTCCAGATTAGCTGTTGTGTCATCCAAGATTGTTCCCAAGTCCCTAAACTCCTCTTTTTTGGTGAGTAACAGCCTCCTCAAATTGTTTAATTTCAGTACCAGACAAATCATACCTTTAGGAGGCCCTGTCTGGTATCTATAAATGGAACTAATATCATTCCAAATAAACATAGCTCCTAATATGCTTTCTTTGTCTTCTTATGGTTCTATGGTTATGGTTCTTTGTCTTTTAACTTGTTTTTTGTTTTAATTGGGTTCACCACAACATAACAAAGATAGACCATCTTAGGTTACCTGGTTCATTCCACTGGGGTGTCACACAGATGAAGCACACTGAAGAGTCCTGGTAGGACAAAACACATGTCTACGTCTTCTGTTGGCACTCTCCGCAAACTATGTGAGAGGCCTTTTGGCACCATGCATTTCTGCTTAAAGTTGAACCAGCATAATATTCTGTGGTGATTTGCATATGCAGCCCATGATGCTTTGCATTATGGGGGCATGTGTGATTTTGTATTTTGTAGCTCCTAATATCCCTTTACACAAATTATACACCAATAATTTCAAAGTACTTAAATTCTCTTTTTTTTGGGGGGGGAATGCCATCTAGAAATATCGTTGGCAGTCTTAGTGCTTGGGTAATTTCCATGTCTTTAGCATTCATAGGGTTACTGTTGTTTAGCCCAGTGAATTGCTCTTTCTTATCTCTGTGAGATAAATCATATGCTGATCATCTCCTACTAGTCTGGACATTTTTATTTACTCTATTACTGTTATGGCAAGCATTTTGACTCCCACCTCCCATCTTACCTCTGGCTTGATGGACGACCATGGATGAAACCTTAGATCTATTACTTTTTCCTATCATATTGCTGCCTCTCTACATTTTTTTATTCTTCTTACCAAGTGATTTAATTTCCTTTATCAATTTCTGTGTAGTAATCTCTTCTCTTTCAGCTACCAAGGCAGTAGTGATCCTAATTATTTTCTTATGTTATTCTAAATTACCTTGTTGTCCCCTCGAGCCCTTAGATTCTGGTCTCTGACTTAATTTCTTATTCATGAAGTTAGGATTAGTGATAGCCATCTCATCCTCCTCTGAGCTCCTCTCATTTGGTTGTAGATAATCATTAAATTGCTCATTTCTTAGGTGACATGCTTTAAATCCCTCCTTCACTTTGCTTTGTGTCACTTCCCTTTCTCCATTAGCAGCTCTTAATGTTTCAAGTCTCTGGGTTAAGATATTTGTTTGCCTTACCACAGCTGATTTAATTATTTATATATCTTCCCAAAGTTGGTTCAAGTGGTTTGCCCCAGTAAAAATGGGTTCACAATTTTTATCCCTTGAGTCATTTGTTTCAACATTCGTTCTCTTAGATTTAATATTAGCAAACACCAAATCATTTTCGTTCCCTTCCTTGGTGTCCTTGTGCCAGAGATGAGAGATATCAAGAGGGTATGAAGTGGGGGGGGGGTCAAAATTCATTCTATCAATGTAAGGAGAAATAAAATTCTCAAAGTACAAAAGAAGGCCCTCCTAGCTGTTAACCCATTGGTAGCATTGTGGGTATCAAAGTCTATAGCTAGGTTTTGAATTCCTTGACTCTGTTCTTCCCTTATTGATTTTAAGGAAGACTCCTTATTTAAGGGTAAGTGTTCGTTAATAAGGTCTATAGGTAACTCCACACTAGTACATTTAATAGGTATGCCACCCATACCTTCTAATTTATGTACCTCTGTCAACAAGGGGTGGTCTAGAGAAAAAGGTAGGGAACAAGACCCTCGATCTGAGATTAAGTTTCCTTGGAGTACAGGCAGAACACCAGGAGGAAGGAGATACTTGTATAACTAAACTTCTCTACTGGGACTAAGAACTAGAAATCTATTACTGGGACCTTCAATTTAGGGTAAAAAAAAGTTAGTGTGTTTGTCAGAGTTAGTTGAAGTGAATTTTTATCTGTGCAGTTATCTAGGTGCTTGTCTCAGGTGGCTGAAGGGAATTGTTTTCTTTGCAATTAACTAAGTGTAGAAAGATTTGCAACGTAGGGGGAGTGGCTTAACTAGAAGGAAGCCAGGTTAAAACCAGATTTAAATACTGCCCTAGATAGCTTCTGCCAGAGGACAGGCAGCGAACACCAGGAGGAAGGAGCTGCTGGTATAACTAAACATAGAACTGAAGAAATAGGAGCACCAGGATACGTGTGGTGCTGTTATTCAAGGCAATTCATTAAATACAAAAAAAAGAAGCACCCACACAGCCCAAGCAACACGCGAAAATGCTGCTATAAATAAATTTCATAGCGTTTTATATATCAAATGTGCCAAAAGAATACAAAAGTGGCTAAAGCGAATAAATTAACGTTTCACCTAGACTCTGCCAGGCTTCATCAGAACACCAGGAGGAAGGAGATACTTGTATAACTAAACTTCTCTACTGGGACTAAGGACTAGAAATCTATTACTGGGCCCTTCAATTTAGGGTAAAAAAAAGTTAGTGTGTTTGTCAGAGTTAGTTGAAGTGAATTTCTATCTGTGCAGTTATCTAGGTGCTTGTCTCAGGTGGCTGAAGGGAATTGTTATCTGTGCAATTAACTAAGTGTAGAAAGATTTGTAAAGTAAGGGGAATGGCTTAGCTAGAGGAAGCCAGGTTAAAACCAGATTTAAACACTGCCCTAGATAGCTTCTGCCAGAGAACATGCAGCGAACACCAGGAGGAAGGAGCTGCTGGTATAACTAAACTTCTCTACTCGGACTGAGAACTAGAACTCCACTACTGAGACCTTCAATTTAGGGTAAAAAAAAGTTAGTGTGTTTGTCAGAGTTAGTTGAAGTACATTTTTTGCTGTGCAGTTATCTAGGTGCTTGTGTCAGGTGGCTGAAGGGAATTGTTATCTGTGCCATTAACTAAGTGTAGAAAGATTTGCAAAGTAGGAGGAGTGGCTTAGCTAGAAGGAAGCCGGTTAAAACCATATTTAAACACTGCCCTAGATAGCTTTAGCCAGAGGACAGGCAGTGAACACCGGGAGGAAAGAACTGCTGGTATAACTAAACTTCTCTACTGGGACTAAGAATTAGAACTCTACTACTGGGACCATCACTTTAGGGTAAAAAAAAGTCAGTGTGTTTGTCATAGTTAGTTGAAGTGAATTGTTATCTGTGCTGTTATCTAGGTGCTTGTCTCAGGTGGCTGAAGGGAATTGTTACTTGTGCCATTAACTAAGTGTAGAAAGATTTGCAAAGTAGGAGGAGTGGCTTAGCTAGAAGGAAGCCAGGTTAAAACCAAATTTAAACACTGCCCTTGGTAGCTTCTGCCAGAGGACAGGCAGCGAACACCAGGAGGAAAGAGCTGCTGGTATAACTAAACTTCTCTACTGGGACCAAGAAGTAGAGCTCTACTACTGCGATATTCAATTTAGGGTGAAAAAAAGTTAGTGTGTTTGTCAGAGTTAGTTGAAGTGAATTGTTATCTGTGCAGTTATCTAGGTGCTTGTCTCAGGTGGCTGAGGGGAATTGTTATCTGTGCCACTAACTAAGTATAGAAATATGTGCAATGTAGGGGGAGTGGCTTAGCTAGAAAGAAGCCTGGTTAAAACCAGATTTAAACACTGCACTAGATAGCTTCTGCCAGAGGACAGGTAGTGAGCACCAGGAGGAAGGAGCTGCTGGTATAACTAAACTTCTCTACTGGGACTAGGAACTAGAACTCTACAACTGGGACCCTCAATTTAGAGTAAAAAAAAAGTTACTTTGTTTGTCAGAGTTAATTGAAGTGAATTGTTATCTGTGTAGTTATCTAGGTGCGACTCTCAGGTGGCTGAAGGGAATTGTTTTCTGTGTCATTAACTAAGTGTAGAAAGATTTGCAAAGTAGGAGGAGTGGCTTAACTAGAAGGAAGCCAGGCAAAAACCAAATTTAAACACTGCCCTAGATAGCTTCTGCCAGAAGATGGGCAGCGAACACCAGGAGGAAGGAGCTGCTGGTATAACTAAACTTCTCTACTGGGACTTAGAACTAGAACGCTACTACTGGGACCTTCAATTTAGGATAAAAAAAATAAAGTTAGTGTGTTTGTCAGAGTCAGTTGAAGTGAACTGTTATCTGTGCAGTTATCTAGGTGCTTGTCTCAGGTGTCTGAAGGGAATTGTTCTCTTTGCAATTAACTAAGTGTAGAAAGATTTGCAACATTTATTTATTTAGACAGCAGTTTGGAAAACCTTTGAGCCATAGGCTCATTTACAAAAGTACCTTGTCACAGTAAGACAAACGAAAATACACAGTATAACAGTATAACAGTAACTTAAGACATAGATACAAACAAGCTGGTACAGGTAGGATTGATGCAAACAATACCGGAGTTATGTTGTCCTTAGCAGCTTAGTAGTAAGCTTTGTCATTAGTACTGAGTAAGGCTTTGACTAGTGGCAATTACAGCTTCAGTGTTAACAAGGTGGTTCCGTAAGGACGTTTTGAAGCACGATATAGTTGGAGCTTCGGAGATGGAGGGGGGCAGTGTGTTGAACCAGGAGGGGGCCCTAAAGCTGAAGGCTCTTTGGCCGTGAGAGGTCCTAGCTCTAGGATAACAAGAGTGGTTTTCCCTGAGGTCTGAGTATGAACTAGTGGGACAGAGCGGCGGATGGTGGTGGTCAATCCAAGTGGGGATAGCCCAAGGAGGGTCTTTTTTGTAAGGGTACAGGTCAGATATTTGAGGCGCTCGTCAAGATCAAGTACCAGTGCTTTAGCATACAGTAGACAGGTGTGTGTTAGCCTAGGTGCCCCAGTAATTAACCTGCAAGCCTTATTCAGAGTAGTGCGAATTTTATGGACTGCGGTCTGATCAGCAGCACCATACACCGGCAGTCCATAGTCCACTAGGGACAGGATAGAGGAGGTGACTGTGAGTTGAAGAGCCTCCGGGGCGAGGCAGTGTTTATACCAATGTTAGATGCCCAATCGGATATTAGTGGCAGTGGCTAGGGCAGCGATGTGTCCATGGAAGGAGAGGGAGGGGTCAAAATGGATCCCTAGGTATTTATAGGAGTAAACTTGTTCGAGTGGGAAAGAGGACCCAGAGTGAATGAGGAGTTTGAAGTTGCAGGACTTGTTTTGAGGATGAGTGAAGAACATGTTTTTTGTTTTTTTAAGATTTATCACCAATCTATGTTCCTTGAACCAGCCCTCGGCTTCAGCGAAGGACTTCTGCAGCGAGTCCTGGAGGGCAATAGGGTTACGACTTGAGGAAAAGATGACTGCATCATAAGCATACAATAGAATGTTCCCCGAGCAAGAGCGTGAAAGGGTGTTAAGGTAAAGGGAGAATAGTAAGGGGCCAAGAATGGAGCCTTGGGGAACCCCAGAAAAGATGGGAAAGATGTCTGAGTAGGTCCCATTAATTTTTACACGCTGTGAGCGGTCAGACAGATAACTGGTGCACCAGGAGATAGGCCCAGCAGCAAAACCAGAGAGACTAAGGGCATCAAGAAGGAGGGTGTGGGAGACAGTGTTAAATGCTTTAGAGAAGTCAATGAAGACTGCACCAGCCAGAGAACCAGTGTCTAAGGAGGAGTGGAGAAAGTTGGAGAACTCTAGGAGGGCTGTGTTGGTACTGTGGTCCACTCAGAAGCCATGCTGCTCAGGACATAGGACATTGTAGGTGGAGAGGTAGTCAGAGATTTGAGAGGCTACCACTTTTTCCAAGGCCTTGGAGAGAGGAGAGAGAATGGAGATTGGCCGATAGTTTCCAGTCACAGTCCTAGCACCACCTTTAAAGATAGGGGTGACAGTGGCGACTTTCCAGGCAGTTGGAACCTTCCCCAGGCAAAGAGAGTGGTTGATGAGGCACGTGATCGGGGTAAGGACAGTGTCTAAGACCAGCCGTAGGATACACGGATCCAGGGTGTCACTGCCCGTACTATTACTCTTGAGGACAGTGACAAGGTGCGGCCTAAGTTCTTGGGCAGAAACATGGTGGAGGAGAAAATAAGGGTGAGAAAGATTTACAGCGGTGCTGGGGAGGCGGGTCAAAAAAATTTGTAGGGAGGATAGGGCTAAGTCAGTGAATGAGGTGTTGAGGTGGTTGGCTATGAGGGCTGGGTCTGAAGAGATCACACCATTAATGTTGATCTGGGTGGGTGGGGAGTGTGCACTCCCATTTAACTGTTTAATGTTATCCCAGAAGGTTCTGAGGTTCCCCCATGAGGCTGTGAGTGAGGACTGATAGTGCTCAGACTTGGCCTTTCTGATGGCCCCGAGTGCACTTGTTTCAGGTGGCAGCATATAACTGCCTGTCACTTGGCCAGCCAGTCTCAATGGCACAGTGCCATAGGTTGTCCCTATGTTTGAGTTGATGGATCAAAGCTGGGGTTATCCAGGGGGCATTCTGCCTTTTAGAACGGCAGGTCGACATTGGGGCAAAGATATCACAGGCATTATTAAAAGTTCGGGTAAAGAAGGAGAGAGCTGTGTCAATGTCAGGAGTTGCCTGTATAGGAGACCAGTCAATTTGAGACAGAAGTTCCTTAAGTTTTGTCAGACCACCAGGTATTAGACGCCGCCAGCATGTGGACTGTGCTATGGGTTTGAGGACTGAGGATGACCAGTGGAATAGAATGGGGGAGTGATCGCTGAGAGAGTCTGGGAGGACTTGTACATTGGGGATCTGATTAGGGTGGTTGGTGAGTACCACATTAAGCAGGCTACTGGAGCCTCTCTTGGGGGTTAGTCCTGGTAGGTTGGGTAACTAGTTGTGTTAGGTCTATTGCAGAAAAGGAATCACGGGTAGAGGAGGAAGAGGGGCTGAGCCAGTTGACATTTAAGTCATCCACCAGAATTTGATCAGCAGAAGGAGGTAGTGAGGAAAGGTATTCTGTAAGAGAGGCAATGGCCTGCGTTTGGTCTCTGGGGAGCAGGTATGCAGTAGTCAGATAAAGGGGTCGCTTTAAAGGGTCAGGGGTTAGTTTCAGCGTAAGCGCCTGGGCCCTGGAGTCAAGGATTGGAGTAGGCAGGCTAGTACGGGGAGAGATTCCTTGACATAAATAGCGCAGCCGCCGCCTCGTCTCCCAACACGGTCGGACCGGAAGAGGGTGAAACCAGGAAGGGAGACCAGGGAGTCAGGGGAGGATTTTGACAGCCAAGTCTCAACCACAGCATGACATCAGGGTTAATTGATGTGACCAGGCATTTTAGTAAGTCAAACTTTTTTAGGAGGCTACAGATATTCATGGAGACCATGCATAGGCCTGTGATGCTAGTCGGGGAGCTCCTGGGAACCGGGCCAGGTTTGATGAATGTTCCCTGACAGGAGTAGTAGCATGACTAACACCCTGGCTGGGAGATGGTGAGAGGTTTTCCTATGATTGACATGAGGGGAGGGGACGTTAGGGAGCAGGGGTGGGCAGGGTGGTACAGGAAGGAAGGCAAGAATAAGAAGACACCAGATGTGCCTGAGGCGAGGAGGAAGCTAGGGGAGGGCAGGGAGGACCGAGACACACAGAGGTCCCAAGGGCAAGAGAGCAGTGTTCAGGAGCAAGGGAGGGAGGGAGGGTGCCAGGGCACAGTGCGAGTAGTAGATGGGTAAGTGGGCAAGTGCACTGCTAGTGGGGATAGGCACAGGCAGAGCATGAGGCAGGGCCAATACATTGTGGTGAGCAAGATCCAAGGGAAGGAGTACTGTACAGGTAGGAGTAGGAAGTAGCAAGGAGCATAGGTCCTCTAGTGGCCAGCAGGTATAACCTGCAAATGGGAAAGTGGGGAGATAGGTTCTGGGTAACAGGACGTGATGTCACCGGATGTGATGTCACGGGTGAGATCCTTAAACTGGACAGCCGCCCCTGGGTGGGTGGGTGCTTGGGTGGGTGGGGCAGACGGTGCGAAGCGCCGTCGGGCTAGCACCCCCCTGCAGATGTCCAGATGAAGAGAAGAGAAGAGGCTCTCTTTTCCTCTAAAGTAATCAGGCTGGAAATTCGGCTTCCTCAGCTCCTCAGGTGAGCTCCTTGTGTTGCTTGTGTTGCTTGTTTGTCCCGAGTGCCTGCCGTGGTTGGCAGTGAGCTTGGGGGGGGGCTGCCTATGTAGTGGAGAAAACAAAGCCTCTCATTACTATGCAGTGGGAGAAAATGTTGTGACTTGCACAAAGGGGCTCCACTCTAAGCAAACAGGGCTATTCCAAAATGAGGTCACACTAGGACCCAGCTATCCCAATACCTTCAGTTAAAAGCACAATTAGATCCAAAACCACAATATTAAACAAGTCTGCTCTATATTAGCTGCTTAGTATATCTGGCTTTAAGGTATAATCAGCAGTTAGATCCAATACCACAATATTAAATGAGCCTGCTCTATATTAGCTGCTTAGTATATCTGGCTTTAAGGTATAATCAGCAATTAGATCCAATACCACAAAATTAAACAAATCTGCTCTATATTAGCTGCTTAGTATGTCTGGCTTTAAGGTA
Organism: Neoceratodus forsteri; assembly: GCA_016271365.2. Classification (NCBI taxonomy): domain Eukaryota; kingdom Metazoa; phylum Chordata; order Ceratodontiformes; family Ceratodontidae; genus Neoceratodus; species Neoceratodus forsteri. The sequence goes on along the minus strand of CM028135.1, from coordinate 212,679,273 downwards.
TAATCAGCAAGGCAACTCTAGGGCACCCAGTGAATCCCTAGCTTTACACTTCAGCATTAGTAGCACAAAGAAAAGCAAATAACAAGCCCACCCAGCGGTAAACAGGGAACAAAGTTCATAAAATATAAGTGTTCATCAGGTAGCACCCCCCTGCAGGCATCCAGATGAAGAGAAGAGGCTTTCTTTACCTCAAAAGTAATCAGGCTGGAAATTTGGCTTCCTCAGCTCCTCAGGTGAGCTGCTTGTGTTGCTTGTTTGTCCCGAGTGCCTGCCACGGTTGGCAGTGAGCTTGGGGGGGTGCTGCCTCGAAAGTAATCAGGCTGGAAATCCGGCTTCCTCAGCTCCTCAGGTGAGCTGCTTGTGTTGCTTGTGTTGCTTGTTTGTCCTGAGTGTCTGCCGCGGTTGGCAGTGTATTTGGGGGGGGGTGCCACAAAAGTAATCAGGCTGGAAATTCAGCTTCCTCAGCTCCTCAGGTGAGCTGCTTGTGTTGCTTGTTTGTCCCGAGTGCCTGCCGCAGTTGGCATGGGGGAGTGGCTTAGCTAGAAGGAAGCCAGGTTAAAACCAGATTTAAACACTGCCCTAGATAGCTTCTGCCAGACGACAGGCAGCAAACCACCAGGAGGAAGGAGCTGCTGGTATAACTAAACTTCTCTACTGGGACTAAGAACTAGAACTTTACTACTTGAAGAGGAAGAAAGATGGCCGCCAGGCTGGGTGAGTTGTCAGTTGCTCCTAGAGCTTAGAGCACGTTTTATTTTGTTTTTTTCTTAAGTTTAAAATTATGTAAGATGTAATTTTGTACTTGCGCTTTGATATATGGAAAAGCGCATTGTAAAAAAACTTTGATTTGATTTGATACTTGGACCTTCAATTTGGGGTAAAAAAAAAAGTTAGTGTCTTTGTCAGAGTTAGTTGAAGTGAATTGTTATCCTTGCAGTTGTCTAGGTGCTTTTCTCAGGTGGCTGAAGGGAATTGTTATCTGTGGCATTAATTAAGTGTAGAAAGATTTGCAAAGTAGGAGGAGTGGCGTAGCTAGAAGGAAGCCAGGTTAAAACCAGATTTAAACATTGCCCTAGATAGCTTCTGCCAGAGGATGGGCAGTGAACACCAGGAGGAAGGAGCTGCTGGTATAACTAAACTTCTCTACTGGGACTAAGAACTAGAACTCTACTACTTGGACCTTCAATTTAGGGTAAAAAAAATGTTAATGTGTTTGTCAGAGTTAGTTGAAGTGAATTGTTATCCATGCAGTTGTCTAGGTGCTTGTCTCAGGTGGCTGAAGAGAATTGTTATCTGTGGCATTAATTAAGTGTAGAAAGATTTGCAAAGTAGGAGGAGTGGCTTAGCTAGAAAGGAAGCCAGGTTAAAAGCAGATTTAAACACTGCCCTAGGTAGCTTCTGCCAGATGATGGGCAGTGAACACCAGGAGGAAGGAGCTGCTGGTATAACTAAACTTCTCTACTGGGACTAAGAACTAGAACTCTACAACTGGAACCTATAATTTAGGGTAAAAAAAAAAGTTAGTGTGTTTGTCAGAGTTAATTGAACTGAATTATCTGTGCAGTTATCTAGGTGCGTCTCTCAGGTGGCTGAAGGGAATTGTTTTCTGTGTCATTAGCTAAGTGTACAAAGATTTGCAAAGTAGGAGGAGTGGCTTAACTAGAAGGAAGCCATGTTAAAACCAAATTTAAATACTGCCCTAGATAGCTTCTGCCAGAAGACAGGCAGCGAACACCAGGAGGAAGGGGCTGCTGGTATAACTAAACTTCTCTACTGCGACTTAGAACTAGAACACTACTACTGGGACCTTCAATTTAGGGTAAAAAATAAATAAATAGAGTTAGTGTGTTTATCAGAGTTAGTTGAAGTGAATTGTTATCTGTGCAGTTATCTAGGTGCTTGTCTCAAGTGTCTGAAGGGAATTGTTCTCTTTGCAATTAACTAAGTGTAGAAAGATTTGCAACGTGGGGGAGTGGCTTAGCTAGAAGGAAGTCAGGTTAAAACCAGATTTAAACAATTCCCTAGATAGCTTCTGACAGAGGACAGGCAGCGAACCACCAGGAGGAAGGAGCTGCTGGTATAACTAAATTTCTCTACTGGGACTAAGAACTAGAACTTTACTACTTGAAGAGGAAGAAATATGGCCGCCAGGCTGGGAGAGTTGTCAGTTGCTCCTAGTTCTTAGAACACGTTTTATTTTGTTTTTTCTTAAGTTTAAAATTATGTTAGATGTAATTTTGTACTTTCGCTTTGATATATTGAAAAGCACATTATAAAAAAACTTTGATTTGATTTGATATTTGGACCTTCAATTTAGGGCAAAAAAAAAATGTTAGAGTGTTTGTCAGAGTTAGCTGAAGTGAATTGTCATCTGTGCAGTTATCTAGGTGCTTGTCTCAGGTTGCTGAGGGGAATTGTTATCTGTGCCATTAACTAAGCGTAGAAAGATTTGCAATGTAGGGGGAGTGGCTTTGTTAGAATGAAGCCAGGTTACTACCAGATTTAAACACTGCCCTCGATAGCTTCTGCCAGAGGACTGGTAGCGAACACCAGGAGGAAGGAGCTTCTGGTATAACTAAACTTCTCTACTGGGACTAAGAACTAGAACTCTACAACTGGAACCTTCAATTTAGGGTAAAAAAAAGTGTGTTTGTCAGAGTTAGTTGAAGTGAATTTTTATCTGTGCAGTTATCTAGGTGCGTCTCGCAGGTGGCTGAAGGGAATTGTTTTCTGTGTCATTAACTAAGTGTACAAAGATTTGCAAAGTAGGAGGAGTGGCTTAACTAGAAGGAAGCCAGGTTAAAACCAAATTTAAACACTGCCCTAGATAGCTTCTGCTATAGGACGGCCAGCGAACACCAGGAGGAAGGAGCTGCTGGTATAACTAAACTTCTCTACTGGGATTTAGAACCAGAATGCTACTACTGGGACCTTCAATTTAGGGTAAAAAATAAATAAATAAAGTTAGTGTGTTTGTCAGCGTTAGTTGAAGTGAATTGTTGTCTGTGCAGTTATCTAGGTGCTTGTCTCAGGTGTCTGAAGGGAATTGTTCTCTTTGCAATTAACTAAGTGTAGAAAGAATTGCAAGGTAGGGGGAGTGGCTTAGCTAGAAGGAAGCCAGGTTAAAACCAGATTTAAACACTGCCCTAGATAGCTCCTGCCAGAGGACAGGCAGCGAACACCAGGAGGAAGGAGCTGCTGGTATAACTAAACTTCTCTACTGGGACTAAGTACTAGAACTCTACTACTGGACCTTCAAATTAGGGTGAAAAAAGTGTGTTTGTCGGAGTTAGTTGAAATGAATTTTTATCTGTGTAGTTATCTAGGTGCTTTTCTCAGGTGGCTGAAGGGAATTGTTATGTGTGCCATTAACTAAGTGTAGAAAAATTTACAAAGTAGGAGGAGTGGCTTAGCTAGAAAGAAGCCAGGTTTAAACCAGATTTAAACACCGCCCTAGATTGTTTCTGCCAGAGAATGGGCAGTGAACTCCAGGAGGAAGGAGCTGCTGGTATAATTAAACTTCTCTACTGGGACTAAGAACTAGAACTCTACTACTGGGACCTTCAATGTAGGGTAAAAAAAAAAGTTAGTGTGTTTGTCAGAGTTAGTTGAAGTGAATTTTTATCTGTGCAGTTATCTAGGTGCTTGTCTCAGGTGGTTGAAGGGAATTGTTATCTGTGCCATTAACTAAGTGTAGAACAATTTGCAAAGTAAGAGGAGTGGCTTAGCTAGAAGGAAGCCAGGTAAAACCAGATTTAAACACTGCCCTAGATAGTTTCTGCCAGAGGACAGGAAGCGAACACCAAGAGGAAGGAGCTACTGGTATAACTAAACTTCTCTCTACTGGGACTATTTTGCCCTCCTTCCCTCCCCGCCACCCCCCACCCTAAATCAGTTCTACTTTTATAGGCACAGGATTTGACTGACAACAGGAACTTCTTGTTTGGGAGCAGGAAGTGAGTGGTCACAGGGCCACCAAAGACTCACCATCCTAGAAGGAAGAGTAGCTCTCCATCCCCCCCAGTTGCTGTAGGTATGACTCTAAGCAAGTGAGAAGACTACTGAGAAATATAGGAACTTGTTGTCTCAGAACAGGTAGATCAGGAGCTTAAAGGGCACAGAGGCAGTAAGTAAGTAAGGAGAAGAAAAATAAAATAAAATAAACAAACAGAGGAAAGAGTAAGTATTCCAAAACAACTGTTAGGGGGGCCAGAAATAAGAGATGATGGAAGTGGTGCAGTGCAGTGGCTGTGGAGCAGCAGCAGTCTTCCAGGAGACATTCTGGAGGATGCAGTGTTGTCCCATCTGTAGGAACCTCTCTGGGCTGAGGGAGGAGGTTGCTCATCTCTTTGCTGAGTTGGCCAGGATTTGTGGGACCTCCTCTCCCACCCAGAGACCATCAGGGCCACTGCCATTGCCTCAGAGGTTGCCAAGAAAGAGGAGTGGTTGGACCACAGTGTTCTCAGGGAGGATGAGGGTGGTGGAACAGAGGCACATACCTCCTGTTGTACCTCTCCACAATTCATATACCGTTCTAGCAAAGTGTGGTTCCTCTATGGAGGCACCCATAGTGGAGACCAAGGAGGATGCTGGGAACCTCCACAAAGGAAAGCCATAGGAGGGTGGCATGGGACCCCACAGGGGAAGGAAACAACTCCTGGTGGGAGACTCCATTGTTAGGAAGGTAGAACTGGGGGAGGAAGGGGAGAGGAAGGTAAGGTTCCTGCCTGGCGCCAGGGCTTGCAGGGACAGGGAACGAATCCTCAGGATCACCGAAGCAGCTGCACAGCGGAGGAAGCTGGATGTCATTGTCCACCTAGGGATAAATTACCTGGCTAAGAAAGGGATCAGAGCAGTGCAGGAAGCCTTTGTGGAGTTGGGAAGGGGCCTTGGACAAGTAGCATGCATGGTAACCCTCTCAGAGGTGCTGCCTGTCTATGGCATGGGTGAGGCTAGGGTACTGCACACCATGGTATTCAATCAGTGGTTCAAAAACTGGTGCAGAGCTCAGGGATTTGACTTCACTGGGGACTGGGGGTCCACCTGAATGGATGCAGGCCTATACTGGAGCGATGGTCTGCATCTGTCCAGGAGGGAACCAGGATCCTAGGTGATAGGTTTAAATGCTTCATTGGTAAGCATTTAAACTAGCCAAGGGGGGAGGCACTGGAGAGGAGCAGGGAAATCCTAGCTCTCCCCCAAAAATCACAGTACTAAGTGAGGTAAACACCAAAATAGAGATGTCGATAGGGAGATGGGCAGGGGTAAATGGAGAAAATGACAAAGGCAATAAGGACAGAGATGGGCCAAAAAGGGTTAAGGCCATGTCAAAATGGAGGGTAATGAGTACCAACACCCGTAGTCGGGGCAACAAGCTCCCTGAACTGGTGGTCTTGATGGAAGAGGGATGCCTGGATATCATAGCAGTCACAGAAACATGGTACACAGAGAATCATGACAAGAGATGTTATCATACCAGGGTACACAACCTACAGGAGAGACAGGGAGGGGAGAAGAGGGGCTGGAGTAGCTCTCTATGTAAGGGAAGGGATAAAAGCAACTGAAAAAAAGAGTAAACAGGGAGGAGAGGGGGCACTGTGGGTCACCTTAGAGACTGGAAATGGCACCACAATCTGCACAGGGGTTGTATACAGACCCCTATGTCAGGGAGAGGGTATAGACAAGGGTATGATAGAAGGCATCCTTAGGATGGCAGAGAAAGGGGAGATACTGCTGATGGAGGATCTTAATATGCCAGATGTTAACTAGAGCTCCTTTGCTGTAGCCACATCCAAAAGCAGGGCCATTCTCAATGCCCTTTAGGTGGCATGCCTCAGAGAGCTAGTTTTGGAACCCACTCATGAGGGAGAAATCTTAGACCTCGTACTCTCAAATGGGGACAGTGACAGGATATCAGACCTAGAAGTGGGTAGCCATCTGGGAACAAGTGACCACCAAACAGTGTGGTTCATGATAAATTCAGCTACAGAGTCAAGCCATACAAAAGTGAGGGTTCTGGACTTCAGGAGGGCTGACTTTGGCAAGATGGGAGAGTGCCTCAGAAAAGCACTAGCAAACAGGCTAGAAGGAGGGGTGAAGTAACAATGGAGAAACATCAGAACTGCCATCACAGAGGCAACAAGCCTTTGTGTGAATCAAATAAACAAATCAAAACAAAAGAAAAAGCCACTATGGTTCTCAAAGAAGGTGGTGGTGAAGATTAGGGAGAAAAAGATAGCATTCAGGAAGTATAAGGAAACACAGAAGAAGCAGGACAGAGAACTGTACCAGTTAAGGCAGAAGGAAGCAGGGAGGGTAGTCAGAATAGCAAAGGCCCAAACTGAGGTAAAGATAGTCAACTTAGTTAAGAAGGGGGATAACATCTTTTATAGGTATATCAGGGAGTGTAGAAAGACAAAGGGAGGGATAGTGAGACTGAATAGAATGGACGGTGAGTGGGCAGAGAGGGACAGTGAAAAAGCAGGGATACTGAACGAATACTTCTGCTCAGTATTCACAAAAGAGGAGGAGGGGGAGGTGCCTAATACAATTAACAGAAGCACTCTAGGAAGGGGGGTTGATACCAGTCCTTTCACAGAAGAAAGGGTTCTGAAAGAACTCCTAAAACTGAAGGTGGACAAAGCAATGGGGCCTGATGGAATTCACCCCGGAATTCTAAAAGAATTAAGGAGAGAACTAGTGAAACCACTGACTACCCTTTTTAATAAATCATGGGAGGATGGTGTGATACCTGAGGACTGGAGGAAGGTGGCTGTGATTCCCCTTCACAAAAGTGGGAGCAAGACAGAGGCAGGAAACTACAGACCTGTCACTTTGACCTCTGTGGTAGGGAAAGTGATGGAATCACTTCTGAAGGAAAGAATTGTTGAGTACCTAGAGGCCACTGGGGCACAGGGCCCAAGGCAGCATGGGTTCACAGTGGGAAGATCATTACAGATGAATCAGATTGATTTCTTTGACTGGGTGACCAAAGTAGTATACCAGGGTGGGGCTGTGGACATGGCCTACCTAGACTTTAGCAAGGCATTTGACACAGTCCCACACAAAGGATTAATAGTCAAATTAACCAGCCTGGGAGTGGGTCCCAGGGTGGTAGCCTGGGTAAAACATTGGCTGGACAACAGGACACAGAAGGTAATTGTAAATGGAGTCCACTCTGAAGAAAGAGGAGTTACTAGTGGGGTACTGCAGGGTTCAGTACTGGGTCCAGTCCTTTTTAATGTCTTTATAAGTGACATTGCAGAGGGACTGGAAAGAAAAGTATGCCTCTTTGCAGATGACACAAAGATCTGCAACAGGGTTGATATACTAGGAGGCATGGAAAGGATGAGAAGGGACTTGGCAAGGTTGGAGGAATGGACAGAAGTATGGCAGCTTGGATTCAATGTAAAGAAGTGCAAAATAATGCACCTGGGGAAAAAAAACCAGGGGAAGATTACACAATGGGGGGCGAGGTAGTAACAACAACAAAAATGGAAAGGGACCTTAAGGTTAGCAAGCAATGTGAGAAGGCAGTAGGGAGGACTGGGGGGATACTGGGATGTATCAGGAGAGGCATCACCAGCAGAAAACAGGAAGTTGTTATCCCTCTGTACAGACAGTTGGTGAGACCCTATCTGGAGTACTGCATCCAGTTCTGGAGACCCCATCTCTGCAAGGACATAGACAGGATGGAGGCAGTCCAGAGGAGGGCAACTAAAATGGCACAGGGTCTGCAAGAGTAGTCATACAAGGTGAGACTAAAGGAGCTTAATATGTCTACCCTTGAGGAAAGGAGGGAGAGGGGGACATGATAGAAACTTTTAAGTACCTCAGTGGAATCAACAAAGTCCAAGAGAGTAGCATCCTTCAGAAAAAGAGATGTGCAAGAACAAGGGGACACAATTTGAAAATAGAGGGGGGATGGTTCAGGGGCAATGTGAGAAAGTATTTTTTCACAGAGTGGGTGGTGGACACATGGAACAGCTTTCCTAAGGAGGTTGTGGGGTCTAAAACTGTGGGAGAATTCAAGAATGCATGGGACAGACATAAGGCAATTTTTGCAGGGGTAGGATGAAATAGGCTGTTGGTTAAATATGATCTGCAGCTTATCCTGTAGGTAGGGAAATGGGCAGACTAGGTGGGCCAATCAGTCCTTATCTGACATCAAAGTCTATGTTTCTGTTTCTAGGTAAGGAGTTTTTAACACAAACAATATTTTCTGAGCCAATGAACTCTAATTGAGAGCCTGGAGTAACAAGATAATTAGTAATTTTCTTGGCATGAACTGGCATCTGCTTAGGTATTAAATTCATTTCCCCCCCCTTCTTTGTTTGTCCCTTTGGGCTAACTTTTTTCTGGTTTGCCATGGAACCTTATATAGCTAAGTGGAATTAATCACTTCTATTCTTAGAGGAAAGTAAACTATAGATGTTTAATACCAATGTTAAATCTCCAAACGAGTGTCAACAGTATCACAATTTAATTGGTTCCCTGTATTAAAGGCCACGAAACCATAAAAATACAGCAAATATCTATGCAATGGACAGATAACTGATTAGATAAAAATGTTACCCCCAACACTACAAAGTCCATACATCGAATACTTTCAAAAGGAGAAAAAGTGGCTTCCGGCTTCAAATTCCTCTTCTTTTTGTTCCTTAGGATCCTCAGCGTCTAGATCTCAAAGCCTCTAATACAGTCTGTCTAATAAGTGCTTTAGATTCTTAGAGGAACCTCTCCCAGTAAATGCTTGTAGCACACTCGTGGATGAACAATTAAGGCGTCCTCTGAATCTGGACCACTTCAGCCTGTTCCGTGTTGCCCTAGGGCCTTCCTTAGCTACAAATAGCACTTAAAAGGAAATAAAAATATTTTAAGATTTAGAAAATTAAAACTAACTTGAACCATCAAATTAGGCTAATAACAAAAGATAAAAACAAGTATAATTAAATGAGGGCAACACAATTATATCATCACAATTGTTTCACTCGCTTAAAAACAAAAATAAGATAAGAACAGCAATAGCCAAATCCCCAGCCAAATGCAATTTTAACTAAAAATGTACTTATTGATTCCGCACTTGTGATACAACTCCTAGTCTGATTAATGCTATTGTTTCTGAATGTAAAAACCAAAGCCAGAAGTAGTATAGCAGTATCTAAGGCTGAAAAGACACCGTGCCAGCAGATAGAAATCGGCAATCAGCTATCTAACTATTCCGATGAAAAAATGGCGAAGCTAAAGCTAAAACACTAGCGCATGCATTTTAAACTAATCTTACAAGCTCAAATGGGCAGACTGGGTGGGCCATAGGCCCTTATCTGCCGACACTGTCTATGTATCTATGTATCTATGTATGTATCTACGTGTCATCAAGAAGATGTCACACCAGCTGGACACAATCAGCATCAAAAGCCTGCTGTTGCAATAAACATTAGATTTAAATAAACACAAAAAAATGTAAGCAAAAGTTGCACTGACAAGCATAAATAGACCAAATGTGTAAATGGAAGTATAAATAAAAATAAACCTCCCTTACGAGATCCCCGCTTACTTGGGTTGACCTGTAGTTCTTATAAAAAATACAAGAAACTCTCACTTTCAAGATGTAATATAAAGGGGGGAAGAGTGAGTGATAAGGACAGCGCAGAGCACAATGCAGCTCGGCAATAAGTGTGTTTAAATCTAAATAAAACTAAGCACAAACATAGGCTCGGGAAATGAGAGGGAAAGCGTACAGTACGAGACCCACCCCCAAGTTAGCAGAGTTTGTTGTAGTAATAGCTTCCCTGTGACTAGGGTCCAGAGTCCTATATTTGAAATCTCAGCAGCCTTCAATTCGATTCGTTGATCACAATTTGCTGCACAAGCAGCATGAACTATTCTCCTCTCCTCGCTTTCTTCTGCTTTCTTCACACTGTCTTCACTCTCCAACCCACTCCACACAGCTCTTCACCATTCCTGCTTCTCCTGCTTCTCCCTCTTCTGGTCCACTTCAGTTGGTCACGTAGCCCCTGTGGGGCTACCATCCTTCTCACTTAGCTCTAGCAGGCTCCTCCACCGCTTGTACTCCTCTTGATCTTGGGGAAAGAACAAGACCATACAGGAGACAGAAACAGAACCAGCGGCACAAGAAAGTCTGGAGAGGGACTTGTTCACAAGAAAATCAATCAACAAACATTCAAAGGTAAGGCAATGGTGGCATAGCTTACTAAAATCTTGTGTAAGACATACAAACCCCCACTTCAGCTGACTCTCAGCTTATCGTGCTGCTGCCATCTTGCATCTTTTCGGGTGGTGGAAGCATGTGGCTTCACCTCGTGCTTCAACCCACCTGAGGCAGGCCGTTATCCCACCATAACACCCCCTATCATGCCTTATTGCTTAAATAACAGATGAATACATGTCAGGGTGTGCAGCAATGCTAAATTGCTGCATGCTTTGGGTGGGTAGTAAGGCATTAGGTACCGCTGGGTGCCTTCAACCACCTGGTAAGTGCAGTATATAATTCATATAAGATTACATTATAAATTTTAAGTGATCAATACCACATGGCAGGGTGTGGCAAAGCTAAACTGCTACATGCCCCAGGTGGGTTGTGAGGCATGAGGTGCAGCTGAGTGTCTTCAACCACCTGGGAAGTGTGATATAAAATTTCCATAGGATCACATTGTAATTTGTAACTAGGTAATAACACACAACAGGGTGTGTGGTAATGCTAAATTACCACATGCCCCAGGTGGGCTGTGAGGTGGGTTGTGAGGAATGATGCACAGCTGAGTGCCATCAACCACCTGGAAAGTATGGATATCTACACTCAGATGCTGAAGGCACTTATGCTGCCATGGAAGAGCATGCTAAGGACATGGAAGAGTCAGCAGGTGGCTGCTCTGAGGAGCACCAGGCCCCTGGCTTCTTCATTTCGAAACAGAGGTGAGAGTCCAACTTAAATGGCACACAGCTGAATGACAGAAAATGAAACCAAAAGAAGGGAAATGGCAGCAGAGCAAAATGCAGCTCTGAGTAGAATGGAGAAGGCAGTTTTCATTTGCACTGACTAAATGCAAAGAGAAAAAGGAAGTGTCAGTGGGTGGTTGCATGAGAAATGCAGTGTGCCCTAGACCACTTTGTCTGATAACGTAACGTGGGAATATGAGAATCTGTGGGTCACATGATCACAGCAAGGCAGCATTGACAGAGCAGAGAAAAATAAAAATGGAAGAATTAAGTACACAACAGTTCTGCACCCCCCTCCCACTGTTTGGAAGGCAGCAGGTGGGAGCTATTTGAAAGCAAATTGCAGTTTGGTTAATTGGAGGAGAGGAATCCTCAGATTGTTTCTGACACCCATGCCCCTGTACAGGTTGCACCTGCCACCAGATGGAACCGATAAGCAGTTTCTGATGCTCTGGCTGCCCCCTCCTAAACCCCGCCTAATCTGCTGAAGCCTGTCTAGTTATGGGACTGTGCCCCTATCACAGCATTAGCCATTTCCCCAGAGTTCCATGACCATGGCCATGTCCCAAATCTGTTACCAGGCTATTTCAGTCTGACTGATATTTACATGTGGCCCCCTACTGAGATGCATAATAACCCTGCTTCCTCTTCACGATTCCTATTTCGTAAGTGTAAGCTACAGGACTTGCTCGTGTGTGCATACTCTCCACTCCCTGTTCCTAGTTTGTCATGTACAGGTGTCATAAACAATCTGAGGATCTCTCTCCTTCAATTAACCAAACTGCAATTTGCTTTTCAAATAGCTCCCACCTCCTACTTTCCAAACTGGGAAGGGAGGGTGAAAAACTGTTGTATGCTTAATATTTCCATTTCTATTTCCCTGTGCTTTGTCAATGTTCCCTTGTCATGACAGTGTGAGCTACAGATTTTCGTGTTCCCACTTTACGTTGTAAGACAAAGTGATCTAGGGCACACTGCATTTCTCACACAGTCACCCACCGACACTTTTGTTTTTTCCTTGCATTTAGTCAGTGCATATGAAAACTGTCTTCTTCATACTAACCCGAGCTAGATCTCACTCTGCTGCCATTTCCATTTTTTGGCTTCAGTTTATGTCATTCAGTTGTGTGCCAGTTAAGTTGGAATGTTACTTTTGTTTCCAGACAAAGATGCCACGGGCCTAGTGCTCCTCTGAATAGTCACCTGCTGACTCTCCCATGTCCTTAACATGTGTTTCATGGCAGCATAGGTGCCTTTGGCACCTGAGTGAAGACAGCTGCACTTCCCAGGTGGTTGATGGCACTCAGCTGCACCTCATGCCTCACAACCCACCTCACAACTCATCTAGGGCATGTGATAATTTAGCATTACTGCATACCCTGTCATGTGTTATTGCTTACTTACAATTTACGATGTGATCTTATGTAAAATTTGTGTTGCATTTCCCAAGTAGTTGAAGGCAGTTGTCTGCACCTCGTGCCTCACAGCCCACCTAGGGCATGCAGCAATATAGCATTGTCACACACCCTGCTGTGTGTTATTGCTTACTTACAATTTGCAATGTGATCCTATGGGAATCATTTACCGCACTTTCCAGGTGGTTGAAGGCACTCGGCTGCACCTTAAGCCTCACAACCCACCTGGGGCATGTGTTAATTTAGCATTGCTGCACACCCTATCATGTGCTATTCCTTATTTACAATTTACAATGTGATCCTATGGGAATTTTTTACTGTAATTCCCAGATGGTGTGCAAGTGTGCATGTGTATCCATGGCTACAGAATCATGAGTCTACAGTTGTCGGCTTCTGTTATAGATATATAACTAATCTTAAGTTAAAAAAAAATTAATTAATAGATGGGTTACTGTGTATTACAAGGCTGTAATTTCATCGAGAGTTTCTGGGGACATAGATAACCTCGAGAGCGAAGCTCGAGAGGTTTCTATGTCCCCAGAAACTCGAGGTGACATTTCAGTTGAGTAATACACTAACCCATTTGTTATTTTTTTGTAATATATGGATTAAGGAAGTTGGTGAGTTCTTACCTGTGGAATGTAGACTGTAGGACAGGCGATGACTTGAAAGCTGCATCAGGAAGTTGACTGAAGTGTTGAACATTAATTTGTAAGAGAATTAATTGGCAAAGGTTGTAAAAGTTTGTTGTCAAACGTGGAAAACATAACGGGCCAGATATTCAAAAGGGTTGCGCCATGCGCAACAGGGTTGCGCATGCTCAAGTCCTAAATTGCGCCATTCTGCGATATTCAGCAGGAGGCAGTTGCGCCACTGAAAACAGGCTGAGCAACAGCGCAATGCAAATGAATGCATGCTCAACTGGAAGGGGAGGAACCATGCATAAACTGCACAGCCCGATATTCAGCCGGGCTGTGCAGAGTTGTGCAGGCGCAACCCCCAACCTGAGCCTGCAGGACCTTGAGCCAAAAAAAAAAGGCTTAAGTCGAGGGCCACCCACAGGTGAGCTGCTGTATTGCAGGGCGCAACACAGCAGCTGCCACCTGTGGCTGGCCCCCAACTCAGTCCCTGTGCCCCCCCAGCCCGATCACGGGCATAGTGTACTCCCCCCACCAGCCCGATCGCGGGCATCAATGTGGCCCCCCTCCCGTTCACATCCCTGGTGGTCCAGTGGACCGAAATGCCCGATCGCGGGCAGAAAGTAAACGGATCGGGCACAAGGGTGATGTTCGTGGGGGGGTTCGATGATACTGCCCGCTATCGGGCACAAGGGTGATGTTCGGGGGGGTTCCGTTTACTTTCTGCCCACGATCGGGCATTTCGGTCCACTGGACCACCAGGGATGTGAACGGGAGGGGAGGGAGTTTTTAAACATACCGCCCGCGATCGGGCATTTCAGTCCACTGGACCACCAGAGATATGTACGGGAGGAGGTGGGGGAGCCGCATTGCTGCCTGCGATCGGGCTGCAGGGTGCATCGGTCCCCGACGGCTGCTGCCTGGCAGGGCGCCAGGCGCAAGTCCTCGGGGATCGGCGCACCTACATGCTAATGGCATGCAAATGGGGCCATAATCAGATGCAAATGCCCCCGTGCCTTGCATGAATTATGGCCCCATTTGCATGTCACCTTGAATATCGTGATTTTGCGTGATGGCGCATGGTACTTGGCGCCACCTAAAGTTGAATGCTCCACTCTGACAACTTGCGGTGGCGCAAGTTCCACTGCGCCATGCACAGGTGGCTGTGGCTGGGGGTGATATTCAAAGGTTGCTCAATAGCGCCAACTCCTTTGAATACTCGCCCAACTCTACTAATGCAACTATTTTGCGCAGCGCAAGGGCTTGCGCCTCAGAATGGCGCAGTTTGAATATCCAGCCCAACGTGTTTTTTTTTTAAATAGCCAATGATTGCGGCAAAAGAACGATTAACTGAGCTGAGAACTGAGCAATGCTTGTGATTGTGTTTTTACTCAAACTCCGAGTCTGAGTACATTACATATCTTCTTTTTTGGGGTTCAGGAGACTTCTGGATGTTACATACTATTTGCCAGCAGATTAGGCCTTATGGTCTATCAAGTCTGCTCGAACCTAGATCCTTAGTTGGGTGCCGAGACCCTCCCATCCCTTGTGCTCCAGAAACCCCTATCATCCATCCCCACCCCGGACAGGCTATCATCTGATACATCCACTTTCTGTGTCTGTCCCACCTCTCTTAAAGCTTCCACTGTGGATCTCTGAACCAGCTCACCAGGCAAAGCATTCCAAGGGTCCACCACCCTCTCAGTGAAAACCTCCTCCTCTTTTCCCTCACCCTTCCACCTTCCAACTCAAACCATGCCCTCTGGTGATGCCTCCTGCTTTAGTCTAAAGATCCCTCCATGTTTACTCCTATTTATTCCCTTGAGGTACTTGAAGACCTCAATCATGTCCCCCTGTCTCTCCTCTCCTCCAATGAAAACAGGCAGAGCTCCTCAAGTCTGTCCTCGTAAGTCAAATCCCCTAGCCCTCGTATCATCTTTGTTGCCCTCCTCTGTACCCTCTCCAGGAGCTGTATGTCCCTCTTCAAGTGTGGTCTCCAGTACTGTACACAGTACTCAAGGTGTGGTCTAACCAGTCCATTGTACAGTGGCAGAATCACTTCCTTGCTCCTAGAGGTGATCCCCCTTGCGATGCATCCCAACATCCTGTTTGCCTTGCTAGCTGCTCTCCTGCACTGCTCAGTGTTATTCATACATGTATCCACCATGACCCCTAGGTCTTTTTCCCCTGTTGAGGCTTCCAGCACCTCCCTCCCAGGGTGTACATGTGTTTAGGGTTTCCCGACCAAGATGCAACACCTTGCACTTGGTGATATTGAAATTTAATTTCCATGTGTGAGCTCAGCTTCCAGGGTGTCCAGGTCCCTTGCAGGGCCAACCTCCCTCTTCTCCCTCAACTACTGCTCCCATCTTGGAGTCATCCGCAAGAGACTCATTTCACACCCTATACCATCCCTGATGTCTGATATGTATGCATTAAACAGGATTGGACCCAGGACCGAGCCCTGTGGTACCCACTACCAACCTCTGTAGGGTTCGAGAGCTCCCCACAGACCACTACTCTCTGAGTGCGTCCAGCTATCCAGTTTTCAATCCATCTGACCATCAAAGGGCCTACTCCTAACCCCATCAGTTTCTCCACCAGACCATTGTGGGGACAGAGTCAAACGCCTTGCTGAAGTCCAAGAATAATACATCCACAGGCTTACCCTGTCCAGTTCTGATGTTACCCATTCATAGAACTCCACAAGGTTGGTTTGACATGATCTACCTGGCACAAACCCATGCTGCCGACTATCCAGACCTCCCACCTCCTCCAAGTAAACCCCCAGTCGTTCCTTTAGTATACTCTCCATTAATTTTCCCACCACCGAGGTTAAACTGATGGGTCTATAGTTTCCTGGTACTTCCTTCGACCCCCCTTTATGGATTGGTACCACATGTGCCTCTCGCCAATCCCTAGGTACCCTCCCTGTCTCAAGTGACCTGTTGAAAAGCTCCGCCAGGTGCAGCCAGTATGTCCGCCCACCCTATAGTACTCGGATGAATGCCATCCGCCCAGGAGATTTGTCTTCTTTAGGGCCTTGAGGGCAAACCACACCCTTTGGTGGGGATGGTATCATCCGTCCCCTCCACCTTACTGGTCTTTTATCCTTATCCAGATGTGACACCCCTGGGGTACCTTTCCCTCCCTTTGCTCCATTTCTGCTGCTCCTGATCCCGCTCCCTGCGCTTCTATCCCTTTGTGCCTTGCTTTGTAGATATCCATCCCTCCTAGTGAACACAGAGGCAAAGTACTGTAAATACCTCTGCCTGGTCCCTCGCCTCTTCCACCCACCCTCCTTCTGATCTCAATCTGCTGAGATGGCCCTTAGTTTTCTCCGCTCCCCAATGTGCGGAAGAACCCTTTTCCCTCATGTATCCCCTGTGCCAGCCGTTGCTCTTTACTGGACTTTGCTCCCCTCACCATACGGGTGACTTTTCTAGATGCAAGCTGGTACATTTCCTTATCCCTATCCCCTCTTGTTGTTTTATATTTTTTGTAAGCCGCCTTCCTTTCTCTGACTGCTACCTGGACCTCACTGGACCACCAGCATGGTTTATGTTGATAGCAACATTTCCAAAAAAGTAGGAGTGGGAGCCAAAAATGTTGCCGGATGTCTGAGAAAATTGGGCACTTTTATTGGTGAGAGTCTGAGCTGCTGTCATTTCCTGTGCGACAGTGTGTGCATCGGTAGTCGGTTCAGAAGTGGATTTTGGAGATGCGGCTTGTGGCAGGGATCGGGAGGTGGAAGGCTGCTCGAATGCCAGGATTGAACACATTTTCTTTTGCTTTGTTTCAGATAAGGTAGAGTAATTATTTATACTCTGAATATTTTTGTGTCCAGACAGCTGAGCGACATCAGTGGGTGGTTTGTTCAAGTCTATGAGCATCTGTATTGCTGTTTTTCTCGTAGAATGATTCGTGATTCTTTTTTCTGGGGGAAGACCTGCTGTTTGTTGAAGAAGCTTCATAATACCTTGGATCTTGTTCTCTCCTATAGTCATTGCTCTGTACCAGTAGCTTGAGGGTTTGAGCTTTAGATTTGAAGAAAGGCGGCTTCTGGTTTGTTCATCGATAGGGGTCTCTTGGTAGTATATATGTGGTTGACAGCTACAACATCTCGTTCTGGGTACTGTGTGTTTTGGTAGAATCTGGGTGCCACTGGTCTGATATCTCGGATATTTACTCCTGTTCTTGTTTTGGTGGCTCGCTCGTGATATTGTAAGTATTCTTTGCCCTCTGTGTCTATGCCTGCCACAATGTTACCCCAGCTCAGTTGGTACTGTTCGCTTGTTCGGAGTGCAAAGTGGAGACCTATGTTGAAAAATAAAAGATGTAGGAGAGCAGTGGGTGTGTTGAACCCGAGGGTGCCTGTGGTGTACAATTGATTGATTTTACTTTAAAGTTAGTGGCTGTGCTTGCTTAGGTAGATTCCCCATGCCCAGTTTTTTCAGGTACTTTTGTTTGGCTATGAGTATGCTGTGGGTCTGTTTGAAAGTTACTGTGGCACTTTGGAAGATTGAGTCTGGGTAATTTTTTTTATTAAATAACAGTCTATGCTGCCCAGAATTCCTCTGATTGTGCTAGGCTCGTATTCTGTACCATCCTGTTTTTCTAATTGAAATATGAAGTCGGCTAGGAAGGTGTCTAATTGCTCCGTTTCAATGTTTTCTATAAAGCGTGACTCACCTATGGTCGTGAGGTAGTTCTTGAGCAGTTTCAAATCGAAGGCTGTTTTTTTTAAACGTATTTTGATTTTCTTGCTCAGAGACAAATTGGAACCTGGTTTCTGTTATCGTTTGTGGCTTTGATAGTGCCATGTTTGCGATTTTTACTGCTACAGTATATCACCGAATAGTTGCGAGCGTTACTTTCCCGTGAATCAGTTTTTCAAATTATTACAGCTGTGTGGTGATTAAGGTGGCTCGTGATGGGTGCGAGGTTGAAGGGTGCACTTGCGCTGTGGTGCTGCAGTGATAATACTATCGTTCGTTGGAATGATAGTATTATTGAAAGTGAAGTGTATAATTATTGGGTCTGCAGAGTTCTGTGACATGTATTACAAGGATTTTTTTGGATCGTTTTCGGTAGTATTATTTTGGAAATCCATATATTACAAGAGTTTATATACTTTTTTTAACAGAGGATGACTGATTTTAAACCTCTGTCAGCGCATCCTTTACTACCATTAACAGAGCTTGGTTGTGCTATATTACTACAACGGAACTCACTTGTCCTTCTCTCTGTACAGTCTGAGGTTTCCTTTACAGATATCTACATAATCTTAATTTAAAAAAGGCAGTTAATATATTTATTTAACACAAGATATAGAAACATAGAAACATGGAATCTGTCGGCAGATAAGGACCATATGACCCATCTAGTCTGCCCATTTCCCTACTCACTGCTGCAGCCCCAGTTCCTATTTGATCTGCTCCTCTCCTGCTCTGCACATCTTCAGGGTACCCTTATGTCTATCCCATGCACTCTTGAACCCCCATATTGTTTTCACACCTACCACTTCTGCTGTAAGGCTGTTCCATGGCTCTGCCACTCTCTCAGTGAATAAGTACTTCCTAACATTACCCCTGAGCCTTCCACCCTTCAGCCTCATATCACGCCCCCTTGTTCTTGTGCAGAGTTTGCTCTGAAATATGCTTTCCACCCACAGCCTGTTTATTCCCCTAAGGTACTTAAAAGTCTCAGAAAAAAATAAAAAAATAAATAAAATAAGATACCTTATTTTAATCCTCTGCCAGAACGTCCTTTATCACTATTCACACTGCACAGTTACGCAAACCATCTAGTACCCCAGGGTTTCTACACCAGTGGTTAACATCTGGCATTGACAAATGCTTGTTTCTTTTGTTGTCCACTGCTCCCTTGTCAAGCCTTGTAATCCCCAGTGACTATTTGTCCAGATAGCCAAGTGGTTCCACCCTGCTCACCTGACAGTTATTCCTCCACTCCAATGTCTTCCCCCAATTTTTGTGTTTTGTTTTAGTGTGCTGAATACCTCTGACTTGGCTGGTTTCAATACTACAACTCAATACCAGTGGAGACAAAATAAATGACCATCAGGTTGTTGGTTTAAAATCCCAGAACTCTAATGTGATTCAACACTCAGAAGGCATGCAGGAGAGACAGTGTCTTTCTTTATTGCATGGCAAATGAATACCAGTGCTGACTTGGTAGGTTTGACAATTCAACAAAATTCAGCAAACTTCACTTCAGACAGTAAGTAAATGAAACTTTTTACCAGGTCTATTATTTGGAAGGTTCCCAGGGAAAGTCCACTCTCTTTGTTATTTATATTAAGTACTGTGAATTTTTGCTAACTCTGTGGGTTTCAGAACCTAAGCAAACAACCACCAAGCGTTCAATTTCTGAATACATTGTCAAAGCTTCGTCCTCTATCATAAACACAGAAAAGTTACTTTTTGGTGGGTCATGGACAGACCATACAGCACATCAGTAGGTCTATTCTTTTATAATTTTCACATAATTATGTGTGAAAGGGACATGTTTTCACTGTCGTGAAAATGAACAATTGCATATACAGCATGTTTTTTATCAACAATATGTAATTTTTCCTTAATCTGTTTTACAGGATAGCTCATTTTATAAGTGCAATAAGACATTCTGTGTCAGTAGTTGTCATGGGAAACACACCCTTCTAGGTGCTGAAGGCCCTCAGTGCAAATGTGCCTGGGAGCCTGGCAGGTGGCTCCAGTCCCTCCCTCGGAGGGACTCAGTCTCCAGCTCTCCATTCCCCACCCAACTTCCCCTACATCCTCCCATGTATCTCCCCCCATGACAGGGCCAAGTCGAAGGGGCACCATCTTTCCCCTACCCCTGGAGTGAAATCCAGACAGATGGGGAAGCTGGAAAAGGCACAGGAGAGCCATTACAGAACCTTCCAGCTCCGTTTTCCTCCAGTTTTTCCCCTCCCTCTTCCCCAATGACAGCACACATTGGCAACGTGCCTCCTGACTCGCATCTCTCCTGGCCACTGCCAGAGGGAAATAGACGAGCAGGATGGCAAACCCACCATCCCCGAGACAGGAGAGCAGAATTTGGACTGCCGGCACGTCAGTAAAAACAAAGAATTTCACAGAATTTGGCATTTTATACCAGATCAATAAATCTACAGAATTCTTTTATAACTGCTTCCTGTACAATTTTCAGTTTTCTTAATTTATTGCTCTGCATATCAAGCCTTCTTTTATTCTGATTATTTGTACACATACCAAAAGAATGACAGCAGAATCCTGGTAAACTCCATAACTTACAGTAACAATCACTGCTGCAGTTCCTAGAATTTCAAGTCTTGAAAACAGAACTTCATTACTATAATCACCATAAATCAGTGGCCTTGTTAATGGCTTTAATAATTAATTATAATTATAACATTTTCAATAAGAGCTAAAAAAGTATAACATCTTGTTAACATTACAAAGTCATAATACTGATATATGCTCTTTCCAGCCCTATTACAAGATGGTTAAAAGAGTTGTGATGAAACAATTTGAATGTGCAATGCTACCCCCCCCAAAATGGGGGCTTACCTTAATGCCTCCCATTCTCCTGCTGCCTTTGGTGTCTGCTGGTTTTCCCTGTGCATGTTCTGCCTAGCCCAAGTTCTCTGGTGCCCGTGTTGCCTCCAACAGCCCCTGTACTTGGTTTTAGCCCATTTTGTGCTTAAAAAGTTAAACTGTGAGATGCCACATTCCTTTATTGCTTCCCTGAGCAGCCAGGAGCTCGCTTATGTGTGTGGGCTCATCTGATTTTCCAGTGGCCATTGTGGTCAAACAGAGGGTATTTCCACAGTCCCAGTGCCCCTGTCTATCAAACTGCTGGCCGGTGACTTGAGCAAGGCTGGTGAGAGGCCTCTTTAGTGTAAAGACAGAGTTTCAGACAGGGCTCATGAATACTAATAGTGAGGTCATGCATATTAATGAGGAAGCTGCCGGGGAGGAGGGAGTTTGTCTTTTGGCAGCAGTGACAGGAAAAGTAAAGTAAATAAACGTACAATAATGAAAGCATTTAAGAGGACCTCAAAGGGACTATTGAACTGTGGGGTTTATGTGTATGAAAAGTACTTAATCTGGCTGTACCAGAACTTTAATCTTGGGACACTGTATGGACTGCATAAAAACTGTACATGCAGCAACCATCTTTGCAGCCTGTCAACTAATTGGGAACCAGGATTTGCCACAGAGACTCTTGGGACTGTGCGAGAGACTTTTGGGGGAAAAAGCAGAGGCAATGCTTGGTGCCTAATTTCTGGCCAATTAAAAGACTTGAACTGTGACTAACAGCTTGGGCAACCAACTGGATTTGAGTGACCCTGCCCTTCAGTTTGAGAGGGACTGTTTGAATGAGTCACAAGAAGTGATTTTCCCCAGAGCTAAATTTCCAGACTGAAATGGAGTCAGAGTGTTTGTGAGATCCCCAATCTGCATCTCGGTGAGAGATCTGTTTTTGCCTCAGAGGCTGTGCCTAATCCCAAAGCCTGGGGTCACGGAATCATCTCCAGCCTGTTTGCAAAAAGAGGGAGACCTGAATTTCTGTATGCCAGCTTACATACTGATGACTGCAACTTGCAAGTGGGTAATCTGAGCAGCCTATGCCAGAACAGCACCAAAGCGCTAAGCCTGTGATGTCAACAATTTGCTCAAAAAGACTGTTGCTGCCTGTGAGATCAAAGCTGCCAGAAGACCAGAGAAGGGAATCAGCTCTAGCAGAGAAGATCATCGCAGGTTGTGGCCATCCTTGGGGGCTAAGCCTGGACATGGGGGTGAGTCATGTCAGCCCTGGTCCCTGTATCCTGGTCCTTCTCAGAAAGGATGAAGTCCTGCAGCCACATGCCAGAGAACTGAATCCTGGCTTGAGGGGAGTCAGCCTGGAAATCAGCCCAGATCCCAAGGTCCATGGTTCAGTGAGTAATAACAGGGCCTGTTCCACAACTAATTTAAACCAATTTAAAGTGTTTTGCCATCTGATTTGCCTGTCAGTTTCAAGTTGCTGTTTAGACTGTTTTGCAGGCCATAGTGCCTGAGGATTGCAATTTTCCTTGAGTTTAAAGTGTTTATGAATGCTGCAAAAGTCAAAAGTAAAAGAATTAATAATCATTCGTTTGTTTAAGGGCCCAACCAGCTGCAACACCTGCCAACCAGCGGCAATGCTTCAGGCCTGCACCTAATTACACTCTGGGTACCCAGCAGCTGTACCTGGACTGACCAGGGGGTTAAATGTATTTCTGTGATTACCAAAATCTAAAACAATATTTTAAAGTTGAACTAGATTAATGTCCCCTTTCCCCTGTTCAAATCCCCTAATAAATCAGTTATTTGTTTGAGTGTTATAATGGCTTATGAGCATATCATTATTGAGTGCTGGGATAATTCAAATAAAGGAACATTTTATTGCAGGTGCACAGGGTGCATACCAGAAGCCAGCACCCTGCTGGTAAGTGTGGTTATTGTGAGCATCTTATTAGCACTCACCATTAATTGTGCCTTTAAATGTCAAGTAAAGAGGTTTATGTTTCTCCATGTGTGAGACCATTGGGAGGGGCTGAGGGTAAGTAAAACTTCCCAGAGGGTTGTGCTAGTTTAACATCTAACCCACTTAAAGAATTCTCTAGGTGGAGGCACCTCACAAATAGTACTACTGTTAGAATAGAGCCCATTGTGTTAGTTAACTCAGAACCCAGGCCCCTCAATCTGCAGTTAGAAAGGCAGGCAGGGATAGCAGCCTGTTGGGAGGTGGCGCTTGGGTTACATCCTTGGAGGCACCGTGGGGATTACTGCCCCCTAGTGGTCAATCCACAAAATTTCCAGTTGCACCCTACATGGAGAGTAGTAATGAAATTAAGAAGGTCACTGACTCTAGTGTTGAAATTTCTGCTAATAAGATGACTGTGCACCATTTGCTTGGTTGGTGTGAGGCAGAAGAGGTTGATCCTCAAAAGGCTTTGTTGCTTCTATACATACCTCTGGGCACAAATAAAAGGACTATTGAGGAAGCCCTTTTGAAGAGTAAAATGCCTGGGTCAAGCTGTTGTAAAAGGCAGACTGGCTAATATGATTGCACAGACACTAATGGTCCTGGTGGAATGCAGTAACCCAGTGGACAGTGAGAGAGTGTCCCCTACTATTCACCCTGATGAGTCCCCAGTTGGTTGGAACTAGTTACCATGTATAGTGTAACATCCACCCATAAGTGGTCCCCTAAATCTGTAGGACTAAAAGACAAGTTTGTTCAACAGTTACAGGCTGAGGGTCAAACCCTTGAGGACTTGGGAATGTTGCTTGAGGCATCTGGGGATTTCTCTCCCTTGGTGCCTGCACCTGATTCTACACCTGCACCTGTTTCTGCATCTGAACCAGCCCCTGTGCCTGCACCAGTACCAGCATCCATACCTATCCCTGTGCTTGTGCCCTGAATTAGCATTGATTCTTACCACAGATTACGAGTGTTCCCTAGCACCCTTCTCATGCCCAATGGGGAGGATGACCTGGAGATGTGGATGGACTATACCTCACCCCTTGTGCAAGCGTGACAGTGTACAGAGGCTGAAAAGAGGAAGAGAATTATGGAGAGTCTCAGAGGGCCCGTATTGGATACAATCCAGGTGTTAAGATCTACCAACCCCAGTGCTCCTGTGCAAGAATACTTGGTTGCACATCTGTTAATGCTCCTGCAAATACATCTCCTGACCGGTCAGAACTGGTGGGTCCTTCTATGGAAACTACTGTGCATGTGGATGGAATCTCTGCTTGAGCTGTTCTAGACAGTGGGTCTCAAGTTACAATAATCTTGAAAGACTGGTATGATCAGCACTTATCTGACTACCCACTACAACTCCTTCATGGACTGCATTTATGGGGGTTGAGTGATAAATGATATCCATATCTCAGTTACCTAAGAGTATGGCTTTCTTTTCCATCCTCTGTGGCAGGTGTTGGAGAACCCGTGAAGACACTAGCACTAGTATGTCCTCCCACTGGACTATTTGATGGAATTCCTGTGTTAATTGGTACCAATGTGCATATATTCGGCTGCGTTGCCCAGCTATGTCAAGAAAGGCAGAAAAAGAAGGTTGGGAGAGCCCTGCATGTTCATGCCATGATCCAAAGAGCCTATGATATGCAAATGCACCCTGGGGAGAGAGAAAAAGATGAGCCTGTTGGTATTGTGTGGAAGAAGGATTCCTCTGCTATCATACTGTCTCCCAATGCTGAGTTCAGTGTTAGTGGAGAAGTGCGGTTGTGGAAACATGTAACCAACAAAATACTGATGCTGGATGCCCCAGAAGATGGTAAATTGCCTGAAGGACTGCTGGTAAAACCTAGTGTGCTTCCTGTTTGGGCCCACGTCTATGTCCGACATGTGGTCGTCCAAGTGAAAAATGGCACTGACAGAGACATAGAAGTTCACAGAGGTTGCACTCTGGCTAAAGTTTACTGTCCTGACACTGCTGTAGTGCCATCCAAGTGCCAGACTGGAGAAGAATGTGAAGTATTGCCTGACATGTTTAACTTCAGAGACTCACCTATCCAGAGTAGCTGGAGAAACTGAATTAGCAAAAAGCTAGCTCAGTGAACCAAAGTATTCTCTCTCAAGGAATGGGATGTTGGATGTGTTACTGGTGCTGAACACCAGATACAACTGCATGATGAGCGACCCTTCCGGAAAAGATCCAGATGACTAGCTCCAGCTGACATAGATGATGTGGGCGTCACCTGCAAGAGATGTTAACAGCTGGGATAATACAAGAGTCATGGAGTTCATATGCATCTCCAGTTGTTGTAGTATGAAAGAAAAGTGGCTCTGTCAGAATGTGTGTGGACTACAGAACACTCAATAAAAGAACTGTCCCTGATCTATATACTATGCCACCCATACAGGATGCATTGGACTGTTTAAATGGGAGTAAGTGGTTTTCTGTCCTTGATCTCTGCAGCGGATATTACCAAATCCCGATGGCTCCAGAAGCTAGAGCGAAAACAGCATTTATTTGTCCCCTGTAGCTCTACGAATTCCTCCACATGCCACAAGGAATTTTGGGTGCACCTGCCACATTTCAGAGATTTATGGAGCGTGCTGTGGGTGACATGAACCTCCTTGAATGCCTGGTGTACCTTGACAATGTTATTGTCTTTGGAAAGACCCTTGAAGAACATGAAACCCGTCTGTTTAAAGTGCTTGATAGACTTGAGGAATTCAGCTTAAAGCTATCCATAGACAAATGCCAATTCTTTCAGAGTTCTGTAAAATATGTAGGTCACATTGTGTCTTCACAGGGTATACAAACAGACCCTAGCAAGATGGAAGACTTAACCAGCTGGCCAAAGCCCAAAAGCCTAAAAGAGCTCCAGAGGTTCTTGGATTTTGTGGCTATTACCACCGCTTCATCAAAGACTACACAAAGTTAGTATGGCCGTTGCTGAATTCAACTCAAGGGTACCCACCTACTCATAAGAAATTCAGAAAAGATGTTCTCAAAGAGACTGTAAAGACATATTCCAGACCCCATGAGCCATTTGGTCAGAGATGGACTCCTGATTGTGACACTGTTTTCGAAGAAATCGTCTATCGACTGACACATGCTCTTGTACTTGCTTATGCTGATCCTTCAAAACCTTATGTGGTATACATGGATGTCAGCCTAAATGGCCTAGGGGCTGTACTTTACCAAGAGTACACAGAGTAGTTACATCCAGTGGCTTTTGCTGGTAGGAGTCTGACACTTTCAGAGAAAAACTATCCTGTTCATAAACTGGAATTTCTCGCTCTCAAGTGAGCAATAGTGGATCAGTTTCATGACTATTTATATGGTGCAAAGATCCTGGTCAAGACCGACAACAACCCATTGACGTATGTTCAAACCTCAGCAAAACTAGATGCAACCAGACACAGATGGCTTTCTGGTCTCTCAACATATGATTACACAGTAGAGTATCATCCAGGATTAAATCACGTTGATGCCAGTGCCCTTTCATGGAGACCTGCATCCAATAAGCAGTGTGTGCATATTCCTGAACACTCAGTAAAAGCTGTATGCCACAAATTTGACTGAGATGAACCTGTATCTTCAGAAACTGTTAATTTCTTGGCAAATTGCTTGGGACCTCCTGAAACATGCATACCAGTGGCTTACTGTAATCTTGTAGCTCTAGACTTAAGCTCTTTACCATAGCTAACATCTGCTGACATTCAAAGAGAACAGAACTGTGACCCAATGATGAGAGAAGTCATTAATGCCTTAAAAAGGTGAAAGGATATCTCAAAAATGTGGTCCACTGACCCCAACACTGCTTTATTATTGAGAGAAGGGCCTAAAACCAGATTGCATGAGCAGCTATTGTACCAAGAATTAACTGATAGCCAAGGAAAGCTTGTTAAAAAGCAGCTAGTGTTTCCATCCAAGTTCAGAAATGTTGTGCTAAAGGCTTTGCACAATGACATGGGACATTTGGGCAGTGAAAGGACTCTAGACTTGGCCTGATCACATTTTTATTGGCCTAAAATGGACATGGACATTGAGCAATATTGTAAATCCTGCAGCAGATGCATTCAAAGAAAAGCCCAGCCTCAAAGAGCAGTGCCACTGCTCAATATAGCAAGTGCCCAATGGAGCTTGTATGCATTGATTTTCTTAGTTTAAAGCCAGATTCAAAGAACATTGCTAATGTGCTGGTAGTAACTGATCATGTCACAAGATATGCGAAGGCCTACCCAATCAAGGACCAGAAGGACTCTACAGTGGCAAAAGTTCTTGTAGAAAGGTTTTTTGTGCACTTTGGTGCCCCTCAGTGCATTCATTCTGATCAAGGCAGAGATTTTGAGAGCAGACTCATCAAAGTACTGTTAACTATCTGGGGAATCAGAAAATCCAGAACTACACCCTATCACCTACAAGGAGATCCACAACTGGAGAGATTTAACCATACATTCTTAGATATGCTTGGCACCCTAAACCCAAAAGACAAGCCTAAATAGAGCCAACAAATATGTGCTTTAGTACATGCCTATAATTGTACAGCAAATGATGCTACTGTTTTTTCACCGTCCCACCTTATGTTTGGTAGAGAAGCTTGTCTCCCTATGGATGTGTGCTTTGGTGTCTCTTCTGATGGTGTCCGATCTAAAAATTACTTCCAGTATGTTAGAAAGTTAAAAGAACAGTTGAATCATGCATGCCAGCTTGCTAATACCATTGCTGCAAAAAGAAATTTGGCCAACAAAGCTCACCACAACAAATATGTCAAGGCCCAGGAACTCCAGCTTGGTGACCACATGCTGATGTGCAACTTAGGAGTTCAAAGGAAGCATAAAATAACTGAGCGCTGGAATCATATCCCCTATATTTTAATCAGTAAACTAAATGATTTGCCTATGTATAAGCTACATCCAGTGGGGGCCCTCATGCTGTCAAAGCTATTAACAGTAATCACCTTTTGTCTATAGGCCAGGTAGTAATCAATGCAGTTCAAGAGTCTGATGCTCCTAAACTCCCTGTGATCAGGTCTGCTACCAAACCTAAGAAACAAAGTCAGCAAATATCTGTTTCCCAGCATTCTGCTATTATCAATAATGTCTCCAACACTACAAATACTGAAAACACTGATTCTGAAAGTGACAATGAAGAGTTTTGTACTGCCTATTACCCATCCACTGTACTTGCAGGATTGCTCCAGGGATTTCCTTCTCCTGATCAAAGCAATACCTCTGAGAATCCAGTGGTTTCAACTGACCCCAGTCCATCAATGTACCTGAACCTTTAGAGAGTGTTATCCCTAGTGTGAACTCTGAAAGTGCTAACTCTCTTTGTATGGTGGATTTAAATGAAACAAGTACTAAACCTAGTGAATAACCTAATGAATCAGAAAGTACAACTGCATTGGATGGATTGAGTAAACTGTTCTATTCCAAAGAAAGTGTTTTTCCAGAAACCACAAATTGTGTCCTGGATGATTCAAACTTTGTAGATGAACCTTTCACAGATGAAAATTAGCCTAGAGCGTCAGAGAGTGATAATGGTGATGGTCAAGACAAAGGACCCGAAATTGGTGATGACCATCAAGAAAGTGCAGTGGGGACCCATTTCTTCTGAAGTTGTTTTGTTGCTGGACAGCGAACTGGGACTGATCACCCCAAATGCTGAAGCAGAAATGCAAGTGCCAGTGCCAACTTTACCACATTGCTCAACAAGGGCTGTAAAACCTGTATTAAAACTCTTGTATGATATTCCAGGAGAGCCTGTTAATCTACCTATGAATGTTGTACGCAAAGGAGTATATGTTACACCCAGTTCCTTGCCCAGAAGTGTGTTCACTACAGCCATCAAAACCAAAAACTCCAGCAAAACTAGGGTTCCCACCCAGTGTAAAAAGCAGTCTGTAGGTAAAAAGAGGGGAATAAGGTGAAGTGCACTTGTAAAATGTGTTAAATAATGATTTAACTAAAAAATGAGGTTCTTATCTGCCTGATGTATACCATGATTTAAGATGTCATGACAACTTCTTTAAGTTACTATAGATCGTTTATCATCTGAGTTAGCCTAATATTATACCATGCCATACTGTAGATATTTATTATGTGCTTGGCAAGGATTGTATATAGTAAAATGCTAGCTAAAAGTTATATGTAACAGGTGTGTATATGGTAAAATACTAGCCAAATGTTGTACAGAAAATGTCTTGTATATAGCAAAGTGTGCACATCATAATGTGTTCTTATGGTTGCCAGCCTTTTATAGACTTGGCATGGATGCCAAGCTTTCCTTGACAGGGGAGAGTGTAACACCCACCCCAAATGGGGGCTTACCTTAATGCCTCCCATTTCTCCTGCTGCCTTTGGTGTCTGCTGTTTTTTCCTGTGCGTGTGCCACCTGGCTCGAGTTCTCTGGTGCCCCTGGTGCCCTCAACAGCCCCTGTACTTTATTTTATCCCATTTTGTGCTTAAAAAGTTAAACCACGAGCCACCACATTCATTTACTCTTCCCCTGAGCAGCCAGCAGCTTGCACGTGTGCATGGGAACATCCAATTATGTCTGCCATTGCAGTCAAACGAAGGGTATTTCTATGTTCCCGGTGCCTGTGTCTATCTGACTGGGGGCTGTTGACTTGAGCAAGGCTGATGAGAGGCCTCTGTACAGTGTAAAGAAAGAGTTTGAGACAGGGCTCTTGAATGTTAATAGCGAGGCCATGAATATTAATGAGGAAGCTGTCTGCTGCCTGGGGGTGGTCTGTGTTTCAGTGGCAGCGACAGGAAAAGTAAAGTAAATAAATGTACAATAATGAAAGCATTTAAGAGGACACCAAAGGGGCTATTGAACTGTGGGGTTTATGTGAATGAAAAGTACTTAATCTGGCTGCACCAGAACTTTAATCTTGGGACACTGTATGGACTGCATAAAAACTGTACATACAGCAGCCATCTTTCCAGCCTGTCAACTAATTGGGAACCAGGATTTGCCACAGAGACTCTTGGGACTGAGCCAGAGACTTTTGGGGGAAAATCAGGGGCAATCCTTGACACCTAATTTCTGGCCAGTTAAAGGATTTGAACTATGACAGCTTGGGCAGCCAACTGGATTTGAGAGACCCTGCCCTTCAGTTTGAGAGGGACTGTTTGAATGAGTCAGTCAGTCTGGCTTGAGCTTCTGTACAATGAGAAGACTCTCTGCTTAGCCTGGGGAGTTTGGGGAGAGGCCTGCTAACCCTCTTCTATATCTGAATTCCTGTCTGATTTATTGGTACTGCCAAGTCTGGTAGCTGAACTGCAACTCTCCAAAGACGGGAGAAAGGTGATTTTCCCCAGAGCCAAATTTCCAGACTGAAATGGGGTCAGAGTGTTTGTGAGATCTCCAATCTGCATCTTGGTGAGAATCCTGTTTTTGCCACAGACTGTGCCTAATCCTAAAGCCTGGAGTCTTGGAATTGTCTCCAGCCTGTTTGCAAAAAAAAGTGAGACCTGAATTTCTGTATGCCAGCTTACATACTGAGGACTGCAACTTGCAAGTGGGTAATCTGAGTGGCCTATGCTAGAACAGCACCAAATTGCTAAGCCTGCGCTGTCAACAATTTGCTCAAAAAGACTGTTGCTGCCTGTGAGACCAAAGCTGCCAGAAGACCAGAGGACGGAGTCAGCTACTGCAGAGAAGATCATTGCGGGTTGCATCCATCTTTGAGAGCTAAGCCTGGACATGGGGGTGAGTTGTTTCAGCCCTGGTCCCTGTATCCTGGTCCTTGTCAGAAAGGATGAAGTCCTACAGCCACATGCCTAAAGCTACCAACAGTCCCTATTTTCCCGGGACAGTCCCTATTTTAGGCAGCATGTCCCAGTGTCCCCACAAGTTTTGCAAAATGTCACTTTTGTCCCTTTTTTTGCTTACTTGTCCCAGTTTTGTCCCTTTTTTTTCTGCTGACAGGTGTGCTATACCTGGTTAAACAACTAAAAAAAAAAAAAAAAAAATTTGTGAGTGACAGTTATTTTAGCACTACTGTGGCGCTGCTCAGGCTGGACAGCAGTTTGCAACTTCAACCCCTGTGCCTGTGTTGCATTGCAAGTATGTCAGTGGCAGCACAGTAAAGCACGTTGCTTCCTGTTAGATTAGACTGTAGTAGTGCAAACAAGCACATGTGGATGTCTGCCTGCCAGCAGCTTAGATGGACTCCAGACAGAGAAGAGACCGGCAGCAGGGAACTAAGGTACTCAAACCTGATCAGCTGTAGGGAAGTGTATAAAAACAATCTGGTGTGGTGGTGTGAGTCACTGAAGTGAAGTTTGCTCAGCAAATGAGGTGAGTGTGAGCGGGTTGGATGGGACTGTCAGGAGGAACAATACACGTAGCTTGAATGTCTGATCACAATTTAACACAGGTTTGCTTCTAATGAACTTTCTGTACGTCATGATTTGGAACTTGCTGCAGCAGAATGATGTATTATTTTAATCTGAATGTTTGCTACTGGTGTTACTGTAGGGCGGCATGGCCAGAGCAAGCAGCAAAATGTAATTGATTGTGTGCAGCGTTGTCTGCGGCGGTGCCCATGGGAGTGATACAGTGGTGTGGTGTGGAGGAGGGGTCAATGTCAGGATGGAC
Organism: Neoceratodus forsteri; assembly: GCA_016271365.2. Taxonomy (NCBI): domain Eukaryota; kingdom Metazoa; phylum Chordata; order Ceratodontiformes; family Ceratodontidae; genus Neoceratodus; species Neoceratodus forsteri. Next base: position 212,648,143 of record CM028135.1, on the reverse strand, counting down.
TGTCCCAGTTTTAGGCGTTGGAAAGTTGGTAGCTTTATACATGCCAGAGAACTGAATCCTGCCTTGAGAGGAGTCAGCCTGGAAATCAGCCCAGATCCCAAGGTCCATGGTTCAGTGAGTAATAACAGGGCCTGTCCCACAACCAATTTAAACCAATTTAAAGTGTTTTGCCATCTGATTTGCCTATCAGTTTCAAGTTGCTGTTTATGCTGTTTTGCAGGCCAGCTGGTCTAAGGATTACAATTTTCCTTGAGTTTAAAGTGTTTATGAATGTTGTAAAAGTCAAAAGTAAAAGAATTAATAATTGTTCACTTGTTTAAGAGCCCCAACCAGCTGCAATACCAGCCAACCCACAGCAATGCTTCAGGACTGCACCTAACTAGATTCTGGGTACCCAGCAACTGTATCTGGACTGACCAGGAGGTTAAATGTATTTCTGCAGTTACCAAAATGGGCTGGCAGTATAACCTAGAGGTTAGAGGAACGAGGTGTGAACAGGCTTGGTACATCCAGCAGACCAGACCTGAGTTTGAGTCTCACAACCTCCACTTGCATACTGTGTGACTCTGAGCAAGTCACTTAACCACCCAGTGCTCCCAGGTCACCCCTGAAAACAGGCACTTGTGCCTAGTTGGCCTTACCTGGTTACCAAAGACTAAAAAAAAAATCTAAAACAATATTTTAAAGTTAAACTTGATTCACGTCCCCTTTCCCTGTTCAAATCCCCTAATAAATCAGTTATTTGTTTTAATGTTATACTGGCTTATGAGCATATCATTACTCAGTGCTGGGTTAATGCAAATAACTAAAAGGTACAGAGTTGTTGTTGAAAGCCTTTTATTGCAGGTGCACAGGGTGCATACCAGAAGCCAGAACCCTGCAGGTAAGTGTAGTCATCGTGAGCATCTTATTAGCACTCACCATTGTCTCTTTGAATGTCAAGTAAAGAGGTTTATGTTTCTCTATGTGTGGGACCACTGGGAGGGGCTGTGGGTAGGTACAACATCCCAGAGGGTTGTGCTAGTTTAACATCTCACCCACTTAAAGAATTCTTTAGGTGGAGGCACTGCACAAATAGCACTACTGTTAGAATAGAGCCCATTGTGTTAGTTAACTGAGAACCCAGGCCCTTCAACCTGCAGTTAGGAAGGCAGGCAGGGGTAGTAGCCCACTGGGAGCTAGCACCCAGGTTATAAATGCAACATTTTTGGACAACTAACAAATACTGGTTTAGTGATTAAAAAAAACACAAAGATGGACAATCAGATTAAAAAAGTCCAAAATAAGTAATGTGCCCAGATAAGGTGTGGTTCATGAGACAGAACGTGCTTAATGTTGTCACCTCAGTATTTGTACAGTATATTGTTCACCCTTGAACAGGAATGTGAACATTTATACTGTATAGTGTAATGTACCAGCACTACTCTGATTGCACACAGCACACACATGCTTATGTAACCCCTAGGTGTCACTATCCCAAGGGCCACTACCCCTGCCTGCTTGGCTTGCAGCAGGTTAAGGGTCTTGAATTCTGAATCGGGTGCCTCCACCCAGAGGTCAGGGATGGTAGTGGTCAAACTAGCCTGGGCACAGCCATCAGGGACACTGTAACCCCCTCTTTCCCTGCTAGTTGCCAAAACAGTATACAATAATTAGTTTCACAATTTCTCTGATATGCTTTGCAAGTACCCACACAGTTTGCACTTACCACCAAGGCTGATTTCTCCAGTTCAACCCTGGGGACCCCCTGTAAAACAAGGTTAGACAGAGCAAATGGCAACAGTACAATACTTCGAGCACAAATTGGAACCACAGTCTGGCTGAATGCAGAAAAAAGTAGATCTGATTTATTCAGGGGATTTGAACAAAGAAAGGGGTAATCAGGTTAATTAGCTTAATGGCTCTATCAATCACACAGCTGTGCATGCAGTCAGAGTCCCTAACACAGTCACACTTCTCTGGGTACCCAGTTGGAAGAAAGGTGGGCTAACCTTAACCGTTGCTCGGGGTAGGCCAGCGCTGCAGCTGGTCGGGGCCCCCGTGATGGGAAAAACAACTTGCACAACACACTATTTGTAATCCAGAGCCAGATGGCTCAGTTCGTGAAGGAAAAGAAACAACAAAGCAATCAGATGAAACATAGAAACATAGAAGTTGACGGCAGATAAGGACCGCAAGGCCCATCCAGTCTGCCCATTTCTTTTTCTACCTTATAAAAGTGCCATCGGCCTTTGCTCTGTCAGTGGCCTATATATTCATAGTCATTTGTATTGCTCCCTTATGCCTATCCCATGCCTGTTTGAAGCCCTGCACTGTATTCATAGCCACCACTTCTTGTGGTAAGCCATTCCATGCATCCTCCATCCTTTCTGTGAAAAAGAATTTCCTCACATTCCCCCTTAATCGGCCTCCCTCTAATCTCATGCTGTGTCCTCTTGTCCTGCTATTTTTCTTATATCTAAACATGTTAGACTCTTTCACCTTGTTAATGCCCTTAAGGTGTTTGAATGCCTCGATCATATCACCTCTCTCCCTCCTTTGCTCAAGGGTATACATATTGAGCTCTGTTAATCTGTCCTCATATGTCTTCTGATGCAGTCCCTGCACCATTTTGGTTGCCCTTCTCTGGACTACCTCAATTTGGTTAATGTCCTTGTGAAGGTGTGGCCTCCAATACTGCATGCAGTACTCCAGATGGGGCCTAACCAGTGTCTTGTAAAGAGGGATTATTACCTCCCTCTTACGACTTGTGATACCCCTACTAATACACCCTAACACCCCCTAGCCTTACCTACCACTTTAGAGGTCTGCTTGGATGATTTCAGGTCATCAGTGATGATGATGCCCAAGTCTCTTTCTTCCTTTGTGACTGCTAGCAACTACCCTTCCAGCCTATAGGTGGCTTCAGGGTTTCTCTTCCCTATGTGCATGATTTTGCACTTCTTTGCATTAAATCCCAGTTGCCAGTCTTCTGAGATGACACACTTGAATTAAACTGATGTTGTAGGGAGCTACCCTGGTGGTTACTCACGATACCCAGGACTGGACACAGGATGGACGGAAACTGAGACAAGCAGGTGAACTCTCTGGATTGCCAGGAGAAGCAGGGCCCACACGATTCGCTGAGGCATCATTCCTGTTCAGGCATGGAGCAGGGGGCTGATCTCCAGGCAGGTCTCTCGCCGATGGCTCTTCTCTGTGCAGTAGGGTAGTATGGCAGGGCCCTCATGGCAAGGCCCAGCCACATGGAGCTATTCTGGATTCAGTCCGTTTGAGCGGGCTACAGTTTTCAACATGCAGAACGCAATCCACAACGTGAGGAATCAAATTGCAACCCCATTTCAGTACACAGCACATTCATATGCAAGAAGAATCTCACTGTACCAGGCCCAATGCTCCCCGGTCATGATCGCAAAGTCCCTGCTCAGACCGGGAGCTCAGAAGTAGCTGGAGTTCCTGACAGGCCGATCACATGCAGCAAAATCTTTGGTCTTCTACAGGTTGAGCCTGGTTACCCTTCAGTGGCTTACTTCAGTCTCACCACCTCGGATTTAGTCCGAAAGAAATTCTCTCTCCCCTCTTAGGGCAACGAGCAGCCTTGCAGGCCTAAACTCAGGCCTTCCCACCATTCTCCCGCTCAAAAACTACGCAGACGCTTGCTCGGATATCTCGAGCTGCTCCTCTCTCAGCTTCCAACTTAGATCTGCCTCAGCAGCAGGCAGCATGGGGATTTACCTCAGATCCAAAAGGTTTTGTTGGCTCATTCAGTTGTCAGTCAAAGCAAGGGCTCCCCCTTCAGTTACAAAAAGGCGCCAACAACCCAAAACTACAAATCCCAAGCTGGTAATCAACTCAGTCCCTATAGGCAGGCTCCATTTTAGAGTCCCCAAGTACTGACTGGTCCAATTCGGCAGTTCGGAACCAAAATGGTGGAGATAGGCAGAAATCCCTCACTGCAAAGAAGGCAGGTTAAAACAAACACAATATCTTTATCACTCTAAATGATTCTCAGCAACTAGTTACATCTTTCAACAAAACTCCATCTGCACAATTAGCGGTGGCAGAAACAGACCAATTATCTGGCAGCTCAGGTGGGACTCAGCCCCCCTCCAGATTAATTATTACTGCAACTAAGCAGCTCTTAAAGTGACAGTACTTAGATGCTACACAGGCACTCTTTGATAATAACATTTAAACGGCTATAGTGCCGAACACCAGCCTGGCAGTGAGCATTTAGGCAAGCTCTAGGAAGACTTTTTGGGAACCCCCATTTGTAGGGGGGTTATACTTAGTTTGTTCAAAGAGATAGCCCATACAGTAAGTGAGGAGGGGGCATGCACAATATAAATGCTCCACTGTGACATCTGGTGGCTGTAGCAGGATGCACAGAGAGTTCCCAATTCTGATATCAGACCTGTACACAAAATGATCCAACATCACAAACCTAACAAATGACATTGCCCCTGTAGCTACTGTTGGATGTAAATCAGTATTGCAAAGCTTCTTTGCATCTCTACAGTTGAACCTGCGTTGGCTAAAAATCCTCTTCCTGTGTTTGGAGTAATACACCCATAAAATAGTTTTAGTATATAATATTTACCACACCAGGCGATGAGGCACAAGAAACTTTCTGCCCTTGTATCATAAATTTCTAAATAGTCTAATAAATGCCTTTTATAACATGGGTTGGAGAAAATGAGCAACCCAATTGGTGGAATCGATCTGCATGCCCGTGGATTAAGCTTGCATTAATCCATGGTTTCATGGAGCTACTCTGGGGATCCAGCACTGGGCCTTGTTCTCTACAGTCTAAACCAAAGTCTGCTGGCAAGCATAGAAAATGCAGAGTAAGTGATCTGAACTGTGGTGTCGTCTTGGCACTTGTGTTTGTGTTAATGGCAGTATCTGTTACCAGCAGCAAATTTTGTATGTTCTCTTGCAAGTATTCACCATCAGAATGTGGTACATATGTGTCCGGCCTTGTGCCTCACAATGCACCCGGGGTGTTGATTAATCCCCAATAACCCCAACCCTGTTGTGGGTTATTGCTTACATATCTACCTAGCAACAACTTTCTTGTTTTTTTTTCCCTGTGGTGTGATCTGTTATAACCTACTCAGTCATTGTGTAATTTGTAGCCACTGCAGTTTGTTGTGTGTATTACTATTTGTTGCAATCTGTTCAGTCATGTTTTAATTTATAGGCACTGCTAAATATTGCTAATATCACTGTTTGTTGTAACCTGTTGGGCTATGCTGTATCTTGTAGGTACTATTGATTGCTGGGTGTATTACTATTTGTTGTACCTTATTAGTTTATGCTGTAATTTATTCCCAGTGTGGAATCATGTGTACATTACTATTTGTTGTACCCTATTTGGTCATGCAATAATTTATAAGTACTACTCATTATTGTGCATATTACTGTCTGTTATAACCTACTGTACTTTATACGTATGTCTTATTGCTGTGTGTATTACAATTTGTTGTAATCTGTCATTTCTGTAACTGATAAGTACTACTATATGTTGTGTGTATTGACATGTATTTATTTATTTAGGGATTCGGATCATACCTTTGAGCTCAGAGCTCTTTTACAAAGGTTCCACGTCAAACAGTGACAATGACAGCAATAACAAACAGTTTACATACAATACTAGAATAGTAGGTAGCTAGTATACAATAAGGTTACAATGTCATTCATAGTACCAATGGTGATAGTACAGTGTCAAGTACATTCAACTAGGGTAAAGGACAGTGTTTATATGTAGCAAAGGAGATAAAAAGGTGTGACACCTAGTGTGAGAGTCCGAGGAGGAGTCAAGGTAAGGGGGGGAGACGGGGGGGGGAGAGTGGGCGGCCAAAAGAAGGGGCTTTGTCTAGGAGGTTGGGAGGTAGTGGTAGTAGGTTGGTTTTAAGATTGTTCCAGTGGGAGAAAAGGCACAGGGGGGAGAGGAAGACAGAGGGATAGGGCAAGAGGGAAGAGTGGGGGTAAAAGGAAGGGGAAGGGGAAGGAGAATGTGGATGAGTGGGCATTATGGGTGTTAGAGTCCTAGTGGCAGTCACAAACTGTCCTAGTAAGAAGGTGTTGCCTTAGGCCATTTTTGAATTGCGAGATGCATTGGGAGTTTAGAATGTGTACTGGGATTTCATTGAGCCATTGACTGTACTGCAGACTGTTGTATCTATCACTATGTGTTGCCATCTATCAGTCATATTGTTACTTATATTCATTACTGAATGTATAAGTCATTGGTAGGACCCCATCTGGAGTACCTTGTCCAGTTCTGAAGACTATATATCAGAAAGGACATAGACAGAGCGGAGGCATTCCAGTAGAGGGCTATCAAGATGGTGCAGGATCTGCATCAAAAGCCCAATGAGAAAAGGCTTAAAGACTCAATATGTACACCCTGGAGGAGAGGAGGGAGAAGGAAGATATGATTGAGACCGTTAAATACCTCACAGAGATGAACAAGGTACAGGTGGGAGGTATTTTTAGAGAACTGGATGCACTAGAACAAGGGGTCATGATATGAAGCTGGAGGGAGGGAGGTTCAGGAGAGATGTGAGAAAATATTTCTTCACAGAAAGGGTGGTGGATGCCTGCAACAGGCTTCTGGTGGAGGTAGTGGAGGTGAAAACAGTGGTGGGATTCAAAAAAGTCTGGGATAGGCACAAGGGAATCATAAAGGAAAGGGAGGGGGTGGAAAAGACAGTGCCATAGACCAAGGAGGGTCTGCAGCAAAAGTAATCACAATGAAAATGGACAGACTGGATTGGCCAAGTGGCCCTTATCTGCTGTCAGTTTCTATGTTGTGTGCATCACAATTTGATGTACAGTAACCTATTTAGTCATGCTGTAATTTATAGGTGCCACTGATTGCTGGGTACTTTACTATTTGAGGTACAGTAACCTATTCAGTCATACTGTGATTTATAGCTGCTACCGATTGTTGTGTGTATTACCCTCTGCTGTAATCTAGTTGGTTATGCTGTAATTTATAGGCACATCGGATTATTGTGTATAATACTATTTTTGTAACTTACTGAGTCATGTGGTAATTGACAGGTACTGCACATTACTTAGTGCATTACTATCAGACGTAATCCATTCAAGAGAAGGGCAACAATGACGGTCCAGGGCCAGCAGGGCAACACCTATGAAGACAGGCTCAAAGGGCTGAACATGTACTCCCTTGAGGACTGAAGGGAGAGGTGGGATATGATCGAAACCTTTAAATACCTTGCCTCTCCTTTACCCTGTCCCCTTGGTTCCCCCCTCTCCTATTTTCCTTTCTTCTTCTTTCTCTGCTTGCCCCCCCCATTCCAAGGGAATTGCTTCCCATGCCTAATTTTATTTTAATTATAATTTTGGAATATCATTATTTAATTCATATCTGTTGGTTGTGTGCTCCAAATTCAAACTGTATATACTGTATCTGTTCATTGTTATCTTGAATCTCTGTACACTGTTGAAACCTCATTTACTGTATAAACCTATTGTACGTACCCACCCCGGGCGCATCTGGAAATGAGCAGTTCTAGCTTGGTGTGCCTTTTCTGGTGGAACATTTTCAAATAAAATAAATAAATAAATACCTTAAAGGTGTTAACAGGTTGCATACAGAGGGCCTCTTCAGTCTTAGTGGGAACAAGTCCATGAGGGGAATAGCCTAAAGCTGGTAGGGGGAAGATTTCAGAGAGAAATGAGGAGGCACTTTTTCACAGAGAGAGTAGTGTGCCAAGTGGAATGAGTTGCCAGAGGAGGTGGTCTCCCTGAAAATGGTAGCTAGATTTAAGATAGGATGGGATGCAATGAAGGGGGAAGTTACTGATGGAGAAGGGAGGAGAAGGGAAGGAGGACTTGAGGGGATCGGGGGGATTTGGGGAGGGGTCAGGTCCCTCTGTAGACACGGTTTGGACCTGCATACTTAAGCAGATTAGAAAGACTGTGTATGCTGTACTTTATAGGTACTGTTGATTGCTGTGTGTAGCTCTTCACCCATGGGCGGGCTTCTAAAAGTCTCTGCAGCCTAGAATTTTAGCACAGGAAGGCTTATAGAGTTAGCAGCATCCATAAAATGTCTGAGCCAGCCCAGAACACAGGAAATGGGAGGGGTTAGGAGATATAAAAGACAGGCAGATTAGAAATGGTTTCAATTTTGAGTCTGGGGGTGGAAGAAGAGTGTGAAGAAGCAACAGCTCCCCATCCCACTCTGGGGGTGCAAGTCTCTAGAATGCTGGGGTTGGGGTAAACCTACCATGCCTAGAAGTGGTGGTAGTAGGGCTCCTGGCCTGGGATCTGGTGTAGATGAACCCATAGGTCCTCATTCCCAGTTTGTCTTTCTGGCTATCAATTAGTATACAGCCCATCAGAAAGAAGGGAAGGTTTTGAGACTCCTGGAGGAGAGCAATGGGGTTCACAGGGGATACAAGGGAGCCCTTAAACCCAAGGGCAGTTAGAAGGCTAGGCTAAAAGACAACGGACAGACTAAATAAACCTGGTGGTCTCCTTCTGCTGTCAACTTCTATGTTTCTATACACCCAACAGGTCATCGGAGAGGAGTCCAGGTTAGCTAAAGCGGTAGCTCTACCCTGGGAAGGATATGGGGAAGAAATGATGGCTCTGGCTGAGAAGGTTGAGGTGAAAGGCTGGTAAGGCAACCATCTGCCATGCCACTGTGTAACAAATAAAGTGAAAAAAAAACAATGTGTTTTAGAGAGCAAATAAGAGAAATGAATAACACTATAACTTAGAGAGCTCACTGAGAGTCTACAGAGGTGGCAGAGCTAAGGAGATTGTGAAAGGTTCTACTGTCATATGGGAATATGCAATAATGGGGGAAGATCACCTGACAGCAGTGAAACTGAGGGAAGCAACACATTTTGTCGATAGTAAATCTGCTGACATCCTGTACAGTGATGGCACAGTGCTGACACTTGGTATTGTGCCGTCAATAAACAAAGTGTTTTTTGAGGAGGGCTGTGCCCTCCGCACCTCCCGCATTTAAATATAATCAACTCCAGGTCAGAGTTGTTTCAGGGAGGGGGCAAAACACTGGTCGAAGCCACGTCAGTGAAGTGCAGAACATTACAGTGACTATGTGAAGGGGCATTTTGCACTATCGAACATCAGGAAGCATTGGCATGAATTTTGTGAAGTTTCCCAACTCTGCTCAGCTTGTGCTAGTTGTTATGTGTACTACATTGTAACCAGTTCAGTCATACTATGCCTTATGATTCAAATGTGAATTTCATGTTCTGTCTAATGTGTATCTTCCTGGAGGATAAATGTTTTAAATTAAAATAAAATACAGATAAAGAATTTAAATATTCTTTTACTTGGTGTAACATTTCAAACTACAACATTTTTAGATACTGAGCTAAAACAATGCAAAAAGGAGTTCCATGTCAGCTGAACATTTGCTCACATGCACCTACAGTATTAACATCAGTTCCTGGTTATTATTTAAATTTAGTGCTTTCTAAATATTTTTTATGAAATGTTATGCAGGTATTCCATACTTATTTTGCTATTATAATTATTTGGCTGCTCTTATTTGGCAGAACTTGTATTTTAATAATGCTGCAATGTTATGTACATCAGCTATAGGAACTGTTGCCATCTGTTCGCAGCCTTGTGGGAGCCCTTCCAGGAAAGAAACCTCTGAGAATGTTATTACTGATTTTTTAATAGAAAGCTAAGAGGAACTGCAAAACACTCACTTAACATGATGAGTTTTGTTCTGAGGAGAATTTTTCTACTTTGACATTCCAACCCCTCCCATCCTGTGGGATTTACAGTTGTTTGGATTGCCCAGAGTCTGCCTGTAAACAAATTTGAGACATAAGGGAAGAGTAGGAAGCCCTTGCTCTAGTGACTTATCAAGCCGTTCTTCATCTTCTATATATCCACTTTTGTTAAATTGTGGGATGGGGTGGGTGGTCTACCAACAGCATAGGCAGTGACCCTACGGTATCTAGTCCATACCACCTCTCTAGTGTTTCCTTTCAGTGAGGTCCTGCTTTTGCTCCTCTGTACAGCTTAGTGTAATGAAGCAGTGAGTGTTTAAGCGATTTGTTCACAGTTGCCACATTAGGGATAAGGCATTCTCAGTTCCTGAGGGGTCTTATTGTCCAGAGAAAATGCCAGCTGGGAGGAATTACGAGACATTCTGCTCTCAATGAAAAATATGCCAAACTTGTGCTCACATCACATCAAAATCAACTGACTTCATACCCATTTTGTACAGGAAAGAGGAGTACAGAATCCAGGAAACATTTAGCAGCAGTAGTAGTTCTTCATTTCTATATGGCACCTTTCCCCTGAGGCTCAAGGCATCTTAAATGATGCCAAAATATACATAGATCAAAGCAAGAATCACATTTAAATAAATATAAATTAGAATACTAAATAAATACATTAAAATTAAATAAATAAAAAGATAAACAACATCAACGAGGAAATGCAGGTTCATACTAGAGTGCCTCTGGGTGTTGTCAAAGGCTTCTTTAAAGAGGAATGTTTTAAGACCTCTTTTAAAGGCCTCCACTAAGGGGCCTCGGTCAGGACCCTGGGCAGAGAATTCCACAACAGTGGAGCTGCCACTGCAAATGTGCTATTCCCTGAAGATTTCAGTCTTGCCCCAGGCACCATTTAAAAGCCTTTCTTGGTGGAGAGAAGAGGGCAAGAAGATGGGTAAGGAGTCAGGATATAAAACAGACAGTCTGGGCCCAAGCCCAGGAGTACCTTGTAGGTTAGTAAGTGAACCTTAAAAGTGATATGTCACTTCACTGGCAGCCAGAGCAGTTTGTGCTGGACCAGGGTTACATGACAGGATATCAAAAGGCCTGTCAGCAACATGTGTGCCGCATTCTGCATTAGCTGGATGCATGACAGGGTACCACCATTGACCCCAAGATACAGCCTGGATGTCACAAATGCATGTGCAAGTGTCCCCATGAGGGACAAGGGATTTATTCAGGCCGATGTTCCTCACTTGCTAAAAGCTATTCTGGACATTGGCAGACACCTGAGCCTCTAATGTCAAACCTTCATCCAGCATGATCCTCAGATTTGTCACATTATTGGAGGCCTACAGTCTATAGAAAATGAGCTGAAGCCCTGCCACCAATCACTAGTACCTCAGTCTTATCTGGGTTAAACCTTAGTCAGATAGATGCCACCCAGTTCTGGATCTTGGCCAGACACAAATTTAGCATGTCAACTGCTTGTCCCAGATGCAAAAGACAGATACAACCAGGCATCATCTGCATAGCAGTGAAAATAAACACTGTAATGATCCCAGAGGGGCAGCATGTACACTGCAAACAACATAGGTGATAGGATCAACCCTTGGGGTACACCACAGGGAAGAAGCATTGGGTGAGAAGAAAAATTCCATATCACCGCTCTCTGCATCCTATCGCTGAAGTAAGACTCAAATGAACAGATAACTTAGCCAGTAAGTCCAAGGTACTCCTTTAGATGCTCCACCAACAACTCATGGCCTACAGTGTCAAAGGTTGAAGAGAGATCTTGGAAGACCCGAATTCACTGTTCACCTTTATCCCTCACCCTGAAAAGGTAATTTTGAACTCTGACCAATGCAGTTTCTGTGCTCTTTCTAGACCTAAAACCAGACTGAAGGGGATCATAGGTATCAAAAGGTCATGAGGTGTGCCTCAATCTGCAGCACTACAATCTTTTTAATAACTTTTCCCAAAAAGGGCAGGTTAGAGACTAATCGAAAATTCACAAGGTTATCCAAATCCAAAGATGATTTTTTAGAAGGGGTCTAACATATGCATCTTTCAACAATCCCCATGAACACTAGACCCAAATGTCCCACACAGCCCACTAGTAGCAGTAATGGACCAGTGTCTAGTTCACAGAGAGTATGATGTAGCTCTGAGATTACCCCACAAACCTCTTCCATCTTAACTGGCCTAAACCCTCCCAAGAAAAGATGAGGGCATTGGTGATGGACAGGCTCAACTCAGCCAGGCTGTTACATCCCACTTGGGGAGATCCCAGCCCACATGAAGACACTTTGTCTGAGAGAAAATGAGCAAACTCTTTACACTTAGCAGATGCACATGCTGTAACAGGCTGCAGACAGACCAGATGAAGTAGCTTGTCCTCATTCACAAAAAGCTGAGCTGATCAAGTTCTCCCAGCAACAATCTCCCTAGACAAAAAGGTGCCTTTTTTGGGGTGATCACCCTTTGGTACTTACTGTAGTGAATACTCAAAGCCAGTTAGTCCTCCAGGGCCCTGAATCTCATCCAACAATGCTTCAACCTCTGCACTTTGGATTTCAACTCCCAAAACTCCCCATCAGACCACAAGGAACCTTGGCATGAGACCAAGGGACATACATGGAAGGGTGAAACAATATTGAGAGCCCCAGAGATAGTCCTATTATATGCCACAAAGTACAAGTCTCCTTCAGGAGCAGTTGCGCTCAACAAACTCTGGAAGTATTTTGCTGTCTTTTTTCTTTTACACCAATAATCCCACCTGAGCTTTACTGGGACAGTGTCCATGTTAGTTGGCTTTTCTGAGTGCAACTACTCCTGAAGGAGACTTGGATTTTGCTTTCTTCTGTATTTCTGTGCAGCTCTTGGCTTTCTGAACACTGACTTCTCTCCGAATCTGTTATAGGTCACCACTGCTTCTTCCAAATTCATTCTCACATGCTGCCATCATACTCAAAATCTTCAATACTGCCTAGAGCCACTCAGGTTGATGCCCTTGTAAAAGGCAGTATCAAGCAACTTCCACAGGGGGTGGACCACTGAAGGGGCCCTGGAAGAGAACTTTGCCATGCAATGATCCAACCAACTGACGGTATTAATCTTGAGGTAGTCTATCTTGAGCTCCAGGGAAAATAGCCATGTCTAAGGCATGATCAAGTTGGTGGCTTGCAGAAGTAACAACTTGTGCAAGACCAAGTGATTCCACCACACACAGGAACTTTTGACCAAAGTGTGAGAGTTCACTGTTGATCCAGGCATTAAAGTCATCCCAAATTAACCATCTAGGCAGCTCCAATACTGAGTCTGTGATGAACTCAACAATTTCTTACAGGAAATCTCCCTTGCACCATGATGGCTGGTATATGAGGAGGAACCTACAACCTGCACCTGGACTCCATGCACTGCCATGTAGTCAACCCATGTGCATTCTCCTACTGGGAGCACTGTGAAGTGAAGTTCAGATCTAACACAGATGGCCACCCCCTTGCCCTCCTCGGGCAGTCATGGGGATTCCAGCCAGGACCGACACTTCCTGAAATGAACTTGCATCATCACTCAGCTAGGTCTCCATGATGCAAGCCGCATCAACAGAGGAGCTAGAAATTTTGCCCCACCTCTAGTAATATTGTAATTATGTTGGTAAGAGTGTTGTTATTGGGATGCACTAATAATTAATGAGAAAAATTTTTAACCAGTGTCAAAGAATTAAAATTATGACATCATGTTGTCACGTCATTTTAATAGTATTTAAATGTTTGGTATATGTAATGTCTTTATCCTTCGACAAAGAACAAGAGCATCTGAAATGCATCAGCCAGGATGTGTATGTCTGTCTGTTTGTCGGTCTGTCTGTCTGTGTCTTACAATGAATGAATCTTTAATTCAACTACTACATCTGGTGTCCCTTGTTTGAGGGGACGAGTGTCTGAAGTTTTATGTCTGGACAAATATTGTAATTACTTGGGGCATGTTATGACCCTAAACAAGATGGCTAATTGATTATTTTTCTCCCTCTCTCTCCAGCAATGACCTAATGGCTTCCATAGATAAACATAACTAAACCCTAGACACAGAGACATTATTGAATAGATACAAGCCTGATTCGTTGAGCAGTGTTCATATTTTTTTAAATGGACTTACACATTTGGAGTACTGAACATCAGTGCAGAACAGCAAGCAAGATGAGGGCTCACTCCCTCCCTCAAACATGGAGCAGATGTTCGCACAACTGTTGAGTGAGATAAAACAAACAAAATCAACAAGTGGAACAAATACCCAGGCCATCACTAAACTGGCTATGTAAGTTGAGGTTACTGACAAAATAAGCCAGTACAATAGCACTGTATATCGGAGCTCTTTCCCACTGAAGATCGTATAATTCCTAGAACCCCCTGCAAGATGAATGCAAGCAAACTACTGCAGGGGAGTGAAAGAGCAATCCTGGCAAGACTGATAGCCCTCACAAGGTGCACAAATATGGTAGCCACATGGCATGGACAAAATGTACATGTGTACTAGCACACCTGCTGTATATCCTTTCCAATGTGCAGAAGCTGAAGATGTTTGGGAGGGGGTTGCAGGGTATGGTCTAACCACAAATTTAGAAAAAATTAAAAAGGAAGAAATGTGTGATGCTTGTTCTCCTCTCCACATAACTTCCCCACTGGGCCTGTACCATGCCACACAGCTATTGTTAGCAGCCACAACCCCATAGTTTGTCTATATACTGGTGGGCCTGTACTGGTCAACAGCAAGTCGCTACAAACTGACAACAGGATGGGCTCTGTGCATCTGACTAGGGCTTCCTGAGCAGCACCTAGCAACATAAGGGTTCACAGGAAATAGACTGAAGGGTGAAGGCGGCAACCACAAAGTAATACTGGCCCTCTGCCCCACTTCAGAATCCCCATGAATGCTGGCCTGTTGGTGCAGAGGGCTGAGATACTGTGTGCCTTACACCTCTTGCCATGCCAGCGAACCACATTCGGGAATGAGCTCAGGTTGCTGGGGGCCAGCAAGAGGGGAGGGCTGGGATAGAATTGAGCAGCCACCTGGCAGCTCACCTCTCTCAGGTCAGGGTGGTGTGCCATCTTGGATCTTGGCTACCACCAAGTGGAGGCTTGGTGGCAGTCCATAGCATGCACGAGAGGCAGATGCAGGTCAGGGAAGGTGAAGATAGTTATGGTCCTTTGACACATACACACCTCCACATGCACACACAGCCAGAGTTACACTGTGGCTGGGGAAAGGGATGGGGAGAAAACTGGTGGAAAAAAGTTTCAGCAAGAGAGGGGTAAATGACATCCAGCACACTGCTCGTCCACGTGCTCCATCACCAGGGAGCTGCTGACAGACTGGATTAAGGCTTTGGGGGGAGGATGGCCCTCCACTCCTGACTCTGCCATAGGTGGCAATCCATAAGGGCACTCACCAGACAGGAAAGCCTGGGGAGATGGTGGATGGTTGGGGGACAGAGGGCCAAGATAGATGGGTGCCAAGTCTGCCTTGGCCAAGGCACACAAAAATAATATGAAAAAAAGAATGGATCCCAATTAGTAGTGCCCAGGTGACTTGGAAATTAGCCTGCAGGGCTTGGGGGGGCATTCCAAACACTGGGTGGCAGGGGGGATGACGGCTGCTAAACATACTACATAAATTGCTTCTTTTTCCAGAGGGTGATGGCCCCTTCAGTGGGTTTCTGTTCTTCACAGTGAAATTACTGGGGTGCCTCATAACTAGATCTCTCCCCTTGGCTATCAGTACATTCTGCAATCAAATACCACAGCTACTACTGAGTTCAAAGTCCCTGTTCAAAACTTGCAGGGCCATCACCAAATACCTACCCTCTAAGCTCTTGTTGCTAAGAATTCTACAGTCAAATGAAATTCCTTCCAGGCAGCCTGACCAAACCCCCTTCTGCCCCTTTTTTACAAACTGCCTAACAGGACTTGAGGCATGGCCCCAAAGTGATGACTGGGCAGCTGCATACTCACTGCACTGTCTGACAATAGACCAAGTAGGTCAAGTTTGATTAGCACCCTCCAATGCAGTCCCCTCGTCACCCACAGATGGGTACTCATGGGGCCTGGCCAACTAAAATACTCCATATTGCAGGCGTCAAACACCCTACATTTCAGATAGTAAATGTTTCTTGCATATACTTATCTCATGCTCTAAAGCAGCCACTCAAGCTACCCAGGGTAGTATTCTAAACTTACTTGCCCCAACTTTCTCTCTACTCTGCTCCAAGGGATCTCTGACACCTACACCCTCAAGAGATTATTGGAGTTTCTAGGGTAAGCCCACTTTCCAGGCTCACAGAAGCGGATTTGGGGGAATGGTATAAGCAGTGACATACTCCCAGTTTGAAAATCCTCACACCCTAGAGATGTAGACAGTGGCCTTGGGTCCCACAAAGCAATCCAACTAGAAAGTGATGGCATCCCAGAGTTCCACAGTTGCATAGTTCATTTTAATTGTTTCTGATTCTTATGGTTCATGGTTATACTGTGCAGTTTCATTATAGTGTTCCATGATTCTGTCTCAGTTGAAAGGATTCATGCAAATACTGGTAATCTACTGGCCCCTGTTAAAATCTCCAAGGAGAAACTGAACAGGAGGCACACACCCGAGGGAGGGCTACTGCGTCAACAAAGGATCCTGGCATGGCTCAAACATGTACTTGCTTGTGACACAAACCAAACACCCCAAGCATTCCTTATTTCAGCCAAGGAAGTTGGACATAAGATGTCATAGTTACATAGAAACATAGCCTTTGATGGCAGATAAGGACTGCTTGGCCAATTTCCCTACCTACAGGATAAGCTGCAGATCCTTTTTAACTAACAGCCTATTTCTTCCAACCCCACCACAAAAATTGTCTTATGTCTGTCCCTTGCATTCTTGAATTCTCCCACAGTTTTAGACCCCACACTCTTCAGGAAGGCTGTTCCATGCGTCCACCACTCTCTCTGTGAAAAAATACTTCCTCACATTGCCCCTGAGCTGTCCCCCCTTTATCTTCAAAGTGTGCCCCCTTGTTCTTGCACATCTCTTTTTCTGAAAGATGCTACCCTCTTGGACTTTGTTGATTCCATTGAGGTGCTTAACCGTTTCTGTCATGTCCCCCCTCTCCCTCCTTTCCTCAAGGGTATACATGTTAAGCTCCTTTAGTCTCTCCTTGTATGGCTTCTCTTGCAGACCCTGCACCATTTTAGTTGCCCTCCTCTGGACTGCCTCCATCCTGTCTCTGTCCTTATGGAGATGGGGTCTCCAGAACTGGATGCAGTTCTCCAGATGGGGTCTTACCAACTGTCTGTACAGAGGGATAACAACTTCCTGTTTTCTGCTGCTGATGCCTCTCCCTATACATCCCAGTATCCCCTAGGTCTCCCTACTGCCTTCTCACATTGCTTGCTAACCTTTAGGTCATCTGATATGATTGCCCCTAGGTCCTTTTCCATTTTTGTTGTTGTTACTACCTCCCCCACTGTGTAATCTTCCCCTGGGTTTTTGTTTCCCAGGTGCATTATTTTGCACTTCTTTGCATTGAATCTAAACTGCCATACTTCTGACCATTCCTCCAACCTTGCCAAGTCCCTTCTCATCCTTTCCATGCATCCTTGTGTATCAACTCTGTTGCAGATATTTGTGTCATCCACAAAGAGGCATACTTTTCCTTCTAGTCCCTCTGCAATGTCACTTATGAAGACAATAAAAAGGACTGGACCCAGTACTGAACCCTGTGGTACCCCACTAATAACCCCTCTTTCTTCAGAGTGGACTCCATTTTCAATTACCTTCTGTGTCCTGTTGTCCAGCCAATGTTTTACCCAGGCTACCACCCTGGGACCCACTCCCAGGCTGATTAATTTGACTATTAATCTTTTGTGTGGGACTGTGTCAAATGCCTTGCTAAAGTCTAGGTAGGCCATGTCCACAGCCACTCCCTGGTCTACTACTTTGGTCACCCAGTCAAAGAAATAAATTAGATTTGTCTGACATGACCTTCCCACTGTGAACCCATGCTGTCTTGGGTCCTGTGCCCCACTGGCCTCTAGGTACTCAACAATTCTTTCCTTCAGAAGTGATTCCATCACTTTCCCTACCACAGAGGTCAAACTGACAGGTCTGTAGTTTCCTGCCTCTGTCTTGCTCCCACTTCTGTGAAGGGGAATCACATCCACCTTCCACCAGTCCTGAGGTACCACACCATCCTCCCATGATTTGTTAGAAAGTGTAGTCAGTGGTGTCACTAGTTCTCTCCTTAATTATTTTAGAATTCTGGGGTGAATTCCATCAGGCCCCATTGCTTCGTCCACCTTCAGTTTTAGGAGTTCTTTCAGAACCCTTTCTTCTGTGAAAGGACTGGGATTGACCCCCCCTATCCAGAATGCTTCTGTTAATTGGATTAGGCACCTCCCCCTCCTCCTCTTTTGTGAATACTGAGCTGAAGTATTCGTTCAGTATCCCTGCTTTTTCACTGTCCCTCTCTGCCCACCCACCGTCCATTCTATTAAGCCTCACTATCCCTCCCTTTGTCTTTCTACAGTCCCTGATATACCTATAAAAGATTTTATCCCCCTTCTTAACTGAGTTGGCTATCTTTTACTCAGTTCGGGCCTTTGCTATTCTGACTACCCTCCGTGCTTCCTTCTACCTTAACTGGTATATATCTTTGTCCTGCTCATTCTGTGTTTCCTTATACTTCCTGAATGCTATCTTTTTCTCCCTAACCTTCACCGCCACCTCTTTTGAGAACCATGGTGTCTTTTTCTTTCATTTTGATTTGTTTATTTGCTTCACACAAAAGCTTGTTGTCTCTGTGATGGCAGTTTTGATGTTTCCCCATTGTTGTTCCATCCCTCCTTCTAGCCTGTTTGCTAGTGCTTTTCTGAGGCACTCTCCCATCTTGCCAAAGTCAGCCCTCCTGAAGTCCAGTACCCTCACTTTTGTATGGCTTGACTCTGTAGCTGAGTTTGTTGTGAACCACACTGTTTGGTGGTCACTCGTTCCCAGATGGCTACCCACTTCTAGATCTGAGATTCTCTCACTGTCCCCATTTGAGAGTATGAGGTCTAAGATTGCTCCCTCATGAGTGGGTTTCAAAACTAGCTGTCTGAGGCATGCCACCTGAAGGGCATTGAGAATGGCCCTGCTTTTGGATATGGCTGCAGCAAAGGTGTTCCAGTTAACATCTGACATATCCAGGTCCCCCATCAACAGTATCTCCCCTTTCTCTGCCATCCTAAGGATGCCTTCTGTCATCCTTGTCCATTCCTACCCCCTGACATGGGGGTCTGTATACAACCCATGTACGGACTGTGGTGCCATTTCCAGTCTCTGAGGTGACCCACAGTACCTTCTCTCCTCCCTGTTTACTTGTTTAGTTGGAATGTGAGGGGGAATAAACTCCCCAGTGAAACCTAAGCATGAACTTACACACATAAAGTGCCTTAGGACTCAAGACTCCCTACTCCAGGAGATGAAACTCCTTGACAACAATGCTAAAAAATGAGCCAGAGAGTGGGTGGGCATTGAAATACACAGTTCAGCACCAGTTAAAAAGAGGAAGGTTTAAATCCTCATACACAAGACCCTAAAGTGGAAAGTATAAACTACTGCCACTAACTCAGATGTTAGATGGGTAATATGCATATTAGAAACCCAGGCAGGACCTCTGGTAATAGATACCCTCTACACACCTATTACTCACTCGTCCTCTTTTTTTTCCATGCCTTTGTTGATCAGTTCACATAGTTCAACACTAACAATGCCCCTACAGTGATAGGAGGAGACTTTAATCCTACCCTAGATCCAGCTGTAGATCGTAGTAAATTGACAGCATGAACCACACCTTAGAGCAGCATAGGTGGTTCAGCTCTGGCAGAAAGAGCAATTTCTGATAGACATTAGGTATAGGCATCACTCCAGGGATAGGGACTATTCTTGCTAGTCAGCAGCATATAGCACATACAGTTACTGGTCTTGTGGCTAGATTCTCTCCAGTCCTCTGCAGTGGTCATAGCCACAACTATGCACCCCCTTATAATATCGGATCATGACCCTATGCAGATAGACCTCCTCTGGGGCTCTGCTTCTCCTGGCATCTAGAGCCTTTGCTAATGCAGGACCCACAGTTCCCAGAGTGGATCAAGTAGGAGGAAACAGATTTCTGTATCAGTGACAAGAGGGCCATAAGTGTATCCACCCTGTGAGAAGTCTTTAAGGCCTCATTTGAGGGTCAAATAATCAGTTATGCCTCTCACAGAATCTATGAATGTGAGAAAATACTAGCTGACCTGGAAAGCAACTAAGACAAAAAGAGGTGGAATTCAAGTAACAGTCTAAATGTGATACCAACTCCACCCTACACCAAGCCGTCATCAAATAACACCTAGACGTAAATAATCTTAAGGCCAGAAAGGCTGAAGTAGCAATATTCAAACTTTGGCATCAGTCCTGAGAAGGTGGCAAAGTATAGGGAAAGTATAGCTTATTGCCTTAGAAAAACAGAGAGACAAGTTACAGGACTGCAGGGTTTTATTTAACTCTAAAAATTGATTAGTGTTTTGCACATAAAAGTTCTAAAACATTGTGAAAATGCATAGCACTTGCCTCACTGTGTTTAACAAACATAACGCTTCTAGAAAACCTATATAAATGCTTTCTGTACAGTTAGTATTGTCCCAAGAAAAAACTGCTAATCAATTATTTAAAACCCTGGGACTACTTGACTGGCAAGGCACCCTCAGCTCCACAGTGGAACATATCAATGAGGCCATGTGCCAATTTTATGAACATCTTTATAGCTCACCTGATCAATTGATTCATTGTTGCACCCCCCTAAATCTCCCAACCCTCTCAACAGAGCAAGCCAGAACACTAAAGAGCCACCTAACTCTTAACAGAAATTGATGAGGCCCTTAAAGCTCTCAAACCCCACAAAGTTCTAGGAGCAATGGGAGACAGTATAGCGCAGTGGTTTAAGACTCTGAGCTGCAAATCAGGTGACATCTAGCAGACCAGACCTGGGTTTGAATCCCACAGCTTCCACTTGCATACTGTGTGACCCTGAGCAAGTCACTTAACTTCCCGTGCTCCCAGGTTGCGCCTGTAAAAAAGCATTCAGCTTAGTGTGTCTCACCTGGTTAAATAACTAAAAAGAAACAAACAAACAATGGGGTTTTCCCATAAAATTTCTACAATTCCTCTCCACCAGTCGTATGCCCCCATGCTATTTATCCTAAATCCACTAGTGCAGAATGCTTCCCATATACCATGTGCAAAGTTATCTGACCCTACCAGCTAGTTATCACCTATATCCTTGATAACAGTAGGCAGCAAAATATATGCCATAGCCCTCCAGCCGAAATCCTTCTTCCCTTCTCTGATTGATTTGATTTATTTATTTCATCTGGTAGGTCTATGGGCCAAATGCCCATTTTCTTGGCCCTTCAGAGTACATAAAGACATACAATTACATAAAACTTAATAGATATATAACATTACAGGTATATAAAATATAGGGTACAGAATGATACACACAAATAGTTGGGTCCATGGGAGACATGTGCAAAACAATCAAGAAGGCCTTGTTATACAGAAAATTTACATTAATCTCTCCCAAGTGGGATTTGTACACGGTCACCTCAGTTCTGACCATCTGAGAACTCTAGTAAATCTCATACATATAGCCCCCAAAATAAACACTACATCTGCAGTAGCTGCTATTGTTTTTAAGAAGGCATTCAACTCAGTGGAGTGGAGATACCTATACAAAGCTGTTGGTTAACTAGGATCTGCAGCTTATCCGTTAGGTAGGGAAATGTGCAGACTAGGTGGGCCAAGCGGTCCTTATCTGCCATCAAATTCTATGTTTCTGTGTTACAAAGTGCTAACCCATACGGGCTTTGGTGCCCAGTTTCTGGACAAAATCAGAATCTTGTACACATCTCCACAGGCTAGAGTCCTCACAAACAATACACTGCCACAGCCCTCCTCACATTTTGAATGAATGAGACTGGGTTGCCCCCCTCTCATCGCTCCTGTTTATTTTGGCCATAGACACCCTAGTGGCAGCTTTTGGGAAGAGCAAGGACATTACAGGGATCTCTGTAGACCAAGAACAACATAAAGTTCTCTTGAACATAGACAATTTACTCGTCCTGACTGTACAGATCCCCTCTGCCATAAATCACCTTTAATCCCCGCTGAAAGCCTCAGAATTAATCTCATAAAAACTGATGTCCTTCCTCTTAACCAGCACTGCTAACCTCACCACCTACAAGCCACAGGACATTTCTGTGTGCCAGACTTAATCATGTTTTTAGGAAAAATGCTTTCACCTAGCCTGGAGACTCTGTGTATCCCCCTATTAACTGATCTCTGCACTGAAAGCGAAAGATGGAAGCCCCTCCAGCTCACCATGGCTGGCAAAATTGAAGCTGTCAGGATGGTGATGGCCTCAAAGATCATTCTTATTATACCAAAACACGTGACTGCATGGCAGCAGTCCAAAGGAGGGTTAGGACTCATAACCACTTGTTTCAGACCATTCTAAATAAATGTTGCTTATTTTATTTGTAATCACCCAGTCCCCTGAGGTTACTAGAATCCCACCAGTATTAGACAAGGGAGGTTCTCTGGGCAGCAGTAGAGGGCTTTTAGAAACTCTCTACCACATTACCTCATTGTTTACCTAGTTAGGCTAGACAGAGAATGAGTGATGTCATTCAGAATTATTGCCGCAGAATATGCCCTTTTGCCTCAGCTGCAGGGCAGCAGTTTAGAATCTTAGTAAGTTCCAGCTTGGAGAGTGAAGAAGGATCTCTCTGTACTGCAGAGGGCTAGAAGTGCCTGCCAGCCCCTCTTGGCTGGGTGAAGGACCTCTGTTCATCATTTATTTCTCACCTTAGTGTAGGGACAACAAGCGTTGCCTAAGAAGTGGTGGAGACCTGTGTCAGTGGACCCCCAGTGGATTCAAGTACTTTCAAAAGTGGAAAGGGACTGAAAAATCTGTGGTTCTAATGGGCAACCTCCTGATGGACTGAAGGATTGTCACAGCTGCCCAGAGAAGAGAGACTGAGAGAGTTTCTGTTAAAGCTATGGACTTTGAGAAAGTAATGTTTCCTCAAGTGTGTTGTCAAATGATTGTAATAAGGAAATACCAAATCATGAGTACAATGTGCATTTGGAAATAGACTTTTGGGTTGTCTTGTGCTGTGTATGCTCTATGCTGGCTAGAGTACATGCACTCAGGACCCTATTCACCACAAAAAATGTGCTGCTTAAATGTGCTGAATTTCAAGATGTCATAAGCAACCCAGTGGGGTCGAAGAATCCAGTTTTTGTGTATTGATGTAATAGCAAAGTCCAACTTGGGCCAGAATGGGCAGAACCTCACTCATCAGGGGTGGATTGGCCAGGGGTGATTGGGATGCTAATTGCATCCTGGCCTGTCAGCAGTATGGCCTGTGATGCTGGCTCTGTGTGTTGCTTAGTCTTGTTTGTTAGCTTCCTCCCTGCCATGGTGATGTCTCAGTCACAGTAAGTTTTTTATCGGGGGGGGGGGTAGGCCTGTCACTGATGGTGCTGGATCTGGGTCAGGTGCTCAGAAGTGCATCCCTCAAAACTAAAAAAAGGAAGAAACTGTCGTGAAGCATCAGACTTTCCTCCTTCTCCCCCCCCCCCCGGCTCCAATCAGCCAACTACAGGACAGCTGTAGTTATCATCAGTTATGTCAGGCGATGTAATCATCACGAGTTGAAGAAGCTGCTGCCTGAGTGCCCACTCACTGCTGTGGTGCCTTCTCTTTATTGGTGCCAAGCACTATTTTTGGTAGTCGTAGTTGGCATGGCAGCACAGGCAGCTTTTGTTGGCCACATAGTTGCACTGCTGGATAACCAGATTGGAATCCAACTCACCTCCCACAGTTGTCCCACATTGTTTGGTCTCCTCAAAGGGACAGAGGGAGCTCACCACCATGGGGTGACAACAGAGCCACTGCCACACCCGCACCATGAAATCACCTGTGGCATCCAAGATCTGCATGGTCTGTCATGCCTTCTCCAGAGACATGCATTTATAGGTATTATTATGTTCTGATCTTGTCTTTTAGATCTATGCTGGTTCAGGTTACACTCCAATGCTCCGTGATTAGAGTTTGTTTTAGTTTTTGCATTAGGGGATACTGACAGGGCTTGTGAAGATTGCATTTTGTAATATGTCCAGGTTTTATCTGTTATAAAGTAGTTGGACCCGAATGAGTGCAATTTATGTGTTTGTGGCTCTCAGTCATCCACAGTTTTGGTGCTTTTAATATGCAGTGGATGGCAGACACAAATTGTCACATATTTAGCTCCCTTTAGTAAAGGGGTGGTTATGGGAATTTGTATAGAGTAATGAACCGAAGTCTGGGGTTGCACTCGGTTGATTTAATTTAACATTCAAAAAACTCTAAAATCTGTATTGGCTGACACTGACTCATAACAATCCAGCTGTACCTGGCTAATTAAGTTTGTATGTTTGAGTACTTAACTTAAGAAAAAATGAGTTCTGTTTTCAGCTGCACAGCAGTATGACAAGCTGAGTGTCTCTACTCTGACTGTGCTTGTGGATCTCCTGTGCTGTAAATCAAGTACTTTTGCTTTAATTAAAATGTGTATATCATATATGGAGCTAACATGCTAGCAGTACACTGCTGATTAAATTTTTATGATAGGGTGTTCTACTTCAAAATTCAGATCTTCAGTCAGCCGTACAGCAGTGGGATAAACTGAGTACATCTCCATGCTTACAGATCTCTGTGCTGCTGCAAATCAAGTGATTTAGCTGTAATTAAAATGCCTACATGGGAAGTAGGTGACTGATGTGGGGATGAGCTGTATTGATAGATTCACCGTGCTGTGGGGGCGCACTCAGCTGACCTTTTTTATCTTAAAACTTTAAATTTCAATGCAGTTTTTTAGTATGGTTTAATGGCATGGCAACTCAGTATGGCTGAGTGGGTTTACATGTATGGGTGCTTCAGCAATGTACCTTGAGAGTGTTAATATAGCAGTAGCGTATTTTGTGACATAAAATTGTGTAGTTTTATGAAGTGGATATATTTTCTGACTGACATACCTGAGTAGTAAACATCTAGTTGATCCTCATTCCCCTTGGATATCAAGGCAGGAATTTTTTTCTCCTTAAGACAATATCATAATCTTCTTCTGAATTGATAGAGCACCCAGCAAAAGGCTTTTTATTCACTCTGGAATGTCAGTACTGCTGCACTAAAACTTGTGGCTCTGCTTTGCTTCATCACTTACTGCTAGGGCTGCAGGGTTAACAGCATTCCAAGATACATAAAAAGCTTATTCCTGGACATCCTAAGGAATATCCTCTACATAACGTATGAGGCAGTTTAGTTAGCCAAGTAGTAGAGTGCAGAGCTCTGTATCTGAAGACCTGGTTTCAATTGTTTTTATTCATTAAAAAAAATAAACTTAAGCAGAGCTTATTTACAATGGCATTCAGTTCAGTTTATTGTGAAGGAATAAGGTCTGTTGAGCAAGCTCATTTGCAAGTATGCCCCTAGTAAAGAAATACAACAACAAGGCAAAAAAAACAACATACAGTAGAATACATATAACACAATAAAAATACAGTTTCACAATCAGAAAATTGCAAAAGGCACTTACAATAATGAAACTGATAAGGCAAGACAGAAATACATAAGTATCACAACTTTAATTGCAACCAAAAAGTGTAGGGATGGAACAGGCACAGAAAGAAGAAAAGTTTTATTAGGAGCATTTACAGGGGATGGGGTTTTATTTAGGATCCTCTTGAAAGCATTTAGCATGACAAGGGTCCATATTTTCAGTGCCTCTTGTAATTAATTCCAGACAGCTGGAAGAATATAGCTCATTGATATCATGGCCTAATGAGTACAGTGTCCTGTTAAGGCAAAACTTCTGACAAGCTAACATACTACAGATGTACAGCCTACAATCCGTGGTCTGTTTATATAGTCTTAACAAAGTTTCAGGTTCAAGGTAAGCAGTGCAGGGGGTGTAGGAAAGGAGGCTCATGTTTAAATCCTGCTACTTAATCACTTTGATACTGAGCACGTTACTTTGGCTTCCTGCTGTTTGAACTCCTTTTGACCGCTCACTCTCTCTCTAATCTAGTACTGTACCCTTCAAAGCTCCCTATCCCTGAAAATGGCAGCAACAGTTTCACCCCTTTCTGTTCATTTTTTTTTTATATCACATCTCTATTTTTCTCCTGCAGCCACAGTCCCTGCCTACCTCCAGCCACCGCTCCTCCTCACTGCCGACCCCAGAGTTGTGCATGCCCAGCTGGCATATGCAGCTGTATCATTGAGAGGGGCCCCCCTCCAATGCCCCCGCGCCTGGCCAGGATCCATTACCGGCACATGTCTCTGTCCAGGCATTCACAGGCTGGTGAAACTGCAGCAATCAAGCTGCTGCAGGCTTATGCTACCATTTCCTCCTCCTTATGTGATCTCCAGGAATGCGAGCGTGCAATGATGTTGCGTAATCGCCAACGTCTGCCTCACTTCACCCCTTTTCTGCACCACTCTAGTAGCACCCCCAGTTGTCACCAGGGGCTGCTACAGAGTGGTGATTCCTTGGATCCCTCCCCTGGATGAGAGAGTAGTGCTCAATCCCATCTGTCCTTCCCCTGCTTACCCCGATGCCCCGGGCTCACGTCCAAACCCAGGTCGACAGCATGGCACAAGGTGCGGTGTCCAGCACCTCAGCCCTCAGTGCCACTGGGCTGGCTCTCCTCTTCCTGTTCTTTATTGTGAAACACTTTGGCATACAGCTTGCACAACAGCTTAATCTGGTTCAAGGTCAGTTGGCATTCATCTGTATCCCCCTCCCCCGGGTCATGCCTGAAAATAGGCAGGATTTGTCTAGTGCACTTACCCGGTCAACAAAAGCTAAATAAATAAATAAAAATGACAGGTGTACTTAAAAAACACATTTTCTGATGTATGTACATGCTGTTCCAATCAGGAGCCAGAGTTGCACACTTTTCTTTCTCAGCAGCATCACAGCAATCAGCTCTTTGACACCAAGATGACTACATTGCAGTCAGTTTGTTTGTGAAAATATAAGGGTTAGGCAGTGGATGTGATCTACATTGTCGCTGGCTTAGTAGGTAACTCGATTGCCTCTGGGGCCAGCAGATTGGAAAGTTCTCTGTCTAGTCCCACACCCAGAACTTGCATTAATACCCACTACTGACACTGTAAAGCAGCTCTACTTTCAGATAAGACATTAAGCCAGCATCCCTGTTGCCCATCTCTGGTGACTGTGCAGGTGGAAGTTGAAAAGCAACTCTATTATAACCAAAAGCCTAAAACTCAAGATTTACATAAATTAAGTTTTAACAGTCTCAGTCGCTGGCAAAGATCAACAATCCATCACAACTAAACTCCAAAGCAGCTTCCATAAACTTGAATCTTGGTTTACGGAAAACAAGCTACTATTAAACATCAAAAAAACAAAGAGTATGCTCTTCACCACCTCCCAAAGTAAAAAGAAATACCTGCCCCTGGGTATTCATAGCCAAAAGGGCGAGATCCTAGAACGAGTATCTAACTTCAAATATCTCGGCATTACCTTTGATGACATGCTCACCTTCTCAAACCACATTGACTCTGTTATCATTCTTTTCTAAATCTATTTAAAAGCAATTCAAATTTATTTAACTGTTTCATTATATTCCCAGGTAGTGGGGCCTCTGCAAAAACTGACTGTCCTGCAGATTCTATAGATGCCCTTGTTATAGTAGACACATTAGGGTCAAATATATCTGCTGGTACAACATTTTGAGAGCAATTCCTGTGATCTATAAGCAGATTGTCATGCTCAGAAACAGGGGTTTGTCTATCAAGAGTCTTGTCAGAGACATGGACTACAATTTGTTGAATTGTATTGACACCGTCTAGGGTGTTGTTAATAGTAAATGTTGTCTTTTTATTTTTATTTAATGTTTTCTTCTTTAGTTTAACATTACCAGATTTCAATTTGGTCTTCTGTGTAGGAGTATTAGGAATTTCAATAGTTGAAAAATCAAAATGTTTTTTCAGGGGGTATTGTCCCTGAAAATTGAGGGGGATTCTTCCTGTAGTATAAGTTTATTTAATTTTTCTAGAATATCATCCAATCTAAATCCATTGATGGCAATATTTTTTTTTAATGTGTCCATCTCATATTTTAAGTTAGCTATATGATCCAGAATCATGAGATGGACAGTGTAAGGATTAGAAACAAACTTTTTGAGGTCTTCATTGAGCCCAAAAGGATAGGCTGCAGCCGAGTCAGACAATAAATGCTTTCTTCTACCTTGCCCCGCAGGCTATGAAACTTGATCAAATAAAAATTTAAAAAAGTATAAGTGTAGGTGTGCACTAAACAGCATAAATGATTTGTTTGTTGTTTGTTTGTTAACTGGGTGGGCACACCGATCCATTGGACTGTTTTCAGGCATGACATGGGCCAGGAAGATGACACAATGATTACAAACAAGTACAAGGTACAAATGTGGAACAGAAAAAATCCAAGTACAGAATATGGGAAAAAAAGAAAAAAAATTAATAAGGGTTACAAGTACAGCATAGTTCAAGACCACAGTAACATTTTGTACAGTATAATCAATCAATTAGAAGTGCACAGACATACAGAGCACCATATAGGTTGCTAGACAGAGCTACTCAAGATAAAAGCAGAGAACATGTTATTTGTTTGTAGAATGCTATACAATATAGTAACTGTTGAAAGACCTCAGTGTCCTAATGAGCTAGTTGTTGGGGAGGGGTATTTTATAATAAGATAAGACAAGTGAGGAATACTCTATAAAAACACAATGGGCTCTATGCATGAATGTGCAGAGTGCCTACACGCTGCGGATCTGTGGCGCATAGCCTCTCCACACACCTTGTGTCCCCCACTCAGGATGCATGAAACAGGGAGCACAACCCCTATGCAACTGATCCTCCAGCTGCATGGACAGCAATGTGCCAAGGGGTGGCGGGGGGTTTGTCAGGTGAGTGCCAGCACAATGCACCAGGGTGAGTAGTGCTGCACACTGGGGGACATAGAAGGGTGCCCATTACGTCAGAGGAACCCTGCTGTAAGTGTCCTACCCACCTAGCCCTGCGCACAATGCTGCCCTGACCATGTACAGTACTGCACTCCCCCACCCCGGCACAAGGCAGCCCTAGTCCCCATGTGCCCAAGTTACAACCTCCCACCCCACTGATACTGTGCAGCCCTGGTCCCCTGTGTAACACAACACACACACCCCCAACATACACAGGTGCCCCATCACCCATTGCAGTACAGGACACCCCCCACACACACACATGCAAGCACCAACCCCATGTGAGTAATACAGGCTCCCCAAACACACAGCCACCTCATCCCCATATCATAACAGGACCAACATATAATGTACTGTACTCCTGTACAGTCATAAACCCCCCACACACTGCGGTGCTCTCGTGCGCAAAACCATGACTCTGACACGGTACCCCTGCATGCCCATTGGTGGCCCGTGGTCCCCCACCCTCTGCAGTACTGACAACCACCCCACCCCGTACTTGCTCATCAGTGCTGCAACTCTGAAAAGTCAGCATGACAGCCTTCCACAGACCTCCACAGCTGCCGGCCATCCAAGTGATGCTGGGAGTGTGCCCTTATAAATATGCAGAGCACTCCCAGCATCAGTTGGATGGCTTGTGGCTGTAAGGAGGGCTGTGCCACTGGCCATCCAGAGCAGCAGCACTGAAGAGCAGGTACCAGGGGGGTGGAGTTGGTGGTGCCGCAGGGTCTGGGGGGACCACTGCACAGCAATTAGGGTGCATGTGTGTGTGTGTGTGTGTGTGTGTGTGTGTGTGTGTGTGTGTGTCCAGGTCATGCTGTACTGGTATGGGCGGGTCACCACGGGGCAGTTGTGGGGGTGGTGCAGGGGTACATACCACCACTGTAGGGTTGGAGCATTCAGATTCATTGGGGAGATGATTGAGTTCTGTGGTACTGGGACAGGGCCCCATATGTGGATGTATTAGTGGGGGGGACAGGGCCTGGCTGTGGACTATGGAGTGAGCTGCAAGTCCAGACTGGGGTTGGGGGTCCTGTGGCTGGGGTGCAACCATGCACTGGGAGGGCACTGTGAGACATTTGCATGGCTGGGGGGCACCTGGATGCCAAGGACTGGCCTTATGGGTCTGGGTGCCTGCGGTCAGTATTCACACACCTGGACCAGTGCCTTTCCATGCAAGGGATCCACTGTGTGCCCAGGATGGGCATCCAATTGCATGCCTGCCTAGGTCTACAACCCTGAGTCCAGCCACCCTGCAGAGTCCTGTGTGCTGCCAGGGCAGAGTCATGGAAAGATGTGGGCCATTAGTGAATGCCAGCATGTGCGCACCTGACAATGGGTGCATAAGAGCACCTGTCCATGGGTGTAGAGCTATGCGGGTGGAGTACTCCCCCTCTGGCATGTATTTCCCACCCATTCATGCATAGGCACCAAAGTCTTTAGTATAGGTCTGATCTAGACAAGGAAATGTAAATAAAAGCATACCGTTACAAGTGGCTGAAGCTAAATTACCAGGATAATCAAGGGTTAAAAGGTCCCGAGTAGGGAGCGTGAATGATGAAAACCAGCTCTGCAATTTGATTCAGCTCATTGTGTGAGAGCAAGCAAGCCAGAGAGAGAAAGAGAACGAGAGAGATGCAGCAGAAAAGAAGAGGGTGTGTGTGTGTGTGTGTGTGTGTGCCTGTGCCAGAGCTAGAGAGAGAGAAGGAGAGGGAGAGAGAGAGAGAGAGATGAAAGCATGCTAGACAAAGGCATTCCTTTAAAGTAACTTGGAGTGCTTTGTTCATATTTTTAAAATTGCTGCATTCAGAGTTTGGCAGGCAACAACCCCTCTGTTCCGAGCACTTTCTGCTGCAAGGCTTCATGGGTCTTACCTATCCTAGAGCCATCCTTCCTCAGTGCTGTGCAATGTGCATGCTCTGTTTCAGGCTTCATTTGTCAAGACCAAATTACTATATGAAAGAGCTGTCATTTTTTTAAAAATACCTATATTGTGAAAATCAGTGCAGTTAGGACTATACACAAAGCTATCGATCTCATATGCCCTAAGAATGATGAATATGTGTTTCAATAGCAATCAGAGCAATTATTGCCTAAAGCTGTCTTAACAGGCACAATTATTAAAGGGGCTGTAAAAATGGCTTAAACGGAAGTGGTAGTCGAAGTACTTAACTGAAACTTACAGTCCAGCAGTGAAATAGTGCAGTCTAGTGCAGGCAGAGGAGGAGTAGGGTCCACACACAAAAATACCACTGTCATAAATGGAGACAATGGTGGAGAGTTGTGAGTCATGTCCAGCTGAACCACATAGGGGAAGAACACAGTCTTACTATCCTGTCACAGTCATTTATGTCTCTCCTACTCATAGCAGTACGTCAGCATGGTGATATCACCATGCGTCCTTAAAAAGGAATGTCTGATCCCAGAGGGTTCCAATGAAGAAAGGATTGTCAGTCCCATGGGGGAGATGCATGGGCAGGAACAGACTATTAGTAAGAAGTTTCAAGGGCTCAAAAGGCATTTCTGTCCCAGGGAGATCAAAGTGTAGGAAAGAAGTGTCATTCTCAGGGGCTTCCAAGGGCAGGAGAGTAGTGTTACTCTCAAGGGAGTTCCAAGTGCAGAAATGGCATGGCAGCTCAAGGGGTTGTAAGTAAAAGGAATGAGTTTCAGTCTCCAGAGGGCTCCAAGGACATGGAAGGAGTGTCAGTCATAGGGGTTTTAAATCCAGGAAAGGAGTTTTGGTTCCGAAGGAGGTTCTAACAGCAGGAAAGAAGTGTCAGTCATAGGGGTTTCAAGGGCAGAAAAAGAGCATCAGCCCCCATGCAGTTGTATAGACAGGAAAGGAGAATCAGTCCCTGGGGGTCCTGAGGGCAGGAAAGGAGTGTCAGTCCATGGGTATTTTCAAAGATAGCAAAGGAGTGCCAGTGCCCAGAAAATGGGATGTGCAAGAACATTGTGGCAGTTCCTAGGGAGTTCCAAGGGCAGGAAATGAGTGTCAGCTGCCCCCAGAGGTTTCCAAGGAAGGAAAGGAGTGACAATCCCTAGGGAATTCCAAGTACAGGAATGGAGTGTCAGTCCCTTGAAGGTTCCAAGGGTATGAAAGGGGTGTCAGTCCCCAGGCAGTTCCAAGATTAGAAAAGGAGTGTCACTCCTCAGGGAGTTCCATATATAGGTCAGGAGTGGCAGTTCCCAGGTGGTTCCAAATACAGGAATGGTATGTTTGTCCTTAGAAAGTTCCAAGTACAGGAATGGAGTGTCAGTCGCAGGGGGGTCCAAGGGCAGGAATGGAATGTGAGTCCCCAGGAGTTCCAAGGGTAGCAATGGTGTGTCAGTCCATAGAGGGTTCCAAGAGCATGATGGATTGTCAGTCCATAGAGGGTTCCAAGGGCGTGAATAGAGTATTCGTCTTTAGAGAGTTCCAAGGATGTAAAAGAGTGCCATTTCCCAGAGGGTTTCAAAGACAGGAAAGGTGTGTCAATACTCCTAGAGTTCTAAGGGTAGGAAGGCAATGTCAGTTCCCAGGAGGTTCCAAGGACAGAAAAGCAGTGCCAGTCCCTAGGAGGTTCCACATATAGGAAAGTAGTAATAGTCCCAGGGAGATCCAAAGGTAAGAAAGAAGAATCAGTTTCCAGGGGGTTCCAGGGAAGAGAATCAGTGAGTGTCAGTCCCCATGGGATTGCAGGGAAGGAAAGCAGTGTCAGTCCCCAGGGTGTTACAAAAAACAATGGGTATGTTCTTTCTGAGGGTATTCCAAGAGCAGGAAATGACTGTCAGTCCCCAGAGAGTTCCAAGGGCAGGAAGGGAGTGTCAGTCCCAAGGGAGTTCCACATACAGGAAAGGACTGTTAGACCCAGGGAGTTCCCAAAGCAGGACAGGAGAATCAGTCTGCAGGGGTTTCCAGGGAAGGAAAGCAGAGTCAGTCCTCAGGGTGTTACAAGAAAGAATAGGTGCATTTTTCCTGGATGAGTTCCAGTGGCAGGAAAGAAGTGTTAATCCCCTGTTTTTTCGAAAGAAGAAAAGTAATGTCAGTCTCAAGAGGGGCTCTGAGCAGAGTTGCCCAAGCTGAAGGTGGCATCCACCCCCACCAGAGACCACCGGGTCCACAACTTTTACCTCAAAGGATGCCAGGGAACAGGAGTGATTGGACTACAGTGGGCTCAGGGAGGGTGAAGGAGTGGGGGTCAGAAGCACATCCCCCAACCGGTCCCGCTTAATAACTCCTACACTGTTTTGGAGGAATGGGAAAATCCCACTCAGGAACTGAGGCTGGGACCAGGGAGGATGAGAAGGTCCTCCAGGATAGAGCCCCAAGGAAGGGAAGCAGGGAACCCCAGAGGAGGGGGAAGCTTCTCCTAGTGGGGAACTCTATTGCCCGGGGAGTGGAGTTAGGGTCACCTAGAAGTGGGGGGGAGAGAGAAAGAGAGGTCAAGTGCCTCCCAGGAAGTGCTGCATGGAGTGATGGGAAGCAGATCCATAGAATCACTATGGCAAAAGCTAGGAGGGAGCAGCTGAATGTCATTGTCTACCTGGGGACCAATGACCTGGCCAGGGGAAGGGTGGAGTTGGCCAGAGTCCAGGATGATTTCAGGAAGCTGAGAGGAAACCTGAAACAAACAGCATGCTCCGTCTCATTCTCAGAGGTGCTACCTGTCCAGGGCACAGGGGAAGCTAGGGCGCTCCACATTCATACCTTTAACTCCTGGTTAAAGGATTGGTATCGAAGAGAGGGTTTTGGCTTCATAGGGGACTGGGGCCCTGACCTGGGCAGATGCAGGGTTATATAAGAAGGACAGCCTGCATCTGTCTGAGAAGGGGACCTTGGTCCTTTGTGAGAAGTTTAAATGCTTCAACTGTGAGCATTTAAACTGGCCAAGAGGGGAGAACAAGGAGAGTCAGGAAGCTTAAGAACACCACCCCCATGGGAATATGCAGGAACGTAAGTTGACTACAGGAACAGCAAAATCAGGCAGGGAGGGGCAGGCAGGTGAAGAATGTATAACGAGTGATATGGTGGGGGGGAAACACATGCGAAAGGAAACCGGGGTGAGGGGAAAGATGCTGGAGAGGGAGAACAAGAGCAGAGGGAGGACAGACTGTAAAACATGGAAGGTCATGTTAACGAATGCATAGCCTAGGAAATAAGGTTCCAGACCTGGAGGCTTTGTTGGCAGATGCGGACCTTGACATATCAACAATAACAGAGACATGGTACTCTGCTAATCATGGCTGGGAAGACAAAGTACCAGACTATACATTTTCAGGAGGGACAGGGAGGGTAAAAAGGGTGGGTAAGTGGCCCTGTACATCAGAGATAGTATAAAGGCTACAGAAGTTCAGGGAAGACAGGGGGAGGCTGAGATAATGTGGATCACACTGGATGCAGAGGATGAAACAGCAATATGCACAGGGGTGATCTATAGACCTCCAGCACAGAGGGAGGATGTCGACAGAGAACTAGTGGAGAACATACATGACATGGCAGCTAAGGGCAAAATCCTGCTACTGGGGGATTTCAATATGCCAGACATGGATTGGGCTACCCAGATGGCTGTTTCAGCCAGAGGCACAGCCATCCTTGAATCCCTGCAGGGGGTTGGGCTCAGGCAGCTGGTGCATGAGCCAACCAGGGACAAGTCAATTTTGGACCTGATATGGACCAATGGGAACAGAGTCAAAGAAATACAGGAGGAAGGGTAGCTGAGATCCAGTAACCACCACATGATGTGGTTCAGCATGGAGACATGGACTCAATTAAGACACACAAGGGCAAGAGTATTAGGTTTCAGGAGGGTGGATTTCACTGAAATGGGTAGATGTATACAAGCAGTCCTGGGGAAGGGAGAGGTAGTAGAGGGGATGGAAGAACAATGGGAGAAACTGAAAGGAGCCATAGTGGATATAATAAATCAATGCATTAGGATAGTGGCTAAAGGGAAAAGAAGAAAGAAATCACTATGGTTCTCCAAAGAGGTGAGGAATAAAGTCAGGGTTAAAAGGCTGAGTTTCAGGAAATATAAGGGTAACCAAATGGAGGAGGACAGGGAGGTGTACCTTGAATGTCAAAGTGAAGCAGGGAAGGCTGTAAGGAGGGCGAAGGCACAGACAGAAGGCTTAGCACAGTCTGTAAACAAAGGATATAAGGCACTTTATAGGTATATTAGTGAAAGAAGAAAAACTGGGGGGTTGTGAGGCTCAAAGGGGAGAAGGGAGAGTGTAAGGAGGGGGATCTGGACAAGGCAGAAATACTGAACAAATACTTCTGTTCAGTATTCACTAAGGCAGAGGAGAGTCAAGGACCACAGTTGGGTTGCAGAGACAGTGGGGGCCGGGGAGGGGGAGGTGAACACCAGTCCATTCACAGTGGAGAGGGTTCTGGAAGAACTCACAATGCTGAAGGGGGATAAGGCCATGGGGCCAGATAGCATCCACCTGAGGATGTTAAAGGAGCTGCGAAGGGAACTAGCAGCACCTCTGGCAGCCCTGTTCACAGAGTCTCTCAACAGGGGTGTCATTCCTGAGGACTGGAGGGGGACACATGTAGTCCCACTGCATAAAAGTGGCAGTAGGGAGGAGGCAGGGAACTACAGGCCAGTCAGCCTCACCTCAGTGGTGGGAAAGACCATGGAGACACTGCTGAAAGAAAGGATAGTGGCACATATGGAATCCTGTGGTACTCAGGATCTGAGGCATCACAGATTCACAGCAGGAAGGTCATGTCAAACAAATCTAATTTTTTTTGATTGGGTGATTAGGGAACTTAATCAGGGAGGGGCGGTAGACGTTGCCTACCTGGATTTTAGCAAAACCTTCGACACCACCCCACATAGAAGGCTGATTAATAAGATGAATATTCTGGGCATGGAAGACAAGGTGGTGAATGGAGTTAGGAACTGGTTAACAGACAGGAGACAGAGGGTGGTGGTAAATGGGGTACAATCTGGGGAGAGGGGGTGACCAGTGAGATACCACAGGGATCAGTACTAGGACCAGTCCTGTTCAATGTCTTCATTAGTGATATTGCAGAGGGGCTGGAAGGAAAGGTCTGTCTGTTTGCAGATAACACCAAGATCTGCAACAGGGTGGATACTCCAGAAGGGGTGCAGAAAATGAAGAGAGAGCTGGAGAAGCTTAAAAGATGGTCAGAGATGTGGCAACTGAGGTTCAATGCAAAGAAGTGCAAAATAATGCACCTGGGTAGAGGGAACCCTGGGGAGAGCTACAGGTTGGCGCAGAGGAGGAGCTGACCGTCACCAAAGAGGAAAGAGACCTAGAGGTTATCATCTCTGATGATCTTAAGGTATCAAAGCAGTGTACAAAGATGGCAGGGAGGGCCAGTGGCATTCTGGGGTGCATAATCAGGGGTGTCACTAACAGGAGGTGGGAGGTGGTGATGCCATTGTATAAAATATTGGTAAGGCCTCACCTTGAGTACTGCATGCAGTTCTGGAGACCACACCTGCACAAGGATATAGATAAGGTAGAGACTATCCAGAGAAGGGCAACAAAGACGGTGCAGGGCT
Source organism: Neoceratodus forsteri (assembly GCA_016271365.2). NCBI lineage: Eukaryota > Metazoa > Chordata > Ceratodontiformes > Ceratodontidae > Neoceratodus > Neoceratodus forsteri. The sequence continues at coordinate 212,611,734 of CM028135.1, read as the reverse complement.
TACAGCACAAAACATATGAGGAGAGACTAAGGAACCTCAATATGTACTCACTAGAGGAGAGGAGACATCCGGGGAGACATGACTGAAACTTTCAAGTACCTCAAGGGCAAAAACAAGGTGCAGGCATGGGGACTTTTTCCAGTGTAGAAAAAGTACTAGAACAAGGGGTCACAATATGAAATTGGAAGGGGGTAGATTAAGAGGTAATGCTAAAAGTTTTGCTACACAGAAAGGGTAGGCAACACTTGGAATAGTCTGCCACAGGAGGTAGTGGGGGCAAGCACAGTGGAGGGGTTTAAGCATGCTTGGGACAGGTGCAAGGGAAGCCTGTGAGAGGAGGGAGTGATGAAAAGCCATTGATCGCATAGGGTCAGTGCCCACATACAATGTATAAGGCCTACGGGCAGACTGGATGGGCCTAGCAGTCCTTATCTGCTGACAATTTCTATATTTCTATGTTAAGAAAGGATTGTCAGATAGCAGCTGGCCGAAGTGGTGATGGGAGTGCTGTGCCAGTCACCATCTATTTTGGCTTATGTGACCTGAGCAAAGGGGTGTGAGGAGTAGGGTCTTGAGCAGGCCTGTCAGGAAGGAGTCAGATGCCCTTGTGGGGAAACAGTAGACCTCCAGGTATAGTCTAGACAGCTATAGGATAAGTGATGGAGATGCTTTTACAATGTATTTTTCCAGAACAGAACAGATTAGATGCAACATCTTTTCAGTGGGGCTCTGTTGTAATGTCCTGCTTTTACATAGTTTTACAATATATTTACCCAGGATAGACCAGCTGAGATGCATTATTTCATTTACAGTGGGATCCTGCTTTGACACATTTTTATACTGCATTTACCCAGGATAGTACAGCTGCAATGTAATATCTCGTTTTCTGTGGGGTCCTGCATGTACTCATTTTTACAATGTATTCACCCTTGTGAGAAACAATTTTTTCTTTTCAGTAAGGTCCAGCATTTACAATGGTATTTTTCCATGACAGAGCAGCATAGATGTACATCTCTAATTGGGCTTCTGCTGTACTGGGGTCCCACTTTTACACATTTTTACTATATTTTTACTGAGGACAGATCAGATGAAATATCTCATTTTAATGGGGTCCTGCTTTTACATATTTTAGACTGCTGTTACTCAGGACAGCACAGCAGTGGTGCAATATCTCATTTTCTATGGTGGGGGGTCCTGATTTTACCTATTTTACAATGTATTTACCCAGGATAGGCCAGCTGAGAGGCAATCTCATTTCCTTGGTTTCTTGGTATATAAGACAAAAGAAGGCTGAAGCTCATCATGATTGTCTTCCACTATTTGGTGGGTTATTGAGCCAACCTTGTCTGAAGGATATATTTATCCAGTTCTCTTATATAGTGGATTCCAATATATTGACCCCAGTTTTCCAACCAAGTCTTTTTATGACCTTATGATCAAGGCAGGTGGAATTTTTAAAATCCCATCCAACAGGTGGTTTGTGACGTGGCAGTAAAAACATGATTCAGAGAGGATATGAAAAATGACACCTGCCATGTTCATGAGGAGGGGGTGACACAGAGCTATGTTGAAAATTTGGGGACAAAATCTACGAGAGAATATTTCTTCCATGTGTACCACAAATTTTCAACATATTCTTTTTATGCCTCCTTTTATGATCAGACCAGGTGGAAATCTCATCCAAAAGGTGATTTCGCAAAGCAGATGTGAAAACATGTTTCAGAGGGGATTGAAAAATGACTGCTGTCATATCCATCAGGTGGGGTAACAAAGGATCATGCTGCAAATTTGGGGCCCAAATCTGCAAAAATCACAAAGTTATGAGTAAGTGTTGAAAAAAAATCAATGTTTCCTCATAATTAGTTTTTTGACCCCAGATTTCAACATTATCTTTCTATGACCTCATCTTACGATCAAGACAGATGTGTTGTTTTAAATACCATCCAAAAGGTGATTTTATGGAGTGATTGTGATAATGTTTTGGAGGGGGATTTCAAAAATGAAACCTATCATGTTCATGGTATGGGATAACAAAAGGGCTATGTGGAAAATGTATATATTTATTTATTTATTGAATTTTGTTGATCCAGTAAGCCCACTGGGCCTAGAAGTCCCTTCTTCAGGGGCAACCATTGGGAGCGGGGCTACAGATGGTAAGCAACTGAAATTGAACCAGATTCAGCTGGTTTGGGACCACAATCTGCAAAAATCACAAAGTTATGAGTAAACAATGGGAAATGTACCATTTCTTCATGACTTCATTGTTTTTTGACATTTTGACCCCATATTTTCAACACAGTCTTTTGATGAAACCACCACATGAGCATGACAGATGGAAACTTTTTAATCCTGTCCAAAAGGAGATTTTGCAGAGAGACTGAGACAACATGTTTAGGTGCACATTTTAAGAATTCTACATACCTTGTTGATGGGGTGGGGTTTCAAAAGGCTATTTTGAAAATTTGGTGTCAAATTAAAAAAAAAATGAAAAAGTTATGAGTAAAAGGTAAAACACATTATGAAGCCATTAACAAAACTTACCTTGTTTTCAGTCAGTTCCCAGTTAATGATGGAAACAGAAGGACGTGCTGGTCATTTTTGTCATCAGACCAGGTAGGTAAGTGAGGAGTGTGGGGAAGATGGTTGTTGAGAGGGTCTTGGGGAGCAGACCACGTCGAGGTACTGTTTTATTTGTTATTGTTTATAAAGAAATAAAAACCTGCAGGAAACAAAGGCAATGAGGGACCATTTTTTTATTGTTGGGGCAGCAGGGACTTTTTCCTAGGACAGGGTAATTGTGGAAACAATGGGGAGGAGTTGCAAGTCTGTAAAAAACATTTATACATTCTTTTAAATGTGCCTAATGTTTGTGCAACCTTTAAATTGGGGGACAAAGTTCCAGTGGTTATGAGAGTGATAAATGAGTGAACACTGATCACGAGTAGTTTGTTAGAAAGGAATGGTTAGTAAACCATGATTAATGGCATGGATATTAAAGCCAGAGTAAACTTTGGAAACATACTGTACTGGGGCAAAGTTGTGGGACAGTGTTTGAAAATGTTCAAAGATTTGTCATTTGCATGTAATGAAATCTGTCTTTAAAGGATAGTCAGTGTAAAGTAAAGTAGAGAATACATTGGTGAGTCTTTCAGTCATTGAAGTTAACAGTATCCCTGTTGAGTGTAATATCAGAAGCAGCAGAATAAAGAAGAATACTGTAGTCAGCCAAGAGAATGATCTAGCTTTGGGCTGCTACAATTTGTGATTCTTGTCTTAAACATACCCCTGTCCCAATGTGCAATCATATGCTTAGCATGACTGCATTGCCAGGTTTGAGAAGTGCTCTGTGGGCCTCTGAATACAGTCTCACCCAGATCACCAGCACAACAACAGGTTAGCAAGGGCACTAACTTCAATCAATCAATCAATCAGATCTTTATTTATTCAGGCGAGCATCATTGAGCAAGGCTCATTTACAAGATGGACCTGATAAGGTCAAGGTTCAACAGTTGATACACAACAGACACATCAATACACTTATATAAACAGTTATACATACAGGGGAAAAAAACGTTTATAAACACAGTGATGTACAGTAAAAGTCACATGATAAAATGGGTTATAGGAAAGTTAAGCTAATATTTACAGTATATACATATCCCAGTGGAGGGACCATGGCAAACACACAGCATGGTGTAATACTAGGATGGTGGAAGGTATTACTGGGTGCCATAAGATGGGGTGCCTACCTGGGAGGGAGAACTGAAGAACAAAGATTATGCCATATATGGTGAATTTTTGGGAGGGAGATTGTGAGATGACAAAGCTAGCTTTGACTTCTTAGCAACCAAGCTAACCTTTGGATATGGGGCCCAGAATATTTTGTTTAGTGTTGGCTATCCTAATGAACAACTGTTTGGGGAGTTTGGTGACAGCCCTGAAATATTTATATGCAAATGTGGAACCTAGTAAAAATAAATAACAAGGTTCTATTTTCAATGGGGTAATGGTGCATAGCGGCGTTCACACAGACATCTGAAGTGCTCCACTATATATATATATATATATATATATATATATATATATATACTGTTTTAAATTTAGGACCACCTTCCCATGATGATGAAGCTTAATAACCAAGTAAAATGTTGGGAATCTGAATGGGTGTCTTCCTACATAATGAATTAAACATACAGACAGATGAACTGAACATTTTGGCTGCTAGTGTGTTTACACATCCAGTGATACTCTTTTCTTTGGTCCTTTGAACTGACCCTGGCAGCTGGCTTTATCTTTTTAAGAGAGAGACCATGTTAGGAAGGCTGCCTTGAATTTTGTTGATAGTAAAATGCTATTAAAAAAAATACCGATGTGCATATTGAACAGCATGGATCCCAGGACTGAGACTTGATGATCACACTTATGAAATTCCTGACTTTAGAGATTTTTCCATTTAGGATCACCGTCAAGTCCCTCACATAGCCAGTTTCCTATCCACCTGGTCAGCTGTTGCCCATCCCAAGATCCCCCGCTTTCCTGGGTAGTCTTCCATGTGGAACAGAATCAAAGGCCTTGCCAAAATCTAGGTAAAGGATATCAGTTGCCTGACCCCTGTCTGCTGATTTTCTTACTAACTGAAGAAGTCAGATTTGTACAATATGACTTGTCTTACCTCGCATGAAGCCTTTCACTGCCAAAATCCATTTGAATTTTAGATTCAAGCATAGATATGCCAGAACCAGGGTGAAACGTGCTGTATCACCTGATTCTGAAATGGGTATTCAGAATCCTTAATCCTTATTGGTTAACAGCCACTTTCAGCCAGGCCGTTATCCCAGCACAATGGCCTGGCTGAAAGTACTTCCACAACAACAGACTGATCATGCATGTTTCAGGTGCTCTGCTTCAACTGACCACCATGCAGTACCCACCTCAACCTATCATCTAGCCACCCACAGCACATAGTGGATCATGCCTCTTTTAAAAAAAATGCCCAGTTGCCTCTGAGTGTGCAGCACAAGCAGCCATGAACTTTCCCTTTCCAAGTCAGACTTTAAAAAAAAATACATTTCTTTTCCTAACCTTGCTGTCATCCTGCTCTCCAGCATGGATCCTCACCAACAACAATGTTTAAAACAGCTGCCAATTCCCATGCCCAGTGTGGTTCTTCTTCAGATGCCCAGGCAGCCATTATAAATGCCAAACTGCTGCTGAACATGGCTCATTTGAAACTGCCGCCCAGTGCGGCTCTTCTTTACTCACCTTGACAGAACTGCAGCATCTGAAACTGCTGACAGAGATGAACCAGCAAAAAATTGCAGGTTACATGCAGGCTTGTTGCCACCTGCTGGATAAACATTACAACTATAATCCAAAACTAGGATTACTTTTTCTGTAATGGAATTTAGTACATTTTTTCCTTTTTTTACTCATTAAAATTAAAAAGCAAACTCTAAAAAAAATCATATTTCCTATTACTTATGGACCTATTTCATAACTGCAATAACACACTCCAGGGTGTGTGTTCTGGTGGGATAATGTCCCTTCTCAGGTGGTGGAAGCACTCAACTTCTCCTCATGCTTCAACCCACCTGAGGTGGACTGCATCCCACCAACACCCCCCTCCCCCTCGTTGTGCCTTATTGCTTTAATATACAGAAGGATATCTGCTTTGCCATTGTTTTTAACAGCATTACAAATAATCACAAGAGTCAGAGGAAGAATTGCATTTGAGGCTTAACAAAGGTGGTTTACAGTGTTGCATCTTGACACATGATTTCTCCTCCCTGGTATGTCGAAAATTTTGTCTGATGAGAAAAATCTACATGCACAGATCCAGTGGATGGTGGAAAATGTGCCTTTAAATTTGAGACAGAGAAAGAGGGGAAAGCCTGTTTCTAAAATTTAGGCTCTATGCAAGTTATTCAAGGAAGAAGGGGTTAACAAAGGAATAAGGAAGAAAAGAGCAGTCAAAGGAGAAAGATATGGAAGAGGGATCAATTGGAAAAAGGAGAAAGTGGCAAGAAGAGGGGTCAAGCAAGTTATCACATTTGGTCAGCTTGACTTTTCATCATTTTCCTGTATAAGTCTGGTGAGAGAGAGCGAGAGAGAGAGGTAGGAGGAGGAGGAGGAATTGTGGAGCTCTGTTGATCATTTAGTCTTAGATCAGTTCTGAAAGGGTTAATAACCCCTACACACAGTTGTAAATCATTGTAAACTCAGACACATACACACACACACACACACACACACACACACAGTTAGAGGAGAGAGAGAGAGAGAGAGAGGTATAATTTGAATCTCTGCTGGACCAGTGCAGTCTCATTACAAACTCAGTTTCAACCAACAGGCAGTGGTGTATTGTTAAATTTAGATGTGTGGGGCCTTCATGAACTAACATATCATCAAGTCCCCTACAGGGCAGGGGTCGGGAGGCCACATAGATGTATTCTGGTGCATTCTGAGGCTCATGTTGACACAATCTGGCTGCTTTTAAAGCCTTCTTTGACTTTTTACAAACAACCACTATCACTATAAAAATAAAGACTTTTTTCTTTAAACAAATAGTCAAAACTAAAACAAAAAATACCACTCCAGCCACCCTTCAAACACCTGACTATATACAAGCCCACGATCGGGCTGGGAGTGGTCCACTGGACCACTAGGGATTTTGGACCTTTCATTTTATTACATATGCCCTCTATCGGGCGGTGGGGCTCTTTGCCGCTTGTGCAGGGGGCATCGGTCCCCGATGACTGCAGCCTGGCAGGGTGCCAGGTGCAAGTCACTAGGGATCGGTGCACTTGCATGCAAATGGGGCCATAATGACATGCAAATGGCCCCATTTGCGCCTTGCATGCATTATGGCTCCATTTGCATGTTTTTTTATTATTATTATTATGTACACTTTTGAATATCGCGGTTGATGCGCCTAGTGCAATGGCACTTGCGCTAGCTCATCCCCCTGCACCTCTCTGGCCACTTGCACTGGTGCAGTGCCACTGCACCATGCACAATGCGGGTGGCCATGGAGCGATATTCAACGGTGCTGAGCCATGGTGCAGCACCATTGAATATCGCTCTGTCAGCACCCTGGCACATCCCAGTTGTGCTGCGCCCAGGCTTGCGCCACAGCCTGGCACAGTCTGAATATCCCACCCAGAGTGTATTAGCAAAATGGGATGAACTTGTAGTCTGGTCCACACCATATAATTTTGATGTTATAGCCTTAACAGAGACCCAGCTGACAGAAACAAATGAGGATTCAGTGGTAGCTTTACCTGGATATAATCTTTTTTGCATGGATAGAAGTGATCGTAGAAGTGGGGGTTGTTTATTTTATGTAAGTAAAAATATCACTGCTACAAAGGATGAATTGTTTTTCTCACACCCTAATTGTGATCATCTGTCTCTGACCCTAAAACTCGGTCCTAATAAGTGTTTATCCTTCATGGTTTTGTATGTACCTCCAGGAACCCCAGAAGAAGGCCTAGATTTATTAAGATCATATAGAGAATCTCTCTCACAGCCGAGAGATTGTTATATTGGAAGATGAATTTTACCTATTTATTGTACATACGTACTCCTTAATTTGTCCTTATGTATATGTTGAGAATTCTGTAATCTAATTACTGCTTGTTTCTACAGCCTTGTGTTTGTATATTACTTCCTTTTGCTTTGAATTGTATTATTGTATTATTTCTTGACTCAGGTCCACCTTGCAAATGAGTTGTCTCAATGGTGTTTCACCTGGATAAATAAAGATTGACTGATTGATTGAGTGAGTGATATGAATTGGAGTGGTAAGGAGGTTAATAAATACAGGGCAACAGTTACTGATCTCAAAATAACACCAATTATACAGACTCCTACTAGTATTTATTATGCCACCGGCTTTTCCTCAATAATCAATTGGGTTCTGGTCTCTGATGTGACAAAAATTAAGCAGTTTGATGTCTTGGCTGACTGTAACAGTGATCATAGTCCAGTATATTGCTGTTGGTCAGCCAAGAGACCTAGGGTCCCCCCACCTATATTTGTTCTTGTAACCTCAAGAAATTAGACATAAAAAAATTCAGGGAGGCTCTGTTGAATATTGATTGGTCTTATCTAGATGAATTTACTTGGGTAGAGGATGCTCTGCAGGCCTTTTGTCAACATTTTAAGTCTTTTTGTGATATTTTTGTTCCTCTTAGAAAACTAAGGATTAGGGGAGATAGACAAAAGTGGTTAAACTCTGATCTCCTTGAGTTGCTTAGGGACAGAGATATAAAATGGAAAAATTGTCCAAAATCAGGTGATTCCTCTAGTTTAATATTTTATAAAGAGGCCAGAAATAAATGTAAAACTATGATCAGGACCTTAAAGAGGCAATATTTTTTGGAGAAACAAAAACCACTTGGGATTGGTAATGTACAAGATACATGTAATTTAATCAATGAGCTCCTTGGTAAACAAAAAACAACTTCTCTCCAGTGTCTAAAAACAGACTCTGAATTGTTAATTGATCCCTTTAGAATAGCTGAAGAATTTAATAGTTATTTTACAGATTTATCCAACTATGTTCCCAGAAACAACTGTGACCAATCCACTGTAATGGATGGGCACAATTCTACTCTGCCCGTATTCCAACCTAAATTTTATTTTAAGATACTTTCTCCAGCTGATGTGTTATCTTATCTGATTGGGTGTAGTCCTCATCTGTTTGTTGGTGAGGACGGGGTGGACTATAGACTCATGAGGATTGCTGCAGACATCCTTTGTTTTCTACTTTCTATAATTTTCAATTTCTCTCTTTGCTCTTGCTGCTTCCCTGAGTCTTGGAAGCACGCTGCTGTTGTCCCTGTTCTCAAGTCTGCGGATGCATTCAGTGTGAAAAACTATCGTCCTATTTCTTTGCTTTCACCTCTAAGATTTTGGAGTGTATTGTGTCTGACCAGATGTCTGAATATATATTGAAATACAATCTTTTGACACCAGCCCAGCATGGTTTTCGGCCGGAACATAGTACAATGATAGCCTTGGTTGGGTTCACACAGGCAGTCCACTAGGCCTCAGATCATGGCCATTTTTCTGTGGCTGCCTTTGTGGACCTGATCAAGGCCTTTGATTTGGTTGATCACAATATGCTATTAACAGTGTTATCTAACATGGGTTGGTCTCCTGGGGTCTTGGGGTGGACCAGGAGTTATCTTAAAGATTGATCACAGATTACAAAAATAATGAATTTTCACACTTTGTCTGCTGCTGTACCACTGGGTGTTCCGCAGAGTTCAATTCTGGGGCCTTTACCATTTTCTTTATTCTTGAATACACTTCCTTTAGTCTGTGTTAACACTCAAATTTCTCTTTATGCTGATGATGTGGTGATCCTCACGAGCGAATCCAATCTGAAAGTTATAAGAATTCAACTAGCATGTGATCTTGCTGCAATTCAGAATTGGTTTATTGCTCACAAATTGGTTTTAATTGGGAAGAAAACAAAAGCTACAGTATTTTTGAATCAGAAAAAAAACCTAAATATTTCTCCCAAGTTAATGTTATAGACTTTGGAGTGCAATTGCATTGAACAAGTAATTAGTTTTAAATACTTAGGGCTTATTCTTGATGAAAGTCTAACCTATGAGTCCCATATTGATTTTGTTGCAAAACAGGTTCATCAAAGGCTTGGTGCTTTATGTAAGCAATAATACCTGACAGGGTGGGCATTATTGGGAAATACCGGACCGCCCAGGGGTGTAATGAGGAATGACGCCACAGGCAGAGGGCCTTATAGCCCCTGGAAAGTCCTGTATTTCTCAATGATACCCACCCTGGAGGGTATTATTGTGCTTAGAAAATAGCTTTGTTAGAAAGTTTTAATAAAGTAGTAAAAGGAGAGAGGAAATGAGTATATAAAATGTATAGAATTAGTAGAAAAAAAAAACTTCCTGAAAAAGTAGTCCATATTTTTTAAGGCTGTTTCAGCTCCTGTTGCTCCTCCCCACAAAGCCCCCCCCACACACACACACACATCCACCTGAACAACAAAAATAATGTCTGTGGTAAAAAAAAACTGTAGCAGTCTATGGGCATCATTTTTAACTTTGGTCCCATTTTTGCAAGATCTTTTTTTATGCAGTTGTGTGTCTGGTAAGCATGTGACATGAAAGAAGAATGTGTATCTGTCATGACGGACATCTGTGAGGTAAATTATTTCTGTATTTTAAGTCAGTAGATTGGTCAGCTGTAGGGGTACTGTGCTATGAGGGATTTAGTCATCTGTGGAGGCACAGTGGTACTGTTTACAAAATCATGCTTCACACTATGAAGTTGTTGTAAGCAATGGCTTCCTTTTACTTTCTGTTCAGCGGGGCAGTGCGAGAGCGCAGTCAGGAGAGTGTGGCTGTGAGAAAAAGCCTATTTTGATACTCTTACTGACTGCAGAATGACTGGAGTGTGTGTTTTTATTTTTAATGACAAGGGAGCTGATACTAAAGTAACGAGTGCTGGAGGGAGACAAGTAGCTCTCACTAAGCGAGAGAAAAACATGTCGAGGATTTCAAATTAAACCAGCTGGTTTCAGCCAATGACAAATCAGGGTGGGCAGCCATGTACAAGGGTATGTGGTGAGATGATACTTGGGCTGGTACTTATTTTTAGCTGGGCATCTATTGAGAAATAAATGTCCAACTTGGAGGCAGTGTCAGCCAATCAGGACTGAGAATTCTTCCTTGCCATTTTCAAAGCAGAATTAATCCACTATTGGTCCTCACCACTCAATTGAAACTGTCCCAGAGTTGTTTTATTACCTATAGAAATACTCCACATTCTCACTGTATGTCCTATTTTACCATGTAATCCCGGGTTGCCCCTGAAAAAGGGACCTCGGAGGCTCAGTGGGCATACCCGGTCACCACATTTTAATAAATAAATAAATAAAATAGTAGACTGTGGTCTGCTTTTCTATCACTCTGTTAATCAGAGACTTTTGAATAAAATAGGATACTGACTAATTAAATAGCTAGATTTGCTTTGCATTTGCCAAAATTAACACATCATTGTAATCTTTATAATAGACTTGGATAGTTACAACTAGATCAGAGATTTCAATTTCAAGTGGGGATTATGGTTAACAAGATTGTTCTTGATAGGGTTTTGATATGCTTTCATACTTATTTTCATAAACATTTAACATTAGTTCAGGTACATACCAGATATTCATATAATTTTAGGTTCTTTGTGCCAACCATGAAAACATCATTAGGTCAGAGGTCTCTGTTATATAGATTTCCATCTGTTTTCAAAGATCGTCCAATAGATCTGAAAAGTATACTGTATTCCCTGGCTATTTTTAAGTCTAAACTAAAGAAATTATTAGTTACTACAAGTGCTTGTGAATGTAATACTGTTTGATGTCTTTTATTTATTGAGCTGTAAAAATTGTTAGTCACTACAAATTGTGAATGCACTCTGTATGATGTACTTATTGATTTGTATATTTATATTTGGTTTTCTTTTTTGTATTGTCATCTGGTCACCCATGCAAACAGCTCTTTAGCCATGTACTTTTCCAGATTTTAAATAAATAAATAAACAAGGCGGGCACTCAAAACAACAGCCTGGATGTGCATGTGTCTGTCACACAGCAGCCACTTACACAGACCATCCTTGCCAGAGAATGGAGATAATACACAGGAGCCACTGGAGGGTCCTTCAGGGCTCAACATTGACACAAGATGTGTACCAGGTCATAAATGCTTTATCTGCATGTACCCTGCACTGAGACAGTTGGAGCAGGGAGGGTAAGGCTCAGCAGGAACAGCTGCATGAAATATAAGGCATTTACAGTGACATCGCAGCCCACAGACTTGACATGCAGCAAGGGTTCGGCAACCTGTGTGAGACCTCAGACAATTGCATGACCATAATTGTCACTGCTGTACAGCAGGATGATGTTTCCCATTCATATCCAGTACATGGCAGCCAACCTCCAAATCCTCATATATCATACACTGGAACCACAACACCATCAAGCACTCTAGCATAACCCACACATGACAACCAACCTGCAGGGGTGCACAGCCAACTGTAACATATGATGACCTAATGCCAAGCAAGTCCCATAGCTGCTTCAACAAACTGTTGTAATATTGCCCTGACCATCAATAGACTTACTCGCGCAATAAAAAAAGCCTTTCTTTCTAGGGATGAGGACTGCATTTAGAACTGTACAAAATCTATAATATACCACACCTTGATTTTGGTTCTCCATTATGAAACCCTTATTTGAAATAAGATAAAAATATCATGTAGATAATACAGAAGAGACTAGCAAAATCAATGAAAGGCCTAAAAACATTCAATTACAAGGATAGATTAAGCAGCTGAAAACTTTTCACTTTGGAGACCAGAACACAAAGAGGGGATTTACTGCTCATGTATAAAGTCATGCCAAATCAAGCTCTGAGGGTTCAATGTGGTATAAACCTACTCCAAAGAAGCAATAACCTCAGATCTCATAGTAAGCAGATTACGATTCCTGGAGTTCACACAGTTAAACGTTTAAATTACTATAGCATACGTACTGTCAGAATTTGGAATACATTGCCTAATCAAATTGTCAATGCTCCTACATTTGAAACCATTAAAATGTATTTGAATGAATTCCTATTACGAAATGTTGATGGTAAATAAACCCACTATGAGTGGAAGACAATTAAATGGGCATCTGCCTATGTTGTCTTGCAATACCATATTATACTCAGTTATGCACACAGCCCAGTCACGTGGCAAGGGCAGGGGCCATGCCAGTGGTAGGCCTGTCCCAACTTAAACACCCACTCAGAAGTCATCCCAGACACCAAAACTGAAGAACACGGTACCATGTGATAACTTTTATTTATTTATTTGCTTTTGGTAACCAGATAAGTGCACTAGACAGAACTGCCTATTTTCAGGCACAACCCGGGGTGAGTACAAATCAAGGAACAGGTAAAAACAAATACATATACAGTGTTGTACAACAGGAGTTCCAAACAGTTATACAGAGGTATAAGTTACATAGTAGATAGAGGAGGGGCATATCTCACGTTATAATAGGAACAAAACAGGCAAAAAGGCACAATTAAGGGTTAATAATGTACAAAACATGACAGTGCTGTTGGTAAGTCAGCAAGAAGACAATTCCCAGGCAGAGACAGGGAACAAAGTGCATAGCTGTAGCTGAGGAAGAGTGGGGAAGGGATGAATAAGAGGCCACAGGGAAATTTAAGTATAGGACAATGGTAGATTTGTACGACTCATGAAGCTAGGGACATTTGCAAATGTCAAGGGAGGCAAGATAATTGGAGAGGGCTTTCTTGAAAGTGGGGTGGGATTTGGAGTGCCTAAGATCAAGTGGGAGAGAGTTCCAAAATTTGGGGGCATAGAAGGAGAAGGCAAGTTCACCCATCCTGGTACAGCATTTTGGGACAGATAGCAGAGCTAAAGACATGAAATGGAGGGAACAAGGGCAGTCAGCTCATTAAATGAGTTAACTAAATAAATAAGTCCACTATACTGCTCTAGCTTGGAAAAATACATAGTAAAAGCTGGATCTTACTGAAAATGAGAAATTGCCTCTCACTTAGACTATCCTGAGTAAATGACTTATGAAAATGTGTAAAAGGAGGACCCCACCGAAAAAAAAAGATCTTGCATCTCTGCATGCTCTATCCTGGGTAAATACCATGTAAAAACTGTGTCAAACAGAACCACACTGCAAACAAGATATCACAACTCAGCGGGGCTATCCAGAATAAATATATTGTAAAACTGTAAAGGCAGGACCCTACAGCAGAACCCCACTGAAAAGCAGATGTTGCATGTAAGCTAATCTGTCCTGGAAAATACATTATAAAAGTATCCAGATCACTCATCTTGTAGCTGTCTTGTATATTCCTGGTGGTCTAGTGGTCCCCCCTATAAGGGCATCTGACACCCTCCTGATTCACCCCCTCAGGCACCCCCCCAACCCTGGTCACATAATGCAAACTACAGCAATAGTGATGACTGGCAAAGCCCTCCGCTCACCACCTCAACTGGCTTCCATCTCATGGTCTCTGAGCAATGACAAGTATTGCACAAACACCTGTTTCTACTGTACTCATGATAGCTCACTGACAATCAGACAGTGGCTGGCCAAGGTGGTGAGCAGAGGGCTGTGCAGCTCACTGTCACTACTGCTGTACTTTGGCTTAGGTGACCTGGGGGGGGGGGTTGTGAGGAGGGTCCTGAGTAGGCGAGTTGACAGAGGATCAGATGCTCTTACGGGTGGAGGGAGAGCACTAGACTACCAGGAATATTCAAGACATCTACTGTACATGACAGTGAGTCAGGGGGTACAAGAACCACTACACCATCAGGAATATTTGAGTCAACTACAGGATAGTCAAATAGGGGTGGGGTGGGGTGGTGGGGGGGGACCACTAGACCACAAGGAATATGTAAGACAGCTACAGGATGGGGGAGCATGCACACTCATCAATGGACCAGTAATGGGCATGCAAATGGGCCATAGTGCCTTCCATGCCCAAAGGGATCATTAACATGTTAGGGCTAAATATGGCCCACAGGAGCCCTGCCGCTATCCCATTTGATCCACGTTACCTGCATTGTGTTCCTGTCTGCCACATTCAGTCTGGGCCTGTGTCAGCATAGCGCATGGTCATTATGTACTGTACTGACTTGACCCCATGTGTCGATGGTTTGCAAACTCCAGTTGCCATGAGCTAATTTTCTGAATATTGCCCCAAAGGCAGGCTGTGTGCAAACTGCCACAGACCGCACATTTTATTTTATTTATTTGAATTTTGGTAACTGGGTAAGCCCACTGACACCATGCAGTACCTTTTACTGGGGCGACCCAGGAGAGGAGTACAGCAGGGAGAGTAAACATATCAGCATACATAGAAACAAACAACAATACATATGTATATAAACATACATTCATGTGACATTTAGCAATAATACAGAGAGGTACAGTGCAAATTAAGTAGTCATAGGAAAAATGTTACAGTGTAATACAAGAATGAGGTACACCAGATTATGACTAGTACAAGGACAAGAATCAGAGTTCTGTGGATTATCCACCATATAGGGTAGAACTTAGACAAGATCAAGAAGGAACACAAGAACATTTAAGGTTCAAATTTTGGGAGGCATAGAGATGGGGTTGAAGCTGCAAGGTGGTGACTCTGATGTATGCAACAGCTCTAGGTAGAACATTGAGGAACGCTATAGGGATAGACTGATGTTTCAGTTGGGACAACTGCAGGTTCCAGAGTGTGAGAGGTGGGTTTGCAGTGCTAATTTGAACTGAGGGAGGGTAAAGCAGGAGAGGACCAAAGGGGAAAGAAAGTTTCAAGCCATCAGGGCAGCAAAGGCTAAGGATTTTCTACCTGAGTCTTTGGTACCATTAAGAGAGAAAGGGAGGCAGAGCAGAGAAACCGACTACACTGCTTACATGCAATAATGTCAGACAGGCTAGAGGATGGATTGAGATATGTGAGCTTACAGGTGAAGCATAGCACAGCATTCAGAATTCTGTGCTCATGTTGTAGCCAGCCCAAGGATGCTACTACCATGCAGTGGTGCTGCCACGGTGGTGCTCCAGTGGCAAAGCATCCTATCTTATGATATAGCTGTTTCAGTTGGTTTGAAAGGGAGGCTTTGAGGGATAGGAACAGTGGAGCCCCGTAGTAGAATAGTGGAAGGAGTGAGGCTGATGCAATTTTTTGGCAGGATGCTGTAGACAGCAGTGGACGAAGATGGTAAAGCAAACCAATCTATTGGTGAATGGATTTGGTAACTTTGTTGACATGAGCCTTGAAGGAGAGGTATGGATCTAGAATGATGTCCAGATATTTAAAGGATTCCACCACTTCAAGGGGTTCCCCAGTGCTTGAGAAGATAGAGAGCTGAGGAGTAAGTGCAGATTTAGAGTTGTGTGAAAGGAACAGCATGGTCTTGTTTCTTTTGGAGTGTAGAAGTACTGTAGGTTGTTATAAAAAAACATGCTTCTAGCTGGTGGAAGTCGGATTCAAGCTGCTTATTTAGCCACTGAGTGTCAGAAGTGGATCCTTAAAGAATGGCATCATCTACATAAAGGTTAATGGATGCACGTCCGTAGAAGCCAGGTAGCTCATTAATGAATAGGGAGAAGAGTAAGGGACCAAGGAAGGAACCCTGGGAACACCAAGTGTAATCTGTCTGAAGGGGGATTGACAGTTAGCCTATTTGACACTTCGATGGTGGCAAAATAGGTAGTCGTGGAGCCGGGAGGTGGATGTTTGTTCTAGCCCCAGGGACTTGAGCTTGTGTATCAGTAGCATGTGATTCACCAAGTCAAATGCTTTGGTGAGGTCTATGAAGATAGCCCAGTGGCTAAACCACTGTTGATGGCATGGTGGATATCAGAGGTGACTTTGATGAGGGCAGTGATGGTGCTATGATTTTTATGGATGCTGTGCTGTCAAGGACAGAGTAGTTGGTGCAGTTCCAGGTATTCTTGTAGTTGACTCCATGTCATAACGGCGATTGCAGAATAGCGATCGCCATTATAGTGAGTGTACATCATCGAAAATGAATTTCAGTGATGCACACTTGCAGCGACAAACAACAGGATGCCTGAGACCTACGGATTTGTTTGTTAATGCAGGGGGGCTATGCATCCTGCACCCCCCACTTAAGGATTCTCAACTCCGGGGGGGTGCATGTTGGGGAGTGCAAAACTTAAAAAAGTGAATGCCACCCACCAAGAAAAAAAACCCACGCCGCACATGAACCCTGCATCCTACACATCCCAACCAATGACCCTCCCCACTACACTGACAGACCAGCTCGACAGCTGCCCCACCCCCCCCATACCATCCCACCCCTGCCTCCCCCCACCCCCACATGGGTGGTCATATATGCCGTCACCGTATGTCACACACATTAGTATCTGGTCACCCCCTGCCAGGTAGCCCTGAACACAGGCACTGTAAATGAGTACCATTTTTGTAGGTCCAACTGCGGTCACCTTGTTCATGGTCACCCTTGTAGTTGGTTGTAAATTATTCTTTCTTGTACCTTGGTCAGATGGCAGAGGAGTGAGATTGGCCTGTAATTTTCAACGGGGTGACTGGTCCTCCTTCATGTATAGGGATGACAAGCACCATTTTCCATTTAGAGGGTACTGTACCTTCAAGGAAGGATCTGGTAATTAGATTTCTGACTGGAGTAGCAAGTGCTGGAGCACCCCATTTTAGGAACCATGGCTCAAGTGAGTTGTGGCCCAGTGACCCACATTCCTTAAGGTTTTGAAGTAGCCTGAGAACTTTTTTCAGGTAGCTAATTTGATGTGGAATTGTGGTGTTGCGGCCCTAGGGGGATGTGTGGAGAGACAGGGATTGCTGCCTTGACTTGTGATGAAATGGAATACATACTAGGTTAGGTGAAGAAAATATTTAGACTATCTATAATTGAGATGGAACCAGATAGTATTGAGTTCTTGGTGGATAGTGTGTCAGGGTACGTTGCAGTTTTGCCTTTGTAGAGGGAGTTAATTTGGGTCCAGAACTCTTTGGGGTCACTAAGTTTGTCTGTTTGCATAGCACAGTAATCGGCCCTTTTAGACTAGGTTGTTTTAGATTTGCAGGTGTTTCTGAGTTGTCTATAAGACTGCCAACCTGAGATGAGCCTTGATCATTTGTAGGTCTTCCAGGTCGAGTCCTGTTTGGACATCAAGTTTCTCAACTCCTTTGACACTCATGGAGTTTTGGCCCCACTTGATCTGCATCAGGTGAGTGGGGCGTGGATATTTATAAAGTCAGTGACAGTATCTGTTAGGGACTCCAGTGCAAGATCAACAGAATGCAACGTTTGTATGGGGTCCCAGTTTACATTATTGCGAAAGTGAGTGAAGGCTACATGGTCAAAGGATGTCAATTATGAAAAACAATTTTGGGAGGAGGGTTAGGAGAGTTGTTTCTCCAAATGCAATAGACTGGGAAGTGATCACTAATGTTGTAAGGTAAGACTCCTGAGGCAATTATCCTATGTTCACAGTTAAATAATATCCAGTCGATGAGTGAGTGGTTGCCATTTCTATTATTCCTTCTGGTGGGTTCAGTTACATGTTGCTTTAAGTTTGCATTAGCCAGGGTGGAGTGAGATAGGTTCTTGTTTTTGTTTAACCAGTCTATGCTGAAGTCCCCACACATAGCAACATAGAAACATAGACTTTGAGGGCAGATAAGGACCACTTGGCCCACCCAGTCTGCCCATTTCCCTACCTACTGGATAAGCTGTAGATTCTAGTTAACCAATAGCCTACTTCCTGCCACCCCCCACTACAATTACCTTGTGTCTGTCCCATGCATGTTTGAATTGCCCCACTGTTTTAGCCCTAACAACCTCCCCAGGAAGGCAGTTCCATGCATCCACAACTCTCTCCATGAAAAAAGATTCTCACATTACCCCTGAGCGCGCCCCCTCTATCTTTAAATTGTGTCCCTTGTTCTTACATATCTCTTTTCTGAAAGATGCTACCTCCTGGACTTTGTTGATTCCCTTGAGGTACTTGAACATTTCTATCATGTCCCTGTCCTCCTTTCATCAAGGGTATACATATTAAGCTCTCTCAGTCTCTCTTCATATGATTTCTGATGCAGACCCTGCACCATTTTAGTTGCCCTCCTCTAGACTGCTTCCATCCTGTCTATGTCCTTGCGTAGATGAGGTCTCCAAAACTGCACACAGTACTCCAGATGGGGTCTCACCAACTGTCTGTACAGAGGGATAACCACTTCTCTTTTTCTACTTGTGATGCCCCTTCCTATGCATCCCAGTATCCCCCTGGCTCTCCTTACTGACTTCTCACATTGTTTACCCACCTCTGAGAGGGAGGCTATTACATAATTAGTTCATATGGGGAAGGTCTGAGAGGGAGGCTATGACTTTTGGGAGGGTGGCAGTGGCAGACTTGGGAGACAAATAAGCACATCCCACCAAAACTTTTTTGGAGTTACCTAGAGTTAAGAAGTAGAGGATGGCCTCAGCAGGAGCCGATGTGGAAGCCGGTGGAGGAATTTCAGTTGCTGTGAGGTTGAACTTGACCTAAAGGAGAATGCCGCCACCTCTTTTGCCAACCCTGTCACATCTGATGGTAGTATACCCAAGTAATGCCACTTTGTGAGGGAAGATGGAGTGCTTTATCCATGTTTTGGTGACTCAGAGCTCTGATGGATTAAAAGTGAAGACAGATCCAAGCCTCAAGGTCTGCCATCTTGGGATGCAGACTTTAACAGTTTAAATGTGATATTTTTAGGCCCTTGCAGTTAAACCAGCTGAGGCTGTGTGAGTCAGGGGTAGGATGAAGTGTGCACAGGGACCTGAATTGGACTCCACATCACCTGCGAGTATGAGGCCAGAGATTAGGTGAAGTAGTGTCTGCCAGGGGGTGTCTTTGGAGAAATATAGGAGCCTTCTGATTGGGAGGGTAGGCACACACGTAGGTTGCCATGTAGCCAGTACCCAAGCATGATGACATCCTTTTTGATAAGGTAGGGGAGTGGCAGTAGTCCCAGAGTGGGTGTAGGTGGTATGTTCTATGGAGGGTTGTGGTAACACTGCTCTTGGCTGTAAGAGAGGTGTACCAGTGTGCACAAGGAAGTTAGGTGGTCACAAGTTATGAAGATAACAACATACGTGGTTGCAAGTATGGCTCCTAGAGGCTGCATGTTTCCAAGTAGATAACAAACTAGTTAGGTTGTATCATGCTTGTGTGCTTCACAAGGGAACAGGCAAAGGCAAGGAGAAGATAATTTAAGATTCACTTCAGTGCTGGGAGAAACATGAGTATACTAGGTGTGGGTGGAGACAAAGGAAGAGTTGGTAGAGATGCTGTGGTGTTGTATTTATAGTTCACAGCAGCTGATCAAGAATAGTGGTGTTGTGGAGCAAGGTGGCTGAGGGTGTGTCTAGCGGCTCTCCAGCTGCTAAGGAATGTGAAGGATCCAGTAGAGAAGTGGTTACTGATCAAGGTATTACTGCTAGTGGAGTTTGTTGGCTGTGGGAAGTAAAAATTGCCATCTAATGGCCGATTTATATAAGGAGTCAATGGAGATTTGGGCTGATAGGTTATATTTTGCACTAAATTTGCACCCAATCAGAACACAGAAAAATTGCTGTAATACAAAGTGTCCAGATAGGGTGGGTGGGGGAGGGGAGGTGACACTGCACGGTGGCATCGAGAGCTAGCTCCCAGTTGTTGAGCTGTACAGCGCTGAGATATCCATACCTTGTAGCTGGTCCTGGGCTTCAGGCAGAGAGGGAGGACAGCAAGCAGTCTGAGTGGTTTGGGGAGTTTGCTGTTGCTGGCTGAGGAGAGAAGAGGGAAAAGATTAGAAAGCAGGCAGATTTTATACAGAGGTAAAGTAGCTGAAAGTGAATCATGATACTTGTGAGACAGGGAGAAAGATGTGGATGATGGGGGGCGTGCAGGGAGTGGGCAGTCCAAGTAAAGTGGGGACTGAGGTGGTGGATGGGGGAGTAGCTTTGCTTACCCACAGAGCAGACAGGAGAGGTTCAGGTTTGAAGAGAGAGGGGAATAGATAGTGAGGGGTTAAAACAATCAAAATAAAATGAAAATCAAGCACTGGCACTCCAAATTAAATAAGTATAGCAGAGCAGAAACCACTTTCAGTAGTAACTATGGCTGCGCCAGCGAGATCAATTTCAATGGTAAATTAATTAAAGCAGGGCAGGCAAGTTTACATCTAAGCAATAATGCCCGACAGGGTGTGGGTTGTGCTGGGATAACTTCATGCCTCAGGAGGTTGGGCATCAGGCCGCAGGCTGAGTGCATCCAGTACCTGAGGCGTGATGTTATCCCAGCACAACACACACCCTGTAGGGCATTATTGCTATTATACAATGGCTTGTTGTAATACAGAATAAAAAAAAGGATTTTAAAGAAGGTTTTTATTAATGTGGAAGAATATTTTTATTTCTTAAGAGAAGATACAAAAAAAAGAGTATATTATAATGGTCCAAGTGGTCATCTACGGGTTCACAGTGAGGCTGAGACTAGACCCGTGATGCTGTGCTGGGGATAACATCACAGGTCCAGTCCCAGACTGACCAATCAGAGATCAGGATTCTTGCCACTGTATAATAAACATTATGTTGTCTGCGGCCCACTAGAGAAAACAAAATAAGGTACTGAGAGCAGTTGTGTGACTGTAGGTAAAGGCACCAAAATTCAATTAAGGTTAGTCAGCAGCTAATTTAAAAGGCACATAATTAAAACAGGTCAGCCAATTTTAAATTAAATTAGTACAGTATCTGTAGATATTAAATCAGGGCAGTCAGCAATAAATTAAATTTGTAAAGTTTCTGCATCCCACTGGTGAAGACAAAGAAACACAAAGAAATGGAGTCTGACTACAGGAAAAGGTGCCAAATTCAAATATGGCTTGTCTGCAGCTCCCAGTTGTTGAGCTATGCAATGCAGGGCTACCTGATCAACATATTACTGCCAGTGGAGTTTGTTGGCTGTGGGAAGTAGAAACTGCCATCTAGTGGCCAGTTAATATAAGGAGCTAATAGAGATTTGGACTGATTGGTTATATTTTGCACCCAGTCAAAACATATAACAATTGCTATAATACAAAGTGTCCAGATAGGGTGGACGGGAGGGGGGAGGGTGGGGTGATACTGTGTAGTGGCATTTGGAACTAGTTTCTGGTTGCTGAGCTGCGCAGCACTGAGATATCCACACCTTGTGGCTAGTCCTAGACTTTGGGTGGGGAGGGAGAAATGCAAGCAGCCCAAAGTGGTTCAGGGAGTTTGCTGTTGCTGGCTTCTGGCTGGTCCTTGGCTTTGGGCAGGGAGGAAGGAAGGCAAGTAGCCTGAGTGGTTCAGGGAGTTTTCTGTTGCTGGCCTATGGCAAGTCCTGAGCTTTGGGTGAGGAGGGAGGATGACAAGTGCCTGAGTGGTTCATGGAGTTTCCTGTTGCTGGCATGTGGCTGGTCCTGGGCTTCGGGCAGGGAGGGAGGACAGCAAGTAGCCCGAGTAGTTCTTGGAGTTTTCTGTTGCTGGCTGAGGCGAGAAGAGGGAGAAGATTAGGCCAGCTCTGAATATGGGGGCCTATACTCTTTAGCCCAGTGGAACCCAACATCCATGAAACAATTTCTCATGGGGATAAGAAAGGATGCCTATAGCCTCCTCTAGGTACTGTTGTTTCTACCATGCAACAGCATGAAGCAAACATGTTAGGCACTGACTTATTTGTTTGTTTGGGCAGCAAAACATACAAAGCATTACCATGTCAGCCAACTGCTTCATTTAAGACAAACAGAAAAATATCACACAAGTAGATAAGTAGGAGACAATATGACAAGTCAAAGCAGAGCAGTGCATTCAACTCCAAGGTCCATGCTATCACAAGTGCATAGTTAGGCACCACCATAGGGCAGGTATCGGCTACGTGTAATCCCAGTTTAATGTCATAGTTACTCTATCTTACTGTACTACCTTGTAAGTCCCAGAAGGAAGATAATCATTAGACATAGGCACCAATAAAAATGTCAGTTTATTATCAGTCAAGCAGTATTTACAAATAAACTCCTTGAAAAAGCAAATAAGTTGTAACCACCCAATTTTTTCCACAGGTTTGTCAATACAAAAACTAGACAGAAGGTTACATAATGTCTGCTTACCTTAATAAAGAAAGTAACTTTAACATAGCAAACAGATTTACTAAAAAATGAGATTGCCTGTTTTATTCAACTGGTGGATCATCACAATGTCTGTCTGCCTGTTCCAGCACAGTGACCCCACTGCCACAAGCCGAAACCTGATCTCAAATCACCTTGTTCTCCAATAAAGTCTGTGAAGGAAATCAGCAGAGAAGCTATAAAACAAAGTTCCCTTACAGCAGTGCTTCAAAGACTGTTTAGTTGCTGATTTAAGACTGCTGCCTGGAGGACTGGAGGCAGTATTGTACAATGGTTTAAGGCCCTGAGCTGCAAATCTGGTGACATCCAGCAGACCAGACCTGGGTTTGAATCCCACAGCTTCCACTTGCATACTGTGTGACCCTGAGCAAGTCACTTAACTTCCCTGTGCTCCCAGGTCGCACCTGTAAAAAGCTTTCAACTTAGTGTGCTACTCCTGGTTAAACAACTAAAAAAAAAAAAAGAACTACATAAAAAAACTCATCATTGACGACTTTAAGAAGTATTGGAGCACTACACCCCTGCCAACAGTGGATTGTTTAGATAAAAATATGTAAAAAGAGGATTTGGGTGTCCTTTTAAAACTAAAACAAGCTACTTGTGCTGTTTACACTGAGTGTATCCACTGATTGTAATTTCAGCTAACATAAGAATTCTGCATGTAGGAAAGAACACTCACCCTCCCCAAGGAGTGATTTCAGTAGTGGAAGGATCATGATTCAATTCCAAAATTGTGCTTCAGTGGGAGTCTGGAGTGTCTTTTTTTCCTCAAGTCATAGCAAGACATCTGCAGGGCTCCACCCCCTGCAGCTATAAACAGAGCTGCTCTTTGGGACCATGATGCCTGAATTCCAGACATAAACTGTAGCTATTAAAAGGGATTAGATCTCTTCCATCAAGGACTTCCGGTGACATCACCGCTTTCATGACCACTTGATCCGAGAGCTCCAGGGGTTGCAATACAATTTAATTGTTAGCCAGCACTCTTTCTTTGCCTAAACCATAAAAATCTCTGCACTGGTGAGAGGGAGAGGATGGCCACTGGCAGATCGAAGGGGAAGCACTTGCACTCATCTAAGATTAAAGCTCTGATGGAGACAGATAGAGTCTCGAGCTTGCCTCACAACATCTGCTCCGTATCCCTGGTGAACAGTATACCAGACTCTGAAGATAGTATGGAGCTTGGAGAACAGCAAGCTATCTTAACTAAGTTGGATGGGGTCATAAAAGCCTTGCATAGGGTTGAATCTTCAGTTGCTGATCTGAAAGCAGACATGAAATCCATTGATAAACGCACTACAGCAATGGAACAGTCAGTGGGATCACTGGCTAATTCATCCAGCCAGCATGACCACGCAATCCTATATTTTCTGGCCAGAGAACAGGAACTCCAGGCAAAGATCAACGACCAGGAAAACTGCGCAAGGTGGACTAATTTTCGGGTATATGGTGTCCCCGAAGACCTGATACAATCCTTTGGTTCAGTGGAGGAGTTCAATATTCATATTTTAGAAATATCCTTAAAATTTCTGGCAATATCCCTCTGCCAGTTAAGAGAGACCATCGTTCTCTTGGCCCAAAACAGAAGGAACAGTCAGCAAGGCCAAGGTCCGTAATTGTTTGTATGCTGAATTATCAAGATCGTCAAATGATTTTGCAAACAGCTTGGAAATCATGGGACTTAAATATAAATGGGCAGAAAATCTATTTTGATCAGGACTTCTCTGACCAGCTGAATTAAAAATGGAGAAAGGTTAGAGAAATTATCAAGCAAACGAAAGAGAAGAAAATTAAGATACAGTTGTACTATCCCACTAAAATTCGGATCCATACAGAGATGGGGACCTGTGCTATTTGAGTCCGTTTGAGAGGCAGACCCTGTATTAAAGCAGCTAGGCCTAGCTTGCCCAGACCTCCATGCAGAAAAGCTAGAGCAAGAGATCTGGAAAACTGCATGGTGCCGGGAGGGAAAGCCAAAGAGATCACAACCATCATTGGGAACATGGCCATCTCACCTCAGCATGGACATGCAAGAAATCCTGGGAAGAGAGATGAAGGAATTTTCAGGTGGCAAGGTTGGCAGACAGGGTTTGACCCACTGGAGTTCCATCTGACTTAAAAACCCTGAAGGTACTTTTGGCCACATTTAGCAGGGAGTGAGGGACTCACCCTATACTCTCGAGTTGGGTTTGGAGGGGAAATATCACTGTTTGGGGTGCTCATTGAGCAGGCCTCAAGTTCCCTCTGAGAACCCGACAAAGTTCTTCCGTGAACCAGGTGAGCACATTGAGGGCTTACTGAATGCAGGACTGCACTCGAACAAAATCAGTCAGCCGGGACACTGTTTTTTTATTTTAAGATAAAAGAATGTAACTTTGCTGTTGCTTTGCCTAGTTTTTCTGGGGAGATTGTCTGGGGGGATCTGGGATTGATTATACAAGGAAGTTTAAGTTGTAAACAGTGGGTGGAGGGGCTAAGCATTTGGATGTGGGACAGGCTTGAGATTTGCTCAAAAGGGCTCCAATGCCACACCCGCACCTCTGATTTCTGCCTCCCATGCATCTTGAAATAGTCGCGTGGTGGGGAGATGTTGGTTCGTGTGGGGGAACATGGGAAAAGGTTTTATTTGGTGGCTTCTTCTTCCCCCCTTTCTCAACAATTGGATGCTGGTTTTGTTGGGGGGAGATGTTTACTCCCTGATGAGACTAAGGGACTCGGGTTGAAGAACGCAACCCCGGGGTGGTGGATGGCGTGCCCACATTACAGAGGCACTTTAAAAGACCATCTACATCTCAATGAGCAGTGATGTCGTATAACAAACTGACTCTTTGGGTCAGACTACAGATAGTAGGTGCCATAGCCTAGGCAACGACTTCCTGCAGCAGCAGGACAATACCAGAGCTAAAAACCTAGGCAGTGAACGAAGTTTTCAGTTGGCTAAAAAACTTTCTGTTTAATATACAATGACTCAGTTAATAGTTACTGTGTTTGTTAAAGTTAATGTTGATGTTACAGTGAAGGATGAGTTTTGTATGGCTAAAATATATGTAAATGGAGGGAGGCTTGGAGGGTAAGGAAATGGGTGGGGGCCATGGCCTGAGGTATGGGGACACAGAGGGACTAGGGGTGAATGTGTTTTGTTAGAAGCCTGAAACATGAATATAATGGGTACTCTTTCAGTAATATCCCTGAATGTTCAGGGAATAAATTCACCCATTAAACATACTAGAATTCTACACTATTTAAAGCAGCTGAAACCAGATATCTGTTTCCTCCAAGAAAAAAAAAAACTTAATGAAAATGAGCATGCCAAACTACAGTGTGGCTGGGTTGGTAGGGTTCTGAGCATCTCTCGCCCCTTGGGAAAAAGGGGGGGGGGGCTGCCGTTCTCCTGCGTAGGAACTTACCACTGGAAATTACTGGTGAAGAAAAGCTGCCAGAGGGTAGGGGTGTTATTATCACAGGGAAAATGTTTGCACAACCAATCCACTTGATTAACATATATGCACCTAACAACGATGACCCAAGTTCTATACACAGTTATTCCAAAAGATAGCAGATCTAGGGGGGCATGGTTGTTCTGGTGGGGACTTTAATTGCATTCTGGACCCACAGAGGGATTGTTCATCCAGAGTAACTACCACCAATTGGAAAGTGAGTAGAACTGTGGGGGGATATAATATTGCTAGATGTTTGGAGGGAACTGAATGGGTCAGAGAAAGATTTTACTTTTTATTTCCACCCAAATGACTTACACTCTAGGTTAGATTATTTTTTGTGTAGTGGAACAGACTTGTATAAGATGGAAAAATGCACCATCTATCCTAGAGTGGTCTCAGACCACTCAGCGGTACTTTTAAAGATACGAATGGGGGACTGGAGCAGACAGACTATGTGGACGATGAACTCCTCACTATTGGGGAAAGAGGATTTTAAGTCCCATATTACCAATATTATTGAAGATTACAAAAGGAACAATGTAAGTGAAGGGCCAGCTTCTAAGTGTCTTTGAGACAGACTGAAAGCAGTAATGCGTGGGGAAATAATTTCCTATGCAACATACTTATAAAAGGCACTTAGACAAAGGCAGGATGCTCTAGAATTAAAATTAAAACTACTAAAGATATCCCTTAGACAGTCGGAGAACTAAAAATAATAAAAATAAAAATATACAAGATGATATTACCACAACCAGAAAGGAATTACAGGACCTACTAGATGAACTAATTGAAGGGAATCTCCGGTATAGTAATCAGAAATATTAGGAGCACGGGAATAGGGCAGGCCGCTTGCTAGCATTTTGTCTGTGGAAGGCTCAAGCGGAGAGATATGTGAAGTGCATTAAGGCAGTGGGGGGGGTGGGCACCTTATACACACCGAAGGAGGTCACAAAGCCATTTCAGAATTACTACTGTAACCCCTAGGTGGTGCCATCCCATGGGCTACTATCTCTGCCTGCATGGCTAGTAGCAGGTTAAGGGGCCTGAGTTCTGAAATGGGTGCCTCCACCCGGAGACCATGGTTGGTAGTGGTCAAGCTAACCTGGGCACAGTCCTCCAGGACACTGTAACCCCCCTCTTTCCCCTCTAGTGGCCCGAACACTGTACAATAATCACTTTCACACTACCTCTGGTACACCACACAAGTACCCACATTGTCTGCACTTACCACCAGGACTGGTTCCTCTGGCTTGACCCTGGGGACCCCCTGTAAAACAAGGTTATGCACAGCAAATAGCAACAGTACAGTACTTTGAGCACAAACTGGAACCACAGTCAGATTACATGCAGAAAAAGTTAGATCTGATTAATTCAGGGGACTTGAACAAGGGAGGGGCAAAATCAAGTTAATTAGCTTAAAGGTTATATCAATCAAGCAGTTATGCATGCGCTTTGAGCCCCCCCACCCAGTCACACCTTTGGGTACCCGGGTGAAGAAGAGATGGGCTAGCCAGGACTGTTGCCCGGGGTTGGCAGACATTGTAGCTGGTTGGGGCTCTGTGATAGAAAACACAACATGCACAGTACACAATATTTGTAATTTGGAGCCAGAGGGCTCAGTTCATAAAGGAAATGAAACAACAAAACAATCAGATGACACGCTCAGATTAAGCTGTTGTTGCAGGGAGCTACCCTGCTATTTATTCACGATACCGAAGACTGGACACAGGTTGGACGAAAATCGAGACTATAGGTGGTTGATCTGGAATGCCAGGAGAAGCAGGGCCCACACAAGTCACAGAGGTGTCGTTCCTGTTCAAGCGTGGAGCAGGGGGCTGATCCCCAGGCAGGTCTCTCGTCGATGGCTTCTCTGTGCAGTGGGTAGTCTGGCTGGGCCATTCTGGCAAGGCCCAGACTGCACGGAGACAAATTCATATGCAATCCGTTTTGGGCTGGATACAGCTTCCAGCAAGCAGAACACAGTTCACACAGTGGAGGACTAACTCACGACCCGCTAGCAGCTCATAGCACATTTACATGTAAGGGAATTCTACTGTACCGGGCAGAGCGCTCCCCGGTCACAATCGCAATGTCTCTGCATACACTGGGAGCTTAGGGGTAGCTGGAACTCCTGACAGGCCAATCGCATTCAGCAAAATCTTCGGTCTTCTTCAGGTTGAGCATGGCCCACTTCAGTAGCTTACTTTAGTCACACAAACTTGGATTTAGTCCAAAATAATTCTCTTCTCTCCCTCTCAGGAGCAGCACACTGACATGCAGGCCAAAAACTTAGCCTTTTCAGAGTTCTCCCATGTGAATCCACTCAGGATTGCTGCTGAGAATCCTTCAGCTCCTTCTTGTTCAGCTTCCAGCTTAGAGCTAACTGAAAATCACAAGCAGCCCGGGACTTCCCCAAGCTCCAAAAGATTTGGTTGGCTGATTTGGCTGTCAGTCAAAGCAAGAGCTCCCCCTTCAGTTACAAAAAAGGCGTAAAAACCCCAAACCACAGTTCCTACAGATTTTTAATTCAAACAGCTCCTGTAGTCCGGCTACATTTTAGGTCCCACCGGTACTGTTTGGTCCAATTTGCAGTCCAGGACCAAGATAGTGGAGACAACAAAACAGTCCTTGCTATAAAGAAAGCAGGTTAGACAAACTACATTATCACTCTAAATTATTTTCAGTAAATAGTTACATCTTTCAACAGAGCTCCCTCTCAGATTATTTAAGCTGCAATCAGGCAGCTCTTAAAGAGACAGTACACAGAGGCTATACAGGCTCTGGTAATCACATTTAAACTGCTAATATGCAGGACACCAGCCTGGCAGTGAGCATTTAGGCAAGCTCAAAGAAGACTTTTTGGGAACCCCCATTTATAACGGGGGTTACACTACTCAGGGCTATATGACAAAAGAGATGGCTCATGAGTCACCCCACGACTAATAGAAGATTTCTTGAATAGGGTCACCCTCCCAAAGCTCTCAACATAGTGGAAAAACAGGCTAGATGCCCCTATAACCTCAGGTAAAGTGTCACAGACTATTAGAGATCTGAAGGGAGGTAAGCCCCCAGGCCCAGATGGTTTTAAGGCAGAGTTTTTCCAAAGATTTAATGAAACCTTAATCCCACTTTTAATCAGGATTTTTAACTGGAGTAGGGAGGACGGTGAGTTCTTCTCATTATGGAGAGAAGCCTTTCTCACAGTTCTCCGGAAAGAAGATAAACCAATGGTTGTATGTGGATCATAGAGGCCAATCTCACTCCTTAATGCAGACTCAAAGATATGTACTAAGATCTTGGACAACAGGGTGAGTGCGATTCTTCCCAAACTGGTTCACCCAGACCAGGCTGGGATTGTGATGCACAGGCACCTGCAAGATAATATTAGGTACTGCTTAAACATACTACACATTGGGGGGTAAAGGGAAGGAACAGCAAATCGCAAAAGCAATTGATGCAGAAAAAGCCTTTGACTGGCTAAGTTGGGATTTTCTGCTGAAGGCTTTGGAGAAATTTAGGTTTGGGGAACAGTTTCTAACATGGATTAAGGGGATCTACAACAGACCGATTGCCAGAGTCAAAGTAAATGGAACAGTCTCCGAACCTTTAGAGTTTTGTAGGGGTACCAGGCAGGGGTGTCCCCCTCACCAATTCTGTTTGCTTTGAGCATGGAACCCCTTCCAGAACTAATTAGGATGCACAAAGAATTGCAGGGTATTAAAATGGGAGGAGAGGAGAACAAGATCTCCCTCTACACGGATAACACAATGCTGTATGTGGCAGATCCACTAAAGACATTCCCCATTCTGTATCAATTACTTATAGATTATGGGAGGGTTTCAGGGTTCGGAATAAATGAGGATAAAACAGAGGTCATAATGATTAGTGGAACTTGGTCCCCAGAGTTAACTCAAGCTATTCCATTTAAATGGGTCACTTCCCAAATTAGATACTTAGGGATACATATCCCACTTGACTTACGGAGATTATATCAGGTTAACTATGAGAAATTGGTTAATGAAGTGTTGGCAGATCTTAAAATATGGGAACTTCTTCCCCTATTACTATTAGGGTGGGTTGAGGCAGTGAAAATGAATATACTCCCACGTTTCCTGTTTTTTTTAGCTCATTACCTCTGCTCATACAAGGGAATGAGTGGAAAAAAATTAATAGGGCATTACATTACTTCATTTCCTGGGAGATGCGGAGCTCCCAATCACTGAACGGGTGCGAGACCTGGGGGTGATTCTGGACGATCAGCTGACACTGTGCGCGCAAGTGTCGGCAGTGGTTAAGACATCCTTTTACCATCTTAGGAACATCGCCAGGATCAAGCACCTTGTTCCATCCGGCGACCTACCCACGCTGATCCACGCCTTTGTGACCTCTCGTCTGGACTGCTGCAATTCCCTTTACTTTGGGCTGTCTGGGGTTGATATCCGCCGCTTTCGGCTAGTGCAGAACTCAGCAGCCCGGTTGTTAACGGGGACTCCACATTCCTCGCATATTACACTGGTGCTCCGAGACCTGCACTGGCTGCTGATTCAGTGGTGGATCACCTTTAAAGTCGGTCTTCTGACTTATAAAGCCCTACACGGGTTGGGCCCAGATTACCTGAAAGAGCTCCTGGTGCCTTACAAACTGACACAACCATTCCGTTCCTCCAATGAGGGGTTGCTAGAGATCCCGAGGGTCATCTTAAAATCTTCTGGTGCCCGAGCTTTTATGTTCGCAGCACTGACCCTCTGGAATTCTCTACCATGTTGGATTCGAGAGTGCATGACGGTGGAGGGTTTTAAAAAGGGCCTAAAGTCTCTTTTATGGAACAAGGCATTTTTAGATAATGCTGATGCCTATTAATTGCCCTGTTGCTAATTCAGTTATATGAAGTTTTATATGGTTTTAGTATGTTTTAATCTGTATTTTATTGTAACACGCCTTGGTTTTAAGAAAGGCGTGGACAAATAAAGTTTATTATTATTATTTATTATTTGGATAGGCAGGAGGGCAAGGATAGGTTGGGAGGGGCTGCAGAGAACAAGGGAAACTGGCGGGCTGGAGTTACCTGATCTGAAATTATATTATCTAATGGCACAGTTGAGTCCATGGATGGCCTATTTGAGGAATGACAGAATTAGTGTCTGGGTTCAACAAGAGATACTGTGTACACCAGGTCTCCTCCCACAGGTGGACTTCTGTGACTCCCAACAGCTTTTTAGGAGAAGGGAAATAACAAATCCCTGGGTTAAACAAACTTATAAGGTATGGGGAGACATAAAACAAGAACCGAATCTGGGTAGCTCACTATCAAATAGAGTGGAAATTTCGTGTTGTGCCCAATTTACCCCCCCCCAGATGATTTGTGGATTTTCTGTGTCAAAGAGGTGTAATTTACAATTCTTTGCTCAGTTCCTCAAGCAGGGCCTGGTTAAAACCTTCCAAAAGTTATAAGGGGAGTTCTCAATCCCCTCTTCACATTTCTTTCGATATCTTCAGGTTATATGATTTCTGAACCATGCTAACAACATAACTGAGGTCCAGAGGGACCCTCATCTAATGGAACGTATCATTGGGGACTTGGTAGGAGTACCAGGGGAAACCAAACTTATTTCCAGATTGAGGACTGGTTTTATGATGTCAAGGGAGCACCCTCCCCTACACTGCCAAATTGCTTGGGAAAAAGAACTAGGGGAAGGGGGAAATAGATGATAAAAGTTTGCAGAGAATGTGGAAGGGGGTCATCAGAGCCTCAGCCTCCAATAATTGGAAGTAATTTCAGTGGAAAATAGTAAGCCGCTTTTTTTAACACCCCCACAAGAACAAAACATTATAAGGAGGGCAACACGGACAGATGCTGGAGGAACTGTGGAGACAGAGGGGATCACACCCATATTTTCTGGAGATGCCCAGTGTTACAATCCTTCTGGGCTTCAGTAAGGGGTCATATCATGGAGATGATAGGCTTAGAAGGGGACTTAGATTTTGATATCTTGATTCTGGGATTACTCCCAAAGAAGAAAAGAACCAACACCCAGAAATCCTTTATGGGGCTCTTGCTTGCAGCTGTAGGCAAAGCTATAACCAGACATTGGTTGACCCCCACACCGCCCTCCTTGGAGGAGTGGGTGGAAATACTGAAAAGTATCTTTAGAGTGGAAAGAATTACAGCAGAACTCTGGCTGAAGAGGGATAGGTTTAACCAGGGATGGTTCCCTTTTATGTACTTGATTGAAACCCTGGAAGGAACCTCGGTATTATCACAACAGATCTTTTTTCAGTAGGATAGGCAGGCCTCTTGCAGTTCAGTATTTTCCAATACTGCCCACCCTGTCGGGTATTATTGCTTGCATAACATGCCGGGTCATGTTCCAGCACACTAACAGTCACCAATTTTCACATAAATAAATAAATAAACAAAACAAAAAATCAAATAAATAAATATTCCCCTCTCAGGCTTCTATCATATTACATCCTCCACTTCCCATCAAGTCCCCCACGATACCCTGCCAAACATCCAATCACCCTCTCAATTCTTCCCTTTTTCATCACCCTGTCTTCCCCAGTATTTCCTGCCAAAACTTCAAATCACCCTTTCATCCCCTTCCTACCATAACCTCTTTTGGATTTCAAGAAGACTTATTTTCCTCACTCATCCATTTTATTTCTATTAAAAAGCCAGGTCTCTAGGCCAGTACAGTGGTGTAGATGGTAGAGGTGCTGGATACTTAACCTCCTCCCATGCCAGCAACCCAGGCTTTGGGAACAAGCCTGGGGTGCTAGGCGTCGGCTGGGGGGGTGGAGCTGGATTGAGCAGCAACAAGGTGACTCTCCTCTCCTGGGGAAGGATGTGGGTTGCCCTGCTTTTGGCTGCCACCCAGTGGAGTCTTGGTGGTAGCGCCAAGTTGTAAGGAGCCAGGCATTAGTCCAGGTGGGAAGAAGAAAATGTTTCCAGAGTCATGAAGGACATGCACACCTCCACATGCATGCATAACTGCACTCTGGGGTCCCAAAATAATGGGGGGTGAAAACAGGAAAATAGAGCACTGAGGGACTCTCAATGAAGCCCTGTGAGCAGGGCAGATTGAGATCCTCCGTGGAAGAACCACAGCTTGCCTGCCCCTGGAGCTCCGAAGAGAATAATATATATGAAAAGAAAAGAAAAAAAAAGCTAAGTCTCTAATTTTAAAAGCATTTTACCATAGGCAAGTTATGCTAAAAATCCATTTGAAAATATGGCACCTAGTCAATGACAACCATTGGCCAATGCAAAACATTCAGTTGCTTGCATTTGTTTTGTATTTGGGCATAGATAGCACAGTAGTTAAAGTGAATAAATGAATAACAGAAGTTATAATAGTGATGTTGTCATGATTGAGAAATGAAGAGGTTCACTCATAACACTGTGGTTTGGCAAGGACTTCAGAGTGGAAAAAGAAGATAAAAGCAGAGTTTGGGCAGAACTGAGGAAGAAATGTTATATTTTGATGTTGTGATAGGTCTAAAGGTGGTACAACCCCCAAAACCCTCTTAAGCACAGAGTGATACCAGTTTATTCAGGTTCCACGTCATAATAGTGACTGCATAACAGCACTGAAAAAACAGCATGTGCACATCATCAAAAATGAAAACAGTGATCTGCACTACAGCGCCTCCCAGAAACAGCTACCGGCACTTACTTTCACTATGCGCGATGAAGTTAGCTTACTTTTTATGCAGAGGGCTATGTTCTTTGCACCCCCTGCACCCCCCAAATTTAATATAATAAATTCAGGGGGATAATAATGGAGGAGAGGAGAAAACCTGGGGGGGGGCCTACTTGGGGACAGAAGTTGGTAGGGGAGAATGTTAGGGGCAACCTACATGCAGGGGGATCAAAGTCGGGAGGGCGAGGGAACAAGAGATCAAAATCAGGACAAAACATTTATAAAAAGACAAAAGGTTTCCCCACAGCCATTCGCAAAACCCAGGTTGCCTGGGACAAAGGTGATGACTGTAACCATGTTTACTTACAATATGTTGTAATGACCAGTGCTTTAATTTTAGTGTTCAAAACACAGGTAAGCAGATGAACATGGCTGCTTACCTAAACTAATCAATGAGTGTAAGAACATGTTAGGTAATCTGTTTTACTTGCTTTTTACCACAGTTCTTTCCATTAGTGTCATGCACTGCATCATGGGTATGCAACTGATAATGGGTTGTCCAACATCTCTGCCATTCCCTGAGATACAAAGCATTAAACAGTATCACTTATGAAAATAGTTAACAGTAGCACATATGCTGAACAAAAAAGAAGGGATAAGGTTTAAAGCAGGAATCAGAAGTTACACAAAAAAAGTCTCTATTTTGCATTTTACAGACTTGCAATATTGTAAAAGGAAAAGGAGGATGAAGGCAGATTTAGGGAAGAGATTCAGTATTCTGAAGCTGTAATGGGTGGAGTAGAAGGTTGCTCCCCAAAGCCCTCTCAGAGTTCAGAATGATATCCAATATATTTGCATGCTTTGCAAGTAAACAAAATGGTACCCTTCTTTTCTGTTGGTTGTTTGTTTTCCTACACATCAACTGTGGCTCCCTCATGAGCACTTTCAAGTTGTATTTTGAAAAGCCATCCCTTTGAATTCTTTCCCCAGCCTCACTCATCATAGCAGAGCATAATCCTGGTCTGCCTAAGAAGTAATGCTTTGTTATGGCAATAATGCTGGAGAGTTGAGTAAGGATTTCAGCATGTAATGTATTGTAATTAATTAAGCAATAAGGTACTCACAAGAGTTATGTTAATGGTCTGTTAATCACCTTCTAGGGGTGTACTATGTCACGAGGTGTAGCCGAGTGCCACATGCCCCTAGAGGGAGATTAATTGACCATTAACATAATCCTTGGGAGTGCCTTATTGCTGTTATAATAAAAAATGTTTTAAAACAGTGTTAAATCTTTTTCAGCATATGGTTAAGTTCTACATGTATGTTAATAAAAGATTAACATAAGGCTGTTAGAATGTTTGCAGCCAATCACAAAGCTCCATTTCTCAGACCCTTTTTATAATGAATAGTAATGTACTGCATACTACCGTATCTTCTTCTGCATAGCATTCATGTGCGGTTTTACCTGCTGGCAATAATGCAGTAGGTTTGGATTGGGATCTCAGTATGTCTACATATATGTGCTGTAATTAATAGATAGCAAAGTACAGAATTATATATCATGCTGTTTAACATCCTAATTAATAGATAAAAATGTATACGTACATATGCATTTCTTGGTATTCTCTTAATGTAATGTGGTTTTACTAATATCAAAAACTTATTTTATTCGCAGGACATAATCGACCTGATGATAATCTTCATCGCAGTTTTACTGTTTCTGAGCATAATTGTGACTGATCTCACTAAGGTATGGAACAAACGATGTTACCAAACATAAACTGCTGGATGTCAATGATATTCATTCCTTATAAAAACTTTACCAAAGTGTCCCAGCTGGGAAACAGATAAGACACCTTGAGCAGACTCGCAGGAGCACTTTTCTTTCTGTCTTCATTCCCACGACTCCTTGTTTACTGGTAGTATACTGCCCATTCAGAGCCCTATAGTTTTGCATTAGCAGGGACTGTTTGTAGTGCCTTCATCCTAGGTTCATGCACCAAGTCTGTCCACTAGCATTGGCCAGCAGAGGAAACCTGAATATCATACAGGTCCCTCTCTGGAGTGTAACTAGGAAAATAAAGCTTGTACGCCATAACCTAGTTTGTTGCCCCTCAACTCTGTTTGTTGCCCCAGTTGTACACTCTTTGATGCCCCTGTACCCTCTTCTGCCACCTGTTGTACCCTGCTGGTTTATCTACAAATGCATACTGCAGTGAGGCATTAAGCATGGGAGAACACTATAGCGGCAATCAGCAGCATACATTTGCACAGGGGTTTGCTTACAAAAGAGCACAAAAATCATATTAAAAATTCAGGAGGTGATACAATTTATGCCCTTGTTTTAATTATGCCCTTGTGATAGGGCAAAATGTTGCCCTTCATTAATGTTTGTTCACCATAGTTTGCATGGTATATGTATTCCTACACCCTTGGTTTTTCTTTCTTTTTCTCCATGGAGGGGCAGTAATTACTCCCGCAGTGTTACTGTTGTCTGGGTGACTTTGATCACTAACTTGGGCCAGCAGAGAATGACTGTGAATAGAATCAAATAGAGACAGAGTTTGACAGCAGAAAAGGAACACTTGGCTCACCCAGTCTGCCCAGATGATCCCTGCTTAGTCTGTCTCCCCAGACCCTAACCAGCCTCCAGTGACCCACCCTCCCTCCTCCCTGTCTATTTAGAAATATTCCAGTACTTCTATCTAGCTACAAGAAAAAATAAGTAAAGGAAGAATGAGTACTGTGCCAAAGGAGAACAAGCAAACAAAGAAGGTGGTCAGAGAAGCAAAGGCAGATACAGAGATACATATTGCGGAGGGGGTCAAAGGAGGGAAAACACAGTTCCTTAATTATGTAAGTGAAAAACGAAAGAAGGAAGGAGAAAATGTTAGGCTAACAGAGGTAGGTAGAGTAATTCCCCCCTTGACCACCCCCTTCCTATTTCTCCCCATCCCATATCTCTCACCACTGACCCTCCACCTCCCATGACGAAGCCTTCTCAGGCTGCAACTTAAGCACATCTTCAACAAAGCCTTTCTTTCTGGCAGCCTTGCCCTACCCAAGCATGTGATCCTGAATTCCTTCTGCTGATTCATGCACTCAGCATAGGGCAGCTTACTTCTAGGGACAGACTGGAAGTACCTGTCTGTCTATGTAGGACTGATGGTGAAATTTCATTGTGAATTTCTAGACAATCTGTAACTAAAGTGTAACTAGACTATTAAGCAGAATTGTGTTTTGTGTAACCTATGTAATCTTGAAACCAAGTTATCTTTTGTATGTCAGTGTATTCCTTTGTATATACTGTTGTTGTTAATTCTGTTTTGTACCATGGCTGACTTGGAACCTTTGTAAATGAGTCATTGGCTCAAAGGTGTTAATCCCAAACTGAAAATTAAAAAAAGAAATAAATAACTGGAGACAGGGCAGAAAGCAGCCATTCATAATGACTATTCCTGCTCTGTTTTCAGAAGGCCTCTGCAAGAGAGTGGCATTAAAGTAGCTGTAATGGGAATCCCAGTGATGAGGCAGCAGGTATTTACCAGTGAAAGGGTAAAGAAGGGGCTAGTAGCCCTAAAGATAGAAAAGGCCCTGGAGCCAGATGAGACATGTCTTATGGTGCTCAATGAATTGACAATGGGACTAACTGAACCCCTGAAGGACTATTCAATAGTGTAATTCAGACAGAGGTAGTTCCAAAAGATGGGATGATAGCAGACATAGTCCTGCTCCATGGGGGGGGGGCAAGGAGCAACAGGGTTACTACAGACCCATCAGTCTTACCTCTATTGTGAGTAAACTGATGGAGGCACTAGTTAAAGGACCTGTGAACTATCTGGAGAGCAATGGACTCCAGCATACTAAACAACATGGATTTGTGGCATAGAAGTCTTGTCAGACAAATGTGATAGTATTTTTTGACTGGGTAATAATGAGAGTGATTGTTAAAAGCCATGTTGTGGATTTACTGTACTTTGATTTCAGCAAGGTTTTTGACTTGGTGCCTCAAAGAAGGTTGCTGCAGAAGCTAGAGGATCTGGGTGCAGCAAAGGAAACAGATGTTTGAGAAACTGGTTAGAAGGGAGGCAGTAGAGGTCTGTGGCTAATGGAGTCAAATCAGAAGAGAAGGAGGTCACCAGTGGGGTGCCACAAGGATCAGTTCTGTGTCCATTCCTTTTCGATATGTTCATTGGTGACACTGTCTCTTCACAGATGACATTAAACTCCGTAGCAGGGTAGACAGCAAGAAGAGGGTAAGGGAACTAAAGAGAGACTTGCAAAGGCTTGAATGATGGTCAAAGGTTTGGAAACTGAAATTCAATGCCAAAAAGTGCAAGGTGGTGCTCATAGGGAATAAGAACCCAGGACAGAGTAATGGATAGTGGGGTAGTGCTGTGCAGAATTTTCAAATTCCAGTGAAACAGAATTCCACTGAATTTTCAAAATTCCACTGAAATTCCACCAGAAATGGAATAGTGGAATTCTACAGCATAAAACAGTTGTGGAATGATATTCTGCAGAAAACAAAATGCAGAAAAAAAATTATTCTGCAGATCTTGATATTTTCTGCGGAAATTGTTGCAAAATAATTTTCTGTGGAAAAATGTTGTTCCATGGAATATTATTCTGCAGATCTTAATAGGCGGTATTCCACAGAAGTACCAGTGATATTCCAGTGGAAATTCTGCCTGCAGAATCGTTATTCCACGCTAATTTCAAAAGCAGCACTAATGGGGGGTAAATCTGGGCATGACCTCTGAGGACAGAAACTAAGAGGTCATCATCAGGAACTCCTTAAAAGAATCAAACCAGTGTTATCAAAGCCTAGACCAAGGCAAACAGCATACTGTGGTGTACAGGAAAGGGCACTGACAGCAGGAGGAAGTAGACACTTCTACCTCTTAATAGATCACTGGTGAGGCCCCACCTGGGGTACTATGCTCAGTTCTGGAATCCTCTCCTAAGAAAAGATAAGGAGAGGCTGGATCCAGTGTTACGTAGGGTGACACAAATGATTCAGGGCCAACAGGGCAGATACTACAAGGATCAGCTCAAGGCACTGAAAATGTACTCACTAGAGGCTAGACGAGAGAAGGGAGATATGTTAGAGACCTTCAAATTCCTGAAAGGAACAAACAGAGTAAACTGCAAGGAACTATTTAGCATAAGTAAAAGATCAAGAACATGGGAGTATGAGTGGAAACTGATGGGGGGAGGTTCAAGAGGGGAGTGAGAAAGTTTTATTTTACAGAAAGGGTGGTGGAGCTACAGAACAGTCTACCAGTTGATGTGGTGGGTGCCAAAACTATCAATGGTTTAAGCAAGTCTGGGACAGAGTGAAGGGTTTAGTGGTTGCTGAGGCTAGTAGCATTGGCATGGGAAGCATGGGGTGGATTGTGTGAGTTAGAACCTTGTACAGACAACTGGACCCAGGATCATTAGGGTTTATGGTCTGACTGGATGGACCACTGCTATATTTTTGTCATCATTGTCTCTGTTTCTATGGTCAATGACATAACCACCAAAAGGGAGGACTAAATATCCTAGAGGTCCATTGCCTTCTCCAGGGAGGAGAAGCAGTTTTGGTAATGGGTGGAGAGAGTCACACATTTTGGGAAGAATATGAGTAACAATATTTGTGAGAGGCGTGGGTCCAGATTTCAAGAATGGTTGAGGACTAGAAGTTTCACAAGCGTAAGGGGTGCACATTTTGGGAGGGATGAGGAGTGTGAAAACTGAAAGGGTAAAGGGAGCAGTTTTTTTGTATATTTTTTTATGTACTTCCACGTACAACCTAGTGTCCTACTCATTTTCCCACCCACATGCCTCTGCTGTCCTCTGGACTAACATGCCTTTGATCAGTCACATCCAGACTCCCCAGGTTGCTCATCTCCTTCACGGTCCCAACGTAACCATGACAGCTCCTCCCAGTGGCCAAGGTGTGCCAGGGAGAGGAATTCTAAGACCATAGGAGGGAGGAGGAGGAGGATGGCCTGAGAGGGGAGGAGCTGCCATGTCCAATGGCATAATAACATGGGAAATGGTGTGGGGGGGTAGTCATCTGGTACTCTGAACTGACCATTTTCTTATGTTTTTATTTATCCCCCCCCCCACCATTTATCTTCCAGGAATACATACTGTACACCATGATATTTTGGGATGAAAGCATATATAATGCATGGTCAGCTGCATGAGGTGCACTACCACAGACTACCACCAGGAGCTATACCAAGAGTGATGCTGCACTAAACCATATCCTGGGTGGGGAATGGTGACAGAAATGCTGCTATAGCCTCCCTACTGGCCTCTGCTCTTTATGGAAAACACAGCAGCATACTCAGGGAACTGGCATCAGAACATGGGTGCTCAGGGAACTGGTATCGGTATTAGTAAAACCCCTGGCAGGGCAATTCAGTATCTCTATTTAGACAGGGGAGGGTCTGAAAGACTAGATGGTTGCAGGTGATGTTCCACTACACAAGGGTGGGGACAAAGAGCAGCTGGGTAACTACAGACCTGTCAAACGTATCTCTGTAGTAGGTTAACTGATGGAGGCACTAATCAAAGAGGACCTACTGGGTTACCTAGAGAAAAATAGGCTCCAGGGTAGTAAACCGAATGGGTTCATTGCAGGGAAGTCTTGTCAGACCATCCCAGTAGTATTCTGTGAACAGATAATTAGGACAGTGGATAAGGGACATGCAGTGGATTTGCCCTATTTCATCTTCAGCAAATTTAACTTGGTGCCACACAGAAATTCACTGAAGAAGCTAGAGGATCTGGGTGAAACAGTGGCATTGTTTGATGGGCAGGAAGTTGTGTGGAAGGGAGGCAGCAGAGGATAGTGGTCAACTGAGTCAGACCTGAGGAAAGGGAGGTCACCAGTGTACTGCCAAAGGGATCGGTCCCGAGTCCAGTCCTTCTCAATATGTTCATCAGTGACATAAGAGAAGGAATACAGGGCAAGATGTGTCTCTTCACAGATAACACTAGGCTCTGTGGTAGGTTAGATAGTGTAGAGGGGGTAAGGGAGATGTATAGGGACCTGCAGTGGCTGGAGAGGTGGTCCAGGGTTTGGCAGCTGAAATTCAGTGCCAGAAAGTATACAGAGATGCACATATGGAACAAGTACCCCAGAATGGAGTAATGGATGGAGGGGTTAAGCTGGACACCACTTCTTAGGAAAGGGATCAGAAAGTCATCATAAGTGAGTCCCTTAAAAATCTAGCTAGTGTAACAATGCCTACAGTAAAGTATACATGATGCTGGGGTGTCTTAGAAGGGACTTTGTCAGCAGGAAGAAAGAGGTATTACTACCTCACTAATGATCTCTGGTGAGACCATGCATAGAGTACTGTACCCTGTTTTGGATTCCTTGCCTAAAGAAAGACAAGGATATGCTGGAAATGGTACAGCCTGTGTTAAGCATAATGACTCAGGACCAGCTGGGCAGATCATATGAAGATCAGCTTGGGGCACTGAACATGTACTCATTCAAGGCTAGACAAGAGAGGGGTGACATGATAGAGACCTATAGTTCCAGAAAGGAATGAACATGGCTAACTGAAACATAGAAACCTAAATTTATTCAGCATAAAAGGATCTTTAGGCCCATCCTGTCTGTCCTTTGTCCCTACATATTCTGACACCACTGACCCTAGTTGGTCATAGGTGTCACTCCCTCCTTCATTCCTCTACTTAATATGCCCCTGAGCCTATCCCATACATGACTGAATCTCCCCACATTCTTTGTCCCCACTTCCTCCTCTGGCAGGCTGCTCCAGTCATCCATCACCCTTTCCATGAAGAAGTATTTCTACGCATCTGTCTTAAACCTCCCCCTCTTAGTTTCATTATATGGCCCCTTGTTTTAGTGCCTTCCTTTGTCTGAAATACCTCCTATTCTTGCACCTTGTTCACTTCTGTGAGGTACTTGTCGGTTTCAATCATGCCCCCTCTCGCTGTCCCCTCTTCCAGGGAGTACATGTTGAGTTCCTGCAGGCTTTCCTCATATGACGTCTCATGCAACCCCCTCACCATTTTGGTTGCCCAGCTCTGTACCGCTTCTACTCTTCAAATGTCCTTGCAAAGGTGCATCCACTAGAACTGGATGCACTACTCCAGGTGGAGCCTCACCAGTGAGCAATACAATGGCAGCACCACCTCCTTCCTCCTGCTAGAAATTCCTCTCCCAATGCACGCCAGCAGCCTTTCTCAATGCTTTGTCACACCACCTGGATACCCTAAGGTATCAAATATGATGAACCCTAGGTCTCTTTCTTGCTTGGTGACTGTTAGCTCCACTACCCCATCTTATACATAGCCCCTGGGTTCTACAGTCCTAAGTGCATAATCTTGCATTTTTTGTCACTGAAACCCAGCTACCACCCCCTAGACCATTCCTCTAGTTTCCTCAGATCCCTCTGCATTCTCTCCACCCCTTCCTGAGTGTCAACCCTATTGCAGATTTTTATATCATCTGCAAAGAGACACACCTTACCCTCAAGTTCCTCTGCAATGTGGCTTACAAAGAAATTGAAGATGACTGGTCCCAGCACCAAACCCTGTGGCACCCCACTAGTCACTCTTCTATTGCCTGAGTGGTTACCATTTACTACCACCCTTTGCTTTCTATCCCTTAACGCAGTTTGATACCCAGCTTGTAACTTTCTCTCCCACCTTCAGGCTGCTTAGTTTCCTAATTAGCTTCCTGTGTGACACAATGTCGAAAGTCATACTGAAATCCAGATTGGCCTAGTCCACTGTTCTCCATTGGTCCACCTCCCTAGCAACCCAGTCAAAGAAATCTATGAGATAAGTTTGACATGACTTCCCTCCTGTGAAACCATGCTGCTGGTAGTCCTGCAGCCCTTTGCCTCCAGGTGCTCCATGAGCCTTTCCTTCAGTAGTGTCTGGGAGCTATTCTGCAAGAGTAGCAAATAAAGAACACAAGGTAATGAGTGGAAGCTGGCAGGGAGGAGGTTCAGGAGGGACTTCAGAAAGAGTTTTGTTTTGGTCTCCTAATGGCATGCCTGTGCCCCCAATCTGGACCAACTCCCCTAGCTCTGTTTCCCAGATTCTTATGACCTTACCAGTGGAGGCTTTTGCCCTCCAGGGGCTTCCATGCAAAGCTTAATGCCAGGGCCACTAACAGACAGTGGTGTGGTGGATGGCAGGGTCTGGAGACCCTGTGTCTGACCAGGGGCCCCATGCAAATGCATTGGTTGCATGTGCCAAAAGCCTCCCCTAGGCCTTACAGCATTCTCCTCTCTGCCCCATGGTTTGCCCTACATGTTGGGGTATGGCACGACCACCAACTACCATTGCACAGTTTCTGGTTGGGAGAAGCTGCCACGTGGCCTGGGCTTGTGAGAGACTGGTCCATCTCTCTGCCCCAGGCATACTGCTTTCCTCTGTGTTCTCCTTTGCCCCTGAGATGCTGGCCTGGGGAGTGATGCAAGCATGGTAGATGTCTTGCGCCAGTACTTCCCTGCCCATTGAGCCAGAGTGCACTTCCCCCTCCAACCTCTGCCTACCTTCCCTAACTTGTGCACCTTGTGCTGTCATTGCACATCTACACTACCTTCACAAAGGTGATGAACTGCTCTACTTGTTCATACCTCCTGTTCCTCACGCGGTTTTGTAAGCCACTGTCCACTTGTACTAGTATTGCTTAGAACTGTATATAACTGCCTTCTGCCTGCATACCAATTGTATATATCTGCCTTCTATCAGTGCACCACGTTGACAACAATTCTGCTGATGTGCTCTTCTTTTGTCTAGTATGATGCCACCATGTCATATTACTGCAATTATTTGCATCTCCTGTATAACTGACAAAGTAATTATGTCCAGACTAAATTATTGTAGTTGTTTTTTATTGTTGTTGTTATTAAACATTGCTGTGTAGTTAACCCAGGTCCATCTTATAAATGAACTTTGCTTAGTGGTATTCCTCCTGGATAAA
The DNA here is from genome assembly GCA_016271365.2 of Neoceratodus forsteri. Taxonomy (NCBI): domain Eukaryota; kingdom Metazoa; phylum Chordata; order Ceratodontiformes; family Ceratodontidae; genus Neoceratodus; species Neoceratodus forsteri. The sequence goes on along the minus strand of CM028135.1, from coordinate 212,567,939 downwards.
TAAAAATATTGATTGATTGATTGACTGCCAGCTGTGGTCAGCCAGGTGGCAGTCACGCTTTGGAGCAGGCTGCTCCCCCCCCCCCAAGTGGAGGAGAGCATCCTTTACTCGATCCTCCTCCTCCTCCCCCCCAGCCAGTTCCAGATGACTCAGGCTCACTTCAGAAACATAGAAACATAGGCACATTGAAGATGACGGCAGATAAGGACCGCAAGACCCATCCAGTCTGCCCATTTCTTTTTCTACTTTATGAATGCGCCATTGGCCTTTGCTCTGTCAATAGCCTATCTATTCATACTTACCTGTATTGCTCCCCTTATATCTATCTTATGCCTGCCTGAAGCTCTGCACTGTGTTCATATCCACTACTTCCTGAGGTAGGCGGTTCCATGCATCCACCACCCTTTCTGTGAAAAAGTACTTCCTCACATTACCCCTTAATCAGCCTCCTTCTAATCTCATGCTGTGTCCTCTTGTCCTATTTTTCTTATATTGGAACATGTTAGACTCTTTCACCTTGTTAATACCCTTAAGGTGTTTGAATGTTTCGATCATATCACCTCTCTCCCTCCTTTGCTCAAGGGTATACATATTGAGCTCCATTAATCTGTCCTTATATGTTTTCTGATGCAGTCCATGCACCATTTTGGTTGCCCTTCTCTGGACTGCCTCAATTTGGTTAATGTCCTTGTGAAGGTGTGGCTTCCAGTACTGCACACAGTTCTTCAGACGGGGCCTAACCAGTGTCTTGTAAAGAGAGATTATTACCTCCTTCTTATGACTTGCTATACCCCTACTAATACACCCCAACATCCCCTTAGCCTTACCTACTGCTTTAGTGATCTGCTTGGATGATTTCAGGTCATCAGTGGCGATGATGCCCAAGTCTCTTTCTTCCCTTGTGACTGCCAGCAACTCCCTTCCCAACCTATAGGTGGTTTTAGGGTTTCTCTTCCCCTATGTGCATGATCTTGCACTTCTTTGCGTTAAACCCCAGTTGCCTCTCTTCCGACCACTAATGCGGACCAGTCACCAGTACTGCGGACATTAGAAAGTTTTATTTTATTGACAGAGTGGTTGAGCCATGCAGCAGACTGCCAGTGGAGAAGGTGTGTCCCAAAACCATTAATGGTTTTAAACATGGCTGTGACAGAGTCAAGGGATTAGTTGCAACTTGTGGGGGGGCAGTAATACAACAGGGAGGAAGTGGATGGATGGTATAGACATGGACCCTGTATGGACAAAAGGTCTTGGGGTGTGATAGAGTGTGACAAGCAGACTGACTGAACCATTGGTCTTTTTCTGCCTTCATTGTTTTAATTTCTGTATTCAACATGTCCTTTCCATGCTTCATAAGATTCACTGCTTAGTCTAAGATTATATCCTCAACATATTGTGCATAAAGTCTTTATCAGGCATATTATTCCTCACTTTAGTTTAAGACTGTACCTACATCATATTGCATGGGATGTCCTTACTGTGATTATGCAATTCACTGGCCTACGCAGCCAGTATAGTGTTATGCTTGTGTAACTGTGTTAGTTTTGGTTGTGGCTGTTCGCACTCTATTCCAGAGGAATTACCACCCTGTAGGGGTACGAAGCAAGGAACTCTCAGAGAGTGTTCTGCCCCTAGAGGTGCCACAGAACAGTTCCTGTGGCTAAAGGTACCTTAGGAATCCCCCTAAGGAGAGAGCACTGCCGCTGGAGGAGGAGGGGAGGATGTTGGGGCAAAGACAAAATGCTTCACAGTAAGGCTGAGAGGAACTGCTTATATAGCTCAGGAAGCGGAAGTGGCTGGCTGCTTGGCCATTGAATTACAGGCAAGCCTTTCAATTCACTGACCTACGCAGCCCGTATAGTGTTATGCTTGTGAAACTGTTAGTTTTGATTGTGGCCATTCGCACTCTATTCCAGAGGAATTACCACCCTGTAGGGGTACGAAGCAAGGAACTCTCAGAGAGTGTTCTGCCCCTAGAGGTGCCATGGGATTGTTCCCGTGGCTAAAGGTACCTTAGGAATCCCCAAAAGAAATGTAGTATCATCCCCAAAGGAGGCAACATGATGCATATAAGCAAGCAGTAACAGTGCTGTAGAAGCAGGAACTGGAACATAGTAGCAGAGAAGAATAGTGATGGCTTGTATTGAGAGAAGGGGATCCCCCAAGGAGAGAGGGAATGGCAGGACATCCTCCACCCCCATCCAACAACGGAACCTACCTAAGGAAACAACTATGCTGACTAGTGTTATGACCTGAGACAACAGAGGAGAGAAAAAACCCTATGAGGAGGAAATCTCTGGGGATCCAAGGCCTAGGTCGCCTTCCCTCCAGGCTTGAGAAAATGTATTTAGTGATGGCTCTGCAGCTGCAATTTGGAAAATCCAATTAAAGGGAGGTGGAAAATATTCTAATTTGGAGGAAGGCTCTCACTTAAACCCTGTAGCGGGAACATCCTGGAAGGTTGCGAGAAAACTAATATGAGCATGCAAGCCACAGGAGGAGAGCAACAACTGCTGAGGCACTCACTTGGCCTACCCGCCCTAAATCAAACCAGGTGAACCAAAGGCTGTCAGGGGGAGAATGCTGCAAAGGTGCCTTGCTAGGGAAACCACTAAAGTCAATGGCCAACTGTTTTATTGGAACACTAGAGCCAAAGGAGATCGTCGTAACCACCCTTTACCACTAGTCTTAAATTCTACACCAGGAGCTGCTGTCGCATAGCAGGCAGCTAAAGGCAAGCCTGGGGAGAGGGCATTCTCAGTTATGGGCCAGGTGAGAAGCTGGACATGCTGGATGATGCAGACTAAATGCAGAGCGAGACCATCGACTGCAGGAACCTGCACCAGATTAGAATGGCTGGCATGCCACAGAATTGACAAAGCTGCAAAGCTGGTGCACTGAATGAGCACAGCATGCTGAGATTGTAATGAGCATTGAGTGCTGAGACCTTGCAAGGTCAAATGCAGATTGACTGCAGGAGAATCCCAGGCCAAAGCCAAGGGGATGTCATTAGGCATGAAGCAATGGTTTGCATAAACAAGGAGCAATGATTGCATAAGCAAGTGTGGACCGGATAGGTCAGTAAGCACAAGCAGTAATAGGTGGACCTGCATAACAACTGTATAGCAAGTAAACAGCACTGAGGTAGGGGCAAGCCAGCCAGACATGAATAGCCAAAGCAAGGTGACAAACTCTGAGGATTTTCAGGGGCAAAGACAGGATTTAGAACAAAATTAATTAACTACATAGGCCACAACCCCCCCAAACACCTCCCAGTCCCCACTGTAGGACAAACAAGGAAGCAATGAAAGGCCAAGAACCACATGCAGATATAAAAGCTAGTTTAATAGCCTCAGCAGGAGTTTCAGCTAACCTCAGAGAAAACAAGTTAGAATAGGAATGGGTGTAAACAATGCAGCAGCAGGAAGCAAGTGGGCCTGTACAGCAGTAGTTAAATGAGCAGTGTTAAAACACAGGCACTGGGTACAATAGTAACTAAACAGTCAAAGGCAGTGGCTGAAGTTGTAGGTAACTGAAAGCAGTAGCATGAGCTATGAGTAGATTTGCAGTTGTAGTGCAGTAAATTGAGAGTTGTAACTGAAAGCAAGTACAATGAGCTCTGTAGTAGCAGTAGACTAGGAGTTTTAAAAAATAAAAGCCCCCCCCAAAGAGGAAACCAAAACAGAAAGCAGGGAAAGGACCAAAGGAAAAAAAGAAACAAAACACAGGGACGCACACAGCCGGAGGAAAGATACAAACCAGAAGCAGAAAAACAAACACTGAAATCAAGCAGAGATGCACAGAAACGGCAGGCTTGGGGAGTATGCCCCAGACAGCTCACAGGACAAAGCAACATAGCCTCCTGCTGTAAAGACAAAATGATTCACAGGGAGGCTGAGAGGAACTGCTTATATAGCTCAGGAAGTGGGAGTGGCTGGCTGCTTGGCCATTGAATTACAGGCAAGACTTTCAACTATACTCAGGGTTTGGAGATGGAATTACACAGTTTTGTCCATACTAGTCTATCTTGTAATTAGATTATATATCCTCTGTAATTTTCCCCTTCCATCCATCAAGTCATTTTCAAAGGTGTCACAATTTCTACTATTTACTAATTCCTTTGGCAGATTGTTCCATATGGTCACCGCTCTCCGTGTAAAGAACAGTTTTCTCTTGTTTGTTTTAAAATAAGTCAGTGTGCATTGTTTATTATGTCATCTTTGAGTATGTTGGTCCAGACCCCACATAAAATTCATATCTTGTATAAGTTCTTGATCATTATGCATATTAAACAATAAGAGCAAAGCATCCCTTGCACGTCTGTATTCTAAACTGTGTAATCCCGGGTGTTTTAATCTGTTCTCATAAATTTTATTTTCTGAGGCTCTAATCATTTTTATGACTTTGTGCTCAGTTTTACTCTTGATGTTTTCACCAATATTCAAACCTCACCAAAACTGTGTTCCATAACCAATAATAGGCTTAACGTACTGTATGTATGGTGGTAGTGTAAGCCCCTTTTCGAGGGCGGTAAAGGCCCCTCTTTCTTCACCTTGACAACACAGATGGCAGCACGGAAGGCATTTGGCATATGAGTACTAGACAATCCACATACTTCTTTGTCTAGGGTATTTTCCTGGCTTAAGTCTCTGGAAAAAACGGGCATACAAAAACATTTATATGTTTTCCAGGAACCAGGGTGGGACGTGGCATTGGGAGCACCAAAAATCACACAGTCCACACACAGAAAAATGTCCACAGACAAAAATAAAGCCAAGTACTATAGCAGGTTTTATTATGAGTTGATGCACTAACAGAAAAACATTTGCCCACTGGGGCTGCAGATGCAGAAACAGGCACAACAAAGTCCTTAAATCCACTGTAGTGCTTTAATATCAATTTATTTATTTATATAAGAGTTTCACTAGGAAAGACATACTGGGCAGAATAGTTAATTTCCAGATGCATCCTGGGGGAGGAGGAAACAAACAAAAATGCAGGCAAGAACAGTAAAAATTACGATTTGCAGAAATACAGACAAGAACAGTAAAAATAATTTGCAGAAATACAGATGAGAACAGTAAAAATTACAGTTCGCAACAGTCTTATACAAGAATGAATACATAGTACAGGATAACAAAGTTAAGTGCTAACTTATGGAAGTCATGGGCAGCAAATTATGGACTGGGAATTATTTTATTTACATTTTATGCATCGCTCATTGGGGTGAGGAGGGGCAGTAGAAATGGGAAGAGGATTAGAAACAACAGAAGGTGGAAGAGAAGAAGTCTCATAGGTGTGAGTAGAGGACATAGGGGAAGTGGCACGATGAATGGTAGGAGGAAGTGTGTTCCACAATTTGAGGAAATAGTGGGAAAAGGCTGAGTGACCTGCTGAGGTGGACCTGGTGAGGATGGCCAGGGTGTAGGAATCAAGATTTCTAAGGGAGTGGGATGAGGGAGGTGGGAAGGAGAGAGAAGAGGAGAAGTGGGGGGGGGAGAGAGAGAGAGCAGATCAAGAATTTAGCCAAAAAGCTGGCACAGTGGGTGTTGCACCTATCCTCCAGAGATGGGAAAGAGAGGGATTGATAGAGGACACAGAGGTGGGTGAGAGGAAGGCAGTCAAAGGCAAAGCAGCAGAAGGAGTGGAAAAGAGTATCCAGTCTGGCTAGTGAAGTTTTGGGAATGGCAGAGTAGACTATATCACCATAGTCAAAGACAGGGAGGATCACTTTCTGGACAAGTACACGACAGGCTGGTGGTGGAATGCATCCACGGTTCCTATATAGAGCACCTAGTTTTGGGGGCAGTTTTTTTGTGGATGACATCTACGTGTCCAGAAAAGTCAGGGTGTTGGTTGAGCAAAACCCTGAGATACATAAAGGAGGTAGCATCCACAAGCAGGGTCCCATCTAGGGTTTGGAAGGAGGGGAGGGATGGGAGCTGAGAGAGTCTCTGCCTTGTGCTAAAGGTCTTAGAGACTGTCTTCTTGGCATCCAGGAACAATTGATTTGCACGTAACCAGAGCTAAACCTTATCAAAGTCATGCTGAAGTCTGGCCTCTGCATCAGCAGGGGGGAGAGACCAGAGGTATACAGGACAGTATTGTCTGCATACATGTGGAGAGACAGATGGCAGGAAGGTCATTTAGGAAAATGGAGAACAGCATTGGTCCTGGCACAGACCCCTACAGTACTCCTGTGTTGATGGGGAGGGGCACATAGTGAGTGCCAATCTAGACAGCTTGCCTTCTGCCCTCAAGGTATGCACTGAACCAGTTGGTGGCAGTGGCTGACTGCTTAGCAGCAGAGAGTTTAGCAAGAAGGAGGATATGGAGATGTTGTTAAATACCTTAGCTAGGTCAACAAAAATAGCAGAGATGATGAAGCCCTGGTCCATACCTGTGTGGATGGTGTCAGTGAGCCTAAAGAGGGAGGAGGTAGTGAAGTGAAACTTCTGAAAGCCAAACTGGAATGGGGTGCAGAAAAAGGAGGAGGAGGAGTCAAGGTAGGTGGAGAGTTGGGATAGGACCTTGTGTTCCTGAAGAATAGAATGGATGGGGAGAAGAGAGACAGGATGATAGTTTCCTGGGTTGGAAGAGTCACCACCTTTTGGGAGGGGGGATGACAGTAGCATGTTTCCAGCCAGCTGGAACAGATGCAAGGGAGAAGGACAAGTTTAGGAGAGAGGCTAGGGGGAGGAGATAGCGGGGGCTGACAGATAGAGAAGCTTGGAGTCCAGGCCATTGAGGCACTTGCCTGGGAGGGGTTTTGGGCAAGGAGAGCACTGAGGATATCTGTAGAGGATACCGTTAAGAAGGAGAAGGTGGGGGATGGAGGGAAGTCAAATTGAGAAGACTTAGGAGGGGCGGGGTGGGGAGGGGAGAGATATAAGAGAAGGGAGGAGGCGCAGGAGGTGAAAAAAGAATTAAACTCCATGGCCACTGAGAAGGGGTCTAACAGGTAGGCAACCCCACTCTGAGGACTGGGATAGGGGGTTGGCTTGGAAGGGGGAAAAGGGCATGAACCATCTTCCAGAATTTGGATGGATGATTTATATTTGTTTTAAAATTGTTAATGAAATATTCTACCTTGGTAAGTCTAACCACTCCAATACAGGCATTTCAGAGGGAGCAGTACCTTAGATGGTCCGCAAGGGAACCAGAGGTTTTATGTGTCTTCCAAGCTTGGTCTCATGCTCGTAGGCAAGCCAGCAGTTCAGCAGTGATCCAGTGAATGTGGACTCCCCGTACCCTAGTTCATCTGAGTGGGGCAAAATGATTCCAGACAGCAAGGAATTTACATGTGAAATAATCCCATGCTAGGTCAATAGAGGTGGCAGAGGGGATGGGAGACCCATTGGTGTTAGACAGATCCTCGAGTAAGGGGGCACGATCTAAGGATTTGTAAGAGCAGACAAGTAATAGTCTAGGTGGGGCTTTGGGATGGTTCAGTTGTTCAAATACCCCCCCCCCTTTAGATGGTAGAAAAGGTACATTCCCATCTATCCCTCATCTGGGCTATGGACACAGGACATAAATTGTCCAGAAGGATAGTGAACACATTTGGGTTTACATATCCTAAATTACACAGAGTCTTTTACAGGACAGTTTCTTTTTATTTACCACACTTTATTCATCCTCCTCTGACTTCCCCTTCATCTCTCTGATCTCGCACTCTCATTTAGGTATCTCTGCGTCTGGCTTGACTGCCCCCCTTTTTTCTCAGCACATAGATGCCATGTATAAAATACTCCACCCTAATCTAAGTGCACTTTATAGGAACAAAAGCTATATCCCTATTGAAGCCCAACAGTTAGTTGGGTGAAACGTAAGTTTTTCCAGGGTTAGTACCTGTCCATTAGTTTTGTTGCTGGTTGATGTTTTGCCATGGTGTAAAAATAAAATCTATAGATACTATTAAGTGTCTTTATTACAGTCTGTGCGATGGGTGCTTTTTTGCCATTTGGTTGATTTGAATTTAGTACAGCGCCATCGATTGATACCCCGTGCTCCCATCTTCTGCCTTTTTTTTTATCCCTATATCTGCCTGCCTGAACATCATCACTAAAATGACCCCCACCCCCCATTTTTTGATTATGGTGAATTAGTCGATGGTGCTGCACCTAATTGCACCCTGGCCAGACTGGATCCCCTCTTCCACTCCTTTTGCCGTTTTGCCCTGGCCTGTCTCCCCTGGCCTTACCACTGTTCTCTGTACATTGCTCTCTCCCTTCCTTCCTTGAATGATTGCCATCTCACCCACTGTGCATCCTTTATTTCTAAATTTTGGTTGGCTTCACTCATTTCTTACCTCAGCTCTCTTCTCTCCCCAATGCCCCCCTCCATATACTGTCTCTGTAACTCAGGTTATCGTTTTTTTATTTTTTTGCTCCTCTCTTAACAATCCCTAGCTGGCCAGTCTGGTGCCTCCTTCCGCCTTCCTAATCTTTGGAACTCCCTTCCTCTAATGATTCATTTTGCCACCTCCAAACGCTCTCTTTCCTCACTTCTCCAGGGTCACACTGCCCCCTCATGTAAATGCCCTTAGCCCCATTGCCCTACAATTCTCCTTATCTACTCCTACCTCTGTACTTCTTGCTACCCCACCTCATCCTCCCTTCCTCTCCCCTTCCCCTTCACCACTTTCTCTCACTCACTCACTTACTTCTTTCTCACTCACTCCCACCCACAGTAATCACCCTTTCTACCCAATCCTAATCATCTACACTCTATTCTCCCACCCTATCAACCATAATCTGTTCTCTTCTCTCTCTTTTACTTCCACCACTACTTTACCTTTTCAGCCTGCCACCAGCCTCTCTTTCTCACCCTCCTCTACTTACTCTCTCTCCTACCCTTTCCTATTTTGTGACATTACCTTCTTGTGCATGCTGGGTACTTCGCACTTCTGATGTTAAACCTGCATTATTATTTGCTCTGGTAATGTTTATTGTTGTACACACTGTGTATTGTTGTATTGTTATTACTGGTAATGTATATTATTGTGCATACTGTGTATAGTATTGTTATTACTGGTAATGTATATTATTGAACATACTGAGTATTGTTGTGTTGCTATTACTGGTAATGTATATTATTGTAAATACTGTGTATAGTATTGTTACTACTGGTAATGTATATTATTGTGCATACTGTGTATAGTATTGCTATTACTGGTAATGTATATTATTGTACATACTGTGTATAGTATTGTTATTACTGGTAATGTATATTATTGTACATACTGTGTATAGTATTGCTATTACTGGTAATGTATATTATTGTACATACTGTATATGGTATTATTGCTGGTAATGTATATCATTGTACATACTGTGTATTGTTGTATTGTTATTACTGTGCTTCTACTTGTTTGTACTTATCTCTCACCCCCTCCCTCCCAGGATGCATCTGGAAATGAGCTTTGCAGCCCAATATGTCTTTCCTGATAAACCTCTTTTAAATAAATAAAGTCCCCTCTTTCTTCACCTTGACAACAGAGATGGCAGCACAGATGACATTTGGTATTTGGGCACCAGACAATCCACATACTTCTTTGTCTAGGGTATTTTCCTGACTCTAGTCTCAGGAGAAAGAGGCACACTAAAAACATTTCTTTTTACTGGGAACCGGGGTGGGCCATGGCACCAGGAGCACCAAGAAATCACAGAGTCCATTCACAGAAAAATGTCCACAGCCAGAAACAGAACCAACTAGTAGGTTGTATTCTGATTTGATGGACTGACAGAAAAACATTTACCCACTGAGGTTGAAGGTGCAGAAACAGGTGCAACAAAGTCCACAAATCCACTGTAGTGCTTTACTACCAGTTCACTTGTTCTAATCCCCCCAACTTTAGAGGGTACAAAGAGCTACATTTCCATCCATCTGTCTTCTCAGCTATGGACACAGGACAGAAATTGTCCAGAAGGAGAGTGAATACATTGGGTTTACACACCCTAGTGGTGGGCAACACTGGGCTTGCTCCATTACCAAAATCCTAAATTTCACAGAGTCTTTTACAGGACAGTGCAAGTCCTCCAAATTGTGTTGAACTGTTCCACATGAAATCAATTCCAAATGAGAAATAGCTTTCTCCTAATAATTGAGATAGAAACAAGTTAGTTCCAAACTCTGGATGGGGTTGGGGGGCATCTATTTTCCAAAACAGATTCATGACCATAAAGGTAAGATCTGAGAATTTTAAACAGTTCTCTGATAGTTCATAAAGTGAACTTATCCCAAAAGGCAGGAATTCCCTGAGAGAGAGCTAGGATAACGCCTGGCCATGTCAGACACTTGGCAGCATTTTCCCATTTGAAATGTTCCTCAGAAGTGGGGGATTTTCCCAAAATTACTTACGGTTACTGAGACCATATCTGTTCAGGACTCTTTGCCCCCTCAAGGGCACTGCAATAGAGAAGGCCCCTGTCATGACTTAATGCAGTCTCTCTTTAAACTGACTGATAGATAGGATACAGGTGTCACCTCTCTTGAGGCTCTCCCTCAGTCAGCAACCCAAGCTGACTGTACTGCTCTCAGGTAGAAAACTGACTGCACAGCAACATTCTAATGTGGCTAATGTTGCTGTGAGAGCCACTTCCACTTGGAACCTCTGCCAGAGTGCTTGGAAGAAGCTGCCAAGGGAGCCCCAAAAGTTTAACCATTTGCTGACCAGCATGCATACCTAAAACCCCGCAAACTACCGGGTCCCTAGTCCCCTAGGGGGAAACACAGAGGTTACAGTAGGACAATTTGCTCTGATCTGTGTGAAAGGTGGCTTCTTACTATGTTTAACAAATAGTTTGTTTCATTGAATATAGTGTTTACTTGTTTCTTACTTCTGAGATAATGTGTAATATAAAGTCCTAAGTCCTTCTCACATACAGTGGATGTAAGTTTTATTTTCTCCATGTAAAAATTCCATCTTTGATTATTTCTTTCTTAAACATATGACTGCATGTATCACTACTAAACATCATTTTCCATCTTTTTGTCCAAACTACCTTTTATTTAAGTCATTTTGCAGTTCCATTGCTTCTAATGTTATATTAACCTTCCATTCAAGTTTGGTACCACCTGCAGATTTTCCACAGATTTTGTTTTGTACCAAGATCATTTATAAATATCCTCTACAAAACTTGTCCCAGGACTGACCCCTGCTGGATCCCACAAGTGATCATCCCTTCATTGGATAGGTGACATTTGACCCTGCTTGTCTGTGTATGGTTTTTCAGCTGTGTCAAAACCCATATAGTAGCACTATTATTTAATCCAAAGTTACCCAGTGTGTTGATAAAACTCTCATGTGACACCATGTCAAACTGATTACTAAAGCTGAGAAAGAAAATATCAGCTGAGTTTCTTTCATCAAGGTCTCTACTCTCAGGTTCGTAAAAAGACGATTTGTTATGCAGGAGCTGTCTTGCTTAAATCCATGTTGTAAAGGATCTCTAATACCTGTTATCATGGTCCTCTTCTAATTTGGTTTCAATATAAATTTCCATGATTCTGTCAATAATGAAAGCAAGGCTAATTGGGCAATAGTTTTTAGGTGATGATGTTTCCCCCTTTTTGAGTTTGTCATGGTGCGCAGGCACAGACAAACTCATTGCTATAAGAGGTGCTATACAGGGGTGTGCCAAGTGGAGAGCTCTGTTTCAAGGGACAGGTCAGTGGCAGGCAAATCAGTCAGCAGGCTGACAATGACTCCTTTTCAGCTGTTGGGGCACAGTTGGAAAACTTTTCGAAGGACAGAGCCGCACCAGTAGTGGCACGGCACTGTCCTTTGATGTTGCATTCCTGCATTCCTGGTTGCACACTCACACTGCTGTAGCTCACAGTGTGAATGCGCTGAGCCCTGGCTGTTGACATGCTCCCTCCTAGTTTGAAATAAACAAATGGCAATGGCTAGCACCATCCACCTCTCACAGTCCCCAGGAAAGCCTATGGGAGTGCCCAATCCCCCTGTCAGCATGCCCCCTCACAGCAGTTCATTTGCTGATGGGGGATCCCACTCCCTGTCGGCATAATGCCACCCCCGATTTGTTGTGTGCCGATGGGGTGCCCAATCCTTGTCAGCTACAGCCTCCTACAAACACTCAGGTGGCATGCTGGGAGCCCACCCCAGTGTGTCAAAGTCTCTGTTAAAAAAGAAAACCTTCCTGCGTTGGATTATTTATTTTTTAAACCTTTAAACAAGAAAATGGTCCCTTGGAGTCTGATGTGCCCCCCTCCCCCAACCCATACCCACCCTCTGAGCACCCACCTCCCCACATCCCCCCTCACCCATACTTACCTCCAGAGCCAGTGCAACAATCTTTGGTGGAGCGGGAATATGTCTGCACTCTTCAAAGCTAACACGCGAACTGAAGAAATGCCGGTAAGCTGTATAATGGCACAAATGTTTTTTTTTTTCAACTTTGGTGAATATCTCAGCCATTTTTGTGAATTTTGGCACCACATTTTCAACATGGGGTTCTCGGGACCCCACCTCATGAATTCACTGACTGTCATCTGGTTATTCTGTCCCAAAAGGCGATTTTGAGGTTACTGCACGGAATCACCTTTTGGGACCAATTAATGAAATGACAGTGTCGCTGTTCATGAGGTGAGATCCCAAAAAGCCTATGTTGCATATTTGGTCAAAAAATTCCAAAAAATTGACTGTGTTATGAGCATGCGTTGATCAGTTTCCACGCACACTCGTAATGTCACAAATTTGTAATATTTTCACTCCAGATTTTCAACAGTGGCATTCTTTATACCTCCTTGTGAATGGTACAGCTGCCCTTTCTCATATCCTGGCCAAAATGTGTTTTTGCACTTCTGGCACAGAATAGTGCGGTTGCTGTGGGAAATCAGTGTTCAGGGCAGATTACAAAAATCACAGTGACACTGTTCATGAGCAAAGGTCACAAAATGCCTATGTTGAAAATCTGGTGACAGATGTCCATAAAATGACTATGTTATAAGCATGCATTGCACAGTTTACATGCACAGTCGTAACTTAGAGAATTTGTAATATTTTTACTCAAGATTTTCAACATTATCAGTTATGCACACCTCCGTATGAACATTACAGCTGTCATTTTCCACATCCTGCCTGAAATGTGTTTTCGCACATCTGGTGCACAATGGCATGGTTGCTGTGGGAAATCAACATTCAGGACAGATTAAGAAAATCATAGTGATAGTGTCATGAGTAGAGGTCTTAAAATGCCTATGTTGAAATTTTGGTGAAATAATTCACTAAATGACTGTGTTATGAGTGTGCATTGCACAGTTTCCACATACCCTCATACGTTCGAGCATTTTGAATATTTTCACTCCAGATTTTCAACACTGCCATCTCTTCACACCTCCCTGTGAATGGTGTAGCTGTAATTTTTCACATCCTGCCTGAACTGTGTTTCTCACATCTGGTGCAGAATGGCATGGTCACTGTGAGAAATCAACATTCGAGACAGATTAACAAAATCACAGTGCCACTATTCATGAGCAGAGGTCCCACATGCTTTCATGAGGTGTAGGTCACAAAAGGCCATGTTGAAAATGTGTAGTGCAAATACTAACAAAAGCCCAGAGCATTAGGGTTTCTAAGCATAACATCCCCCCCCGCCAATCCATGGTGGGGCTCCAGTGCCCTCATCTTCTCTGAACCACAGACACATCTGCACTCTTCAAAGCCAGATCATGAATTGTGGAAACAGGTATGCACTTCAGTGTATTTCAACAGGAATTTGAACTTGGTGGCATCACTTGTTCTTTCTGTTGGGAACCGTAGTCCTGCCAATCAGTGCATACTAACAGCAATTCTGGTGATGAACTTTGGCATTGACAAATGCTTGCTGAAGATTGGTACCACTTCAGCTTTCTTCCAATAAGGTGGCATTTCACTTTTAGTTAAGGAATAGATTGAAAGTATGTGTCAAGATTACTGAAATTTCCTCTAATAATTCTTTCAGAATTTTGGTGGATAACACATCTGATCCAGTTGCTTTACCTGCATTCTAACTTTTTAGATGTTTTAACACTTCCTCATTTATGATTTTCCTACTTTATCTGATGTATTATTTCTCTGGGCTTAATATTGGAAGGTGGACGCAGGACTTGCGTCAAGCACTGCTTCCAACGCAAAGGGGGTCACAGATGCGCTAAAGCCCCTCAGATGAAGAGTGGTCTGATTTTCAAAGGGGTTGTGCATTTGTGACATTTTCCCCAATTTATGGCACCTTGTGCCAAAGAATTGGTGCAAGTGCCACGATCCCTAACACAAAGTTAGACCAGGCAGTAGCTGGTCTAACTCCCTCTGGCCCACCTTCTTGACTTGCAGTTCACATTTGTGGCACATTTCTTCAAAAATCACCCTTGCCACAAGGCAAGTCACCACTTGCATCACACACCTTGCCGCAGGTCTAGTGTACCGCCACTTCTCATTAGAAAAATGAGCCCTCTGTGTGTAATTTCCCCTGGTTGAAAGACTGAACAGAAATCTTTGCTCAGTTCTCCACTATTTCTGTGTCCTTAGAAATTAATTTGTCAAGTATATTGAATGGTCCAATGTTACTTCCTCCTTTTTTTGAATTTATGTAACTGTAGAAAGCTTCCATTTTTTTGGTTACTCTTTATTTTCATAATTCCTTTTTACCCTACTAATCTCATATTCTAGAATTTTTAGCATTTTTTGTACATTCTTCTAGTTTATTTCTGTTTTCTTTACAGGTGTATTTCCTTGCTAACATATATACTTGTTTTTTTCTTATTAGTTAGGACAGTTAACTGTTTAGTATAACATGGTAGAATCTTTCCATGTTTCTTATATACAGTACATGTGCACTTGGTATGTATTTACTGTATTTCATAGATCTATAACCGTGTCCCTAAATCTATTGCAACAGTGTATAGTATTTTTCCTATAATTTCTGCCTCCCAATTCCAGGCTTGCATTTCCTGACATAATAGTAACATTTTCAGCATGATAATTGTAAATGATTGTCCTTCCTTTGTGTCAAGTAATTTAATTTTCCAATTTTAGTTCTGTAGTTGCATGATCACTTGAAAAAGGTGTTCCCCACTTAGGTACTGAATATTATGTGTGTAGTTTGTTAGTAGCAGATCCAATATAGTCAACCCCCTTAAAGGGGTTTGTATAATTTGTGTTAGGCTACTCTCCCTAATGGCATCTAAGAGGATATTACCCATAACTCCATTTACTTCATTTTTTACCAATCATTTTCTGGGAGATTAAAATTGCCCAGAATCAATATTTGATCCTTACCAGTGTAATCCTTTATTTCATTGATGTGTACTATGAATATGTTTGTGCTTACTGTATGTCTGGTGGTATATAACAGTTTCTTATTATTAAGTTGTATGATTTGAGGATGGTTTCTGATGCCCAAACAGACTTAATGTTATCTGAATTTTCATTTGTATTAAGATTTTTTATTTTATAAGATGGTTTTGTAAATGTAATGCTATCTGCTCCCCCCCTCCTTTCCTGTCTTCAGGTTACTCTAAGAGTATGCCCCTTTGTCCTACTTTAGTCAGACAGCTACAGATTAATGCCCTAGTTTGCATTTCCATAAGCATCTGTTTTGGTTTTTTGTTTTTTGCATTTTTTCATTTAATTTTATTTCTAGAAATAATTATTTCGCTGTCAATTCACAATAACCCTCAATCTTTGTGTTTTTGTTTTGTAGGTGGCGATTCACTGCAAAGATGGCAAGGAAATTTAGAGACTTATTTTCATAGTTGTACTGTCTCTTGGTAAACACCATTGTTTCATTTTGGTAATCCTAGTTTTATTTAAAAAGGCACAATCTGAAATTGTCCTGAGTTTAAAAGATATGCTTTTCATTCCTCACATTCTGTGAACTAAATTGATTTAGCTGGCAGCTTTTATGTATCATTTTTTTTGCTGAAACTTATGCTATTCTACAAATTTAGTACTTGCAAGATAAGTGCCATTGCCTTAAGCAAAATATTGTAAATCACAGAGGTTCAACAAATGAAGTATGGGCTAAATTTAATGTGATAATAGAGCATAGAAGCCTAATGTGGTAGTTGCTATGGTTGAAGACCCTTTCATAAAAAAAATGAGTAACAGTAGATTGAAACTACAAAAAATGAGTGGATTGGTCCAGGATCATTCCCTTATGAAGTAATCTGATACTATGAAGATATGCACCCTTTGAAGGTGATATAAAGACCTGCCTGCAATGATAACGCACTATTTTTTTCCTGTTGGAATCACTGTGGAAGAGATAATGTTAGAAACAGTAAATATTGTAAGTCTGTTGCTCTGAAAAATATACTTGAACATCTGGACTGTTTGTTCCATGATTATTGTATAGCAAGGGTGACTAAATCCAGTTTGTTTGTTCTGTTGAATCTGTTAAGCTGTAATGTGGCAGGAATTTGAGCTAAAATTAATGGTGGAATGTAGGTGGAGTATATTAAAAAATCTGACACACAGTATTTAATCTGCAAGAAACTCAGACTAAGGAAATAGATGAATTTGAGCTGGTAGGTTCCAAAAATGTAAATTTATTGGAAACAGAGAAGGAAGTAGGGGTCGGTATACAGGGGTTTAATCACTTTTATTTCAAGGAGACTGTCCTTTGATGTGGAAAATATGGGTAAGTCCAGTTATTATTTCCTTATAATTTGAATAATTACACCAGAGGGTGAGAAATGGTGTCTAATTAACATATAGGTATGGCGCCATGCTTCTTGCATTTGCACTTAACAAAATAAGAGATACATGTGTACTGGAAGAGTTTAGTAGTGACCATTACCCTATTAAGATAAACCTACAATATAATGGCATTACTGCATTAAGAAATTTGAATAACCTTGGGTAGGAAGAAGAGTCTGATAACCATATGGTTAATCCAGAGTAAGGGAAATAAAATGGGACCCCATAAATGCTGTAAAAGTGGAATCAGTATGAAAGTCTAAAGTTGTCACTAAAAGGATGGAAAACATGTTCTAGATGAATGTTATGCTTTTTGAGATGCATAAATCTTTGAGAAAATGGTGTGCTTCTTTGGGGATCAATTACAGTACCAACAGAGTGTAGAATAGGTAACCAGAACAGACCTAGGTATGACAATGTATGAAAGGTATGACGGGTTGTTCCTGAAAATAGGCATAATACTTGTCTAGTGTACTTACCCCGTTAACAAAAGTTAAATAAATAAATAAATGACTGTGTTAAACTTAAAAAGGTGATTCACAAAATGGGTTGGATAGCCAAAAGAAATAATATAACTGAATGAAGAATGAATTAGTTAACACAAGAGAGTAATATATATTCCTTATGGAGGTACAGCAATGTTATTTTGAAAAAAAAAGATTATGGGAAGAATCACAAGCAGTGCTGAAACAAAAATATTAACACATTTTGGAACTTAATAGCATATGGAAAAGACTGCCAAAAGTAAAGGAGAATATCCAGATTCCTGCAAATATATGGTTCAGTTATTTTTGTAATATGATTGTATATATGTCAAGAAGAGCCAGGGCTTAACAATAATGCAGAACATTGCCATTCAGGGGAATGGGATCCAGTCAGTGCCAGAGAAGTCATAATTTATATCAATATGCAGAAGAGTAACAAATGATCTGAGGTGGGTGATATCAAAGCTCAAATCTTAAAAGTTAACACTCATGATGGGCTAACGTTTAGCTAATGTTATTATGGTTATTAATAAACACCTGAATATTCCCTCTATATGGCTTATGGGATGGTAGTTCTGATATTTAAAAATGGAGGTTTGCAAAATCCTGCTAACTATCAGACAATAAGATTGCTGTGTATAGCCACAAAAATCTAAAGCAGGCTGCTTCTAGATTGCAAGCATGGGTACACAAAAATGGAATATTGCCAGAAAACCAGGCAGAAGTTAAACAAAATAGAGCTGCCATGTGCAAATTATATTTTATTATATATATATAAACTATATTATTGGTAAAAAAAAAAAGTATTTATCTGATATATCCCTTGAAATTAAGGCAGCCTCTGATCACCTGCAGTATGGCATGCCACACTATGGAAGCTTTTTTCCACAATGGGAAAGGAAAAAAGGCTATCAATTCTCATAAAAGATCTGCATGGTGATACAAAGATAAGGGTGCAGTATAGTAAAACAGAACACTGTTGATTCAATTTCTGTTCAGAACACAGTTGTTTTCATGCCCCAACCCTTTCTAACAAATAATATTAAGAAGCTTTTCTACAGTTTGTAATCAGTAAATACTGATGCACCAAAAGCTGGAGGCAGAAACATTGTTCTATATCTGGGTGTCACACTCCTTATTTTGCAGACAGTCCATGGACAGCAGACAGCCTTAAATTCCTCTATTGATTCACTATACATGTTGAGACTGCAATTAAATGCGGCAAAATCTAAGATCTTGGTTGTGGGTCTTGGTTATGATTATGTCCTTCAGCTGCCTTGTTTCGCAGTAGGTTCTGTAACTATCTACTTAATGTGTCCAAGTGCTCCTGCCATTGATTTGCATTACTTGGATACTTGTATTGTTATGCATATAAACATGTTATCCTACATAAATGTATTGTATGACCATAAATACTGTTTCAACGTGAACTATCTATGTTCCCTGTAGATACGTTGTTGCCTTTGCACTGATTCCCTTTTGTTTATGGTGAATGTATGATATACTATTATCTGCCATTGCAGTTATGTATGTTTAACTTGTTCTTGGCAATATCTGGTTACACAAATTGTCATTCTCTTGTTTCATTTTCTGTAATTTTATCCTTGTATGTAACCTCCTGGACCGTGCATGAAAATAGGAATTTGTTTGACTAGTGCACTTGGTAAACAGAAACTAAATGAATGAATAAATGGGTAGACATAAACACTTCTTTTATAGGTCATCTGTTAATAACATGCAACTGGAAGATGTGGAAAGTATATATATCTAGGAGATATTAGTTTTATATATGGGACTATTGGCCTCCTAAATTGATAGCATTAAAAAGGGCACCTGTCAATCAGTACTGGGAATTCAATAAATTAGCAAACTCTTCTGTTAATTATTTTTCATGATGGACTGTCCAGTGTTTATAGAGCAAAAAGCAGTTATTATATACTTTATGGCTCGGCAGTGTGGGGCCTGGGCAGCTAAAGAGCTGGAACCAGTGCAAAATCTTTATATAAGGGTATGTTTAATAATGCCACAATTCATACCGGGGAGATACTAAGGGCAGACACAGGTTATGTTTCTATGGCAGTTCAGGCACTCATAAGTGCAGTAAAAAAATTATTATAAATTAGTTAAAAGTCAAAGTATTTTTTTTCTGAATTTATGTTGATCAGTGGCTTATTCTCCCTTTTGGGTTAAGCAACCAGTCAAATAATGGTTTGCTGTGGTAAATGTTATGCTAATTATATTTGTTCTTCCATCAACTTTTCAGCAGAGCTCAATCCTGGAAGTAGAAATATATAAAAATCAAATGATACTAAGATTTTTTGATATCTTTGACCAGAGTGATTTGGCAAATGTTAAGAATAATTGCAATTTAAAATTTTATAGAGCGTATTCATGGGAATAAAACATAGTTTACTTTGTGTGAGCAGAATGTTCATAGGAAAACTTTAGCCTTCTAAGTTTCCACTTACTTCACAAAATGAAATCACATGTTTGGCAAATTGGAAAGGAGGATTTTAGGCTGGAAAAGAACCACCCTTTGGGGTGCCCAGTATCTCTTACCATATTTTGTATATGATAGTTATTTATAGTCCACATTGTCAGAATCTAAGATTCAGGTAGCTACACCCCTATATAAGTAAATCAGAACAAACAAACAAAAAAAATGAGTGGAATGCAAAATGCAGTGATGTTAACATTATCACAATGTCAGCTTATACTGCATTATCTGCAAAAAAAAAGAGCAGCATTGCAGAAACTACCACCATGTGGCTCAAAACATGTCTTGAAATGCATATACAGTGCAATAACAGCAGCAGGCTAAGGTGTAAAAAAAATATATATATATATATATATATACATTTATGTAGAGGTGGCTAAGGACTGAGATCAAAACCATCTCTATATTTTGTCTTAACTGAAGCATTGACTGAGAGTATATAAATAAATACCAAAGTTTAATTATAGGCAATTATATTTGTGGGCTATTAGCCAGCTCTGAAACAACTGTACTGTACTCACTAGCACAATGTGTACAGTCTTTGAGGTCCTTATTCAAGAAACATGCATGAAACCTACTCTAGGCCAATCTTTATTTACATAGATACTGTACTATATTAATGCATTTTTATGTATGTGTGTAATATTTTTATGTTTTCAACAATATCCGCTATATGTGCATTGTAATCGATAAATTAACCAGAATCTGACTCTTTTGCTCACTATGAGAAACTTAGCTTGTTGAAGCAGAATCAGAGATCATCTTCTGGAAATCCTGTGGGCACACATCTCAATACAAGGGCAACAGTCACATGAGTTGTAGGCATTTCTAAGCAGAGTCTTGATGACATGGATACCAACCCTGATGCTAAAGTTTCTAATATCTTTCAATGGAAAGAGGAAAAAAGTGTGACTATGTACTGTAAAAGACTTATTCATACTGTATGTGTTCTCTGCACACAGCTCTAGAAACAGAACTATTGAAATATATGGTTCTGTGTTTCTAAATGATGCCTGAAGAGGTGCTGTAAGATTGATTCACATGGATTCTCTGCACAGAGCTCCATACACCTGTATGATGAATTTGTGGTGTAATAGAACCCAGAAACCTAATACAGTGGTCACTACTATAAAAGACTCTTTCACTAATAAACCATGGATTAATAGTAAATACAAATAAGTAATGGAGATAACAACATTCATTATAATTAGCTGGTGTTTGTAATGTTACTTTTTACGAAAAATGAAATTTATGCCAACACATAATTCATATTCCTGAATGAACACTGACGTGGAAAGTGGTGTTGTGGAGTGTTTTGTTTATATGGATAATTTTCTTTGCAGTTCCATTAATGGTACAAGTGATTTGGACTTTTCAATATGCCCCCATAATCCTATTTATACACAAAAAGCTATACACAAGTTGTTGATTTATTAGAAGAGGGCTCAGAGTTCTGTAAACAAACTGTGATATATTCAGTACCCTATACTTGCCAGTTCCTTAAACAGCACTGTACAGAACAATGTCACGCAAGCAAATCAATGCAAAGTGCCATCTTTCAAATGAACATTCATTTAAGTAAATATAGGCCAGATGGAGTTATAAATATAGTTTTTGAAAATAGCAACAATACAAACAGCTTCCAATTTGAAATATTTTTGTTTGCTCAATAAAATCAACAGCAAAAAAAATCCTGTGCTTTTCAGTCTTACTTGTTTTAATTACAGTCTTCCCACGTTTACACCACTCCTGCTTATCCACCACCTTCACTTACTGCCAACAAGCCACTGTGCTTTATTTTCTGTCCTTGTTAATTATGTCAATCTCCCTCCACACTTGTTATCTGCTTTTGGCCAGATGTTATAACTGAACTATTTGTTTTGGGAGCTGAGCTAATCTCCATCGATTATCAGACAGCCTGGAGGTGGCAATAGCATTTGTAAGAGTTTGCAGTTTGCAGTAACTGGAGTTTGCGGATACTAGTTGTTGCAGAATCCATACCTAATGTGCTTGTGAGCAGTTGCTGTTGGCTTCCCAATAACTTACATAGATACATAGACAGTGTCGGCAGATAAGGGCCTATGGCCCACCCAGTCTGCCCATTTGAGCTTGTAAGTTCAGTTTGTTTTCCTAGAAGTCTGTTGCCCCTTACCCCTGACCTCCAGAATTCCTTTATGTCTATCCCATGCATTCTTAAATCCTGTGATTGTTTCAGCCCCACCACTTCCTCTGGCAGGGTGTTCCACTTTGTCCACCACCGTTCTGTGAAGAAATTTTTTCATGTTTCCTCTGAATTGTCCTCCTCCAACTTCATCCCATGCCCTCTAGTCCTGGAACATCTTTCTCACTTAAAAATAGTGTTTTCCTGCACCCTGTTCCTCCCTGTAAGATACTTGTATGTTTCTATCATATCATCTCTCTCCCTCCTCTCCTCCAGGGAGTACATGTTCAGTTCCTTCAACCTGTCTTCATAGGACTTGTGATGCAATCTGTGCACCATCTTTGTTGCCCTCCTCTGAACCTTCTCTACCCTGTCTATGTCCTTACGTAGGTATGGTCTCCAGAACTGTACACTGTACTCCAGGTGGGGCCTCACTAGTGTCTTGTATGCGGAATTATGACCTCCCTTTTCCTGCTGGTGATGCCCCTGCCTATACATCCCAGCATCCTATTTGCTTTACCTGCTGCCTTGTCACACTGCTTTCCCTGAGGTCATCAGAGATGATAACCCCAAGATCCCTTTCCTGCTTGGTGCATGCTATTTCCTCACCCCCAACTGATATATTGAGCCAGGGTTTTGTGCCCCATGCATCATCTTGCACTTCTTTGCATTGAATTTCAACTGCCAAACCCTGACCATTCTTCAAGTTTTTGCAGGTCGCTTCTCATTCTGTCTACACCCTCTGGTGTGTCTACTCTGTTACAGAGCTTTGTGTCATCAGCGAACAGTGAAATTCTGCCTTCTAGGTCCTGCGCAATGTCACTGATGAAGATGTTGAATAGGACCGGTCCCAGCACTGATCCCTGTGGTACCCCACTGGTCACTCTTCCCTCTGTGGAGTGACAGCCATTTACCACCACCCTCTGTGTCCTGCCACCCAGCCGGTTACCTACCCACCACACTACTGTCCTGCCCACACCCATATTCCCCAGTTAGTGTAATAGTCTTCTATGTGGCACAGTGTCAAAGGCCTTGCTGAAGTCCAGATAGGCCATGTCCACTGCCCTCCCCTGATCCACCTCCCTAGTCACCCAGTCAAAAAATTCAACGAGATTGGTCTGACATGACCTCCCTGGTGAAACCATGCTGCCTTGGGCCCTGTAGTCCATTGACAACCAGATGTTCCACCAATCTCTCCTTCAGTAGTGCTTCCATGATCTTCCCCACTACCGAGGTGAGGCTGACTGGTCTGTAGTTCCCTGCTTCCTCTTTGTTCCCACTTTGGTATAAGGGGACTACATCTGCTGTCCTCCAGTCTTTGGGTACCTCCCCAGCAGAGACAGCACTACCGTGCGCCCAAAGGGAAAAAGACGCAGTTTTACAATATTGGGCGCGCTCTCGATGCATGCACGGTCTGGGCTGATGCGCGCTTGATTTCTCGCTGTTGTTTCCCAAACTCCTAAAGTAACTGCAATGAGAGGAGGTTGGTCGTTAAAAACAAAAATGTTACATGATACATTAAAAAAAAAAAATTGTTACATTCTGCGAATGTGATTGGTGGTCAAAAAAGCTGTTTTTTTTCCACCAATCACTGTAAGCTGTGGCAACTGCCAGGGTTCAGTGGCATGTGTAGGCACGCCATTTTCTCCCTCTTTTCAGCCAGGTCGACCATTGAGGAAGGAGAGCGCATGGTATCCCTTAAGTGGATCTGAAAAGGACGAATGCAGGCCCAAAAGAACAGCGACGAAGCGAGGTCTTCCCCAGCACCCAGTACCGCGCTCTCGCCACAGAACAGGAGGAGATCACATCATCCTCGTTCGTACCAAGCAGTGGCTGCAGCCTTGAGGAGGTACGTTCCACATGATTTTCGATAAGTTGTCTCCCTCACAGTCACAGCCTACTGTAACTAGTCTAGGACGGATCCGATATGGATAGACATATATTCTTACTGTGTTGAGCACCAGAGGGGAGCATGGGGCCTGATCGGTTGAGTCAAGGGAAGGCTAGCTGTCTTCGAAAGGCCCGAGTCACTCGTCGTCAGCCTTCACCATGCCGGCTCCCCTCCTCTATTAGCACCTGTCGGACCGCTGCTGCCGGGTATTTGAGCCAAGATGGGTATCATGGAGTCGGGGGGGGGTCCGGAGTTTTAGAACAGGTAACAAAGGACATCCTTGCAGCTTGTGTAACCGAACACTTCTTTTCTCCTACCAGTGCTTCTTTCATTCATTACATGTGGGTAGCTCCTGCAACAGGCAGTGACAGGTAGGAGATCAAAGTTCAAAGCTGTGGAATTCCAAACAAGTCTCAGGAGCAGCAACCATAACATTCCAGTCGGTATCCTGCCACAGCAAGGTGAACAGCATAGGCATACCTCTCAAGTGTCCCTGATTTTCAGGGATGTCCCTGATTTTGCCTCGAAATTTTACTCTGTCCCTCCTAAAATTTGTGTTTTTGTGGCTAAACAGTGGGGTTCTCTGTAAGCACAAAACAATGTCAAGCTTTAAAGTTACAGACTTGTTATTCTTTAGAAAATGCATTACGCACTAAGCCCCATATTCTACCAGCTTTCTGGCTGGATATCTCTAATTTTGAAGATGTGTCCCTGATTTTAGTCCTTTGTCCCTGATTTTTTAAGCCTTGTCCCTGATTTATGAGGCAGGAGGTTGAGAGGTATGAGCATAGGGAGTTCTCTGCCAGAAGCTGTGTGTGGTTATTTTTATTTTGCCAACCATTATCATTTTTTTTCTGGACTTATCTGCATCTCTTCTTTGGTCAGGCAGCCTCCTGCAGTACCAGGTGCTGGCATGTGTTTCTGTCCTTGAGAACATTAGATGAATGATTCTGCTGCAGGGATCAGGCCTTAGCATCCAGCCTGATGTGCCTCAGTGCCGCTTCATTCACCATGGAGTGGGCAGCAGCTTGCAGCTTGGCATACCCTGGAGCTCCTGCTTGGCTCAATCATATCACAGAGTCATAGAAGCTTGACTGCAGAAAAGGACCATACCAGCCCATCTATTCTGCCCTTTTTCCCCTCATCTCCTACTCCCTGCCAGCCCCCACCCTTCCCCAATAGCCCCATATGCTTGTCCCATGCCCTCTTGAATTCTTCCCCCAACATTTCTGTCCAGCATGTCTCACTTCAGGGACTCTTATGGCTACAGCCGGGTGGGGGTAAGACTGCAGCTGACGGTTAGTAGACTTTGTGGATTTGTTGGACCACTCGCACATTTTTCTGTGTAGGTGGTTCTCCTCCTAAAATTGTCCTTGGGTTTCTCCTGAATGCTTGACAGGGCACAGAGTGCTGATGACTTTCCACCTGTTTCTCCTGAATGCTCACCAGGGCTACAGTGCCAATAAGTTTTCTCATTGGTGCACCTAGCAAGACCCCTTTTTCCATTTTCTGGGAAGGTGAACGATCCTGGATCTGGACGGAGGATGACTGGGGCTTGACTGTATGCTTCCAAAGGCTCTCGTGTTCCACTGGTTTGTTCTTTGCAACAATAACCTAGTGGGAGTTTTAGAACCTGCGTTTGTTTTGTGAGAGAGAGACGGGTGGGCGCTGATCTGAGCATCATTCTGATCATGTGTAGTGAAGTGACCAGTGACTACATTGCGCCAATAGGTAAAAAGAAACGATCAGATTAAAGCACAAAAGTTTATTTTATTGGCAGAATAAAAAGAAGCAGACAAGTAAGTGTTAGTCACCCAATTTTGTCACCGCTGTTGAGGTCAGACTCGAGCAGCTGTCTGGTTTGGCATTTTAATCACTTGACTCAGCTACTATATAAGCATTGCTTTCCTTGGCTAGTTTACTGTAGTAATGTGGTCTTGACATGACATTTTTGGGAAGGTTAATTGAAAAACATTTTAATGCAGCAGCTTGGTTGATTTAACTTTATAAGTATAGATAGTAGAGACTTACTAGAGAGAGAAGAGTACATTGGGAATGGGTAGAAAGAAAGTCTTGTTGGGTACTTTAGTTTCAGTCAGCCACCCTGCCACCGCCAAGCCCTGTTCCAGCAAAATAGCCTGTGCTGAAAATTTTAACAGAGGGGGAGTCAGACACGACTCTGGTAACCTGAGGAAGTATTTTTCCACTGTGGGAGTCGCATAACAATTCTAGTGGGGTGGGGGTATGTAGGAGTCGGTAGGTAGGACGGTAGATGGTTTTAACTAGGAAGGATCTGCTGCTACTGCTATTTTATCCAATAGTAGCCTAGGTATGGAATGGGCAGACTAGGCTGCGTGGCGCGACCAAGACCAAGTGTTCATTATCTGTCCCACCTGCACTCTGCCTACCCGGTATACAACTACAACATCCTTTCTCAGACTTCTGACACTGTAGCAGCAGCACCACACCAGTACCTCTATCCAAACCCACCTCCCGCCCAGCTCTTCCCATTTCCAGTGTATATTACAACAACCTCTCCGGTTTTAAATAATTGATTATCATTTTTCCTTGGGACAATACTATCTGTGTACAGAAAGGATTTATGTAGGTTTTCTATAAGTGTTATGTTTGTTAAACACAGTGATGAGGCAAGTGCTATGCATTTTCAATGTTTTAGAATGAGCAAAGCGCTAATCAATTTTAGAGTTAAATAAACCCGCACGGTCCCCTGCCCTAGTCCCTCCTTCCCCGCCCTTCCCAGCCCTACCCCTGTGTGTGTGTGTGTGTGTGTGTGTGTATCTTAATACAATTACAACCTACCTCTGTCTACTCACACACTGTACCCAGACCAGCACCAACACCAGTTCCTTCCCTCCCCGCCTCGGTGCCACCCAGCCCCTAACCAGTGTGTGTATATGTTGGCGGACCTCCCTTTGTCCCCTGCCATCCCACCCACACACACACACACTGTACCGGTAAGTTCAGCCTCGCTCCGAGACGAGTCCTCCCCCCCACCCACTGTGTGTGTGTAGTTACAAGTCAACAGTATATTAATTGATTGTGATGATGATTTAAAATTGTGATTAATTATATTTAGTAAAGTTCAACACTTCTTACTAATCTGTTGACCCTGCTGAGTGTGAATGATAGCTAGGCAGCAGGCTGGTGGTGGGGTGGGGTGGTGTGTGTATATGTTGCGGGCCTCCCTTTGTCCCCTGCCATCTCCACACCACACACACACTGTACCGGTAAGTTCAGCCTCGCTCCGAGACGAGTCCTCCCCCCCACCCACTGTGTGTGTGTAGTTACAAGTCAACAGTATATTAATTGATTGTGATGATGATTTAAAATTGTGATTAATTATATTTAGTAAAGTTCAACACTTCTTACTAATCTGTTGACCCTGCTGAGTGCGAATGATAGCTAGGCAGCAGGCTGGTGGTGGGGCGGGGTTGGGTGTGTGTGTATATGTTGGCGGGCCTCCCTTTGTCCTCTGCCATCCCACCCACACACACACACACACTGTACCGGTAAGTTCAGCCTCGCTCTGAGATGAGTCCTCCCCCACCCAGGGCTTCCCACCCACTGTGTGTGTGTAGTTACAAGTCAACAGTATATTAATTGATTGTGATGATGATTTAAAATTGTGATTAATTATATTTAGTAAAGTTCAACACTTCTTACTAATCTGTTGACCCTGCTGAGTGCAAATGATAGCTAGGCAGCAGGCTGGGTGGTGGGCGGGGTGGGATTGTGGAAGAGCAGTACAAGCAGTAGACTACATCACTACACATTGTCACTGTTATTTTATGTTTCAGTCTGCAGTGCTGATGACATTTTTTTTCTTCATTTTAGGTTTTATGCTTCCATGTTTTTTGTGGAAGCAGCAGCACTGTAAATCGGAGCCAAGTCAGAGGTGGGTGACTCACCGTCACCTGCAGAGTGACAGAGGCGCTGCCTGCCAGGTGCAGCAAAAGACAGTAAGTCAAAGTGTACTACTACTACTACTATTCATAGTCTGTGTGTCTGTAATTGTATGTTATGTATGTAGTGCACCCGACCCATCACTCCCTTCTCTGTGAGTTGCTCGCATCACCCAGACAGATTGGAGCCTGCCGGGGGTTGGTGACTGAGGACAGTGAGGTCGACTTAATGGTGGTGCTGTGCTGCACTCCTGATTCCGATTGTGTCGCTCGACTTAAGTAAGATAACAGTTTTAAACAGCATTCATTGCTATATAATTGTAATGATGACAGCCTGTTGCAGCCACATAACCAATCGCCTCACCAAAGGCGCTTGCTTCGGCGGCATTCAGCATGAAACTCTGTTGCCTCCCTCGATGCCTCCTGATGAAGGGTTTCATCTCTAAGCGCCGAGGTGAGTGGTAATGTGGCTGCAAGCAACAGGCTGTTACACTTACTTAGCAATAAATGCTGTCTAAAAACGTATAGTATTGGGGGCGCGTGTGGCGTTTGATTTGATATATGTTTGAGTGAGTGCAGCAGCTTTGCATTATGGGGGTAAGTGTCATTGTTTTGTTGTTTACTTCTGGGCTGGCTACAGCCGCCCTTTCTGACTGCACCACCACTGCCACCGACTGCTTGCTATACTTGGTTGGGGATGGGGACTTGGGGAGCTTAGTTTGCAGCACCGAATCTCTTGCTCCAACTAGTTTCTGTTACCAATATGTTTAGATTTTTTTTTTTTTTTTAATAATATGTTTTCTTTACTGGCAGAGGCACAGCACAGATGCAGAGACTACCCTTTCTGCAGGTGTTTCCAGCCGCTAACACACCATTATTGGCCAAGAGTCTGAAGTCCGAACAAACTTAAAATTGTCAAGTCAACAACTGACAACACTTCTTGGCAGATCTCCTGCTGTTGAATGAAGACCTGTAGCAGGCACATCAGATGAAGTGCAGCAGCGTTACTGAAGACTTCAAGTCGCTTGCTTTGACGTATCATCAGCCACCACCACCACGTGAACTTATTGAACTGCTTTTGTGGAACCGTGAGTAGGTGAAGGATCTACTGGCAGCAGCCAGTAAATTCCTCTCACCAAACAGACTGTTTGGGAAACAGAATGATTATAATCACTTGTGATTTACAACAGAACATTACATTATGAATGTTACTCAGAAGTACTGTGTTGTAGTCTAGACCTAGTTTAGAATTTCAAGTGACCCAGTGACTACCTATCTATGTGTGTAGTAATCATCTGATGTAACACAGACACAGTTGCAGTAATAATAACAGTAATATCTGGTATTCTGGTCTGGTTGTAGTTAGCAGCAGCAGCAGTTAGTTGTTACTGTTTATTTCACAGTTGGTTGGGCTTGTGGCTGGGGCATTCAAAAAAATAGCCTTTTTTTTCCCCGGTTGCCACAACTTTGACCACCAAATAATGTTTTGTTATCCCTTGGCCTTGTGCACATACTGTGTGCCTGTGTGTTGTTTCACTTACTAGGCTGGATATCGGACAAATTGCTGCCTATAAGCAACGACATCCAAGCCCAAACAGGTACTGTACAGTTTGTACTGATGCACCACATCACCATTCCTTCACAAAACTGATAACAGCAATGCTGCAGGCTGCATGAGCAGTACTTTTACAGTTTCATGCTACAGCTCTGCCTTGTGCACAGTAAAAAGTAGTGGCTGCTGCACTGCATTGTTTATATTAAGAACAACTTCACTGATAAGGGAAACCACAGTCCATAAAGTAACACTTTCTGTATATTAATATCATTCATTTTCATTTCATACCTTTCTGGTTCAAGTAATCAAAAAAACTTGCACTTTTTATTGAAAATGGAAAAATTTTTATTGTTTCATAGAACAACTGGGCGACAAGCAACATTTGTACAAAGAGAGGTTGAAAGTAATAATGTGGGCATGGGCACAGGTCGTTGCATTGAACAAAATGTGACTGATCATGGCACATCTCTGTGTGCTGTTACTAATGGAGCAACGGATCATACTGCTTCATCATGTGTAGTGATGCTGCAGACAGATCAGGAGTCATCAGAGCCTAGTAGTAGTAGCGTGGCAGATGATGATTCATCACACATGGTGCCCCCCAAAAAGAAATATATACGTGGTGTTCAGGAAGAGTGGAGGAAACTGTATAAATGGTTTGATTTTAAGGTTGTCAACAGCACAGTGTTAATGTACTGTAACATTTGTAAGGCAGCCAGTAAAAGAAATACCTTTACATCAGGCTGTACCAACTACAGGCATACAACACGTGTACGTCATAACACAAGTACTGACCATGTTCTGGCAGTAAAAGAAGTTCAGCTTAAAAAATCCTTTAGTACAGCTGCAGTAAATGCTATTAAAAAAGCTGATAAATGTGCTGCTGCAGCTATGTATTCAGCTTATTGGTTAGCAAAGGAAGAGCTGCCCCCTTCAAAATTTGCATCTCTTCTGAATCTTCATGCCATTCCGGTGCCAGTGAATCCTAATGTCTACACACACCATGACTCTGTGCGAATTGCATCAAGCATGCAGCAATGTCATAGAAGAAGAAATATTTGCTGAAATTGCTTCCCAGATCAACTTTGGGTATCATGTGTGATGAATCAACAGATCTCACGATCAGCAAAAGCTTGTGCTTTATTGTCAAACAGTGGTAAATGGAACTGTAAAGACACATTTTCTGGAAAACCTTCAGATATCGGATGGTAAAGCGGAAAGCATAACAAATGTCATTTTAGACTTCTTTCATAAACATAACATCCCATTTGAGAAATGTGTAGGATTCTGCTCGGATGGCGCATCAGTGATGAGAGGTTCTCATACAGGGGTAGCAAAGGGACTAACTGATGTGAGCCCATATATGATTTCTGTTCACTGCCTTGCACATAGGCTCTCTCTTGCTGCATCACAAGCAGCAAAAATGAGAAATATCTGAAGGACTATCAGAGTACACTGCAATCTATGTATTCATATTTTTCACAGTGCTGTCAGGACTCATCGTTTGACAGAACTGGAGGTTCTGCTTGATGACCCCTGCTTCATCTCAAAAGAACCCAAACAGGTTCGCTGGTTAGCACTGCATAAAGCAGTTGAGACCGTTAGTAGAATATGGCCTTCTTGTATCTTTTTCAAAATGAGCTGCCGCTGCTTCTTGCACACAAATGCCACAACAGCAGGGATCTTGAAAATGCTGAAGAGTGTAGTTTTTGTAGTGACACAACTATTGCTTGATGTGCTTTCACATGTCACAAAACTCAGCAAGCTTTTTCAGTCGGATAACTTAGACCTAACCATTATTATGCCAATGATTTCTAGTGCAGTAGATAGATTAACAGACATGAAAACAAATCCTGGTCCAAAGCTTAAGGAGGTTCTACAACAACTAACTGAAGAAGATGGTTACCTTGTTTTAGAAGTGAAAGGACAGACTTGTAATTAGAGAAAGACCAGTTTGAAACTCAGTTTAAAAACTGAAAAACAGCTACATAGACAAATTGGTAAAGCAAACATTCAGGAGGCGATTTCCCACGAAATGATGGACATTTTGTGTGCTTTCAAATTTTGATCCAAGAACAAACCGTGATACTTGTGTCTTCCCCTGACTATGGTGAGAAAAGAACTGGATGTTCTTCTTTCTCATTATGGTGCTGCATGTCACTGAAAGCGGTGCTGAAATTGATCTTCACATAGATAAATATGCTACAGAGATAGAGTGGTCTCAGGTTAAAGGATTACTTCAGCAACCTTGTTACTCCCAGATGCAATTCTCAGAGTTTGCTAAGATAATCATTTCAAAGTGTTCTGCTGTATACCCCAACATTTCTCAGTGTTGCTATGTGCGGTCTGGCCATACCACTAAACAGTGCCTGCTGTG
Source organism: Neoceratodus forsteri (assembly GCA_016271365.2). Lineage (NCBI taxonomy): Eukaryota > Metazoa > Chordata > Ceratodontiformes > Ceratodontidae > Neoceratodus > Neoceratodus forsteri. The sequence goes on along the minus strand of CM028135.1, from coordinate 212,536,348 downwards.
AACGAGGGTTTTCCTTGCAAAACAGGATCAAACTAGGTATCAGTAATCTGTCAGATTCATATCTTGAGATGCTCTCAGAATTGCAGCAGAGGTGTACCTCTCAGTGAATTTAATGTAGAGAAGGCCATTCTAAAATGGAAACAAGCACGGGACCGCAGGGTGAAATTCACAGTTCTGGGAGGCAGAGTAATCAGTGCAGGTGGTGCTGCCGGGCCCGGGCCTTCATCCTCACGTTCTTCTAGTACACTGTCAGCTGATACCACTGCAAGTAGTAGTGACACTAGTTGTGAAATTACTCCTACAAATGAGAATCAACAGCCAATATCATTGTCTTCTTCGGATTCAGATGAATAATTTGTTGATTGTCTGTATGACTAGTGATTGTAATGTGGCATAAAGCTGCAGAGACTGAGCCTGGCTACATCAAAAATTTCTGACTAGTAGTCAGTGATAGCACAGCACCGCACCAAGTCCACCACCATGTCTGTAACTTGGCTTGCCCAACCTTGTTGTACAGTAGGTACAGACTGCAGTGTAACAGTTACCGTACTGTCTGTGTCTCCTGAATACTGCTGTGGTGAGTGGCAATGGTGACCCGACACCCCACCATCTCCACTCACCTCTCCACCTACTAATCACAACTCGTCCATCCAGGCAAATGTCACACACCATCTCTTCTTTTTGGTATTGCACCAGTGAGTGAAGTACAGTGTAACAGCAAGTTGGCAACTCTGAGTCCAGGCCAAACCCTTTTGCATTTAGTGACAATACAGGCAGTATTTCAGGCTCAGCTATCTGGTTCCAAAAACCGGAAATTCACTGTCAGTAACTGGCAATGCACAAGGAACTTAGATTTTGCACACACAACTGTGCTCAGCGCCGGCGGCCATTGCTGCCTATAAGCAACAATATCCATGCCCACAGGTACAGTAGTGATGCACCACATCACCATTCCTCCCCCCATGGCTGTTCTGCAAGGACTCCTGTCTTAAGTTTGGAGTCCTCTGCTCAAGTTGCTTTACTTCCAGGGTCTTCTGTCTTTAGTTTAAGAAGTCCCTGACTGGGATAGGCTGGCTGGATGGAACATGGTATATCCACCTGCCTCCTCCTGTGTTATGCTTAGGTAGAAGAACCAGCCTTTCAGTTCCAGATCACCTGATCCTATGGGTTTCTGCTGCTGAACACTCAGTCTTAATCCCACCCACGGTGAAGCGTGATGGCTGAGATGTGACTGAAGCTGAAGCGGATAAAACAGTTACATAATACCGTACTATAATTGTAACAGTAGCTCCTTAAGAGTAGATCTTCAAGGGCATCCCCCTTTTCTCTTTCTGGTCTTTTCTTTCAGGACCTGGTTTTTACTTGACTATCTGCTGTTCTATATATCCATCAATAACTTTAGAGCAGACAGAGTCATCGGGTGGGTGATGGGTCCCCCGTCCCTCACTTTTCTCAATTGTCTCACAGGCCAGCAGCTAGGCTTGAGGGGGAGCTATCCTTATTCATCTTTGTCTTCGTGGGAAAAAACAGACGATGTGGCGGTGGGCATGCATATGCCTTTATAGGTTAGCTGCCCAACTTGTGCTGATGCCAATGACATGGGCAGGCTCAGCTGAACTGCTAAACTTCCATTCCATGTGGATTCCCATTCACTGATGGTGCAATTTGTGTGTTGGAAACTGGAATAGACTGAGACAGTAAGTACTAGTACCGTGATGACTGGGGTGGGAGGGATACCCTCATTAGCCTGCACTTCTTACAAACTGTTATTTAGTGTGTGTGTGTGTGGTGTGCGCCTATATCTCATACAGAGATGGCAGACGGGTGTTCTTGCAATGTTGTGCTGCTCACTGGGTAATGTAGGTATAATCTTTCTCGACAATGGTATGTTTTTTTTCTTAGCCCTGTCCCTGTTGCTGTGGCATGATGTCCTTGAGGCTTCAAGTTCAAGCAGTTTCATCATGTGTGCTAATAATTATGAGTCAGTCAACATACATTTGGCCTGGGACGGGTTTTCCTCGGTGAGTCACATAATGAAGAATGATCACTGACCATCACCACACGATGTAGCATTGAGACAGCCTATGTGCAAAAAGACTGTGAGAAACTTTGAACATGATTGCAGTGCTGCAGTAGTATATGTGCAAAATGCAGTCAGTTATGTACTGTTACTGTCATCATGATAACATGGGAGTTATCACCACTGCCACTACTACTACTACTACTACTAGGCTCTCATAACTCTGTCAAACTAACTAACCAGAGAGAGGGATTCCTCCTTCTGTTTATTCTAGTCCTGTCCTCCAGTCCTATTGTGTAATGCCTCGTATTGCAGTGTTTCACATTTGTGAAGACTTGTTTGTAACAGCAGCTATTTATTTAACTTGTCTTACTGCTGTCGTTCTTTGTTCATGAAGCTGTGGTTAGGTCAGTCATGACCACAGTTACATTACATGCACACACAGTGCAAAATGTGATTTCTGTTTAACAGCAGCTAGCCTTCTGTTTGGGCAAACAAACAACAGTTGTCTTGTGTACTGCAGAGCAGACCCTCAAGTCCCATCCCATTCCCATCCAGCTAAGTTCCACAACTTCCACGCACCAGTATGCCTTTACAAGCTGATATGATGGAAGACTTGATACATTCCTGAGGGACAACTTATAGTCTAATAGAATATAATTTATTTTCTACAAAGTTTGTTGCTTATTTTGTGTAGTCTCTTTCGGTGTTGTACATTGTACAGCACATGCTACTGCTACTGCTATATCAGATCGCCATGGCAATTTTTTTTTTTTTAACTTATGCCGCCCACTGCCAGTTTTTACAACAAAAAATGTATTATGTGTTGGACGGACTCACGGACTGTCAGTCAGTAAGAACGAACACGTGACAAAATATGTTGAACAAAAGTCTTCCTTGGTTCATTTCAGACTACTACTGTTCAATATACTGTAACTGTAAGTAATGCAGTAACTAGGAGGAGTTAGTTTATTCAAATTTCCATTGTTAAAGTATTAATAGAAACATTTTTTAACTATGGAATCGCTCAATTTTACCATAGTAGATATCTGTGTCAGCAGCAGCAGCAGCACCTTATAAAATCATTCTAAATGACGAATACAACTTAGACTGTAAGAAAATGTATTACAGCACAAATCTGATGATGATTATAACTAAGTTATATAACTTGCTTTTACTTTTGACATGTCACTAAGTGTATGTGTATAACAGTTGGTGACACTAAGTTTATTTCAAAGTAAACTGACCACTGTGAGAATGAGATTCTCTGTTTACTCATGTAAAATTTTTAACTATATTAATTTGCGAGTTCTCTTATCTTGTGTCTGTGACAAATAGTGCTTTGATGATGATAGATATAGTAGCTTGGGCCTGGGGAACTTAACTAATCTATAGTAACAACATTATAATTACAAAAACAGACACACACACACACACACACACAGAGACTCAGTCACTCCTCATCACAAACTAACAGTGGTCATCCTAGTCCTAGTCATCGTCATACTACTGTCTCTTCTGAACTTGATACTTGCTAATTAATGTGACAGGCAGGCACTGACAGTTATTGGAAAAAACAGATTATGTTTTTAACATGACATCTCCATTCTCCAGTCTTCCCTGGCTCCCTCATTCTCAAATCTCACTCTGCCGAAAAGTAAATTATTGTCCACAGTTCCACACAGTCCCAAACTCCCAACTCCCAGTCCCACACTTCCTGCTGCCTTGCTGTGTGTGAACTTGAAGTAGTGAACTATGCAGCAGAACTCGCACAGGCAGGCTATTGCTACTCTCTTTACAGTCTCGACTCTCTCGACTCTCAACTCTCTGGGTGTGCTATCTGCAGTCTGACTCTCTGTCCTTCTCTGCCTTTTTCAGGTTTCTTTCCCATGCATAGCTGATCACGCAGATCATGTAGCTAACCTTGGCTGTGTGTGTCTGCACTTGGCTGGCCTGGTACAGTCTGGTACATTACCTGAAAGAGGCCAAAACAAAAAAAAATTTGAGAAACTGCTTTAACTTATATATTATCAACATACAAACAATGTTAATGCATATCTACATCATTTCTAATGATTCTGAATTTTGGACCCACAAATATGGTTTTTGGACCCACATTTATGTTACTGTCGGGTCCAATTGGACCCACATTCATGGAACCCTACCGCTGTCTCTGCTCCCCTGTTTCCAGTGATCGGCTAAACAGGATAGCCAGAGGTTCAGCCACCACCTCTCTTAGTTCTTTAAGGACCCTGGAGTGCACCCCATCTGGCCCCATTGCTTTATCAACTCTTATTACTTCCAGTTCCTTCAGGAACTTGTGTTCATTCTTAGTGTCCATTGACTTTTACTCACAGCATAGTGTGAGTGACTGACGACCAAGACCAAAGGAACACACAATCTACAGACCTGAGGCATGTTTATAGGGAAAGAGGGTGGGTAAGAGAGTTGCCAGGCTGTTTTTATTTTGAGTTTCACTAATCTCCTATGTTTTGGGGGAGAGATGAGTATTTTACAGTGGGGGGAGTCACTGAGTGTGCACCTGTAATGGTTTTATTTACAGTAAATGTAATTTCCCCAACTTTTTACTGGAAGTGAAAGAAGGAAGGAGAGCTGCTTAACAGCAGTGCCAGTGTTCCAGGGTGGGGAAGCAGGGTGTAGACAAAACCTCTGAGTGGTAGTATTCTGGTGGGGGGAGAGGTTTCCAAATCTTCATCTGTAATGTTTTTAATCAAAGGTACTGGCAGTATGTGTTTGGAGAAAGAAGGAGGAAAAGCTGGGAGCAGCAGTGCTTATGTTTGGAGGACAGCGGGACTGATGGAGACAGAACTGTTTAGTGGCAGCCAGTATTTGGGGAAAGTACTATAGGTGTGAGAATCGTCAACCTGCAGTGCCATTTTTTGGAGGGGAAGAGAGTTTTTCATTAAATTAAAGATTTCCAGCCCCTACCTTCATGCTGATTCCCATTCACTGTTGGCTCAGTTTTCTGCTTAGACTCTGTTTCTGCAGCTTCACTCTGGGCTACTAGCGACTCCATTCATACCTGGTTGCCAACTTTAATCAGTTACCTCTTTTGACAGTCATCCTGGAGTGGCTTGTTAAGACTCAGTTTCCCATGGCTGTTGCTGCCATTTACCCTAGACCAGCAACTTTAATACTTATGGATGTCATGTTACCTATCCCAGTGCTCTGAAGACATGTACTGGCCTGTTTACATACAGAACCTGTATTACTTGGGTGAAGACAATCCAACCCATTGTTGTTTGTCACCCTTTTTTATCTGCTAAAAGTTGGCTGCACCAAAGTTGGTGGATAAAACAGGGAACACTGTATTTGTTTATTCATTTTTATAATAAAAAGAAACAATAGTGATGTTATGTAGCAGACACTATTATACATACTAATCATATTCAAAAATGGGAACTATCAAAAACAGAGAGGTACATGAGTTACACTTCACTGCTTTAAATCATAGTAAATCACATAAAATAAAAATATTAACTTATATCATAGTTGAACTACCTGCTGCTTATTTCATAAATTTAAAGCCGGCAATTAGATAGTCATGCAGTATTAACCACTCTGTAGAAACTGGAACACAAACTGTAATGAGAAATAAATAGTTTGACCTATCTGGGAACTGAACCCAGGCCCCCAGAATACAATGCCAGTGCCCTACTACTGTATTATAAGGCTCATGTTCCTGAGACCACAGTTCCTGTCACTTTCTTTCTTTGACTATATAAATGTAAAGTCCAATTAGTTTTGGTATGATCTAATTTAGATGGCGATTTTAGAAACAAACAAGGCTTGAACACAGCTCTGTGCAAGAAGCAAGCTAGTTTAGTACAATATTTCAGGTTAGGTTATTTGTTCATAAAGCCATGGAAATTGTGTCGATGTACAAAATTATTTAGGCACATTAAAGTTCTTTCAAATGTTTTGTGGGACCCAGAGAAAAGATAAAGTCAAAAGCAAGCCACACACAGTGGTAGCCAGTGTCACTGAGAGTAGAAGCACGCAATCATGCCTGCTGCCACAGTTTCAGTACTGGGCACTATTGCTAAAAACACATTCTGTTAAATACAGCAATAGTGTCTGATGTTGTACAGTAGCACACCATTACCATCATTGTTGTCACTGATGGCGATGGCTGTCACTGCATGAAAGTGTTTATTTAGTATCTAAGGCCCTGTACACATCCTGTACAAAGGAGCTTAAAATGGTTCAACAGCCTTAAACTGTTTCAAGCTCTTGGAACACAGTTTCCAAACACACTGTAACATGACTGAAACCATGTTACAACCATGTTCTTAAACCATGTTAAAACCCTGCTAGGGAGGTAGTCTTTAGTATGGTTTTAGATAAACACAGTTGCCTTATTCCATGTTAACAGTGGTGTATATGCAATCCATGCTGTAACATGGACTAAGGTATGCCATCCTATGAGAAAAGCAATTTTTTTTGCTGCAGGATTAAAAAAAAAAACTTTACCAGTACTGCTATGCTGTTAATGAATCACTGATTACACCAATGTACTTTTTGAGGTGATCCCTTTCCTTGCCTGATCACAGGTCTTCCATCATGCACTGTGTCACCCGTGATGCCTTGAGCTGATGCCACAGTCATGCCTGGGAACCTGCTCGGGCAAGCCCAGTTGTTGGACTGCTGTTTGGACACTCCAACAACCGTGCTAGAGATTGGTTTCTAAAACATTATTAAACATGTTTTAAAATAAGTCCCTAATGGGGGCAGAGCCTAAAAGTTAAATGGCAGATACAACAGGGGGATGACACTGCATCCGAAAGGGAAGGAAACGGGGGGGGGGGTCCAGGATGGGAAACACCATAAGCTGTGCACAGGGTGAGGGCAACAAGGAGACAGAGCAGCACAGAAGTAATGCAGAGCACACTGCATGGAAAAATCAGGATTGGAAAGCACAGAGTAAGTGGCAGAAATGAGCAACAACAAAGACTAGATGGGAGGAGGGTGGCAGAGAAAATGGGGGGGCAACAATTTAGAAAACGAAGGAGCAGGGAGAGAAAAGGAAGGGTAGGAGGCTCAGCCCATGAGCCACACAAGAGTCCAGAATGCTACAGTTCACAATGCACTAAGCAGTAAACTGCCATGGTAGGCTGGCCTTTGTAGAGGATGTGGGAGGAGCTATTCCCCCACATTAAACCTCAGGCTATAGTGCTCCCAAAGAGGGCATTGGTGGTCCCACTTCATAAATCTGGGAGCAGGGAGGTGGCAGGGAACTATTGCCCAGTGAGTCTCACTTCAGTAACAGGAAAATTGATGGAAACCTTGCTCATGCTGAGAATATTAACATTCCTGGAATCCAGCAGTCAGCAGGATTGTAAACAACATGGGTTAACAGTGGGAAGGCCTTGCCAAACAAACCTGCTTGAATTCTTTGACTGGGTTACTAAGGCAGTTGATGGGGGGGGGAGTAGCAGTTGATGTGGTCTACCTGGACTTTAGCAAGGCCTTTGTGGCCACACAGAAGGGTAGTACAGAAGTTAGACTGCATGGGAGTGGGACCAGGAGGTTGCAGACTAGGTGAAAAATTGGCTACATGGGAGAACACAAAGAGTGCAGGTAAACATCACATTATCAGAAGTGCGGGAGGTAACTAGCAGGGTACCCCAGGGCATGCTGTTGGGGTCTCTACTATTCAATGTATTCATAGCTGACATTGCAAATGGGCTCAAGGGGAAGGTGTGTCTGTTCACGGATGACATCAAGATATGCAACAGGACTGACTCCCCATAGGGAATAAAGAAAATGGAATCAGACCTCAAGAAACTAGAGGAGTGGTCAGTGTGGCAGCTGAAAGTCAATGCCAAAGAGTGCAAAATCATGTACCTAGGAAGATGCAACCCAAAATGTGAGTACTACTTGGGTAAAGAAAGGTTAGCTGCAACCAACCATTAATGCAACCTGGGGATCGTGATATCAGATGACTTGAAAGTGGGTAGACAGTGCAAGAAGGCAACACTAAAGGCTAGTGGCATGCTGGGATGGATTGGGAGGGAAATCATAAGCAGGAGGTGGGAAGTGATATTGCTACTGTACAGGGCACTTGTCCACCCCCATCTGGAATACTGCTTACAGTTTTGGAGACCACACCTCAGAAGGACATTGATAGGATAGAGCCAATGCAAAGAGGGGTAACAAAAATGATACAGGAGTTACACCAGATGACAGAGTAGGGTGAGAGAATTAAACATGTACTCCCTGGATCAGAGGAGGGAGAGGGAAGACATGAGAAAGACCTCCAAGTACATTCAGAGGAGGGAGAGGGGAGACATGAGTGAGACCTCCAAGTACATCAAGGGTATAAATAAGGTACAGATGCAGGAACTCTTTTATGCCAAGGAAGGGAGTAGAACAAGGGGACATGATCTGAAACTGAAAGGGTGAAAATTCAGGACCAGTAGTAGGAAGTTCTTCTTCATTGAGAGGGTGGTGGACACCTGGAGCAGCCTGCCTCCAGAGACCATCGGTGCCAAAATGGTCAGGGGGTTCAAGAGAGCTTGGGACAGACACAAATCTATCATTCTCCAGAGGGGCATATACAGAGGGGGGTAGAAACCGATAAACCTTGGGCAGACTAGATGAAGCTTGCGGTACTCTTCTGCCACCATCATCTATGTTTCTATGGGTTAAGCTGGAAAGGAAAATGGGATTAGCCATCCGTACAGGGGTGGTCTACTGACCACTATCCCAGAAGGAAGAAACAGGTAGGGAGCTGATGTTTGCCATCCAAAGAAAGGCTGACAAGGGTGAGGTGGTGCTGGTTACAGACTTCAGTATCCCAGATGTGGACTGGAGCCTCCCAGCAGCAGTATCAACTAGGAGCAGATTTATCCTGGATCCCCTTCAAGGTGCCTTCCTCAAGCAACTGGTCATGGAATCAACTCAGCAAAGGCAATACTGGGCCTTGTGCTAACAAATGGAGACAATGTGATGGGGGTAAAAGTTGGGGAGCACCTAGGGAACAGTGACCACTGGTCACTGTGGTTTCAAATCACAGAAGGAGCAGAACTAAACATACAAAAACATGTACCCTGGATTTTAAGGGGGTAGAATTTGGGAAAATGGGGAGATGCTTGAAAGAGGCATTAATGGGAATAGGAAGGAAATCAGGGTTGAGAAACAGTGGGCAGTATTTAAAATGGGGATTACAAGAGCAACAGAATTATGCATTAAGCAGGTTAGCAAGAGGAAAAGGAAGAGGAGGCCATTATGGTTTTCCAAGGAGGTAGCAGAGAATTGAAAGCCACAAAGATCACATTCAGGCAATACAAAAAGATACAGGGAGAAGGGTATAGGGAGAAGTACCAGGAGAAGCAAAGGGAGGCAGGGACTTCAGTAAAGGAATCCAAAGCTCAGACAGAAGAGCGCATCACAAAATCAGTAGGCAGAGGGGACAAAACCTTTTACAGGTACACAAGTGAAAAAAGAAGGGCAAAGGGGGGAACAGTGAGACTGAAGGGGAATGATGGGGGCTACATGGAGGATTACAACAGTAAAGCTGACATACTGAACAGATATTTCGGCTCAGTCTTTACTGAGGAAAAGGAGGGTAATGGGCCTGAAGGTAGTACAAGGGGTTGGAATGGTGCAGAGATGAACACAAGTCCCTTTACACAGGAAAAGGTCCAAAAGGAACTGGAAGGAATAAGAGTCGATAAAGCAATGGGGCCAAACAGGTTGCACCCCAGGGTCCTAAAGGAACTAAGAGAGGTGATGACTGAGCCTCTGTCAGTCCTGTTTAGCCCAAAGACTGGAGGACAGCAGATGTAGTCCCCTTATAAAAAAGTTGGAGCAAAGAGGAAGCAGGGAATTACAGACTACTCAGCCAGACCTCAGTATTGGAGAAGAACATGGAAGTACTACTGAAGGTGAAATTGGTGGAACATCTGGTTGCCAGTGGACTACAAGACCCAAGGCAATATGGTTTCATGGGGGTAGGTCATGCCAGACCAGCCTAATTGAATTTTGTGACTGGGTGACAAGGGAGGTGGATCAGGTGAGGGCAGTGGGGATGTGGCCTATCTGGTCTTCAGCAAGGCCTTTGACACTGTGCCACATAGAAGGCTATTAAACAAACTGAGGAATATAGGAGTGGGCAGGACAGTAGTGTAGTGGGTAGGTAATTGACTAGGCAGCAGAACACAGAGGTAAGTGGCTGTCACTCCACAGAGAGAAGAGTTACCAGTGAGTACAGAGATCAGTGCTGGGACTGGTCCCATTCAACGTCTTCATCAGTGACATTGCACAGGACCTAGAAGGCAGAATTTCCCTGTTTGCTGATGACACACAGCTCTGTAACATACTGGACATGCCAGAGGGTGTGAACAAAATGAAGAGGGACCTGCAGAAGCTTGACGATTGGTTGAGGGTTTAGCAGTTGAAATTCAATGCAAAGAAGTGCAAAATAATGCATATGGAGCACAGAAACCCCAGGAACAACATATCAGTTGGGGGGGTGAGGATATAGCATGCACCAAGCAGGAAAGGGACCTTGGGGTTATCATCTCTGATGACCTCAAGGTAGGGGAAACAGTGTGACAAGGCAGCAGGTAAAGCAAATAGGATGATGTGATGCATAGGCAGGGGCATCACCAGTAGGAAAAGGGAGGTCATAATTCCACTATAAAGGACACTAGTGAGGCCCCACCTGGAGTATAGTGTACAGTTTGGAGACCTTACCTATATAAGGACATAGACAGAGTGGAGAAGGTTCAGAGGAGGGCAACAAAGATGGTACAGGTATTTCATCATAAGTCCTATGATGACAAGCTGAAGGACTTGAATATGTGCTCACTGAAGGAGAGGAGGGAGAGAGGAGATATGATAGAGACATACTGTACAAGTACCTTACAGGGAGGAACAGGGTGCAGGAATACACTATTTTCCAGAGAAAAAGATGTTCCAGGACTAGAGGGCATGGGATGAAGTTGGAGGGAGGGTGATTCAGAGGAAACACGAGGAAGAATCATTTCACAGAAAGGGTGGTGGACAAGTGGAACACCCTGTCAGAGGAAGTTGTGGGGGCTGAAACAATCACAGGATTTAAGAATGCATGCCATAGACATAAGGGAATACTGGACGTCAGGGGTAAGGGGCAACAGACATTTAGAAAAACATAAAGGGAACTTGCAAGCTCAAATGGGCAGACTGGGTGGGCCATAGGCCCTTATCTGCTGACAGTGTCTATGTATGTATGTATCTATGTTTCTATGCACCAAAGTTAGTGGATAAAACAGGGAATACTGTATTGGTTTATTCATGTTTATAATGAAAAGAACAACAGTGATATTATGTAGCAGACAACAGTATACTTAATAAACATAATCAAAAACAGGAACTATCAAAAACAGGGAGGTAGCCATGAGTATACTCTTCACTGCATTAAATCACAGTAAAATCACATAAAATTAAAAATATTAACTTACCTGTATATCATAGTTGAACTACCTGTTGCTTATGTCATAAATTTAAAGTCGGTAATTAGATAGTCATGCAGTGTTAACCGCTTTTTAGAAACTGGAACCCAAACTGTAATGAGAAAGAAATAGAGTGACCTATCTGGGAATTGAACCCATGCACCTGAACTACTATCCCAGTGCTCTACCACTGAATAATAAGGCTCACTTTCCAGAGACCAGGGTTCCCATCGCTTTCTTTTTCCTTTGCATATATTTAAAATCCAGGTAGTTTGGGTGTGATCTAACTTAGGTAGCGATTTTATTTTTTTAGTACCATTGAAGATTTTATTGGTGTATTTCCCTTACATTTACATACTCACTTTACATGTCCAATTCTTGTGAGAAACAATGAAATCAAAGAACAAGCATGAGCTTAACATATACACAGTTCACAATTATTCAGCTTCCAATGTTCATACCTTATTCTTACAATACTAAAGGTGTATCCAAGGCTTAACGACACCCAGTTGGATGATCTGCCTCCTTCTTTGGTAACAGGCTGTATCCAGCATATTGAAATATCTCTTTTGTATAATTCACCTAAATGATGAACAGATTGTATTCTACTACAGATATATGTTCTGTTGCTCTATGAGCTTTTGGACACCCTTGTCTGGCACTTTGTTTAGCTTATCCCCTGCCTCTCACCAAAGGGTGTAAAACCCGGGGTGAGTAGACACTGGTATAAGGGTATTCCATTTTGTACAGGAGGGTTGCCAGGAGGAGGTGTGGGTACTGAGCAGAGGTGGGAGTGTAGGTATGTGCCCCACTTTTTATGATATAAAGAGAGTTTGTTGGCCTCTGAGAACGAGAATCGCTCAAAAACTGCTAGCTTTGCTACTGCCATATGCCATGGAAGAAGGGATGGGGGGGGAGTTACCTGTTGCCATTTTGTCAGTATGGAGAGAAAGCGATTTTAGAAACAAACAAGGCTTGAACACATAGCTCTGCACAGGAAGCAAGCTAGTTTGCTACAGTACAGGTTAGGTCATTTGTTCATAAAGCCATGGAAATTGTGTTGTTGTGCAAAATGATTTAGGAACGTTAAAGTTCATGCAAATGTTTGTGGGACCCACAGAAAAGATAAAGACAAAAACAAGCAACACACAGTGGTAGCCAGGATCATTGAGAGTGGTAGCACACCATCGTGTCTTCTACCACAATGTTTGTGTAACCCCCAGCCACTTATAACAAGTTGGCACACACCCCATTAAAATCTGGCACTGGTACACGCATATTGGCATACCATTTACTTTTCAAAAGGTTGGTACCACCCTTGGTGTTAGGATGTATACCAGGCTCATTTCTAGAGGAAGAGGGGTGGGAGTACAAGAACAAAACACATGAACCTTTTGTAAAATTACAACCCAAATCCTGGGTGTATGCTGCTAGGCATATGCTACATCTAAACTGCTGAGCGGACCCCAGGAAATCCAGCACCAGAAACAAGAATCAGAATGTCCAGAACAAGAACTGAGATTGTGCAGTATGGCTTTATTAAACAAATAGAAAACTAAAGAAAGTAGTGGACCCCCATGGATCGGTTAAGGCAGGACAGGTACATTTTACGAAGTCTTCTTGCGTGCAGTACAGTTCAGGAACACACAAAAACTTCTTCCAATTTCCAAATGGTACACATAGTGGACACCTGGCCACACACCTGAACATTTTCCTCTCATGAGTGCACATACTGTGAGACTAAACCACACACTCAGAACTCTTCTTTGAGAATAGGTGCAATTAAGTGAAGCTCAGCCACACACCTAAACCTGCAACACTGGCCTTTGCTCAGGTAAAAAAACTGGCACCCTTTATGAACCAGTTAGCCCTGCCTTGTAAGCATCCAGATGGCGTTCCTTCTACCCTTTGTCCCAACCAACTGTCTATGTCATTCCTTCAGGGTTACACCATAGATACCCCCATTTACCACTGAAATACTAGAGGTCCCACACTTTCCATTTCTGTCACTCACTGGAGTGGCCACAGTACAATTTCACTCTCCTGGGTGAACATGTTGCAGAAGTTCACTCTCCCGGGTGAACTAGGAGCACTGACAGGTACAATCTAGCCTAATCTATGGGCACACACACCCCAAAAATGATTCCCTTAAATATGTGGAGAATTTGTCTCCCAAAACAGCACTTATGAACAAGTTGTCCTTTCCACTGGGCATGGAACAAAAAAAGGCACCTCTTCGTGGTAGCATGTCAGAACAGTCTTTCAGAAGTTCTTTTTCAAGGCAGCAGAAATACACAAAGGATCTTCAGGGACTGCCTCTTGCACCCACTGAGAAAAGCAGTTCCTTCCACTTCACTGGGAGTAGAAATTCAGGAAATTCTTCTGTAGAATGGTCCCCACCACTTCACTGGAAACTGGAAATGGTACTCCACATTAGGGTGAGAAGTTCAGGGCCCTCAACTCAAAGCCCACTGGCAGACCTTCTGCCACTCTCACCTCCATTCAGATACAGCTCACTGCAAACTCTCTAACTGAACATTCTAAACTCTCCAGAGCAGCTGTACACAGGAAAGGGTTACGCTGCTGTGAGAATTCTGCATGCCATAATCATTCTTCTCTCATGTTAGCTGAGTAAATAATTATATCATTGTGTAAGAAACCACTAATGAGTTCCCTACCAGCTGCCTGCTACATTTCTAACACGGGTCTATGTCCTTTCGCTCCCGCTTTTTCGCTCCCCAACATTTCGCTCCCGACATCTCACTCCCGCGTCACTTCACTCCCGTCGATTTCATTCCCAGACAATTCACTCCTCGTAATGCATTCAATGTATGTACTTCAGCCACAGCTGGCGCAAAATGCAAAATGCGAGATGGTAATAATAAATGTAAACTCTGATGTTTTGAACTTACTTGTAGCAGGCTGGCAAACAGGAAAACTAACGGGTCACTGGGCAGAAGCACAGCACTTAACAGGCAGGTAAAGGAACAGGTCACTGGGCAGCAGCACTTAACAGGCTACAGGTTACTTTTGCAGGTCAGTGTTTTCAACAGGAATCCTTTGTTGTACCTGGAATCAAGAATTTGTGGTTCTGAGTGCCATAGCTGGCCCTGGTATGTTCCCAGGGCTAGGTGCTGCAACAGTCTTTTTAACTCCAGGTTATGTTCTCTTACTTTTTATATTAGTATGAAAATGAAATCACATTTTTGTGCATGCGTAGGTCATTTGTTTAATCTATACAGTCACATCTAAGGCAATAATGAGATACTATGTGATTTGACCGGGAAAACAATACATGTAACCATGTAAAAGATTATCACCATGCATTTAACTTATTTATGGATGGGATAACTACACAGCTCCTGGTTCCTCCTCCTCCCTTCCGCCATTCTCTGACCATAGAGCGGGGTGGTGGTGCGGCAGTCGAGGATGTGAGACCACACACACTCTGTTGCTCTATGTATGAGGGAGCGAGACGATGGGGAGTGATGACTACCGGGAGCGTAATTGACAGGAGTGAACCATTGGGAGTGGAATTGCATGGAGCGAAATGTCGTGCTCACTTCTAACACTAATACTGATAGGATTCTAGTAACCCCAGGGGACTGCATGGTTACATCAGTACTGGGCACTATTGATAAAATGCATTCAGTTAAATATAGCAATAGTGTCTGATGTTGTATAGAAGCACACCATTACCATCACTATTGTTACTGATGGTGATGACTGCCACTCCATAAAAGTGCTATTTAGTATCTAAGGCTCTGTACACGCTAGGGAGCTTAAAACGGTTTAACTGCCTTAAACTGTTTTAAGCACTTGGAACACAGTTTTCATACACTCTGTAACAAGGCTGAAACCGTGTTACAACCATGTTCTAAAATCATGTTAAAACCCTGCTAGGTAGGTAGTCTTTAGCACAGTTTTAGATAAACACAGTTGCCTCAATCCATGTTAACAGCACTGTGTATGCAATCCGTGCTGTAACAAGGGTTAAGGCAACCCATCCTATGAGAAAAGTAATTTTTTTAGCTGCAGAATTTAAAAAAAACAATTTACTGGTACTGCTAAGCTGCCAATGAATCACTGATTCCACCAATGTACTTTTTGGGGCAATTCCTTTTGATGCCCAATCACGGGTATCCCATCATGCACTGCAGCACCCATAATGCCTTGAGCTGGTGCCACTTTCATGCCTGGGAACCCGCTCAGCAAGCCCGGTTGTTGGACTGCAGTGTGGATGCTCCAACAACCTTGATAGGGAGCGGTTTCTAAAACGTTATTAAAACATTTTAAAATGAGTCCCTAATGTGGGCAGAGCCTAAAAGATGAATACCAGATACAACCGGAAAATCTGTGAACAAGAACTGTATGCTGAAATCATACATGAATAAGTGTACTAGTTTGGGAAAATACTAAAAAAGTATTATGATATGAAAGTGAAACTACTTATGAGAACAGTGCTAGCAAATGGTGGCAGGGGGATAAGGGCCTTTTTAGACAAGATAAGGAAATCCAGTGGATTTTCAACATTGTGTGGGGCAGTACACCTGCAAAAAAAGTAATAATAATAATAATAATTAAACAGCTCATTTAGTAATTCCTCATCAGGAAAGAGGAGACTGGAAACTTCTGCATTTGAGGACTTGGCCATTCCAGACAAATGCTTACTGACTCCTTAAAGGAAAAGCAGTTCTTGGTCAGCTGCAGCTGTTATTGAAAGGTGATAGTGTTCAGCAGAAGCAGCAGCAGGAGCAAGTCCACACGAATCCAATGGCTGCAACTTGACAAAGAACCCCTACCAAATACAGCAATATCTAGTGTAGGATTTCTTTGTAGTGGAGGATGCAGATGGCAGCACAGCTATTTGCCAGTTCTGAAAATCGAAAGTTAGCAGGAGCAAAGTGGGGTCACACTTAAATACAACTGGTTTGCATTCACATCTGCAAACCAAACATGCCATCTGCTGGCAACAGAGTAAACAGCAGTCTTCAAATGTTCCACACAGTTCAGTTTCCACAGGAAAGGAATTACACCATTATGTTGAACCAATTTTTCCACCAATATGAGTTCCACATCCAAGCAAGCAGAAAAATTCAGTCGCACATCACCCTCTGCTTCATCTGCATCTTCCTTTTCTGACTTTACTCAACAGAGTAATGTGCCATCAAGTCCAGTTGTCTCAACCACATGAAAGGTACAGTCACTAAGCAGCTTGTTATTTGAGACAAACAAACACTGAAGAGGCACCAAACAAGTATTCCATGTAGCACCAGAATCACACTACCATAGTTAAAAGCAGCGGTGTCAGAGATGCTGGTGACGCAGCTTATGAATGTTTTTGTTGTAGAGAAACCAGGGTTCTTGCCCTGACCAAAAAATTAATAGAGAGCTCATCCTAGAGTTCTCAACTTATATTTAGTTGAGGCTAAATGAGCACTTGTTGAGATTTTCACATGCAATTTTCTATTGCTCAATTCATTAATGTACAGTTGATACTCAATTGAGCATTAACTCAGTTCATGCTTAAGTGATCAATGACTCAGTTCATGCTCAATTGAGCGTTTACTCAGTTCATGCACTGAACTTTGATTTCTCCTATATGGCAGTTCCTGGGGTTCCTGCAGTAGCAGCTGCCAGTAACTCCCCACCAACCTCCTAGTACTCTCCTCCCCAGTCTGTCTTCTCCAGCCCACCTCATGGCCCACCTCTGCCCCCCCACCCCGTAGGTCCCTCCACTCCTATGAGTGTCCTCTTCCAGTAGTTGCTTTCTACCCTACAGAGCCCAATCCTCCCTCCTTCCATGGCCACCCCATTACATCCCCCAGCCCCCAGTATTCCACCCACATTTGGTTCTTCACCTAATATTTCACTGCTCTCTTAATTGCTGTAATGCACAGTAAATGCAGTTCAGATTAAAAACATGTTCTCTAGTACCTTGGGTTCTCATGGCTCACACATCATGACCAATTATGCCTATGTATTGAAGTCAGATAGTGTCCATTGCAGTCTTAAATATCAATTAGGGAGGCAGTATAGTGCAGTGGTTTAAGGCTCTGAGCGGCAAATCTGGTGACATCCAGCAGACCAGACTTGGGTTTGAATCACACAGCTTCCACTTGCATACTGTGTGACCCTGAGCAAGTCACTTAACTTCTCTGTTCTCCCAGGTCACTCCTGTAAAAAAGCTTTCAGCTTAGTGTGCTACTCCTGGTTAAACAATTAAATAAAAAAAAATAAAAAATTATAGGCTAGACAATGGCTGCTGCTGCTCTTGACCAGGAAGGGCATTTAATAACTGTATTAGAAAACTCATCAACTTGTGACATTTAAGTGTTTTGGTTTCCTGAATTTGTTCATGATGCATATAATACCTTGCAATAAAGAAAATGAAAATGAAAACTTCTTGCATATGATATGTTACTTTGAATTTAAAACGTACAATAATTAAAAATACATGCCTGACATGAGATAAATAACAACTAGCATGCATTTGAGTAAAACAGACACTTAAGAAAATTCCCACTCTTAAATAAAAAGGAGACCAAAGTCTTAATCCCTAATTTTGTTATTTAAGCAAGTTAACTGTAATGCACATTATTTTGCTTAATATAACATTCTGTGTGTACAATATGGCAACATTTTATAGTGAAGTACAAAGAGTACAGTTACAACTTAGACACTCAAGAAACTGGCACAATATTTAAGCAATATTTCCCTGATGAAGTGAGCTTCTCTTGGTCTGTTATTGACTTGGAAGAGGTCAAAGGACACGAGGTGAAGGCAAGGCCCTAGCCTTTTCCAAGGTCAATAACTGCAGCAGATGCCCTGCACTTCAGAGAGTATAATATTGCTATTGTAAAAATGTTTCAAAACTTACATTTTGGTGCATTTTTAAACATTTTGAGTGGCTGCTGGAGTGCATGCTTGGACTATTTGTTTACATTAGCAGACTCCTCCTGTTAAATTGCCTTCTTGTGTAGACAGCACATTCAGCCCAATGCTCTAGATATACAGTGAGGATTATTTCTCCTCTTTGGTTGTTGATTGCACTTTGCCTTCAGGCTTGTGTCTTAAACTACAGAGTTGTGCAAAACCTCCCATAAGTTCATGGCCTGACCAATATTTCTTAAGGAGTGATTATGTCTTATAGGGCACTGCCCTTACCCAAGTGGAGTTGCTTGTTAATAATTCTGTAGTCACCTACTGGTGTATATGCTGCGCACATGCTCTAAATGTGCCACTGAAAATTCCAGCAACTTCGTGGTAACTACTAAGCAATCAACTGATAACAGCGAGTACCCTGGGAGTGTGTTCCAAAAATGTTAATTAAGGGCCTTATAGTTACACCTGATACACCTCCAGTGGAGTACCTTCTTAGCTGATAAACTCCTGCATTACTCCAGAAAAGCACCTTTAGAGTGTGCTCCACAAATGCTGATTAAATGGCTTTAAATTGGTTTTAATGTACTTCAATGGAGTACCGTCATAGGTACTCCAGTGTTACTCTGACCTGGCACTGTTAGAGTGTGTTCCAAAAATGCTAATTAAATGCCTTGGAATTATTGTATATATACTTTAAACTGAGTACCAGTACTCTGCAAATGCATCTAAAATGCTAACTAAGTACCTTCTTTAGAGTAAACTTTAATTTATCAGTGTAAAATAGCCTCACAGTTGGGCACACTTGTAAATGAAAACTTCTCTGTGCCACGATGGGGTGGGCGTGTTTACTCCTGGGTCCCTCTCCATGTAGTTTCCATGCCCCATGCCCTCCCAGAGAGCTGAACTAGGCATACCTGGTACTTAAGACTTCACAGAGCATGCTCTTGCCTTCATGCCAGTTTTTCACCCCCTGACATAACTACTCGCACAAATTTGTAGGGCAGAGCAGGACTAAAAAGGGGATGTGGTGTGCACTTTTTTAATGAGGGTGAGGGAATCCTGGAAGCCACCACATAGGGGGTACAAGTACCTTTTTTCAAATTTTCACTGGCAAGTACTTTTGCACCCCAGATACTTGGCTATTCATTACTCACTATTCAGATTCCATTCAAGCTCCCCCCACAGTCAGCAGCATGATGTCAAATAGTATTTTACCACAAAATGACAGAGAAAACACCAGCTGAGATGCAACACTTCAATTTCAGAGGGGTCCATCTTCATATAATTTTACAAGTAGGAGCAGAAGCATAATGGAGATCAAAATCACTTTCCCAGGGTCACACAGTGAGTCAGAGGCTGTGGTGAGGCTTGAACGTGGAAATCCTGCTTCACAGTTCTGAGTCATAGTATTATGATGGAAGGGAGGGTCCAACTAACCACTATACTACACTCCCCCTCACCCGCCACTTCTTAGGACATTTACTTACTGGTGGTGGGCCTTTTTTTAAGGAGGCCACTGATGTACTCTCATTTCTGCTCATTGAATTAAAGACTGGGGAGTCTTCATCTTTCTCAAACATTAAACAATTTCCCATAATGTCTTGGAACTTAAATCCTGCATATGTTATGAAAACATAGGTAAACGTCAAATAGACTTTTAAGAAATTAAATTGAAGCCCATGTTAGATCACATTTTTCTATCATAGAGTTAAGGGACACTCTCAACTCCCTTTGGCCTCAAATTGTCCCTAGTTTAAGAAACACATGTTATGATTGCTCCCTTTCTGTAGATACTGCTGATGTAGTTGGTAGCTTGATTCAGGTTCCTTTTTTCTTTTTAAAAGTCAAAAACAGACTGCCCACCATACTGGTGTTACCACACAAAAATGTGTTTACGGTCATTGATCAACTTCCTTTGCATCTGTCTTGAAACTGGGAACAACCCCGACACAGCCAAGACACTCACAATGCAGTGGGAGAAGATGAAACTATTATATCATGAGTAACTGCACTGTTTGGGGGTGTTCCTAATGTTCAAGAAGCATGAAACAAGAGTAGATCAAGGACTTAAAAATGTTGGGTATAAATACACTGTGCAGGATTCACAAAGGGGTTGCGCTTGGTGCATCTCAGATGCCCTGGTGCAAATAAGATGGGCCAGGCACCAACTGTGATATCACAGAAGATGCACTGGGAAATGCCCCCAGCACATCTCTTCTGTGAATACCACAGTTGTGCCCAGCCCTGTATGTGCTGGTGCAACCCCTTGGTTGGGCTGGGAATCCAATGGGGCAGTGCATCTCATAATGCGCTGCACCCAAAGTCGCCATTCAGAGCCAAAAACATGCAAATAGGGCCATTAGGCATGAAAGGTGCAAAGGGGCCATTTGCATGTCATTACAGCCCCATTTGCATGTGCCGTGCAGGGATGAGCCTGGTGGAATGTGCCGGGTGCCCTGCAAGAGTGCAGTACAGCCAAGCCCAGCATCCCTGTCGGGTGACTGCCACCCTCCTCCCTGCCCAAAACCCCTGAGTCAAGTCGCTGCCACTGCGGCAGTACTCTCAAATGCACAGAACCCCCCCACCCTGCTCATAGCCCCTGATGCAAGCTGCACACTGGCAGTAATGTCAATTGAAGAGAACACCCCTCCCTGCCCATAGTCCCAAGGAATGCCACTCACTGCGGCGGTAGAGGATAAGAACCAGAATCCCCATCACCCCTCCCCACACCGACCTGATAGAAACATAGCTAGGAGTCCCACCATTCCCTGGTAGTCCAGTGGACCCCTCACCCACTCAGGCACCCCCAAACCACCTCGCTCTGCCCGTCCAAACAGGTTCCGCCAATTGGCGAGCAGCACAACTCACCCACGGTCCACCATGGCTGCCCACCAACAGAGTTGTCTGTGAATGACAACTACTGTACTGTACCCATTGGTGGACCCTGTCAACCAATGTGCTTCACATACCTGGATGACTGGCTGTTTTGTGCAAGAACAATGAAACAGCCCTGTTATGACACAAATCTAGCAGTGCAATGTCTGCAAAAGCACAGTTCGGTGATCAACAAGGTAACAATGAAAAAGTAGAAGCAACGGGAAACTGCAGCAGTGCTGTAGTGAAAACTAAAGCAAGGAGAGAAAAACTTAGCACTCGCTGCACTGAACAGAGATACAAGGACTGCTGCACTTGATTTAATAGTCCTTTTATGTCAAAAATAGACATACAAGGTAAAAATACATTGGTGGCTATAAATAACTAATGTTTAATTTAGCTATCTGCTATAAGCTTCTTGAAAGTAATAATTGTGTCTTTGTTCGGGGTAGCGGGTGCTAAGTTTTTCTCTCCTTGATCAACAAGGTAAAGGGCCTGCTACTTCCATCACCATCTCTTGTCCACCTGGGGGCGATGATAAATACCTAGCTCAACCGAGTGACCCTGACGGAGAGAAGGTGAACATCTGCTCTCTGGTCAAAGGGATCCTCTGCAAGCCCACCAGGGCAGTGTGGGACTACCTCCAGATGCTAGGAGTGATAGCAGCCCTAATAGACATAGTACCATGGGCCAGCAGCACATGAGATTACTGCAGAGATTTCTGATCGAGACATGGGATCAGACTTCTGAGAACTTCAGAACTCAAGGTAACTCCCACTGCAAGGATTCTGTCTGACCAGAGGTGATGAACCATAAATCAAAATATACTAAGGGGATGCCTGCTAGCTCAACCACGCTCAGCAGTCATCACCACGGATTCGAACCTGATGGGCTACCCTACCTCAACCACATCAAGCAAGGAATATGGTCTCAGAGAGATACAACCCACAAAATCAATGTCTTGGATATGAAAGCAGTACGTCTAGCACTGGCATTCTTCAAACCACTCATTGCAAATGGCATTTCTGGTGAGATGTGACAATCAAGTGATGGTAGCATACCAAAGCAAGTGGGGGGGTGCACAAGAAGTAAATCCATGATCAAGGAATCTCTCAGACTTTTATGCTGGGCAGAACAAAATTTGCTGTCAGTCTCTGCAATTTACCTGGTGGGCTCAGCCAACAGAGAGGCAGACTGGCTGAGCAGAGTAACAATAAATCAAGCAGGGTGGAAACTCAACCAAAATATATAGAAACATAGAATTTGATGGTAGGTAAGGACTGCTTGGCCCACCTAGTCTGCCCATTTCCCTACCTGATGGATAAGCTGCAGATTCTAGTCAATCAACAGCTTACATCCTCCTACCCCCACTAGAATTGCCTTAATGCCTGTCCCATGCATTCTTGAATTCTCCCACTGTTCCTGACTCCACAACCTCCTCAGGAAGGCTGTTCCATGCATCAACAATCCTCTCTGTGAAAAAATACTTTCTAACATTACCTCTGAGCCACCCCCCCGATCTTCAAATTGTGCCCCCTTGTTCTTGCACATCTCTTCTTCTGAAAGATGCTGCCCTCTTGTGCTTTGTTAATTCCCTTGAGATACTTGAAAGTTTCTATCATGTCCCCCCTCTCCCCTCCTTTCCTCAAGGGTATACATATTAAGCTGCTTTAGTCTCTCCTCATATGTCTTCTGGTACAGACCCTGCACCATTTTGGTTGCCTTCCTCTGAACAGCCTCCACTCTGTCTATGTCTTTGTGGAAACAGGGTCTCCAGAATTGCACGCAGTACTCCAGATGGGGTCTCACCAACTGTCTGTACAGAGGAATAACAACTTCCTGTTTTCTACTGTTGGTGCCTCTCCCTATGCATCCCAGTATCCCCCCAGCCCTCCTTACTGCCTTCTCACATTACTTGCTCACCTTTAGGTTATCTGATATAATTACTCATGGGTCTCTTTTGATTTTTGTTGTTGTTATTAACTCACCCCCCAGTGTGTACGCTTCCCCTGGGTTTTTGTTTCCCAGATGCATTACCTTGCACTCCTTGCATTGAATCTGAGCTGCCACATATTTGACCATTCCTCCAACCTTGCCAAGTCCCTTTTCATCCTTTCCACCTGACCTTGTGTATCAACCCTGTTGCAGATCTTTGTGTCATCTGCAAAGAGACATACCTTTCCTTCCAGATGCTCTCCCAATGTCCCTTATAAAGACATTAAAGAGGACCGGTCCCAGTACTGAACCCCAACAGAGGAGGGCAAGCCCAGAAGAAATGGGGACCACTACAGGTAGACCTCATGGCCTCACAGCAGAATGTGCAACTATCCATATACCACTTGAGATTCTGAGACAGCAAGACATGGGAAGTGGACACTCTATTAGCACCATGGCAATTCCAATGGGCCTATGTGTTCCCACAAACCGCCATGCTGAACAAGGTTCTGCACAAGATTCGAGCCACAGGATCAACAGTTGTTCATTTAGCACCAGAGTGGCCCAGAAGACCACGATACTCACTAATTCAGACAATGGCTGTGGACTCTCCAATGCCATTATCCTGCTCGAGGGACCTACTGAGCCAAGGCCCAATCCTGCATCTGAACCCCGACAATACTGAAACTAATGGCTTGGCTGCTGAAAGGGACAGACTGCTAAGCCTGAGCTACCACAACCAAGTAGTGGAATGTCTGCTGAAATCTAGGAGACAATCTACTAATACAACATATCAGAGACAATAGCAGATTTTCCACAAATGGTGTAAGGAGAAGGGAACATCTCCTTCTGTCGTAGTACTGCCACAGATTCTGGACTTCCTCAATGATGGAATAAATAAGGGACTAAGCACAGCATCACTCAGGGTATAGACTTCTTCCATTTCCTCCTTAAGGGGACCATTACCTGGGATAGGTTCTATAGGGTCGCACCCTGACATAGTCAGGTTACTCAAAGCAGCCATGCAGGCATCGCCCAGAGTCAGACCAACGTGTGCACCTTAGCAACAAAACATTGTGCTAGAAGCCCTCCAAGGTCACACTTTCCAGCAGGAGTCACTACACTGGTGTACCCTTAGAAAAGTATTCCTTGGGTTACCAACCAATGATGGGTAACCCTCATTGGCTGATAGGAATGAAAACTATAGCTAAAAACTGGTTACCTAACTTGGGGGAATGTAGGTTAAAAGACCTCTTAGATGAGGAGGGCAAGCCCAGGTCCGTTCAGCAGATACTCAGTAAACTTAACTTATCCTCAAAAGAGAGTTTTAAGGTATATCAGTTATGTCACCTTCTTGTTCAGAGAATAGGTAGTAATGGGAACAACCCGTTCAGTATTGACTTTTGGGGAGAGGTAAAGCCCTTAATAGGTATCCCTCATGCAGTTTCAAGAATTTATCGGGTGTTACAGCATTGGGCCTTTTCCGACAAGTTTGTCCCTTCATCTTACTGGAATAGGGCCTTTCCAAATGTAAATCTGGATTGGTCGCACATTTGGAATAGTTGTCATAAATTTTTAAAGCAAGACTCTCTCAAATTGGCGCAGTTTAAGATCTTGCACAATATTTATTATTCTCCTCAAAAGTTAACCGATTTAAAGATGATGCTTGAACCCAAGTGCTATAGGTGTGGCTAAGGGAAGGATTTGCTTCATATCTTTTGGAATTGTCCAAGGTTGCTCCTCTATGGTCTGATATTAAAGATAAGTCTAGCCCATTATTGGGTCTAGAAGAGATGTTTAACCCAGAGGTTTGTCTCCTAGGAATAATGTCTGATTTCCCGGTTACTCTGAGGAAATATCACATGTCATTGATCTCTATTACAGTCAAGAGGCTTGTCTTAAAGCATTGGAAGGATTCCATTAGGATTTCCTATCCAGAATGGCTAGCAGAACTATTAGCTTCTCTTAGGATAGAAAGAAGGATATCTATTCTGCATGACCAATTGCATCGTTTCGAGAAAATCTGGTCCCCACTTTCCATTGCTTATTCATGATCACGGGGGTCATAGATCCCAGGTTGCTGTTCATTGCACAGCACCTTGTGTCTGGGGTTGGTTTTAGGGTGTGGGGGTTGGGGGAGGAGGCCCTAGGGGGTGGGGTTGGGGTTCATGGAGGCTCATGGTTCTGGTGTGAATTTCTCTGTATTCATTTTAGAGACAATAAGCAGTTGCACACCATGTAAGGTCTCTCATGTTTCATTTTCTGCCTCTGTATATCAGTTGTATTAAATTCAATAAAAAAGTGAATGGAAAAAAAAAAAAAAAAAGAAATGTATTCCTTGCAGCTATATGCTCATCTAGAACAATAGGGGAATTACAAGCGCTATCATGCAGACAGCCTTTCCTCACATTTCACAATGACAGGCAACACTCAGACCTGTTCCCTCATTCCTTCCAAAGGTAGCAACTACATATCACACATCACAGGAAGTACAACTCCCCTTCCTAGGGACAAGGCAGAATCTTGACACAGAGGCACCTCACCCCCTGGACGTTGGACATTGACTAAAGAAATACCTCAGTATGATGAATAGTTCACATAAAACAGACAGACTATTCGTTCTTACCACAGGAACGAGAGCAGGGCAGGCAGCATCCAAAGATAGCATAGCTAAAGTAGGTGGATAAAACAAACCATATCCACAGCATACAGAGAAGTAGGTCGGGAACCACCAGAAGGCATAAAAGCTCAGTCTACCGGAGAGATTGCCACATCCTGGATGGGGGGGAGGCTTCAGTAACAGACATATGCTCAGCAGCAACATTGTCCTCCACACACTCCTTCACCAGGCATTATTGACTGGATGTGGAGTCTGCTGAAAAAAAACTCTATTGCCAGGGCAGTTCTAAGAGCAGGTACTCAATCTAGATAAAAGACTCTCGATCTGCCGTTACGTTATCCCACCCAAGACATATATTCCAACCACACTGCTACTAAGGTCCTGATGGTTCTGATTGCAGAGTACTATAAAGGGTACAAAACATAATGGTATTTACTTACCTGGTAAGGGAAATTATTTGAGTAACCTTTATAGTACTCCACAGCCCCACCCAGGGTAGCAGATGGAGTGGATTTCTACTTGTTTACCAGACACTGTTGATAACACAAGAAATGTAAAAGGATATGTTAATGTCTTATGGTTCCTGAATACAAGTGACAACTGAAATGGTGTTAGATGTGATTATTCTTTGCAAAATAAAAAGATGAAGTGTCTTGATAATACCTCCAGTGGTATTTCTTTACTAAGGTATGACAATCAGGGTTACCAGGCAATATCCAGAGAGGGCAGCATACATCAAAATACGGTTGTTTTCTCTCTGTCTTGTTTCTTTTTTGTTTGTTTTTTTCCTATGCCTCTATCAGTGTACCTATAATTGCTAAGGACGATTCACACTGGAGTTCTTCAGATAGGACAAGGGGCCTGGCCTCAGCTAGCCTGTCTTTTGATTGGATCATGCATCAACCTACAGGATGGATGAGGAATACCCAATGGCTCTGATTGTGGAGTACTATAAAGGATACTCAAATAATCACCTTTACCAGGTGAGTAAATATCATTAACCTTTGAAGAGAAAGAAATATGGCTCAACACATGTGCCTAACAGACTCAGTTGTAGCTTTCTTTCCACAGTGCCCTGTGTGATGTAAGAGATCCTGTTTGCTTAGCGGAGAGGGTGGGCATTAGGCTTGACAATCCCACAGAACACCACACCAATGATTCATTAAGACTCCTGGGACTCAAAACCCTGATATTTTTATTTGTGTTCTTTGTGCACTTTGCATTCTTCAATCCTAATGTCTGCATTAATGTCGTTTTTTTGTAATACATTTCCCTTGTGATAGTGGAATCTTAACTAACAGGGCAAATATTTAAAACCCTGCATCACCAACCATCTAATAAGTGAAAACCCACAGTATAACTAATACTTAGGGGTTGTGCTGGCCTGGCAGCAGCTCATTCAGCTGCGACGCTGATGATCTGGGTTTGGGAATGGACTTGGAACATCGAAGGGCTGGCTGGGGGAGAAGGATTGAGCATCCTAGGGACTACTCTTTTTCTACAGGGGGGTGGGAGTTGTGTGTCTGGCATGATACAGACCTCTAATGGAAGCTAGGGGAGCTGCAGTGCCGGCACCATATTGTTGCGGGGGTGGGGCAGATGCTGGTCATCATTGCACGTCTCTGCCCCTGATACAGCCTATAAAATGCTGGCCCCACACGTGATGCTCTACCCCACCGCATCCACTGACTACCGTGTCTGCCAGGTGGAGTCTCTTCCCATGGCCCCACCCTGGGGGATAGCCAGGGTAACCTACCGTTGAGCTGAAGAGGAGGCACCCACCTAATGGCCCTGCCCAGGGGGGGTAAGCCTGGGAAAGGGGAGGCAGCGGGGAAAGGGCTGAGAATAGGGGAAAGGCCATAAAAAATAAAATAAATACTTAAAAAAAATATTGGGGGTTTCATCATTAGAGGTTAACATCCTAGCTCAGATAAGAGATCTCTTACCTGGTTCCTATGGAGCCTGGGTTAAGAGAGTCTCAGGGGAATAGCCAGTTGTTCCTGTAAATCAAGAAATGGAGTCACAAAGGATCTGCAGCTCTTTGCAAACTAACTATGACAAACAATGTAGGGTAAACAAAAAAAACAATACTTATCTGATACATGTGGTCAGTGTCCTCCTACACCTGGTCAGTATCCTGTCTGAGCTGTAGACCTAAAAGAGAAATGGGTCAGTATGAAGAATACCAATACTGATCAGCTGGGTTGGTTGGGAAGGACCTGTAGAGGTTATAAAAAAATGAAGTGGGTTGTGCGTGTGGGGAGACACTGGACCAGTACCACGCCATTGGCCTGGGTTTTAGAATGGATTTGTTCACTCGGGGGCCATCATGGGGGGGGGGGATTCAGTGTCACGTTTGAGCCTGAGCAAAGTTTTGAATATCGTGCCCCATATGTCTTTCAACTGTAAGTACTTTTTTAAGTCTTGCATGTTGGAAATACAGTTTTTACTACAGATTTTATAACTAAGCAAATGTTTGACTAAGTACCCCCCCCAACACTCATGGCGTTATGTTTGTTGGCTGAGAAGTAGCTGCAATGAATACTATCCAACTGCTAGTTTTTTTTTTTGTTCTGTTTTACTGAACTGATGAATTTTCATTTATCAGTTAAGTTATTGTAAACCCCCCCCACACACACACACCTCTCTTTGTCTGTAGTGCTTCTTATTTGAAACACCCCAAAATGTATCAGCCAGAACTTCCCTGACTGCTGTTATAAGAAAGGCATCCCCCTCTATCAGACAGCTCATTTCTACCGATATGTGCGAAAGCATGCCAGCAGCACCCAGAACACAGCAAGACAGATGTGTAATATAGAGACTGTAGGAATACAAAAACATGTAGTGTTTAGAGGAATTTTAAGGTACAGTATGAACATTTATAAGATTTAAGAGTACATTTAAGGTACATGAACACAATGATAATTTTTAAGAGTAACGCTGAGGTAAAAGGAAAACTGAATCACAGTTACATTTTTGTAATACATTAGAGGCACAATACATGATTCACCGTGGTAGTCTTGAGGTAAGATGAAATTCAGCCTTGTGTTTGCAGTAATTTTGGAGTCATGCAGTAAGTTGGAGTGGGTATTTAAAGGGCACTGAAAAATTACTGAAAATAAGGTAAGGCACTCTAGTTTGGCAGGGGTGCTTTCCAACTCAAAGAAATGGAAAGCGAGAGTCTGTGAACCGTGCTTAATTTTAAGAAATGCTGTATTTTTTTTACATTTTCTATCTTTTAATGTCCCCTGTCCCGCAGCATTGCTTTCATTTGCAGCACTATCACCAGGTGGGGACTGACAACTTTGGGCAGCCGAGAACTCACAATGAAGTGGGGCCACAGTACCTTTCTAAGGAAGTGGCCCATGCCTTTGTGTGGCCCGGCTGCCCCAGACAACACTTCTCTGCCAACGATAGCACTGCATATGTAAACCAAGCTTTGGGGGAGGAGAACTTAAAAGGTAATAAAAAGTAAAAAATTCCAGTATATTTTCATGGTTCCCAGGCTCTCTTTTTCATTTCTTTGAGTTGGAAAGCTGTGGCCAAAAGGAGATAGCCACACTTTAAGTAAGCTATAATCCACAACAGACCATGGGTGTACTGGGGCATTAATGCACGCCTTGGGTGCACTGTGAGGCACGAGGGCGAAGCAGAGGGCAAAAACTGCATTAATGCCTGGATGCACCCATGGTCCAGCATTCAATTTTAAACAAAGAAAGAAAATATTCCCTCTCCTCTAGTCCATCTGTTAATCCACACAAATCTTCAGTAGTAAGCTGCTGGTCAAACAAGTCAAACTAAGAGTCTCCAGGCAGTGTCATTCACCCTTGACTCCTGACCTGAACTTTTTGGATGCCCACTCAGACCACACACTAGTATAACTCTAACCACCAACTTTACTGACTCCAATTAACAAAGTAAAAAATGTAATATATTTTTGATTTTTCTGAAAAAATCACCATTCCCCAACATCAACACTGAGCAGTGTCAGTGGCTCAGTAGGTAGCACACTCGCCTCTGAGGCCGGGAGATCAGAGGGCTGTGGGTTCAGTTCCCACATCTGGCACTTGGGTTAATATCCCAGTACTGACACTGTAATGCAGCATGAGAGGGGTGCTGCATTTCTGAGGTGCCGCCTTTCGGATGAGACGTTAAACTGAGGTCCCATCTGCCTGGATTGGTGGTAGTTCAGGTGGATGTTAAAGATCCCATGGCACTTATCGAAAAGAGTAGGGGAAGTTTTATTAAAGAAAAACATAACATCACAGAAGGAAATTTACAAAGTTAAATAATGTCTCATATTGTAACTTCAAAAAATTGAAAGAACAATCAACAAAAAAACAAAGGTATCTTAATACATTATAAAGTTATAAAGTTTTGCCAAAACAAATCAACTTTAGATTTAGGAAATTTATCCAAATCCCTGGTTTTAACAGAACGTAAACCATTTTCAATTTGAATAAACAGGGTATTGGTTAAGACATTTAATTGTTGAAAAATGAATTGACAACGAGCCTGCCAAAGATAATATTGTATAAATGCAAAGAAAACATTTAAAGTGCTTCTATGATAGTGACGCCAAATCCCGGTATAATTGCCCAAAACTATGGTCTGGTATGTAACATTGGTTAAAATAGGGAGGTTCCAATGTATAGCAGCGTCCTGCCAAAATTTTTGACTGAAAGGGCATGAAATAAAAAAATGAACCATAGTTTCTTCACAATTAACGCAGGTGGATCGTAAACAAAATCGCTCGGTCGTAGGGTTTGTATTTTAGATTACCACGAACCCCCAACTTCCCTTGTATAGATAGCATACAACATCCCAAATATATGGGGAATCCTAAAATCTGTCAATTTTCTAAGAGAGAACATCATTTGGGTGGGTGCATTCCTGGAAATAGGGGACTACATTTTGTACTTCAAACACAACAAATCTATAAAGATTTTCCTAGAAAGGGTGAGTAGATGTGGAAATGATATCTTCCATTGCTGTAATTTCTTAAATGTAGTAATACTATATAAGGTAAGGAATCTTTTGATAATATTTTAGGGAAGAAGTGACCATTTTGTTAAATAAATGGACCACAAAAATTGGACCATTTTGCCAAGACATAATAGTATCAGACCAGAGATAAGAAAAGAATCAAACAAAAAACAGAGTGATAAAAACAATAGGGTTAATCATACCCAAACCGCCCTTATTAATGGGAAGATAAGTGATATCTCACGCACTGGGTTTAGTCTATTACCCCACAACATTTGGAAAAAATACTCAACAGTCTAGTTTCTAACTGAAGGGAGGTGGAAAAATATAACTCAAATATAAAAAGAGGTAACACAAATCTTTTATAATAGCAATCTTTTTTCTTTCCAAATTTCCAGCCTTTCCATCTATGAATTTTAAATTCTCCAATATAGGTTGCTTTTCCCAGTTATATGTGGCTAAATCTCCGCCCCAAACCAGATACCCAAGATCTTACGTGGAGAAGTTGTTACAGGAATACCTGCTATAACAGCAGGGTCTGTATATGTAGGTTGTAAAATAAAAATGAAACTTTTATGCATGTTAATTTGGGCTCCTGATAATGCCTCAAAATTAGAAAATATATGTAGTGTATTTTGTAACAGGAGATATCGTTCAGGAATAAAGTAATGTCATCTGCATATGCAGTAAGTTTCTCCTTTTGTAAATTAGGAGAAGGGACAGACCTATAATATTAGTATCCCAAATAATTTGTCTAACAACAGGATCCAGAGCAAAAGAATATAAAAGTGGGCAATGGGCAACCCTGCCAACTCCAACTGATATAGGTACCTCTGTGCCAAAAGACCATTGACCATGGGAATGCAAGTAGCATTTTATATAAAGTTGAAATCCAACGAACAAAGGGTGAGAATACCGTATCGTAAAAGTACAGAAAATAAATAATCATGTTTAACGTGATCAAAGGCTTTAGCCTGATCCAGGGCCACAACATACCCTGAGATCTGTTTCTTATTACTAAGCTCAAATAAATCTCAAGAGATATAGATTATGTTGAATTCTTCTACAGGGTATGGCACATGTTTGAGCTGGATGAATAAGAGACTCAGCTACTAATAATAATCTGTTGTTAAGGATCTTAGTGAGTATTTATAATCACTATTCAGCAGGCTTAAAGGTCTCCAGTTGGTTAATGAGGCCTTGTCTCCTGATTTATATAGAAAAAAGAGAAGTGAAGTGTTAAACCCAAAAAATTCACTCGAAAAAAATAATAAAAAATTAAACACTTTAGGTAAAAAATAAATCATGTGTGATAAAAATAGCTTATAAAATTCGTTAGGAAGGCCATCCCACCCTGGTGAGGTATCTTTACTTAATTGTGTAATTGCTAATTCAACTTCCTGAGAAGAGATAGGTTGGATCAATGGGATAATTTGGGAGTTGGATAAATGAGGAATAGGGGCACTAAATCAGAAAATCAGAAAGAACGGAATTAGGGTATCCTTAAAGGAAGTTTCTACATGTTGCTGGACTATAGTTAATATGTCCATATCAGTAGTAGACATACCAGTAGGTGCACGAGTTGAGTCATAAGGGTAGTTTCTAACCTATGTTTACATGCCATAAAAGGGTCAGAGGCTGGTGTAGTTTTAGTGCCAAATTTAAACTCTAAATCCAGAGATTGTGCCCTGTCGTATTGATAGGTTTTCATCTGTTCTTTCAAAATTTTAATTTGAGGAAGTAATTCTTGAAGATCTTTAACAGGGGATGACATTAATTTATACAATTGATTACGAGTAAACAGGTATTGTATATATTTAGAGTTAGCTCTAGTCTTTCCAAATGATAGAAACAGTTTTTTCAGTTCTCGTTTTGTATCTAACCACCAAAGTAAGGAATTTGAGTATGCACAAAAACAGAGTCCCTGCAGGCAAACAGAAATTCAGTCTGAGACAAAAAGAAGGGCTATCAAAAGGGAAATATTAAGCCTTCAGCGGTTGTATTTAGAAAAATTTTGGGAGGAATAGAATGTAAACTAAATGAACAAAGTAAAATATTATGATCGGAAAATTCTGATAATTGAGATTGACAAGAAATAGGGTGTAGGTATTTGGAGAAAAAAAACATATCAATTCTAGTAGCATAAATAAACCTATGATAGGTAGCTCCAGAATTTTTGGGATGTAATTTTCGAAAAGCATCCTGCAGATTTGATACTGTGAGAATTTGTTTTAAAGCATTAGAATCACAGTACATTTTTTTCTGGGTGTCTTCAGACAAAGGGGTGTCTAACGTACAATTAAAATCTCCTCCCCAGATAACATGTAATTTAGTAAAAAGAAAGGGCTTAATCTCATTAAATAATTCAACCCTGGCAGATTTAGTTTGTGGAGCATAAATATTAATAAGCCGGAAAGAAAAATCTCCTATAGAGCCATCCAAAATCAAGGTTCTGCCAGGAGAAACATCTATTAATTGAAAAATATGAATATCGGTGGTTTTGAAAAGAATACCAAGCCCGTCAGCAGAGTCTAAGCCAAAAGACCAAAAAGAGGGGCCCCAGTGCCACTGTTTTTAAGTATTTCAATCTCATTGATTGAGGAATCGACACTCCTGCAGGAAAATAATATCCACAGGAGGGTTGCTAAATGGGACAGAATGAAATCTGTTTCCTATATGTTTTTAAACTACAGACATTGAAGGATAAGAAACGTAATGCAGACATAAAATGTCAAAAGTTCAGCCAATTCCCCTTTGAATTAGCTTTTTTTCCCTTCTTTCCTCTTTTTTTCTGTAGTTGACTCTAGATTTTCTATCCTCATCTTCTGTAATTATCTCAGATCTATGAGATGTATTGGATTCCAAATCTGAGTCTCCTAAATCTTCTTGTAAAGGTAAAAAGATATTGGAAGTCGGAAGAGGGTCAGAAATGGGTGTTTTTAGAGATGATCTGGTAATTCTCGCCTGCTACAATCTCAAATTTTTTGAGGGGGGCATGTTGCACCTGGTTTAACCCCTATGTCAGGGATCTGAGATAAATCAGAAAGAAGGTCAGTTGTCGGTGTTGGTGATATAGTTATTGGTGCAACAGATACAGAAGGACCAGGCACATGTAACCTATCCTGTGCTTGGAGTACCAGATCATCATGATCCCATCCCTCTGTTCTGTTACGCTTGGCCCAGGGGCATTGATGGAAAGCATGCCCCTTTTCGTCACATAAGTTGCACTGAAAAATATTTTGACATAGATCCATAGAGTGACCAAACCTCTACAAAGTGAACATTTCATCATGTCACAGGAACTACTAATGTGAGAGCTTGAACCACATTTATAACAGGCCCGAGGTTGACTGTTATAAAACACACACCCCTATCTTTTCCAAGAAAAAGCTATTAGGAGATGTATTATCTCGGAGTTTACCTGGAATAATTTAACTTTAAACTTCCAGCTCCCGTCCAAATATCTTCTAGGTCTAATATGGCTTCAGGAGGGCCTAAAATATCACACCGTTTCTGCATCCAGTGATAAATATCACTCACATTCACCCCTTCATTTCTAAACATAACAGTAACGTACCTAATTTGTGGTCTAGTAAGAGGGATAGCTAAAAAAGGAAGCCATAAAGGGGTATTTTTAAGATTAGAATATTTCTCCCAAAATTTCTCTAGACTATTATTTAGTTTGAAACTTATGTCAAAAGAATCTTCCCCTGAAACATGAATAAGTGCAAAAAGGTCGGATGGAGAAAAAGCCATAGAGTTTTTAAGCAGGGTGTTAACAAGATAATACCTATCAGGGTGAGAGACTAAACCTCCTCTGTACCTTAATCTAACAGCATTTCTCCTGGGAGCCTGTTCAAGTTTGTTTTTAAATAAGTCTGCCATAGAAACTCGAGGAGGCAGATTGCTAGATTCTATGTCTGGTTTTGAAGCGTTATTTGTTACAATAGGTACATTAAGCTTTCCCCCCATTACAGGTACAGTGGGGCTATCAATAGCCTTCTTGTCTTGTGATATTTAGTACGACCTTTAGTTGCAACAGAAGGTTGAAAAATGTCACTACCTGAGCTCAGGGCGTTGGCATGCTGAGGAGAAGTGTAGGCAACCGGTTTCCACATAGGATCAGGTACCCAAGTCCCTTTGTCATCCTGAGTCCAACCAGCGTTTAGAAGGGAATCCTCCTCCGACCAATCCTTCAAAAATAAATCTTGGGATTGTAACTTGAATTGTTTTTTTAAAGTTTGTGAGGTCGTCGGCATGTGGACTGAAGTCGCAGGACGTGTTTGTAACTGCGGTCCGTCTACGGGTGCACCCGGAAGTGTGTTACCATCAATAGAGTCCGTGTGGGAAACAGACTGCTCCGAATCCAACATTCCAGTGCTCAAAACCATCTCTGTGGAAGCCAAAGTAATTTCAGTGTCCGTTTCAGAACCTCCAGGTACCGGATTAAAATTTCTTTTGTCTCCCGTTGGCATGCTCAGTAGCATGCGTTTCTCCTTGCACTGAAACAATTTCAGGTTCCGTAACAGGCCTCACCTGTATTGCTACCTCCTGTAGCTCCATCGGCAGAGCTTCCGTCTGCACGTCTTCCTCCATGGCTGTCCTCTCACAAACTGAGAGCAGGGGAATTTCCCTGGTGTCCTGGCCAAATTTCCCTCATTCACTAAAATACCACCAACAGCTTAATCTGGTTCAAGGTCAGTTGGCATTCATCTGCATCCCCCTCCCCCGGGTCGTGCCTGAAAATAGGCAGGATTTGTCTAGTGCACTTACCCGGTCAACAAAAGCTAAAATAAAAATAAATAAATAAAAAAAAAAATCTCTGTCCAGCATCTGATTTTGTCCCCTTAAAGAAACAATCTATTCCCTCTCCCTCTCCCCTTCTACAAATATGACCCCAGCATGCTAAAACATTTATTGATAACCTGAAGAAATGGATCAAGGCTAATACAGTCCTGGACTGAGACGGAATCTGTTCCAGAGCAAGCAGTGCAAGTCATTGTGAAAGTTTTGTTCAAAACACACAGAGTAGAAGTTCATTTCCATGAAAGACCAGGGAAATGGGAGACTGAAAGATTAAAACAGCTACAAAAAAAGAACATTAATAATAATCTTCATTAATGAGAACAGGTGCAAAGACTATTCTGCAAGAATCAAGCCCTTAACTTTTTCTTTTAAAAGTCACTAAAGCAATATGCTGTATGCTTGCTCCCTGAGATACAAAACCCTCCTTGACTTTACCCTGAAATGACATGAGCTCAATCCCTGAACTTGCCAGGCAAGTTAGGACAAATCATCCAAGTAAACGCAAGGGGGCAGGAACTATCAGAGGGGAAGGAACACAAGGAAGGATGGGGGTCAACAAACACAAGGAAGGAGAAACAAATGGGGGAGGGCAGCAACAAAAATTAAACTGCAATAAATACTGAGATTTCTGCTATTTTAGAAGGAAAGGCAGCAGTCAGCTGACTGCTTTTTTTGCACCATGTCACCAATCAGGACAGCAGTGGCATGGGGGGGTTAGTAAATGCTTTATATTTTTTTTTACCTTGCCCTGTATTTGCTTATGATGTATTTACCTTCTCACATTATTACAATATGATTTTTTGCCATTTATTGTATGCCCTCCCTTCATTTCTGTAACCTCAATTCCTTCCTTTATTGTTTGCCCTATCTTCTTTTCTGTAACCCGAGATGCATCTAAAAACGGACCTTGGATCATCACTTCCTTTCTCAGTCTCCCCTCTAGTCCATGACCATCTGATCATGATGTTATCCACAAAATCTTTACTTTTTCAATAGTAAGCTGCTGGTCAAAATCAAGTTAAATCTCAAGCAGTCACTCGCTTGATTGCTGAATTTTTAATTTTGGATCTGGAGTCTGGACCATCCTAGCCTTGGTCTGTCACCTGCCGCTGCTGCCAATGAGGATGTCAGGATCCTCTTAGCTAGACTCAGAGGCTCAGATCAGTGCAGCCTGCCCTGCTAGATGCTGCTTAGCTGCCGATAGGTGACCCATTGCTGTAGTCACCCATCACCGTTGCCATGCGCCAACTGCCCGACTGGGCTGACTCCCTAAGTTGCTCCTCTCCAGCTCATGAAAATGGTGCTTGGTGCCAATCACAGAACACACATCATGGTAGTGAGCATGCAGTGTAGCCTTGTGACAGTTATGTCACCGCCACTGGCTGCTGTTATTGGCTTGTTAGGGCTAGCTGGCTGGGAAGGAGGAAGTGATCTGATGTTATTGATTCATCTATGGCAGGCAGCTTTTAGCTCTTAAGAGCAGCACGCTAGCGTTATTGATCAGCAGATAGTCTGATCATTCTTCTCCTAATTTTTTGTGACTTTTGCCTCCTGAGGGTGACCCAGACCAGCCGGCAACAAAACACAGGGAGATGACATGCCAGGGAGGGAAGAAGGAATAAAAAAAAAGGGTCCAGCAGCACAGGCCATTCACTGACAGGCCAAGATGCAATTAGCATCACAGGCACTCCTGGCCCGTCTGCCCCTGGGAGGCAGTCCAGAGGAGGGTGACCAAGATGGCCTGGGGTCTGCAACATGGGTCCTATGAGGAGAGATTGGAAGCCCTTGGTATGTATACTGTGGAACAGAGAAGAGCTAGGGGAGACATGATAGAAACTTTCAAATACCTGAAGGGCTTCAATAGGGTTCCAGAGGGTAGTCTGTTCCAGAGAAGAAGATATTCAAGAACCAGGGGTCATGACATGAAACTGGAACAGGGCAAAGCAAAGGGGAGCATAGGTAAGAATTACTTTACAGAAAGGGTAGTAGATGCCTGGAACAGGCTCCGACCCGGGTGGAGGTAAAAACTGTGACATGCTTCAAAAATGTATGGGACAGACACATGGGTATCCTAGCAGGACATCAGGACAAAAAAGAATCTGGGGGACTTATAGGGCTCCTGCAAAAAAGCTAGGTAGGGTTGCTGGGCAGACTTGGTTGGCCTTGAGGTCCTGTTCTGCCATCAGTTTTCTCTGTTTCTCTGTTCTGTCTCAGTCTGCTCAACTGCATCAAACCTATACAAACCACAAATGCAAGCATTCAACTGCTCTTGAGTTTTGCTTTCTGAAACTTTAAGATCTCTATCTGTGCTCAACTGCATCTCTAATTAACATATTCTAAAACTAAAATCCTCAACCACTACTCATTTACTAATTTAAATACACAACAAGCATTCAACTGTGCAAGTTGAGTTTTTGTTAAGTGCTGGTTTAATTCAAGTGCTCAACACCTAACACTCAACTAAATGTGTCATTTGAATGCATTTTTACTTGATGCTCAACCAACTATGGGTGAAGCGTTGGGGAATGCTCAACCACACATTTTTGTATGGGCCCACCCGGAAATTTCCAGGTATGCTGGTGGGAGAGTCTGACTGTAGACAGTACTCAAGAGAACCAGGAGTGAAATCCTATCAGGATTAAAACCATCAGGTCAAAAAGAAATCATGCCAAAAATCAGGCTGAAACACGGTCCTGCTCTACGTGTTTTCCAACCCTGCCACCTACTGGAGGAACTGAGCAAAGCTCAAACCAGCCTTTCAACTTAACTAACTGTTCTCTTACTGGGGTTGTCAGCATCATCTATTATGAAAAATAAATACTTTCTGTAACACACAAGTTTTTAGTTTGTTTGACTCAATGTCTACTAAGCAACATGCAGTTTAAAATGTTTTCTTTTTATTTAGTCCAACACCACAAGTTTGGTACAATTTCCATGAAAAAATGCAACAAGGCCTCTCAGAATATGGGGTAACAACACCACAAATTAACAAAACTAGGCTACCCACCCCACCACCTTGAAAAAGCACACTTGGGGGTGCAAGAGTTTTTACATCCTTATGAGATCAGTGCTACTACTCCTGCTATGTAAGTTCCTCAGTTTTTATCTATTTAATAAAATATGTTGCCATTGGTTCCAAGTCATAATTAAGCAATAAGGCAAGACAGGGTGAGTGTTATTGTGTAATAACGTCACTCCTGGGGTGGGTCGAAGCACAAGGCGAAGCCGAGTGCTTCCACCACCCCAGGAGTGACGTTATTACACAATAACACACACCCTGGAGTGCCTTATTGCTATTATATAATAGCTTGGTTGTTAATTATATGGAAAAAAGAAAAGAAAAAACATTTTTATGCATTTTTATTTAATTTTTAATGGGTGGAGGACTATGCTTAAAAAAAAAAGTCCTGTATTTGTTTCTGCCAGTAGATGGAGCTGTTAGCAGAATCAGTGCAGTCTGCCCAGTCTGACACTGCTCACAATTTAATTTGGTTATGATAGTTTAACCCGCACCCCCCCATTTTTCCGCCGGTGAAAATGGGATGCAGCTGACGTCTGTTTGGCTTTTTATTTTACGGTTTGATTAACTCGTTTTTCTGGTGTTGGAGTCCTTTGGCATTTGTGAGACACACACTCGATGTCCCAATTTCATAAACATGCTGTTGGAACTGAGGTGTCATGGCTTCATTTACTTTTAGTGGTGAATACAGGAGAAGCAGGACAAGCTGTTTTTTTATACATGAAGCTGTAGTTTAGGTTTTCCCAGTACACTATCTAGCTTTCCTCATTTGTACCGGAAGAACACTACAGGAGGATGGCAAAGGTGCAGCAGTGAGTTGAGAGAGGTGGGAGACGAGTATCTATGAGCGCGCGGCAGAGAAGCTGCTCGGTGTGTCAGTGTATTAAACAACAATGCCTGGTGCGCTTTCTGTTTCATTGTAGCCAGTATTGGTTGTGACTGGCTGAGTTTTTCAAAAAATTGCAATTTGTGGGGTGGTAAGTTTGTTTGGGGGAGGGAATGAAGTCGTTTAGCGTGACTGGCCGTAGGGATGGTAATTTGTGAAGAGGAGGTGTAATTTCTGTATCTGATATGCAGTCATGTGTGTGCCTGGCCTTCATACAGTGACGTTATTGTGTAATATCATCACTGTCCTGGGTACCCACTGACCACTCAGAAGGTAGGAAATTCCCTTGCCATTGTATAATTTTGATCACAAAATATCAATTGCTATTATGGAGAATGTATATCCCCGAAAAGCTAATCGTCAATATACGCATGCTGGTGAACAAACATCCAGCAAAGAATCTAAGTGTTTATGTGGGGGTCTGTGCCCCCCACACCCCTCTCACAGGGGGCTTTGCCCCCTGTACCCCCCCGATTAAAGATTACCAGCTCCAGGGGTGGTGCATGTTGGGTAGGGGACAACACTCCAAAATTAGATAAAAAAAACATAGCAGCAGTGGGCAGCAGCAACATTTTCTCTCCCCAGTCCCAAACTCAGTACTTGCTGCACCGGAACTAGCCACCCTCACTACTACACCACATGGCTAGCTTGGCTATAGCAGGCACACTACCCCCCACACGCCGTCTTCCCTATCCCTCCCTTTCCGGTCACCCTCCTCTACAGTTGCGGTTACATAGGATCACTACCCTTACAGGATAGCCCAACAGAATAGAGCTGTAAATGAGTCTCTGTTTTGACAGTCGCTCATTTACAGTCACTGTCATCATTGGATGCCAATGGCATCATCATTTTCTGTAGCGCTCCACATTGTCAATGAGTAATCAAAATAAGTGGGTATAGTGCACCCCCACCAGAGGAATGGCACAGCCCAAGCTTTAGAATGTTGGGCATATGAGGATTCCATGCAGCAGCAACCTCCCAGTTCAGCTGTGCCATTTGAAGGGAACAGAGTTCCTTTTATCTTCTCTGAAGAATTTCAAGTTTCAAGATTTCAAGACTTCTTTTGGGGCTACAGTTCTGCACAGCAGATTGGGGCATTCCTCATTAAAATCGTACCTATTACGCTGCAACTTTCAAATAGAATAACCTGCAGTTTTTCCTTTCCTTGTGTGGTTTGGGAGCCACTTCTGCCTCGCTAGGGTGTTTTAATTTTTTCGTTATTGTTGTTTCGTTGTAGTTTGGATCCGGGCCCTACGCCACTTTTATTGGGTTGCGTAGATATTATCTGTCTGACCATTGCTGAAATCGTCTGGAAATCCTTGGAACAGGGGATCTTTCCTGAACCCTTAAAGGAGGTGGTCGTTCGACCACTCCTAAAAAAACCTTCATTGAATCCGGACTGTCTAGCTAACTACAGACCTATCTCTAACCTGCCCTTTTTGGGTAAGGTTATTGAAAAGGTGGTTGCACTGCAACTAGACGACCATCTTACAAATCATAATGTCTATGATACTCTTCAATCGGGATTTAGGAAAAGACATAGTACTGAAACTGCTCTTGTCCGGGTTCTAAATGATCTCCTGATAGCGAGGGATCGAAAGGCTTGTACTATTCTCGTCCTTCTTGATCTCACTGCAGCTTTTGACACTGTGGACTATGGTGTGCTTTTGGAATGCCTGCGGTTCTATTGTGGACTGTCTGGTACGGTTCTACAATGGTTTCAATCTTTTCTCACAGGGCGGAGACATAGGATTATCACTGGAATTTATTCCTCTGATGCCGTCTCTTTGCCTTGTGGGGTTCCGCAGGGTTTCATTCTGGCACCCATGTTGTTCGCTGTCTATAAGCTGCCATTGGGAGACATTATTAGGCAATATGGCTTGGGTTTTCACTGCTATGCAGATGATACCCAGCTATTTGTCCTTTAGTCCTGCAAGAAGATGCAGTCTCTATACTTAACAACTGTCTATCTGAGATCAGTGATTGGATGAGTGCCAGCTGGCTAGGTTAAACCCGGATAAGACTGAGGTGTTGGTGGTGGATCCAGGTCGTCGTGAGGCGGATTGTAGGGCTGGTCTTCCTTCGGGCATATGGATCGATGGTGCCCAGCTCTCGACCTCAGACCGGGTGCGTAACCTGGGCATTATTATTGACGACAGTTTGACGCTGAAATTCCAGGTGTCATCTGCTGTCAAATCCTCCTTTTACCATCTGAGGAATATTGCTTGGGTGAAACACTTTGTTCCTCCGGCTGAACTCCCGACATTAGTTCATGCCTTTGTTACTGCTCGCCTCGATTACTGCAATGCCTTGTACCTAGGGCTGCCGGGGGTTGATATCCACCACTTGCAGCTGGTGCAGAACGCAGCAGCCAGGCTTTTGATGGGGACATCTATGAGGAATCATATTACGCCTGTGCTGCGCGAGCTGCACTGGCTGCCGGTTCAGTGACGGATCACCTTTAAGGTCGGTTTACTGACCTATAAAGCCCTACACAAACAGGGACCACAATATCTTCAAGATCTGCTTGTTCCCTACTGTCCCTCTCACTCACTCTGCTCCATCAGCGAGGGATTGCTAGAGGTTCCCAGGGTTCGTTTAAAAACATCGGGGGCACGAGCGTTTTCTTATGCTGCCCCTACCCTGTGGAATTCTCTACCTCGTCGGATACGTAGCTGCCTGACCGTTGAAAGCTTTAAGTCAAAACTGAAAACCTATTTATTTCAAAAGGCGTATGGGGAGTAGTTTATTGCACTGTATTGTAATTATAATTTATTGTTGTTTGTTATGTTGTATGTATGTTTTATATGTATTTAAACTGTTTTATTGTACAGTGCTTTGATTTAGAAAAGCGCTTAAAAAATAAACTTTTACTTACTTAGCTAGGAGAGACACACTAAGCTGAAGCTTTACAGGTGCAACCTGGGAGAGCAAGAAAGTTAAGTGACTAGCTCAGGGTCACACAGTATGCAAGTGAGGGATGTGGGATTCAAACCCAGGTCTCCAGGTTTGTAGCTCAGAGCCTTAATCCACTGTGCTATACTGCCTCCTTAATGGTCTCCATTTAAAAAAAAAAAAAGAAAAGAGAAAAAAGGTGCAACTGATACTTACAACTTTATTTGTTGGGAGTGTTTTCAGGGAAGGGGCCCTTCAGCTCTGACATTGGTTCCTTTTTCCCAACCCTCCCCCAAGCCTCAGGTTTTGTGCTTATCACTGTTTTACAGCTAATGCGTGATGTGGCTACTTTTTAGTGGTGTTTTGGTGATATTCCACCACAGACCCCCACTTTTCCATTTGCGCCGCTGCCATTAGAGCTGGGCATGTACGCTTCTTCAGGCAGGCTTCCACCCGTTGTTTAAAGTGCCCGCCCATGGTGCGCATGCATGCACAGTGCAAACAGCCCTGCAGTTAGT
Organism: Neoceratodus forsteri; assembly: GCA_016271365.2. Classification (NCBI taxonomy): domain Eukaryota; kingdom Metazoa; phylum Chordata; order Ceratodontiformes; family Ceratodontidae; genus Neoceratodus; species Neoceratodus forsteri. Next base: position 212,493,446 of record CM028135.1, on the reverse strand, counting down.
CGGACAGTTCGATCCAACATTCTTTCTCTCTTGATTGTCTGTGCTCAGGCTTAGCTAGTTTTACAGTATATTTTATTCTGCCCACCGTCCCCGGCCCGACCTCTATTAAATACAGCTAAGTCCCGCCCACTACCTCCTGACTCACTCTACCACTGACACACGATCACGCCCCACCCCTTAAAGGTCCACTCCAACTAATAGGGACTTACATTCCCCAACAGACTAGTCAGCTTAAAATGTTACCTGCCAATCTATCTCTGAACCTGCTCACCTTACTATGTCTTCTACCCTGTAATGGCATGCTAGGGGAAATACCACTCTGCCTGGCTGCACCTTGGTTCAATATATACCCACTGTCAGTATTTGGGACCTACATGTGCAATTTTGACCATAACTCTAACAGGTCAACCCCTCCATAACCTCTGGAAGCCCCCATCATTCACTAGTTGCAATGCATCGCTCATTAGCTCTTCCTTACTTATTACCTCCTCCCAACACCACGGTAGGGGAAAAAAGTCCAAGGTGAGATCACACAGACACCAAGTGTCTCACTTTAAAGCCTTCCTCAAATGTCTTGTCCTGCTGTTGCTGCTTATCTCAGGTAACATACACCCTAATCCTGGCCCACCCCAACCAACATCTATGAAATCCGGTAGCTCTGCCACTCTCTCTCTAAATCTCTCTCTCTCTCTCTCTCTCAAGCATCAATGTCTGCAGTCTACTCTCTAAACTAGATTCCTTCTCTGCCTGGATAGCCCAACACAATCCCAACATGTTATCTGTTGTTGAAACCTGGCTGTCCCCAAAGATCCAAGACACTGCCATATTCTTACCTGGCTACACAGTCTTTAGGCTAGACAGACTTAAGAAAGGGGGAGGATGCACTCTATATTTAAAAGACTATCAAGGGACATGTCATCTCCCTTCCTAGCCTTGTATACAACTTTCAGACATTAGCCAACAAGCTACATCTTGGAACTCCCAACAAGGCTCTGACCATTGCCTCAGTGTATATTCCACCCAAACTAGCTAAATAATGTCTGTCCCTCTGCTCGACTGCATTAACTTCCTTGGTAGTAGAGGTGCAGTCATCATTCAAGGGGACTTTAATGTCAACTGGTTGGCCCCCAGTGCGAACTACTATAAAGATGCCATTGCAGCTGCCAACCATGAACAACTGGTACAGTCACCCACCAGGATTAACTACAAGTTGGGAACCTCAACCCTCCTGGACTGGGTTCTCACCAACCGGCCTGATCATATCTCCAAAATTGAAGTCCTCCCATACTCCATTAGTGATCACTCCTCTGTCCTATCCCTTTGGTTGAACAAATTTAACAAACCACCCCCAAAATTCATGGTTATGACTGGGTCCTTCTACCTGGTCATCTAGGCCCCCTAAAAGAGCACCTGCGAACACTGGACTGGTCACCAGTCGACACCACACAGGATGTAGACACCGCTCTTGAATACTTTATTCCATCCTTCAGCTCAGTCTGTGATGTTCATGCCTTGCTCTAAAATTGTCTGATATGGGGTACAATTAAGCCCTGGTTGACCCACAACCTCCTTGAACAGATGATATCTTGTGATCTGATTTGGTATCACTCAAAGGCTACTAACACCACAGCTAACATACAGGCCTACAAAGCAGTGCAAAATGCCTGCACTAGAGCCATTCACAAAGCAAAAACTTCCTATTACTGGAATTGCTTGCACTTGGAAATAAGGGAGAAAGTTCTGGAAAAACCTCTCTGAGATTACTGGGAAATGCTCCAAAAGTACTCCTACAATGATCAACATTAATGGTGCTATCCCCTTGATAAAGACACCATTACTGATGCCTTTAACACCACTTTTTCTGACCTAAGTCATGCACTCCCACCTAAGTTTTTTGATCCAGTACCAGCGTCTATACACCATGACAGCCTGCATGGAACTATGCAATGACCCCCATTTTACTTTAAGGAAATCTCAGAGGTGCTAGCCAAAAAGCACATTATCATGGTGCTTGGTAAGACCAGGCACAGTGGAGACTCACTGGATATAAAACTAATTTCCCTCACTTTTAATGAAATACTGACACCCCTAACCAAAATTCTTAACCGCTCCCTTATGCTTTCACAACTTACACACAAGTGGAAATCCACAATGGTCACCCTTAGATTCAATGCAAAAAAGTGCAAAGTAATGCACCTGGTAAACCAAAACCCAGGAGAAGAGTACACAATGGGGGATGAGATACTGACAACAACAAAAATGGAAAGGGACCTGGTGGTAGTCATATCAGATGTCCTAAAGGTGGGCCAGCAGTGTGAGAAGGCAGTAAGGAGGGCTGGGGGGATACTGGGATGCATAGGGAGAGGCATCACTAGTAGAAAACAGGATGTTGTTGGCCCTCTGTGCAGACAGTTGGTAAGACCACATCTGGAGTACTGTGTACAGTTCTGGAGACCCCATCTCTGCAAAGATATAGACAGGGTGAAGGCTGTCCAAAGGAGGGCAACCAAAATGATGCAGGGTCTGCATCAGAAGACATATGAAGAAAGACTAAAGGAACTAAAGATGTATAGCCTCAAGGAAAGGGGGAGGGGACATGATAGAAACTTTCAAGTACCTCAAGGAAGCAACAAAGTCCAAGAGGTAGCATCTTTCAGAAAAGAGATGTGCAAAAACAAGGGGCACAATTTGAAGATAGAGGGGGGTCGGCTCAGAGGTAATGTGAGGAAGTATTTCTTCACAGAGAGGGTTGTGGATACATTGAACAGCCTTCCTGAGGAGGCAGTAGAGTCAAAAACAGTGGGGGAATTCAAGAATACATGGGACAGACTTAAAGCAATTCTAGTGGGGGGTAGGAGGAAGAAGGCTGTTGGTTAACTAGGATCTGCAGCTTATCCATTAGGTAGGGAAATGGGCAGACTAGGTGGGTCAAGCGGTCCTTATCCGCTGTCAAATTCTATGTTTCTTTGTTTCTATCCACAAAAGAGATGATGCAGCTCTCCCAAGTAACTACAGACCAGTCTCCATCTTACCCCCTCTTATTAGAAAGGAGAGTTGCTGACCAACTTGTTGACTATCTGGAAAAAACGATCTCCTGAATCCCTAGCAACATCATTTTCACAAAAATCACAGCACCATAACAGTACTCTAAAAGATTTCACTTCCTACATCCATCAGGCACTAGATCAGAACCTTTCAGTCAGCAGCTCCTTTATTGACCTGACAAAGGCATTTGACACCGTCAACCACTCCCTACTGACTAGACAACTATCATCCCTAGCACTTTCTCCTGAAGCCACTAATTGGTTTCAGAGCTACCTTAGTGACCGCTCTCAGTAGGTCAGAATCAGAGACACAATCTCGTTACCCTGTCCTGTCTGATCAGGTGTCCCCCAAGGATCAATCCTGGGCCCCTTATTATTTAGCATCTTTGCGAATGGACTCCCCACCTCGTGTGAAGACAGAATACTCCTGTATTCAGATGATGCTTTCATTTCCACAAGTCAAGTCACTCTGACATTTCTCTCCTTCAGCTACAACTACAGCATGGCTTTGCAGAAGTTGAATCCTGGTTCAGTTCCCACAAGCTCATTTTAAACTACTCTAAAACTAAATCTATGCTGTTTCATGGCACACATAGCAAACACAAATGCCAACAACTGATAATCAAAAATAGCATTGGCTCAGCACTGGAGCAGGTTGAAAACTTCAAATAACTGGGAGTGACCCTTGACTGCACATTATCATATGCCATGCATATTCATAACATCGCCAAAACCGTTAATTCCCACATAGGACTACTATATAGACACAGGCACTGTCTGACCTACGAAGCACTGAAAATTTCAATACAGAGCTCGGTTACATCACTTATTGACTATGGACTTGTGATCTTTGGTTCCATTACCGACACTGCCCTGCAGTGCATTGCCCTAGCTTATACATAGCCTGTTGGCTCCTCACCTCAGCTCCTCGACTTGCACACACATGTGATTTATACGAGCAGACAAGCCGGCTTCAACTATCTGGGAGAATAAAGTATCAAATATGCATTCTTGCAAAGAAAGTGTACTTGGGCCTCCTGCCCTCTGGTGCTCAGTCATTACTGTCCCCTCATTGCCCCATGTGCACAACCAGGAGTTCTATAAACTTAGCCTTCTCTGTGCCCTGCAGTCAGACCTCACAAGGGCAGCATTCTTTCAAAGCTAGGGCCCCAAACTGGTAGAACTCACTTCCGCAGGACATCGTTAACACCTTCAATCAATCAATCAATCACTTTATTTAATCAGGCATAAACACCATTGAGCAAGTTCATTTTCAAGGTGGTTCTGGGCATTAATGCAATACAGTACACTTCATAAGATTACCATTACGGTAGACAGCGGTGCAAAAAAAAAAAAAAAAACATTGTGAAGGTGCCGGTCAATATGGGCCTATACATACCAGTCAACATAATTAACATGTAAAGGTACATAATGATAAGCTTTACCTTGAATCTAAGCCCCTTTTAACAAACTTCATCAGCACTTGATGGCCTGTGTCACTTTCTCCTCTCCCTCTCAACCCTGGATACCCTGCAGCTTCCCCTGGTTCTGTCTTCCCCACTCTCCTCTTGGCTCCCTCACAAGGCCTAATACTGACAAAGCCTCCGGCAGCTCTTGTTTCTGTTACCTCTTGCAATATTAATTTTGCTAAACAATTTGACTGTTCTGCTCTTTTGTGTAATACCTATGTGCAATTATTTGTTTACCTGTCCCATTATAACATGTTACTGTTTTCAGTGACATGGAACCTTTGTAAAAGAGCCTGTTTGGCTCAAAGGTGTAACTCAGAAGCTTAAATAAATAAAAAACTATTTGTGCAGCACAGTCCCTATTAAATACATTGCACTATTGTTTTAGTGTGCTCACAAGTGCACACACGTCCACACTAACGTGCTAACACCCTGCATGCTCCCGTTAAGAAGCACGCATGCCAATTCTAGCACTTTTTGCTGCACTAATACAGTTTCACCACACTAGAATAAGATCGCACACACCAAAATAGCGCGGTCCATAACAGCGAAGAAAAAATGCCAGTCTCCACGCAGCATCCACCAAAAACACTGACCTCAAGAACAGCAGCAGTGGTAGCAGACCCCCAAGACAGGGACCGCTACCATACAATAAAACACACAGAGTTCTGTTTTTGTGGGGGCACCACCCCATGCACCCCCTGTTGTGGGGGGCTTCACCTCTGAAACCCCCATCGTTATATAATCACCTACTGGGGCAGCAACTTGGGGAAGGGGTTAAATCTGGGGAGTGCTGTGAAGGGGAAGGGGAATGACACAGGTCAACGGGGGGCAGACACAGTACCCCCACAAGTCGGGAGATGGAAGAAACAAACAAACAGAAAAAACACACCTTACAGGATAAAAAAGAAAGAAACATACCGCCCAGGGCCAGGAATCAAACCCCGGTTCAACAGAGTTCTGTTACCCTCCACTGCCTATGGGGCTACTCTCTGTGCCATGGCAGCTGCTCAGTGGCACTTCTCCCACCACAGACTTCATCCTTTTCTCCTCCTCCCTACTCGCAACTGCAATACAGCCACAGGGATAGTGCTAATCTGACCTGCAGCATTCTATCCTTATCGCTGTATTGCAGTTCGTTATTCTGACCATGCGGTTTACAATCGCACAATTCAGGATTCGCTATTCTAAGCAGTTACCCAGTTTCACAGCTCCTTTGATGAATTTTTAGCTCAGCAAGCTATAGGGCTAATAGTTATTGTTTTTTATGTTGTCTTGCATGTGCAGCACAAGCAATATTTTGTGGCAGCTTGCTGGAGTTGCAGGTTGTGGAGGTGAGGCGATGTTGTGGCCAATGGCACCACTGTTTTCTTGGGCTGGTTCAAGTGGCACGAATGAATGAGCACATTGTCTATGACAGCAGTTAAAAGCATGCCACCAACTTGAAAGAATTATTCCGATGCAATGAGGGAGCACCCCATCAATGCAGGGTGTACCTTGCCTGCTGAAACATTTCAATAAACAGGATGGCGGCTGTTGCTGTTCACTTGTCATAATCCTTAGAAAACCGACTACAGGAGTGCTCAATCCCCCGTCAGCATTATTATAACCCCCATCAAGACTGTGTGGCACACTGGAAGCCCACCCCAGTATGCCTCATGGTCCAGTGTTCTCCACTATCACCCCGAAGCCAACCACATTGGCATATTCCTGCCCCGGCCCCATCCCACCTCCATTGTGTGCCACACTGGGAGCCCACTCCAGTGTGGCCAACAGAACCCCCAAAGTCATGGGGCATACTGGGAGCCCACTCCTGTGTGGCCAACAGTTGGTTTATTTCAGCTGTAAATAAAGAAAACCTTCCCACGATGTCCATTCCTAAAAAAAAGAAAATAGTCTGTCGTTCCATTCAGAGCACCCCTTCCCCCAACCCGCACCAGCTCTCTGTGCACCCCACCTCCCCGCACCCCCTTACCCCATACTTACCTCCGGAGCCCAGCACAATGATCTCCGGTGGAGCGGAAGATGTCTAAACTCTTCAAAAACCAACCACAAACTGAAGAAAATCACAGTAAACTGTATAATGGCATGTGTTGTGGGGGTTCAACTTAGGAGGATATCTGAGCCATTATTGTGACTTTTGGCCCAAAATTTTCAATATGGGGTTCTTGGGACCCCTGCCTCATGAACTCAGTCACTATCATTTCATTATTCGGTCCCAAAAGGTGATTTCATGATCACTGCATGGAATCACCTTTCGGGACAGATTAATGAAATGACAGTGCCACTGTTCATGAGGTGGGCTCCCAAAAAGCCTATGTTGCAAATGTAATGAAAATTTCCAAAAAATGACTGTGTTATGAGCTTGTGTTTTGCAGTTTACATGCATGCTCATAAGTTCGAAACTGTTTAATATTTTCACTCCAGATTTTCAACATTGTCATTTTGTCACATCTCCTTATGAACAGTATAGATGTCATTGTTCAGATCCTGCCAAAATGTGTTTTCGCACATCTGGCGCACAATGGAACAGTCGCTGTTGGAAACCAATGTTTAGGACAGATTAAGAAAATCACAGTGACACTGTTCATAACCGGAAGTCTCAAAATGCCTTTGTTGAAAATTTGGTGAAAAAATTCCTCATAATGACAGTGTTACGAGTGTGCATTGTGCAGTTTCCACGCATGCTTGTAACTTGGAGAATTTTTAATATTTTCACTCTAGATTTTCCACATTGCCATTTCTTCACACCTCCTTATGAGTGGTACAGCTGTCATTTTTCACATCCTGCCCAAAATGTGTTTTCACACATCTGGCACACTGTGGGAAATCAATGTTCAGGACAGATTAACAAAAACACAGTGCCACTGTTCATGAGAGGAGGTCCCAAATGCTTTCATAAAGTGGGGTCACAAATAGCCCATGTTAAAAATTTGTAATGCAAATACCAACAAATGCCCAGGGCATTAGGGTTTCTAAATGTAACGTCCCACCCTGTAGAGACTGACAGGTGTCAGGGGTGTGACTTTGGATTGTCGGCTGTAATGCTCACTCCATTCCACCCCCGCCCCCACCCTGCAGCCCGTGACAGGCATCAAGATGTGCCTTGGACCATTCAGCCCCAAAGTTCATTCCATTCTTCTATACTGCACCCATCTCAATGTATTTCCTTATGAAATGGGGTGAGCATAAGGCCCGATGACTCTGCAGGGTAGGGTGAGGTGAAATGGCATGAGTGTTATGGATGACAACCCAAAGGCACACCTCAATGCCTGTCAGTCTCTGCAGGGTGGAGTGGGGTTGGTGTCAGTTCCATACTTCACTGCCATTCCTATTATGCATCTCTCTAACTCCTGCACTACCAATGGCAATGCCAACAAGATAACATTCAGCATTGACAAATGCTTGTTTTATAAGGTTTAACCTGGGTGTTTTCTGTAGTAACTTCAATTATTGGCACCCTGGCTTATCGGAGACCTATAATCATGAAGGAATGTAAGACCTGCAAAAGGGTGATAAGGCCCTCCCCCATGGGTACTATTGCATTCATTGTGTTGCTCAGCACAATATTTATTTCACGGTTTCCCCCAGCCAGCCTTCAGAGCTGGGGAGGGGGCCACCTGGTCTGTCTCTTGCAGTGGCAAAGCAGAATTATGAAAATAATTGTTATTGTGCCTCAATGAGCTTTTGAGCCCTGATGTTTTGCAGGACATTCCAGCAGATACACCTGGCCCCAAACCAGGCCCTTTAGGTCAGGGGGTCCCATCCAGGCAAATCCAGGTGTGCCACAGCAAAAGAAGGCTGCGGAATCAGATGTGGAGGCAGACCCCAACCCTGGCTTCTTAGAAGGCCAAGATGAAGATTTTGAGGATCTTGGGGAACCTTCTGACCTAAAAAAAATTGCTCTCTGATGAGGAGGACCTCCCCTTTGAGGACAGAACCCACATCAAGTATTCTGAGCCCCCCCTTCCCTCAGTTTGACAGTAAGTCCTTGTCCATTTTGATAGCTGAGGCTTGTAGATCTTTACAGCTTAAGGAGCAGCAGTCCACAGAGATGGCAGATGTCAATCCAGTTCTGTCTGCATTCTCCTCTGCTCCTAAGTGTTTCCCAGGGTTTATTCACTGTGACCAAATTATTAAGCAAGAATGGGCAGGTGTGTATCAGAGAAAAAATCTTCCCAAACCAAAAATATGGAATTTCCCTTTCTTAGGGGAAAGGTCTCACAGTTGGGAAGCTCCTCCTCCTCTGGCGGACAAGACAGTTTATAATTCAATAAAATACACCATTGTTCCTACTGAAGGCTGTCTGACCCTAGCAGACTCTCATGAGAAGTGGGTGGATACCGCGTGCAGGAGGGCTTTCACCTCTAATTACACAAATCTTTGCACATTTTAAGCTTCCTTTATTGTTGCCAGTGCCTTAAGTATTTGGGTCACTACTCTGGCTGGCTTTGTGCTGCCTGATACAGATGGTGCAAGCATTTTGCAGTTGGTGGCCATGGCCTCCACTTTTTCTTGATGACGCTGCTGTGGAGAACTTACACATGTCAGCCTGTTGGGACTACCACATTGCGTCAGCCATAAGGGGGCTCAGACATTGGTCCTCTGATCAAGCTTCAAAAACAAAACTGTTTAACCTTTCTTTTGAGGGAGGTTTATTGTTTGGTTCCAGCTTGGATCTTATCTTGAAGGATGTTCAGGACAAGAAGGGTTACCTCCCAGTGTCTAAACAACAGCAATAGACAACAGCACCCCAAAGGGGTCAAGGCCATGGCTGGCACAGGAAGTCCTGAGGGGTATTTCATCACATTCAGAACTTTGGTAACCAGAGAAATAGAGGTGCCTACTCAGGCAACAAGGGTTATGGTAATAGAGGAGCCTTTGCCAGGTGCCATGTAGGAGGACCAGCACAAAAGCCTGGTGCCTCACAATGAAGGTACACAGGTCCATCACTGCCCTCCTTTCCTTGGTGGAAGACTTCAGGAGTGCTTCTTAAGATGGATCCAATCAACATCAGATGCCTGTCTTCTGGAAATCACTCACCTGGGCTATGCCATAGAATTCTTAACAGTTCCCTCAAGGGAACGCTTTCTACCATCCCCAGTTTCAAAGCAAGAGGCAAAATGCCAGGTGCTGTTAGACACTCTGATCCACCTCATTTAAATGGGGACCATTGTGCCATCCCCATAAATGAGCAAGGTCAGGGGTTCTATTGAATCTATTTCATAGTTCTCAGTTCATAGTTCCCAAGAAGATCAGGGATTTCAGACCCATTCTGGATCTTAGGCATCTGAACAAGTTTGTCCATTACAAAACGTTCAAGATGGAGTCTCTGAGGTTGATAAGCCCGGTCATTCAGCTGGGGGACTTCTTAATCTCAATAGATCTGATGGATGCTTACCTTCACATCCCCATCTGTCAGTCCCACCAAAGTTCTTGATACTGGGTCAACATTTTCAGTACAAGGCACTTCCATTTGGCCTTGCAACTGCCCCTTGAGTTTTCTTGAATGTGTTGATAGTTCTGGTGGTTCAGCTATGACAGGAAAGGCATCATGTCTACCCTCATCTGGACAACCTGCTTATTCATGCACCAACATTGTTTCTAGCAAAGAGGTCAGTATTCAGGACTCTGGAGATCCTGGAATCACATGGCTGGATAGTAAGAAGGAAGAAGAGCTCTCTTGAGCCATCTCAGACCTTGGAACATCTGCGGCAGTCTTCAAGACAATACTAGGAAGGGTTTTTTGTCATTCTCCCAGAAACAGACCTTGTTATTGGAGGTCCAGTGGCTCAGGAATCAGTCATCAGCCTCTGCCTGTTTTGCCTCTTTTGTCTGTTATTGCTTCGAATTGTATCTCATTGTATTACATTGTCCTTGACATGACCTCCTTGTAAATGGATGTGCTCAATGAAGTTTTCCTGGTGAATAAACTTGAACTTGCCCTCAGTCTGCTATGGATTCTCAGCCTCATGATGCAAGCAAAAGACTTAGTCCCGTGGGCTCGCTTCCATATGTGGCCCCTTCATACAGCGTTGCTGATGGCCTGGGATCCTTTATCAGAGGATTATCAGGCCAGGATTCCTTTCACTCTTCAGCTTCATCACTTCTTCTTTTCCTTTTTTTCTTTTAATTCTGTTTTTGCTCTGCAGACCCAGGGCATTCTTCTGGAGTACCCTCACAACACCTGCCTCTACTCCCTTGTCTGAACCCCCCACTCCAGCCTGACCCAGACCCCCACAGCATGTCCAGCCCCCCCAGATCATGCCCCAGGGGCAGTCTGCTATCCTTTGGTGGCTTTTCTGAAATTAGAGAGACTTACCATGGGACAGGTCAGGCATGGGAGGTACAGGAGCAGGCGGGTCCATCTCTCGGGATGTGGGCAGGTCCCCAGGGTTTCCATCATCTCCAACTGTGGCTACAGAATTTTTCTGTGCTTGTTATCACCCCCCATGGAGCTTGGAAGTGCACTGACATCTAGGCACATACATGCTGACACTGCTACAGCTGCGCCCCCACTTCTGCAGTGCTGCCTGTTCCTGACCCCCCTTGGGGCTGCTCAGGAGCTGTGCTTCCCCTGGAACCCTCCCCAGGAGGGGAGAGCAGTCCTCTGGATGTTCAATCCCTTCCTTCCCCTGCCAACCCTGGTGGTACAAACTCATTCCCGAGCCTGGGTCGCCGGCATGACACAAGGTGTGGCATCCAGTGACTCAACCCTCAGTCCCACTGGGCTGGCAGCTTCATCACTCCTTGAGTTGGTGGATGAATTTGCAGAATTTCAGCAAAGGGGTTACAATGGAACTTCCTTCAGAGGTAATTCTCACAACAGATGCCAGTCTGCATGGGTGGGGGCAGTCCTGGACCAACATCCCACTCCCACTCCCACTCAGTCATTTGCAGGTTTGAGTCCTATCTCAGTGACAAGACACAGAGGTTACTGTTAGGTAGTTTCTCTTCACTTCTGATTTCCCTGACCTGTGGTGTACCCTTGGGGCTCAGTCCTTTTACCCATGTTGTTTGCAGTGTACATGCTGTCCCTGGGTAGGATCATTATATTGTATAGTCCTGAATTTAACTGATAGGCAGATGATACTCAGCTCTATCTGTCATTTGCATCTAGGATGCTAGGTGAGATGGATGTGCTAAATAAATGCCTGGCTAAAATCCAGAAATGGATGTAATTGAGCTGGTTGAGACAGCCCTTACAAACTGAAGTACTAGTAGCTGATCCGGTCATGGGGGAGAGTAGCACCTGCTGAGAGGAAGTGGGCTTCAGCTCAGATCCTCTGGGCTTGTGGCTGCTATGAAGGTGAGAAATCTTGGAGTCATTCTGGATTATGGGCTGACACTTGAGGTTAAAGTGCCAACAGTAGTCTGGAATGGCTTTTACCAGCTAAGAAACATCAGCTGGATTAAGTCCCTTTTTCCCCGGGTGACCTAGCCACAGTGGTGCATGCTTTAGTGACCTTAGGGCTTGACTGCTGTAATTCTCTTTACCTTGGGGTCAGTGAAGGTATGCTGCATCTCCTGCAGCTGGTGCATAATGCAACTGCTAAGCTGCTGACCAGCATTTCAAGGTCTTGTGATGTCTTCCCAGCAGTGTGTGAGCTACACTGGGTACCAAGTAAGTGGTGTATCTCCTCTAATGTTGGTTTACTGACTTACAAAGCCCTATATGGACTGAACTCCAGGTAACTATCTGACCTGCCTCCCACATCCTTAAGGAGGCAGTATAGTGGTTAAGGCCACTGAGCTGCAAACCTGGAGACCTGGGTTTGAATCTCATCAGCTCCCACTTGCATACTGTGGGACCCTGAGCAAGTCATTTAACTTCCTTAGGTCATACCTGGAAACAAGCTCTAGCTTAGTGTGCCTTTTCTGGTTAAACAATTTCCCCTTCCCTTCCATCCTTTTATGTCTTCATGCCCTCTCTGCTCCACTGAGGTGGGCCTCCTTGTCGTTCCCAGTGCCAGACTTAAAACCTCGGGGACCAGGCCTTTGAGGTGGTGAGCCCAGTTCTGTGGGATACTGTCTCTTCAGAGAGCTCTGATGGAGCCCCCCCTTAGCAGAGGCCTTTAAAAGGTGTATCAAGACTGATCTTTTTGCACAAGCTTTTGGTGAATGATGTTCCCCTTGTTAAGCTGGTCCCCAGTATTTAACAATTAGTCTGATTTAGCTTATTAATTAATTAATTTATTTATTTTCATAAGTTATTGAATATTGAACACTGATTCAACCATTTATTTATGTGTTGATGCTCTTTTTGTTTTGTCTTCCACATGTGTGTTTCAGAGTGAACCCTAAGCCTCTGGGGAAGAGCATCAAAATGGTTGAATCAGTATTCAGTATGTCAATAACCTACTAAAACAAATAAATAAATGAAGCTACTGCTATTACTTGGATCCACTATTGATAGGTACAACTTTGGGACATTCCTGCTTGGTGACCTTAAACTCAGTTGGGTGGGAAAGGACTCATCCAAATACCAACATGTCCTTTCCAATTTAAACTTCTCCCAAATTATCACACTAACCATGAAACTCAACCATGCCACAAACAGCCACAGCCTTGTAGACTGGATTCTTGTTAACCACTCTGAGAGAATTTCAACTGCTGGTGTACTTTCAGACTGCTTCAGTGATCATTCCATCACTTTGTCTGGAACATTTGTAGAAACAATGCCCTCCATATCAATCACAGCACACTCGAATAGGCATTTAATACAGAGGGACTTCTACACTGATTTGTCTGACATAAGATGAAACCAAATCGACTTATTATCTCAGTAGCTGATGCATGGGAATTTTTCACTAGTGAATTTCTTAAAGTCTGCAATAAACATGCACCAACCAGATCATACATCATCAAAGACACCATTACCCCTGGATCTCTAAAGAAATTGCTTTCCCAAATGGATGCTGCTTGGGCCTGATTTAGACAAAAACAGATTCCTTAATGAGACAGTATTACAGAAAACATTGAAATCTAAGTAAATCAGCAGTAGCTAAGCAACAAACTCTGGTCAGAGCCAACACGGCTGCTATACTTCTTTAAAGGGACATTTGTCCACTGAGGAGCACCAAAGTTATGAGTGTGTGTGTGTTGAAAATGTCAATGTATGCTCATAACTTTGTTCTTTTGTAATATTTTGACCACAATTTTTTAACATAGCTCTCTTACGAATGTACCTCATGAACAAGGGTGGAAAGATTTTTCAACATCTGCCCAAAAGTGGATTTCATGCAGTGACAGTGTTATTCCACACCAAAGGTGCGAAAGCACATTTTTTGGTCAGGATCTGAAAAATAACATTTGTCACATTCATGTGGTGATGTGAAAAAAATTACTATGTTGAAAATGTGGGGTTAAAACAGTGAACATTACCAAAGTTATAAGCATACATTGCAAAATTTCAAAGTGCGATCATATAACTTCGGCATTTTTAAATATTTTGACCCCAAATGTTCATCATAGCTTTCTTATGACCCCGCATCATGAACAACAGTGGAAAAATATTTCAAAACATACTGAAAAGGTGATTTCCCACAGCAACAACATCATAATTCACAGACAAATATCAATTAGTGATTCCAAATTTAAAATGTTTATGGTAAGAAATCATTTTCATTTAGAGCAGTCCTTTCCTTTAATTCTATCCCTACATCTATCCATGCTTCTCTTTCACTTACTCTGTTTAAATCTAGATTAAAAATATGGTTAGAAAACATGACTTTATGCTGTTCCAGTAGGATTTTAAGGAATTAATATGTTAGTCCATGTTTATTTAAGCACTTGTTTTTTGTACTGTGTATTTTGTCATTACTCAATGTTTGAACTTGTTTTGTAATAATTGCCACTTGTGAAAGTGTACAGTTATGCTCATCAAGTTATCAAGTATAAAAAATAAAAATGAAATGAAATGAAAATGAAATGAAATTCTGTGCTACAGGTGAGAAAATATATTTTGGGCAGGATTCAAAAAATGACAGTTGTCATGTTCATGAGGTGATGAGAAAAAATATCTATGCTAAAAATTTGGGGTCAAAATTCTGAAAACTACCAATCTTCTGAGTGTGTGTTATAAAATGTTGATGTACACTCATAATTTTGCCATTTTTACATATTTTGATCCCCAGTTTTCAACATAGCCATGTAATTACCCCACCTGATGAACAACTTCAGTAATAAATTTTCAAATCTCGTCTGAAAGGTGATTTTGCCAAGTGACTTCAAAAATGCCTTTTGGGCCTGATTTGCATAATTCCACCACCATTGGTCACAAAGCGGAGTCCCACTAAGGCCATATTGAACATTTGAGGTGAACATATGCAAAACTGGCAAAGTTATGCATTAAAGTTCAAAACTCCATTGAAATACATTGAACCACGCTTACCATAATTTTGAGATCACAGGTGCCAGTTCCAACAGGGAGATGTGTCTTTGTTCACAGAGTAGATCTTCCTCGTGGGACCTGTTCAGGTGAGTGAGGGTATGTGGGGGTATTCTGGAGGTGTGGAGTGGGTAGTGCTGAGTTGGAGATCAGGGTGGGAGAGGGTGGCTCGGTGAGGGACCTTTTTTTTTTTACAGATAAAAAATGGAGGGATTTTTCCTTTTTTGCAGATGACAGACCCACCCATATCAACTTATACACATTAGCTATCATTTGAATTAGCACTAAGAGCTTATATAGTATAAGCTGGGAATCAGAAGAATACAAACGGTAAAGGGACTAACAATTAGACAGACACACAATAATACCCACAGATCAGTATAGATACTGATATACAGTAAGCAGAGAGTATAAGGCCATAAAGTAAAGGCTCTACCTAATGACAGAAAACACTTTTGCAGGCAACAAAACTTGAGGGTGTGGATGTTTACAAAACTGGCATGTACAAATATCAGCTCAATTAAAAATGCTGTACACTAAACTAAATGCAATTGACAGCTTAAATATTGGAAAAACATTTAGCTCCTTAAAGGGACACTGTCAACCTTTTTTGCATCATATTATTTTTAGGTAAAAACCCACATGTTATGATTCTTACTTCCTGTAAAATTCATTGATGTTGCTGGTTGTTTTATCTGCCTCCTTGCTTATTAGAACCAAAATGCATGGTAATGTATAGCTATGCCCCACTTTGATTTGCTTCATATCATTAAACTACTCTTATTGCACACTTCCTGAACATTAGAAATACCCTCAATCAGTACAGCCACTCATGATACAATACTCGCCTCTACTCCCATTGCATAATGAATGGCTAAGTTGTGTTGGGGGTGTTCCAGAGTCCAGAAAAGATGCAGTGGGAGCTGGTCAAGAAATGTAAACAAGCATGTTTTCGTGTGGTAGCACCAATATGGTGGGCGGTCAGTTTTTCACTTTTTAAAAGAAAAAAGGAATCTGAATCAAAACACCAGCTGCATCAACAGTTTCTATAGAATGTGAACAATCATAAAATGTGTTTTTTTAAACTAAAGATGCTTTGAGGCCTAAGGGGGTTGACAGTGTCCCTTTAAGCAAACAAAAATGAAGGCAGAATTTACAAATATGGAGATAACTCAGTTTTGTCATTTAAGCCCATATTTGTTGGGGCCCTCAACCTACTTATCCAGAAACCTTCTCTTCCAGAAAGCACTTCGACAATGTCACCACCTCTCGGTCCTCAAACGACTTTACATTTTTGCTTCAAGGGATCACGGTCAACATAGGTGGTCCCTTGTCGGCAGAAAAAAAGTAGTTTTGGGAATGAGAGGTAGTGACATTGTTAAAACACTTTCCAGAAGAGAATAGAAGGTTTTGGAGTATATTAATTGGGGGTGACAACAAATATGGGCTTAAATGACAAAATTGAATTAGCCCCATATTTGTAAATTCTGCCATCATGTTTGTTTACTTGCATAGCCTATATGTTTTTCCTATGTCTAAGCTGTCAGTGGTGTGCTCCCTCTGATTGCTGTTATATTACTCTAACATGCATTTAGTTCTGTATATGCTTTATAAGTTTTGCATTTTGTTTGGTATCTGGCATTTTAAATTGATTTGATATTTGTACATGCTGGTTTGTAAATTTCTGTGCCCCTTAATTTGTGTTGCCTGCAGTAGTATTTTCTGTTATTAGGTAGAGCCTGTATATTATGACTTTATACTCTTTGCTTATATCAGTATCTATACTGATTTGTGGGTATTATTGTATGTCTGTCTAAATGTTAGTTACTTTCTTTGTTGTTTTCTGTTGATTCTCAACTTACGCTGTATGAGCTCTTACTGCTGTGTCAAATGAAAGATAATTTGTTTGGGTTGGTATGGATGGGTCTGTTATTGTTCCATGTAATGGAAGAGTATTTTGCCTTTTAAGTGACTAATATTTATATGAATTAAAAATGTCAGCATATGTCATTTTTGCCATGGTTGAAGTATCACTATTAGGTAGAACTTTTATTTTTTGGAGCTAATTCATTGTTTGCCTATAGCAACACCTAATGTACATGTCAGCCCCATCTATTTGTATTTTGTACCTTGTGGGTTTTATTGATGCAAAATGAGCTCTCTTTTTCCATTCTGTGTACTAATATTTGAGATAGTAATAATTAATATAATTCATAATTAATAGGTAATTAACATCAGGTTTTGTGTGCATGTGTTAACTATGGATTGTATTTATACATGTTTTTAACTGTAGGTTGGCAAATAGCTTTTTCTGATGTGATAAACGTTACTAATGAATATTGTATTGAACCTAATAGCATCACTATTATAACAACTATCTTGTTGTCTGATGAACTACTTGTTTTTAATTTATATTATCTTCCCCTGCCTCATCTTAATTTATTAGTGTATAAAAATGGGGTAATAGGTGAGAACGATAGTGTCTATGTGCATAATAAAACATTTTTGAGCACCTGTGAATGGGCACTTTTCCTTTGTGGGAGGGCAGAACATGTTTTAAAACATGGTATCCATCTCTTGCTTAGCAAGAGTGAATCGCGTGAGGTCCTGGCAATTTCTCCAGTTTCTTTTTTGTTTCACACCACAGAAATAGACTTACAAACATCATCCTGCCTTCACAAAAAACCAAAAAGGTTGGATTGGCTATGAAATTAAAATGCACCTTAGTTATATAACCTCTTATGGGGGAAGGGTGCGAAACTGAGACAGTGCAGTGGCAGTCAGCCAGGACCAAGAGACACCTTCAGTACAGCGGCCAACCCACTGTAGCAAAATGACTTAAAGATAAAAAGAAACTTATATCCATTTAAAAAAAAAATAAAGGCTAGTGTCCATTACTGGTGAGTGATATCATCTCGAGGTTCTGGACAGAACCTCTCAATGGTATTACTCACTGGTAATGGATACTAAACTATCCATTATTATATTTCTTATGCACTAATAAATTAAAGCCAAGACAGGTGAAGATAATATAAATTAAAAACAAGTAGTTCATTGGACAAGATAGTTGTTATGATAGTGATACTATTAGGTTCAAGACTAGATAATATATTTACAAATAAATCAGTTATGACAAAAATAAGTGATTTGATCATTGACAGCATATTCATTTCAGATCTTGCTATAGTGAATACTGAAATAAAAACAGAAAATAAGAATAGACTCCCCATACAAATCTAGAGATTTAATGAAGAACTTCTAAAAGATACAAACTTCATTAATATGATAAAGAACAAACTGAAAAGAATATTATAGGGCAAACTATTCCGGTGAGGAGAACAGATATATTTATGGGATGCTTCTGAAAGCCTTCTTAAGAGTTCATATAATATCCTATCAAAGTATGTTAACCAGGAAAAGAAACCAACAATCATTTGAATTACATAAAAAAAAATAATTAAAGAACTTGAACAACTGATGATACAGGATTATCAGAAATATTATAATATTAGGTAAGAACTAAGAATCAAAAAGCAAAATATTATAAACAAAGATACTATACATTTATTGAAAAAAATTAAAACAGTTGAATATTTGGAAGGAGACAAGTCAGGAAGATTATTAGCCAACCAAATTAAGGAAAGAAATATTATAACTACTATAAAAAGATCAGATGGTCAAATGGCAACTAGAGATTTGGACATAGCCGATGTCTTTTGTGAATGTAATTAAAAAAGGTTTCAACAAGATCAAACAATAGAAGAATACAAGGGGCCCGATTCCAAGTCACATGGTGGAGGCAGGGTTCCCGGCACCTATGACCCATGACTTGCAGCAGTCACAGGCTTGAGCTACAGGAATGGGGCAATGGACCTGGGTGCTGCAAGTCATGGTCTACACTTTAACTGACCCCCCAGAGCCCCCCACCCTGTAACACAGTCACAGTTCCCTGAGGGCCTGCCTGGGTGGCACAGGCACATGGGGGGCGCACTTCACAAAATGGACCCAGGGCTTCACAGAAATCAGGGGGTGGGAGGAAGCACTGTATTTGGAGGGTGAGTGGGGCATGGCAATGTGGCTTCTGCAGTGCTGCGGGGGGCAATCCATCATTTTACCAGGATGGATGCCTCTTAGACCACCTCCATGCTGGTCTAATCCCACTGCGCCATATGTGGTCTTGGAATAGCATAGGTGGGTTACGGCAGCTGCCCTTTCTAAATAGGGCACAGATGCTGCCATAATTGACCCTTGCACCATGTCACAGTGGGTTGTGGGCATAGTGGATGGTGTAGCCCACCTTTAGCGCAACCCACATGCGGCATGGCGCAAGCCACATCTTGGAATACCAACTTGCATAATGTGTGACACAAAGTATGATTTACACCATAGGGTTTGGCACAATTGCCTTGCACCAGGTGTAGCACAACTTGGAATCGGGCCCAAGGTACTCAAGAATGTAAAGAATATAAATACTCAGAAATATGTATGGGATCAAAGTAATATACAGTTAAAAGAAATAGAAGACGCAATTAATGCCTTACCTAACCCAAAAGACACCAATATTGGATGGCTATAGCAATGAATTCTTTAAAGTATTTAAGAAAGAACTTGCACCAAAAATATTAGAAATTGTACACCAGATAAATGATCATAGTATTGAAATACCAAAATCCATGCAAGAAGCAAAAATTATATTGATTCAGAAGGAAATGAAATCTGCAACCAATCCAGATAATTATTGCCAAATACAGCTGTTGAACACAGACTATACAATAATTGTGAAAGTAGTAGCGAATAGACTAAAAGTAGCACTTCAAAAATTAATTAACCTCAATCAATTTGGTTTTATCAAGGGAAGAAATATAGCTGATGCTAATAAAGAAACACAATATTAATTTTCACATATACAAAATAAAGAAGATAAAGAAAGGAGGGCATATTATGCCATTAGCTCTAGATGCAAGCAAGACATTTGATGTCCTAAACAGGAAATATATGATAATTACTTTAAAAGAATGGGGAGTTCCACATCATATATTCACAATTATACAGGCATTATACTCAAGTACTGTGCATACTGTATGTGAAATTTCAAGTCAACCTATTTTTATCGGATCAATTTGAAATGAGGAATGGTGTGAGGCAAAAATTTCCCCTCTCACCTATCCTTTTTATTTTAAGTTTAGAATCTTTTCTTAATCAAATATGAGAGGATAACATAATAGAGGGCATCCAAGTTAGGAATATCTGCAGAAACATAAATGTGTTTGCAGATGACATACTCCTTATTGTCATAAATATAAATAATTCAATCATCCAGTTTTTGAAACTAGTTCAACATGTTTTCTGAACTTTCAGGATATAAATTAAACAAAACAAAATCAGTCATTAGAAAAATAACAAAGGAGGAAGAAACTTTATTATCAGAAATTCAAAATGAGTTTATAATTGATGATAAAATCAAGTATCTAGGATTAATACTAACAAATGACCAAATAAAAGAATATATCAATAAACTTTAATAAGGCATTACATAAAATCAAGATCATTTGGATAATTGGCACAACTTGGCTTTATCATTATGGGGTTGTATAGACTTGATAAAAATGATGGCAATCCACCATTTTATGTACAGGCTTCAAAACATATGTGAACTCCATCCTGAAAGTTAGTTCTCTCAGTTTAAAAGATGTTTAAAGAGCTTTATATGGAGAGGGGGTGAGCCCCGAATAGCGTGGGAAGTTTTGATTATTACTAGGGATAATGGGGGATTGGGATGTCCCAACCCAATCTCTTATGCACTGGTACATTATGCAGCACAACTATGGAAATGGACATTTCTTCCTAAAGAAGAATATGCAATAATTAATAAAATTATTAAGCAAAAAATACCAACCTATATTAAAACTGAAGGATTAATACTTATGATTCCAAGGCAGTTATCAGACATTCCAATATTTGATTCAATTACAGAAACTCTTAAACAAAGCTAGTAAACATTTACAAAAAGAAAATTTTCCATGATTATATTATAACATTTGGGATAATCTTTTTAACTGCCCTAATAAACAACACATTAGAATAGATTATGAATCTCAACAAAGGATCCATGTATGGAAGTATTTATTATATCATGATAAATTTCCAAGCTGTGAAGAGACACAAATCTTTAAGAATATAGGGGGAAAATCTATCTCATTTTTGTTTACTTTATATATCCCCTGTCTGGGGTTGCACTCCATATTGCCAACCCCCCAGCCCCTTGCTCCCCGCTCACAGTGCACCTCCTGTCATCATCCATATCTTGCTACCCATGGCAGGGTGGCAAGGATCCCTCAACCTGCTGACATGGATCCAGTTTCAGAAGGTGCCTGCCATTTGCAGGAGTGGTGTCTGCAAGGGTCAGCACACATCCAGCTGCCCAGGACATTTTCTCCTCCAGCTTTCCCCCTCTCGCTCCTCTAGAGGTAGAGCATTTTTGGTGTCAGCAATGGCTGAGCTGTGTGCACTTCTGCCCACAGCATGCCAGCTGACTACTCCGCCCCCATCCCTAATGTACAGAATCCAGTCACTCCAACACCCAGCCACTGCTAGGTGTCAGAGGTGCGTTGCCCACCATGTCCCTCCCTCTCCAGGAGAGGAGAGCTGTCCTCTGGATGCTTGATCCTCTCCTACCCCAGCCGAACCCAGGTGACCCGCTCACACTGTGGACACAGGTTGCCACCATGACAGGAGGTAGAGCATGGTGCCTCAGCCCTCCACACTACTGGGCATGCCCAAACATCTAATTTTTGATTATTTAATAGTCAAGAAGAAATTTTAAGAGATTGATAATATATACACCTATCAGATAAGAATGTAAACTATTAAAGAATTTTAGATTCCCATACTAAACTTATTCATAAAGGAGATGAAAAATTACTTAGTATACTATATACAAATATAATAAACAAAATGAATAAAAGGAAAAATCAAAATTATGCAAAATGGAATAATGAATTGGATATTAAACTAACAGATCAGCAATGGCTTAATATTAAATCATTGTCCAATAAACTCTATGTTTCAGCTAGAAATAAATCAATACTAATTAAAATAAATGATAGGGTATATTTGACACCACTAAATTTAGCAAGAATGACTAATAATTCCCCAGCTAAATGTTGGCATAAGTGTGGCAAAAGCTCTAATTTGGAACACTGTATTATGGAGTTGCATGGAAATTACAGATTGGTGGAATAAAATTAAAATCTTATTAGAACAAATCCTGCAAATAAATTTAAATTTAGAACCAATTACCTTGTTATTTAATCATGTACCAGGATTACAAAAAGAAGAAAAGAAAATCTTAGCATTGGGAATTATGGCCACAAAACAGCTGATATTAGAAAGGTGGAATGCTGAATAAATGGCAAAATTTGAGGAGCAGAGGTGGTGGAATATTTTTAAGGAGACATTGGTGCATGACATGTTATGGTGGGACATAATAGAAAAGGAAGAATATAGTCTCTTATTAAACTGATGAATATTAGAGGATAACTTACCTCCTATTTTAAAATTAAGTTGAATTTTGGATTTATTTTCCTTTTACCCGGTCAATAAATTAATAACAGATTAGGACTAGGATACCAGATGTAATAACTTTCGCAAATTGAGTTAGAGCACATGAGTGATGTACACACGTACGAATTGTGTGTGTGTGTGTGTGTATATATATTATATATATATATATATATATAATATATATATATATGTATAAATCTAGAATATATGATATACAATTGTATAAAATAACAAGTATTTTGTATTGTCTATAATAACAAAATGAAAATATAGTTTCAAAAAATGTTAACACATGTAGGCAAAACCTGATGCTAACTGGCTCTCAAATATCACTACAACGAAAATGAATAGTACTGTATATTTTATAACTGAAGCCATGGCTTCTATTATATTATGTGTGTTGCAAGCAGCAGCTTCAGTTAGAGGGTGGCTTCAATTAGAGGGCAGCTTCTATTCAAACTGCCCTCCAGTCCCATCACTTATGGAAAAAGTAAACAGGGAGAACTCCAAGTCCCTGAGTTTTTTTTTTGTAATATATCAGATTGATTTTTCTTTTCTGCTCTGCAGCTTTGGACTTACTGGCCAGGGTGGAGAGAGAGAGAGCATATATGTGGTCAGGCAGCAGAGAGCATGGAGCAGTGTCAGCAAACAGAGAGAGCCTAGTGCATGGTCAGAGAGAGAGAGACAGAATGGAGCTGTGTTAGCAGAGAGAGAGATAGAGAGAGAGAGCAATGAACAGATTTGGGGTTTCTTTATTATTCTCAGTCAAACTGCAGCAGTAGTGGGTGGTTTGACTTAGCTAGAGATGGAGACTGGACACTTAAAGTTGAGGGGGTCAGCATTCTTTAGAGTGATTAATGTGAGAATAATTTCACATTACACTATGTTTGAAAATCAGAGGTTAGAGGGTAGGGGGTGCCACTGTGCAGCATTTGGAACCTGAAAGTGAACTGGGAAAAAAAATATTTTATTTTAAAAGTAAAAGAAGCTCTCCAAACCCAGAAGTGAACCGGAAATCAGTGTGGAAGAAAAAAAAAAGTGTTGGAGGGGAAACACTGTGGTTAATGGCCAGGGCCACATGTGCTTTGTGCTTTCATTCCACTTTGGATGAACACAGTCTAGATATCCGGTCCCATGCTTCCACAGCCCCTTCTTCTTTTATGTGATAGCAATACGTCAGCACGGTGCCAACACCATGCAGCCATAAGAATTGATTACTACCACAACTACTGGGCAGAAAACAAATGTCATTCAAGAAAATTCTGGTCAGGGGCTAAAACCTTTCTGAAATGAATAATAAAGAACAAATTGATCAAATCTGGAACCCCACTAGAGATCTTGTCACTGCTCTTTCAGATACTGTGAATGCCTTTAGCATCCACTTCACTAACTTCAGCATCTCCACAGAGCTCCAGAACTCATTGGTGCCATCCATGGTTGGTCTCTCCTCAAGCAACCCAGAGCCCGATCCACATAATCTGCCAAATTTTAACTTAACTTCTGAGAACTCACTACAGCATAGACCTTTAAAGCACTAAAGGGCCTCATCCCAAACAAGACTGCTGTTGCTAACTCTGACCGGAAGCTTCTTTGCAATACATCATATCTAGCGGTGGGTGAAGTGGGCTCAATCCGCTCCGCGAAGTGATTCGCAGAGCAAAGGCGGATTTGCGGAGTGATCCACAACACGAAGCGGAGTACTTTGTGTTATGATGAGTAACATGAAGTTCATTGAAAACAATGACTTTGTGTTAATCTGCCTCCCCAGACCACTGCTCCACCAAATTTAAGGTGAAGTGCATTGAGGACAACGCACTTCGCCTCACTTCGCCTTGGTTTTATGAACATACGAACATATGAAATTTGCCAGCAGATAAAGGCCCAGAGGTCAATCAAGTCTGTTCGAATGTGCAGCTAGCACCCCTTATTCTGCAGCAGCCCTTCCCGTCCACCCTTCCCCTTCATTAACCCTCCCCCTTGTCCTGTCCCATCCTCATTTGAAGCAGTCCACTGTTCTACTGCATACCACTTCAGCAGGTAATGCATTCCACCCAGCAACCACCCTCTCTGTAAAAAAGTGTCTCCTCATCTCCCTCCTGAACCTTCCTCGCTCCAGTCTCATACCATGGCCCCTGGTGTCCCTCCCCTCCCTTACTTTGAACAGCCCCTCTGTACCTGTCTTGTTTATTCCTTTCATGTATTTAAAGGTTTCAATCATGTCACCCCTGTCTCTCCTCTCCTCCAGTGAGTACATGTTCAACTCCTTCTACCTCCTCTCATATGATAAGTCCCCCAGCCCCTTGATCATCTTTGTCGCTCTGTGCTGCACTCCCTCCAGTAACTTAATGTCCCTCTTCAGATACGGATGCCAGTACTGCACGCAGTACTCCAGGTGTGGTCTAACTAATGACCTATACAGTGGCAAAATCACCTCCTCCCTCCTCGAGGATATACCTCTTGCAATACAACCCAGCATTTTGTTGGCCTTTGCAGCTGCCTTCCTACATTGTGCCGAGTTGTTCATTGACCCTGTAATGAACACACCCAGATCCTTCTCCTCCTCTGTCTGAGCTAGCTGCACTCCCCAGCTGGTAGCTCCTCCTTGGGTTCTTCATCCCAAAATGCAGCACCTTGCACTTTTTGGCATTAAAGCCCAGTTGCCAGGTGTCTGACCAGGTTTCAAGCTTTGCCAGATCATCCTGCAACCCCTGCCATCCCCCTAGGTCATCCACCACTGCGCCTACCTTGGTATCATCAGCAAACAGACTGATCTTGCTCTTGATGTCTCATGATATGTCTGCAATGAATATCCCAAACAACACTGGTCCCAACACTGAGCCCTGTGGAACACCGTTTGTCACTGCCCTTGGGTGTGAGAGCTCCCCACCCACCACCACCCTCTGTTGCCTTCCCTGCAGCCAGTTTCCTACCCATCTCACCAGCTTTGAACCCACCCATGTGCCTACTAACTTCCTTCCCAGCCTTCCATGTGGCACTGAGTCGAATGCCTTACTGAAGTCCAGATACAGGACATCCACTGCATGGCCCTTGTCCAGTTGCCTAGTTACCCAGTCATAGAACTCAACCAGGTTGGTTTGGAAGGATCTGTCATGTATGAAGCCATGCTGTCTGCTGTCCTGTAGTCCTTTGGCCTCTAGGAGGGCCACCAGCCTCTCCTTCAGGATAGTCTCCATTAGCTTACACACGATGGATGTGAGGCTCACTGGTCTGTAGTTTCCCGGTTCATCCTTGGGGCCACTCTTGTGGAGGGACACCACATGAGCCATCCTCCAGTCCTGAGGTACACACCCTGAATGTAGTGAGGCATTAAATAGGTCTGCGAAAGGTCCTGCAAGGACCTCTGCCAGCTCCTTCAGTACCCTGGGGTGGATGCCATCTGGGCCTGGCGCCTTGTCCACCCTCAGTGCCTTCAAACCCTCTTGAACTCTGCTCTCCATGATTTCCCATCTGTCACCACTTCCCACCCTGCTTCTGCCATTTCTCCCACCTTGGGTGTCACCCCCTCTTCTCTTTAGTAAATACTGAGCAGAAGTACTCATTTAGTGCTTCCGCCTTATCGCACCCTGCTTCCACCCAACCCCCCTCCTTCCTAATCCTTACTATCGGTCCTTACAGCTCCTTTTCTCCCTGATGTACTTAAAGAAGTCCTTCTCCCCCTTCTTAATGCCTTGTGCCAGCCTGAGTTCCGTAGATGCTTTGGCTCCTTTTACTGCCCTTGTCACCTCCTTCGATTCTGTCAAGTACTCCTCCCTGTCCTCCCCCTCCCTGTTTTCTTGTACTTCCTAAAGACAGCTCTTTTCCTCCTTACCTTTTCCATGACCTCCTTGCTCAACCAGATCGGTTTCTTAGCCCTAGTCTTCTTGCTCTGGGCTTTACAGCAGGTTTTGGTTGCCTCCACTATCCCCAGCTTTATGAGCTCCCGCCTCTGGTTAGTGTCCATACTAGATTGAATTCTGGCCAGGTACCCTTTTACCACTTCCCCCATCCTCCCAAAGTCAGCCCTCCTGAAGTCCAGCACTACTGTGCCAGATTCCACTCCTTCCTTGCCCATATCCAATGTGAGCCATACTGAGCGGTGGTCACTCCTGACAGCGGTTCCTCCACTGTAAGGTCTCTCACAAAGTCCCCATTTGCCAGCACAAGGTCAAGGGTATTCTCTAACCTGGTTGGTTCACTGACCATTTGCAGCAGGAAGCTGCCCTGGAAGGCATCCAGCAGTATCTGCTCCCTTCTGTTCCTGGTTGTTGGGGTGCACCAGTCCACTCCTGGCCTGTTGAAGTCCCCCACAATCACCACACTACCCTTCTCGCAGGTCCTCCTGATCTGTCCCGCTGGCTCCCTGTCTAACTCCTCCATCTGAGATAGTGGCCTGTACACCACTCCCATGCTAAGAATCCTATTCTTGGAATTCTGGATTTGCATCCAAAGTGACTCCATACTACCCTCCTCCCCTTCCTCCCTTACACACTTCAGTGCTTCCTTCACATATAGTGCCACCCCCCTCCTTTCCCAATCACCCTGTCCCTACGAAATAACCTGTACCCTGGTACAGACAGGTCCCAGTCATTGTATTGGGTGGCCCATGTTTCCATGATGGCTGCAATGTCCACCTCTCCCTCTGCCATGGGAACCTGTAACTGTAACTGGTTTTGAGCAACGAAGGCAAATTTTGCAGTGATTCATGGGATTTCAGGTCACATGGGCTCTATATTGATCTGCACAGCCTCAGTTTGAGGTATAATGTGTAGGAAGGAGTAGGAGACAGTGTGCTCTGAGAGCTGTCTGTGATTCAAACCTCCTAAGAGCTGTTAAAAAAGCGTTGTTACATTTTTTGGGGGCTCAAACTTTAGTTCATCGATTGTAGGAAACCCTCCTGTGCTCATATCATCGAGCATTTTTGTTTTTGTGTGGATTTTGAATGTTAATGTAGAACACTGAGTGTGTGTAGTGAAAGACAGTGAAAGTGTGCTTTGGGGAAGGGGCGTATCTGTGGTGTAGGTAGATTTAAGTTGGAGAAATAGTGATTTATTTGTTTTTTGGGTATATTTTTGTTATATAACTGATTGTGATAATGTACACACAGTAATATTGTTAGTAATTGTTGAAATTGTCTTGCTGATTGTGTGTTGTGTGGATCTGGTGCAGCAGTTCATAATTTCAGGTTGTTTACATAACAATACGTGGCATATTACTATATTACTGAACTTTTCAATTTGCTACGCATTACT
Source organism: Neoceratodus forsteri (assembly GCA_016271365.2). Taxonomy (NCBI): domain Eukaryota; kingdom Metazoa; phylum Chordata; order Ceratodontiformes; family Ceratodontidae; genus Neoceratodus; species Neoceratodus forsteri. The sequence continues at coordinate 212,465,731 of CM028135.1, read as the reverse complement.
CATTCAGCATTGTAGACAAACTGTTCTGTGTGTGAGAGTGTGTGTGCGCAGTGTTGCATGACATCAAATAATACACCTTTTATTGTGCCACAGACTAGTGTAAATTGCAAGCGCAGCAGTGTGAACCTGCTATCCACTGCAGCTGCCTGATTTTGTACTGCGATTGTGGTATCTGTTCTTTGTTTCGCTGCTTGTACTGCCCTAAAAATCTGCAGTCAGTGCTCCCACCCTCACACCCACCGGCAAAAGGAATTTTTTTCCAGATTGGATTGTTTTTGTGATCTCATCAGCACCACTGGTTACTGAAGTTGTTTTCATTGCGTGACAGACTTGTCTCTTATCTGTTGCTGAAGCTACAGTTGTTTCTTTGGCTTCACATCCAGCATCCCCCAATCAGAGTGAACATATTAAAATCTAAATTTGGTTATAATATTGTGGTTGATCGCCAAAAATGCCACAAAGAGACGTGCAAGCAAAGCTGTTTCTCACCATGGCAATGCTGGCAGTAAAATAGTCTGTGGGCGTGGTAGTACGCAGATGCAGAAGTGCATTGCTGATGTGAGGAAAGGTGTTTTGTTTTTTTCACAGCCCAATCAGTAGCTTCACTCATAGTTGGAGGAGATGATGTTTTCCCAGCCGGTGGTGTTAGTGTCACTGGTGTTAGTGGTGGTGGTAGTATTAGTATTGGTGCATCAAGTTCGAATTCTGACCAGTGTACCGTATCCAAATATCCTGACTGTGAAGCAGTGCAAGTGAGTGGCAGCGTACATGATGTCATACTTCCCAGTAACATACCAGTAACTGAACCTGAGGATTCTGATAATCATGTCAACAATAGCATACAATGTGATATTCCATCCACTGTGACAGTTAATGTCACGCATTTTCCATGCAGTGATTCACAGTGTGGTGAAAAAATATCAGGTGATGGTGGTGTAGATGCTGATGATGAAAGTGATGATGATGATGATGTTGCTGTTGTTGCAATATGCAGTCCACATGCTAGCATCCAAGCAGAATATGTGGATGTGTGTGACGTTGAAGAATATGATGATGATGTAAGTGACCCCAGTTGGGAACCAGAGGAAAAAGAAATTCAAAGTGGCTGTGTCTGAGTCTGTTTGCAGGAATCCACCCCCCCCCCCGGGAAAACTTGTGATTTACCGGTTTTAGTTGATAATGATGACCCAGTAATAAATATGATAGGTAGTTGTGGTGGTCAGTTGCAGTCCAGGTGTGCAGTGCCCGAATCATCACGTGCCCCCCCCACTACAGTGCTTAAAATAACAGACTTAAATAGGTCACCTCATGAACATGCTAAAAGCAGAGCACCACAGTCCCTTGTTTGGGATTTTTTTTGTTCACGATGTAAATGATGAGTCAGTTGCAATCTGCCAGGTTTGCCATGTGCATGTGAGTGGAGGTAAAAAGGGGAGCCATCTAGGCACAGGAGGACAGCATACGCATCTTAGGAACAGGCACATGGCACTGTGAACCCTGCACAAGCTGGCAGCTAATACCACAGCAGGGTGTTCACTCTCATCACCGGCAACCATAGTGAGCATGTTATCCCTTTCCATGACTGTTAAGTGCAGTAGTAAATTAAACGTGTGCAGTACTGAGGTAATAACAGCAGAGGATTACTACAGGCATGATGAGGTGGAGGACCATAATGACTTTGAAATGTTGTCCGGTGCTGGTGAGAGTAGCAGTTTTTGTGGTGGTGATGGTGGTGAATGCAGTATGTCTAATGCAAGTGGTACATCAACCCCAGTTGGCAAATCTGGCAAAGTAACTGCATTTCTGGGTTTGTCATCATCACCTGTGCAACCATCTTCATCAAATGTACACACTCCCCCCTGCCAATGCCATTCATCACAGAGCACAACCATTTGTGATCACATCCCATGTAAAACATTTAAGTTAGCCCACGTTACAGAGTGTTTTTGCGCATAAGCTGAAGTACCCCCGAATCATACAGTGTCCACATGAACTTATTGCTGCTGTAGCGGAAATGCTGGCAACTGATCTTTTGCCCTTCTCCTATGTGGAGAATTCTGGGTTCCAGTGGTTTGCTGCATGTGCCTGTCCAAAATGGAAAGTCCCTTCCAGGACATACTTTTCTACTCATGCTGCCCCGAGTTGTTCCGCACTGTGTCCGACTCAGTAAGATGTGCCCTTCAACATTCTTCCTCTCCATTCATCCATTTAAGTATGGGCATGTGGACAAGTGGCAAAACAGCAGTGAGTTCATATTAGTGTATAACTTCACACTGGGCGCAGGTGCCGGGGGTTGTTTGTGATGTTGGTAGTGTGAATAATCAATGCAGTAAGGTGGATTGTCGCAGTAGCAATCTTCCAGGAATTCAACAGCATGCAACGATTGCTATGTACAATGTGACCTGCTCACACATTGGTGTGAACATGTTGAACATGGTACTAACTGAAATTGACAAATGGCTAAACCCTCTGTCCCTGAGATCTGGGTTCATAGCAAGTGACAATGGGTCAAATGTGGTGAAATGCATCACGAATGGTGGTATTTTTTGTGTTCCATGCATGACCCACTGTTTAAATCTTGTGATGCAGGAGTTTCTGCAACACCCTGATGCAAAGGAAATGCTGACCATTGCATGATGTACCTGATCTCACTTTTCAATATCTGGAAAGGCCCGTGACCAATTGCGGCAGTTGCAGATACAAAACAGCCTGCCTCAGCATCGCTTGAAGCTGGAAGTTGTCACCAGATGGAACTCCACTTTATACACAGCAAAGAGGTTGTATGAACAATACAAAGCCATCTCAGAATATCTTGTGATGCACACGAGCAGTGGCAGTTCCGGGGCCTCCATGTCTATGACGACTGAAAAGCGGCGCCTCATTGACTCTGTAATAACAATTTTGCAGCCTTTTGAACATGCCACACAGGCAGTGAGTGGTGAGTCTGCTTCCTTTATCCAATAAATTCCATTGCTGTGGGTGGTGAGGCAGACATTGGTGAATGTACAGCATGGCCTTGATGTTGCCGGAGACAGAGGTAGCAGTATGCTGCTGCAAGACATGCTGAGAGTATTTGACCAGAATCGTCACATTGTGAGTATTCAGCATAGTAACAACTTTGCCATAGCAACAATGCTGGACCCACGATACAAACATGGAATTGCATCAGTACTGGAGGGAGGGCCTAAACAGGTAAAAAATATCAGTGGACAGCTGGTGTGCTTAGTTCATGGGACACAGAAGTCACGTGCCGAGGTCAGCAAACCTCAGCAACATAATCCGACTGAAGGTGTACCTGTAGGACTATCAAGCATGTCCTGCAAGGGGAAGGGGACAGCAGTTCCAGGTGGTCGGTCATCCAAAGTGGCTGGTGTCAACCCGCTTTGGAAGGCTTTGTCCCAAGTACGTATTTGTGAAATAAATGATTCAGGAGAACAGGATGATGCATCAACAACTGGACTTAGTGCAGCTCAGAGAATTGTTGAGTCATATTTGTCTGAAAACAGGCATCTGAGAATAACTGAAGGTCCTCTTTTGTGTTGGAATGGATAGGTCAGTGAATGGCCAGAGCTGACTGCAGTGGCACTGAAGTACCTCACATGCCCACCCTCCAGTGTAAGTGTTGAGAGGGTATTCAGCTCAACAGGTGCAATAGTCAGGTATCGTTGGACAAACCTGGCTCCTGCAAATGTTATTTTGCTAACATTCATTAAAATGAATGAGAGGCACATATCAGCACAGACCACAACCTTGGTATTTGTACCCTGACCTAGTCATGGTGGATTTGGTGATGTGGGAATGGACTGTCCTGGTGGCACTGGCAGTGGCTGCCTGAAATGGACCACCACTGATGTAGATGATGACACAATGGAGAAAGAATTTCCCAGTGGTCAGACTTCAGACATAGAGGACTGTGAGGGAAGCTTTCTTTATGAGGATGATGATGTGGTTAACGTTGGCAGGTTTTAATTGAAGTTGTTAAAAGATGGTGTGCCACCCCAGATCACCAACACCACCACCGGGACTGATGTTAGCCACTGCCACCACTGAGCATGAGTCTGTCTGACCCCCAGACCACCACCACTGGGACTGATGTTAGCCACTGCCATCACTGCCACCATGAGTCTGTCTGACCCCTGGTACCACCACCACCACTGGGACTGATGTTAGCCACTGCCACCATGACTCTGTCTGACCCCAGGACCACCACCACTGGGACTGATGTTAGTCACTGCCACCATGAGTCTGTTTGACCCCCAGACCACCACCACCACCACCACTGGGACTGATGTCAGTCACTGCCACCATGAGTCTGTCTGACTCCTGGACCACCACCACCACCACCAGGACTGATGTTAGCCACTGCCACCACTGAGCATGAGTCTGTCTAGACCACCACATCCATCAGCAACAGACACAAAGTTTCTTAATGTTTAAACCATAAAGTGAGTATGTGTACTCATGTTTGTTATGCTGCTTCACTTCCTTTAGTTGTATGTTTTGTTTTCTGTAGCTTTTCAGAGCCGCAATGGTAAAATACATACGGTACACTTATTTTTTTTTTTTTTACAAGTTAACAAAAAAAGTCTCCATCGCTAAAACTCAGTGCAAATGGTACTGCAGCTGTACCATACAGACAGGAACCTATGGACTATCCATGTGAAATCCATTCTGGTAAGTATGAAGATTTTATTTCATCCATTTCATTGTTCTGGAAAGACTGCAGCAAATATTGCACACAGGATGTGTTAGTTGACAAGATGTGGGTTTGAAATGTAACTTGACCTGAGATTGAGAATCAGGGAGGGACAAATAACAATTAAGTTGCAAGAAGTCATTCATTTTTTTTAGGAAACTTCCAGATGCTTTGTTGTTCTGTCAAAGTTGCCTTATACAAAAAAGTTCTTCAACATCATCAGGCACCCCCCTTCCGGGGCTTGGACACACATGCAATGTGCAGAAGTCATTTCATTAGATGACCATGACCATCATTAACAACCAGACTCCAGAAGGATGCAGATGAAATCTATGAAGAAGTAACAAAATAAGAAACCATTACAGACAAACCTGCAAATATGATTCCCCCCCCAAAAAAAATACTTACCTTCATATGCTTGAGAGTTATCCGTTTCTAATTTCAACACAAAAAATTCTCATTGAGCACTGGAATGTGCACACCAACAGTTTCTGTGACCTGTGCTACAGAACAATACCATAAGTACATATCCATGTCAACCCCCTCCTCACCTACAAAATACACAAACATATATCTATATATATCTGCTCACCAAGGCTACTATTAGTGTACAGCCAAAAGGCACCCTTCCATCCACATGAGATGATCACATTGTATTTGCTCGAATTGCCTCGCAGAACTCATTGGACCAGCAACAGAACACTCACGGTCATCATTTTATTCTGGGGGACTTTGTATGTGATGAAACAATCTCATTTCATTGTGTTACCACTTGTCAATTTTCTGCACACAAGGAGGATGCATTTTGGGCCTGCAAAAAAAGTCTTGGGACTCTGTACCACCGCTGCATGCATGACTGAGTGCGCCATTAATTCTTGGGAACTTTGTATGTGCTAAAGCAGTCTAATTTCACTGTGTCACCACTTGTCAATTTTCTGCATACAAGGAGGATGCATTTTGGGCCTGCAGAAAAAATTCACTGGACTCTATGCCACCACTGCACGCATGACTGAATGTGCCATTAACTCTGCGGATGCATTTTGTGTGTTGTGTGATTGTTGTGAGCTCATGATGTCATAATGACATTATCAATTAAAGCAGCATTGCAAGAATGTCGTGACAATTTTGAACTGTACTTTTTTGTACTACTTTACATTGCCACAGTCACTAGTTACTCTGAGTCATGACTTGAATGATACACTTCTTTTCAAAATTTCTGTCTGCTTTTCTTAGTTGACTACTTATTTTCATGTATGAAAAATAATGAGCATGCCTTTCAATATTGTTCTGACCAGGTTTGTATTTATTTGCAGCTGCTTTTCAATAAATATTGTTCCATGGTGTCATAAAACACAGTGGCTGCTGCATAACTGTTAATTTTCAGCAGAAGTGATATATAACAACTTACTGATGTAATGGAGAAAAGCAGAAGAAAACAATGACAAAGACCTGGTCAGTTCCAATTTAAAAGGAATGCACCTTTCATTATTTCACACATGAAAAAAGGTAGTACAGCAGACTCAACTACTGGAAATTATCATATCATTCCAGTCAAGGGGTAAGTAAAGGAAGTTGTAACATAGCATTAAAAAATATAGGTCAGAGTTCTCAACAGATTGTTGAGCTGCTGCTTTACAGAGATTCACCATGTTACATAGTTATGGTGATGCACATAACCTAATATGTGGGGGCCTTACTTCCAGTGGAATATTTCTTGCTCCACAGAGTGCAATATATTTCTTAGAAAACCACCTGTAATTTCATTACAGTGTGTCACGTGACAGAGGAATTCCCATTCAGAAAAGCCACCCACATTCTGTAGCCCCCCAGCAATGTTAGGATGTGATGCCAGGGGCAGTGCAGGTGCATGCTCCACTATAGTAAATGTCCGGCAGCTATCCCAAAGTTTTGTTATGTTATAAGGTTCACTTTGTGATGAAATGTGGGAATGTTTCCACTAACAAGGCTCTTCTTACTGGAAACATGCCCACATGTTTCACCACAAACTGACCAGTATAACATAAAGAAACATTCGAAAAGCTGCCTGACAATTGGACATTCACAGTAATGGAGCACGAACCCACGCTCTCCCTGGCATCATGCCCTAACGTTGCTGAGAAGGTGGGCAGAATGTGGGCAGCTTTTCAGAATGGGAATTCCTCCATCACATGACACACTGTAATGAAATTACGGGCGTTTTTTACAGAAATGTATTGCACAATGTGGAGCAAGAAAGATTCCCTTGGAAGGGAAAATGTGTATTATTAAACAACAACAAAGAAAAAAACACACAAAAACAGTACAACACAGTAGTGGGGGGGGCAGAAAACAATCCCTTACTGTGGCCATGGGATGCCATGGTGGTCCAGCAGCAGGTGCAGCATTGTCAGTATTTGCTGCTGCTGTACTTGTATTGTGTCAACCTGCTGCTACAAAGCACCAACCCTCTGATTACTCTCTTCCAGGGCCACCCACACCAGGGTGATGTTGGCCTCTGTTGCAGGGACTGTGGTGGGGTCCACTGGAGGTGGAAATCCAGGTAGTGGTGGTGGTGGAGAAGGTGGTGCTGGTGGCTGTGGTGGCAGTGGTGCAGCTGCTGTACTGGCCCTCCTCCTACTGCAGCGAGGCACAACTTCAACCCCAGCAGCACCCTCAGCCACTGCCACAAAAGGACAATATGTGGACACCTGCCCCCTTCTGTGGCAGCCTGTCACTCCACCTTGTGGTGATTGAACATGTGAGTGTGCTAGCCACTGGTCCCCAAATGTGTCCCACTGGGGCCACGGTGCACCAGCAAGGAACACAGATGACACACCATGACTGTGCTGTCTCCCCCCACAGAGTTAAAAAGCTCCCACACTGGGGAGCTACAGGGGGGAACCAGACACAGTCCTCACACCACCTATGGTTTCCTGGGGCACCTCCTGGGGTTGTGGAGGTGGTGGAGGGAGTGCTGCTGGAGCCCCTATAGCTGCTACTTGTGGTGGTGGTAGTGGCGGAGAAGGTGGATGCACAGCAGCCACTGGTGGCGCTGGTGCTGCTGCTGCTGTTGCATCCACGGGGGGGAAGCAACACCCAGGAGTCAGGAGTGGTCCAGCATCACACGACCACCCCCACGTGACCACACTCCCCTCCTCTGACTGTGCCCACGGGCCAGTGACTCGCCTTCTCCAGGGTCCACGTCCATCCCTTCCACACAAGTCCCCAGCACACTCACACATGCGCGCACGCGCACACACACACACACACACACTCACACACAGTAAAACACACAAAACAAAGCTAAACTTATAAAAAAAAAATTAACTACCAAAAAAACAATCACAAACACAATACAAAAACTAAATAAAGATAGTTTTTAAAAAAGCTGTTGTTTTAGAAAGGCAATAAACACTTTGTCACTGACTTTTACACTGCTTTTTCACAAAGCCTTCTCCCTCTACGAATGCAAAGGAGAAAGTGAAACTGCTTCTCTGACTCACTTCCTTCATGCCTGGCTAAAGCATGTGACTTACAGTACTGTAAGCCATGTCATGGGTGGGGGGGGCCGCCTATTTCCTTGTCACTTTGCCTTAGTTCACGTTAAGGCATAATGGCAATGTGAAGTAATAATAATAACATGAAGTGAGCACTTTACAGTGCCCACTTTGTGTTGTGCTCGCCAACGTGAAGTGCCCACTTCACATTCACTTCCCAGCAGATTAAAAATTTGCTGCATCTCTAATCATATCTGCACCCCAGTTGCCATGCTGTTAAATATCTCCTCTGACTCTACTGAGATATTTACTGTCTCAAAATGTGTTAGAGTTGTGCCCCTTCCCCCACAAAGGAGAGGCTAAGCAGGGTCTGAATCAATACAGACCCATTTCAGTTCTTCCTGCCCTCTCCAAGGTTCATGAAAAGTGTGTTCACTCACAGCTGACTAAACATCTCAGTCTGCACAATCTGCTGTCTTCCATACAATATGGCTTCAGGAAAGGGTATTTCACAATATCTGCATTGCTCAAGTCATCAATTATCTCCACATGGCTATAAATATTGATCTCCTCACTGGGGTCTTCTTTGTAGACCTCTCTAAGAATTCAACTTGGTGGATAATGCAGTACTCCTCAACTCAAGTCTCTAGGTCTCAGCCAACCATCCATCAAATGGTTTGACAACTACCTGAGTAACTGTACCCAGCTAGTGTCCATATATGACATTACTTCAGACCTTGCTGTCTTAAATCTCGGGGTTCCTTAAGGATCGATCCTTGGCCCTTTGTTGCTCTACATTTTTGTTAATGACATCCTGAAACACAGCAGGAGGTATCATCTACTGTACAAATGTATGTAGATGACACCATACTCCACTACAGTGCAACAGAAATGTCCAAGATTGAGTACTCCAATCCAGTTATAATGCAATCTCCTCCTAGTACATCAACAACCGCTTTATCTTTAATGCAACCGAAACTAAGCCTATAGTGTTTGGATACCGTACATGCAAATGCATTCAGATGATCCACTTGCAATCATAACATCAGATGGCAAAACAACCAAACAAATCAATGTATTCAAATATCTAGGAATCTGGCTTGATGTATTACTTATGTACAGAAGGCATGTTGATGACACCCTATAAACTGTTGGGCCCAAACTCAGCTTTCTCTGAAGGTGAGCACAGACAGAACCACTCTGCCTGACAGCATGGTACTGCAGTACAGTCACTTAGCAATTCAACAAATAACTGCGGTAACCCACTGACGCTTGTAATGGAAAGATTCACAAGATACTGGATACAATTGTACTAAGGTGCTTACTTAATTTTTAGCATCCAAAAAATGAACAGCATAGGTGCAGGAACCAGCAGAGTGCTGCATAATGCTTCAATGTTTTGCATTTGCATGCTTTTTCACGAGCCCTTAACAAAGCACATAGGTTTGAAACATTTAGGCAATAAGCTGCACTCTCCTGTGTTCCTGCACCTATGTTGCTTGTTTTTTTGATGATAAAAATAAAGTAAGCACCTTAGCATAATTGTATCCAGTATCCTGTGAATCCTTTCACTGCGAGCATCAGTGGGTAACTGTGTTTTGTTTTGCTTTTTGTTAATTTCTCTACAGGTCTAAATGCTGCCTCTGTGCTGATTTAAGGAAGCAGGTAGTCTCCCACTTCCTGCTCCTTCTGTTGACTATGAATACATTACGTACCACTGTGCTAACAAAGCCATTCTCCTTCCCCTGGATCATTTGAAGAACAAGATGTGCAGGTTTATCCTCTTCTCTGACTGGTCTACCCATAATTGTATGCTCTATGACTCATATACAGTAGCTGGAGAAGTCCCTCAAGCAGACATGATTACCACTGGCTTTCTTTATTGTAAAGCTGTGCACAAGGAAACACCCCTGAGTATCTCCTATCCCTCCTCACACAGTCAAGCAGGTTCTACTGACTCTGTTCAGCAGCAGTACTTATCTTCTCAATTCCCAGGATGAAGCATGCATTTAGTAGAAAAGTCTTTGCATTTGCAGCAGCAGACACCTAGAACAAACTCCCTTTCCAGCTGAGAAATGCTTGTAGCATGCAAGTGTTTAAATTCAGTGTTTCCAACCATCTTAGAACTCCATGGATTTGTTTCAGTCCAGAAGCCCCATCTAACTGACCATCATCATGTTGCATAACAATGTTCATGCTCTTTGGTTGCTGTGATCTCATTTTGTCTTGTTTTATTTACTGTTTGGATGCACTTACCTTTACAGTTTGTTTATTTTCCTGTATATATTTCAGCCTGTATGTAACTACTCCTACTAGACTATGTTAACATGTTGACTGCTGCTGTCCTCCATGGGACACCCATGGAAACAAGATGATGTATATCATGGTGTTATCCTGGTTGGAGTAGTTTCAAATGAATACAATAAATAAACAGATGGGAGGAGTAGCTACTGTATAGTCAGTTGATATAATCGCTTCCAATGAGGGAAGAACAAGGTACACCAATTAAGTCTGCAAAAACAATACTTCAGCGTAGTCCTTATTTCTGTGGTACTAGCAAATAATTTTAAAGACTTAAAGAAAACAACACATGTCTGGACTGTATTGTCCTTGGGAGTGAGATTAAAGATAAATGATTTACTGTAGACAGCACCTGGTTTTGTGTTTCGGTGAGTACTGTAGTGGAGATGTTAACCAGATTACTTCCTTTTTGTCACTCACTAAAACCATCAACAGCTGAACCTGGTTCAGTACCAGTCACTTTGCATACATATCCCCCTTCCCTGGTTTAAGGCTGAAAACAGGAACCATTTCCTAGCCTTTCTTTCTTGGTCAAGAAAGTAAATAAACAAAAAAAAACCTCATCTGAAGGATCACACCTCAGTAATTCAGCACCCTTTCTGCCATGTCACACAACAGTGTCAATATTGGGTGTTAGCCCAATTTCCTGGGGTTGGACTTAAACCCATTTTATTCTCGTCATCTAGGCCAGAGGTAAATATGCTTCTATATGTACTGAACCACTGATACTGTTAGTCTATATATCACTGTAAACTAGAGGTATTAAACTACCAGTATTTATGTTTTTGGCACACTGTGCTGCTGCCTGCAATGCAACACCCAACAAATTACATTGCAGAACAGTAAAAGCTGAATCAGGAGTAGGGAAGCTCTGAGACTCTTTCCTGCCTAGTAAACCCTACCATACAGTATATTAACATGTTCAGTGTACAAACAAGAATGACATTTATTTATTTATTACAAATATATTACCAGGAAAGATGTACTGAGTTGGTAACATCTTGTCTCCAGATGTGTTCAGTGACAGGAAGGGGGAGTGAAGTATACTGTACAATACAATAGGTGCAAGTCATGGTGTGAAAAACCAGGAAGGTTCTGATTTTGGTTTTGCCAGATCACCCCTGGTTCTGGTTCTGGTCTTGGTTTTGGATTGATTACCAATATGCATTCAATATAAAACTTGCTCCATGCCATTATTTTAAAGTATAATAAAGAGGAAAGCAGGTAAATTCTTTAGAAAACAGATCAGTAGCATGACAGCTAACAAGCACCAGCTGTTGGAATGCTCACAGGAAATCTGCTTAAAAGGTTTTGGAGACAGTGGTGTAGCCACAACTTGTGTGTAAATTCCTAGTTTGCCATATATGCACAAGGTGATGACTGACAGGAGACAAGGAAAGGGAAAGGTCCAGGACACATCTGGAAATGACCTGCTACTGTACCAGCTCAGTATGTATTGCCTGGTATAATTTGTGAATAAATACATAAATAAAATGACAGGAGACAAGGAAGACATGTCCAAAGATGATAGTACCTGGCTTCTAGTTTAGACAGTTGCATGTGTGCAAGCAGAACATTTTCTTCTTTCTTTCTTAACCCAATAAAAAAATATACTGGACTTGGCATAGACTTGTGTTGGGTGTGAATGCTTTTTGAGGAAAAAGGGCATTTCTTGGCAGTTGAGTGAGTAGCCCCTTTCTGCAGTGTTACTAGCTATTAACTCATCCAAGCAAAACATTTTTTCCTTTGTAGTCCAATAAAAAAATTAAGTTCCTGACCAGAACTGGTGCAGGCTTATGTCACATCTGAGTTTTTTTTTTTGGGGGGGGGGTGAAGGAGCAGCTTTTGGCAGTTGCGTAGCCCATGGCTGCAGTGTCACTAGTCATTCCCCATGTAAGTACTCAAAGAGAATATTTTTCTTTTGTGTAGTGCAATGAAAAAATAATTCAATTCAAATGTATTTCACCAGGAAGAGGCTCCATTGATCAAGCTCTTTTTCAAGGAGGTCCTAGATAGGACAGCATACAGAATACACAGGTACACTAGATTTAGTACAGAAGAATACAAAAGGAAGGGAATACAGTTTCAGTACCATAAAATAAGGCCTATATATACATTATACTCTGTAACTATCTAAACTATTTGCAATGCTAGGGATACTATATTTATAATGCAGTGATGGAAATACAGAATAGACAAAATAACTTTGATAAAGATCTATTGAGGACATCAGGGTTTCTGATATACCTAAACCAGGTAATCATTATTAACATTCATCTGGTAGGGCATAATATCAAAGGGTATCTAGCCACTCAAACATACGATTATATGTGTTTTTCCTAATGACTCGCTACGTAGATACGTCATTGTTTACAGCTATTATAGTTACAAGAACATAAATCATTACATACATTTTCCAGGAGTGATTTAAAGACACCTAAGTTTACTAAGTTGGTAAGCTTATGTGTATTTTGCAAATTGTTCTGTGCACTAGGCATGATGCTACTGAAGGCAGACTTTCCATAAAGGGTGAAATTCTTCGGTGTTTCTAGTAGCAAATAATACTCCTTCTAAGAGTGTAATTATTGAGAGTGAAGGAAACAAGTTCATTGATACACTGTGGCAATTTATTAGCTTAATGGTTTATAGGCCCACATATAGAGATTTTTGAGTCTCCTTGTGGCCAACGATGTCCACCCTGTTGCAACATATAAAGTACAAAGGTGTGTTCTGGGCAGGGAAGTGGTAATAAATTGAAGGGCCCTATGATATAAAACATCTGATTTATTCAGATGAGTGAGGGGGCTGCAATTGTAGAGCAGGTTGGCATAGTCCAGTAGAGGGAGGAATGTGGCTTGCACCAGCCTTCTCCTAACACCTGAAGGAAAACATCTCTTGTTTCTAAAGAAAAAACCCAATCTGAGTCTTAGTTTTTTTGTAGATGTTTTCTATATAAGTAGTGAAGGACAGGCGTTAGTCAAGTCATATGCTGAGGTATTTGTAGCTGTCCACTACATTGATCAAATTGCCCATTAATGTAGAAATATTTGGGGCAAATTTGGAGAGGCTGCCCTTATTGTTGACTAGAAAAACACAACTTGTCTTTTTCACATTTAATAACAATTTGGATTGGAAAAGAACAACCAGAGCCAGGACAGGCTTACATTACATGTAAAGTCTTTTTGGAGGGAAGTGACAGCCCTTCAGTAGCTGCATAGTTGCCCATCTGCAGTGTCACCAGCCATTTCCTATGCAAGCATAGGACCATAGTTCTTTTGTGTAGTCCAATAAAAACATAAATTGGATATGCAGAGCCTGTAAAGGCTTGCATCACATGTAGCCTTTCTGAATGGATGGATAGATGGATGGATGGGGCAGCTGTTAGGCATTTACATAGTAGCCGGTCTGCAGTTTCATCAGCCATTTATCATGGAAGCAAGATCATTTTTTTTTGTGTTGTGCAATAAAAAATAAATTATGCAAGCATAGCTGGTAAAGGTTTACATCATATGTGAAGTCTTTTTTAAAGGAGGGGGTAGCCCTTGTCAGTGGAGTAGCCTCTGTCTGCAGTGTCACCAGCCAGTTCCCATACAACCAAGACTATTTTCTGGTGTAGTGTAGTATAAAAATAAATTGTGCAAGCTGAACCAGTGAAGGCTTGTGTCACATGTAAAACCTTTTTGGAGGGGGGGAGGCTTTGGCAGTTGAATAGCCTTTGTCTGCAGCACCACCACCCATTTTCCACACAAGCAGGACCATTTTTCTTTTGTGTAGTGTAATATTGTAATATAGTGAAGCAGAGCTGAAAAGGCTTAAGTCATGTTGTGTGAAACCTTTTTGGAGGGATGGAGCAGCCCTTGGCAGTTGCATAAGTGTTTCAACTTGTACTCTGGCTGTTGTTAGCCAGTTGTTACCTTGTCTTGAGATGAGTACTAATTATTACCACCTGTTCCCCTAAGGTAACTGAGGAAAGTACTTGGGTTTTTCTTGAAAAGGAGCTGCCTTAGTTCATGATCAGCAACTGTTACTTGAAATTTAAAGCTTTCTAAACAACATTAAAAATAGTATGGAAGGGATATAAGAACTAGGTTTGCAACATCAGTAAGAAAAAGACAAAAACAGCAATTCAGAAGAAAAACAAAGTCACACAAAATGTTTCCTCTTCTGCAGTAGGTGCATCCACTTTCCCTACTGCAGCATCCTCATCCTCTGAGTCCTTATTGTCTTCTGAGATCCCACATTTTTCTGCTGCTGTAGATGATACCCAGTCAACAAATATAGGCCAATCATAAGGCAGCAAGCACAGCCTGGGTGATGAACCGGCAGTTCAGAAAAGTAGATTTGGTAAAGGTATAGTTAGGTACAGTAATTAAAAAACAAAGGCAGCTGCAGCCAGGGACTACTCATAGTGGAAATGAAAGAATTTGGACATGTACATACAATGTGCCTCTTTCTCAAGATTCTGCCATTTCACATTCCTCTATGTGCACTTTAGAGTCAGACCACATGAAAAGCAAAGGCAGTGAGTACATTCTTGACACTGAAACAGTGCATGATGGGGATTCTGATGACAAGGACTCAGAGCCAGAGGAACCTGCTACTATGATGTTTCAGCCCCCCCAAAAAAACCTGGGGAAAGGTAATCAGAGGAAAGATCAATAGGTGCCAGTGAAAAGGAAAGTGCAAAGTAAGTTATGCCTGTCTCCTCTGTGGAAGGTGACCCTCACACCCAATCATTCACTGAGGATGATGAGGACAATGAGGAAAATATAGAATTTAACACAGACATGTCAGATTATGATCCAGAAGTTGCAATATCAGGGAGAACAAACTCTGGCCAGTGCCAATAGGGCTGCAGGGGAGGAATCTGGGTTTAAAATATTGAAAATAATGAAAAAATATATATTTTTACACTAAATTTATGTGATGACTGGACCGCTCTGAAAGTAATGCTTCTCCCGGCACCCTGCCAGGAATCATTAGAGTGAATCACTTAAATGAAGCCTGCCAGGGGTCAGGAGAAATGATAGTTGCAGAAAGGCTCAGCCTCCACTTTTTTTATGCTCACTATGTGTGGGTGCACTATGCACTTTAGTTAAATAAAGGACTTTGAATAATATTTTTCTGGTCCTGGTGCTTTCTGCATACATGGGTGTTCCTCATCCTTTAGCTTTTACCTGTGGAACAGCAGGCTGAGATGGGACATGAGCTCAGTCTTTCCATTCTTAGGGGTGGGTATTGACAGGATTGAACATATGGATATGTTCTCCAGCAGGACACAGGGACATGCTCTGAAGGTGACAGATGGCAAGTTTAGAGGTAACATTAGGAAGCATATTTTGTCCCAGAAGGTGGTGGCCTTCTAAAATGATCAGCCAATACATACTGTGGACATGAAGACAGTTGCGTGGTCCCCAGTGTTGTCCATCCCTTAGCTTTTGCCAGGACTAAGCTGATACAGCTGTGAAGAGCTCTTAGGAGTGGCAAGAGTGCTGAAAAGAATATGCCATGCTCTCACCACACAGTAGTCAGATGTAACTGATACTGCTGTGATTACAGAATTGTGCTTGCATGATATTTGCACATGCACAGTTTGCTCCGGAATCAGCTGTACCGTGGCAGCACTGACATGACTACATATGTGCGATACTCACATATGCATAGTTTAAGTCAGCACTGCCATGTTGCAGCCATTAGTATCTCAGCAAATCTGTCCTGTGTCAGTATATTGCACTCAGATGTAAACATGGGTAAAAGTAAGAACCCACTGAAAAATAGATACTGCATCTCAGCCAGGCTAAGCTGTATCAGCACATTGTAAAAATGGGTAAAATTAGGATCCCCTGAAAATGAGATACTGTATCTCAGCAAACCTGTCCTGTGTCAGTACTATGCCAGAATGGATAAAAGTATGATCCCACTGAATATAACATACTGCTTCTCAGCCAGGCTATCCTATGTCAGTACATTGTAACAAGGCTAAAGAGCACACAAAACAGCCTTAACATTTGTTATAGTGATTTTACTGACAAGCATAATGAAGTCAGTTGCATATATTTATTGATTTGAGCATACAGGAAAATGTACAGGAGTTTTGCCCCAGTTTTAAATGGAAAACACAGGGAAAATTAAGTTGCTGTATAGGGAAATGCTTTGTTCGGTTTGGGAACACTGTAGTTGACACCCCTATGATTTCTTTGTAATCCTGTATGATGCCCCTTACAACCTCTGAAACACCCTAAAACATTAGCTGCTTAGCATTTACCCTTCCTACAAATATAAAACCATACTACTTCCAATGCCACTAATTAGATAGGTCCCTGAAAGGGTTAACATAAATCAACTCCTGAGAGGAAATGCTGTAAATCATTGCTACACACATACACACACATTGAGAGAGATGGCCAACAATGTAATGTGGAAGTGCTGTGCAGTTAGATGCTGTATCCCCTGTTGGAACTCAAACATGGGTAAAATTAGGACCCCACTGAAAATGAGATACTGCATCTTAGCCAGGCTAACCTGTATCAGTACATTGCCAAAATGGACAAAAGTACGACCCCACTGAATATGACATACTGCATCTCAGCCAGGCTATCTGGCTGTGTCAGTGTATTGTAACAATGCTATAAAACTATCAAGAGGGTCTGAAGATATGTGAACATTGAGAGCAAAGCTTGAGAGATTCCAACATTTTTTCAGAGCCTCTGTGATATGTTGCAGGTGATTTTTACCATTTAAAATAAATAAAAACAGCCTTAACATTTGTTATAGTGATTTTACTGAGAGGCACAATTAAGTCAGTAGTGTTTCTGTATTGATTTGAGCATGCAGGAAAATATACAGAAGGTTTTTCCTAGTTTTACATGGACAATACATTGACAATTAGGGCACCTTACAGGGAAATGCTTTGTTCAATCTGGGAGCACTGCAGTTGACACCACTATGATTATTTGTAATTCCCTAGGATGCCCCTCGCAACTTCCAAAGGCCCCTAAAACATTAGCCGCCTGGCATTTATTTACCATTCTTACAAGTATAAAACCATGAGAGTTCCCATGCCACAAATTGCATAGGTCCTGAAAAAGTTAACATTAATCAACTCTTCAGAGGAAATACCGTAAATCATTGCTACACACACACACACACACAAATTGGGAGAGATGGCCAAGCATGTCATTTGAGACTTTGCAGTTAGTTGTTGTTATCTGTCTTGCAGTAGCTCTAAAAATGCTGTTTACCAAGTTGGATTCAAAAGAAAACATGTGTTTCTTGTACTCACTGAAGCATTACAAGGCTGCTGAAGGAACTAGAATGAATCTATTTGACTGAGCTCTGGACAGATGTAAAGTTTGCAGCACTGTGAGGGTTAAATTGAAGGGCTGCAAAGATGTGGAAGGATCACTGGAAAACTCCAAAGGAAGTGTTCCACTGTCTGAATCCGGTAGCTCATTTATAGAGTTGTTGCAAGAGGGTTGTAGGCTCCACCTACCTGCAGCCCTAAAAATGAAGAAAGCATTCTCTTCCATTTAGAGTTTTTTCACCTCGACCTATGGAACAGTATGAGAGCAATATGTTATTTATGTAAGGCCTCTTTCAGCAGAGGAAGACAGGTAAGCAATCTTGGCACATCAGCCTTAATAAGACAGTTAAAGTGAACACATCCATTTCAGTGGGCCACAAAAAAGTCACAGTGTGACATGGTACAGGATGTTCCACAGCTTGGCAGTGGCACACAGACTGTTGGTATAGGTAATTTGTTCCACATCCTGTGCAAAACCCCTCAGACACTGAGCAGGGCTTTGAATGTGCCCACCATATCATCACTCCTTTTATCTGCTAGGTCTTTATCAGAATCAGAACATTCTCCAATTGAAAACCGAAAAAGTTCATTTGTTCTGTCTCCTCCAGCCTTTTTTGATGTTCCAGTTACACTTCAGAAATACTGTAGCTACTGATGAAGCAGGCTTTGAGACGGAGAACTAAATATGAGGAAAGTCATCCAGCTTCTCAGCAGTTAAATTAACGTCTGCAATGATTGCACTGGAGATGGCATCCTTTTCTCTTGCTGATTCTGTTAGCGTTTGGGAGGTGATGAAACATATTGCCCTTCAGTACCATCTGCTATCACAGACATATTTCTCCACAAAGGCTGTGCCAGCACATTATAGGGAACTGCTCCAGAAGGTAAACAATGCTTTGCTGTCATCAGCTATTAAAGAGGTACATGTAACAGCAAATATGTAAACAAGTGGTTAAACAACAGACTACATAGCAGTCACCACCCACTAGGGATCACTTTCCTCTGCAACATCCTATGCCACCACCAGGGGCCAACAATCTTCAAAAACAAGCTGCCTCCTATATTGCAAGTTTTGACAAAGAAAATCACAGTGGTGTGAACATCGTATAGGAGCTAAAGAAATGATTCTCAGAATGGCTTTCCCCTATAGACTTTTCCCAGGATTTGTGGTTTCAGACAGTGGAGCATTGTGAAAGCATTAAAGGATTGCGGATATGTGCATATACCTTGCTTTACCCACAAAATGTTTGTGCTAATGTAACCCCCAGTTGGTGCTAAACTGAGAGGGCTACTACCCCTGTCTGTGTGGCTATTGAGAGGTTGAGGGGCCTGGGTCCTATGATGTGGTGCCTCCATTTTTATAAGCTGAAACTTGGAGAGAAAGGTGTCACTTGGCATGGTGATTAGGTGTGACTACTCTGCACAGAGGCCCCCAAGTAATCCGGACACAGGAAGCAGTAACTGAAATGTCCATAACAGAAGTTGGGATTCTAAAGTGTGGCTTTTATTCACAACAGAAAGGAATAATAAAGCATAGATGGACCCTCACAGGGCTGCACTCCTGGTAATGCAGATTTCTCCTGAAACAGACATTAATCTTCTAAACTGTTAAACCCTCATGTTTAGAAACACTCAGGGCACTCAGCCCGAACTTGTGTCTTCTCTGGTTTCCCTGGCTCGGGTCCCTTGCCAGCCCTTGGACTATCTTCCATTTATCATGGATAATTACTGATGGCTTCCCATACCACACACAAGCTCTCCTGGCTCTATTAGGGAATCTTCATCATCAATCCCACATCTGGGTACTTTCCTCAGGCACTGGCCAAGTACCTGAGAGAAAGCAAACAGGTGTCTCAAAGCGAACCCGTAGGGGTGACTCTGGTGATGCCAGATGGGAGGTCTTCAACCGCTTGCTCCCATAAATCATACCCGGCCATTCCTCTGAACTTTAACACCTCATCTCTAAAAACACTTTACTTTGTAGATTCTCCTTAAATGCATGTCACATTTAATCTACTGTTTCTTCCATCCCAACATGTGCTGAAATTGAAACATACTTAAAGAGTGGCTTTGTCCATTTCTCTAGACCCTCACAGAGTTAAGCAGTCCAATTCTCACAACTTTTAACTGTACTAGGCTGTCTTTTCCTGACCCCACAGTAACAGTCACTTAAATTCATCTTGTCCAAGGTGAAAACACATTGTCCCTTTAGCAGAGCAAACTCACCCCTTGGTTGCAGGTGCCCCACAGGTTTTTTTCTCTTCAAAGAAATCTCACAAAACATCTGGTGCATCAGCATGAACCTAGATTTAGGCAGCTTCTTCTTCCTCTAGCCGGGCCAGGGGATTGCCCCAGGAAGTATGCTGAATCCTTCCCCCATCCCTGCAGGGATGGGGCCCTGAACCTTTGAAAGTGGTCTCTACCACTTCACTTTGCTCTTTTTGTGTTCCTCTTCAGGTGAGAACACACATCTCAACAAAAATATGGTTCTTTATCAGAGCTGAGGGCTATGAGGGCCTGCAGCTGCAGCAGACCTCTTCCCTCTTCAACACTCTACTCAGACTACTACTCAATTAACTTCAAATTGCCCAACATTCTATCCTAACTTCCCTAGCTGCAACATTCCAGTGTGGCTTATGCAGCTGCAACAGTTCTAAAATGATGTCATCCCTCAGTCTCAGCTGATACTGAGAACAGAGTGAGACAGTGCGAAATCTATCTAACTGGAATTTCACAAGCAGCCTTCCCTGCCTGCCACTAGGTCTTACTGGGATTCTAGTAACTCTGGGTAATAGGGAGGGTTACACTTACCCTAGGCCAGGAAAATGACTGTCTGCAGTCATTAGTTTCCCGGCCTAGGCCATCCTACCCTATATGCTACCTGTGGAGAGGGGTGATCAGGCCCCCTCCTACCATGTGCTAGGCACAGGCAGGCAACACTAAGGGCCCATCGGACATCGGCTGACATATCAGCCTCTACTCTACCCGCTGACTATGGGTACCCAGTGGCTCTGGAAGAACTGTCCAGAGCATAGCCCTAATAGATCAGTACTGCAGCCCTATGGCTGTATGAGGACCTCAGCCTGTCTATCCCCCCTAGCCCTCCAGGGAAAACCTGTCTGCCTCTAACTCAAAATTCCCAAAAACAAAACAACAGGGGACCTCACCTCAACCCTGGACACCATGTAACCACACACCAGGAGCTAATACCATACACTATGCATTACTCCCACACTCCCCCACAACCATACCTGTGGAAGGAAAATTACATACAGTAACCACAATGACAACAGTACTTTAAACCCAAATACTTTTTAAAGTACATGGGGAACTCCGATGAGTTCCTCCTCCTCTTCTTGTCTTCTCTTCTGGTCTTCTTCAGGAACACCTGCAAGAAAAGAGAAAAATAAAACACACCTAATCTGCATACGCAGTTCTATCTACACCCCTTCCATCTAAACACTGAAGAATCCCAAAAAGATTTTTTAGAAAAGTAGAAAAACAATAACAGTAGAAACAGTAGAAAAAATAGAATATTTACAATACACATTTGCAATTTTGGGGGGATGCAATGCCCTAAATGTCCCATCTAGTGACTCACAATGTCCGAAGGCAAGTCCAATAAAGAATCTCTCCTATGCCGGAGCCCGGTGAAGCAAAGTTCTAGCAGGCCAAAATCCCGAAGGGGACAGTCTTTGAGGACAGTTCACACTTTTGGAGTCTGCTGATGTAGGGTGTGTACTGCAAATGTCAGAAAACAGAAAAAGTCTGGACTTACCAGTCCCTTGAAGAATGGAAATCATTTAAAACCTGTGTCCCCGACGAAGATTCTCCCTGGCAGCATTCTGTCAATACAGCTGGGCAGACATCTTCCAGAACACGAACAGGAGGGCACATCTGGGAACAGCTGGGTTGATGTCATCTCTGGAGACAAAACCTTGGAAACAGGAACAAAAGGAAAACACAGCTGGTCTGAAGTCATCCGATACCCAGGCAATGAGTCAGGATACAGCTGGGCTGGTGTCCTCTCTGGGTTTGAAGTCATCTGGTGGGCCACGTTGATGGATTCTGGAAAGTCAGTACACTGTAGAATTGTCAAAGGTGGGGCACCTGGATCCTGGACGTACAGACTGGCGGAACAACATAGGTACGGCAACGGCTAGAATGGCAGCATTGGCTACCACTGCTCTGCTCTCCACTTGGTAGGCATGGGCACATTCACAGGATGTTCTTGGCATTGTGGGAAATAGCACAATGTGTAAGGTGCATGAGTTATTACCCCATCTGGGTGCTCATAATTCACATTGTGAAAGGATTCATGTCCCTTGCTGTCCATGATCCGAACAGTGTCTATAAACAATGTCCTGCCCACTTTCCATGTTTGGAACTTTTCTTGCAAGATTCTGTCTCTTACAAATCTGCTGGCATGAGGGTGCACATGTGTCATGGCCTCTTCCATAATCCAGGATTTTCTGCATCTTTCTATCTCCTCCCAGATCTTTCAAGGAAATGTAGGAAACGATGCTCCATAGATTTCATTTGCTTTCCTATGAACCAGTCTTTTCTCCTTACAGCATTTGGTCAATCTGTGACCTCTGGCCTGGCTTGGGGTGGCCAGTCCGGATTCTGCCAGCTACGCATTCTTAACAACACAAAAAAATGAATCTCTGGCTCCTTCTTGCACAGCCAGGCCAGTGGAATCACCAGTCTCTTCCATGTGTTCCTCTAAGCCAGGAACTGAAGGCTGTGAACCCACACCTTCTTAGTCAGGCCGAATGGGTTCCCCCTCATCATCTTCACTGAGAATCTGTGCCCAGGAATGAGCAGTCATCCTCACTCCTGAGATGGTCCACTCCTCACTATGCATGGAGGTCAAAACCTCCCATCCAATGGCCTCTTCTGTCTCATCTTTGCCTATGAGACTTGGACTAGACCCCTCTATCCATGGGTTTGCTGATGCTCTCTCTGCACTGTCTCTCAATGACTCAGACTCGGACACATCAGTCGTCTGTGCTGTCTGTTGATCTGCACCCTCCAGCTTTATGCCACACTTTACTGAACTTCCATCTTCAGGTCCTTCCTGGTGCTGTGTGCTGCCAATTGCAGGTTCCTGTAACTTTGTCCATGTGGGAGCCAAACGAATCTTGGGTGCTTTACACAAACCATATTTCTCTAGGCACCCAGAACTGTGAGGTACCATGAAGACATCCCTTCTAGCATTTAAGCACATTACATATACTCGTACTGGATATCCAGGAATCGCCACATGAGGAGGCAGTCATCCTCCATAGTAGTACTTCTCAATATTTTTCAACTTGCTAACTTCTCCTACGATCATAGCCTGGGCATGATCTGGGTAGCAGGCTGGTCCTGAAGCCATGACTGCAGTGAAAACAAACACTCACTGTTATTATAAGTCCCACTTGGATGAAAACTTTTCACAAAATGGCTCCCTTGCTGCTGTGTTTACATTACTGCCCCACCCTGTAATGGCGGCGGCAGCACTACTGGTGCATCAACGTTCTGTAAATGGGTCAAGCCACTGCGTATCCAATTTACACAATCTACTGATAACATTAGCTTAAACTGCACAAACTTGCACTGGTTGCTCTCTTAGCACATTTATATGATTTACCACAGATTTTTTACTTGCTGAAGACACTGCTGTAGCTTATAGTCCCATATAGCCTCAGTATTTCATAGCACAGGATTATCTGTATTTCTAGCTGCATCTCTCACAACTCACAGTCTCTCACATGGCTGTGAAAAATATACTGTTGCTGAACCTATAATTATGCTCACAGTCTATTGCTTAGAATTCTTGTTTTAGCTTCTTTCAAACTTGGCACAGTCCTTCTTTGCAAAGCGACTACACTGCTACACACAGATTCAGCTGGCTTTTTGGTGAAATCACACACTTTGAGCTATTTCTGTTGGATGGTACTCACTGTTATCAGTAGCTGTTTGCCGCGATGAAAAAACGGCCTACAGCCGATTGTGGAGGCCTCTGGAAGGAAGTGGGCTGGTAGTCCTGCTGATTGTCCCTCGGAACACCACACTCACAGTCCAGATGATGGAGATGCGGGTTGAGCCTGAATTTGAACAGAAAAGTCATTTTTTAAACTTTTTACAGTGCTTTCAGTCACTGCGATGCTCCTCCTGGCAAGATAGTTCGCACACTTCACTCACTTTCCCTCTTGAATGCTGTGCCGTCGCTCTAGAACTGGCTTGGAGGCGGGACTGATTGCAGTCTCACCAATCACTCGACACCATGCAAATGAGCCTCTTTCCTCTCGAATGCTCTTCTCCTCACGGCGATCGTCAAACAGGCAAATTTAAACTATAAACCACACTTTTTTTTTTCCAACTGTGACTCCTCGACGGGAGCCCATTTTAACCATTTATCATGGCCATTAAGCGCAACAAGTCTCTCAGTCCACACAGAAAGCATTTCCAATGTCTAGGGCACAATTTTCCTTTTGCTACCCACAGTTTTCCACACTTTTCTTTGTCACAATTACTTTTAAAAGCTGCGAAACACTGTAATTTGATGCAGGACAAGGGCATACATACTCGGGCTTTACTGCTCCTTGGTAAACAGTTGGCAATATCACAACAGCACATAGACAGCAGCACACAGTGGCACATTTAGTTGGCATTGCTTCAGACTTTTTGGGCTACCCACTACCAGACAATCAAAACGCTAGCCACCATCCAAGCAACCTTTCTTGTTCCTTCTCCCAAATTTCAACAGAAGCCCAGCGGTAGCATCTGTGATGTAACCCCCAGTCGGCACTAAACTGAGAGGGCTACTACCACTGCCTGTGTGGCTAGTGACAGGTTGAAGAGCCTGGGTTCTATGACGCAGTGCCTCCATTTTTATAAGCTGAAACCTGAGGAGAAATGTGTCACTCGGCATGGTGATTAGGTTTGGCTACTCTGCACAGAGGACCCCAAGTAATCCGGACACAGGAAGCAATAACTGAAAAGTCCATAACAGAAGTTGGAATTCTAAAGTGTGACTTTTATTCACAACAAAAAAGGAACAATAAAGCATAGACGGCCCTGCACAGAGCTACACTCCTGGTAATACAGATGTCTCCTGAAACAGACATTCATCTTCTAAACTGTTAAACCCTCATGTTTAGAAACACTCAGGGCACTCTGCCCAAACTTGAGTCTTCTATGGTTTCCCTGGCTTGGTTCTCTTGCCAGCCCTTGGACTACCTTCTTTCCTTGGCTCGGCTCCCTTGTCAGCCCTTGGACTATCTTCCATTTATCATGGATAATTATTGGTGGCTCCCCATACCACACACACATGTCCTGACTCCATTAGGGAATCTTTATCATCAATCCCACGTCTGGGTACTTTCCTCAGGCACTGGCCAAGTACTTGAGAGAAAGCAAACAGGTGTCTCAAAGCGAACCCGTAGGGGTGACTCTGGTGATGCCAGATGGGGGGTCTCCCACCTCTTGCTCCCATAAATCATACACGGCCATTCCTCTGAACTTTAACACCTCATCTCTGAAAACACTTTACTTTGCAGATTCTCCTTAAATGTATGTCACATTTAGTCTACTGTTTCTTCCATCCCAACATGTGCTGAACTTGAAACATACTTAAAGAGTGGCTGTGTCCATTTCTCTAGACCCCCACGGAGATAAGCAGTCCAATTCCCACAACTTTTAACTGTACTTGACTGTCTTTTCCTGACCCCACAGTCACTGAAATTCATCTTGTCCAAGGTGAAAACACATTGACCCTTTAGCAGAGCAAACTCACCCCTTGGTTGCAGGTGCCCCACAGGTTTTTTTCTCTTCAAAGAAATCTCACAAAACATCTGGTGCATCAGCACGTACCTAGATTTAGGCAGCTTCTCCTTCCTCTAGCCGGGCCAGGGGATTGCCCCAGGAAGTATGCTGAATCCTTCCCCCATCCCCACAGGGATGGGGCCCTGAACCTTTGAAAGCAGTCTCTACCACTTCACTTGGTTCTTCTTGTGTTCTTCTTCAGGTGAGAACACACACCTCAACAAGAATATAGCTCTTTATCAGAGCTGAGGGCTATGAGGCCCTGCAGCTGCAGCACACCTGCTCCTCCCTCTTCAACACTCTACTCAGACTACTTCTCAGTTGACTTCAAATTCCCCAACATTCTATCCTAACTTCCCTAGATGCAACATTCCAGTGTGGCGTATGCAGCTGCAACAGTTTTAAAATGATGTCATCCCTCAGTCTCAGCTGAGACTGAGAACAGAGTGAGACAGTGTGAAATCCATTTAACTGAAATTTCACAAGTTGCTTTCTTTGCCTGCCACTAGGTCTTACTGGGATTCTAGTAACCCCTGGTAATAGGAGGTTACACTAAGACAGCATCCCAAGGGTAAAATCACAGCCCAGATGTTTGGTTGTCTGATTCCAAAATCCACGTTTATTATAAAATTAAAACTGCATGCTACAGCACAACCACAGAAGAAAACAACTACCAGTTTTGAGCATCCACACATGTTCTTTCTCAAGGCACCTTGAGAGCACCCACACATACTTTTTCCTTAAGGCATCTTGAGAGCTCCCACACATGTTCTTTCTCAAGGCACCTTGAGAAAGAACATGTGTGGGTGCTCAGAAACATTTGGTGTTTTCTTCTGTGGTTGTGCTGCATCATGCAGTTTTAATTTTGTAATAAATGTGGATTTTGGAATCAGACAACCAAACATCTGGATTGTTATTTTGCCCTTGGTATGCTGCCTTAGCACACACTTTTTATGGATTCAGTACTGTTTTTACATTTGGAGCTTGGCTTTTGTCAAGGTGCCAACTCCACTACTTTTGAATATACCTTGCCTTGCCCATACACTCTGTCTAGTAGTACAGGACTTCCTCAGTGAAGACAGGGGTGTGTAGAATACGCTGAGTATATTGTGTCTTCAGTTTTTAGCCTTTGTAGAGTGTGTGTGAGAGGCCATTTAGCATAATACACTTTTGCTTAAAGCAGAACCGGTGTGAACTAGTTCATGCTTATTTGCATACACTTCCCATGATGCTTTGCACTATGGGGATATGCCTAATTTTTAATTTCTATGAAACCTGGCTTTATTGCCAACTCTCTTTCCAGGTAACCCTTGCTTCAGTGCTTTTGTGCTGAGGCTCCTTGACTTTTAGAATATGCTGAGTGTTGCATGAAGATACTTTACATGATCACTGCAGGCACTCTGCAAAAGCTTGTAAAATGGTGAGGGACCTGCAAAACCAGAAGAACTTACTGATTTACCAGCTATAGCAAGAAGTTGCCATCAGGTGGAATCCACCTTTTACATGTTGAAGAGGCTCAAAGAACAATACAAAGCAGTGTACCAGTTTACCATGCACTATGCAGTACAGAAAGTGGATGTCACATTCACCTTTGGGCAGTGAAATATTATATTCAAGGCCCCTAGAATTCTGCGGCCACAGAATTTTGCACAGAACTTGCAACCTACCACAGAACTTCTGCAGTGTCACAGAATTCAGTGTCATTGGTGATTCTTTATTAATATTTCTGTTTATCCATAGAATTTGGTTCCATTCCCCTCTTTTTATATCCAAACCCCCTCTATGCTCAGAATGGGATGTTATCAGTGCTGTAACATCATACATTAGCTAATGAAATAGCTGCATTCTGCCACAGAAATGAATAGTCACTTATCTACTACAGCTCCCACTGCCAGAGGCGGTGGCACAGCACATCAGGTATGGTGATATTTGTTCAACCTGCACTACAGCCTAATACAATTTTCACTCTTACATTATTACATTAGGGCCAACTTAAACAAAACCTTGACAAAAGCATAGACTTGTTAAATCCATACCTTACTTTGTAAAAACATATTTGTGCCTTTAATGTATAGAGTTGACATCTGAAATGAAGAAAAGTGGAATATAATAATGTGTAGACCTATTGAAAGATCAGACCTGTTAAATAAATAATTGTGCTGTATACATTTTTGCCAGGGTTATTGATTACATATTGTCATTGGTTGGTAGAATCACCTAAAAGTTATGAAGAAATGCTGTGTGCAGGGTCAGCTGTTGAGCTACTGGGTAGCATGTTGTGTTCCTGTGCCAGCAACTCTGGTTCAGAGATGAGTTCTGGAAGTTGACAGGGTAGCACAAGGATTGTGGGAGCACACCACTGCTCTGAGCCTGGGAAGGTATGGCTCAGTGTTCTGTCACATGGGAGACACATTGCGATGGACTGGAGAGCTTTATCTCATTGTGGGTTAACATGCATATTATGGCCTGATGGTGCTACATAAGTGTGTCAGAGGAAGTGGGTTGGCATGAAAAATGAGTTTTGCAATATGTCCTCTATTCTGTTTAGTTCATTTCAAAAGGGACCTATATGAATGAGGATACAATTTCATGAAAATAATACACACACACACACACACTTTTATGTATGTTAGTATGTTACAGATTGCATATAAATATATAAGTGATGCACAGTGGGGACCACTTGAGTAGTGTAGACAGCACATATAAATATATAAGTGATACACAGCTGGGACCTCATGAGTGGTATAGACAGCAAGGGCATGATTCTAGAAGGTTGGCGCAAGTTGCCACCAAGCACGAGTTGTGCCAATCGCAACTGCGACATTGACCCTGTGCCCTATTCTAGAAGGGGCAAGGTCTCAGCGTCTAAGTCCTGTGATTTGCGACATGTGGCCAGGTACACAGAACAGCGGGCACACTTGTCGAGCATGTCACAAACAGCAACACAGGTCGCAAGTGCCCCCCCATGCCCAGCAAGCCACAGGCACCCTGCAGAGCTGCCCACACCCCCTGCCCCCAAATCCACCATTAACTGCCCTTCAGGGCTGCCCACACCCCCTGCCCCCGAATCCAAAATTAACTTCCCTGCAGGGCTGCCCACCCCAACTACTCTGACACCTCCATTATGTGCTCTGCAGGGCTGCCCACAACCCCAGCCCCCTGAATCTCCCATTGCCAATAGCTCCATATGGCAGCTCAGTCACCTCCCCACACATGCCCTGATCCTGAGTCGCAACCACATATGCAGCAAATACCCAGCCCTGGTACTCTAGCGGTCCCACACCCAGCCATGCCAGCCCACCCAGCACCCCCCACCAGTCCCCAGCTGGCAACTGGCACAGCCCACCTCTCATTCCACAGCCAGCCACCGACTGAGTCCAGTAGGAGCATGTACAGAAAAGACGCACTTCAGAAATTAATATCTGAGCACATCTTACTGTATGTGCTCCTACTGAACTCAGTTGGTGGCTGGCCATGGAGGTGAGATGCATGCTGTGCCAGTAGCCAGCTGTGGATGGGTGGGGGCGCTGGGTGGGCTGGCATGGCTGGGTGGGGAGGTGGGGGCCACTAAACTACCAGGGCTGGGTATTTGCTGCATATGCGGTTGCACTCAAGATTGGGGCATGGATGGGGGTGATTGCAAATTATCTTGGGGCTATTGGCAACAGGAGATTTGGGGGCCTGGGAGTGTGGGGTGTGGGCAGTCCTGCAGGGCTACTGACAATGGGAGATTTGGGGACTGGGGTGTGGGCAGCCATGCGGGGCTATTGGCAATGGGAGATTTGGGGGCTGGGGTGTAAGCAGTCCTCAGGGCACCCGCTAGGGTATGCTGGGAAAGGGGAGGGCTTGAAGACTGACTGCTGGGCAGCTGGAAGGTTCTACAGGACTTCGTGGGCACCCTGCTTACACCAGCTAAATGTTGGTGTAACGTACGTTGCCGGTTCTCCTCCAGGGGTTCTTGTAGAATCCCGACCTTGGGGACTTTGATACTGCCCTTCTGGAATGGGGCGCAACTGCTGCTGTAAAACCCTAGTGCCGTGTCACAGGGGGTTTGTGGCATAACTGCCGGCATAACAGCTGTTCAGCACAAGTGGCCTGCGCCATGTCGCAACTGCTGGTGTAAGTTGCTACATGCGACATTCTACTTGGTGCAACTGCTGTTACGCCAGGCATAGGTGTACTAGAATCAGGGCCTCTGAGTATAGAAATACCTTATTTATCACATAAGGTCCCCTCTGTGCATTTCGTTTATGCAATAGGCTAGAACCTTATGGGGTAGATTTTTTTTGCTTATTTAGGCGTCAAATAATTTCTATAAGTCTGTTATTGTTTGAACTAGTGTTACTGTGCTTTCCCCATCCTGACTGCTATAACCATTGCCATGGATGTGAAGTCAGGACGACAAGCTGACACTGTGATGTGGTAGTTCCTTAGTGCCACAGAACTGCCACAGATATTACAAACTACTGCTGCAGAAGTTCTGAGGCAAATTGTAATCTTACCACAGAACTTGGTCCCAATGTGCAGCAAAAAAGTAGGGGCCTTGATTATATCATACCAAAAGTAGAGTCAGCCATGATGCAGTGCAGCACCTTGCAATAAATGACACGTCACCAAATACTGCAGTAAAAAAGGGCTTAATTGCCATCGAGTTGCACTTTTCTGTGCAGCATACTGCAGCATTTAGAGATATATTGCAGCATTACTGCATTGCATCCTGGCTGATGCAACTGTATCAGTTGCTAGAGCCATGTGAAGAAGCAAAACATGAAGTGAGTGCTGACAGCACAACTGTAAGCTAAATCATTCCACTGATACATCTTCTCATGGAGAAACTGAAAAGATTCCAAGAACTGTTTTAGTGCAAAGTGCAAGAACAGGTGTCACTCTTGCTCAAAAGCTGTCTTTATCTTTGGAAAAGAACTGCAGGATTGCCATGATTTTTGAAATCTGAACATTATGTTATAACAGCAATGTTGGATCCATATTTCAAAACCAGCTTGCCACGTGTTCCCCAGTCTGGTATTGTAGACTTTCACCCTTATAACGAACTGCTCATTAATAAATTTGCTCTGAAAATAACAACAGAGACTACAAAAAAGTGCTGCAGCTGCTGATTATCAAACTAGCCATGCTCCCTTCCAAGAAACAGACCTGAGCGAAGCTAGAAGAAAACACCAATAAGAAAATTCTTGCATTACAAATTGGAACCCTGGGGTAATTTGTTTTGTGCCTCAAAGAAACATTTGTGCAAGACTGGATGGCATAGAGAAAGGCAATGCTGTTATGTCTGCCATCACAAGCTACTCAACGAGCTGTATGGTGAATGACTTCTTAAAGGACCCCAAAAATATAAATGCTCAAGATGATCCACTTCAATATTGGCATGACAAGTGTAGTCTGGACAGCATTGCAAACAAAAAAGTGGCACTTTACTGTTTAGGTTGCCCAGCAAAGAGTGTCTATTCACAAAACATTGTTAGCGTTGCTGGCTACCTTGCAAGTAACAGGAGAAGAAAACTCATTCCAAGACAGTTGGAAATTCTAACTTTCATTAACGTGAAGTATGGGGTGTATTTGCTGGATACTCAGGAACACTTCCCAAACACTGATTGGACAATAGTGATGATGAGCCTATTGGTGGTGATGTTGAAGAATAATAGTACTAGGAAATGTCATGTTGCTTCAGCCTGTCTCTTATGTAATTTATGTCCTGTCTCATGCCAGTCAATATTTTGTTTCTACCAGCAGACTATAGCAAGATTAGAAAAGCCTGGGATTACTCTCTGACTCTATGGAAAATATAGCGGAGGGCAATATTCTTTCTATTATTTACAACAATATTTGTCATTTTATTTTGTCTATTCCTGAATAAGTTAGTTATCCTCAAGTTCCAGGATTGAATACTTTTCTGGGTGTATGATTTTTAAAGGGAAAAGTCCAGCAGTAATCGGGCCATGCCTGTGTGTAAGGCATGGCCCAATTAGCTTTTTCGCAAAGTGTATTAATTTTTTTAACTTACTTTTGTTGAAATATTTAGCTCACTTCTGATTTAACCTGTCTCCCTCCAGCTGGCATTTTGAAGTGTGCAGCATGCCCATAACCACCTGTGGCTGTCCCAGTATGATGTATGGTATAGGGAGCAACTGGGGGTGCACCCATAGACAACCTGTGTAAATGGAGGTATTAACAGCCCCAGTTTTCAAAGCACATGTCCTGATGGTATACTGAGACCAGGTATATACTTAAGCAATAAGGCATGACAGGGTGTGTGTTATCACGTAATAACATCACTCCTGGGGTGGGTAGAAGCATGAGGAAGCCGAGTGCTTCCACCACCCCAGGAGTGATGTTATTACACGATAACGCACACCTTGGAGTGCCTTATTGCAATTATACAGTGGCTTGATGTTACAGAAAACAAAAAATAAAAATAACATTTTTTTTAGTAGATTTTTAGTGAAGCAGTGTATCTTTCTTTCTGAAAAAAAAGTGGCTCCTAACAATCATCCAAAAAATCAATACAGTGATGTTATTGTGTAATAACATCACTGTCTCAGGCACACATTGACCAATCAGAGTCCAGGAAATGTTCTTGCCAGTGTATAATTGCAGCCAACTGGCTGTCTAATATGTGATATTAAAGTGCCAGTTTAATACATAGTATACAAGTGCCAGTTTAATACATAGATTAAAAGTGCCAGTTTAATACATAGTATAAAAGTGCCAGTTTAATACACAGTATAAAAGTGCCAGTTTAATACATAGTATAAAAGGGCCAGTTTAATACAGAGTGTAAAAGTGCCAGTTTAATATATAGATTAAAAGTGCCAGTTTAATACATTGTATAAAAGTGCCAGTTTAATACATAGTACAAACGTGCCAGTTTAATACAGAGTGTAAAAGTGCCAGTTTAATACATAGTATAAAAGTGGCAGTTTAATACATAATATAAAAGTGCCAGTTTAATACACAGTATAAAAGTGGCAGTTTAATACATAATATAAAAGTGCCAGTTTAATACAGAGTGTAAAAGTGCCAGTTTAATACACAGTATAAAAGTGCCAGTTTAATACATAATATAAAAGTGCCAGTTTAATACATAGTATAAAAGTGCCAGTTTAATACATAATATAAAAGTGCCAGTTTAATACATAGTATAAAAGTGCTAGTTTAATATAAATAGAATAATAGATAGGTTCAAGTGAATTACAAGGCAGTAATTCTATCGAGAGGTTCCTATGTCCCCAGAACCTCGAGATGTAATTACAGCCGAGTGATTCACTGGAACCTAACTGTTATTTTTTGTAATATATGGATGAAGATGCTGATGAGATCTTACCTCTGGATTCCTTGTGGGACGGTTCGGTGCTGCTTGTTCTCGCTCCTCACTCACATCCCCCCCTTCCCGCGTGGAGTCCCGCTTCTCTCTCTCAAGAATAAAAAGAAAAGAAAGAAAAAAAAACTATGCTTTGGACACTAGAAAAGTTGGTGATTGCAACGATAGTATTACGAGGACTGGAACTATAGTATTATTGGACCGGAAGTATAGTATTACGGGGACCGGAAGTACAGTATTACGGCACTGACTATGGTATTACCGGAATTTTTTTGTATGGGTTAGTATAGTATTATTTAAGCATCTCCATATATTACATAATATTAAAGTGCCAGTTTAATACATAGTATAAAAGTGCCAGTTTAATATATAAAATAAAAGTGCCGGTTTAATACCTCGGACCGGATATTCAAAAGGGTTGCGCAATGCGCAATAGGGTTGCACCAGTGCAAGTCAGAAAATGCACCATTCTGCAATATTCAGCAGGAGGCAGTTGCGCCACTGAAAACATGCTGAGCAACAGCACAATGATAATGAAGGCATGTGCAACCGAAGGGGGTGGTGGAACCATGCATAAAGTGCGCAGTGCGATGTTCAAAGACTTGCGCAATGAGCAACAGTGGAGCAGGCAGAAGTTGCGCCATAGTGGAAATGAGCCACAATAAAAAGGAGGAAGGAAGAGGTGCAAGAACACTACAGGGAAGCCACATGAGGCAGGGAAAGAGACAGAGCAAGAGGGAGAAAGAGGGCAGGCCAGGGAAACAAGACGACAGAATAGGGGCAAGGGAAGGTGTGTGGGGCCACAGAGAGCAGAGACCAGTAGGTGTACCCAGTACAGTGGAGGTAGCAGTCAGGACAGAGGGGGGAACCAAGCAACAACAGCTGGGGGGGACACAAGCCAGGGACATGGACAGTGCCACCTTTCACATGGAAGCTGTAATGAGGGGGGTGAGAAGGCATGCTGCAGGGGGACGTGGCCGTGGAAGGGCCCGTCAGCGGTACGCCCCCAACAGGCAGTACCGAGCCTGCACCAGCTTTGAGCTGTACACAGATGTCGAGATTGTGGGCTGGTACTGGCTGAACAGGGCAATACTGAGGCGGCTCTGTGAGCTGTGCAGTGATGTGATGCAGGCACCCACACGACGGAGTCATGCTCTGTCAGTGGAGACAAAGGTAACAGCCTGCATGTGCTTGCTCACCACAGGTACCTTCCAGAGACCAACAGGGGACACCACAGGCATAACACAGTCGGCTACATCGTGCATCCTCACCTAATTCCTCAGCGCACTGCTGCCACATGCTGCGGAGTACAACCATTTCCCCAGCACCACAGCAGAGTGCACAGCAAACATGCAGGAGTTCCACAGGGTAGCACGTATGCCTGGCGTGCTGGGGCGATAGACTGCACCCATGTGGTCATTCGCACACCACCTGACCCCGATGGGGCCACCTACATAAATCCAAAGGGAAATGCCAGTGTCAACTGCCAGGTGGTGTGTGATGCCAGTGGGTGCATCATCAATGTCTGTGCCACGCACCTTGGGGGAGCACATGATTCCTTCATATGGTACCAGTCAGCATTGTGCCATTGATTCGAGAGTGGGAACATCCCCACAGGACATCTAGTGGGTGAGTATGCATGTAGAACTGACAAATCATGGGCAAGGGAGGTAAGCCACAGGTGCCATGGGTGTGGCACACAGGGTTGGGGCAATCTGAGCCTGAACAAGACACTAACCTCCACTATCTCCACACAGGTGACAGTGGATACCCACTCCGTCCTTGGCTGCTCACACCCTACCGGCGGCCCATGACCCCATTGCAGCAATGCTTCAATGAGGCACATGCCGCCATACGCAACATCATTGAGCGGGTGTTTGGGATGCTGAAGGCTTGTTTCCGTTGCCTGGACACCTCTGGTGGTGCTCTACAGTATAGCCCCTCCAAGGCCTGTGGGATATTCCTGGTCTGTTGTATCCTGCACAACATGGCCAAAGACTGTGGGATAGCCATACAGGTTGAAGAAGGGGACAGTGATGGGGACAACGGTGATGCCGCTGATGATGGGGATGGGCAGCCCCCCTTGAATGATGGGACCCCCAACTGATCCAGCTGGTCCAGCTGCACCGGGACACCATCACAGAGGAGCACTTCAGCCAACACAGGTAAGTCATGAGGTCATATGCAACCACCAGTGGCTAGGGCACAACCCACGTACACACATGGAAACACACCAGGGGTGCATGATGGCAAGGGAAGTGGCAGGGCACAGAAGCACACATATACAACCAGGAAGGGGTGAACAGTAACACGCCACAAGGATGGACACACACACACGCACACACAATAGGCACACAGTGCACAGGGGTCAGGTGCAAAACAGAGCCGGAACACAGACACTAGCAACACACATGTCCACAGGCCACCACATCCACTGACTGTCTATGTGTGTGTGTCAGATGCTGGGCACCATCGCACTTTGGTGTACAGCGCAATGCAGGCATCATCATGCACATGCACCTGTGGACAGCAGTCAGGAGGGTGTGCAGGTGGACCGTGTGTCTGCATGTAGGGCTGGGCACCCACCGGTGCACTGCCCACCAAAACACACAATGCACACAGGGCAGCACCAGAAAGGGCCCGCACTGGGAGACAGGTCAGTCTTGTGGCACAGTGCCACGTCCACCTTGGATGCGTGGGCGGCCCTGCCGAGACCCAGCAGTACTGGCAGGCTGAGCACGGGCCTCATGGGGTGGCACCGATGGTCCACCAGGGGTTCCACTGTGCTAATGCAACTGTGCCCACACAGGTGTCTGCAGCACACCGAACAAACCTGCACCAGGAGTGCTCGGGATGCCCACAGCTGAACCCGGCATTGATAGGGTGGGTATCGCATGACACCAGAAATGGGGAGTGGATAGCGAACTGCGCGGTGTGAGCGGCACATGGGCACCTGACTGTGTGCCCATTGTGGCCACGACAGTGACCAACGCCTGTGTTAGCCTGTCAATGGCAGCGGTCACATCCTCCCTCAAATGGTCAATCTGTGACAGGATCCTATCGGTGTCCCTGCTGTGTCACTCCTTGACCCACTCCAGAGCCACACACAGTGCCTCCACAGACGTTGCAAGCCACATCTGCTGCTGTACTGATGCCTGCAGCAGGTGGGTGTGCTCATTAAAGAGGTCATCTGCCACCCCGGCAACCTGTCCCTCAGGGTATGGAAGGGCCTGATGTTCAGCACCCCTTGAGGGTGGGCGCTGCTCACCAGGACCAGGTATGGGCAAGTCCACAGGCAGTGCACAGACGCCACCGCTGAACCCTGTACCCCCAGTCCCGGTGGGTGACTGCTGCTGCTGCTGCCCCTCTGCCTGCTGTGCCCAAGGGATCGGCTGTTCCACCGCTGTGGCTGCAACAGTGCCACTGACCTGACCAGCCACCGGTGCTGCCCCACTGGTGCTGACAGGTGCAGCCTGGGACTGTGCTGACATGCTGGCACACACATTGGAACCAGCCAGGTCCATGGGCGTGTGCTGGCCTGCTGTGTGTCCATTCCATGACACACACATGTCACTACCCATAATGGTCATTGCATCATCAATGGTGCAGGTCTGTGCCATAGCCACAGCCACAGCCACCGCGTGCTGGCATGCTTGGATGCCAGACCACTGAGACACAGGAAGGGCCTCCCCCACACCTGTCTCAATGACATCAGTGTTGACAGCCAGGCGGACCCACTGTTGCAATGCACGCCGGCTACCTGTGGAGGTGGATGGTCCCTCCTCCAACTCCAGATGGCTGTCCGCAGTGGACAGGCCCTCCACCGCTGACTCCTGCAGATGCACAGGATCTGTAAAAGAAAGTAAGGACATGTTAGTGCATGTGATCTACCTTTCCCCCCCACAGACCATGACGTACCATGCAGTGATGGGCTACCACCTGTCTGGAAGCCACCTCCTGGAACGCCCTCTATGGCACTGCACTGCATGCTTGCAGCAAGCCTGTCCTCTGCCGGAACCAGCTGCACCACCTCTGGCTGGCCCCCGCCTGTTGCAGCACGTGCTGCCCTGATGGCAGCCACCTTCTCCTTCACCATCCTCCTGTTGGTACCCATCTTCTTCATACACTCCTGCACAGAGCACTTTTGGCTGCTGTGCAGGTTGACAGCACGTGCAACCCCCTCCCATGCAGCAGCATGGGCCTGAGGGGTGCCCTGCCATCCACTGAGCAGTGGCTCTTGATCCAGGTAGGCCTCGAAGAGTGCCTCCATCTTGGCCTTAGTAAAATTGGGCCTCCTCTTCCACCCACCATCGCCGTCCTCACCCAGTCCACGCCGGTCATTATTCAGCCTGTATGGGTGACAGTGGTTACCTGTGACTGTGCAGTACAAAGCAAGTCCCTGAGACCACAGTCCAGAACACCACACAGCATGCAACTCACCTATCAACTGCAGTAACCGAATATGGCCACTGCAGAACAGTGTCACATTTTAATAGCACAATCCATGCAAATTAGGTGTGGAGCAACTTTAATGAGATGCAAATTGCCCTGCTGCGCCATTGAATGGCTCATCGGATGATTTGCATATGACGGCTGAATATCACGCTGTTGCGCTTTGCGCAATTGTGTTGAACGTGCTAAGCCAATGGCGCAGTTCTGTGGCTGCGTAGTACACTGCACTGCGCATGCCCAAGTAGCTTACGCAGGTGTCTGCCGTGCTGATGATGTGCTGTGCATGGTAGGCAATTCAGGGCACGGCCACCATTGTGCCAGTGGTGCTACGGCAAGGGTCACTACATGGCACTGTGGCACAACTGCACAATAGTTTGCTGTGGCAATGGCACACAGGCGACCAATCATGCTAGATGCATAGACGTCCGATGGTGCTGTGCGTGGCCTTGTGCCAGAGACCCATGACCCTGTGCCCGACCTTTGCCCCCTTGGCGCTATATGTCTGGCATGTCTGCAGCTCTATCACGCTGTTCGGTGACAGCGCGATAGGGAATTGCAGCGCTGTACCAACAGCACGATAGGGAATGGTGGTGATGTATTGCGCAGCACTTCCACATGAGGTTGCTACACTGCGGAGTGCCATATTGCCTACTATAGCATTAGAGGTGGCACGCAGGAGAGCCCCTCAGTGGAGTGCCCTTGAGCTGGCCAACCTTGTGGCCATTGTGGAGCCATACTATGGTCCACTGTTTGCTGAGGTGCCACTGGACAGGGCCAGGACCCAGGTCTGGCAAGAGGTGGCCAATGACCTGGAGGTGGCCACTGACCGCAGGAGGACAGCTGAGCAGTGCAGGCACTGGTATGGAGACCTGAGATGGGGAGAGCCTGAGCGACTGGCACATCTGCGGTTGCATGCCAGGAGGGGCGTGGTGCCTCATCCAGGTGGGTGATACGTGTACACACCTGTATGGTCCATATGGGTAACACTGTCTTATGTGTCCAGCACATAGGGGAGGGATGGCCTAGGGTTGGCTGTGGTGGTGTTTATAGGGTAT
The DNA here is from genome assembly GCA_016271365.2 of Neoceratodus forsteri. Lineage (NCBI taxonomy): Eukaryota > Metazoa > Chordata > Ceratodontiformes > Ceratodontidae > Neoceratodus > Neoceratodus forsteri. The sequence continues at coordinate 212,427,294 of CM028135.1, read as the reverse complement.
GGGATGGATGGGTCTGGCTGGGTGGGTGGGCACGCACATTGGGGCAGGGGGAATATGCTTTGGGTTTGTACTGATGTGTTTCTCTACTTTTGTCTCCCATGGGCATGGCAGAGCAGAGGAGGGCCACGGAGCAGCAGCAGAGGGTGGTGGACGCTGCATGGGAGCATATCGGGGGACCAACCCCAATGCCAGCGACAACCCGATGAGGGTGAGTGCCATGACACCATGATTGCTATTGCATGCTGTGTGACAGGGTGGGGAGCAGGGCATGGCCACCATCCATGGACACCACTGCCATGCACGCGACATGTGACAGTCAGCACTATCCAGTGGCACTGAATGTCTGGGAGTGCATCAATGGTGGTCCATGCGTGTACTGGGCACATGGCTGTGGCACTGCCTGCCCACCGCATAGCCACGTTACTGTACGGCCTTGGTTGTGCTGTGCTGGACATGGGGGGTGGGTGTGTGTGTGTGCAGTGGTACACATGGCTGTTGCTGCTTGGTTGGGCATGTCTTGTGCACACGGTCACTGTGGGTGGGTGCACACCATCACAGGAGCGTGGCACATGGCTGTATGCCATGCATAATGGGTGGGCTGCAGGGGAATGGACAGTCACATTCACTGACTCTGATCCCTTGTCCTAGGTGTGCAGATACTCCTGAGGATCGAGCGGTCCATTCAGGATCTGGTTCGCTTAGCGGCAGAATCCCTTGCCATCCTACAGGATCTCCATCGGCATGGGGTGAGGAGGAGGAGGTGACCCCAGAATGGCCCCAGGCAGCGGAGGAACAGGCTGGAAGCCAGTGACCAAGAACATCCCCCCTTTGATCGACCCTCACACCCCGCCTTCCCTCTCCCATTTGTTCACCCCTGCCCCTTACCCACCCCCACCTTGTTCCTGTCCCTCCACCCCATGTTTGTAAATATATGTATATAGTTGTTGTTGTTATTATATTTTTTGAATATAGTTATTTTGATATGAATACTGTGGTGGTCTCTGATTTGCAGCTGGCTATAGGTGCTCAGTTGCAGTGGTGTGCATGGCATCTGGGGTGGTTCAGTCATGGGTATGTGTGTGTGTGTGTGCATGGAGAAGTGTCTCTGGTGTGGGATTGGCTATCAGTCGGTATCTCTGGTGTGTGTTGTTCTCTGTGCATTGCATTACTGTGTGCAGTGGTCCATGGTGCCTGCTCTGTGTCCATTGTGCCCCTGTCAACCTGTCTTTGAATTGTGCAGCTGACACCCTTGCATGTCTGTGGCCTGCAAGGTTTGCTACCTTGTCAGTGGTGGCTGTCCCTGCAGGTCATCCACTGTGACCGTCACAATGCTGGGTTGCCTCCTGTCACTGGTGTGGTGCATGTTTGCCTCGGGTGACACTGTGGCGTCCGCAGTTGCTGTCCCACCTCCATGCTGTGGCTTATGTGTGTTGCAGGGACTGTGCACCACTGTCTGTGACTTGTGATCCAGGCATATGCTGGTGGCGTACAGGGCCACAGTTCATGCACAGGGTGGGTGTCACCCCTGTGCCATGGTGGACTGCAGGCTGTGTGTGCACAGTTTACATGGGCCCACACTGGGGGCTTGGTTGCCACACTACTGCATCCCTGTGTTGGTGTCCCCGAGGGTATGGGTGTGTGTTTTCCCCTGCACTGTGTTGCATCTGGTGTGCTGCATGCTTCCACGCAACACTGTGGGTGTCTGTGCTGGCTGCTGTGGCTCATGGTGGGTCATGCTGCGACACTTGTCTACTGTGCAGGGTGCTGTATCAATGGCTGTGGCATCAGGGGCGTGCCCTTTCCCATGTGGGGTACCTCTTGTGGCAACACATGTTCGGTCTCTCAGCTGTGCCTCAGGGGGATTGTGCATGTTGGCACTGTGTCTGCCGTTGTTGCATTGTCGTGTGCTGCCACCCACTGCTGGGTGCTCATGGTGGGTCTGGCTTGTATGGTTCTGTGGTACACGAGGTTGCAGTGTGACAGTGGGGGGGTATGCATGGGGATTCCTGCAGTGGTGGTCACTGCTCATGGGGGGTGTCTTGGGGTCAAGGTGCAGGGTGTGCTGTGCATGGGGGGGCTGCTGTGCCATGGGGTGGTCCGCCCTCCCTGTGTGGCAGTCTCAGCTTGCCGGTGAGTGTGATGGGGCACCATGGCCCAGCTGTGCTTTGTTTGCTTGTCCCCATGGGCTGGTGGATATTCCATCCCTCCACCAGTTGTGCTGTGCTTGGGGTGTGGGGGTGCATTGTCAGTTCTGCAGTGTGTTTCTGTGCCCATCTGTGGCATGGGTGGTGAGCCCCTACCTACCTCCCTGGTTGTGCAGTTCCATTACTCTGCTGCTGGGGGGCTCCCTGCTTGTGCTATGGTGCCTCTGTGCAGCCCTTGTTGCGCTATAGCACATCGTATCTGCTCAGCTTCCCCTTCCTAGTTGCGCTATGGCGCAAGTTGTGTGATATTCAGACGTTGGCTGTTTGCGTAATTTGGCTTGCTCCTTTTTTGAATATCGCATCTATTGCGCATGGACACGATGGACTTGTGCTTGCTTCTGCTATTGCGCACTTTTTGGGTGCAGTTTGAATATCCAGCCCATAGTATAAAAGTGCCAGTTTAATATATAATATATAATATAAAAGTGCCAGTTCAACACACAGTATAAAACTGCCAGTTTAACACATAATATAAAAGTGCCAGTTTAATATATGTTATGAAATGGACATCAGAATTCAGACATCCTGATTGGTGCTTACCTGTGTGATATTCCTTCTAACGCACAGGAAAAAGTACCAGCAGTGCCCTGTGGGCACCAATCCTAGTAAACATGCCAATTAGAAAGTTGGCAAATCTGAAACCAGCCATCTTGTTTAACCAGCTGAAAGTGGCGCTACCAGTCTATACAATGGCATCTCCTCGCTCTTCAATGTAAAAAACAGAACAGCTGTGCTCTCTTTCTCCCCACCTGCTCGCTCCTAAATATTTTAATTTTCATAACATCTACCTATCTCCTCATCGGTGCAGCATTTACTAAACGAAAAAAAAACGAATAGCACGCGATCTCTGTCTCTCAGCTCGCCCGCTTGTTCAGAATGAACTTTGGGGAAAAATAAACGAACAGTCATGATCTGTCTCCCAGCCACCCACTCATTTAGAATCCACCCAGTCATTCAGAATCAACTACTTTTACAAATAATAAAAAAAGACATTTTTAATCTTCGTTGTCTCCACACACCATGGGGTGACTACCGCCATGACAACCAGACCTAAACTACAGAAGCTTTTGTAGGACAAAATCCCTTCAGTCAAAGAAAAAAAACACACAACACACTTAGGCGGAGGAACTATTTTATTAAAAGTGACACAATCATTTATGTTTTTTCCTACTTAAAATTGGGAATTTTACCTACAAAATGCAGTTGCATTACAGATGACCATTTCATAAGTGCAATAAGCCACTCCAGTGTGTGCGTTAGACACTTTAACACACAGCTAGGAGGCTGGGCGCACTGGCGGTGGCCTCGGTACTACTCGCCTCCCTGGCCGTGTGTTAAAGTGTCTAACGCACACCCTGTCATGGCTTATTGCTTATGTATAAAAGTTCCAGTTTAATACACAGTATAAAAGTGCCAGTTTAATACATAGTATAAAAGTGCCAGTTAAAAGTGCCAGTCTAATACATAGTATAAAAGTGCCAGTTTAATACACAGTATAAAAGTGCCAGTTTAACACATAGTATAAAAGTGCCAATGTAATACATAATATAAAAGTGCCAGTTTAATACATGGGCCCTGATATTCAAAGCAGTTGCACATGGTGTAACTGCGGACTTGCACCAAGGAGCGATATTCAGCAGGAGCCAGTGTTCAGCGCAAATCCCATTGCAGCAATGTGCAACTATAATGATTGCAGGTGCAAGTGCAGGGGGTTTACCCATGAATGTTCAGTGTAGTGCGATATTGAACTGTGGAATCATGGTGCAAGTGTGGAGCAAATCAGAGATGCGCCAAGCAGACTTGTTCCAATAAATACAGGGCACAAGCACACAGAAAGCACTTGCGACAGGAGAGAGGGACTGAGAGAGAGAGAAAGAGAAAGAAAGAAAGACAGAGAGAGAGAGAGAGAGAGAGAGAGAGAGAGAGACAGGCAAATAGACCAAGGCAGACACAGAGCAAGAGGGAAAAAGGTGGCAGTGGAGAAGAAGACAGGAGCAGAGAAAGTGTAACAGTCAGGCAGACACACTGACAGCAATGCACCAGGGTGGCACACAGCTTGCAGCAGCCAACCACCCAAGGGGATAGAGGACAGCAAGGGCCATGGATAGTGCACCCTTCATGATGGAGGCTGTGATGAGGGGTGTGAGGGGGCAGCAGGAACAGCAACGTGGCCATGGAAGGGCCCATTGGCGGTATGCCCGACACAGGTGATACCGCGCACGCATCACCTTTGAGCAGTACAGTGACATGGAGATTGTGGGCCAGTACCACCTGAACAGGGCTACTCTGAGGCAGCTCTGTGAGCTATGCAGTGAGGAGACGCATGCACCCGCCAGTTTAATACATAGTATAAAAGAGCCAGTTTAATACACAGTGTAAAAGTGCCAGTTTAATACATAGTATAAAAGTGCCAGTTTAATATATAATATAAAAGTAACAGTTTAATACATAGGCCCAGATAGTCAATCTGCGCCAGGCTGTGGTGCAAGCCTGGGTGCAGCGCAACTTGGCTGTGCAGGGGTGTTGACTGGGGAATATTCAACGGAGCTGTGCCATGGCACAGCATCATTGAATATCGCACTCTGGCCACCCACAGTGTGCATGGTGCAGTGGCACTGCACCAGCGCAAGTGGCCAGAGTGGATCAGGAGGATGCGCTAACGCAAGTTCTGTTGCGCTTTACGCAGCAACCACAATATTCAAAAGTACACATGCAAATGGGGCCATAATGTATGCCCATTGGTCCACAGCATGAGCCAATGGGTGTGCAGCCTGTACTATACTACACAGTCCAGATATGTGAATTGTGGTGACCATGCAATCCAGGGAGGCGGTTGTGGCCTCCTGCATGTGCTGCATCCCCGCCAGGATCTGTGCAGTGCCCCTCTCCTGCTGCATGGCTAACTGGCACACCTCTGCATGCAGTGAGGGCACCCTAGTGGTGAGCAACACCTGCTGCTGAATGGACAGGTGTGCTCCACCAGTGGCTCAGCATCCTGGGGCTCCCATGCAGGACGCCGATCTCCATGTGGTAACTGGTGATGCTGCACAGCCTCCTCTCTGGTGGACACTACATGGTGGGGCCTGCCGGTGGAATGAGTATGGCAGGTGCACCAGCGGTGGACCCTGCAACCAGCTGCCAGGTGGTACCCGCAGCCAGCTGCTGCTGCTGCTGCTTGTCCAGCCACTGCATGCCACCCAGCACCTGCGCGGCAGCACCACCTCCACCGCAGGGCACAGCCTGGGCAGAGCACACCACTGCACCCGCAGGGGTGGCGAGCAGCTGTTCCACCGCTGGCAGGGTGCTGAGCATGCTGCCTGTGTTAGTGGCCAGCAGGGGTGTCTCCCCCACAATGGTGGCCATGCTGTCCAGGATGAGAGTTACATTGTCATGTGTCTCTGCACATAGGACCCCAAGGCTGGTATCCAGCAAGAACACATCTAGGGCATTGTCTGATCCCAGGTCCAAGACATCCATCAGTACAGCAGTGGTGAGCTACAACCCGTCAGGCCCCCAGATGCCTGTGGAGGTGGAAGGCTGGTCCTTTGGGGCCGGTCCAGTAGCCATGGCTGCTGCCACCACCAGCTCCCCCTCATCTGCATGGAGATATGCTGGTGCTGCAAGAGAAAGAGAGGCGTGTTAGTGATGCATTGCCCACATGTGCCCCCCCAACTGCAACTGTCTGTCCCCTGAAGCATGGCATGGTGTGGCTGTGCACACATGCATATGACAGGCAAGCCGGCCACATGCACACCAGCATGGCTGTGTCCATACCCTCCATGCCCCCAGCTGTGTGTGACTGACAAATTTAACATGCAGTGATAGGCTGCCACTCACCTGGAATCCGCCAGCAGGCACACCCTCCATCATGCTGCGGTGCCCTGGAACATGTTCCCTCATAATGTGAGACACTGACAAACAGGAACATGGGCCCTCATAATGTGAGACACTGACACTCCGGAACATTGGCCCTCATAATGTGAGATACTGACCATCTGGAACATGGGCACTCATAATGTGAGACACTGACACTCTGGAACAAGGGCCCCCATAATGTGAGATACTGACACTCTGCAACGTGGGGGATCGTAATGTGAGACACACACTCTGGAACATGGGTCCTCATAATGTGAGATACTGACACTCCGGAACATGGGCCCTCATAATATGAGATACTGACAGTCTGTAACATGGGCCCTCATAATGTGAGACACTCACACTCAGGAACATGTGCCCTCATAATGAGAGATACGCTACTGAAACTCTGCAACACTGGGGGCTCATAATGTGAGACACACACTCTGGAACATGGGAATTCATAATGTGAGGTACTGACACTCTGCAATATGGGGGCTCATAATGTGAGACACACACTCTGGACCATGAGCCCTCATAATGTGAGTCACTGACACACTGAAACATTGACCCTCATAATGTGAGACATTCTCATCCTGGAACATGGGCATTCATAATGTGAGGAACTGACACACTGAAATATGGTCTCTCATAATGTGAGATACTGACACTCAGAAAAATGGGCCCTCATCATGTGAGACACTTACACTCTGGAACGTGGGTCCTCATAATGTGAGACACTTACACACTAGAGCATGGCCCTCATAATGTGAGACACTGACACTGTGCAATGTGGGGGCTCATAATGTGAAACACACACTCTGGAACATGGGTCTTTATAATGTGAGATACTGATAGTCTGCAACATGGGCCCTTATAATGTCAGATACTGACACGCCGGAACATGGGCCCTCATAATATGAGATACTGACAGTCTGTAACATGGGCCCTTATAATGTGAGACACTGACACTCTGGAGCATGGGCCCTCATAATGTGAGATACTGACACTCTGCAACGTGGGGGTTCATAATGTGAGACACACACTCTGGAACATGGGTCTTCATAATGTGAGATACTGATAGTCTGCAACATGGGCCCTTATAATGTGAGACACTGACACTCTGGAACATAGGCCCTCATAATGTGAGATACTGACACTCTGCAATGTGGGGGCTCATAATGTGAAACACACACTCTGGAACATGGGTCTTCATAATGTGAGATACTAACAGTCTGCAGCATGGACCCTTATAATGTCAGATACTGACACGCCGGAACATGGGCCCTCATAATATGAGATACTAACAGTCTGTAACATGGGCCCTTATAATGTGAGACACTGACACTCTGGAACATGGGCCCTCATGATGTGAGATACTGACACTCTGCAACGTGGGGGCTCATAATGTGAGACACACTCTGGAACATGGGTCCTCATAATGTGAGATACTGTCACTCCAGAACATGGGCCTTCATAATATGAGATACTGACACATTAGATCATGGGCCTACATCATGTGAGACACTGTGGAACATGGGGCCTCATAATATGAGACACTGACACACTGGAACATGGCCCTCATAATGTGAGACACTGACAATCTGGAACATGGGCCCTCATCACGTGAGACACTGAAAGACTGGAACATGGGCCCTCATCATGTGAGACACTGACTCACTTGAATATGGGCCCTCATAATGTGAGACATTGACATTCTAGAACATGGACTGTCATAATGTGAGACATTGACACACTGGAACAAGGGCTCACATCATGTGAGACAATAATACACTGGAACATGGGCCCTCATCATGTGAGACACTGACACTCTGGAACATGGGCCCTCATCAAGTGAGACACTAACATACTGGAACATGGGCCCTCATAATGTGAGATGCTGACACACTGGAACATGGGCCCTCATAGCCTGAGACACTTACACTCTGGAACATGGGCCCTCGTGATGCGAAATGCTAACACTCTGGAACATGGGCCCTCATCATGTGAGACACTGACACAATGAAACATGGGCCCTCATAATGTGAGTCGCTGACACACTGAAACTTCGACCCTTATAATGTGAGACACTGTCATCCTGGAACATGTGCCATCATAATGTGAGACACAGACACTCTGGAACATGAGCCCTCATCAAGTGAGCCACTAACAGCCTAGAACATTGGCCCTCATAATGTGAGATACTCAGACTCTGAAACATGGGCATTCATAATGTGAGGAACTGACACACTGGAACATGGGCCCTCATAATGTGAAATACTGACACTCTGAAAAACATGTACTCATCATGTGAGATACTGACAATCTGGAACATGGGTCCTCATATTGTGAGATCCTGACAGTCTGTATCATGGGCCCTCATAATGTGAGAAACTCTGGAACATGGGCCCTCATAATGAGGGATACAGTACTAACACTCAGCAACACTGGGGACTCATAATGTGAGACACACACTCTGGTACATGAGAACTCATAATGTGGGATGCTGACACTCTGGAAGATGGGCCCACATAATGTGAGATACTGACACTCTGTAACATGGGCCCTCACAATATGAGATACTGACACTCTGTAATGTGGGGGCTTATAATGTGAGACACACACTCTGGAACATGAGCTCTCATAATGTGAGTAGCTGACACACTGAAACATTGACCCTCATAAAGTGAGACACTTTCATCCTGGAACATGTGCCATTATAATGTGAGACACTGACTCTCTGGAACATGGGCCCTCATCACGTGAGACAGTGACAGTCTGGAAGATGGGTCTTCATCAAGTGAGACATGACTTCCTGGAACATGGGCCCTCATAATGTGAGGAACTGACACACTGGAACATGGGCCCTCATAATGTGAAATATTGACACTCTGAAAAATGTGCCCTCATCATGTGAGACACCGACACTCAGAAAATGAGAGCTCATCATGAGAGACACTTACACTCTGGAACATGGGACCTCATAATGTGAGACTTTGACATTCTAGAACATGGGCTGTCATTATGTGAAGCACTGACAGACTGAAAAATGGGCCCTCATCATGTGAGACATTGACTCACTTGAATATGAGCCCTCATAATGTGACACACTGACATTCTAGATTATGGGCAGACATAATGTGAAGCACTGACAGACTGAAACATGGGCCCTCATAATGTGAGACACTGACTCACTGGAACATAGGCCCCTCATAATGTGAGACACTGACACACTGGAAAATGGGCCCTCATAATATGAGACACTGACACACTGGAACATGGTCCCTCATAATGTGAGTCGCTGACACACTGAAACATTGACCCTCATATGTGAGACACTGACACTCTGGAAAATGGGCCCTCATAATGTAAGACACTGACACCATGGAACATGTGCCCCCATAATGTGAAGCACTGATGGACTGAAACAAGGGCCCTCATCGTGAGAGACACTGACACGCTGGAACATGGGCCCCTCATAATGTAAGACACTGACACCATGGAACATGTGCCCTCATAATGTGAAGCACTGATGGACTGAAACAAGGGCCCTCATTATGTGAGACACTGACACACTAGAACATGGGCCCTCATATTGTGAGACACTGACACACTGGAAAATGTGCCCTCATAATATGAGACACTTACACACTGGAACATGGTCCCTCCTAAAGTGAGTCACTGACACACTGAAACATTGACCCTCATAATGTGAGACACTGGCACTCTGAAACATGAGCCATCATAATGTAAGACACTGACACTCTAGAACATGGGCCTTTATCAAGTGAGACAGTGACACTCTGGAAGATGGGCCCTAATCAAGAGAGACACTGACACCATGGAACATGGGCCCTCATAATATGAGACACTGACACTCTGGAACATGGGCCTTCGTAATGTGAGACACTGACATACTGGAACTTGAACCATCATAATGTGAGACACTGACACTCTGGAAAATGAGCCCTCATAATGTGAGACACAGACACTGTGGAACATGGGCCCTCATAATGTGAGACACTGACACACTGGAACATTGACCCTCATAATGTGTGAGAGTGATACACTTTAATATGGGCCCTCATAATGTGAGACACTGACTCACTTGAATATGGGCCCTCATAATGTGACACTCTGACATTCTAGATAATGGGCTGTCATAATGTGAAGCACTGGCAGACTGAAACATGGGCCCTCTTCATGTGAGACACTGACTCACTGGAACATGGTACCCTCATAATGTGAGACACACACTCTGGAACATGAGCTCTCATAATGTGAGTAGCTGACACACTGAAACATTGACCCTCATAAAGTGAGACACTTTCATCCTGGAACATGTGCCATTATAATGTGAGACACTGACTTTCTGGAACATGGGCCCTCATCACGTGAGACAGTGACACTCTGGAAGATGGGTCTTCATCAAGTGAGACATTGACTTCCTGGAACATGGGCCCTCATAATGTGAGATACTAACATTCTGGAACATGGGCATTCATAATGTGAGGAACTGACACACTGGAACATGGGCTCTCATAATGTGAGATAGTGAAACTCAGAAAATGAGAGCTCATCATGAGAGACACTTACGCTCTGGAACATGGGACCTCATAATGTGAGACTTTGACATTCTAGAACATGGGCTGTCATTATGTGAAGCACTGACAGACTGAAAAATGGGCCCTCATCATGTGAGACACTGACTCACTGTAACATGGGCCCCTCATAATGTGAGACACTGACATTCTGGAACATGGGTTGTCATAATGTGAGACACTGACACACTGGAACAAGGGCTCACATCATGTGAGACAATAACACACTGGAACATGGGCCCTCATAATGTGAGACACTGACACCCTGGAAGAAGGTCACTCATCAAGTGAGACACTGTCATACTGGAACATTGGCCCTCATAATGTGAGATACTGACACTCTTGAACATGGGCCCTCATCATGTGAGACACTGACACACTGGAACAAAGACCATCATAATGTGAGGCACTGACACTCTGGAACATGGGCCCTCATCACGTGAGACACTGACACTCTGGAAGATGGTCCCTCATCAAGTGAGACTCTGACATACTGGAACATGGGCCCTCGTTATGTGAGATGCTGACACACTGGAACATGGCCCTCATAATGTGAGACACTGACACACTAGATCATGAGCCTTCATCATGTGAGACACTGACCCTCTGGAACATTGGCCCTCATAATGTGAGACACTGACACACGGGAACATGGCCCTGATGATGTGAGACACTGACACACTGGAACATGGGCCCTCATCATGTGAGACACTGACTCACTTGAATATGAGCACTCATAATGTGACACACTGACATTCTAGAACATGGGCTGTCATAATGTGAAGCACTGACAGACTGAAACATGGGCCCTCTTCATGTGAGACACTGACTCACTGGAGCATAGGCCCCTCATAATGTGAGACACTGACACACTGGAAAATGGGCCCTCATAATATGAGACACTGACACACTGGAACATGGTCCCTCATAATGTGAGTCGCTGACACACTGAAACATTGACCCTCATAATGTGAGACACTGACACTCTGGAAAATGGGCCCTCATAATGTAAGACACTGACACCATGGAACATGTGCCCCCATAATGTGAAGCACTGATGGACTGAAACAAGGGCCCTCTTCATGAGAGACACTGACACACTGGAACATGGGCCCCTTATAATGTAAGACACTGACACTATGGAACATGTGCCCTCATAATGTGAAGCACTGATGGACTGAAACAAGGGCCCTCGTTATGTGAGACACTGACACACTAGAACATGGGCCCTCATATTGTGAGACACTGACACACTGGAAAATGGGCCCTCGTAATATGAGACACTGATACACTGGAACATGGTCCCTCCTAAAGTGAGTCGCTGACACACTGAAACATTGACCCTCATAATGTGAGACACTGGCACTCTGAAACATGAGCCATCATAATGTAAGACACTGACACTCTAGAACATGGGCCCTTATCAAGTGAGACAGTGACACTCTGGAAGATGGGCCCTCATGATGCAAAATGCTAACACTCTGGAACATGGGCCATCATCATGTGAGACACTGACACACTGAAACATGGGACTTCATAATGTGAGTCGCTGACACACTGAAACAATGACCCTTATAATGTGAGACACTGTCATCCTGGAACATGTGCCATCATCATGTGAGATACTGACACTCTGGAACATGGGCCCTCATCAAGTGAGACAGTGACACTCTGGAAGATGGGTCTTCATCAAGTGAGACACTGACACCCTGGGACATGGCCCTCATAATGTGAGATACTGGCACTCTGGAACATGTTCCCTCATAATGTGAGATACTGACAGTCTGGAACATGGGCATTCATAATGTGAGGAACTGACACACTGGAACATGGGCCCTAATAATGTGAGATATTGACACTCCGAAAAATGTGCCCCGATCATGTGAGATACTGACACTCTGGAACATGGGTCCTCATAATGTGAGACACTGACACTCTGGAACATGGGCCCTCATAATGTCAGACACTGACACACTGGAACATGATCCTCATAATGTGAGACACTGACACACTAGATCATGGGCCTTCATCATGTGAGACACTGATCGTCTAGAACATTGGCCCTCATAATGTAAGACACTGACACACGGGAACATGGCCCTCATAATGTGAGACACTGACACACTGGAACATGGGCCCTCATCATGTGAGACACTGACTCACTTGAATATGGGACCTCATAATGTGACACACTGACATTCTAGATCATGGGCTGTCATAATGTGAAGCACTGACAGACTGAAACATGGGCCCTCATCATGTGAGACACTGACTGCCAGGAACATAGCCCCTCATAATGTGAGACACTGACACACTGGAACATGGGCCTTCATAATGTGAGTCACTGACACACTGGAACATTGGCCCTCATAATGTGAGAGAGTGATACACTTTAATATGGGCCCTCATAATGTGAGACACTGTCACCTTGGAACATGGGCCCTCATAATGTGAGACATTGTCACCTTGGAACATGGGCCCTCATTATTTGAGATACTGACAAACTGGAACGTGGGCCCTCATCATGTGAGACACTGACTCACTTGAATATGGGCCCTCATAATGTGACATTCTGACATTCTAGATCATGGGCTGTCATAATGTGAAGCACTGACAGACTGAAAAATGGGCCCTCATAATTTGAGATACTGACACACTGGAACATGGGCCCTCATCATGTGAGACACTGACTCACTTGAATATGGGCCCTCATAATGTGACACTCTGAAATTCTAGATCATGGGCTGTCATAATGTGAAGCACTGACAGACTGAAAAATGGGCCCTCATAATTTGAGATACTGACACACTGGAACATGGGCCCTCATCATGTGAGACACTGACTCACTTGAATATGGGCCCTCATAATGTGACATTCTGACATTCTAGATGATGGGCTGTCATAATGTGAAGCACTGACAGACTGAAACATGGGCCCTCATCATGTGAGACACTGACTCACTGGAAGATGGGTTCCTCATAATGTGAGACACTGACACACTGAAATATGGGCCCTCATATTGTGAGACACCGACACACTGGAAAATGGGCCCTCATAATATGAGACACTGACACACTGGAACATGGGCCCTCAACAAGTGAGGCAGTGACACTCTGGAAGATGGGCCTTCATAATGTGAGACACTGACACTCTGGAAAATGGGCCCTCATAATGTGAGACACTGACACTTTGGAAGATGGTCCCTTGTCAAGTAAGACACTGACGTACTGGAACATGTTCCCTCACAATGTGAGATACTGACACTCTGGAACATGGGACCTCATCATGTGAGTCACTGACACACTGAAACCTGGCCCTCATTATGTGAGATGCTGACACACTGGAACATGGGCCCTCATAACCTGAGACACTGACACTCTGGAACATGGACCCTCATGATGCGAAATGCTAACACTCTGGAAAATGGGCCCTCATCATGTGAGTCACTGACACACTGAAACATGGGACCTCATAATGTGAGTCGCTGACACACTGAAACTTCGACCCTTATAATGTGAGACACTGTCATCCTGGAACATGTGCCATCATCATGTGAGATAATGACACTCTGGAACATGGGCCCTCATCAAGTGAGACAGTGACACTCTGGAAGATGGATCTTCATCAAGTGAGACACTGACACCCTGGGACATGGGCCCTCATAATGTGAGATACTGGCACTCTGGAACATGTTCCCTCATAATGTGAGATACTGACAGTCTGGAACATGGGCATTCATAATGTGAGGAACTGACACACTGGAACATGGGCCCTCATAATGTGAAATATTGACACTCTGAAAAATGTGCCCTCATCATGTGAGACACTGACACTCTGGAACATGGGTCCTCATAATGTGAGACTCTGACACTCTGGAACATGGGACCTCATAATGTGAGACACTGACACACTAGATCATGGGCCTTCATCACGTGAGACACTGACCCTCTGGAACATTGGCCTTCATAATGTGAGACACTGACACATGGGAACATGGCCCTCATAATGTGAGACGCTGACACACTAGATCATGGGCCTTCATCAGGTGAGACACTGACCCTCTGGAACATTGGCCCTCATAATGTGAGACACTGACACACGGGAACATGGCCCTCATAATGTGAGACACTGACACACTGGAACATGGGCCGTCATCATGTGAGACACTGACACACTGGAACATGGGCCGTCATCATGTGAGACACTGACTCACTTGAATATGGGCCCTCATAATGTGACACACTGACATTCTAGATCATGGGCTGTCATAATGTGAAGCACTGACAGACCTAAACATGGGCCCTCATCATGTGAGACACTGACTAACTGGAACATGGGCCCTCATAATATGAGACACTGACACATTGGAACATGGTCCCTCATAATATGAGTCACTGACACACTGGAACATGGTCCCTCATAATATGAGTCGCTGACACACTGAAACATTGACCCTCATAATGTGAGACACTGGCACTCTGGAAAATGGGCCTTCATAATGTAAGACACTGACACCATGGAACATGTGCCTTCATAATGTGAAGCACTGACGGACTGAAACATGGGTCCTCATCATGTGAGACACTGACACACTGGAACATGGGCCCCTCAGAATGTGAGACACTGACACAGTAGAACATGGGCCCTCATATTGTGAGATACTGACACACTGGAAAATGGGACCCTCATAATGTGAGACACTGACACAGTAGAACGTGGACCCTCATAATGTGAGACATGGACACACTGGAACATGTGCCCTCATCATGTGAGACACTGACTCACTTGAATATGGGACCTCATAATGTGACACACTGACATTCTAGATCATGGGCTGTCATAATGTGATGCACTGACAGACTGAAACATGGGCCCTCATCATGTGAGACACTGACTCCCTGGAACATGGGCCCCTCATAATGTGAGACACTGACACACTGGAACATGGGCCCTCATATTGTTAGAGACTGATGCACTGGAAAATGGGCCCTCATAGTGTGAGACACTGACACTCTGGAACATAGGCCTTCATAATGTGAGACACTGACACTCTGGAACATGGGCCTTCATAATGTGAGACACTGACACACTGGAACATTGGCCCTCATAATGTGAGAGAGTAATACACTTTAATATGGGCCCTCACAATGTGAGACACTGTCACCTTGAAACATGGGCCCTCTTAATTTGAGATACTGACACACTGGAACATGGGCCCTCATCATGTGAGACACTGTCACCTTGGAACATGGGCCCTCATAATTTGAGATACTGACAAACTGGAACATAGGCCCTCATCATGTGAGACACTGACTCACTTGAATATGGGCCCTCATAATGTGACACTCTGACATTCTAGGTCATGGGCTGTCATAATGTCAAGCACTGACAGACTGAAACATGGGCCCTCATCACGTGAGACACTGACTCACTGGAACATGGGTCCCCCATAATGTGAGACACTGACACACTGGAATATGGGCCCTCATATTGTGAGACACTGACACACTGGAAAATGGGCCCTCATAATATGAGACACTGACATGCTGGAACAAGGCCCCTCATCAAGTGAGACAGTGACTCTCTGGAAGTTGGGCCCAAATCATGTGAAACACTGACACCCTGGAACATGGGCCCTCATAATATGAGACACTGACACTCTGAAACATGGGCCTTCATAATGTGAGACACTGACACTCTGGAAAATGGGCCCTCATAATGTGAGAGACTGACACTCTGGAGGATGGTCCCTCATCAAGTAAGACACTGACATACTGGAACATGTTCCCTCATAATGTGAGATACTGACACTTTGGAACATGGGACCTCATCATGTGAGACACTGACACACTGAAACCTGGCCCTCATTATGTGAGATGCTGACACACTGGAACATGGGCCCTCATAGCCTGAGACACTAACACTCTGGAACATGGACCCTCATGATGCAAAATGCTAACACTCTGGAACATGGGCCCTCATCATGTGAGACACTGACTCACTGGAACAAGGGCCCCTCATAATGTGAGACACTGACACACTGGAGCATCGGCCCTCATATTGTGAGACACTGACACACTGGAAAATGGGCCCTCATAATATGAGACACTGACACACTGGAACGTGGGCCCTCATCATGTGAGACAGTGACACTCTGGAAGATGGGCCCTAATCAAGTGAAACACTGACACCCTGGAACAGGGGCCTCATAATATGAGACACTGACACTCTAGAACATGGGCCTTCATAATGTGAGACACTGACACTCTGGAAAATGGGCCCTCATAATTTGAGACACTGACACACTGGAACATGGGCCTTCATAATGTGAGACACTGAGACACTGGAACTTTGGTCTTCATAATGTAAGACACTGACACTCTGGAAAATGGGCCCTCATCAAGTGAGACTATGACACTCTGGAAGATGGGCCCTAATCAAGTGAGACACTGACACCCTTTAACACTGGCCCTCATAATGTGAGACACTGACTTACTGGAACATGGGCCCTCATAATGTGAGACACTGACATACTGGAAAATCGGCCCTCATAATATCAGAAACTGACACACTGGAACGTGGGCCCTCATAATGTGAGTCGCTGACAAGCTGAAACATTGACCTTCATATTGTGAGACACTGACATACTGGAACATAGACTGTCATAATATGAGACACTGACACTCAGAAGCATGGGTCCTCATTATTTGAGACACTGTCACCCTGGAACATGTGCCATCTTAATGTAAGACACTGACACTCTGGAACATGGGCCCTCATCAAGCAAGACTGTGATACTCTGGAAGAAATGCCATAATCAAGTGAGACACTGACACCCTGGAACATGGGCCCTCATAATGTGAGATACTCACACTCTGAAACATGAGCCTTCATAACGTGAAACACTGAATGGATCATTGTAATGTGAGACACTGACACTCTGGAAAATGGGCCCTCATAATGTGAGACAGTGACACTCTGGAACGTTGGCCCTCATAATGTGAGACACTGATACACTTGATCATGGGCCTTCATCTTATGAGACACTGACACTCTGGAATATTGGCTCTCATAATGTGAGACACTGATACACTGGAACATGGGTCCTCATAATGTGAATCACTGACACACTAGATCATGGGCCTTCATCATATGAGACACTCACACTCTGGAACATGACCCTCATAATGTGAGACACTGACACTCTGGAACATGGGCCCTCATAATGTGAGACACTGACACCCTGGAACATGGGCCTTCGTAATGTGAGACGCTGACACACTGGAAAATCGGTCCTCACAATATGAGACACTGACACACTGGAACATGGGCCCTCATAATGTGAGATACTGACACTCTGGAACATGGGCCCTCATAATGTGAGACACTGACACTCTGGAACGTGGGCCCTCATAATGTGAATCACTGACACACTAGATCATGGGCCTTCATAATGTGAGACGCTGACACACTGGAAAATCTGCCCTCATAATATGAGACACTGACACACTGGAACATGAGCCCTCATGATGTGCGATACTGACACTCTGGAACATGGGTCTTCATAATGTGAGACTCTGAAACACTGGAACATGGGTCCTCATAATGTGAAACACTGACACGCTGGAACATGGGCCTTCATAATGTGAGATGCTGACACACTGGAAAATTGGCCCTCATAATATGAAACACTGACACTCTGGAACATAGCCCTCATAATGTGAGACACTGACACACATGATGCAAGCCTGTACCTGCTCTTGTCATGCACTTAATTTTTTTATTAAACTACACAAAAGAACAATATTCCTCTTTGGGATCTGCTTGCATGGGAAATTGCTGGAAATGGTGAAAACCGGTGATATGCAACTGCCAAGGGCTGCCCATCCCTCAAAGAAGGATTCAAAAACTCTCCACACACTGTCTGATATAAAACCTTTTCTTCTTTCTTAATTCTGTTTTCAATAACATTTTTCATTTTGTTGTTTAAAACTTCTTAGTTTAAAAAAATGTAATTATTTTTTTCTGATTTTTTTATTTCTTTGCAGTTATGCACTGTAGATGTGTAGACACTGACAGGCAGTACTGTGCACCTGTGCATAGACTGCAGAACTTCTAGACTAAGCATTACCTCCCAGTCTCTCTCTGTTTTTTTCAGCTGTCACATATAAATCTTTTATTTGTTTTTAGCTATTTATTTATTTTAGCATTTTTGTTGTGCCATGATGTTATTTTATGTAATAATCGAAGTGAGTTATGCACCAATATTTCCCTGTTTGATTTATTACAATGTACAGCACTCTGCCTCTGGGATAGGGCACTTAAGGAATAAATTCTACTACTACTTTCTTACTTTTCCTGTACTTTCATTTTTTACTTTTCATATTCCTCTTCTTGTCTGCTATTTCTCTATTTTTGTTTTATAATTTACTGTACTTTTTCTGCTGGTAGACCCGCCAACCCCCATCAGTCATATCACTCCACCCAGCCCCGTCACCAGCCATCCCCGGGACTTACCTCCACCTCGCAGTTCCCCCATGGATGACCACCCATGGGAAGGGCTGCCCAGTGGCCAAGCACTTACTTCCTGGGGCAGGGTTGAAGTGTCGGTCTTGGAGCAAAGAACCCAATCGGTGGTGTGGAGCCTATGACGGGCAATGGACAGCATCCTCCATGGTCAGGAAGTGTTTTCCTATTTTCTGCCTCTGGATGGCAGGAAGATCTTGGCCGACGTATTGCATCATGCCACTGATGTCGCCCCCTTGATCTGTGGCTCCATCTTGCAGTGCCACCTGTTGTCATCTAAGTGGTGGTATTGCAGTCCACTCCAACTTCCTCCCACTCCTCCATGGGATGCTCAGCCTTCCTCCCCCTGGCAAGTCTTCTGATAACCCAGGCTCTTTTCTCCAGGCTACAATGTGAGCTCCCCCAAAAACACACACACACACAGACACACATGCACACAGTCTTTCTGATACAGTATCTCTTTGCTGTTTTTTTTTATTTTTTCTCTACTATTCTTTTCTTTACTCTTCTTTATTTGCTTTCCTTGTTTTCTCACACTCTTTAGTGTTCATTGCAAATCTGCACACTGTGAACTGTCTGTCACCTGCATCCCCCCCCTCTCTCTACACACACACACACACACACACACACACACACTAAGTCAGGGTTTTCTGTTCTCTGTCTTTTGGAAAGTTTTCCTTTTTTTGTTCTTTTAATATGAAAAACTTTTCCTCCAGTCGTATCTGTCCCTGACTTTCAACTTCTTTCACTCCCTGGTTTGGCCTGCTGAGCACTGCTACAGGCGAACAGCAGTGACCATGACATTCAACTCTTTCCCCACTGCTTGCTGAGTTGGAATGGCAACAAGGTTGGACTCATGCAACTATATATACTTCAGTCCGTGCATGTGCAAACAGAGTATCTATGCTGCACCTGCACCCCTTGGGCACCTTTGACCTCTCCTCAACCTCCAAAGTCTGTCACATGACAGGCATGCAAGCTGGAATGCTGAGGGAGATAAAAAACAAACAAACATTGACCCGAGATCTGAGTCAAGCTGGCAAGGCTCAGCTCGGGCCTCAGCATCAGCTACATGTGTTTGGGGAATCTTGGTTGTCATTAGAGACATCCTTTTTTTTAACCAGGAGAGACACACTAAGCTGAAAGCTTGTTTACAGGTGTGACCTGGCTCATTCTGCACACTACCGCGTGCACAAGTAAAAAAACCTTAAAAATTTGGGTGGAGTGTCCATAATAAGAACTTGCATGTCTGTCTGGAGTTCTTCCAGGATACCTTCTTTTGTTTAAGTGTTAGTCTTGGCAGGCAGTATGTAATTCAGTGTTTCTAGTCACATAGTCACAAATTACATTTGATTTTACTTTTCCCCAAAGGTGTTGGTTTAAATTACAGTTTAGCAGGTGGAGAGAGAGGGCTGCTTTACATATGATGATTTGTCTAATAATTACATAATTATCGTTAACAAAACAAGATAAATATATATTTTAACAACAACTTTCAGGGGATTCTTAAGTTGTTGCTTCAGTTATTAACAAGACAAATAACCACTGTCATATTGTAATGAGAAAACAATTTTTTTACAACTTGTAAGGAACTGAGATGCAATGCAAGGATTTAAATGTGATTGCATCAGATCATAAAAAAATAAAAATACAGTTAATCATGATTTGAAAGGAGGAAAATTGGGCTTTCAATTATTTTAATTCTGTTAAATTGTCACAATAACAAATATGAAAACATTTATGTTTAATTAGACAATATGATCACCTTATACATCCTTGTTTATTTATTATAGAGAAATGTCACTTTTATTCACACACTCTACAGTCATACACACAGTTTTTATAGTTCCTTAAAACATGTGACAGTCAGCCTCCTGTTCTTTGTATTTCAGACTTTGTTGTTATAACAACTGTCCCATATTTCCTCATTTTATATTTCTTGCCCAGGATAGTCTGCTTGACATGAAATATTGTTTCATTTTCTGTGGTATCTGTCCTGTTTCTGGTCAGTTTCACTCCCAGCTGATACAGACTCAAGCACATTGAACTGTTGCCTACTGAATTCAGTCCAGATCTATTCTTTATTTAAAGGGGACATTCATGCACAGTGGCCATTACAGCTGAATGCCCATGAAAAGCATGATTAAATAAGGACTTGGCTTACCTGTAGCTGACAGCAGTCTGAAGATATACATGATTGAGTCTGATCAATACCGATACTGGATTGCTACCATTTTATGGAACACTGTGATGTAATATGGGGACAAGCTGTGCTGACTAAAAGTAGTTAGTCAAAGCTTGTTCCTCCATGACATCACATGGTTCCATAAATGGTTTCAACACAGTGTCAGTACTGAACAGACTGAGTCAACTGTAGCCCAGATCTGATCCCTGCTGCAGATTAGCTCAATACTTCACTTTTCATGGCATTTCAAATTATGAGAGCCACGATGCATGAAAGTTCTCCTTTGGCAAGATGAGAAGAAGCACCACTGAAGACATCTTCCCATTTCTAATGGGGACCTGACAGAGAGTCTCCCAGAGCTGCAGTACAGAAATCACATACAGAATAAATTCCAGGAAAAAACACAGGAGCACTAAATAATGGATCATTTCAGTTTTACACTTTTGTAAAGAGTGAAATATATTTCAGAATTGTAGTAGTAATCCCACGGTGACAGTTTGGATAAGTTGGTTTGCTTGAAAGTCAAGTTTACACTGCTGCTAAGGGACCTCAATCTGTCAGCGATAGACTGGAGCACTCAGACTATGAGTACTGCCAGAGGAGGGTACATCCTGAATGCCTCGCAGAGGCATGCCTGAGGAAGCTTGTGGCTGAACCCTCCCATGGGGAGCTATATTGGACCTTGTGCTCTTCAATGGGGACAGGATCAAGGATGTTAAGGTGGGCAGCCACTTAGGATCCAGTGACCACAGAAATGTATGGTTTAATCTGAACACAGTGGAGGAGGCAAACCACACAAAAGCTAAAGCCCTCGATTTCAGAAGGGCTAACTTTGTCAAAATGGGGGAATACCTCAAAGGAGCCCTGGCAAAGGGGGATAGAGGGGGAGTAGAGGAACAGTGGACTACTTTCAAAGGGGCCATAACAAAGGCAACAAGTCTATGTGTTAAATTGCAAAGTAAAAGTAAGAGAAAGAAATGACCACTATGGTTCTCGAGGGAAGTGGCCAGGAAAGTGAGAGAGAGACAAGAGGAACTTTCAGGAGATACAAGGAGACACAAAGGAAGGAGGACTGGAAGCAGTATCTGGAAATGCAGAGGGAAACAGGGAAGGCAGTCAAGACTGCAAAGACAAAAACAGAGTTAAAAATAGCCCAGGATATTAAGAAAGGAGACAAGACCTTCTACAGATACATTATTGTGAGGAAGAAGACCAGAAGTCGGATTGTCAGGATAAAGAAGGAGAGTGGAGGTTGGGCAGAGGAGGAAATGGAAAAAGCAACAATACTGAACACATACTTTTGTTCAGTATTTGCTAAAGAAAGGGAAGGTGAAGGTTCACAACTGAGCAGAAAAGGCAGCCATTGTAGGGAGGTGGACACCACCCCATTCATGGTGGAGATAGTCCTGGAGGAACTCAGGGAAACTGACAATTGGCAAAGCAATGGGACCAGATGGGATTCACCCCAGAATATCAAAAGAACTTAGAGAGGTGCTTGCAGCCCCACTGACAGCCCTATTCAACAGATCATTGGAGACTGGGGCAGGTCCAGAAGATTGGAGAAGGACAAATGTGATCCCGCTCCACAAAACTGGAAGCAGAAAGGAGGTAGGCAACTACAGACTGGTCAGCCTGACCTCAGTGGAGGGGAAATTAATGGAGTCATTACTAAAGGAGAGGACAGTGCCATTCCTTGAATCTAGTGGAGCACAGGATCCAAGAGAGCATGGAGTCACAGCAGGAAGGTCTTGTCAAACAAATCTAATAGATTTCTTTGACTGGGTGATCAGGGAGGTAAATCAGGGAGGGGCAGTGGATGTGGCCTACCTGGATTTCAGCAAGGCCTTCGACACCATCCCACATAGAAGGTTAGTTAATAAGTTAGTCAGCCTGGGAGTGGGTTCCAAGGTGGTAAACTGGGTCAGAAATTGGTGGAGTGGGAGGACACAGGGGTTGGTGGTAAATGATGTTCAAACCAAAGTGAGGAAAGTGATCAGTGGGGTGCCACAGGGTTCAGTGCTGGGGCCTGTCCTCTTCAATGTCTACATAAGTGACATTGCATGAGGCCTAGGAGGGAAGGTACTTTTCTTTACAGATGATACAAAGATCTGCAACAGGGTTGGAAAAATTGGGAAATGACCTAAGCAAGTTGGAGGAGTAGTCAGGAGTGTGGCAGATAAGATTCAATACCAAGAAGTGCATAATCATGCACTCAGGATGCAGAAATCCAAAGGAGGAGTACAAGATGGGAGGGGAGGTACTGGCAGCCACCAGTCAGGAAAGGGACCTGGGGGTAATCATATCTGATGACCTGAAGATGAACAAGCAATGTGAGAAGGCTGTAGTAAGAACCAGTGGGATACTGGGGTGCATATTAAAAGGCATCACCAGCAGAAAGAAGGAGGTGGTTATGACACTGTACAGATCACCGGTGAGACTGCAGCTAGAGTACTGTGTCCAATTATGGAAACTGAATTTATGGAAGGATATAGACAAAGTGGAGGCGGTCCAAAGAAGGGCAACTAAAATGGTACAAGGACTGTACCAGAAAGCATATGAGGAAAGACTGGGGAACCTGAACATGTATTCCCTGGAGGAGAGGGGAGAGAGAGAGTGGGGATATGATAGAAAACATTCACGTACTGTACCTCAAGGGTATAAACAAGGTTCAGGAGGGTAGCATTTTTCAGAAAAGAAGATGTACAAGAACTAAAGGGCATGAGATGAGATTAGAGGGGGTAGACTCAGGAGCAACATAAGAAAGTTATTTTTCACAGAAAGGGTGGTGGATGCTTGGAACAGCCTCCATGCAGAGATAGTGGGGCCAAAAATGGTTAGAAAATTTAAGAATCCATGGGACAGACATAAGGGTACCCTGGCAACAGGGAAGGCCACAGATCAACTAGGTACTGTGGTATTGCAATAGGTAGGAAAATGGGCAAACTAGGTGGATCGCACGGTCCTTATCTGGCATCAAATTCTATGTTTCTATGTTACACTGCTTAGAACTCCATGATCCTTTGAATATGGACAACACATTTTCAGGTTTTGTTTTCATTAGAATATTCTATGATTTGTACATTTAAATTAGGGATGGGCGAACTGGTTTGTCAAAAATACAAACCGACCCAAACATGCCAAAGTGTTTGTAAACAAATGGCTTCCAAACACTTTTTGCTGTTCAGATCAGTTGGGATGGCTGTAGCATCATGGGGAATGTAGCGCAAGAAGTGCTGGAGCAGGAGTAACCCACAGGAGGGACCAGAGACAAGATTCTGGTCCCTCATTGGATGGCCAAGCTTTCTGTCTTTGTAAGGTGGAGCCTGATTGGGTTTGCTCTAGCAACCCACATGGTCCACCTTAGGAGCTTGGCAGAGGAATATAGAACAGAGAAAGAGCAGCAGGTTCTACAGACTGCTCTGTAATTCTGTGCTTATGCGTTCTCTTGTGTTTGCCCATTGGGCAAGAAAGAAGTTGACTCACAGACTCAGAAAAAAAAAATTAAGAATTTAATTTTTTTATATTTATTTAAAAAAAAAAAAGAACCAAAAGAAAATTTGGGGTGGGAAGTCAGGGACTTGGGATCAGGAGGGGATTAGAGCCGAAGACTGGGTCGGGTATGGGTGTGGGAGTCGGGGACTGGGGAGTTGGGACAGAAGACTCAGGGAGGAAAGTAGTAACTTGGAGACTGGGGGCAAGTGAGTGAGTGAGTCAAGAAAGACAAGAAGAGAAAAGACTGAAGTGCCAGAGCCAGACTGCCAGGTTTTTTTTGAGCAGCAGAGGGGGTGAACTGTGCCACCCATACAACACCACTCCCAGTTAGCCTTCTTGCTGTTTGCCCAATTGCTCCCCAGAAACAAGTCAGCTCTCAGTTCTCCTGCTTGTGCTCACTGCTCAGTCACTTCAGTGGGGATTTATTATTATTATTATTATTTTATTTTTTATTATACAATCTTTGGCTCAGTGGGCATTCCATCATATCACATGGAATAAATAAAAACATAAAAGCCTTGAAGGGAAAGTACTGTGTCAGAGAGGGATAGGCCAGGCAGAGTCCCTGATTCTTTGTTGGTAGCAGCAGTGACTGCAGCATCGGCCCATAGCCTAGGTGGTGCGTGAAACAAATTTTGTGTGTGTGAAATAAAATCTGCCAGCCAGTCACCAGTGCCACATCTTGTATACTGTCTATGTGACCCCCCCCAAGAAGCCAAGCATCTGTCATCTTCCTCCCTGTGCTCACTTGGTGGGGTATAAGCTTTGGTTCAGGGGGCAGGGCATTCTGTCACATCATGTGGAATAAAAATATAAAATAATAAAATCATTGAAGGGAAAGGACTGTGTCAAAGAGGGTTAGGCCAGGCAGGGTTCCTGAATGTGTGTGGGTAGCAGCAGTGCATGCAGCATCACCCTTTGCATAGGTGGTGTGTGAAATAACTATGAGAAATAAATCTGCAGATAGTCATCAGTGCACCAGTGCCACTTCTTGCATACTGTGTGACCCCCCCCAAGAAGTCAGTCATCTGCCTCCCTGTGCTCACTCAGTGGGGTACAAGCTTTGGCTCAGTGGGTAGGACATTCTGCCCTATCATGTGTAATAAATAAAAAATATCCTTGAAGGGAAAAAGTGACAGATAGGATTAGGCCAAGCAGGGTCCCTGAATCTGTGTGGGTAGCAGTAGTGCATGCAGCATCGCCCTTAGCGTCAGTGGTGTGTGAAATAAGTGTGTGTGTGTGTGAAATATAAAATCTGCCAGCCAGTCGTCAGTGTACCTGTGCCACTTCTTGTATACTGTCACATCACGAGGAATGAATAAAAAAGATAAAATCCTTAAACGGGAAATGTACTGTGTCAGAGAGGGTTAGGCCAGGTAGGGTCCCTGAATCTGTGTGGGTAGCAGCACTTCCTGCAGCATCATCCTTAGTGTAGGTGGTGTGTGAAATAAAATCTGCCAGCCAGTCATCAGTGCACCAGTGTCACTTCTTGCATACCATCACATCACTTGAAATAAATAATAAAAATAATAACCACTTTTTGACCCTGAATAAGTGACAGACTGGCATTATGAGAACTCCAGAAAATAGTAAAGCAAACACCGGGGGCAAAGGAAGTAATAAATGTAAAAAAAAGTTTATTCAAGAGCCCAGAAATAAGTGACCCAAAAGGTAAAGTACAACAACAAGCACCATAGTCTGTTGAATGGGCTGAACTAAATGCTGTTACTATCCACGTGCAGGCTATCTCTCAAAATGCTGAAAATACAGCAAGGGTTGGTGGACTGTCTATGTCAAAAGGGCTCAGTAGTACAGCCAAAAAAGTGTCAAAAGACAGTGGCAATAACAAATCGTCTGAGAAAAAAAGTGCAAAAACAAAGAGTATTCCAATTGTACATAAAGTTAAAGCACTTACAGGTACAATTCACAGTGGAGTTGCTCAATTTGCAACACATGCATATCAAATAACTCAGTTTGTGACTGCAAATGTTAGCTCTACTGAGTCTGATGATGGTGATGACAATGGTCAAGGTGAGGCGGATGATGATGAGCTTGTGACTTTACCTGTAGCTATGTCTCATTCTGGTTCTGACAGTGACAATGTGGATACAAATAATGACAGTACTAGAGTGTCAAAAGGGAAAAAGAAGAAGTCAAAGGATCGAAACTACAGACCTATTAGTTTAACCTCAATAGCATACAAGCTAATGGAAAGAGTAGTTACATCATTTTTTGAACAAGAGATATTAGCCCTTGGTCTTACCGATTAAACCCAGCATTGATTTAAACCCAGATATTCATGCACGTCTAATTTAATATCCTTTTACAAACATATTAGTGAAGGTACAGACATTGGTATCCCTATGGATGTAATTTTACTAGACTACAGCAGAGATTTTGATACCATCCCTCATCTTAATTCTATCAAAAAATTACACAAGCTGGGATTTTCACAATGCCTAGTTAATTGGGTTAATATATAGTTATCAGACAGGTTCCAGACAGTAAAAATAAATGGTGTCTTCTCCAGTGTTGGGGTGGTCAGTAGTGGGGTTCTGCAGGGCTCAGTCCTGGGACCCACGCTCTTCAATATATACATCAGTGACATGAAAATTAGTGAGCAGAACACCCTTTCAAAATCTGCTGATGACACCAAATTAGGTGGAAAGGTCGACAGCGAGGAAAATGCCAGAGTTTTAATCCAAGACTTACTAAATATTGTGCAGTGGGCGCATGAGAATAAAATGAAATTTAATGTAGATAAATGCAGAGTCATGCATTTTGGCAAAAAAAATCCCTAACATTGCATACTACCTGGGACTTGAGATTAGTGATCTCAAGATCAATCCGGTTTTCTGGTCTGATCATTGCACGGCGCAGTTCCCTCTTGGGGCTCCCACCATAAGCCCTTCCCCTGTCGAGATGATTTGCTGTCGCCCTTTACGGGGTTTGACCTCTGAGGGTTTTCTGTCGGCAGCAAAATTGTCTAGTGTGGGTGATGCATGTGAGGGAGGTGTTGCTGTTGGGGCTGACACCTATAATGGGGTGTTATCCGACACCATTAACTCCCTCGCACCCGTCCGTGTATGACCCAGAACTTCGTACCTGAAGTCACCATGGTTTGATGGTGAGCTCAGGGAGATGAAGAGGATGGGTTGGAGATTGGAGCGCTGCTGGAAGAGATCCCATCTGGATGCGGACAAACTGGTCCTGCGTGCCCATTATGTTGTGTACCAGGAGGCAATCGACCGTAAGAAGACAGCGTTTTTGTCTAGGGAGATTGCTACCGGAAGGAATCTACCGGCCTCACTTTTCCAGACTGTGGACAGGCTTTTACATCCTGTTTGTCTACAGCCCGGGAGGGTTTCTTCCAATATAGATTGTGAGGATTTCACTTGATTCTTTTCGGACAGGGTGTCCTCGATCCGGCGGGTGACTTCTTCAGCCAGCAATGCTATAGCTGGCAGTGATCACCTGATGTGTTCTGAGTGCACTCTGTCTGGTTGGGGAGAGTTTAGACCAGTGGAGGTTAGTGAGGTTATCGAGGTAGCAACCAATATGAAGCATACCTTTTGTGAACTGGACCTGGTGCCAACGCGTTTTTTAATGAGATGCGTTGACTCTGTTGGCCCGGTATTTGCCTTGATTGTACGGTGTTCCCTTTCTGAGGGTGTCTTTCTGGATGCCTTGAAGGAGGCTCTGGTGACACCCCTCCTAAAGAAGCCATCTTTGGACCCGGAGATCAAGGCAAATTACCGTCCAATCTCTAACCTTCCATTTTTGGGAAAGGTTATTGAGAAGGTGGTAGTGCTTCAGTTGGAAGAGCACCTCGTATCTCATGAGTTGTATGAACCTTTCCAGTCGGCTTTTCATGCCAGACATAGCACTGAAACTGCACTTGTTCGGGTGCAGAATGACCTCCTCAGGGCTAGAGATCGGGGAGACAAGACAATTCTTGTTCTCTTTGATCTCTCTCTTCAGCATTTGACACTGTGGACCATTGTGTGTTGCTTGTTCGCCTTAGGGACCTATGTGGACTCACTGGTAATGTCATCAAATGGTTTGAGTCCTTTCTTACCAACAGGAGGCAACGGGTTATGATGGGAAATTCCTCATCTATACCCAGCCTCCTTCTTTGTGGAGTTCCTCAAGGATCGGTACTGGCTCCAATGTTGTTCGCAGTGTACATGCTGCCTCTGGGTGGGATCATTAGGAAATATGGCTTGAGTTTTCATTGCTATGCTGATGATACTCAGCTATATTTTTCCTTTGCCCCAGGAACATCAAATGCAGTGGATGTGCTAAACATCTGTCTGGCCGAGATAAACGACTGGATGGCCTCCAGCTGTTTGCGGCTAAACCCCGATAAGACGGAGGTACTGGTAGTGGAGTCGAACAAAGTCCGTGATAGGATGGCCTCTGACACAGAAACTGGGCCTGTTCTTGGAACTGTGCCATTGAAGGCCTCCTCTTGGGTGCGAAATCTGGGCGTGATTTTGGACAGAGATTTAACCATGGAGGCTCAAATATCCTCCATGGTTCATACCTGTTTTTACCATCTCAGAAACATTGCCAGGACTAAGCCCCTTGTTCTGCCTCTGGACCTCCCTACCTTGATACATGCCTTAGTCACATCAAGGCTTGATTACTGTAATTAGCTCTATCTCGGGGTCACAGGAGGATCTCTCCACAGACTGCAGCTGGTGCAAAATGCAGCTGCCCGGTTGTTGACTGGGCAGCAAAAGTTCTGTCATATTACTCTGGTTTTGCGTGAATTGCACTGGCTGCCAGTCAGGTGGAGAGTCCTCTTTAAGGTGGGTCTCCTCACCTATAAGGCCCTACATAGGCTGGGCCCTGGTTACCTGTCAGACCTTCTGTCACCTGCCCTCTCCTCGCGCCCTCTTCGTTCCTCCAGTGGTTGCTTCCTGGCCATTCCCAGAACTAGGTTGAAATCCACTGGCGATAGAGCGTTTAGCGCCATGGCCCCTGTTCTGTGGAATTCTTTGCCAATTATGGCCAGGGAAGCTTCCTCAGTAAATATTTTTAAGGCCCAGTTGAAGACTTTTCTTTTTTCTAAAGCATTTGATGTCTAGATGGACATCTATAGTTATGGTTTTGATTTTGTCAGATTTTGTATTTTATTGTGTATAAGTCGTATATTTATTATGTTTAAATGTTTGTTTTAAAGCTTTGTACTGTGCCCAGAGCCTCCGGGATTGGGCGTCTTTTAAATAAATTTTGCCTTGCCTTGCCTTTTGCTTAGGTACAGTGCGTGAAGTGTGTGGCCACTTCAGCCATTCAGTAAAAGCCTGTGACAACCTTGCTGATATCCAGAAAGACAAAGGTCTTTCTCATCTCCAGCTTGTTCAGGATGTACCAACAAAGTGGAATTCAGCTTACTTTATGATTGAATTCATCCTTGAACAAATGGCAGCTATCATTGAGTATATCATGCACAATGATATCAGGAAGGGCATTGTACTCCATTCTACTCAATGGTCTCTGCTCGCACAGTTGTGTCACATTCTGAAACCATTCATGAGTGGTACAAAAGAGGTCAGTGATTAAAAAGCATC
This sequence comes from Neoceratodus forsteri, assembly GCA_016271365.2. NCBI lineage: Eukaryota > Metazoa > Chordata > Ceratodontiformes > Ceratodontidae > Neoceratodus > Neoceratodus forsteri. Next base: position 212,396,855 of record CM028135.1, on the reverse strand, counting down.
CCTTAGCCAAGTTATTCCACTCATTCTGCTTCTTAAAAAAAGGTTGGAGAAAATGAGGAGCAACTTAGATATGAACCAATCTCTAGTCAATAAAGTGCTTACCAGATTTAGCAATGATGAGAAATTATCAGCCATGACACAGAGCAAGGAGCATCTCTTAGCAACATTGCTAGATCCACTTTTCCAGAACAGACACTTTCCTGATGTGGTTTCTGACAATATGGATGAGTTGAACTACAGGCAACTTTTGATTGATGCAGTAGTTGAGGTTTCATTAGGAGGATTGGCAAGCAGTATTACAATGACACCACCTCAAATTCAGAAGACTGCTCCAAAAACCAGTGCAGAAGCAGACAATGAGGAGGATGACATTTGGGGCCATCTGCAGGACATTGAAATTCCACAAGGAGAAAATGCATGCTCAATAGTAAGCATGGTAGATGTATATCTGTCTGAGTTCTACATTACTATTAAGGATGACCCTTTAGCTTACTGACAATATAAAAAATCATACTGGCCAAAGCTGGCTGCCCTAGCTTGTAAGTATATTGGATGTCCACCCTCCAATGTCTGTTCTGAGCATTTATGTAGCTCTGATGGGGATGTTGTGACTGATAAATGAACAAGATTAACACCAGACAATGTGGAGAAACTAACGTTCTTGAAGGTTAACTCGCCACATTTTGGCTACATATGTGATGCTGATCTTGAAGAAGATGACACCGACAGCAGTACCTGTGCTGCAGCTGTGGAGTGACACATCAGCTTTCAATTTTGAGACTCACTGGACTGCTTAAAAGTAGAGCTCTGGGACTTGCCTGCTTTTCGACCACATCATCATCATCATCATCATCCTGGGGTTGGATGGGAGGTGCAGCCAGTATATCATGTTCATGTCATCAGGTACTGGTAGCAACTGTGGCAGACAAGTCCCTGATCTCACACACAGTCGCTTTCTCATTCTGACAAGATCATTTATTTTATCACCTAATGCACCTAAGAATAATTATTTCTTATATCACCATAGCTCCGTTTTTTTCCCTGATAGAAGTGGTAATTGTAGCAGTGGTGAAGTGGTCACTTTGGACTTCCTGGTGCTCTTGTTCTTTCACATTTGCTTTGCGTTGCATTCCATACCGAAACCCGTTGCTATGCTAAAATAATTGATGACATACAAAAAAAACACTGACTCCTTCTACAAAAAGTCAGACTCAGGAGACTGGTTTAAAAAAGAAATAGAGACCTGGGACTTGCCTGCCCTTTGATTGCATCATCGTCATCCTGGGGGTGGGTGGGAGGTGCAGCCAATACATCACGTTCACGTCAGCATGTACTGGTAGCACATGTGGCAGACAAGTCCCTGTTCTCACACACACAGTCACTTTGTCATTCTAAGGAGATCATTTACCTAAATGCACACAATTCAATTACCACATTGATAAATGCTGCTAGCTCTGTTTTTTTTCCCCCTGATAGTGGTAGTACTGCTACAAAGCACAATTATTTAATCACAATATTATCCCCTTCTAAAAAATCAGACTCATGAGGAGACCATTTATTTACAAACTAGAGATCTGGTCTGGGACTTTCTTGTCATCACAGTCACTTTCTCATTCTTTTCTAAGCAGTCATTTTTGGTAAATGTACCTTAACCATATTGATTTCAGTGCTGGTAGACTACATCTGGTTTTCCCCTGATTGTAGTAGGTGGGGGTAGTAGCAGACTGCAATCTTGAAGTGGTAGCTGACTGACTGGCTCTCTTTGACTGTCTCTCTCTGACTAGCTGCCCTCTGCTCTGGCCTGGTGCTGTTTTTGTGTTCCTGGCTTCTTCTTCTTCATCACTTAACTGTCTTAAACACATCTTGTGCATGCCTGTGCCTGTTGAGAAATATTTATTTATTTGTTTTTGTTGACCGGGTGAGGTGCACTAGCCAAATGAGTGACTATTTTCAGACACGACTCGGGAGGTTACATAGTAGCGGTACAGAATACGTGACAAAATCAGAACAATACAGAAACAGAGACAATTCTCAAGCAACCTGAGTAAGGCATAATACAATAGGTGAAGTAAATAAACTACAGGATACGGTAGTAAAGCTTAGCAGCACACATAAGACACATGTTGTACAAGATAAGTGCCATTACAAAAGAGAGGCAGAAGTATGATTTGGCATACATTGGTGACATTCGCAGTATAAAATCATAGAAGCCAACAGTGTAATGCAAGTAGCACAACTGTTACATTGTGGGTAAAAGCAGTACAAAGCAGGGAAAATTCACAGGGTCCCCAATGAGTACTGGAGAAGGATAAAACAAGTAGGAGGAGTTAACAGACTGGGTGGGAGCAGAAGAGGAATGGCAAGAGAGTATGTTGGGCAAGAGATGCAGTGATATGGAGGAGAATTAGTAGGTAGAAGGGAGGGAATCAATAAGAACAGGTAGCTGAAATACAAGGTATTTAGGGGGGATTAAAACAATTGCATGGCAGAGCCGGCCCGGTGGCACTGAAGGTTGAGGCGCTGGATGCCACACCTCATGCCACACTGGCAACCCGGGTTCAGGAACTAGCCCGGGCCACCAGGGCTCAGCAGGGGAGGGAGAGGATTGAGCATCCAGAGGACAGCTCTCCTCTCCCAGGAGGGCAGGGGTGTAGACTTGGCACTTGTCTGGCCTCTGGCGGAAGCCAGTGGCACAACAAGCACACGAGAACACAGAGAGGGTTGGGAGTGAGGATGTTGGCAGGGACGCCTTCACGTTTGGGTGTAGCCGCTCCCTTGGAACAAGGAAAAAACACATCGGAGCACCGAGGGGAAGGAGCACTGGGTATATGCCCTAATGACTGCTGCTTGCCTAACCGCTGAGGGGACCCGATGAAAGCTGATTGATCGGGGTGTATGGGCCTCACCTCGTACCCACCTGGGGGATATAGCCACGGCTCTGTGGGGGCTCATCAGAGGTTCCAAGTAGGCAGTAGTGGGGGTAATACCCTTAGTGACTCCCGACAGAGTGGGGCTCCGATGTCGAGAGAAGGAGATAAAATACAATTAAAAAAAACAAAAATTGCATGACAGAATGCTCAGGGGGGATTAAAACATTTGCAATGTGCACCGGTGGTGAGAAGAGAATGATGTTTCTTTTTAAATAGGACATGAGTGGGTGAGAGCCACAGTTCAAGGGGAAGTGCATTCCAGTATTTTGGGGCAGAGTGAGAGAATGTACTGGTACCCCTGGTGGTTTTAGACCTTGGTATGTGAAGCAATGCATGGTCAACTGATCTGAGGCCATAGGAGGAGGATAGGGGGAGGAGTAAGGTGGCAAGCAAAGCAGGGATATTAGATCTCATGATACTGTCCATGATCGAAGAGCTAAGGGCAAGATTTCTGTGGACAGAAGGAGGAGGCAATTTAGGTCGGCATAGAGTTGGCAGTGGTGTTTGAGCTGAGGGGATGCTGAGGCATAGCAGCAGCTATTATTGTAAGTGGTATCCCACTTATGTAGAGAGGCCTTAGATGCATTAACATAGGTGGCAGCATCATAGGTGAGAGATGGGAGTAGCATGCCTCTAGCAATTGCCAGTCTCGCAGAGGGTGTCAGAGCGTAACTAGTATGTATGCAACCCCAATTTTGGAGTTGACAGATTTACATGTGGCTAGAAAGTGTACATCAAAGTCTAGGGATCCATCTAGTAGAATGCCTAGATATTTAAAGGAACTTACTATCTCCAGCATCTAGTCATCAAGGCAGGAGATTTTTAGAAGACTCTGACTGGCTTTAAGTTTAGCTGCAGAGACAAAAAGCATAGTTTTCATTTTGCCCACATTAAGGACCGGCTTCTGTCTGAGGATTCAGGATTGGATATTGTGAAAGGGAGCAGAGAGACTGAGGTTGATCTCAGACACATCTTTCAAGCTGGAATACAAGACCAGATCATCCGATTAAAGGAGGAGTGAACAGAGAGGGGTGTCATGTGCAATCTGGTTTATGAAAGTAGAGAAGAGCAGAGGACCCAGGACTGAGCCCTGAGGAATACCTATACTGACAGAGGTTTGATTGGATAGGGCTGAGTTGAATTTTACAACCTGGGTTCTGTTTGCTAAGTAGTTTTTGAACCAGCCCATGATCTGTGGTGATAAGCCGTGGGAGATAAGATTTACAAGAAGAAGAAGGTGATCCACAAGATCAAATGCTTTAGTAAGATCAATAAAGATGGTGCCAGTCAGGAGACCAGAATCCATGGCACAGAGTGCGTCATTCGTGAACTTCAATAAGGCAGTGACAGTGCTATGCCCTTTATGAAATCTGTGTTGATCATGCGAGAGAAGATTGTACTTGGTGAGATAGTCAATAGTTTGAGAGGTGACCAGTGTTTCGAGGATTTTGCTCAAGATGGAGAGGATAGCTATGGGCCTGAAGTTGGAGATTTCTTTTTTATCACTCTTTTTGAATACTGGAGTGATTCTGGCAATTTTCCATATATCTGGGACTTTGCTGTAGCAGAGGAACAGAGTAAAGATTCTAGCCAGGGGTGAGGCAATAAAGGGAGCAGCAAGTTTCAGAAGCTTGAGCTCAAGACAATCTGATCCAACAGCGGTATTATCAGATATCTTATTTACACGTTTTAAGACTTCAGCCCTATGTATGGCCTTAAAATGAAACAGAGGGTTTGTAGGCCTACCGTTGCTAGGTATGTGATCTAACAACATCTGGGTTGGAGGGAATAGGGAGGTGAATTTTGACAGGTCAGAGAAATGTTGGTTAAAAGAGTTTGCAATGGTTACAGGATCATTGCAATGCACCCCATTTAAGACCATGTCATTAGCTGTACGTGGTTGAGAGGAACCAAGGAAGGATTTGACATGGGTCCAGAATTTTCTCGAGTCCCCTGCAGCATCGACTATGAGGCTTTTGCAGTAGGAACTTTTTACCAGTCTGATGTGTCTTTTGCACAAATTCGCAGCCTCCTATAATCATGGTAGTCAGCTGGTTGGCCAGTGTTTTTAAAGCATCTCCAACATTTATCTCTCTTGTCTGGAGTAAATAGAAATCACAACTGTTAATAATATAACTTATACACAGTATTAGTATTACTTTCTTAAATGTCAGAAACAGAAAAGTGACTAGAGAGCATTCTCTACTACTAAACAGTGATTTAATTGTTTTTTTCTACAGATACAGTATGTTGACTAAAAGCAGTTTAAAATGGATTTTTTAACATACGTCACCATAACACAATAAAGGTCATAAGAGGTTCAGATAAGGTTTGGATAAGGATCTGAACCTTTTTTGCTTATCAGAACCTTTTAGAACCTCAGAACCTTTTGAGGTTCTCCCATGCCTAATCTAAATAGGCAATCCAATGTATTGATAAACTTCTATGTGATGTCAAGGTTGCCACCCTTATGGAGGTAAACTTTTTTTTTTAATTTCCATTTTCCCCTTGTACTGCCCCACAGAGCCACATCCTTCAGGAGTCACCCATTAAGCCTGCCCCTGCCAGTGCCTACCTTGCAACCTCCGGTCCCTCCATCTAGCCACGGAACCCCCCCCAGACAGGGTCGAGGTCAGGGCGACCCCTCGAATCTTGAATTCTCATCAGGGTCCTGGGTCACAGGCAGGCACTGGTACATCGGGACCCAGCTCGGTGCACTGTCATCCCAGCTCTGAGGGTTTTTTTCCCATGTTCCTTATGGGACGCTACGGACCCATGCGTCAAGGCATCTGCTGGCATCCGCAACGTCCCCCCTTCCTTCCGCGAAGGAGCAGCCCCCGAGGCTGATTGGCTGCTGGCCTATGCCTGCAACCAATCATACCTCTGAGACTCCAGCTTGCTGTCACTTCCTCCAGCCTCTGCCAGGGATTGCCGCTTGCTGGGTTGGAAGTCCCCCTTCCCCCCCGGAGAAGGCGAGCTGTCACTGGACGCTCAAGCCTATCTCCCCCTGGCCAACCCCTGACGACCTGAGCTTGCTCCTGAACCCGAGTCGCCAGTGTGGTGTGAGGTGTGGCATCCAGTGCCTCAACCCTCAGTGCCACTGGGCCGGCGGAGGTAAAATTTTAACCAGAACAATTACCTATATTTTACCTTGGCAGTTTCTTCCCTGGTTAAGACATCATTCACTCAGAGTACACAATTACCTGTAAATTTATCTAGTCACTTACAGCCATTCGTAACAAGGAATGTTAAGAATTTGGGTCTAATCTCACAGTGCAGGACGGGGAGTGTGTATTATGGGTGGCAGAACCTGGAGAGGTTCTAACCCTTATTAATTAAGAACCAGAATACAGGTGACTCAGCTTAGTTCTGATTATTTATAAACATGTGATGTAAATGCACTAGATCCACAATAAAAGAACAAATCTGTAGCATTTATCACAGAGTGACAGAGAAATTACACTACATTAAATCATAATCTGTGTGAAAAATACAGTAGAACTGCAAATGTGGAATGGAGTAAACAAGCTGAAGTGGGAATAACTTTGACACACATATGACACAGCAACATATGTTTCTCCAGGGCCTCCCCTAACACACCTTTCTGGGCACTTGTGAGTGTTGCTGGGTGAGAAAGAAAACAGTGGGAGGGAGAGAGAAAGAGAGACATTTAAAAATACTGTATGGCTTGATTAGGAATCATCTCAGGAGTCGCTATAGTAGGGCATTAAGCTTAATTAATAGACATCTTCAGCTCGATCACCAGAGCATTGACATAAAAAAAAAACAAGTTCTAGCCAGAACCGATAGGGCTGTGAAGAGCTACCAAATGACCAAAATTATTTTCTTGTTGGTGTCATATAGTGCTTTTAGCCACAATCATCAAAAACTACCATGCTGCTAAATCATTCCTCTTGAATGTATTTAGTCAGAGTAAATGCTGCTGGTGTGTGTGTGTGTGTGGGTGGGTGTGTGTGTATCAGTGCTCCCAGATTAAGTTTGACTTTTTCCTGTAACTGCAGGGCAATTTTCCTATGTTTTCCTGTAGATTACATTATTTCCAGTGGAAGCCAAATTCCTCTGTTTTCTCGTATAACTAATGCAAGTCTATGGGAAGAATTTCCCTGTAGATGGCTCCAAATCCCTGTAAACGGAGTTCCTTACCATTTAGATATGTAGCTTCCCCCCACTGGCCCCCCTTGTTCAACTAGCAGGGCTGCTCCTCTCACACATGGCACCACCAAGAGGGATGGGATTAGCCACTACGAAACATGTCTATGACCCATACTTCTATGTCGTAGCCTGCCATCCTTAGGCAAACCAAGTGTGGCAACTACCTGGCTCACACCTGGGGGGACCATTTAGTATGGCCATAAACCTGGGTCCCTGGGAGAAAACATTTGCTTAGCATTATGCTAGGTCTGTACTTCTGGTCAGGGGCACCCAAGTAAATCCAGACACTGGAAGCAATAACTGTACTGTCCAAACCAGGTTGGGATTCTAGAGTGTGGCTTTTATTCACATCACAGAAAATAATACAAAGTGAAGATGTACCCCCAAAGGGCTACTTCCACTGGTAATGCAGATTACTGAGGTACAGAGCACACACACACACACACACACACACACACACACACACACACACACACACACACACACAGCGAACCCTCAGGTTCCGATTGGAACTTGGCACACATGGCCCAAACTGGTACATTTCGCTTCTTTCCTTTGACTTGGCACCCTGACCAGTACTAGGACACTTTTCCATATTGCACGGGGAGTTACTGGTGGCTCCCTTGACCACCCACGAGCACATTCCGGCTCATCGAAAAATCCAAAATCCTACGTCTGGATGTTTTCCTCAGGCACTGGCCAAATGCATGGAGAGAAAACAAAGTTGCTCAAACTGAACCCAGAGAGGTAAACATGGTTACTCCAGATGGGGGTTCTCCCACCTTTTGCTTCCAAATTTATACTCGGCCATTCATCTGGTTACAACACCTTTTCCTGAAACACTCTTGTAGATGCTCTCTTGAAATGTTTTGCACATTTAACATTCTACTTCTCATACCTTGGAGGTGTCATGAAATTAAAGGTTATTTACATGGCTATGTCTTTACTCTAGATCTCCACTTTTGCAGATGCTTTTAAATCAGACATGAACTAAAAGTTCTGTACATGGCAAGTCTCCCTCGGACCCCACAGTAGGCAGATAGTTTTACACAGAAACCATCTTAAAAGTTCTGTACATGACTAGTCTCCCTCGGGACCCCATAGTAGGCAGACACTTTTAACAGAAACACAGTCTTGGTGACAGAGTCCCTTTGCCAGAGAAAAAAATCACCACAGGAATATAGGTGCCCCAGGGCTTTTCCCACACAACACAATCTCGGGTACTCACAGAGCAAATGAATCTCAGGCAGCTTCACCCTCTCCAAGCTGGAACAGGGTATTACCCCTGAATCCTGGAATTCCCCCCACCCCTCTGGGGATGGGGCACTGGAAAACCTTCTAGGAATGGTCTCTACCACTTCCTTCTACAGGTCTTCTGTGCTCTTCTCTAGGGTGAGAACACACAACCCCTTCTCCTGAGGTAGCTCTCTTTCAGAGCTGAGTCTGAGGAACTGCCTTCTGCAGCACTCCTCACTCTCCAGACTCTCCACACAGACTACTACTGACACTCTCCCAACATTCTACTGCTAACCCCTGCAGCTAGCATTCCATTGTGGCTTATGCTGCTGCAAGAATTCTAAGGTGACATCATCACTCCAGCTCAGCAAAGACTGAAAACAGAGTGTGACAGTGTGAAAGCCATTTAACTGCCATCTCACAAGCTGCCTTTCCCTGCCTGCCACTGATTCAAAGTGGGATTCTAGTAACCCTGGGAACAAGGGGGTTACAGATAAAATACCTGACATTCCCTACAAGTTTAGTTAAAGGAGAGCTGCACTGGACCTGGGAGTAATGTTTCCTGTAGAAGCTTTTTTTCATATAGTGGGTCCTCTTCTATTTCTGTCCCATTTTGCTGACCTTTGCTGGCCTTTTAGTTAACCCATTGGATATTTATGGGTTACACACTGCTGCAAAGTGCCATCTAAGAATTGTATGATGTTGTTTATGTCCCCATGAATCAAAGAATTCTAAATTAGAACACAGATGCATTGTACCAACAATGTAAGTTCTTGACAAGATCATACTGTTCTAAAATGGTCAATGCCAGCAGTGTGTGAATCAGAAACACTCACTGAATTTACCAAAAGGCCAGTTAAGATTAAGCAGTAACAACATTTTAAAAAATAAAATCTACTTCTACAAAAATGCATGTTTGTCAATTCAAGGCAGTTCTCCTTTGAGATATTAACAGCTCAGTCTAAATTGTTCACTATTGATGGGGCTGGCAGTATAGCCTAGAGGTTAGAGTAATGAACTATAAATGGACGTTGTACATCCAGCATTCAGACATGGGTTTAATTCCTATACTCTCCATTTCCATACTGTGTGGCTCTGATTAAGTCACTTAATCTCCCCAGTGTTCCAGAGGTGTCCCTAGAAACAAACACCTATGCCTAGTTGGCCTTACCTGGTTAACAAAGGAAAAAATATATATAGCTATTAAATTACATTTATAAACTGTAAACAAACTCACTCCAGTACACAGATTCCAGATCTGTGCAATAACCAACCTCCCTACCCCAAACATTTTATTTTTATTATCAAGAATTTATGTTTAATTATTATTATTATTATTTGATGTGATTTTTATATGGGACTAATTTTTGGTTAAGAGTACTGTTTGCATAGGTTCCTAACAGCAAAACAAAAAGTATTAGTTAATTAAATTTTAAGACAAGGTATCTGGCTTTAATGCGTAAAGGAAAAAATCTCTATTTCCTCTGCATCTCTTTGCCTATACTGTATGGCAAATGAGATTTCTGTGGAAATAAAGATGAGACTCCATTTTAGTTTCTTTAAGGTGATATTAGACACTTCTCTTACTCAAATCCAGGAGTATTTGGGGAAGGGGGGCTAGCTCACAATCTTGGAATATCTAAGCTAGCCAGAGCTGGGCATCCATGACTACAATCAGATAGGAGGCCATGTGACTATTACAGCACAGACTTGTCTTAAAAAAGAGTGAGTTTCAGAGTCGTATTACTTTACATTAGAATAAGAAGTTTTATTCCTAGTTTAAAGATGCAATGTACTGCCACTACAAAAATTGAACATTTATTGGACATTAGTATAATACATAAGCTTACCAAGTTTCATGAATGCAGGACCGAGGCTTCAGAAGTTATGTTAAAATATTTGTTTATATGCAGCAAATAGCAAAAATCAGAGGGGGAGTGCACTACTTTGCAGCTGTGAAGAAATACATCCAAATGACTAAAAAGGGAATTCCACAAAAAGCCATTTTAGCCCTACAGTTTGATGGATGACAGAAGGGCTGTAGGTTCTGCCCACAGCCCTAAAAACAGACCCTGTTTTTGAATGGAAGTTCCATGGCAGAATTCCACAACAGTCCAGCTGTCCGCCATTGTAAATTACGATCACAATCCAATGACCTCTGGCTGTCACCACATTATCACTGATCTCAGTACAAACAAAAACAGTATGACCTATGTAGAGATGTATGAAATCCCTGTAAAAAACACCAGAAGTTACTGATGGGTGAAATTTCATCTGTCGGTGTCGGGGATTCCACTGTGCCGCACTTCGACAACTTTGTTGTCGATGTGACTTGGTGGAACTGCTAGGCAACGCACAAATTTAGCCCCAGAAAGAAAAAGACAATAGCTTGTATTCTGCTATTAAAACAACAGAGCAAATCACCATAAGGGAGCACTAATGGTCTTCTCTAACCACCACTGTGGTGACTGTCATGCACCCTTAGGTCTCGCAACTCTGGAGTCACAGGGTAGTAGTAAGTGCACCCTCCATTCCTCTGTACAAGTTAAAATAAAGTTGATACTGCAGCTAGTTACTAAAAACACATGGACCTTCATAGCCCTAGGTTTACAATAGAAATGCCACTCACAACAAAATGTGGAGAAGAGGGTTACTGAGGGGGCAGGAAAGGACATGTAGAGTAATGGGTTGCAGGGGATGTGGGGCAGTGATTTTCTTGGGTACTCTCTGGGAGGTAGGGGGTTTCCATTCTATAGGAGCCTAGTTCAGCTGAGGGCAGAGGTGTGGCAGCTCAAACTGGAGTTACAAGCATTGGTGGAGAGGGGATATCTGACTGGGGTATGGGTGGAGCATGTCATGGGGACTGGTGGGGGAGTAGTGGGAAGCCTAGGTTGGGTGGAGGTTTGGCAAAGTGGGGAGTATGGAGGGGGAGCTAAGGCAGGCTCCCTGGGTTCCTCTTCCACAGTAAGAGAGGAAGCCTAGGGGAGGGGACAGATGCTAGTTGAAGGAATGGGAAGGGCAAGGAAAGGGAAAGAAAGGAAGGGGGGCTACTGAGAGCACTGTCAGTGGTATCAGTGTGGAACAGATTCTTCCCACTGACTAGTGAGGGTATGAGAAACATCTAGGTGAAGGAGAGGTGGCAACAGCAGGAGGGGGCTATAGGTACTAAGGGTCACAACCACATGGGAAAGGTAAGGGGCAGGTAGGAGTAATGACAATAGGGCAAGGAAGAAGTGGGGGTAGGCAGGAAGAAGACTGAATGGAGGAGGACAGGCAGGGAGAGCTGAGGGTGCTTGATATGAGATGCATGGAAATAGGCAGAACAGGGATCAGAAGAGAGGGAAGTAGGGGTCCAAGGGGAACCCAGAACAATCAGGATGAGGAGGTCAGCCAAGTAAGGGCAAATGGGAAAGGGGGGAGAGGAGGGGACTCAGGTGACAGGCAGGGAGAGGAGGGTCATGATCTTGGGAGACTCCATAGTCAAAGGAGTGAGAAGACACGAGAGCTAAGGCAAACTGCAGAAGGGTGCAATGTATGCCAGAGCTGACTGCAGGGAAGGTCGGCCCACAGATAGTCAAGAACATGGGAAAAGAAGGGGGTAGCCATGCAACATCGTACACCTGGGTATGAACAACTTGGTTGATGGTTAGGTAGGGGTGGTTCAAGAGACATTCAGGGAAATAGGGAGGTTCTGCAGGGAGATGGGTAGGTCAGTAGCTTTTTTGACAGTGCTACCAGTACCAAGAGCCGGCACTGCAAGAAAGATAACGATCAAGGAGTTTAATGTCTGGCTCATGGAGTGTTGAAGAGGTGAAAGATAGGGGCTAATTGAAGGCTGGGGGTGAACATGGGACAATAAGGACTTTTATGCACCACATAGCCTAAACCTAAGCAAGGAGGGAACGAGGGTGCTGAAGGTCAGATTTAAAGAGTATATAGACAAGAATCTGAATTTAGATTGATAAGGGGGGACAGTAGAGGTTACAATACCCATATTCACCTTGTGGAGAGGCCAACTGGCCTCCTCCCAATCTGGGCAAAATGACAAGGGGGTTATTCGAGAGACAGAATTATAAGGGCAAGCCGACTGAACTGGGATCAGAGGGGAGGGGCAGGCAGTCCAGGGGTGGAGGAGGACTCAAGTCATGGTGGTAGGTTGTGTGTCTTAATGCAAGGAGCCTGGGGAACAAAGTGACTGAGCTGCATTCAGTGATGACAGAGGGACAGATGGACATGACTGCTATCATTGAGACATGGGCCATGCCAAATCATGACTGGGACCTCTCCGCTACTGGATACAAGCTGTACAGGAGGGAAATGGATGGGCAGATTGTGAGAAGTGCTTCTGTACATGAGGGAAGGGATAATCTGTGCAATGTGACGGAAGGTCAGAGATGCTGTGGTTACAGGTACAATCAACAAAAGATAAAAAGCTTAGGACAGGAGTGGTATATAGGCCATTGAACCAAGATGCAGAATTTGATAGGGAATTTGAGGTCCAAAATTGTGGAGATAGCCAGAAGGGGGAGGTAGTGATTTTGGAGGACTTCAATCTACCTGGGGAAGATTGGAAAATCCCTGCTACCACCTGCACCAGGACTCAGGTGTTGCTGGATGCATTCCAGCATGTGTTTCTGACACAATGTGTCCTGGAGCCTACCAGGGAGAGGGTTATACTGAAGCTGGTTTTGTTTAAATGATGAGCATGTCCAGGAAGTAAAGGTGGAAGCATCGCTTGCAGGAAGAGAACATCACACTGTGTGGCTTCACTTGGACATAGGCAGGGAGAAGACTGTTACAAAAACAAGAGTGCTAGACTTCAGGATGGCAGACTACAGTAGGATGGGGAGATCCTGGGAGGACACATTGTTGGGATCAGGAAGCAAAGGAAGGCATACCAGAAATGGGCTGCTATCAAGGAGGGGCTGTTGGCAGCCACTAATGAAGGTGCCAAAATAAAGAGCAAAACATCTAGAGCCAGGAAGCCAAGCTGATTTGACAGGGAGGTAGCCCAGGAAGTTAAGAGTAAGAAGACAGCCTTCAGGAAGTATAAATGTACTGAGAGGGACAAGAACAAGAAGGAGTACTCTACAAAGGCCAGGGACGTGGGCAAGACAGTATGATTGGCCAAGGCCAAGACAAAGCCGCAGCTGGCAGAGAGGGTGAAAATGGGGGAGAAAGTCTTCCTCCAGTACATCAAGGAGAAGTGGGACATCAAGTATGGGATAGTTGAGCTGGCCAGGTGGTGCTGAGGGTTGAGGCGCTGGGCACCACACCTCGCTCCATGCCAGTGATCTGCATTCAGGAATGAATGCAGGTCGCTGGGGGGTTGGCAGGGAGGAGAAGTATTGAGCATCTGGAGGACAGCTCTCCTTCTCTGGGAAGGGGGGACTCTGGCAATTGGTGCTTGCCTGGCCCCTAGCAGTGGCTGGGGACAGGTGCACCATTGCCATAACATGAGGGACCGGAACAATACAGACGCAATTATCATTGCTGGCCAGTTATTGCATGTGCTGCCCCTGAGGTGAAAGAAAACAATGAAAAAATAGCTCCCGGTGGATGACAGGGTGGCTCGCAGGCCCTGCACCCAGCCAGCCACATCATGATACTGGATCCAGTCTCTGTTGAGGAGGGCCCCCTCTGCCACCCCACCAAGGGGGGTAAGTCTTGGGAGCATATGCACTGGATGGTGGACACCGGGGTGATGGGGCTGGGCTCCCCCTGAATGCGGGGGCTGAAGGAACAAGGAGTATAAAATAATAATACAAATAAAAGTATGGGATAGTCAGGTTGAAAAGGGAGGCTGAAGGCAGAGGGTAGTGAGGAGAAAACAGCAAGTACTTCTGTTCAGTCTTCACTAAGGAGGAGGATGTCTCAGTACCCCAGGGGAAGTAAGGAGAGGAAACGTGGTATGACGGGTCACAGATGGGGAGACTGAAGTCAACAGGGTGAGGAAAAGCGTAAAGGCCCTGAAGGTAGAGAAATCCACAGGACTGGATGGCATACATCCGAAGGTGCTGAGGGAGCTGGCCTATGTGCTGGAGGGTCCCCAGTGGATCTATTAAACAACTTTCTGGTAATGGGGAAGTACACCTGGACTGGAGGACAGTGCATGTAGTCCTACTACGCAAGAATGGGCCAAGGGTAACTATCAGCCAGTCAGTCTGTCTTCTATAGTGAGGAAGCTCATTGAAACCTTACTGAAAGAAAAACTGGTATGCTTTCTGGCAGACAGTGGGTTCCAAGACAAAAGGCAGCATGGGTTTGTTTCAGGGCAGTCCTACCAGATCAACCTGACTGATTTCTTTGGCTTGGTAACCAGGACAGTGAACAGGGGCCAGGCAGTGGACTTTCTGTATCTAGATTTCAGTAAGGCCTTTGACTCTGTTCTGTCACAGGTTAATCAGGAAGCTGGAGGATCTGGGAGTATAGGCAAAACTGGTTATGTGGGGTAGAAACTGGCTGCAAGATAGAAATCAGGGATAGTGGTAAGGGGAGTTCTTGGTGGCTGACCAGTCACTAACGCAGACCCATAGGGCTCATGCTTGGTCCAGTATTATTTAACATCTTCATCAGCAACACTGCAGATGGGATAAAGGATAAAATATGCATATTTGCGGATGACACAAAGCTCTGTGGGAGAGTGGAGATGGAATATGGGAGACAAGATCTTAGGGAAGACCTGACCAAACTAGAGAGGTGGTGATGTATTTGGCAACTGGGATTCAGTGGTAAAATGTGTAAGGTAATGCACTTGAGGGCAAAGAACTTGGAGGCCAAATACTGACCGGGAGATGTGTAAGTTACCAAGCCAGAAGAGAAGAACTTGCTTGTGATCATCCCGAGTGACCTAAAGCACTCAGCACCCTGCAGGAGAACAGCAGCCAAAGTGAATTGGATTCTAGGTGGTATAGTCATGGATATAACCAGCAAAACAGTGAAGGTCATTCTGCCACCGTACAGACCACATCTTGAGTACAGTGTGCAGTATTGGAGCCCTTCCTAAAGAAAGATGTCAATCTGCTAGAAATTTCCAGAGAAAGGCAACCAAAATGACCCTGGGAAGCAAGGCAGGCCATATGAGGAGAGATTCAGAGGTCTCAATATGTACTCCCTGGAGGATAAAAAAAGAGAGAGGGGTAACATGATTGAAACTTTAAGTACCTTAAAGCTTTCAACAAAGTGAGCTCTGAGGATCTCTTCAACCTTAGTAGGAACAGGACCACTACGTGGTATTGCCTCAAGCTGCTGGAGGGAAGATTCAAGAGGGAAATGAGAAGACTCTTTTTAATGGAAAGGGTGGTGGTGAAATGGAGCAGATTGCTGGAGGAAGTTGTTTCCCCTGAAGACAGTGGGCAACTTCTAGAGAGGCTGGGACAGAGTCAGGGTGAGAATTGCTGGTGGGGAGGTGCGGGGAAGGGGGTCATTGATGGGGAGGGAGGAGTAGATAATGGGGAGAGGGGCCAATCCCTGAGTAGATTCTGGGGGGTCTCCAAATTTGAGCAAACATAATAAACCACAATGATTTTTTCCAGCTGACAATCATATGTATGCATGTTTGTAAGCCGATCACTTGTTTGAAAAAATATAGGAGAAGCAAAAACTACCTTTGCACAGACTGATCAAAATATTTCTACTAGATGAAATTCAACCTTTCCTATGTTCCAAAGGCTGGTGGATCAAATGAAAATTGTCACACAGTACGCCTTATAAAATAACATTTGTGATGCAAATGTTTGTATCAATCCAACTCGGCGGGCCATGCTGGAGTTTGTATTTTTACTTCTCCAGCCATTTGACAAAATCACCAGATAGGTGAGTACAAACTCAACAACTCTGAGCCAGGTGATACCCTTAATAAAAAATTTAAAATCTATTTGAATCTGATTAGGGACAGTTTACAGAATGCAAGCAATCCCATCCCATGTGCTGCTGCCATTGCAGACACAAACTGGTTGCCCACCAGAATACAAAATGATTTGACGAAATGCATGATCAAAAAGGTTGATGAAGATCAAACACTTTGTTAAATGCTTTAGTCTGGCCACTGTATTAAAGCAACAATCCTGGACCAACAGTACAAATCAAATCAACTTCTGAATGGGGTTTTATGTGATAACGGCAATTGCAACAACGAAGTCACATCGCTGAAAGTTTTTTTGATGATGGACTCCCAACACACAGCAACACAATGCCAGGGACTTAGATTTTGTTGCTTATGTGGTGGCTGCAACCCCGCACCCCCTACTTAAGGATTCTCAACTCGGGTGGGTGGAATGTCGGGGTGCAAGTCAGAGAAAAAAAAATTTGGTCCTGGTGCAACAAAAGGCACCCATGCCCAAACCCGAACCACACCCACCGCAGCCATGGACCAACCCCTGATGCCACGCTGCAGCTCAGCAATACACCACAGCACCACCCCTACAGCTCCTCCATCCCCTCCCAGCCCATGCTCAGCGTGCTTGCCCCCCCCGCATGCGTAGACATATAGCAACGTCCGGTTGCTATTTTGCCCACCCCCACCATCCAGTCACCCAGCTCCCCCAATCATCCCATCCACAGGTGCCACGATTGTGTCACCCTTTCAGAGACTGCCCATCGGCAATTGCCAGAATCATGGGATACCTCTGAATGGTTATGACATTTTGAAATAAACAGGCAAGAAATAATTGATGAAGTAAGTC
Organism: Neoceratodus forsteri; assembly: GCA_016271365.2. Taxonomy (NCBI): domain Eukaryota; kingdom Metazoa; phylum Chordata; order Ceratodontiformes; family Ceratodontidae; genus Neoceratodus; species Neoceratodus forsteri. The sequence continues at coordinate 212,379,832 of CM028135.1, read as the reverse complement.
CATGCCATCATGGAACAAAGTACACAATCAGATTCAGAAAAAATGTTCACAACACAGAATAGCATCAGGTGCACCTTTCCTGGTGTTCTAAATGTTTCTACTTCTTCCTCTTCTCTTTTTACCACTGTGCCAGTTGCGTCTTCTTCTTCTTCTTCTTTTTTCACCACCATTGTGAAATGGCAGGATCCCATGACTGCACAATTCAGCTTCAGGTCTCTGGAGTCACTTGCAATATGTCATTTAACTTCTTCATCCACTTCTTCTAACACTGCCTCAGTACAGATGATTATTAAAATGTACCTCACAGAGCCCGATATTGGTAGAAATGCAGAACCTTTGAAATACTGGAAATTCAAACAAAATATGGGTCCTGCTTGAGTACAAACTGCTATGAAGTACATGAATTGCCCTCCTACTAGCGTTCATTTAGAACGATTGTTTAGTTTAGCTTGTAATGTTATTACTGACACAAGATTCTGTTTGTCACCATAAAAATACTGAGCATCTGATATTTCTGAAAGTCAGCATTCCTCGCCTTAATTTCAAAAACGAGACCTGAACGAAACGTACCAGCTTTGAACAGGCCCTCTCCAGAAAACAGTTTCTCCCAGTCTGCTTGTATATCCTTTGTGAATAGGATCTACTTATTAATGCAGGAGACACACATGCGATAGTAGCAACAACTCAAGTCAAAAAAGACCAGGATTATTTGCATGAACACAGAGAAATAAAGCAATAATACCATCATGGGCCCAAATTCCATATAATATACAGTAGCAGCTGCAGTTCATGTCCCAAACGTACTTGGTAGTACTACTAATGTGATGTGGATGACAGAGTACTGCTGCCTACTACCACTACTTATACTTGTTGTCAACAGCTTTATAAAATATTATTTTACCACCTTTACCACCTGACTATACTGTTTTGTAGTATGAAGTTAATACTATAGTTACTGTTTTTCTTACACCAGATGGCTGAGCTGAAGCCTGAATGTTCTTCTCTGGATAATATATTTGTCACAACCCCCCCATAACCATATTTGACTGTGATTACTTTAGAGAGAAAATGTTACTATTCATTCATTCATTGCTTGTTTGTAGTATGATGTAATAGTACAGCTCAGTCACAGTGACAGGTTGTGCTGAGATTATATATTATATAGTACTTGGCACTGACAGCAAATGTTTCTTGGAACTGCAGTAGGACGGATGCATTATGTGTGATATCAGGTGCACACAGTGGTGTCACACTGTTTATTGTATTGTTGACTGCACTTGATTGATGTGTGATTGTTGGGGTGATGGTCAGCAAGAAGACATCTTTTATGTTTTGTTTAAAATAGGTGCACTTAATCCTGTTACCAAATATCTTCTAGTTCTGCTATAATCCTTGTTCATAATTTGTCCAACTTTGATGTAATTTGCTCTTGTATGCCAATTGAGCAGGCCCTCTGTAACCACTGTACTGTATATGTCCTACTTGTCCACCCTGACGTGGAACCTTTGTAAAAGAGCTCATGCTCAAAGGTCTCCCCGAATGAATGAATGAATGAATGAATAAATAAATAAATAAAAGATGTTGATGAGTAGAAGAAGTAGTAGAAAACATTACCATCGGGGGAGCGTGGCCAACCGTCGAGCTCAATGGACGCCTGAGCTAGGAGCCCTTGCAAATTCCCACCGCATACCCTAGTTAAACCCGTCTCTTACCTGCTTTCAGCTACCCCTTTTGCTCCGTGTGGCTAAAGTGAGTGTTTCTCCATCTGGTAGCTCTGTTTGGATCCCCTCCCCGCCCGGGAAGTACCTGAAATATCCATCGCCTGTCTACCTGCCTGGCGGCCTGGCCTACCGTTGAAATGGAGTCTACCCCTTTCGCATCACATTCAGAGGGCAGCCTGGCAGAAATACGGCAGATGTTCACAGAAATTTTGCATCGCATGGATAATTTGGATAGTGCTACACGGAAAACCACCGTGGATATAGTGGATCTATCGCAACGGGCTTGTATTACGGAACACAGACTATCAGAGGCAGAAGACGGCTGCCGGCAAACCGGGGCATGAGTCCTGGACCAAGACAGGCTTATTCATCAGATATGGGCCCGGGTGGAGGATTTAGAAAACTGTAGTAGACAGAACAACTTGAGATTTGTGGGATTTCCTGAGGGCTGTGAAGGACCTGATGTTATCTATTTTTTACAGAAGGAGCTCCGCCCTTGTTGAGCTGGCACTCTGAAACCCCTCCAGAGATTGACAGGGCTCACAGAACTTTGGCACCCCACCCGGCTCCTGGAGATCGTCCTCGTACCATACTGGCCCGCTTTCTCTGGTTCCAGGACCGGGAATCCATCACTAGGCTGGCACACCAAAAAAAAAGAACTTATGTGGAAAGGCCACAGGATTCAGATCTTTGTGGATTATTCCCAGGAGCTAACTGCACACCGTAGGGCCTTCACTGCAGCATGTCGGGCCTGCGCTGACTTGGGGTTAGAATATTCCTTGAGATACCCAGCTTGTCTCCGCATTATCTTGAATGGATCGCCGTGACTATTTGACTGTCCGTCAGCCGCTGAGAAATTCTTGGCATCTCAGGCTCCTAAGCTAAATCGGGGTATACCCAGGGAATCTCTGGACTTGGGGGCCACAGCTATGGAGACTTCTACGCAAGCATCTACAACACCCCCTTCTGGGTCCACTCAACCTGTAGCCCCACAGCCCAGGACCCCCTCTCGCTCTGCCCCTCAGAAATTCCCAGGGAGCAAAAAGAAAAATAGAAGGAGGGCTTGTCTCGATGGGGCCCATATTGATAAGACTCCCCGGCTCCACTCTCGGAGTCGCAGTGCCAGTCCTGATTCCTTGGCCTCACGCTCCTCCATACAGCCAGAAATGAGCAACAATCAGTTTCGAGCCTTAATGGACCTTCCGACAGATGGATCTCAGCTGGACCCACCTTTGCCTCCTAGACTGTCTCCTAAGGGTAATAAATCCCATGCTGCATGCTCTCTCTCTCCTGGGCAGATGCTGCGGAGTCGCTCGCTCCTGAGGCTTCCACCGTTATGGATGCTGCTTCCAGCTACCCAACACCCTTTTGCTATGCAGCATCCCCCGCTAAATCTGCGGGCTGAATGTGACTTGGACAGTTTCTTGTTGTTCTCTGTTTTTTTTTTCTCGCTTTATTAGTACCAGCGGTCAGCCGTACTCTCCGTCCTGTGGTATGTGCACATTATATCTGGGCGTTCCTGGTACTATTGGCCAGGGGGGCGAGGATTCAGAGATATGGTTCTCTCTCTGGTCGTTTATTTATTTTATCCCTCTTTTGAGTGGGCACGACTAGGAGACAGCTAGTCATGCACAGCACATTGCAGTCCCTCCCTGTTGACCCTCTAGCTCTTTACAGCCCTGCAGTTTGTAACTACTGTATGGTGCAATTAGTGGGGTTGGGGGGGCTAGTCCCTCAAATGGCTGGAAATTAAATTTAATGCAGAGGTTTGCTACTTTAGTCTAATTGATGGTGCAGGTACTGTATACTGGTGGGATATTGCATAGAGAGTCTTCTGGGCAGTGGGTTGTCCTATTTATCTCTCGCTGTAGTTAGATAACTACCTACCTCCCAGCGATCCCTGCTGGTATCTGGGCCGTAAACCGGTCGATGCATGCAGCAGGAGCTGATCTGTTAGGGGGGGGTTTTGGGGAGGGAGGGGTGAGGGGAGAGGGACTCTTACATTTGTGGTTACTCAAAGTTATGGTTGCTGTTTGTAGTTAATGTTCAGGGCTTATTGAGCCCTTTTCAGAAATGTGTAGTTCTATATGCTGTTAGTAGTTTTGGCATTCTGAATTCTGAGATTTTGACCTACTCCCATCAAGGTTTTTTTAGGAGAAAGGGTTCCCATTTTCGTCGATTTTGTCTCTGGTCTTGGTGCTTTTTGATACATATTGGTTCTGCCAAGATCCTACCCAGGTCAAATGGAGACTAACCTTATCTCCTGGAATGTCCAGGGACTTAATTCTCCCATTAAATGGCAGAAAGTCTTGCTCTATTTGAAAAAGCTCAGACCTTCGGTAGTCCTCCTTCAGGAGACAAAACTCTCCTCTGCTGAAGCTAGGAAGCTTAGACAGGGCTGGGTAGGGGAAGAGCTACACAGTGTGGCAGACTCTCACAAGCGTGGGGTCTCTATACTTTTACATAAAACCCTGGGGTGGAAATTTAAAAGACATACCCACGATGCAGAGGGGAGATGGATCATGGCTGAAATGGAGACGTCAGAAGGCCCATTAGTCCTCGTTAATTTTTACACTCCCAACCAGGATTGTCCCCTTTTTTTCCATATGGTTAACCAGGCCCTCACAGATTTTAACACTCACAAAGTCCCAATTTTATTGGGGGGTGATTTTAACTTGGTGCTCGACCATTCGTTTGACAGAAGCAATAAGGCCCCCGAACCACATAGGCAGGCAAAAAAAGCCCTCCTGAGGCTAATGGATGAATATGGACTGCTAGACACATGGAGAGCCTTACACCCTGGGGTGCGGGGTTATACATGCTTCTCGCAGACACATGGTTCATCCAGTAGACTCGACCTATGGCTACTCTCTACTGGACTCTTTGACAAGGTGTCTACCTCTTGTATGCACCCCATTTATGTTTCAGACCATGCCCCTCTGGAAATTCAGGTTAAACTGGGACAGGACCACCCCTTTTCCTCCTCCTGGTGTTTGGACCCCCTTCTCCTGGAGGACGGGGACTTTCAGAAGTGGCTGGGCTCTGCAATTGCCGAATACTGGACTAACAATGATAATGGGGAGGTCTCAGATACTGCCCTATGGGAAGCCTTCAAGGCGACAATAAAGGGTGGGATAATGGCCTTTGCTTCGGCTAGGAGACACCGCTGGGAGGCAGATCAGAGGGCTTTAGAAAAACAACTTTATCTCCTGGAAACTCAGTATAAATCTTTCCAAGACAATCCTCCACCTCAGTCTCTACTCACACAACTGGCGAGTACCAGAATCTCCCTGAATGCTCACCTAACCCGCCAGGCTGAACTGAATCTTAGGCGGGTTCATCATGCCTACTGGGAGGGTGGGGAAAAGGCTAGTAAACTCCTGGCATATCACCTTAAACAGCAGCAAATGTCTAAGAGGATACATGCCTTAAGGGATCATACCGGGGTCCCGTGTTATTTCCTGCAGGGGTCAACGACATTATGGCTCAGTTTTATAGGCAGTTATATGCTTCCCCTAGCCCCCCTAGCCTGCCCTCTATTCAAAAATTCCTGGATTCATTACCCATCCCTAAGCTCCCTCCATCTGATGTTAAAGTGTCAGAAGCCTCAATCACTGTGGAGGAAGTGGATAGGGCTATTCAATCCATGAATCTTCGTAAAGCCCCTGGGACCGATGGACTCCCCATTGATTTCTACAGGGTCCAGGGTATTATCCTTGCTCTGTATTTAGTCCAGATGTTTAGGCATTCCTTACTCACAGGACTTTTACCCCTGTCCCTAAGGGAAGCCACTAATACTATACTCCCCAAGAAGGGGAAGGACCCTCTTTCTCCGGGTAGTTACCGTCTCAGTTCCCTCATCAATGCAGATGCCAAAATCCTGGCCAAAGTTCTTGCCAGTAGACTAGAGCCTCTCTTATCAGGGCTGGTTCATCCCTCCCAAGCTGGCTTTGTAAAGTGGCATCTCGGGTCTGATGGTCACAGAACTCTCCTCTCAATAATGCACTATTCCAAACTGTCAAAAAAAACCTTGTTGCTCTAGACGTTGACTTTGAAAAGGCGTTTGATTCGGTAGAGTGGTCATATCCGTTTCATACCCTTTCCTCAATGGGGGTAGGACCCAGTTTTCTCTCCTGGATTAAACAATCATATGCCTCTCCCTTAGCTAGAGTTTTGACTAATGGCAATCTATCTGCGCCTTTTCAATTGCAGAAAGGTACAAGACAAGGTTGCCCTCTTTCCCCTCCTATTCATTTTAGATATTGAGCTCCTGGCCATTATGCCTCGGAAGCCTTCATCCCCGGAATATTAATGAGGCACCACCTTCAAGACATTTTTATATGCTGATGATCTTTGGTCACTACAGAATGCACCCCACAGGTGATTCAATCTATTTTACATAAATTGACTGTATTTTCTGGAATATCAGGCCTTAGGATTAACCATACCAAAACTGAGGTCCTCCCTCTAAATTCGGTACCCTCTGGTATAGACATCACGACCTTGGGTCTCAAATGGTTCCCTAATGGTATAAAGTATTTGGGTATCATCCTACACCCTAATCTGTCCAAAATGCTCACAGCCAACTTTTTTCCAATGGTGAAGTCGATTAAAGAGGACACGGCTCGTTGGAAAGCCTTAAGGCTCTCATTATCTGTGAAAATAGACTCCATCAAGATGATGGTGGCCCCTAAGTTATTATATCTGTTGTCCCATCTCCCCATACCTATTCCTTCCGAAATGGTTTCAAAAATTGGATGCAGTCATTGGTAATTTCCTTTGGGAGGGCTCTCGACCATGGTTTAGTAAGCTTAAACTTCATCAGCATTGGAGTAGGGGGGGTTGGGGACTTCCATGGTTCCAGGGGTACCACATGGCCTTTGTCTCGGCCAAGACCACTTTATGGTTCTCTAACATTGGTCCCACTTTGCCTACTTGGCTTCCTTTGGAGGCATCATTATTACAGGCCCCTTCTCCTGCGGTGGCGCTGTACAGTAAAAAAAATCTCCCCTTAAGTCTTCCTCCTCCCATTCTAGTGTCCATTCAATATTGGCAAAGAGTTCTAACTCTTCTAGGCCAGGATTTAACTCCATGGAGGTTTATGCCACTATGGAACAATCATGCCTTGGTAGTGGGTGGTAGTATGATCGGCTGAAAAAACTTGGGAATCTCAGGGTATCTCTTTAGTTCAAGATCTATTGCTCCCAGATTTTAGTTCAATGGATACTTTTGAGGCATTAAGATCCAGATACCACCTCCCGACTTCACATTTTTGGAGATATCTCCAAATTAGAGATGCCATCACCCACCTTCCCAACTTTCCTAAAAATAAAGGGTCGCAATCAAGATAACATCCTATTACATTCTGGTTACGTCACCCTAGGAACAGAGCTAGTGTGATTTATAATGCCCTTAGAGGTGCCACTGCAAACCCTACCTTGTCAGCTAGAGCCCAATGGGAAAAGGATTTTCATTCTCCTATCTCCGAGCTCCAATGGGACCATGCTTGGGTGAGATTACATATGTCGTATAGGGATGGGTGCACTCATCTCATTATGAACAAAACCCTCCACAGGTGGTACAGGGATCCAGTTAAACTCAAAAAGATGGGGCTCCTCCAGCATGACACCTGCTGGAGATGTGGCAGTCAAGGTGCTCATCTGTTTCATATACTTTGGGAGTGTCCCAATCTCCAGCACTTCTGGACAACAATTCAAGATATGTGTGCTTTCCTGTTCCCTCAAGTAGTACTGGATCCCCCTCTTCTCCTTTTAGGTTGTGCCTGTTCTCATACACCCAAGCATTGTCTGGGGGCCCAGTGGGTCACAGCTGTGGGGGTGATAGCCAAAAGGCTTATTTTAATGAGGTGGCGGTCCCCAGAGGTCCCATCCTTCCGAGAGTTCCTTCAGGCACTATCCCAAGGAGCTATATATGGGCTCTCTAGTTTTGCGGGGGGCTCACTGGTCCAATTTGACATACGTTGGCAGCCATATCTCTGTTCCAAGTACTGTCACAATGTCCAATCCTAGGTGGTCTATAATTCCCGGGAGGCTCCTGTCTTGTCTGGAGTTTATAGGCTTTCACGTTTTATTTTCATTACTTGTCAAGGTATTTTTTTTTTTATCTCAGAATCAGTTTGCCTTCTTGTTTCTCCTTTTTATGGTGTATATAGTTCCAATTAGTATTAGGCCTGATCCAGGACTCAACTCCGTTTACCATACGCTGCCCTGGGCCCTACATGCTACTGTTATTTTTGGGTTACGTCAGGTAATAACCCATGGCTTCCACTCTTTTGGGTGGGAGGGCCTAGGTAGGTTCGGATAATTCTTGGATATTGAGTTTTTGTCTTTCTTTTTTCCTTTTTTTTTTTTCTCCTTCTTCTTTCTCCACTCAGGCTTGTCCATGTTATACTGTGTGTATGGGAGTATTCTCATTGCCTATGACAGTGCTTTCCTTTTTTTTTTTTCTCACTCCTTTTCTTGGTATCCATCATGTTTGTATTTCTGATGTCCGTTCCAGTGTTGCGATATGGTTGCCTATAACATCTCAGCATCATATATTTGTTTTGTGTGTCCTGTGTGAAATAACAATAAAATCTTTTACAACAAGAAAATATTACCATCTGTTGGACCAGGTAGTGTACCATACCATAGTACACTGGAAATGCAATGCAATGACATCCAGTTAGTAGGGTGGTGGGTGGGCTCTTCTTGCTGCTCATTTGATCATTACCTGTGATTTTGGCCTTGTATCCTCTGGCACATACAGGAAAGAATATACCAAGCATTAATGAAAAAAAGTATCTTAGCTGTTTGGTATTGGTAGGTAGTAGGTAATTTCATATCTCTGTCTGTCTTTCTCTCTTCTCCCCTCTCTCTCTCTCTCTCTCTCTCTCTCTCTCTCTCCCATCACGTATGGGCCCAAGCAGGTATGTCACTGAGGGAGGATATGGAGCAGCTTCTGATTGCTTTGCTTTAGCAGTTTCACTTTATTTTTTGTACAAAAAATGAATTGTTCCCTTTTAGGGCTCTGTGTTCAATATTACAGTTTGGCCCCTTTTTATGCATTTTATCACATTTATTCAAATACGTATAAACAATCAGAACTAATCAGGACTATAATTAGAAATCATGTTCTTATTTCCAGCCCTACTGATTAAACAAGTACATCAAAGCAAAAAGCAGAAGGTTGGTGAAAAGTGGGGAGAACTGGAGCAGAGATTCGGGATCCTGAAGCTATGATAGGTGGAGAAGGGCATATCCTCCAAAAGCCCTGACACAGCTCACAGTGACTGCAATATGTTCACATGCCTTTGGCAAGAAAATGTAATACATGGTAAGTTTTACATGACTGTATGTTTTTTGGGAGCCAAGAAACCCTATAGAGCACTTGTGTTTGCATCATACAAATATAGAAACAGAATGGTACAAGCAGCTAAATGCACTTGTAACACGGCTCTGAGTCGGGTGCTGTGAAGGAGTGCGACGATTGGCCGAATCGCCACAGCTGACTGAAACCAAGTGGGTATTAAGCCACACATAAAGCCTGCTCGGTCAGTACCAGCTGTGGCCATGGAGGCACCCGAGGGTAGCAGCCCTCTGGGTCAGTACCCAGATTGGCCAGGAGGCAGAGGGTGCAGCACTGAGAAGGCAAGAAACAGAGCGGAGATGCCATCGGGAGCACACGGGGGAGCAGCGGCAGAGAGGAACAGCAGTACTAGCTGTTAGCAGCACCCGGTAGAGGGCAGCAGTCATTGAGCCCTGAAATTCCCGGACTGCAGGGAGGCACTCAACGGATCCGGCAGCCAGCACCGCGGTCGGAGCACCGCAATCATTCAGGACTGAATAGGTAAAGCCTTTGTTCTCTGCCTGTAAGCGAATAAAATGAGTTACCTGCAAGACCTGCCTGCTGTCCATTCTGTGGAAAGGGGTGCCACTGGAGCATACAGCTCGCCGCAGGTGAGCGCTGAAACGATCCTGGCCACCGGAGGTGATGCTGGTAACATAGGCTCGTTGTTGCCACGACGAGCCTATGTTACAAGCGCATTAATCACCTTCAGCCTCGGGCTCTGCCGTGGATTAATGCCCACTGGGCGGTTGGACCCCTCGGGCTGCGCCCTCAGGCACCAACCCCCCCACCGGGCATTAATCCACTGGCAGAGCCATCATCTGGCGGTGATTAATCCTTACATAGTCCATCTAGTCTGCTTTGGAACCCTGCCTTGTGTGTTTTACACCACTGTGAACATACATCAGTTTTAAACACTTACAATTCTCCATTGTGGTCTGAGATCAAAAAAGTCATTGTGGAACTGCTCTCAGCAGTAGGATGGCTCATCCCCAAGTTGGCCCTATTACTAATTCAGACCCAAAACACAATCAGGCACAGCTGTGAATTTGGATTACAGCAGCTAAGAATGTGATAACCTGGTTGTGGCTACAACTTGAGCCCCCACAAACAGAAATATTTGTAGGACAATGTGCAGGAAATAAATATTTATTTATTTAGTTTTTGTTTACCTGGTACGTGCACTAGCCATGGAAATGACTATTTTCAGTCATGACCCAGGATAATTCAATACAAAACAGCAAACAAATCAGTACAAGAAGAAGTCAGTATTGGTGATACAAGGAATAGCATCAAGGAACATAATAGTTAGTTACAATGACAAGTGTTGAGGCAAAATTGTACAGCAGAGAAAACATTCAAGTGTAGGTACAAGAGAACTAGATGAAGCATGTGACTGACAGGTAGGCTCAAGTAGATTAGGACAATACCAATCTATAAGACATTTGTCCATTTAGTCAATTTTATCTATAAGTGCTGTGAGTTAGAGAAAGTGTTAGGGTGGTGAGGGTAAGGGGAGATGATAGGGTAAGCAAGGAGGAGGGGCTAAGGGGGTTTGAAGCATTGACATTGGTTGGAGGAGACGAGGTAGTTGCAAAGCTCATTCTTAAAGATGTTGTGCGTGGAAGCCTGGCGGACAGTCAAGAGGAGAGAATTCCAGAAATTGGGGGCTTGACGGGCAAAAGCACTGGCACCTTTAGAGGTACTGTGTTTGGGGATACAAACAAGGCACTTCTCTGCTGAGCATAAGCCGTAGCAGGATGTATGTTGGAGAAGAAGCTCAGCGAGGGACTTGGGAGTTTGTCTCCTTATAACACCGTCAATGATAGAGCCAAATGAGTAAAGCCTGGATGCAGTAGGTGGCAGCCATCTCAGGTCTGAGTAGAGGAGACAATGATGTTTCAGATGGTGGGAGGAGGACGTATAACAACAGATGTTGTTATAAGTGATATCCCATCTGTGAAGACTTGACTTAGGTGTGGCAGCATATGTAACGACACCATAAATAAGCAAAGGTAGAAGTATACCACGAGCAATGGCAAGCCTAGCAGAAGGAGTTAAAACATTGCTAGTATGGTAGGCGATGCCTAGTTTGGAGTTTACTGACTTACAGGTCTTCTGTGTATGGAGATCAAAATTTAGCGTTGGGTGCAGTGTGACACCAAAGTATTTAAATGAGGTCACCACTCCAATAGGAGAACCGTCCAAAGTAGAGACTTTAAAGTTGTTTAGGGAGTGTTTTAGTTTGGGACTAGTCCCAAATAGCATGGCTTGGGTCTTGGATTCATTTAAGACCAGTTTGGGTTTGTTGGAAGTCAGTGGAGAGTCACCGATTGATGTCAGCAATGCTTTTTGCACTAGTATATAGGATAATGCCATCTGCCTATAGAAGTGAGGAGGCATTAGAGAGGTTTGAGGTTATGTCATTTATAAATATTGAAAAGAGAAGTGGGCCTAGAATGGACCCTTGGGGCACCCTAATATTTATCATAGTTTGGTCAGAGAGGACGGAGTTGTATTTCACAACTTGGATCCTGTTTGATGGGTAGCTGCCAAACCAGCTGACAATGTTGGGCTCAAAGCCTAATGGCCACACGGTGGTTAGGAGAATGGAGTGCTCAACTAAGTCAAATGCCTTTGTCATGTCAATAAAGCTGGCACCAGTAAAAAGACCTGAGTCCATGGCCAATAGCGTATCCATTGTGAATTTGAGGAGAGCTGTGGTGGTGGTGGTGCTATGACCCTTATAGAATCCATGCTGTGCAGTGGTTATCAGGTCATTTATCCTAAGAAATTCTATGGTTTGAGTAGCCACCAGTTTTTCAAGGATTTTACTGAGGACTGGCAGGATAGCTATGGCCCTGTAGTTAGTGGGGTCTTTAGAGTCACCTTTTTTAAATACTGGGGTTATCCAAGCTATCTTCCAGATATCAGGAACATGACTCTAGCACAGAGAGAGAGAGAGTGATGATCTTGGCAAGGGGAGAAGCAATGGAAGGGGCAGCTAATTTTAGCAGCTTTGGTTCCAGATTATCAGAGCCCATGGCCGTGCTCTTAGAAATTGCACTGAGAAGCTTTAGGACTTCATATCGTGTAATAGCCTTAAAATGGAAGTAGGGGACTGCGACATCTGGAGGAGCTTTCCCTTGTTGTGAGGCAGGGAACGAGGAAGTGAACCTGGTAAGGTCAGAGAATTGTGCATCAAAAAAGTTGGCTATGGTTTGAGGATTGTTACAGTGGATGCCGTTAAGTGTCATATCATTGGGGACGGGGGACTTGTTTGAACCTAAGATTGTCTTGATATGGGACCAGAATTTTCTGGAGTCTCCAGAGGAATTTGTTAGCAAGTCTTTGCAGTAAGCACTTTTTGCCTGTTTGATTTCTTTTTTGCAGGCACTCTGCTGATCCCTATAGGTATTGTAGTCAGCAGTCAGACCAGAGAGTTTGAAATGGTGCCAACTTTTATCTCTCTTTCTCTCTCTCATAATTTGGTGAGTAGGTTAGACTTCAGCCAGCGAGTTATCCTATTTTTAACGCGGCGAGTTACAAGTCGTCAATGACTGTCCCACAGCACCAGAAACTTAAGGAAGATATTTAGGGCTGTCTGTGCATCACTAGCCTTGTACAGGCTGGACCATTCAATACTAGTGGTGTCTTGTAAGAAGGCATGGGAATCAAAGTTTGCATAGTTGCGGAAAGTAATGAGGCGTGACTTAGCTGGGGCCAGTACTACTGTTCCCCACATACAGAATGTGGGCTGTGATCAGTGATGACATCTGCTAATGTTCCTGTAGCGACTTTGTGTTCAGTTCAATTAGAATCCAGTCCAGCAGGGTGCTAGTGTTTGAGTGTGGAGCAGTACTAGTGGGCTCAGTGATCAGCTGGTGCAGGTTTTGACTTTGTAAATTGAGGCAGTGCCGTGGATTGAGTATTATCCAGCAAATTAATGTTACGGTCCCTTAGTATGAGCACTTCATTTCTCCCAGAGTGAAGTGATGTTTGATCAAGCAGCTCATCCAGTCCTGCTAGGCTACTTTTTGGGGGGTTGTAGGCACACACAATGTATAATTTCTAGTGCCAAAGGTGAGGAACACGTGTAGCGATTCACAGTGTGTTAAGGGAATGGATTTGATGGCTGTGAGGTAGAGGTGATTTTTAAAGTATATAGTGGTACCACCCCCTCTTTTAGATGTTGGTCTGTCACTCCTGAGAAGACCATAGGATTGTAGGGAGCATAGAGAGTCAGGAATGGAGGATTTGAGCCATGTTTCTGCCAGGCAGAGAATGTCAGGCTAGTAGAGGGCAGCCCAGGACTCCAGTTCAGCAAAAGTATGCTCCAGGCTCCTTATATTGTGGTGGACAATTAAGAGACCTTTTGTGTTATTTATGGTGTGAGAAAGGTGGTCCATGGGGCTAGGGTTCAGCTGTACATCACCTGAGAGCAGTATGGCCAAGAGAAAGAGACACCATAATTTGCGGTGAAAGAAGGGAGACAGTGTCAGTTGACACAAGAGACATTTCTTGTGATCCCAAACAATTATATATATATATATATATATATATAAATATATATATATATAAAAGCCCTGGAGAGTAATAAAGGGGTGGAGCCACAGTGAACTTCAGGCAGTAAAAGTAGGTTCAAGAAGCGAAAATCTCATGTGAAAGGTATGGTATTCGGATGAACATCGTTGACTTCATGCACAGTTACAACCAATAAGAGGAAGAGTAGAGAGGCTGATGGAAAAGTTAACTGCAGCTTTCACACTCTGCTTAGAAAAATGTAATAATGTATGGAATGCTTGGTTACTTTGGCTCATGGATCACTGCACAGACATCATTCCATAAATGGGTTACCTTGGGATGGGAAGGACAGGGTAGGGAGACGTGCACAGTGTAACTATAAAAGGAGACTACTGACTTGATATACAAACATACGAAATGCCAGCAGAAATAGGCCTCATGGCCTATTGCATCTTCTCGATTGTGCAGCTTGCCCCTCAACTTGCAGCTGCCCTGCCCTCCTCTCCCTTCCTCATAACAACCTCCTCTCACTTTGTCCCACCCCCTCTTGAATCCTCCCACCATTTTACATGTTACCACTTCCTTGGGCAGAGTATTCCACTTGTCCACCACCCTTTCCGTGACAAAATGTCTCCTGATCTCCCTCCTGAATCTCCCCCCTTCAGTCTCAGCTGATGCCCCTTCATGTCCGTCCCACTTCTGATCCACAGAACCCCTTCTGTATTAGCCCTGTTTAGTCCCTTTAAGTGTTTAAAGGTCTCGATCATATCCCCCCATCCCTCCTCTCTTCCAGTTGAATACATGTTCAGCTCTCCCAGCTTCTCCTCACAGAATTTTTCCTCCAGTCCCTGGATCATCTTTGTTGCCCTATGCTGCACCCCCTCCAGCAATCTGATGTCCTTCTTCAGAAATGGGTGCCAGTACTGCACGCAGTATTCCAGGTGCGGCCTGGCCAGTGACCTGTACAGGGGAAGGATTACTTCTCTGTGTCTCGAGGAGATTCCCCTCACTATGCAGCCCAGCATTTTATTTGCTTTTGCTGCCATCTTCCTGCACTGAGCTGAATGGTTCATATTCTCACTTATTAGTACTCCTAGATCCCTTTCCTCCATAGTGCTTTCCAACTGTACCCCTCACAACTGATATTTCCTCCCCTGGTTCCTTGTTCCAAGGTGCAAGACCTTGCACTTCTTGGTGTTGAACCCCAGCTGCCATGTCTCTGACCACTCCTGTAGTTTGGTCAAGTCCTCTTGCAGCCCCCCTCCACCCTTCTATGTCATCAACCACTGCACCGATCTTCGTATTGTCTGTGAACAGACTGATCCTACTCTGGATCCCATTTGAGATATCAGCTATGACTATCCCAAACAGCACCAGTCCCAGTACAAACCTCTGGGGCACCCCTCTTGTAATGTCCCTTAGTGACAAGAGTCCCCCCCACCACCACACTTTTCTGCCTACCCCTCAGCCAGTTGGTGATCCAATTGACCATTTTTGTTCCCACCCTTATGTATTCCAGTTTACCCCCAAGCCTCCCATGTGGCACTCAGTCAAAGGCATTGCTGAAATCCAAATACAGGACATCCACTGCATGGCCTCTGTCCACCTCCCTAGTAACCCAGTCGTAGTACTCGATTAGGTTTGTTTGGCAGGATCTGCCTGAGACAAAGCCATGTTGATGCCCATCCTGGAGACAACTGTCCTTCAAAAAGGTCACCAGCCTCTCTTTTAGGATTGACTCCATGAGCTTCCCCATGATTAAAGTAAGGGTCACTGGTCTATAGTTGCTTGGGTCATCATTTGGGCCACTTTTATGAATGGGCACCACATGGGCCATCCTCCAGCCCTGTGGCATGTTTCCTGTGTCCAGTGCAGTACTGAACAGGTTTGCCAGTTGTCCTGCCAGGATCTCCACCAGCTCCTTAAGCAAACTAGGGTGAATACCATCTAGTCCCGGTGCCTTGTCTACCCTCAGCGCCCCTAGTCCTTTCAGTATCCTGTCCTTTGTAATCCCGATATCAGTCACCCCTGACCCCATCTGCCCACTCCACCTTCTCTTGGGGTATCTGCCTTCCCTTTTCCTTTGTGAACACAGAGCAGAAGTATTCATTCAGTGCCTCTGCCTGGTCCTCCCCCTTCTCCACCCACCCACATTCTTCTTAATCCTCACAATTTGGTCTTTGGTCTTTCTTCTCTCTCCAAAATATCTGACGAAGTTCTTTTTCCCATCCTGGATTCACTGTGCCACTCTCAGCTTTCTGAAAGCCTTGGCCACTCTGACGAGCCTGGTAACTTCCCTGGACTTCTTCATGTACTCATCTTTGTCCCCTGGCCCTCCCATTGTTCTAAGCCTCTGAAATGCCATTCTCTTGGCCCTCACCCCTTCCAAGATCTCCCGAGTCAGCCAGCTTGACTTCTTTGCCCTTCCCTTCTTGCTCTGTGTCCTGGTACAAGTCTCATTTGCCTCTGCTAGCCCTCTCTTAAAGATATCTAATTTTTGGCTGGCACTCATGCTCGCCTGGATTCCTACCAGATGCTCAACTACAATCACCCCCATCCTTTTAAAGTCTGCTCCCTTAAAATTGATCACCCTGGTACCTGTCCCTCCTGCTTCCCTGCCAATGTTGAGTGTGAACCACACTGTGTGATGGTCACTCCCAGCCAAAGGATCCTCCACTCCCAGATCCCTTACAACCTCTCCATTTGTTAATACTAGGTCCAGAGTCCTACCCACCCTAGTCAACTCATGGACCAGCTGCACTAAGAAGCAGTCCTGAAATGCATATAGCAATACCTGCTCCTTCGCAGACATTGTGGTAGGGGTGTTCCAGTCCACCTCTGGGAGGTTGAAGTCCCCCACCACTACAATGTTCTCCCTCCTACAGACCTTCCTAATCTGCCCAACCAACTCCCTATCCAAGTCATCCCCCTGAGCTGGTGGCCTGTACACTACCCCCATCCTCAGTGTCTTTCTTCTAGAGTCCTGAAACTGTATCCATAGGGCCTCTGTCCTATCCTTCTCCCTCTCCTTCCTTATACACCATTTCTCTTCCCTCAAATAGATTGCCATGTCCCGTTTCTCCCTAGTTCTGTCCTTTCTGAATATCCTGAACCCTGGGATCATCATATCCCAGTCCTGGTTCTGGGTAGCCCATATTTCTGTGATGGCCGCAATGTCCACCCTCCCCACCACCATGAGGGCCTGTAGCTCAGCTGATTTGTTACCTATGCTTCTCATATTCAGCGAGACCACCCTCCAACCTCTGTCTCCCCCCACCCTGGTTTGTAGCCCCTCCTAACCTCTCCTTGTGTCCCTACCCTAAATACCTCTCCGATAGTTTGAGGGGAGGGCATGCTTGGCTCCTCCCTCTGGGTTCCCTGCCTACTAGCTGTCCTCATGCCAAATCCCCTTCCCCACTTAGTTTAAATCTATCTTTGTTGCTATGTGCCCCTCAAATCTCTACTTTAATACCCCTTTCCCTTCCCCGCTCAGGTGCAGCATATCCCCTGCATATAGATCTTTATTGTCCCAGGCTCTGCCCCAGTCCCCCACTACCCCATATGGGACAGTTTTGACATGACCACTGTGACCACTGTGTTATATGCATAATAACAATTAAGTGATAAATTGTATTTCATGAGGAAGATTCTTAGATTGATGAACGGTGACCTGAATGGTTTATTTAAAACTGTTTTGGTTGTATTGCTTCTTTGAACATTTTGATTAAAGAATAAATAAAAAAAACAAATAAATACTAATAATTCAAATGTGGAACATTTTTTAAATGCAGAAGATACCTACTGTATTACCTGTGTGAGACCAAACCCTGATCAACTATTATATTCAAACTGTAAATCCTTATATTGTTTGTGAAAAGATCAGTAGATTTGTCTGTTGCAAAGGTGAAGGAACATCTGTTTTTCGATCTCCTAATATCAAAAACTTTTTTTTTTCAGATTTGTGGGTATTGTGACTGAGAACAAACCTGGAGCATTTTACATCTATAGGTTGAAAGATCATTGGGATATGGGCACAACACTGAACTGGATTTTAATACCATACTGTAATTATGTGAACACTATTATACTCCCATAATTGCAAAAAAGCTTAAATCCATGCTCAATCCATTTAGTTTTATTTACTTAATAATATAATAAATGTATTTTTTATTGCACATGACAGGAAGGTAACTAAAGCAGTTTATAAGACAGTAACATTCAAAAGTTATCAAATTATGTCTTATTCCTAAAATTTATTTTTCCTATCAAATGTTCTTTGGTATTGATGTTAGGTTTTAACAAAATGATGTAACATTTGCTGAAAAATATACAGCTGAGCAACCCAGCACTAGAAGACAAGATGGCAAAAATCTCCACAGCAACCATGTTCTTCCCCTGTGTGCTCAGGTATGCTGGGATGAAGGACAACCAGACACTAACAAAAACCAACATGCTGAAGGTGATATATTTGGCCTCATTAAAGCTGTCAGGTAGCTTTCTCACTAGAAAGGCAACCAGAAAGGATACAATGGCCAATAACCCCATATATCCCAGCATGCAATAGAAAAATGCTCTGTGACCTTCATTGCATTCTATTATAATCTTTCTATCTGCAGATTTGGTGTTCATTTCTGGGAATGGGGGAGAACTCACCAACCAAACAAGACATATCATAGCTTGTGTTAAGGAACACAAAAGCACAACAGAATAGGGTATCCTGAATCCCACCCATCGCCGTAACATGCTGTTGGGGTTTGTTGCTTTGAAAGCTATGACCACAGTGATGGTTTTAGCCAGAACAGAAGATACACAAATGGAAAAGATTATACCGAACACAGTCTGACGGAGCATACAAGTCACTTTCATTGGGCGGCCAATGAAAATCAAGGAGCAGAAGAAGCACAGCATGAGAGCCAATAGGAGAAGGTAGCTGAGCTCACGGTTGTTTGCTTTGACGACTGGAGTGTCCTGGTGTTTTATAAAGATGCATAAGATGGAAGCTGTGGTGAAGCACAGAAGGATTGCTATGGCAGCCAATGCAGAACCCAATGGTTCTTCATAGGTTAGGAACTCGATGATTTTTGGGATGCACTTGTCATGTCTTTCATTCGGCCACTGGTCCTCTGGGCACTTCTGGCAGTCATTTGAATCTAAGGAGAAAGATATTTTTAAACTAAATAAAAGGTAAGACATAACTAATGAGCTAACTATTTCTTATTGCTGTTAGCTGTTAGCACCATTAATGACAATGGGTTGAGTGATTGGTGTGACACCATCATCAGTAATACTTATTGCCCAAACCTCGCACCCCAACACCCCTCCCGACATGCTCACATTGTAAGACTGAGAGATGGGGCAAAACTGGTTATGGAGGGAGTTGACTGAGATAGTTTGCATATGATTACCACTGGCCCCCAAAATTATGGTTCCGGCTAACAAGGTAGGGGACTTCTATTAAACACAGGTATGGTGGAATCTTTGGGGGAAGGGAGAGGGGTAAATTTAAAAATGGTGCCTACAGCTAGCATAGTGCAAAGAGCTGGTGATTATTTCTAAGATAGTATATGGGAAGACAGGGGAGGTTGAAAACAATTTAGAAGTGAGAAAGAAATAAGTGCCCTCGCTGTGACTTGAACCCAGACTTTTTCATAATACCCTTTTACTGCATTACTAGCTGTGTTACAGGATCACTAGAAGCCTAGGGATCCCATAGGCACTCATACATTCTTAATGCATACCCTGGAGACACAAAATTTAGAATTATATGCTTTTATTCATGAGGAGCGTGGACTGCAGATGTTAGAAATACAATTTAAGAGGTGAAAAAAAAACAGAAGTGAAGTTGAAAATAAACAGCTAGCCAATATTGTTTGCTACTATTGCCCTCCAGCCCAAAAACTGTGGATCAGGGGTCAGAGGGAGGCACAACTATTAACTACTTGTATTTGGGTTAGTGGGTTAGGTAGGAAATCACATAACAAAGTGTTGGCTCCTGGCATATTGCCAGGTGTGGGCAGGTTTTCTGATGTGTCTATTTTGGAGCATGGGAAGGGGTGGAGCAGGATAAATTGCTGTGGAAGGAGAGTGGTGTCCAATGGACTACTCCTGGTCACATGGGAAGGGCAGTTTTATTTTTTTTTAGTTTTGCCTTGCTAGCTGCAAATCAATTTGACTATGGAGAATGTTGCCTCATTTGATGATCGCAAGGTCAAACCTTGGGTAGTTTGTACAGTTGTAATGTGAATTGTGCACCAAATCCAAATTCAAAATCCACCCCTTGCACCCCACCCCCAGCCTGCCCCCACCAACAGGCATCAGGGTTGCTTTGGGGTCATCGGCCCTAAGTCTCTCCCCATTCCATGTGTAAACAAGCTGAGGCAGTGCAGTCTGGGAGAATGGGGTGAGAGTTAGGGCCAATGACTCCAAGGCACACCCCGATACCTGTTGGTGGGGTAGGATGAAAGGGGTGGGAACCTTAAAATCTAATCTCCTCACATTTTTCACTATAGAAGAACCCTAACTGATGCATTAATGAAGGTTTTTGCATAGAATTTCCTTACTTTTTAAGAAAGAATAGAAAAGTAGAACATTGCGCACATTGGTGGGAGCACAGGGCCCTTTGGGCCCTGCACTCCTACGAACTTGTAAGTGTTGAGCCACATCACACACACAATGACTAAAAAGTACATTGACAACAGCAAGGCCACCCACCAAACAAATGTAAATCTAGTAAAGCAATAGAAAACGCTGTCCACAAAACGTAAACTGCGCCACACAATATCTCTGCAAAAAATATAGCATCCAACACATAAACCCCACTATTGACATCTACAGAACATGCTGTCAACACTCTCCAAATTTCAAGTAAAAAGACCAAGCTGTGTCCGAGATATAGTATGTCAAAATTTTACATTTTCATTCATCAGAGTGGCACTGTTCCGCACCTGTTGACATTTAACACACACAACAACTGAAAATTACATCCATGACACTAAGGCTAGGCACCCTATCAATTTCAAGCCACTAGCAGAATCCAAAACACTGTCCATAACACGGAAAGTGTGTCACTCAATATCTCTGCAAAAAAAAATTCTCTGACACATAAACACCATAATTCACATCTACAGGACATGCTGTAAATGCCCTCCAAATTTCAAGTAAAAAGAGCAAACTGTTTCCAAGATTTTCAATCTTAAAGATTATCAAAATTTCCCTATTACATTACAAAAAATCTGCCCATCTTGTCCCCCTCCCTCTCAATCAAAGATGGTGATCAAAGAATCTCATTGATCAAAGAATTTGCAGGCTCACGAACAAAGAATAAAAACTGTTCTAATTTATAAAATTCAAACAATTGCGGTTAACTACCACCATGGTTCATCAGAACGAAGCCCCCTGAGTAAATCCCACCATCATTTGTCTTCCTAGGAAGGACACCTCTGGGCTGAGAAAATTGATTTTTTTATCTAGCCATCTTGTCCCTCACTCACGATGCACGATCGGGATCAAAGAATATCGCAATCAAAGAATTTGCAGGGTCACAACCAAACATAGAAACATAGAATTTGATGGCAGATAAGGGTCTCTTGGCCCACCTAATCTGCCCATTTCCCTACTTGATGGATAAGCTGCAGATTCTAGTTAAACAGCTTACTTCCTCCTACTCCCCCACTAGAATTGCCTTATGCCTGTCCCATGCATTCTTGAATTCTCCCATTGTTCCTGACCACAACCTCCTCAGGAAGGCAGTTCCATGCATTCACAACCCTCTCTGTGAAAAAATACTTTCTAACATTACCTCTGAACCATCTCCCCTCTGTCTTCAACTTGTGCCCCCTTGTTCTTGCACATGTCTTCTTCTGAAAGATACTACCCTCTTGTACTTTGTTAATTCCCTTGAGATACTTGAAAGTTTCTATCATGTTCCCCCTCTCCCTCCTTTCCTCAAGGGTATACATATTAAGCTGCTTTAGTCTCTCCTCATATGTCTTCTGGTGCAGAGCCTGCACCATTTTGGTTGCTCTCTTCTGAACAGCTTCCACTTTGGCTATGTCTTTGTGGAGATGGGGTCTCCAGAATTGCATGCTGTACTCCAGATGGGGCCTTACTAACCATACAGAGGGCTAACAACTTCCTGTTTTCTACTGTTGATGCCTTTCCCTATGCATCCCAGTGTAACCCCTACCTGGTCTACCGTTTGTTTCTGACAGCAATACCAGATGGGCTGGGTTCGGCACAAAGGCTAGGTTTGGCTACTCTGCACAGGGGCATCCAAGTAACTCCAAACACAGGAAGGAGTAACTGTAATGTCCAATACCAGAAGTGGAATTCTAAAGTGTGGCTTTTTATTCACATCCAAACAAAATAAAAAAAACATAGATGGACCCCCATGGGGCTACACTCCTGGTAATGCAGATTAAGAGACTAGAACATTTCCTCAACACTTTAGCCCTCAGGCTCTGAACCCACTGGGCACACATCCCGGACTTGCATGCTGCTTTGGGTTACACAGCCCAAACTTGTACACTGTTCTGGGTTTTCCCTGGCTCGGCTCCCTTGCCAGCCACTTGGACACCTTCCATACTTCATGGAAACATTTTCTAGTGGCTCTCTAAACCACCTAAGAGCACCGTGGCTCCATCAGGGAATCTTCTTTTCAATCCCACGTCTTCGTACTTTCCACAGGCACTAGCCAAGTACCTGAGAGAAAGCAAAAGTTGTCTCAGAGCAAATCCGTAGAGGTGAATTTGGTTGCTACTGATGGGGGGGGTCTCCCACCTCTCGCTCCCACAGTTCATATCCAGCCATTTCTCTGGACAGTAAACACCTCATCCTGTAAAGCTTTGCAATGTAGATACTTGCTAAATGTATTTCACATTCCATCTACTTGTCTTGCTTCCCATTTGTGCTGGACTTGAACATACTTTTAAGTGGCATTGTCCATTACTCTAGACCCCCCCACTGAGTTAAGCAGTCCAATCCCCAATTTCCTTCACTCTTTGTGCTGGACTTGAACATACTTGAATTAAGTGGCATTGTCCATTACTCTAGACCTCCCACAGATTCAGCAGTCTAATCCCTACTTTCCAACTGTACTTGGCTGTCTTTTTCCTTACCCCACAGTAACAGTCCCTTTAGTTTCCTTCTGTTCTGGTGAAAACACTTGGCCCTTTTTCAGAGTGAACTCACCCTTTGGTTGCAGGTGCCGCACAGGTGTTTCCTCCACAAGGAATCACTGTCTCTTCAGAGCTTCTGGTGCCTCAGCAGAAGCTGAACAGGCAGCTTCTTTCCCTTAGCCAGACCCAGGGGTTTGCCCCTGGAAAACAGGCAAAAACCTTCCCCCCATCCCCTCAGGGATGGGACTCTTGAACTATTGAAAGCAGTCTCCACCACTTCAATTACCAATTCCTGTGTTCCTCTTCAGGTGGAAACATACACCTTACAAAAGTAGCTCTTAAACAGAGCTTAAAGCTCTGAGAGCCTGCACACACTCAGCTGCACTACAGTCTCTCACTCAGACTGCACACAGATTGGCTTCAAATTCCCCAGCATTCTACTCTAGCCTCCAACTGCAACATTCCAGTGTGGCTTATGCAGCTGCGACAGTTCTAAGATGATGTCATCCCTGAGTCTCAGCTGAGACTGAGAACAGAGTGAGACAGTGTGAAATCCATTTAACTGGAGTTTCACAAGATGCCTTCCCTGCCTACCACTAGGTCTTACTGGGATTCTAGTAACCCTTGGCAACGGGGGGGTTACACTTGCCCTGAGCCAGGAAAATGACTGTCCGCAGTCATTAGTTACCCTACCTAGGCCATCCTTCCCTATGTGCTACCTATGGAGAGGGGTGATCAGTCCCCCTCCTACCATGTGCTAGGCACAGGCAGACAACACTAAGGGCCCAGAGGCCATCGGCTGATGCATCAGCCTCTACTCTACCCACTGACTATGGGTATCCAGTGGCTCTGGAAGAACCCTCCATAGCATGGCCCTAATAGATCAGCACTGCAGTCCCTATGACCATTCAGGACCACAGCCTGTCTATCCCCCCTAGCCCTCTAGGGAAAATCTGTCTGCCTCTAACTCATATCCCAAAACAAAACAAACAGGGGACCTCCCCAACCCTGGACACCATGCAACCACACACCAGGAGCTAATACCATACTCTATGCATTACTCCCACATTCCCCCGCAACCATACCTGTGGAAGGAAATGTTACTCACAGTAACAACAACAACAACAACAACAACAGTACTTTAAACACTACACACTAAAGTACTAGTGAAGAACTCCAATGAGTCCCTCCTTCTCTTCTTGTTTTCTCTTCTATCTTCTTCAGGAACACCTGCAACAAAAAGAAAGACAACACACACTCCTAATCTGCATACACAGTCTATCTAAACCCCTACCATCAAAACACTGGAGAATCCCAAAAGATTTTTTTTTAGAAAAGTAGAAAAACAGTAAAAACATTAGAAAAACAGTAGAAAACAATGACATTATTTACAATACACCATTTGGGGGATGGAATGCCCTAAAAGCCCCATCCAGTGACCACAGTGCCCAAAGGCAAGTCCATTGAAGAGTCTCTCCTGGGCCGGGGCCCGGTGAATCATAGTTCTAGGAGGCCAAAGTCCCGAAGGGGAGAGTCTTTGAGGACAGTTCAAACATTTGGAGTCTGCTAGTGTAGGGTGTGTACTGCAATGTCATAAGAATAGAAAAGTCTGGACTTGCCAGTCCCTGGTAGAATGACAACGGCACCAACCTGGTCCTCAGCTGAAGACTCTCCCTGGCAGCATTCTTCTGATACAGCTGGGCGGACATCTTCCAGGAATGACAGGAGGGCACATCAGGAAACTGCTGGGGTGATGTCATCTCTGGAGATGGAACCTTGGAACAGGAACAAAAAGGAAAACAGCTGGTCTGAAGTCATCTGATTACCAGGCGATGAATCAGGATGAGCTGGGCTGGTGTCCTCTCTGGATCTGAAGTCATCTGGTGGGCCACTTGATGGATTCAGGAAAGTCAGTACACTGTAGAACTGATGAATGTGGGGCACATGAGTCCTGGATGTCCATACTGGTGGAACAACCAAATGGCTGGAGTGGCAGCACTGGCTACCACTGCTCTGCTTTCCATTTGGTAGGCATGGGCACATTCGCAGTGAGGTCTTTGCATTGTGGCCAATAGCACAATGGGTCAGGTGCTTGAATTATTACCCCGTCTGGGCCCACATAATTCACACTGAGAAAGGTTTCACATCCCTCTCCATCCACAATTCGAACAGTGTCCATTAATGGTGTCCTGCCTCTTTTCCACTGGCTGTAATTTTTGTGAAACATTCTGCTCCTGACATGTTTGTTTGCACCAGGATGCACACATTTCATTGCTTCTGCCCAAATCCAGGACTTCCTGTTTTGTTCAATCTCCTCCCAGACTCTCAAAGGAAAGGTAGGAAAGGACATCCCAAAGATTTCATTTGCCTTCCTATGAACCAGTCTTTTCTCTTTACTAACTTTGGTCAACCTGAGACCTCTGGCTTGGCTTGGGGGCAGCCAGTCCTGGTTCTGCCAGCTACGCATTCTCAATGAGACAAAAAATGGATCCTTGGCTTCTTCTTCTTCTTGCACAGCCAGGTCAGTGGCATCACCACTCTCTTCCATGCATTCCTCTGAGGCAAGAGCTTGAGGCTGTGTACCAGTTCCTTTTTCACAAGGCCACATAGGTTCCCCCTCTTCTTCTTCCTCACTGAGAATCTGTGCGCAGGAGTGAGCAGTCATCCTCACTCCTGAGACAATCCACTCTTCGCTGGGAGTGGATGTCGAAACCTCCCATCCAAAGTCCTCCCTCATCTCGTCTTCTCCTATGAGACTTGGGCTAGGCCCCGCTCTCCACGGGTCTACTGATGCTCTTCCTGAGATGCCTCTCGGTGATTGAGAATCCAAAACATCAGTACATTGTTCTGTCTGTAAATCTGCACTGTCTAGCTTTGTGCCACACTCCCCTAAGGGGCCTTCTCCAAAAGGCTCCATCTGGTGCTGTGTGCTGCCTACTGCAGATTCTTGAACTTTTGTCCATGTGGGAACCAAATGAATCTTGGGCGCTTTAAATAAACCATATTTCTCTAAACACCCAGAACAGTGAGGTACCACGAAGACGTCCCTTCCAGCATTTAAGCACATCAAACATACTTGCACTGGATATCCAGGAATCACCACATGAGGAGGCAGTCATCCTCCGTAGTAACATCTCTCAATGTCCCTTAACTTGCTAACTTCTACTGCTACCACAGCCTGGGCATGATCCTGGTAGCGGGCTGGTCCTGAGGCCATGACTGCAGAGAAAAACAAACAACGCTCACTGTTATTTCAAGTCCCATATCACTGAAAGCTCTCTTTCTCTTTCAAAATGGCTCCTTTGCTGCTGTGTTTATATTACTACCCCACTCTGTAATGGCAGCGGCAGCACTCCTACGCATCAACATTTTGAAATTGGGTCAAGCCACTGCGCATCCGATTCACACACTCTACTGATAACTTTGCTCAAACTGCACAAACTTGCACTGTTCTTTTTCCTAGCACATTTATATGATTTACCAAGGACTTTTCACTTGCTGAGGACATTGCTCTAGCTTACAGTCCCTTAAAGCCTCAGTATTTCAAGCACAGGATTGCCTGTAACTCTTGCTGCATATCATGACACAACCCACAGTCTCTCTCATGGCTTTGAAACTTATGCTGACGCTGAACCTATAATTATGCTCACAGTCGATGGCTTAAAAGGCTTGCTTTTGCTGGTAAAACTTAATACACACTTTGTTTTGCAAAGCGATTATACTGCTAAACACAGATTCAGCTGGCTTTTGGCAAAATTACTAGTTTGAGCAATTTTTTCTGTTGGTACTCACTGTTATCAGTAACTGTTTGCTGCAACTGAAAACGGCCTTCAGCCAGTCTTGGAGGCCTCTGGAAAGAAGCGGGCTGGCAGTCCTACTGATCGTCCCTCTGAACACCACACTCACAGTCCAGTCAATCGAGATGCGGGTTGAGCCCAAATTTAAACAGAAAACTCAGTTTTTTACACTTTTTACAGTGCTTTCAGTCACCGTGACAGCTCCTCCTGTAAGCCAGTACGCACACTCCACTCACACTCCCTCTCGAATGCTGGGCATTCACTCTAGAGTTGGCTTGGGGACGGGACTGATTGCAGTCTCACCAA
The DNA here is from genome assembly GCA_016271365.2 of Neoceratodus forsteri. NCBI lineage: Eukaryota > Metazoa > Chordata > Ceratodontiformes > Ceratodontidae > Neoceratodus > Neoceratodus forsteri. The sequence continues at coordinate 212,353,021 of CM028135.1, read as the reverse complement.
TCACTCAATGCTATGCAAATGAGCCTCTTTCCTCTCGAGTGCTTTTCTCCTCTCAGCGATCGTCGAGCAGGCAGATTTAAACTGCAAAACCACACTTTTCTTTTCTTGACTGACTCCACGGCGGGAGCCCATTTTAACCATTTTTCATGGCCATTAAGCACAACCAATCTCTCAGTTCACAAGAAAGCATTTCCAACATCCAGGGTGCAATTTTCCTTTTGTTATCCCTAGTTTTCCACACTTTTCTTTATCACAACAGTTTTAAAAGCTGGCAAAATGCTGAAATTTTGATGCAGGACAAGGGCATACTCTCTCAGGCTTTTTTTGCTCCTTGGTAAATGGTTGGCATTTTAACAGCAGCACATGGACAACAGCACACAGTGGCACATTAGTTAACATTGCTTCAGATTTTTGGTTTACCCACTGTCAAATAGCCAAAACGCTAGCCCTTTACCCAAGCACCTTTCTTGCATTCTTCCCTAAGTTCCAAAGCCAAATCCTCAGCGGTGCTTCCATTTTTGTAACCCCTACCAGGTCTACCATTTGTTTCTGACAGCAATACCAGGCGGGCTGGGTTCGGGAAGGAATAGGTCACTCAGCACAAAGGCTAGGTTTGGCTACTCTACACAGGGGCACCCAAGTAACTCTGAACACAGGAAGCAATAACTGTAATGTCCAATACCAGAAGTGGGATTCTAAAGTGTGGCTTTTTATTCACATCCGAACAGAATAAACAAAACATAGATGGACCCCCACAGGGCAACACTCCTGGTAATGCAGATTAAAAGAGACTAGAACACTTCCTCAACATTTTAGCCCTCAGGCTCTGTACCCACTGGGCACACAGCCTGGAACTGCACGCTGCTTGGGGTTACACAGCCCGAACTTGCACACTATTCTGGGTTTTCCCTGGCTTGGCTCCCTTGCCAGCCACTTGGACACCTTCCATACTTCATGGAAACATTTTCTGGTGGCTCCCTAAACCACCTAAGAGCACCTCAGCTCCATCATGGAATCTTCCTTTCAATCCCACATCTGGGTACTTTCCTCAGGCACTGGCCAAGTACCTGAGAGAAAGCAAAAGGTGTCTCAGAGCAAATCCATAGAGGTAAATTTGGTTACTACTGGTGGGGGGGTCTCCCACCTATGGCTTCCACAAATCATACCTGGCCATTTCTCTGGACAGTGAACACCTCATCCTGTAAAGCTTTGCAATGTAGATACTTGCTAAATGTATTTCACATTCCATCTACTTGTCTTGCTTCCCATTTGTGCTGAACTTGAACATACTTTTAAGTGGCATTGTCCATTACTCTAGACCCCCCCACTGAGTTTAGCAGTCCAATCCCCAATTTCCTTCACTCTTTGTGCTGGACTTGAACATACTTGAATTAAGTGGCATTGTCCATTACTCTAGACCTCCCACAGATTAAGCAGTCCAATCCCTACTTTCCAACTGTACTTGGCTGTCTTTTTCCTGACCCCACAGTAACAGTCCCTTTAGTTTCCTTTTGTTCAGGTGAAAACACTTGGCCCTTATTTAGAGTGAACTCACCCTTTTGTTGCAGGTGCCGCACAGGCATTTTCTCCTCAAGGAATCTCTCTCTTCAGAGCTTCTGGTACCTCAGCACAAGTTGAACAGGCAGCTTCTTTCCCTTAGCCAGACCCAGGGGGTTTGCCCCTGGAAAACAGGCAAAAACCTTCCCCCCATCCCCTCAGGGATGGGGCTCTTGAACTACTGAAAGCAGTCTCCACCACTTCAATTACCAATTCCTGTGTTCCTCTTCAGGTGGAAACACACACCTTACAATAGTAGCTCTTAAACAGAGCTTAAAGCTCTGAGAGCCTGCACACACTCAGCTGCACTACAGTTTCTCACTCAGACTGCACACAGACTGGATTCAAATTCCCTAACTTTCTACTCTAACCTCCAGCTGCAACATTCCAGTGTGGCTTATGCAGCTGCGACAGTTCTAAGATGATGTCATCCCTGAGTCTCAGCTGAGACTGAGAACAGAGTGAGACAGTGTGAAATCCATTTATCTGGAGTTTCACAAGCTGCTTTCCCCGCCTACCACTAGTTCTTACTGGGATTCTAGTAACCCCGGTAACAGGGGGGTTACACCAGTATCCCCCCAGCCCTCCTTACTGCCTTCTCACATTGCTTGCCCACTTTTAGGTCATCTGATATAATAACTCCTAGGTCTCTTTTGATTTTTGTTGTTGTTATTAATTCATCCCCCATTGTGTACTCTTCCCCTGGGTTTTTGTTTCCAAGATGCATTACCTTGCACTTCTTTGCATTAAATCTGAGCTGCCACATATTTGACCATTCCTCCAACCTTGCCAAGTCCCTTTTTATTCTTTCCACCCCACCTTGTGTATCAACCCTGTTGCAGATCTTTGTGTCATCTGCAAAGAGAAATACCTTTCCTTCCAGGTGCTCTCCAATGTCACTTATAAAGATATTAAAGAGAACCGGTACCAGTACCGAAACCTGCGGTACCCCACTAGTTACCTTCCTTTCTTCACCGTGGACTCTGTTTACTATTACCCTTTGTATCCAGTTGTCCAACCAGTTTTTTTATCCAGGCTTCCACCTTGGGACCCACTCCAAGGCTGGCTAACTTCTATATTAACCTTTTGTATGAGACTGTGTCAAATGCCTTGCTAAAATCTAGGTAGGCCATATCCACGGCCCCTCCCTGGTCTACTACTTTGGTCACCCAGTCAAAGAAATCTATTTGGTTCATCTGACATGACCTTCCTGCTGTGAAACCATGCTGACTTGGGTCCTGTGCCTCACTGGCCTCTAGGTACTCAACAATTCTTTCCCTTCAAGTGATTCCATCATTTTCCTACCACTGAAGTAAAAACTAACTGGTCTTGTGGTTTCTGCCTCTGCTCTGCTCCACTTTTGTGAAGTGGAATCCACATTGCCCTCCTCCAATCCTCAAGTACCACCCCATCCTCCCATGATTTGTTAAATAGAGTAGTTAGTGGTGTTACTAGTTCTACCCTTAGTTCTTTTAGAATCCTTGGATGAATCCCATCAGGCTCCATTGCTTTGTCCACCCTCAGTTTCAAGAGTTCTTTCAAAACCCTTTCTTCTGCGAATAGATTGGTATCGACCCTCCCTATTCAGAGTTTCTCCCTTGTTTGGTCTAGGTACCTCCCCTTCCTCTTCTGTTGTGAATACTGAGCAGAAATATTCATTCAGTATCTCTGCTTTTTCACTGTCACCCTCTGCCCACATTCCCTCCCCTTTATTAAGTCTCTGTATCCCTTCCTTGGTCTTTCTTTGCTCCCTAATGTACCTGTAAAAGGTTTTGTCCCCCTTCTTGACAAAGTTGGCCATCTTTTCCTCAGTTTGTGCCTTTGCTATTCTGACTGCCTTCCCTGCCTCCTTCTGCTTTAAATGATAAAGTTCTCTGTCCTGCTCCTTCTGTGTTTCCTTATATTTCCTGAATCCTATCTTTTTCTCCTTAACCATCCCTGCCACCTCTTTTGAGAACCATAGTGTTTTTTTCCTTCATTTTGTTTTGTTGATTTGCTTCACACAAAGGCTTGTTGCCTCTGCAATGGCTGTTTTGATTATTCCCCATTGTTCCTCCACCCCTCCTTCTTGCCCATTTGCTAGTGCTTTTCTGAGGCAGTCCCTCATTTTCCCAAAATCAGCCTTCCTAAAGTCCAGTACTCTTGTTTTTGTATGGTTTGACTCTATGGCAGTGTTTATTGTGACACACACTGTTTGGTGGTCACTTGTTCCCAGATGACTACCCACTTCTAAATCTGAGATCTTTTCTCCTTCCCCATTTGAGAGTACTAGGTCTTAGACTGCTCCATCCTGAGTGGGTTCCAACATTAGCTGTCTGAGGCATGCCCCTGTAGGGCATCAAGAAGGACCCTGCTCTTGGATGTGCCTGCAGCAAAGATATTCCAGTTAACATCTGGCATATTCAGGTCCCCCCATCAACAGTATCTCCCCTTTTTCTGCCATTTTAAGGATGCCTTCTATCATTTTCTTGTCCATTTCCTTCCCCTGAGATGGGGGTCTGTACACAACCCCCATGCAGATTCTAGTGCCATTTCCTGTCTCCAGGGTGACCCATAGTGACTCATCAGCTTCTTGTTTATTCTTTAGTTCTGTTGTTTTAATCCCTTCCCTTATATAGAGAGCGACTACTCCTCCTCCTCTTTTATCCAACCTGTCCCTCCTGTAGACTGTGTAACCTGGTATGTTGACATCCCAGTCATGGTCCTCTGTGTACCATGTTTCAGTGACTGCCGCAATATCCAGGCATCCCTCTTCCATCAAGGCCACTAGCTCAGGGAGCTTGTTGCACAGACTGTGGGCATTGGTACGCATCACCTTCCATTTGTTTTTTAGGGCCTTACCCCTTTTAGCCCCATCCCTGTCCTTACCATCTTTTTCTGCATTTATCCCTGCCCTGCTCCCTACTGACTTCTCTACCTTGGTGCTTTCCTCTCTAACTACTGTGTTTTGTTGTTTTGTGGGGGGAGGCTGAGATTTCCTTGCTCCTTTTCAGTGCCTCCCCCTTGGCTACTTTAAATGCTTGCCAATGAAGCATTTAAACCTGTCACCTAGGATCCTGGATCCCCCCCAAACAGATGCAGACCATTGCACCAGTATAAGCCTGCACCCCTCCAGGTGGCTCCTCAGTCCCCAGTGAAGCCAAAACCCTGAGCTCCACACCAGTTTTTCAACCATTCATTGAATCCCATGGTGCAGAATACTCTAGCATCATCCTTGCCATAGACAGGCAGCACCTCTGAGAAGGTTACCATACATTCTACTTGTCTAAGGCCCCTCCCCAATTCCACAAACTCTTCTTGCACCGCTCTGATCCCGTTCATAGCCAGGTCATTTGTCCCTAGGTGGACAATGACATCCAGCTCCCTCCCTCGTGCAGCTGCTCCCGCGATCCTGAGGATTCACTTCCTGTCCCTCCGAGCTGTGGCACCAAAGAATAAAAACTGTTCTAATTTAAACAATTAAAATAATTGCAGTAAACCACTGCCATGGTTAGTCAGAACAAAGACCCCTGCATAAAATCCACCCTCATTTGTCTTCTTAGGACACCCCTAGGCTGAGAAAATTAATTTTTTAATCTGGCCATCTCGTCCCTCACTCACAATGCATGATCATAATCAAAGAATCTTGCAATCAAAGAATTTGCAGGTTCACTATCAAAGAAATTGCTCGCTTGGGAACAAAGAGTGAAGGGCGAGATGGCCAGATTTTAAAATCTATTTTCTCAGCCCAGGAGTGCCCTAGGAAGTTAAATAAGGGTGGGTTTTGCTCAGGGGGCTTCGTTCTACCCCATCTGAATAAAAAAAAGTTTTCGGTATCCCTGGTAGTTTAGTGGCCCCCCCCATCATAATAACATAGCTAACAATCTCTGTATCCCTGGTAGTCTAGTGGCCCCCCAATGTGTATTTTATTAATATCATTTTTTTATCCCTGGTAGTCTACTGGCCCCTCATGTGTATTTAATTTATATTTCTTCCTTATATCTGTGGAAGTCTAGTGGCCCCCCAATCTGTATTTAATTATTATTATTATTCATATCCCTGGCAGTCTAGCAGCCCCCCAACATAATAAAATACATAAGCATTTGCCATTTCCTGGTAGTCTAGTGGCACCCAACCCCCACCCAGCTGTGGCAGCCCACCCAGCACCCCCACCCTTCCCCAGCCGGTGACTGGCACAGCCCACATCACCTCCCTGCGGCCACCGACTGTGTGTATTATGAGCGCCAGTTCAAAGAGGTGCTCTGAAATTATTTCTGAGTGCCTGTTTGAGTTAGCGATCGTAATGCACACAGTCAGCGGGTGGCCGTGGAGGTGAGAGGTGGGCTGTGCCAGTCACCAGCTGGGGAAGGGGGGTGCTGGGTGGAATGGCCCAGCTGGGTGGGGGCCACTAGACTACCAGGAAATGACAATTCCTTATCTATTTTAATTATGATGGGGGCCACTAGACTACCAGGGATATGAAAAATAATAATAATTAAATACAGATTAGGGGGCCACTAGACTACCAGGGATAAAACAAAAACAATTTTAATGAAATACACGTTGGGGGGGACCACTAGACTACCAGTGTTTCAGACATCATTATCTATGTTATCTTGATTGGGGGGGGTGCTAGACTACCAGGGATATAGAAAACATATTTATTTTTATTGAGATGGGTCAGAACGAAGCCCACTGAGCAAAACCCACCCTCATTTAACTGTCTAGAGCACCTGGGCTGTAAAAATCAATTTTAAAATCTGGCCATCTTGTCCTTCACTCGTGATGCACGATTGCGATCAAAGAATCTCATGATCAAAGAATTTGCAGGCTCACGATCAAAGATTGTTAGCGAGCTGGGAATAAAGATTTTTAAATCTCAGAACTCTATTTTTAGACCAATTTGGATAAAACCAAAGGCACGGCTTGATAGATCGGAGTCCCGTGAGTAAAACCCATCCAAGTTTTACTTCAGAAGTGACCCCCTGAGCCGAGATATTTATGTTTTTCTGATCAGAAAATTCAAAACAAGATGGTGTACCTCACGATCAAAGAATGTTTAAAATTCTCAGGGACAAAGATTCTTGAACCACGAGGCTGCAAATTCTTTGATTGCTAGGTGGGACGAGATGGCCAGAACCCCATTCTTTGTTCACAAAACATACATATAAATTTTCCCTTTGACTTATAATGGTAACATAAAAGTGGCATAACTTTTGAATGCCTTAATATTTTTTCACCAAATGAAAAGTGACATGTTTGGCCACCAAAGATCTTTCAAACAAGCCATTGCACAGGGCAGCACACCACACAACGGCCAGGCAGAGCCACGTCCAAAATCCCAAAAGCTGCCTCCAAAAATGGATAATTTTGCATTTTTCAGCATTTTAGTACACAAAGACTGTAAGTCCAACTGAAATTCTATTTGGCAAGTCAAGAGATCTACTATGCCCCACCGTGCATACCAAATTTCAGGCAAATCCATAGAACGGGTCCAAAGTTATTAATGCCCAAACATTTGACTTTAGTATGCAAGTGACCGCTGGACCTTAACTATAGTGGGGAGACCATGACTATTTTATATATATATGTGGGGTATGTTAAACCTGAAATGTTGCACTTTAGTAACTTTGTAACCATTCAATGGATTTGCACAAATGTTTGCATGCACAGTCTCCTGGGGATAAATCTCTTGACGTGCTAAGTTTTGCTCTGGTTGGATTTGTGGATTCTGAGATCCAGATAGTGAGAAAACCTGAAAACGTGCCACTTTTTTTCTCATCGCACTGTGCAGAGACAGTGTAGAATTTTGGTCTGAAATTTCTATGGCAGAAAGAGCGTGGGTCATGGAGCAGGTCAGCATTTATTTTGGTGAAAAAAATATTAATCTGTACCAAAGTTATAGCATTTTTAAGTTCACATTATTTTCAATGGGAATTTCATTTTTCAGGATAGCTGCTCTGGATGAAAAAAGATCCTTGTTCGTGAGTGGCCAGTGTTCGCCAGGGGGCAATCCTTGGTCACCAGAAAAAAACTCCTTTTTTACAAGCAGCCATCTTGTTTTTTGTTCTTGCCCAAAACAAACTGTCATAACGTTGCCCATGAATGTCTGTTTCACACATTAAAGTGTGATTTTTGCTCATCAGGAGTTGATGAACTGTGCTGTGTCATTTCCAATGTTCGTACGGCCCCAGAAACACTTTTTTTAATTATCTAAACCCTTTCTGCCACTTGCTAACTTCCTTGTTTGCCATCTTTATTCATCAGAGTGAACAAGGAAATCAACTGACAAACAAGGTTTCCCAGTCTGGTCATCTGATTGTGAAATTTTCACAACCAGATGGCCAGACCGGGGATCCTTGTTTGCTAGCCAATTTCCTTGTTCACCAGTGATGAATAAGGATGGTGAACAAGGAATTTGTCTGGCAAAAAATGATTTCCATCTGGCTATCAGGTCGTGAAAATTTCACAACCAGGTGGTCAGACCAGAAATCCTTGTTTGCCAGCCAAATTCCTTGTTCACCAGTGATGAATAAGGATGGTGAACAAGGAATTTGTCTGGCAAAAAAGGATTTCCATCTGGCCATCAGGTTGTGAAAATTTCACAACCAGGTGGTCAGACCAGGAATCCTTGTTCACCAGCCAATTTCCTTGTTCGCTAGTGATGAATAAGGATGGTGAACAAGGAATTGAGAGTGCTGAAGAAGGATTCTGATCTGGTTATCTGGTTGTGAAAAAAGCACTGGCTCAAAGGTACTTTGTAATCCTAGACTCAAATATATAAATAAATAATTAAATAAATTAATAAATAAATATATTTCATGACAAGATGGCCAGAGTGGAAATCCTTGTTCCCCAGCCAATTTCCTTGTTTGCCAGTGATGAAAAAGGCTGGTGAATGAGGAATTGGGATGGTGAAAAAATATTATTTTCATCCATCTTGTCCTCAAAAGTTGTTGTGGGGCCATGTGGTCCCCAAAAAATGTACCTAGCTGGTCCTTTTCCCCTAAATAGCCCTCGTGTCTAGTGGAATCCCCCCACCCTCAATCCCCATCCCAATATATATATATATATATATATATATATATATATATATTAGAGGCAAAAACTCAATTTAATGCATCAGTTAGGGTTGTTCCACAGCGACAAAAGTGAGGAAATTTGGTGTTAGGGTTGAAAACCCCTTGAACCCAGCCCACCCCTAACCAGCATCATGGTGCATCATGGGTCATCAGCCCTAACTCTCACCCCTTCACATGTGTAAAGAATCTGAGGTGTATAGAAATGGGGTAAGAGTTGGACCATTGACTTACTTAAGCACACTGACAGATTAGAGGTGGGCTAATGAGAATCAAAGGTTTTCAACCTAACCTGCTGCTGACTGCACAATGGAACAACCAACAATACGATTAAACAATTTTACCTCTAATTTCCTTCTTTTTAGAATGATGATGAGAAATAGTAGATGTAATGCGGTGGTGGGAGGCGGGGCCTGAAACACGTGATGTCTTGTGACATAGTAACAGGAACAGCAATGCAAACAGAAGTGCCAACAGTGGTGCACATGGTAATGCAAACATAAATGGTAAAGGAAACGTTACTAGAAACGCAAGCTCAAAGTGACGCCAAAGTGAACAGTGACACAAATGGACATTGAAGGATGTACGAAAACACAACTGGTAATGCGAACAGTGATGGCAGCGGTATTTAAAATGGAAATGTTAAGTGTCACAGCAAAAAGAACGTGAAGGGAAACAGAAATGGAAATGCAAATGCAAGTGCACAGTTAAACGCAAACCGTAACGCGCACAGGCACGGTACCGGAATTGTAAATGCAAATGGTAAAGATAACAGGAAGAATAACACCAAAGGAAACAGAAACGGAAATGAGAACAGAAGCGCATATGGAAATGCAAACCGAAATGCGCACGAGCACAGTACCACAATTGTAAATGTAAATGGTAACAGTAACAGCAACAATAGCACCAAAGCAAACAGAAACACAAAAGGAAACACAAGCACATATGGAAACGCAAACCGTAATGTGCACGGGCACAGTAAAGGAATTGCAAATGCAAATGGTAACAGTAACAGCAAGGAAGACGCAAAACAAAAGAGAAACGGAATGTAAATGAAAGGGTTGAAGTAAACAGAAATGGCAATGCGCATGGTGATGCAAACAAAACTGCAAAGAGAAACAGTAGCATAAATGCAAATGGTAACAGTAACAAAAACACAAGCACAAATGACAATGCAAAGGGTAACGCACACGGTGGCATACACGGGAAAGTAAAAGCAAACGGGGACAGAAACGCAAGTTGAAACAGTAACTGCAACAGTAACGGAAGTGCATTCCTGGTTTTACAAACAGGTATAAAGAAACACATTGGCCCAGATATTCAAAAAGTGTTGCCCATGCACAACCCACTGATGTGCCCCGCCGCGTGATATCTGCGCGAAAAGTAGCGGCACAACCGATGCGCCGGACTGCATCAGTAATGTATGCAGGTGCAGGTGGGGGGGGCATGCCCAAGCATATGCTGCACAGCCCGATATTCAGCCCGGGATGTGCAGAGCCATGCATACACAACCCCTACCTGCGCCAGCACAAAGTTGATCCCAAAAAAAAAAGGAAAAACTGATGGCCACCCACAGGTAAGCTGCCACATTGCAGGGGGTGCAACATGGCAGCTACCATCTGTGGGTGGCCACCCGAGCTCCGGCTGCACCTGACGGTGCCCCCCCATGCCCGACTGCAGGCATTTGTATAAAGAATAGATTAATGTCCAATATCCCTGGTGGTCCAGTGGACCTCTGTCGGCCCGATTGCCGGCATTTGTATGCAGAATACATTAATGTCCAATATCCCTGGTGGTCCACTTGACTGTGGTCTGCCCGATCGCGGGCATTTATATAAAAAATAGATTAATGTCCAATATCCCTGGTGGTCCAGTGGACCGCTGTCTGCCCGATCGTGGGCATTTGTATAAAAAATTGATTAATGAACAATATCCCTGGTGGTCCAGTGGACTGCTGTCTGCCTGACTGCAGGCATTTGTAATAAAAAAAAAAAATAATACCAATATCCCTGGTGGTCTAGTGGTACCCCCCCACCCACTTACTGAGCCCCACCGCCCCACTCCCCCAGGTCAGCCGGTGGGCAGCAGCACCCCAGCAGCCTGCCACCCAATCACCCACTGACCGACACATCGGTAGGTTGCACGCCCATTGGCTACGCCAGGACCATGGGTGTACAGCCCTACCGATGGTGCTGACGGCGGCGGCAGGGTGGCAGGCAGCTGGGGTGCTGCTGCCCGCCGGCTGACTGGGGGGGAGCGGGTCGGTGGGGCTCAGTGGGCAGGTGGGAAGGGGGGTACCACTAGACCACCAGGGATATTGGTATTTTTTTTTTATTACAAATGCCAGCGATTGGTCAGACAGCGGTCCACTGGACTACCAGGGATATTGGACATTAATCTATTTTTTTATACAAATGCCTGCAATTGGGCAGACAGCAGTCCACTGGACTACCAGGAATTTATGCTTTTCCATTTTTGTACTGCAGTCCACGATCAGGCTGTGGAGCACATTGCCGGCTGCAGGGGGCATCGGTCCTTGACGGCTGCTGCCTGACAGGGCGCCAGGTGCATGTCATCGGGGATCAGCGCACCTGCATGCAAATGGGGCCATAATGACATGCAAATGGCCCCATTTGCACATTACATACATTATGGCCCCATTTGCATGTCAAGTTTTGACTATTGTGATTGCTGTGCATAGCGCAATGGAACTTGCGCTAAGGCATCCCCATGCTCCTCTCTGGCCACTTGCACTGGTGCAGTGCCACTATGCCATGCACACTGCAGGTGGCCAGGGTGCGATATTCAACAATGCTGTGCCATGGCGCAGCTCCATTGAATATCGCACAGTCCACACCCCTGCACAGCCAAGTTGCGCTGCACCCAAACTGGCACCACAGCCTGGCACAGTTTGAATATCTGGGCCAGTGTGTACAAAGAATGTATGCATTGTAATGGGCATAGAAGCTAAAAACGAGCATTGGAAGTACTTAATTGCTAATATCTCAGCAACCGCACAGCATAGAAAAAAATTTAAATTTCACAAAGATCATGATTTTCCTGGCTAGGATTTTGTTATTACATAGCCCAAAGGGCTATGTAACTCACAACAGAAAATCTGTATCTTGCATCGTTTTCGAGATACAAGCCCCGAAAGGCGTGGCATACGCCACCATGTTAGTCTGTGGGAAAAAATGCCAAATTTGGAGTATTGTAATTTTGCAGCCATGCAATATTTTTTCACCAAACCACCAAAAGGCACATCTGTGAGATGTTGCCTGCGTTTTCTCCAAATTTCAGGCCAAAAGACCTAACCGTTCTTTTGCAGCGAGGTGGCAAAGAACTCCTGTCATTTTGGCCATAGTGTTGCAAAGTACTTTCATGATTTGTGAAAGCTTTTATACAGATTTGTAAAAGTGTCATGAGCATGACAGTACTTTGCAAAACTACTTTTTCCAGAACTTTGAAAAACATATTTCTGGGGTGTTTAACCCCAAAATAAAGACATGGCTAGCATCCTCAGGCTCCGACTAGGTGAATACAAAAATAATTGTGTCCCTAGATGGCCCCAATTTTAAATGCCAAGCATTTTTCTGATCACCAACTGAAAACAAAATGGTGGATTTGCGAAAGTACTAGGGCCATTTACGACAGTAAAAAGTGCATTTGCGAAAGTGTCAAACCTTTTGTTAACTTTTTCGATTAACTTATAATGGGAACTTGTTTTTTGAATAACTTTTGAACCATTCAAAATTTTTCACAAAATCTTCAAAAGGCACATCGGGCACCCAGGCCACATGTTTCCTGAAGTTTATGGACTGCTCGTGCAAACCGTGCGACCTGTAGGCATGAGCAAAGAATTCACCATATAGCGTAAACGTGTGCACAGATCATGCTTAACAACTCTGCAGCCATATACTCGACCAGTACAAAACTTACCATATCCCAAGGTGTATGGTTCTTGATTGTGCATTCCAAATTTCAGGCAAATCCGTTGAATGGTCACAAAGTTATTAAGGTGTAAAGTTTGACCCTTTAACCTTAAAAGGGCTCCTCAACCCTAACTATGGTAGCACTACCGTAAGACAGACACAGGAGCACTCTGCAAAAAAATGTGACCCTGTCTGCGAAAATACAGTAGCTCTTGTGAAAATAAAAGTATTTTCATGCAGAACATCTAACTTTTCCCATAGGAAATAATGGGAAAGTTTAAAATTTAATAACTTTTGAATGGATTAATATTTTTTTCACCAAACCTCCAAAATATGTGAGACAAAGGCTTTCTAACCTGAGAATTTCAGACCACAACCTAAAACTCTTTCTGAGATAGAGGGGGACAAATCAACAGCAAAAAGCACATACATTTAAGGATTTTTTACACTCTTTATCTCAGAAACCACAAAATGGATTCACACGAAATGTGCCACATCAAGAGACCTAACCCAAGAGATTATGCATGCAAAATTTTACATGCAAATCCATTTGGATGATTGTAAAGTTATTAAGGTTCAAAAATTTGGCTTTAACATAGAAGTGAGCACTCATTCCTAATACAGATTTCTATTGCCAAATCTTCAAATAGTTCCGATTTAGAATCTATGTGTGTCCGGGCTACACTGAGACCACGTATCAACTGGCAGGGTGCTGGTCATCCAGTGCTTGTAACATAAATGCCCAAGAATGTCCAGGTTCCAAACCGGAGCTATTTTAAAAATGAGTCACATATTAAATATATAGATGCCCCTGGCTGCTCCCCGGCTGAAATGTAATCACAGGGACAGCCACGGGTGCTTGTGGGCATGACGGTGAGGGCTCTGCATCCTAAAATGCCGGGGCAATGATGGCACAGGATCAACCAGATATAATTTCAAATAAATGAGAAGCTAGTAAGTTTATTTTAATTTTTTTTTATTGCATCTGCTAATCGGGCCTCACTTCACATGGAGGTGGGGCCCGACTGTACGTGGATGTTTCCCTTTAATGCTAAACCCATGGCACAAGCACTGCATGGCACAGAAATAAGGGGGCATGAAGTTAAGGTCATTTGGAAAAATCATTGTATTCCTATTATAAAAAATTAATGCATTTACCATTAACAATTACAGGATATAGTGTCAGGCTAGAATTGGGGCAGTCATCAATAAAAACAATGGTATCATGGAGGATTCTGAATTATTGGCTTGCCCTTCAGAATTGTTCTGGATTGGCTAAGGTTGTTTGATGGAGAAGATGGATCTCCATAGAACAAAGGATTGTCTGAGTTCATGGATAGCCTTTGTTTAAAAAAGAAATAACCCCAAACTGTATGGACAGCAATTATTTATGGAACTAGACAGTGGACAAGATTACAGTAGCCACTGCTTATAGCTTCCCAGTGAAAACTACATTAATTGATATTTTCAGGCAGAGTGCACATTCTCTACTTAAGAAAAATCATTTTCATCCTATATGAGCTCATTTAATAACCTCCCCTTTGATAGACGCTTATGGCAATTACAAATTATCTGACCAGTAAGGTTGTTACATTTTGTTTTGGTACCCTTCACCAGTGCAATTTTAAGTAAAAGATATAATAAGTCTTCTGATAAAAATCTTACTTACATGTGCTCTTGCAGATATAATCAGCAGGAAGATATGGTTCATGTACTTACGATCTGTCCTTACTATACAAAAGCTAGGTCTAAACGGATAGGAAGCCGATTGAAAAGTCAAAGAACAGGTAGGTGCTCTACGGTTAGATCTCTTTTCCCTACTGAAAACAAGGACATGCTTTTCCAGCTGGGACATTTTTTTAATGGACATACTTAGATGTAAGAAAGGAAAAAGCTATTTAAGTATTTATGTCACAGAAAAATGTACTTTTTTAAAAAGAAATGAACATTGTAATTGAATTTTGTATGATGTCTTTTATGTTTGTAAAGTCATCAATGATAAGCAATAAACATTTTACCTACCTTCCTGCCGACACCTAAGACACCAGGTAACTGGTTGGCATCTTAGTGGTCACTAGGTGTCAGCAGAGGCAGGGAAGCAGGAGACTCTGCCAGTTGACTAAGGTAATATTCATGGTCACTCTCACTGTAACACAACTCGGAATAGGTAAACACCATATCTAGGGTAAGGGCAAAAAGGGATTAAAGGAGGGTATAGGTAAATACTAACAGCAACCTATCTAGGGTCAGGTAGCAAAGGGTTGCATGTAGGTGAAAGTGCTGCTTCCTACTGTGAGTAGGAAAAGAAGAGGAAAGTAAGGAAGTAAGGGGAAAACACATCATACAAGAGGGGACTACTTGCTGAGTGGGGTAGAAGAGAAAACTATCTTGTCTAGGATAAAGGTGCAAAGAAATAAAGCAAACAAAACAGAGGAAAACTAGAAACACCCTATCCAGGGTAAGGGTACAAAACTATTTTCAGGTGACACAGGGAGAGTAGGAATTGGCTATACTCAGAGTGGTGCAGTGCAGCGGTTCTGTGGCAGCAGCTTTCAGAGAGACCTTCTGGAAACTGCAGTGCTGCCTCATCTGTATGTGCCTCCTTGCACTGAGGGAGAAGATCATGAGACTCTAGGCTGAGTTGGCTAAGATTCAGAATACCTTTTCCCCCATCTAGGGGCCACCATGTCTGCCACTGTTGCCTCAGAGGATGTAATGGAGGAGCAGCTGGACTATGGTGGGCTCTTACAAGGTGGTGGTGGTGGTGGTGGTGGTTCAGGGGTTGATTCCTCAACCAGTACCACTACACAATTCCTGTGCCACTCTGGTGGGGTGGGACTGCTGGGAGGATGCACCTGTGCAAGGGGCCAGGGAGGATGTGTGGGTCTTCTGTAGTGGAGACCCAAGGAAGGTGCTGGAGAAGAAGAAAGCAACTTCTGGTGGGGAACTTGATTGTGAGGGGGCTAGATTTGAGAATAGCAAGGGAGGAGGAGGAGGAGGAGAAGAAGGCAAGGTGTCTATGTGGTGCCATGGCCCAGAGGATGGGAAGCAGATCCTGAGGATTGCTAGGGTGGAATGCAGAACTGGATGTCATTGTCCCCCTTAGGGCAAATGACCTGGCTAGAGATGGGGCTGGGATAGTGCAGCAGGAGTTTGGAGAGCTTGGGAGGGGTCTTAGACAGGTAGCACATTCAGAAGCTTTTGCTGAGGTGCTGCCTGTCTATGATGAGGGGAGGAAAGGGTTCTCCACACAATGAGCTTCAATTCATGGTTGAAAGAATTGTGCAGAGAGAAGGGCTTCAGCTACATTGGGGATAGGGGACCTACCTTGATGAGTTGGGGTCTATACAGTGGTGATGGCCAGCATCCATCAGGGAGGGAAACAATAGCACTCAATGGACATTTAAATGTTACTTGATGAACATTTAAACTAGCCAATGAGGGTGGCAGAAGGAATCAGGGAAGCATAAACTCCCCCAAGCAGACTGTATTACAGTGTATGGAGGACCCAAGGTGAATGAATCCTGCCAAGCAGGGTAGTAGAAATGAAGGGGGGTGGGAATGAGAGCATTAAAAGGAGGGGGAGGGAGGGCAAAAGAAAAAAAAGAGGGTTAGCAAGCAGAGTGACAGCAAAACCCAAAACTCCTTGTGTGTGAATTCTAGAAGTCTAGAAAATAAAATTCCAGTTTTAGAGGCCATCATGACAGAGACCAACCTGGATATTGTGGCCACTACCCAGTCATGGTGCACTGAAAACCATAACTGGGACATGGCCATACCAGGCTATACTCAGTTCAGGAAGGTGGGAAGAAAAGGAAGAGGCGTAGTGCTTTATGTGAGGGAAGGTATAAAAGCAAGGGGAGATACAAGGAAGTGGTTTTGTGGGTCACTCTGCAGATGGGAAACAGAGCCACTATCTGCATTGGCATGAACTACAGATCTCCAGCACAGGGGGAGGATTCAGATAATGTACTGATGGAAGCCTTTGGCAAGACAGCAAAAAAGGGGGAGGTGCTGCTGGTGAGGGACTTCAATTTGCTGATGTAGATTGGAGCCTCCTAGCTGCAGCTTCAGCTAGAAGCAGGGACGTCCTGGACTCCATCGCAAGGTACATTCCTCAGGCAAGAAGTCAGTAAGCCAACTCATGATGGGACAATGCTGGACCTGGTGCTCACTAAAAGAGACAGTGTTGCAGACATCAAGGTGGGAGGCCACCTAGGGACCAGTGATCACCATACAGTGTGATTTAACATAAGGATGGCCACAGAACTGAACCACAAAGGGCAAGGGTTCTGGACTTCAGGAGGGCAGATTTTAAAAAGATGGGTGAATGCCTCAGGGATGATCTGATGGGGGTGGAAGAATTACTTGGGTTGGGTGGAGGAACAGTGGGTGAAGCTAAGGAGGGCATAGCAAAGGCAAGAAACCTCTGTGCCAAGCAATTGAGCAAAAGCAAGAGGAAAAAGAGGCTGCTATAGTTCTTGAAACAAGTGTCTGAAAAGGTAAATGCCCCCCTCCCCGAAAATACTTTAATGCACCAGAAGTTTGTTCGCTGAGAAATTTATATCGCTGAAATGCTTTAAATATGTGATATACATTCTCAATGATAGCAAGCGCTGTTTTTCGATCACTATCATCACATGGAACCGCTTAGGAGGGAGCGTTCTTTTTTTCAGAGGACAGAGTCCTAAAGGGGGTCACAAATCTGAAAATGTACAAAGTGATGGGGCCAGACAGAGTTCATCCAAGGGTACTGAGGGAGGTCAGGGAAGTACTGGATGCACCTCTAAGAGTCCTATTTAAGATCTTAAAGGAAACAGGATTGGTTCTTGAGAACTGGAAGAGGGCAAATGTTTCACTTCACAAAAGTGATAGAAGGGAGAAGGCTGGCAACTAGAGGTGAGTCAGCCTGACATTGGTGGTGGGAAAGTTAATGGAATCACTGCTGAAGGAAAGGATTGTGGAATAGCTTGAATTCAACAGGTTGCAAGACCCAAGGCAGCATGGTTTCATGGGGGGAGGCCACATTAAACAAGTCTGATAGATTTGTCTGAGTGACCAGAAAATTGGATCAGGGTGGGACGGTAGACAAGGCCTACCTAGATTTCAATAAGGTTTTCAACACCATTCCATATAGAAGACTCATAAAAGAAGCTGGGCAGCTTAGGGATTGGTCCACAGGTGATAAACAAGGTAAGAAATTGGTTAGGGGATAGGTAACAGAGGGTGGTGGTAAACGAAATTCACTCCAGATAAGGGAGAGTGACCAGCATGGGATAGGCATAAGGGAATTTTGGGGAAAGGAAGGGGAGTGAATGGGCTAGAGATCAAGTTGGATCTGTGGTGATACTATAGCTAGGGAAAAATAAGCAGACTAGGTGGGCCAATTGGTCCTTATCTGCCGTCAAATTCTATGTTTCTATCTTTCTAATACCAACTGAGCAGCCACAGTTGCTTGGGGTAATTTAACAATCTTTATTAGAAATCCTTGCCTAGACAGTAGTAAACAATAAATCACTGATAACTGATGGGTGTAGAAATTATAGTTAATGAAATATGTGCAAAAATACAAGAATATAAACGTAACCTACAGTGAAAAAAAAACTGAATCAGATTCAGGTAAATCATCTTGGAACAGGAAAAGTCAAGGTTCAGATATGACTTATCAAGCCATGTTCAGTCTGTTGATCTTGGTGATTCCACTACCCCAAAAAATAAGGAGGTTGTCTTATGTTCAGTAGTTGCCAGTGATGAATTCTCCATTTTCCTCAATGACCTGCCCTTTGCCTGCATCTCTTCTCGTATCCGTAAGTATGTGGATGATATAGTGTCATATGCTAGTAGGTCCCCTGTATCCCCAGTAGATATGGGGGTTTCCCAAGGTTTAATCCTTTCCCCGTTCTGTTCTCTATTTTTCACAATGACCTACCATGTCCTGTATTTCTTCCTATATCTATATGCACAGTATATGGATGATGAAGTACTTTATGTCAGCAGTTTCCCCTTCACCAGTAGATATGTTTACAGTTTAGTCCTTTCCCAGTTCTAGTCTCCCCTTTTCTCAAGGACCAGCCAAAAGTCTGTATGTTCTCCCATATCCACTTGTATGTGGATGATACAGTACTTCATATCAGTAGGTACTCTGTTCTCTTCAATAGATATGGGGAAGTATTCCCAAAGGTTTGGTCCTTGCCCCATTCTAGTGTCCCTTTTCCTCAATTTCTTGCTCCTGGACTATATATCCTACCATACCCACATATATGTAGATGACACAGTGCGTTATGCCAGTAGGTCCCAACCCCAACTAGATATGGAGGTACCCCAAGGCCTGGTCCTTGACCCATTCTATTATCCATTTTCATCAATGCCCAGCTTATTGCCTGTATATTCTACCATATTTAGAAGATGATATAATGCTTTCTTCTAGTCGGCCCCCATACCCCCTGTCAAGTATTGGAGAGTTGTCTCATGGCCTCATGAACTGCACAAATGGGACAGAGAGCTCAGGAGAAACATATTTGCTTGTGGGTGCTACTCACCAGTCTGCTTGGACC
The DNA here is from genome assembly GCA_016271365.2 of Neoceratodus forsteri. Lineage (NCBI taxonomy): Eukaryota > Metazoa > Chordata > Ceratodontiformes > Ceratodontidae > Neoceratodus > Neoceratodus forsteri. The sequence goes on along the minus strand of CM028135.1, from coordinate 212,333,920 downwards.
CAGCCAAGTCACTCTGTGTGATGCCTGTGTGCGATCCCTATGCTTGGAATTATTCAGCCTGGTCATGAGCAGCCATGGATGTCTACAGTGGTTAATGTTCATGCCTGCATTATGAAACAACATCATGTGACATCTCTCTGTATTGTAAACCTTGGATTGGATGAATAATATCTTGATTTGCTGTAAGTGTATGTCCTAGTTCTCTACAAGCAGAGTAGCATCTCTTTATTTGACATGAACTTGTTTTTTATGTCTTTAACCCCTGTTTTAAGATATGATGTTTATGTAACACTGTTTCTTTTACAACTGTACTCACTGTATTATATATACCTACTATATTATAACTTGATCCTATTGTCTGTGCTACTGTATGGACCGGGTCACAACTGAAAATGGTCCTTTGGATCTGTTTGCTCACCCAGTTACCATAAAAACAAATAAATAAATAAATGAAGCACCAGGAGTTAAGATGTCAGCCTCCCATGAAGTTTGCTGATAGAATTAATATTAATTCTATGAGTTTGCCTCCCTTCGTGGTATTCAAAGGAAGACCAGGACTAAACTGGCAAATGCTGACAAATGTCATAAAACTGATGTAAGAAGTGGTTTGCTTAGTGAATGTGGGTACCCTAAATAGTATGTTCAGAGTGGTACTTAGCAGGGGGAATGAGTGAGAGCAGTGCTTTTTTTGGCACAGTCCACAGATTGCAGGTTAGGTCTTGAGAGTTGAATTTTTTTTCTGTTTAAACTTTAGGGAAATGTTGTTTAAGGCGATATTATACTGGTAGTGTAGTTTGTTTGCTAAAAGGTAGTGTTTAGAAGATATTAGTTTGTAATAATGTGTTGATAAAGGCTAGTATTTTCAATAAGCAGCTACTGACCAATTGTTTTGGAGGAAAAGTAATATTGGCCAGCAAACAGGTTCTTTGGTTGAGGAAAATGAGATTCGGCATGTGATTGTGCATTTATAGAGATTTAATGTACAATCAGGTGATATGTCTCTGCCAGTGAAATTGCTAGAATGTTTCTTGTCATTTTATAAAATTGTATAATGTAATCATATATTATAATGCTGAATTTGACACTTTAATATAAAAATTCACATAAATAATATATTTGCAATTTAGAAAGAAACAATAAGATTTATAGAAAGAAATGAATTACTTGAGCATATAAGCAAAATTAATATGGCTGCTCACCACATCAGAAACACTTGTCATTTTAAAGTGATATAAATAGCAGTTATGTCATCCTAGCAGTTACAAATGAGGACAGACTCCATTGAAAATAGGAATAAAAGCTGAAGATGACATGCCAGTTTTAGTGTGTACCACTTTATAAGAAATTGTAAAATATGTAAAATTTGGTGCTGTGGGTGGATACTGTCCCCATCCCTTGGCAACTGTCTGTAACTGCACCATCCTTTACTTTATCTGACAATGAAGCTGAGTTATAAAAACAAGAAAGAGGAACAACTGCAGCAGTGGGTAAGTAAATGAAAGCTACCGCAAAAGTGTGTGTGGATAATATGCATTCATTACAAAATGATAAGGTTGTTGGGGAAAACATAAAGTACCCGAGTAGTGTAGAAATCTGTTTCATAATACAGGCATGGACATTAACCACTGTAGACATCCATGCTGCTCATGACCAGGCTGAATAGTTCCCAGACCATATTGACCATGGTCTGCCCTGGCTAATGTACCATCAGTGATTGTCCATGGATAACCGTGGTCATCAAGTACTTGAAAGGAATAAGTAAGGTTGATAAGGAGAGTCTCTTTAATCTGAGTAGCAACCGTAACACAAGGGGGCACAGTCTTAAGCTGGCGGGTAGGAGGTTTAAAAGGGAGGTCAGAAATTATTTGTGAGATCATAAATAGATGTAGTGCATGGTTCTATTTTAGTGAATGTAAAAAAGATTCAATCACAGTGTAATGACATTTATTCTGCACTTTTATGGATCATTGTATCAATACTGGCTGGTCACTTTAGAAACCCCACCCCTTTAGGAGAACTCTCTTTGGTCGAAACACTGGGGGTGGGGTACCTGTTTATTGTGCCTTCATCAACCCCTGACTTTTAATAAATAGTTTTGTGCTTGAAGTTTTCTGTTTTTTATTTAATTTATGAGTAGTGAGGCAAGCCTTTCCACTCTGCAGGTGCAATACATCCTTTGCCTGACCTCTGTCTGCTGTTTTCTTACCCATTTGAAAAAATGTATAAGGTTCATCTGACATGACTTGCATGCCACAGGCCTGTGTTGCTTCCTACACTGGAGCCAATGGCTCTCCATAAATTCTGCTTTCTCTCCTTAATGATGGTTTCTATTGGTTTTTCAACTTTGAAGTCAGATTGTTCTGCAGTTGCCCAGATCATCTTGAGCTCAGCTCTTATGTACTGGCACAACACTACCCCCCCCCCCAATCCTTTGACACCACCCCAGTTCCATAGAATGGTTAAAAAGATCAGCCAATGGAGCCACCAAGCTTTTCCCAACTTCCTTTAGTACTCCAGGATGCATTTTCTTTCTCTGCTTGGAGCAGGAAAGCTAGTCTGGATCCAACACAGGCATCTCATTGGATGCCGGGTGTCTGGCACAACTCCTCCTTTGAAATCCTCCACCAGCACATGCACGGCTCAGCACTCATATTGAGCTGTCGCTGGGGGTTGAGAATTCTGTCTGGTGTGGGCAGGCTTTGGGGTATAGAGCAATGTAGCCAGCATTCATGCAAGTCATGTGTATGCTGGACTGCTTTGTGGATCAGGCCCTGAATTTATTTATTTTTATTTTATTTCATGCACACAAAATACTAGTAGTATTCCATTAAAGAGAACCCCACATGTTTTAGAGGCTTGCCTATGCAAACCAATCTCCTGGAGACACTCTGTGATGTTTTCCCAAAAATGATATGTACTATTTCAACAAATGAATGAAACTTCTATCTTTGAAAATGGGAAGACAACAGCTAATATGTGTTGTAAGTGTCTCAGAATATTTTACTCTCTCACTCCGTGAAAGTGATGCCATAATGCAAGAAACAGAAACATAGAAGGTGTCAGCAGAAAAGGCCCTGCAGTGCATTCAGCCTGCCCTGGCCTGCTTATTGCAGTTTGTGAGGTCCCCAGTGGCCCCTCCACTCTCCTTTGCTCCCATCTCATTTTGTTGATGTACCTAGCAGTCCTATGTGTCTGCCATAACCATGCTTGAATCCCCCATTGATGCCACAGAGGTAACATCCTTTGGTATGCCTCCAGCTAGACTCACTTCTTAGACAGCCTCTTGTTTGACCCTGATAACATTTCATGTGCTGCAAAGATGCCGGGCATTCAATCAACACTGGATTGCATGTTCTGAAGAACAACTTTGCATTAGTGCAAATCCACACATAAGACACACCAGACAATATCTATTTATATTTTTCAGATACCTGGCATATTTATTGTGCCATCCCAACAAAAGTCACTGAAACAGAGGATTGGCTGTACTTATCATTGTAGGTAAAATCTAATTTTTTATAGATTCTACATCAGATACTGGTGACCTTTTTTGGGATGGTACACTAGATATGTCTTGTATGGGAAAAGGTAAGTTATTGTCCAGTGTTTCTTATGTGCATATGTGTGTGTGTGGGGGGGGAGGTGCTAATGCAAAGCTGGTCTTCAGAACATAGAATAAAGCATTGACATCCTATGGTAATTTTTTCCCTGCATACACCATCCTTTGTATTAAGAAATTCTTCCTGATATCCTTACCTAATCTTCCCCCCCCCCAGCCGCTTCACTGAGTTCCCCCTGGTGCTCGTATTCACATTCAGAGTGGTCAGTTCTCTACTACCTACTTTATTTACCCCATGGAGGTATGTGTACCTATTTAATGTGAACATTGACAGCCTCAATTCCTCACTTTGTTGGGAAAGGAGAAGTCTCCCATTTTACCTTTCTACATGGGGAGCAACAGTTGCAGGAGAGTGAGAGGTGACATGACTGAGAACTCTAAATTCTTCAAGGGGTGAACAGGGTGCAGGGGGAAGTCTTTTTCATAGGAGAAGGAGCACCAGAATATTGAGGCATGCCAAGAAGCTTGAGGAGGGGAGTTTAAGAAGGATGAGAGGAAATACTTCTTCGCAGAAAGCATGGTGGACACAGTTGAAAGAACCTGCCTGAAGAGGTGGTCAGGGTAAAGACAGTGGGGAGCTTCAAGCAAGCATGGTATAGGCACACAGATGTCAAAGGTAGAGGTAAGGGAAGAGGGAGGGAGGGACTCCTGGTGACCAAATAAGGTCCACAGTGTAGTATTAGGCAGCGAAATTAGGGCAGACTAGATGGGTCTACCAGTCCTTCTCTGCCAACACATTCTATGTAGCAATTTCAGTATGTTTTGTCAGTGCTGTGATGAAGTGATTCTGGATCCAATGAAGGACTTCTTAATACATTTAACCCCCTTATAATGGACTACTTCATGCATTCAGTTTTGTCCATTATTACTGAGTGTCCTGAATAGCCCCAAGTCAGTGTCTGACCTGCTCTATGTGCTGCCCGGCAGCCTGCAGCCTATCAAATTCCTGACCTTGCTTTTGCTGACCACTTCAATCACTCACCCCGTACACTGCAATTAACCCACCTGCTTACAATGCTTTTACCATGGTCATCTTTTGTTATAGCTCCAGGTTACATCAGATCAGCTGACAAAAAAACTCTCATTTGTATGCTGCCCGCAACCTGCAACCATTTCATTCACCCACCTGTAATCTGTAATAAACCCAACTGCTACCAGGATCTTTTCTTTGTATGGCTGTGAGAATGGGAAACACACCCAGATGATAAAACTAACTACCCACCTGTATGCCACCTGCAACCCTCAGGGTTATCCTATCATCACAACTGCTGCAGCTTCTTTCATAAATGAGAACAAGTCACACAGCTGCTGAAACTATTCTTTACCAGCCAACAGTCAGTTTGACACTCTGGATAAGTAACACAAAAGCAAAGATGGAAAATGCTGTGTTGGCACCCTCCTGCTTTTGCTGCAATCATGTTCCACATAGAGCTGCTCCCTCTCCCTCTCGAACAAATGCTGAGTCAAGCTGCTTTCTCTGTGAAGCCAAAAATGCTAGGGCATAGAGGAGGGTGTTGATGGGTTGTTGCTGGAGATGGTGGATGGTTGAATTATCCCTCACTTGCTTTACCTCACCAAGGTCGTTCACCATCTAACACTCTGCTGCAGACAAAAGCAAGCCAAATTAACACCTGGCAGCTGACAGCAGCATCTGGTATAGATGGAGCATACAGTTCATTATATCCCCAATTTTTTTTTTTTTAAACAGGGCCCTATGTATTCGACTTTGGTGTTTGCAAGCTATCTGTTTAAACCGTTTGTCTGACTTAAGTGTGTCCATTATAGTACAGTATATACATATACAGTAGGTATCTATGGATATGGTAGTATGAAGTACAGAGAACAGCATTAAGGCTGTAGTTCAAGCATAAAGATATCTGTAGTCCTGTCTATGTACTGTATAGTTCCTGTCACATCCAGTGTTATTCCTTTGTCTGTGTGCAGCAGTGCGTGACCAGTATCTCCGGGAATAAAGATGGCCACTGAACTGATGTGCTGTGTTTGAGTCTGTCTGTCTAGGGTACTAGAATATTACACTGGCGATGAAGATCACAAGAAAAACAACCCTTACATGTGTCAGAAAGGTTGGGTAAGTTACTGCATGTTCTTTAAGTGCACAAGGAACCCTCCCCCTACAGCCTCACATTGGCCTATCATGCTGCTAAACCCCCCAATATCTAAGCTACTTTAAGCACCCTTTACCTGCCAGTTGCAGTCTCTTGCTTAACCAGAGGCATTTGCAAGTTTAACCAACTGCAACACTCTGTTCTGCATGTTATATTAACCTGCTGATCATTCAAATAAACAAACTCCCAGCTCTGTCTGTCTCAGACTGTGATCCAGGCAGCCCACTCCCAACAAACGATGTGGCAATCCAGCCGGTGGGAGGCATCAGTTTATAACTAAAGCTCAAACTACAGTACATCTGTGACTAGCTGTACCAAGCTGAAAAATGAGGGAATTCCAGGCATGAAACTAAGGGAGCCATTCAGCCCCACCAGCCACAACACTCCAATGAGTAGTGAAAATAGCAAGTCTGCACAGCCACAGCATAGTTTTCTGTCTATAGCACTATCTAGGCTGGAGGACTGGACTTGCACCTCTTCTGCACCAAGCAGCAAAACATCAGCACTTAGTGACTGACCTAAATAATTGCAGCCAAATCAGTGCAAGTCAGTGCAGAATAGTACATCTGAGCACAGTACACTCCTCAGAATTCCTACCGACATGGCACAATTTGGATGTGTACCAGAATCTGATGAATTAAAGGAAACATTTGATTTATACTTAGAGCATTTCCAACGCTGGTTTAAAGTGAACAAAACTGAAGATGACAACAAAGTAGATGTCTTCCTAGCAGTTTTGCCACCACAGGTGTATACCCTTCTCTGGAATCACACTGCATCAGATGACATCCTGATCCTGACATATGTGCAAGTCACCAAGACACTTGCACTGCATTTTAAACCCCAGCCCTTTATCATTGCTGAAGATTACACTTGTCATCATCGCAACCAAGATGAGAGGGAACCTATTGCCAAATAGATCATTGCAATTAAAGCATCTGACATATACCTATGCATTCGGCCTGTCTCTGGACGAGGCCCTCTGGGATTGATTTTTCTGTGGTCTAAGAGGGGAAGCTTATTGCAGAAGGCTTTTGTCAGAAGCAGACATAAACTTCAAGTCAACTTGTGATATTACACTCGTTATGGAGCTCACCCCAAAAGGCTTCGAGGCACTAGTGGACCATTCTGAACCACATAGGAGTGGGGTTCACAAGGTAACTCATACACCAGAACCCAAGGGACATTACACACAACAAAGTGGTCCACTACCCATATATCAGCAACCTCAAACATTTCAGAAGACGGCACCACAGGGAACCTCTGCAAGGTCAAAACAACTGTGTTGTAGATGTGGAGGGAGGTAACCACCAGCAAAAAACATGTTGATTTCAACATGAGAAATGCTATGGCTGCAGAAAGTATGCAAGACTACTGCATGGACTGCTCATGCACAGTATGTCACAGATGCCACTCCAGGCAGCGAAATGGAAGATGAGACACTGCCATTGTTCATGGTCTATGCAACACAGGCCAGTGGAGACAAGATTTGCCTCCAAATTGAGTTGGTAGGAAAACCAGTTAGCAGAAAGCTAGACACTGGACCATCAGTATCTTTTGTGCCAGAGCACACCTTCAGAGAGAAACTTCAGCAGTTCCCATTGCAATCATCACATATTCAGCTGTCATCTTACACTGGAGACTGAAATCTTGTGCCAGGGGAGATTCACATACCAGTCTTCTACAAGGGAGGAACATGGATGTTTCCTTTGATGGTAGTGGAAGGGGAAATACCTGCTTTACTAGGAAGAAACTAAGTCAGAAAGATCAAGTTGAACTGGGAAAAGATCTTCAGCTTAAATACCATGATCAATGCACCGCAAGATGCACTGAAGAAAGTATTGGACAAACAGTGTCCTATTTTCCAGGATGGCTATGGAACAATCTGGGATTTCAAGTCAAAGATCCAAGTGCAACTGGGAGCCACTCCAACTTTCCAGAAGCATCTACTGGTACCCTACATCTTAAGGGAAGTGGTGGAGAAAGAAATGGAACATTTCAAAAGCCATGGTATCATGTCACAAGTAGAGAAGTGCAACTGGGATGCCCCTATCATTGTGGTACTGAAGCGAGAAAAAGCAGTGAGTCTATGTGGTGACTACAAAGTTACAGTGATCCATTGTATAGAGCCAGACACACACACATTACCCAGTGCAGAGAACTTGTTTGCCACATTAGCAGCTGGAAAGTTCTTTAGCAAGTTGGTCCTATCTTTTGCATACAAGTACTTGGAACTGGAACCATAGTCAGAACTATAACTAACCATCAACACTCACAAGGGACTTTATCAATATCATCACTTGGCCTACAGAGTTTCCACAGTGGCAGAAATTTTCCAGAACATAATAGACCAGATACTGCACAGACTGGACCATATAGTCTGCTTTATGGACAATACCTTGGTAACAGCACCCACAGTGGAAGAGCATCTGACAATCCTGGACCAAGTTCTATCCAGACTACAGTGGTAGGGACTTGAAAAGAAGCTAGCCAATGCTGATTTCTGTAAACTTTTGTTGAGTAAATAGGCTACCAGATTGACACCCAAAGCCTACACTCACCAGAGAGCAAGGTGGATGCTATAGTCAAGGTGGTTCCATGTCAAAACAGCCTGAAAAAATTAGCTCATCCAAAATCCGCGAATCCTAAACAGCGAGTATACAAACAATGAGTGCAAATAACATCAACCACCATAAATGGCTAAAACAGTGACTAAAATGACTTCTGAGGGGGGCTTCACCCTCACCCCACCTCCCCAACTAACAGAATAAACTCCAGGGACTGGAAGAAACTCGGGGGTATTGTACTGGGGACACATCTCAGGAAGTGGGAGTGTTAGGGCAGACAAACTTTTCAGACTCTGGTGGGAATGCAACTTGAGGAGGGGGCAGCTCCAACCCACAGCACAATATGTTAAAGGAAAAAAAAACACACACACACACACAAAAAAAGAGAAACGCTAGGGATCGCAGGCATCAAACCCAGGTCTGCTGGAGGTACAGAGCAAACATACAGCAAGTAACTCTAACTACTAGGCTACAGTGCACCACAAGTTTTTGCCACACAACAGCCAACTTCAGTTTTCAGCAAACAACATCCAGTATCTCACTGCTTCACTAACAAAACCTTACAATGTTAGAAGCATGTCGCTAAAAGACAGTCACTATTTTGTACTCGTCGTAATTGCTTTGCTCAAATTCCTACACTCTCTTCATGGGATACCAGTCAAGGCACCAATAAATGTGACAAAGTTAAATGCATACTTAGGCCTCTAGAACTACTATGGATGTTTCCTAGACCATTTGTCCACATTGTTGCAACCACTCCATGACTTGTTACAGAAAGAAGATCAATGGAATTGGTCACTGCAGTGTGAAGAAGCATTCCAGACTTGCAAGCAATGTCTTTTGAACAGCAGGTGGTTAGTGCACTGTGACCCAGCTAAACCTCTGAGGCTGGCACACAATGCATCCCCATATGGAGTGGGGGATGTCATCTCTCATGTGTTACCTTGTAATCACTTTTGCTTCCAGGGCCATGCCCCCAAGTGAAAGAAACTATGCTCAGATTGAGAAAGAAGCCTTGAATATAATTTTTGGTGTCAAGAAGTTCCATAACTACGTGTACGGATTGAAATTTACTCTGCTAACAGATCACAAGCAACTACTGGCAATTCTGTGGCCAAAGGCCACAATACCAACTCTTGCAGCTCTCAAGGTGCAGGTATCGGCCCTGATTTTATTGGCTTAAGATCATGACATTAAGTACATTGAGTTCATACATTCTCGAGATAATGCATATGTGGATGCATTATCGAGACTGCCATGCAAAGATTCTTCAGAGGAGGAAAATGGCGGGGCAGTATTCCACCTTTCACATTACAAGGAATTGCCGATTGCTTCACAGGATGTCACAGTGGAGACATGATGAGAAAATCCAAATCTGCTATCAGGCTTTGAAATCAGAGACACGATGAGATACTGTCCTCCCTAAAATCCTAGATTTCACCCTAAATGGTTGGCCCAACTTCAGTAGGGACAAGACCCTCTGACCCTTCTTGGACAAGAAGGACCAGTGGTCCACAGAGCAAGGCTGTGTTCCGTGAGGAGATCGAGTTGTGATACCTCCAAAGTTTAGCAAGAGGTTACTTTCTGACTTACATGACAGTCATCCTGGAATCTCAGGGATGAAGGCACTGGCCAGAGGATACCTCTGGGGGGCTAGGACTTGATCAAGATAGCCAACATCTTGTCAAGCAATGCACGCCACATGCAGCTGTCCACAACCAGCCTGTGACCACACCCTTGCATCTCTGGCTCTGGGATACCACACCATGGGGCCGCATCCATGTCGACTATGCCGAAGTGGAAAAACAAAATTTCTTAGTGGTAATCAACATCCACTACAAATGTCTGGAAGTGTTTCCCATACCAGAAACAACCATTGAAGAGTGTAAACCTTCTAAGGCAACTCTTTGCTTCATATGGACTACTACGGGAGTTAGTGTCGGACAACAGTCCCAAATTTTCTTCTCAGAAAAAGCTTGGCTTAAACCAGATTCACAGCAAGTATATACAATTCGAAGGCTGGCTAATTTCCTGTTCCCTTACATAAACACTCCTCACTCAGTCACAGAGTGAACACCTGCTGAGCTGTTCTTGAAACATCAACCTCATACCTGTTTGTCATTGCTCAAGCTGGACTTGGCTGATACTGTTGCAAAACATGAACTACAACAGCAAAAAGGTCATGACAAGTCTACCAAGCCAGTACGGATTTTCCATGCTGGGTAGAGGGAGATGGTTCAAGACTGTAGACATCCCAAGGATTCTTGGATTCCTGGTATGGTGATTGAAATACATGAACCTTTGATCTATGCAGTTCACATGGGACATCGACTTGTTCATGCACACATAGATCACTTGCTGCATTCCAAGGTTTCGACACATGTGGCAGAAGATGTCACTCCAGATGAGTACAGTGACACAGAAGACTTCGTTCCTGCCTGTGAAGCTCCACCAGGGTCAGTGACGAATAATAATGGAACACCTGTTCCACCAGCAGTGGTTGTTCCAGCCCACAGATATCCCATGAGGCACTGAAGACCACCATAAAGACTTGACCTTTAAGTCATATACTGAACCTGTACATTTGTGCAACTGGACTGTCACCTGTACTGTTACTTAGTTAGTGAGAAGTTCTACCCAAGGGGCAGAATAATCCCCCTAACTTGTTTCTGAGTACTGAATAGTTTACTTTGGCTCGGACATTAGGAAATGCTACTGTAGAGGTATTTTAGACTAGTTTCTATCTATGGGGAGGAGTGAAGTACACACATATAGGTATCCATGTACGTGGTAGTAGGAAGTAGAAGGGACACCATTAGGGCTGTAGTTCATGCATATAGATATTTGTAGTCCTATCTATGTATAGCTCCTGTCATGCCCAGTGGGCATTCCTTTGTCTGTGTGCAACAGTCTGTGACCAGTATCTCTGGAGTAGGAATAAAGATGGCCACTTTTTGAGTCTGCCTGTCTTGGGCACTAGAATATTACATGTTATTAGTGAGCTGCATTGTATTTTGTTCCAGCACCCAGGTTAGCTAGCCGACAATTTGTACACCATATAAAATGAAATGTCAGGAGCATCACGGGACAGTTCTAAGGTGGTTTTGTAATGAGAAATTAATTATTTTTCTGAAGGCAGTTTTAGCTTCATTGCCTCTTTAAGAATCTGGTCCAGGGATATAGCTTTGCTGATCATTTATATCAACTGGCAACTAATGTTCCTTGATTGCAGTTTAAATGCTTTCCGGAGGCTGCCTCTGGTCTTTCTTTCTCCTTCAGTAATTTTTTTCTTTATTTTTTTGTTAACCAAGTAAGACCCACTGGGCACAAGTGCCTGTTGTCATGGGCAGCCTGGGAGCTTTGGGGTGTTTCAGCAACTTGCTCAGTCTCACAGCATTCAAGTGGTGGTTGTAGGAATCAACCCCAGGTCTGCTGGATGTCCAAGCTTATTCACAGTTTGCTAATCTAACTTCTAGGCCATACAGTCATCCAAATGTAAATTGTACTGCATTTGGAGTACAATGTGCAGAATTGTTGGTGATGTTTGTTTTGTTGGGACAGTTTACGTCTTGAATTTGCATGTGTGGAATTGTAGTTTTGGTTTCTTAGTGTGTTTCTTTAACAAAAGGTCTTCTTAGATTATCATCTCTGTTGCCTGACTGGAACTGGAAGTAGCATTCATTCCAGAAAGGGTGTTGGGCTTTTTCCAAGGTACTGTAATTGTAAATTGTTTTGCATTTTAGAACATTATATGAAGTTGTTTTGCTAACATTTGTATTACTGGCTGTATCTGTGTTTATTCTTGTTGGAATTCTATATTGCAAGGTTTTGGTGAGATGTGTGAATGGCATTTCCTTTTCCTTGTCTTTGAAGGGGACAACTATGTTAACAGCTGGATAGTTTTGTTTAATAAGAAATAATTTTTAAGGTTTGCTAGCTGGATTGCAGTTTGTTCTTTAAACCGTATTTTTTATGTTTAGCTACGTTGTAATGTATGATCTTAGAATTTTTTTGGGGGGAAGCAGGGTTGTTTTAAGACTTAGTGATTGACTTTTCTGCAGTACTGGCTATTACCTGTGATTTTAGAAATCTGATAGCATAGGGGTGCGAACCTGGTAAGGACTGTCTGACCTGGCCCAGGGCTGCACCTATGGTGGACAACTGCACCCGGAGAGAGGATGGCGACAGCCATTTGTCCAGACAGTGCTGCAGATATAGCAGGATAAGGGCCATGCCTGCCCACTCTGGGTCTACTCCCCTCACTTTACTCCAGGATGAAAAGATGTTCCACCGTATGCCATATGTGGTTGTAGCTGACAGCTTTCTGGTTTGCAGTATAGTTGTAATGACATAGTCATGGCAGCTAGCTTTTAACAGTCTCTGCCTTTCAGGAGCCAAGCCGCGAGCTTGAGCTTCCTTGGATCCTGGTGAAGCATTGGGCCCTGGTTGTCTTGTCTGAAGGGGAAGCTCCACTTGTCTAATGCCATGGCTACTGCCGCTGCAAACCAGGCTTTTCTTGGCCAGTATTGGACAATCAAAATGATCAGTCTCCTTGATTGGCAAATCTTGACTAGCACTTGTGGGATTAGGGAATTGATAGAAACACATATGCCTAATTGTTCGTCCATACTTGGGAGAGCGCATCGATCTCCAGAGATTGTTGTTCCATGTATCAGGAGAAATATCCATTGGCCTGTGAGCATTGGTGATTGAGGGCATCAGAGCTATAGGCACTGGTCCACATCTCCTGTATAGCAAGTGAAAGATCTCTGGGTGCATTTGCCACTCTCCTGGATGCATCCGTTGTCTGCTGAGCCAGTCCACCTTGACATTCAGTTTCCCTGCCAAGTGGATGGCATGAACGTGACTGAGATTGGCTTGGGCCCATACCATCAACCGTGATGTAAGGACTGGAATGCCATGGATATAAACACAACACAATGGATGTTTACTCACCTGGTAAAGGTGATTGTGTTAATTTATATCCATGGCACTCCATGACCCACCCATGCTGAGTGCTCACTGGGGAACCTGCCCTGGTCGGACACGAGGGAAGTGCCATTCAGAAGAGTGTGTACTCTCCATCCCAGCTGACCCCTATAGGGATACAGGAATTGCAAGACTTTCAGATACAGTGGTAGTTACAGAAAGGTTCCACGGTACTGCGGTAATTCCCGCTACTACGGTATCATTTACCATGGGAAAAAAATGTTATTCAATGGGATTTTTACCACAGTAAATTGCAGTAAATTTTACCATGATAGCATGAAAAATACCGCAGTTCCGTGGAACTTTTCTGTAACTAACACTGTATAGTAGTTTGTTTGCCCTTTTTGTCAGTTGCACTAGGTGACTGAGATTAGAGTTGTACCAGGATAATAAATCAACTTGAGTTCATGCCTGAGGGAATTTTGCTTTTCCTTGTGGTTCCATGCTAGGGTTTGTTTAGATTAACTATTTCTTTCAGCTCTGTAAGTATCGAATTGGAGAGTAGGGGCTCCTGGGACCAAGGTATACCGATGAAATTTGAACCTGGATCACATGTGCATCAAGTAGCCTATCAGGTGTGCTGAAACCCATGATGTAAGGGCTGGAGTGCCATGGATATAAACTAATACCATCACATTTACCAAGTGAGTAAACACCCATTACTTTGCTTTCCAGAGAAGCAAGGGAATGTTAATGGCTTCAACCCTTCCCCTCCCCCTTTCCTCCCACACATACAGATTAACAAGAAATTTGCCAATTCCTGCAATATGTTAGGAGGTGACATCCCAATTTTTTAACCAAACCTTAATCTGACACCACAGAAGTTGCAAAGTTTTAGTTCACTAAGGAAGTTCCGTCGAAGTTGTAAAATTTGCCTGTGCAAAAAACTTTGCAAATTGCCCCTTTCACCAATTGGAATTGAGTTTTCCTGGGGAAGTGACCCTTTTTCAGGCAAAGAAAGGCAAAGTCATGGTGAAGTTGCAACTTCACTGGTGAATTTGCATGATGTCACTTGAAAAGTGCCACATTACCTGCTGAAAACTTTGCAAAGTTAGTACTTTGTGAATTTTGCAAACATTACAAATGAATTTGCGACGCATAGTTTGCCAACTTCATACACCTTTATCTGACATCCTCAAGACCAAACATGCCATCTTTTAGTAGGTGCCCCCCACCAACACATAATCTGAGCTGTGATCCAGGGACTGGGCTGAGTAGTGCAATCCTAGTTAAAACCAGAAGTCTAACAGTACTTCATTGTTTCACCTCTGGGTCTTGGCAAACACTGGTCTAAATCCTTTTCTCCTAACCCACTTTGTCAAGGCCCCTTTATAATTATAAATACCTTAATTTTAAAAGTTGCTCCCCACTGTGACTCTCAATCCATGATACAGGGTGGAGAAGTAATCGCCTGAATCCAGGTCAGTCAGGCCAGTATAGTGTAAGTCAAGTCTTGCCTAAAAGATCTCCCTTTTGTCACTGCACATGCACCTGCCACTCAGAGCATGCTTGTGACATATCACAGTGATCCCTATCTGCCCCTTTATTTACAGAGGCTCTGTCATGGCTCACAGTGACTTTTTTAGTTTAACGTCATTCTTTCTTTACCTGCCTTTGCCTTGGGGATTGTTATTTCTTTCTTCCCAAACACATAACATGCCCTAAAAGCAAATGGGGGCAAAGAAACAATAAACTAAAACCAAGTAAGTAACGAGTCACTGTGAGCTGTGACAAGAACTGGGTGAAATCGGCAAATTCCTCTACTATGTACTTTTTAGCAAATTCTGGGAATTTAATGAAATTGCACAAGCTCCTCACCCAGAGCTCTGCTCAAAAAGACCTGGCTAGTGGTGTAATTGCTGTCACTAGGGGCACTATGCTCTGTTCTCAGGACCCTGGCTGACAGTATAATTGATGCCATTGTGGCACTGACTACTATAGTCCTATGACCTGGCTGGTAGTGTAACTGCTGTCTGGAGCTGTGACTGGCCAGGAAACTCACCAGGTGCTGTCTGATTAGATCTCAAGGTCCTGGCCTATGCTGTAACTGTTACCACTGGGATCACTGTCTATTCTGCTCTCAGAGCCATGGCCTGTAGTGTAACTGTTGTATCTGGGATCATATCCAACTCTGTTCTCAGGGCCATGACCAGTAGTGTAATTGTTGTCTCTGGGAGTGCTGGCTACTCTACTCTCAGGATCCTGGCTAATGGTGTAACATCTGTGTCTGCTCTCAAGACCTTGGCCAATAGTGTAACTACTGTCCCTGGGATCACTGTGGTAGAGCTGTGCTCTACCCAGGAAATTGGTGTATGGGTAGGGGCATTTTTCTGTCTTCTCCCCTTCCTTCTGTATAGTCTGTTGCAACCGTATCTCTAGAAAACTATCCTGTTATTTTTCTAACACTGCAGTAAGTTAGCCATCTACGGCAGTTTTTGTATCCTCCCTACATTTCTTTTCTTCCTTTCTTTGTTTCTTATTCACCATTCTGTCCTTCACCAGAAGCCATATGCCTTTCTAAGGAAATAACAGATATGGCTATAAGCAAATATAATAGCTTACTGTATATAGGAAGAAGACTGGAACCTGAATAAATATGTATACCTTCATGAATGCCAAGCTTGCTTGCTGGCTGTTTAATAAAGAACTACATGTGCTCTATATGAAGATAAAGTGTTTAAGGTACTTTCAGACATAAAGTGCTGGCAGTGCATTAATGAAGTGCAAGGTGCTTTATAAAATGAAACTTCATGTTGTTTGAAAACAGTGCCCTGCAAACCCTGCAAAGTTGGTATATTAGTTAGAATGATGTATAACATGCAAAGTGCCTAACAGAATTAATTATTAAACCTTGCTGAAACTGATTAGGTTTATCCTGCAAGGGAAGGGGGTTGATATAGTTGAGTGCTAGATAAAAATAAACTGTTGCTGTTTAAACTATTGTTATTAAGTGCAGTCAGAAATAAAGTACAGCAGGCCTAAAAGAAATGATTGGCACCATGCATTCCCGCTCAAAGCTGAACCAGCCTCAAATGTCACGGTGATTTGCATATACATCCCATGATACTTTGTATTATGGGGGCATGTGTGATTTTGTATTTCTTTAAAACTTTGCTTATTGCCAGTACCTTTTGAGGTAACCCTTGCTTCAGTGCTTTTGCACTGAGGTTCTTTGTCATTAGCTTGTTTTGGGGTTATTCTTTTTTTGAGCTCCCCATCACCAAAACATACAAGACCAACATAGAGAATGAATTAATTTCCACAGAAAAGATAGATCAGTGGGTTAGTAGGTGCTAACCATGTGCAGAGGAAGGATGTGCATAGTATGTTGCTGCAAATTGATGTGTTGTATAAGGGATATACTATTGCTTAAGGTTATCCCCTGTGGTCACTGAGAAAAGTGAGCCACCTGCAGTTCTGTAAAGAATTTTGTTTTATGAGGTCATTTTTGACCCTCATGGAAAACATGTATTTTTAAAATCATGAAAATCCTGTGGAATTAGTGGAGACAACCTGTCTATGAAATAACATATAAATATGGGCTAAACTGTTATCTAAGTTGCCCACACAGTCTGATAGCCAGGAATGGCATCACTATAGCTCTTTTCATGTGCGTGACCATGTTAATAAAGTGAGTATGAATTAATTATACTTAGTTAGCAGTAGCCAAGATGCTTTAACAATATAATTAGGATATATTGGTGTCTTGTGTTTGATGGGTTATTTTAACTGATTTGATGGTTCTGTACAGAAAATTTCTTATTGGAAGCTCTGTGTCTTTCTAACTTGAAACCCTGTATAATAAATTAGATTTTTGTTATACTTTTCACAAACTTGTGCATGACTCTCATTAGACTATATCAGTAATTCTAAAGTAACAGCAATATAATAAATAATTATTTATCTAACAGCCACTATAAGACCCTGGTTGGAGTAGATTGGGCATCCAACATTTATCTGATGTGTTGGGTGAAGATACACAGATTTTGAGCTCCTTTGATGTGCTTAGACTATGATTTAGAATACACAGATATCACTTCTGCTACTATCTGCAACTTAGAGAAGCACTGAAGAAGACTGTAGTTACAAACGTAAGTGTTGCTAACCCCCCAGAATGGCTGCAATTCAAGAAATTTGCAATGGTTAAGAAAGGAGCAAGTGCCTTATATAAACTCCTAGTGCAGCCCAGTGATAGATTAACTAACTCCCCTAAGGAGAAACAGGAAAAGGAATCCAACATTTTTATCACTAATACAGAGCGGGACTAGGTATGGATAAATGCCATGCTCTCTAGCAGAGAAACACATTAGAGACTTAGCCAGTATAAAATATGCATGCTGAAAATAGAAAATAGAGTTAAAAATCTATGTTATGACCTTGCAACAGGACTCGCTGCTAGACCTGCAAATTTATTTCCAGTGTGACTGAAATTGGGGGGCCTACAGGTGTTTTTCACATCACCAAGGAGTTCTCATGCACCGCCACTAATGTGGTGTATTGTATTCTTTGCAGGAAGTGTACAGCTAAATACATCAGAGAGACTGGTAGGTGCCTTGCTGACCATTTCAGGGAACATTACAGAGCAGTCAGGAATGGTGACACTGCTAAACCCATTGTATCCACTTTATCTCCAGGGACCACAGCGTCAATGACCCTTCTGTTTCTGTCCTTCAGCAGGGCTTCTGGGATTCTGACCATAGAAAAAACATGGCAGCTCTCTGGTTTAAATGATAGACTTATTTTCCACTAACGTCTTTCAGCCACCCCTTATTTTCCCTAAAGTCTATTAGTATTTGTACTCATTTAATTTCTTTTTCATTTTTACCATAAGTCCCCATCTCTGTCTCCTTCCCACACATTTGTCACCTTTCAGCCTTCTTACTAGGCCCTGTTAATTAGACCCCACCTGGGGACTTCCCTAGCTCTTTCACTCTTATTATGCTTTATCTTTCCCATCATCACCTTTTTGTTTCACAGATTCTCTCTTAATCTTACCATTTATCACTTCTTCTCTCTGAGTGTGGAGGAGTTATGGGATAACAGATGGACCAGACACTGGACTTCAGGTTCAACACACAATCTCTATGTGATGTTTATTCAAAATACAAGAAATACAATTCTGCAATGGTATATTTCTTCTTCAGTATATCAGTTTGCAGCAACAGACTACGAATGTCCTTTCTCTTCACTTAGCCAGCACCTACTGACACTGATCTCTGATCCCATCTACTAGTTGAGATGTAGCGACCACATCTATGCAAGCCCCCTTTGCTTGCATAGTTGGGGCTCAAAAAGAAAAATAAAACAAGCTATAAACAAAGAACCTCCTTGCAGAATCACTGAAAGAAGGGTTACCCCAAAGGGCATTGGCAACAAATCAAGTTTCAAAGAAATACCACCTCATACATACTTCCATGATGCAATGCATCATGTGATATATGCAAATCACCATGACATTTCTGGCTTGGTATGTTTATAACAATTTACATGCATTTTAAATAGCACAACTAGCTTAATTTCTACAATAGTCACTTAGTACGTTTTACCATTATCAAAACACCAAGTGCCATGGTATTTTAAACATTTAATTTCATAAACAGAAGGTATATTATTACATAGTGCTATTATATAATAAATCCAACAACTATTAACACAACCTGTTTTACATTCAGTTAGAGGTCACCACAATAACCTCCCTGTATGAGGACCTGAGAGGGAAAAATGAAAATTAAAGAGGACACTGTAGCATAGTCAAGAAAAGGGAGGGGGTACCCATAGGTGGCCAACCTTATGTACTAGAAATAGTAATGGATAGATTAGGTTTAGAAATAGAAAACCTGTTACAAGGGATTTAAGAAATGGTCAGTCCTCAAGAGTGGCAGGAGCTCCCGGTCACATATCCCTCACCTTAAGAGGAACACAGTTATTGCAGACTGCTTACCACCTTTCTGTCCCAGAAAGGGATGGAGCTTTTACCCATCCATCTTCAGAAGCTACGTCTCAGGGTCCCTAGTAATGATAAACATTTTATCATAAACATGATGGATATCATCATTCTTTACCCTGATGCATTAATGCATTTCTCAACAGAGACAAACGGTACCTTTCCTGAACTATCTCCTTTTAGGGAAAGTATGTAATTTCTTAACAAAAAAATCTAGATGGCTGTAAAGTCCAGTACCATAGAAAGACTTTCTCTGGGGTGAGTAACTACCTGCTCCAACCCCACCAGACATGTCAGTTTTAAGCAGGGGCCCATTCCTAGGTTCAACCCCTCTACATAAACCCACTATGACTCTTGATTCATTTCACTTGTTACAGATATAGACACCTGTGGGTATACACTCAAGGTGTTATCCCAACATAGATTCCAATCCATTTTCCACCCACTTCTCTTTTGTAGGTTTTTACTCAGAAATGAATAAAACACACATACCACCTCAGACTCCTTGTCTGCCCTTGGGTACCTCTTTCTATGACATCAGGCCCACCTCTTGATCAAATATGGTACACTTTTGCCTGCAGAAAGAGACCACTGCAGAGCCACATCTGGCCTTGCCTGTAACTAACTTGACCCCTCTGTCTTACACAAAGTGTCTGCAGGAATATGAAAGGAGCAAGAGTAGTTTCTACTCCCCTATTTCAACCTTTTATAAATTATGACCCCAAATCCTTGGTCATCTTATCCCCAGGCAGTTCTCTACAAAAACCTATGGGAAGTCAAGGAACCTCCCATGCAAAATACTCTGCAATGTTAAACAGCAAGTTCCTAAACCTTTTACCTCTGGGGTGTCTTAGTAAACATCCTTTTAATCACTGTCTTATTTTCAGCCATCTGTTACCTTCTAATACCTTGTAACCTATGTGAGAGTTTCCCCTTTTCCAAGGGTGACATTTTTTTAAATGACCTGTACTCTCCTTAACTTTAACATACTGCAACAGTTTGACAACATTAACATTTTTAGCATGCAGTATACCCCAGTTAATACTGTTAATAGATTTAGCTGCATCAATACAAGAAAAAGTCCCTTCAGGCTCATAGGCTCCCTTCTTTCTTGCTTGGAGTCTTCAACCCCAGCACAATAACACTACACACAGTCCTACATGGGGTCTCACATTTAAGTTCCATACTTACATCTCTGACCTCCAACCAGTAACGTCCTGGGAGCAAAGGAATATCCTGCTCAGTCAGGGGGTCCTCCTCAAACTGAGCCCACAAAAAATCCTCCACTGACTCTTTGTCCAAGCTGTCCAGCAGGATGCTCTCAAGCACCTAGCTCCAGTGTTCTGCCTCTCTGCATAGTTGGTCTGTATCCACCCATTGACCACTCATCCAGTGGATCATCCTAATCAAGGTCTCCACCTCCTGGATGTTGTCTCTTGTACCTCCAGTCTGACTCGACCAGCATCTCTTCATCTTTTTCAGGCTTGGCCTTCCTCCAAGCTCTCACATTCAGTCCAGGCAGTAGCTTCTCTCCCAGTCTGTAAGCCATGGTTCTGGTCAGAACTCCAAGGACCTTCTTCTCCGGGTTCTCCTCTGGCAACTCCTAGTGCATCGGTCCACCTTGGATATCTGGCCGATATCCACCTGAAAACATCCTTCTTCGGTTAGTCTAGATGCTTCCAGCAAGTTATCCCACTTCTAACACCAAGTCTGTGGAGGGGTTGTGGGATAACAGATGGACCAGACACCAGACTTCAGGTTCAACACACAATCTCTGTGTGATGTTTATTCAAAATACAAGAAATAACCTTCTGCAATGGTATATTTCTTCTTCAGTACATCAGTTTGCAGCAACAAACTATGAATGTCCTTTCTCTGCACTTCACCAGCACCTACTGACACTGATTTCTGATCCCATCTACTAGTTGAGATGTAGCGACCACCCTTATGCAAGCCCCATTTGCTTGCATAGTGGGGGCTCAAAAAGAAAAAAAAATAGCTATAAACAAAGAACCTCCATGCAGAATCACTGAAAGAAGGGTTACCCCAAAGGGCATTGGCAACAAATCAAGTTTCAAAGAAATACCACATCATACATACTTCCATAATGCAATGCATCATGGGATATATGCAAATCACCATGCCATTTCTGGCTTGTTAAGTTTACAACAATTTACATGCATTTTAAATAGCACAACTAGCTTAATTTCTATAATAGTCACCTGGTACTTTTTACCATTATCAAAACACCAAGTGCCATGGTATTTTAAACATTTACAGGTTTCATAAACAGAAGATTTATTAGTACATAGTGCTATTACATACTTAATTCAACAACTATTAACACAACCTGTTTTATGTACACTTGGAGGTCACCACAATAACCTCCCTGTATGAGGATCTGAGAGGGAAAAATGAAAATTAAAGAGAACACTGTAGCATAGTCAAGAAAAAGGAGGTGGGTGCCCATAGGTGGCCAACCTTATGGACTAGAAATAGTAAAGGGTAGATTAGGCTTAGAAATAGAAGAACTGTTGCAACGGATTTAAGAAACGGTCAGTCCTCAAGAGTAGCAGGAGCTTCCGGTCACACTGAGCTTCCCCTTTTTTCTTTCCCCACACACGCCTATATATATATATATATCCCTCATTTTACCTCTCCTCTACACTAACTTTTTTTTTTCTCTTTAAGATATTTCCTGAAGAAGACCTAAGGTTGAAATGTAGATTTTTAACTCTATTTTCTATTTTCAGCATGCATTTAATATAACCATTTTGTTTTGCTTTTAGACCACATGCTGATGCAATGCCTTGTTTTTATTTTTTACAGTATAAAATATTACACTACAATTACTCCCCACTTAAATTAGAAAATATGGAATTTCTCACCAGTGGTAGATGCTGGAGATGCTCGAATGTTCACTCAGACCTCTCCAATATGTTCTGGAAATGTCCTAAACTGTCCCATTTTTAACAATCAATACAGAGTATTTGCTCGAAATTAGTCAAGTTTACTCTCTCCTTAACACCGTCCCTATTCATCCTATGTATTATCCCTGATAATATAATTTTGGGGGAAAGAGCTTCCCTTCCTATAAGCACTAGAGTTCCCCAGGGATAAATTCTCGGCCCCCTTCTTTTCTCCATGTTTATCAATGCACTACCAGCAGAGAGTCTAATCTGTAATACGCTCCTTTACACAGACAACCTAGTCCTGTACCACAGTGATAAGTCCTTGGAATCCATCTCCTACACCCTCACTGACAACTAGGGGCCGGCTGAAAGCTGGTTCACATCCAAAAAAGTCCTAGTCAATGGGAAAAAGATAAAGGCCATGCTCTTTGGATCCAAGCCATTCTTAAACAAAGCTGCCCAGATCTACGCTTTCCCTTACACGTATGTACATATAGGCCCCCCCTTGAGCAGGTCACCTCTTTCAAATACCTTGGCATTACCCTCGACTTCTCCCTCACATTTAATGATCACACAACCCTGACCATAAGAAAAATTAATCAGAAACTAGGTGCAGCATACCATGCACTTCACCTGATTTCACCTGAAGCTCGCCTCGCCATTGCGCAAGGCAACCTTCTCCCTCTCCCTCTCCTGGACTACTGCTCCCCCATCTACTCCCTCATGTCCATAAAGCAACACTCCTGCCTAAACACGGCATATGATGCTATATATCGCTTTGTTCTCAAAGCCCCCTCATTAACCCACCACTGCATGCTCTACCAGTCCCTAGGATGGCTCCCTCTCCAGGCACACCTTGACTATGCTGCTAGCTGCCTGGTGGACAGCACTCTCAGAATTAACCAGCTATCCCCCTATGCACCCCTACTCATAATTAGAGCACCCACTAGACCCCTTAGGGTCTTCTCCATTACAACCCTTGAAGTTCCTTTTGTCTCTATGGCGATGGGCAGCAAGACTTTCTCTGTAGCTGCCCCTCCCTCTGGAATAGTCTTCTCACTTCCATTCGTACATCTCCATCCCATGCATCTTTCAAATTTAACCTTAAGGCCTGGCTATTGGAAGAGTCCACCTGCAAATGCTCACTGGGCTGCGAGGAAACCTGTAAGCCACCATAAATCTACCGTAACTTTAGACATTATGCCCCCTCCTCCTTCTTTCCCTCGCCCACTGCCCCCTACTCTCCTGAGCACTACCAACATGCATGACTGTCATGATGACTCGCACAGCCTACCTGACAGGCTCCCTCTACTCAGGCTGCTCCGGCAATCTGCCAGGACAGGAATGTCTACCTAGACTAGATTGACAGCAGTCTGCTGGTTTCAAACTGTTCCTTTATCTAGTTTGTGCAAATGTTTAACAAGTCTGTGCATATGCTTAACTACTTCTCTGTATCTCTGCCTGTATTTTCTGTCTAATGTTACCTCCATGCCTGTATACAATATGTAAACACTGACTGCTTTCTCTGTCCATAAGTGTTGTATTAATTGCATACTATCATGCAAATTGTGTCCACTGCTGGTTTTCCCTGTATTGTCATCTCGTGGCCCAGTTCGTGACTGAAAATGGTCCGCTGGATCAGTGCACTTACCTGGTTACCAAAAACATACATACATACATACATAAATAAATAAATAATTTTGGGGGAAGGCCCCAAACTCTGGTTGTTGGCAGCCCTGGTTATGATAGGTCAACAGCTCATGCGTATCATTCTGTATATGAACCAGGACATAGTAAACACTCCAAATTATTGGTTCCATGAAGAAAACTGTGCAGAATATTGTCCATAAAAAACAAACTTGAAAACACAGTTTTCACATCAGTGTTTATTCTGGTACAGGTAACTATGGCTCATTTGGTGGTATAATTTCATTTCTCTAAATAGGAGCATTATAAACTGCTGCAGATTAGCACGCACTAGCTGTCCTCCTTAAACTGGCCTTAATTAAAAACCGCCATAACTTGACTAACTGTACTTGTCCCTGAACTATTGTATTTTTGCTTTTAAATTGCATTCTGAGTTGAGTGTTTACAATATGCTGATTTCTTTTTCTCTCGACTCTAGTATTGATTATGTCACCAGTTTTTTTTGTTTTTTTTTATGTAATTCTTTACCTATTTGTTTTGCTTTGTAACTTCTGGGTCATTCCTGAAACTAGCCATTGCATTTGCCTAGTATACATACATAGTTTTTTCTTTTTGCTTTCCTCCAGACCAAACCCCCTAGGGTGGGGCCTTCAGGGGTAGGGGGTGAAACCCCTCTCAGACATTAAGCTCGGTTTCCAAGGAGAGCCACTGTTTGATGGTGTGAGACCTACAGTGTGAGGCAGGCAGCATCTGTGGAAGCCTAGTGTTATGCCTTGTTTCCTCCCCTGGGAGGCGTAGCATGCACTGATGTCATGGTACGTGCACTGACCTCTGTCACACCTTCCTAACCTCAGAGCTTGGGCTGCTGCTCCTCCCAACTTTCAGCAGAGGCCATTTGAACACTGGGCTTCATCCCCCACTCAGAGCAGGAAGAGAGCAGTCCTTTGGATGCTCGATCCTCCTCCCCCTCGTCAGCCCGACGACAACCTGGACTTTCTCCAAACCAAGGCCATTGGCCTCTCAAAGGGTAGCAAACAAATGAGTAAAAATAAAAGATTCAGGACCGGGAATCAAACCCAGTCCGAGACGCACCGCCTGGGTTCCTGCTGCTGTGGCTCAGTCCTGAGAGCCACAGCTGCTGCTCATTGGAACCCACTCCCAGCAGAGGTCATATCTTCTGCCTGGGAAAGTGCTACTGGTGCAATACCATGTACAGCAGTATATGCAGTATTACACTATTAGTAGTTACAGACTACACTGTAGCCGTTTAGCCATAATGTTATATGCTATTAAATGTGCAACATTATGACCCAGTAGGGCATTGGTGATAGTTGTGTGTTTGTTAAGGCCTTCTAAAGGCATCTGTGCATGGCAGAGCCTCAGTTATTTAGCATGACATGGTAACCAGCTGGAGCACATACAACTACAGCATGTGTGTATCTCTTAGGAACATCCCAAGGTGAACTGTGCATGGCAGAATCTTAGTTCTTTAGCTTGACATGGCAACCAACAATGTTAGATGTGTGGTTGCTAGGATTCTTCTATGGCAAGTTGTACATTATTAATCCTCTAAAAGTAGACATGAAATGTGACAATGACAGGTGCATGTGGCTTCTTGTGCTGCTGTGTGGGGTATCCCACTGTGAGCTGAGCACTGTGTAGCCCATGAAAATAGGATCACATTGGAGACATCCTGACATTGATAACATAATCTGATGGTGAAACACAAAGGGATGTCATTTGTACTGATTAGATAACAGCTTAAATTTTCACCACCTTGTCTATTTCAGCATTTTGCTGGGTCACACTCTTTAAAATATAATCCAGTATCTTTCTGGATCCCCAAAGTGCATACATTATTGTGGCATGGGCAGAATTACCCACCTGTGTAATTTGCAATTTCCCCTTTGGAGCACGTAATGCAGTCAAAGCAGCATATCGGCTCTCCACCTCTTACCATTTTTCTGTATCCAGGAGGGCACTTCTCAGAGCAGACAGAACGTGGGATCTAAGAGTAAAAGAAAGCCACAAGCATTATAATATAGAATGCCAATATGGGATATAACTATCACAGAGTTAAACCACAATACTGGAGATGGTAAACTAACCTTATTTTAGAACATTTTCTTCTATCCAGGGTCAAGCTGATGATATGAATATACTAAAGTCTATGTAGTGATCCCTTTACATAAACATGGAATGAAGGATGAGAGAAGTAACTATAGACCAGTCAACTTGACGTCCACAGTGGATAAGTTACTTGAGGCTATACTGAGGAAATGTCTGGTGGACTTTCTTGAAATAAATGGATTTCAGTATGAAATGGAGGGTGTATTCACCAGTGGGAAGCCATACCAGATGAACATAATTGAGTTCTTTGACTGAGTAACTAGGGTAGCTGACAAGGAACTGGCAGTCGATATACCGTACCTGGACTTCAGAAAGGTATTTGAATCGGCCCCAACAGGAGCCTGGTAAAACAAAACTGAGGGTCCTAGGGGTGGGAGAACAGATACACATTTGGGTAGAGAGCTGGTGAAGGGGGAAGACTCAGAGGGCAGTGTTAAATGGAAAATTCTCAAATGTTGAAGAGGTTACAAGTGGGATGCCACAGCACTCAATTCTGGGCTCCATCCTCTTCAACATATTCATTTGTGACATAAGGGTGGGCATAGAGGGAAACTCTGCCTCTTCCAGATGACATAAAAATCTGTGTAAGTGTGAACACTGATGAGGGGAATTAAGGCACATGGACAGGACATTGAGAAAGACTAGCAAAATGGTCTGAGGTCTACCAGCTAAGCTCAATGCAAAAAATGCGAAGTAATGCACAGTGTGAAAAGGAACTTCAGAATGCAATACCTAATTGGGGGAGCGGTACTGGAAAGCACAGCTGAGGAGAAGACCTGGGGGTTATAATTTTGGATAACCTGAAATTCACAGTATGCTGCAACAAGGTTGTAGGCAAACCATATAGAATGTTGGGGTGCATCGGAAGGGGAATAAGCAGCAGAAGGCGGGAGGTGATTCTCCCACTATACAGATCACTGGTGTGACCACAGCAGGAGTACTGCACAATGTTCTATAATCCATATCTGTGTAAGGACCACGAGAGGGTGGAGGCACTATAGAAGGCAGGAGGGGATTCTATCACTATACAGATCACTGGTGTTATCACAATTGGAGTACAGCACAAAGTTCTGTAATCCACACATGCATAAGGACCATGACAGGGTGGAGGCAGTACAGATGGCAGGAGGTGATGCTCCCACTATACAAATCACTGGTGTGACCACAATGGGAGTACTGCACAAGGTTCTACAATCCATTCCCATGTAAGGACTGTACCAGAGTGGAGGCAATACAGATGGAGGGAGGTGATTCTCCCACTATGCACTATATAGATCACTGGTGGGACCACAGCAGGAGTCCTGCACAAGGTTCTACAGTACATACCTATGTAAAGACTGTGTGAGGCGACAGTGGAGGCCATACAGAGAAGGGTGACTGCAATGATTAAGAGAATGGGAGGAAAGGCATATGAGGAGAGGTTGCACAATCTGGACCTGTCCACACTAGCGATCAGGAGGGAGAGGGGGAGACATGATAAAAACTTCCAGGTACTTGCACAGGACAAATAGAGTGCATATTGAAGGCATTTTTTTACCTTAGGCAAGGACATAGGTATAAGGGGAAATTCCCTAGAAGCTGGCAATAGGAAGATTTAGCAAAGATGTCCATAATCACTTTTTCACTGAGAGTGGTGGGTAAGTGGAATACACTGCCAAAGGAGGTGATGCAGGCTACAACAGTGTGTGGGGGGGGGAGTCAAGGTGGGGGGACAGACACATGGCCATAGTAAGAAGGAAGGGACAGCAATATTCTAGCTAGGTGGGGTGGGGGTGGGCAGTCTAGATGTGCTGCCAACCTTTTTCTGCCATCACTTTCTATACTTCTCTGTTTCTATCAAATCTCTGTATGTAGAGTGCCATCCACCTGGATCAAGCACTCTCATCTAGTGCTGGGTGAAATTAGAAAAATCTGTTGCATTCTACTTTTGTGAAATTGTGCCCATATTGTGTAATTTTATGCATAGGCATAGAATGAGTTTAAAATAGGCAATTTGGGTTTATTTATTTTTTATATATATAACCCCCGCTACCTGGGACCCGGCACCTCAGCCTGGTCATGGACCCTAACCTCCACCTCCACATTAGACCCAACCCCTCAGATACTCCCTGGCTTGCCCCCCAGGGTGGGGTGCAGTGCCAGTCTCCCTTAACAGTCCCACACGATGGGACTATGTCTGAGGATTGGTCCTGAAGGCTGATGAAAGCCAGGGCAGGCTTCATCTAGGGTCGCAGGCAGGAAGTTTTTTTTTTTTTTTTTGGTGCTGTATGTGGGAGTCGGGAACATGCAATGACATCCAGCATCTGCCCTGCCCCTCCAACCACTTTCAGATGTCGGTTGCTGATGTACCTCTGGCCTCCACTAGGGGTCCGTGAGGCACTCGACATGTTCCCTGCCCTCCGCCAGAGAAGGACAGCTGTCTCTAGGACGTTTGATCCTTCTCCCCCTGGCCGGCCCTCAGACAACTCGGTCCATTCCTGAACCCGGGTCATCGGCGTTGCAAGTGGAAATCCAACCACTGCGCCAACAGGCTGGCCTGGCAATTTGGGTTTAAATTGCACTTAAAAAATATCACATTTTGAAAAGTGAGTGTTTGATCAGTTTAGAAAAATGGAGCTATTTGCTGAAATAGTGAACTTTTAAGAACCCATATTTGAAAACCGTGCAATTGTGACAAAATGGTGCTATCTGAATAAACAAAGCACTGGCAAAATTGTGTCACACTTAATGCAAAATTGGCAATCTTGAGGGATTTTGCAAGCATAAATAAGTAATTCACCCAGCACTACTCTCATCAGAGTTCCTGCTGTGATATCTGCAGGATACTTCGGAAACACAATGCAGTCCAAAGACTATTGCTCCCATCTGTACTTTGAGCAGACTGGATGGACATGTGGAGCAAAGTTTTCAAAAGTAGAAAAACTAAACCCCCAATGCTAAAAACAAGTTATGCAAGGCAGTTCATTTTTGTACAACCACAATTTTTGCTTTATTCACTTAACTTTCAAAAAGACTGACGTGTTGCAACCATTTCCACAATTTATGGCAGTGTATGCATTTTTTTTTGCACAGTTGTGGAAAAATGCTATGCCTGGTATTACCAGGTGTAACGTTTTTTCCACAGCTGGGGGAGAAAAGTGAAGTTCCACCCATGTGCATGCAAAGCTGAAAATAGCATTTTTGCAGGTGTGGGAATTTTTCCCAGCGCCACAGAGTTGAACATAGGGAGTTAGTCTTTGAGCCGTGTTAGGCCCTTTGAAAATCAAGTGCCTGGTCTTTATCTCATTGTAAAATAATATGTTATGCACCTCTGTAAACTGTGACATTTCACTCATAATGCTTGTTCCTGCTGGACTTCACTGTAAATACAGGATATATGACAATTAGATGTTTTTTGGTGCAGTAGTAACCGCTACTTAGCAATTTTAAATTATAAATTGTAGTGAGAAAGAAATAATGTGACTTATTGGGAATCAAACCCAGGTCCCCAGAATACCATCCCAGTGCTCTAACCACTGATCTACAGGCTCATGTGGGTGCTCAGAGGTTCCCAGACACACTTCCTTTCTCTGGTATTGTATATCCTGTAACTAGCAGTAATCAAAATGACAATTAGATGTTGTTGGTGCACTATTAGCCACTGTTAAGCAGTTCTGAATCACAAATTGCATTAAGAAAGAAATAATGTGACTTACCCAGGAACTGACCCCAGGCCCCCAGAATACCATCCTGCTGCTCTAACCACTGAACGACAGGCTGACATGATTGGATTTGAGGTTTCATGACACACTTCCTTTCTCTGGTATCTCAGTGGTTAGAGCACCAGGATGGTATTCTGGGGGCCAGCATTCAGTTCCTATTAGGACACTTTATTTCTTTCTTTCTCACTACAATTTGGATTTAACGATAGGATATTGTACAATGGATGAACTCAGTCCTAAGATAAATATAATGGGCCAGATATTCAAACTGCGCTATTTTGTGGAGCAAGCCCTTGCACTGCACAAAATAGTTGCGCAGGGGAGTGGCCAGAGCGATATTCAAAGGAGTTGCGCCCTTGAGCAACTCCTTTGAATATCACCCCATGGCCACAGCCACTATGCATGACGCAGTGGAACTTGCGCCACCGCAAGTGGTCAGAGTGGAGCATTCAACTTGCGGTGGCACAAGTACCATTGCGCCATGCGCAAAATCCCAATATTCAAAGGGTGACATGCAAATGGGGCCATAATTCATGCAAGGTGCAGGGGGGGCCATTTGCATCTAATTATGGCCCCATTTGCTTGCCATTAGCATGCAGGTGCGCCAGTCCCCGAGGACTTGCGCCTGGCGCCCTGCCAGACAGCAGCCGTCAGGGACCGACGCCCTCTGCAGCCCGATCACAGGCAAAAGAGTGTAAAATCCCCACCACCACCCCCACTAGCCCAATTGCGGGCATAACTTTAATTCCCCCCCACCACCAGCCCGATCGCGGGCAGCAAAGTGTCCCCCCGAACATATCCCTGGTGGTCCAGTGGACCGATAAGCCGATTGCGGGCTGGAGTAATTAAACACACACCCCTCCCCCCGAACATATCCTGGTGGTCCAGTGGACCGATAAGCCCAATCGGGGCTGGAGTAATTAAACACACACCCCCTCGAACATATCCCTGGTGGTCCAGTGGACCGATAAGCCCGATCGCTGGCTGGAGTAATTAAACACACCCCCTCTCCCCGAACATATCCCTGGTGGTCCAGTGGACCGATAAGCCCGATCGCGGGCTGGAGTGGTCGCTTACCCCAGACATATCCCTGGTGACCTAGTGTCCCCACCCCACCCATCCACGAAGCCCCACCCGCTCCTCCCCACAGCTGGCGGGCGGCAGCATCCACCCGCCTGCCCACCCTGCCACCCGCCGACTGACTACCGGTGGGGCTGCATGCCCATTGGTGCAGAGCAGAGCCAATGGGCATGCAGCTCATACCGTAAGACAGTCCAGGATTGTGAATGAATACATTCTATTCACAAAACTGGACTGTCTTAGCACGGAATGGGCTGCATGCCCATTGGCTCTTGCCTGAACCAATGGGCGGCAGCCCCACCAGGCAGTCAGCTGGGCAGCAGGTGGCAGGCAGGTGGATGCTGCCACCCACTGGCTGTGGGGAGCGGGTGGTGGGGGCTTGGGTGGGTAGGGTGGGGGACACTAGGTCACCAGGGATATGGTTCGGGGGAGGGGGGGTGTTAACTACTCCAGCCTGCGATCGGGCTTTATTGGTCCACTGGACCACCAGGGATATGTCTCGGGAGACATTGCTGCCCGTGGATCGGGCTGGTGGGGGAATTAAAGCTATGCCCACGATCAGGCCAGTGGGGCGGTGGTGGGATTTTACACTCTTTGCCCGCGATCGGGCTGCAGGGGGCACAGGGGTGGGTTGAGGGCCAGCCACAGGTGGCAGCTGCTGTGTTGTGCCCTGCAATGCAGCAACTCACCTGTGGGTGGCCCTCGATTTGATCCTTTTTTTTTGGGCTCAAAGTTGTGCAGGCGCAGGTTGGGGTTGAGCCTGCACAACTCTACACAGCCCAGCTGAATATCGGGCTGTGCAGTTTATGCATGGTTCCTCCCCCTCCAGTTCAGCATGCATTCATTTGCATTGCACTGTTGCTCAGCATGTTTTCTATGGTGCAACTGCCTCCCGCTGAATATCGTAGAATGGAGCAATTTTGGACTTGCACAGGCGCAACCCTATTGCGCATGGCGCAACCGTTTTGAATATCTGACCCAATGACTTATTGACTAAAGAACAGTTCATATTAAAGGTTGTGAGACTCAGGCAATATTGCCCATCTGGTTGGCCCCCCCGCTATCTCCCTGATAATAGCTTTTAATATTGCTACTTCTGGGGCCAGATATTCAAAACTGGGCAATGCAGAGTGCAAAGGTTTATGCTGCACTTGTCCATTGCCCACAACCCCAAGGATGATACATTCGGTCAGATAGCACACTGGTGCTATCCAACTGAACATAGAGACATGTCTGCATAGCACTAAGCGGAGTAGTACTGCCCTGACATGGATCCTGACACTGCAGGGAACAGCGTCACCAGACCTGACAGAGTTGCTAGCTCTTGATGTGATAGTCAGACTGCAGCATGTAAATGAGCCCATTGGGCATGGCATTATGGGCACATTTGCATGGGATGCGGTGGCAGACTAACACCCCTGTAACCGGCTCCACCCCCCACCTTGATTGCCCAACTTCTGATCACTATCCTGGTATGTGAGAATGATATTCCTGGAATCCAGTTTTTCTCCCCTACTCTCTGATCACTTTCCCCGTATGTGAGAATGATATTTCTCGTGTCCAGTGGTTCCCTCCACCCACCTGTCATTTATTTATTTGTTTTTTGTTGACCGGGTAGGTGCGCTAGACAGCAAAGCTGCCTATTTTCATGCATGATCCAATAGGTGACATGCATTGGGGTGGGAAACAACAGTGAATACAAAGAATAAATCAGGTGACAACAAACAATACAAATTAGCCAAAAGCATTAGTCAGGTAAGTACAATATGTAGCAATAAGTCAAGCATGGAATTAATACAAAGCTACACATTACAGAGACATAGGCAAAGAAAAGACAGAAACAGTACCCCTGCGTGTGACATTATCAACTTTGTGCAAATTCCCACTTTAAACTCGGGGGGAGGGGGTGGGAGTTCCTGAGAACCAACGGGAGGGAATTCCACACTTTCTGTCACTTTCATCATCTCGGTATGTGGGAATGATATTTCTGGTGTCCAGTGGTCCCCCAGTAGCTGTCCTGATATGTGAAAAAGAGATCTCTGGTGTCCAGTGGCCCCCCTTGCCATCTAATCACCTTCTCAGTATGTGAGAATGATATCCCTGGATTACTAGTGGGGTACCACAGGGTTTAATACTGGGGCCGATCCTTTTTAATGTCTTTATAAGTGACATTGCAGAGGGACTGGAAGGAAAAGTATGTCTCTTTGCAGATGACACAAAGATCTGCAACAGGGTTGATATGCAAGGTGGGGTGGAAAGGATGAAAAGGGACTTGGCAAGGTTGGAGGAATGGTAAATGTATGGCAGCTCAGATTCAACACAGAGAAGTGCAAAGTAATGCACCTGGGAAACAAAAACCCAGGAGAAAAGTACACAATGGGGGGTGAGATACTGACAACAACCAAAATGGAAAGGGACCTGGTGGTAGTCATATCAGATGACCTAAATGTGGGCCAGCCATGTGAGAAGGCAGTAAGGAAGACTGGGGGGATACTGGGATACATAGGGAGAGGCAACACCAGTAGAAAACAGGAATTTGTTGGCCCTCTGTACAGACAGTTTGTAAGACCACATCTGGAGTACTGTGTACAGTTCTGGAGACCCCATCTCCGCAAAGATATAGACAGGGTGGAGGCTGTCCAGAGGAAGGCAACCAAAATGGTGCAAGGTCTGCACCAGAAGACATATGAAGAAAGACTAAAGGAGCTCAAGATGCATAGCCTCGAGGAAAGGAGGGACATGATAGAAACTATCAAATACCTCGAGGGAATCAACAAAGTCCAAGAGGGTAGCATCTTTCAGAAAAAGAGATGTGCAAGAACAAGGGGACACAATTTGAAGATAGAGGGGGGAACGGCTCAGAGGTAATGTGAGGAAGTATTTCATCACAGAAAGGGTTGCAGATGCATGGAACAGCCTTCCTGAGGAGGTTGTAGAGTCAAAAACAGTGGGGAAATTCAAGGATGTGTAACCCCCAAATCCCTGCCTTTTAGCAAAACGACAGGTGGCATGCTGTTGAAGCTGACACCAGTACCTGTTGGGGACTGGGTTTGGGGAGGACAAGGTTACTCGGCACAGGGGGGCCTAGGTTTGGCTACTCTGCACAGGGGCACCCAAGTAAATCTGAACACAGGAAGCAATAACTGTAATGTCCAAAACCAGGAATGGGATTCTACAGTGTGGCTTTTATTCACATCCAAGCTGAACAAACAAAACATAGACGAACCCCCACAGTGCTACATTCCCGGTAACGCAGATTAAAGACAACAGAACACTTCTTCACATTTCCAACCCTCAGGCTCTGAACCCACCAGGTACACAGCCATGACTTGCACGTAGCTTTGGGTACATAGCCCGACTTGTACACTATTTGGGTTTTCCCCACTGGCCCGGCTCCCCCGCTGGCCACTTGATCCATGGTCCATTTTGGGAAATGAACCAGTTATCCAATTGGTGGCTCCCCAAACCACCTTAGAGCCTTCGACTCCTAGAGGGAATTTTCCTTCCAATCCCATGTCTGGGTACTTCCCTCATTACTGGTCAAGTGCATGAGGCAAAGTAGAAATCCACAAAGCAAATCCGTAGAGGTGGACCTGGTCACTAAAGATGGGGGGTCTCCCACCTCCAGCTCCCACAATCCATACCTGGCCATTTCTCTGGAAACTAAACAACTCTTTTCTGAAAGCTTGACAATGTAGATTACTAGGTAGATGTATGTCACATCTCTACATGTCTTGACTTCCCATGAGTGCAGGACTTGAACATACTTTAACTTTTGGCTAAGCCTATTACCCTAGGCCTCCCACTACTCCAGTAGTCCAATCCTCACTATCACACAAGTTCCAGGGTGAAAACATGGTCCCTTTAGAAAGAGCAGAAACTCATCCTCTGGTTGAAGGTGCCCCACAGGTGAATCACGAACTCTTCTTGTTTCCCAAAACTCTTGGACCAAATCAGGCAGCTTCTCCGCTAGCAGAAAACCAGGGGGTTGCCCCTGGAATATGCAGGACAACCTTTCCTGCGGGATGGGGCACTGAGACCTGATTCAGCAGTCTCCACCACTTTAAAGCTAGCTTATGTGTCTCTCTTTAGGTAGAAACACACACCTTTTTCCTAAATGTAGCCCTATGTCAGGGCTGAGGCTCCAACGGCCTAACTAAGAGCTACTGTGCTTCTTTCACAGCAAGCTCCAAACTCCAACTGACCTACTGACTACTGTTCAAACCTCCCAACATTCTACTCCAACTCCCTGCTGCAGATTCCATTGTGGCTCATGCAGCTGTGCTAGTTCTATGGTGATGTCACCCCTCAGTTTCAGCTGAGACTGAGAACAGAGTGAGACAGTGTGAAACCCATTTAACTGGAGTTTCACAAGCGGCCTTCCCTGCCTACCACTAGGTCTTACTGGGATTCTAGTAATCCCGGGTAACAAGGGAGTTACACTCACCCTTGACCAGGAAAATGACTGTCTGCAGTCACTGTTTACCCGGCTTAGGCCATCTCACCCTATGTGCTATTGAATTAGTTGGCGTGTTGTAAGTAAAACGGCATCTGTGCTTAATGGCGGAGGCTTGCAATTAAGTTCTTTTTTGAATCTTTAAGCACTGTAAATTCAGAATATGGGAAAACTGGTAAGGACTACAATAACTGACTCAACATTTGATTTAAATTCAAAGAATAATATTGTAAAAGGATACTTTGAACTTTTTTCCAGAGTTAAATGCTGATAACAAACGAGACATTAAAATGGTCTACTTGATCCTTTGAAGGTATATTTTTATTTACTAAATACATATTTCTCTAAACTAATTCAATATATAAAAACATTTGTTTATAATGTTGTTTTAACATGTTCATTTCAAGCAGAGTCAGTACGGCTAAGTTTCTGTTTCCATATGACGAGCGCTTATATACAAGGGCTTTATTTAAAAGTAAGCAGCTTTTTGAGCATTAATATTATTAAATTCATTAAGAAAACTGTTGAGAGTCATTTAGATATTTTAATTTTTTCACAGGGGACATTTCATTATTGAAGTGTATGTATGGTTCCCACCCCCACCCCCATTTAAAGGAGCAAGTCAGTAGACATTATAGCAACGCCTTCAGGATATCTATATATGTTAATAGGTTTGTTCCACCTACTAATAATGAAATTATTATTGATTTAGTGATAATATGATATATTTACGAGTTCTGTTATATCAAAAAAAAATTTTTAATGTAAGTTCTTTATATTTTGTTATATTCTCTGTTCACAGAATAAGCTCCAAGTCTGATGAAGGAACTTGAGTTCTGAAACGTTACAATAAATTTATTTGGAGCATTGTTACAATGATTTTTTGAAATAGAAATATGTTTATTTGGAGAATTATTGAAATGTACTGAACAAGGAAACACTATTATAATATAAAAAAATGTTTTTGAAGTGTTCTTATAAACTATTAACATGTGCAATCATTATTTGGGAGTCACATTGATTCATATTATCTTATAAAGGTTGAGACAGATCATTCATACAGTTTGCTGATTCTCCTACCTCTCTCTCCCCTTTCCTAAAATATATAAAAGGAACCTTGGGAAACTCAAAATCTTAGATTTCCCCCAAATCATCATCCCAGAATGTGAGAATTATATCCTTGGTGTTCGGTGGTCCCCTTGCCCTCCAACTGCTGACCCTAAATGACAGAACAATGTCCCTGGAGTCCACTGGTCCCTCCTACCCCACTGATAACCATCCCAGTATGTGAGTATGATATTCCTGGTGTCCAGTGGTGCCCCCACCCTCCATTTGCCATCCTACTATGTGAAAATGATATTCCTGGCATCCAGCAGTCCCCACTGCCCTCTAAGCACTATCCCGGTGTGTGAGGATGATATCCCTGGTGCCCATTGCTAACCCCCACCCTCCAATTACCATCCCAGTAATAGAGAATGATATTGCTGCGGTCCAGTGGTTCCTTGGATATCTGATTGCCATCTTGGTATGTGAGAATGATATCCCTGATGTAGAGTGATCCCCCAACCCTCCAATTGCCACCCTGGTATGTGAGAATGATCTAAGGGATGTACAGTGATACCCCCACCCTCCAATTACCATTCCAGTATGTGAGAATGACATACCTGATGTACAGTGATCCCCCCACCCTCCAATTGCCATCCCAGTTTGTGAGAATGATCTAAGGGATGTACAGTGATACCCCCACCCTCCAATTACCATTCCAGTATGTGAGAATGACATACCTGATGTACAGTGATCCCCCCACCCTCCAATTGCCACCCTGGTATGTGAGAATGATATACCTGATGTACAGTGATCCCCCCACCCTCCAATTGCCATCCCAGTTTGTGAGAATGATCTAAGGGATGTACAGTGATACCCCACCCCAATTACCATTCCAGTATGTGAGAATGACATACCTGATGTACAGTGATCCCCCCACCCTCCAATTGCCATCCCAGTTTGTGAGAATGATCTAAGGGATGTACAGTGATACCCCCACCCTCCAATTACCATTCCAGTATGTGAGAATGACATACCTGATGTCCAGTGATTCCCCCACCCTCCAATTACCATCCCAGTTTGTGAGAATGATATACCTGATGTACAGAAGTCCCCCACCCTCCAATTGCCATCCCAGAATGTGAGAATGATATACCTGATGTACAGAGATCCCCCACCATCAATTGTCATCCCAGTTTGTTAGAATGATATACCTGATGTACAGTGATCCCCCCACCCTCCAATTACCATCCTGGTATGTGAGAATGATATACCTGATGTACAGTGATCCCCCACCCTCCAATTACCATCCTGGTATGTGAGAATTATATACCTGATGTACAGTGATCCCCCACCAGCCAGTTGCTATCCCAGTATGTGGGTATGATATCCCTGATGTACAGTGATCCCCCTACCCTCCAATTGCCATCCTGGTATCTGAGAATGATATGCCTGATGTACAGTGATCCCCACACCCTCCAATTGCCATCCCAGTATGTGAGAATCATATACCTGATGTACAGTTATCCCCCACCCTCAAATCACCATCCCGGTATGTGAGAATGATATACCTAATGTACAGAGGTCCCCCCCACCTCCAATTGCCATCCTGCAATATAAGAATGATATACCTGATGTTCAGTGATCCCACCACCCTCCAATTGCCATCCTGGCATGTGAGAATGATATACCTGAAGTACAGTGATCCCCCCCACCCTCCAATTGCCATCGCAGTATGTGAGAATGATACACTTGATGTACAAAGGTCCCCCCACCCTCCACTTGCCATCCTGGAATGTGAGAATGATATCCCTGTTGTACAGTAATCTCTCCACCCTCCAACTGCCATTCCAGCTTGTGAGAATGATATCCCTGATGTACAGTGATCCCCCCCACACTCCAATTGCCATCCCAGTTTGTGAGAATGATACACCTGATGAACAGTGATCCCCCCACCCTCCAATTGCCATTCTGGTACGTGAAAATCATATAACTGATTTAAAGTGATCCCCCACCCACCAATTGCAATTCCAGCATCTGAGAATGATATACCTGATGTCTAGTGATCCCCAACCTCCAATTGCCATCCCAGCTTGTGAGAATGATATACCTAATGTACAGTGATCCCCCTACCCTTCAATTACCATCCCAGGATGTGAGAATGATATCCCTGATGTACGATGATCACCCCACCCTCCAACTCTCCCCACCCTCCAATTGCCATCCCAGTTTGTGAGAAAGATATACCTAATGTACAGTGATCCCCCTACCTTTCAGTTACCATCCCAGGATGTGAGAATGATATCTCTGATGTACAGGGATCCCCAAACCCTCCAACTGCCATCCCAGTTTGTGAGAAAGATGTACTTGATGTACAGTGATCCCCCCCCACCCTCCAATTGCCATTCCAGAATATGAGAATGATATCTCTGATGTACAGAGATCCCCCCACCTTCCAATTTCCTACCCAGCATGTGAGAATAATTTACTTTTTGTGCAGTGGTCCCCCCACCCTCCAATTGCCATCCTGGTACATGAGAATGATATAACTGATGTACAGTGATCCCCCCAGCCACCAGTTGCCATCCCTGTTTGTGAGAATGATATTCCAGATGTACAGTGATCCCCCCACACTGCAACTGCCATCCCAGAATGTGAGAATGATAAACCTCATGTACAGCGATCTCCCCACCCTCCAATTGCCATCTCAGTTTGTGAGAATGATATTCCTAATGTACAGTGATCCCCCCCCCACCCTGCAATTGACATCCTGGTATGTGAGAATGATATATCTGATGTACAGTGATCCCCCACCCTCCAATTGCCATCCTGGTATGTGAGAATGATATCCCTGATGTACAGTGATCCCCACACACTCCAATTGCCATCCAAGTTTGTGAGAATGATATCCCTGATGTATAGTGATCCCCTCACCTTCCAATTGCCATCCCAGTTTGTGAGAATGATATCCCTGATGTACAGTGATCCCCCCCACCCTTCAAAAGCCATCCCAGTATGTTAGAATGATATATCTGACGTACAGGGATCCCCCAACCCTCCAACTGCCATTCCAGTTTGTGAGAATGATATACCTGATGTACAGTGATCCTCCCACCCTCCAATTGCCATCAAGGTATGTGAGAATGATATCCCTGATGTACAGTGATCCTCCCACCCTCCAATTGCCATCCCAATATGTGTGAATGATATCCCTGATGTACAGTGCTCCCCCACCCTCCAATTGTCATGCTGGTATGTGAGAATGATATACCTGATATACAGTGATCCCCCCACCCTCCAATTACCATCCTGGTATGTGAGAATGATACACCTGATGTACAGTGATCTCCAATTCTCCCCACTCCAATTGCCATCCCAGTTTGTGAGAATGATATAGCTACTGAACAGTGATCCTGCACCCTCCAATTGCCATCCTGGGATGAGAGAATGATATCTCTGATGTACAGGGATCCCCCCCCACCCTCCAACTGCCGTCTGAGCTTGTGAGAATAATATACCTGATGTATAGTGATTCCCCCCACTCTCCAATTGCCATCTCAGTATGTGAAAATGATATACCTGATGTACAGTGATCCCCTCACCCTCCAATTGCCATCCTGGTATGTGAGAATGATATCCCTGATGTACAGTTATCCCCCCACCCTCCAATTGCCATACCAGTATGTGAGAATGATATCCCTGATGTACAGTTATCCCCCCCACCCTCCAACTGCCATCCTGGTATGTGAGAATGATATACCTGCTGTACAGTGATCCACCCACCCTTGAATTGCCATCCTGGTATGTGAGAATGATATCCCTGTTCTACAGTGATCCCCCCACCCTCCCATTTCCATCCGAGTTTGTTAGAATGATATACCTGACGTACAGTGATCCCCCCACCCTCCAATTGCCATCCCAGTTTGTGAAAATGATATACCTGATGTACAGTAATCCTCCACCCTGCAAATGCCATCCCAGTTTGTGAGGATGATATACCTGATGTACAGTGATCCCCCCACCCTCCAATTGCCATCACAGTTTGTGAGAATGATATCTCTGATGTACAGTGATCCCTCAACCCTCCAATTGCCATCCCAGTATGTGAGAATGATATCGCTGATATACAGTGATCCTCCACCCTCCAATTGCCATCCTGGTATGTGAGAATGATATCCTGATGTACAGTGATCCCCCACCTCCAATTCCAACCTGGTATGTGAGAATGATATCCCGGATGTACAGTGATCCCCCCACCCTCCTATTGCCATCCCGGTATGTGAGAATGATATACCTGATGTACAGTGATCTCCCTACCCTCCAGTTGCCATCACTGTATGTGAGAATGATATCTCTGATGAACAGTGATCCCCCCACACTCCAACTGCCATCCCAGTTTTTGAGAAAGATATACCTGATGTACAGTGATCCACCCACCCTCCAATTGCCATCCCAGTATGTGAGAATGATATCTCTGATGTACAGGGATCCCCCCACCCTCCAGTTGCTGTCCCAGGTTGTGAGAATGATATCCGTGATGTACAGTGATCCCCCAACTAACCAATTGCCATCCCAGTTTGTGAGAATGATATACCTGATGTACAGTGATCCCCCCACCGTCCAATTGTAATCCCGGTATGTGAGAATTGTGTACCTGATATACAGTCATCCCCCTACTCTCCAATTGCCATCCTGGTATGTGAGAATGATATACCTGATGTACAGTGATCTTCCCCACCCTCAAATTGCCATCCTTGGATGTGAGAATGATATACCTGATGTACAGTGATCACCCCACTAATTGCCATCCCAGTTTGTGAGAATGATACCTCTGATGTACAGTGATTCCCCCCACCCTCCAATTGCCATCTCAGTTTGTGAGAATGATATCTCTGATGTACAGTAATCTCGCCACCCTCCAATTGCCATCCTTGTACGTGAGAATGAAATCTCTGATGTACAGTGACTCTCCCACCCTCCAATTTCCATGCCGGTATGCGAGAATGATATACCTAATGCACAGTGATCCCCTCACCCTCTAATTGCCATCCCAATATGTGAGAGTGATATCTCTGACGTACAGTGACCTCCCCCCCTCCCTCCAATTGCCATCCCAGTTTGTGGGAATGGTATACCTGATGTACAGTGATCTCCCTACCCTCCAGTTGCCATTCTGGTATGTGAGAATGATATCTCTGATGAGCAGTGACCCCCACCACCTCCAATTACCATCTCAGTTTTTTTAGAATGATATATCTGATGTACAGTGATCCCTCCACCCCCCAATTGCCATCGCGGTATGTGAGAATGATACCTCTGATGCACAGTGATCTCCCCACCCTTCAATTTCCATCCTGGTATGTGAGAATGATATCTCTGATGAACAGTGACCCCCCCCAACCTCCAATTACCATCCCAGTGTTTTAGAATGATATACCTGTTGTACAGTGATCCCTCCACCCTCCAACTGCCTTCGCGGTATGTGAGAATGATACCTCTGATGTACAGTGATCTCCCCATCCTGCAACTGCCATCCTAGTATGTGAGAATGACATCTCTGATGTACAGTGACCCCGCTACCCTCCAATTGCCATCCCAGTTTGTGGTAATGATATACATGATGTACAGTGATTCCCCCACCCTCCAACTGCCATCTAGTATGTGAGAATGATATCCCTGATGTACAATGATACCCCCACCC
This sequence comes from Neoceratodus forsteri, assembly GCA_016271365.2. Taxonomy (NCBI): domain Eukaryota; kingdom Metazoa; phylum Chordata; order Ceratodontiformes; family Ceratodontidae; genus Neoceratodus; species Neoceratodus forsteri. Next base: position 212,292,004 of record CM028135.1, on the reverse strand, counting down.
TCCAATTGCCATCCCAGTTTGTGAGAATGATATCCCTGATGTACAGTGATCCCCCTACCCTCCAATTGCCATCCCAGTATGTGAGAATGATATCCCTGATGTACAGTGCCCCCCCCCCCCTCCAACTGCCATCCCAGTATGTGAGAATGACATCCCTGATGTACAGTGGTTCTCCCACACTCCAATTGCCATCTCAGTATGTGAGAATGATATCCCAGATGTACAGTGATCCCCCCACCCTCCAATTGCCATCCCAATATGTGTGAATGATATACCTGATGTACAGTGATCCCCCCACCCTCCAACTGCCATCCCGATATGTGAGAATGATATGGCGTCAGCTGTTCCCCCTACCCTCTGATTACCTTCCCAATGTAGGAAATGATATTCCTAGTGTCCAGTGCCCCTCCAAAACTCTGCTTGCCATCCTAGTATGTGAGAAGGATATCCTTGGTGTCATAAGGTCTCCTCACTCTACTTTTTTCCTTCATGGCCAAGGGAGTGGTCTTCCATTCAGCACCCTGGATTGTTCTTCGTGATCCTCCACTGGCTGTCTGGCTGAGGGTGACCCACAGCTTGCTCTCCATGGTGCGGCTCCCCTTGGGCTACTGGAGGTTAAGCCATTTCAACCAGAGTATCCAGCTGAGGCTAGTGTCTGGGGCATCACATGGAAGGCAGTCCAGGGGCATCACAGAGCTCTGAGACAGGAGATTGCTTTTCTCCCCGGTGCACTGGGCAGACATGGAATGCGTGCAGCTCGCATACCCCACCTCTGTGGAGATGTGCGAGGGCTTTGTCTGCATGCCCTTCCCCATTTACTGAGCCTTGTGCACTTCCATCTGGACCCCTTCAGATGGCAACCAAGCAGTGAGGCACAGAATCTCCCCCTCCCCAAGGGAGGACAGCAGTCCTCCAGGTGCACAGTCCTCCCTCCCCTAACTGACCCTCAAGTGACCTGAGTCCATTTCTGAACCTGGGCCACTGGTGTTGGATGAGGTAAGGCATTCATGGTGCCTCATCCCTCTGCACCACTGGGCCGGCATCTCCCCATCCTCCTACCACTGTCCCACTATGGGAGAATGATATCCCTGGTGTCCAGTTGTTCCCCTCCACCCTCTGATTGCTGTCCCTGTATGATATATTATAGTCCCTAGTTTCTAGTGGCACCCTCCACCCACTGATCCCTGTCCCCATACCAGCATATACTACCTGAGTTATGTTGTCCCCAAACCTGAAGTTGGTTGGACACTTTATGTAACATTGTCTCCATACATGCAGCTTATTTGGGGCATTGCTGTATGCTGGATGGAATTGTCAGCCACCTCTGCTACCGTGTTTTATGGTTGTATGTCATGTTTTTGTTTTTTAGACACATGGCATATGCTTCCTTTGCAAACCAGACATGCCTTATTCACAGCTATCTACTGACTGAATAGTACTGTGTCACACTGCTTTGTATGTAACCTGTATTGTTTGAACTCCTGCTTGGCTCACAGCACTGGTGGCATGTATTCCTGTACTACCTGATGTATAAGAAAAGATGTATATGCAAATAAAAAGTTTATCTGCAAAAAAGCTGTAAATGCAATAAGTAATAATAATCATAATACTCCTGTTGTATTGTACCTGGAAATTAGTAGTATGCTGTAGCTCTATACCCTGATAATTTGTTCATTTATTGGTATAATTCCTGATCAATCACAATAATTAGGAGCATTCCCTCAGTCTATAATACTACTACTAATAATAATACTCTGGTGGCATTGTACTTGGAAAATAGTAGTATACTGTAGCTCTGTATCCTAATAGTCTGTTCCTATATGGGTATCATTTCTGACCAGTCACATTAATCAGTAGCTCTCCCTTAATTGATAATAATTCTGTAGTTGCACTATACTTAGAAATTAGAAAATAGGTATGTTAATTCTACAATCCTGATTGACCAGTACACTTGCTTTAGCAGGCAGGTATTTTTCAATATTTCCCACTAAAAAGCAAGTGCCAGTTTGGGGTGCTCCATTGCTTAGAGTATCCATGGGCGCCCCGAATTTTGATCCTGACCTGTTGCCATTTTTTTGCCGCTCACTAAGTGAGTCATGAAGGAATGGTACTAGCACCTAATTTCCACATGTCCCCTGGTAAGATTAGCAACCATAATTTTTAAAAAAGAAAAGGAACCCAATTCTCAGAAAAGGTAAAACTCACCAGTAAAAGCTGATGAGACACAGTGAGTCACAGACCGCTACCACCCATGTCACATACAGTAGCGGTACCAGAGATAGTGCGCTCTGTCTTTCTCTCTTTCTCTCTCTTTTCTCTCCCCTGTCTCCCTTAGTTAATGCTGAATTGACATTGCCCATTGCTTACTGTATGGCACAAATAAATAATAAAAAAAAAATAAAATACCACACCTCATTCAGGCTGCTCTGTGATGCACAGCTTAGCCCTGCCACCGTCCCGACACTGCAACTGAGATCATGGTCACATTCACAACACAAAAAAAGGACAGTTAAAAAGGAAAAGGGTTCAACCCATAAATAAGTAAAGAAAAAAACAGCAAAACAAATTGGCAAGGTGTGTGTCTGTGTAGTCCTGTAGTACTGGAGGGGTAACCATAACAACCACTTCCATACACAAACTACAGGGGCTCAACTAAAACAAAAGTCCTTACCTCAAGAAAAAAGCTCAATACATAAATGCAGGTGGAGGAACTATTTTACCACAAAATGAATAAAAGACATAGAAGATTTAACATGGTAACATAAAAATTATTTTCTTCCAAACATATATAACACAGTTGCCCATTTTCTAAGCACAATAATACCCTCCAAGGTGGGCGGTATTGGGAAATATCAGACCTTCCAGTGGCTATAAGGCCCTCCACCTGTGGCATCAGGCCTCATTATGTCCCTGGACGATCCAGTATTTCCCAATACCGCCCATCCTGGAGGGTATTATTGATTCCTTAGTAGTATACTGTAGCTCTGTACCCTGATAGTCTGTTCCTATATGGATATAATTTCTGACTACTCACATTAATCAGGAGCACTCCTTTGATCTATTATAATAATAATACAAGGAATAAAGTATGGGTGCCGATACACAACGAGTCTGTGTTTCTATCGAGGGGTTGAAATACCTGCATATGAACTTTTGAGAGCGAAACTCAAGAGGTCCTTGCAGGTATCTCAGCCCCAAGATGGAAACACAAGGTGAGTTGAGTATGGACACCCATACCTTATTTGTTATAGTATATGGTTCCCCCAGCCCAGATACAAAAAAAAAAAAAAAAAAAAAAAAATTTCTCAACATTTTCATCTTACAAGGTTTCATACTTTGTGTTCATGCTCCTAGTTACTGTGAGGAGCTCCATCTGCTGTGGAGTCCATCGGTGTGATTCCATTGCAGTCTGATCCTTCAAAGATTCATAAACTTGATTTAAAAACAACAATTTTAAAATTGATATGGTTTGGAAACACGGAGCTGACTACACCAGTCCGTGTCTAAACCATCTCTGTGAACCGCTTGGTAAGCAGTGCTGCCATGTTTGATTTTTTGAAGGTCCATTTGCTCTAATAAGGTGGCAAGGAGCAGCAACACTGATGAATATATTCATTATGGAACATGCACAACTTTTGGAATGTGCGCACAACAATACTTCAGCAGCTAGTGATTTTCATACATTATCAGTCCAAACAATATACTATAATAATAATAGTACTCTGATTGCAGACATTTAGCCTATAGTAGATATTAATTTAATTATTTATTGGAATCTATTCATGCTATATTTTATTTATTGCATTTTAATGTATGTTTTTTGCTGCCACCTTGTTATTTGTAATTGTGTCCTGAGCTTTAATGGAAGGGTGCCACTGTACTACTACTACTACTACTACTACTGCTACAACTACTACTACTACTGCAACTGCTACTACTGCTACTGCTACTGCTACTGCTACTACTACTACTACTACTACTGCACTGTGCTTGGAAATTAATTGCATACTAAGGCTCTGTGCCCCTGGCAATCTGTTCTTAATGGGTAACATTTCTGATGACACATTAATCAGGAGTGCTCTCTCAGTCTATAATAATAATAATAATACTCCAGTCTGCAGTATGTGCCCTGTGAGATGCTGTGGAGGGGGATCCCTGAGTTAAAATACATTTTTAAAGTTAAAATAGACTGCCAGGAATAACAAGTGGAACAGCAACATAAGAACAATGAACTGAGTATAAAGAAGAATTGAAATATACATGCATGGCTTAAGGTCTTCTGAGTGACAGATATATTTTGTTGTTCTGGTATATCCTGCAGTGAGGAGATGAGAGGAAGGAGGCCAGCAGCAGTGACACTCTCATATTGAGCAGCCAGTGTGGTGCTTATGGTCTAAGCGGTGTTTGTGATGGGGTGAAGCAATCTTAAGAGAATTATTCAGCTGGAGATGAGAGACAAGAGGTTGATGCTGAAGATGGCATCAACTTCAGAGGAAAAGTCAGACTGAAATTGGAGGAGAAGTCAAAGGTAGCAGACCAAGGAAATTCATCCTGCTTGGACTTCAGTCTTAACCTGGAAAACATAAGGAGTAGGTAAAGGAGGTTATTCCCTCTTCTGGGGGTCAGTGTGGCTCAGCTAGTATTACATCTGCCTCTGGTCCAGAAGGTCGTGGGTTCTCATCCCACATTGGGATTGAACTCGTACCTAAACACCAGCACCAGAGTGCAGTATTAGGGGGGTGCTGTACTGTTGGGGTTTGCCATCCTTCAGATGAGACATTAAACCAAGGTCCCTTCTACCCATCCTGGTGCTGTCCTAGTGGGTATCCATGTGGAAGTAAAAGAACCCAGGGCATTCTTTGTAAAGAGTGGGGGACATTCCTGGTGTCTTGGCCAATATTTCCCTTCCCATGCCAATTCTCCAAGCTGTTTGTAGGTGTTGATGTGCAATATGACTGCCACTACGCATTCAGGGCTGGATTCACAAAGCCTTCTGAAGGTGCAAAACCTTCCCTAAGTCCCCAAAACTGCCATAGCTATGGAAACAAAGGAGAATTTGCACTGAGTGCTATTCACAAAAACCCTCTGCATCTGCAGAGAAAAACACTATGGAATGTGAAAAAAAGTGCAGCTGCAGAAGTCCCTGAGGAAAAAAAGCTGTGAGATAAGTAAGGCACATCCCCTGAAAGGCTATTCACAACCATTTTTTTCCGCAGTTGCAGAAAAAATGTTCCACACAGTGGAAAGAGGTGTAACTCTCCCTCAGCAAACTGCAGTAGAGCCCCAACAATTGGAATCAATTAAGGTGGAGGTGAGGCACTGGTAATAGCATCCCAGTGAATATAGCAGAGGCTGATGTTACAGCAACAACAGCACACATTGCCATGATATGGCAACAAGCAACAACCACCAGACCCAGTGCAGCCCATGACAAAGCCCCACAGGCAGTAGAGCCTGACCAGCTTGCAGGGAATGCTACCCCCTGCAGGCAACAGGAACACCCCAGAGAGGGAGGACCAGCAGTGGTAGTCAGCCGCTGTGGTGCCATGGTATTGCTGGTGCCTGTGGTGCTGCATTGGTCCCAGTTGAGGGACTGGTTGCTGGTCTCTTTGTGGGTGCTTTCAGCTTCATGCTATGGCAGCAGTGTTAAAGTCTGCTGCTCCAGCTAATTAGGCTCACTGTTGCTGTGCCTCCTAAGCTATCAGTCGCTTCACTACCAGTCTTGGGAAACATTGTGTATGAAAAGCATTATATAAATGTTGATTCTTCTTATTCTTCTTCATAGAAACATAGAAGATGATGGAAGAAGGAGACCACTAGGTCCATCTAGTCTGCCCATGGTTTATACTTTGTAACCCCCCCCCACCTTGCCCCCTTGGTGAATGATCCTCTTGTGCCTGTCCCAAATTCTCTTGAATCCCTCTGCTTTTCTTGCTCCCATGGCCTCTGGGGGTAGGCTGTTCCAGGCATCCACCACCATCTCCGTGAAGAAGAACTTCCTATTATTGGTTCCAAACCTTACCCCATTCAGTCTCAGATCATGCCCCCTTGTTCTACTGCCTCCCTTAACATGACATAGTTCTTATATCTGCACTATATTTATACCCTTAGTGTATTTAAAGGTCTTGATCATGTCTCCCCTCTCCCTCCTCTGCTCCATGGAGTACATGTTTAATTCCCTCAACCAATTTTCATATACCATCTGTTGTAACCTCTGTATCATTTTTGTCACCCTTCATTGTACTGTTTCCAACCTATCAATGTCTTTCTTGAGGTGTGGTCTCCCAAATTGCAAGTAGTATTCCATGTGGTGGCAGACAAGTGTCTTGTACAGTGACACTATCACCTTTTCTTTCTGCTTGTGACTCCTCTCCCAATGCTTCCCAGCATGCCGCTAGCTTTTAGTGCCACCTTCTTGCACTGTCTACCAATTTTCAAGTCATCTGATATCATGATCCCTAGGTCTCATTCTTGGTTGGTTGCAGCTAGTCATTCTCCTCCCAAGTAGTAATCCCTTTTTGGGTTGCTTCTCCTTAGGTGAATGATTTTGCACTTTTTGGTATTGAACCTCAGCTGCCATGCTCTGGACCACTCCTCCAGCTTCTTTAGGTCTGATTCAGTTTTCTTTACACCTTCCGGGGAGTCCGCCTTGTTGCAAATCTTGGTGTTATCTGCAAACAGACAGACCTTTCTCTCGAGGCCATTTGCAATGTCAGCTATGAATACGTTGAATAGCAGGGGCCCTAATACCAAGCCCTGAGGTACCCCGCTGGTTACCTCCCCCACTCTTGATAATGTGCCATTAACCTTCACTCTTTGTGTTCTACCTTGCAGCCTGTTTTTCACCCATTTTACCACCTCCTCCCCCACACCCATGAAGTCTAGCTTCTTTATCATCCTCCTGTATGGAACAGAGTCAAATGCCTTGCTAAAGTCCAAGTAGGTCACATCACCTGCTTCCCCATTATCGACTACCTTTGTAACCCAGTTGAAGACCTCTATCAGGTTTGTTTGGCATGACTTCCCTGCCATGAACCCATGTTATTTTTGATCCTGTTGACCACTGGATTCCAGGAATGTTAATATTCTCTGCTTGAGTAAGGTTTCCATCAATTTACCCATGACTGAAGTAAGAATCACTGTGTGGTAGTTTTCAGCCTCCTCACAGCTTCCAGATTTGTGAAGCGGGACCACCGATGCCTCCTCCAGTCCTCTGGAACCTCTCCTCTCATAAGCAATTTAGTAAATAGGGCTGCCAGGGGTGTCACCAGTTCCTTTTCCAATTCTTTCAGTATTCTGGGGTGTATGTCATCCAGTCCCATGGCTTTACCCTCCCTTAGTTTGTTTAATGCTTCCAGGACTTGGTCTGCCATGAAGGGGCTTGTATCAACTGCTAGTGGTACAGTTTCTAACTGGCTCTGGGTCATTGCCCTCCTCCTCCTCCTTTGTAAACGCAGAGCAGAAGTACTTGTTTCAGACCTCTGCCTTTTCTCCATCTTCCTCTAGTAGGTTCCCTTTCTCTGCTGCTAGCCTAACTATACTCCTCTTTGTTTTTTCCTTATGTACCCAAGGCAGGCTTTGTCGCCTCACTGTGCCCCTCTGCAATCTTCACCTCAGTCTGGGCTTTAGCCTTCTTTAGTCAGAAGCAGCAACACAGGCAGAAAACCCTTTTTTCTTTTTTCTTTTTTGAGGTTTTTACATGTATTAAGCACTGAGTTCTGAGCACCTTGCGGTGGATATTTTTCATGTGCTTTGAAAGTAAAACAGCTTATATGCATTTACATATCTACTTATGTGTGATTTTTCCTCTGTCAAAGCTTTAAAAAAATGTCTTTTATTTTTGCTATTTCTTTTGTTTTTCATGTCACAACTGGTCATGTGACCATATTCTGAGTGACCTAGAGTCCACTTATCAATCTCAATCAATCTTTTTTATAAGTGAGACTAGTTTACTTTTTATTACCAATACCCATATCTGTAACCCAGATTAAACCATTCTTCCTTTTTGCCCAAACATTGTTTCACAGGTGTATTTTCTGTTATTTTAGTTAATCTTATCCAATAATTAACTGTTCGTAGTTCCATGGCTGTTTTCACATCAGTGGGCCCTAACTCAAATCTTATATGAGCAGCTGGGCACGAATGCCCAACTTTCAAAATACAATGGAGTAATTTAAACAGTGGTGACATTAACACATTCAAGTAATTAATTTCCCGTATTTGTGCCCCATACAACAACTTTGCCTCAAATTTGGCTTTAATAACATTTATAAGTGGTTTAATTGTAATTCCTTCAAATTTTGCATTAAACCTTACCAGGCCTGCCAGAGTTTTCTTTAACATACCTACCAGTAGATCTCTGCGCAGTCCACTGATAGTTATTATGAATCAAGATACCTAAATACAGATATTTATCTTCTACCTCTATTTTATCATGGCCCATTAGCCATGTCCCCTTGGTGTGTGTGTTATTATTCTCAAAAATTACTATTTTAGTTTTATTTAAGTTAATTTTTAGTTTTTACTGAGTGGACCTTTGCTGTACATAATTCAGCTTAGTTTGTAAACCTTTTTTTAAGAGTGAAATCAGAACGACAGCATCAGCATATGCCATAATTGGACACATAGTTGTCTTAATTTTTGGAGAGTCTGCACTGATTTATTCAATGTCTGTGGGCAGTTTTTCAGTATATAAGGAAAACAACAGGGAGGCTAAAACACACCCCTGTCTGACACCGTGGTTGATATCAAAGGGTATTGACAGTTGTCCCTTGTATCCAAGACTAATGTTAGCTCACGTTCCTGAATATAACTATGCTATAACTGCAACAAGGGAAGGATTAATACCTCAGTCTAGAAGAAGAGTCCATAAAATATTCTATGAAATATAGTAAAATGCCAAAGAATAATCTATAAAAATGGCATATAACTTCTGTCTTCTAATTTTAACATATTTTTCAATAGTATGCCTAAGAACAAATATATTATCACATGTAGAAAAAAAAATCTAGATCCTGCTTGATACTTAGACAGCACACCAGTATTTGCTATTTCAATTTTTAACCTCTGCAGCAGAATTCTATTAAATAATTTTAAGTTTACATCCAATAAAGTAATGGACCTGCACATGGCTGGGTTATATAAATCTCCTTTTTTATGCAATGGTATCAAATTGTCAACTTTCCATGTAGTGGGATATGTGCAGGCTGTTATGCACTTGTTATAAAAAAATTGTAAGAAACTTTCCCAAAAGTGTAGGTGCACATAAATACACTTCAGCAGGAATGCCATCTGGCCCTGCAGCTTTTTTTTTTTGTTAAGGGAATATATTGCCAAATAAACCTCATCCAGTGTTATAAAGCTAAAAGTGTTTTGTGTCTCCTCTATCTGTAATATCTTATTTTCTTCAGAAACATCATAAAAAATAGCAGAGAAATGTGGTAACCATTTTTCTTCTGAAATATAAGTATCTCTATCTACCTTATATTTATCTGTGCCTTTGGCAACAAGAGTCCAAAATGACTTAGCATCTTTATTTACCACCTTTAACATAAGTTGACATTGTGAGACATACAAGGCTTGTTTTGTTTGCCTTTATAAGTGTCTTGTATTTCTTTCTTGCATTATTTATTTGTTTTAAAAGTTGTTTATCCCTCTTATTTTTAAAAAATGTATATAATGTTCTAATGTGACTCTTCATCTTTTGACAATACCTTCCAAACCAGGAATTAGTCTTTAAAACATTCCTGCTCCTAGTGGGAGATTCCATTTTGATTTTTATGTTTTTGATTAAATTACTCATTTCTTGCATCAGATAATAATGATCTAACATCAATAAATTCCAATCTTCTTCTGCTAATACAGAATTCAACAACAAGAGTATTATTTCCTTTTGAGTATCTTGCCTCCAAATAATTCTTTTGGAAGCTCTAACTTCCGTAAATATTATTGGGTCCAAGTTTTCCTTATTATGGTTGACCCTTTGCCTCCAAATAATTCTTTTGGAAGCTCTAACTTCCGTAAATATTATTGGGTCCAAGTTTTCCTTATTATGGTTGACCCTTTGTTTTACTATTTCTAGAATAAGCAGAAAGTGGTTACTTTCCCCAAATATTAATACATTCATTTTATTCCAGTAAGTACTAGGACCATTCCATAAGACATAATCCACTATTGATGATCCACTAGTGGATCCAAAGGTAAAATTACCTTTGTGGTCCTCTCGGTAGCTTCTATTTATTAGGTATAGGTTGAACTCTTGTAATAGCTTGATCAATTGTTTACCCGAGTTATTCAACTTAATATCTTTTGAACTTCTTAGTAGAAGAGTGCCACCCATATACATATGGGAGTAAATTGGATTATCCAATAAACCATCAAACAGCCCTATATGGGCATTAAAATCTCCCATTAACAGAAGTTCAGCATAAGGGAACACCTGCATTGTCTCCATCAGTATATTAGTAAACTCTGTCCAAATCATTGTTGTATAAAAGTTAGAACCATCTGGTGGAACATAGCAGTTTAAAATTACAATCTCTTGTGTCCCATCTTTAACATAAACTGCAATACAGTTCCCACTTATTTTCCATATTGTCACTTTCTGAAAGGTACCTATTTTGATAAATATGATAAGCCCTCCAGAACATCTGCCAAATTTAGTCTATCTAAAACCAGAACTGTGATATGCTTCATATCCATTTAATTCAATAATATCATTATCTGTATGCCACATTTCTTGTAGGCATGAGATTTCATCTCCCATTAGGAAACAATGTTTGGGTGAAAAGAAAGAATGATTTAATCTGGGTTACAGATGTGAGTATCGGTATACTGCTATTGAGTCTTACTGGGAAAAACATAAATGTAGAAATTTAAAAAAAAGGTTGTTGATCATGGGATTATACTGAGTGTCAAATACAAAAAATATGTGACTGAAAAAATATATAATTATTGGAATACACAGGATCTTCAGCAAATAGTAGAATCATGATTTTCTAAGTAGTTTGCACAAAACAACTTCTATTTTGGGTTAAAACCTTATTTGAAGACCCCTGCAGATCCTAAACTTAAATCATTATTTTCAAATTACAGATCTGAAGAAGTCCCTAGTAATACATTATTATATAGATATAAAAAAGTAGGAGTATACTCGGGAACATGTGATTGTAACTATGGAGGTAATGAAGACCTAGAGCATGTGCTGTGGCATTACACTTGGTACCCTAAGCTTAGAGAATATTGGCTGGTCCCTTTTACAAATTACTTATGTAAAATAGACAAAGGAACATTAACCAATATTTTACCTTATACTGAGGATACTATACTGTGACAAGTGTTGCTAAACATTTTCAAGCTATTAGTAATATAAAAAGGAAAAAAAAATAGTTTTATGATGGGATATATGTGCAATTTATTGTATTTGTTAGACTGTACTTGACTGGTGGAAACATATTTACTAACTGCTATTATGAAAGAATGTGTTGGAACTTGAACCATGATCTTATGAATTGTTTGTGTTATTTATAGAAAGTATTATGTTTTTATGAAAAATGTTGTATTTTGTAAGATATGTATATTTTGTAACAGCTTTTTTAGCAAAAATATGATTGACTGATACTTTCTATTGAACCATCAAGCAGGTAACCTGGCATGTGGCCTGTGACTTGGCATGTGGTAGAATAGTAACATTAATTTTATGCTTTTTTAAGTAAACATATTTTTAGCTTTTTAACATTAATTTCAAGCTTTTTTAAAGAAGACTATCTTTAGCTTTTACTCTGCTCCATCTTGTTTTATCATCTGAGTGGTTGCTATTAGATGGTTTCTAATCCAGAGCCTCTTACTTTAAATACAGTGCAACCCTCTTATAATGGATACATTTGTGCAAGCAGGTTTTGTCTGTTATAAGCAGGGTCTGCTATATCCTAAACTCTTAAAATATAACCCTCCTCTACCACAGCTCACATACACAATTTAAAATCAGAACATGCCCCCTCCTCTGACAGTCAAGGGTATGGGAACTGCTATTTGCAGCTGATCAGGATCTGAGCAGTAAACAAGAATGAAAAGCTGTTGGTTAACTAGGATCTGCAGCTTATCTGTTAGGTAGGAAAATGGGAAGACTAGGTGGGCCAAGCGGTCCTTATCTGCCGTCAAATTCTATGTTTCTATGAAAAGATGTTGCTGTACAGTACCTGAGCTGATTGGGGTATTAGGCGACTGAGCAGTAAATGTAATTGGCAAGATTTTACTGTACAGTACTTCTGTTGACTGGGGGATCAGGAGGAATCCCCTAGGGTAAAGTGTTAGCTATCAGGTATGAAGTGAGATGAGTGATGTATTTATAGTGCCAGAGAAACCAGCTGATCAATCAGGTGACAAATAGCAGGAAGTTTACAGCATGTAACAGGGGTACAGAGGAGCTCAGTGTCCACTATACAGGGTTGCAGAGTATGGTATAAATAGGATTTTTAACATTACAAACATAGCTTTTGACTTTTGGCAAAGTGGTTCCGTCTGTTATAAGTGGCTGTCCACTATAAGGTCTGTTATAAGTGGATTCCACTGTATATACAATTGGTAGAAGTGAAACCAGCCTTGTGGTTTGACATGTTATTGTTGGTTTTATTCACCTTGAAAAATGTAAGTGACTAGTTTGGAGAACAGAATATATTTATTGTTAAGCTGTTTTTTAATGCTGGGGTGCCAAGATTTTGTACTTTGACTCCTACTGCTTAAGTTTCATTTGACCTTAGCTGTGACTCCTTTATAGGAGTCCTATTGATTCTTTACCAGAAAGAAAAGTGGATTTCAGCCATGTTCCTAGGCCCAGTGGAACTCCGAGCAGCAGGAGACTGCAGAAACAGCTAGGGCTGGAGCCAAAAGCACAATATGTAAAAAATCTTCCAAAAGCTTGGCTTCCCAGTCTCCACTTGAAAAAGGATTGAACACACAATCTGTTGAAGGATACATTTTATTATATAAAATAAAACAGCAGTGAGATACTGGACACATCTGTCTAGGTGCAGCCAAATGCTTTTGCCCAGCTCTCGGGCTTTGTCACGGCTCGAGCAGAGCTTTTGGAAGATTCTGTTCCTAGGCCCAGAATTTCAGTGCACTGCATCCAGTATTTGGTCTGTGCAGTGTTTATTGTTGGGATGCTGACTGTCTTTCTACATCACCAAAATGGGAGAAAAAAAAACAACAAATGGGTAGAGTGGAAAAGATACATGGCCTCCTTGTAAGACTTTTCCCCTGCTCCTTTATAAAGAGTGAAGAACTAATTGTTTCCCACACAGCCTACTATTGTTGCTATAATTTAAGAAGCTTTGGGGCAGAATACTGAATATTTGAATGGACATTTCCTCTTACAAATTTGCACTAAAGACTGGAAATTGTTGTTTTAGCTGCCACCTTTGCTACGGTTCTATGTGGTAATAGCGACTCCGGTACGGCAAGTCTGTAATTGTGAAGCAATGTCAGCAATGGCAAAAACAGTGACAGACTTTTTTTTTCAGGGGCTTCATCCCTACCCCCCCTTACTTAAATAGCCAACTCCAAGGTCATAGCACCTCAGAGGGGGTAAAACTTATGTCACCATTTTGTTGTCACCGTAATTCCCTTGCCAACTTGTGGATTCTCCGTTCTGGAGTGGCCGACATTATGTGCACATTTGCTACCTTACTATACCGTCTTGACCATTTTAATTGATATTTGCTTACCTTATTGTATCTATACAGATGTTGAGATTATTTGCTATCATGGTACAGATGAGGAAACAAAAAGTTGTTAAGGAAATGAATTATTTACAAAGCCTCCTACAAGAAATGGTAGGAAATAAAAAGGCAAAAAACAAAAGGGCACTGATTTAGATGGTCTCCCCTTAGAAATAAAGGCATAAGTAAAAAGAAGTGGGGGAATAATGATGATGCAGTGCTGGTTGATAGAAAAACAACCAAATACAATAGTCTTGATTACCCCTAAAACAAGAGAAATCCTGGAGGAAGAAAAGGGAAATGTGTCTCTTGCAACATCAATGCCTGTAAGTATAAATAGGAGGAAAGATTCTCAGCCTCAGGAATCTGAGGGGCCTTTCAGTAGTAAAAAACAGAATAAACAGTGTTTCTGAACTAGATGAGCTAGTGCAAGTAAGCCTTACAGTATTTCACTGGAGAAATCACCAACCCTATTGATAGTCCTGAACACTGCTTTGGCTTGTATGACTATATCCGCAGCTAACAATGATGCTGTAAATGAAATAAATGGCAGTGGGGGGGGAGGATGTGATGAGCTTCAGGAAGGAGATTTGCTCCACAGTTTCTTATTCCTCCCTTCTGCCTGTAACCAAACAGGTTATATCTTGTGGGGTCACTGTAAAAGAGGACAGGGGTGTGACAGCTAAACCAGAAAGCGGGCCAAATCAAACCATTCCTGATGTATTGAAAGAACTGCAATAAACAAATAACAGTCTTACAACACTTGCTATTATGACTAAAAAAATTGCAACTGCATTCTTAAACAAATACAGGTGAGGAAGACCTTCCCTTTAACAAGGGGATGAAGGACTTCTCCTGTAACTGCAACCTCAGTGATAAAAGCATTGAACCCCTGGGCTGTTTTCCATCTTATCTAAGTAAGGATATAATAAATATAATGAGGAATTCATATGCAGAAAATGTAATGATAATGGAGCAATTAATAATATTAAGAAACCAAATGGACACCATAAGAGACGATATGGCAATACATGGAGTGAGGATGAGTGGCATCATTAAGACAGAGGCAATATTAGCTCAGCCAAGGAAGTCCTCATCTATCAAGGCTCCAACTGATCCTCTGCCTACAGTTAATGAGAGACTTAAGTTTAGTTCATTGGTGTTTAAAGAGAAGGAATTAGAAAGGGGGAAATTATGAGAACCAGGGCAAAAACAAAAAGAAAACATAAAAAAGACTGCAGTGGTGCCTGAGACAGAGACCACTCAAGGCCTTGCTCTCAGGGATAATATCCCTGTGGAAATTAAGCATCCAACTGCAGTGGTTCAAATTGTTAAATGGCATACTGATACTCAAATAAAGGTATTTGGTCAAGGTTTGTGGGGGAGGGGTGTCTGACCACAATGAAACCTGCATTGTTAGACAGGGATAATTGAAGCATTTCTAGCTTAAAAACTCTGCAAAATATTACTGTGAATAAGGGAGATGTATATTTTTTTTCATTTGTTAACCATGCAGGAGCACTGGACTGAGTGTAATTTTTCAGGCTTGACTCAGCCAGAGCAAGTTACAATACAAATTGCCATTAAACAATTAACAACATATGTGAAACAGTACAAACACTATTACATTAGCATTGAATAAGAAGCTATTACTTAAAATGCTTTTTAAAAACAACAATTGAGCAGGATTTGTAATGTGAATCTGGTAAATTATTCCAATGGCTGGAAGCAGCAGTTGAAAAGGCATATGCCCCAACTTTTGTTTTATGAAATTTATTTTGAAGAAGGTTCAAAATCATGGTCTTGAGCACTGGCAAGTTGGATCTGGCAACATGACCTGTGACAAAGGGTTTGCTCGTCAGATAAAGATAAAGAAGCTGTTCTTGGTAAAGAAATCATAATGATTTATTGTTTCTTTAAAAACCCCAATGAATCAGATGCAAAACTTCTTGAGTTTATAAATTGGCTACTGAAGGTTGACTACGGTCTGGCCATTGATCTGAATGATTTAACTGATGTCTATAGGAGCTGCGACAAACAAGGTGATGGATGTACAGCAAAAATTTGTGCACCCCACCCAACAGCAAATTACATTTGGATAAATAGTGATGGACTTGAGAAAAAAAAACAGTTTAAGAATACAGTATGTTAACAGACTGAACCTAGTGAATAGCAGAAGAGTCAAACTTCCCAAAGGAAAAAAAAAAACAATTACACTGAGTAGGTTTACGAAAGCTTGCTAATGTAATTTGTAATGTGCATAAGCATTTTCTACAAATTCAGTTAGGGAAAGTTTTTTTTTTTATTTAAGCAAGTAGGAGGGAAGGCTGTCTGAAGAAGGCCAAATAGACATTGTTATAAGAAACATGATTTAGCAGAAAAAAATTATGAACAAAGCAGTAACCCTAGAAGCACTTGGAATATATTTGATTGAGAATACTCTCTTGGAGTGCTCTTGTAAACGTTGTAGTTCTAAAAAACTTGACAGGCATCCTGCTATCCAGGCAGTGCAGGAAGTTATTACCATAAACACTCAAAAGAGATTTACCCCCTTGCCACTGTGGACTGCAATACTTGACTACTGTACCCAGACTGTAGTATCTTCCTCAAGCTTGTTGTAGGTTCAGAAGTGGATCTGCTAGATACTGATGCTTTATCATATTGTGACCCCCCCCCCCAAGCCTACTGAGTCTGACAAGACCAAACTTGCATTGATTTCATGGAAGTTAGCTGGAAGTGGTGCTTAACTACTGGAGAGTCTTTGTTATCAAAATTCATATAATTTGCTTCTGGGAAACTTGGCACTCACAACCAAGATACTGGAATAAATGAATATGAAATGTTTCAAAAATCTGGTCAGAGAACAGTTATATTTGGAAAAATGGCAAGAGGCCTAGTCATCTATTATTTAGATAGACCCTTGGTTGAAAGCTGTTAAAATTAAAGGATCAGTATATTGTTATAAAGTTAGATACTGGGAATCTATCTATAATACTTATCAACAGCTACATCCCACCAAGTAACTCAAGCTATAATAGAGTTACCATGGGACCATGTAAGATTAGAGATTCTGGAATAGCAGGATCAATTTCTAGTTTCCCCATTCTTAGTGGTTGTGGATATGAATGCCCTCATACGGACACCTGATGATCTAGAAAATTGTTCTATTGCCAGTTGGGTTTCTAAAGAAGCAAGGGTTTCTCCTAAGATAACTCAAGACGCTAAGGTAAATCTATCAGGGCTTAGACTGGTTGATATGCTGAAGGAATTTTGTTTGTACTCCATTAACAGCAGAAAGAAAGATGACCTGCAGGGACAGTGTACCTATTCTTCCAGTATGGGGGTCTCAGTTATCAGTTTGGTCCTCTGAGATGATGACTTGCATACTTCAAGATGGTACAAGTGCAAACTAGAGGAGAACATTACCACCTGCCAGTCACCCTATGGAGGAAAATTGAAAGTAATAGTTTTGTGAGCACCCAAGGTGCCATTGCTTCCATTCACTGGTATTCAGAACAAAAATAGGATAATGGGGCATCCCCTTACGGAGTAGAATTGCAACATCCCTAATTTTATGTTTCAAGGAGTTATATTTGTCATAGCCAAATCTGACTACAGCAGAAACATATCTTTAATATTCTGGAGAATGTCTTTGAAAAAATCAGAACTTCATTATATAAATCAGTGTTGCTAGGAATGAGGCGTGGTTTAATAATGGGTGAAGAACTAAAACAAAAAAACTTATTGCAGTTAGGAAAACAAGGATACAGTGGAACAAAAAAATGTAGACTTAAATGAATGCAAGAGAAGATATAAAACTTTCAGAGCAGAATAAAAAAGCCTATTACTGCATATAACTCAGTGGACAAAAATGATTGATGCCATAGAGACATATAATTTTAACGCTTTCTGGCTAATGATGGCTAAAGGTACGACCAATTTTATAAAAGAAATAGAGTACACATTCCTGCAGATAGGTGGGTGCCATATTTGATAAAACTCTTTGTAGAAAATGAAATCCTGAATCCTAACAGAGTTGTATGCTCTCTCGAAGAGAAAAGATTTCCCTCCCGTTACATTAAAGAAACGTTCTGAGGCAGTTCATTCACTTAAGTGAAGTAAGGTTCCTGGACCAGATCATATGGTAGAAGAAGTCTATCTATTCTTAGAAGACCAGTGGATTCCGGTCCTAGTAAACTTTTTAAATAAGTGTATCCAAGACAGTTTCACTCCTTTGTCCTAGACAGGAGTGGAAATTGTCCCACTATAAAGCAAGCATTTGTCAATGGCGAATGTTGATTGCTTATATGTGCTACTTAGGTATTTGGAAGTGAAAGTACAATGCCTAACAACTGGCATGTGCCCCCCCCAAAGACATCCACTGTGTCTTTCTGTTCAGTATTCACAGAAGGGGGGAGGGGCAAAGGACCACAGCAGTACAGCAGTTGCAAAGGCATGAAGAGGTGGACAATAGTCCATTCACAGGCAGAAGAATCCTGTAGAAGATGAGTAAATCGAAGGTGGACAAAGCAATGGGACTAGATGGCATACACCCAAAGATATTAAAAGAACTGTGAAGGGAAATAGCAGTACCTCTGTCAGCCATGTTCACTGAGTCATTCAACACAGGGGTGGTACCAGAGAATTGAAGGAGGGCACATGTGGTCCCTCTATACAAATCCAGCAGTAGGGAGGAGGTGGGGAACTATAGTCCGGTCAGCCTCATTTCAGTAGTGGGGAAGATCATGGAGACGTTGGTTAAAGAAAGGATAGGGGGGCATCTAGAAGCCATCGAAGCCCAAGATCATAGCAACACGGATTCACAGTGAGGATGTCATGTCAGACAAATCTGGTTGATCTCTTTGACTGCGTGACAAAGGAAGTAAATCAGGGTGGGGCAGTGGACAATGCTTACCTTGATGTAAGCAAAGCGTTTGACACCATCCCACAGAGGAGGCTGATAAAGTAGCTGAGCAGGGTGGGCATGGGGGAAAGAGTGGTAAAGTGGGTTAGAAACTGAGTAAGAGACATGAGGCAGAGAGTGGTAGTAAATGGGGCACAGTCTGGGGAGAGTGGGTGAGCAGTGGAGTGCTGCAGGGATTGGTCCTGGGGCCAGTCCTGTTCAATGCCTTCATTAGTGACATTACAGAAGGGCTAAAGGGAAAGGTCTGCCTGTTTGCAAATGACACCAAGATCTGTAACACAGTGGATACCCCAGAGGGGGTGGAGAAAATGAGGAGGGACCTGGGGAAGCTTGAAAAATGGTCTGAGGACTGGCAACTGAAGTTTAATTCAAAAAAGTGCTAAATCATGCACCTGAGACACAGAGATCCTGGGGAAAGGTACAGGATGGGGGTGGGGAGTTGCTGACAGTCACAAAGAAGGAAAGGGACCTGGGGGTTCTTATTTCAGATGACCTGAAAATGTCAAAGTGGTAAGGAAGCTGGGAGGGCCAGTGACATGCTGGTGTGCATAGGCAGGGGTATCACCAGCATAAGGAGGGAGGTAGTGATGCCATTACATAAAACCATGGTCAGGCTTCACATGGAGTACTGTGTGCAGTTCTGGAGGTTGCACTTTTGTAAGGATATTAACAGGCTGGAGATGGTCCAGAGAAGGGCGAATGAGATGGTACAGAGCTTGCAACACAAGATTTATGAGGAGCAATTAAGGGACCTCAATATGTACTCACTGGAAGAGAGGAGGGAAAGAGGGGATATGATTGAAATATTCAAGTACCTCAAGGGGATAAATATAACTACTGAGAAGCAGGAGACAGCTGCTATAGGCATATGTGCTAGCTTCTGTGTGATATTGTTTTGTTCTTATAAATCTGTAATCGTCAGCATTTCAGTAACCACATGACCACACTGCATTCTTTAGGCGATTTTATGCTGGTTGATGCCTGGTTTCAGGTGGCAGAGCGAGGGCTCGCCAGATTGTGTTGCCATTTGAAAAACTTCATAGAGTGTTCTTTTACTGGGAAGCATTTTGGAAAGCTGGTGAAGGTATCAGAATTGTTATAATTTTATCTCCTTATGTCTGTCTCCTTTGGTCCCCCAATCCCCACACCCCAACAGTTATCAGTGGCCACAGCTGCAGCCTTCTTCTTGCCAAGATGGTGGGTGAGAAACATAGAAACATAGAATTTGACGGCAGATAAGGACTGCTTGGCCCACCTAGTCTGCCCATTTCCCTACCTGATGGATAAGCTGCAGATTCTAGTTAATCAACAGCTTACTTCCCCCTACCCCCCAGTAGAATTGCCTTATGTCTGTCTGTGAGCAGCTGCCTTCACAGTCTGTGAAGTCTGACATCTTTCAGTGCCACTTATTGGTCTTCTTCCAACACAGGTGAGGTGCTGCCAGCCCAGAAGTGACTCAGGACAAGCAGGTTTCAAAGTGGGGAAGAAATGGAGTGATCAAGAATCAAGTACTCTTTCAGATACGGTGTCAGTTTTAAGATCAGCATATTGCTGTTGGCACTGCAAAAAGAACCCCAGTTCTTTAAGCAGCCTTATGAAGAATAAAGGCTTCTCGAAGCACTGGATTTTGTTTATTGTACTGTAAGTGGGCTGCATCTAATTCAGTAATTTACTGTACCTTACATCTGGATGTATGGTAGGCCCAACTTTAAATAAACACTGCACCTGAATTAACACATGATGCGATAGAAACATAGAATTTGTGAGCAGAAAAGGACTGCTCAGCCCACCCAGTCTGCCCAAGTGTTCTCTACCTACTTGTAACTCCTGCCTGTATATGTTACTGCATGTCTTATTCTGCCTGCGTCCATCAGGACCTCCTTGTGAATTAGTTTGTTTTATGGATTTTTCCTGCAATGAATATGAACCTACTCCACTTCCATAGCCCTATTGATCTCCGTTGACCCCCTCATTTCCCTTTCTGTAATATACCCCTATGTTTATCACATGCATGCTTCATGCACCCTACCATTTTAGCTTCCACCACTTCTCCTGTCAGTCTGTTCAAGGTGTCTACCACCCTTTCGGTAAAGAAATATTTCTTCACATCTATCCTGAATGCCCCCCCAGCATCATTGTATGTCCCTTTATTTGAGTGCTTATCCTCATTTGAAGAAAATGCCCCAACTGTACCCTCTTTACCCCTGTGAGGTACTTTGTACGTCTTGATTATGTCACCTCTCACCCACCTCTCTTCCAGAGTGTACTGTTGAGATTCTTGAGTTTTTCCTTATTGGGATTCCTGTGAAAATTCTGAACCATTTTTGTTGCTCTTCTGTGGAAAACCTCCACCTTATGTCCTTTCTGAAGTGTGGACTCTAAAACTGGACACAGTACTCCAGCTGGGGGCATACCAGGGAGTGATACAATGGCAGCACAACATTCCTCCTCCTACTACTGGAGATGCCATTCCTTATGCACCCCAGAATCCACTTTGCCCTGTCCATAGCCTTGTCACACTGTACTGCCACCTTAGGTCCCCTGATATAATAACCTCAAGGATCCTTTCATGTCTAGTATCAGTACCTCCTCCCATCCTATACCCAGCATCGGGGTTCCTATGTCCTAGGTACATGATTTTACACTTGTTGGCATTGAACCCCAAGTAAGTAAGAAAATGGAATTGATTTGAATGAATTGCAAGCTTTTAAGCAGCTTTTCAGGGAGAGTGTGTGTGTGTGTGTGGGGGGGGGCTCTGCTACTATAACTATTTGCTTTTGATTTGGTATAATGTGTGAACAGACTCACTCCGCTCCCCACTTTGTGTGCTACATCAGAGATAAAGAGCCTAAATAGCACTGGGCCAAGCATTGAGCCCTGCTGCACCCCCGCTTGTCACTGCTCTGGGTGCCGAGAGCTACCCCACCACCACCACCCTCTGCACCTTCCCCTGTAACCAGTTCTCTATCCATTTATTCAGACCACCTTCCACCCATATCCCTCCTTCTCCTCACTGTTCTCCTCCTTGGCCTGTGTCCCTCCTCCAGGTAGTCCACACCCTTTCTCCTCCTTATTCTTACCAGGTGGTGGTGCCTTCGGTATTACACTCAGACCATTCTGCACGCCCCCTTCCAGGGCTACTATGCCTCCGCCTTTACCTATATCTAGGGTGGTGAGCTCATCAGGCTCTCCTGTCAGGACCTTTCTACCAACCTCAGTCTTTTAGCCACCCCCCCATTTGTTTAAATCTACCATAATAGAGATATACCCCTCTAGTCCTGCTTTTTTTTTTTTTTTTACATATCTTCTCAGTGGGCTACTGTCAGCTTGGTCATCCCATCTGACCCCCTCTAGCCCTGCCCCTGACATCAGGTTGACCTGCTCACCTCCATGGATTACCCCCATGGCGGGGTGGTGAGGAGCTTCCCAGGTCGACCACACCGGAGCAGGATCTGGTTGAGGAGGCACCATTCGGGGTGGGCAGGGGGGTCAGAAGCTCATGCTGCCTGACAGAAGCCCATTTTCCACTTGTCTCCCCTTTGTGGAGTGCAGGTGCGCAATGAAGCTTAGACACAGTGTGCCAACATTCACCACACTCCAACACTCTTTACTGCACTGCTGTAGTAGTGCCCGCAGTCATCACCAGGGGCCACTACAGAGCAGTGGATCCCTGGATCCCACCTCGGGATAGGAGAGCAGTCCTCCAGATGCTCAATCCTATCCCTTCTTTTCCCAACCCCTGGTGGGCTGGGCTTGCGACTGAACCCAGGTCACCAGCATGGCGTGAGGTGTGGCGTCCAGTGCCTCAACCCTCAGCACCAATGGCCTGGCAGCAATGCTGCCTTTAATACTCCTCTCCCCTTCCTGCTCCAATGTACCCTGTCCCCTGTGTATAAGTCACTAGTCCCCCCAGACCCTACCCCAGTTAGTCACTGACCCATAATGCTTCATGTGGTACCAATCCCTCTGCCACTCGAACTCCTCAAGCCTACCCTTCCTCCCCCTGCTTGCTTATGGTACTGGCAGTACCTCCAAGAATGCCACTGACTTTCCCACCCCCTCACACTGCCTGCTCAAGTACTCAGACCTCCTCCTCACTACTTCCACAGTGTCCCCTACCAAGTTGTTAGTACCCACATGCAACAGTAAATGAAGCTTCTTCCTACGCCTCACTGCACGCTTGAGCAGTGCCTGCCCTGCCCCTCCTGCAGTCAACCTGGGGACAGTTTCAACCCAAATATGGCTGTGCTTTTCCCTCTTTCCTCCTCATCTCACCCATTTCAGTATAAAATGCCCCTTCCACCACCCCAGTATTCGTTCTTCCCTGTCCCTTATCCCCACCAACTGCACCCTCTGTGACTTCTGTATCTGTACCCCCTACTTCCACCTCACTCCTTTTCTCTTCCTTATTCCTCCCATCCCCCTTGAACCCCTTCCCAGCCTGACTACTTCCTACTGGGCTTCCCATGTCGACCTCCCTTCCTCCCCTGCTGATTTCCAACCCCCTCTCCCATCCCCGATGTTGTTGATTTAGAGCCCCCATTCCTATCTACCCCGATAGTGATGCCCTCCCATCCTTTCCCCTTCCCTAGCCTTCTCTCCTTCAGTCATCACCCTCCTTCCTTACTAGCCCCCTTCTACCCTTTTGTCTTCACTATCTCTTCCCCTACCTGTTGCCATCCATCTCATGCCCTGCTTGTCCTCCCCCCTTCAGTATGTTCCTGCTCCCCCTTTCTGTCCCATAGCAGAGGTTTGAATCTATTCATAGTTGATACCTGTACTACATCTCTTCCCCCATAGGGTCCCCCTCCTACTTTTTCCCCTCTGTACCACCCCTGGTGTCTTCCTACCTGCAGTGATCTGCTCTCTCCCCTGGTACTCCTCGTGGTCTCTTTCTCCCCAATCAGGAGGCAGTCCCACCCTCGCCTCGGGCACCCCTTCCCTTCTCCTCTCTTCCCTGCTACTGCCTCTGATACTGGGGTCAGTTTCAGTCCCTAGTTATTCTTCTTCTGGACCCCTTTGCCATCCCCTATCCCCCCCTTCAGTATGCCTGTCAAACTCATCTGCCCTGTCACTTACACTCCTCCCTAACCTCCACAGTTCCTCCCTCAATCTAACCAGTCATCTACAGATGATACACCCCCCCATCCTCCAAGTCCAGACCAGGATCATGGCACACCCACACCCCGTGCACCCCTCCACCCTTCCAAAGATGCCCATCCTATTGACATGTGGCACCTGCCCCATTTTGGCCCCCATCTTATGTTGGGGCTTTTACTCCCAGGTTTTGTACCCTACTACAACTGTTAGGTGCCTATTTACTCAAGTTCCTGTCACCACCCCCACACTAGTCCCTTACTGGCCCCTTGCTGATGGGGGTAATTCAGACTCAAATGTCATCCATTGAATGCTGTATTAACTAATCCTAAAGCCGCCTTGTCCGTTTTTCACCCCTCAGCTGCCATAAATTTTGTTCTCGGCTCTCATATAGTTTCACTTAACCCAGTTAGAAATCTTATTGCACTCCAAGCATACCTCTCAACTGTACCACATTAGGAGGAACGTTCCTCATTTTACTTCACAAAAGCTCCCTGTTCCACATTGTGAGGATTTGTTCCACATTCAAAGTCAACATTTTAAAGCCAAAATCCATAGTAAATGATGCAAAAAATATATTATTCAGTTAATAGCAGACTTTCTGAACATGAATGCAACATTTTAACAGTGTTTTGAGCTTCTTAGGTAAAGATTTGATTAAATGTTCCACATTTTGCCCATTTGTTCCAAATTCTGACAGGCAATGTTCCACATTTGGAGGACAAAAGGTTGAGAGGTATGACTCCAAGTATTACTCAGCTCAGTTAGAGAAATAAACAGAACAAATAAATGTGTATTATTACAGCAATCATAACAGTATAGCTCAGTACTTAGCTCATTTAGAGAAAGAAACAGAAGAAATAAATCTGTATTATTACAGCAATCCTAAAGTATCCGATCATTGCTTTGTCTCCACTCCAGAGACCCCACTGTAATAGAGGACCACAGAGGACCCTGGGTGGGATGGTGGGCAACTGTAAAGTCCTGGCAGAGCTCCATTGAGATTGCTCACTCCACCTCTCTCACTCGCTCATTTTATTTCTCCCGATGCTGCAGGCTGCCCTTTTGTACTGGGTTCCTGCTTGCATTGGTGCCTTTTTCTGGCCACAAAGAAATCCACAGCAGTCCCAACAGAGCTCTGTTGAGCTCGCTCACTCCCCCTCTCTCACTCGCTCGTTCTGTTTCACCCAATGCTGCAGGCTGCCCTTTTGTACTGGGCTCCTGCCTGCATTGGCACCTTTTTCTGCCCACAAAGAAATCTGCAGCAGTTACAACAGAGCTCCATTAAGCTCGCTCACTACCCCTCTCTTACTCGCTCGTTCTGTTTCTCCTGGAGCTGCAGACTGCCCTTTTGCACTGGGCTCCTGCCTGCATTGGTACCTTTTTCTGCCCACAAAGAAATCTGCAGCAGTCCTGACACAGCTCCATTGAGCTTGTTCACTCCCCCTTTCTCACTCACTCATTCTGTTTCTCCTGGCACTGCAGGCTGTCCTTTTGTACTAGGCTCCTGCCTGCATTGGTGCCTTTTTCTGACCACAAAGAAGTTCACAGCTGTCCTGACAGAGCTCCATTGAGGTTGTTCACTCCCCCTCACTCACTTGCTCATTCTGTTTTACCCGATGCTGCAGGCTGCCCTTTTGTACTGGGCTCCTGCCTGTGTTGGCACCCTTGTCAGCCACAAAGAAATCTGCAGCAGTAACAACAGAGCTTCGTTAAGCTCACTTACTCCCCCTTCCTCACTCGCTCATTCTGTTTCTCCCAGTGCTGCAGGCTTCCCTTTTGTACTGGGCTCCTGCCTGCATTGGTGCCTTTTTCTGCTCACAAAGAAATCTGCAGCAGTCCCAACAAAGCTCAGTTGAGCTCGGTCACTCCTCCTCTCTCACTCACTCAATCCTAATTAATCCCAAACACTGATTTCCCAAAGTGACTGCGCTATTCTGCATCAGAAGCATGAAAACACATTTTGGCCAGGATGCAAAAAATGACAGCTGTACTGTTCATAAGGAGGTGTGAAAAAATGCCAGTGCTGAAAATCTGGCGTGAAAATATTACTAATTTGCGAAGTTACAAGAGTGCATGGAAACTGCACAATGCACGCTCATAACACAGTCATTTTGTGGACTTTCATCACAAAATATTTTCAACATAGGTATTTTAGGACTTCTGCTTATAAACTGTGTCATTGTGGTTTTCTTAATGTGTCACAAACACTGATTCCCCACAGCGACCACGCTATTCTGCGATGGAAGTGCGAAAACGCATCCTGACCAGGATGGAAAAAATGACAGCCATACTGTTCATAAGGAGGTGTGGAAAAATGGCAATCTTGAAAATCTGCAGTGAAAATATTGCAAATTCGTGAAGTTAGGAGCGTGCGTAGCAACTGCGCAGCGTGCGCTCATAAAACAGTCATTTTTGGGATTTTTTCTACCAAATTTGTTACTCAGCTCAGTTAGAGAAGTACACTGAACAAATAAATATCTATTATTACAGCAAGCATAACAGTATAGCTCAGTACTTAGCTCAGTTAGAGAAATAAACAGAACAACTTAATCTGTATTATTACAGCAATCCTAAAAGTATCCAATCATTGCTTTGTCTCCACTCCAGAGACCCTACTGTAATATAGGACCACAGAGGAAACTGGGAAGGAGGGCGGGCAACTCTAAAGTCCTGGCAGAGCTCCACTGAGCTAGCTCACTCCCTTTATCTCACTATCTCGTTCTATTTCTTCCGACGCTGCAGGCTGCCCTTTTTTACTGGGCTCCTGCTTGCATTAGTGCCTTTTTCTGACCACAAAGAAATCTACAGCAGTCCCGACACAGCTCTGTTGAGCTCACTCACTCCCTGTCTCTCACTCACTCATTCTGTTTCTCCCAGTGCTGCAGGCTGCCCTTTTGTACTGGGCTCCTGCCTGCATTGGCGCCTTTTTCTGCACACAAAGAAATCCAAAGCAGTCCTGCTAGAGCTCCGTTGAGCTCACTCACTCCCCCTCTCTCACTCACTCATACTGTTTCTCCCACTGCTGCAGGCTGCCCTTTTGTACTGGGCCCCTGCCTACATTGATGCCGTTTGTTGCCCATAAAGAAATCTGCAGCAGTCCTGACAGAATTCCGTTGAGCTTGCTCACTCCCCTTCCCTCACTCACTCTCTCATTCAGTTTCTCCCGGCGCTGCAGGATGCCCTTTTGTACTGGGCTCCTACCTGTGTTGGAGCCTCTCTGTGCCCACAAAGAAATCTGCAGCAGTCCCAACAGAGTTCAGTTGAGCTCAGTCACTCCCCCATCTCACTCGCTAGATCTCAATCTGTCCCAAACACTGATTTCCCAGTGACTGTGCTATTCTGCGCCAGAAGTGCAAAAACATATTTTGGCCAGGATGTGAAAAATGACAGCTGCACTGTTCATAAGGAGGTGTGAAAGAATGGAAGTGTTGAAAATGTGGCGTGACAATATTACAAATCTGCGAAGTTACAAAGGTGCGTGGAAACTGTGCAATGCACACTTGTAACACAGTCTTTTGATGGACTATTGCCACCAAATTTTCAACATAGGCATTTTAGGACCTCTGCTCATGATCAGTGTCACTGTCATTTTCTTAATCTGTCCTGAACACAGATTGCCCACAGCGACAGCGGTATTCTGCGCCAGAAGTGCGAAAACACATTTCAGCCAGGATGGGGAAAATGACAGCTATACTGTTCATAAGGAGGTGTGAAAAAATGCCAGTGTTGAAATCTGATTGTGAAATATGTGGAAATTCGCGAAGTTCTGGTCGTAGCAAATGCACAATGCACGTCGTAAAGTGAATCATTTTTGATTTGTCCCACCAAATTTGCAACATAAGCTTTTGAGAGCCCTCTTCATGAACACTGGCACTGTCATTTCGTTAATCAGTCCCGAAAGGTGACTCCATGCAGCGACCGTGAAATCACCTTTCAGGACAGAATAATGCCATGACAGTGGCTGAATTCATGAGAAGGCATCCCAATAACCCCATGTTGAAAATTTGGTGCCAAAATTCCCCAAAATGCCTGAGATATGCAGTAAAGTTGAAAAAATCCTATTTATGCCATTAAACAGCTTACCTGCATTTTTTCAGTTCGCGGTCGGTTTTGAAGAGTGCAGACGTGTTCCCGGTTCACAGAAGATCGTCGCACCAAGCTCCAGAGGTAAGTAGGGGTGAGGTGGTGTGGGGAGGTGGGGTATGCAATGGGTGGGTGCGGGTTGGGAAGGGGGCACAGACAGCGAAAAACCATTTTCTCCTTTACAGGGTTGAAAAAAAAATAGACATCACGGGACGGGTTTCATTTTAGCAGGTACTTTTGGCATGCCTGGGTGGGCTCCCAGCATGCCACCTGTGTGTTTTGGGGTGGGGAGGACTGGAGCCGATGGGGATTGGGTAAACCCATCTGCACATACTGGTGGGGGGGTCTCATGAGCTGAGGGGGATTGGGCACCCCCTCGGCACACAAGAAATGGGGCGGAAACATGCAGATAGGAATTGGGCACCACCGTTGTCAAAGAAATAGGGGAAGGGGACATGATGCCAAGGGGGACTGGGCACCCCCTCAGCAGACAACACAATATGACAGGGACTGGGCTCCCTGTTGGCAAACTGGGTCGGGGGAATGCAAGGGACCACCCTGCGATGACGGGTCACTCCCTCATTGCAGCGGAATGGCTGATGCTGCAATGATGAGGTAGCCCCTGATTGCAGCAGCTAAAACATTTCAAGGTGGTGGCATGCTGGCTGAACTAGTGTCAGCAGCAGCATGCCACCCCATTGGGGAAAGTGGGCCAAGCCTCAAAAGGCAGTGGGGGCACTGGCCTCAACAGTGCCCTGCCTCCTCAACCTGCTTCTGCAGCAAGCTGCCACAACATGTTTCTTGCACATGCATGCAATCAACATAAAAACATTTACACAGGGGCTTGGCTTGGACACCAAGGAAGATGGCCTCTTAAGCAATTAGCTCGATCCCCAGCTAATCTAATCCGAGACAACATGTCAAAATCCACAGACAATCTACCCCTTGAAGCCTAAATATGCATCTTTAACCTCTGTTTATCCTATTGGCATGGGTTTTATCCTGTCCAGGACTCTGTAAATCATCTTGTGGCACCGGCCCTCACGCAACCCAACCTAGACCTGAGTAGGCCTCTAATCTCAGCTTGGCCTGGTGGATATCTCCCTACAACAACATTGTGGTGGATTGCCATCCACTGCTAACTGCGGCTTTGGCAACAAGTGTGGTGTCTGCTTCTCCTTCCCACCACCAGTACTTGAATGCGGATTTGCCCTAGCTCATCTATGACCTCCTCTAAATACCCTTCAGATGGCCTGGTCATAACTGCCTTGGAGCCCTCCTTTCAGCTGCCGGACATGAGCAGCTCCCTTCAGCATGTTATAACCTTACTAGAAACATTGCTCCCTAGGGTGGACTCCATATCAACAACTCTGGCAGGCACAGTTGCTGAAGCACACATTCTAAATGACAAGATGAATGTGGTGGAACAAAAAGTGGAGAACCTAGAGCTAAATCAGGACAGAATCCTACAATGCTTCCAAGAGCTTGATGACAAATTAGTTTACACTCTGGCGAAGGGCTGAGGATCAAGAGAACCGTGGGTGATGCAACAACATTAGAATCCTTGGCATCCCTGAGGAGTTGGAAGGCCCTAACACTGAGCGCTTTCTAAAAGATGAAATTCCTAAAATGTTGGGGGACAGGTGGCACTGCCCAATAGAAGTGGAGAGAGCACATCAGATCCCCAGTGGCCCTCGCTCTACTAATTCATCACCACGACCCATCATAGCCTATATACTCAAATATTCTACCAAAGAAAGAGTGTTAAGGGCAGCCCAGGACAGAGGAGAAATTATATGGTGTGGTGCAAAGGTATCTTTCTTCAGAGATTTCTCCGCTGAAGTGGTGGCCTGAAGGAAAGCCTTTATCCCTATCAAAATGCCTCTAGCACAACAAGGGTTTAAGTATGGCTTTCGTAATTTAGCTTACCTGTTTGTTTCCCTGGAAGGAAAGGACATAACAGCTGAGACATCCCAAGAGATCAAAATATGTATTTCCAAACATTGGCCTCGGATGCCCTTAAGAACTTCATCTCCCAAGAAGCTTTGGAACCCAGGACAGTGTGAACTTGGCAGGGGGAACTAGTTTCCTGGGAGCAGCTTCCAGGAGGACCACATTAACAGCCAGACGGTCCCATGATCAACTGCATCCCCCAGACCTCCTTACCCCATGACATCTATGGGATTTGCAAATAACAATTCTAATGCACAGCAAAAGTCGACTGCCATCTCTTTTTTCCTTCAACCACAGCGGGGCTTAGGCCAAAAAAGTCAGATACACCACCACTCTAATAGTGACCACGACTCAGCCTCTGAAGGACCGGAGACAGCCCCACCTGCCAAACAGACTAAAGATGATCTCCTCCCTGAAAGCCAACTTGAAACCACTGATGTCCCAGACGACCCAATTATGGAAGCAGCGGCCATAAACTGGGCAGATTTTCCCTCAGAGATGGATGACCATCCAGACTTCGCAACATTACCAATCAAGCCAGGACTGCTGACATTTGCTGAAGCACTCTCCAAAGACTTACTGAGCCCAGCCACCTGTCTAACTTCCACTGGAGAATCTACTCCACTGGACTGATCTGCTCAAGCCTCCTTACAACTTATATTTTTATAATGCTTAGTTCCCTCTCTAATATTATAATTACATTTACAGAAGTTCAGGATGGTGTAGGCAGCGGGTGGGGCCTGTCACCCACTGATGCAGCACTGTGGCCTGATTTTCCTGCTTAGGGCACTAATGGGGCTTTGTACCTGGGAGAGGTACTTGGGGCAACGCACTGTAAAAGAGTCGCACTGTTATTAAGTGGTTGCCCCTCTGTACACACCAGACCTTCCTAGAGGATGGGGCTACACACTGCAAGGGAGCTGCATTACTAACAGGCAGCTTCTCCTCTGCAGTCATAAGGCCCTCTTTTATTGTGTAGTTAACTCTGCTCTACCTCATCCAGACCTCCCCCCTCTCTCGATTCGGGGGCATCTCGCTCATCTTGGGGGGACTTTAAAGAGTGCCAAGGCTATACCTATAACTCTCTAGCATTATGAATAATGCCTGCTCCATGAGACAGGCTCTTCAATGTTTTGAGGCACTGAGTTAAACTCTCTCCCTTCTAACCCCTCTCTCCCTTCCTCCCTCCCTACCCCTTCCTCTCCTCTACACTCTCAGCTCCCCCCATCTTCCCCTCTCCCTTTTTACCCTATCCCTTCCTGGGTTGTCCCACCATCTAGCTCTCTTGGGTGGGGGAACTAGTTTATAATTGTTATATAGTATATGGTTAGGGCTTATTGTGTATGGAAAACAAAGGTTTTCCAAATCTTGTTGTAGGGCAGTTCAAAGGTCAAAAAAAGTTGTACTATCGTTCTGACATCACTAGCACAACAACTTTTTATCCTTAAACTGCCATCTTATTGGCTGCAACAGTGCTGTTTTCAAAAAATTCACTCGAAGCGGCACCTGTACTCATAAGCTCTCTTGATTCGGTGACTACTTCATAGACACAGTTTGGACCTGGGACTACTAAAGTCAGTTCCGTGTATCCAAACTTGCCTACTGTTTTTTTTTTTGAATTACTGGCACAGTTGCGAAGCAGGCGTGACTGCTGCGAAGGACCTATATCTTCGAGGACAGGACCTGGGACAGAATGCAGCGACGAGTACCGGAATTATTGGGGATTGAAGTGGAGATAACGGGAATCTAGCCTGGACCGGTGTGCAAGTGTTAACAAGGTGCAAACACATTGTGGGAAACCATATACTATATGAAATAGTAGATGGTCGCCCAGCCACAACTTCGGCAGTGTTTCCCATCTCAGGAGTTGATGACATCACAGAGACCTCTTGAGCTTCACTCTCGAGGTTGCTCTGATGTCATCAACACCCTCGATGGAAACACAGCCATGTTGTGGATGGGTGCCCATCCACTATTCTATATGTTGTAGCTGGGGACGGAGTCTTGAAGCACTTAACGGTTAAACTCCTATCTCCCCATTTCAGGTATTTGACTAGTACGGCTGTGCGATTCCCCTCTTAACAGTGGAGGATCAGCACCTTCGTGCATAACCCAAACTACCTCTAGCTTATTGCTTAAATAATCTCCTACAGATTTTGTTAAGATTGTTATTAACGGGTTGATAAACACACTGTTTGGATCACTTTTTAGTGGACATTCTCTTGAATTTACAAAGCACTATTATATATACTCATATTGATTGTTACTTGGTGCACTGCATTCATCTGCTCTTCTTTATTAATACGTCATCTCTGCTACATCTCTCTCTGACCAGTTCACTCTGATCTCTCTTCTCAACTGACTTTCCTTCCCACATCTCAGGTAATCTGTTTGCCCACACCTGTCTACCTTAACTGGATCCTTGGGGTGAGTATCTGTACATCTTTTAACTTCAGGTATAGAGATGCAACACTCTAGGGTAGGAGTTAAACTTATATCATGGAATGTAAAGGGACTGAACAACCCAACCAAATGGTAAGTGGTCCTTAAGCACTTACACTCCTTGCAGGTGGATATTGCGCTCATTCAAGAGACACATCTCACTGCAGGAACTGTACTGTGGCTCAAAAAGTCCTGGGTGGGGTTAGTATTAGCTAGTTTAGCAACGAACAAATCCAAGGGGGTAGCCATTTTTGTTGAGAAAACATGCCCATGGACAGAAGACAAAGTAGCCACCGACACCCAAGGCTGCTGGATAGCGGCTAGATTCTCTTACCCTGGGGGACATGTGGTGTTGGCCAACATTTATGACCCAAACATGGACTCCCTGGAACTCTTTTTGGACCTCAACCAAGCCCTTGAATCTCTCACTACAAGATACCCCAATATCCCCATCTTGGTAAGTGGAGACTTTAACCTAACCTTAGATATTTTTCTGGACAAATCCAAACCTGCTCCCCAAATGCACCCTAAAGCAGTGCTAACACTGCAGGAGGTGATATAGGAGTGAGGAATGACTGATACATGGCAGAGATATCACCCCTTCGGGACAGACTACTCCTTTTTCTACTATGCATACCACCTATAGGCACATAGACTTCTGGCTAACTAACTCTCCCACAGCCCAGGATATTGCTTCATCAAAAATAGACAATATTCTTGCCTCCGACCATGCCCCCATTTCCTGCACTTACACACCTTCAGGGCAAAGCGGTTCAGGCACCAGGTGGTGCTGTAACCCCTTGATAATCAGGGACCCTTCATTTCAAGCCATAGTACTGAGCATTGCTCAGGACTACTTTGCTAATAACAGTGTCATGGATACCTCTGCTTCTATAGTCTGGGAAGCATTCAAGACTATGTTGCAGGGGCATGTCATTGCATTTGTGGCTCAAAGAAATAAGGCTGGAAGGGCCGACCTTCAAGCCAAACTGTCAGCCTTAGAGGCTAAGTTCAAGGCCTGTATGGCAGGCAGCCCTGACCCGGCGATCCTTCCAGAGATAGTTGGCCTAAAATACCGCATTAATACAATGCTCCACTAACAAGCAGAGTAGCTGATGGCTAGGACCAAATATGCTTATTGGGAAGGGGGGGACAAAGGAGGTAAACTCCTAGCCTTTCAGTTAAAGAAGCAACAGGCTATCTCTCACATCCACGTACTTAGGAACCATAGGGCTTAAGTGGTCACTGATCCTAAACAGATCAATGAATGTATGCAGCAGTTTTACCAGCAATTATACCAGTCACATATGTCCTTAGAGTAAAACTAACTGGAGCACCAGCTGAGGGAATTTTGTTCTACAGCTAATGTCCTCCACTTGGCGGAACCCATGAAGGCCGCATTAGACAAGCCCTTCACTGAGTCACAGCTTTGGTCTGCGCTATCCTAACTCACTAAAGGCAAATCCCCAGGGCCAGACGGCATGACCACTGAGCTGTACCAACTCTTGAGCTCGGAAATCAGCACCCTACTGTTATCAGCTCTTCAAGAGGCCCATGTGTCTGTTATCCTCCCACCCACCGTGCGAGAGGCTCTGATCACCCTTATTCCAAAAAAATCAGATGATCCATTGAATTGCGCCAACTATTGTCCCATATCCCTAATATCTGTTATTTTTTTTTTTTATCTATTTAGGGATTCGGATCATACCTTTGAGCTCAGAGCTCTTTTGCAAAGGTTCCACATCAAACAGTGACAATGACAGCAATAACAAACAGTTTACATACAATACTCGAATAGTAGGTAGCTAATATACAGTAAGGATACAATGCTATTCATGGTACCAATGGTGATAGTACAGCGTCAAGAGCATTCAACTAGGGTAAAAGACAGTGTTTATATGTAGCGAAGGAGATAAACAGGTGTGACACCTAGAGTGAGAGTCAAGGAGGAGTCAAGGTGAGGGAGGGAGGCGGAGGTGGGCAGCAGAAGAAGTGGCTTTGTCTAGGAGGTTGGGGAGGTGGTGGTAGTATGTTGGTTTTAAGGTTGATCCAGTGGGAGAAAAGGCACAGGGGAGAGGAAGACAGAGGGATAGGGCAATAGGGAAGAGTGGGTGTAAAAGGAAGGTGAAGGAGCGTGTGGGTGAATGGGCATTACGGGTGTTAGAGTCCTAGTGGCAGTCTCAAACTGTCCTAGTAAGAAGGTGTTACCTTAGGCCATTTTTGAATTGCGAGATGCATTGGGAGTTTAGAATGTGCACTGGGATTTCATTGAGCCATTGGGGGGCCCTAAAGCTGAAAGCACGCTGTCCCTGCACAGTTCGACGGAAAGGTGTTGAAAGGGCCCCCCTCATCCTGCCTCTGGTGGTATAGCTGGTAGCACTTGGTGTTAAGATGCTAGAAATGCATGGGGCGGTTTTACTCATTAGTGCCTTTTTTCCAAGGAGACATGTTTGGAATATAATCCTGTTCTTTAGTGGCAGCCAATTGGTCTCCTTGTATAAGGAGCAGGTGTGGGTATTTCGATCTGCAGCCATTGTGAGCCTACATGCCTTGTCGAGGGCAATGTGAATCCTTTTTAGTGCAGTGTCTGTTGCTGCTCCATAGACCACCAATCCATAGTCAATGGTAGAAAGGATGGAGCTGGAGACTGAGAGACGGAGGGCCTCTGGAGTGAGATACTTTTTATGCCTATATAGTACACCCAGCTTGGTGTTCACTGCCTTTACCACTGTGTCGATGTGTTGGGTGAAGGTGAGTCAGTCATCAACGGTGACCCCAGGTACTTGAAGGTCTGAACTTGTTCCAGCAGCTCACTGACTTTATTGGAGATGGTGAGGGAGGAGCTTCTTTTGTGCTGTGGATGGCTGTGAGCATCACCTTGTTTTTTTTGTAGTTTAATAGAAGTTTATGGCTACAGAACCAGTCTTCCAGCTTGTAGAAGGATGCCTGCATCTGGGAGTGGAAGGCAACTATTGATGAACTGCTGGTGAGAAGCACAACGTCATCTTCGTAAAGTATCAGTTTCATTCACAGGCTTCAGGAAGATTATTTAGGAAGAGGCTGAATAGTAAGGGCCCCAGTATTGACCCCTGTGGGACCCCTAAAGATACCTCGTTGGAGCTAGATACTGTGTGCCCAATTTTTACACGTTGGCTTCTGTGTGTTAGGTAGTCCTTGAACCAGCAGATAGCATTGGTTGCAACCCCCAGGTTCTGTAGTTGAGTCAGGAGGAGAGAGTGATTGACAGTGTCGAAGACTTTGGTGAGGTCTATGAAGACTGACCCCACCAGCTTTCCTTCATCTAGTGCCTTGTGCAAGTAGTCAGTGTAGTCCAGCAAAGCTGTGGAGGTACTATGATTCTGCCTGAAACCATGTTGGTTTGGACATAACAGGTTGTATTTGTTGAGGTAATCTGTGAGTTGGGTGGCCACAATCTTTTCCAGGGCTTTAGATAAGGGAGAGAGGATGGATATCGGCCTGTAATTGGCGGTGCATGTTAACAATAAGATTGCAGCTAAGATGTTTGCTAGCCAGATGATGGATGTTCTACCCTCCATAGTACAACCATCACAGGTTGGGTCTACCAAGGGTAGGGCTGCTGCTGATAACATCAGATTGGTCCTCAATCTTAAGTGGCTGGCCCTGCATTCCCCCACCCCCATGGCCACAATGGCGGTGGATTTCTCGGAAAGCTTTTGATTCAGTCGAATGGCCCTACCTACATGAGGTACTCTGACTTTACAGATTTGGCCCGTATTTTAGGCAGTGGATCTGAGTACTGTACAGTGAACACCTAGCCAGAATCCTAACCAATAAGGACATCTCCCCACCCTTCTCTCTACAGCGAAGCACTCAGCAAGGGTGCCCGCTCTCACCTTTGCTATTTGTGGCAGCATTGGATCCCCATTACTCGGAGACTACAGACCACCAAAGAAATCAAGGGTATACAGGTGGGGGAACAATCATACCTGACAGCCTCTTATGTGGATGATTTACTCCTCATGCTTGCCCATCCATGGGGAATCCCTATGTCCAGTTATGGAGACACTGCATGCATTCACCCAAATGTCTGGCCTACAAATTAATCAAAAAAAAAAACTAGCATTACCCCTCTAAATGTGGCCTGCTCGAAAGACAGCCTACAAGGTTTGGGGCTGTCCTTGGCCCCCAGCAGTCTATCTTACCTGGGTATTCATATACCACTTGACTGGAAGCAGATTGAATCCAGGAATTTCTCTCCTCTTCTAGCTCAACTAACAATCAAAATATCCCACTGGCGCCGACTTAGCCTTTCCCTTCCAGGTAAAGTTGCTGCAATCCGAATGCTCCTTTTACCTAGAGTGGCATATCTTCTCAACAATTTACCCATCGCCCTGTCAGACAAGGTTTATCGCCCATTAGACAAGCTAATCTCCCGTTTTCTTTGGGAGGGTAAAAAGCTGCGTTGGAGCATCCATAAGCTACAAGCCCACTGGTCCCAGGGAGGCCTTGGACTTCCCTGGCTGCAGGGTTACCACTGGTCCTTCCTCTCAGCTCAGACCATCAAATGGTTTGTCCCTACATTCTGTACTCCTGCACTATGGGTTCAGTTGGAAGCCCAAATTCTACAAGAGACTCCTCTTAGCTTACTTCTGACCAACACCCCAGTACCTCTCAACAAGCTCACACCGGTCATGGCCGAAACCAAGAGAGCGTGATTTTGACTTATAGCTGCAGCCAAGACCAAGAAACAAGCGTGCTTGCTGCCATTTAGGTACCTTAATCTATGGCACAATCAGCTCCTACTGATGGACAACAAACCATTTAGCTGGCCGTCATGGGACAGGAAGGGGATACACACTGTCCAAGACCTGTACTTGCCCAACTCCACCACAATCATGTCATTTGAGCAGCTCAAAGCCCACTACTCACTTCAGCCCCATGATGTTTGGAAATTTTTGCAGCTTCGCAACACAGTACAGTCCCTTAGCTGGTCCCATGTAGCCGATCCAAAATGGAACTAGCTGTCCACACTGCATCTAAAACCCTCCTCCCAGGGTCTAGCTGGTGAGTTCTATAGTACCTGGCACGAGGCACAGCCTGACCACACAGAAACCTGCAGAGCTGCATAGAGCCATGACTTAAATTGCCCTATTACACCAGAAACATGATCCCACTGCCTGCATAAGGCTCACTCTGCCTATAAGAATGTTAAGAGTCAACTAATTCAACTCAAGATTCTGCTCCATTGGTATCATACTCCAGCAGCCCTTCACAAATGGGGTATCCTTCCACATACAGAATGTTGAAGGTGTCGGCGCAGCCCGGCCAATATCTTGCACCTCCAGTAGCAATGTTCTGCTCTGGTCTCCTTCTGGTCTGCAGTAGCAATGGATTGTTCTGAGGTACTGGGACAGCCTATTGCCTTCTCCAACCCTATGCTTCTATTGGGAGACACTACCTCCCTGAAACAAATTGAGCCACAGCAATGGAACTGGACCCTGGCAGCCCTCTTAGAAGCCAAACGGCTCTTATTGATGACCTGGTGGCAAACCTCCCCTCCTCTCCTGCCATCTCTCTATGGCATTCTGCCCTAGCCAGGCTTGCCACCTTTGAAAGGCTCACCTATGTTAGCAGAGGACAGCTTTCATTGTATTACTGTAAATGGGAAGCATACCTCAATTCATCACTTTGTCAAGTACCACTTCCCCCTCCTAGTAACCCTCGCACTTTAAATGCTTGCAAAGTTTGCCCACCCAGTGGCACTGAGGGCTGAGGTGCTGGATGCCACACCTCACACCATGCCGATGACTCGGGTTTGGGAATGGAGTCTGGTCGCTCGGGGGTCAGCAGCGAGGTAAGGATTTAGCATTACAGCTCTCCTTCCTCAGGGTGGGGGTCTGTGCTGTGGATAGTACAGCCAGGAGATCCACCCGTGCCCAGGGTGCTTGGCTGCCTCCGCGGAGGTGGAGACGGCTGCTGCACCCATTGCATGGTGCACGGATGTAAAAAGGGGGGGCAAAAATGGAAAATACCTGGCAGCAGGATGACACCCAACTCCCTGCAGGCACTACTTCTGGGCCAGGCATAAGATAAGCCCCAGTTATTCCGGGGGACGGATCTGGGGGGGTCAAGCAGAAGGGGGCTGTCAGGGGAGGAGAAATATCAATTGTGATAAAAAAAAAGCTTGCAAAGTTTGGCCCTCAAATGGTTAGCTTGACCATTAGGATATTGACATAGATTATTACAAACCTAATCTGCATGCTCAAACTCCTCCACACCAGCTCCCACTTTCACTCTTTTCTTTTCCTTCTGTCATCTTCTGACACACATAGGACTTGGTCCAAGGTGTCAAGTGAGAGACTTGCTTATGCTGACAATCTGACTCTATGGCCCTCATTCTGTTTCCTTTGTAAAGACTCATGAAGCAGTGAATAACTGACCTAAAGCTTATTATACTGACTGTACAGAACGTTGTGGGACTATAATCCCAAAATTCTTATAAACTGACATACCAGTTTTGTGTAACTCTTCCCTAGATGAATACAGGTATTCTTGTCTGTAATGGGAACACTATATTATGTGTCCAAAATATGTATGCTCTAATGTTTGTGGAATGTTCTTAATGAATAATAATAATTATTCTATAACAAAAAAATTAAAACATTTACAGGTCAGACCCAGCTGTGTACAGGCCTGTCAGTCGGTTAGGTATATTCTTAAAAATATTTTCCAAATTACTGCTTGGTAGTGTTAGTTTAGTTTAGTTTAGTTTATTGTTCAATCTTAAAAATATGATTATTAGAATAGATGATATTACATAAAAATTTCTAAAATATAGACATGTTACAAATATGTTCGATAACACAAGACATATACTGACAACAAATACAATTATTACATAATTATACAATGATCATAAATATATACAGAGTTTAAAGGTGCCAGTTGGCTAATGAATTGTAGTTTAATTTAAGCTGATCTTCTTCATCCTTATTTTCCTAGTAAGCAACAGGAATTTCCCTACTGTGTAGATAATTAAGGGACCTTCAGTCATTAAAAAAAGACAGTAACCAGCTCAGATTCATTTGTTAAAATTATGGAGTCTGTAATCAGCCACAGCCAATTGTTCATGATTTTACTGTACCACGGGCATTTTAATAACACATGTACTATACTAAGAACCATACCATGAGCTAAGAGAAGCAAAAGGCTTATAGGCCCATACAGCTTCAAGGCTTACATATAAAAATTTAAGAGCTTTCCTGATCTCATGAAGTTGTCAAGTCTATTTTTGAAACTAGTCTTATTTTTACTAATAATAATGATGTCCAAGGGAAGCATATTCAAAGGTTCAACAACTCTCTGAGAAAAGAAATAAGCCCTTTTCTTGGAACAACATTTATTTCTTGTGAGTTGCAATGGATGTCCTCTAGTAATAACTCGAACTTGCTTAAAATCCAGGCCACATTCAGTTAGTAAATAAGGGCCATGAATGATGTCCCAAACAAATAGGAGATCACCTCTCAGTCTCCTATTCTCGAGCAACATCAAATTAAATTTAGCAAGTCTATCATCATAAAAGATGGTTTTATTGGATATACTAGATTTAGTCACTGTTCTCTGTACCCTTTCAATTCTAACAATATCCCTCCTTCTGGAAGGATTCCATAATTGTGAGGCATAGTCAAAATAGGGTCTTACATACACCCTATACAGTGGTAGCAAAATATCAGATCTTTTCGATGTTAAGTTGTGGTGAATAGCCAACCAAGTTATGTTTGCTTTACTAACTGTATTTGTAATATGTGTGTCAAAATCTAGATGAGAGTCTACCATAATCCCCAAGTATCTTTCTCTATGTTTACTTACTAGGGGAGTATTGTAAAGATGGTATACATTTTTAGGATTGTGCTTTCCAAAATGTAGAATGCTATATTTGGATATATTGAAATACAAATTCCATCTTACTGATCAGGCTTCTAACCTGCTTAAGTCATCATTAATGACCATGTACTCTTCAGTATTCATACAGATGTTAGCAAATTTACAGACATCCACATATTTTGTAATGTTTCTTTGAATGCTAAAGGATAGATCAGATATGAAAATCTGAAAGATTGTTGGAGCCAGGACAGATTCTTGTGGAACACCACTTTCTGCATTTTTCCAAATAGATGTATGATCATCAATAATCACTCTTTGCTTCCTATCAGATAATCAGTTTGCAATCCACTTAATGTATACATGCTTGATGTTACAAAACAGTAGCTTTTGAAATAGAGCCCGGTGTGGAACCAAATTGAATGCTTTTCTAAAATCTAAGAGGATAACATCACATGATTTATCTCTATCCGATTTTCCGCTAACAAAATCATAGAAGCTCACTAGGTTTGTTGTACATGATCAACCTTTAACAAACCCGTGCTGGGATTGATCAAGTCCTTGCACTATGGATGTCAGTTCATCTTTGATTATGCACTCCAGCAACCTACAGATAATGGGGTTTAAACAATAATTATCCGGTGAGCTCCTAGCCCCCTTCTTGAACAAAGGAATCACATTCGCATGTTTCCATTCAGTGGGGATAGTACCGGTATTTAAACTTTTGTCAAAAAGAATTTTAAGGGGTACACAGAGGTGATCTTTCATTATTAGAATTAGGTGACCAGAGATATCATCAAAGCCTGCAGAATAACCTTTCTTTACTGCATTTAGCTTATTTTTAATATTATCTAGTGAAATGTCCATGTTATAAGGTGACTATCTGGAACAGTATAATTTGCTGCATTAGTGCCAGAACTGAATGCTTTACAGAAATGTGAGTTAAAGCACTCAGCCATTTCTTTGTGATGCAATAAGACTGTATCATCAGTAATTATAGGACCTAACCTACATTCCAGTTTTCTTTTGAATTAATGTAACCAAACAGCATTTTGCAGTTACCCTTCTGGACTTGTGCTGCAATAAACCTTTCCAACTTAAGTTTTGCCTTTCTAATCTCTTTTTTACATTTTTTTTTTAAATTTCACAAAGGTTTTTCATATTTATTTGCCCTATATTGCTTATAATATTTTTTTTTCTTGATTAGTTTTTGTAACCTGATGTTAAACTATTTTGGGTTAAGATGATTTTTTTTTTGTATTTTTTGTATGAATTTGTTTGTGGCGTCCATTAAAATGGAAGTAAAGGACTTCCAAACATCTTCAATACTAGCCTGATCCAAGCTAATAGACCAGTCAATTCCAGCTAAATAGTTATTTAGACCCTGAAAATATGTTTTGTGAAAAGTAAATAGCTGGGTAACACTTTCAGACTGTGAATGTAAACTATGAAGTTTAAAACTAACAATACAGTGATCACTGTTTCCTAGTGGTGCCAAAGTGATACATTCTGTGATGTTAACTGTTTCACTACAAAGTACAATGTCCAAAGTATTGGAACCACAAGTGGTGAACATTACATGTTGTATTAGATTCAGCTCTTCACATATATTCAGAAATTCTTCTGACATCCTAGAGCTTGCAGATTTGTTTTCCCAGTCAATATCTCCTAAGTTTAGGTCCCCCATAAACAGGATATTCCCTATATTAGCAGCTGATGACATTTCTGAAATGATTTCATTTAGTATATCTTGTTTTGAATCAGGAGGTCTATAACAAAGGCCAAAAACAAAATGTTCATTGTTCTGAAGTTTGATATTCAACCAAACAGACTCTGTTAAAGAAAATCTTTTTTTATTTTGTTAGAAATGTCATTAGCTAATATGGACGAGGAGGTGAAGAAAGCAACCCTTCCCCCTTTCCTATTTGTTCTACTTCAATGAAACAAGGTATAAACTGGAATGTATGTTGTCCAAATCTGATCAGAAGGCCACCAGGTTTCAGTAATGCTGAAACTATCTGGCTTCTCACTAGCTGTTCTTAAAATTAGTTCATCCATTTTGTTACCTAAACTATGGGCATTCAACAGTAGAATCTTTAAATCTTGGATCGTTGTTTGTTTAGTAATAACACCAAGTGGCAGGGGGAAGCACTTCAATTGTGCACCCCTCTTCACTGCTAGTTTAAAGTAATAGTGGGAATCTTAGTTTCAAACATATGACTGAGACTGACTGCACCCAGTCTGTTCAGAAGGAGACCATCTAGGGCATACATCCTAGGAGAGTTAATAAATTGGGTGCAGTGATCAATAAAATTAAGATCATTGAGAGAGCACCAATTTTGTAGTCTGGCATTAATTCTTTCTATTGTGTTATTTTTTTTTCTAGTTTTGCCCTGGGAATAGGAAAAATGCCAGAAATAAAGACATTACAGTTCTTGGTCTTGATTCTTTTTCCTAGTTCAATCAGTTTGAGACATATATCTTTCTCATGTGTATAACTCACATTGTTAGTACTGACATGAATAATTATGTTGGATGGACCATTGATCAGTGAATCTACTTTGAGAAAAATGTTTTCAGTCTTAGCACCAGGAGAGCAGTGCATTGAAATCTGGTTGGTCTCGGAGTTAGTAACATGGGAACTAATATATTTCACAATTGAGTCACCTATAATAAGAGTTGGAAAATTAGCTGATAGATTTTCTTCGTGAAATTCATGCTTTGTCTGTGCTTATATTAAATTATTATATCTATTGAAAGAGAAATAGTCCTGTTCCCTTAGATTTGCTATCGGAGAAAGGTTTAGAGGTACTGAGTGAACATAATCTGCTCTCCTCCCCTTTTTGTACATACATTTGGGAATCCTTTCCCATTTATCATTTGGACTGATTTCAGAGGTGGGGTCTCTCCTTCTTTTAATGTGTGTCAAGGGAGCTGAGAAATAATTAGACTGTGAATCTTGGGTGTCTTGATTTGCACAGGACAAAGTCTCTTTATAAGTTGGTACCTCTGATGGGACTGCGTTTTCACATAGTGATTGATGTTTAGATCCACCCCCCTATAGCAGTAGTCTGAGAGGAATTCATTTCCTGTGCAGAATCTGAGGATGCATGAGTTAGGGGAAGATACCTAACCATGTCATCTAAAAACTTTTCAAGTTCTTTAATTTCTTTTGCAGCCTGTAATTCCCTGGTAAGTGTTTTGATTATAGTTATCAATGACTCGATTTCCAAACAGTAGGAACAGCATAGATCTGTTGAAACAGAGCAGACTGAAAACTCTTTTAGTAAAACATGGTTACAAGTATTGCACACCACTAAGGAGTGTCCTGACTGAAGAATATGCATGCTTGTCTTTGTCATGATTACATCCATTTATGATTACAGACTGATACACCACTGTACAATTTAGTTGTAAAGGATACCTACTGCTCAACTAGAGACTTGTTACTCTTTCTGGCCTGCTGGCCACGCTGGACACACTAGACAAGCGTGCAGGACGCGCGTGTCTTCTGGTGCGCACACTGCATTCGCACGGCGAGCGTTTATAGACCGGCCCTGGCATCACAAGTCACGTGACTATCACCGGGCATATCGCTCGCAAAGCTACAATCCCCTAAGCGAGGTAAAATAATAGGACTGCAAATAAGCCTTAGTGCCCAGTCAATGGATTACTGAGCAAAGCACCTTTAAAGCAGCTCCTTTGATAGAGGCAGTCCTTAAAATGACTACAGTGCCCCACACAAACAGCTACTGCACAGAACACTGCACATTAGACTCCCCTACAGCGTTTAAAAGTT
Source organism: Neoceratodus forsteri (assembly GCA_016271365.2). Taxonomy (NCBI): domain Eukaryota; kingdom Metazoa; phylum Chordata; order Ceratodontiformes; family Ceratodontidae; genus Neoceratodus; species Neoceratodus forsteri. Next base: position 212,248,122 of record CM028135.1, on the reverse strand, counting down.
GTAAATATAGGTATAAGTAGTACTCGCCCCTGCAACTGAAGCCTGTCACACAGCTTTTAGCTGTCACACAGGACAATTGTAGGTGTAGACCACAGCACTGTGCACAATACAAATACAAGTACAAGTGCAATAGGGTTGCCACCTTTGGATGAGATGAAAACTGAATACTAAACCACAACCCCTAACTCCGCCCCTTTTATGACTTATGAGGGCATCGCTTGGACTCTGATTTGCTTGATTTATTCAGAATTGCCACTGATATTGCATTGTGTACAACTTCTTTAAAGTACATCATGATTATTATTTTTGGTTTGTTTGATTTAGACTTAAATATTTTAAATTTCAGTGTGTGTTAACATTTGTTGGGGTCAGAGATAGGGTTCAGGGGACTTTCCATCCTGTGTACACAGCTTAGCTGACACATCGAGTGACTATAAGGACGCCTCTGACAACCGGCTATATTGGAACAGGTGGCCTTTTCTGGTAAAACTCTTTCAATAAATTGATAAACTACACCATGGACGAGCAGTAATTACAAATATCATCTGCCATTTTAAGATGTGCTACTGCCCTTCTCATTGCTCCTACTCTAAAGCTATTTGTAATGTCACAGAAGTTTTTTAAAAATGGTAGGAACTATTCTATGCTGTTAAATACCCTATCTTATTTCCATATCAGTCATACATACCAAATAGCATGATATGTGATATGTAGCTTGGAGGCAGTATAATGCAGTGGTTTAAGGCTCTGAGCTGCAATTCTGGAGACCAGGGTTTGAATCCCATAGCCCAGACTTGCATACTGTGTGACCCTGCACAACTTATTTCACTCCCTTGTGCTCCCAGGTTGCACCAGTAAACAAGCTTCAGCTTATTGTGTCTTTTCTGGTAAAAAAAATATTAATCTTTGATAAATTACCTAAATTTGCAGTGCCATCAAATCTAGATTGTGTTCCTTTCTCCTCACCAGCGACTGCTCTCTCTCTCTCTCTCTCTCTCTCTCTCTCCCTTTTCTCATTTCTATGGCTTAGCATGACATTAGCCACACTATTCTGTGCTGCTCATCTGAGATGCCTGGAATGGTCTTCCTGGAATATCCAGGTAGTATGAAAATTGACAGCAATAACTACTGAGGAGAGAGAGGTGTAGTACTGCTAGAAATGAAATAAAATATTAGATTATTAATTTAACAACAAATGGGGTAACAAATATTAAGATATAGGACAGACCCTAAAAGAAAAAATGGTGACCATTTAAAGGTATAAAAGTATTCCTTATCACAGCAGTCAAAGACCATGCTCACAATGCAGCCTGGAAAGGATTAGGTTGATTTGCTGCTAATGGTCTTAATAGCCTTACTTTACACCTCTCAGACTGACTGGTATACAAACAAAGGTTTATATGACATCAGAATTTGTTTGTAATATAAACATACAAGTAAAATGGCGAAGGATTTAACAGAATCTGTTTAACAAGTATGTGAGCATTCAAAATGACTGAAAAAGTACTACCTCTGAATAAAACTAGATTAGCAGGTAAAGTTTCTAAAACACATTGCACAGTCCACACTGGACAAGAGGCTACCCTAATGTGGTGCCTGTCTGAATGTCTAAGGGTTTCAGAAAAATGAAGGTGTTAATTAAGGTGGTACTGTTTACCCTTCCTATGAATAATCTTCCAATTTGCTGGTGTGAAGTTAGAGCTGACAACTGAGCAGACCGGGACACATTTGGCTCTTTAAGTGCCCTGCACTTGAAGGCACTTCCTGATTAGCATGCACTGCAAGCAAGCAAGACACTGAAATGTCAGACACTTGCTTACAGTCAGATGAGAAGAAAATGTAACAGAGTTAGTGGGGAATCTCACAGGTGCTGCTTGACCCACCATAAAAACCGAATTTGCAATGGTGAAAACAGGAGGACCGAATCTGGACCTAGAAAACCGAATCATTCGGTCAAAGACCGAGTAGGTGGTAACCTTAAGTGCAACTAACCGCTGCCTTCGCTCACACCGCGAGCATTTTATAGATGGGACCCAGTTTCACATGTCACGTGACTATTACCAGGTGTCCCACTCGTGAAGCTACAATCCCCTGAAGCAAGTAAAATAATAAGACTGCAAAAAGTGCAAATGAGCCCCTACTGCGCAGTCTATGGATTACTGAGCAAAGCGCATTCCCCTACTTGTGATTTAAATCAGTACCTTTGATGGAGGCAGCCCTTAATAGGACTGCAGTGCCCCCACACGAACAGTTAGCTACTGCACAGAACACTGCACATTAAACTCCCCCAAAGAGTTTAAAAGTTGTAAATACATACAGGTACAAATAGTACTCAGCCTTGCAACTGGAGTCTGTCGTACAGCTGTTAGCCATCACACAGGACAGCTGTAGGTGTAGACTACAGCACAATAGTCAAACTAACCACTGCTCCACTACCACCACAAGCATTTTATAGACGGGACCCGGAGTCTCAAGTCACGTGACTATTACTGGGCGTCCTGCTCGCAATAGGGTTACCACCTTTTAAAAGCCCAAAGTGGGATATTTATTACTGAAACATGATTTTTTTCAGGACAGTACGTAACCTCAACCGATGCAACAGACTTGTTTTCTCTATATAATCAGAATTAAGGCTAAGTATTGTAGTTTCCTAGTTGCTTCTAGTGTTTCTTATCATTTTAAGGTATTTTAGTTAAGCTATTGTAGTTTTCTAGAACATTTAGTGGAAAGTTAGAAAATATTTTTTCTACTGTAAAATCAGGACATTTAGTATTTTTCATGTTTTTTTGCAGGACACAGCTTCCCAAATCAGGACCGTCCTGCGAAAATCAGGACAGGTGGTAACCCTAGCTCACAAAGCTACAATCCCCTGAAGCAAAGTAAAATAATAGGACTGCAAATAAGCCCCCAGTGCTCAGTCTATGGATTACTGAGCAAAGCGCCTTCCCCTACTTGTGATTTAAAGCAGCTCCTTTGATGGAGGCAGTCCTTAAATGGACTACAGTGCCCCACACAAACAGTTAGCTACTGCACAGGACACTGCTCATTAGACTCCCCCCTACAGAGTTTAAAAGTTGTAAATACAGGTATAAATAGTATTCGCCCCTGCAACTGAAGCCTGTTGCACAGCTTTTAGCTGTCACACAGGACAGTTGTAGGTGTAAAATACAGCAAAATACAAGTAAATCTAACCGTTGCTCAGCGCGCACTGCGAGCTTTTTATAGACGGGACCCAGAGTCACGAGTCACGTGATTGTTATCTGGCATCCTGCTCGCAATGCTACAATCCCCTGAAGTGAGGTAAAATTATAGGATGCAAATAAGTCCCTAGTGCCCAGTCTGTAGATTACTGAGCAAAGTGCCTTCCCCTACTAGATCATCTCTTTCATTTTGATTATATCACATACAAAATCACTTTGTTCCTGCAACTTGTTATACAGTGCAGTTCTGGGCTTAGATTTGAATAGCTCAAGCCTAAATTGTGCAAAACATTTACGTATATTGTGGTCTTCCAATAAATCAAGGCAATACCTATACCCATGTCTATTATCATTATGTGTATACCATTTGGTGTACTTTGAGGCCCAAACATGCTAGATCTGTATCATTATAATACATTTTTTCCTTTTGTTATAGGTGTGTACTGTTCACGAATCCTGATCCCTTTTTTCACATACTCCATAAGAAAATCCAGAACATATTTATCTGTTTTATTTAGTTTTTGTTGATCGGGTAAGTGCACTAGACAAATCCTGCCTATTTTCAGGCATGACCCGGGGGAGGGGGATACAGATGAATGCCAACTGACCTTGAACCAGATTAAGCTGTTGGTGGTATTTATTTTTTAGTAAATGAGGGAAATTTGTCCAGGATACCGGGGAAATTCTCCTACTCTTTTCGATAAGTGCCATGGGGATCTTTAACATTCACCTGAACTACCACCAATCCAGGCAGATGGGACCTCGGTTTAACATCTCATCTGAAAGATGGCACCTCAGAAGTGCAGCACCCCTCTCATGCTGCACTACAGTGTCAGTACTGGGTTATTAACCCAAGTGCCAGATGTGGGAACTGAACCCACAGCCCTCTGATCTCCCGGCCTCAGAGGCGAGTGTGCGACCTATGGAGCCACTGACACTGATATTTATCAAGGAGTCTTCTAAGGTATTTGTACCAGTCTTTAGAACCCCTCTTTTTCCAGTCCTCATTTTCCAGCAAGCACTGTTTGACCCATCTGTCATTTTATTTATTTAGCTTTTGTTTACCAGGTAAGCACATTAGACAGTCAGGTGTCTATTTTCAGGTGCGACCCAGGAGAATTACAAGTACAGGCAATAAGAGTACAGAGCCAAGGCAGGCAATCAACAAGGGCCAGTCTGGTACAGGTTAAACAGTACAGAGTCAAAGCATGACAATCAACAAGGAACAGACAAAAAATAACATCAGATAGCAGCAGGGCAGGTAGGTGGGGATCTGGTAGTTTTAATACTGTCATCCAATAATTAACAAATCTGGTGACAACCCAGGCTTGTAATCTAACTAGTCCAAGCTCCACATGAATAAAGTATGCAGGTGTTGATTTTTGGCAAGCTAGGGTGGTTCCTTTGTTTTTTTTTTAATCAGTCAATTTGACTCAGCCCCCAAATTTCTGCTCCATAAAGTGACTGGGCATTAAATTTGACTTGCAGAGCATACAGTAGGGGTCTGATAGATAATCCTCCATAAAGATAGTTGTGTCTAGCCAGTGCACTCACTTTCTTTTTGGTTTGAGATACTGTGCTTTCAAAGTGAGAATTCCATGAACCATTATTTGTAAAAATGATTCCCAAGTATATATACTTATTAACTATTTCGAGCGTCATATGATTAATTTTCCATGAGTATTTAGTTGTTGTTTTTTTTGCTCCAACAACTAATACTTCGGATTTCCCCAGATTTATCTTTAAATATAAAGACTCTGATATTTTAGCAAAGAGGTTTGGTTTGTTTTGTAACCCCACACCAGTTAAAGAACACAGCACCAGCTCATCAGCATATGCTGGGGAAGAACATGGGTTTGAACAAATTTTTGTGGAATCGGTCTCAGATGCCTGTAATGCAATAAGAAGATTATTCATATAGATGCAAAATAGCATCGGGGCCAGTAGGCACCCTTTCCTGACACCTTTGTTGGTCTTTATGTTATTGGATAGATTACTACCAGCTCTAATATGGGCTCAGGTATCTGAGTACAGATTCTTTATACTATAAACAAAAACAGGAGAAATGCCCCAAGTTATCATAATTTCCCATAATGTGTTTCTATTTATTGTATTGAATGTTGATCTATAATCTATAGATGCCAGGTATAACTTCTGTTTTTTGATTTTAACATATTTCTCATTTGAATGTGCAAGAATGTAACAGTTATCAATGATGGAATGGTTTTCTTAAAAACCTGCTTGAGCAGGAGCCAGAGCGCCAAGTAAATCAACTTCTTTCAATCGCACTAGTAGAATTTTAGCACAGACCTTACCCAGGATGTCCAAAAGGCATATAGGCCTGTATATTGATGGACCATCCTTTGGACCCTTTTTATATATAGGAACAATTATTGAACCAGTCCAGCTATGAGGTGTGTAGTTCTTTAACATACATTCATTAAAGAATGGTACCAAGGAATCTAACCATTCCTCTGTCAGGCACAAGTACACTTTCCCTGGAATTTTGTCAGGTCTTGGTCCTTTATTCTTTTTTAAGTTTGTTATTGCGATCATTACTTCAGTTTTAGTAATATACCTATGGTTGGCTCTAATGTCAAGTATTTCCATTTTCTTCCAAGAGGAAGCAACTCTTAAATCAAATAGTATATTATTATAATATGTGGTCCATGTGTTCATATCAATTTGGTGTACCAGCTCATTTCACCAGCAATTACAGCCTTTGGCAACCATAACCCAAAATAATTTTGTATCATTATTATCAATAGCTGTTATCATTTTGTTCCCACTGCGATTCATGGTATATCATCTTTTTCTGTTTTAAAAATGCCCTATACATTCCTTCTGGTTTCCTTTAATGCAATGGCACTTGCCTTATCGGCATTATATTTTTGTATTCCTTATTGTATGCCTTAGATGTCTTTTCTGTATCTTACAATCTTCATCAAACCAGCCAGTAAAAAGGCTAGCTTTTTATTACTATAGGTTTATAAAGATTAGACTCCAAGTCATGAAAGAAGACATGCAAATGTTCATACATTTGTTTAAGATCATTATTAACTAGCTTCCATATAGTTAGAAAAATATTCAGCTGATTCACTATCTGTTCTTCCAGAATTACTGTCCATTCCAACTTTTTGGAACATCTGACCTCAATGTCATTGTTGTCTGCTGGTCTCTTAAATGATTTTGTTACTGTCCGTATTTTTACATAAAATAATTGGAAAATTACCACTTTCTCTTCTGTGATCAATAATCAGGTCTCCCCAAAAGTCCGGCTGCCCTTGCCACAGTATTAAGTCTAAGACAGAGGCTCATGCATTTGTAAAATAAGTCAGTGAGCCTTGACTGTCTCCCTTTATTCTACCATTCAGTGGGAAAATTAGATTATCCTTCATAAGCTTTATCAGCTTCTGGCCATTGTAATTGTATCATAAGTCACTCATTATTCTTTTGTCTCTAATTACATCTGGGTACATAAAGTAGAGTATAGTATTGTTGCTAAGGCCATCAAAAACTCCAATCCTTGCATTAAAGTCACCTGTGAGTAAAATATATGTACTTGGTAGGTTCAACTTCTTGAATGTGTTAATTTTTCCAATATTTTATTAGACAAGGTCTTAGTTTTTTATTGGCGGAATATAACAATTAAATATCAATGTCTAAGTCACCTCTGCTGAGGTTGCGCACTACAAGGACTCATTAGCCACTCTCAACCTTGTGCAACTGGTAGACTCCCCCACTTGGTATAACAGCAGAACAGCCACGGGGTCACAAATCATCCAGAAAGAATATCCTCCATCACAGTTCTCCTCGACTCCCTCAGTGACCACTCCCCGGTAATCTGTAAATGGTCAAATAAGGCCCCAAAGGCACCATCCAGGACTATTACTGCTAGACTTCTGAAGAAAGGCAAGTTGGAAGCTCTAAAAGAACACCTCAGCCTCCAAGATTGAAGCTCTATTGACCACAAAACAGATGTCAACATTGCTCTGGAATGCTTTATAAGCAAATTCAATGAAGTGTGCAATGTCTATGCCTCCTACACCAAAATAAGATCTGTGACAGCCCCTGGATCACACAGCTACTAGCCCTCATGAAAAATAGAGACGACTTGTGGCACAAAGCAAGAAACTCTGGTACCCAGACAGACTACCAAAACTATAGAGCTGCATGGAATAAATGCACCTGGGCTATTCACAAGGTCAAAAACACTAACTTTAAAAATTAGCTGACAAACTCATGGGGTGACAGTAGACGGTTCTTGGAGAACATAAGGCCCCTAACCTTTAAACCTAATAAAACTCCCCCTACCTTCCTGAACATTGAGGGCCAACCTATGCAGGATCACAGTCACATAGCAAATGTCTTCAACAAAGCTTTTACTGACCTCAGTGGAGTTTTGCCCCCTAGCTTCCGTCAACACTAATCAGATACTTGCACCGAACAAAACCCAAGGACCCAATCAAACTCCCATCCACCTTTCTACTTCAGAGCTATCACCTTTATGGAAGCAAAAAAGTATGTCCTAAAAGCACTAGGTAATTCCAGAACTAGCTCTGATCAACTGGACCTAAAACTAGTTAGGCTCACCCTGGACAGAACTCTCAAACCCCTCACCAAAATCTTAAATCTCTCCTTGGTATCAGGTGAATTCCCACAGATCTGGAAGGTGGCAGTGGTTACCCCTGTTTACAAAAGTGGTGACAGGGACAACTCTACAAATTGCAGCCCAATATCTATCCTTCCTCCACTCTCCAAGGCCCTGGAGTGAATCGTGAGTGACCAACTGACGGAATATCTAGACAAGTATAATTTACAATGTCAACAACAACATGGATTTTGAAAACAACACAGTACCACAACCACTCTAGTGGAGTTTGCCAGCTTTATCCATAATGCTCTAGACAGAGGACTCTTGGTGGGGGTAACATATATTGATCTCATCAAGGCCTTTGACACTATCAATCACAATCTGCTCTTGGATCAACTCTCCAATACCGGCCTCTCCCCTGCAACAGTAGCATGGTTCAGAAGTTACCTCTCTGGGAGGGTCCAAAAAGTGAAAATCCTGGACACCTTCTCTGACATCCTTAGTGTTAATGCAGGCATTCCTCAAGGCTCTATCCTTGGCCCTCTACTGTTTAGCCTGTTCTTAAACAGCCTCCCTCATTTGGTAAATGACCAGCTACTACTATATGCAGACAATGTGGTCTTATATTCATGTAATTCTGACCCCTACATACTGGAAAAGCAAATGTAGACTAATTTCACTGCGGCTGAGCACTGGTTCCTTCAATCAAAGCTGCTCCTCAATTATAAAAAACTAAGACTATGTTATTTGCATCATCACATAACAAACACCGCACTCACCAACTTTGCATTCAGAACAATCACAATACTTCTCTGGGGGTGGTTCAAACATTTAAATACCTAGGTTTGACACTGGACTGCACCCTCTCATTTAACCAACACATAGATGCAGTCACAAAGTCATGAAATGCAAAACTAGGATTACTGTACAGACACCGAAAAGGCCTGACTTGGAGGCACTCAAAACTGCTGTAAATAGCTCAGTCTTCTCAGTGATAGACTATGGTCCAGCAGTACATGGGGCTGCCTCCAAAATTGCTTTGAAACATATCAAAACAACACTAAATAAAGTGTGTCGTTTAGTCCTAGGTGTACCCTGCCTCACTCACACCTGCAAGTTGTACACTCAAACAAAATGGCTCAACCCTGACAGTCACCTCCAGTATCAAGTATGCATGCTCCCAAGAAGTCTATGTTAGGACTTACCATCCCAGGCATGCAAAGCCTCCTTAGCCAACCTAATTCCATCAGATGAACTAGGGGCACAAACAACTCAGCTCTCTGCATCCCTTTCCATAGAACCACACAAGGCCAACAGTCCTACGAATACTGGGCACCACTCTGGCTTAATGCGCTTGACCTAGGCATCACAAAAGAGGACAAAATAGGCTGCTTTAAAGATAAACTCTGAGTGGCCCTCGCCACAAACAGGAACCGTGACTGTGAGACCTGAACTTCTCTCACTCTTCCCTCCTCTGTCCTGCTACCCTCATTCTAACCTGCACCCTTGCCTCTCCTCTCTTCTTGCTAACTAACACTCCCCTAATAGGCTCCAGATCCCTGCCTCAGCACTCCCCCCCCAGTGAGTCTAGCCCTCCTTTATGACTACACTCTTTAGCACTTATGACAAAAGAACTGCTGCCCATCAAGTCCTCACCTCCATGCGTATAGTATTAGTTAATTATTTTACAGACTATATCATCCTCTGCTCCCTACCTGATTCACTTTATATCCAGTAGAATCTCAAGTTGTTCACTTAACAACCTGTCAGCCTAGCCTGCTTTAAATTATGTGTTTGTATATTTTCACTTATGTACGCCCTATTATTGTAATTATGTAACCTCTGTAACCTGATGCACTCATGTCTTTCTAGGCATGGTACCACCTTGTATCTGCTTATGCACTTGTAACCATTGTAAATGATGTAATGTCCATGTATTACTACAATGTGGAACCTCTGTAAAAGAGTCTTTGGCTCAAAGGTACTTCCTAGAAATAAATAAATAAATAAAAAAGTTACAGAAAAATAAAGTGAGTTTCCTGTATTATTACCTCCAATTTTGTAAATATTCCAATTTTAACATAAATGGCTAGACTGCCTGATATATGACACATTTTGGCCCTCTTAGTAACAGTTTCTGCACAATAGTAAAACCATTAATATCCATCTCTTCATTAAAACCATGCCATGTTTCCTGTAAACAGATTAAATAAAATGTACTAACAAAACTAGACCAGTCCTGGTCTTGAGTTTAAAACCTGCTATAGTCTAGGAAATTAGGAAGAGATGCCTGTCATGCTCAGTACTGAGGGTAGACACTGTTAAATCAGAATTAGGAGTCTCACCTACACATTCATTATTATTTATGAGTTTAGAATCAACTTCCTCTGTAGATTGTATCAGTCAGTTTTCATAGCCTGCCAAAGCCATATACCTATTCATAGTTGGAATTAGAAAGGAGCCATTTGTACTGTGAGGTTGTTCAGTTGAGAGACTGTACAATTACTGTGCTTGGGGTGTGAAGTACGATGGAGAGCCATCTCATCCATTAAGGTCACACAGGTAGAGTCCCATAGCATCTAGTTCAGATGTTTTCTGCCAAATGCTGCTAGCCACCTGTGAATTATTAAAAATATATATCAATGTGTCTGTCTCCTCTGAGACTCAAATATCTCTGTGTTCCCAGTATCCCATTTCTTCCCAATCTGATGCTTAACAGATTGGCAAATAAATTGCACAAAGCTTTAGTTAACTTAGTGTTTGTTTCATTATAAAGTTTTTTTACACCCAAATAAACTTAATGTGACAGGATTTAAATCTTCTACTGCTTGGTAGACTACACAGGCAGTTAGAAAAAGTGGCGAGTCTATTGTAGTTCCAGGCAGTTTTAGACCTAGCCACAGTATCGCAGACAACTGGTTTACCCATCACCATTTATTAGAGAAAATAATATATGCATGTATGTGTATATATATCTATATCTATATCTATATCTATATCTATATCTATATCTATATCTATATCTATATCTATATCTATATCTATATTTATAGTGGCGCAGTTGCACCACTATAGTTAGGGTTCAGTGGTCAGTTACATACTTAAGCCAAAAGTTTGGGCATTAATAACTTTGGACCCGTCCAACGGATTTACCTGAAATTTTGTATACGCAGTGGGGCATGGTAGATCTCTTGATTTGCCAAACTGTGTTTCAGTCAGACTTATGGTCTTTGTGTATGAAAGTGTTGAAAAATGCAAAATTGTTCATTTTTGGAGGCACCTTTTGGGATTCTGAATGTGGTCCTGCACGTCTGTCGTGTGGCATGCCGCTCTGTGAGATGGCTCATTTGAAAGAGCTTTGGTGGCCGAACATGCCATTTTTTGTTTGATGAAAAATATTAAGGCATTCAAAAGTTATGCCACTTTTAATTTTCCGTTATAAGTCAATGGGAAAATTTATATGTATATTTTGCGATCAAAGAATGGGGTTCTGGCCATCTCGTCCCGCCTGGCGGTCAAAGAATTTGCAGGCTCACGGTTCAAGAATCTCTGTCCCTGAGGAATTTCAAAAATTCTTTGACTGCAAGGTACGCCATCTTGTTTTCAGGTCTACAATCACACAAACACAAATATCTCGGCTCAGGAGTCACTTCTGAAGTAAAACTTTGATGAGTTTTACTCAGGGGGCCTGACCTATCGAGCCATGCATTTGGTTCCATCCAAATCGGTCCAAAAATAGAGTTATTAGCTTTGAAATTCTTCATTTGTGGCTCACTAATGATCTTTGATTGTGAGCCTATGAATTCTTTGATCGCAAGATTCTTTGATCGTGATCGTGCATCGTGAGCGAGGGGCGAGATGGCCAGATTTTAAATTGTTGTTTCTGAGCACAGGGGTGTCTTATAAACTGAAATGAGGGTGGGATTTGCTCAGGGAGCTTCGTTCTGCCCCATCTGAATAACAAAAATAATGTTTTAAGTATTCCTGGCAGTCTAGTGGCCCCCCATCATAATAAAATAAATAGTCATTTGTAATGGCCAGATAGTCTAGTGCCCCACCCCAATGTTTATTGTTTTACACCCCTGGTAGTCTAGTGGCCCTGCCTCAAGCTGTATAAAATTATTCTTATTGCTCATATCCCAGGTAGTCTAGTGGCCCCCCGATCTGTATTAAATAATATTATTTGTAGAGATCCCTGGTAGTCTAGCGGCCCCACCCAGCATAATAAAATATATGCTTATTTTGGATTTCCTGGTAGTCTAGTGGCCCCCCATCCCCCACTCAGGCATGCCTTGCTGTTGTCAATGTACTTTTTAGTCATTGGGTGTGTAATGTGACCCACACTTACCAGTTGGTGGGAGCACAGGGCCCCACCAACTTGCACAACTTTCTATTTTTCTATTCTTTATTAAAAAGAAAGGAAATTCTATGGAAAAACTTCATTAATGCATCAGTTAGGGTTCTTCTACAGTGAAAAAAGTGAGGAAATTCAATTTTAGGGTTCCCACCCCTTGCGCCCCACCCTCAGCCTGCCCCCACCAACAGGCATCGGGTTGTGCGTTGGAGTAGTTGGCCCTAACTCTCACCCCATTCTCCTACACTGCACCACTTCAGCTTTTTTTACACATGGGGTGGGGTGAGAGTTGGGGCCGATGACCTAATAACACACAACCCAACATCTGTTGGTGGGGCAGGCTGGGGGTGGGGTGCAGGAGTGGGAACCCAAAATCGAATTTCCTCACTTTTTGCTGTAGAAGAACCCTAACTGATGCATTAATAAAGTTTTTGATAGAATATATATATATATATACACACACATATATGTGTGTATATATATATATATATATATATATATATATATATATATATGAATCCATTTATTTATTTATTTGTAATATATGGATGATGCTATAATAGCATCGAAAGCCATGTAAATATTTTGCCTTAATACAGCCATTAGAGCTCAATGACAGTATTACAGGATCTCATAATACTATCTTTCCTCTCATAATACTAGCATTCTGAGCTCTGAACAATGGTTTTACAAGAAAGAGTGCTTCCTTGTGCTGAGCGCAGTTTGTCAGATGAGCAGTAGAGTCGTCTTTCACTATAACCGTCGCCTACAGTAAAAGCTAGCTCGCCACTGACTTTGAAATTTCCAATCTCTGTCTTGCTCACTCCTGTTTATTTCTCCCTCCCCAACCCCTGCAGAATTGAAAAACAAAATGTCTACACATTTTTAAATAAAAACAAAAGAGAGAAGCTCATGCAGGATGTTTTTTTCTCATAGGCCCCACTGCTCACATATCACTTGCTCTCTCTCTCTCTCTCTCTATATATACCAACCGCTGCATAAAAAATAAATGTTTTAAATTACATAAAAAGAAGGTCGTGGTGGTCTATTTTAGCAATATTTAGACTCTCACTTTCAGCCCTGAATCATTGGCTAAGGTACTGGTGATTTTTGCAATTAAGTAAAAAAAGGTACTCTTTCTCGCATCCATATATTACAAAGAATAACAAATAGGGGACTGTGTATTTCTCAGCTATATTATCATCTTGAGGTTTTGGTGACATGTTGGACCCTTTCGAGCTTCACTTCTGAGGTTTATATGACACCAAAATCTCTTGATGGTATTACAGCCTTGAATACAGCCTTGTAATATGCAGTTCCCTATCTATTATTCTATTTATTTATTTATTTATCTACTTATTTATTTATTTATTTATTTGTTTGTTTATTAATTATTGACTGGGTAGGTACACTTGCACCAGATGCCTTTTTCAGGCACAACCCAGCTACAAGTACATTATACAAACAGCAAAAATAATGAATACAGTACATGATATAGTAACCAGAAATTATGCAAATAGGATACATCAAAGGTACAACAAAAGTAACACAGTTTATTTATTATTTATTGATTGGATTTTGTTGACTGGGTTGGCTCACTGAGACTTACATCCATTTTTCAGGAGTGACCCGGAATAAGTTGCAGACCGAAGAAATCAGGAAATCACATTGTACAGGATCATTTATATATTAAATGTCATTGTGACATGGTGACAATGGTAGTTACAACAGGTACAGTGATGAGGGTCAACAATAATGCATAGCAAGTTCAGCACACAAATCAGTAGGACAAAGTGCACAGTTACACATTTTGCAAATAGATATACATGTGATAGCATATGTGACAAGAGTTGTGCAACAAGTTCAACATTGGTGATTGAGCTGGTTATAAGACAGCAGGTGGTGAAAGCTACGTAACACAGCATTGAGGTTTAGCCGATGATCATTCATTTTAAGCGCAAAGGCTTTAGGAGAGGATGACAATCTGTTGTGAGAAAGTATGGAATTTCAGAGGGAGGCAGTATGGTAGCTGAAGGATTTCTGCCTGCCCCATGCCTGTTCACATAAGCGGGATCATTTGAGAATTGTTCAGTCAAGTGGGAGTGAAGTAGGTTAACAGGTGTAAGCAGCTTAGTGAAGGTCTGAGGTACATTTCCGTGTAGAGTCTTGTACATAAAGTTGGCTAGTGAAAGTTGTGCTGTGTGTTCCTGTTGCAACCAGCTGAGCTGTTCAAGACTGCCACAGTGATAGAACCTTGGGCACATGAATGTAGCAAATCAGGCCACTTTGTGGTACCATATATGGCTTTTTTCTTTTCACAGATAGTCTTGGGAGCAGCATCTGTTATGAATGCACCATTTTCTAACAAAGGGAGAAGGTTGTGTTGCACTGTCCTTACTTTGATGTTCACTGTGAGCTGTCTTTGAATGCAGCAAAGTTGCCCAAGTTTCTGATGTATGGACTCAACAGTGTTGTTCAGTTGCTTGTCCAAAGAGAGGCATGGGTCTAGGGTTATGCCTAAGTATTTAAATTCAACAACCAATCCAAGCTAGGTACCATCCAGAGTAAACACACTGAGGTCTTCAGAGTGGTGTTTACTTTTGGGAGCTGTGTCAAGAAGCATAGTTTTCATCCTGGGCATATTTAGGACCAGTTTTTCTTTAAGGAACCAACATTGTAGAGAGTGGAAATTATTCACAAGAACATTGTTTATGTCAACCGTATCTCTTCCATGGATACAGACTACTGCATTGTCTGTGTAAAGCAGGGATTTAGCAGATGCTTAGGATGAAGTCAGGTTGTTAATATAAATTGTGAGCTAAGGGATCCAAGAATTGGTCTCTGTGGCATACTGTGGGTGACGGTCGTTGGTGTTCACACTACAGGATACTTTGCCAGTCTTGACAAATGGAGACCTATTTTGGAGGTAGTTTGAGAACCAAGGGGTAGCTGCAGAGTCCAGGTCAAATGTGCTTTGTCTATGTAATAGTAGACTGCGGTCTACCAAGTTGAAAGCTTTGATCAGGTTCATGGACACTGCACCAATCATCAAGCCCTTAGCCAGAGCTTGGTACACAAAGTTTGTGAAGCTGACCAATGTGGTGTAGGTTCCATGGCCCTTCTTGAAACCATGAGACTCCTCGCACAGAAGTTTGTGCTGGTTTAGGTATGAAATTAGTTGGTTGTTGATGATTCTGTCTTGCACAAAGAACAGATCCAGAAGCAAATAGTTTGATACCTTTTATTGGACCAACATAGATAATACAAAAAGAACAAAGTGCTCTAGTTTTTGGACCAACCAAGTGCCTTCTCAGAAGCTTATGACAGTCACCCAGAAAATCACATACTATTAACACCCAGATCATGCATATAAGAAAAAAAACAGAAATCATTCTCATTGGTTTAAAATGTTCATTTAAACCAGAAATGAGGTTTGTATCAGAGAAACTAGACAGCATCAGTTTGCTTTTAGCTGAGGAGCTTTTCAAGGTCAAATGTCTCCAGAGTAAGATTAAAACACTTTGAGCAGAGAGCTCCACTAACATAAATTCTGAATGTCTCAGAGCATTTTGAGAATTCAGTCTAATGAAAAGCAAAACCTTTGGATACAATATTCACTTAATACATGTGTAAATACATGTGTAAAGAAACCATCTGATTTGTACCCCCCTCCTGTGGCCGTAATAAGAAACTGGACAATTACATTCATTGCTTTCACCATACAGTTACTGGTCAGATCCTTAACAGGCAAAAACAGGCCCATTACAAACTCTCTCCATTGGAATGGAGGGCTATACAAACACTGAAATTGAACCACAACATTGTCATAAAAAAAGCTGATAAAGGTTCTGCAGTGGTGATATTAAATCAAGAGGACTATATTAATGACATCAGACAGCTAACTTACCATACCTACTACAGAGAACTGGAATGTGACCCTACTATAGGATATAAAAGAGAACTACAGGACTTAATCAGATCATTTCCAAACCATGTCCAAAACAGACTAATTTCCCTCATCCCTGTGGAACACAAGCCAGGGACATTCTACATGCTGCTTAAAATACATAAACCTGGTAATCCGGGAAGACCCATAGTCCCTGGTAATGGTACCTTGACAGAAGGGATCTCAGGGTTCGGAGAAGCCATTTTAAAAACCCTGGTTATAGAAAAGGATAGTTACATTCAGGACACAACACACTTCCTGCGTGAAATTTCTGGTTATAAGGACTTACTACCTAACACTATTTTAGCCATGATGGATGTAACATCTCTCTACACGAATATTCCTCGCACGGATGGCATTTCAGCTTGCCTTAAATACCTGCAGGAGAAAGGACTGGACCAAAACATCGACCCTGAAGTGGTGGGGAAACTTACTGAATTCATTCTAACACATAACAACTTCAGCTTCAATGGTAAACATTGGGCTAGATATTCAAAAGTGCACCTAGCAATGGTGCAAGTGGTTGCTCTGCACAACTGAGTTGCGCTGCAGCAACAAAGGGAGATATTCAAAAGAGATGTACCATGGCACTTTTCATCTGATTATAACCAAAAATGCCTGTGTGCAAATACAATGTACTGGCGCATCCCCCAAACAGGTCTGAATACCAGGAGAGGGAACACACCAGCGCATCAGAGATATGCCATGCACAAATTCCTGATATTCAGATAGAAAAATGCAAATGGGGCCATAATGTATTCAAGACACAAATGGGGCCATTTGCATGTCATTATGGCCCAATTTGCTTGAGTTGTGCAGGGCTGGCCAGAGAAATGCCCCTGGTGCCCTGCACAGCTAGCGGTCCCAGTACCAGGTACTGCAGTAGTACTCCTCCCCATCCTGTACCACCAAACACCCATATTTCAGTAACATACACTTCCCTGGTGGTCCAGTGGTACCCCCTCCCTGCCTGTAACCTCAATCACTGTAAGTATTTTTAAAATCCCTGGTGGCCCAGTGGTTCCCCCCTCCCCACCCATAACCCCGATAGCTGTTTGAATGAATGTTTAATTCTCTGATAGTCCACTGGCTTCATTCACAAAGTTGTGAATAACTATTACAATATGCACTGCAAGCCCATTGGTCCACAGTGTGGACCAATGGGCTTGCACTACTACTAGCAAGCTGTCATTCAGCGGGTAGCCATGGAGATAAGCGGATGGGTTTGCTGCCCACTGATGATGGGAGAGGAGAGAAGAGCTGGGTGAGCTGAGGGTTCTGTGTGGGTGGGGGGGTGCCACTGGACTACCAGGAATTTTTGTGGGTACTTGTGTACTGTGCTATGTGGGGGGAAGCCACCCAAGGCTTGTGGATGCTGTGTTGTGCCTTGCATTACAGCAGCTCACCTGTGGGTAGCTTCCACTTCAGCATGATTTTTCCATGCTCAACTTTGTGCCCAGATATGCGGCACATTTCCAAGATGTGCCAGAATATGCACCACACATCTCAGCTGAATATTGAAATGTACCACATATGCATAGGCACATCCCCTGGAGATGCACTGCATACATTATCTCTGTGCCGCAGTGCATCAGGACTTGCGCTGTGCAATTCCCCCTTTTGAATATTGCCCCGGGGCATATTTCTGGGGTTGCACTCACACAACTCAGTTGCGCCAGGTGCAACTCCTTTGAATATCTAGCCCATTATATACAATCTATGGTAACAGCAATAGGCACCAGGATGGCTCCACAGTATGGTAATCTTTTTATGGTGAATTTGGAGGAGGACTTTTTAAGGCACTGTACATACAGACCACTCATTTATGTTACATTGATGATTTGTTTATAATTTGGACAGAGGGCACTGACAAACTTGAGGATTTTGATCAGGAACTTAATAACCTCCACCCAAACATAAAGCTTTCCCTGGAATATTCTGCAACTAGTGTTAATTTTCTGGACACCAATGTCACCATCAAGGATGGAGCCCTACATACATGTATTTATAGGAAGTCAACAGACAGACAGAGATACTTACACAGGAAAAGTAATTACCCGAGCCACACAAAAAAATCTGTCACATATAGTAGAACTCTTTAGTACCACCGTATCTGTTCAAATGAAGAGGACAGAGATACACATTTGGCTATGTTAAAGAACATCTTTATTGAGCAAGAACACTCTTCCAGAGACATTGACAGAGCAGTGGAACATGCAACACAGGTATCAAGAGAACAACTGTTTCAATATAAGGAAAGGACCACTACCAACAGAATACCTTTAGCAGTCACATATCATCCTGACCTTGAACTTCTACGTAAGATAATTAAGGACCTCCACCCAATATTTAGTGAGGATGAGGCCCTAAATTGTAATTTTCAAGAACTACCACGACTATCTTTTAAACAACTACCTAATTTAGCAAACCTGATTATTAAAAGTAAGCTTGGAACAGAACAGAATACCATGACACCGTATGGTACGTGACCCTATAATCAACTCAGATGTAAGACTTGTAAGCTCATCTCCACTTCAGATTGTGTGGTTACATCACAAAACAGACAATTCTGGTTACAGGGGAATTATACATGTATATCAAGTAATGTTGTTTATTTCTTTCAATGCAAGAGATGTCCTTACACAGGGTATGTAGGGAAGACAAAGCAACAACTCCACACTAGAATAAACTTGCACAGACATACTATTAATATGAAGATGACTGACAAACCAGTGGTGCAACACTTCTCTCAGGCTGACCACTCGATTTCAGATATGTCAGTAATGATCTTAAAAGGACATTTCAAAAGTACACAACAGAGACAGGCTTCTGAGATCAAGCTTATTTTACTTCTCAATATGGTGGACGATGACATCAACATTGATGTGGGGTTTATGTCACATTATTCTACTTAAACTTACACAGACCTCTACTTCATAGGATGGGCATAACATAGTAAGTCTGTTCAGTGAGTCTTTGTTTTCGTTTTTTTTGTTTGTTTGTTTCATTTATAGAGTAGAGTCCCTTTTAACTGGCTATCAGCATGTTATTTTCTTACCTCAGTACTCTGTGTGTGTGTGTGTGTGTGTGTGTGTGTGTGGTGTGTGTGTAGGGGGGTTGCAGGTGTTATTTTTATGTGGGTGTGGAGGTCATGTGGGCATGGTGAATTTGGATGTGGGAGTTGTGGTTATAATGAGGTAGGCTTATATTCAAATACATGACATAATTGTATTACAGTGGCTAGGACTCATAGTTCACATACATAGTGAATATTTACTTCCTGCTAACTAGTTATCTTTCCCACAAAAAAGGGGAGGGGAGTTAAATCCATTGTTTTTTTATTAAAATTTCTTAGATTGTTACTGTACATATAGTAGTTTGAGTATATACTGTCACATTTTTGAGTTTTGTACATATTAAGATGCATAATCTTATTTACTTGGGGGTCCTTGACAGGTTTAATTCCATTGGGTAAATATTGCTGTGATTGGTATAAATAATGGTATTTTAGGACTCTTGGTTCACAAACATAATGAATATATACTTCCTTCTAACTAGTTATCTTCCCCTTGGGGGGTTAATTCCATTGAGTTATTATTTGAATTCCTTAGAATGTTTCTGTACATGTAGTAGTATTATTATACACTGACACATTCTTGAACTGTGACCATATCAGGGGGCATAGTCTCAGTTACTTGGGGGTCCCTGAAAAGTAAATTTGTTATTTGACACTTATACTGATAATTGTTCACTGGCCTACACAGCCAGTATAGTGTTATGCTTGTGCAACTGTGTTAGTTCGGATTTGGCCATTCACACTCTCTATTCCACAGGAATTACCACCCTGTAGGGGTACGAAGGCAAAGAACCGTCAGAGAGGGTTCCACCCCTAGAGGTGCAATGGATGGTTCCTGTGGCTAAAGGTACCTTAGAAATCCCCCTAAGGAGAGAGTGCTGCCACTGGAGGAGGAGGAGGAGGGGGGGAGGATGGTGGGGCAAAGAAAAAATGCTTCACAGTGTGGCTCAGAGGAACTGCTTATATAGCTCAGGAAGTGGGAGTGGCTGGCTGCTTGGCCACCGAACTATAGGCAAGCCTTTCATTTCACTGGCCTATGCAGCCAGTACAGTGTTATGCTTGTGCAACTGTGTTAGTTTGGTTTTGGCCGTTTGCACTCTATATTCCAGAGGAATTACCACCCTGTAGGGGTACGAAGTCAAGGAACCCTCGGAAAGAGTTCCACCCCTAGTGGTGCAATGGGATGGTTCCCATGGCTAAAGGTACCTTAGGAATCCCCCCAAAAATGTAGTATCATCCCCAAAAGGAGGTATCGTGAGCATATGAGCAAGCAGTACCTGTGACATAGGAGTAGTAACTGTAACGTAATAGTAGAGAAGTATAGGCAGTTTGATAATGCAATGAGATGCTCAGTAGTCATAATGACTGCCCAGGCTGCATAGCAGGATACTGATGGTTTGTTTAGAGAGTAAGGTATCCCCTAAGGAGAGAGGGAATGGCAGGACATCCTCCACTTCCATTCGACAACGGAACCTACCTAAAGAAACTAAGGGAAACAACTAAGCTAACTAAGTGTTATGACCTGAGGCAACAGAGGAGAGAAAAAAAACCCTATGAGGAGGAAATCTCTGGGGATCCAAGGCCTAGGTCACCTTCCCTCCAGGCTTGGGATAAATTATTTAGTGACGGCTCTGCAGCTGCAATTTGGAAAACCAAATTAAAGGGAGGCGGAAAATATTCCAGTTTGGAGGAAGGCTCTCACTCAAGCCCTCTAGCAGGAATGCCATGGAAGGTTGTGAGAAAACTCTGCAACAATACGTGCATCCAAGGCACAGGAGGAGAGTGACAACTTCTAAGGCACTCACCTCGCCTACCCACCCTAAATCAAACCAGGTGAACCAGAGGCAGTCGTAGGGAGGATGCGGTGAAGGTGCCTCGCTAAGGAAACATTATATAGTGAGACACTAGAGCCAAAGGAGATCATTGTAACCACCCTTCACTGCTAGTCTTAAATTCTACACCAGGAGCTGCTGTCACATAGCAGGCAGCTAAAGACAAACCTGGGGGTGAGGATATTCCCAGCTATGGGCCAGGTGAGAAGGTTCCTGCCCCAAGTTGGACACGCTCGATGATGCGGACTTAAAGCAGAACGAGACCGTCGGCTGCAGGAACCCTGCACCAAAACAGAATGGCTGGCATGCCCCAGAAATTTATTGAAAGCTGAAAAGCCGGTAAGCTGAATGAGCAAGGCATGCTGAGATTGTAATGAGCATTGAGTGCTGAGATCTTGCAAGGTCAAATGCAGATTGAGTGCAGCAGAATAGCAGGCCAAAGCTGAAGGGATGGCAGTAGGCATGAAGCAATGGTTTACGTAAGCAAGGAGTAACGGTTGCATAAGCAAGGGTGGACCTGATAGGTCAGGAGGCAGTAGTAGTGGTAGGTGGATGTGCATAACATACTGTATAGCAATTAAATAGCACTGAGTTGGGGGCAAGCCAGTCAGACTTGAATAGCCAAATCAAGGTGACAAACACTGAGGATTTTCAGTGGCGAGGCAAGATTGAAAAACAAGCTATATTAACAGCCTCAGCAGTAGCTTAGTTGGCTGACCTCAGAGTTGTAACTACAATGAAACACGGAGTCAAATGCTTTGAAGCAGGTGTAGCCAGGCAGTGCAATGAAGCTCAGGTGAAAAGAATTAAGTATGCAACATGGAGCAGCTACGGTTGAGCTGAAACACACAGATAATAATAGCAGTTGCACTGCAGTAGTTTTAGCGTGGTGAGCATAATGTAAAAAACACAAACAATAGTAAGTAAAGTAAACAGCAGTGGCTGCAATTGTAGGTAACTGAAAGCAGTAGCATAAGCTCTGAGTAGGTTTGCAGTTGCAATGCAAGTAATTTGAGACTTGTAACTTAAAGCAAGCAGTGTGAGCTCTGTAGTAGCAGTATGCTAGGAGTTTAGAACAAAGTTCCCAAAAAAGACAAAATCAAAACACAGCAAAACAAGTAAAGCCTAAAAACAAGAAACAAAAAACATAGGGAAGCACACAGCCGGAGGAAAGATACAAACCAGAAGCAGGAAAACAAACACCGAAGTCCAGCAGAGACACACAGAAACAGCAGGCTGGGGGGGTAGGCCCCAGCCAGCTCCGAGGACAAACCAACATAGCCTTCGGCTGCAAAGAAAAAATGCTTCACAGTGAGGCTTGGAGGAACTGTTTATATAGTTCAGGAAGCGGGAGTGGCTGGCTGCTTGGTCACCAAACTATAGGCAAGCCTTTCTTATATTATTGTGTATAAAATCCTGTTACAGCACTGAGGATCTTAAGGTTTATGGAACATAAAAACTAGTTGAGAGTATAGTTGGGAAAATGTATCCAGATAGGTTTTACACTGCTTAAATGTGTGTAACATTTGCTAACAATAGGTAAACATTACTTAAAACCCTGTGTATGCCACATACATATAATTTCTGTTATTTAATTATATTTTGGGGGGTTGGTTTTAACTTACAATTATATCACAGTTTAATGTGTATTTAAGTAAGTATTGTATCCAGAGGTTTTGCTTTTCATGAGGCTGGATTCTCAAAACACACTGGGACATTCAGAATTTATGTTAGTGGATCTCTTTGCTCAAAGTGTTCTTATCTTATTCTGGAGACATTTGACCTTGAAAGACTCCTCAGCTAAAGGCAAACTAGTGCTATCTAGTTTCTCTGAT
Organism: Neoceratodus forsteri; assembly: GCA_016271365.2. Lineage (NCBI taxonomy): Eukaryota > Metazoa > Chordata > Ceratodontiformes > Ceratodontidae > Neoceratodus > Neoceratodus forsteri. The sequence goes on along the minus strand of CM028135.1, from coordinate 212,225,285 downwards.
GCAAACTTCAGTTATGGTTTAAATTAGTATTTTAAACCTATGATAATTATTTCTGGTTTTTTATGCATGATCTGGGTGTTAATAGTATGTGATTTTCTGGGTGACTGCCATAAGCTTCTGAGGAAGAACTTGGCTGGTCTGAAAGCTAAAGCACTTTGTTATTTTTGTAACATCTATGTTAGTCCAGTAAAAGGTATCAAATCATTTGCTTCTGGATCTATTAGTTTTTATAAGCAGTCAACAATTGTCTTTTATATCTGAGGTACTTTTTCTTTTCCCTGTGGTTAATTAGATGATTGTTTACCTGATGTCAGCAGGTGTGATCAGTGGGACAGCACTCTCCATAGCAGCTGACAGTATCTATCTCTATTCCTCCCCCACCCTCACTGCATAATCAGCATTGTGACTTCACTGACTGTGACATAACTATTGTGTAGAAACAGCCATTCAGTGGCTGCTAGGTCAGTCAGGTGTAATGTCACTGTCAGCGAGATCACAATGCTGATAATGTAGTTGGGGGAGATAGAGATAGAGATGTCAGCTGCCAGGCTAAGAGCTGTTCCACACATACAGCACAATATTATCACATAGAAGACTCTAATGAGCAAAAATAGAAGAAAAAAATACTTCAGAAATAAAATAATACAACTGACTATGTCTTAAAATTTATATTATTTTCCTGTCTACCTGTTTTGGCTCTACTAGCTCTTTAAGAAATTTAGGGAGGCAATCAATCACTGCCAGCAGATTTATTCATGTTTAATCTGACTAGAAGTTCATAAACTCCATTGATTATAACCATTTTAGATAGAAATGGGAAGGGAGCATTTCTGTATCTGACTTATATGAAACTTTGTGGAGCTCCCCTTCTGTGAATGCATAAATGTTTGTTGAACAAATTGGCTACTGTCTTAGGGTCGGTATGCTTAATGCCATTTTCTTTAATGACCAAGGTGGGCCTCCATGGTTCCAGGGTTGATTATGTTATTGATACAAGACCAGAAATTTTTAGGATCTCGTAGGTTGGCTACTTTTTGAGCTTTAAGATGTGAACTCTTGACTAGATTAAGTCCATGATTACATGTGTTCATTAGGTGTCTATAGGCCTCTCAGACAGGTTTGGAATTAGATTTTTTTATAAGAGACCCATGCCATGTCCCTAATTCTCATTAATTCAAAGAGGTCACTGGTTAATCAATCTGAATTTAGGTTCCTGAGTCTATGCCTTGTTCTGGGGTCATGCTTTTTGAGACGTTTCATGAATTCAGTGATGAAGAAGTCCAGTGCACAACTAACATCAGTTACTGCATCCATGAAGGATCAATACATTGATGTGAGATCAGCTTAGAATGCCTGTGGGTTGAATCCTTTGTTGTTGTGGTATAGTACTTTCTTAGGGTCATGGTACAGTACTTTCTTAGGGTCAGGGCTATGAACAGCACTATTGTGCCAGAGGCAGCAGACAGCAGAGTGGTCACTGACTAAATCTGGCAGGTGGCCATATAACCTGTTCCTAGATGAGTTACTGACTAATACCCCGTCAGTGAGAGCATGTGGTTTCTTTTTTAATGTTTATCTTAGTTTGCGTGGTGAGGTTTCGCTTGAAGTTGTGGTCGATCAATACTTCTCTGTATGTTGCAGTGTTGGATAGCTGATTTAAGTTATAATCATCCACTACTATTAATTTGATATTACCCAGGGTGGATTCCTTGAGTGCCAAATATTTGAGGCCCTTGATACCTAATATGTTAATATGTTAAAATAATAATATGTTAAAACAGTTGTGCAAGGAAGCGGAGCAAAACATTTGACCCAACATTTTCTTCACTATAAAAGATTCCAGGCATCTTCTAGTTTTATTTGGTGGAAACATTTTGGGTTTCCACCAACATCTGAGTATTTTGTAAATGTTTTAATTAAGTTTTTTATAAAGCAAAAAAAAAAGAAAGACAACCACCACATTTGGCTTAGAAATAGTACTGTAGATCTGGCAAGGGCCAGCTTTGTGGACATTACAGTTGGAGTCCCCAGTGCTCAGTCCTAGTCCCACTCCCTTTATATATATATACTGTGTATATACACATTATCTGCCAGACACTGCCTCTGGCTGCCATTCACTGTTGTATGCTAATGATCTCATCCTGTACTACAGTGCCAAGATTGTCCCTGCCATCCAAAAATCCCTCTCTGATACATTTGAAATCAGTCAATCTCAGCAATGTGCAAACAAGCTCACGCTAAACAGCAAAAAGACCAAGTCCATGCTCTTTGGCTCAAAACCAAGACTCTGGGCTACCCCTTCAAAACTTTCCATCATATGTAAAGATGGATCCCCACTTGAGACTGTCACTAGTTTCAAATACCTAGTAGTATGGCTTGACCCCTCGCTTGATTTCTCCTTACGTGTTTCCTCAGTCTGCAAATCTGTAGACATGAATTTGGGCATGGCTTTTAGGGTTAAACGCTGCTTCTCCTCTGCTGCCTGACAGTGTATAGTACACAGTGTACTTCTACCAGGTCTCATGTATGGCCTTCTGGCATACCCGGTTGCAAACAAAACCATCCTCTCTAGATGGGATACAACATATAACTGGCAATGTGTGTCACTTTGCCCTGACCTCTCCAAAACTCACACATCACTGCCTCCTCTATACTGGAGTGGGCTGGCCCTACCCTGCTGGTCAACAATCTTTTGCTTGTGACTGATTTGTGGACAAACTCCTTTGAACAGGCTTTCCATCTTCCTAGTAAATTGCCTGCAACATCTGACCCCTACATACTCACTGAGATCTGTGGACTCCCAGCCTCTCACTGAATGTTGATGCGCCACTGGCCTAGGGAAACTGGCCTTTGCAGTCTATGCCTGTGTCTGCTGGAACTCCCCTACCCCCAGAACTATGGCTCTCACCCAGCTACCAAATTTTCTGTAAGGCTTTAAGGGACTCTTTGTGTCTTCTCAGCCATTGTTTATGCAAATAACCCCAAGACTGGCTGCCCTAGCACTATTTCTGCACTTTCTGATCATTTTCCCCAATATGTATTTTATTTTTTATACTGGATGTTGCATGCACGCTGTATATTTGACATCACTGTTTGCTGACTACTCTGTTTTTGTTGTATCACTGCCTATTTCTTGAAGTGACCTTGTGATGACATTGCCCTATATGTTTGCTACTGTTTGCCGTATATCACTGTTCCTGCTATTAGTTTGTAATTCTCCCAGGTTGTGCCTGAAAATAGGTGTATGTATGCCTAGCTTATCTTACCTGGTATCAAAAACAAACAAAGAAACACACCAATAAATCAATCAATCAATAAATAAATACATAGATAAATAAATGAATAAAGGGTTAAGATTGAGTAAATAAAAAAAACTCATGGTGCACAGCATAGGCAGTACCTAGACAAGTACATTTGACAGGTATTCTAATACTTTTTAAGTTCGCCATGCATGTGTGGGTGCAACGAACATCTCGCTATGCTACTTGGCTTTTGGAAGGTGTGATACTGTCTGTCCAATGCAGAGTAATATTTTTGAGGTGCAACAGTGCCACACTAATCATCAGCCAGGCTGATCATTACAGAGTTTTGGCTTGCTGGGTGCACATGTCATGGTCTTGATAAGGAAAAGCTGACCCAATCAAGGGTCAGCTTTTTCCTTTGATCTATGCCACCCAACAACCAGAGCTGATCTGTCATGATCAGCCTGGAATTTCAAACATCCAGGGGCTCATGCCAGTTGAACATACTAAACTGTCCATCAGTGTCTGTTACTGGTGTTCCCATAACTGTCCCCTGCACCCAACCTCCCTCTCAGCACTTCCCCCACAGACATAACACTGACCCTGGGGATGCCCAATCCCCCAGTGTCATTACCTTGTAGGTTTTCATTATGTATACATATAGCCTGCAAAAAAAAAAGAAAAATGCCTAATGATGTCTCTTGCAGGCTCCCCTGTAACTATTCCCCCCACCTGACCCTCCCACTCAGCACCTGCCACCCCCTCCACATACACAGATATTACACCGACATTGGGGGTGCTCAACCCCCAGTGTCAACACCTGAAATAAAGAAAACGCTCCCTAGGCATTTTGTTTATGTAAACCTATTAACAAAGAAAAACATCCAGCAATGTCTGTTGCATGGTTAGTCATCCCCACCTGACCCTTTCACTCAGCACCCACCTCCACACACACACACACCCCACACACATAGATATAGCACTGACACTGGGTGTACCCAGTCCCCCAGTGTCAACACCTAAAATAAAGAAAACCTTCCCTTGTTTTTTTTTTTTTTTTGTCTTTATAAGCCCTGTGAAAAAGAAAACCATCCAGTGATGTCTCTTGCTGGCTTCCCTGTAACTGTTCCCCCCACCTGACCCTCCAACTCAGCACTCCCCCCCCCACACAGAAACAAATATAACACCGATATTGGGGGTGCCCAATCCCCCAGTGTCAATACCTGAAATAAAGGAAAGCTTCGCTTGGCATTTTCCTTTTTTTAATAAACTCTGTAAAAAAGAAAAATATCCAGCAATATCTGTTGTATCATTAGTCCCCATACCTGACCCTCCTACTCAGCATCCAGCACCCCACACACGGCCCTTACTTACCCGCTGATGGTCCTACACCATAGCCCTATCTGGATCGCAGTCACATCTTCAGTCTTCAAAGCCGGACCACGAACAGAGGAAATCAGGTATGCGGTTCAATGTATTTTAATGGTGTTTTTAACTTAGTGGCATAACTTGGCCATTTTTGAATGTTTTTGCTCCAAATTTTCAACATGCATTTTTTGGGACCCCACTTCATGAACAATTGCAGTAAAATTAGGCAAACCTGTCCCAAAAGGTAATTTTGTGGTTCCTGTGTGAAATCATCTTTCAGGCAGGAGTTGAGCATTTTCTCTACCCTTGTTCATGAGGCAGGGTCATGAGAAGGCTATGCTGAAAATTTGGTGTAAGAATATTAAAAAACAACAACATTATGAGGCTATATTGAACTTTGCGAGCATAGGCTTGTAACTTTGGTCATTTTCAATATTTTTACCCCAAATTTTAAACATAACCATTTCTTCACAGTAACTCATGAATGTGACAGATGTCATTTTTCAAGTCCTGGACAAAATGCATTTCTGCACCCTGAAATGTGATTTTGAATTCCCAGCATGAAATCACCTTTCAGGCAGGAGTTGAACATTTTCTCTGTACTTGCTCATGAACTGGGGGTCAATGCCAACCAAAATTTTAATGCTATATCTTAAGTTTATTATTTTATTTGCTGTGGTTTTATTTATTATGTATGCTTCATTTAATACCCTGCCTGTGTTTTTTGTAAGGCCCCCAGAGCCTCCAGGATTGGGTGCGTAAAAAGTACTGTAAACTTTGCCTTGCCTTGCCATAAGAAGGCTATGTTGAAAATTTGGCACACAATTATCATCATAGCCATTTCTTCACAGCACCTCATGAATGTGACAGTTGTCATTTTTTCAAATCCTGGCCCAAATGTGTCCTTGTGTTCTGAAAGGTGATTTCACAGTCCCTGCACAAAATCACCTTTTAAGCAGAAGTTGAACATTTTCTCTGCACTTGTTCATGAGGTGGGGTCATGAAACAGCTATGTTGAAAATTTGGGGTACAAATATTTAAAAAACAACAAATTTATGAGCCTTCTTTGAATTTTGAGAGTGCAGGCTTGTAAATTGATAATTTTCAACATTTTTACCCCAAATTTTCAACATAACCATTTCTCCATGGCACCTCACAAATGTGATGGCAGTCATTTTTCAAATCCTGGCTAAAATGTGGTTTTGCATCCTGAAAGGTGATTTCACAGTCCCTGAATGAAATCATCTTTCAAGCAGGAGTTGAAAAATGTCTCTGCACTTGTTCATGAGGTGGGGTCATAAAATAGCTATGTTGAAAATTTGGGGCACAAATATTAAAAAAAACAAGAAAGTTATGAGCCTATGTTGAACTTTGTGAACGCAGGCTTGTTACTCTGGTACTTTCCAATATTTTTACCCCACATTTTCAACATTGCCATTTATTCACAGCACCTCATGAATGTGACAGCTATTATTTTTCAGACCCTGGCCAAAATGTGTTTTTCTGTGTATCCCAAAAGATGATTTTGCAGCCCCTGTGCGAAATCACCTTTCAGTCAGGAGTTGAACATTTTCTCTGCACTTGTTCATGCGATGGGGTCATAAGAAGGCAATGTTGAAAATCTGGGGCAAACCCATTAAAAACAACACCGTTATGAGCCTGCTTTGCCATTTACGAATGCAGGATCCTAACTTTGGTACTACATAAGCCACAAAGTGCACAACAAAGCATCTCGTAAATTACAACTTGTATACCAGTAGCGAACATCTGGCATTGACAAATACTTTTTTTTTCAATCTTTTTACCTCCTTTTGTTTCCTGGCTGCCACCTTCTGCCTGACACCCCCAGCCCCATCACCCTGGCTCATCCAGGGCTTACCTTAACCTGTGCTCTGTTACTGCAGGGCTGTGGTTGTGCCCAGCCACTGGGTGCAGAGCCTGTGGGGGGGGTCACCATCTAGCCATTGGGGAGATTTTCTGCCATTTTTTTCCCTTCCCTCCCTGTTCCTGAGGCACACACATCAGTGTGTGTGCATGGAGAAGTGCCCAGGCTGCAGAAGACACATAGCATCCTCTCTTCTTTGGCATCCTGACCCATCCTACCCTCAGGCCTCCACCTGGGGGCAGTCGTGCAGCAGAACTGGCAATCACCCTCCCCTGGGAGAGGATAGCAGTCCTCCAGACCCTCAGTCCTCTCCCTCCCTAGCAAACCCCCAATGACCCACTCACACCTCAAACACAGGTCACTGGCATGGCAGGAGGTAAGGCATGGATGCCTCAGCCCTCCATGCCACTGGCTGACAAATGCTTGTTTTTAATTGTAGCAGAAACTAGCTTTTGGGAAAAACATCTTTCATTGCACTGCTGCTTTAAATTGAGGAAACAAAAATTACATGCTGACTATATAGATTATGCAGTGCAAGTTACATTAAACTATTCCTTCAACTCACTGGTTTAGCATTTTTCAGTTCATTGCTTAATGTGTGCACTGCTCATTGCAATGAATTAATAAAAGTTTCCTAATGGTTTGTCTCTGGCTGCTATTCTTGATGCTCCATGAAATATCTTATTCAGTGCAGTGCAACGATCAGTGCACACATTAAGCTACCTATAAAAAATGCTTAAGCACTGAAATGGTGTCTGATTTCGCTACTGCAGTGTACTGTACATAATCTCAGCCTCTCAGTAAAACATCTACATTCTCTTTCTTACTACAGAGTCACAGCTGGGTGCATGAAAATAACATGAAATTAACAAATACTGCAAATGTGACTGTGTGGGCACATCAATTAAATAAAGCTAGAAATCGAAGCATCATCTACAGTACAGTATTTACTATACTTAAACAATAAGGCACAACAAGGTGTGTGTTATCGTGTAATAACATCACTTCTAGCGTGGGTTGCAGCTGCCATACCCTTGACCGGTATACCACTCCAATAGTGACATTTCAACAGTGACCAACACTATAGTGCCAGGTTGCTGTAGTGTCAGCGCTGGACCCTGGCACTGTATTCTGGGGGTCTTGCACCCCCTTCTCTAATCAGCGTGACTTGGTGTTGATTATATTTAGTGGGGGGGTGGGGGTTGGGGTGAAGGCCCCCAAGAAAACATGTTGGTCACTGAGAAACCTTATGCTGACCGCAAATGCGGTCAACATGACAGTTTCGCTGTATGGTCATTCGACAACATTTTTGTTGATGAATGATCATAGATCCCCCTTGACCACTTCTTGAGTTTTCTCAGGTCTTTACTCATTCTCTCCACCCCTCCAGAACATCTTCCCTATTGCAGATTTTTGTGTATTCTGCAAAGAGGCATACCTTCCCTTCTAGCTCTTCTGCAGTATCACTTTTAAAGGCATTAAGGAGGACTGGTCCCAGTACTGAGCCCTGAGGTACCCTGCTAGTCACTCTCCCCCTTTTAGAGTGAGTACTGCTTACTACCACTCTCTGTTGCCTATCCATCAACTGATTCCATACCCAGTTTACCACCTTAGCTCCCACCCCCAAACTGCTCAGTTTTCTTATAAGCCTCCTATGTGTTACGGTGCTGAAGGCCTTGCTAAAGTTTAAGTAGGCCATGTCCACCACCCCACCCTGATCTATTTCCCTTGTCATCCAGTTGGAAGAAATCAATCAGGTTCCTCTGATATGACCTTCCACCTCCACCATAAATCTATGTTACCTTGGGTCTTGTAACTCACTGGATTCAAGATACTCCATTAGCTTTTCTTTCAAAAGTGTTTCCATTGACTTGCCCACCACTGATGTTACAGTAGGCTGACTGGCCTGCAATTGCCAGACTCTTCCTGCTGCTACTTTTATGAATCAGGACTATATATGCCCTCCTCCAGTCCTCTCCTGTTTCCAGAGAGTTGTTTAGAAGGACTGTCAGAGGTACAGCCATTACCTCACTGAGCTACCTGTATGCGTAATTACATTAAATAATTAATTATGTTACATATTTGCATGCATAAGTAATACCAGTTTTACCTCTGACATATTTCTTTATACTTATCACTAATTAAAATGGTTTTCTCATTATATCTCCATAAGGATACCAGGTCATGTGCAGCCAAGTTCTGCTTCAGAGACTACAGACAAGCATCCCCCCCCCAACTAATTTTTTTTCTTCTAGGCATAGTTTAGGTAACCTTCCCTCTTCCATGTGAGTTATATTTATCCAGTAATTGACTTTCCTAGTGATAGGTAAAGCAGGAATATTACATGGTCCCTACTGTAGTTCTTCTCTCAAATAGGCTGAAGGAACTGCCTTACTGTAGGCATAACCAACAGTGTGTGATAGAATCACATTACTGGCTTGTCAGGGGCACAGTGCTTTTTTCCAGCCAAAATTTCCACTCCATGCAGAGCTTGAGAATTATATTTTGCTGTTAGCGCCTGTAATGCATGGCTAACACTACAACCCCCAAACTGAAGATTAAACATCCTCAAACCAAGTGCTCTCTGTTTTATTTCTACAATTTTTAGATGTTTCTTACATAGACAGCTTGATAAAAAAGTTATTCCCAGGTATACATAGTCTCTTACAGTACTTAGACTATTTCCTCCAACTATCCAACTGTATGCTACATTGTTGGAAACAAAAACTGTCACCAGACTTTTTGTTGGATTTACTGTATGTTCAATTTTAACATTTCTGATCGCTTAACTAACACGTCAAGTGTTTTCTTGCAAACCTGGTCAGCTTAAGGACAAGAGTACTAAGTCATCAGCAGAAATGAGCACTGGACACTGCTTGGAGCCAATTTTATGGGAGTCTGTAAGAAGATCTTCCAAGTTTACAAGAAGCTGGACAATTTAAATGCAGGAAAGAGTTGGAGCCAGGACACAGCTGTCTCATCCTTAGTTATTGGAGCATGCTGGGGAGTTGCCCCCACCCCAAACCAATCCTTTGCCCATATTTCTGTATACAAATCACTAATTATGCTAACCAGATTGATTTCACTACCCCAATCAAGAATAAGTCTACATATTAAATTTCTTAAAATCAAATCAAATGGTAAACTATAGTACTGCCCTGTCCACACTACCACCCAAAAATCTGTAACATTTCCAAAATGGCTCAAACTGGTAATGTTACGGTGCATTCACATTACCTGTGAACCTTTTTAGAAACTATTACAGCCCACCCACACACAGGGTGAAGTGTGAGCATGATGCTTGGCTCCCTATCCCACAATGCAGTTCATTCTGCACTGAGCGCAATGCTGGAGCTACACGCTCATGTATCCACACTACAGCCGGTAATGTTACAGAGGTGAAACCGTTTTCAAAACCATTGTTGAAACCACTTCGTAAGTGGTTTCTGTAATGGTTCAGAAAATGCCTGTTGTAACATTACCAGTGTGGATGCAAGCCATTTTGGTAACAGTTTGAGCCCATTTTAGCCCTATGTAACATTACAGCGGCAGTAGTGTGGACAGAGCCGTACAAGTCACATTAAACGTTTCCTCCAGCTCACTTATCTTTCACTGTTTTCTTATGCTGACAATGCAATGGCAATTCTAAATGCTTAAAATACAAACTCCATTTCAACTGACCATCCACTCTCATGCAATGCACATGCAGTGCACCTTCAGCCACGTAAATTGCCTTCAGCTCCCCATTTTCAAATGCATTTGCAATGCAGTAATTATTGTCATTCACTGTTTATGAATGGCCCCAAATCTCCTGTACCTAGTCCAGTTTACATTTGTTTTTTGTTTTTAATTTTACTATTCACTATTTCAGGCTCATCATTCCCTGAAAAACAGAATTCAAGGTGCCATGATGATATCAAGCTACATCATCACAGCTTCAGAAAACTTCCGGCCACCAGCTTTCTTACAGCTTATAACTTTATCTGCATGCTTACGGTGGGATTCTCCACACAGACAGTCTGCAGCAGCAGCAGGCCAGCCCTCCCCGGTATGTGTGTATTCGGTGGCATGGCGCAAGTCGCGGCTCCAGCGACTCTTTCTACCCACCCCAAAAAATACAGAAAAATTACCCCAAAGCCAGCCAGAGAATGTATCTCTCTCTTTTTAATTAAAACCATTCTATCATCCGGCAACTTCAAATTCCAATGGCCACTCCAAAACAGTTACCAAAAACCACCCCCTCTCTCCTTGCCAGCCACCAAGAACAGACGAAAACATACTGGCCCGCCCATCCTTCTCACAAACCTCAACAGTGCTCCTGCCAGCTCATGGAAAACAGTCCCTCCAATTGACTTTACCTCTTCTGTGTTGTTTTAAAGCTTTTTCTGACTCCTGCACGCACCCGCTCTTCACTCAACAGTAGCGCAACATCACCACACCAATCAAAAGCCACCAATGACAGCTCAGAATATCCATGTAAGGACCCCAAAACTGGCCACAATATGTGTATTTTTTTTTCATAAAACAGTTCTATCAACTGGCCCTCCAGTTCACTTACTGATTGCTACCACAAAAGTGAAAGCTGGCTTCTCGATTGCCACCACGAAAGTGAAAGCTCTCTTACCGACTGCCACCACAAAAATGAAAGTTCTTCTACCCCTAATAATCCCGAATTTCATAGACTGTGTTTTGGGGGAAAAAAATCTCACACAAATGTTCACCCAGTCCCAGAGCAGGAAGCGGAGCTGGGTCAAATGCAGGGAGAACATAGTAACACAGTACACTTCCACAACAGCACCACCTGCTGCTCAGAGCCCTCTAGGAACTATTTTCTCAAAAGATACCCCTCCAACACCCCAAAACAGGCACTTCAAAGGAATGTTCAAAAGGTTTTTTAATTTTTTACTGCTAAAACTTTTAAGCCAGTTCATAATAACAATAAGTCACTCCAGAGTGTGGTATATCATGGGATATCGTCACTTCTGAGCGCTGCTTTCAGTAAGCGCTCATCCTGCACTCAGTCTGCAGCTGGCCATGGAGGTGAGAAATAGGCTGTGCCAGTCGCCAGCTGGGGACAGGTGGGGGGATGCTGGGTGGGCTGGCACGGCTGGGTGGAGGGGTGGGAGGCCACTAGACTACCAGGGAATTGGTGATCATAATTTATTTGATGATGTTCGGGGGGACACTAGACTACCAGGGATTGGGTGAACAATATTTACTGCATACAGTACGGGAGGGGGGCTTCTAGACTACCAGGGATAAGGGGAACAATACATATTTCATACAGTACGGGGGGCCGCTAGACTACCACAGATTAGGTGAACAATATTTCATTCATACAGTAGAGGGAGCCGCTTGACTACCAGGAAATTGGAGGGTGTATTGTGTATACATTGATGGGGGGGCACTAGACTACCAGGGCAGGCTTTTTGCCACATTTGTGGTGGGCAACTTGCAGTTTGGGGCACGGGGGGGGATGGCAGCGCCGCCCTTTGGGGCTTCTGCAAATGGGTGTTTTGGGGGGATGGGTAGCCCTGTGGGGCTCCACTGGGGTTTGCTGGGCATGGGGGTGGGAAACCGTGCACTGACCGCTGGACAGCCGACGGGTCTGCAGGACCCCCGGGGGTGTCCGTAAGCTATACCAGCTAAATGCTGGTGTAACTTACATTGCTGATTCTCCTCCAGGGGTTCTTATAAAATCCTGATGTGGTGACTTTGTGGCTGCCCTTCTAGAATGGGGGACAACTGCTGCCATAAAACCCCTAGCCCCATGTCACAGTGGGTTTATGTGGTGTAACTGCTGTTTGGCGCAAGTGGCCTGCGACATGTCACAGGTCACTTTGTAACTGCTGGCGTAAGTTGCTACATGCACCATTCTACTTGGTGTAACTGCCGTTATGCCAAGTGTAACCCTTCTAGCATCTGGCCCTGTATCTTTTGCTGGTGAGACCCCACCTGGAATACTGTGTCTGGTTCTGGAGATCACATTTCAGCGGATCATAGACAGATAGAGACTGTCCAGAGGAGGGCAACTAAAAATGGTATATCATAACGCATATGATGAGAGAATGCATGATCTCAATATGTACTGTATACCTTGGAGGAGAAGAAAGAGATAGGGACATGCTAGAGATCTATAAATACCACATGGGGTGAATAAGGTAAAGGAGGGACATAGTTTTCAGAAGGGAAGGTGCATGAGAACAAGGGGGCATGCAATGAAACTGGAATAGGGAAATTTAGGAGGGATGTGAGGAAGTACTTTTTAAATGAAACAGTGGTAGATGCCTGAAACAGTCTTCCAGCAGAGGTGGTGGGGTCAAAAACAGTAGTGGGCTTCAAGCATGAATGGGATAGGCACAAAGTAGCCGAGGATCAAATGGGGTCAGTGGTGACAGCATAGGTAGGGTAAAAATGGGCAGACTTGGTGGTGCCAACAAATTTTATGTTTCTATGTAAAATCTTGAAGCAATAAATGACTCAAAATATTCCCCCTGGTTTATGTCTGATGATAACAGGTATAAATATAGATGTTATTTGTATACTGTATGTTCTCATAGATCAAGTTAAAAGGAAGTTTTTTTTACAAATTTCAGGCTTGAAACATTTCCAAGTAAAGTATTACAATCAAGATTCATGAAATTGAAAAATGTTGAATATTAGGGCTGGCAATATAGCCTAGAGGTTATAGTTATGAGCTGTGAACAAGCTTGGTACTTTTGGTACATCCATACACCTCGGTCTGAGTCCCACAACCTCTGTTTGCATACTTTGTAACCCTGAGCAAGTCACTTAACCTCCTCAGTGCTCTTAAGGTCGCCCCGAAGAGGGGCCTTGTGCCTAGTAGTCCTTATGTGGTTACTGAAAAATAAATGAAGAAATGTCACTGTGAAATTTGTGGTGAGGACAATTTATAACATATTACTTTTGATTGCCCAAGGTACTATAACAGTAGGGCACATTGGCTTGATCTTCTTTTCCAACCACTTGTTATGGAAAACAGTGAATGGATACATCTTGTAATGACTACAGAAGATGAATATATGACAGAAATGTTGGAGAACTATTTTACAGCTGTAAGCAAAAGAAGAACCTCTAAATTTCTGTTGAATGTAAGCAAAATAGGCAGTGTTTTGTTAGTATGGTATACTGCTACAACATGTATTTTTATATAGTTATTAAATATGTATGCATATTTATCTGTATGCAATTTTATCTGTATTTGGGTATGAATATGTGTTGTCTCTGTAATGATCTTTGAACAAATGAAATAAAATTAATGTATTATTACTCTGGTTGCACTATACCTGGAAACTAAAAGTGCTTTTAGCTCTGAACCCTGATAATCTGCTCATATTATATATATATATATATATATATATATATATATATATATATATATATATATATTTATATAGTAACACGTTGTGCCACTATAGTTAGGGTTGAGTACCCCATTTAAGATTAAAGTGTGAAATTTTGCATCTTAATAACTTTGCCACTGTATGATGGATTTGCCTGAAATTTGGCAGGCATGGAGTGGTACCATAGTTCTCCGGCTCTGCCAAGCTTTGTAGCAGTCGGATGTACGGTTGCGGAGTTATAAAGCGACATTCCGTAGTGCATTTACGCTTTTTTGCACATTCTTTGCTCATGCCTACAGGTCGCACAGTTTGTGCAACTGGTCCAAAAACTTCAGGAAACATGCGGCCAGGGTCCCCGATGTGCCTTCCGAAGATTTCGTGAAAAAATATTAAACTGTTCAAAAGTTATTCAAAAAACAAGTTTCCTATTATAGTCAAAGGGAAAAGTTGACAAAAAGTTCAACAGTGATGCAAATGCAGTTTTTAGTGTTGCAAATGACCCCTGTATTGTCATGTCAGCCATTTTTTTTTCAGTTAGTGGTCGCAGAAATGCTTGGCATTTAAATTTGGGACCCTCTAGGAACATAATTCTTTTTGTGTTCACCTAGTCAGACCCTGAGGATGCTAGCCATGTCTTTTTTGGAGGGTTAAACACCCCAGAAATATGTTTTTGAAATTTTTGTAAAAAGTAGTGTCGCAAAGTGGTATCGCACTCATGACACTTTCATGATTTCATTTGTGAAAGTGTCATGATTTGCGACACTATGCCCAAAATAACAGGAATACTTTGCCACCCTGCTGCAAAACAATGGTTTGGTCTTTTGGGGTGAAATTTGAAGAGAGGAAAGACAACATCCCCCAGATGTGCCATTTTGGTGGTTTGGTGACAAAATATTGTACAGATGGAAAGCTACAGTGCTCCAAAGTTGATGCTTTTTCCCATAGACTAACATTGTGGCGTCCGCCTCACCTTTCAGGGCCGTATCTCGGAAACGCTTTGAGATACAAACTTTTCATCAGAAAAATGCTTAGCCCCCCCCCCAGTAGGGGGCTAAGTACAAACCTAGTAAGGAAAGTCATAATTTATATGAAATTTAAATTTTTTTTCTACGTCGTACAGTTACTGAGATATAAACAGTTTAGTATTCCAAGTGCTCATTTTCTGCTCCGAGGCCCATTATTATGCATACATTCTTTGTATTCACTGTGTTTCTCTATGTAGCTGTTGGTGATAAAAAAGGTGTTCATTTTCGTTACTGTCACAGTTAGCATTCCCACTTGCGTTTCTGTAACTGTTTGCATTAGTGTTCCCATCTATGCCACTGTGTGTGTTACACTTTGCCTTTTTTTTGTGCTTGCATTTGTGTTACTGTTACCATTTGCATTTCCATTACTGTTTCTGTTTGCATTTCATTTTGCATCTCCATGTGCATTACCATTTGCATTTGCGTACGTGCTTCTGTTTGTGTTTCCTTTGGCGTCATCGTTGCTGTTACCATTAGCATTTGCATTTCCTATTGCAGTACTGTGACTGTGCACATTACCATTTGCATTTCCGTATGTGCTTGCGTTTGCGTTTCTGTTTGCGTTACCATTACTGTCATGCGATGTACGCGTATTTACCCTTTGTTTTCATTTGATTGCATTTACATAACTGTTAACATTTGCATTTCCATTGCTGTTTTGTTTGCATTTCCTTTTGTGTCACCGTGTGCATTTCGATTTGTATTTGCGTACGTGCCTCCATTTGCTTTTGTGTTTCTGTTTGTTTCCTTTGGTGTCATCGTTGCTGTTATCGTAACTGTCTGCATTTCCAATTGCGTTACCGTGCCCATGTACATTACGATTTGCATTTCCGTACATGCTTGCATTTGTGTTTCTGTTTTCATTAACATTTGCACTTGTGTTTGTATTACCATTTGCGTTATCATTTACATTTGCATCACCATGTGCGTTAGCGTTTGCGCTTGCATTTGCGTTGCCATTACTTCACTGTTTATAGTGCACATTCTCAAAAAGAAGGGAAATTCATGGCAAAAAAACTCTGTTTAATGCATCAGTTAGGGTTGTACCCCTTTTAAGATTAAATGGTGAAACTTTGCACCTTAATAACTTTGCCACCATTCAATGGATTTGCCTGAAATTTGACAGGCATGGGGGGTAACCATAGGTCTTAGGATCTGCTAACTTTTGTACCAGTCAAATATACAGCTGTGGAGTTATTAAGCGACATTTGTGCACAAAATTACATTTTTTTCCTCATTCTTTGCTCACACGTACAGGTGGCATGGTTTTTGCAACTGGTCCAAAAACTTCACAGAACATGTGGCCAGGGTCCCCGATGTGCCTTTTGAAGATTTCATGAAAAAATATTAAACGGTTCAAAAGTTATTCAAAAAACAAGTTCAGATTATAAGTCAATGGGAAAAGTTAACAAAAAGTTCGACACTTTCATAAATGCACTTTTTAATGTCACAAATGGCCCTAGTAGTGTCACAAATCCACCATTTTGTTTTCAGTTACTGATCACAGAATTGCTTGCCATTTAAAATTGGGACCATCTAAGGACATAATTAATTTTGTGTTTACCTTTTTGAGCCATGAGGATGCTAGCCATGTCTTTATTGTGGGGTAAAATACCCCAGAAATATGTTTTTCAAATATCTGGGAAAAGTAGTGTCACAAAGTAGTGTCGCACTTGCGACACTTTCGCAAATTTTTGTCAAAGGTGTCGCAAATCATGACACTACTTTTCTAGACTATGGCCAAAATTACAGGAATTCTTTGCCACCCTGCTGCAAAAAAATGGTTTGGTCTTTTGGGCTGAAATTTGGAGGGAAGGCAGCCACCATCTCACAGATGTGCCTTTCGGTGGTTTGGTGACATAATATTGCACAGATATAAAGTTACGGTACTCTGGAGTTGTCATTCTTTCCCCATAGACTAACATGGTGGTGTCTGCCGTGCCTTTCGGGGCTCGTATCTCAAAAATGGTGCAAGATACGGAATTTTTGTTGCAACAATGTGTAGCCCTAAACCTAGCCAGGAAACTTTTTCTATGTGGTACGGTTACTGAGATATTACCATTTTAGTATTACAACTGCTCGTTTTCTGCTCCGAGGCCCATTATTATGCATACATTCTTTGTTTTCACTGTGTTTCTCAGTGGAGCTTTTGGGGAAAAATACAGTGTGTGCTCCAGTTACTGTTACACGTAGGCTTTACACTTGTGTTTCCATGCTCGTTTGTGCTACCGTTCCCGTGTACACAACCATGTGTGTTACCCTTTGTGTTTCCATTTGCGTTACTGTTAGCATTTGTGTCTCCACTACTGTTTGTGTTTGTCTTTCGCTTAGCGTAACCATGCGCATTACCATTTCTGTTGGTATCTACCCTTCCATTTTCATTTGCGTTTGTCTTTCGTTTTGAGTCATCATTGTTCTTACCGTTACCATTTGCATTTCCAATTGCATTCCCGTGCATCTTACGGTTTGCATTTCCATACATGCTTACATTTGCATTTCTGTTTCTGTTTTCTTTGCCATTATTGTTGCTGTTACCATTACCATTTGTATTTACAATTGTGGTACCATCACCGTGCGCGTTACGGTTTGTGTTTCCATATGCTCTTGCATTTGCGTTTCTGTTTCCTTTCACGTTATTGTTGCTGTTACAGTTATCATTTGCATTTACAATAGTGGTACCGTGACCATTTGCGTTATCAGTTGCATTTCCGTATGCGCTTGCGTCTCCGTTTGCGTCACTGTTCACTTTGGCATCACTTTGCACCTGCATTTCTATTAATGCTTGCTTTACAATTTACATTTGTGTCACCATGTGCGTAACCATTACCGCTTGTGTTTGCGTTGCTGTTACCATTACTATGTCACAAAAAATCATGTGGTGGGAGCATTCCATTCATTATTTATAGTCCTCATTCTCAAAAAGAAGGGAAATTAGAGGCAAAAAACTCCATTTAATGCATCAGTTAGGGTTGTTTCACACCAACAAAAGTGAGGAAATTTGGTGTTAGGGTTGAAAACCCCCATTGCACCCCCTCAGCCCCCTCTGAACCAGCATCGGGGTGTGAGTTGGGGTCATCGGTCCTAACTCTCACCCCATTCTCCTATGCCTCAGCTTGTTCACGCATGTGATGGGGTGAGAGTTAGGGCCAATGACCCCAACGCATACCCTGATGCCAGTTGGGGGGGCGGGCTGAGTGCAAGGGGGGGTTTCAATGCTAACACCGAATTTCCTCACTTTTGTCAGTGTGAAACAACCCTAACTGATGCACTAAATGGAGTTTGTTGCCTCTAAAATATATATATATATTATGGTATAGGAAGTATAGGAATAGGATAGTATAGGAAGAGGCATCAGCAGCAGAAAACAGGAAGTTGTTATCCCTCTGTACAGACAGTTGGTGAGACCCCATCTGGAATACTGTGTCCAGTTCTGGAGACCCCATCTCCGCAAGGACATAGACAGGATAGAGGCAGTCCAGAGGAGGGCAACTAAAATGGTGCAGGGTCTGCAAGAGAAGCCGTATGAGGAGAGACTAAAGGAGCTTAATATGTATACCCTTGAGGAAAGAAGGGAGAGGGGGGACATGATAGAAACTTTCAAGTACCTCAAGGGAATCAACAAAGTCCAAGAGGGTAGCATCTTTCAGAAAAAGAGACTTGCAAGAACAAGGGGACACAATTTAAAGATAGAAGGAGGGCGGTTCAGGGGCAATGTGATGAAGTATTATTTCACAGAGAGGGTAGTGGATGTATGGAACAGCCTTCCTGAGGAAGTTGTGGGGTCTAAAACTGTGGGAGAATTCAAGAATGCATGGGACAGACATAAGGCAATTCTTGTGGGGGGCAGGACGATAAAGGCTGTTGGTTAACTAGGATCTGCGGCCTATCCTGTAGGTAGGGAAATGGGCAGACTAGATGGGCCCAGTGGTCCTTATCTGCCATCAAAGTCTATGTTTCTATGTTTCTATGGTAGCACAGTAGTGCTACCATAGTTATGTTGAGTACCCCATATCAGGTTAAATGGTGAACTTTTGCACCTTAATAACTCTGCCACCATTCAATGGATTTGCCTGAAATTTGGCAGGCACAGGGCGTAACTATAGATCTTGGGATATGCCAATGATTGTACCAGTCAGATATACGGCTGCAGAGTTATTAAGCAACATCTCGGGTGCACTTACCTTTTTTTGCACATTCTTTCCTCGCACCAGCAGGTCGCATGGTTTGCATGACTGGTCCATAAACTTCAGGGAATATGCGGCCAGGGTCCACAGTGTGCCTTTTGAAGATTTCGTGAAAAAATATTTAACGGTTCAAAAGTTATTCAAAAAACAAGTTTCCCATTATAGTCAATGGGAAAAGTTAACAAAATATTCAACAGTGTCACAAATGCACTTTTTAGTGTCACAAATGACCCTAGTAGTGTCAAAAATCTGCCATGTTGTTTTCAGTTACTGATCACAGAAATGCTTGGCATTTAAAATTGGGACCATCTAGGGACATAATTATTTTTGTGTTTACCTAGTCAAGCCCTGAGGGTGCTAGTCATGTCTTTATTTTGGGTTAAACACCCCAGAAATATGTTTTTCAAATTTCTGGGAAAAGTAGTGTCGCAAAGTAGTGTCACACCTGCGACACTGCTGCATTTTTTTGTGAAAGGTGTCGCAAATCACGACACTACTTTTCAACACTATGACCAAAATGACAGGAATTGTTTGCCACCCTGCTGAAAAAGATCAGTTTGGTCTTTTGGGCTGAAATTTGGAGGGATGAGAGCCAACATCCTAAAGATGTGCCTTTTAGTGGTTCGGTGAAAAAATATTAGATGGCTGCACAGTTATAACACTCCGAAGTTCACATTTTTTCCACAGGATAACATTAGGGCGTCCTCCGTGCCTTTAGGGGCCCGTATCTCGGAAACGGTACGAGATACAGACTTTTCGTTGGAAAAATGCTTAGCCCCCCCCAGACAGGAACTAAGTGCAAAACTAGCCAGGAAAGTCATAATTCATATGAAATTTTATTTTTTTTTCTACGTCATATAGTTCCTGAGCTATAAGTAATTTAGTATTCCAACTCCTCATTTTCTGCTCTGAGCCACATTATTATGTATACATTCTTTGTACTCACTGTGTTTCTCTATGCAGTTGTTGGGGAAAAACCAGGGTGTGCACTTACGTTACTGTTACCCTTACTATTTCCGCTTGCATTTCCATACCCATTTGCATTACCGTTCCCATGTATGCCACCATGTGCGTTACCCTTTGCGTTTTCGTTTGGGCTTGTGTTTGCGTTACTGTCACCATTTGTGTTTCCACTTCTGTTTGTCTTTGCATTTACATTTGCGTCACCATGCACATTTTCATTTAGTTTGCGGCCACCCTTCCATTTGCATTTGCATTTCTGTTTGTCTTTCGTTTGGCGTCATCGCTGCTCTTACCGTTACCATTTGCATTTCCAATTGCATTACCATCACAGTGCACGTTACGCTTTGCATTTCCATATGTACTTGCGTTCGCATTTCCATTTCTGTTTCCTTTGGTGTTATTGTTGCTGTTACCGTTACCATTTGTGTTTATAATTGCAGTACCTTGACCGTGCACATTACGGTTTGCATTTCCGTATGCATTGTGTTTGTGTTTCTCTTTGTTTTGGCTTTATTTTTGCTGTTACCATTATCATTTGCGTTTGCAATTATGGTACCGTGACTGTGCGCATTATGCTTTGTGCTTCCATACGCACTTGCATTTGCATTTCGGTTTCTGTTTCCTTTTGTGTTATTGTTGCTGTTACAGTTACCATTTGCATTTACAATAGCGGTACCATGATCATGCACATTACCAGTTGCATTTCCATTTGTGCTTGCATCTCCGTTTATGTGACTGTTCGCGTTGGTGTTAATTTCCACTTGATTTCTATTAACATTTGCTTTACCATTTACGTTTGCATCACCATGTTTGGTAACCATTAGTGCTTGTGTTTGCATAGCAGTTAGCATTACTATGTCACACAAAATCTTGTGGTGGGAGCGTGGGGCCCAAAGGGCCTGTACTCCCACCACCACATTCCATTCACTATTTATAGTGCTCATTCTCAAAAAGAAGGGAAATTCATGGCAAAAAACTCTGTTCAATGCATCAGTTAGGGTTGTTCCATAGTCACAAAAGTGAGGAAATTCAGTGTTAGGGTTGAAAGCCCCCCTTGCACCACCCCAGCCCGCCCCCAACCAGCATCAGGGTGTGCGTTTGGGTTGTCGGTCCTAACTCTCATCCCATTCTCCTATACCTCAGCTTGTTTACACATGTGATGGGGTGAGAGTTAATGCCGATGACCACAACGCACACCCCGATGCCAGTTGGAGGGTGGGCTGGGGTGGTGCAAGGGGGGTTTTCATCCCTAACACCGAATTTCCTCACTTTTGTCACTGTGGAACAACCCTAAGTGATGCATTAAATGGAGGTTTTTGCCATGAATATATATATGTATAGATAGATAGATATATAGATATATGTACTGTAGCATTTTGGGCCCCTCACATTTTTTGTTAATTCTTTGATAACTGGGTAAGGTCCACTAGGCACAAGGCCTGTTTTCAGGGATTACCCAGAAGCACTGGGGAAGTTAAGTATCTTGCTCAGGGTCACACAGTACACAAGTGGAGGTTTCAGGAAGGGTCTTAGAAAATTAACCATTATTTTTAATGACTGATATATTATGTTTTGTATGAAATGTAATCATATGATCAGTGATTAGTCTGTTTCAGGGTTTTCTTTCATAGTGGACATTATTATATAGAACTGACCTGTGTGTATTTTTCATTCCACAGTATGGAGCTCATATTTATGCTAGTTTCTTCACCCACCCTGGGGTTGATTTTGCCAACTTTTACGAAGCTGTAGGTTCCCTCTGGAAGTATCCGCACATTAATGATGTCATATGTGGTCACAGCATCTCCATTTACATCAAAAAGAATGTCTTCTCCAGTTGTAGTAATGAAATGGACATTTTTAACATAATGCAGTACCTAAGCATTGAAATTAGGAACAGAAACCATCCTGAGACACCTTCCTGAACATTTGTGTCCACTAAAATAAAACAAATGCACAAACAGAAAGAAAAAATTGACCAACCATCGGCAAGAACAAAAGAAGGTACAACAAAAATTTTAATTAGCTTACCATTTATGGATGGCATTCCGCTAGTGAAGCTAACCTCAGTCCACAGAATAATATCAGACCTCATAGCCAGGAATGTATGTAAACACCACACTGATTTGTGACTGATACTGTGCACACTAATGTTTCGCTCGGGTGTCACCAAGCTTCATCAGAGTGATAGTGCACCCCAGTATCACACATTATATAATGCTGCTTAAAGCGACATTGGCAACCCATTTAGGCCTTAAACTGTCCCTAGTTTAAAAAAAACATATTTTATGAGTACTTGCATTCTGTAGAATGTGCTGATGTAGCTGGTACTTTCATTCTGATTCATTTTTTTTTAAAAGTAAAAATCAGACTGTCCACCATACTGGTGTTACCACACAACGTGTTTGTTTATATTCCATAATCAACTCCCACTGCATCTTTCTTGGAATTGGGAAAACCCTCAACACAGTCTAGCCACTCAAGATGCAGTGGGAGAAGAGGACACTATTGTGCCATGAATGACTGCACTGCTTAGGGTTGTTCCTAATGTTCTTGAAGTGAGCAATAAGAGTAGATCAAGAATTTAAACAAAACAAGGTTGTGAATAGTTACACAATTACCATGCATTTCAGTTCTACCAAGACAGGAAGCAGATTAAACCACTAATATCACCAATGAATTTTAGAGAAGGTAAGCAATTATAAAATGTGAGTTTTCAACTTGAAATAGTACGATGCAAAATGGGTTGACAGTGTCCCTTTAATATCACTTGTAAAAATTGGTTTTAAGGCTCTTAATAAATATGCACTGCATCCATCCCATTTATAATGTACTATATTAATACTACCCGGGCACCACCTCCTGATGGGCTACTACCCCTGCCTGCTGCCTGAAATGCAGGTTGAGGGACCTGGGTTCAGATTTAGCTGACACAAGGGGCTCAGTATCAATAAGAATGCTATTAGCATGGTGTCTCCACCTAGAGAATTCTTTAAGTGGATTAGATGTTAAGCCAGCACAACCCTCTGGGAAGTTGTACCTACCCACAGCCCCACCCAGTGGTCCCACACATGGAGAAACATAGATCTCTTTACTTGACATTCAATGACATAATTAATGGTGAGTGCTTATAATATACTCACACCGACCACACTTACCAACAGGGTTCTGACTTCTGGAACACACCCTGTGCACCTGCAATAATAGTTTTTTTAACAAAAACACTGTACCTTTCAGTTATTTGCATTAACCCATCACTCAGTAATATTATGCTCATAAGTCAGTTTAACATTCAAGCAACAAACTGATTTATTGGGGGAAGTTAAGAGGGGAAGGGGATGTGAATCAAGTTTGACTTTAGAATACTGTTTTAGATTTTGATAACCACAGAAATACATGAAACCCCCTGGACAGTCCAGATACAGATGCTGGGTACCCCGAGTCTAATTAGGCACAGGCCTGAAGCGTTGCTGTGGATTGGCCGACAATGCAACTGGATGGGGCCCTTAAAGGCATATAGTAAGACTCTCCAAATACCTTTTTCTCATAGTATGCAATTGCCAGCCATGCTTCAAATGCTGAAGCTGCAATTTGTTTAATAAAACAGTCTGTCATAATCATTTTTTTAATGTTTTATCAGTACTTTTTTCTGCCTGCCCCCAAATTTTGTGTGTGGGGCCACATCCCCAAAATGATGTTTTACATACAGCAACAAGGAATTCTGAATAAATTATAAAGGTGATTTAAATGTTCGTTACTCAAAGGTGCAGACCCTTATTTTGGTAGTGGCCACTGCAGTACAGCACCTAATATGTAGACATATTTATGTATTTTTTTAAAGGTTTCACCTGGAAAAACATACTGATCAGACAAGTTAGTTTCCAGATGCATCCTGGGGGAGAGGGGAAAGGGAACACAGTAGGTACATATGAAGCAAGGCATTGTGGGTACAGTACATAGCTGATTTTTCTTTCTTCCTACTCCTATTTTGCTAAAATACCAAGACTGACCAACACAGGTCTCTGTTCCAAACCAGCAGGTGTTTACTTCTAATAAAGAGAATGCAATTGTATTTATTGTATTTTGATGTGTTAGCAATTACTTTTTACTTTAATGATACAATATCTGTTAGTGCAGTGACACAAATGGATTTTCAGCTTTGTTTCTCACACTGCTAGTAAAAAAGAATTCAGCAGACTTCTGGTATTGTCATGTCAGAAACTGCCAGCTATTTAATTTGATTATTTTCTCACTAGCAATTGGTGACATACAAATACGATTTTGGAAAAGTAAGTAAAGAAACAAATAAAAGAAAACTGAATGACTGCAGAGGCATCTAAAAGCTCCAAACCTTCATTCTCTCTTACTAAGCATTAGTTCTTTAGAAGCTTTGTTTACCTGGCATAATGTCATAGTTGGGGGGTGGCAGCAGAGAGGGGGAAAAAAGGGGTTTGTTATGCAAATGAAGCAGAGCACAGAAATAAAAGCATTTTTTCATGGAAAACAGCACTTTTGGGCAGTTGGAATGTTAGGAGATTAAATCACAACTCTTACAGGTTACTATTGTCATTTGTTATGGTACATGTTGGTAGATCCCTTTAAAAGAAAATCAGATTAGCTTTATATTTGATCCAAGGACGCATCCTGACTAACTTTGCAAACGCCATAAATAATCCCTTACTTTGTGAGCCTGGGACTCTCAATATTAAACTTGACAAAACTTGAAATAACTATTTACAGTTCCCCATTATGGGCAGAGGATGGCTCTGCCTACTCATGGTTTTGCAGTCATCAATGGTGTAGAAAAGCTATAGCTGAGGTGCAGGAAGGAGCTGTAGATGACCCCCTTTTTCCAAGCTCTTGCAGCTTGCAAACCAGAAGTTTCTCTCAGCTTTGAGTTTTGCCCCGGGCTTGCCATCACATCAGGTACAGAACAGGCTGGGACCAAGGCTGGCATGCTTCAGACCTCCATGTCTAGGCTATGCCCCTCAGGGGGAAGCACATATGGCAGTGCATAACTGGCACACTATCAGGCTGACTCCCAGGTCGATCTAGAAGCACATTCTCTCACATTCAGCACATTTATATTGAGCACATTTCAGCCACTTTAAGAGGTCACATTTCCTTCAACCATGTGCCAGCATGCCCAACATGGTCCTTTTAGCTTTCAGATCACAGTCTTTAACAAGTGGGTACTATTCCCCCTAAGGCTAAGGCAGACCCATGTTCGCACCATCTGTGCAAAGACAAATTCTCTTTCTCTCTCTCTAATCGCAGCTGAAGCTTGAGGCACAGCTCCCAACCACTTTAAACTTTACTTGTTAGCAAACTGGTTTACTGTAGCATTCTCACAAGCTCTTTTTGTAGCTCTGATTGGACATTCAAACACAACACAACATTCCTCTTGGCTATGCTGGCATTTGCAGCTCCAAATGGACATTCACTGGTCCTCACAAGCACTGTCCGAGAAAGGTACTCCCCTTCCTGTCCTGTAGGCACTTCACTCAGTCACAGTAGGCATTTCACAAACTGCTAGACCCTTCCTTGGTCCCTTGAATAGATGTCTACCCATTTCTTAAGTGCTGATTAAACACAGGGCGCAGACATTAAACACTTCTGGGCTTTCTGGGCTTTATGCCCCAAAATAGGTCTCCCAATAATTTGAACTTGTAAGCAGAAGTTTAGTCACTCAGAATGATTCAAAAAGTTTTTCTTTCCTGGAAGTTACAGGCTTCATCAGCACTCTCACTGCTTAGGCAGAACATTCATGCAACTCTCTCACAGCCGAAGATGGATTCAGGCTTGCACCACATTTTCCCCAAAACATAGAAAAGCATAGGCTAGCCCTAGAGGACAAATTTTGGCAACCCCCCAGGCCAGCAATTCTCATTTCTTGCAGCCACACTGTCTCTGGAAGAGGCAAGAGTCCCCTTCCCCTGTGGAGGGGCTCCCGCTGAGCACACCAGGCCCACTCTTTTAGCTTGAGACCAGAGCCCACCTCCTTGTGAAAGGGCTTGCACCAAACTGAACTCAGCCTGCAAAGTCCCTGGGTTTTGGGAGCTCTCCTGAGGCTCCTGATTGGCTGAATACACTTGTCTGTCCCAAAAATGAATATTCATTAGGCTCCTTTGACACCTGGTAGGCTCCCGTTCTGGCACCTCAATTAAGACCTTGCTTTTCCCCCACAGTGCTTTGGCACTGTCCCATAAACCTTTTGGCAATGTCCCAAAAGTTGAGGCACTAAATCCTGACTTTCCAATTAGCTGGTGTGCTGCAAATATGGCTGCTTTTGTTACACTCCCCCTGCAGTCCACACATTGTCCCGCAAATAAAGTTCTGGTGCAGCCAGATGAAACATGTTCTTTAATTCTTATCCCCACAATTTTGTAGTTTCTTTAGTGCCCTCTTAAACACTGCCCATAATAAACATTTCATTGCAATCCCTCACCTGTCACTGCTTGTTGAAATATGCAGTCCCCAGGCAGCTTACAAGGGTCTCAACTTTAATAGTCTGGAACAGCCAGTAAAAATGCTACTTAGTTACATGGGCCCCCTGGTTCAGTAGCCCCTTTAGTGTTCTGTAATGTGTTGCTTTTTTTACATTTATTTACAGTCCTGTCCTTAATGGCCTGGATCAGGGCTGGAGGAAAAAGCCACCATATATTTTAAATAAAGAGTGCACTGCACATGGCTTTTTCCTCCAGCCCTGATCCAGGTCACTAGCCCCCGACCTATGCCAAACAGGGACCGGGACCAGGACAGCCAGAAAGTCATCTGAATTACTTTAATTATGGTCGAAAAGAAAGTGTGGGGTCACTGTTTCTACTGGAGTGCAAAAGAGAAATGCAGAGGCCTGCGGTCAAACTCCTTTAGCCAACAATGGGCAAAAATGATGTACTGGGGCTGTTTTGGGGACCTGAGGAATATTTGGACTCAGGCCATGGTGGTGCCAAATGAGGGGAATCGGAGAGACACCAGGAGGCATTCGGGAGCATTGGGAGACAATTGGACAAATAAGGTAAGCCCCCATTGGGGGGGCATTACATTAATGACACAAAAACACATAACCTGTTCCATAAATGGTGGCTCAAATTAAGGTGATAAGTACCCCAGAAAACTGCAATTGATCTATTCATATAAATCAGCATTAAACCAGGAAAAAGAAATCCCCTTTAGCAAGGCAAACTGTTCACATAGTCTTACATGTCACTATTATGTACCCTATAGAGATTATGTACACCAAATATGTAGAGTGATAACATCCACTACTTTGAAGAAATGCAGCTAAATCAATGCTGTCATTAAGACCTAAATCCCCTTGAGCCCCCAGTGTGTAAATCCAAAAGGACTCCATATGTCCTATTTTCTGTTACCAGTTACCACCTGTAGGACCCGGGCACATTTTTCTATACCCACGAAACTTACATCGTGTGTACCATACTGTGTGTACAATTCTGCAGATGTTTGACAACAGCATATGAAATGTCACCCCTTTGCATACCACAAATATGCTCACCTATCCTAAGTGTGAACTGGCTCATCATGTGCCCAATATAAAAGGCACCACAAGCACACATTAAAATGTAAACAAGCCCACATATATTACAATTTATGAAATCCTTAACCAATATTTCCTCTCCATTGTTGGGATTGTTAAAACTTTTTCCTTGTTTAATATACTGGCAATAAATACACCATCCACACCTAAAAGTGCCAGTCGCGGGGGGAGGGGGGTAGTAGCCCCTCAGGAGGTGAATGTCTTTCAGCAATGTGCAGACTTGAAACTGCTCTATACTTCATTGTTGGTGGCTGCCTAAAGACAAACCTGGGTCCTTCCCTCTCTATCCAGTGAAGTTTGGGTTCCACACTAAATATACTCCAATTGTTAGCTATGAGCTGTCTTATTTCTTTCAGCTGCACACTACAGGTGGTGACAAAGAGGCATGCAGGGGTATCTGCTACCTTGCTTCTGATTTTTGGAACTAAGGGGGAATCTTTAGAAATACTGCCCAGATATTCCACAGCATGCACAATAAATGCAATGTATAGCCCCTTTGCTTAGAATAACTCTCCTGATGTAAATCCATTTATGGGGAAATGGGAGGCTGATGGTCTGTACAGCAATGCCACAAATGCTTACTTTGATAGCATGGATTTGTAGCATCTGTTTATAGATGATATATTGAGTGTTTGGTGTAATACGGAGGTTGAGTTTGCAGATTTTGTGAAATGGTTAGAGAATACGAGTCCCGGTTTGAAATTTAAATACAACAGTAATAAGGAACAAATCATGTTTTCAGATCTTTACATAAAAAGGTTGGGAGATGGACAGGTGGGCACAAGTCTGTTTCACAAACCTACTGACAGGAACAGCTTATTAAGATGTGATAGCTGTCACCACCCCCCGTGTAATAGAAAATATACCCAAGGGGCAAATGACTGAGCTTTGAGGAACTCAGAGAAGACGGAGGTGATGGTTGTAGACTGGGGTCGCCGGATAGAGGGGATGGGAGATGACTTGCCCTGAGGGCTTTTTCTGGATGGCATCCAGCTCCCTACCTCTGAATGGGTGCAGAATCTGGGGGTGATTTTTGACAACAGCCTGACACTGCGATCGCAGGTGTCGGCAGTCATCAAATCATCCTTTTACCATCTGAGGAACATTTCCAGGATTAAGCACCTAGTTCCGTCCAGTGATCAGCCCACATTGGTCCACTCCTTTGTGACCTCACACCTTGATTTCTGCAACTCCCTGCATCTAGGGCTACCAGGGGTTGATATCCACCACTTGCAGCTCATGCAGAACGCTGCAGCCCAGTTATTGACAGGTACTCCTCGTGTCTGTCATATTTCTCTGGTCCTGCACGATTGGCACTGGCTGCCAGTACAGTGGTGGATCACCTTTAAAGTCTGTCTTCTGACTTATAAAGCCCTACATGGACTGGGCCCGGACTTCTTGAAAGAGCTCCTGGTACCTTACTGCCCCAGGCAATCGCTCCATTCAGCAGATGAGGGATAGCTAGAGATTCTGAGATTTCCTTAAAATCTTCAGGGGCCCGTGCCTTTGTGTACGTGGCCCCTGCCCTCTAGAATTCTCTACCCCATCCGCTTTGGCAGTGTGCATCCGTGGAGGAATTTAAAAAGGTCTTAAAGACCCATTTATGGTCAAAGGCTTACCCCGATGATGACATTTTATTGCATTTTATGAATTCAGCAGTTATTGGATCTGTGTTTATTTTACTGTTTTATGCATAGTTGTTGCAAAGGTGCCTTGGTTTTAAGAAAGGCGCGGTATAAATAAAGATTTATTATTAATATTTATTACTGCACATTAAGGGAAGATTTCGAGAAAGAAAAAGTACCATTGGTACAATTTCACAGATGTTTGACAATAGCATATGAAATATCATCCTTTGTACAAAATGAATATGTTCGCCAGTTCAGACTTAGGATGGTGAACATATTTGTGCTAGCCAAGGGATTTACACATGATGTGAGTTTCATGGGCATAGAAAAAGTGTGCAGGGGCCCTGGAGGTGGTAACAGATGACAGAAAATAGGACTTATGGAGTCCTTTTTGATTTATGCACATGGGCTCACAGGGGTTTAGGTCTTAACGACAGCACTGATTTAGCTGCATTTCTTTAAAGTAGTGGATGTTACCATTTTACATATTTGGCGTGCATAATCTCTATTGAGCACATAATGGTGACATATAAGATTATGTGAATAGTTGTTTGTCTTGCTGAAAGGGGATTTCTTTTTCCTTTTGGAATGCTGATTAATATGAATAGATATATTACAATTTTCTGGGGTACTTATTACTGGGTCAGAAATTTGTTGAGTGGTAGAACACAGAGGGTGGTGGTGAATGGTGTTCAATCCAAAGAGAGGGGGCTGACCAATGGGATGCCACAGAGATCAGTGCTAGGGCCATTCCTCTTTAATGTCTTCAGAAGCCACATTGCAGAGGGGCTGGAAGGGAAGGGAAGGTATGCCTCTTCGAAGACAACACTAAGATCTGTAACAGGGTTGACATGCTGGGGGGGGGTGGAGAAAATGAGAAGGGACCTAAGCTAGCTTGAGGAGTGGTTGAGAGTGTGGCAGCTATGATTCATCACAAAGAAGTGCAAAATCATGCATTTGGGGCACAGAAATTCAGGAGAGGGAGTACATGTTGGAGTGGGAGGTACTGATGGCCACCAAACAGGAAAGTGACCCGGGGTGATCATATCTGATGATCTAAAGGTGACCACACAATGTGAGAAGGCTGTGGGGAAAGCCAGTGGGATGCTAGGGTGTATAGGGAGAGGCATCACTAACTGAAACAAGCATTTGTCAATGCCGAATGCTGATTGCATTGGTCCATTGAGCTCACTCACTGCCCCTCTGTCACTTGCTCAGTCTGTTTCTCCCGGTGCTGCAGGCTGTTCTTTTGTACTGGGATCATGGCTGCATTGGCACATTTTTCTGCCCACTAAGAAATCCGCAGCTGTGCTGACAGAGCTCCGTTGAGGTGGCTCACTCCCCCTCTCTCACTCGCTCATTCTGTTTCTCCTGGCGCTGCAGGCTGCACATTTGTACTGGGCTCCTGCCTCTGTTGGCACCTTTTTCTGCCCACAAAGAAATCTGCAGCAGACCTGACAGAGCTCCGTTGAGCTTGCTCACTCCCCTTCTCTCACTCACTCCTTCCATTTCTGCCAGTGCTGCAGGCTGCCCTTTTGTACTGGGCTCATGCCTGCTTTGCCACCTCCTTCTGTCCAAAAAGAAATTTGCAGCAGTCACAATAGAGCTCCATTGAGCTCGCACACTCACTCCCCCTCTCTCACGTGCTTATTCTGGTTTTCCCACCGCTGCAGGCTGCCCTTTTGTACTGAGCCCCTGCGTGCATCGCTGCCTTTTTCTGCCCACAAACAAATCTGCAGCAGTCCCAACAGAGCTCCGTTGAGCTCACTCACTCCCCACTCCCTCACTCGCTCGTTCTGTGTCTCCCGCCACTGCAGACTGCCCTTTTGTACTGGGCTCCTGCCTCTGTTGGTTCCTTTTTCTGTCCACAATGAAATCTGCAGCAGTCCCGACACAGCTCCATTGGGCTCACCCACTCCCCCTCTCTCACTCACTCATTCCGTTTCTGCCAGCACTGCAGGTTAGCCTTTTGTACTGGACTCCTGCCTGCATTGCTGCCTTTTTCTGCCCACAAAGAAATCCGCTGCAGTCATGATAGAGCTCTGTTGAGTTTGCTCACTCCCATTCTGTCACTCACTCATTCTGTTTCTCTTGGCACTGCAGGCTGCGCTTTTGAACGGGGCTCCTGGCTGCGTTGGCACCTTTGTCTGCCCACAAAGGAATCCGCAGCTGTCCTAACAGAGCTCCATTGAGATCGCTCAGTCTCCCTCTCTTACATGCTCATTCTGTTTGTCCTGGCGCTGCAGGCTGCCCTTTTGTACTGGGCCCCTGCCTGCATTGATGCCTTTTTCTGCCCACAAAGAAATCCGCAGCTGTCCTGACAGCACTCCGGTGAGTTTGCTCACTCCACCTCCCTCAATCGCTCTCTCATTCCGTTTCTCCCAGTGCTGCAGGCTGCCCTTTTGTACTGGGCTCTTGAGTTGGGGCCTTTTTCTACCCACAAAGAAATCTGCAGCAGTCCCGACAGAGCTCAGTTAAGCTCGGTCACTCCCCCCTCTCACTGGCTCGATCTTAATCTGTCCCAAACACTGATTTCCCACAGCAACCGTGCGCTATTCTTCGGCAGCAGTGCAAAAACATATTTTAGCCAGGATGTGAAAAATGACAGCTGTACTGTTCATTAGGAAGTGTGAAAAAAATGCCACTGTTGAAAATGTGACTTGAAAATATTACAAATTTGTGAAGTTACAAAGATGTATGGAAACAGTTCAATGCACATTGGCACACAACAAAAGGGAGGAGGCCACATCATGCCGACGGGGATTGGGCACCCTGTCGGCACTAAAGGGGGGGCGCAAGAGCCGAGGGGGATTGGGCACCCCCTCAGCACAAATATTCTAGATGTTTGTGGGTGGATGCTGACGGGAGTGGGCCCCGTCATGGCCATGAAACATGGGGACATAATGCCAACAGGGTGTGGGCTCTCCGTCGGCAACATCAAGGGCAGGACCACTGAAGCCGACAGGGATTGAGGCCCTGTTGGCAAAACAGAACCTGTTGTGGGGTGCATGCTGCGAGGAGATTGGGCATCAGCACTGGGGTTACTTTATTATTGTTTGTGAACATGGCAGCATGGCTTTCCATGTTCACAAAGAATATTGCACTTGGAAAGTTCCGCCCAGCAATAATAATAATAATAAATGTTTAAGCAATAATGCATGACAGGGTGTGTGTTGTGCTGGGATAATGTCACTCCTTGGGTGATTAGTCATGAGGCCGCAGGCCGAGTGCACTTAATCACCCCAGAAGTGACGTTATCCCAGCACAACACACGCCCTGGAGTGCATTATTGCTATTATACAATGGCTTGCTTGTAAAGAAAAAAAGAAAAAGTTAAAAAAATCCATAAAATAACTTATTTTAGTTAATTGTTTTACTGGAGTAGGTACACATAATAAGAAAAAAGTTATTTTTCACTGTTTCAGCCAGTGGGTGGAGCTGGTGATTGGTGCTTTTTTTTGTGTTTTGTGGCTCTGTCTGTTGTGTCCAGGAGCAAGTGTTTGCCCCCCCCCACACACACAGAATCACACCAAGTAGTATACCTGCTAGAATTTTGTTTTTGTACTGTTTTCCCTTCGAAGTTTCAGTCACTGTGATCGGAAGAAATGCATAGCAAGTAAGCTTTCGAACAACGGACATGGTGGTTCTTTATTGAGCCATTGGGTGAACGCTGAATGATAGGAAGCTTTGTAGCTAAGAGAGGGTGTTAGGAGATGGAGTTGTGTATTTATGACACCTATATGGCATCTCTGTACTTACGAGGCTGTTCTAGAATAAAGAGAAAGCACTGCTGTTTTTTTCCACCACGAACCAAAGTGAGCGACTTTACTGAAGCGCGTGACCACCTATTACAGTCTCACACCAAGAGAAAACAAATTTATAAGAAAGAAAAATCTGACGATCTGAGTGGCATATTGGCATACATCTTCCGGAGCTTCTGAAAACCTGTCACAATATGTTTCTTGTGCATGCGGGCAATCAACATAAAAAGGATGTAGTATGCCACTGTACATATTATTGGTGAGAACTCATCTGAAGTACTGTGTCCAGTTCTGGAGGCCACATCTCAGGAAGGACTTAGACAGAGCAGAGGGAGTTCAGAGAAGGGCAACAAAAATGGTGCAAGGGATGCACCAGAAGTCATATGAGGAGAGACTTAAGGATCTCAATATGTATTTGCTGTATGGGGTGGGGGATATGATAGAGACTTTCAAAATACCTCAAGGGTATAAATAAGGTACAAGAGGGTAGCATCTTCCAGAAAAGAAGATGTTCAAAGAACAAGGGGTCATGACATGAAGCTAGAGGGGGATAGACTCAAAGGTAACAAGAGGAAGTATTTCTTCATGGAAGGGGTAGTGGATACATGGAACAACCTCCCTGCAGAGGTAATGAGAGCAAAAACAGTGGGAGAATTCAAAAATGCATGGGATAGACATAATGGAACCCTAGTGATAGGGAAGAGAGGGTAAGCCGCAGATCAATTAAAGTTGGCCGTATTTGCAAGGGGTAGAAAAAAATGGGCAGACTAGATGGGCCAGGTGGTCCTTATTTGCTGTCAAAATCTATGTTTGTATTTTCAATTTGAGCCACCATTTACAGCACATTTTATGTGTATTTGTGCCACTAATATAGTACATTATAAAATGGGGTGGATGCAATGAATATTTATTAAGATTCTTAATACCGTTTTCACAAGTGATATTAAATGGCATTAGTACATTCCAGATATTGTTTTCTATGTTTCAGCATGAATTCTCACTGTTTTCTAAAATGATTAGTCAGGCAGCATACATCTGACTTGATTGAGTATAGTGCCTGTCTCTGTTCTTGGATGCATGTTAAATTTATTAGATTTATAGCACTTTTGGCACTTTAGTAGAAGTGGAAATGGTGGATTGTTGCTATAGTAACCACCCATTATACAACGTATGATTCTGGGGTGCACTATCACTCTGACGAAGCTTGGGTGCACCTGATCAAAACTTTAGTGTGCAAGTTACCAGTCACAAACTGGTGTGGTGTTTGTGTACACTTCTGGCTATGAAGTCTGATGTTATTCTGTGGTCTGAGATGAACTTCACTAGCTGTATGCCATCCATAAATGGTAAGCTAATTTAATTTTTTGTGGTTCCTTTTTTTGTCCTTGTCGATCAATGCCCAGTTTTTTGGGGTTTTTTTTCTGCTTGCTTCGTCTGTATGGACAGAGCACTGAGGCTGTATCCTGGTGCTTGTCCATTGTGTTCTTTGTGTCCACCAAAATACTAAGATTAATCATGCATTGGTAATAGTGAATTAGCTCTAAAAAAGTCTTCTACAAAGCTGTAATCTAACTGAAGTGAAATACTTGAACATGAACTACATCGTGCTCTCTCTCCCTCTCTTTTACATATACACAGCCACAGCCACACACACACTTTTCTTGTTGTTGCATTGATAACCCCACCACCCCCCCTCCCGGAAGTGAGGAGAATGCTACCTGCCATGGCTGGATGTTTTCAATGCTAGGACAAGATCCATTCAGGAACGGTCCATATCCTGGCTTGCATGAAACCATATTATCTAAAGCATAAGCAAAGGCATAGGCTGCTAAGTAGGCATGGTAGGTACAACTCAAATCACTTAACTCAAGCGATGCAACGTGATCCTCTAACTTCTCAGCTCCTGTGCAAAACAATGCATCTTTATCCATGTTTTTCGTAGCAGTTGGAGATGTGGCACTCACTGGCCATTTACACTGAAACAGGTTTTGCCAAAAAGATTTAATAAAAATGTCTTCAGGAGATGTGGAAGCATGCAGAGTGAGTAGGAAATCCTGAAATCCCAGCATTCCACCTGTGTTGGGTGCTAGCCCTATAGTGCCATTAAATAATATCCATGTGTCTTTGGCGAACAGTCCCAGAGTAATAACAAATGATGCAGAGAAGATCAACATCTTTCCCGTGACATTGTGCATGTAAAGAGCTTCCAGTAATGGCTTTGCATACACCTCATTGCTGTGGACAATGATCACATTCACTGTGGATTTTTTTATCACCTCCACAATTTGAATAATTTTTTTGTTGGTGTAAAGTGCATGAGTTTTCACCAAGAAAGCAATGCATCCGCCAGTCTTCTGGATCTCCTTTCGGATCTCCTGTCTACCCGTTTCTCCAACCTCATTATCTGCTGCAACAATCCCAACCCACGTCCAGCCAAAGCCCCGTACTAATTGAGCTATGGCATACTTTTGGAACTGGTTACCAGGTATAGTGCGCAAAAATGAAGGAAAGTCCAGCTTATTACTGAAGGCTGAAAGTGTGGCTGAGTGGCTGATCTGAAAGGAAAATTATTCTAATGAATGATTGTGCACAGTCTTCAGTAACTTGTCCAGATCTCAGGAATATTTTCCAACAATTAAGATAAGAAATACTGCTGACTACATAATATTTATTTTTCACCAATCAGCACTTTGCTCAGATTAACATTATTAAAATTTCATAAGAACATATAAGAGCATATGAACATATGAATTTGCCAGCCGAAATAGGCCATGTGGTCTATCAAGTCTGCTCAAGTGTGCAGCTAGCACCCTCACCTTGCAGCTGCCCCACCCCCTCCCTCCGATTCACAATTACCCCCCTCACCTTGTCCCATCCCATTTTGAAACTACCCACTCTCTTACAGGCTACCACCTCATCCGTTAGAGTATTCCATTCTGTCATGGCCCTCTCTGTAAAAAAGTGTCTCCTCATTTCTGTCCTAAATCTTCCCCCCTCCAATCCAAGGCCATGCCGTCTCATGTCCCTCCCACTTCTCTGCCTGAGGATCCCATCAGTGCCCACCTTGTTTATCCCCTTTACGGATTTAAAGGTCTCAATCATATTCTCCCGGTCCCTACTCTCCTTCAAGGAGTACATGTTCAGCTGTCTCAACCTCTCCTCGTTTGATCTGTCCTCCAATCCCTGGATCATCCTTGTTACCCTGCATTGTACCCCTTCCAGGAATTACACATCTTTCTTCAGATATGGGCACCAGAATTGCACACAGCACTCTAGGTGAGGCCTAACCAGTGCCCTGTAGAGGGGCAGGATCACCTCCCTCCTCCTAGAGGAGATCTCTCTCACAATACAACCCAGCATCCTGTTGGTTTTCATGGTTGCCCTCCTACACTGCTCTGTATTGTTTATCTTCCCTGTTACAACCACCCATAGATCTTTTTCCTCCTCGATGAAACCTAGCTGCATAAAAAGTCTGCCAGCAGAAGAAGTCTTTATGGTTTACTGAATCTGCCTGATACAAAGCACATGAGAGTAACCCTCACCCCCCAGAAAATTGGGGGCTAATCTTAATGCCCATTCTTCCATTCCCACACCCGATATGGAGTGCCTCCAATTGCCTGCAGGATTCCCTTATATTTTTCCCTGTTTCACTGCCACATCCTAGGTCCCAAAAGGTGCCCCAAGGATCCCCAGAACAGCCCCAGTGTGATTTTTTCCCATTTTGGGCTCCAAAGTCAAGCTGCGACCTGCAGGGAGACAAAGTGGCTGCAGGCAATAGGAGTCGCTAGATTGGGGGTTGCCAGATTGTCCTCCAGGGCTGGCTAGCACCTTTTCATGCTTCTGGAAAAACGTGGGCAACCTGAACCTTAGACGTTGAGAGAGCTAAATGAAAGTTCTACCTCAGCAGTGAGAGTGCTAAAGCAATCCTGGATCTCTCAGAGCAAAGAAAGCCATTTCTGCAAGTAATCTGAGTGTAAAAACTGTACCTAACAAGTACAAGTATTGGAAAGTCTGCAAGGAGCAGAGAAGCCCAGCTAGCTTAAGATGTGACTGTTTGCACCCTAGTTAACCAAAGCAATAAGAGTGGACGCCTGCTTAGTGACCAGAGATGGGTCTAGTGTGAAAGTTACATAAATGGGTCTGATCTGAGTAGTGCCACAGGACTTGATGGAGTGTTCCCTAACCATGCAGAATTTCTCTGCACAATGCCTGGTAGGCCAGTAACTATTTATGTGCCCAGCTGGGAGCTACAAACGCTAGCAAGAGCCACAAGGGACTATGTTAATATTTTGAGCCTGAGAGAGCTTCTAAGAACTGTCTTACTGCCAAGTAAAGTTTTGTGAGCCTAGAGAACTACAGGAATTAGTCGTGTCTAGGTAAAGTGTCTGAATCTGGAAAAGCTCAACAGTTTCAGCTTTGCCAACAAGTAAAGTCTGCTAAAGTAGCAAGCCATGCTTCATGCTCAGTCGATGTTTAAAGTTGTTCTGAAATGGTAGTGAGGCATGCCTC
The DNA here is from genome assembly GCA_016271365.2 of Neoceratodus forsteri. NCBI lineage: Eukaryota > Metazoa > Chordata > Ceratodontiformes > Ceratodontidae > Neoceratodus > Neoceratodus forsteri. The sequence continues at coordinate 212,187,798 of CM028135.1, read as the reverse complement.
AAGATCAGTATAGCAAGTGTCTCAAGTGGTAAAAACCAGATCTAAGTGCATGGTGTTGTGCAAGGGAGGCATCTAAACTCCCAGTGATTGCAAGGACTATAAGCATCTGTGTCACCCTAGCTGAAGGGAGCAAGTACCCGTCATGTTGAAAGTCTGCTGAGAGCAAGCAAAGGACCAGGGTGGCTATGCAGACCCCTAGTTAAAAGATTGGGACAAAGAGATATAAATGTACTAAGTGAAATAAATGTGCTAAATGCAACATAACCATTGGATTAAGTTTGGGACACAGTCTGATAGTGTGCCACCTTGTCACTGCCATATGCATTTCCCCTGAGGGGCATAGCCTAGTCGTGGGGTCTGAGATGTGCCAGCCTAGGTCCCATCCTGGTCTATCTGGTACAGTGACTCCAGCCTGGAAAGGGGCACTGTTCAAAGAAATAAAGAATGTTGCTTCCATCTGCAATTGCTGCCTCATCTTGCAGTCGGTTTGGGTCTCCTGGCTGCAGACTTTTGCCAACTTCCTTATCTCCAAGGTCAGGGTTCTGCCTGCTGTGATCACCTTATTTCTATGCTACAACCTAATTGTGACTAACCAAATGTGACTTCAGAGTAGGTTGGGCCAATGCCCTGCCACAAAGATAAAAGGGACTGTACATAGATAGATGTGTTCAAATGGATTAGGCCATCCGGCCACAGATACAGTTGTTATGAGCAAGATAAGTGTGTTTTGTGTGTTCAGTCTGCTAATTTTCTTCAAGGGCCCCAGTTAGCCAGCCAACGTACAGCTGCACCAGACAGGCCTACACCTTTAAGAACTCTAGTTATTTGAAATCCAGGTATTGCATATGGGATTGTGGGGTTCTGTATGTTCCTGGGAACTGGTACCAGTGTGGGAAATTGTAAATATGTTCTGCTATAAAAGGTAGCTAACGAGATAGCCAGGGCTCTGACCATCTCAGAAGGTTGGTGGGTGCCACTGTGATTTAATGGGAAAAATCTAAATGCCAAATGATTACAGTAATTGTCTTGAACAAAATTAATCAAAACCAATCTGCCTATCAATTGTAAATAGCATAACTTCTTTTCCATTTCACCCTTCCTAATCCTCCCCTTGTAAATAGATTTGTTTTTGTTTGTTCTTGCAGATATCTGTCTCATGAGCATACTATTAGTAGTGAGTCACTAATTGCAAAAAATGTCTAAATGTGGGGTTTTAAGTACTGGGTCATGCTTGGGGTGGCATCCTGGTAAGGTAAGTGGGTACAGCTTCCCACAGAGCTGTAAAAAACAAAGCTATAGCCCACTAAAAGGTAAACTCTGGGTGGAGGCACTGCCCAATGTACTAGCTTGGGAAAGAACCTGATTTATGTTAAAGAGTAGGAACCCAGGCCCCTCAACCTTGTTCAGGCCTGCAAGGCAGGTATACTAGCCCTTGCTATAGTGCCACCTAGGGGTTACATGTACAGCGGTACCACTCAGGATGCAACACAGTAATGCTGCAGTATATCACAATAATGCTGCAGTATATCACAGTAACGCTGGTGTATATCACAGTAGTGCTGCAGTGTATCACAATAATGCTGCAGTATATCACAGTAATGCTGCAGCATATCACAATAATGCTGCAGTATATCACAGTAATGCTGGTGTATGTCACAGTAATGCTGGTGTATACTGCAGGAAACAGTGTAATTGAATGCAGTTACACCCTTTTGTCATGCAGTATTTTCTGATATGCCACTTACTGTAAGTTACTACACTGCATCATGGCTAGCTCTGCTGCATCTTAAGTTACATGTTGCTTGACCCCCCCCCCCACTGGTCATTTTCACTCTCGCCTTCACTTTATCCCATGACCTCTTCAAGCCAACCATGGTTTTCTTGCTTATCATCCCTTCTGGCAGCCTGTTCCATCCCTCTACAACCTCTCCATGAGGAAGGGCCTAATGATCTCCTTCTAAAAATTGCCCCTGGCCAGTGTATAGCTGTTTCCCCTCATGCTTTTGTTTTCACTGGACATGAAAAGTTCTCTGACATCTATCTTATTTATGTCTTTCAGTTACTTATAAGCCCCTTTTACATAATGGGCTCTGCACCACAGCGAGTGGTGCAGAGCAACTGAAATGTTACCTCTTTTGCCATGTACAAGGAACCCGCACCACATCCAAAATGAGCACTCGCTGATCGGGCATTCCCTGTTTCCCGTGGTTCACCATTGCACTGCATTTTCCATTGTATGCCGCTGTGTAATTGGAGTGCAGCATTCACATCGATTCCGAAGAAAGTCCCACAAGACCCTCCAGGATCACTTGTTGCTTACTCATGCAACGCTTCCCTGTGCTGAGTCCTGAGGCTCGTGCATGGAATAGTGTACCTGAGTTCAGCTAAATATAATTTCAGATACCAGAAAGAAAGTTGAACTCTGAAAACTATTTCTGTTTCAGGAATGGGAGCTAAAATGTACTTTAAAAGCACTTGGAATGTAGTCGACCCAGAGGCACTGAGTGTTGAGGCGCTGGATGTCACACTTCGCATTACACTGGGAACTCGGGTTTGGAAACAAGCCCATGTCATCGGAGGTCAGCCAGGGGGAGGGAGGGAGGGAGCAGGATTGATCAACCAAAAGGCAGCTCTCCTATCTAGCGGAGGGACCTTGTCACCCACGCAGTCCAACTGTCCCCAGGTGGAGGCTTGAGGGTAGTGCAGGCGGGAGGTGGGACAAGTAGGGAGGGTACTGCAGAACCACAGCGTGCATGTACCTCTACATGTGTATACACATCCATGGCATGGGTGGATGGAAAAACAGGAGGAAAATGGTGCTGACTAGAAGGATGGCACTGGTCCCCCACAGGCTTCATACCCCAGCTAACTGGGCAACTCTGTGCCATCGAGGTGAGTCCTGTTGAACATCAGGGTAACTGGGCTGGGGGAACTAGTAGAAGGTGGACAGTCAGCATGGGGAGAAGGAAAAAAAGGAATATAGAAAAAAAGGCATTATAGAATCTATCATGTCTCCCCTTTCTCTTTGGCTCCCTGGTGAGTAATGGTGCATTTAGACACAGTAGAATTTAATGCTGTTGCATCATCTGTGTGAACGGTTGTAGCACTTTCCAACATTTCTTCCACACACAGGAGATGTGGAGCGGTGCAGAAGCTGTGGAAGTGTTGCAGGCAGCACTGGTTTCCCCTCCACCTTATGTTTTATTTACTGCATGTCTCCCTGTTGGCTTTTAACACTGCAATTGCACCATTTCAGGTGTTGTGCAGCATTTACACAGGGACATAAAACACCTGTACTGTTTCAGCTTCCCACCACTGCAGCATTACAGGAGCTAAAATGGATCAGCTTACACCGCTCCCAAACGTGTTTACACTTATCCTCTGGTAGGGAATCAGCTACTCTGTACCACTCACGCTAGTGCAGTGCTTAGTGTAAACAGTCCTCAAATATTCAGATCCCCAGCTTCTCTTGGTATGAGTTCCCCTGGCCCTGAATCATGTGTGTGGCACTTCTTTGGATCACCACCAGCTATTTTTTGTGCCTCTCATGGTAGAGGTTCCAGAAATGTATAGAATACTCCAGGAAGGGCTGCACCATGAATCTCTAGAGAGGTAGTACAGCCTCCTTTCTTCTGCTCCTTTCGGCTGGAAAACCGAAGTTTTAGTTAACCACTTGCTTATTATCTTCCTATGTTATGCATTATATATCTTATAATTGCCTAATTTGCTGTTTATATGACTGTAATTCATCATACATTCCCAGTTCTACACCCGAGTCTCACCTGCCCAGTGACTTTTACTGCTGCTACTGATTTATTTAGCTTAGCCAACTCCTCAGCCTAGACCTGGTTTCCTGTCATACCACCTCGGTTTTGGTGGTGGGGGATGCTCGCCTACTCTACTGTTGACTGCACACTCCTACCTGTTAGTATAACATTGTTAGGTAACTACAACAAGCAAACCATTGTGTGAATTAGGAACATAAACCAAATCCCCAAAGTCATGTCTGAAAATAGGCAGCTCTGCTGTCTAGAGTACCCGCCCTGTCAACAAAAACTAAATAAAGTCAAATGCTGAGATGATCTTTTTTTACAACAGTCTCACCAGTGCGGGGGTGGGGATACATGCTGTGTTGTAATAAAATTTCCCAAGCTTCCAGAGGCATTTCCTGGATGACATCTCTGTGGAATGAGATGCCATGGTGATACTTAAGCAATAAGCCACCAGGGGGGGGTGTGGGTTATCGGGGGATTTACCACGGCTGGAGTGGTTTGCCCATGAGGTACAGCCGAGTGGGTAAATCCTCACCAGCCATGGTGACCCACATCCTCCAAGTGGTTTATTGCGATTATACCAAGGTTCATTTTTTTACTATAATGAAATACAAATATTGAAGAAGTTGCTTTGATATTTTATTTTTATTGTATTTATTCCTGGGCTGCAGAGGATTAGGATTATTTGCTCATCAATAGCTGTTGATTATCAGAGGATTTACACCAGTGGTAAACTAACAGTCTGACGATTTCATTGGCTGTTCACTGATGTCCATGGTATAATAAAAATTATACTAAGATTTTAGAGGCAGGAAAAGGTTATTAGCCCGTTAGTTCTACTTCCCCACTATTTTAGTGGTAGTAACCCAAGATGCAGTTTCTCTCCATGTACCTATCTAATCTTTGTTTGAAGTTGGTTTTGTTTTTGTTGACTAGGACTACAGGGGGGGCTGTTTTACAACCTTATTACCCTTTGGGAATACAAATATTCCCACTTTTCTGTTCTGAAAGAAGTTTTTAATTTGGAATGGATGACTCCAAGACCCACTAATGTCTGATTTAAATTCTGAATTTAACTGACATATTGGGTTAGGGTCAAATATAATGTTAAAGAAAAGTAACAGGTCCCTTCTGATCCTGCATTTGTACCGGGAGTTCAAGTTTAGACTGGTTACTCTTTCCTCATGTATGCTAGAATGCCTTCTTGCTCAATATTAAAAAATGTATTTATTTTTTATTTATTTCAGTTCTCAGATTAACCATTTGAGCTCAGAGCTCTTTACATAGGTTCCATGTTTACACATTTAGAACAAGTAGGTGATTATACAGAGGATTTAGACAAACAAGGCAATAGGATTAGAATGAGAACATTTAGGTACATTTGGTCTTTAAACAAAGGAATGCAAAAAACACAGTAAAAACTAAAACTGGAATAAGTAAACACAGTCAGATACATACAGGAACAGAGTAAATAACTATGCCCTACAGGGAGTCTGTTAGTTGTCAGCAAGCGGTTAGCGCATAGAAGTGCTGGAGAGATGGGTTGGGGGGTTGAGCCCCAAGTGCAGGGTGTCCAAGAGAGAGCGAGACATCAAACATAAAAATCCCATTGTTTCGAAACAAACTTGGGACAAAGCTCTTTTAGTTCAATGGCCTATGCAGCCAGTAAGTGTTATGCTTGTGCAACTGTGTTACTTAGGTTTTGGCCATTTGCACTCCATTCCGGAGGAATTACCACCCTGTAGAGGTACCAAGGCAAGGAACTCTCTAGAGGATTCCACCCCCAGTGGTGCCGTGGGATGCTTCCCTTGGCTAAAGGTACCTTAGGAGGAATCCCCAGAGAGAGGTATTGCCACTGGAGGAGGAGCGGAGGATGGTGGGGCAAAGAAAAAGTGCTTCAAAAGGAGGCCGACGGGAACTGCTTATATAGCTCAGGAAGTGAGTGTGGCTGGCTGCTTATCCATCGAACCATAGGCAGAGCCTTCCAATTCAATGGCCTATGCAGCCAATAAGTGTTATGGAACCCTCTAGAGGATTCTACCCCCAAAGGTGCAGTGGGATGCTTCCCTTGGCTAAAGGTACCTTAGGAAGAATCCCCAGAAAGAAAGTAATAGTATGAAGCATATAGGCAACCCAAAAGGAAGTAGTAAGAAATATATAAACAATCAGAAGTTGTAAGCCATGGTAAGAAATAAGCATGAGGCAGTTTGATCATGTAATAGGATAGCAGGGTAGCCATGGCATGAGTCTGATGGGTTGCAAAAGTGGAGATGGGGACTTCCTAAGGAGAGAGGGAACGGCAAGTAAGGGACACCATCACTCTCCATCCAACAGCAGATCCTATCTAATGAAACTAGGAAATACTACATTAGGTATTATGACCGGCATGGAGGAGAGAAAAAAAACCCTTTGAGGAGGAAATATCTGGGGATCCAAGACCTAGGTCACCTTTCCTCCAGGCATAGGATAATTTTATTAGTGACAGCTCTGCTACTGTAATTTGGAAGCCTCAAAGAATAAGGTTGAAACATATTCCAATTTGGAGGGAAGCTCTCACTCTGTCCTTCTAACATGAATGCTGTGGAGGGTTGCGAGCGCCACTCTACAACAATTTATGACCAAGGCAGGAGGAGGAGGAGAGAAATGACCCCATCAGGCATACAACCAGCCTACCAAGCCAGAACATAAACCAGGTGAACCTGAGGTGGTCATAGGGAGAATGTGGTGAAGGTGCCTTGCCAGGGGCTGTAACCTCCCTTCATGGCAGATTCATAAATTCTACAAGTTGGGGTACCGTCGGTACAGTTGACGACTAAAGGTCCACCCAGAGTGAGGATATTCCCAGCTATGAGCCAGATGAGAAGGACCCCACCCCAAGCTTTGCATGCCCAAGCTGTGGACTCTAGGTGCAGAGCAAGACCATCGGCTACAGGGGAACCCCATACCAGAATGCTATGGCTGACTCGCCCAGGGACTGCTGAAGAGCTGAATAAGCATTGAGTGCTGAGACCTTGCAGAGGGCAGACAGCAGGGAGCAGTGAGCAATGATGGTGTAAGCAGGGGTTGATCTGGATTTAGTTCAATAGAGCATAACAGTAATCGGACCTGCATGTAGGGCAGTAAGAGTAAGCAATAGGAATAGTCAGACCAATACATAGGTCTGCAAAATATAGTAGCAATGATGGAACATGAATGTAGATGGGGTCAGCATGATAGTGGGGCAAGCCAGCCAGGCATTTAAAAAGCCAAATCAAGGTGACAAATACTCTGAGGATTTTTGGCGGCAAAGGCAGGATTTAGAACAGAAATAATTAGTCACATGGGGCCACGACTCCCCAAACACTTCCCAGTCCCCACCGTAGGACAAACAAGAAAGTAATGGAAGGGTTGATAACCACATGCAGATAGTGAAGCTAGTTAACAGCATCAGCAGGAGCTTTAGCTGACCTTAGAGTAGAACAGCAGTGTGCAAACAGGGAATAACTTCAGCTATGAGTAGTTGTAGTCATTAAGCATGGAGGAGATAAGCACAATGCTGTGAAGACAGCTATGACCACAGGGGAGGTAGATTGAGCAGGGAAAATGTAATGGAACTGCATAGCAAGGGTCAGAGGGAGCTTGAATCAGGTGAAAACAATTAGGCTTGATAGCATGGGGACCAATGAAGTCTGTAGCATGGGAAGCAAGTTTGGTTTGTGTAAAAACACAAGTACTTGTTACAATAGCAATGGGAGTAAGCAAAAGCAGTATTTGGAGCTACAAAAGGGCCAAACAGTAGGAGCAAGCAAATGGTAGGAGCTGAGAATCAAATACCCCAAAAAGAAAACAAAAACTCAAACACAGAAGAAACAGGGAAGGAATAAAGGAAGCATACAGTCCGAGGCAACATATAAACCAGAAACAGAGGAACAAAATGCAGACTCCAACAGAAGAAGCAGTAAGGCGGGGGGGGTCAGGAAGACCCCAGTCAGCTACAAACAACCGGACAGAGCCTCCGGCCACAAAAGAAAAAGTGTTTCAGAAGGAGGCTGAGGGGAACTGCTTATATAGCTCAGGAAGTGGGAGTGGCTGGCTGCTTGTCCATCGAACCATAGGTGGAGCCTTCCAATTATTGTGCCTCCCCACTCTGGAACACAGTCCCACCCCCATTAGAGAATCATTATCTGTTTCTGCTTTCGCAAAGAAGATGAAAGTCTTTTACTTACCCTCAGTGTTTGTGATTGTTATGGGTAAAATCTCTAGTGTATCTTATTTGCATATGTTGCCCAGGCACTGTGTGCTGTGGGCTACTACCCCTGCCTGCCCTCTAACAGGTTAAGGGGCCTGGGTCCTTCTATGTGGCTGATCAGGGATTCTATCACAAAATTATAAGAAATAGCACCGTGCCACCTCTCGTAGTAAATTAGAAGTGGGTCAGGTGACTGGCTGGCACGGCCCCCTGGGATGCTACACCTACCCACCTCCCCTACTAACCACCCCACCCACTGAATATCTAACAATTCAGTAACACCATAAACCACAGATCAGCAATAAATTGGTAGATACCAAAACACCCTGGCCCAGATCTTCAAACTGCACCCAAAAAGTGCACAATAGCAGGAGCAAGCGCAAGTCCATTGCGCCCATGCGCAAGAGGTGTGATATTCAAAAACTGAGTCGGCCAAGATGTGCCTACAGCCGACGACTGAATATCACACCACCTGTGCCATAGCGCAACTAGGGAGGGGAAGCTGAGCATATCTGATGCGCCATGCCGCAACAAGTGATGTTCAGCTGAGCAGTCCAGAGGTGCCATAGCGCAACCAGGGATGCCCCCCAGCAGTAGGGCAGCAATACAACTGCACAACCAGGGATGTAGGGGCCCACCACCCATGCCACAGATGGGAAGAGGAACACACAGCAGAACAGACATCATGCCCCCACACCCCATGCACTGCACAACTGGGGGAGGGCTGGAATAACCACTGACCCATGGAGACAAGCAACCAACCCACAGCTGGGCCATGGTGCCCCATCACACCCCCTGGCAAGCTGTGACTGGCACACAAGGAGGTCCAACCACCCCATGCCACACCATCCCCCAAATGCAGAGCACATCCTGCACTGTGACCCACAGACACCCTGCCTTGGAGCAGCGTCCACCACTGCAGGATACCCCATGCATGCCACCACCCCCACTGTGACAATGTAACCCTGTGCACCACAGAACCATGCAAGGAAGCCCCACCATGAGCACCCATCAGTGGGTGGCAGCACACAGTGATGCAACAATGGCATACACAGTGCCACCATGCACAGCCCCCTGAGGTACAGCTGAGAGACCAACCATGCATCGGCACATGAGGTACCCCACACATGACAGGGCATGCCCCGGACCCCACCACCAGTGGTACAGCACCTTGCACACCCTCCCAAGGACACAACCCGACCCAGCACTAGCCACAACAGCCAGAGAAGACCCCCACAGTGGTGCATGGAAGCATGCACCACACCGGATGCAACACAGTGCATGGACAAACACCCACCCATACTAATGGGCACACCAACATAGGGATGCAGTAGTGGGGCAACCAAGCCCTCAGTGTGAGCCCATGGAAACCATGCACACATGGCCAGCAGTCTTCCATGGCACAGGAGTGCCAGCCACCCTGCGCAGGTACTGTGGACCTGTACACCACCATCATTTGCCCAGAGCACAAGTCACAGACAGCGGTGCACATCCCCTGCAACACACACAAGCCACAGCATGGAGGTGGGACAACAACTGTGGAGGCCACAGTGTCACCCAAGGCAGACATGCACCACACCAGTGACAGGAGGCAACCCAGCATTGTGACAGGTACAGTGGCTGCCCTGCATGGACAGCCACCACTGACATGCCAGCAGACCGTGCAGGTCACAGGCATGCAAGGGTGTCAGCTGCACAGGCCATGTATAGGCTGACAGGTGCACCATGGACACAGAGTATGCACCATGGACCACTGCACACAGTAATCCAGTGCACAGGGAACAACACACACACCACAGACACCACTGACTGATAGCTACTCCCACACCATAGTCACCTCCCCATGGACACACACACATACCCATGACTGCACCACCCCTGACGCCATGCACACCACTGCAGCTGAGCACCTATAGCCCGCTGCAAATCAGAGACCACCACAGTATTCAGATCAAAAGATTTGTAATCAAAAATATAAAACAAAACTATTGACAACTATGTACAAATGTGTGGGGGGGCCACAAACAAGGTGGGTGTGGATAAGGGGCAGGGGTGAACAAATGGTACAGAAAAGGAGGAGTGTGAGGGTGGGTCCAGGGGGTTGAGGAAATCAGGGGCATGTGGATGTTCAGTGGGAGTCCTGCTCTCCGCTCTGGCTGCTCCGCCTCCTGTGTCTCCTCCAGACCCCCAGCCACTCAATCCATTGCAGGATGTCCAATGATGCCCTTGCCACATTTAGAATCTCCTGCAGTGCCTCCCGGATAGCCTGCAGCTGGCGGACATCTAGGACAAGGGAGCACCGTCAATAGGTGTGAATGTACAGCCCCAAACAGCCCACCCACTGTGCATGGCATACAGCAGTGGGACATGCCTCTGTGATGGTGTGTGACCACTCACAGTGATCACGTCCACAAAACCTGCCCACCCAGTTGCATACAGCCATGCGGACCACTGCACACACCCACCGGCCAAGTCCTGCACAGCACCACCATGGCTGTTTAGTGACATGGCTATGTGGTGCGAAGGCAGTGGCACAGCCATGTACCCGGTGCAAGCATGGACCACCATTGACGCACTCCCAGACATGCAGTGCCACTGGACAGTGCTGACTGTAACAAGTTGCGTGCATGGCAGTGGTGTCAATGGATGGTGGCCATGCCCCACTGCCTGCCCTGTTACACAGCATGCAATAGTAATCATGGAGGTATGGCAGTCACCATCATCAGGCCGGTTCCTCTGGCACTGTGGACCTTGGCCCCTCCTAGTGGCCCTGTCTTCCTGCTGGTGCTTCTGCTCCCTGGCCAGCCATCTCTCTTCTGGCCCTGTGGTGCAAACATGGAGAGAGGAACATCAGTACAGTCCTGTACCAAAGTCCCTGCCCCCATGTGTATGCAATCCCACCCAGCCAGACCCACCCACCCCACACCCTGATAACACCACCACAGCCAACACCGGACGGTTCCTCCCCATGTTCTGGACACATGCAACTATGATACCCATATGGAAGATAAAAGTGTGTCGATGTCACACCTACCTGGCCATGGCACCATGCCCCTCCTGGCACGTGCCCGCAGGCGGGCAAGGAGGTCTGGTTCTCTCCGCCTCAGGTCCCCATACCTGTGGCGGCACTGCTCCGCTGTCTGCCCCATTCCTGTGGCCTCCTCCAGGGTGTTGGCCGCCTCCTGCCACACCTGGCTTTTGGACCTGTCCAGGGGTGCCCCCCCAAACAGTGGGCCATAAAGTGGCTCAACAATGGCAATCAGGTTTGGCATTTCGATCTGGCTCCACTGGGCAGCTCTTCTTCACACCATCTCTGTTGCTCAGTAGGTTCAAAATGGTGCTGTGCAGCACGGTTCCACCACATGCAGATGCTGCGTGGTACAGCACTGCCATTCCCTATCGTGCTGTCACCAAACAGCGAGATAGTGGTGTACCCATGCCTGATGCATGGTGCCTAGGAGACAAAGGTCGGGCATAGGGTCAAGCATCTCTGGCACATGGACAGGCACAGCGCGATTTGAACCCAATGCATGTAGCGTGATTGGGTGCCTGTGTGCTACCTCCAGTAGCAGTCTACCGCGCTGTTGCCCCAGTGCGCCTATGATGCCCCAGTGCCACAGCACCATATAGGTAAACATCGCTGTAGCACCACTGGCACAATGGTGGCTGTGCCCTGCATTGCGTCCCGTGCACAACACGTCAGCAGCACAGCAGGCACCTGCGTCAGAAACCCAGGCATGCGCAGTTAGGTGGGTACTGCGCATGTCACAAAACTGTGCCCTTGACTCAGCACATTCAACATAGTTGCGCAAAGCGCAACAGCACGATATTCACCCGTCATATGCAAATCAGCTAATCAGCCATTCAATGGCGCAGCACTGCAATTTGCATCCACTTAAAGTTGCGCCTCACCTCATTTGCATGGGTTGCGCTATAAAAGTGCGACATTGGGCTGCACTGGCCATAGTAGGTTACTGCAGCCTATTGGTGAGTTGCATGCTGTTTGGGAGTGTGGACTGTGGATTTTGGAACATGCATGGGACTGCACAGTTACAGGTAACAACTTTCATTCTCAGAGGCTAAATCATGACCGAGCGAGCTGTGGGTGAGGAGGAACAGTGTGGTGGAAGGAGGAGGAGGAGGCCTAATTTCACCAAGGCTGAGACGGATGCCCTGTTTGAGGCCTACCTGGATCAGGAGCTGCTTCTCAGCAGACGGCAGGGAACAGCCCAGGCCCATGCTGCTGCATGGGAGGACGAGGTGCATGAAGTGAACCTGCATGGCAGCCACCAGCGCTCCGTGCAGGAGTGCAAGAAGAAGATGGGCACAGACAGGAGGTGGATAAAGGAGAAGGTGGCTGCCATCAGGGCAGCACAAGCTGTGATAGGTGGGGGACAGCTGGAGGTGCTACACCTGACCCCACAGGAGGAGAGGGTTGCTGGCAGCATGCAGTGTTGTGCCATTGAGGGTGTTCCTGGTGGTGGCTTCCAGACAGGTGGTAGCCCGTCACTGCATGGTAGGTCATGGTCTGTCTATTGGGGGGGGCAGGGTAGGTCACATGCAGTAACTCGACTTTGTTTTCCCTTACAGATCCTGAGCATCTGCATGGGTCATCAGTGGCGGGCCTGTCCACTAAGGCCAGTCAGATGGAGATGGAGGAAGGCCAATCCACCTCCACAGGTATACACAGCTCAGTGTGACAGTGGGCCCGCCTGGCTGTCCACACTGATGTTGTTGGAACAGGTGCGGAGGAGGCCCTGCCCGTGTCCCAGTGTGCCAGCATCCACAGATGCCAGCATGCTGTGACTCGGGCTGGTGCCAGGTCCATCACCAATGATGATGTTGCTAACACCATGGGCAGTGACACGTGTGTGCCATGGGATGGCCACACAGCAGGTAACATTGTGGCCACGGCTGTAGGTGGTGCTACCATGGAGGCCTGCGTGTCATCACAGTCCCAGCCTGTGCCTCTCAGCACCAGTGGGGCAGCACTGGTGTGTGTACAGGACAGTGGGGCTGTTGCAGCCACTGTGGCAGCACCAGTGAGCCTTGGGGAGCGGCAGCCAGAGGGGCAGCATCAGCAGTTAGCCAATGGGTTTGGGGGTACAGTGTCAGGGGGTGGCATCAGTGCACTGCCTGTGGACATGCCCAGACCTGGTCCTGGTGTGCAGTGCCCATCCTCAAGGGGTGCTGAGCATCAGAGCCATGTGCACCCTGAGGGACAGGATGCAGAGGAGGCAGATGACCTCTTGGATGAGCACACCTACATACTGCAAGCATCAGTCAACCAGCAGGTGCGGCTTGCGACATCAGTGGATGCACTGCGTGTGGCTCTGGAGTGGGCAGAGGAGCGTCGCAGCAGAGACACCGCTCTGATCCTGGCAGGGATGGACCAGTTGCAGGAGGATGTGACCACTGCCATTGACAGGCAGACACAGGCATTCACTGCTGTCATAGCCACAATGGGCACACAGTTATTTGCCCATGCATTGCAGACACCACACAGTGCACTGTCCACCCCCCGTTCCCAGCATCGTGCAACACCATCCTTGTCAACACTGGATTCAGCTGTGGGCATGCCGAGCATGCCTGGCGCAGGCATGTTTGGTGTGCTGCAGACCCCTGCATGAGCACGGTCGCGTTCATGCAGTGGAACCCCTGGGGGACTATCGGTGCCACCCCATGAGGCCAGTGGTCAGCCTGCCAGTGCTGATGGGTCTCAGAAGGGCTGTCCACATATCTAAGGCAGCCAGAGCACTGTGGCGTGTGACCGACCTGTCTCCCAATGTGGATACTGTCTGGTTCTGCCCTTTGTGCATTGTGTCATTCAGCGGGCAATGCACGGTTGGGTACCCGGCCCTGCACGCGGACACATAGTCCATCTGCACACCCTCCCAGCTGCTGTCTGCAGTTGGGTGTGCATGATGATGCCTGCATTGTGCTGTACACCAATGTGCAATGGTGCTCAGCATCTGACACATGCACAATGACAGACAGTGGGCGTGGTGGTCTGTGGACATGTGAGGCTAGGGGTGGCATTCTGGGTCAGTGTGCCTCCTACCCTTTGTGCATGTCTGGTGTGTTTTTTGTGTGTGTGTGTGTGTGTCCATGTGGCATGTTACACCTCACCTGGTTGTGTATGTGGTTCCATGACCGGCCAGTTCCCTTGACGGCATGCACCCCTGTGTGTGTCCATGCGTGTTTGTGGGTTGTGCCCTAGCCACTGTTAGTTGCACATGGCCCCGTGACTTACCTGGATTGGCTGAAGTGCTCCTCCATGATGGTGTCCCGGTGCAGCTGTGCCAGCCGGAGCAGTTGGGGGTCCTGTCACCCAAGGGGGGACTGCCCAAATCCATTGTCATCGGTGTTCTCATTGTCCCCATCACTGTCCCCCTCCTCGACCTGTACAGCTATCCCACATTCATTGGCCATGTTATGCAAGATGGAACAGGCCAAGAATAGCCTGCAGGTCTTTGAGGGGCTGTACTGTAGGGCACCGCTGGAGGTGTCCAGGCAACAGAAACATGCCTTCAGCATCCTGAACACCCGCTCGATGACATTACATGTGGTGGCGTGTGCCTCATTGTAGTGTTGCTGCGATGGGGTCATGGGCCGCTGGTAGGGTATGAGCAGCCAGGGATGGAGTGGGTATCCACTGTCACCTGTGTGTAGAGCGTGGAGGTTAGTTTCGTGATCAGCATTGCCCTGCCCCGGGCCATGTAGGCTACTACCCATGTCACCTCTGACCATGCCCACCCAGGCCCTATGATTGTCCATTGGGTTTGCACACTCACCCACTAGATGGCCAGTAGGGATATCCCCACTCTCAAATCTGTGGCACAGTGCCGACTGGTGCCAGATGAAGGCATCATGTGCTCCCCCCATGGTGCGTGGCACAGACATTGATTATGCACCCCCTGGCATCGCACACCACCTGGCAGTTGATGCTGACATAGCCCTTGCGATTTATATATGCAGCCTCCTTGGGGCCAGGTGGTATGCGGATGGTCAAATGGGTGCAGTATATTGCCCCAGCACACCAGGCAAATGTGCTACGCTGTGGAACTCCTGTATGTTTGCTGTGCGCTCTGCCAGTGTGCTGGGGAAATGGATGTACTCCGCAGCATGTGGCAGCAGTGCGCTGAGAAATTGGGTGAGGTGGCATGACGTGGCTGACTGGGTTATGACTGTGGTGTCCCCAGTTGGTCTCTGGAAGGTACCCGTAGTGAGCAAGCACATGCAAGTTGTCACTTTCATCTCCACTGACAGAGCATTGCTCCGTCACGTGGGTGCCTGCATCACATCACTGCACAGCTCACAGAGCTGCCTCAGAATTGCCAGATTCAGTAGCTACGGGCCCATGATCTCCATATCACTATACAGCTCGAAGCTGGTGCGGGCCCGGTACTGCCTGTAGGGGGCATACAGCTGACGGGCCCTTCCACGGCCATGCCCCCTGTTGCCCACCTTCTCACCCCCCTCATTACTGCCTCCATCTGGATGGTGGCACTGGCCATATCCCTGGCTTGTGTTCACCCCCCCCGGCAGCTGTTTCTGTATTCATCCTGCTGTCCTGGCTGCTACTTCCCCTGCACCAGAAACACCTGACTGTGCTGGCCTCACTGCTGTGTGGCAAGTACTTCCCCCTTCTGCACTGTGGGTCCCCACACCTTCCCCTGAGCCTGTGGGTTCCAGGTGCCCTTTCCTGGCCTGCCCTGTGTGTCCCTGATGCCCAGTTTGTCTTCCTAAAGTTCAGCCTCATGTGCCTTCCCTGTAGCGTTCTTGCTCTTCTCCCTTGATCCTTTTTATTTTGTCTCATTTCCGCTATGGTGCAACTTCCACAGGCTCCTCAATTGCGCATGGTGCATATTGTTGAATATCGCATTGCGCCATTTATGCATAGTTCCTCCCCCTTCAGTTGTACATGCTTTCATTATCATTGCACTGTTGCTCAGCGTAATTTGGGGGGGTGCAACTGCCTCCTGCTGAATATCGCAGAATGGTACATTTTCAGACTTGTGCAGGAGCAACCATATTGCACATGGCTCATTCTTTTGAATATCTGGCCCCCTGTATGCAGTAATTTCAAACAGTAAACTCATAGCTTTATTGGGGGCAAGGGTTAGGATAGGGGTACCTGGATAAAGGATAGCTGTGGAGGAAAAAATATGGTTAGCAAGAATTCACAAGTCTGGAACAACTGGGCCCAAAGGCCAGACAATCCCCAGCTGCCCACTCCACTGGTATCAGTGTTTTACCAGGACAGTCTGTTGGATATCCACTAGTTGCAGGCCTGGACGTTGCCACGGGTTGGCTGGCTGTTGGGGTCCTAGGAATATTGAAAACAATAAAGTTAAATGCAATGTGAACACTCCCTTTTTTATCCCAGGAGCAAGTCCTGGGTATTCACAATTTGCAGCTCTACCGCCATGCCTCAAGGCAGGATTCTTCACCAGTCTGGGGATGAGAAGCTCCGTCCACAACCGGCAGCAATGGGTAACAAGATGATGGTGATCTTTCTCACAAGGCTCAATCTTGATTGAATGTCTTGCAGCTTGTCCCCTTGATTGAAGATTTGGTCACTTGTCACCTTCAGCCTCTTCTGACCCATTGCAGAGCTCAAATGCAGGTCTACACTAGCCTCAGAGGGCCCAGACCCAGGAGTGGCTCCACACCCCAGCTCCCCACATGAGTCATAGGTGTCCTAGTGCCCCAGCCAACGCCGGTGACCTTCTGAGACAGTGAGACCCACTTGGAACGGGTTAACTGGTTCCCTCCCTGGCTCTGGGGAGAAGATTCCTAAGCAGCAGGGATCTACTACAGTTTCTGCACTGAGTCCACAAATGAACCGGCAGTAAATAACTCTCCTGGATAACAGCAGTGACAGTTCACCATGGGTGCTAGCCTCTTAGTAACAGTTTCGGATGGGACTTAGATCACAGCAAGCAGCAAGGGGGTTCATAACTAAACAGGCCCCTGCCCACCCTTTTGTTTTTTCAGGTCGTAAAAATGTCCACAGCAGTTTCTCTTCAGCCTCAGTTGGGACACAGCTCTGGGCCACTTCAATCAGTTCACACAGCAAATTCACAGAACCTGGCTAGCACCCTGCACCTGAGATGCTTTGCCTCTTCAATCTCTTAAACAGAGTCCCGATACTTAAAGGAGTTCCTCTGCAGCAACTGTTCACTTTCAATCAGCAGCACAGATCTATCAGATTAGTCCCATATACAGTGCAGGGTCTCTGCAACACTAATCCTCTCCAATCTACACAGTACAGTTCACAATACCTGGAGAGTTGAAGGAATCAGTCCAGTTTCTCACTTTCTTTTCTCCTGATATTCCCTTTCTGTAGTGGCAATCTCCAACGGAAGCCTGAGCAAGGCCTCTCACAGTCCAAATCCACTTACACAGAATCCTCCTGACTCGAGAAGAGTCTGGGAACAGACTGACCCAAGCCTTGAAAGTCCCTGGGTTTTCACTCGAAAATCCAGTCTCCTGATTGGCTGTTCAAGCCTATCAATCAGCAGTAACCATAGAGATTAATATTTCTTGGTCGTTCATTGGGGTGTGCTTTAGGCACCTTGATAAATGAAACTCCCTCTGCCAGATGTTCTCTGGCCTAACTCTAGGTACCTAGGCACTAGACTGGATGGTGGCAAGGGTCATAGTAGCATCAACATGGCAACCCCTATCCAGTTCCATGCTGACCCATAGCAGTTCAAACTTCATTGTGTCACTGCAGCCAATGTATTTACATTTATTCCACAATTTTCCAATATGTAGTGAGGACTCCTATCCCCTATCAAGCGACCCCACAATCAGTATTCAGGAGTCCTCCTATGATCAGTCACGAGCTTCATTATATATAGTTCTCACTGAGTAGGAGCCAGCTCATTAATATTCATGAGCTGATTGATTATTCATGTATTCCCCCTGAATCTTCAGCATTCCCTGGCACTGTTTGGAAATATTTTCAGAGCCCTGATAGCCCATGTGAGCGGAAACAAGAATGGGAGCCCCAAAATCTTCAGGTAAGCCCCCAAAGGGGAGTTGTTACACTCACCCCCCCCGAATGCTTACTACAAAGGTTCATACTACTAAGGTTCTTGAGGAGCTAGGAGGCTTATGAGGCCCATAATTGCTCCTATAGTTGTCTAAGAGTAATAACTAAGTTTAAACCCAGAAAGAATTAGATTATCCAGGTGCCTTTTGAATTCATCTTTAGTCTTACTGATATTTATTTAGAGTGAGAGTTTGTTCAATGGAATTAACTGTTCTTAGAGTGAAGAAATATTTGCGGTCTGCATAGTTAAACTTCCTACCTGATAAATGTAAAGGATGACCTTTGGTGTTATGAGAATTATTTTTAAATTCAAAGCCCAATTCCATGAGTAAATATGGATCTTGGATGATGTTGAACATCAAAAGGAGGTCTCCTCTGAAATGGCATGTTGCTAGGGGCATGAGGTTCAGTGTTTTTATTCTATCTTCATATGACTGGTTATGTAAGCCCAAAATATTTTTAGTACATTTTCTTTGGACCTTTACTAGTTGGTTATTTTCTACGCCAAGCCTAAGGGTAAAGTATCATAAGTATTTCACATTAACACATAATAACATTTGTAACTATACACCTGAATCTTGTCTATCCTATCGCAACTATTTCAGAACAGGAAAACATTATGTACATATCAGTAAATACCTTTCCCATTAATAGCTCCCAATCACAAAAAGTGGTGTCCACAAGTGTGGCCTATCTCACCATATGATCTCTAGGCTCAAAAGTACACTTTCCCCACATCAGTATTACCTGCTAACCCCCATACCTCCTTTTCCTCCTCTGGGTCACCTTCTCTTCAGATCTAGGGGGTTTAGCACTAACAGGGCATGTGACTACCTTCTGCAGGGACCTGGGGTAATATATACTCCCTTGTGTACTATGAATAATAGTAAGTCTGATGGGACCCCCGGGGCATTATAAGTTAACTTCAGTATCAGTTGAACCATTCTTCCTGACATTCTCAGTGTTTCTTGAATCTCAGAGTTACCAGCTGCCTCCTGTTTGGGGGCAGGTTCCCTGGCATCCCCACTCAGACCACAACCCTCAGTATCTATTTGGTAGGGTGTTCTAGCTTTTCTACCTCCTCCCCTTCCTGTTCCTCAGGGCTATCATGGGGACATTCAGAGAATGTAGTCAGACCAGTATTCAGATCTGATATGGGTCCTTCAAAAGGCATATCTGCAGGGGAATTGCTCCAGTACCACTCAAAGGGCTCAGCACAACTAGTGTTTAAGTCCAGAGTGGTCCCTCTGAGACAGGTAGTGGGAGCAGCCTCCCCATCCCCACCCTATTCCTTGGGTACAGCCATACCCACCAACATCAGGAGCAGTCCCTGAAATAACCTGGCTAACTCTGGGTAGGGTAGAAACTCCAGGGGGAATGATCATCATCCTCCTCAGTTTCATCTGTACACTCCTCCTCCTCCGATACCCCTCATCCTGGACAAGCCCAGCCCCTATGGTATCATTATCTTCATGCCTCCATCTCTTGCGTGCAGCAGCTCGAGTAGTGAGGGGTCGAGGAGGATCTCCCACGTCGAGCCCGATGTCCATTACTCAGTCTCCGATGGGAAGCAAGTGATTCCGAAGTATGACTTTATGCCCTTGGATCTCTCCTTCAGGCCAGATTTTATACACCGGTAGACCTTCCAGCTTCTCCAGTACAACATACGGGGCACCTCCCCACCTGTCAGTGATCTTGTGCTTCCCAGGCATGCTCAGTCTTCACAGCAATACCTTATCACCAGACTCCAGATATTGGAACTGCACTTTTCTGTCATAATCTTCTTTATTAGTCTGGTTCCTCTTCATGGCCATTTCTAAAGCAAGGTGATAGGCATCGTCTAGTTGCTGTCTTAACATTTTCACATACTGCAAGTAGTCTCCAGCCCCAAGACCATCAGCAGACAGCCTGAAACACAGATCCACTGGTAGATGGGCTTCCCTCCCAAATATGAGTCAGTATGGAGAGAGCATCATTTCGAATGCAGTTGTAGGTGTGAACAAGGGCACTCACCCATTAACTCCAGGTGCATTTGTCTCGAGGATCCAAGGTACCTAATATGTCTAGCAAGGTTCAATTGAATCTCTCAGGTTGTGGGTCACCTTAGGGATGGTATGGTGCAGTTTGAGACTTTCTATTGCCCCATAATGATAGGAGTTTCTTGACAAGTTGGCTCTCAAAGTCACGCCCCTGTTCCAAGTGAATTCTCTGAGGGGCTCCGTAGTGCACAAAAAACATCACCAGGATTTTTGCCATGGTAGAAGCCTTCTGGTCCTTGGCGGGGTAGTCTTGGCATATCTAGTGAAGTGGTCCATGACTACCAGTATGTTGGGGATGTTGCAGGAATCTGGGTTCAAGGTGAGGCTATCAATGCACACCAGCTTCATTGGGCCATTTCTACGTATATTGACCAATGAAGCAGCCTACTGGGGACGCGTCTTCCTTTGCATACATCTCTGGCAACTCTTGTAATATGTTTTTACATTGGTTCTCATCTTTGGCCAGTAGAACCTACTCTTGACCAAGTCCAGGGTGCGCTCAGCGCCCAAGTGACCCATATCATCATGCAAAGCCTTCAACACCATCTTTTTTTTTAATTCAAATTTTACTCACTTTTTCCAATACAGAGATTAGAGCCAACATAACATTTACATAACATATGATAACAGAACATGTGAACCTACTGGTTCCACTCTCTCCCACCCCATCCTGCTCCCCCCTCTCCTTTAACCCTGTCCTCCCACTAACCAAGCACAGAATAGTTATCGAGACTTCAACATAAGAGATAGTAACTAAACTGGGAGATTTCCTGAATTTTGAAGGGAATATAGTGATAGAATAGGGCCCCATATTTTATTAAATTTCTTGGATTTACCCTGAACGTTAGCTATAATCCTTTCCATTCTAAGATTGGCCATGAACTCCTGTAACCATTCCATATATGTAATTTCTGTGCTGTCTTTCCAGTGCCAGAGAATTACTTTCTTAAGTGCCTTCAACACCATCTTTATGTGCCTTTCAGGTAACACCATCTGCTCACGGTGCACCCCATGCTGATCTTGAGTTTCCCTGTAGAGCAGTCCCTTTTTCAACCATAACTTTGACCACTCATAGACATAGAAACATAGAAGTTGACGGCAGATAAGGACCGCAAGGCCCATCCAGTCTGCCCATTTCTTTTTCTACCTTATAAATGTGCCATCGGCCTTTGCTATGTCAGTGACCTATCTATTCATAGTCATTTGTATTGCTCCCTTATGCCTATCCCATGCCTGTTTGAAGCCCTGCACTGTATTCATAGCCACTACTTCTTGTGGTAAGCCATTCCATGCATCTACCACCCTTTCTGTGAAAAGAATTTCCTCACATTCCTTAATCGGCCTCCCTCTAATCTCATGCTGTGTCCTCTTGTCCTGCTATTTTTCTTATATTTAAACATGTTAGACTCTTTCACCTTGTTTATGCCCTTAAGGTGTTTAAATGTCTCGATCATATCACCTCTCTCCTCCTTTGCTCAAGGGTATACATATTGAGCTCCGTTAATCTGTCCTCATATGTCTTCTGATGCAGTCCCTGCACCATTTTGGTTGCCCTTCTCTGGACTGCCTCAATTTGGTTAATGTCCTTGTGAAGGTGTGGCCTCCAATACTGCGCAGTACTCAGATGGGCCTAACCAATGTCTTGTACAGAGGATTATTACCTCCCTCTTACGATTGTGATACCCTACTAATACACCCTAACACCCCTAGCCTTACCTACTGCTTTAGAGGTCTGCTTGGATGATTTCAGGTCATCAGTGATGATGATGCCCAAGTCTCTTTCTTCCTTTGTGACTGCTAGCAACTCCCCTCCCAGCCTATAAGTGGCTTCAGGGTTTCTCTTCCCTATGTGCATGATTTTGCACTTCTTTGCATTAAATCCCAGTTGCCACTCTTCTGACCATTCTGCTAGTTTATCCAGATCTCTTCTCATTCTGCCCACCCCATCTGGATCATCTACTCTGTTGCAGATCTTGGTGTCATCTGCAAACAGACAAGCCTTACCCTCTAGTCCATCTGCTAGGTCACTAATGAAGATGTTGAATAGGACTGCCCCAGGACTGATCCTGAGGTACCCACTTGTGACTTGCATCTCTTCTGACTGTATACCATTTACCACCACTCTCTGTTTTCTGCCAGTCAACCAGTTTGCCACCCAGTTGACCAACTTCTGACCCACCCGAGCCTACCTAGCTTATTTATCAATCTTCTATGTGGAACAGTGTCAAAAGCTTTGCTGAAGTCAAGGTAGGCGACATCAACTGCTCCCCTTGGTCCACCACTCTGGTTACCCAGTCAAAGAAATCTATGAGATTAGTTTGACAGGACCTTCCTTTGTAAACCCATGCTGTCTTGGATCCTGTGCCCCTATGGTTCCAGGTGTTGCACTATCCTTTCCTTAAGGTGCTTCCATAATCTTGCCCACTACTGAGGTAAGACTGACCGGTCTGTAGTTCCCGCCTCCTCCTGCTACCACTCTTGTGGGTGGGATCACATGAAACCCTTCTCCAGTCTTCTGGGACCTCTCCTGTGCTCAGAGACTCACTAAACAATTCTGCTAATGGCTCTGCTAGTTCCTCCTTTAGCTCCTTAAGTACCCTGGGATGTATGCCATCAGGTCCCATTGCCTTATCCACCCTGAGCTTAGCAAGCTCTTGTAGGACCCTTTCTTTTGTGAAGGGAGTAGTGCTCACCTCCCTCCCCCCTGTGTCCATGATGCTGAGCTGTGGGCCCTGCCTACCTTCTCTTCAGTGAATACTGAGCAAAAGTATCTATTTAGGATAGATGCCTTTACAGGGTCCTCCTCCTCACATGCTCCCTTTTCTCCATTAAGCTTAGCAATACCCCCTCTGGACTTTCTCCTTTCACTAATGTATCTATAGAAAGTCTTGTCACCTTCTTTACTGTTTGTGCTAGTGTTTCCTCAGTTTGGGACTTTGCCTGCCTTACTGCCTTACCTGCTTCCCTTAGGGCAGTTTGGTATGCCCCCTATCTTCATCCGCTGTGTTCCCTTATATTTTCTGAAGGCCAGCCTTTTGGCTCTGACCTTTTCTGCTACTGTATTTGAGAACCAAAGTGGTTTCCTTCTTTTTGCACTTCCTTTTCTGTCTAACACAATGGGATGTTGCTTCAAGTATTGTATCCTTAATGCTTGCCCACTTTGCCTGTACCTCCTCACCTGTGTTTCTTTTCCAGGGCTAGCTAACTCTGTTGGCCATCTTATCAAAGTCAGCTCCTCTGAAGTCCCATATTTTTGCCTTGGAATGGGATGATTTAGATGTAGTAGCCAAATTGAACCATACCATGTGATGGTCACTGGCCCCAGTGACCTTCTACCTGGAGATCTGTGATCCCTTCTTTGTTAGTCAGTACTAGATCTAGGATAGCCCTGTCTCTTGTGGGTTGCTGTACCAGTTGTTTGAGGCCCTCCCCTGCAGGGAATCCACTATGAGTCTAGTTCTGGCAGATGTTCCTGCTGGTATTGACCAATCTGTATCTGGCATGTTGAAGTCTCCCATTATCAGAACCTCCCTTTAGCTGTCATGTTTTGTATATCTTCTAACAGTAATGTGTCTATGTCCTCCCTCTGGTCTGGGGCCTGTAGACAACCCCAGTTCTTATGGCTGTCCCATTTCCTGTTTCAGGTGACCCACAGTTCTTCTGGCTCCTTATGTGTATTCTGAATTTCTGTAGCTTTGATATTTTCATTAACATACAGGGCCACTCCTCCCCCCTTTTTGCACCTCGGTCTCTTCTGAACAATACATAGCCAGGTACTGAAGTCTCCCAAGTGTGGTTACTGGTAAACCACGTCTCACTAATTGCTACTATGTCCAGTTTAGCCTCTGACATTATTGCCTGCAGGTCTGGGATCTTATTTCCCAGGCTGTGAGCATTTGTGTACATGATTTTCCATTGGCCAGATTTTGGTGTGTTAGTTGTTGGGTGAGGTTCTCACAACAGAAGTCTGGCCAGGGGATAAACAGTATCTACTTGTGTCTGATCTCCATTGTGTTGCAGTACTCAGATTATTTCCCCTGTGATAGGGCCAGCTCTCTGTGCCTTTTCAAGTCCTGGGTGGTCAGCTGGGGTAGGGATCTCACATCCCTGGGAGTTAGATGGCAGTAGGCAACATGGATAATCTTCCTGATGTTCCCAAATAGTCCACCAGGAGGGAAACATCTTCTTCTGGGGGAAGATCTTCGCCATCTAGCCTTTTACATAAGGCCTTCACTGCGTGCTCAGATATTCTTTCTCAACTGGAGTACTCAGCTGTATAGGCCGGAGGGCATCTGGACAGAGTGTCAGTATCCACATGGTTCAGGCCAGTGCTATACTCCACACAATAATCATAGGTGGATAAAGCTGACAACCACCTATGACCAGCGGCATCCAATTTAGCATTGGTCTGTACATACGTAAGTGGGTTGTTATTGGTCTTCACTGTGATATTAGCCCCGTATAGGTAGTCATGGAACTGGTGCACAATAGCCCAGTGTAACGCCAAAAACTCCAATTGGTGGACAGGGTATCTCTGTTCTGATGAGCTCAAACTCCGGCTTGCGTAAGCTACTGGGTGCAAACCCTTAGAGTATTCTTGGTGCAGCACCACCCCCAGGCCACTAAAGCTTGCATCTGTATGGAGAACATAAGGCTTCTGTGGGTCTGCATAATCAAGAACCAGGGGGTGAATTAAGCAGTAGATGATGTCTTCAAAAGCCCGGTCACACTCCTCAGTCTACCGAGAGCTGAAAGGTTCTGACGATTGGAAGTACTTTGGTTGGTCTGATCGGGCTCCGGGAAAGAAGGTCTTCTTACTCTTGTTGGTCAGTAGAACCCCTGTAACAAGTTCAAAAGGGGTCAGACTGCCCTTGTGTTGTCCTTCTCAAATCTTCGATAGTACCCACAGAAGCTAAGCAGGAGTTGAAGTTCTTTCAAGGTCCGGGATGTGGGCCAGGTGGAATTGACAATTATCGATGAACAACTTCAGACCAGATTCCTCCAGGTGGTCCGGGACCTTGAGTAACCAAGCTTTATGCTCCTCCAGCATCTTTCCAAAGACAGTGATGTCATCCAGATATACTAGGCTCTCTAGTAGATTCATATCCCCCACCGCTTTCTCCATCAGGACGAAACAGGAACTGGAGCCCTAAATCTTCAGGTAAACCTCCAAAGGGGGATACACATATGTACTTATCACAACATCTGTATCAATTATTGTAAATTCTACTCCTGATGTATGTGCTCTTGTACCTGGGTCATGCTTGAAAAATGCATAATTTTGCCAGTATGCTTACCTGGTTAACAAAATGAACATAAAATTAAAAAAAAAAGATTTTTCCTGGAGTCTTGATCAGAGTATGGAAGCCTTTCTTTGTATCTTTTCAAACTCATTTATATATTTTTGTTTGTAAGGGGCCCAAAACTAGGAGCCACAGTCTAGGACTGGGGTCCTACCTGGTGGGGGGATAAAGGCCTGTACAAAGGAGATGGCCTCCATCCATCTGAGAGAGGAACAGTAGTCCTGGGAGGAATTCTATCTATGCTACTTTGATGGGCACTTAAAGAAACCAAGTGTGCATGCAAACAAATGAGAGAGACAGAGATAGAACCCCCCCCCAGAAAATGGAGAGGTAGAGAGGAGAAGCCCAGGGAGAATGAATTCCTCGGGGATATAGGGGCATAAAGACAAGGGGGGCAACAGGGGTGGACTGAGAGATGGATCTAAGGCTGACAGAAGAGCTAAAGAGGGCGGGCAGAGGGATAATGAAAAAGGACAAGACAGTACCAAGGAAATGGAAAGGGCAAAGGATGGAATCAGGAAGTTAAGGTGGAGTAGGGGGAGGGAAGGACAAAAGGAGTGGAGAGCCATGTGTGCCAATGCAAGCAGCCTAGGAAATAAAATTCATGACCTTGCAGCAACCATTTTGGAGGCCGACCTGAATCTGAAGGCCATAACAGTCATGATGCAACAACCACCACAGCTGGGATGTAGCCATTCCAGGTTACACCATGTTGTGGAAGGACATGACAGGAAGGAAGGTGAGGTGTTTTATGTGTGAGCGAAGGCACAGTATAAAGGCCATGGAGATACAGAGACACCAAGGGGATAAGGAAGGACTGGAGGTTCTTTGAGTTGGCTTAGAGACAGGATCCGGGGCCTTTATCTGCATGATGATGGTATACAGACCACCAACACAGGGGGAGAAATTAGATAAGGTTTTGGGGGAGTCCACTGGCAGAATGGCAAACAAAGGTAAGTATTTATTATGGGGACTTTAATCTGCCAGATGTAGACTGCAGTATTCTGGCCATAACTACAACACAAAGCAGGGTCATCTTTGACTCCCTACAGGGGGCATTTCTCGGGCAGCAGGTTATGGAACCCACTAGGGATGGGGCAGTTCAGTTAAGTTCAACTTTATTGGCAGGAAAACTCAATTGAGCACACTCATTTACAAGGAGGTCATTTTAGGACAAGGTGATAACAATATACAATACTCAAAATTGGTAGGCAATACAGTTACATTAACTAGCATACAATACAGTTACAATAGAGAGACAATCAAAAATGGCATACAATACAGTTATATTGCAGAGACAATAAGACATTCAATACAGGCGAGCAGTATAATAATATGACTATACGTACTGATGTTCTGACAAATGCAGTAGGATAGGAAGACGTTCTAACAGAAGCTAAAAGTAGAAAGATGGGAATGGTTCAGTGTGGATAAGTGCATATTAAACTAGCTTTATCGAAGCTGGATGTGCTAGCTAAGGTGACAATGACAAGTATCCATAAGTACCTTGTTAAACAAGGATTTAATGGAGTTTAACGAAACTAGTTCTGATAGTTTGAGTGAGGCCTGTATTGTATTCCAGGCAGTCAGGATGACATGACTAATTGCAGCTTTGCCATAGAGGGTACGGAATTTGAAACATCTAGGAGGATGTGTACACTTTTCCTGAGGGCATAGAGGCTGCACCTTTGACGACAAAGGGAAGTAATGTAAGGTGGGAGTTTCTTAAGTTGGGCTTTGAGGGCCCAGGTACCAGTGTGGAGCAGCCTTCTTGTGGCGAGGGATGACCAGCCTGCAGCTGAATAAAGGATGCAGTGATGTGTTCTAAATGGTGCTTTGGTTATGAAGCATTTGGCGCAGTGATACAGGATGTCTAGTTTGTGTAGGTTGGATGCTGAGTTACAGTTGTAGATAATGTCCGTTAATCCAGCAGGGGGAGAAAAGCAGCTTGCACAAGCCTTTTCCTAAAGCCTGCAGGGAATAGGGATTTATTCCTGTAGAAGAATCCCAATCTTATTTTCAACTTTTTAGTGAGAGATTCAATGTGTGCAGCGAACAACAGTTCACTGTCCAGCTATATTCATAAATACTTAAATTTTCTACCATCTCAAGTAAATCTCCAAGAAGTGTTATAACAGGCACCAGTGGGGCTTGCTGATGTAGGGATGTTAAGGGCTATGACGGGAAGAAGTACATTACTTTGGTCTTCTTAGAGTTTAGCAGTAATTTGGAGTTGAGGAGGTTACATTTTAGTATGTTGAAGTCAGCCTGCAATTCAGAGCTGACTTCAGACAGGGTGGCATTAGAGCTATACAGCACAGCATCATCTGCAAAAAATGTAGTTTAGAATTTAGAATGTTGTTGCTGAGAGGATCTATGCGTATAATGAATAGTAATGGCCCTAAAATGGAGCCTGGGGGACCCCTCTTGTGAGCAGAAGTGGGAAGATAGGAGCCCATCAGTTTTAATGCATTGCAGTCTGTCAATAAGGTAGAGAGCAAACCAGCCCACTGAGGGCTATCCAATCCAAGTTCTTGAAGTTTGGTTAACAGTAGACTATGGTCAACCATGTCAAAAGCTTTACTTAGATCTAAAAAGACAGCTCCTGTGGCAGGTTTGTTATTGAGGGCAGTAAACCAGTCATTTGTTACTAGAGCTAAAGCAGAAACCATGTTGTGGTTTTGTCTGAAACCTAACTATAATGGGTTAAAGAGGTTTCAATTTTCTAAGTGATCCCATAATTGATTGTTAATTTATTTTTCTGGAGGCTTTGATAGGACCGGTAGAATAGAGATTGGTCTGTGGTTATTCAAGTCACATGGCTCACCAGATTAAAATAGGGGTAGTATGTGTGCTGTTTTCCAACAGGTGGGTACTGTATCAGATGAGATTGAAAGACTGAATAAGTGTGTATCGGGGCGGTGAGACACTGAAACCTAATTTTAGGAAAGTAGGTCTGATTCCATCAGTTCCTGCACACCTTCTCGTATCCAGTTTTTTCAGTAGATCTCCAATCTGTTTGTGTGTAAGTGGGGATAGGCAGAAGGAGTCCGGGTCAGAGGAGCCACATGAGCATCTTAAGTTGCAGAAGGGTTGAAGAGCCCAATGACGGGAAGGAATCTAACACTAAGCCGGCCATTGAGAAATGTGCATTCAATTTTTCCAAGATTGTGCCATGATCAGAAATAGTATTACCTTGTAAAGTAATTTTTATGGGATTTGAGGGAGGAGTTCTGTGGCCTTCCACAGATTTGATTGTTCTCCAAATTTTTTCAAAATTATCTTTGGCACCCTCTGGGGCTTCTGCATAGTAGTTGCATTTGACTGATCTGACAAGCTTTGCGCAAGCATTCCTTGCTATTCTAAAAGCCATCTGATCTACATCAGCTTTGGTATGTCTTGCTTGAGCCCACAACTTATCTCAACAAGAGAGGACTGCTTTTAATTCAGTGGTAAACCACAGAAGAAATGTCTTTTTTACTGTACAGTGGATGAACAGGGTATGCTTATTTGCTACGTTTATTAGGTTTGAGTTGAGTATATCAACAGCCTCATCTACTGAGGTGGCCAGGTAGAAATTCTTCCAATTTGTGTTTCTGAGATTGGCTAGAAAATTTTCACATTTAAATCTATGGAAACTTCGTTTGGTAGTGAATTTGGAACTGGGGGTGTTTTCTAGGCTTCTTGTGTATACAACCACAGTATGATATGATCACTTAGAACATTGTGAAACACAGCTGTATACAGGATTTTGTGCAGTCTGTTTGTAAGTATCAACTCTAGGACAGAGCTTCTAGCATTACTTTTTGCATTAAGTCTGGTAGGTTCCATAATCAGTTGTGAGACACTCAGCTCATCGCACAGATATTTCAGGGTGTTTGCTTTTGGTGTGAGCCAATCCAAGTTCAGGTCACCAAGAATAAGAGATTCAGTCGAACTGGTTTCAATTTTTTAAGGGTGCATAGGAGTTCAGAGCCCCCTGATGATGGTCTATAGCAGCCAATAATATTGATTGCTTCAGATGAGTGCAGGGTACGTTATATGGCCAAGCTTTCAAATTCCTTAGGTTTGGAGGCTGCATAGAATTCATAGGCAGTATGTTTAGAGTTGACACAAATGACTACCTCCCTTCCCCTAGTAAGCCTATCCAATCTAAAGGAATTGAAGGATGGGAGTGTGATCTGTTGATCTGTTGTAGAGCCCTTTAACCAAGTTTCTGTAACTACAAGTAGGTCTGGTGGGAAGCACATTATGATGGCTACTGAAACTGAGCGACTCTGTTTTGAGTAACTCAGTTTCAGCACCTGTGATTTGAGCTACCCTGAAAGGGCAGTGAGCCGTGGTCATAGCACCAAGGTACGGGAAAAAAGAGTGAGATATTAGTAGGATGCAGGACTGGAAGAGGACGGTTCAGGAAGAAGAAGGTATGTGGGGTGTAGTTTGGCAGTGTGCTGCTCAGCTACCATTCTAGTGTGGTGCCGAGGATGGTGGGCTGTAGTGAAGGAGGTCTATGGTTCAGGGCTAGGTACAGATTCTATTTTATTTTGAACCTGTGTGGCACTTAATTGTTTTCTTCTGTTTGAGTTTCTCCCACTCCCTAACATGCACCCCCCTGGAGTTGAGTGGGGGGGTGGGGTCACAGCCCTCCATAGAGATACATTATTTTGCCGTCACTGTTGTCGGGTTTGCTGGGGAGTGTACATCTTCATTTTGATTTTCGGTGATGTACACTCCCTGTAACAGTGACTGCTGTTTAGCTATCACTGTTATGACATGGAACCAGTTCAGTGTTAGTGTGTGAGACCCATACTTTGAGGAAATCCAAGTTTTTTTCACAAGACTACATACACTGATATGCATCAGTTTCTGTCCAGGAGCCACTGTGAACTCCGTGGGTGGGGTAAGGGGTGAGGGAGGGCCAGGGCTAAGTTCAATATTCTCTGAGCATATCAGTAGAAGAGTAATGATTTGTTTTAGTCTACATCTTAGGACTGGATGCTCTTTCCTAGAGGAACTAGTGTTATGTAGAGAGTTGTGTCGCGGGGATTTTTTCTTCTGACCCTTTCCCTCTGCATTGTGGTGTCCCCCAGGGTTCGGTGCTTTCCCCCATGTTGTTTGCAGTGTATATGCTGCCCCTCGGAGACATTGTAAGAAGGTATGGGCTGAGGTTTCACTGCTATGCCGATGATACCCAGCTCTACCTGTCTTTTGCCCCTGACCAGGTTAGTGCTCTCTCGGTATTTAATAGCTGCCTCGCTGAAATCCAGGACTGGATGAATACGAACTGGTTAAAGTTGAACGTCGGTAAGACTGAGGTTTTGGTCGTGGATCCGGGGCATGGGACAGGTGGGTTGGGGTCTGGTCAGCCCTCTGGCGTATTGCTGGGGGGGGGGGATCTGATCCTTTCCTCTGAACTGGTGCGTAACCTGGGTGTGGTACTTGACGACGGGCTGACCCTTCGTCATCAGGTGTCAGCAGTTGTTAAGTCCGCATTTTACCATCTTAGGAATATTGCCGGGGTGTAACTCCTTGTTCCGTCCAGCGATTTACCTGTGTTGGTCCATGCCTTCGTGACATCTTGCCTTGACTACTGCAACTCCCTTTACTTGGGGCTTCCTGGGGTTGATATCCGCCGCTTGCAGCTAGTGCAGAACGCTGCTGCAAGGTTAATGAC
Source organism: Neoceratodus forsteri (assembly GCA_016271365.2). Lineage (NCBI taxonomy): Eukaryota > Metazoa > Chordata > Ceratodontiformes > Ceratodontidae > Neoceratodus > Neoceratodus forsteri. Next base: position 212,156,718 of record CM028135.1, on the reverse strand, counting down.
GGGGGTGACTAGAAGGACACATATCACCCCTGTGCTGTGCGATCTGCACTGGCTGCCTATACAGTGGCGGATCACCTTTAAAAGTAGGTCTTTGACCTTCAAAGCCCTCTGCGGACTTCGGCCCTGATTACTTGAAAAGCTTCCTGGTCCTTACCGCCTTGCGACAGCTCCGTTCAACCGACGAGGGTTGCTAGAGTTCCGAGGGTTATATTGAAGTCCTCTGGGGCTAGGGCCTTTGGTTTTGTGGCCCCTACCTCTGGAACTCTCTGCCTCGCCGGCTTAGAGAATGCGCGACCGTGGAAGCCTTTAAGCGGGATTTTAAGACTTTTTTATGGAACAAGGCTTTTACTGATTGATGCTGTTTTGTATTGTCGAATTTATTTTTATATTTTGATTTTATGATCTATTTGTACAGCGCCTTGGTTTCTGAAAGGCGCTAAATAAATAAAGTTATTATTATTATTATGTAGCCCTAGTGGGTTACATTCCCCCAATTTACATGAAAATAGACTTATGTCTGGTGTGAGTGGGGGGAATTTAACCCACTAGGTGGTGGAGTGTGAGTACTTCTGCTCAGACTTCATGGGGTTAGGGGATCGGGGGGTGGCAGACCAACATGTATCAGCAGGCTTGGGGTATGGGGGACCAAACACAACTCCATTTTTGGTGGAGAATCCAGAGGGGATTGGAAGTCCTAAAGAAAAACGAGGCAATGGGGCCAGACAGAATTCGCCCCAGAATTATAGTGCTGGGCCTGGTACTTACAAACAGGGACAGCACTGCAGACATCACAATGGGTAGTCTCCTGGGCAGAAGTGATCACCATACAGTGTGGTTTGGCATATGAATATAGCAAGAAATAAACCACACTAGGATGAGGGTCCTGGACTTCAGGAGGGCAGGGTTTAAAGAAATGGGAGATTGCCTCAATAATATACTTTCAAGGGAGACATGGCTGGGGGGGGTGAAGGCAGAAGGGAGAAAGATCAAGGTGGGAATAGCTAAGGCAACAGGACGCTGTTCGAAACAGGTAAGCAAGGGTAGGAGGAGGAAGTAGCCAGAGTAGTTCTCTGAGGAGGAGGCTAAAGTGGTAAGTGAAAAAAAAAAACAGCTTTTTAGGAAGTAACCAGAGACCAAGGTAAAGATGGACAGGGAGATATATCTGGGTAAACAAAGGGAGGCAGGAAGGAGGGTGAGGACAGCTAAGGCACAAGCAGAAGACAAGATCACCAAGGAGGTCAAATAAGGGGATAAGACTTTCTTCAGATATGTGAGTGAAAGGAAGAAAGCAAGGTGTGGGAGAGTGAGGATCAGGAGAGTTGGGGGTGTGTGCATAAGAAAATCAAGGAAAAGCTAAAATTCTAAATGAGTACTTTTGCTCAGTCTTCGGGTGGGGGGGGGCTGGCATACCAACATGTATCAGCAGGTGAAGAGTATGGTGAATCAGACACATGTCGATTTCCGGTGAAGGGTCCACAGGGGATTGGAAACCCTAAAGGAAAACAAATCAATGGGACCAGACAGAATTCACCCAAGGGTTCTGAAAGAACTGTACAAGGAGCTAGCTGTTCCTCTGACAACACTATTCAGCACCTCATAGGTGATGGGGGGTAGTTTCAGAGGACTGGAGGAGGGCCAACGTGGTCCCTTTGCACAAGAGCGGCAGCATGGTGGAGGCTAGCAGGTACAGGCCAGCCAGTCTCACATCAGTGGTGAGGAAATTAATGGAGACCCTGCTGAAGGAGAGGTTTAAGGAGTACCTGGAGGCAGCACAGTTCCACAAGGGGAGGTAATGTTAAACAAATCTCATAGATTTCTTTGATGGGTGGCTATGTAGGTGGATCAGGGGTGGGCAATGGATGCAGCCTATATGAACTTCAGTAAGGCTTTTTACACTGTTATTAGGGGGCTAATACAGAACCTTAGAAATCTTGGGGTTGAGGAGAATGTGGTAAGATGGGAATCAAATTGGTTGAAGGAAAGGAGGCAGAGTGTGGTGATAAACAACAGATACTTAGAGGATGGAACAGTGAACAGTGGGGTGCCACAGGGGTTGATACTGAGTCCTGTCCTCTTTAATGTCTTCATAAGTGACATTACTGAGGAACTAAAAGGGAAGGTGAGTTGGTTTTATGCGATAACAGTGACTACTAATAGTCGCCGACCACAAAGAGTGACACAAAAACTGGCCAACAGAAAAGGGCAACAACACATTACACCGACCGTTACAAATAGCAACGGTCGCCTACTACGTGAAAAAAAAAGTATCATATGTATTTTTATGTGGGGGGCATAATAATAATAATCAACTCAACTGGGGGGCGCAGAGTTAGGGGGAAAAGACAACAACAAAAAAAAAAAATCTCTACTCTCGGGCTCTAGACCTGAACCCTGGTCACTGGCTTCAGGAGTGGTAGCTTATACTGCTACACTAAATGGCCAGCTCAGCAAGGCTTGGCCAAACATGGTCCTATACCGTGCTTTAGTGAGTGTAGCTCCCTGCTACTCTTGCTGTACAGGATATAGCGACCTTTTTCACCAGTTGCTGTACTTTTAAAGCATTATTATTGAGTCGCTCAATAATAGACACTCATATAGGGTGTTACCAGTGAATCTATTTGGGGATAACACAAAAATCTGCAACAGGGTGGACACCCAAGAATGGGTGGAGAGAATGCAAAGGGATCTAAAGAAACTAGAGGAGTGGTGTAGGGAGTGGCAGCTGGGTTCCAAATTTTAGAAAAGGACAAAGTTATGTACCTTGGACAGAGAAACCCAGGATCTGGTGGGAGACTCAATTCTGAGGGGATAGATTTGGGAATAGGAAAGGGGGGGAGAGGGAGGTAGAGTGCCTATGCAGCACCACATCTTTGAGGATTGGAAGCAGATCCAGAAGATTGCTAGGGCAGCAGGATGGGAAGCAAAGCTGAATGTCATTGTCCACCTGGGGACTAATAACCTGGCTAGAAATGGGGTTGGGATAATGCAGGGGGAGTTTAAGGAGCTGAGGAAGGGGTCTTAGGTTGCATGCTCAGCAGCTTTTACTGAAGTGCTGCCTGTATATGACAGGGTAGAGGAACGGGATCTCTGCACCAGGTCCTTCAGTTCATGGTTGAATGAATGCTGCAGAAAGCAGTGATTGGCCTACATTGTGGACTGGGGATCCACCTGGAAAAAAAATGGGCCTTTACAGGGATGATGGCTTGCATTCATCCAGGAGGGAAACCACAGCCCTTAGTGGACAGTTTAGATGTTACTTTGATGAGCATGTAAACTGGCCAAGGGTAGTGGTGGAAAAAATCAGGGACACAGTAACTGCCACAGGCTGATGTAGAAACTAGGGAAGACCTGAGGGGAATGGAATCCTGCATGGTGGAAATTAATAAGGGAAGCAGGCAGGCAGAAATGAAGGGGATGGGAACAGAAGCATTATTAAGGAGAGGTGAAGGAGACAGGCAAAAAGGAAAGAAGACGGTACCAAGCACAGTGGTAACAAAATCTGGAAGACCATGTGTGTGAATTCTAGAAGTCTAGGAAATAAGTTTCCAGAACTAGAGGCCATAATGGGAGAGGCTGACGTGAATACTGTGTCCATTACTGAGTCATGGTGCACTGAAAACCCTGACTGGGACATGGCCATACCAGGCTATGTTCTGTTCAGGAGGGACAGGGTGAGAAGGAAAGGAGGGGGGTGGTGCTTTATGTGGATTCCATGTGATAATGACAAAGAAATAATAGCACTGTACACATGAGTGAGTGCACAATGCTGAAAACAAAAATGTCGTTCATGAACTACAGCTACCGCAACATAAGTGAGCACCACAACACACGGTATGGAGTGATAGTTACATATCATTTTATTCGGGGAGGCTGCACTCCAGTACTCCCCATGTGGAGAGCTTCACCCCCACACCTCCCTTTACTATTATAATCAACTCCGAGGGGGGCCTGACACTGGGATAAGGAGGCGATGCAGGAGGGGCATGGGGGGCACAAGGGCAATGGTGCACGTTCGAGGAGCAGGGCATAAAATGTTGAGTAGGGACCCAAACACCAAACTTTTATATACAGTAACACACTCATTGTACATGCCCCTAGCGAGGTCCAAACCTGGGACCTTCTCCACTGAAGGCAGTGACCCAATCCACAGCCCCAAGTGGCCAGCACAGCAGTACTTGGCCCAACTATATAACATATCCTTCTCCCCTATAGCTCCCTCTACTGTGTGCTTTCTTTCTTCCTTACTCACCATTTTTTCCCTTTCAGTGTAGCTCATACTGCACCTCGCTATACTTTTCCATTCACTCATCTGACAGGTGATAAAACTGAGTCACTCATATTGAGTCACTCAGTTTGACTCTCCCACATCCCTGGATACCCATCAGGTTCATTGTACTCAAGACATTATCTGGTTCCAGAGATGAATATTGCCTTAGTTGTTTTATTTTTGTCCTCATGTTTGGTTTCTGTCATTTTGGCATGACCCCTAGTTTTGTTTTTATTTTTTTTGACGGATTTATTAGAGTTAAGTATTGCACTGTTTCCTTGGGAGAAAACCAAACAGAAATAATTATTAAGTTATTCTGCTATTTCCATTGGAGAATGTATAGTCTCTGAACTGATCTGGAGTTAGCTTACTGAATTTTTAGGGAATATATTTATATATAGATAGATATATGAAAGGGGAAATTGTTTAAGCAGCAAAGACATACTAGGCCAAAGCTTGTTTCCAGGTGCAACCTGGGAGCACAAAGAAGTTAAATGACTTGTGTAGACAGGTATATATATATATATATATATATATATATATATATATATACATATATTTTATATATATATATATATATATATATACACACATATAGCAGGAAGGACCCCAGAGAGGAGTAGCTGGAAGAAGCATAGGAGGAACAGCAGGGCTATGCTATGTAGCAGGGCTAAATCCCATGAGGATGTAGGGAGGGGGAATGGTGGTAAGGGAGCAGAGGGGCAGTAGGTGGAGGGAAGGCTCAGGGCAGGGGAAGGAGGAGATGGGCACCACTGCAGGGGTAGCAAGTAATAGGTGATCAGTGTTGGCATCGGAGGTGGTAGTGGAGGTGTAGGAGATTGGTGGGAAGGAAGAGGAGAAGGGTAGTGAAGGCCCAGGAGGCAGGATGCAGGCTGGTAAGGAAAGAAGGGAAAAGGGAAAGAGCAGGGTAGAGGCAGAGGGAGAGGCAGAAGTGGGGGGCGGAAGTTGTAGGAGTCACAAATGGTGCAGACAGAGGTAAGAAGAGGCAGGGCAGTGTGGACTCTGGAAATGTGGACTGGGAAAACAGGAGGAGGGGGGTATGGGACAAGAAGAAGGGGGTACTAGTGCTGGGGGATTCTATACTGAAAGGGGTCAGATGGGGCAGAAGGGGAGAAAGGCACAGTTGTATCTGGGTTGAGGCTATTCCTGGGTTGACCACAGGAAGGCCGGGCAGGCACTTCTCAAGTGCACACTGAAGGGGAGGAAGCAACCTCACATCGTGATGTACATGGGTACAAATGACTTGGAGGGGGAGACCATAGAGGTGATAAAGGAGAGGTTTGAGGATTTGGATAGGCAGTGTGAGGGGGGGGGGGGGGGTCGGTGGCATTCTCTGAGGTACTCTCTGTACCATGTGCGAGTACAGTGAGGAAAAAAAGTACATAGGAGTTCAGTGAGTGGCTGAGAGATTGGTGCCACACCAGGGAGTATGGATTAGTGTCAGACTTGGCAGGACCTGGGGCAATAGTGACCTATACGCAGGGAACAGGTTACATTTGAGCAGGAAGGGGAAGGAAATACTAAAAAGTGGAATAGAGGGGTATATATCAGCAAAGGTGAATTTAAACTAGGAGGTGGTGTGACGAGGGAACGGCTAATAGGAAAAGGGTCCAGAAAGGGAAACCTAGTAAGCTCACTCCCCTACTTATGGGTAAAGGCAGTGAAGTGGCACATGGAGGGAGCATGCAGGGTCACCAGGCTGGAGTGCAAAATGCACTGTCCCCCTGTGATAGCACTGAGGGTAAGGGGAGGGGCCATGGAGAGGATGGGGGCAAACCAAAGAGCTGATGGGTGGGGAGGACGGATGGGAACAGTTGGAAGGTGGTCTCCCTAAATGCAAGGCACCTGGGTAATAAAACAGCAGAGCTTCAGGTGCTCCTTTCAGAGGGGAGTGTGGACATCGCTGCAGTGACTGAGACTTGGGCCACCCAGTACCATGATTGGGATCTGGCAATCCAGGGGTATAAAATGTACAGGAAAGACTGGGGGGTTGGGAAGGGGGTATCACTCTTTCTGAGGGAAGGGATCAGATGTACAAGGGACGAGAGGGAGGAAGGGAGGACAGAGGCAATATGATGCAGCTTCTGGACTCCAAGGGTAGAAAGCTGAGGCTGGGGGTGGTGTACAGACCACCAGTTCAATCAGTGGAACTGGACAGGGAGTTAGCGGAGCAAATAAGGAGGGTTTGTAGGAAGGGGAGTGTGGTGATTGTGGGGGATTTCAATTTGCTGGGGGTAGACTGGAGCACCCCTGCCACCTCCAGTGCCAGGGAACAGATGCTTCTGGACATGATCCAGGATGGTCTCCTTACACAGTTGGTCAGTGGGCCAACATGTTTAGGTAATATGCTGGACTTGGTGCTGTCAAGTGAGGAGGCAGTGAGGGAAATAAGGGTGGAAGACCCACTAACTGGTAGTGACCAGCAAACAGTGTGGTTCAATCTCAAGTTGGGCAGGGAGTCTGGAGGCACAGTAACAAAGGTGGTGGATTTTAGGAGGACTTCGGGAGGATGAGAGAAATACTGCAAGGGAGACTTCAGGATATTAGGCCAGAGATGGATGCAGAGCAAAAGTGGGAAATAATTAAAACTGGGCTAACAGAGGCTACAGAAGCTTTCATCAGGACTGGAGCAAGAAGTGCAGAGCCAGGAAACCATGCTGGCTGAACAGAGAAGTGTTTGAGGGGGTGAGGGTGAAGAGAGCTGTGTACCAGAAGTTCAAAAGAATGAGGAAGGAAGAAAGAAGACAGGGATGCTTATGTGAGTTGGTCCAAGAAGGTGACCAAGTGAGTGAGAGTAGCCAAGGCCTCCATGGAGCTAAGGTGAGCACAGGTCACCAAGGGAGGGGAGAAGGACTTTTTTAGATTTGTCAGGGAAAAGAGGAAGTGCAGAGACCATATAGTGAAGATAAAGTGGAGAGGGGAGTGGGTGGAAAAGGGAGAGGAACAAGTGGAAGTACTAAATGAATACTTTTGCTCTGTTTTCATGAAGGAGAAGGATGGTCCAATACCACCATGGACTGGGAGGGTGGGGGTGGGGAGGAGATGACAGATGGAATGGTCAAGAAGAGTAGAATACTAGAGTGTCTGAGGGTATTAAGGGTGGACAAAGCACCAGGTTCTGATTGCATCCACCCCAGGGTGCTGAGGGAGATGGCGGAGGTGTTGGCCAAGCCACTGGAAGACCTGTTCAGCACCACCCTGGACATGGGATGGGTGCCTCAGGATTGGAGGGTGGCCCATGTGGTGCCCATACACAAGAGTGGCCCTAGGGACGAGCCAGGAAATTATAGGCCTGTCAGTCTCACTTCCATATTGGGTAAACTTATGGAGATGATACTGAAGGAGAGGCTGGTGTCGTTCCTCGAGGGTAATGACCTCCAGGATGGGCGGCAGCATGGGTTCATCTCGGTGAGGTCTCGTAAGACCAATCTAATAGAATATTACAACTGGGTAACAAGAGAGCTGGATATGGGTCATGCTGTAGATGTCCTGTACTTGCACTTCAGCAAGGCCTTCAATTCAGTGCCTCATGGGAGGCTGGGGGAGAAGCTGACTGCTGCGGGGGTGGGGACGAAGCTGACAAACTGGATAAGGAACTTGCTGCAGGGGAGGCTGCAACAGGTGGTAGTGGGGGGGATCTCAACACCTAGGCCGGTGGCAAGCTGTGTGCCACAGGGCTCAGTGCTGAGCCCCATGCTATTTGGGCTCTTTAGCTCAGATATTGCACACGGAGTTGGGAACAGGGTTAGCCTGTTCACAGATGATACCAAAATGTGGGCAGTGGTGGATGAAGAGGATGGATGGGAAAAACTACAAGAGGACCTAACCAAACTGGAGGTATGGTCAGAGAAGTGACAGCTGGGATTCAATGTGAAAAAGTGCAGAGTTATGCACTTCAGGACAAAGAACCCAAGGAGGGACTATTGGTTGGGAGGGGTGAGGCTGGGGATCACTGAGGAAGAGAAGGACTCAAGGGTGTTGGTAACAAGGAGCATGAACAACTCTGCCCAATGCAGGAAAGCAGCAGCTAAGGCGAACAGGATGCTGGGATGTATCACAAGGGGTTTCTCGTCCAGGCATAGGGAGGTGATCCTGCCCCTCTACAGATCTTTGATCAGGCCACATTTGGAGTACAGTGCGCAGTACTGGTGGTTGTTTCTGAAGAGGGATATTAATTTACTGGAAGGTGTGCAACGAAGGGCAACAAAAATGTTACAGGGGATGGAGAGAAAGGCCTATGAAGACAGGCTGAATGAGCTGAATATGTACACACTGGAGGAGAGGAGGGATTGGGGGGATATGATTGAAATGTTCAAGTATTTGAGGGGGATGAACAAAGCTAGCACTGAAGGGGTGTTTAAACTGAGGGGGTAGGGACACGAGGGGGCATGGACTAAGATTGGAAGGTGGAAGATTTAGGAGGGAGATGAGGAGGCACTACTTCATGGAGAGGGTGATGTCTAAATGGAATGCTCTACCACAGGGAGTGGTATCATGTAAGACAGTAGGACGTTTTAAGATGGAGTGGGACAAAGCAAGATGGAGGGTCTAGGTGGAGGGGGCTGAGGCTGTCATGGGAATGACAGATGGAGAGGGGGTTGGAGCAGCCGCAATTTAGGGTGCTAGCTGCCTCCCTATTCTCGATTCCCTTAATCCACAAAAAAATCCAGCAGTCCACTGACTCATCCCCCTCTATTCCCAGTATTCCCTGGTGTCTAGTGGACCCACCCATCTCCGATCCCTTTTGAAAAAAATAATCCCAATTCCCTGGTGTCTAGTGGACCCCCATCCCCCACCCCGACAGTTCATCCACCACCACCACCCTACTCCCTCCCACCCTTCCCCTGAATGGGGCACTGGCACAGCCCTCCTCTCTCCTCCACTACCAGTGGCCCACTGAACTATCAGTGAATGACCGCGTGATTGTACAAGAACGTGCTCATTCACTGACAGTTCATTAAACTGTCGATTGAATAAATTCCACAGTTTAAATGCATTTTTCTGTAGTTCACAAAAAAGTCCACAGAACCTGGTGAAAATCCATGAAAAATCACACTTTCAGCAATGGCGAAAGTTCCAAATTTTCCATGAAATTTTTGAAATTTCACGGAAGTTCCGCGAAAGCAGAATTAGCAACTTTCACCCACCCCTATCTTCAGTTGATTTGTCCCCTAAGAAATTATTCCAATCTCACTGAGTCAATTCTCTTTTAATTGTGTATGTCCTTTTTTTTATGATGTAGGAGTATTTCTGTGGTGCCATTTATTCTTCCTACTGTGTACTTAGTCATAAAATTTACCATCTCATGGTTGCTGTTAGCCAAAGGTACAGTGACTTTACACTCTAAAATGAATATCTCATATGTACTTAAACCCAGATTAAAAATATTTCCTCCTTTGGTCAGGGAACTGACATTTTGCTGTAAGCTGGACTGTGTTATCCTTTTTATAAAATGTTTGGAGATTTTTGTGATCCTTCAGTCCTGTCCAGTTTATTTCTTGGAAATTAAAATCTCCTAGCCCTAAGGTGCTGTCTATTTCCATGGCAGTACTAATCTATTTAATGATAGCTAGTGAGAAAGTGTCCGCTGTGTCTGGAAAGCTTTAACAAAGTCCTAACAACAATCCCTCATTATTCTTATCCATAGTGTTTTACTCAACTAGTTTCAGTATGGTTGTACAGTAGTATTTATTTGTGCAGTGACAGCTACTGTACTTACATTATTTTTAACGTACATCACAATTCCAGCTGCCCCACCATCTCGATCTCTTCTGTAAAGGTTATAACTCTCAGTATTGGTGTTCCAGGTTACTTTTTCATCCCACCATGTCCCAGTTATCCCAATCATATCTGGTTTCTCAGATTAGCTATTATTTGTAATTCCCCCATTTTTCTCAGATTAATCATTATTTGTAATTCCTCTCTTTTGTTGTTCAGACTTCTGGTATTGATAAATGTTCTTAATCCCCTCTCAAAACTGTTAGAGTACATCGTGTTTGACTAGACACTTGAATTTTTAATGCAACTGACCTCCTCACACATACACAACATGGCTTCTGCAAGTTACACAACACAAAGTCAGCCCTGCTGAGGTTCACAAATTCTGTTCACAAAACACTGGATGCAGGAAACTACCTTGGCTGCATATTTATGGATCTCACCAAGGCATTTGAGTTGGTGGACCATCCTCTGTTACTGAACACATTGACCCAAAGGAATTTTTCCTCTGATGCAGTGGCCTGGTTCCAAAGATACCTAGGCAACAGAGCACAGTGGACAAACATTAATAACACTCTATCTGACCCAGTCATGGTATCCTGCAGTGTATCCCTAGCATCAGTCCTAGGGCCTCTCCTTTTTTCTCTTTTTATTAACTTAAGTACCAGCTGCCTGCCTCCCCTCTCTGGAATGGTCATTTATGCTGATGACACTGTCATCTTTCAGGAGGGAAAGGATATACGTAGTATAAACCAAATCTTGCAGTCAGACCTTGCCTCAACAGAGAAATGGATTAACCAACACAAATTGGTCATTAATACTAAGAAAACAAAGGAAATGCTGTTCTCAGGTCCTCATAAACCACTCCACACCTCCCTAAAATCTCTGGGTCACCTCAGGCGAACAAATAGAAATAGTTAATGGTTTCCAGTACTTGGGACTCATCCTCGACAACTCCCTCTCCTTCAAATCTCACACACTGCATCAGGAAAAAACTCCATCAGAAGCTGAGAGCATTAAACAGGGTTAAGAACTCCAAGTCACAAAAAATGTTAGTCAACGATCTCCTATTCCCATTAGTTGAATATGGCTTGTTATTATATTCACCATCTTCTGAGTCAGTGTTAGCCAGGGTAAGGGTACTATACCACTCAATTTGCCAATTTCAAACTTACCTGCCTGGCCATACCCATCACTGTCACCTGCTCTCCGCAGCCTCACACCTGTCAGACAACTGCATAACATTTTTAGCCCTGGTCTTTCAACAGAAAGTGGCTTTAGGTCTTGCCCTCCAAATATTAAAGAAATTCTTCCTGAAATGGTTAAAAACAGAATCACTGAATCCTCCGAGGGCCACGCCTTCTCAAAAAATTAACAGTAACCTTATTCAGAGAACTTTAATCTACAGGACCACAAGCTGGTACAACACGTTAAATTCATCACTAACTGCAATGCAATCCATCTTCTGCTTTAAAAAGGTTGTACGCAGTACCTTGCAGCACAACTACTTGTAACTGTCACTGACCCATTTATAACCATTTCTGTCTTATTTGTTCTCCTGTCTATCTGTATTATTACACCAGCTTCCCTGTTTGTAATCGCACTGGGCACTTATCAAAAAGAGTTCTGCCCATTAAGGTTTCCTAGTACAATAAAGTTTCCTAGTTCAATAAATAACAAGCATTTGTCAATGCTGACTGTTGCCTTGCTGCCATTGGAAGTGCAGGAGTTAGAGAGATGCAGCATAGAAGTGGCAGTCAAGTATTGAACTGATGCCAACCCACCCCCACCTTGCAGAGAGTGAGAGGCATTAGGGTGTCCCTGTGGGTGTTTGTTAGTGCAGTGCAGGAAAACATGCTGGACAGGATGTGAAAAATGACAGCTGCACAGTTCATAAGGAGGTGTAATTAAATGCCAGTGCTGAAAATGTGGCATACAAGTATCACGGAGTTGCAGAGTTGCAGGGTGCATGGGAAATATGCAAGGCACGCTTGCAGCACTGCTCAGTTGTGGGCGTTTTGCACCAGAATTTTCAACATAGGCATTTAGCACCTCTGCTCATGTACAGTGTCACTGACATTTCCTCAAAAGTGTCCAAGTGATTTACATAGCGACCACGCAATTCTGCGCTGGAAGTCTGGAAACACATTTGGACAGGATATGTGAAGTGACAGCTGTACTGTTCATCAAGAGGTGTAAAAATGGCAATGGTGAAAATCCAGAGGAAAATATCACAAATGCACGACGGTACGAACATGCGTGCAATCTGCCAACGCATGCAAGTAACACAGTCATTTAATGGAGTATCAGCCCCAAATTTTCAACATAGGCATTCTAGAAGCTCTGCTCATGAACTGTGTCACTGTCATTTTCATAATCTGGCCCAAACACTGATTTCCCACAGCGACTGCACAATTGTGCGCCGGAAGTGCGGAAACATGTTTCGAGCAGGATGTGGAAAAATGACAGTTGTACTGTTCACAAGGAGGTGCACAAAAATGCCAATGCTGAAAATACGGCATTAAAATATTGCGAATGTTCGAGCCTGCATAGCAACTGTGCAACGCATGCTCGTAAAACAGGCATTTGTTGGATTTTTTTCCACCAAATTTGGAACATAGGCTTTTTGAGAGGCCACCTCATGATCACTGGCACTGTCATTTCATTAATGGGTCCTGAAAGGTGATTTTGCACAGTGACTGCAAAATCACCTTCCAAGGCCGATTAACACCATGACAGTGACAGAATCCATGAGGAGAAGCCCCAAAAATCCCATGTTGAAAATTTGGTGCCAAAATTCCAAGAAATGCCTGAGATATGCAACAAAGTTGAAAAAAACCTATTCATTGCATTATACAGCTTACCGGCATTTCCTCAGTTCGCCTGTCGGCTTTGAAGAGTGCAGATGTGTTCCGGTCCACTGAAGATCGTCACGCCAGAGTCAGAGGTAAGTATGTGGTGAGGGGTGAGGAGAGGCAGGGTGCACAGTGGGTGGAGTGCGGGTGGGGGAGGGGGCATCTACACTATGAGAGACAGTTTTCGTTTTCCAGGTGAAAAAAAAAAAAGGAAAACCGTCGCGGGACAGTTTTCACATTGCAGGGCATTTGGCATGCTGGGTTGGGCTCTCAGCATGCCACCTAAGTGGGTTTTGTGGGGGGATGTCAGTAGCCGACAGGAGATTTGGCACCCTTGTCGGCACACAACACGGGTGGGGTGCTAATGCCGGCAGGGGATTGGGCACCCCGGCTGGCAAACAAGGGGAGGCGCAGGCGAGGGGCATTAGGCACCTTGGCGATAACAGTTGGGGGCGTGCCAGCGAGGGGTGGGCTCCCGTTGGTGGGCAAAGCGGGCGTGAGCCTGGGGGACTGGGACTGGGCACCTCCTCGGCATTCCACATTTGCGGGGAGATGCCCAGGTGGAAGTGGGCTCCCCTTTAACACACCAACATGGGGGTTGCCAACAGGGGATTGGGCACCCCCAATCTCGTAAAAGGTGAGGCAGCTGCCTACTCGCTGACCATGGCCATAATGGCGGCGAGCACGGCAAGCAAAGGACCGCTGCATATGACAAGCTTTGCTCGGATTGCAGTGGACCTTTGCTTTGATGTGCTCGCTCCATTATGTATGCATGGTGTGGCGGTGGCATACAGGCTGATTGTGGAATGAGGGACGCACCTACTGACGCATGCCCTGCATTCGCCCAACAGCTGCCACGCCCCCAAGACCCGCACTGTTGCAAGATGTTGCTTGCGCATGCATGCAAGCCATACATAAAAATGAAATGTGTTATGCTTAATCCAGGTAGTACGATTACTAAGGGACTGAAATCAATTTTCTGTTGGCCACCTTTTTTTTTTCCAGGAACTACTGTACTTTACAACCTTCCACTACATCAACAAGGAGAAAAAGGCTTGCACTCCAAAGTGCACAGTACAAATTGAAAGCCATGAATCAGAAGCAAAAAATATAAATATGTATTGCAACTTATATCAGTCCATATTGTGAAGAAGACCAGCCATATATACAGTGCCCCTCAGCCTGAACAACAACCCAAGTGTTTCATGCCCTAAACTAGCACTTTAGTACAGTTCATGCTGAGTAGTTTGGCATGCAAGCCTTTTTCTTTCTCCTTGCTGACTGTTTTTGTTGGCCCACGCACCCTACAGGGGGTAACTGGGAAAGACATTGGGTCAGTGGTGACTTCACTAGGGTAACTGTTGGAAGGTATTAAGGTAGTGGTGACTTCACTAGGGTAACTGAGAAAGACATTGGATAGTGGTGACTTCAGTAGGATAACTGGGGAAGACACTGGGGCAGCAGTGATTTCACTAGGGTAACTCAGAGAAGACACTGGGGCAGCGGTGACTTTACTAGGGTAACTGAGGAAGACATGGGGTGGGGTGACTTCGCTACAGTATGTGGGCGAAGACAATGGGGCAGAGGTGACTTTATAAGGGTAACTAGGGAGGAGACTGGGGCAGTGGTGACTTCACAAGGATGATTGGGGAAGACACTGGGGCAGCAGTGATTTCACTAGATCAAGTGGGGGAAGAGACTGGGGCAGTGGTGACTTCACCAGGGTAACAGGAGGAAGATAGGTGCAGAGGTGATTTCACTATGGCAACTGTGAGAATCTTTAGGGCAATGGTGACTTCGCCAGGGTAATTAAGGCAGGACATTGGGGTAGTGGTGGCTTCACAAGGATAACTGGGGGAAGACATAGTGATTTCACTAGGATAACTGTGGAAGACATTGCAGCAATGGTGACTTCACTAGGGTAACTAGGGGAAGATATTGAGGCAGTGGTGACTTCACAACAGTAACTCTGAGAAGACATTTGGGCAGCGGTGACTTCACAAGGACAACTTGGTGAAGATATTGGGGCAGCGGTGACTTCACTAGTGTTATTTGGAGAAGACATTGGGGCAGCAGTGACTTCACAAGGGTTAATGGGGAAGACACTGAGGCAGCAGTGACTTCACTAGGGGAATTAGAGAAGACAATGGGGAAGTGGTGACTTCACAAGGGTAACTAGGGGAAGACAGGGATAGCAGTGACTTCACAAGTGTAACTGTGAGAAGACATTGGCACAGCGATGAGTTCACTAGATTACTTGGGAAGACATTGTGGCAGTGGTAACTTCACTGCAGTAATTGGGGGAAGACATAGGGGCAGCAGTGACTTCACTACAGTTACTTGGAGAAGACATTGGGGCAGCGGTTACTTTGCTAGTGTTATAGGGGAAGACTCTGGGGCAGCAGTGATTTCACAAGGGTAACTAGGGAAGACACTGGGGGCAGTGGTGACTTCATTAGGGTACCTAGGGGATAATAGGGGCAGTGGTGACTTTACTAGGGTAACTGCTGGAAGGCATTAAGGCAGTGGTGACTTCACTAGGGTAACTGAGAAAGACATCGGATAGTGGTGACTTCAGTAGGATAACTGGGGGAAGACACTGGGGCAGCAGTGATTTCACTAGGGTAACTCAGGAAAAACACTGGGGCAGCGATGACTTTAGTATGGTAAGTGTGGAAGTCATGGGGTGGGGTGACTTCACTACAGTAAGTGGGTGAAGACAATGGATCAGGGGTGACTTCACAAGGGTAACTAAGGAAAGACATTGGGGCAGTGGTGACTTCATAATGGTAACTAGAGGAAGAGACTGGGGCAGTGGTGACTTCACAAGGATGATTGGGGAAGACACTGGGGCAGCAATGATTTCACTAGACTAGGTGAGGGAAGAGACTGGGGCAGTGGTGACTTCACCAAGGTAACGGGAGGAAGATAGGGGCAGAGGTGATTTCACTATGGTAACTGCAAGAATCATTAGGGCAATGGTGATTTCACCAGGGTAATTGGGGAGGACATTGGGGCAGTGGTGGCTTCAAAATGATAACTGGGGAAAGACATTGGGGCAGCAGTGATTTCACTAGGATAGCTGTGGAAGACATTGGGGCCGTGGTGACTTCACTAGAGTAACTAGGGGAAGAAACTGGGGCAGTGGTGACTACACTAGGGTAACTAGGGGAAGACATTGGGGCAGTGGTGACTTTACAATAGTAACTGTGGGAAGACATTGGGGCAGTGATGACTTCACAAGAACAACTTGGTGAAGATATGGGGGCAACGGTGACTTCACTAGTGTTATTTGGGGAAGACATTGCGGCAGCAGTGACTTCACAAGGGGAACTAGGGAAGACAATGGGGCAGTGGTGACTTCACAAGGGTAACTAGGGAAGACACTGGGATAGCAGTGACTTCACCAGGGTAACTGTGAGAAAACACTGGCACAGCGATGAGTTCACTAGATTACCTGGGAAGACATTGTGGCAGTGGTAACTTCACTGCAGCAATTGGGGGAAGACATAGGGGCAGCATTGACTTCACTACAGTTACTTGGAGAAGACATTGGGGCAGCGGTTACTTTGCTAGTGTTACTGGGGGAAGACTCTGGAGCAGCAGTGATTTCACAAGGGTAACTGGGGAAGACATTGGGGCAGTGGTGACTTCATTAGGGTTACTGGGGCAGACACTGGGGCAGTGATGTCTTTACTAGATTTACAAGGGGAAGACACTGGGGCAGCAGTGACTTTACTAGTGTTACTGTGGGAAGACAAAGGGGGAAGTGGTTGCTTCACTGGGGTTACTGGGAGAGATAATGGGGAAGCAGGGACTTCACTAGGGTAAATGGGGGAAGACATTGGGGCACTAGAATCTCCATTAGTGTAA
This sequence comes from Neoceratodus forsteri, assembly GCA_016271365.2. Lineage (NCBI taxonomy): Eukaryota > Metazoa > Chordata > Ceratodontiformes > Ceratodontidae > Neoceratodus > Neoceratodus forsteri. The sequence goes on along the minus strand of CM028135.1, from coordinate 212,139,984 downwards.
CTGGGGGAAGACACTGGGGTAGCAGTGGCTTTACTAGGGCTACTAGTGGGCCTACAGCCCACACTGATCCCCTCCAGAGAGTGTTCTGCAACAACAGGTCAATAAGAAACAAGACCACAATTATGTCAGACCTTGTTTCCTCGGTCAATCTGGTTTGCAGTACACAAACTTGACTACGTGACAATGTGGGGCCAGTTTTAGAGGCATCAGTCCTGGCCAGGTACTCCATGGTACACTGCCCGAGAAGGGATCACGGGGTTGGGGGTGTAGCCATTTGTTTCAAATCCGACCTGAACTTCTCCATACTTTTTGTGGGTTCTACTAGGTCATTTGAATGTGTGGTGGTGAGTAGGGGTCCAGGTGTGGGCTGCAGAATTCTCCTTCTTTACTGCCCTCCAGGGTCAGGGGAAGAGTTTCTGCAGGAGGTTGCATTCTTCATCATCAACAGGGTGTTGAAGTCTCCCAGATTTCTTAATCTGGGAGACTTCAGTGTCTGGATCAATGATGAATCCTCCAAACTTGGTTCTGACCTCCTCTAGCTGATGACATCGCTGCACACTGCACTCCTATGTGATTGTTACAAGTAAATATTTGTTTTGCCATTGGGTTGTGCATTTGAGAAAAAGTAATGTGATCAGGGACAGCCCAGGTTCAATTTGTCTCAGTGACGCAGCTGGTTAGCACAATCAGAATGGTATTCCAGGTGGCTTGAGGCCAAGTCCCAGTTGAGGCACTTACTTCTTTCTCACCTCTGTTTGCATGTGTTCCATAAATATGCACAATGCACTCCTCTGGGATGATGACATCACTGGGCCTGGCACAGGCAGTTGCTTCTGCAACCCATCATCATGGTCACACCTTGGACCTGGTCTTCTCACTAGGTTTCAAGGTCACTGATCTTGAGATTGATCGGGTTGTTTGGTCCTATCATTGACAGTGAAGTTCTCATTCATGGCTCCCCCGATGGTCCCTCCCCTGTTGAGATGATCAGCTGATGCCCTTTAAGGGGACTGTCCCCTGAAGGACTAATGGTGGTAGCTTATTTTTCCAGTATCAGTGCTGTTAGTGCGGTAGGTGTGGGTGAGTTAGTTGCAGTCTAAAATACGGCTGTCTCTGAGTGCTCAGTGCCATCGCACCAGTCCATATATGACCTAGATCTTTCTGCCTGAGAGCCCTGTCTTTTGATGGGGCTCTCAGGATGATGAAGACCATGGGCTGGAGGTTGAAGGGTTGCTAGCATAGAACCCAGCTAGAGGAAGATAGACTGGCTTTGAGAAATCACTACGGTGACTATCAAAGGGAAATCGACCATAAAAAGGCAGAGCTCCTGTCCAGAGAGATTGTATCAGGGAGGAATAGACCAGCTCAGCTTTTTCAGACTGTGGACAGGCTACTTCATCCTGTCTGTCTACAGCCAAAAAATTCTTTTTCGCAACATTATGCAGAGTGTTTGCTATATTTTTCTCTGACAGGGTACCCTTCATTTGGGCCTGGATCTTGCCAGTGGGACTTGACCAGACTTGCAGGGTGGGGTCTGGATGGAGCAAGGGCACTCCTATTGCCTGGACAGAGTTTCAATCAGTGGTGGTGGCTGAGGTCTCCGGGGTGATTTCGAAGCTGCGGCCCACTTGCTGAGAACTGGACCCTGGCCTGACACATCTCCTAGTGGGATGAGTGGAGGTCATTGGCCCAGTGTTTGCTGGGATAGTCGGGAGGTCACTTTCAGAGAGGGTCTTCCCTGATGCTTTGAAGGAGGCACTGGTGAAGCCACTTCTGGATTAAACATCTCTTGATCCTGATGTCCTAGTGAATTATGTACCAATCTACAACCTTCCATTTCTAGGAAAGGTTGCTGAGAAGATAGTAGCTCTGCAACTCGAGAACACCTGATGACCTGTGACATCTATGAGCAATTCCAGTCTGGGTATAGGGAAAGGCACAGTATGGAGACAGCACTGGTCTGGGTCCATTATGACCTCCTCATGGCAAGAGATTGAGGAGAATAGTCAGTTCTCATTCTCCTCAATCTGTCTTCAGTACTCGATACCGTGGACCACATTGTGTTGCTGGATCGCTTTAGAGAGTGATGCGGACTCACCAGTATTATCATCAGCTAGTTTGAGTCCTTTCTTTCTGGTAGGAGGCAGAAGGTGGTGATGAGGAATTTTCCCACCTCCTCTCTGCCTCTGACCTGTGGAGTCCCTCAAGGCTCAATCCTGTCACCAATGTTGTTCTTGGTATATATGCTGCCCTTGGGGAGGATCATCAGACAGTACAGTTTGAATTTTAACTGCTATGCAGATGATACTCAGCTGTACATGTCCTTTGTATCAGGGACAAGCAGTGCTGTTGAAGTGCTGAATAAATGTCTCACCGAAATCCAGGCTTGGATGAACTCTAAGTGGCAGAGGCAAGATGACAAGATGGAGGTTCTAGTGATTGAACCTGGCCTTGAGCTCATTGAGGATGCCTCCAGTATGACAACAGGCTTGATCATGGGATCAATACCATTGACATTGTCCAGTAGGGTGAGAAATCTGGGTGTGATCCTTGACAACAGGCTGACATTTGAGGTGCAGGTGTTGGCTGTCGTCAAAAATAGTTTTTACCATCTATGAAATATTGCCACGATTAAACCCCTTATTCCTCCTGAAGACCTGCCATCACTAGTGCATGTCTTTGTGACCTCAAGACTCGACTACTGTAATGCTCTATATCTCAGGGTCAGTTGGGGGGGGGCCTCCACAAGGTGCAACTAGTGCAGAATGCAGCAACCAGGCTGCTGATGGGATTACCCGGATCCTGTCATGTGACTGTGGTCCTGCAGGGTCTGTACTGGCTGCTGGTCAGGTGGCGGGTTCTTATCAAGGTGGGATTGCTTATCTATAAGGCCTTATATGGACTGGGCCCTGGATACCTGTCTGACCTCTTCACTCCTACCTTTCCGACTCACTCCCTTTGTTCCTCCACCCAGGGCCATCACTCATTCATGATGGCTGGTCCAGTCCTCTGGAACTTGCTTCCAAGATCTTTAAGGTGAGCCCCAATGGTGGAAGTCTTCAGGAGGGGTCTAAAGACCCATCTTTTTAAACTAGCTTATCCAGCTGACGTATTTTAAACTATGTCTGAAAATTTTCAATAATTTTATAGACTGCTTTATGATCTAAATTGTGACCCTGTTGATAGTTCTTTGTACAGTGCCCAGAGCCCCAGGGATTGGGCACCCAAAAATAAATTTTACTTACTTACTTACTGGGGAAGACATTGGGGCAGAGGTGACTTCATAAGGGTAACTAGGGGAAGACATTGAGGCAATGGTGACTTCATTAGGGTAACTAGAGGAAGACATTGGGGCCGTGGTGACTTCATAAGGGTAACTAGGGGAAGACACTGGGGTAGTGGAGACTTTACTAGCATTACTGGGGGAAGACATTGATGCAATGCTGACTTCATTAGGGCAAGTGGATGAAAGCACTGGAGTAGCAGTGATTTCACTAGGGCAACTGGGGAAGACATTGAGGCAGTGGTGACTTCGAAGGGTAACTGGGGAAGATACTGGGGTATCAATGACTTTGCAAGGGTGACGGAGGAAGACACTGAGGCAGCAGTGACTTTCACTGGGGTTACTGTGGGAAGACATTGGGGCAGCAGTGACTTAACTAGGGTAAGTGCAAAAATACACTGTAAATGGGTGAAGACACTGGGGCAGCAGTGACTTCACAAAGGTAACTGGGGAAGACATTGGGGTAGTGGTGACTTCACTAGGGTTACTGGGGAAGACATTGGGGCAGAAGTGACTTGACTTGGGTGACTGAGGAAGATATTGGGGCAGCAGTGACTGCAATAGTGTAACTGGGGAAAGACACTGGGGAGCAATGACCACTAGAGTTACTGTGGCAAGACATTGGGGCGTGGTGAATTCACAAGAGGTAACCTTGGGAAGATTTTGGCACAGTGATGACTTCACTAGGGTTACTGGGGAAGGAGTTAGCACAGTGGTAAGTTCAGTAGGTAACATGGGAAGACATTACTGCAGCAGCAATGGTTTATACACATGTCAGGTAAAGAAAGATGCCACCATCAACAACCGTACATGGAACACACCTAAAGGTAAATTGTGCTACAGCATGATTTACTTTTACACCATAGCTCCCATGGATCTACCTCAGGGAGGACAAAACTTGGAGGAGGCAGAACTCTGGGGGTGGGTGGATTAGTATTCCAACTCTGAGAGGGATGCAACTGTGGGGCACAACTCGGAGGGACTGGGGATGTATACACCAACCCTGGGAGACACAACTCCGGGGAGCAAGGGATTTACTGTTCCAACCTCAGGGATGCAACTTGAGATGATGCAACTCAGGGGGCACACCTCAGGAGGGAGGTGGCAGGCATGACAGACCACAAAAATAAAAAAGAAACTCTTGGAATCAAACTTACAGTAGGTCTGCTGGATATAGCAAGTTCATTCACAGACTGTCAGTTTAACTTCTATGCTATGCTGCCAGCATGGGTAGGCAGCACTCACTACAGGACTTCAACTAGTCAGCATGAGTGAAAATAACTACAAGAGCAGTGCTACAACATCCCCACTGTTAACTGTATGTAGCTGCTTTCACTCACGCCATTTATGTTACGTGCATTTGGCTTCATTAACATTTCAGCACGGACTTGACAGTATACCAGCAGCGGCTTCACTAGGGTAATTTGGGAAGGCACTGGGGTGAAGGTGACTTCACTAGAGTAAGCTGGAGAAGGCATTAGGGCAGTGTTGACATCACAAGGATAACAGAGGAAGACATTGGGGCAGCGGTGACTTCACTTGTGAAACTGGGGAGGACATGGGGCAGAGGTGACTTCACTGAGGTAACTGGGGAAGACATTGAGGCAGCAGTGACTTCACTGAGGTAACTGGGAAGACACTGAGGCAGCAGTGACTTCACTGAGGTAACTGGGGAAGACATTGAGGCAGCAGTGACTTCACTGAAGTAACTGGGAAGACACTGAGGCAGCAGTGACTTCACTGAGGCAACTCGGGAAGACACTGAGGCAGCAGTAACTTCACTGAGGTAACTGAGGGAAGACACTGAGGCAGCAGTAACTTCACTAGTGTAACTGGGGAAGACATTGAGACAGCGATGACCTTGGCGCATGACTGGGTTGTGGTGAGTATTCTTCATGATCTATACTTGGTGCTTCATGTGTATCTAACTTAGGTTAGGACAGTTTTCTACATCAGAGAGAAGCCTCTGAAGATAAAATTCCTACATCCAATAACCTACTTAACTCTGCAGTGCTATTGAACGTTCCAGGTAGAATTTTGAATTAGAGATTTGCACCTACTATGTTTATGCCCTCCTATCAGTGAATACTAAGGGGGGGACAGTTGCCTGGTCTGCCGTTGCTAGAATGGTAGACAGTGCTCATCCATGCTCACACAGGCACTGGCAGATATACTCAGGGACGGAAGTAGTGTTCGCTAACTTCCATTACGCTCATGTGTGCTGTTTCCACAAAATTAAATTTTTCACCTCTGCCTCTTCCTGCATGTATCTTTTACAGTCTATGTCTATTGTGGGTCATTTTCACTATTAAGAATTACTCAAATAAGCTGCTGTCAGTTCCAGGATTTAGGAGAAGGAACTCACACCCATACACAATCATATACACATACCCATACCCATACATACCCATACACACACAAAGTCATTACCAGTCGAGTTCTTCCCATGGCAAGCTGACCCATCTCAAATCCTGCCTTAGTCATCAAGACTGGACCCCCATCTTCAATGCAACAGATGTTGACTTGGCCCATAGTTATTCCATCACCATCTTCAACACAGCCTGTGATACCTACACCCTGTCAAAAGTGCAAAGTTAAATCTCTCTCCAATCCTTGGCTCACTGCTGAGCTCCTGGCCCAGCTCAAATCTAGGGACCACCTCTGGGCAGTAGCCAAGGGCTACAGGCACTCAACCAGACATTCAAACCTACAAACAGGCCTGCAACAACTGCACTAAACTAATTCGACTGAAGAAAAGTGCATATTTCAGGGAAACCCTAACTAACACTTAGGGAAATGGTTGGGCGTTCTAGGACAATATTAAAGAAATCACTAGGAGCAGCCCAAGTCCATCCCTTTTCTACTCAATATTGATGTGACTACCACCCTTGACTCTATAGTCATTGCAAATACTTTCAATGCAGCTTTCATTGATCTCAGTAGTGTTATCCCTCAGGACTTTGTTATGGACAATGACTTTCCTACTCCCAGCACCCTTCCATCCCCTTCCAAACATCCGCCATTCCACTTCAAAGCAGTCAAGATGTGTGAAGCCCGTAAATGTATTAAAAAGCTGTCTCAAAGACCAGAGTCAGTGGCAACTCTCTGAACCTTAAATTACTGTCCCTCACTTTTGAAGAAGTATTACGCCCACTAACAAGAATTTTCAACCTCTCTCTCAGCATCAGTCAGTTCCCTAGTTTATGGAAATCAGCTATTGTCACCCCGGTACATAAAAGTGGAGACAAGTCCATCCAAGGCAACTACCAACCAATCTCCATACTGCTCCCCCTCTCTTCAAAGCCCTAGAGTAGATTGCTGCAGACCAGCTTACTGATCACTTGGACAAATATAGCATCTTGTGTACTCAGCAACTTGGGTTCCAGCAAAGTCACAGCACATCAACTGCCCTTCTGGAATTTACTGGAGTCCTCTACAACTCGGACAAAAGCCAATTAACAGGAGTAGCTTTTATTGACTGACCAAGGCTTTTGATACAGTTCACCATGGCCTGTTAACGAAACAGCTGCTACTTGCAGGTCCGTCCCATGACTCTACTGCCTGGTTCAAAAGTTACCTTAAAAATCACTCTCAAAGTGTAAAAATTGCTGGTCTACTCTCCAACTCTAAACTTGTCCTCTCTGGTGTCCCCCAAGGATCTTTCCTGTGCTCTTTACTATTCAGCCTTTTTTTGAACGCTCTTCCACTTTTCTGCCCTGAACAAATCATCCTCTACGCTGCTGATGCTGTGCTCCTCACCTCCCACAAAGATCCACAAACCCTTCAACACAACTTACAGCTAGGATTCTCTGCAGTCGAGGATGGTTCACTGACCACAAACTGGTCCTAAACCACAAAAGACCAAGTTGATGCTTTTTTCCAGCTCCCAGAACAAGAACAGGTTTCACCTCCTGGTCATTACTAGAAGCCTTGGAACTACCCTGGAATAGGTAGCATCCTTCAAATACCTTGGAATCTCTCTTGACCCTAACCTCTCCTATGAGGCACACATTGATAATGTTGCCAGAGCTGCCAACTCATGCACTGGATTACTGTACCGGAATAGACAACACCTCACCCTGGATGTCCTTAAGGCTGCTGTACTTAGCTCGGTTGTCTCCATCATTGACTACAGCCTCATTATATATGGCTCTGCACCTGGTACTGCTCTCAAATGTATTGTGACCTCCTTAAACAACGCTTGTTGGCTCATTACTGGAGCCCACCAACTTACGCATACTTGTGACCTATATGCCCAAATGGGATGGCTACAACTTGCCAACTGCATAAAGTATCAGACCTGCCTGATGACGAAAAAAATAACTTGGGGCCTTGTTCTCTTGGTGTCTGAGCTCTCCTGCAGCCTAGTTTAAATCCATGCAACACCAGAGGGGCTGAACATCAGTTATTTCAGGTTCCCTGTTGTCGCACCATACAGGATCAGTGATCCTTTGCTCACCATGCTCCTAGCTGGATGAATGCCATTAGTTCTGACATCCCTCTACAACCACTCTGAGTATGTTCAAAACCAGACTACACCTCCATCTTGCTGCCTCCAGCTTCTGTGACTGCCACCCCTAACTGGTCCAAACTGCTAGTACCTCTCCCTGTAGTCCTTTGACAATGCCATTGTGCTGCACTAGTCTCTTCTTGTGTGCATATCCCCATCATTTCTCACATCTATCCTCCTTTCCCCTAACTGCCCTCTCTGGGCTGCCCCCTGCTGTTCCTCCTAGTTGTAGCATCTTTGTGATTGCTGATTTATGTTTTTGATTTCTGTAAATTGTTGCAGTTCTGCTTATTTTCATGTATGTACCATTTTCTGACATGGAACCTTTGTAAAGAGCCTTGGCTCAAAGGTATTCATAATTCTAGATTTACATAAATAAAAAAAAAATAAACATACCCTCACCAATCCAGCATGCACCTCTGTAAAGTGATGAGTGCCCTGACAGGAAAGAGGTTGCTCTTATTTGGTGTGCTGACTGAACAATGAAACTTTTACGGTAAAACCCCCACAGTGACAATTTCAACAGGTTTTGAAATTGTCGCTGTAGAGACCTAAAACAAAATTTCACCCTTTCTCCATGTGTCACCCTGCCCTTCAAATCAACTCAGACTCAGAGTTGATAATCCTAGAAGGGGTGTGGGAATGTAGCCCCACATGGGGAGTTCAGGAGCACAGCCCCGAGAAACACTCCATTGTTAGACAAAGTGAAATTTCACCTGTCGACACTGGGGATCTCGCTATGCCAAACTTCAACAATGACACTGTCAATTGGAATAGGTAAATTATTTAACTGAATATTGCAGTCTAAATTTACAATATTCCACTGGGTCAATTGTATGCTAAAATAATACTCACACAGATTTAAAATTGGCTAATGTTATTAGTCAGTGCTCCTTCACCCTGATAGTTAGATAGTAATGATGATCCAGGGGTATGTCTTTGGAACAAGATGTCATACTGATAATCCAGTGGCATGTCTATGGAATGAGACATCACTGTGCTGATCCCATGACATCTCAGTGGAATGAAATATCACAGAGTGATTTAGAGCATCTCTGTCAAAGAGATGTCCCCATGTTTCTGTGGAATATGATATTACAGTAATGGTCAGCCAGGCACCAAGATACTTAAGGATGGCAATTTCTTCAGCTGAGAGCCATCCAAGCATGCTAATGAAGAGTTAGAATATTAGTCAGTTCTCAAATTTGCACAGCCCTAATTAAAGTCATGACTTCCAGCTGTCCTTGCACTGCTGCATTAGGGTCTCTTAATTATGAAAAGATAAAAACAATCTTCAAGATTCAATGCAAAATAAACTTGTTGACCCCTACTGCAAGGCTTGCCTGTCTCTTACCTGAGGAAAGTGGAAGACACCCAGTAACCTGGCCATGGAAAGTGATAATGATGACATCAGGTCTCCAATAATCCCCAAGAGAAATGGACGGAGTTTACAGCTGTAATTTGGAACTGGCTTCTGGATCCCTGAGAGATGCGACATTGCAGCTTCAATCACTAGTTTATCGAATTGCAAGAATCATGAATTCTGAAGCCAAGAGTGATGTTTGGCAATATTTTTGGATTGTGGTTGATCTCATGTAAGGCAAAACCACTCCCATCACATCTCTGTAATATCAGTGTGGAACCTATACATTGCGATATGATACAATGCAATACAATATCATGTTAATTGCTGAAATCACAGTAACATATACAGTAGATAATGTTACTGCAGTGTATTAAAAAGCAATATAGTGAAATGGATAGCATACTAGACATTCCTGAGGATTATGTGATCCTGAAATTATATCAATGCCTTTGTAAAATGGAACAGAATATAATTTTATGCAACTTTCATATGATGTATCTTGGAGCACTTTACAGACTAGTAAATGGACCCTCACACATGTTGCACCTCAAGTACTATACAGTCAAATAAATGAGATTGTAGTAGTGCAGGGACTTTAGAAGAAAACAAAGTTTAGTTTAATGTATAACACCTTTCATACACAGTACCTCAGGGTGCATTACAGATCAATAACTAGGATACTGGTAGTGCAGGGGCTATAGAATGGAACAGAGTTTGGGTTTATACGACACCTTTCTTACACACTGTATCACAGAGTGCTTTGCACACTAATGAATGAGACACTGGTGCAGGGACAGTAGAATAGAACAGAGTCTGGGATTATATAACACCTTTCATATACACTGTATCTCAGAGAGTGTTTTACAGACCAATGCATGTGAGAATGGTAGTGCAGGGACAGTAAATAGAACAGCGTTTGTGTTTATACAACACCTTTCATGTGCACTGTATCTCAGTGCTTTACAGACCAATGAATACGATACTGGTAGTGCAGGGACTGTAGAATAGAACAGAGTTTAGTTTTATATAACACCTTTCATACACACTGTATCTCAGTGTGCTTTACAGGACTCAATGAATGAGATACCGGTAATGCAGGGACAGTAGAATATAATAGAGTTTGGGTTTATATTACACCTTTTATGCACACGGTACTGTATCTCAGAGAGATTAACAGACAATATATAGGATAGTGCATGGGGAACAGTTGACAACAGGGCTATTCTTTCACCAAGTTGGCACAATGACGATGGATTACCTCGGGCACAGCTCAGGGTAATCCTTCATCATAGTGCCAATGAGATGAAAATGCCCTATTGTCAACTATTCCTATACTACTGTATGCTGGAGCGTCGTTTTTGGGAAAAAATCAGTACAGCATGTTTCTGCTTCAAAACATTTTACTGGGTTACTAGAAGGAAAAAAGAACTTTTACATTTTAACGTTTTCCACTTGACATTTTAACTGCTTAAGAACTTTACATTTTAACGTTTTAACGCTAAACATTAGTACTGCCACCGACATTGCTACTTTAGCTATGTGTTCTGTCTATGGAGTGAGCCTAACTGTCAAATGCTGCTCGAGGACACAGTGTGACATTACGCAGCACAGTAGAAAAATCATTCTGCTGCACTGTGAGCGTCACTGTTATTGTAACCACAAGATTTTGAAAATGATGGATTCGATGGAGAATGGCGTTCCACCATACACTATTGAAAGATACTGTAGAGCAGGGACTGTAGAACACAATGTTTTTTTATAACATCTTTCATGCACACTGTATCACAGAACACTTTATAGGCAATTGAGATCCTGGTTTTGCATGGACTGCAGAATAGAACAGTTAGTTTTATATAACACCTTTCCTACGCACTGTTATCTCAGAGACCAATGAACAAGATATTGGTAGTGCAGGAACTGTAGACTAGAATAAATTTGGTTTTATATAATAAAAACTCAGGCTTCTGTATGCTCCAAGCCCTGAAAGGTGAGGTACCATCTAAACGAATGACAATGGAGCACACAGCAACACACAAAAAGCTGCACATTAAGGAAAAACAAGTAGACCAAATGTTAAGCAAAACAAAATTCTGGTTTATTTCAGCATCCAGCACAGGACTTGTAGCTCAAAACCCCAGCGCTTTGGGTCTCCATGACCCATCATCAAGGAGTGTGGAGCATAGGCACAAGCATTGTTTGTTCCGTGCTTCCTCAAAGTAACAGTACATAGTTTAATGATCTCTACGTCCCACATGCTAGATATTAAAGTGAACAACAGTGCAAAAATGATTTAATAATTATAAGAACTAATGTAAACCCACAGCGATGACTTACATTTAAAACATTTTATGCTGGGGAGCAAATAAAGAAGACTAATATACTAAGTAAACTATATAATAAAGAGTTATGTGGGAGAATGGGAAGGGTGGGAGAATTACAAAGACACAGAATGTACCAAAGAAATATGATATGCATATATATATGCATGATATACAAGGGATAGAAATATTTCAGCTGTGTCATCAGCTCAGAGCCGTACATCCTCACTCCCCTAGAGACCCACTGGTCCAGGGGGTGGAGATTGGTGGGGAGGGGGAAGGGAAGGGAGCCAAGAGGAGGCTGTCCAGCCCCCCACCATCCAGATGGTGCATTCTTCACACTCATAGGGGAGGTTCATGCACCTGATTGCTGGGGGAAACTCCAGGATGGTCATTGGGAAAGGGCAGGACAATGTGATGGCACCCAAGGGAGCAAGTCTACCAGCAGAGCCTTAGTAGTTGGGGACTTAATGATTAGGAGTGTAGAAAGGGAGGTGGAGGGGAGGATGGACAAGAGGGGGATAGTTCATGCCTTCCTGGAGCATTAGCCAGCTGTGATTTAGATAGAATAGGGAGGATAGTGGAGTGGGAAGATGAGGAGCTGGGGGTGCTGGTACACCTTGGTGCCAATGATCTGGTGAAGCAGTTAGTGGAGATGGTGAAGCAGAACTTCTGTAAACTGGGGACAGATTGGCAGCACACTCCAGCCTCTATGTGTGGAGCAGGCAGGGGAAGCTGGATAGGATAAGGAGGGATATAATAGGGGAGTGTAATGGATGACTTAAGGGATGGTGTCAGAAAAAGAGGTACCACTTTGTGGGGGATTGGGGGAACGTCTGGGACAGGAGGCTCTTCAAGGGTGAGGGACTTCACCTGACAAGAGAGAGGGACTTGGTGCTGGGGTAAAAGCTTGATATCTATGTCGGATGTTTAAACTGACTGTGGGGGAGACTGGGTCTAAGGGAACCTCAATGGCAGGGAGAAGGAAGGAAGGTGATCCTAGCTAGTACTCCCCAATGTCTGGGAGCTTGTAGCAGCATAGAAGGTATAAAAAAAAAGCTATGGCCCATACTGAACTTGGTGAAGGGACTTTGGAGAGGGGAAACATAAATGGTGCAAGAACCAAGAAAAACAAAGGAATGCGAGGACATGTGAAGTGCAAACGTAGTACAAAAGTAGTATCAGGGGTCAGATGGAAGGGGTAGGTCTTAATGCCAGGGCCTAGGTAACAAAATCAGTGAGCACCAGACGCTGATGGCATACACTAAGGTGGACATACTGGCCAACATGGAAACATGGGCTTCAGAAAATAATGACTGGGAACTGGCAGTCCCTGGGTACTCAATGTTCATGAGGACAGAGGAACAGGTAGGGGAGAAGTAGTCCTTTCTGTCAAGGAAGGCATGGAGGTGGTGAAAGATGGGTGCATCAGAGATAATAATGGGAGATAGAGTTACTGTGGGTGTAACTCACTGCAGCTTCAGGCAAGAAACTGCTTTTGAGGTGATCTTTAGACCTCCAGGGCAAGTAGAGGAGAGGGATGTAAGCTCAGGAAAAACTTGAAGAGGGATAGCACAGGGGAAGTAGTGGTATTGAGTTACCTGAACCTGCTGGGCATGGATTGGGAAGTTATAGTGGCCAGGAGCACCAGAAATCAGGCCTTGCTGGACATAGGAACATATGAACTTATGAATGGCCCAGCAGATAAAGGCCTTATGGTCTATCTAGTCTGCTCAAATGTGCAGCTCAACTACATATACAGAGGAACTACCCCTCCATAACTCCCTTGACCGTGTCAAATACCCCTCCCCACCACCTGCAACTTTCCCTCTCTCCTTGTCCCAACCTCTCTTGAAGCTATCCACCATTTTAAGAATACCTTCTCCTCCAGCAACTCATTCCCATAGCCACCACCCTTTAAGTGAAAACATGCCACTGCAGTATATTTTCTTTTGGCACATTCTCAGCTTTCTTGGGCAGAAGAATGGCCTAAATGTAGGGCAGCACCTTGCCCCGAGTGTAGATGATGCTTCCCAGCAACTCGTTGAACTTCTTGTCATTGTGGACAGTGAGCTACAAGAGCCATGAGATCATGCAGGTCTTCTTCTTGTCACTAGCTACTTTGCATGTCAGCTCCAGGATTTCAGCCATCAGGTACTGAAGCACAATGGCCAGATATACCAGGTCTCTGACCCCAATCCATTCTGGGTAGTTCCTCTTCTACAGTAGCCTTTGCACACAGCTGATGGGGAATTGCAAACCATCCCAAAATGAGTGAGTCTTTGCCTTAACATGGGCTTTGCCACTAGTCTTCCCACAACCAGGCATGTTTAAGAAATACTGTGTCTTTAGGTATCAGTTCCAGGACTGTCTACTGGTACAACTAGTTAAGGAACCCACCAGGAAATCCACATTTCTTGATGTGGTGCTTACCGTCTGGGAGGTGATAGGAGCTGTGGGAGTAGGGAAGCAATTGGGGAACAATGATCATAAGTCCATTTGATATGAGCTGTCCCTTGGATCTGGTAAGCCACAACAGGGAGCTGAAGTCCTGGATTTTAGAAGGTCAGACTTCAGTAGACTGAGGGAGCTGGTATGGGATAAATTAGTAGGGGTAGATAACATAGGTATGGTGGAAGAGAAGTAGGGGGACCAAAAACAACAGGTTCAAGAACGTTATGGTTCTTGCCATGGCAAGGGTCAGGGAAGCAGTAAGGGGCCAAGAAAATGTCCAAATAAAGGACAGCAGGCAGGAGTCATGTGATATTATGCTCTGAGCAACTGCATCCCAATTCAGCTCCATGGTAGCTTTCATTATAAACTATATTTCTCTCCCATTATCTGCAATTTTTTTCAGTGGCTAGTGTTTTTTCCTGTTCAAAGGAATCTGCGCTTCATACTTGCTGGTAATCTTGGGTTCTTTTGTGCTGAGGATATGGAGGTTGATGTACCTGCATCACCTACACCCTCAGAGCCTACTCAAGAAGAATGGGCTTTAGCTGCAGGACAGAAAATCGCCAAAAGGCATAAAACAAATTATATGCAGCCGCAGCCCAAATCTTCTACCTCAGATGTTCTGATTTTGATTTTTGATTTTGGGATTTTTAACCAGGAAGTGAACTAGGTACAGCCCTTTTCAGTTATGCCTGATAATAAATAACACTTGAACAATACAATTGGCAATATAGGAAATGAAACAAAATCAGTGAACATTACAAGAACAGGAGTTAATATCGTATAAAATTTCTCCAGCAAAAACTTAAAGTGCTTGACATTGTTTGCAGTTTTGACCAATGATGACAGGCTGTTCATAATGGAAGGAGCATACCAAGTAAAGACATTTTGCTTAGTGCCAACTGAAGAGGAAAAAAGGAGTATCTGTGTTGTTCCTTTTCTGATAAGGACATTGATTTTGTGTACATTTTGCACAAAGGAAATACAGAGGTGAACTCTGAAAATCCCTAAATGTAAAAGCAGGAGGATGATACTCAGTTCTTTAATATGGAGGTCAAGTTTTTATCCTTTTATATAGTAAACAGTGATAAGTCCTTTGGGATGCCTTTAGTGCAAATCAGCATATGTTGTTTAAAATTATTGCATATTTTTAAGTAAATAAACTACTCTGGTTCACAAATAGTAACAATGCCATAATCTAGAATTGGCAAAAGTAGAGAATTGGCTTAGCTATCAAAATTCAAGCATTGTCAGTTAAAGCATTATTATTTCTATATAAAAAAACATATTTTGATTTACTTTTTTACCAGTTTTATCCAGATGCCCAGAGAGACTCAAAGTGGAGTACAAATTTACTCCCAAGTATTTAAAAGAAAGCTCTCTGGAGAGCTCCTTTCCATTATTTCCCAGTATTCACAAGTCCTCTCCAACTCGAGCCAACCTCTGCACTGTGCCAAACAATATCTCTTTGTCTTATTATCACTGAACTTTAATTTATTTTGATTCTGACACCCAATTAATTTTAAATATTCTGCCTGTAAGGCCTCTTGAATCCCCTGAACAGAGGTGCCTAAGTTGAAGATGACTGTGGCATCTGCATACAGCAGACATTCTGCCTTTGAAAAAACTCTTGCAAATAATTTATGAAAACTGAGAACAGTAAAGGTCCCAATACTGATCCTTGAGGAACCCCTGCTCTCACCCTCATAAATTCAAACAAAGAACTCCCAATCTTCACCCTTTGTACCACAGCACTTAAATAACTTTTATACCATTCTAAGTTGGATCCTGACGAGACACCAAGCCTGTCCAGTTTCTTTCACAATGTTTAGTGGTCAGATAAATGAACACCACACCTGTCAATAATACTGCATCACAGGATGGTGCTTGTCAACCCAACCAGAGCCGTCACCATGCAATGCCCTTGTCTGAACCCATATTATTTTTCAACTAGTAAAGCATATCTCATTTAAATAGGACACTTACTGTCAAAATGCACATTTTTATGTTTGCTTGCATGCATGTGCAAGAAACATTATGTGACAGCTTAGGAGAGAAGTGGGTTGTGGAGGCATGGCTGTGTTACAGCCAAGGGAGGCACTGCATTTGGGGCCTTGGCACTGGTGGACCAATGGAGGCACAGTGTGCCGATGACGCTGGTCTTCAAAAAGTGCACCAAGTTGTAATGTTTTCACCACAGCAATCAGGGGCTGCTTCGTCATTGCAGCATCAGTCATTGTGCTGCAATGAGGGAGCGACCCGTCATTGCAGGGTGGAACGTTAGCTAGCCTGATACTGTTTGTGAACATGGCGGGCAGCTTGCCGCAGCATTCACAAACAATATTAGGCAGCCTCCCATGCCGAGGAGGTGCTCAAACCCCCTCGACAGCATGTGCCTCACCCCAAACCGTCCCAATCCCTGCTGGCTTCAGTGACCGCAATGTTTATTTAGCCAACAGGGGTGCCCAATCCCCGTTGGCATGATGTTCCCCTCCCGCCATTTTCTTGTGTGCCAATGGGGTGCCCAGTCCCCATTGGCTACAACTGCTACCCCCAAAAAGAGTCCCTTGGCATGCTGGAAGCCCACTCCAGTGTGCCAAATGCCCCTGTAAAATTGGAAACCGTCCCGCATTGTCTCTTTTTTCTTCCCTGTAAGGAAAAAATGGTCCCTCGCAGTCTGCAAGACCCCCCCTTCCACAACCCGCAGCCACCCACTCTGCACCCTGCCTCCCCACAGCCCCTTCACCCCATACTTACCTCCGGAGTCTGGCGTGACAATCTTCAGTGGACCGGAAACATGTCTGCACTCTTCAAAGCCGACGTGAACTGAGGAAATATTGGTAAGCTGTATAATGTAATAAATATTTTATTTTTAACTGTGCTGCATATCTCAGGCATTTTTTGGAATTTTGGCACCAAATTTTCAACCTGGGGTTTTTGGGACCCCTCCACATGAATTATGTCACTGTCATGGCTTTAATCATGCCCAAAGGGTGATTTCATGGTCACTGCGTGAAATGACCTTTCAGGACCAATTAACAAAATGACAGTGCTAGTGCTCATAAGGTGGGCTCTCAAAAAGCTTATGTTGCAAATTTGGTGAAAAAATTCCTAAAAATGACTGTTTTACTAGCGTGCGTTGCACAGTTCCTATGCACACTAGTAAGTTTACGAATTTGTAATATTTGCACTCCAGATATTCAACATTGCCATTTTATCACACCTACTTATGAGCAGTACAGCTGTCATTTTTCACATCTCGTCCACAATGTGTTTCCGTGCATGTAGCGCACAATGGCACAGTCGGTGTGCAAAATCAATGTTTGGGACAGAGTAAGAAAATCACAGTGACACTGTTCATGAGCAGAGGTCTTAAAATGGCTGTGTTGAAAATTTAGTGAAAACATTCCTAAAAATGACTGGTTTACGAGCTGTGTTGGGCAGTTCATATGCAAGCTCATAAGTGCATGAATTTTTAATATTTGCAGTCCAGAATTTCAACAATGCCATTTTACCGCACCTACTTATGAGCAGTATAGCTTTAATTTTGCACATCTCGCCCAAAATGTGTTTCTGCACATGTAGCACACAGTGGCGAGTTGGTGTGTGAAATCAATGTTTGGGACAGATTAAGAAAATTACAGTGACACTGTTCATTAGCAGAGGTCCTAAAATGTCTGTGTTGAAAATTTGGTGAGAAAAGTTCATAAAATGACTGTGTTATGAGCGTGCGTTGCGCAGTTTCTATGCATGCTCGTACCTTCCCACATTTGCAATATTTTCACTCCAGGTTGCCAACTCTGCCATTTGCTTGCACCTCCTTATGAACAGTACAGCTGTAATTTTTCACATCCCGGACCAAATGTGTTTTTGCACTTCCGGCGCAGACAAGCTCAGTTGTTGTGGGAAATCTATGTTCGGGACACATTAGGAAAGTCACACTGACACTGTTCATTAACAGAGCTCCTAAAATGGCTATGTTGAAAATTTGGTGACAAAAGTCCATAAACTAACTGTGTTACGAGCGTGCATTACGCAGTTTCCACACACCCTTGTAACTTCGCATATTTGCAATATTTTCACACCATATTTTCAACATTTCACATTTTTCTGCACTTGTTTATGAACAGTACAGCTGTCATTTTTCACATCCTGGCCGAAATGTGTTTTTGCACTTCCAGCACACAGTCACTGTGGGAAATCACTGTTTAGGACGCATTACAAAAATCACAGTGACACTGTTCATTAGCAGAGGTCCTAAAATGCCTATGCTGAACATGTGGTGATGACAGTCCATAAAATGAGTGTGTTACAAGTGTGCGTTGCGCAGTTTCTATGCACGCTTATAACTTTGCACATTTGTAGTATTTTCACTCCAGATTTTCAACATTGCCATTTTCCCACACCTCCTTATGAACAATTCAGCTGTCATTTTTCACATCCTGGTTAAAATGTGTTTTTGCAGTTCTGGTGTAGAATACCATGGTTGCTGTGGGAAATCAGTGTTCAGAACACAGTAACAAAATCACAGCGATACTATTCATGACCACAGGTCATTAAAATGCCTATGTTGAAAATCTGGTGATGAAACTCCATAAAATGATTGTGTTACGCGATGCGCTATGCCGGTTTCGGTATGCTTTGAAGTGCAAGCACTTTTAATATTTCCACTACAGATTTTCAACACTGCCATCTCTTCATACCTCCCTATGGATGGTACAGCTGTCATTCTTCCATCCTGCCCAATCTGTGTTTTCTACATGTGGTGTAGAATGGCACTGTCACTGTTGGAAGTCAGTTTTCAGGACACATTGACAAAATCAAACTGTCACTGTTCATGACAAGAGGTCCTAAATGCTTTCATTAGGTGGGGTCACAAAAGGCCATGTTCAAATTTGTACTGTGAATACCAATAAATGCCTGCGGCATTATGGTTTCTAACCATAGCGCCCTACTCTGTACAGACAGACAGGTATCGGGGTGTGCCTCTTGGATTGCCAACTGTACTGCTCATGCCATCCCACCTCTACCCCCAGCCACTGACAGGCATCGAGGTACCTTGGACTCTTCGTCCCAAGACTTCACCTTTTCTCCTATGCTGCACCCATTCCAACATATGTCCTTATGGAATAGGGTGACTGTAAAGCCAAACACCCTAAGGCACAGCTCAACACATGTCGGTGTCTGCAGAATAGGGTGAGTGACATGGCTTGACCGTCATGGGTGACGACTCAAAACCTTACCCCAAATCCTGTCCATCTCTATAGGATGGAGGTGGGGTTCATGTGAAGTTCAGTACTTCACGGCCATTCCTATTCTGCATCTGTCTAACTCCTGCATTTCTAATGCTAATACCAGCAAGCAAACATTCGGCATTGACAAATGCTTGTTCTCTTAATTTTCCTAATATTGGCAATAATAAAATGGGTCTATACTTTGCGACATTTGTCTGGTCCCCAGATATAAATATCAGAACTATCATAGATTCTTTCCAAACTGAGAGTACAATCCCCATATGGATGGTTAGATTAAACAAATAAGTTAACGGTTTATAGAAATCTTAGTCTTAGTATTTTAGGATGAAGCAAGTAAGGACCACTTTCTTTCCATTCATGAAGCTCCTTCAGTAAAGTTAGTACA
The DNA here is from genome assembly GCA_016271365.2 of Neoceratodus forsteri. NCBI lineage: Eukaryota > Metazoa > Chordata > Ceratodontiformes > Ceratodontidae > Neoceratodus > Neoceratodus forsteri. Next base: position 212,120,413 of record CM028135.1, on the reverse strand, counting down.
TCCTCTTCTTAAATGGGTTGAAGTTAAACTTCACCTCAGAGCCTTTACTTCTGGGCAATGCATAACTTGGTAACTCATTCTGCTCAAATCTCTTGTTCTGCTGATATCACCAATTTTTGTCTGATTTACTAAACGCAGTTAACAAATTCAGCAATTTCTTTATCCCCATCATCATTGTGTTTCCAGCAATCAAACAAATAATTCCTGACCTATCCTTTGGACTAAAAACATTACGAAATGAGGAACAAAAAGATTTTGGATTCCTAAGTGTCTTTAAGTGTTGTTGATGGAAATACAATGGACTCATTTCTCTTAGGTTAAGACAGGGCTCATACCCTGCACTGGGCCGGCCTCATTGGCACAAATTGTGCCCAGTTCTAAAAGGTTGCGCATGTTTGTGACACTTTACCTTTTTTATGGTGGCTTGTGCCAGATATTTGGCACAAACCCCATAAAAAGGTCCGTGAAGTTAGACCAACAGAAGCTAGTCTACCTCACGGCATGTGGCGCATGGGGGGGCTAGGGGATTGAGAATTCCGAGGCTGGCCATGGACTGCCACAAGCCCCATGTGCTGTGTGTTTGGTGAACCCAAGGCTTGTGGCAGTCTACAGCTCCTTCTGTACCTGATTTAGCTTTTGCTTATATGCCATCAGGTACCTCAAATCCTTGTTTTTTAGATATTGTTTCCTAATTATATCCCTTAATCGCATTACCTGTCATAAATCCTTATTTAGCCAAGGAAAATAAATGCCTTTAACTCTTTGTTTAGTATTCGGGGTATTTGCCTCTTAAATGTTAGGTAAAGGTTCATTTAGCCATACTGTTCCCTTCTCAACACAGGAAAAATCTTCTATTTGTTTCATTTCATTTTTTGACAAATCTTTTTGAAATCCATCTATATCTAGCCTGGCAATACATTTCCTTTCAACCAAGTTTGAGGGAGCTTTATCTCTTTTAAATTTTCTATGGCAAAATATAGGACAATGATCGGAAATAGAATCAGATTGAACTCCTCGCTGCAAAATATTGTTTAGTCGATTAGTAACTAATCAATCTATAGTAGTATGGTTCCCAGATTCATAATTATAATAGTGGGGCAATCAATTAAATGATGTAGGCAAGCTGGCTCTGTGGCACTTGCTGAAGGGGTCCACTTGGCATGCTGGTGACACGGGTTCACACCCTGAGCCAGGGTACCAGGAGCAGAGACAGACAGGCAGGGGATCCAGAGCGTCCGTTGTATGCTTCCCTCCCGAGGGGCAGGGTCACGCAGTACCTGCAGGCAGATTGGAGACAGGCTAGGGGCATGCAGCCTCAATATGCCCCCACCTGTCCCTGCTGCAGGTTGACATTCCCACAGGCCCGATCAAAAGTGGAAAATGCCCCCTGACCCAGCCAAATGATGGCCACCAGTCCCCGGCACACCACGAAGCCTGGGATAGCCACACTGACCACCCCACTGCTGATCCCAGGGTTACATTGTGTCTCTGGGCACTTCTCTCCCTTCAGGGGACCCATCCATTGAAAGGTTACATCGGGTCACCCAGGGATCAATAGACAATTTCAGGGAGCAGCAAGATGGCAACTGGTGGAGGAAGGTGGCTGTGGAGCCCAGGTGCTCAAAGGAGTGCTGGTCAGGGGAGCAGGAGAAGCAAAAAATGATGTTGGCAGAAAGAGGCCAATCTATCTCTTAACTTTTATTTTCTCAGAATTTTCATGTCAATTTATATTTTGATCTCCCATCATTAAGTACATCACAACCAATGAGAGTTGGAAAATCCCTATCCCTTCCCTCCCCATCCACACTAGTGTCCCCAAGGCTCTGTCCTTGGCCTTTACTTTTCTCCATATTTCTAAATGACCTTCCCTCTGCCTGCTCATCTGCAGTTATCCGTTGTATGTGGATGACACAGTCCTGTATGCCTCTGGGTCTTCTCCAGTTGAATTAATATCCAAGCTTCAACCTGATTTTGACACTGTCTAGAAATGGTTCAGGTCAAATCAGTTCTCACTTAACACAAAAAACAGTCTCTGTGCTTTGGCACTAGGCTGAGACTTTCCAAGCTCCTATCCTTACCCTCTGTCCACACCGTAGATGGGGGCACAATTGCTGATGTACCCTCATTCAAGTACCCGGTGTCTGTCTGTCTGGACTGGCACCTTGACTTCTCACAGCACATAGATGTCATTCACAAAACACTCCAACCCAAGACTGGTGCCCTCTGTAGAAACAAAAGTTGCATCCCACCAGCCTGCAGTGATATCATTACTAAGATGATTCTCCCCATCTTTGGTTATGGTTACATAGTCTGTGGTGCTGCCCCAAGATCCACCCAGGCCAGACTGGACCCCCTCTTCCACTCCTTCTGCCATTTTGCCTTGCACTGTCCTCCCCACACTCACCACTGCTCTCTATACTCCACTCTCTCCCTTCCCTCCCTGGAAGATCACCACCTAACCCACTGTGCCTCTTGCATCTCTATGTTCTTGCTGGCTCCCCTACCCCCATCTGAACTCCCTTATCTTGCCTACCCCTCCCTTACACCCTCTGTAATCCAGGCTATTGCTCTCTCTTGCTCCTGTCTCATAAATCTCTTGTTGGCCAGGTTGCTTTCTCTTTCTGTTTTCCTAAACTCTGGATTTCTCTCCCTCTAACCATTTACTCTGCCTCCTCTTAATGCTCTTTATTCTCTTTGTTTCAGGTCAACACTGCCCCCTCCTGTAACTGCTCTAGTTAATTGTCCCTCCCCAGTCCCACAATGCTTCCCTTCTTCATTCCACTTCCTACCCCTGGCACTTTGCAATCCCTACCCTCTTTGCTCCCACTCTCTCACTTACCCCTGCCCAGTCCCCCAATCTACTCCCCCTACTCCCTAGCCCTGTTTTAACTATAATTAATTTCCTGTGTGAACTTGGAACTCATGCACGCCAAAGTGCATTTGTGTACTGAGAATTCTTACTCCCTTGATATTCTTGCATCTTATATTGTAAATATTGTATAACTATTGTAGTATTGCAATGCTGTGTAATGATTGTATTTTGTATTATTTGTATTTGTAATTGTATCTCTGTACTTATCCTTGTCCTCCTACCCCCAGGACACATAGGAAAATTAGATGTTTATTGCTCAGTTTGTCTTTCCTGGTGAAGTGTTTTTATATAAATAAATAATGTCCTCTCTCCTATTGTTAGGTTTAAATATCAAATATTCAGACAACTGTAACTCATTGTGAGTGCATAATTTCTACCAGGGACTGCTTTTTGCAAGAAGTAGACAGCCTTTGTTCCCTTATCATGGATCTTACTTCTGAGGTGCACTCTATGCGGTCTGCCCTGGATGAACTTTCCAGATGGGTTGGGGATACAGAAGCACAAGTCACTTCCCAAGAAGACCACTGCATGTGGCTCGAGCCTGATATCCCAACCCTCCACAGATGACTCGCTAAGGTGGAAAGCCGGATTGAGGAATTTAGAAGGGTGCCGCTGCCAAAATAATCTGGTACTGACAGGTTTGCTGAAGTATGCAGAAGCGCTCGATGCCATTTCTTTTATACAGAGGCTATTATTGAAACTAATCAGTCCTTCTCATAATCTGGTCTATATCACTGAGTGAGCCCACCACTCCTTAAAACCACTACTACAAGAAGGAAACCATCCCCGTCCTTGATCTTCTGATTATTAAACTATTTGGGAAGGGGGTGACCAGTGGGTACCAGGGATCATTACTAGGACCAGTCCTATTCAATGTCTTCATTAGTAACATTGCAGAGGGACTGGAAGGAAAGGTCTGCCTGGTTTGCAGATGACACCAAGATCTGCAACAGGGTGGATACTCCAGAAGGGTGCAGAAAATTAAGAGGGACCTGGAGAAGACTGAAAGATGGTCGAGATGTGGCAACTGAGGTTCAATGCAAAGAAGTGCAAAATAATGCACCTGGGTAGAGGGAACTCTGGAGATCTACAGGTTGGGGAGGAGATGACTGTCACCAAAGAGGAAAGGTACCTAGGAGTTATCATCTCTGATGACCTTAAGGTATCAAAGCAATGCACAAAGGTGGCAGGGAGGGCCAGTGACATGCTGGAGTGCATAGGCGGGGGTATCACTAGCAGGAGGTGATTGGTGGTGATGCCCTTGTATAAAACATTAGTAAGGCCTCATCTGGAGTACTGTGTGCAGTTCTGGAGGCCACACCAGTGCAAGGACATAGATAAGGTGGAGACTATCCAGAGAAGGGCAACAAAAATGGTGCAGGGCTTGTGCCACAAAACATATGAGGAGAGACTAAGGGACCTCAATATGTACTCACTGGAGGAGAGAAGACAGCTGAGGGACATGACTGAAACTTTAAAGTACCTCAAGGTCATGAACAAGGTGCAGGTGGGAGACCTTTCCAATGTAGAAAAAGTACTAGAACAAGGGGGCACAATATGAAATTGGAAGGGGGGTAGATTAAGAGGTAATGTGAGGAAGTTTTATCTAAGCAGAAAGGGTAGTCGATGCTTGAAATAGTCTGCCACAGGAGGTAGTGGGGGCAAGCACAGTGGAGGGGTTTAAGTATGCCTTGGGCAGGCACAAGGGAAGCTTGAGAGGGAAGGGAGTGATGAAAAACCATTGATCACATAGGGTCAGTGGCCACATACAATCTATAGGGACTATGGGCAGACTGGATGGGCCTAGTGATCCTTATCTGCTGACAATTTCTATGTTTCTATGGGCAAAAGGCCACCATCCTCAATGAGTACTTCTGCTCAGTTTTACCAGGGAGAATGGTGGGTCCTTGCCAGACAGGGACATCAAAGCAGCCACCAGGGGTCCTGGAGATGAAGCAACCAATATTTACTAGTGAAAGGGTCCTGAAAGTGCTGGCAGTCCTAACGATAGATAAGGCACTGGGACCTGACAAGTTCATTTATTTTTTTGCTTTTGATAACTGGGTAAATGCTCTAGACAGTAAAAATGCCTACTTTCAGGCATGACCCAGGAGAATACAAGTCAAAACAATCATAACACAGTGATACAGGGAACATAACATAAACAGTTGCAAAAAGTATTCAACTAACAAGATACGGGTGTGGTTGAGATAGTAAATATACAGTGCCAAGGGAAAAATATATAAAGCATGACACAGCAAAACATTTCAAAACTTATGGGGTGGGTGAGGCATTAGCAATGCTATAGGGTGAGAGAAACGGATACAGTGGAACTGAGAGAGAGAGAGAGAGAGAGAGAGAGAGAGAGAGAGAGAGACACACAGAATAGTACAGGGAGCTCCAGTCCGAGTAGAAGAATAATACAGGTTAGCGGACCACATGTAAAGCCATAAACATAAGTGCAAGTGATTGAACAACATGGATAGGCAGAAGTCAGGGGTGTAGATGGGGAGGGAATCAGGGAGCAATGAAGCAGGTGCTGGGGTCAGAGGCTAAGAGGTGGTTATGTAGATCCCATTTCATCCAAGGATACTCAGGGAACTGGAAGCAGATCTTGCTGAACCCCTGGTATGATACACAGACACACACACACAGCGTGCATGCGTACACACACACACAAACACACAAACACATGCACATCAAGGTCACCCTCCACCACCAGATGTAGTGAGGTAGATGTACATGCAGTTAGACTCTAAGTAGATGCAGCACCTTTACAGAGATTATCAGGGTTGCACCACCAGTAGGTTCTTTGCCTCTCTTCCGATCCACAACCACTGACTGGGTACACACAAGAACCTTTTCAATTACCTCCCTAATTGAGCAGCTGCAGAACCTGTGTAGGAAAGAGAGGGGCTGCACTGGACTGACTCAGGAGATCAAAGGAAATGTGAGACCCAGGCAACCTAGAACATGACTCTGACATGACACAGTTGTTTTTCTTTTTTTTTTTTTTTGAGACTTTTTTCCTCCTTGCTCTCTGACCATGATTGGGAGGGAGCCCCAGTCCTGTCACCTGACATCCACCAACCGAAGCCAACCTCTTATCCCCAGGGCTTGCTAATCTGGTGGGTTTGGTGGGGGGATCCCATCCCACCAAAGACCGGATTCAGTGTTGGTCAGCAAAGTGGCTATTTGGGGGCAGGACCTGTGAGCTCCCCCATCATCCAGCCGAGAGCTACTTCTTTTCTGCCAGTTTCTCCCTTGGGGTGGATCATGCAATGACACTGGAGCACATATTATACATCTACGTGCTTAGTGAATGCGAGCTGCTGTCATTCACTAAGCGTGTATATGCACTGTATGCACCCACGGCAAAGCTAATTCGGTGGCTTGCCGTGGTGGTGAGAGGAGGGCTGTGCCAGTTGCTGGCCGGGTGTGGGTGAGTCGGGAGTGAAGTGGGCTGACTCTGCCGGGTTGGGGGGCCACTAGACTACCAGGGATTTCCTGGATGAGATGCGGATAGGGTGGGAATTTTATTTATATGGAAACACAGAAACATAGACTTTGACAGCAGATAAGGACCGCTTGGCCCCCCAGTCTGCCCATTTCTCTACCTGATGGATAAGCTGCAGATTCTAGTTAACCAACAGCTTACTTCCTCCTTCCCACCCACTAGAATTGCTTTATGTCTGTCCCATGCACAACCTCCTCAGGAAGGCTGTTCCATGCATCCACAACCCCCTCTGTGAAAAAATACTTTCTAACATTACCCCTGAGCTGTCCCCTCTGTCTTCAAACTGTGCCCCTCTGTTCTTGGACATCTCTTTTCTCTGAAAGATACTACCCTCTTGGACTTTGTTAATTCCCTTGATGTACTTGAAAGTTTCTATCATGTCCCCTCTCTCCCTCCTTTCCTCAAGGGCACACATATTAAGCTTCTTTAGTCTCCCTTTGTATGTCTTCTGGTGCAGACCCTGCACCATTCTGGTTGCCCTCCTCTGAATAGCCTCCACTCGGTCTATATCTTTGCAGAGATGAGGTCTCGAGAACTGCATGCAGTACTCCAGATGGGGTCTCACTAACTGTCTGTACAGAGTGATAAATTCCTGTTTTCCACTGTTGATTCCTGTCCTTATGCATCCCAGTATCCCCCTAGCCCTCCATACTGCCTTCTCACATTGCTTGCCCACCTTTAGGTCATCTGATATAATTCCCCCAGCTCCCTTTTCATTTTTGTTGTTGTCAGTATCTCACCCCCACCGTGTACTCTTCCCCTGAGTTTTTGTTTCCCAGGTGCATTACCTTGCACTTATTTGCATTGAATCTGAGCTGCCATACATTTGACCATTCCTCCAACCTTGCCAAGTCCCTTTTCATCCTTTCCACCCCACCTTGTGTATCAACTCTGTTGCAGATCTTTGTGTCATCTGCAAAGAGACATACAATTCCTTTCAGGTGCACTCCAATGTCACTTAGAAAGAAATTAAAGAGGACTGGTCCCAGTACTGAACCCTGCAGTACCCCACTAGTTACCCTCCTTTCATCACTGTACACTCAGTTTACTATTACCCTATGCATCCTGTTGTCCAGTTAATTTTGTTATCCAGGCTATCACCTTGGGACCCACTCCAAGGCTGATTATCTTGTATATTAATCTTTTATGTGGGACTGTGTCAAATGCCTTGCTAAAATCTAGGTAGGCCATATCCGCAGCTCCTTCCTGGTCTACTACTTTGGTCACCCAGTCAAAGAAATCTATTAGATTCATCTGACATGACTTTCCTGCTGTGAATCCATGCTGCCTTGGTCCTATGCCTCGCTGGCCTCTAGGTACTCAACAATTCTTTCCTTCAGAAGTGATTCCATCATTTTCCCTACCACTGAGGTCAAATTAACTGGTCTGTAATTTCCGCTCTGTCCTGCTCCCACCTTTGTGAAGTGGAATCACATCCGCCCTCCTCTAGTCCTCAGGTACCATCCCATCCTCCTGTGATTTGTTAAAGAAAGTAGTCAGTGGTGTCACTAGTTCTATCCTTAGTTCTTTTAGAATTCTGAGGTGAATTCCATCAGGCCCCATTGCCTTGTCCACCCTCAGTTTCAAGAGTTATTTCAAAACCCTTTCTTCCGTGAATGGACTGGTATCGATCCCCCAATCCAGAGTGTTTCTCTTGTTTGTTTTAGGTACCTTCCCCTCCTCTTCCGTTGTGAAAACTGAGCAGAAATATTCATTCAGTATCCCTACTTTTTCACTATCACCCTCTGCCCACATTCCCTCTCCTTCACTAAGTCTGCATATTCCTCCTTGTTTTTCTTCACTCCCAAATGTACCTAAAATGGCTTTATCCCCCTTCGTAACAGAACTGGTTATCTTTTCCTCGGTTTGGGCCTTTGCTATTCTGACTGCCTTCCCTGCCTCCTTCTGCTTTAACTGATAAAGTTCTCTGTCCTGCTCCTTCTGTGTTTCCTCATATTTCCTGAATGCTGTCCTTTTCTTCTTAACCTTCCCTACCTCCTCTTTTGAGGACCATAGTGTTTTTTTTTTGTCTTGTTTTATTGATTAGCTTCACACAAAGGCTTGTTGCCTCTGTGATGGCTGTTTTGATTATTCCCCATTGTTCCTTCACCCCTCTTTCTTGCCCGTTTGCTAGTGCTTTTCTGAGGCACTCTCATTTTCCCAAAGTCAGCCCTCCTAAAGTCCAATACCCTTGCTTTTGCATGGCTTGACTCTATAGCTGTGTTTATTGTGAACCACACTGTTTGGCGGTCGCTTGTTCCCAGATGGCTACCCACTTCTAAATCCGAGATCCTTTCTCCATTTGAGAGTACCATGTCTAAGATTGCTCCTTCCCAAGTGGGTTCCAACACAATCTGTCTGTGGCATGCCCCTTGTAGGGCATCAAGAATGACCCTGCTCCTGGATGTGCCTGCAGCAAACGTGCTTCAGTTAACATCTGGCATATTCAGATCCCCCATCAACAGTATCTCCCCTTTTTTTTGCCATTTTAAGGATGTCTTCTAACATTTCCTCATTCATTTCATCTCCCTGAGATGGGGGTCTGTACACAACTCCAATGCGGATTGTGGTGCCATTTCCTGTCTCCAGGGTGACCCATGGTGATTCATTTACTTCATGTTTTCTCCTTAGTTCTGTTGCTTTAATCCCTTTCCTTACATAGAGAGCTACCCCTCCTCCTTTTTTACCCTCCCTGTCCCTCCTGTAGATTGTATATCCTGGAATGTTGACATCCCAGTCATGGTTCTCCGTATACCATGTTTCAGTGACTGCCACAACATCTAGGCATCCCTCTTCCATCAAGGCCACTACTTCAGGGAGCTTGATACACAGACTTGGCATTGGTACTCATCACCCTCCATTTTTTGATGGCCTTACCCCTTTTAGCCCCATCCCTGTCCTTACTGCCTTTGCCTTTTTTTGCATTTACCCCGTCCTGCTCCTGAATGACTTCTCTACCTTGGTGTTTACCTCGCTAATTACTGTGTTTTGTTGGGGGAGGCTGGGATTTCTTTGCTCCTTTTCAGTGCCTTCCCCCTTGGCTAGTTTAAATGCTTGCCAGTGAAGCATTTAAACCTATCAAATAGGTTCCTGGTTCCCCCCTGGACAGATGCAGACCATCATGCCAGTATAGGTCTGCATCCCTCCAGGTGGTTCCCCAGTCCCCAATGAAGCCAGAACCCTGAGCTCCACACCAGTTTTTAAACCATTCCTTGAATACCATGGTGTGGAGTACCCTACCATCATCCTTGCCATAGACAAGCAGCACCTCAGAGAAGGTTACCATACGTGCTACTTGTCTAAGGCCCCTCCCGAACTCTACAAACTCCTCTTGCACTGTTCTGATCCCATTCCCAGCCAGATCATTTGTCCCTAGGTGGACAATGACATCCCACTGCCCTCCCTCATGCAGCTGCTCCTCAATCTTAAGGATCGCCCTGTCCCTCTGAGCTGTGGCACCAGGCAAGCAACTTACTCTCTCCTCCTCCCCACTTCTACCCCCCAATGATTGAGTCCCACCAGAAGTTGCTTCCTTCCCCTGTGGGTCTCGTGCCACCCTCCTGTGGGTCTCCTTTGTGTAGGTTCCCAGCATCCTCCTTGGTCTCCGCTGTAGGTGCCTCCATAGAGGAACCACTCTTTGCAAGAACAGCATATGAATTGTGGAGAGGTACAGCTGGAGGAATGCACCTCTGTTCCACCACCCTCTCCTTCTCTGAGCCCACCTTAGTCCAACCACTCCTCTTTCTTGGCAACCTGTGAGGTAGCAGCATGGCCCTGGTGGTCCCTGGGTGGGGAAGAGATTTCATGAATCCTAGCCAGGTCAGCCTGGAGACAGGCAACCTCCTCCCTCAGACCAGAGAGGTGCCTGCAAATAGAGCAACATCACAGCTTCAGAATGTCTCTTGAAACACTGCCGCCCCACAGCCATTGCACTGCACCATTCCCACCCTGACTTGTTTTGTGCCCCCTCTCCTGTTGCTTTGTATGCTTACTCTTTCCTCCCTCTACATATTTTTCCACCTACTTTCCTACTGCTTATGAGCCCTTACAACTCTCACCCTTCATGTTCTGGGACAGGAACTTCCTGTAGTCTTCAGTAGTCTCCTTCTTCCTTGCTTAGACTGAGACCTCCAGCAGCTGGGGGGGGGGGGAGAAAGAGCTATTTTTTCCTTCAAGGTTGACAAAACTAATGTGTTTCAGTGATCTTTCCCTTCCTACTGCCAAACAGGAAGTCCCTGTTGTCAGTCAAATCCAGTGGCTATAAAAGTAGACCTGGCTTGGGGTGGGAAGGAGGGCAATTAGTAAGAAACTCTGTAGCTTTTTTAGTCAGCTTCTACTTACTCTGAAAGCAAGATTCCTTCTGCCAGAAACTAGCAGCAGGAAGCTGTAACTGGAGACTGCTGCTTTTCTAGTGCTCAAGCCACACCCCCAATTAACAACTTTTCTCTAATCCCGATTTTGCAAACTAAGTTGATACAGTCCCCTTCCCCAAACAAAGAAACACACAATGACTTCTCTCTTTTTTTTTTAATTAAATGAGACCCCTTACTTCTAATAATATTATGGGGGATTTATTCATATTACAGGGATCGGGAATGGGGAATTTATTCATATTATGGGGGATCAGGGCTGGGGAATTTATACAAATTATGAGGATCAGAGCTAGGGGAATTTATACATATTACGGGGATCGAGGTATGGGGCCTACAGTTCCATTCCGAGGCACATCTGCTGCACGCCTGTCCCGCAGCTTGTGGCATACTTGGGGGCTGAGTCTTTCCTTGAACAGATGCCACAAGCAACAGGATGCAGGCTCTTGAACCCTGTTTGTTTCTGCATTGGGCACTGGGGCCAGGATGCAGGGGTCATTGTCGCAGCTTGCAGCATCCCTTTTGTCAATCCGGCCTAAAGAATTTAAAAATTCCATATTGCAACATACACACATAACACAATTGTTTTAAACAATAAATATATACATACACCTTAACACACAGCTATACTGTACATTTATTTATCTAAGGGACTGTTTTAAAGTTCCCAATTATGTTTGCTACATACTGACTGGAAATGCATTTCCTTACAATCTATTTAAAGTATGGTACAAAGGGCAAAGGTGAGAAACAGAAAGTCTATTCCTACAAAATGAATTACACCCTTGCAATCAGTTTTAAATAGTAGACCCCCATCATCACCATGAACAATAAAGTGAGAAATGCAAGAATTCTTAGGATAATAAAGAGTGATGGAAAAAACTCCGGAAAAGCAGGGGATGAAAACAGGGGAGTGCCTGAAATATTTGCTGGGCCATTAATACCAGATCCCCATGCAATTAAGTACTTCATCTCAAACTAGCAAAATAACTAATTACCACATGCAGGTCTAGGGAGGAAGTAGTGTAAAGGTGCTGCACTTTGTTCACAACATTATCAGTTCCTTATAGACCTAAAACAATTTCTGGCCAGAGCCAAAAGGGCTGCATGTGTTGGGGTGGGGTGTGGAGTACAGAGGGAGGGTTGGGGGGAGGTTATCTATAATTGGGAATGGTTGGGTGTCATGAAACATACACAGACACACACACACACACTAACTTTATACCGCTTTTATTTATTTACCTAGCTCTTCAGACTGTCCTATAGAATAGAGAGAAATATACTGCAGGAAAGGAAAAAACCTGGAAAGTAATGAAAATCATGCATTTGTGGTTATGTGTGGGGAAAGGTTGTGCACATGCCCACTTTGCACTCCCCAAGGCTATCCACGTTGACATGTCCCGAGCTCGCCCCCATGCACCATTCCCATATGCCCAGGCACACTCACAGGCTCATGGACGGAGAGAGAGAGGGGGAGAATGAGAGTGAAAGAGAGAGAGAGAGAGAGCACCTAAGGAAAAGTTAGTGAGAGAAGCAACCAGAGAGCAGCCTCCGATGCTATTTCTAGGGAGATCTGGAAAAAACACCAGGGCACCAGAGGGAGGCAATGAATTCAGACTGATAACCACAGACCAAAACACCGAAGCAGCTCCCCTCTTCATGGCAACACATAGTATTTCGAAGGTTGTAGTCAGTCTCAGGGAGGGGGAGAGAACCAACAGAAAAAAAAATCTGTGCTGGAAGGATTCGAGTTGGAGGAGAGCGAGAGGAGTGAAGCCCCAGGAATGCTGGTGTTGCTGCTGAGAGCAACCATGTTAGGTAGGGGATCCGATTAGTGTAGGAACAAATGATGAGACTTCCTGAATGGTTGACTGGCAGATGGAGGGAATGCCTCAGTGCTAGCTGTGACTGGTCAGATGTGCAGGGACAATGTTCCTGGCCAGTCCCAGGCTGGGCTGAGATTGGGAGCCAGTGATCTGGTATGGCTCACCTTTTCAGGGTAAGATTAGTTATCTGTCTGGCCAAAGACAGGTAAAGATGGCCTCGGAGCTGGAGCTGCTTGTAGATCTGGCTGTCTCCAGGCATTTGTATGCAAGTAGATGCTTCTGTACTGGTGATATTAAACAAATACATCCTGCCTTTAGTAAGGGGACAAGAACAGCAGGGTGGAGGTGGTACAGTGCTCAGTGGGTGGTAGTGGGAGGGTTTCTTTTTAGAGCAGGAGGGAGAGGAGCGGGGCAGAGCAATGTACACCGGGAAGGGGATAGACCGGTGATGGGCAGAAAAAAGGACGGGGAAGATCTGTTTGGCTTGCAGTAGAGCACGGGTACCAAACAGGGGGAGGGGTTGTGATGGGCAGAGAGAATCCATTTTTTTTTTAATTAAGGAAAACAAAATGCAAAGTTCTCACTCTGTGATCAATAAAGGACTACAGGCCCCGCCTATGCAGCCCTGAAAAACACGTTCTGCAGAATGTTTTTCTGTTTAGACTCTTAGAATGGGCCTGGGCTTATAATGAAGGAGCTCTGCCTCTGCCTACCCCCCAGTTTTACAGTTGGGACTGGAGAGAGGGACCACAGCATTGGCTGCACTAGGGAGGTGAAGCAAGGTTAGAGCAGGGAGTCCGTGTCTGGGGTGGGATTTGAACCAGTGAATCCCAGGGTCAGTTTCACACTCTAAGGACAATGCCTTCATTTTAGGAACTTCTGAAAAAAATATATACCCCCACACCAGTCCCTTAGAATGTGCCAAAATATGTGCACAATGCTGTGTGGTTCAGTAGTTGGAGCAGAGACTTCTCAACCAGGAAACTCGGGTTCATATACCACAAGAGCCACTTACCACTTGTGCAACCATGTGAAAGTCAACCTCTTAAGTGCTTTACCCCAGCTGTCCCCCCCCCCAAAACAGCACAAACAGGACCCTATTGAAAACCAGATACTGCATCTCTGCTGGTTATCAATGGGTAAAATAATTCTGGGTGATTATCTGCTTAAGATAGGAAACTGATATATAGGAGATATATCAAGGGGAGCACATGAGATACATTCGCCAAGGTGACGAGCCATGGTATATTTCAGGAGCACACTACAGTTGCCTATCATTTTATATAATATGTTTGGTTACTGTTAGTTTTGGTCTCAATTGCATATACAGAAAATAACTGGTAACTACTTCTTAGAGGAAAAAGTACCATCCACGTGTGTGTCTGTGTATATATATTGTATATATATATATCTATATACACACACACACTTTCAGAAGGACAGGTATATCTGTTAATTATTCAACAACACCATATTGCAGAACTACAACTGCTGAAAAAACACTTTTTTTTTGTAACAAAGCACACAAAACAGAAATAAATGTACAATAATATTTTACTTAAATATTCTGGTAAAAAAACGTAAACATATCGACTCAAAAGTGTCAAATAAAACCAGCTGGTCTCATCACTTGGCTCAGCCAAGCAGTTAACAACAAGGCAATAAGTTAAATCTATATTTTTCCTGACCCTCCCATCCCTCCTTTATATCGACAGTATATCAACATTTTATCAAACAATAAGTCACTTTTCATGTGCATTTGACCCTCCCCCCACACATATATTATGAAGTGTTTTATGAGAATTACTAGTCTCAAGACAGCAGTGTTTCCCATATATTTTTGAAAAATCTTTTTATGCAAACATTACAGAACTCCACAGTACCTGAACAGGATTTAAACATTTCAGAAATGCATGCATTTTTGGGGGCTGCACTCTTACTATTCAATGTGAATGAAGTCTCAATGCAGCAAGTAAAACATTCAGAACCATCTGAGAACCGGTAGTCCTTTTTTTCTGATCCAGCTGACCAGTACAGTGGTTTCAAAGTCTTGGATCAGTCCCTTGGATTAATGGCCAGTTCAATTCCAAGCAGGCTACAGTGGCCACAGCAATTACAAATTATTAGCAGCCACTAGAAATTACACTTCAATGCACACATGGCCACTGGATTTTGGGAGCCTACCCAGTTCAAGTGCATGAAATGGACGCCATAACAGGAGCTTTGCCTGCCGTCTGTCTTGTGGCCACACTGCTACCAAACTTAGTTCTTCTACACTCAGATCTCAAGATGGCTTTCATAATCATTTTTGGCAAATTACAATGCAGAGTCCCAAGCAGTTCTTTTTTTCAGAAAGCCTGCAGTTTATTGGTTAGCATCAGCTGACGGCCATTGTTCATATGGTTCATGACCTTCTGCTTGAGTTGGGCCACCTGCTCCAGCAGTTGGCTAGCAGTGTTAGAGAGTCCAGCATTGTCCAATTTTAGGTTCTTGACCTTGTCCTCCAGTCGTGCAACCTGCTCCAGCTTCCTCTTCCGCACTTGGTGGCTGCCAATCGGTTTCACATCTGCTTCCTCTCTGCCTTGATGCGCTCCTGGTTCTCTGTGTCAATTGGTGACATAGATTGGGAGCAATCCTGGCTGCTGCTACTGTTGCAGTCTGGCACAGTCTGTGGCTCCTCTTTCAGTGTGGGGCCCTGAGTTGCCAAGTGCAGACCAATGTGGCTAGTGAAGTGTGGCGGGGACAAGTAGCTAATGGTGACCATGGGGTAGCTGTATGTGGCCACAGTAGGGCTGTAGCTGGTGAGATTGGTGTAGACGGGTGCTTCCGGGTGTTATGATGTCCCATAGAGGGCGCTGCTACTGCTGCTCCCAGGGGCCACACTACAGGTAGGCAGCCCACCAGGCCCTCCAATGGACACATTAGGTGGTGGCAGATGGTCTCGTTTGTGTACCTCATCCAGGACGTTGACAAAGCCATCAGCGAAGCTTTCCTGCTCCTCAGTAATGCCCCGGCCCTGGTAAAAGTACTGTCCGCCTGGTCCCACCGGGGTCAGTGTGGTCGTGATCACCCCATTGCCATTCTGGATGATCAGCCACTCCAGCTCTGGGGAGGCTTGCTTCATGAAGCTGCTGATTGGTTCTGAGGACACATAGTAGCCGGCTGTGGCATTCTGGTTGGCCCGCGCTGCCAGATGTGCTTTAAGGCTCTGGTAGTGCAGCTCACTGGGGCTGGGCTTCAAGTTCAGACTGAGGTTGGGCTTGAGCAGCTTGTAGTCATGCAGCATTGAGTCCAGGTGGCTCATCACGTAGTCAGGTAAGAACGAGTCGTATGTTTTATTTTAATCATGTTATTTGTTTCTGTCAAGCCATAACAACCCAGACAGCAACTTCCCCACTAAGTATTCATCTTCTAAACCATACACAAGCACTTTAAGATTGCATGGAGTGCCACACACCTTTTTTTGGCTTAAAGGGTTGTGACATACTGAGGAGGTAAATGGTGTGATGTATAAGAGATCTTTACAATAATCAGCCCCTTTCAGTCACACACAAGCTGTTCATTTTTAGATGCTCCCGGGCTTGTCAGCTAATGTGTAAATGTTTGATTACTCCCAGGAGCACCGAGATTTCTTTTTTGGGGTGTGATTTCTATACCAATTAACTGCCTCTGACTTGGCCACCAACATTTTATGTGTGTCTCCTGATATTGTTTATGTCATTTAAGAACAGGACCCGAAGCACAACATTATGTCAGACCTGCTGCAGTCTCAGTTTGAAGCTTAAAGCTGAATTTCTATAAATTAGTACATATACCTCAGTGAGTTCTAAATTAACATGTTGAGTTATGGCATTTCCTTCAGAAAATACGTTTAGGCTAAGCAAGTTTGAACAAATACATCCTGCTTGTAGTAAGGGATGGGAACATAGGAGTGGGGTGGTACAGTGACAGTGGGGGGTAGCGGAGGGTTTCTTTTAGAGCAGGACGGAGAGGAGCGAGGCAGAGCAATGGGAGGGTATAGACTGGAGTTGGGCAGAGAAAGGGCGGGGAAGAGCTGTTTGGCTTGTAGTAGAGCACGGGTGCCAGACAGGGGGTGGGGTTGTGATGGACAGAGAGAATCCATGCAACCCTAAAAAGGAAAAGAAAAAGGAACATTTATCATCTGTCTTTTAAGAATGGTTTCTCTTCAGTGTGGTCATTTAGCCCCTTTCCCATATATGCCCCAAGGGTATATACCCAATAGTTTTATTGCTTATTAAGTAATCCCTCCCTATCCCTCTTCTTGGACTCAGTGCACATGTTTGTGACCTCGAATTTTGTTCATCTTTATTTTCCCCATTATGCAAGTGTACTGCCCACACATATTCCATGTTACCGTCCCTGATGGCCCTCATATGCTCCCCAATCCTTTCTTTTTGTTTTCCCTACATAATATGCCTCACTGGTTCAAACTGCCATATATATGACATATGACGTATTACAGTTTATAAACTGCAATATATTAAACATTTTGCCATCAGATGGATTCCTAAACATGCTACACTCTTGGATCACAGAACAGTATCTGCAGTTACTACATTTCCTATATCCTTTGGGAAGGGGGGGTAACCAGTTATAGGTTTTTTCTTGTGATTCAGCAGAATGTACTAAAAGGTCCCTGAGGTACTAGGCCCGCCTATATGCCATCCTAGGTGGTACCCGAGCTGTTTCTTTTAACCTTGAATCTGCTCCAAAAACATAATTTTGTAAATTATCTCTTTGACTCTCCACGATCTCACATTGTAGGTGGTAACAAAATGAATTTGGTCCTGGGAGCTATATCTAACACCTGCTGTCCTTCTACTCATAAAGCAGTCACTATCCCTACCATTACATGCCTCATTCGCTTTAAAATTGATGATTCTGTATAACCCTTTCCTGAAGCACTCTTCTAATATTTCCAGTTCCTTCTTCAGGACTATATCTTCACTGCAATTCCTTTTCACCCTATAAAATTGACTTTTAGGGATATTTTCTACAGTGTGGCGGGGGTGACAACTGCTGGCCAATAAGATCGTATTGCGGTCTGTTGACTTTCTGTAAAGCCCTGTGGCTATCCCTCCTCCCAATGTTGCTTATATTTTCAAGTCTAAGAAAGCTGTCTCTTCAGAACTTGTACTACAAACCAACCTCAGGTTGGAATTAGTGCCATGCAGGTACTCCACAAATTCTTTCAGTTCGTTTTTGTCCCCCCACCACACCAGTAGAATATCATTGATAAAGTACTTCCAGAAGCGTATTTTAGACAATAAAAACATAGAAGTTGATAGCAGGTAAGGACTGCAAGGCCCATCCAGTCTGCCCATTATTTCTACCTTATGAATGTGACGTAGGCCTGTACTCTGTCAGTGGCCTACTGTATCTATTCATATTCATCTTTATTGCTCCCTTATGCCTATCCCATACCTGTCTGTAGCCCTGCACTGTATTCATATCTACCACTTCCTGAGGTAGGCCATTCCATGCATCCACCACCCTTTCTGTAAAAAAGAACATCCTCACATTACCCCTTAATCGGCCTCCCTCTAATCTCATGCTGTGTCTTCTTGTCCTGCTATTTTTCTTATATTTAAACATGTTAGACTCTTTCACCATGTTAATGCCCTTAAGTTGTTTGAATATTTCGATCATTTCACCTCTCTCCCTCATTTGCTCTAGGGTATACATACTGAGCTCCGTTAATCTATCCTCATATGTTTTCTGATGCAGTCTCTGCACCATTTTGGTTGCTCTTCTGGACTGCCTCCATTTTGTTAATGTCTTTGTGCAGGTGCAGCCTCCAGTACTGCACGTAGTACTCCAGATGGGGCCTAACTAGTGTCTTGTAAGGAGGATTATTACCTCCCTCTTACAACTTGTGATACTCCTACTAATACACCCCAACATTCTTCTAGCCTTACCTACTGCTTTAGTGGTCTGCTTGGGTGATTTCAGTTCATCTGTGATGATGATGCCGAAATCTCTTTCTTCCCTTGTGATTGCCAGCAACTCCCCTCTGAACCTATAGGTGGCTTCATGGTTTCTCTTCCCTATGTGCATGATCGTGCACTTCTTTGCGTTAAACTCCATTTGCCACTCTTCTGACCATTTTGCCAGTTTATCCAGATCTCTACTCATTCTGCCCACCCCATCTGGATCATCTACTCTGTTGCAGATCTTGGTGTCATCTGCAAACAGACAAACCGTGTCCTCCAGTACATCTGCAATGTCACTTATAAAGATATTGAAGAGGACTAGCCCCAGGACTGATCCCTGAGGTACCTTACTTGTGACTTGTATCTCTTCTGACTGAATACCGCTTACCACCACTCTCTGTTTTCTGCCCACCAACCAGTTTGCCACCCAGTTGACCAACTTCTGACCCACCCCGAGCCTACCAATCTCTATGTGGAACAGTATCGAAAGCTTTGCTAAAGTCAAGGAAGGCAATATCAACTGCTCCCCTTAGCTGGCATGTTCATCCTGCAACCTTTACACCGCCAAGAGCTGCATCTTGCAACCAGAACCCCCTACTTGTTACACATACAAGGCAACAAACCACATGTTGGGAGAAATAGGTATCACCCTGGCATTAGGACAAATACCTGGCTTGGGCATCTAAGAGGTCAGGAGTTAGATCACAAAATCACATTAATATTTACTCTGAGTCTGGGAGAGAGGTGCCAGGACTATGCTGTGTCTCATGTGGAAAAATATCCCACTCACCATCCACTGTGAAGGACTGCTTGAAACAAAATATATCCAAAAGTGCAAAATGTATTCAGCTGCTCTGTGCCAGTATAAAATAGTGTCCCCTGATGCATTTTGAAATAATGTTTCTTTTCAATGGGTCCTTTGAAATTTTGCACTTTTGGATATATTTTGTCTCTGAGCAGTCCTTCACAGTGGATGGTGAGTGCCAGATATTTTTTCTACATGTTGCCTACTTTTATCAGGGCACCTGACCCCAGTGCTGCTTCTTTCTTGTTGAACTATGCTGTGTCTCCTATTTGAATTGCCCCATAACATTTCGCTCGGACTCACAGATGGCCTGTCCACAACCATAAAATTGGGATTGTATTGTATGGCTTTATTTCTGACATGATGTTAAGCAGAACTAGGGTGGTTCCCAAGATGAAAACTGTTCAGGACAGATGACACAACTTTTGCAGTAGAAAAAACATTTTTCCTTACAGGACCACAAGTAGTACTATACATTCCAACATGAACCTTTTCCAACAAATGAACTATCCACCCCTTTTCTTAAGGATCTCTGGATTTCTGACCAAGTGTATATATAGTGGGAATTGCCACACACTTAAATTGAATCGCCTGATCAGGTGGGCCACTGTCAACATCTGTAGGCAACTGTGCCTATTTGGTAACCAGTTAACTCTGAACTTTGACTATGAGTGAGGTTCTGCCCACCCTGGCCCAAATCAGACTCTGCCATTACTTTAGGACACACAAAACTGGATCCTTCAACTCCACTGGGTTGCTAAAGGCATCCTTTTCTTCAGTATACTTTAACAGCACATACGTTTGGTGAACAGGGTCCTGAGTAAATGTAATCTAGGCAACGTAGAGCACATACATCACCAGACAACCTAGAAAGTCTCTCTCAAATGCTCAATGTACTCACAGTTTGGTGTTCCCTTGTGACAGAAATTTGACAACACTGTAGGAAACATTTCTTCCTCAAAGTCCATAGCTTTAAAAGAAACTCTCTCAATCTCTTTCCTCTGGGCAGCTGTGACAATCTTCAGTCCATTGGGGGTTGCTCCTCAGAACAACTGATTTCTCAGTCCCTTTCCACTTTTGAAAGAACTTAAACCCACTGGGGCTCCACTGACACAGGTCCCCAACACTTCTCAGCCAACAATTGTTGTTCCCCACACTAAGGTGAGAAAAAATGATGAACAGAGCTCCTTTACCCAGCCAAGAGAGGCTGGCGGGCACCTCTAACCCTCTGCAGTACAGAGAGCTCATTCTCCTTCACTCTCCAAACTGGAACTCCCCAAGATTCTAAACCGCTTCCCTCTAGCTGAGCCAAAAGGGCTTACGCTGCTGTGAGAGTTGTAAATGACATCACTCATTCTCTGCCCAAATGAACTATGTAAACAATGAGGTAATGTGGTAGAGAGTGTAAAACCCTCTATAGCTGCCCAGAGACCTACCTGGTCTAACACTGATGGGATTCTAGTAACTCCAGGGACTAGGTGGTTACAATCCCATAAAGCCCTTTCCTCCCAGAATCCCAGATACAGATTTGTGTAATCTGGGACAAAGTTTGCTCCTATTGCAGTGCCTTTTTGTTGATAATAGCACTGTAGAATTGAAAATATTCACTGACTAAAATATCTTGTTATGTCGCCGGTCATATAGACCCACTAAATTAAACAAAATGCACTCATTGTTTATCATGAACTTTATTGATTTGATAAAAATTTAACAACGTCTTACAGCATTCATGACACCACTGGTTGATGCATACTTGCCCAATTTGAATCACAACTCAGGCGAATAGTGTGCATACTTAGTGAGGCATTTTTTTTGATGGGGGTGTCATTCATTGCAGCTCTTGGACTAAAGTAAACGGCAACTGTCTCCAAGGGTGCGGGTGCTTTGACAGTCTACTGTTTTCATTAGCACATCTGCACTCTGGCTTAAGGCTGTGGCTGACAGGTCTTCGTAAGTGAAAACTCCTGTTTTAGCTCCCTTACTTTTCTGTAACCACTGCACCAGTGACATGCTCTCTTACTTATAGTAACTGTCTCCGAGGGTGCAGGTGCTTTGGCAGATCACACAATGATCTCAAAGGCAGCAGAAAAGGTTGATTTTATTGCACTGCCAATGAATGCCAGTAATTGCCATTATCTCTAGAGTAGCAAGTAAGAGAGGACAATTACAGTGATTAAAGGGTCACTAGAATACTAAGATCCGTATGTGTGAATGGATCTGGATCAATCACCTGTTACCGCGGTTACTAATCGCATAGTGCTTAAGTGCTGCAGAGGTGTTGCCTTTTCAAGTAAAGTGCCCTCTGCATGAATATACAGTGCTATAATATACAAACAGGGCAGCTCAAACTAAAATTGCCGTCAATATATGAAGAATTGTCGGATTGCGAAATTTAACTAGTGCAATATTTTTCAATTTTACAATATGTATTTCTGAATGTAAAGTAGTTTCCCTCCAACACCACCCTTGTCATTTCAACAAGCAATTCTGTATCTGGTCGGGCATCTTCTCCCTGTTTATTCAGGTAGTAATGCAAAGCTCTCAAGCCTCCCCCATGGGGAATGTTTCTATATAATGATTCAACGTCTAGTGTACCAAGCATCAAAATCCTTTAATATACTCAAAACATCCCCAGTATCTTTTACATACGATGGGAGACTCCTAACCAAACTATTGTCATCAACAAACCTTGCCAGGGGTACCATTACTGTGCCAGTACTGGAAATAATGGGTCTGCATGGTGGATTCTCGGGGAGACTGCTGTACAGGAAGAGCAGATGAGAAGCCACTGTAAAGATTACTCAAGTGAGAATGCAGATTTAACACTTTCTGTGCAGGTATGACCTGGCACAGTAACACATCCCATGGGGCTACCCAGAATGTCATTGAAAAATGCAACTCGCTCACATCAAAGAAAAGAACTGACCCATGATTAGGTAGGCTTTTCCTTTTGAACTACATGTCATCTCCACCCAGCAAGCCAAAACTCGGTCATAATCAGATTGCCTGATGATTGGTGTGGCACAGACTTGCCTCTTAAGCACTGCTCTGCATTGGATGGGGAGTGCTACACCCCCACAAAAGGCACTATCATAGCAAGATGTTCGCTGCACACACACACAAATGGTGAACATAATGAGGTGCTGGGGAGGGTGAGAGGGTTATAGAAACATAGAATATGAGGGCTGCAGGGCCCACGGAGTCTGCCCATTTCATTTTAACTTTCATTTTTTATTGTACACGCAACCTGATCTACAGCATCATCTTTCCCCTGTTCCTTACCCCTATGATTCCCTTGTGCTTGTCTCAGTCATTTTTGAAGCCCACCACTGTTTTCTCCCATCCACTTCTACTGAAAGGCTGTCTCCAACCTTTCTGTGAAGAAGTACTTGCTCACATCCTTCCTGAATTTATGCCCTCCAGCTTCATAGCATACCCCTGCTCTAGAGCACCTTTTATTCTGAAAAATACCCCCTGTACTTTATTAACCCCAAGGGGTTCAGTTAACTCCATTTTTGGAGTATTTGACTTTGAAAAATAAGGTAAAAACTTCCAAAATAAAGGGGGAGGAAGTCATTGACTTCCAGATGTAAACCAAAAAAAGTAGAAGACTTCCAAAACTGTAGGCATGGAAGTCAGAAATTATGGATTTTTTTGAAAGAAACTGTATTTTACTACTAATATATTGTATTAACATCTGTAAAGTCATTCTTCCTAGAATATTGACTTCCACAAGTGGAATTCTGGAAGAATTTTGACTTTCAAAAAATTGGAATGACTTTCAGATTTTGACTCATGGAAGTTTTAAACTGCCACTAAAAATAAATTAACTGAACTACTGTTAACCCCCATAAGGTATTTAAAGTTCTCTATCATATTCCCCCATTGCTTCCTTTTTGCCAGTGTGTTTATTTTTAGCTCCTTAAGCTTCTCCTCATAGGGCTTTTGATGCAAACCATTAACCATTTTGCAGCCCTCCTCTTGACTGATTCTACTCTGTCTGTGTCCTTCCTGAGATGTGGTCTTCAGAACTGGATGCAGTACTCAAGTTGAGGTGTACCAGCAATCTATATAGGGGCATCACCACCTCCCTCTTTCTACTGATGATACCCCTTCCTATACACCCTAGGATCCAACTAGCCCTTCTGACTGCCTTGTTGCTGTGCCTGACTACCATTATGTCATCCAATATGATTACTCCTTGGTCTCTTTCCTGCTTGGTCTTTGCCTGTATCACTCCACACATTTTGTACTCTGTTCCCAGGTTTCTGTGGCCCAAGTGCATTATTTTGCACTTTTGCATTAAAGCCCAGCTGTCATACCCTTGACCCCAGTTCCAGTCTTTTAGATCCTTGCCCATCCTTTCCAGCACCCCCATCCAAAGCGCCCACTCTGTTGCAGATCTTGAAGTCATGTGCAAAGAGGGAGATCTATCTTCCAGTTCCTCTTCTATGTCACTTATAAAGACATTGAAGAGGACCAGTCCCAGCACTAATCCCTGAGGTACTCCAGTGGGTACCTTCCTTCCTTGGAGCGAACTCGCTTACCACTACCCTCTGTGTTCTATCCCTTAACTAGTTTCTCACCCAGATTACCATCTTATTACCCATCCCAAGTTACCCAACTTGCTAACCAGCCTCCTATGTGAATGGTGCTGAAAGCCTTGCTGAAGTCCAGGTAGGCCAAGTCCACTGCTCCTTCCCAGTCAAACTCCTTGGTCACCCAGTCAAAGAAATCTGTCAGGTTTGTCTGGCATGACCTTCTCCTATGAAACCATGCTGCCTTGGATCCTGTAATCAACTGGCTACAATATATTCCACAATCCTTTTCTTAGTAGGGTTTCCATTAACTTACCCACTACCATGCCAGGCACACAAGCCTGTAATTGTTCACCTGTTTCTTGCCACCACTTTTGTGAAAGGGGATTACTGTACCCTTCCCCGTCCCTCCAGGACCATGCTGATTTCCAGTGATCTGTTACATAGGTCAGTCAGAGGTGCAGCTAGTACTTCCTCAGCACCTTGGATGTACCCCATCTGGCCCCATGACTTTGTCCACCTTCAGATTAGCTACTGCCTTCCTACTTTCTCTTCAGAAAATGGACTAGTACCCATTTCCTCCCATCAAAGCTCATGGTACCTTTTATGGCCTGTCCCCTTCCCTCCTTCCTCTGTGAACACTGAGTGGAAAAATTTGTTCGAGATGTTTGGCTTTTCTTGACCCCCTCTGTACAGTCTCCCACACCCTTTAAAGAGCTACTGATATCTGAAAATAAACTTTGAAAACATAGTAAGTAGGTCAAATTCTGCTTGTATTCCATACATATTCTAGATTTCTCCTCTCCATTATTTATTACTGATTTCTATCCCTTGCAGTTACTTTAAAGTTAATCTCCCTCTATAACTTACTCCCTGCTTCAAGTCATAATGCTTTGTTGTGACATCACAGTCTGTTGCCATGAGAGTAACTGATTTCACAAGCTGTTCATTATGACCTCAGATAGAGAGACAGCAACAGAAATAGATCAACTCTTCAGGAGCAAAAATCATCTTTTCATGCAGTTGACCTCAGCAATAAATAATGGGGAGGAGGAATAAAAAACCAATGTGAAATACAAGCTGAACTTTATCTAAATATTATGTTTTGTTAAAGTTCTCCTGAAGTTGTCAGCTGCTCTTTAACTGTACACTTCTCCCTTTGTCTTCCTTTTTTCGCTAACATACTTAAAAAATGTCTTGTCCCCTTTTGACACTCCCTCAGCTATTCTTTCCTTAGTTTGTGCCTTTGTGAGCCTTACTACTTTGCCTGCCTCGCTCTGTTTTCCCTAATAGACTTCCCTATCCTTCTCTCTCTCTGGTCTCCTTGTACCTTCTGAATGCTACCTTTTTAGCCTTTACCTTGTCTGCTACCTCTTATGAGAACCAGAGCGGTCTCCTCTTTCTTTTACTTTTGATTACTTGCTTAACACAGAGGATTGTTGCCTTCACTATGCCCTTTTTTAGTTTGGACCACTTTTCCTCCCCCACTACACATCATCTCCTCCTGCCAGGTTGTTCCTGAGGCATGCACCCATCTTTGTAAAATCAGCCTTTCTGAAGTCTGGAACTCTCACCCTTGTGTGTTGGATTCAACAGTCATTCTTATGTTGAATCACACACTACTTGATGATCACTGGTCCCCAGATGGCTTCCTACCTTGATGTCTTTAATACTGCTACTGTTAGTAAGCACCAGGTCCAGTATTTTCCCATCATGAGTGGGTTCACTGATTAGTTGCCAGAAGAATGCCTCCTGCAGGTAGTCCAGGATGTCCCTGCTTCTAGCTGAAGCTGCAGCAGAAAGGCTCCAGTCTACATCTGGCAGATTAAAGTGGACAAGAAATGTGCACTAACTGGCAGCTGTTTATACAGTTCTTATTCTCAGAAACTATATGCATTCTCCTAAAGTATCCATATTTAACTGTACCCGAATAAAAAGTGATAGGTAAAACTGTAGTTTGCATTGTTTTGTTTTTGTGGTCAGCATACTGTTACAGTTCACTTCATGGAATCACTTATGTGGAGTTTTTACTATGTCACAATTTGTGTACAGAATGCTAATTATAACATGAGCTGCTGACCTATCAGAACCCTGTTTAGAGTTCTGTGCACAAATCATGACATAGTTAAAACTCCAAATTATTGGTTCCATGAAGAGAACTGTAACAGAATGCTACCCATAAAAACAAGACAATGCAAAATATAGCTTTTACATCACGTTTTATTCAGGTACAGTTAAATATGACTAATTTAGCTGAACTCATATCATTTCTGAGAATAAGAACTTTATAAACAGCTGCCAGTTAGATATGATTTCCTGTCCCTACCAGCCATTTTTAGCCATTTTGCCAGTTGCTTCTAACATTTCCTTATCTAAGTCCTTCCCTGTGCTGGAGCTGTAGATCATACCTGTCCAAATAGTCACTGCTTCCCATCTTGAGGGTGATCACAGCACCTCTGCCCCCATTCCAGTTCTGGTGCTTCTATGGTTTCCTTCACATAAGCACTACTCCCCTCCTTTCCTTTATACCCTGTCTCTTCTGAACATCATGTATCATGGTATGACCGTATCCCAGTCATGGCTGTCAGTGCACCATGACTCAGTAATGGCCACAATACCCAGGTCTGCCTCTGCCATGGTGACCTCTAGGTTTGTGATCTTATTATCCAGACTTCTAGCATTAGCACACATGGCCTTCCAGTTTTGTTAGCTCTTTGCTTGTCATTGCTCCCTATTTCCTTTTGTGCCCTTGTCCTCCCTCTTTTCTTCTGGCTGCTTCATTTTCCCCTTTCTCCTTTGCTACCACTGTACTTCCTTGATTAACGTGTGCTGTGGTGGGACTGTCACCCCTTGGGATCTCACCACACTCTATTTCAGGCAGCTTCTGCCTTCTCTTTTTCTTCCACCCCCCCCAGCTATTTTAAACGTTCATAAGTAACATTTCAACCATCCACTGAGAACTGTAGTTCCCCTTCCATACCGATGCAGGCCATCAGCTCTGTATAGGTTCTTATCCTTCTGGGTGGCCCCCCATTCCTTCAACCATGAGTAGGGCCCCATGTTTACTGCGGCAAACTGGACCTACATTCTGTGGCAGGACCTTATGTTTGCTGCGGTCAAGCTAAGAGCAATTCTGCGGCAATTCTGTCACAATTCTGTGATAGGCTTTACATTCTCTGGCAACTCAAATGAGCACCAAAATAAAATCTAGTTACCCAGAAAGAATGCTCAGGAAAAGGCAGCATTGGGCAGTTTGGAAGATGCACAGGTAAGAAAATGCAAAGCAATTCTGGCATTATGATTTGGATTGGATGTAGTGAATGGGGGAATTGAAGTGTTATTTATATTTTTACTGCAGTCTGTTTTATTGTCCCACGGCTGCCTCCCACCTGCCCAGTGCTGGTTTACCACAGGCATGCTCCTGAGAATTTCTCTCCCTGCCTGTTTAGTTGCTTGAAGACCAGTATTATCTAGTTGCAAAACAATGCTGCTCCAATCGCTCCCTCCCACTCACTTGCCTAAAGCCTAGTGCTGATGGTTTGCACTGTAACACTGCTCTAGTTGCTTCCTCCTGCTCGCGCAGTTCAACACTGGTGGTGTCATTTGTGTCAGTGCCACTTGGCTTCTATATCTTCTTTTCTCCCACTCCATAAGGACTTAGTGTGAGGCTAAAGAGTAGCTGGATCATTTTGCATTAGACAAAGGCCCAGAATGTCTCCCAATTTTGTGTCTGCAATAATTACTAATACTTTTCTATTCCACAGTTCTGCAATTAGCAAATAGAACCACCATTCATTCTCATGAAATAGATTTCCCAAAGTTCCCTCAGTGTTTGTAGAAGGCCACAATGGTCATAAGCTTCAGGGTTGAGTGCCAGTGGATTGGAAAGGGTGGCCCCACTCACTACTGCAACCAGGGGATGGATGTATAATGGAGATGCCAACAACTCACACTGATGCCATTTTAATCTTGTTCACAATCATTTTAGTCATTAAGTTGGGGTTTTCAGTGGTGTTGGCCATTTTACTGTACCAGAAAATGCCTTTTCTGTGGCAGAGGCTTGTTTCTGCAGCAGTTGCTGCAACCGAGAATCATAGAAAACATGGGGCCCTGACCATGATTTAAAGGCCTAAGTGCAGAGCTCCTTCACCTTCCCCACATAGACAGACAGCACCTCTGCAAAAGCTACAGAGCATGCTACGGTCTAAGACTTCTTCCCAGCTCCTAAACTCCCCTGCACTGTTTCTGCCCCATCCTAGCCAGGTAATGTGTTCCTAGGTAGACAATGATATCCATATGCACATTTGACACATTATCTGCCACCTATGTGAATAGGGTACAATATTAGATTGCATATTTAGTAAGCAGTAAGTTCAGGAGGGATGGATTTCTGAATTAGAACTTATATCACAGTACAGTACTGACATTTGATATTTGTAAGTATGCACACTTGCAAATACATGTTGCCTAGGCATTAATTCTGAAAACAATACCATTCTTTCTTAACCATAATATTGTTACAAAGCCAATTAGTAATTATGCAAATGAAATATTTTTGTGTACAGTTACATTTCAATTCACAGTATTAGACTGCATATTTATTAACCAGTAAGTTCTTGAAAACTGGAATAAAGACATGGAGACGTCATCTAAAGAGTTGCCAGTCAGTGCATTTCAGTGTAGCAGACTGAAGTTACATTGTAATATTTTAGTTACCATTCTGATTACACTTTTAAGTTTTTCTGTGTGATTATCTTTTAATAAAATGTCAGATAGACATAGACTGTTGAAACAGTGCACAGAACCTGTATTCATATGCAGTTACACTTGTAAGAACAAATCTAACAATGCCAACATTAGTAACATAGTAATGACACAATAGATTTGCTGTTACAATTTTCAATAACTATTACATTTGTTGTTGTCCTTATAAGAGCAAATTATATAATGCCAGAAGAGATACAGTGGTAGTTGCACAGCAGATTTTCTGTTATACTTTGCAGCAGCTATTAAATGTGTAGTTACACTTGTCAGAATGACTTGATTTGTGCTGAAAGGGAAAACGTAGTTGCACGTGTAACTGTTTCTTCATGCAAATTGTGTAACTACACAACACACAATTGTGAAACTAGTTAACTACATAGTAGTTACATGTAACTGCACAGTAGTTACAATGCAGTTACAGTGTAGTTATACAGTAGTTACAGTGTAATGACACCTAAAATAAAGTGTTACCAAACATTTATTCGCAAGGCAAATTTTATTTATAGAGTGCTCAATCCAGCTGGGGTTCTGAGTATTTTACAAACTTTAACCAAAACAATAAACTATAAAATATATTTAGCAAGATAACTTTAAAAACAAATACGGTCACATTAAAAGCTTGATCAAGTCAAAAGCTTTTAATGTGGTTTTGAAGGCCTCCACTGAGCTGGCTGCATGAATATGACAGGGGATCAAGTTCCAAATAATAGGGGTCACTCCCCTCTCAAAAGCCCTATCACCTGATGACCTGACCCTCAAAGTGGGGGCCACCAGCAATCCAGCTTCAGAGGAGTGGAGAAGGGGGAGTGGATAATAAGGAATCAGGAGCTCTTTTAAGTAGTCAGGTCCCAAACCATGTAGTGCCTTGTATGTCAACAACCTGATCTTGAGGGTGATGTGTGCACGCAAAGGCAGCCAGTGCAGGGCATGCAGAACTGGAGTAATATGGTCCCTTGGTGAGGAACCTACCAACATCCAAGCTGTGGCATTCTGTACTAGTTGCAGTCCATGCAGTGATCCTCCAGATAGCCCTAGGTATAGAGCGTTACAGTAATACAACCTTGTCATGACAAAAGCATGGATAATTGTTGCTAGGTCATGCTGAGCTAAGTATGACTGGTTCCTAGCAATATTCTGGAGATGGAAGAAGCCAAACTGGATGACAGATGACACCTGCTGTTCAAAGGTCAATCTATCATCCAGTATGACCTCCAGATCTCTAATTGTACTAACTGCTGCAAGGGCCTGGACACCCAAAACAGGGAGGCAACATCTCCTCTAGCAGACAAGCCATGAAAACAGGTTTGATAACCATGACCTCTGTCTTGCCAGGGTTGAGACATAACCAGTTGATGGTGATACTATCATTTATCTCAGCCAAGCAATGGCTCAACACAGAAGATGCTGATGTATTACCAGGGTCATAAGACAGATACAGCTGGTATCATCTGCATAGCAGTGTAAACCCTGTGTTTTTCTTATCGTTAGCTCCTTTTCCATGTCACCCTGGCTCCCACCTCACTCCCTGCTTACCCCTTGACACCATCATGGTGTTTGGCTTTCCACTCCCTAACTGTTGTCACCCTCACCCCTGCTATCACTACATGCCCTTGCGGGCATGTACCTCTCCTTACTCACCCACTTGTGTCCCCCTCTCCACCCCTCCCATGCCCCTCCAAGCTCAATAATTATGTTCAAGGATGCATCAAATATACACTGTAACTATAGTTGCATACGTTTAACCTGTATATACTGTACTGCAGTTGCTATACTTTTTAGCTGCATACCCTTCATGGTCTTGCTTAATGGCTCTTTTTAATACTCTGTTTTGTGTGTATTATAAACTTCCTGTGTATAATTACTGCTCTATGTAAATACTATGTAAGTGTGAATTCATTTTGAATATATTGTTTACCCAATTATGATGTAACTGTGTATTCCTTTATATGTATTGTTAACCTCACCTTTCCAGGTCCATCTTGAAAATGAGCTTGCTCAACTATGTTCGCCTGGTTAAATAACAATTTTGATTGATTGATTGATTAACATTGTACCACCTTATGATCTCCCCTAGTGGCAGCATATACCTGGAGAATAACATGAGAGCAAGGATTGAACCCTGAGGGACACCACAGGACAGCACAAATTACCCTGAGGTAAATTTACCCAGAGCCGCCTGTTGCATTCTCCCAGTCAAATATTAACCAAACCAGCATAAGTCTGTGCCAGTAGTACTCACATAGTTCCTCAGGCAATCAATTAGCACCCCATGATCCACCTTATCAAATGCAGAAGAAAGATCCAAGATCACCAAAGTAGTACATTTCCTTTGGTTCCTCACCATGAGAAGATCATGTGTCACCCTGAACAAGGCTGTCTCAGTGCTGTTCCAAGGTCGAAAACCAAATTGGAAAGGTTCAAAGATAGAAAAAGACTACAAGTGGATCTAACAGTTGCTCAACCACCACCTTCTCAATAACTTTCCCTTAAAAAAAGGGAAGATTAGATACTGTCCTATAGTTTGCAAAAACTTAAGGGTCCAAAGATGGCTCTTTTAGAAGATGTCTCACCACAGCCTTTTTCAGGGCCAAAGGAAAAATACCCTCTCTCAAGGATCCATTCACAATCTCCATGAAAACTGGGCCTAGGATCTCAGTTCAGCCAATAATTAGCCACGTTGGACCTGGGCCCAGTTCACAGTTGGTGGGGCACAAACTGGCAACCAATTGGAGGACATCAGCCTCCAATACCAGTTGAAACTCATCCCAGGCTGACAGATCTGTGCCACCACAAGTTTGACTATGTCCTGTCCCAGCCAGACTGCAAGAAGAAATACTGGACCTAATAGTGGACACTTTGTCACTGAAAAAATGCCCAAATTCTTCATATCTTTCTGCAGAAATAGCTCTCATGAACTGCAGACAAGGGGGGATTTAACCATCCGTCTACAGTGTGAAAGAGCTTAGCTGGGCAATTTTTCACTACAACAATCAACCGAGACAAAAATTCTGTCTTTTTCAGGTCGATTGCCCATTGATGTTCAGCGTAATGAAGTCTTAGCGCCAATCTGTCCTCCAAAGATCCAGACCTTCTAGAGAAATGCACCAACCTATGCCCCTTAGTCTTCAACCATCATAGCTCAGCACAGGACCATGGTGAGCCACTGTGAAAGGTCGGGGACAAACGTGAAAAGGTGCAATATAGTCCAGGGCAGCCATAAGCCATATTTTAGCAATCAATGACCACATCTGAACCTTGTGCACAAACTAGCAGCATGCCTGAGATGTCCAGTGTGTTCTGGAGTCTGTGAGGCTCCAACTTGTGTTTTGGATGACACCAAATAGTCTCCACAGAACAGGGCAATAGAGTAGGGAACCTTTAACTGGAACTCAACTACATGATGATCCAACCAAATCACTGGATCAATCTTCGCCGCAGTTATATTAAGTCCAAATGAGAAGATTAAATCCAGTGTGTAACCATGTTTATGCATCTCAGCGGTAACTGCCTGTGTCAATTCTAGAGTAACCTTCAACTGGAGGAGCTCCTGTCCAAACTGAAAGGATTCATCCTTGACCCAGGCATTGACATCCCCCAGTACCATTAACCTGGTGCCTCCAACAGTTGTTCAGCAATGAAATCTGTCAGTTCTTGCAGGAAAACATTCCCACTGCCCAGATAAGAATGATCCTGCCATTGACACCTAAGATGCATTTGGCCATCACATAGTCAAAGGATTCAAATATTCTCACTGGGAGTGCAGTGAGTCCCAGGGTGGATCTAAAGCAGATGGCCACCCCTTTGCAAGCCCTCCGTGGGCAATGCACCACGGAATACCCGGGAGAGACAGACACTGCTAGCATAGGGCCAGCATCATCATCCAACCAGGTTTCTGCAATGCAAAAGAGGTCAACTGAGGAATCAGCAATGAAATTCTCCATTACTATACCACTCACCAGCTCAGCAGTAGTGTGTCCGCTTGCAATGCCAACACCCTGGGTTCAAGAACAGACCCAGAGAGTCAGAGGGCTGGCCAGGGAAAGAGGACTGAGTGCTTCAAGGACAGCTCTCCTCTGCCAAGGGAAGGGGAGGAAGCATTTGTGCATGTCTAACCTCTGGTGGAGGCCAAGAGGAGCAGCAGCCCGAGCTCATGCTGTTGGGAAGCATGCCAGATGTCAGCGACTACGCGCCATTACGTCACTGCAAGTCATGCCTCACTGGGGACACAACTTTGGGAAAATGCTGGCCTGCAGAATGATGCCCCAGCTCATGAACTCTGCACCACCACCTGAAGCACTCAGCTGGGATTTGAGCTCTAACACCATCATGCTCCAACCTGGGGGGGCAAGCCAAGGAGGAACACCTGCAGAGATATCTGCCTGGAATTGGGCTTTAACTCCATCAGAAGCCCCACCCAGGGGGGCAGGCCAGGGAGGAAGACCACCCAAGATATTTCCTGGGGGTGGTGGGTGCCGGACTCGGGGTAGGAGCTGAGCCTAAGTCGGGTCCAGCAGCCAAAAATCATAGTAAAAAAATAATTTTCCATTACCACAGTTTTATTCCTCAGTGACCTCGTGTTACATAGAATGGTCTGAAGGGGATAAGCAGGGCAGGCCAGGTGGACTACTTGCTGCCCAATTAAATTTGGCAGAGCCCTGGGCAGGAGAACCAGGAGTGATGGACTCCTTAGTGATCAATCCTTTGACAAAATAATTACTTTAATGCATTGCCATAATGGTGGAAATGTTAAAGCAGCAAAGACCAGCCATTCACATGTCCAGATGGGCTCACTTTTTAACATGAATCCCCTCATTTTATTACAACCCAGACACAAAAAGGTGTAACTTTGTTTAGTATAGCCAGTAAGCTTAGTTTGGTAGCAGTCTTACTCTATTAAAAAATGTGGGAACAATTTTATGCAAACAAAAAATTCACATTAAGCTGCAGTGTCTACAAAGAAAACATCTATGGTGTGTAAAACATGTTTTGTGTGTGCAGATGCAGATCACTACAAAACCACAAGAACACAGACCCCACAGGGGTCCCCACTACCTCTTGTTCAGGTGGGCATGGTATACCATCACAGTGGCGACTGAAAGCGAGCGACTCAAATATGAGCAACCCGTGCCTGTTATGTGGGCTACCTCTGCAAGGGTAGCGATGGGCCAAGAACAGGGTAACAGGAAGAATGGGAGGAGACAGGAAGAGGAGGGCAGGTATGTAAGGGGTAGTGTGGAGGTAAGCTACCAAGTTGGCACTGTGGTGGAGTGGAGAAGGTGGCTGGCTACAGTGGGGAGGATGAAGGGTTCAAGGCTGAGGAGGGACATAGTATTTTGCGTTTCTTTGTCCATGAGTTGTTTTTTTCCAAGTTTCTACCCCTCCTCGACATGCACCCCCTCGAGTTAGTAATCCTTTGTAAGGGGGTGCAGGGGAAGAAGCCTCCCATTAGGGTGTGTGCAGAGGGCATAGCCCCCACGGAACAACCTTTTCCATGTTCGCCTTGTTTCATCACTGGGCGTGTACATCGCCTTTTGGTTTTTTCTGTGATGTACACTCACCATAATGGTGATCATTATTCTGCAATCACCGTTATGACAAGGAACCAGTGGGCATCACAGGTCCCATGAGGTAAGACAAAAGGAGAATAATCTCCATACTCAAGCTATTTCCACTCTCAATGATTGCATGATCTTCTTGAAACGCAACTGGGGTTTGATTCACAAAGGTCAGCACTAGCTGCACAAACCATGGCTTGGGCCGATTGCCGGTACACCAGGGATGCTGCACCCAATTCACTATTGGGTAGGGTCCTGGCAGCAGAGTCCCACAACTTGTGGCAACTATGGCCATGCACCAAGCAGACAGCTCCTCTGGCAGGTTTGCCACAAGCTGCAGGGCAACTGTGTGCTACTCTAGGATGTCCCTGGTGGATAATGGCCCCCCAGCCCTGATCCCCACTTTTTCAGAAAAATCATGTCCCTGGTGATCTAGCAGACCTCCCCAGCCCTGATTCCCATTTGTCACAAAAAAACCTTGTCACTTGGCCAGCTGTAGACCCCATCCCTGATCCCTTTTATATAAAAAACACATCCCTGAGGCTAGTGTACCTCAGCTCCAATCCTGTATTTATTTAAAAGACATCCCTGGTGATCTAGCAGACACCCCCAGCCCCGATCCCCAATGTAATAGAAAACATCATGTCCCCTGGTGGTCCTAGCAGACCCCGCCTAATCTTCCATATAATTTACATATCTTTCCCTGGTGGTCTAGTGGCCCCCACCTCAACAGTGAGTCCCTCTTTTCCTCCCCCCATCCCCATGCCAGTGACTAGCACAGCCCTCTGTTTCACACCATGACTGACCACTGAGCTGTCAAGGAGCACATAATGTATACAGTAGCATGCCCCTTGACAGCTCAGTCAGTGGCCGCCATGGAGAGTGGAGGGCTATGCCAGCCGCCGGCTCAGGGATGGTATGGGGGAGCAGGATGGTATGGGACTGCCTTCTAGGGTGGGGTCCACTAGCCCACTAGACCACCAGGGAAAGATATATGTAAATTGTATGGGCAGATCTGAGATAGGGAGGTGGGTCTGCTAGACCACCAGGGATGTGTTTTTCCTTTAATAAAAGGTGATCAGAACTGAGGTGGCCCACTAGCTACCAGGGACATTTTTTTTTAATAAAAGGGATTGGGTCCGGGGGACTGCTAGCCATCAGGAATGTGTGTTTTGTCATAAAAAAGGGATCAAGGCTGGGGTGCTAGCCACCAGTGATTTGATTTTTCCATATAAAATGGGGAGCAGGGCTGGGAGGGGCAGCTTGCCACCAGGGACTTTTTTTTCATAAAAAGGGGATCGAGTCTGAGGGGGCTGCTATCCACTAGGGACATGAATTTATCTTACAATGGGGATCAGGGATGTGGAGGGGGAATCATGGCACATTGGGGCATCTTTTTCAACCCTCCCAGAGGACATATTTCTAAGTACCCTTAGACCAGCCCTCGCTGGTCTAACAGCACTTAGAAATTTGCCCTCGGGAAGGGGTTTCAAGAATTCTGAATTAGGGGATATGGCAGACTGCATCTGACGCACTCCCCCTAGCACCATGTCGCAGCCTGTTTTGTGTCACAAGGATGGGACAAGCTCCTTCTGGAGCATGCAGCCTGCATTTGAAGCAGGCTGCTTTTGTGAATCACTCCTGGTGCATCTTTTGTTGTAAGCTGCACCCTGTGCCATTCCTAGTGGTGCAAGCCTCTTGCACTATTCAGGGGGGCTTTGTGAATCAGGTCCTTGCTCTGCTACTGTGCAGGGGTCCTTCCTAGGGACTTAATACCTGCAATGCTAGTCTGTGTTCTGCCACTCTATATAGATATTTAATACACTGCATACTATGAGCCTTTGAGAGGCAGTATATGATAAACTACATAAATACAATTTTATCTTCACTGTACTAAACACACCACATAGACAGTATGGAAGTCATCAGTTTATAAAATGCTTTAATAGATTGTGTGTGCCAAAGGAACAATATAAATAGTGGACACAGAATGTATCTTCCATGTATACTTGCCACTCATTAGTTATGGTCTTGTCCCTCTCACCTGGAAAAAAAATTGCAAATTATCAATCAAGCCACTGTGTGTTACAACATTAGTTTAAATGTTATAACTTTTTAGATCAGCTATCTGTTTGAAGGGTTTACTGTTTTTCTATTATTTCAACTACTGCTTTCAGAGCTGCTTGGAGCTGTTTTGATACCATCAGCACTGTGAAAGTTGTTCTCTGATTAGTTATGTCTTGTGCAAAGGCCAAGGAAAATTGTTGCTTCATAGTTGAGAAAATTTGTCACTAATTTGTCACTACTGATGTTGCATACATTTTGTAATGTGATAACCATCTACTAGTTATGTGTATAATTTTGATAAATATATGTTTCTTTGAATTTCTGCTTATGAAACATGGCCGGGTCAGCAGGTCCATGGGAAAGACTAGCTTTTAAAAAGGCCTGACCTTTTGACCCCAAAGGCCCTTGCTTGCTGGAACAGCTGGCTGTAGTAAATTGACCCAGTGGAAAAATTAATTAAGATATTCCTTTTAGAATCTACCTGTCATTCCTGTGTTAGCTGCTATACACCAGGTTGTAACAGGTTGTAAAATGACAAACTGCTCTGAACCTAGGAAACTAGCCATAAAAGACTGCATTTTTATGACATCAGGAGGGAAGTCAATTCTGTTGGATGCCTGTGACAATTCACACAGTTGAGAGAAATGTTTTTCAGGATGTGTTTCTGAAAATCAAAGGGGGAATGCTCTGATGAGGAAAGAGACTGTTATAATTGAATATTGCTATCTGCAGATTTCAAGCAAGCAATAAAAAGACACCGTTTGGGTATACTCAGTCATGTTACAAAGTAATTACAGGACTAACAGTGACCTTATGTGCTGTGACATCACAAGGAGGTTGGGATATTATATATATATTAGGCTGTTGGTTAACTAGGATCTGTGGCCTATCCTGTAGGTAGGAAATGGGCAGACTAGATGGGCCTAGCAGTCCTTATCTGCCATCAAAGTCTATGTTTCTATATTAACTTTGAATATTGCCAAGCAGTCTGGGGGATGATGGCTCACTCTTATTCCAGCTTTGAAAGAGAACACACTTGTGTTCTGAACTTAAGGCATTTCTGTCAGGAATAGGTAATACCCAACTTAAAACTGAGTTAGAACTAGAACTTCAGTTACAAGGTGTTTTGTTTTTGTAATTTCTATTTCTTTTGACTGTAAGAATTAATGTATATATGTACTGTGTTTTGTATTTACTCACTACTTTTAATTCTAGTAAACTTTTTTGGTTCCCTTAATTCCGCCTGAGTCTTTTCTCATTTTGAATGTGAATGCTGGGACAGTGTTGAGACGTCTAACAGAACTGTTAAGTGCTTATTGTGTGTTACCATATGCCATGGTAAGAAAAATACCTAGATCTCAACTGAGTCAAAAGGGGAGAATTGTGAACCAGGTTGGCTGCCCAAAGGCTTAAGTATTGCACTGCATTTCCCTGAAAAGGGTGTGATATTTGATCCTGTTAACTGGGCATGCTAGCAAAAAAGGGTTCATATTTGACCCCAGGACTCGAGACTGGTAGGTGTTTTGGACCAAAAACAGACAGGAGGGTTACCCTGTGTGTCTCCTGTTTACATATTGCACTTTGAGGTTTGGCACTGTAGGAGCAGAGGGCCTGACCTGTGGAGTGCATTTGTGACACATTTCAGTTCTAGTTTTTTTGTTTTTTTTGTAACATTTATAAATGATTTAAAGGAAAAGTTCCCATAACCTATTTTCTGTATACCTGTGTACTTTGTAGGCATGAACAATGATTCCCTCTCTTGCATCCCTCTAATTTCATACTAATTTAAATATAAATGAGGTTACTTCCCTCTGTTTTGCCCTGGTGTGAAAACCTGTTTGTCTCCATTGCAACGGTCATGACACCCCCTCATGCAAGGCATCATGGGAGTTGATGATGTGTACCTGCACATGCCAGTGAAAGTTATTGTCTCATTCAGTTTTGTTACATGTCTTGGAAAGTCCCTGTATTCTCTGAAAACATTTTTTTCTAACTCAGATACAGAAAGCAGCAGGACACTTACTATGTCTTGAAAGGTTTTGTGGCCAGCATAGGACAAGAATATGAGTACTGCTAAGGACAAAAATAGCAGTGACTAATACAATATGACTACTGCAGGCTTTAGTACTAACACGCCATAAATTTCCAGGAATGCCTTATGGTACATTTTATTTATTTATTTTTTTATTTATTTAAATAGTTTCACAGGAAAGGCACAATGAGCAACAAGATGCTCGCCTCCGGTGTGACCTGGGTGTAGGGGATACAAGGGGGTTGGATAACACACAGGTTATCAACCTGAGCAAATAACAGAGGCAAATTGCAGCATATGGATACAACTGCATTAAACTACAAGCAACAACACATGGAGTACATTGGATATTGTATGGAACATATAACAATTACCTGACATATAGCAGCAATGCAAGGCAAAATTTAGCACACAGTAATATGCAGGTATAAGCAACAGGAGACATAGAACACATGATGGTGCAGGACAAAAGGTACATGAGTCGGTCTGACCATTGCAATGGAATCAAGCAGGTTTTCACACCAGGGCAGAACTCAGTGAAGCAACCATATTTATGTTTAAATTAGAGTGAAATTAGGGAAATGCAAGAGAGGAATCATTGTTTATGCCTACAAACTTCACAAGTATACAGAAAATAGGCTGAGGAGACTTTTCTTTTAGTAGAAATTAGTATTTGCTGCATAGCATTTGTATTTCTCAGAAATACAATACACTGTAAGTGCATATTATTTAAAAGACAAATGTAAAAATTGCTACACATTTAGCTGTGTACTACTGCACATGAATATGCATAGTTCTATTATTAGGTCTACATGTATTATTAATATACCCCAGTCATTTAATATAACATCTTTTGAAACTCTAAACAATTATGTTATTATTTGCACATATGACGTGAAGAATTCTCTGAAAAGAAGAGGAATAATCAGTGGTGCTTACTCTGTGCAAGATGTTGGTGGAGGAGGCTCACTGAAGCTGAGTTCAGGAGAAAGGACTTTGAGTGGACCATAATTGTAGCAACAAGATTGTCTCCTTCTCTGAAAAATACGTCCATCTTCTGCCTCTTTAGGTGGCACCCAGACTGTGTAGAATCCCTACAAAAAGCAAGGACCATCATGGTATGCACAAATCCATGCAAATATGTTTTCATTGTTGGAGTCTGGCATTAATATTATAATGCTGCAGATAACTTATTCTGTAAATGAGAAAAAGCAGGAAGACAAACATCATTTGGTCTCTCACACCCCTGTAGAAATGCACAGAAGCACCAAGAATAACACAAGTCAGTAATGGTATTGCAAAACAAGACAAGGCACTCTGTGAGTTTATACTTCTCTCAGTTTCTAAACAGCTTGAATTCACTTTGTTTACCATAAACAATTATTTACTACTTAACTAGATAATCAAATAGATGTTTTACCTGAAATTCATTTACGGCTAGTAAGAAAAACAGGTACTATTTTAATTGTTATAAATATGTTTTAATAATCTCAATAGTAACATATGCTGTACCTATATGATTCTGAAACATATCCCATAATAAAAACAGTGTACCTGTTAGATAGATGTGACCACCTTTAATCAAGAGATACCTATTTTATAGATCATCACTTTGTAAACAGGCAAGCAGCATTGCTTTAGGGTGGGTACTGACACTGTAATTTAATCACAAGGAGTATAGTTAATATAATGTGAACCTTTTGCTTTCACAGCAGCCCCAATTACCATTTTTATTTTAATGAAAGGCTTTGGTAATAACAGTGAGAAGCTAAAATGTTAATTTTTGAGTACATACAGATTATTATATGTGATTTATAATTTGTTTTGTTTTTTGTTTTCCATACTCCAACAAACATATCCTTATGGTATTTGTAATGTGTAATACCTCAGGGGTGTTGAAATAAATTCATTTTTTTGTTTGTTGGTATCTGGGTAAGGCCCACTAGGCTCACATGCCTGTTTTCAGGGGTAACCTTGGAGCAGTGGGGAGGTTAAGTGACTTGCTTACAGTCATACAGTATGCAAGTGGAGGTTCCGTGGAATCAAGCCCAGATCTGCCTGATGTACCAAGCTCATTCACAGCTCATTGCTCTAACATCCTGGCTATACTGCCACACCAGCTAAATTCATGAAAAATATAAAGAAACTATAATCAGGACAAAATGATACTCCTGAAAATATCATTTAATTTTGGTTTTGGTTGAAAGCTGAAGGTCAGGGGTCCAAGGGCTAAGTACTATGGAAAAAAAACAAAATCTTAGTGGAGTTGCTGGTCCACCAAATTTCCACAAGAAAAGGAAGGGATGAAGGTACTCCCACTCTGTAAACTTAAATTCCATTCATTTTCCATTCATTTTCAGCCTCCATTTAACACCAAGAATTCTGTGGCCTCCTCCAACATTTTGTCAAGGGAGTGGTTCTCTTAAAGCAGCAGTACTACGTAAAACAAAATTACGCTTTTTCGACAGTTTATTCCCTGTACTCTGCTGAGCATGTCTCTGGTAATCTTTCCCGCCAGTACTGTATTATCACCTCTTAATCTGCTTAGTTGTCCTTTGTTTTTGTTTACATTTCTGCCTCCCGCCATGTTGACAGCAGCAGTGAAAGATAGGCAGACAGGCAGGAGTATTTTCTGTAGCTCTACAGAAAATGGAAATTGATCACTTCCTGGATAGGTTGTACTGCTGCTTTAGCAGCAGTGCAATGTAAAAAATTTGCTTTTTAACAGTTTATTCTCTGTGCTCTGCTGAGCATATCCTTGGTACTCTTTCTCACCGGCATTGTACTACCACCCTGTAATGTGCTCTGTTTTCATTTGTTTTTGTTTACATTTCTGCCACCCATCTTGTTGAGCTGGAACACCCTCTGCTGCAAACTGCACATATGTATGACTGGCAATACTACACAGAGACACTGGGAGTGATCAGCACAGGGTCCCACTGCAGTAACCAAAAGACATGATATGATGTGAAGGGGGAGCACAGCTGAAAATTAGGCAGCCGCCATATTTATTGTGGAGCCACAACAATTGAAATACATTTTAAATACCTAAAAAACAAAAGAGCACTATAAAAAAATATTTACAGATATGGACACCTCCTCTATGGCTGCATGCTTACAGCCCCCCCCAAAAAATATTGATAATCACTTTCTGATTATGTTGCACTGCTGTTTTAAATCAATTTGTAAAAAAAAAATCTCATGGACTTTCATCACGCTGTGTTAATCCAGGTAGTTACCATTGATCTTGAACATTCATTTTAGATTTACCCCCAGTCAGATTGATCAGTGTTTCTTTGAGTACTCACATCTGGGGTTAGGGGCTCATACCTTATGCTAGTATTTTGGATGGTTAATAGGTAAGCTTTCTGAGTCAGCTGAACCTCCTCCAGTGCCAGAGTATCAGCAAGTTAGCCGCTGCATTCATTATCATTTACAGTCAAAGTCATTATCAGTGTCTCCCTCAAACAAACCACTCAATGTAATAAGGCCTGTAGCAGGGCAACAAGGATATTGGGATTTATTGGTAAAGGTTTCGACACAAAGAGAAAGAGAGTGTTATTACCCTGCTACAGGTCACGAGTGAGGCCTCACCTGGAATGCCATGCCCATTTCAGTAGTTCAAACCTGAGAGAGGCCAGGGATAGTGATGTGCAAAATTGGGAAAGTTTGCTCCGCGAATTAATTTGTGGATTCACCTCAATTTGCAAAGTTAATCTTCCATGCAAAGTTCAAATTCACAGAACACTGATAACTCGGCAAAATGTGAAGTTGGCAACTCTGCCAGTGAAGTCTGGCACAGAGGCAAAGTTTGCAGTGTTGATTCCCTGGTGTCTAGTGGTCCACAAGAGACCAGGGAATCAATATTGCAGACTTCACCTCTGTTCCAAACTTAGCCAGTGGAGTTGACAACCTGCCCCACTCAACTGATCACCAGCCCAATCTTAATTAAAAATCTTTCCCTGGTGTTCTAGTGATCCCCCCCCCACCAATTGCCAGCCCAATGCATTACAGTAAACTTTCGCTGGTATCTGGTGGCTCCCCTATCAATCACCGGCCCAATGCTTAAAAATAAACTTTCCCTGGTAGTTTAGTGGTCCCCCTTGCCAATTGCTGGCCTGATACTCTTTCCCTGGTGTCTAGTGGTCTCCCCCCAACTGATCACCATACCAATGCTGTACAGTAAACTTTCTCTGGTGTCTAGTAGTTCCCCCTGTCAACCACCTGTGCAATGCTTAAAATGAAACTTTCTCTGTGCCTACTGGTCCCTCCATGATCACCAGCCCAATGCTTTTCGGTAAACTTTTCCTGGTGTCTTGTGTCTCCCCCACCAACCGATCACTGGCCTGATACATAAAAAGAAACTTTCTCTGGTGGTTTAGTGGTCCTCCCTGCCAATCACCAGCCCAGTGCTTAAAAATAAACTTTCCCTGGTGTCTAGTGGTCCTGCCCCCACTGATCGCCAGCCTGATGTTGTACAGTAAACTTCTCCTGGTGTCTGGGTCCCTCCACTGATTGCTGGCCTGATGCTTAAAGAAATTTTCCTGGTGTCTAGTGGCCCCTTCCCACTGATCGCTGGCCTGAGACCATGCCCAATGTAGAAAAAGGTTATCCCTGGTGTCCAGTGGTCCCTCCCCCCAGCTGATCCCACGTCCGCAGTGTCAATACATATTCCCTGGTGTCCAGTGTCCCCCATTCAGATCTCCTGTATCATATAGTAATATCATTCCCTGTTGGTGTCTAGTGGAATCCCCACGTCCCCGATTCCTGTATCACAAAAGTAAAAATGTTCCCTGGTGGCTAGTTGACCTCACCATCCCCAATCTCCTGTATCACAAATGTAAAAATGTTCCCTGGTGACTTGCGGACCCCCCACCATGGCAGGTACAGCCCCACCACCCAACTCCCCCCATCCTGACCACCACTTGCACAAGTATGTGCTTATTGACAGCTCAGTCAGTGACCAACTGTGATGGAGAGTGGAAAGCTGTGCCAGTCACAAGTTTGGGGTCGAGATGGGGGGTAGCAGGGGTGGTGGGGCACTACCTGCCGGAGTGGGGGGCTGGGGGTCCGCTATCCACCAAGGAATGTTTTTACTTTTGTGATACAGGGGATTGGGGATGGAGGGGTTTTACTAGACACCAGGGAATGATATTACTCTATGATATAGGGGGTCTGGCTGAGGGGGACACCAGACACCAGGAAGCCTATACTGACACAGTGGGCATGGGATCAGGTGCAGGAAGGGACCACAAGACACCAGGGATAACCTATTTCTATGTCAAGCATAGGATTGGGTGGGGGTAAGAAACCATTGGACACCAGGGATAACCTATTTCTATGTCAGACATGGGAGGAGGAGGGGAGGACCACTGGACACCAGGAAGGTTTAAGTTTAAACATTCGGCTGGTAATTGGTGGGAGGACCACTAGATGCTAGGAAAGTTTCCTTTAAGCATTAGGCTGGCAATTGTTGGGATGGCAGGGGCCACTAGACACCAGGGAAAGATT
This sequence comes from Neoceratodus forsteri, assembly GCA_016271365.2. NCBI lineage: Eukaryota > Metazoa > Chordata > Ceratodontiformes > Ceratodontidae > Neoceratodus > Neoceratodus forsteri. The sequence continues at coordinate 212,076,602 of CM028135.1, read as the reverse complement.
TCTATTTAGCATCATGCTGGCAGTTAATGGGGATCACTAGACACCAGGAGAGTGTCTGTAAAAACCAAAAAGAGTCATTTTGACCCAGTTGCCATTGTGTACCCCAAGGAGGCGTTACAGGCAAGTACAAGGTGATGTTACCAATGGCGAATTTCCTATTAAATAGAAAAACTTTGTGAACTGATCCACGGAGGTGGATTTGGCGACTTCACCAGCAAATTAAAATTTAGAACATCTCTAGACAGGGACAAACTGGAGTCAGTGCAGTGAAGGATCATCAAGATGATTCAGGGCTGGCTGAGCAGATCCTATGAGGAAAGGCTGCAGGCTAAAACACGTAGCTGCTGGAGACCAGAAGGAAGGGGGCAACATGATAGATACTTACAAGATCCTGAGGGGGATAAATACAGTGAAGAGGGAAGACCTGTTTAACAGAATTTAATTTATTTCAAACATTTTATAAGGAACAATATACCAAGCTGGTAATAGATCCCAGACTGGCAACAGATGCATCCTGGAGAGGGGGTGCTGGAGAGAAAACAATAAAATAACGTGTTGAGGTAAAACAATTAACAGCTGAGCAAATCAATGTTGAGTGCAGTAATACAGTGGAACAAGGTGCCTAGAATAAGGCAAATTTGCAAATTTTATTTTTTTTTTTATTTTGTTTTTGTTGATTATCATAAGCAGTGAGCAAACTATGAACAGGGGAGGGAAAGTTGGGAAGGTATGGATGCAGTAATGAGGGGGCACAAATAGAAGCTGGTAGGGGACATTCAGGAGGGATATGAGGAAATTCAACTTCACTGAGAGGGTGGTTGAGCCATGGAACAGATTACCAGCAGACATGGTGGGGTACGGGATATCATGGGTTTCAAACATGGCTGAGACAGAGTAAGGGGACTGACTGTTCTACAAGGAAGAACTAGAGAAGCAGAGCATTCAGGAGGGGAGCGGGGGTTGATACCCCTCAGGATATTGGGTCAGGGTGAGGTAGGAACATCTGTATCACTAGTCAGGAGGGATTCTTGTCTTTCTCTGCTGGTAGTGCCTATGTTTCTATGTTTCATACAGTACCATGGACAAGGTTAATACTGGAGCATCTGAGAATAAACTCAGAAGACCAATCATGGGGTCCCAGACTGTTGATAAAGGTATAGTGGAGGCATAGCAGGACCAGACATGATCCCAGTATGAAGTCAAGGCTGTGCAAGACCATAGAGCATGAAGTAGGGATGACTGCATTGGATGGCATCGCCAGCACCTCATCAGTGCCCTGGTGCCTAGTACAAGGGAAGTAGTATTGGGGAGACTCCAGTCAGGTTCACCAGGGCTACTGAGCTGGGTAGAGCCAATTGGGTATACTCAACATCCACCCAAAGCAGAGAGGAAGGGGAGAGAAATGGTTTCAAGCACTGCATGTTCTGACACAGAACACCAGTCTGGAAAAATAAAGTTCCTGGAGTCCAGCGGAGTTTGTCGAGAGAGAGAAATCCAGGGCTTCTTATGAGACCAAATACATTTTGAGGAAATGGAATCTAAGGCCTGAAAAAGGAGGTTGGGATCTGCAAAGGGAGGTTGGTGAGATAATGTTGCACCTTGGGTAGGGTGATCAGCTTCAAACTGTTGACCTTCCTCTGTGGACATCATAAGCATTGCCCTTTTTGTACATCAGTGGTAGCTTCTAGGACAGATGACAGGTTCACTTGTCAAGCACCCTGCACAGTTTAATTAATCCTAATAGCAAGACAGGTGTCCTCTACCAAGAACTATTAGTAGGCATGCCCAACAAACAGGGAGAGGAGACATTCTGAGCTCAAGGGAAGAAGCTGGGACTTGTCCTCAGTGAGTTAATATTCCTGAATAATCCTGTAAACACCCCTGTGTTAGGGGCTTACCTGTTGGGGCTATGGCCCCCATTTTCTCCGGTGCCATTTGTCTTTACCCTCTTGTCCCTTGGACTAAAGCAAAGCAGGATCAGAGGGTCAAGGAGCTGGTGGGATCCAGCCCAGTCCTCCCCTTGAATCCCTCATGGCTGCTGCCACTGGCTCCTCCTACTTCTCAGCATCAAAATGGAAAATGGGGCTGAGGTCTTGCTGTGTCCAGCACTGGATGATGCACGGGACATGTTTTCTGCTCCCAGGGGCTCAATGGACTCTGAGGTTATCCAGGACTGGCTGCTGCTAGTAGAGGTGGTCTTGCAAGTGGGAGCACTATGGTGCATGTGTGGCCGAACTTTAAAGGAGCCATAGGGCCATAACCTGTGTGGCCTGATCAGCTGTGAAGTTTGGGAATTCCTTATTCCACGGCAGTCAGCAGAGCTATAATTAAATCATTAAGCACCATGCCAGTGCAGCAGTGGAGCGTTCCCTGTCCCACGCAGGCAGTGGGAAAATGAATTGTTAGCAATAAATGCGCATGTGCACCCACATCAAGGAAGATGGTGAGAATGGCTGTCTCCTCTTTCTGGAGCCCCATAGGAAAATTGGGGCTCCTTACAGACAAAATGTTTTTTTTCCAGGCTCCAGAGCAGGCAGCAGGCCAGGTCAGATTATTAACAGCCCTTAAAGGGCTTAATGTAAGGAGTGGGAGGCTGCTTCCAGTCGGCTGCAAAATGTAAACAACTATTGCAGCCCCCAGGGATCTCCCAGTCTCAGGAACTGCTGGGAAGGGTCAACGATCAGCTATCAATAGCCCAGGAATGGCCTGGGAAATCGTATTGGGAGATGGGGGCTGACGTAAAAAGGGGCTGTGCCCAGGGATTTAGGAGGAGTCCAGATGGAGTTGAGAGGAGGAAGAGGAATGTAGACTGGGAGAGTAAGGCTGCAAAGCCAGATGGTTGCTGTGGTTTACAGAGTCACCTTCAGAGAAAAAAGTGCCAGGGCAGGGTAACCAGCTCTCCTGCTTTCCCAGCCTGGAAGTTTTCTAACCTGTCTGGTGTTCATCTGCAAAAACCCACACTAACCGAAGTTCCAGTGGAACCATTTGACTAAGGAAGCTGTCCAGGGGAACCACTAACCTGAGTGGCACCCTGGTTGGGTTGAACGCTCCGGAGGAGGTGGCTATCCTTCATCTGCAGCCAGGGTGGGGGTGTTGGATCCTCCACGTAGGGAAGGATCTGGATCATCATCTCTTTGTGTTGAAGATGACAAAAGGGGCCTGAGGGGTGAAGAGGATGAAAGGCCTGTTAAGGGTGATGGAAACAACACCTGCCTTAAAGTCTTTCAGCCTGCATCTCCTGTTCTCCATGAGGTTGCCTCCTGTATTTTTTATTTACATATTATTTATTTATTTATTTCAAAGTTTCGCCACGCAAGACATACTGACCTGCACAATAGCTCTTTTCCAGATGTGTCCTGGGGGGGGGAGGGGAACGAGAGACAATAACAGAGCATTACAGGACAGAATGTATAATATACAGTGCATAAAGAGACAATAAACAGAGCATACGTAGTGTGTACAATAAAAGAGCATATACAGAGCAGTATTTACATAATGGTTACAGTATATGCAAAAGCCAGCTCAGTGAAAGGGATGGAATAGGGGACAGCAACTGGAGTAGTGTCAGAGTTTATTGGAGGAGAGGAAAGGGGAAGGGAGCAGGAGAGGGTGTAGTGGAGCAAGGGAGAATTTTAGGTGCAGTTGCAGGTGGAGCAGTGAAATCACAGAAAGAGAGGAGAGAGACTGAAGGAGGTGGCAGAGTGGATGGAAAGGGGAGGGAATTCCAGATCTTAGAGGCAGGAGGAGAAAGCCACCTGTCAAGAAGAAGACGACCTAGGTGGGAGTGCAAAGAAGTGAAAGCCAGAGCTAGGAGGGAGTAGGAGGAAGAAGGAGGGGTGAAAGTAGAGAAGATAGGTAAGAGGGAGAGAACTAAGCCAGTACTTGGCAATAAAGAATGAGCAATGTGCAAGGTGTCTGGCTTCAGGGAGGGGACAGAGAGAATGATTTGTAAAGGAGAAGTGGTGACATCGTGGTGGAGGGTCAAGAGCAAACTGACAGAAGGAATGAAACAGAGGATCCAGTCTGGCCAAGGTGGACTTAAGAGCACCACCATAAATAGTGTCTCCATAGTTGAAAATGGGGAATCATTCTCTGTAGAATGGCTCAAGAGCCGTAAGGAATGCATCCACGATTACAGTACAAAGCCCCTAGTTTTGGGTGCAGCTTTTTTTTCTTTCCAAACTCTAACTTTAATTTTGTCATCAAAGAATGCACAGATCGTAAAATTAATACAAAATCAAAATACACAAGGAACAACTCTTAAGGGATTTTTGTGGACTTTAAACAATATTATGCATATTTATTATTAGTTTACTATCAAATTTCAAATATGAATTGCTGTTTGTAAAACAATATTGCTTCATTATGGCAGTGGTACAGAGCACAGCAACAGCAACAGTGAATGATGGCAGCTGCCCGTGATGCGATCTCCTTTTTTGTTAATGCTTTTTGGTTTTCCATAATACATACAGATACAGTACCACATACCTATGTTTCAACAGAATTATCTCAGTTACAGGTCAAGCGATAAGTACAGTAATGAGTTATAACATATCAGGTCTGTGATGTTAAGTAAGAAATTAAGAGGAGCAGCACCTACCAGGGGTGATGATCCACATCCTCCTTCAGCCCCATAGATGCCATACAGCGTCAGAACCATCCATTGCTGAGCCCGACCCAAAATGGCCACTGGGAGAGAATGAGTTAACTTCACACTCCTATGTTACCTGCTGTGCATTCTCTTCACCTGTAATTAATAACACAAAACACCACAAAGGACCAGGCAACTAACTCTACTTATTAGAATATAGTATGATTGGCAGAGGTGGTATATAAAGTATATAGTCTATATCTGGACACACATTCAACTCAGCTGTGAGGGAAACAAAATTGGTTAATCACAAGACATGCGGGGGTGGGGGACTTCACCCTATACCAGCCTTGGGTTTCAGATATGTGATAAAGGGACTCCAGCATAAGTAGTATTTTGGTAGTGTGTTTGCAGTAACATTGGTCATACGATCCAGGGATGCCAATTTGATGAGAGAGTTAAGAAGTTCGGACATAGTGGGGATGTCAGCTGTTCTCCGAAGCTGACACAAGATGAGCCATTTGCCTGGATACTAAGAAGGGTAAACCAGCGTCTTTGATGTGGAGTTAGCCGTGGGTGCTGAATTGGGATGCCCAGTAGCGGAAAAAAGGAGTCAGGCCCCACTATGGAGCCTACAATTTGAGTGGTCAGGCCACATACTGAGGTCCAGAAAGGTACAATTAAGTGAAATTGTCACAGTATATGGTATAAATCCCCCACCTTTGCTTGACACCTCCAGCAGAGGTTATTGTTACATTTAAATAGCACACCTGGTGTCCTGTACCAATGGTGGAGGATTTTGTTTTGCATACGTTTGCTCCTCATGTCCGGGTATGCCGAATGAGTCTGCTTCCAGCAGGATTTCCATTGGGCATCTGAAATAGGGAATTTCAGGGTTTGTTCCCATTTAACTTTGGATTCTAGGGAATAAGGTGGGATTGCATCCCATAGCTCAGAATAGATTTTACTGGATTGCTGCTTAGAGTGAGAGAGCCATCAGGTTGCCACCACTGTTGAGGGATGTACCTTGGTTACAGTTTTCAGATATACAGTCATAGAACTTCTGAGTTGCAGATAACTCCAGAAATCTGCCCTACCTGTCTCTGCTTCTTGAGTTAGCTCCTGAAAGCACTTAACACTCACCCCACCTGCGGCCAGAACATCTGCAAAAGTGGAATGCCCTTTGTCTCCCAATGAGGCCAGTGCAGAGGTTTGTGGTCTATCTGGAAATTCTCATTGCCTCATAAGGGAGTCAGAAGTGAGGGGTTGGGTCTGCTTTTAGTTTGTTGTGCACCTTCTTCCATAGTTTCACTGAAAGGGCTATAGCTGGGTGCCCGAGAAACTTCCTGGAGAGGGAGTGTAAATCAGAAGTGGCAGGCTAAGGACCTGAGCAGCTGATTTTTCCATACGCATCCACTGGGGGAATCTGGTACTATTGGGTGAACCATTTCATGGTTTGAGTGGTAGAGTAAGTCCATTTATACCCCTCTAGCCAAGGAAAGCACCAGACCCCATCCTTCCACTGGGCTCTCAGCTTATTTCTACTGTATTGTGGTTTCTTTTGTTCCCAGATGAATTTACCAAAGAGGGCATCTATGGTGCTATACCACTTGGCAGGTAACTCCAGGGGTATGTGGAAAATGGTGTAAAGTAACGGGTGTTGAAATCATTTTAATTGCTGAGATTTTTCCCACAAGGGTAAGATGTAGTGCCTGCCATCTCTCCAGTTCTGTTCTAAGCTCTGCCACTAGAGGTTTCTGATTAAGATCCCACATTTTGGCAAAATCAGGGGTGATGTGGATACCCAAGTAGACCAGTGCGTCTGGGGTCCAGTATAAATCAAAGAGGGCCACATGAGTGGGGGTACAGAAGGCATTCAGGGGAAGGACCTCAGTCTTTGAACAGTTCATTTCAGCCCTGAGTGTGCTGCAAAATCTGCCAAAAGGGATAAAAGAGCCAGAAGTGAGGTCTGCACACTCTCCAGCTGAACCAGGAGGTCATCTGCATACATAAATGTTGCATATGGCCTGTTCCCAATAGTGATGCACTATATGTGAGGATGCTGCCTTATGGCAGCTGCAGGTTCTACCACTAAAACAAACAGCAGAAGGGACAGTGGGCAGCCCTGCCTGGTACCTCTGCCCAAAGGGAAGAGATCTGACAGGACTGCATTAGTTAGAACATTGGCCTATGATGGAGTGCAGAAACCCAACCCTGAATCGCTCCCTAAATCCTAAGTGTTGGAGAACCAATGCCAGATAGTCCCACTCCAGACAGTCAAAAGCCTTCTCGAAATTAGGGATGCAGCTAACTTAAATTCCACAGCCCGAAAGTGCTGGCTAATTGTGAAATCGCCTGGTGGAGCAATTCTAAAAATGTTTCCTCCTAAGTCAAATTTTGCCTTCCACGGGCAAAATTCCACCTTCTAATGGTGAAATTTCACCACGGAAGGTGAAAATATCACTATGGAAGGCAAATTTTGCATGGAAGATAAAATTGCTTACACAGGTGAAATTTCACCACTCTGCCAAGTGAAATTTCACCACTCTGCCAAGTGAAATTTCACATTTCACTCCGCAAAATGGGCCGAATTTTGCAGATTACTCCATGAAGTGAATTTTGCTTACTTCGCCAATTACTACTCAAAATCTATGGCTACTGCTGCAGCTGGAGTGGGATGGGATCTGGCATGGTGGAGTATGCTAATCATGGAGAGGATATGGTCTCTGTGACATAGACAGCCAGTTCTGAAGTGCTGTAACATATTCTTTTTATATAACATGTATTAATGACTGTCTCTGCTGAAAATTCAAATGCTCTAGGAATGACCTCTCTCATCCCCCCCCAGATTTCAGCTGACAGATGCCAGCTAAGAGAAATGCTGACAGCATGTATCACACACACTCAGTTTTTAGAGACAGTGTGTTACTGGAAGACTTGAATCAAGGATCCTGTTTCTCTGAGTTAATTACAGACTGGTTTAAGTTAATTTTGTTAAGATGGAAACCATAAAAAGGTTTATGACGTTGAAGAGAAAACCCAGGTTATTACACAGGAGTGTGAGGTTGTAAATGCTCCTATGAAGCCTGTGAGGAGGAGGCAGCATGGATCAAAGAGATGTCATTTGAAACATGAGTCATGCTGAAGGATTGCAAAACTAACACCTTGAAAAACTGCTGTTTTATTTTTTGTTAGATATATTTTCAAATATAATCTGACAGAGGAGAAGCTAGCTGACCTCATCCAAAAAGGGGTTGGCAAATACAGCTTGAGAAGATTATTCTGTTTCACTATAGGGACACTCATAGAAACATAGAAACATAGAATTTGATGGCAGATAAGGACCGCTTGGCCCACCCAGTCTGCCCATTTCCCTACCTACTGGATAAGCTGCAGATCCTAGTTAACCAGCAGCCTACTTCTTCCTACCCCCACTCCCTAGAATGGCCTTATGACTGTCCCATGCATGCTTGGATTCCACCACTGGTTTTGACTCTACAACCTCCTCCGGAAGGCTGTTCCATGCATCCACAACCCTCTCTTTTATCTGACACTGACCAAGAAAACATCTGAGCACTGTAAACAGGTATTTAGAAAGCTAGACCAATCTAAATACTGTAAGTAGGAATTGCACTGTTTTAAACCTTGTTTTGTTTAAGGATATGTATGTTTTTGTGATAAGAGTTCTGCATATTACTGTTTACTATTTTACCTTTTGTTTAGTAAAGATATATTGTTAAAAATATAACTTTCCTGGTGTGCCTTGAAACATTTCTTTGGTTTTAAGTGAAGTTAGATAGTTTTAAAGCTGACACGGTGCATGGCTTTATGGGTGTACCAAACTGGGAAACAGAGTTTCTCTGGGTCTTACATAGAGTTCAAAAAGGGTTCATTTTGTAATACCTGGTTAGGTGCCCATAGGAAAAGATATCTGGCCCCCCCAAAGACAGAATTATCTGAGCCTGACAATTGGGTATGTTAACAAGAGGTTAGCAAGTTTGAATCCCTCCAGAACTTGGGACTAAGGTAACTCGAATCCACAAAACAGACAAGAGGGCTACCTTGTTCTGTTTATTGTTCAAAGACCACGCTCAGAGGTTGGCACTTTGGGAGTAGAGGGCTGACCTGCTGAGGCGAATCTGTAACAGATTGGTTGGCAGCAGTGCGATAAAGTTTGGTATAATAAGCTTCATTGTACAGTGTGTCAGCTTGAGACTGTTAAGCTCACTTGAAAGAAAGAAAGGCAGTGATTTAATTTTAAAAAGGAAACAGAACTTTATCACTTGGTAAGTCAAGCTCCTACCTATTTTTTTTTTCTAAAGTGCAAAGTCAGAGTAGCAGTAGTTAGGAAAGATGGTGTCCAACTACAGCAGGCACACTGTAGAACAGTTAAAACAGCTGTGCGAGGACAGAGGAGTCCTGTTCGAGGTAACAGCCAAAAGCAGAACCTCATAGAGGCCCTGATGGAGCAGATACCCAGAGCAGCGAGTCACCAACCATGACTGAAGGGGACCAGACTCGGAGTGTGGCAGCACTAGAGGCCAGTGAGGGTCCCAAACCAATGAGGAGGACAGCAGGGCCACTGTCAGTGAAGGCCACAGCAGCAGAGGATGGTCACCAGTATCCTGAATCCAGAGGTACTCAAACTGCAAATTGAGTTGCGCAGGATGTAACTGGAAGCAGAGCAACGACAGAGGGAGGCAGACCGTGAGGAACATGAGCGCCAGCGAGAGGCAGAGGAGAAGAGAGACCAAGAGTGCAGAATGAGAGAGGAGCACCAGTGGCAACATGAACTGGAGAAGCTACGACTCCAACCAGCAGCACCAGGGCAGGTAAGTAGCTTGGGTTTAACTGGGACTGCAGGACTGGGTTACAAATTGAACTCCAAATTAATAGCTGAGTTTAAGGAAGGGGAGGATATGGGCGCTTTTTTAAATTCTTTTGAAAAAGTTTGTATTCAGGCTAAAATTCCTAGAGAGTCCTGGAGCTTCCAGCTATCCCTGCTACTTACTGGGAAAGCTTGGGATGCATTAGGTCAAATGGACATTGAAGACAGCAATGATTACAGAAAGCTAAAAGCTGCACTGTTAAAAAAGTTTGAACTAACTGCTGAAACATACAGAGCTAAATTCCGTAAGCTCAGGAGAGGCCCTGATATGAGCTATGAGGAGCTAGCCATGAAACAACGTCAGTTTTTAAAACATTGGTGGGAAGGAAATGAGGCAAACACTGTTGATAAAATTGAAAATGTGATTTTATTAGAACAGCTTTATTGGGCTTGCCCAGCAGAGTTAAAAACCTGGCTAGAGGACCGAGATCCAAAAACAGTGCAAGAGGCTGCTGAACTCTCAGACCGCTATGCCAAGAACAGACCTGCTCTGAGAGTGAATGGGGTGAGTATGGCAGTGCAGAGAGGGAAAAGCGCACCTTCAGGGCAGCTAAAACCCTCACTGCCTCCACTGAAACCAGTTAGCCCGTGGTTTTAGAGAAAATATTTATCTGAAGTAAGAAATGCTTGTTGGTTATATAAAGAAACTGGGCACATTGCCAGACAGTGTCCAAGAAGGGCAAGCAATAATACAGAAGGTAGTACCAGAAAGGAAGTGGGTTGTTTGTGTGTCCCTGGAAGCATGCCAGTGAACATGAGGGAATACATGCACCCAGTCATGGTAAATGGCGTACAGATGTAGGGGTTAAGGGACACAGGGGCATCCCTGACATTGGTGAAAGGGGATCTAGTACAGCCTGGTCAGCTTATCCCAGATAAATACGTAACTATACAAGGGTTTACTGGTGAAGAGGAAACATTGCCACTCGCTAGTGTTCTCCTGGACTGGGGTGAAACAGGGGGAACTGTACAACAGGTGGCTGTAGCCAACACATTAGCAATGGATGTGATCCTGGGTAACAATCCCCAGGGGTGGTATGTGCAGTTACCCAAGCAGCCAAGCAAGGGAAAATAGTAGTTCTCTGAGCTCCCAGAAGCCATTGTAGAAGATACTGAGAGGCTGGTTCCCCAGTCTGTGTCTCCAGAGGGGGAGACTGATAAAAAGGAGGTAGAAATTTCCCCAGAAGCAAGTAACCACCCAGCTACAGAGGGTTACTCTGAAGACGGAGGGGTGACTCCTTGTCAGAGGGTTGGAATTGACAGTGATCCTGAGAGCCCTGATGCTAGTGCTAGGGATCCTAGTTTAGTGACTGAAGGGGATCTGTCCCATGCCTTGGGAAGATGTGAGGGATTTGCAGCTGCTCAGAGAAGTGAACCTAGTTTAGAGAAGCTGAGGGCTTGGGCAGACTCGAACAGAGTACAGGGAGGTGACAGAAGACATAGGGTTTATTGGGAAAATGGACTTATTTATACACAGGCAGTACAGACAGAGGGAGGGATGCTAGGCAGGCAGCTTGTCGTTTCCCAGGGATATCGTGAGCAGTTGCTCAAGGGTGCCCATGATATTCCCTTGTCTGGTCATCTGGGAATCATGCACACAATGCAGCAGTTGGCCCAGAATTTCTACTGGCCTAACTTCACCCAGCAGGTGAAGGAGTATTGCAGGTCTTGTCACCAGTGCCAAGAAATAGGGAAGGCAGGCAAGAAAACTCAAGCTGCCCTAATTCCATTGCCCATAGTGGAGGAGCCATTTCAGAGGGTGGAAATGGATATTGTGGGGCCTTTAAATACCCCCAGCTCCTCAGGGAAGAGATTCATCCTGACTGTGGTGTATTATGCCACCCAGTACCCAAAGGCAGTCACCCTGTCCTCTCTGAGGACAGACAAAGTGGCAGATGCCTTACTTGGGATTTTCTCCCATGTTGGGTTTCCGCAGGAGGTAATCACCGATTGAGGGGGTTCCTTCATGTCGGACCTAATGAAATTTCTATGGAAGAAGTGTGGGGTGGTGCAGAGATGCACGACACCGTATCACCCACAAGCCAATGGACTTGTGAAAAGATTCAATGGTAACCTAAAGTCAATGCTCTGGGCATTTGCTGAACAGCATGGGAGGGACTGGGAGAAATACCTTCCCCACCTGTTGTTCGCATACAGGGAGGTGCCCCAAGAGTCGACAGGATTTTCCCCCTTCAAACTCTAGTATGGACGCCGGTACATGGGGTCCCTTAGACTTGATCCGGGAGGACTGGGAAGGCAAGCATGCCACCCAGGAACTCCCATTGGGATTATGTCCTAAGGTTTAGGGAAAGGCTGAAGGAACTTATGGGGACAGCTCAGAGCAACCTGACAGCTGCCCAACAGAAACAAAAAGTATGATACGACTGCAGAGCCAGAGGCGCTGGTACATGGCGGGTCAGGAAGTCATGGACCTTATTCCGTCCGGAAAGACAAGCTGCAAGCTGAGTGGGCAGGACTGTACAAAGTGGTTAGGAAGGTAAATGACATAAACTACATTGTGGAGTTACCTGACTGTAGACAGACAGAAAGGATGTACCATGTCAACATGATGATGCCATATGCAAATAGGGCTGACATAGTGTTTGCAGTATGTAGTCATCTGAAGGGGACGGACGAAGGAGACCCCCTTCTGGACTTGCTGGAAGAGAGTAAACGAGAGTCCTCTGTGGAGGCAGTAAAATTGTCTCCCCAGCTGAACCCAGACCAGGTCCAGAAAGTAAGGGAGGTTTTAGCAGACTTTGCCCCCTTGTTTAGTGCCAAGCCTGGACTAACCCCCTTAGCAACACATGATGTGGAGACAGAGACACAGACGCCCATAGGGCGAACAGCATATCGGGTGTCAGAGGCTGTCCAAAAGGACATTAGGAGGGAAGTGGAGGACATGCTGGATCTAGGGGTGATCCAGAGATCCCACAGCCCCTGGGCCTCACCCATAGTCCTTGTACCCAGGCCAGATGGCTCAACTAATTTCTGTGTGTACTATCATGGACTGAATGCAGTCACAAAGTCCGACACCCACCCAATCCCCTGAACGGACGAACTCCTGGACAAGTTGGAAGGGGCAACCTACCTTGCGACTATTGACCTGACCAAGGGGTATTGGCAGGTAGAATTGACAGACAGAGCTAGGGACAGGTTGGCCTTCATCACTCCGATAGGCTTATTTGAGTTCAAAGTAATGCCTTTCAGAATGAAGAACGCCACGGCCACTTTCCAAAGGTTGGTGAACCAGGTGTTGAATGGTGCTGAGGACTACACTGTAGCGTACCCAGATGACACTGCCATCTTTAGTACCAGCTGGGAGGAACACCTTTCACACCTTAGGGAAGTGCTGGGCAGGATACAGAAGGCCGGGCTCACTGTCAAAGCTGAGAAGTGTCAGGTGGCCATGGGAGAGGTGGCATACCTCAGACATGTGGTAGGCCAGGGACAGCTCCATCCTAACCAAATAAAGATAGAGGTGATCCAGGCATGGCCCAGACCAGAAACCCAGAAGCAGGTCAGGAGCTTTCTAGGGACAGCAGGGTACTACTGGAAAGTTTGTACCTAATTACAGTGCACTGGCTGCTCCCCTGTCTGACCTGACAAAGAAAAAAATGCCAAGGAAAATTACCTGGGGTCCAGCCTGTGAGGAAGCCTTTACCAAACTGAAGGAGGCATTGTGCAGTGCTCCTGTTTTGACAAGTTCGGACTATAGAAAACTTTTATAGTTCAGACGGAAGCCTTAGATGTGGGTATTGGGCAGTACTAAACAAGACATCCAGCAGGGAGGGACTACCCAGTAGCATACCTGAGCAGGAAGCTTATTCCCAGGAAGCAAGCATACTCCATGGTGGAAAAGGTATCTTGCCATAGTGTGGAGCCCTAAAGAAATTAGAGCCATACTTGTATGGGCAGCATTTTGTGGAGCAGACTGACCACAACCCTCCTGCTCTTGACGCCGATGGGGAAGAACAATGGAGACTACTAAGATGGAGTCTTGCTTTACAAGGGTATGATCTAAAAGTTGTACATAGGGCTGGAGCGAAGAACAATAACTCAGAAGGCTGTCTAGGGTCTATGAGGAGTGAACTGATTTGGGAAGCTCATCCCATCTAGGGGATAGATCCTCCAATTTCAGTCTAGGTGGGGAGGAGTGTGACATAGACAGCTAGTTCTAAAGTGCTGTATCATATTCTTTTTATATAAAATGTATTAATGACTGTCTCCACTGAAAAATCAAATGCTCTAGGAATGACCTCTCTAATCCCCCCCAGATTTCAGCTGACAGACGCCAGCTAAGAGAAATGCTGACAGCATGTATCACACTCACTCAGTTTTTAGAGACAATGTGTTACTTGGAAGACTTTATTCAAGGATCCTGTTTCTCTGAGTTAATTACAAACTGGTTTAAGTTAACTTTGTTAAGAGGGAAATCATAAAAAAGGTTTATGGCGTTGAAGAGAAAAACCCAGGTTATTACACAGGAGTGTGAGGTTGTAAATGCTCCTATGAAGCTTATGTGAGGAGGAGGCAGCATGGATCAAAAGAGATGTCATTTGAAACATGAGTCATGCTGAAGGATTGCAAAACTGACACCTTGAAAAGACTGCTGTTTTATTTTTTTATTAGATATATTTTCAAATGTAATCTGACAGAGGAGGAGCTAACTCGACCTCATCCAAAAGGTTGGCAAATACAACTTGAAAATATTATTCTGTTTCACTACAGGGACACTCTTATCTGACACTGACCAAGAAAACATCTGAGCACTGTAAACAGGTATTTAGAAAGCTAGACCAATCTAAATACTGTAAGTAGGAATTGCACTGTTTTAAACCTTGTTTTGTTTAAGGATATGTATGTTTTTGTGATAAGAGTTCTGTATATTACTGTTTACTATTTTACCTTTTGTTTAGTAAAGATATATTTTAAAAATATAACTTGCCTGGTGTGCCTTGAAATGTTTCTTTGGTTTTAAGTGACGTTAGATAGTTTTAAAGCTGACACGGTGCATGAGTTAATGGGTGTACCAAATTGGGAAACACAGTTTCTCTGGGTCTTACATAGAGTTCAAAAAGGGTTCATTTTGTAATACCTGGTTAGGTGCCCATAGGCAAAGATATCTGACCCCCCAAAGACAGAATTATCTGAGTGTGACAATTGGGTATGCTAACAAGAGGTTAACAAGTTTGAATCCCTCCAGAACTTGGGACTAAGGTAACTCAAATCCACAAAACAAACAAGAGGGCTACCTTGTTCTGTTCACTGTTCACAAGACCACGCTCAGAGGTTGGCACTTTGGGAGTAGAGGGCTGACCTGCTGAGCAAATCTGTGACAGTCTCTACTGCACCATCTGGGGACAAAGCCAACCTGTGAAGGGTGAAAAAGGGAAGAAAGAAGGGGGCTTAGTCTGGAGGACAAAATTTTGGCGAATAGTTTGCTGTCTGCATTTATAAGTGATATAGGCCAGTAACTCGAGGGTAGAGTGGGATCCTTCCCCTTTTTGGTAAAGACAGTGATAACAGCTTCTCGGAGGGTGGAGGGAGGAAGCCAGTTGTCAGGGCATCATTATATATAGTGCTGAGCAGAGGGGCAATTTGAGAAAGAATCAGCTGCCAGATGTCTTGGGGAAAACCATCCCCACAGGGGTCTTATCTGAGTTCATGGCTTTTAGGGCTATCTCTACCTCAGAGGGAGAAATAGGAGCTTCTAGCAGGGCACCATGCTGGGGGGAAAGCTTAGAAAGGTTTAGGGAGGCCAGAAAGCCATTCACAGCCTCTGTAGCCATGGGTCTGGAGGACATGTATAGTTCTATGTAGTAGTGCTTCATAATTTCATTAATTTGGCCGGGATCTGTACAGGTCTTCCCAGTATTATCCCTCTGGCTTGAGATGTATCATTCCACCTGCTGCTTTCTTAGCTTGTACTCCAAAAGCTTCCCCTCTTTTTCTCCCCCTCCCAGAATCTGTGTTTCAAATGGAGAATGGCTACCTCAGTCTTGCGGGCCAGGAGGTCATTATTCAGAGCTGGGCAATGCTGTGAGCTAGTAGGGATTGCATGTTAAGATGTGGGGACTGTTTAAATTCCATCTCTAATGCTTTAAGTTGCTCCTCCAGTGAGCTAAGTACCTTTTCTCTTTGTCTCCGTCTTCTAGCTGCAAAGCCCATAATGGCCCACTGAAGGGTGGTCTTCAGGGGCCTCCCAGGTAGTGCCTGCCAACGTATCTGATGGGGAATTCTCAACTAAAAGTGAGACACCTCCTTTGTAAGCCATGGCTGAAAGTATGGATCACAGAGTAGAAGTGGGTCCAGCTTCCATGTAGAGTGAGGGGGGGGTCTCGGGTCCCAAAAGAATACAAAGGTGAACTGGGGAGTGGTTCAAAATGACCATCGGCATAATCTTGGAACCAATTGAGCTCTGTGCTATGCCCACTGAGACCAGACAGTAATCTGGCCTGCTATGGGTGCCATGTACCAGGGAGGAGAAGGTGTAGTCTCTCTCATAGGGGTTGAAGACCAGTCAAATGTCCATCAGCCCTATGTCTGCCATGAGCTGTTGCACGGAGAGCCGGGCTCTGGGATGGTGGTCAGGGCTGTGGAGCTGTGATCAACCTGAGGCACCAGGGGAGATTAAAGTCCCACCACAATGATCGGAGTGGTGGGCTGTGCCAGGGCCTAGGGCCTGGCCACCTCATGGAAAAATGCTGGAGCATCTTCATTTGATCCGTAAATATTGCCTAGGAGTAAATAGCCTTCTGGGGTATCCAGCAGTACCAGGACCCATCTCCCCTATGTATCATGTCTCTTTGGACCAGTGTCCATTTCAAATTTTTATGTAGAAGAATAACCACCCCCCTCTCTTTTGAGCAGGGGCAGAGGAGAAGAAAACCTGTCCCACCCAATCCCTAGCCAGCTTGTCATTGTCCCATTTGCTCAGTTTAGTTGTTGCAGGTGTAACCCCCCCTACAAATGGGGATTCCTAAATTGTCTTGCCTAAATGCCCAATGCCAGGCTGGTGTTCTATGTTCTAACCATTTAAAAGTGCTTGCATGCAAGTGCCCTGTTAGCCTCCTTGTCTGTTCCTGTAAGAGGTGTCATTTTCGTGTGGTTATAATTAATTTGGGTGGGGGCCGAGTGTTTTCAGGCTCGAGTCGTGCCCGGGCTGTAATACAGCCACTTCATTCTGCCATCGCTAATTGCACAGGGGGAGCTTTATTAGGATCTGTTATTGTTTGCTGATTATCTGCTTAAATGATTTAGGTACTAAATCCCTCAGACGATGTTCCCGACGTTTGTAATCCCGCCTCAAATTCCCGAAAAAAGAATTGCCCAACCGCCGATATTCCCATCAGTGTAAATCCCGACGCAATTCTGATTTGAAAGTCTCCAGATCTCTGAACAGAAGAATGCCTTAGTGACTGTGAACAGGTCTACATAATGGTAAAACAATTCACGGAAAATGTTTATATGGTCACTGACAATCACAGTAAGACACTCAGCACATAAATCATTTGGCAGGAAACCAACTTCTTTCTTAAAATTTATTTACTCTGGATAGCCTGCAAAGTCCTCTAATATTGACGCCTGCCTCTACTTATTTTTTATTGGTGGGTGGACTGAAGCACTGAGACTTGCCAAAGGACATGCTGTAGTTATACTATAGGAGTTAGAACCTGGGTCTCCTGTTTCAAAAGCCTGTGCCCTAACAACTACACCACACAGCACTCTACATTAATATATTTTTAACAAGGGCTTCAAAAATTCTGTAGCCTCATTGTTCAAGAGACAGCACCACTTCATTTTTTTCTTACGACCACTCACCTAACCCAAACTACAGAACATGCAGTATATTCAGGTTTATTTGTGATTCTGTATAGTACCAAAACATTCTTATAATCGTTTTTTTTTTTGTCAAACCAATAAGTCTGCGTTTTAGTATTTATACAGCGAAACACAATAAATTCCACATAAGGTTGGACATTCATTTGAGCCTGTGTATCTGTGTAAATTAGAGCTGACACTGAAACTCTTGTTGTTGCAATAGAATGCAGTCATGCAGTTTGTGCAACGTCTAAATTAGAGCGGCATTCGAGATTCTGTATTCTGTACAACTTTTCGGGATTTTAATTTTTCAGCATATTGGTTTCGGGATTGTAATTTTTCGGGATTTCGCTTTTTCGGCATTTAGGTCGCAAGATTGTGGTCGTCGGGAAATTAGTCTGCGGGAATAAGTACAGATACCGCTTAAATAGTAATGATATAGTAGTTTGTCTAACCTGCCTTCCTTTGCAGCATGGACTTTCTGTTTTGCACCACCATCTTGGTTCTGGACTGCCAGTTTGGTCCAATCAGTACCTTTGGGGACCCTAAAATGGAGACTGTCCCAAGGGGTCTTGTGGGAGTGAATTTCTGTAGGAATTGTAGTTTTTACTGTTTGGTGCCAAAATGGACCTGAAGGGGGAGCCCTTGCTGTGATAAACAGATGGATCAACCAACTGAACTTTTTGTATCACTGGGAAGTCCCAGAGCTGCCTGCAGCAGTGAGCCATTGTGTAGTTGGAGTGGGAAGAGTGAACAGCTCGAGTACTTTGAGCAGCTGCTCCTGCATCGTAGTAGTGCAGGGGAATCGGTGAGAAGGCTTTGTCTGGCCTGCCTGGTACCATCTTCCTGAGTGAAGAAGCTTGGACTTTAAAAATCAGATTTTATCCGAAATTGCAGTTATTGTGATTGGAACCTGAATTGTGACAGAGTGAACCTTGCCTGGTGTGGACCGAAGATTTGCCTCTTAGCGATCGGCCTGTCAGGACCTGAAGTAACCGCAGAGGCTTGCACAGAGGCACTGTTAATTGCAACCAGACTGTCATCCGAACTATGGTATTTACCTGCCTTTACTATAATTGTGCTGAATGTGCAAAGTGGGTCACGATTTGATTCCCCACCTTGTTGATTGTGTCATGCTAGCCGAAGGCTGAATCCAGCAACTTTACCAGACTGTATCTGATTCATTCACCTCATCTGGGCCTCACCATCTCAGCCTAGATTGCCACTCATGCAGAAGTTATACCCGATAGAGACCTGCCTGGGAATACAAATTGTGGGTTAAAGTGCATGTTGTTTTTCCTTCACGGGCCCCAACAACAGCTGCAACGCCGGCCTACCCCAGGCAATGCTTCTGGCCAGCCTGCAGACCAACTGGGTACCCAGAGTGTGTGTGACTGTTAATTGACTCTTAGAGGCATGCATGCTTAGCCTGATTAAATCAGATCCAGAATCAAACACCAGATTACTGCCCCTCCCTTGTTCACATCCCCCAATAAATCAGATCTAAATCTTTTTGCATTTACACTGGCTATTGCGTACTTTTTGTGGTGGGGATACTGTGTTGCTGTTGCCTTTTTCCATTGCAGGTCTTGTTTTGCAGGGGTTCTCCAGGACCAGTGCAGCTGATCCAGCCCTGGTGGTAAGTGTGCCAAGTGTGGTTATAACATTGCATTCTGGTGTTCATTATAACTGTCTAATTGCTGACCAGTATAGGCCACTAGAGGGATTAGAGGAGTGTATCAGTGTCCCAGAGGGCTGTAACAAGAGCAGCTACACTACCACTAACTCTGTCCTCCGGGTGGAGGCACCCATTCACAGAACTGAGGCCCCTCAACCTGCACCTAGTTATGCAGACAGGATAGTATCCCTTGGGATAGCACCACCTAGGGGTTACATCTTGGAAGCACCACTGGGATTAGCACCCTCTAGTGGTTAGAAGTGGGAACTACAACCAAAACCCTTGGAACTTGTCAAAACATGGAGGTGCTCATTACGCCTAAACTTAAGATTGCTGCCCACAAGCTGGTTGTGCATCGCATGATAGGGTGGAGCAAGGCTGAGGGAGTAGATCCCCAGCATGCCATACTATAGCTGGATATTCCCTTAGGGACCGATAATGCTACTATTATAGAGACTGTGGAACAGATAAAGAGCTAGGGGAAGGTTGAAGTGAGGGAAAGAGACTTGGACCTGTTTGACCAGACCACGGTGGCCCTTCTCTCCTACAGCCTCTCCATAGACCCTGAGACAGTGCCCCCTACTGTTCTGCTGGAGGGATCCCAGAAGGGGTGGTGGGTTATTCATCTACACAGTGACCCATCCACTCTTGGGGGTTCCCTGAAAGTAGAAGGGTTCAAGGACAAGTTGCTTAGATTATTGGCTGCTGAGGAGCGAACTGCTAAAGACACAGTGAAAATGTTAGATATCTCTGAAGAGACCACCCCTATACAGTCCCCTATAGCTTCACCTGCTATCCCCAGAGCTTCCCCTCTGGTAACCTCCCCCATTGTGATACCCTCCATACACCTGGACTCTTACCGTAGGCTCAGACTGTTCTTGGGCATAATCCCAGTGCCTGTGGGGGAGGATGATCTGGAAACCTGGATGGACTATGCCACCCCCTTATTCCAGGAGTGGCAATGCTCTGAGGGAGAGAAAAGGAAGAGACTAATGGAGAGCTTAAGGGGCCCTGCACTGGATGCTGTCCATTTCCTCCATTCCACTAGCCCAGACGACTGCAGCTGAGTACCTCTCTGCCCTGGAGAGATGTTCAGCAGCACTGAATCGGGGATGACCTGATGTGGAAATTTAAATCTGCCAAACAAGGGAAAATAAAAAACTGTCTGTGTTTGTTACCCGAATCGAGAGGGCCTTGCAGAGGGCTCACAGGAAAGGCGGGGTGCCTGCCTGTGACCTAAATCGAGTCTGATTAGAACATATTCTGAAATCTACCAGGTACCGTAGTGTGCTGATGTTGAAACTGAAATTGCAAGATTGCAAGCCGAATCCACCTGAGTATTGCTGGCTGATGAAATAAATTTGGGAAGCCGAGAATGACAAAGAGGGTTGGAAGCTCTATGTCAGGGCTGCCCAAACCAGTCAAGTCTCTGACCAACCTGACAAACGGAATGATGAGTCTGAGCTCTTACAAATGAAGGAGCTAATTAAGGAAGTAAAAGAAATAAGAGGCAGTCAACAAGCTGCTGAGATAGCTAAAAGTTTCTCCTCTTGTCAGACTTCCCCTGACATTAGAAGTGAGACTTCGCCCGGCAGGGGGGTTCACGGTATTGCCCCTGAACCTCGGGTTAAGACTAAGGTGATGGAGGAAGTAGAGAGCT
This sequence comes from Neoceratodus forsteri, assembly GCA_016271365.2. Lineage (NCBI taxonomy): Eukaryota > Metazoa > Chordata > Ceratodontiformes > Ceratodontidae > Neoceratodus > Neoceratodus forsteri. The sequence goes on along the minus strand of CM028135.1, from coordinate 212,055,961 downwards.
GAGAGCCCTGGTTGGAGACCTCATCTGGGCCACTCAGGTAATGGATCCTTGAGGCGACAGTAGGAGAGAAAACTGAGTCCGACCCCAAGAGAGACCCTCGGGGTTTTCCTAGTCCACCTAAAGTGAGGGATGATCCTATTTCCTCCAGAGATTTCAAGGAACCAGTATTTTGTTATTGTTGTGGAAAGGATGGACTCACTAGACTGAACTTCTCCCTTCCTGAGAATTTGTGAAAAGTCACTTCCTGGCTGCTGGTTCTAGTTCGTCGGAATAACATAAAGCCCCAGACTGGGCCTGTGAAAAAGTCCTATTCCTCTAAGACTGCTGTGGGTCAGACTACTAAACCAACCTCACCCGACTGGTCCGAAGTGGTGGGCCCTTCAATAGAGACTACCATGACTGTGAATTGTGTTTCTGCTCTGGCTGTACTGGACAGTGGATCGCAAATAACCATTGTGTTTCAAGACTGGTACAACAAATGCCTACCTGATGTGCCCTTACAACCTCTGGAGGGTTTGCATGTGTGGGGGACTGAGTGAGAAGTCCTACCCCTATCTAGTGTATGTCCGGATCTGGTTGTCTTTTCCCAGGCTGTAGCTGGAATAGATGAGCAAGTAGAGACATTGGCCTTGGTGTGTCCCCCTATGGGACTGTATGATAGTGCACCCTTACTCATTGGTACCAATTCTCATATGTTTGGGAGGTTGACCCAACTTTGTCAAGAGAAACAGGGACAGCAAACTGGACAGACCATGCAAATTCCAGCCTTAGTGAAGCAGGCTTATGAGGTACAGAGATGGAACAGTGAAATGGAGAAGGATGAGCCTGTGGAGATAGTGTGGAAGAAAGACCCTGACTCCTTGGTATTGCCCCCTAATGCTCAGTATACCATTTGTGGTGAAGTGTGGCTCAAGAAAGATGTAAAAAACAAAATCCTCATGCTGGATGCCCCAGAAGAGGGGAAGTTGCTGGAAGGATTATTGGTCAAACACAGTATTTTACCAGCTAGAGCCCATGCCTATGCCCAGCAGGTGGAAGTGCAAATCCAGAATGTGTCTGATCAAAAGGTTCGGGTGAACCGGTGATGTACCTAAGCCACGGTGCACTGCACAGACACTGCAGTGCTGCCCAGCAGAAAGTATTCTGGTGACCAAGAGGAAGTGATCCTGGACCTGTTTGATTTTGGAGAGTCCCCATTGCCTGCTGAGTGGAAGACCAGGATCTGTCAGAAGCTATCCCAGAAGAACCAAGTGTTTTCACTAAAAGAATGGGATGTGGGATGCGTCACTCGGGCTGAGTACCATATTCAGCTTCATGATGATACAGCATACCGAGAGAGGTCCCGTCATCTTGCACCGGTTGATATAGATGATGTCCAGAGACACTTGCAGGAGATGTTGGTGGCTGGGATTATCTAGGAGTCAAGGAACCCCTACGCATCCCCAATAGTGGTGGTATGCAAAAAGAATGGATTGGTGAGAATGTGCATAGATTATCGGACTTTGAACCAGAGAACTGTACCAGACTAGTATACTATGCCTCGAATCCAGGATGCCCTTAACTGCCTAAATGTGAGCCAGTGGTTTTCAGTGCTTGATTTAAGGAACAGGTATTACCAGATCCTGATGGCCCCAGAGGACCGTGAGAAGACAGCATTCATTTGTCCCCTGGGGTTTTATGAGTTTCTGCAGATGCCTCAAGGTATTTTTAGTGCACCTGGAACCTTCCAGCGGCTGATGGAACATGCTGTGAGAGACATGAATTTATTGGAGTGTCTGGTGTACCTGGACAATGTCATTGTATCTGGGTGTACTTTGGAAGAGCATGAGGCCCGATTGCTCAAAGTGCTCGACCGTTTGGAGGACTTCCGGCCTGAAACTGTCTATAGACAAGTGCCAGTTTTTTCAAACATCCATAAAGTACATTGGGCATATAGTGTTGGCAGATGGAATTCAAACATACCCAAGCAAAGTGGAGTCATTGACCACCTGGCCCCATCCAAACAATCTGAAATAGTTACAGCGCTTCTTGGGGTTCTGCAGCTATTACCACCGATTTATTAAAGACTATTCAAAAGTTATTCACCCCTACTTAATCTTACCCAAGGCTATCCTCCTACTAACTGAAAGTATAAGAAGAGTCTCGTTAAAGAAGGAGAGAAAGTGTATTTCTGAGCCAATGAACCGTTCGGGGCTCAGTGGTCCTCTGAATGTGAGTCTGCTTTCTTTGAGATCATTCATCAACTCACTCATGTACCAGTGCTCGCTTATGCCGACCCTACCAAACCTTATGTTCTACATACAGATGCCAGTTTGAAAGGGCTAGGGGCTGTGTTATATCAAGAGCATGAGGAGGGCCTGTGACCTGTGGCTTTGACAAGTAGGAGTCTAACACCATCTGAGCACAACTACCCTGTCCATAAACTTGAATTTCTCGCCCTCAAGTGGGCCTTGGTGGACCAGTTCCACGAATATCTTTATGGGGCTAAAATTCTGGTAAAGACTGATAATAAACCATTGACTTACATGCAGACTTCAGCAAAACTAGATGCCACCGGGCGCAGGTGGCTTTCTGCCTTGTCAACTTATGACTATGTGGTAGAGTACCGACCTGGTTTGAATCATATAGACACAGACACCCTCTTGAGAGGTCCAAATCCTGCTGACACCTGGGTGAGGTTGTCTGAACATTCAATTAAAGCATTATGTCAAAGATTTGACCGCCATCTGCAGACACCATTGATTGCCTGGTAGACTGTTTGGGGCCCTCCGCCACCTGTGTCCCTGCAGCCTACTGTCATTTTTAAGCATTAGACATCAGTGCCTTACCTCAGTTTGATAACGACAGCATCCAGTGGGCTCAGTTCCAAGACCCAATGATCCAGCCTGCGCTCAACGCTCTGCATGCTGGAAAAGATGTATCCAAACTCCGTTCTCCTGATTTAAGAACTGCTTTATTGTTCAGGGAAGGCCCCAGGCTTACACTACATAACCAACTGTTGTATAGAGAGCAGTGAATCATCAAGGCCAGCTGGACAGGCAGCAGCTGGTGTTACCCACAGCTTTCAAACAACTAGTACGTCAATCTCTTCACAATCACATGGGGCATCTCGGTTATGACTGGACATTTGACTTGGTGCGCTCTCGGTTCTACTGGCCAAAAATGGAGGCTGATGTTGAAACGCATATTAGAACCTGCAGTCGTTGCCTCCAAAGAAAAGCTTTATCCCAAAAAGCTGCTCCCCTAGTCAATATCTCCACCAGTGTCCCCATGGAGTTGGCCTGTGTTGACTTTCTGTGCCTGGAGCCTGATCAGAAAAATATTGGGAATGTGCTAGTTGTGACAGACCATTTCACACGTTATGCTCAGGCCTATCCCACAAAAGGTCAAAAGGCCTCTACTGTGGCCAAGGTGCTTGTAGAGAAATTCTTTGTTCATTATGGTGCACCCCAATGTATCCACTCTGATCAAGGAAGAGAATTTGAAAGCCAGTTGATCGAAGAGATGCTCTACCTGTGGGGAGTGCTGAAGTCTAGAACCACTCCTTACCACCTCCAGGGGGATCCTCAGGCTGAACATTTTAACAGGACCCTCCTGGACATGTTGGGCATGCTTCATCCCAAAGATAAACCTAAGTGGAGTCAGCAGATTAGCACTTTGGTACACACCTAAAATTGCACCAAAAGCGATGCTACCGGGTTTTCCCCCTATCGTCTCATGTTCGGTAGGGAAGCCCGGCTGCCTGTGGATGTCTGCTTCAGAGTGTCCCCGGATGGAGTCCATGCTAAAAACTATTTACAATATGTACAAAAACTGAAGGCTCAGTTAAACCATGTGCATACCAACTTGCCCAAACTATGGCTGTGAAAAGAAACCTCGCTAGCAAAGAGAGACATGACAGATCAGTAAAGGCTCAAGAGTTGTTGTCAGGAGACTGTGTGTTGTTGCGTAATTTGGGACTGCATGGAAAGCACAAAATTGACGATAGGTGGTACCATCTCCCACACATAGTAGTCAGTAAACTGGATGACCTACCTGTGTATAAAGTGCATCCTGAAAATGACTCTCAAGCTGTTAAAACTATGCACAGGAATCACCTGTTGCCTGTTGCTCAAGTGATTATTGATGCTGAACTGCCAGATGCTGTCTGTCTTGGGTCTGTGACTCATGCTGCTGCTAAAAAGAGGCAGAGTCAACCTTTGCAAACTGTTCAAGAATCTAGGCCTTCCCCCCGGCAGGCCCAACATGACAGTGACAGTCAATCTGAATCTGACAGCAGTGAGTGTGAGACTCCTTATTATCCCACTTATGAACTGAGTCAGTTGTTTCGCAGTAACCCTATGTGTAATTATGTGGATGAAGCTGGGCCTTCAGGACTGCCTAACCCTCCAGCTTCCTCCTTAGAACCAATGCCCCCAGAGAATGAGGTGTGAAGTATAACATCTGAAGTAGCTGATTCACTGTGTTTAGTGGAACTGTTTGAACTGCCTGAGGAGGAGCCGGATGCCATGAACCATCCTGGTGACATACCGGAAACTAATGACCATAATGAACTTGGCCTTGCTGTCCTGAATGACCAGAGCATCCTTTCTGTTGTTGAAAGTGTCAGTCAAATCCCTCAAGACACAAATGTTTCAGAGTGTTCCCTGGATGAAAAACCAGGACTTTCTACAGAGTACAATGATATGCCTAATTTGGAAGAAACAGAGTCAACAGAGCAAGGAGCCGACAATGTTCCATTACTGGAGTCTTCACCCAATGCAGAGGTACCCCTCCCAATTGAAGAAGAGACTAATGCCAATGCTGATACCCCAGAGCCTGTTGTCTGTTCCCCCACAACAATCTGGAAGAGCTGTTAAACCAGTAATTCATCTCAGCTATGACTCACCTGGGAGACCCGTGAACCTCCCCTTAAATGTTGTTCACAAAGGTTTCTTTTTCTCTGAAAGCTCACTGCCCAAACTGAGCCTTTCTGCCATTTCCAAGTTAATTGTTCATCCTTGAGAACATGGTGCCCCTGCCCCATCTAGCCCCAAGTTAGCTGATAGGGATGGGTTCCCATCTATGTTATTTACAGTGCAGGAAACAATTACCTGAATAAATACAGTAATATCATTATGTGAATCATAGTAAAGTAGTAATGTGTCTTAAAAATACATAATTGTTGTCATTACAGATTATCTATAGAGTATTATGAATAAGTCTAGTAATGCTGTAAGTTTACGTTTACTGATGCATCAGTCTTTACTTTCTGTCTTGTATAGTGATGGAACATATGTCTCATATAGCATAATGTTGTTCTGCTAATATATCATGAGTATAGACATGACACGGATGCCAAGTTCTTTCCAGGCAGGGAAGGGTGTAACCCCCCCTACAAATTGGGATTCCTAAATTGTCTTCCTGGGCTTGCCTAAATGCCCACTGCCAGGTTGGTATCTGTGTCTAACCATTTAAAAGTGCTTGCATGTGAGTGCCCTGTTAGCCTCCATGTCTGTTCCTTTAAGAGATGTCATTTTCGAATGGTTATAATTAATCTGGGTGGGGGCTGAGTGTTTTCAGGCTTGAGTTCCGCCCAGGATGCAATACAGCCTCTTCATTCTGCCATCGTTGATTGCACAGGGGGAGCTTTATTAGGATCTGTGATTGTTTGATGATTATCTGCTTAAATAGTAATGATATAGTAGTTTGTCTAACCTGCCTTCCTTTGCAGCATGGACTTTCTGTTTTGCACCACCATCTTGGTTCTGGACTGCCAGTTTGGACCAATCAGTACCTTTGGGGACCCTAAAATGGAGACTGTCCCCAGGGGTCTTGTGGGAGTCATTTTCTGTAGGAATTGTAGTTTTTACTGTTTGGCACCTAAATGGACCTGGGGGGAGCCCTTGCTGTGACAGACAGATGGATCAACCAACCAAACCTTTTGTATCACTGGGAAGTCCCAGAGCTGCCTGCAGCAGTGAGTCACTGTGTAGTTGGAGTGAAGAGGGTGAACAGCTCAGTAATTCGAGCAGCTGCTCCCTGCATAGTAGCGCAGAGGAAATCGCCGAGAAGGCTGTGTCTGGCCTACCTGCTGCCATCTTCCTGAGTGAAGAAGCTTGGAGTTTAAAAATCAGACTTTATCCGAAATGGCAGTTATTGCAATTGGAACCTGAATTGTGACAGAGTGAACCTTGCCTGGTGTGGACTGAAGATTTGCCTGATAACAATTGGCCTGTTAGGACCTGAAGGAACCGCAGAGCATACGGTTTGTGCAGAGACACTGTTAATTGCAACCGGACTGTCATCTGAACTGTGGTATTTACCTGTCTTTACTATAATTGTGCTGAATGTGGAAAGTGGGTCGAGATTTGGTTCCCACCTTGCTGATTGTATCATGCTAGCTGGAGGCTGCATCCAGCAACTTTACGGACTGAATCAATTCATTCACCTGGTCTGGGCCTCACCATCTCAGCCTAGATTGCCACTCACACCACAGAGTTACACCCGATGAGAGACCTGTCTGGGGATTCAGCTCCCTGCTCAACACCAATGAACAGGAATGACACCACGGTGCATCATGTGGGCCCTGCTTCTCCTGGCAAACCAGCACTTCATCCTGAGGTCTCCATTTCATCCATCCTGCATCCTGTTCTGGGTAGCGTGAGTAAACATCAGGGTAGCTCCCTGCAACAAAGCTCAAATCAAAGTGTGTCACTTGATTTGTTTTGTTTGATCCTTAGGAACTGAGCCCTCTGTCTCCGAATACAAATTGTGGATTAAAGTGCATGTTGTGTTTTTTCCTTCCTAAGGGCCCCAACAACAGCTGCAATGCCAGCCTACCCCAGGTAATGCTTCTGGCCAGCCTGCAGACCAACTGGGTACCTAGAGTGTGTGTGACTGTGTTAGATGGACTCTTAGAGGCATGCATGCTTAGCCTGATTAAATCAGATCCAAAAGCAAACACCAGATTACTGCCCTCCCTTGTTCACGTCCCCAATAAATCAGATCTAAATCTTTGCATTTGCACTAGGTATTGTGTACCTTTGTGGTGGGGATACTGTGTTGCTGTTGCCTTTCTCCATTGCAGTCTTGTTTGCAGGGGGTATCCAGAGCCAGTACAGCTGATCCAGCCTTGGTGGTAAGTGTACTTAAGTGGTATAACATTGCATTTTGGTGTCCATTGTAACTGTCTAATTGCTGACCAGTATAGGCCACTAGAGGGTTAGAGGGGTAGCAGTGTCCCGAGGGCTGTACCCCAGAGCAGCTACCTCACCACTAACCTCGTCCTCTGGGTGGAAGTCACCCATTCACAGAACTCAGGCAACTCAACCCGCGCCTTAGTTACGAGGCAGGGGTAGTATCCCTTGGGATAGCACCACCTAGGGGTTACACAGGAATGCCAGGTTAGACCACAGCCTTTTACATAAGATAACACCTGTTTGCGCTTTACGAGGTGTTGAGGACTCGTACGTTCCAGGTATAACCATGTATGTTACCAATGACCTAGATAGGGAGGTGCAGTTGTACAGGGGACAGACAAAGGGTGCTACTAAGGCTGCAATCTGATCCAGGACTCCATAGTATATTACCACCATACCATCTTGCTGTATCTTGTAATATTGCCACAAACATATGCGACAATTGCATATACTGTGTCACCTGGTCCTTTCTCAACATAACTAATCCTACTGGGCAACTGGCCCAAACTACTAATCAAACAGTATTAAAATGAAAAACAGATGCCAGAGCCAGACTATCTGATCAGCAAGGAGGACAAAGGCCCCAGGGCCACCTCCTTCTCTTGTGGGGGGAGGGTTAAGTGTGGTCCTGCAATGACCAGACCGAGAAGTGTGACCAGAGGTCAGCCTGAGATAGCCCTCTCAGACTTTGGGAAAAGTAAGGGGTGACATCTTTTGAGAGGTCATGGGAATGCGAGGCAAGTGATACAGATTCTGCCCACCTTTTCCCATCCTACCCCTAGAGGGACAAGAAAATTGAGAGGCATGGGGGGGTCTCCCCTTACACTCTGCAGTAGTGCACACCAGCAAAATAATCTCCCCTGAAGGGGGATGAGTGGGGCCGCACCCATCCCTATGCTGCCTACAGAGCATGGGACCGCCCCCTCAATGTACTTCAGGAGCACAGCTTCTACAGTGGCTTAATTGGCCAAAACCTGTGCTCCTTATGTCATGTCTATGTAGGAAGTGTGGCCAGGCATGTATGCGTTACAGGACTCCATGGGGGGATGGGCATACCATTCAATGTAAAATAGCCACTAAAAGGTACAGACACGTATGCCCCAATCTCATATGTCCCCAAGTGCTGGTAGTCCCGAAAAGTTCTTCGACCAAGGGCTATCAGAGGCATCTCTCAAGTCATGCCCCATAAAGCAGAGAGCCAGAAGTTGTCCAGTCTGACTGCCCTTTTTGGATCCATAGGCCAACAAGCAGTGGAGATTCAATAAACAGAAGTCCAGGCATGGGCTGCCTGCAGTGCCTATCCAGTCTGCTGATGCAGCAGCCATGGGAGGGGGAAGGGGGCCTTGGGGAGAAAAAAGACAGCAGGACACCCTGGCAAGGCATAAGACAGGTTTCTCCTTAATTCTCATCCCCTTCCCCACCAGTCCCCCAAAACCAAGACTGCATGGCAAAAGTTAGCATTTATCTGAACTCGTTTCAGGTTGGGCCCATCACCACCACAGATTGAGGATCTTCCATCTGCTGGATCCCACTGGCAATGTCAGGCTGATGCAGCTGGGGTGAAGCACAGTCTCCCTGGATGTCTTTTATGATTGTAAGACCCACTGCAGTGATTTATGCCCATGATTTGCTGGAGTCTGGTGAGGTAAGGCCTGTCTTGGCATCCTGTAATTTTGCATCCACCTCGATCGGCTCCGGCACAGCAGGGATCTGTTTGTAAGGCCACAAATCTATTGGGCTGTAGAAGGCCTGAAGGCCAGTGACTTCCTCTGCAGCAGATTTCTTATCACCCGGTGGGCTGTCTGGTTGCACTCTTTCTGTGGGATGGTGCCTTAGCTCATGGTGATACGGGTGTCGCTTCTTTGTTCTGGGGGGTAGGACCTCTCGAAGACCTGTACCTCCGAACCCCTTGGCTGTTGCAGTGAAAAAACAAACTGCTCAGTCTCCCCTTGATCTACCGTCGAGAAGCGCCTGTCACAGAGTATTCTGTGAAGCATTGCCCCCCCCCCGGTAGTTGTAAGTGCTTTATCTGGCTACTGCCTGGAAGCTTCTTGATAGCGTACTGACACATAGTCAGGCTGTATAGCTCAGCAGTTTTATTTTGTTTGTAATATAAAAAGAAGGGCAACTCCTTTTTCTCTCAGTGTGTAAAATGAATAAAGAATGTTAGGACTGCTAAATCCCCTAGACGCCCTGTCCCTTTGCATAAATTGTATGTTTAAAGTTGGTTGTGCACCTTGTAAAAATAAGCGTTTTGATTTCCCCTGACAAAATTAAAGTTTTTGAGCCGTTTATACTCTGCATGCTATTCCTTGACAAAATACCTGCAGGTTAGCTCTGTGTTAAAAGTTTACAGGGTGCTGCAGAAGAAATGCCCTGTTTCTGTCCTTGCATGTTTCAGGGTTTAACATAATAAGTGAGAACCTGAGGGCTCAATAGCTTGTTCCACGAATTGCCCAAATTAAAGAAAACTCCTTCACAACAGTACGAGTATGAGCCCCAGTAAGCTTCTAAGCCTCCTTGAATGAGCGCGCTATTGTGAAGGCATTTACCCTTGTAGATATATTTAGAATACAGTTTTCAAATCAAATCAAATCAAATCAAAATTTTTATTTATCCAGGTGGGCACCATTGAGCAAGGCGCATTTGCAAGGTGGACCTGGTCATGAATGCATCAAAGTACAGTACAGAAGCAGGTATAAAAAAACAATAATATACAAGGAAGAAAAAGTATATACAGTGTATACAGTACAGTACAAGGTTGAAATAAATGAAAAAAAAACAGCATTATTTTACAATTGAAGAAGTCAGCAGATGTACAATCAACCATAGGTATACAGGGTTATAAGCAAAAATCTTTTGAGCAAAGCAGCTGGCAACTACACATATAGGGAAAAGGCCGTGTATGGGGTGGCAGGTAAGAGAGGTAAAGAAGAGGAGGGATATATTACCGACGACGGGGGGAAAAATTGAGCTAAAACCACAGAAAGTGACGATGGCTGTCGTGTACTTGTTTATTATGATAATGACGGAGGAGGGGTAGATAACTGGGACACTACTATGGATGGGGCAGGACTTTAGCCAGGCTGGAGTGGACAGGGAAGGGTGGGTGCAGCAGGAAGAGTTAATAGGGAAAGAGTGAGAGCCAGGGGTAGAAACATGGAGAGCATCAGGATGGAAAGGGGGAGTTATGGAATTAGTGGGCTACCAGTGAGGAAAACATTTGCAAGGTGCTTTCATGTAGCGATCATAGAGCGCCTTGAAGATATTCAGGCTAACAGGGCAGCTCAGCTTCAAGTTCCTTTGTAAACCGTTACACAATGTGGGTAAAGAAGAAGCTTAGAGCAGCTTTGCCGAGACGAATTTTGACCCTTGGAACTTAGAGGGCAATTAGGGAATAGCTCCTTAGAGTGTACGTGCCTAACACACTCAGTGGAATACAATCTGAGACATATGAGGGGAGCTTGTTGGTCACCGCGCTGAAGGCCCATAGGGCGGGGTTTCTATTCCTTCTATAGTGAAGGAAAGTCCAACCTAATGATGAGTACAGGGAGCAGTGGTGTGTGGAAAGTGAAAGGCCAGCAATGAACCTGATAGCTCTGTGGTAGAGGGTGTCCAACTTAGCCAGTGCAGAGGCAGTGCAGTGGCTGTAGAGCAGGTCCACGTAATCTATTAAAGATAGGAAGGTAGCTTGAACCAGTTGAATCTTGGCCTCCTTTGTGAGCAGGTGGTTAATTCTGTAGAATAGTCCTAATCTTTGCCTTAGTTTCTTCTGTAGTTCTTCGAGATGGTCGGCAAAGGAAAGTTTATGATCGAGCCAAACTCCTAGATATTTGAATTTAGCTACATACTCTAGTGTTTCTCCAAGAACAGTGGTAATTTGTGGGATAGCTCCCCTCCCAGCAGGAATTGCCGCATGCAAGGAGGGGGAGAAGAGCATGGCTTTTGTCTTTTTTACATTGAGCAAAAGCTTTTTGTTTATGAGCTGGTATTCTAGAAGGTTAAATTCAGCTTGGAGGTCTTCACAGGCTGCTTCCAGCATGGGACGACTCAAGTACAGTACAGTGTCATCCGCAAATAAGTGGATGTTGGCTTTTTTGATGGGATCATTGATGTTGTTAATGTAGACTGCAAAGAGGAGTGGACCAAGGATAGAGCCCTGGGGCACCCCTCAGCATAGGTTTTAATGGAGAAAGATCACCTTCAGCTTTAACCTGCTTCTCGTTCTCGTGGTAGTCTGCAAACCAGCACATAGATTTATGGTCCAGGCCTAAGGTGCTTAGGGAGGAAAGAAGCAGGCTGTGATTGACTGTGTCGAATGCCTTACAAGATCCAAGAAAACAGCACATGCTTCTTGTTGTCAAGGTCTAGGAGCCAATCGTTGGTCACCTTAGCTAGGGCTGTTATGGTGCTGTGCTTTGAATCCAGACTGAACCAGGTTTAATAGGCTTCTGGATTCTAAGTATACCCCTAGCTGGCCACACACTATTTTTTCTAGTAATTTAGACAGGATGGGGAGGAGGGAGATTGGTCTGTAATTATTTAGATCGCAGGGGTCACCTGCTTTTAATAGAGGGATGACAATAGTTACTGGACAATAGTTATAGATAATAGTTTCTGGACATAGTTAAGAGAATTAAGTAGTACATACCTCATGACTTGAATGTGGGTATTTCTGGGCTGATTTTGGGTACCTGGTGGGGGCGAAGGTGTTGCTGTTTCGTGGCTGGCATTTTAAAAGCCCTGAATTCATTTTCTATCACTCCAGCTCTCTTCTAAAAGATGACCAGCCATTTGTAGTCTGCTTTTTATGCTGCAGCTAGAGGTGGGTAGTGATTATTGATGCTCAGGAAATATTAGGGGGTTCTCCTGACATAAAACCAGTAATAAAAATACACTTTCCTGGTCTATTTATATGCCCTAAAGAGAAAACAAACATATGATTTTAATCTAGATAGCTAATACAGCCTGATAATCAAGGAAATGAGGGGAAAAATGTCCTTACTTTCCTTCACTGCTTGCTGGCTGAGGGTGCAGTCTGATGCTGTGGAAGAAACACACAGACTAATTATTAGGTAAAGCTGTATAGGGAGGGAGTTGCTCACTGTGTGCTGATTTTATACTCATGTTGAAACCTCCTTCCTGTCCTACTGGGCAGAGCATCTGTTAATGCAGCCCACTTTTACAATTTAGTTTACTTTATAAACTCTTCAGAGGGATACAATACAAATAGCGAATTGTAAGGTTGATTATTATAAAACAGATATGAAAATCTTTGTTATTGCAATAAAATAACTGTAGTATTGAGATAAACAAAAGTGTTATTTTAAATTGTTAGGAGGGGTTTCAGATTATGGGAGGAGATTAGACCCTATTTAAACATAGAAACATAGACATAGACTTTGTCGGCAGATAAGGACCGCTTGGCCCATCTAGTCTGCCCATTTCCCTACCTACAGGATAAGCCGCAGATCCTAGTTAACCAACAGCCTATTTCTTCCTACCCCCCCACAGGAATTGGCTTATGTCTGTCCCATGCATTCTTGAATTCTCCCACAGTTTTAGACCCCACAACCTCCTCAGGAAGGCTGTTCCATGCATCCACTACCCTTTCTGTGAAAAAATACTTCCTCACATTGCCCCTGAACCGCACTCCCCTCTATCTTTAAATTATGTCCCCTTGTTCTTGCACATCTCTTTTTCTGAAAGATGCTACCCTCTTGGACTTTGTTGATTCCACTGAGGTACTTAAAAGTTTCTATCATAAAGAGTAAACTGAGACTCCCAAGTCAGATACGATTTTGGATCTGGAGAGAAACTCAAGGGAGCTCTGCCATACACTCCATTGTGTTGGACTTTGTCTAATTTATTCATATTTTGTTATGTTGATTTGCTGTAATTCATGTGTTCTGCTTGGAAGAAGAAACAAATAAATTTGAACTTTAATGACTGCTGATGTGTCAAACTATCAGTGCTGTCCACTTGCTCACCTGTGCCCTATCACAGTGCCCATTCCTCTAGAGCTTCCTTGTCCCTGAATTCCAAGGGGTAAGTTTTCTGGAGGAAGTCCATTAGATTGTCTGGGTGGGCAAACAGAAGAGGGGTCCCATTATGAATCAGCCTCACTGTGGCTGGATAACGTAGTGAAAATTGCATGTTTAGTTTATGAAGGATCTTACAGCAGTCTGTATAAGCTTTGCACTTCTCCAATAGCTCCCTTGAATAATCTTGAAAAATTTGCATACAATGGCTCTTCCACATTAGCTGCTCTTTGCTTCTGGCAGCCACAGAGATCATTTATTTTTGTTGAAAGTCAAGGAAGTGAGCCAGAAGGGGTCAGGGCATTTCTCCCAGCCTGGGCAGGGGTGCAAGGGAGTGGTAAGCCTGCTTTATCTGAAGCAGGATGCTGGAGGGTAGATCAAGCAGCTGGGGAAGTGTTATGCCGGCTATGATTCTCTAAACCATCCACTTTTTTCTTGCAGCGCATGGAAGGCCCTGGTCTGTTCCCTCATGGTGGCAGTCATTTGTTGAATTGTGACCTCATGGGAGCTGACCCAGAGTTACTGTTGAAACAGTCTCACTTCATGGATTGCAAAGCTGAGTGTTATTATTGACAGCAATAGTCATTTGCAGCCATTTGCGACATTAGTTGAGAGAATATCTGTTCTGTTTTGTTCGCAGATTCACCACCAATGAAGGAGGATGATGCCATTTGCAGAACTGATGGAGCTCCCAGAGGACCTATATAGCAGTCTTCAGGTGAGGCACCAGCAGTAATTTTCCTTTTAAAGCAACCGTTATGTTCCTTGAAAGGTTAGGTGCATCAAGAATGCAGAAAAAACACCAAAACTGTCAGATGTTGCAGGATTAGTCCCAAAGTCTGAGGAACTTAAGTCCTAAGTTGCCATGCTGCATCAGGGCTAAGCCACACCTCCCTTGGGTGCAACTTTTTGTGGAAAGTGTCCATGTGTACAGAGAAATCAAGGTGCCAGTCAAGCCACACCTCGAGGTACTTGAAGGAGGGGACGTCTTCAAGGGGGGATCCACCAGAGTGTGGAAGGAGAGGAGGGCAGGACATTTTGAGAGTTTTTGTCTGGTTCTGAAGGTCATGGAGACCATCTACTTTGCATTAAGGGACATCTGATTTGAGTGGAACCAGATCTGAATGTTGTCAAAGTCCAGCCGGAGTCTGGTCATCAGATCAGTCAGGGAGGAACCAAAGGCATATAAGACAGTATCATCTGTGTACATATGAAAGGACACAGAGAAGCAGGCATTGGAGATCTGTATCATCTGTGTACATATGAATGGACACAAAAGCAGGCAGTGGGGATCTGTATCATCTGTGTACATATGAATGGACACAGAGGAGCAGGCAGTGGGGATCTGTATCATCTGCGTACATATGAAAGGACACAGAGAAGCAGGCATTGGGGATCTGTATCATCTGTGTACATATGAATGGACACAGAGGAGCAGGCATTGGGAATCTGTATCATCTGTGTACATATGAAGGGACACAGAGATACAGGCAGAGGGGTGGCTATTTAGGAATATCAAGAAAAGAATAGGGCCAAGCACAGATTCTTGGGGACACCAGTGCTGATGGGGAGGCAGTCACCAATTTTAACTGATTGAGTTCTATTCATAAGGAAAGAACTGAACCAATCAGTAGATTGAGTGGACAGGCCCGCTGCAGAGAGCTTAGCAAGTAGAAGTGGGTGGGATATGGTGTCAAAGGCTTTGGCCAGGTTAACAAAAATAGCAGAGGTGATCAGGCTCTGATCCATGCAGAGAGAATGGAGTCAGTAGCCTGAGAAGGGATGAGGGGCTGGAGTGCAATTTGTGAAAGTCAGACTGGAAAGGGGTGAAGAATGAGGATGAGTCGAGAAAAGGTGAGAGTTGAGAGAGAACAAGGTGTTCTTGGAGCTTAGCAAGGGTGGGGAGTAGGCAGATAGGAGTTGCCTGGAGCTCATGATTCACCACCTTTAGGGAGAGGAATGACTGTGGCATGCTTCAAGGAAACAGGGATAGAGGAGACAGTGAAGGAGAGGTTAAGAAGGGAGGTGAGAGTAAGACAGATGGATGGGGCAGAGAAGTGAAGTAGTTTAGGGTCTAAACCATCAGGACTCTTACCTTTAAGGGGGTTTAGAGTTAGGAGGGCCTTGAGGGTGGCAGCCAGAGTAACAGGGGAAAAGGAGAAAAGGAGAGATGGGGAGGGCTGTATGAGGTAATTGGGAGGGCGGAGGGTTGGGGATAAGGAGGAGTGAAGAGACGATGCACAAGAGGTGAAAAAGCCATTGAGGGACAGGGAGTCACCGGTTTTAACTGACCGAGTTCTATTCGTAAGGTGAGAACTGAACAAATCAGTAGCTTGAGTGAAAACCCAGCTACAGAGAGCTAGCAAGAAGGGGTGGGATACAGTGCTGAAGGCTTTGGCCAGGTCGGCGAAAATAGAAGAGGTGATCAGGCCCTGGTCCATGCCAGAGAGAATGGAGTCAGTCAGCCTGAGAAGGGAGGAGGAGGTGGAGTGGAATTTGTGAGTTAGACTGGAAGCATAAGTATAAGTACAAGTATCTTTATTTATAAAATAGCGCTATTCACCACAAAGGATAATAGTGCTAGTACAATAAATAGTAGAATCAGGTAAAATCACAGCTAAAAAACTCTGCTCATCACAGTTAAGTATCAAACTTACACAGTGTCAAAGAAAGCAAGATTAAACAAATACATTTTCAACTCAGATTTAAAACTCTCCACCGTCAGACACTCTTATCTGATGTGATAGAGAAGTCCACAGGGTAGGGGCCACAAATTCAAATGCTTAGGCCCCAGAGGTCTTCAAATGTATCCTAAGAGTCTCTAGCAATCCCTCATTGGTGGAGTGGAGTGGGCGGAAGAGGCAGAAGGGGTGAAGAAGCTCTTGCAGATTACTCGGCCCCTGTCTGTGTAGGGCCTCATAGGTCAGCAAGCCAACCTTGAAGGTGATCCGTCACTGAATAGGCAGCCAGTGCAAATCACACAGCACATGTATGACATGGCAACCTCGAGGCAGCCCAGCCAACAGCCTAGCTGCTACATTCTGCACCAGCTGCAAGCAGCAGATATCAACTCCTGGTAGCCCTACGTAGAGGGAATTACAGTAGTCAAGGTAAAAGGTCACAAAGGCATGGACCAGAGTTGGCAGGTCATTGGGCAGAACTAGGTGTTTGATTTGAGCAATGTTCTTCAGATGGTAAAAGGCAGTCTTGACAATGGACGACACTGAGATTTAAGTGTCAGTCCCTCGATCAAGAATCACCCCCCGATCTCGCACCCGTTCAGAGGTCTTCAGTTGGCAGCCCCCAAACCAAAGCCCAGATGGTCGCCCCACTGATTACCCCTCTACCCGATGACCTGGGTCCACCACCAGAGCCTGAGTCTTTTCCGGGTTCAACCTCAGCCAGTTGGCACTCATCCAGTGTTGAATCTCAGAGAGGCAGTTGTTAAAATTCGAGACGGCTCCCACCTGATCGGGCACAAAGGACAAATAGAGCCAAGTGTCAACTACATAGCAGTGAAAACTCAGGCCATACCGCCACCTTACAATGTCTCCCAACAGCAGCGATACACTGTGAACAACATGGGAGATAGCACCAAGCCCCGCGCACCTCACACTCACAGGGAGAACTTGTCAGAGGAGTACACCCTGAGACAACTCTCTGAAACCTACCAGTGAAGAAGACTGACATCATCTGAGGACCATACCTGATAGTCCACAGATCAGTTACAGGCACTCTACCAACACACCATGTTCCACAGTGTCAAATGCTGCAGAGAGGTGAAGAAGAACCAAGATGGAACGGCTCTTCTGATCTCTCGCTATCAGGAGATCATTGAGAACCCGAACAAGGGCAGTCTCGGTACTGTGCCTTTTCTGAAATCCAGACTGGAGAGGATCGTAGATGCTGTGGATGGTCAAGTGATGCTCTAGCTGCAGTGCGACCACCTTCTCAACAACCTTACTCAAAAAGGGAAGGTTAGAGAAGGGTCTGTAGTTTGCTAGGCAGTCTGGGTCCAAAGAGGATTTCTTAAGAAGAGGAGTCACCACTACCTCCTTCAGGTTGTCCAAAAATACACCTGATTCTAGTGAACACCAGACGATCTCAGCTAGGACTGGGCCGATAACCTCAACACACCCCACAAGGAGGCGTGTTGGGCCCAGATCCAAACCACAGCAGGTCGGCCACATACTCTAGATAATCCTCATGACATCCTCGATCACTGGCTGGCTGAAGTCAGACCAGACAGACCGAGGGGCTTCAACCTCCCACCGACCAGTGCAGCCCCATTGGAGTGAGCTGCACGGATCTCAGTCCTGATGTCAGCAACCTTATCTGCAAAGAATTAAGCAAACTTGTCACATTTCTGTTGTGACAATGCTTTCCCAGTCTACAGACAGGCTGGATTGCACAGTCTGTCCACAGTATGAAAGAGCTGAGCTGGTCGATTCTGTGCTGCAGCAATCTCCCTGGACAGGAACTCTGCCTCTTACGGAGAGGCCAATTGATAGTCCTTGTAGTGGGCCATCAATCTAAGTCTGTCTGCATCAAGTCCTGATTTCCACCAATAACATTCCATCCTTCATCCCGTTCTTCTCAGCTCCCTCAAAGTCCATCAAACCAAGGGGACCAAGGGCGCTGAGTGAGGGGACAAACACAGACAGAAGCGATTAGGTCCAGGGCCTCAGACACAGTACTATTATAGCTCTGTACCAGAGTATCCAGATCACCACTAGTCCTCGAGAGACCAGATAGGTCCAGTACCGCGGCCAGGCCATCAGGGGTCAGACTTCTTAAAGGGTGATACTGGACTATCTCTGAGGGGGCAGGCCTATAGAGGGGAGCCTGGAAATTAAACCTTATGGTGTGATGGTCAGACCAACTGAACAGCTCCACCACCAGGTCAGAAGTCTCCATACCGAGTAGGAAGACCAGATCCAAGGTATGACCATGATTATGGGTCACAGAAGTAATCACCTGTGTGAAGCCCAATGAATTCATCAATTGGAGGAAGTCTTGACCAACTGTGAGACTTCATCATCTACCCAGGCATTGAAGTCCCATCCATGTGGGGGACTCCAACACCATGTCGACGATGAAGTCCGTGACTTCCTGCGGGAATTGTTTCTTGTCCCCGGGTGGACGGTAGACAAGAAGAATCCTGCACCCCACACCTGCTCCATTCAAAGGACTGGTCTCCCCAATTGACACATCCATAAGGCTCAATTCTGTTCTAAAACATATGGCACCCCCCCCCCCACCCCTATGCTCGATCCTTGGGAAGTGTATCACTGAGAACCCAGTCAGAATAACTGACTCATGAACTGAGCCAAAATTTTCATCCAGCCAGGTCTCGGGTGATGTAAGCCAGGTCTGATGAATGAAGATGAGTCGAGAAAAGGTGAGAGTTGAGAGAGAATGAGGTGTTCTTGGAGTTTAGCAAGGGTGGGGAGTAGGTAGATAGGACGGTAGTTGCCTGGATCTAATGAGTCACCACCTTTAGGGAGGGGAATGACTGTGGCATGCTTCAAGGAAACAGGGACAGAGGAGAGAGTGAAGGAGAGGTGAAGAAGAGAGGTGAGAGAAAGACAGATGGAAGGGGCAGAGATGTGAACTAGTTTAGAGTCTAAACTATCAGGACTCTTATCTTTAAGGGGGTTTAGAGCCAGGAGGGCCTTGAGGGTGGTAGCCAGAGTAACAGGGGAAAAGGGGAGATGTGGAGGGCTGGAGGGTGTAAGTGGGGGGGTTGGGGTAAGGAGAAGAAGAGAAGGGAAGAGGCACAGGAGGTGAAAAAGCAGTTGAATTCAACAGCAACAGAAGAGGGTTCAGAGAAGGTGGTGTCCCTCTCCTTGAGGACTGGGACAGAGTATTGGGTAGGGGGAGAGAGGATAGAGTGGTTGACCTTCTAGAACTTTGATGGGTGGCTAATATTGTTTTGGAAGGTGGCGGAAAAGTACTATGCCTTGGCATGTTTGGTAGCTTTGGTGCAGACATTGGGTAAGGCACGATATTTTTGAAAGTCAGAAGGGGAGCCTGAGGACTTGTGAACCTTCCATGCTAGATGCCTGGCATGCAGGCATGCCAGCAGTTCAGCAGAGACCCAGGGGAGATGAGAATCCCATACCCTGGTTTTCCTGAGAGGGGGAATGATGATCCCATATAGCCAGGAATTGGGGCTTGAGGAGATTTAATGCTGAGTCAATGGCGCTGACAGAGGAGATAGGTGGCAAGTCAGTTACTGCTAAATCCTCATGAGAGAGGACAGGTCCAAAGACTGGAAAGCGTGAATTAGGAGGAGTTTGGGAGGCGCTTTAGGTCTGTGAACTTTGCGTACACAGTAGACCATGTGGTGGTTGCTGAGGGTATCTGGGAGGTGCCTGACACAATAATACAGTGTGGAGTGGGAGGTAAGGGCCTAGTCCAAGAGGTGCAGTTTTGGGATTTATGATTGAGATGGGTAAGGTCAGAGACATAGCCAAGCAGTATCCTTTACGTGCACCCTAAAATCTTTGGAACTGTGAGTATCTCAGAGCTGCGGCTCTAAGGAGTTTGTTGAAAGTTAGTTAGTTAGTTAGTTAGTTAGTTAGTTATAAAGGGGGTAAAATCCTGGGAAGAACTTGGGAATCTTCTGGAAAAGCCTAGGCAGAAGATCAAAAGGCCCATCTGGCCCATCCCTTTTCTGGAATACAAATAAGGGCCACTTAAAAAAGTGCTTCCTTTCAAGTTCCAAATTGTTGTTTCTACAGTCTCTCCAAATGCACCAACCCTGCAACAACTAGTTAGCTACCAGCACACAGCCAAGAGATATCTTGCTCATGGCCATTGGGGGTGAGCCAGATGCACCCACTAGAGTGGGACAGGGACTGAATGTGGGAAAAGTGATAGTAGTAATTGTCTATGTAGTTTCCACTTACTCCTATTTTTTCCGATGTCCTTTTGCTTTTCTTTACCCCTCCTTTCTAATAAATCGGAGGTTAGTGCATTTTACAGTTCCTCTTTGTGGTCTTTGCATTGTGTTCACCACTATTGTATGGGAAGTAGTTAAAGGTGTGTGGGAGGGAAAAGACTAATTGTTCGTGAATGAAGTTAGGGCCACATTAATAGCTGTCATATACCCCTGCCCCAGATGGAGGTACCTAACTCATTTCTTTGTACCCTGTCAGTGTCCTGTACACAAAAGAACCCAGGCTGACCTCAAGGTAAGCTGGGTGGTGAGGGGTGCCAGCCAAGCATGTACAGCCCCCTTACAATCATGTCTAAACATTTAAAAGAGTTGAGGATATTGGTAAGGAGCACGGTGATATCAACTGCTAACAAAATAAATTTGGAATGGTGAGTCCCTGCAAATACACAGAAATGCAAGTGAAAACACAGATTTTCAGAACTAATAGCTCAATAGCTAACAAAAAGAAAAAGATGGAGAATGGTCATTCCTGCCTGGTATCGGGGCTTAGAAATACCGTAACTGAATATAAATTACCAAATTGGTGACAACTCCTGCCATTATATTATACCAAAAGGATTAGAGATATAAATGTAAGGGCAAACCCAGATGTCTTGAGGATATCAAACAAGAAGTGCCACTCCACCCTGTTGAAGGCCTTCTCTTTTTGCAGTAAATCAGTTTTGTCTTTATAAGACAAGTTTACAAGTACAGAACAGAGCAAGGAAAGATACATGAAAAAAGCAACAGTACTTAATTCAAACTTCTAAACATCATATGGTATTCAACAGTTAATGACTATCAGAACAGTAAGCTAGAATCCAATGCAGAGAGCTAATTGTCCAGTACAAGCACCCCAATATATACAGAACGTCAGTGGGAATGCAACATACTGTTGCCTTCTCTTGGCGGGACATCTGGGTCCAACATGAACAGAGGAGAGAAGTAGGGACCCTAGAAGCTACAAAACCTATGCAGAGTTCCCCATGTTAAATGCATCATTCTGATCAATATTGCAAGAGAGGTGACCGTAGCCCTCCACTCTTGGGTGTTCCAAAACCAGCACTCTCTAACCTTGGCATTGCTCACAAAATTCACTTCACATTTCTGCTGAGGAGTGGTACTGGTCTGCGGCATATAATAAACAAAATCCAGTGCACAACCACCCCCCATAAAAAAATCTGACAAGTAACATTTAAATTGCCTCAACTGGCTATTTTCTTACTTTTAAGAATAGCCACTGCAGGCATTTCAGAGTTAGGACCAAACCTGAGGTTCCACCTTGGTGTTTGGTGGTTTGGCTTGCTCACATTGGAATTCCAATCTGAAGCTAAGAGCATCTCTTTACATGGAGTTCAAAGTAAGAAAATAGCCAATTCAGGCAGTTTACATGTTTTATTTCTCAGGTTTGTCATGGGAGGGTGCATTGCATTCCATTTGTTTATTACATGCCTGAGATGATGGTACCTCAGCAAGAAATGAATGAAATTTGTAATAATGCAAAGGTTAGAGCATGCTAGTTCTGGAATATGTTAAGAGTTTGAGCTTGTGGTACTCCTTTTAGCATGCTCCCTTTGATCACCTGTGAAATGTCCTGGGTGGAAGCACTTTACTATAAAGGAGCCAATTTAGGCAATGCATGCTATTTAAGAGTAGCCACTGCAGGCATTTCAGAATTAGGACCATACCATGGAGTTCCACCTTGAGGTTTGGTGGTTTGGTTTGCTCACCTTGGAATTCGAATCTGAAAACTAAGAGTACCCCATTTCATGGAGTTAAAAGTAAGAAAATAGCCAATTCAGGCAGTTTAAACATTTTACTTCTCAGATTTGTCATGTGGGGACTGTACACTGGATTCTGTTTGTCCATTCTTGTATAGAGGGTACTTTGGCAGTCCTCCAGCACTGGAGTAGCAAACGTTTTGCTTCTACTCTGGCTGTTTTGAGCCAATGAAATACTGGATCATGCTGAGTTATACCCTGGGGAGGGAGACCCAAAAGAAGTAGCTGTACTGTCATGGGGTAGTCAGAGCCCACCACTGAGTTGCAATCTTTGTGGACCTGGCACCAAAACTACTGCAGGGCTGGGCACTCCCATAATACTTGCAGAAGGGCTGTAGCTGAGGCATTGCACCTCCAGCATGTGTCATCTTGCAGTAAACCAAGATCCTTTAGTTTAGATGGGGTTCTGTTTCAAGAGTGGAGCACCTTGTTTTTAATTACTAAACTATGTGAAGCTGAACAAGCAGCTTTTGTCATATGTTAGCATGTGCCCAGATCTGTTCAGAAATTTGTCCTCTGAGGCTAGTCTCCCAGTGGTGGTGAGCTTTGTGTGTGTCCAGGATGGCATGAATAATGCATTGATATATGTTTCCAGCATGGTCCTTGGAACTCTGGCTCTATAATGGTAAAGAGGAAGAAGGTAAGTCCAGAGGGATAGCTAGAGGAGGGTTTGTCCATGAATCGGATCTGAACCAAACTCGAACTTTTAGATTTTTGCCCGATACGAACCAAACTTGAACCCTAAGAGAAAAAAAAAGATGAACCTGAACCGAGCTTGAACTCAGACAATGTGAGGTGAGTAGGACTGGCATGGAGGCAGTAGAGAGACTCAAACTCAAAATGAAAAATTACACAAAAAAAGTTATTTATTTGAATTTTGGTAACTGGTAAGGCCACTGTGACAATTTCAGTCCCTTTTTCAGGGCCGACCTGGGACAGAATAAAATTACAAGCAGTTTAGTACAACAAAACAATAATGACTGATTACTTAAATAGTAAAATTTCTATGATGTCACTATCACCTTATATATAAATACATATTAAAACAGCATTAAAAACCACATATATTTCATAACTTTTCCTTCATGGCGATTGACAAAGTTAACCTAATCCTAGAGGGGCAACTATATTGACCTCGTACTGTGGAAAACCTTCTGGATAATTAACTTAAAGCAAACCAATTTCCTGGTTTAAATACTGGTTTCAACTTGAAACCTTTTTTAAGAAAGAGAAAACAATTAAATATTTGTATTTTTTTGAATACTGTTTTAATAGGTGTTTATTTATAAGGTGATTTTGTTTATACTATTTATGTGTCACTCTTTCACTTTGCCCCCTTTCCCTCTCCCCCATTTCTTCTCTCTCCTTATTCCTTCTGTTTTTACCCTCTCCATCCAGCCTTTCATCTTCACGAGGATGGTTTAACCAAACATGTAATGATTTTTATCCTGTCTCAGGAAGCTGTGTCATTTGACATCACAATGACATCATAGAAAGGGTTACTATTTAAATCTGTCTGTATTGTCCTGCCAGCTCTTGATAAAGGACCACTGTCAAAATGCATCAAGCGTGCAGGTTGTGTGATTAGAATACATTTTACTTGTGGAACTTTGGACCTTGTATGTTTTACATGGTTTTGAGTGCCCTTCTTGAATGGAATATTACTTGCACCTGACTGGAGCACCACTTTTCCTTGTGCAGCCATTGTGTGCTTCCTAATAAGCAGGTTACCCCAGAGGGGGCCCCTTCATTCAGGGTAAAAGGGAGCTTTGTGAGTCTAGTTAGCTGGCACCAAGCTTAACGGAACCACAGAGATTGGGCCAATGTTGATGGGGATTGGGGGTGCATGCAACTTACTGTCAGGTGAAGCCCTTGAACAGAGGTCCCTTTCCATTGTCAGATATAACAGGTCTATCCCTTGAGCCCCAGAAAACTACTGAATGGTTTGAGCCCCCAAAAGGGCAGATGGTAAGCTGAGAAAAGGCAGGTTCCATTTTTCTCTTTTCCAATCAATCATAATTTGGCTCTACTTTACCTGGGTGGTTTTGCGTTCCAAGGAAATGACCTATTAGGACATTCATCTTTGCAAATCAGGAAAAAGGAATAATAAATGGGAGGGAAGACATGCAGTGCAGCAGTTTTGGAATTATAATAATTTTTATGGATGAGATCTTAACTACCAGAGAAAGATTCAACTTGATCCATCTATTACATTGAGCCTGAAACTGTGTTAGCAATGGGGAGTTATACCCAGAGGAGGGAGACCCAAAAGAAGTAGGTCATTTGTATGTTAAGGTATCTGATTTATTGAGGGAGCAACAGGGCCCAGGTGGATAAACAGGTGCTGGAGGCATAAGTGTGAAAGAGGAGGACCATTTCGGAAGAATTGACCTTCCAGCCCAAGATAGCGTCAAACAGATTGAGAAGGTCTACTGTAGGTTGTATGCCAACTTGAGACTCAGAGAGGAGGACCAGATGGTTGTCCTTATAGAGCTTGAGTGTGATTTTCCTCAGTCCCCATTTTGGATTCCCAAAATATGGGGGTGCTCCCTAATGGCTATGTCTAGAGGCATAGTAGTCAACACAATTAACTTGTGGGAAGTGTGCACACCTGTCGAGTACCTTTATATAAGGGGAAGGGGGAGGCAGGATATTATTAGTCAATGCACAGCTGATAGGCATGCATAAACTGCCTGAATCCAGTCTAGAAAATAAGGGCCAAACCCCATCCATTGTAAGACATGTAAGAGGTTCCACCACTCTACCAAATCAAAGGCATTCTTAAAGTCAATGACGACAGTTACAGCGGGAGTGAGGGTTGCCTTTACTACCTGGCAGATGTTCATAAGTGACTTTTAGCAAAGCCAACCTGCGGTGAATGTATCAGATCTAGAATGATGATTTCAAGCTGCATGGCTAATGCCTTTTCAAGGATCTCAGCATCTCTGTTACTCAGGTAATTATAGGATGGTAGCTTGCTGGGTTCATTGGTTCTTTTCCTTCTTTGGGGAGGATAGTAATCACTGCCTCATTAAGCAAAGGTGAATGAGTCTGATGGTGTGAACCTCCACAAATATCCTTCACGGTGGGAAGCTGTCCAGGTTGCTAAGATGTTGACATAGGTCAATAGGGATGTCATTACCTCCTGAAGCTTTATCTTTATTCCTGGACCTAATTGCTTTAGTGATCACCACCACTGCCACCGTGAGAAGCACCTCAAGGTTCTGAAGTTGGAACTGACTGATGCGGGGGAGAGGCAGACCAGAGAAGAAGGCCGTATAGCCCACCCTTGAAAGGTGTCGAGAGATTTATAGAAGGCAGTCATTGCTGCATTAATCTCAACAGTACTGTGAGCATGTCTACCCTGGGTATCTCTGAGTGCCAAAATATGATGTTCTGTCTGCTGCTTTCTTAGACTGCTTGACAGTATGTTTGAGTTTTTTTCCCCTTCACAAAACCTATGTTGAATAAAAAGTAAGGCTAATGCTGTCTTATGGGACAAAAAGGTGTTCAATTGCAGCTTGACACTTCTTTCCTGCACAGAGGGTCACCTTTTGCTTGGAGGCCTGGCAGTGTTTCACCACCTCTCTCAGCTCCTGTAATTGTGGAATCAGTGTCATAAGTTCTGCCCTTCATGCCTTAAGCCTCTGAGAGGCAAACTGCATAACGTGACCCCAGAGGGTGGCCTTATATGCCTCCCACCATTGAATATATAAGGGTGCAGTTTTCCTTCTGAAGGAAAGGGGATGAGGAGACGGATAGGGGTAAAGAGGACCCGGATCTTAGGGAAATTATATAATTAGGCAATTTACCAGTAGATTTCCTGAGGGAAGAAAAGAATGAGAATCAGTGTTATGGGTGGGTAAGAGAAATGTGTGTGTGTGTGTGTGTGTGGAGGGCAGCAGAAGAGTAAGGTAGGGAGGAGCAAAGCCAGAATTTGGATATGAAGGATGCACATTGGGCAAAGCGTCTGGCTTCAAAGGAAGGGAGGGAGAAGGAGGAGTAAACAGAGCAGTAGTGGGTACAGGGGGATGTTTTCATTCTTTCCTTGCCGGCAGGTCCCAGAGGGTGGTATCTGGGATTTTTTCCTCTGAACCATTCTCTCTGCCGTGTGGGGTCCCTCAGGGATCAGTGCTGTCCCCCATGTTATTCACAGTATTTGCTGCCCCTCGGAGACATTATAAGATGATATGGGCTGAGGTTTCACTGCTATGCTGATGATACCCAGCTCTATCTGTCTTTTGCACCCGACCAGGATAGTGCAATCTCGATGCTCAACAGCTGTCTGGTGGAGATCCATGACTGGATAAAAGCTAGTTGGTTGAAACTGAATTCCGGGAAGACTGAGGTGTTGGTGGTGGACCCGGGGTGCTGGATAGAGAGGCAGGTGGTGGGTTTACCATCTGGGCTTTGGCTGGATGGTGAACCTGCCTGCCTCTGAATGGTGCATAATCTGGAGGTGTTTCTTGATGATAGGCTGACACTGTGTGCGAAGGTGTCGGCAGTAGTCAAGTCTTCCTTTTACCATCTTAGGAACATCACCAGAATTAAGCACCTTGTTCCGTCCGATGATTTGCCCACGTTGATTCATGCCTTTGTGACATCATGCCTTGACTACTGTAACTCCCTTTACCTGGGGCTTCCGGGGGTTGATATCCACTGCTTGCAGCTGGTGCAAAATGCAGCGGCATGATTGTTGACTGGATCTTTTCACTCCAGTCATATTACCCTCATGCTGTGCATTCTGCACTGGCTGCCTATACAGTGGTGGATCACCTTCAAGGTCAGTCTTCTGACCTATAAAGCCCTGCATGGATTGGGACCGAGTTATCTGCAAGAGCTCCTGGTTTCCTGCAGCCCTTGCCATCCTCTCCGCTCGTCTGATGAGGGGTTGTTAGAGGTTCCCAGGGTGCAGCTAAAAACATCTGGGGCTCGGGCATTTATGTTTGAGGCACCTTCCCTGTGGAACGCTCTACCTCATCAGACTAGAGAGTGCAGGACCATGGAGAACTTTAAAACCAGTTTGAAAACCCATCTCTTCCAACAGGCTTTAAGCAATTGATATTTCTGAATGATGAAAATTTTAAATCGAAGTTGAATTCTGTGTAAGATTCTCTTTTTTAAATTGTTTTGTGATATGTTTTATGTGCAGCTCTTTTATATAGGAATTGTTCTATATAAATAAAAATATTATTATTATTAAAGGGCAAAATGGCAGAAAGTGTGAAACTGAGGGTCCAGTCTGGCAAGAATGGATTTGGGAGTGGTGCCATAGACAATGCTGCCATAGTTGAAGATAGTGAGGATCATCTTTGAGATGATGTCTTGATGGGCAGGAAGTGGGATACTCACTTTATTCCTATAGCACACTATTTCTGTAGAGCCCTATGTCACTTATAAACATACTGAATAGGAAAGGTCCCATGAAAGACCCTTGGGACACCCCACTTGCAATTCTGCTGCCCCTCAAGCTGACCCTGTTTACTGCCACCATCTTTTTCTCCCTCCCAAACAGTTCCTAACCCATCTGATCAATTCACTCCCCACTCCAGGTCTTTTGGTTTCCTCAGCAGCCTCCTATGTAGCACTGAGTCAAAGGCATTGCTGAAATCAGGCAGAGTAAATCTACCACCTATTCTGTATCGAGAACCCTGTACCACTATCTTGGTACACCAGGGTGGTGACAGTAATGAACACTGCCTCAGGTGGTACACCTGTCATTGTTTGACAGATTTGTTGTGCCACATGGTCATGCCTACATATACATATTTGTATAGTGGTGATAGGTACTGGCTACTCTTGTACCAGTACATCCCAGAGGCATGCCATATGCAGCATACAGCAATAATGGCAGCATGCCAATGCTGATGCCATCTTCAGTAGCAACTGTGTTGGGTGCTCTGCCAGTGCATCACACCAGAGCCATCTTTATGTGATAGAGGTTGATGGTGGGCACGGTAACTGATGGGCCTTTAAGTTACCTTATCATGTATTTGTTTGATGCTCTGATGCATAGGTGTAGCATCTACCCAACACAGTGATGTTTATAGTATGAGCATTCTGTGATACACAGATGGTACCATGCATACATTTCAGCACAACTGGAGCATCACAGGGCCAATGAAATGCAGAGACTGTGTATGAGGCAACCCCTATACCTGGGTGGGACCGGCATCTGCTGGGACAGAGGGTGCCTCCAGGCAGCTTTGCCTCTCACACCAGGGTAATGATGAGTGTAGTACAGTTCAGTCAGGTGCCAGCCTATGAACAAAACTGCTGGGATCATGTGTTACCCTGCCTGCTGCACACAGTGTTGTATGATGGTCCTATTCATATATAGCCATGTTGTGTGAGACTACTGGAGTGTGTGCCTGGGCCGCCTCTGCTGCCAGCCTGGGTCGGCTCATGGATGTCCATTGTCCTGCACATTTCAGAGATTACCTTTGAGAACAAGTGCTCATTTGCAAGGTTCCACATCAAGTCACAAAAACATTATGGGCTAGGTATTTAAAAGTGCACCCAGAACATGTGCAATGGGATGCGCAGCGCAATCCACTTGTGCCACAGCAAAATTATACAATATTCAGCAGATGCGCCACAGAAATGTGCCTGCTCAAATTATGATGAATATAGCACAAATACACCATGGCGCAAACAGACATGTGCCAGAGCACTCTGAACTGTGCAGGAGCAACAGTGCATGCTGAATATAGCAAGTGGAGCAAGTTGCACCATGCACAAGGAACACAGGCAAGGCTGCACAAAGGTACAGGACTGTGGTAGTGGAGGCAGGGTAGAACCACAATGGGAAAAAGGTGCAGAAGGAACAAAATAAGCACAGAGCCCAATGGCCATGGACAAGGCACAGAGCCCCACACAGACCTGGGGAACCAATGCGACAGGGCATGGAACAGCCATGGAACAGACAACTGCAGGGAATGAGCACCCCAGGACCACAATACCAACAGCCAACATGGAATAGCCAAGCACCATAGTCACCATGCCAAGGCACCATGCATGCACAGTGAGCCATAGCCACACTGGCAGACAGGCACATGGCGGTATGCAGCACACACAAAACAGCCACACATGGACACAGGTCACCACACCACATAGCTCAACAGCCTGGGGAAGGGCAACACAGCAGGGGGAATACAGTGTGGAACATGTGGACATGGGCACTCTGCACTGTGATATGCACAGAGGTGAGCCACACCCGAAAACCATGTAACAGTGACACACATGGATGTGACAGGCAAGGCTCTGGGCACCTACTGGACCCACACTGCAGAGACATCACTAGCCAAGACATGTACCAGTCAGACCCCATCAATGTATAACACCAGCACCACGGCAGCAATAGGCATGTGAGGGAGCACAGAAGCAGCACAACAAATGGTAGTAAATGGTTTAATCAAAATGAAAGGATCAGTCAGAACAGCAACACAGTAATAAACAGCTAATGGTGCGGATACAGGAAAGATAAAAAAAAAAATGTAAAGTGGCCCACAGTCAAACAGTGAACAGAACGGTATGGGGATGGGAGTGTACAGGGAGAGCAAGGGGAGATGAAACAACAGACAATGTGGGATTGGGTGAATGGGAGGAGAAATCATGGGATTAAACACAGGACAGTCCAAAGTTCAACACCACAGCCAGCGGATGTCTGCCCTCAGTTGCTGCGCCTCACCCAACAGCACCCTTGTTGCTGCCAGATGACTCCTGGACAGGCAGATGTGGACTGCCGGATGTGTGATAATGCACAGAGTCAAGCACTGTAGCTGTAGCATACCACCTCCCAGGATGCACACACCTCGTCGACTGCTCCTTGGCCCTGGATGACCTATGCAAGGAAAACACAGAACAGCCACTGAGTGACAGGTCCCACACAGCAAATGGCCCCCATCCCTCACCCCAGGGCTGTGTGTGTAGGGGACTCAGGCTCAGCACACCTGTGGATGAGGCTGCCAACAGCATGTGCACAGTGGACACCCACAGCAGCCCAGTACACCGTGCCACACACGGACTGTGCAGATTGCCAAGGAGTACTTAGCATTGTCACATGGGCACAAACACCCCACAGCGAGGGAATGATGCCCCCAGGTGCAACACTCGAGCCAGCAGATCAGCAGCTGCATGTGTGCACTATGGGTCACACACAGCCACCACCACTGACAGCAACAGGGTACCACCAAACAGATGCCATGTGCACTATGGGACTACCAAATGCTGCCAACCAACACCAGCAACAGTGACAGTGAACCAGCACATACCCAAGCACTGCATGCAGGCATTGCCCTGCTATGTTACTGCCCCCACCACCCATCCCTAGTTACTGATGTGAACTGCATATTGCACACACTCACCTGCCATCTGTCTCACTGTCCCAGCCGCTGCACTATTGGCTGGTTGCCTGCCCTGTCTGTGGGCCCTGTCCCTGGCCTGCCTGCACCTCTGGCCCTGAAGAAAACACATAGAAAAGGACTATGAGAAGCATGCTAACAACATACACCCAGCCCCCACCAAAGCAGGCCTGACATGGCGCACCCGCTTCTGTGAGTGTCATGCTGGGACCTGAGCCCACAAGATGGGTCCACTGTTGAGGGCCACTGGCACGGTGCAACAGAGGGTCACACAGAGTGCAGCATAG
This sequence comes from Neoceratodus forsteri, assembly GCA_016271365.2. NCBI lineage: Eukaryota > Metazoa > Chordata > Ceratodontiformes > Ceratodontidae > Neoceratodus > Neoceratodus forsteri. The sequence goes on along the minus strand of CM028135.1, from coordinate 212,025,365 downwards.
CTACACCACAATACCCACACACCCAAACAGGGCTGGCCAGCCCTGTGTGCAGGTGCACATGCACCACCTGCATACCCAAAAGCACCAGTCCCAGTCATAGTTAGCATGTGCCATGCACAGACACACATACCTGGTTGTAGGAACACATCACAGCGGGTATGGTGCTGCAGTCACTGCAGCCACTCTGGATCGCGGTGACGCAGGTCACCATAGTGGTGATGGCACTGTTTCCCCATCCTGGGCACACCAGTGCACCTCTCCAAGCCCTCAGCCTCACGGGCCCACACCTGGGACCATGCCTCCTGCAGGTCCCCTGACCTGAATAATTGGTCCTCCATTGGGGCAACCACTACCACCAGGTTTGCCATCTCCACCTCATTCCAGTTTCTGGCCTGACATTCAACACCCAGCATGTGCCATGATCACCACGCAGTACACAGGCCTGACTGAGCAATATGGTGCCCAACTGTGACCCTCATAGCAATGCTGCACCTCTTGCACAACAGGAAGGCACAGCACACCATCACGCAGCATGGAAATGTCGATAGACAAGCACCATTGGGGCCGATCGCACAGTCCCTTTATCATGTAAAGCGGAAGATGCGGGCAGGAGACTGGATCCGTCCATAACAAGTACATGCAGGTGTGTACACCCCATCTTGTGAAGGTCATACATTGCCACATACTGCACACCAATGGCGCAATGACCGCAGATGTGCGGCACCTGCCAATGGTGCTGCAGGGCAAGATGCGCGATGAGGATGTCATGTGCAACACTGCTGCATACTGCACTACACACAGACCCATGTGCGGTGGGACATACATGCTCAGCACATTCAGATGTGCAATATGCAGACACAAACAGAGCTCAGCAATCCATGTGCATGGCAATTGCAGTACTGCTCAGCACACATGTGCAATGAATGTGCCAGTGAATTGCTCTGGTGCATTCATGTTGCACATGACACAGTCCATTGCGCATGGAACAATTCAGCAATATTCAGCCAGAATTTGCAAATAGCCTTATGAGTCAATGCCAGGCGCAAGTGAGCACATTAGCATCTCATTACTGGTTGCTCCCAAGCTCATTTGCATGAGTTGAGCCATAAAAGCAACACCACACAGCACTGGTCAGTGACAGGTATTGCAGCCTTTAAGGTAAGCTTGATTACATTCTGATCTCTGACTATTGTATTGCAATGCCACAATTCAGTGTTGCACAGCAACAGGGAATACAATCAAGCAGCTCATCAGTGCACCATTACTGTCCACAGGAAGCAGAATGTCATAATCTGAGGGTGCTGAGGGCAGGAGCCTGCCAGGAAGTGCAGACCCAACTTCACTAAAGATGAGAAGCAGGCCCTGTTTGAGGCCTACCTCGAGAGGAGGACCTCCTGAGTGGTGCAACAGGGACCGCACAGGAACAGGCTAGTGGATGGGATGTGATGGCGACCTATGTCAATGCCCATGGATGCCACAACTGCACACCACAGGAGTGCAAGAAGAAGATGGGCACTGACAAACAACGTAAGGAGAAAATAGCTGCAATCAGGGCATCACACAACAAGATGGGTGGCGGATCATCCACAGTACCCATCCTCTCAGCGGAGGAGGAGCAAGTGGCAGCCACCATCAGCCAGGCAGCTGTTGAGGGTGTCCCAGGATTCAGACAGGAGGCAGGCTGTCACAGCACTGTGAGTGTGCCAGCAGGGGGCAGTGTGTGCAGGCCACAGGTGTACCATGTACAAGCAGGGGTGCAAATATTCCATACTTATTGTATTGTGGTGTGGTGCACCACCTGCACAGCTCACACTATGGACTGACATGGCCCCTGTGTGCTGTGAGTCAACAGCATGAGGTATGTGTGTTTGGGATGTGCAGGGTCCAGGGGGTGCACTTCACCTGGCATGCCTGCCAGTTGTGTGTGCACTGCAGGACATGCTGGCATGTGCACATCCATGGTGGACACTGTCAATGGCATGTCACACTGCACAGGGCATGCACATGTGAGCTGTCTGAGGGGAGGCATGCCTGTCATACATGTGCATGTGCATCACAATGCTGTGAGTTTGCACAGATGCAGACACACGTCTTGAACATTGCATGTGTCTTGCCAGGCACACCACATGCAGGACAGGCCTTGGACATCTGTAGCACACATGCAGACATTGAACAGTATACCAGACTACCTGCACTGCGTCTACAACACACCTAACACAACCATTCTGTCTTCCAGCTCCATCATGCCTTAGGGGTGCTATGCAGGATGAGACCAGCAATGTGGCACAGGACGATGCTGTGCCATCCACATCAACTGGCATTATGGCTACCATCTGGGGTGCTGTACCAGTCTGGGCTTGGTGGATTTCCTTGGACTGGGGGATGAGGATCCACTGTCCGACCTCCTTCTCCAGGACAGCCTACCTGTGCTGGTGCTGGCAACATGGATGATGATGAGTATGATAGTGATGATGACCTCACCCTGATCTTGGATTGCACCGGTATCAACACCCCTCTCCGAGGTCAGGTACTGACACAGGCAGTGGTAGGTAGCTCTGGTGGCCCAGCAAACATGCAGGCACCCCCCCTTGCCTGCTCAGCAGCATGTGGCACTGCTGTCGGTGTTGGCCGGGGTCAGGGTGCAGGTGTGGTGACTGGTGCCACTGGACAGGTCCAGCAGGCTGACATCGTGCTGCATCAGCCTGTGGGGACACTGTGCAGCAATCCCAAGGGGCTGCTGTCAGCACCAGCAATCAGTCCCTGCCCCATCTGTGGTCCCCTGTGCTGCGTTCCCAGTCAACAGATGTTGCACGGCAGGTCACCACCCCTCCAGCCTGTCAGCATCAGGATCATGATATGCCCAGCGCAGACAGGCTGGATGAGCACACCAGGCTGCTGCAGGATTCACTGGGCAACCAGGCAATGCTCAGGGCAGAGATACGTGCACTGTGGGTTGAGGTGTGTCAGCTGAGCACGGGGCCATAGAACATGCTCAACTGACTGGTGAGATCCAGCAACTGTGGAAGGCCATGACTGCATCGCTGGACTGCATTGCAAAGACCATCACTGTGGGCTTTGCAACAATGGCATCCAGTGGTCACAGCAGAGCATGCAGGACTCCTCATAGTGCAACATGTGAGCGGTGTGTGTTCTTGTGTCCCTGCATGCATCTCTGTGTATCCATGTGTGTGTGTGTGTTGCTGTGCATGCCCTGCTTCCCTGTGTGGTACTCACCGTGGTTCCCATTGTGCTCCTCAACAGTGGTGTCCCCATACATCCTGGCATGTGCAGCCATCCTGGGGTCCCTCCTCTCCATGGCTGGCTGCACATCTCCATCCAGCTGATCCTCCTCCTCATCATCTGTACTGTTGCCCTCATCCACCTGGACAGGTATCCCATGGTCAATGGCCATGTTGTGCAGCATGCAACAGGCCAGGAATATGCCACAGACTTTCACAGGGCTGTACTGTAGGGCACCACTGGATCTGTCTAGAACAGGAAATGCATCTTGAGCATGCCAAAGACACGCTGTATGATGTGCGTGTGATGATGTGTCCTCATTGTACTGCTCCTCAGCACCATTGCTGGTTCACCATATGAGGGTGACCAGCCAGGATCGGAGGGGATACGCACTGTCACCTGTGGAGAAAACACATGTGTTAGGTGACTGCCTGTCTTTGCCTATTTCCACTCCCCCCCTTCCTGACAACACAGCCACCACCTGCAACCATGTGTGCCCTGTCCAATGCCTGCCATGCACGGCTGCTGTGCCACCATTCCTGGCATGGCTTGTATGTCCTACATGCCTGGGCCCCTATATCCATGCTCCCTTACACTGTTGTCATCCTTCATTTCCAGTTCTGTCTCCTCACCTATCACTGTCCTCATTCCCAACCTCCCCATCCTGCTGCTATGTGGTGTACTGCATGGCTGCTGGTTTCACCTCTTCCCAGTCCCTACTCACCAACTAGGTGCCCCGTGGGGATCACCCCACTCTCAAATCTCTGGCACAGGATGGAGTGGTGCCATATGAATGCATCATGTGTACTCCCAGGGTGCATGGTGCACACATTGGTGATGTGCCCAGTGGCATTGCACACCACATGGCAGTTGATGGAGTGGTATCCCTTCCTGTTCATGTATACAGCACCTTCCAGGCTAGGTGGTGCATGCATGGCCACGTGGGTGCAGTCAAAGGCCCCATCATGTCTGGCATGCATGCCACCCTGTGGAGTTCCTGCATGTTTGCTGTATGTGCTGCCTGTGTGCTTGGAAATTTTATATACACAAAAGTATGTGGCAGCAGAGCGTTGAGGATCTGGGTGAGGCGGGATGTGGCTGACTGTGATATATCAGCAGTGGCACCCACTGGTTTCTGGAAGTTGCCTGTGGTGAGCAGGCACATTACTACAGTCACCTTGGTCTCCATCATCATGGCATGACTCCTTCTGGTGGGAGCCTGCAGCGCATCACGGCACAGCTCACAGCTGCTTCAGAATTGCCCTATTGAGATGGTACTGACTATCTCTCTATCACTATGGTTCTCAAATGTGAGCCAGCATGGTACCATCTCTCTGTTGGGCATACTGCCGATGGGGGCCCTTCCTTGGCTACATTGTTGTTCCTCCCTCCTCCGCACCACCCTCATTACCTGCTCCATCAGGAATGGTGCTGCATCCCTTGTGCTGGCTCTCCTGTTTTATGCCTGTGCTGTGTGTGTATTTGAGCCTCTTTCTTTTGTGCTCAACTTTGTGTGGCACAATCTGAGAGTTGCTCCACAGTTGCACCGTGTGTTTCAGCTGAATATGCCTTTGTGCCACATAATCATGGTCATGCTCCCCTATATTTGCACAGCATACATTATTGTTGTGCAGCAGCACACCCAAAATTGCGCTGTGCAATACTGCTATTTGAATATGGCTCCCAGGTGCATTTCTGTAGTTGCGCTGGTGCATTTTATTTATTTATTTTGAAAGTTGGATTTACAATCTTTGAGTCAGGGACTCATTTACAAAGGCACCTTCTCGCAGGGAGGGTAGACATAGTTACAGTGTGAGATAAAACAGTGGTAACATACAGGTGCAATACAGATAACAAAAATAATACAATATAACAGTGGTTTATGGGATAAAGTTACATGCAGTAAATAGCAATCGTATAAAGTATAACAATAGCAGAAGTCACAACCCTGGTCATACCAGGGAAATACCTAAGTGGAAGGGTGGGGTTGGGGGGAATGGGGTGAGGAAAGAGAAAAAAAGGGGGGCAGTCCAACGGACATTGTCAAGATGCATTTTGGTTGCATCATGTGCAACTCTTTTGAATATTTTGGCTTACAAGTACAATAAGCAGTTCCAGAGGAAATGCAGTCAAGCCAGGAGCAAAACACTTAGGACAGAACAATTACATACAGTTTTGAAAAAAATCTATGCGGGTCATTGTATAAAAAGTCACAGGATATGTACAGAGAAACACTGATGAAAACAGCTTGGCGGTTACAGTTGTATTGGACTGCAAGGGCAAACCGCAAAGATCTCTTAAACTTGATTAATCTTGCAGAGATTCAACAGTGTATCAGGCACTGTTACCACTGTCAATGAAAGATGCTACCAACCCAAGAGGTTTTAATCACCCATCAATTGTCCTCAGTTAACATTTCTAGTTTTATTTCTGCCTACTGGGTCAATATGTCATAGGCTTAATAGCATACGACATGAGCACTAAACTGAAATAGCTGTAAATGCAGAGAGAGAGGGTAAAATCGCAAATGCTTCTGTGCGCAGTGTTGAACCCTCTCTGTCCCCAGCAGAGGATAAGAATTCTGTTGGGAGAGGTCTCCACTGAGCAGCTGCCATGGCTCTATGAGCAGGGGATGCAGACAGAGCGTTTGGGACGGGTTCGATTCTGGTTCCGAGACACAGGTGAATATTTCTTATTTTGCACTTTGTGCAATTTACTAACCCCAAAGCTGAGAGATCTTATTGGGGGTCCAAGTGGCAGCTCCTGCAAAAGACTTATGCTGCATGCAAGAAATCGCTCTGTATCGGCAGCGCACTTTTTGCATGCGGCATAATGTATTGCGACATTATGACACCGTGCCTTTCTTCTGCTGTGTGGGAATCAGACATACTCTGCATGTTAAATGTGACATGCTGATAAACACCACTAATACCTCCATGTAATATTCTTAAATGGCAGTCGCTGGGTGGACATGGTGATGTACCATACACACTGGGGATGTGTGTCCAATGTGCAATAAAACACATAAAGGTCACTGCGGCTCCAGGACCACTGGCCACACATGTGAGGTCAGATGTACATGGCTGTCAGCAGAGTCAGGTAAAGCATGGCCAACAGTATGGCACAGCGTGTTGGATGGCTCTGGCACTCCTTTCCTGGGGAAATACGCTTCACTAGGTACTTTGTATTTTGGTATAGCTGTTATATTTAGCTGTAAGAACCCTGGTTTCTCTTTAAAAAATAGGTGCAAGCTGGGTCACCAGCATGTCTGACACCGCTGCATTTAACTACAGTAACAGTGTGATTCTGGTAGTACAGGGAATACTTGCTCAATGCCACTTCAGTGTTTATCTCAAATAACAAGTTGCTTAACAACTGCACCTTTCATGTGACCAAGATTGGACTTAATGACACATTACTCTGTTGATAAAAGTCAGAAAAGGAGGAAATAGGTGAAGTAGAGGATGACGCAATGGAATTTTTCTGCTAACTTGGGTGTAGAACTCATATTCTGGCAAAACTGGTTCACCATAATGGTGTAACTCCTCTGTTGTGGGAACCGAACTGTGTGGAACATTTAAAGACTGCCATTTACACTGTTGCAGCAGATGGCATGTTTGGTCTGTAGATCTGTGAATGCAAAGCAATTGTATCTAAGTGCACTTGCCCCAAACTTCCTCTGCTCCTTTTCTCACTCATTAGAGCACTTATTTCCTGCAGGCTTCCTCAGATCTATTGTTTACATTAAATAAAGCTCAGTCGCTTCCTCTATTAATTCTCTTGTTTCTAGACAAAGCCTCTGGCTGCTTATGTACTGCTACCACCTCTGTAAAACCTACCTGTTATGTAACCTGAATTGATAATGGTAATAAATCTGCAATAATCAGTATTTGTCCCGTGGCTCAAACTGTAAGAGCGCTGGGGAAATACTTCAGGCTCTGACCAGTTAATAACATGCCCCCTCTTGCAGTCTATTATCTCCTTAAAGGCAAATTATTAGGGTATTAAAGTTAAAAAACACTGCTAAGCAGAATATACTGGCATTGTTGCTATTGTTTATTTCCCCTTGTGCTCTGCTGGGGGGCACTGGTGCTTAAGGTAACATTCAGGCACAGTGCATAATGGGACCTGTGCCTTTAAGGGTGTGCTGGGAGACCATGCGCAGAGAACAATGGGTGCCATTTTAGACATGGGCAGACATGCCGCCATTTTGAGAAGGAACTGTTCCTTGAAATCTTCCTCTGAGGTCCTGCAAGATTTCAGCTGCTCATATCGTGGCAATTCTGGTCAAAATGGCAGTGCCTGTAAGCAAGGGAGAGATGGAGGCACCCCATGGAGATGGCGTGTTGGAACTAGCGGGAGGAGGATGCTGATGCTTGCCTTAGAAGGGGCTGAATGGGCAGTCCAGGAGTTTGCAGCAACTGATCTGGTAGGCAGTGTGAGCCTTTTTTCTAACAGCAAAGACAAAAGCCTCTTTCTGTAGCTGTAGTCCGATGTGGAGATGCAAGGGGTTGTTGTTGAGGTCCGCTGTGGCAGTCACGGTTGAGCAAGGTAAACCGCGACCTCCAGGGTATTCAGTGCACCTTCAGCAAGCTGCTGTCTGCAGCGTTGGCTACTTCCCTTTTCAGCTGAATGAGATAAGCCAATGAGGGGGCTCTAAGTAGCTGATGATTATACAGAGTTTCCTACCCCTCCTTGGCTGAATGAGGTAAACTGGTGGGGGGGAGGACTGTGAAGATTAGGGCACTGTAAACAATGAAGTATGCTGCTAGGTCCCATCACTTTTGTGCAGCATTACTGATTTTCACAAACTGTATCTCTATGCTGAGCCCTGCGCCGTGGAGTCTATCCTGACTCTAACATTGCTTCCTAATAGTCATGTATTCTAAAATCTCTCTTTTTCTTTTAAAAACAGGACACCTGAAATTTACTGCCTATCTCTGTAGGTACTGTAACTACTGTCTGGGATTTAAATATAGCATTTGATTTTGGATAAAAACAGCTTACATTAAAGCTTGGCACAGAGCCAGATGAAAACGTGACCAGCCTGGGAAGATTTACCAAGAAAAACTGGGGATTCAGGGAGCAACAAGGAAAGGAGAGGGATTGGATTTAGAATTTTGGGATTCCTTTGTGCATCAGCCTATGAGGAGAGCGCTTATTACCCATGTGTTGAGACTTGGAGTGCTGTAAGAAGGTGCGATAGATAATATTAATTTATTTATTTATATTTAGCATTCTTTAGGAAGTACAACCTTTGAGTCAGGGACTCATTTACAAAAGATCCACATCAGAGTACAGAAACAGACATACAATATACATAGTAACAGCATAGTGGAATTACTAGGTTACAGATAAATTACAGTTTCTACAGAAATGCAATATTACTGCAGCAGTTTGTATAGTTCAAACAAGATTCAGCAGTTACATTATAACATTTAGCACTGGCCTGCTTGGAAGGTTGCTATTTTGAAAATACAGTGACGTGGAGAACTAATGAGGTAACATGTGCAAGCAGCCTACAGTGGCATTGTCAAGAGATTGTTATAGAGGTAGTGAGCATGGTAGAAGCTAACTAGGTGGCACACTGACAGTGCTGTGAGGCAAGTATATGTTCTTTGAGTGCTACTTTGAAGGGACCTAAGTTGGAGATGGAGGAGATATCAGAGGGTTCATTATACCAGGCTGGTGCCCTGTAAAGGGAAGGACCTTTGGGCTAGCGGTCCAGACCTCGGTATTGACCACACCTGATTGCTGGTGGTGCGGTGTTCACCAAGGTGTGGGAGGACTGAGTGAGGCAGATACCCCTAGGTGGAAAGCCCCAGGTATATATTTTTAGTTAGAGACATGTTTGATAACATATTCTCCCATCTAGGGTTAGAAGACTTGTCAGGGAATACAGGGTGCAGGTATAGGTGTGCTTATCTGCTCCGGATAAGAGCCTGCATGCTTTGTTAATGGCCAGATGGATTTTATTAAGTGCTGTGTGATCAGCGGCTGAGTAGACAGTAAGCCCATAATCTATAAGAGAGAGGACCGAGATGGAGACAGCCAGGTTAAGGGCTTCCAGTGGTAAGAAATTTTTGTGCCTATACAGTAGCCCTATGTGGGCATTTATGGCCGAGGATAGCTTGTTAATGTGTGAGTGGAAGGAGAGGCAGGAGTCAAATGTTACACCCAGGTATTTTGTGTACCTGCTCTAGTGGAAGAAGAGAGTGGGAGATAATTGAAAGCTGCATATCTTTGGTCTTTCTCTGATGGTGGGCAAAGAGCATGGCCTTTGTCTTTTTCACGTTAACTACAAGTCTTTGATCTATGAACCAGTTCTCAATCTGGTTAAACACCTGCTGAAGGGATGACTGCAGAGAACTGGGTTCTTGGTGCGAGGCATAGAGAACTGTGTCATCTGTATACAGCCGTAGATTACCAGAGCAGAACATGGGCAGGGCATTTAGGTAGATACTGAATAGCAGAGGGCCAAGGATGGAGCCCTGGGGGATCCTGGAGTGGACTGGCAAGGTGGTGGACAGCATGGTGTTTATTTTTGCACATTGCAACCTTGCTGTGAGGTAGCTGATGAACCAGGAGAAGGGTCCTTGGATAGGCCTAAGTGGTGGAGTGTGCTTAGGAGTAAGGGTGGGAGACCATGTCAAAGGCCTTTGACAGATCGATGAAGATAAGTCCCAGTGTTTTCTATCCAGCGCAGAATGAATGTAATTAGAGAATTCATTAAGGGCCATAATAATACCATGTCCAGATCTGAAACCATGTTGTTCCCTGCACAGTAGGTTGTTAGTAAGTAGATAGTCAGTGAGTTGGGTGGCTATAATCTTTTCAAGGGCTTTTGAGAGTGGGGGGGAGGATGGCGATGGGCCAGTAATTATTGAGGGATGTATTGTCACCACTCTTTAGTATAGGGTGATTGTGGCCATCTTCCAGGTTGATGGGAACTGCCCCAGACAAAGGGAGCAGTTTATGAAGTCAGAGACAGGGAGAGAGAGAGAGAGAGAGAAAGCAGCCAGAGCTTCCTTAAATCAAGGAGGTTATCTTCTAGACTACACTGAATTGAATTATTACTTTTTGGACCTGTGTAAGTAACTAGTATTGATTCTGTTTTTGGGGTTGACTTGTCTTAGTTTAACTTTACTTGCCAGGGAGGAACTATAGCTGGGAGATATTTGCAGTCATTTGTGACTAGACCTGTTACTTAACCTCTGTCAAATCGGTGTCTGTTAAGGGGAGGAACTGAAAGGGGCCTAGTTGAACTGTACATTTAAAACAGGAGTTGTTTGTGGTCTCTGTCTGCTGAGACAAAGAGAGAGAGAGAGAGAGAGAGAGAGAGAGAGAGAAGAGAAAGCAGCCAGAGCTTCCTTAAATCAAGGAGGTTATTTTCTAGACTACACTGAATTGAATTATTACTTTTTGGACCTGTGTAAGTAACTAGTATTGATTCTGTTTTTGTGGTTGACTTATTCTTGGTTTAACTTTAATTTGCCAGAGATGAACTGTAGCTGGGAGATACTTGCAGTCATTTGTGACTAGACCTGTTACTTAACCTCTGTCAAATAGGTGTCTGAAAGGAAGAAGCACTCCCGGGGTGGAGGTCAGAGTTGTAGTTGATTATTTCTGGAGGGCATAGGGTGACTCAACCCTCCCTCTTGTCCCTCTCCCACCTGCCACAAGTGCATAACTTCCTTTACGCAGGGGTTCTGACATCACTTCCCAAGACTGCTAACATGCCTGTTCATATCCTTTAAGGCACAGCACACTGAATGGGGCACAGACACCACAAGCTTGCACACACTATAACAAGAATAAAAAAAGAAAAGCATCTGTAACAGGAAGGACACAGACATGTGGGAATGCTGCAATGCACTGACTGTGGAGCAGCCAGTCTTCTGGGAGACATTCTGGAGACTGCATTGCTGCCCTATTGCAGACACTTCTCTAGTCTGAGGGAGGAGGTTGTTTGTCTCCATGCTGACCTAGCAAGGATTCTGGAAACCTGTTCCCCAACCCAGGGACCACCCAGACCACTGCCACTACCTCTGAGGTTGCCAAAAAAGAGGAGAGGTTGGACCACGGTGGGCTCAGGGAGGGTGAGGGTAGTAGAACAGATGCACGTCCCTCCAATTGTGCCTCTCCACAATTCATTCACCACTCTGGTGAAGCATGGTTCTTCTATGGAGGTACCCACAGTGGAGACCAAGGAGGATGCTGAGAACCTCCACAATGGAGACCCACAGGAGGGTGGCGCAGGACCCCACAGGGGAAGGAAACAACTCCTGGTGGGGGACTCAATTGTTAGGGAAGTAGAACTGGTGGAGGGAGGGGAAAGGGAGGTAAGGTGCCTGCCTGGTGTCATGGCTTGGAGGGACAGGAAACAAATCCTCAGGATTGTGGGAGCAGCTGCAAGCAGGAGTGAGTTGGATATCATTATCCACCTAGGGACAAATGACCTGGCTTAGAATGGGATCAGAGCAGTGCAACAGGAGTTTGTGGAGTTGGGGAGAGTCCTTAGACAAGTAGCACACACTGTAAGTTTCTTGGAAGTGCTGCCTGTCTATGGCATGGATGAGGCTATGGTACTTTGCACCATGGGATTCAATGACTGGTTGAAAAACTGGTGCAGAGGTCAGGGATTTGGTTTCATTGGGGACTGGGGCTCCACCTGGAGGGATGCAGGCCTATACAGGCACGATGGTCTGCACTCTCCAGGAGGGGACCAGGATCCTAGGTGATAGGTTTAAATGCTTCACTGGCAAACATTTAAACTAGCCAAGGGGGGAGGCACTGAAAAGAAAAGGGAAATCCTAGCCCCCCCCAAAAAAATCAGGGTAGTTAGTAGGTAAACACCAAGATAGAGCAGTTGATAGGGAGAAGAGCTGGGGTAAATGGAGAAAAAGACAAAGGCAGTAAGGACAGGGATGGGGCAAAAAGAAATAAAGCCATATAAAATGGAGGGTAATGAGTGCCAATGCCCATAAGTCTAGGTAAAAAGCTCCCCAAAATGGTGGCCTTGATGGAAGAGGGATGCCTGGATATTGTGACAGTCACAGAAACATGGTACACAGAGAACCATGACTGGGATGTCAAAATGTCAGGGTACATAATATACAGGAGGTCAGGGAGGGAAGAAGAGGAGGAGGAATAGCTCTCTATGTATGGGAAGGGATCAAAGCAACAAAACTAAAGGGTAAACAGGGAGTAGAGGAGGTACTGTGGGTCACTCTGCAGACTGGAAATGGCACCACAATCTGCACAGGGGTTGTATACAGACCCCCATCTCAGGGGAGGAAATGGACAAGGAAATGATAGAAGTCATCCTTGGAATGGCAGAGAAAGGGGAGATATTGGTGATGGGGGACCTGAATATGCCAGATGTTAACTGGAGCACCATTGCTGCAGCCACATCCAAGAGCAGGGCCATTCTCGATGCCCTACAGGGGGCATGCCTCAGACAGCTAGTTTTGGAACCCACTCAGGAGGGAGCAATCTTAGACCTGGTACTCTCAAATGGGATGGAGAGAGGATCTCCGATATTGAAGTGGGTAGTCATCTGGGAACAAGCAACCACCAAACAGTGTGGTTCATGATAAACATAGTTGTAGAGTCGTGCCATACAAAAGTAAAGCTATTGGACTTCAGGAGGGCTGATTTTGTCAAAATGGAGAGTGCCTAAGAAAAGCACTAGCAAACAGGCAAGAAGGTGGGGAGGAGCAACAATGGGGAAACATCAAAACCACCATCACAGAGGCAACAAGCCTTTGTGTGAAGCAAATAAACAAATCAAAATGAAAGAAAAAAAACACTATGGTTCCCAAAAGAGGTGGTGGGGAAGGTATGGGAGAAAAAGATAGCATTCAGGAAGTATAAGAAAACACAGAAGGAGCAGGACTGAGAACTATACCAGTTAAAACAGAAGGAAGCGGGGAAGGCAGTCAGAATAGCAAAGGCCCAAACTGAGGAAAAGATAGCCAACTTGGTTAAGAAGGGGGATAAAACCTTCTATAAGTCCATTAGGGAGTAAAGAAAGACTAAGGCAGGGATACTGAGGCTGAATAAAGAGGAAGGTGGTTGGGCAGAGAGCGACAGTGAAAAAGCAGGCACACTGAATGAATACTTCACTCAGTATTCACAATGGAAAAGCAGGGTTAGATACCTAATCCAGTCAATAGAAGCACTCTGGATAGGGGTTGATATTAGTCCTTTCACAGAAGAAAGGGTTCTGAAAGAACTCTTAAAACTGAAGGTGGATGAAGCAATGGGGCCTGATGGGATTCATCCCAGAATTCTAACAGAACTAAGGAAGAACTAGTAGCACCGCTGACTACCCTTTTAATAAATCATGGGAGGATAGTGTGGTACCTGAGGACTGGAGGAGGGCAGATGTGATTCCTTCACAAAAGTGGGAGCAAGACAGGGCAGGAAACTACAGACCTGTCAGTTTGACCTCAGTGGTAGGGAAAATGATGGAATCACTTCTGAAGGAAAGAACTGTTGAGTACCTAGAGGCGAGTGGGGCAGGACCCAAGGCAGCATGGATTCACAGCAGGAAGGTCATGTCAGACAAATCTAATTGATTTCTTTGACTGGGTGACCAAAGTAGTAGACCAGAGAGGGGCTGTGGACATGGCCTATCTAGACTTTAGCAAGGCATTTGACACAGTCCAGCTCAAATGATTAATAAACAAAGTGGGTCCCAGGGTGGAAGCCTGGGTAAAACACTGGCTGGACAACAGGACACAGAGGGCAATACTAAACACAGTCCACAGTGAAGAAAGGGGGTTACTAGTGGGTTACCACAGGGTTCAGTACTGGGGCCGATCCTTTTTACTGTCTTTATAAGTGACATTGCAGAGGGACTGGAAGGAAAGTATGTCTCTTTGCACATGACACAAAGATCTGCAACAGGGTTGATATGCAAGGTGGGGTGGAAAGGATGAAAAGGGACTTGGCAAGGTTGTAGGAATGGTCAAATGTATGGCAGCTTAGATTCAATGCAAAGAAGTGTAAAGTAATGCACCTGGGAAACAAAAACCCAGGGGAAGAGTACACAACGGGTGGTGAGATACTGACAACAACAAAAATGGAAAGGGTCAAGGGAGTAGTCATATCAGATGGCCTAAAGGTGGGCCAGCAATGTGAGAAGGCAGTAAGGAGGGCTGGGGGAATACTGGGATGCACAGGGAGAGGCATCACCAGTAGAAAACAGGAAGTTGTTGGCCCTCTGTACAGACAGTTGGTAATACCACATCTGGAGTACTGTATACAGTTCTGAAGACCCCATCTCCGCAAAGACATAGGGTGGAGGCTGTCCAGAGGAGAGCATCCAAAATGGTGCAGGGTCTGCACCAGAAGACATATGAAGAAAGATTAAAGGAGCTTAAGATGTATAGCCTCGAGGAAAGGAAGGAGAAGGGGGACATGATATAAACTTTCAAATACCTCAAGGGAATCAACAAAGTCCAAGAGGGTAGCATCTTTCAGAAAAAGAGATGTGCAAAAACAAGGGGGCACAATTTGAAGATAGAGGGGGGACAGCTCAGAGGTAATGTGAGGAATTATTTCTTCACAGAGAGAGCTGTAGATGCATAGAACGACCTTACTGAGTAGGTCGTAGAGTCAAAAACAGTGAGGGAAATTCAAGACTACATGGGACAGACATAAGGCAATTCTAATAGGGGGTAGGAGGAAGTAGGCTGTTGGTTAACTAGGATCTATAGCTTATCCATTAGATAGGGAAATGGGCAGACTAGGTGGGCCAAGCGGTCCTTATTTACCATCAAATTCTGTTTCTATGTCAGTCAATGGGGAGAGTACAGTATCAAGTACTAGCCAAAGGATTCTGATATCAAACGAGTCCTTGCAGTCACAGGAGCCACTGAGAGTGTTGGTGAGAAAATGCCTGGCCTCATTCATGGTGACTACCCTGAAGTGGAAGGGGGGATACTGCAAGTTAGGAGGCAGGGTTACCGAAATAGAGTCGAAGAAGCTGATTGGGAGTACCGCACTGAGGTCCGAGAAAGAGCATTAAGACAGTCAGTGATGGCCTGTGGGTTGGTGGTGGGGACATTGTCAGTGGTTAGCAGGGATGGGGGGGGAGCCTGGATTTGCCATTAAGTTCCTTGATGTTCTCCCAGAACAACCGAGAATTCCCCTGGAGGAGGCTAGGGTTGCTTCGTAGTATTCCGATTTAGCCTGCTACATTGCCCATGCGCATTTGTTAGGGCTGCTTTATAGCCTGCCTGACCACCTGTGAGCCAGAGGAAACTGGTTTACTCCAGAGATCATCTCTGCACTTGAGTTAATGGAGCAGTTCAGTTGAGACCCAAACAGCATTGCACTTCTTGGCCTGAACATTAGAGAAAGGGCATAGATATCACAAGCTTTATTAAAGGAGCAGGTAAAATAATCAAGGGCTTCATCTATGGTGGGGCCCGAGAGATGAAGGACCAGTCCCAGCAACTAGATATCTCCTAAGTTTGGGAGGCTGCCAGGTCAGAGATGATGCCGTGCTATCTTGTGTAGTTTGGGTTTCTGCTGAAAACATGACCAGGAAAATAATATGGGGGAGTGATCATTTAGGGAGTCTGGAAGGACCACTAGATTTGAGATTCTGTTGGGACGGTTGGTGAGTAGAAGGTTGATCAGGGTGCTTGAGCCATTAGAGGAATTTGCCCTGGTGGATTGGTTGACCAGCTGGGTAAGGTCCAGAGCAGCAAAAGTGTCCTCATCCTAAAATGTGCTCATCCTAAATACTGTAATGTTCTACCTGCTATTAACGTTACTTGTTTTTGTCATAATTTATCCAGTTGTCCATGACATTGAACCTTTGTAAAAGAGCCATATTGGCTCAAAGGTGTAATCTGTAACATACACACTTACATATATTCATAATAAATAAATCTATCTGCGACCCTACTGTGCCCCTGCTAACATTCGATTTTCAGTTCTGGCAAATGAAATGCTGTAATCTGCATCATCCACTACAAAGAAGTCCCACACTAGAGATTGACCTATTTGGTGGGGTTTCTTTGACAAACCGCAGTCATTGGATTGGGGCAGACTTGCTGCTGCTGCTTCTGCTGAACACTATCACCTTTCAATAACAGCTGCATGTACAAAATCTGCTGTTTGCTGATCATGCACTGGTTTTCCTTTAAGGAGTCAGTAAGCATTTGTCTGGAATAGTCTAGTTCTCAAACTCAGAAGTTTCCAGTCTCCTCTTTCCTAATGAGGAATTACCAAATGAGCTGTTTAATTATTATTATTATTCATTTTTTGCAGGTGTACTGCCCCACACAATGTTGAATATCCACTAGTATTATAAGGGGATATATCGCGTCAAATGTTACATTTCAGCCAATCAGAGCATGCCACGTCATTTGACAGGTGATTACCATGGCAACGCCCAGCCCCTTTCTGCTGGTGGAAGTCCCACCTTCCTTGTGGCATGGCAACACCTCGCCCCCTTCCTGTCACAGGAAGTGACATGCATTTTCATCCTTGAACTCGGAAGTCCTCCCCTTTTCTACGCCGTATGTCTCTCCTTCTTCTTCCCCTCCTCTTGCATCTGTGCCACAGACTCACACCCGAGTCCCTCCACCTTCTCTTCCTCCCCTCGCATTGGAGTGCTAGCAGCTCCTCGAACCCCTCCCCTCGGACCCCGGTTCGGTGTCATAGCTTGCACCTGGGTCCCTCCCCCCTCACATCGCAACCCAGCCACACCATCCTAAATCACACCAGAGTCTCCCTTTCCTTTCCCTCTTGCACCCCTGCTAAACATCCTAGCTCAAACTCGAGTCCCTCTCCTCACCACACACCCCTGCTCCCTCCTCCTCCCCACCCTTTTGTAGCCCTGCTCCCTCCTCCTCCTCCTCCTTGATCCACCCACCTCTTGAACCAGAGTCCCTCTTCCTCCACATCACCCTGCTCCCTTTTCCACCCCTGCCTTAGCGTCCTAGCTCAAGCCTCGAGTCCCCCTCCTCCATTCCCTTCCCCCTCAAACTACTGCTCCCCTCCTTCTCCTCCCCCTCCCCATTGCACCTGAGTCCTAGCAACTTCATACCCCCTATTCACTCGCTATTCATTCGCACTCCTGTCGATTCAGGTATATAAGGACAGGATGTGTGGGTAAATGCTTTGTAACTTGGAAATCTGTACAAGGAATGCATCATCATGCAGATGCAGTGACCACATAGGGCTACTTATTGACACTGGTGTAAGCACATTTGTTTTGAGACAAGGTACATATTTTTTAAAGGTTTAGAAACAAGTATTCATGTAACCTATGAATCCCCTACCAAGAACACCTTGTAAAATGTTTAACGGCATCTCAGACTGGCAAAGCAGCATTCATCATAAGTCTGCAAAGCAGTGTGTGTGTGTGTGTGTGGGCATCAACCAACTCTTAGGAAAAGAAAAAAATCTTTACAAGGCTTTGGAGAGAACAATGACT
Source organism: Neoceratodus forsteri (assembly GCA_016271365.2). Taxonomy (NCBI): domain Eukaryota; kingdom Metazoa; phylum Chordata; order Ceratodontiformes; family Ceratodontidae; genus Neoceratodus; species Neoceratodus forsteri. Next base: position 212,007,664 of record CM028135.1, on the reverse strand, counting down.
TTAAAAATCTTACCTTGTTTGTAGTAAAAAAAATATATATATCCCCCAAGTTTCCTGTGAATATTGCAGAAAAAAATCATTTCTATTGAGGCTGATAACATTTTTAACACACAATAGACAGAAGGTAATCCACAGAAAAAGTTCCCAACTTTTGTCAAGGGTTGCCAAAGTATATTTCCCATTTACTCCAGTGAGTCAGGAAAACAAATTTCCCTTTTAACATGCAATAAAAAGAAGGTAATCCACAGAAAAAGTTCCCAACTTTGTCAAGGGTTGCCAAAGTATAATTCCATTTACTCGTGAGTCAGGAAAACAAATTTCCTTTTAACACAGAATGAGAAGCACATACAGTCCAAGGAATGCACTCATAAAATGTCTAATGGTGTTAAATCCATCTGTAGTCCTAGCTTTACTAGGAGTAAGTGACTAGAGTCTGAAGCCTTTGCTTACAAATAGATTCTCATCCTATTGCTAGCGTTCACATGAAATGCTTTGAATACTAATAAGCTTGTCGTGAATGCTTAATGAATTAACTCTGGGAAAGCAATGAGATCATGGGCATACATTTACATGTGAAAAGGTAGTTTTGTTAAATCATACATGGTTTGTTTTGTTAGCGTGCTGGGAGATGCCTATGAGCTCATCTTTGAAGAATAGAACGAGACACAGATTTACATGTGAAAGGAGACTTTTGTGAAAACATACATGGATCTTTTGTGAGCGATCTTGGAAAGAGTCACGTTAGTCACACTCGGGAGAGTGCTCTGTTGAGAGCGTTGGAGCTTAAGGCTGACAGGGATAAAACAGTATGATATCATTGGTTACACGATAGGTCGGTACATACATTTACATAGTAGGCATCTGGGAAAAGGCATTCAGTATCCTACAAATGAAAGCATAATGATACTAGAAGGGGCTAGCCTTTTGAAAGTGGATCTCACAGTCTTATATAAACCCTGGGCTTGGGGTTTGATAGTACAGTTTCCAGAGACTCGAGAAATCTCTTTTATAGAAATTGTGCAGATTATCCGAAACATTCAAGAAGATGGCACAGCGCAGCGCTTCTCAATTTAACCTCCCAGCAACAGGCCAGACTGTCACACCACCAAATGAGAAGAGAGAAGAGAAGATATCTATTGGGGTGCCCAAGCCCACATTTGTGTATTATACAAGGTGTGACAAGGAATGCCCCACTCAGACCTTGTTGAGTGGAAGGATTGGTGATATGAAAAGAAAGCTGGCTACACAGTTTGGGGAGTCTGAAAAAGTTAAATTGGATACTCCTGACCAAGAGCCACCACTGCCGGACCTTGAAGAGCACCTAGAGAGTGAATCTGATACCATGAAAATGGAGACTGAAAGAGAAAGTGACCTGGATGAAGAGCCGCAGAGTGATACCGATACACAGCCAGAAGCAGCATCCGAGCAAGAGTCAGATGATGATGAAATTCCTACCAACAAGCCTCAGGCTAAGGAAGAAGAAGAAAAGGATGCAAAAAAGCCTTGTCCAGCAGAGGTAAATTCTTGTATGTTTTTAAACATTAATGAAAAAATGTAGGGTGTGACAGAGGATATCTGAATAGATGAGTTAGAGGATGAACAAGAACCAATGCTGTTTTTTTATTTTAATAGAGTGATGAATTTGTGATGGAGCAGCAGTCATATTTGGACACCATGGATGCTCGAGTCTCCACAAACCTACTGTGTGACTGTGTGTGCTGTTTTAAAGATACAGATGTAGTTATTAATGAGCAGTGTGAGGGCCAGTACGTTAAAAATACAGAGAGTAATAGAATGTGTCAAAAAAAGACAGAAAATACTGTAATCACTACACAACCAGAGCCGTCCTGTTCAACAGAGATTAGACAGGGAACCTCAAGTGAAAAAACAGATGTCAGTGTTAAGCCCCCTAAAACTGACCATGATATGTATTGTAAGTATGTTATGTACCATACCATTCGTGGCGTAATTGCCTCAGTGATACAAAGGGTGATACAGTGTGAATTGGTCGATTCCTGTCCAGGGAGTGAGATAGATGATCCAGGTCAGAAAAATCATTCATGTATCCTTGATGACTTGATGTCTAAAGAAGCATACAGAAATGTTTCTGAAGCCATACATATAGGGCAGTTCATGCCGATGATCTTGGCAATCGCTATGAAGTATCGGGGGTTAAATATGACCAATTGTACCCTGGAAACTATAAGTCACGTTTTAAATGATGTGAGAAAATCCGATGACCCCATGTGGTTAGTTAAACAAATGTTACAGGAGACAGATGGTGAGATTAAAAAAGATGCCTGTTGTCTGGTCAGCTAAGGCTCCTTTAAAAGATTTCTAAAAAGAAGATCAGGGACCATGTAATTTTTTTAAAATCATTTACCCTGCCTTTGTTATCTTTGTTTAATGATCATCGTAGCCATATGTGTGTCTGATTTGAAACAGAAAAAACAATGTGATATCCCTGAAATTGTGAAAGTGGCTTCTCAGCTTGTCAAACTGCTCCATGGGCTGAAAGGTCATTAAACATCACACTGTATGTTTTATCAGAGCGTAGAAAAATGGGAATCCCCTGCCAGTGCGTACAGTCACTTATTTATGAGCTAGTAAATTACAGATCAAAACAATCTTAAACCTGCCTGTAGGACAAGCACCGTGTGTACTTTTAGAGACAGGCCAAGAATTTTTTGATGGCATCCCAGAAATACCCTTGAAAATAACCACAGACTATTTTAAGCAAAAAGATGCTACTTTTCAGCAAGTGATGGAAGATATTCTCATAGAGTTTATGCACAGTCTGTATGATCTGGAAAACTTTTTTGGTTTTCTCTGTACCGCTGTTGATCTCTTAGTGTTTAGTTTGCAGAAAGGGGGGAATGAGGCTGTCTTCATACATTACGCAGAAGCTGTCGTTTATCTTGTGTTTAATAAAAGTGATTTAGCACTCGCTTTTCCTGAATATAAAAAAGTGACACACTAATCTGTGTAACGTGTATTATGATATACTTTCAGATGATACGTGATAAAGAAATGATCCTAGTATTCCTGTCAGTCTTGGAGGGTACCATGTACCATGTGATAAAGGACATACTAAAGGACCCTGTATATGTTGTAAAGAAAACTGCATTCGATGTATCTTCTGGAGCTGCATTGAAACCATTGACAGAAGGGACAATGTCTCTGATTAAAAGTATGTCGCCATATTTTTGGCATGTGTATCTAAATGCAATGGACACAAAAAGAAACAATCCCATATCCACTGTGAACTGCATCTTTTCTGTTAAAAAAAAAGCCCTTAAAGAGCATGAACCTCAACATGAGTGGTGTATGGCCAATGTATGTATGCTTTGTACTCACCTTATCACCAGGGGGGAAAGTGGGAGATGCCCATGTATTTTTTTTTTAAATTTAAGTTTATTAATTTTACACATAAAACAACCATGAGACACAGAAATATACAACTCGCAAAGAATACATGGTATAACAAAGGAAAAGGGAAGAACAAACCCCCCCAAACAAAAACGACAACACAAAAACCTCCCTCCCCCAACTCCGAGATGCCCATGTATGTGTGAAACACGCCACCTAGTTGCTACTGTCTCTGGGCATCTTTAAAGTGGAATGTATAAGGACTCATGTTGCATGTACCATAAACTGCTAATGTTGTACTCTTTTGTATGGATGATAGACTGTAGTAACATGGCTGATGTATGTTACAGGGCCTATAAAATACTACTGATATGACTTTTGTAGGGTACGTATACAAGTAACAGTCAAGCATCAACAGCTAGCATAGAAACATGATAGTGTCGTAATCATTTGCATGTTTTACCTTTTGTATTAACACAATTGCCATGAGTATCACAATGCATATAAAATACTGTTATGACTTTTGTAGGATATGAATAAAATATAGTTACACATTGCCGTCTGTGATAAAATGATTAAGGGATAAAAGAGCACACTCATTATTTTACTGGTGACAAGAGGTTGGCAGGCTAACAGGTATTATTAGGGGTGCTGATGAAAGAAGATCATCTGCTCTGGATTATGTATTTTAATGCAAAAAAAGTGTGCAGTTTTACTGGTGTGACTCAGCTGTATAAGGCTGCAAAGAAAATTGATAAAGGTTTCAGCAGGAAAGTTGTTGCAGAATGGCTTTCGAGGGCATGATCCTTACACTTTACACAAACCAGCGAGAGTTAGATTCAAAAGAAATCCTGTCATTGTTTCTGACATAGACAGACAATGGCAAGCTGATTTAGTGGATATGGGTCAATATGCAAAGTACAATAAAGGTTTTAAATACATACTGACATGCATCGCTGTGCTGTCCAAGAATGCTTGGGTAGTGACTTTAAAAGACAAATCGTCCAAGGCTGTGATGCAAGCTTTTAAAAATAGTTTTGAAGGCTTGTGTCACAGCCTTGCCTGATAACACACTAACAAAATAAACCATGTACGATTTAACAAAACTACCTTTTCACATGTAAATGTATGCCCATGATCTCATCATTTTCCCAGAGTTCATTCATTAAGCATTCACGACAAGCTTATCAGTATTCAAAGCATTTCACATGAACGCTAGCAATAGGATGAGAATCTATTTGTAAGCAAAGGTTTCAGACTCTAGTCACATACTCCTTGTAAAGCTAGGACTACAGATGGATTTAACACCATTAGACACTTTATGAGTGCATTCTGTGGACTGTATGTACTTCTCATTTTGTGTTAAAAAGGAAATTTGCTTTCCTGACTCACCGGAGTAAATGGGAAATATACTCTGGCAACCCTTGACAAAAGTTGGGAACTTTTTCTATGGATTACCTTCTTTTTATTGTGTGTTAAAAGGGAAATTTGTTTTCCTGACTCACTGGAGTAAATGAGAAATATACATTGGCAACCCTTGACAAAAGTTGGGAACTTTTTCTGTGGATTACATTCTTTTTATTGTGTATTAAAAATATTATCAGCCTCAATAGGAATGATTTTTTTCTGCAATATTCACAGGAAACTTGGGGGGACATATATATTTTTTTACTACAAACAAGGTAAGATTTTTAAAGTCATTGTTCTCTCCAAAGCCTTGTAGAGATTTTTTTCTTTTCCTAAGAGTTGGTTGATGCCCACACACACACACACAGCTTTGCAGACTGATGATGAATGCTGCTTTGACAGTCTGAGACACCGTCGAATATTTTACAAGGTATTCTTGGTAGGGGATTCATAGGTTACATGAATACTTTTTTCTAAACCTTTAAAAAATATGTACCTTGTCTCAAAACAAGTGTGCTTACACCAGTGTCACCAAATAGCCCTCTGTGGTCACTGCATCTGCATGATGATGCATTCCTTGTACAGATTTCTAAGTCACAAAGCATTTACCCACATCCTGTCCTTATATACCTGAATCGACAGGAGTGCGAATGAATAGCCAGTGAATAGGGGTATGAAGTTGCTAGGACTCAGGTGCAATGGGAGGGGAGGAGAAGGAGGAGCAGTAGTTTGAGGGGAAGGGAATGGAGAGGGGACTCGAGGCTTGAGCTAGGACGCTAAGGCAGGGTGGAAAGGGAGCAGGGTGATGTGGAGGAAGAGGACTCTGGTTCAAGAGGTGGGTGGATCAAGGAGGAGGAGGAGGAACAGGGGTGCAAAGGGTGGGAGAAGGAGGAAGCAGGGGTGTGGTGAGGAGGGACTCGAGTTTGAGCTAGGATGTTTAGCAGGGGTGCAGAGGGAAAGGAAAGGAGACTCTGGTGTGAATTAGGATGGTGTGGCTGGGTTGTGATGTGAGGAGGGACCAGGTGCAGCTATGACACCGAACCGGGTCCGAGGGAGGTTCGAGGAGCTGCTAGCACTCCAATGCGAGGGAGGAAGAGAAGTGGAGGGACTCAGTGTGAGTCTGTGGCACGGATGCAGAGGAGGAGGAGAAGAAGAAGAAGGACGACGACTTAGAAAAGGGAGGACTTCTGGTTCAAAGATCAAAATGCACGTCACTTCCTGTCACAGGAAGGGGGCGAGGTGTTGCCATGCCACGAGGAAGGCGGACTTCCGCCGGCAGAAAGGAGCAGGACATTGTAATGGTAACCACCTGTCAAATGACATGGCACACTCTGATTGGCTGAAATTTAACATTTGATGAGATATATCCCTTTGTAATATATGGAGATGGCCTAATAATACCATCTCATACCATACAAAAATTTTCTTGTAATAGCACAGTACTGAAAGTGATAATACCATCGTTCCAAACTGATAATACTATCGTTCAGAGCTGATAATACTACAGTTTCAGCTCTCAACGATAGCATTATCACTACAATCACAGAGCGCATGTCCAGATCTTCCTGCCAACAAACCCAGTTGCCATGGTCACATCGCCCTTCCTGCACAACCGCACTCGACAGCGCGCATCTCCATTACGGCTTTTCTTTAGTAGGCGGGCATAACAGCATGAGAAACATGATGTTTTTTCCTCTCGCTTAGCGTAGAGGAATCTGTTAAATTTGTACTTTCATTTTTTGAACAAACAAGGACTATGTCACTCATCCCACGCTTCCGAACAACAAAAAAGCTGAAAGGTAGGACTGCCTACTAAATTAAGGGAAACCACATTTTTTTTGAAACGAAGCGGGGACACTCGTTAGTGCTGTGGGCGGTTCAGACAGCGCCGCGTTGAGTGCGTATGGGCCAGCCTGCTTAACAAAAGCACATCAGAAAAGAAATCGCAATGGGGTCCATATATTACAAAAAATAACAAATAGAGGACTATGTATTATAAGGCAGTCAGACCATCTCGAGGTTTTGGGGACTTTAGGAACCTACTGCCTTATAATACATAGTTCTCTATCTATTATTCTATTTATACTACTTCCTCTGGATTTCCTTATCTTGTCTAAAATGGTCCTTATCGCCTTGCCACCATTTCCTAGCACTGTTCTCATAAGTTGTTTCACTTTCATATCATAATACTTCTTTTTTTATTTCCCTAACTAGTTTGCTTATTCCTGTATGACTGCAGCATACAGTTCTTGTTCACAGATTTCCCTGTTGTACCTGCCATTTGTCTTTTAGATACTAAATAGCACTTTCATGCAGTGGCAGCCATTGCCATCAGTAATAACAGTGATGGTAGTGGTGTGATACTATACAACATCGGACACTATTGCTGTATTTAACAGATTGTGTTTTAGCAATAATGCCCAGTACTGAAACTGTGGCAGCAGACATGATGGTGTGCTACTGTTCCCAATGACACTGGCTACCACTGTGTGTGGCTTGTTTTTCTCTTTCTATTTTCTGTAGGTCCTACAAACTTTTGAATGAATTTAATGTTCCTAAATAATTTTGTACATCAACACAATTTCCATGGCTTAATGAACAAATAACCTTACCTAAAGTGTCGTACTAAACTAGCTTGCTTCCTGTACAGAGCTATATGGTCAAGCCATGTTTGTTTCTAATATCACTATCCAACTTAAGTCACACCCAAACTAATTGGACTTGAACTTTATGCAATGAAAGAAAGTGACAGGAACCCCGATCTCAGGAATATGAGCCTTATAATACAGTAGTACGGCACTAGGACAGTATTCTGGGGGCCTGGGGTCAATTCCCAGATAAGTAATGCTGTTTTATTCTCATTACAATTTGTGTTCCAATTTCTACACAATTGTTAATCGTGAATGACCATCTAATTATTGACTTTAAATTTATGAAATAAGCAGCAAGTAGTTTAACTATGATATACCTTCATATTTTTATATAATATTACTATGATTTAATGATTAATGAAATGTATACTTGTGGCTACCTCCTGTTTTTTATAGTTCCTGGCCCACATAATCAGAAGAGATGTGCGGCACATCCCTAGATGCGCCCGCACATCCCCGGACATGCGAGGGCTGTCGGGGGTATGGCAATATTAATAAGCCCTGATTCACCCAAAAACCTGACTGCGATGATGTGCAGAATAATATGATGCAGGAATGCAAATGAGGGGTCCCTCATACATATTTCAGACATGACAATATTCAACCCCTCCCAAGCATAACTATGGTCATCTGTGCCAGTGCAGTTACACTCTCCAGACCCTACTTTAACTATGTGCAGGCCAGTAGGTGCCCTACACATAGTCCAAGGCACAGCACACAGTCCCCTCCCTGAGTCCCAATCTTATGTATCAAAATGGCAACCCTCCTACCCAAGCCCCGATCACTTGTAACATAATGGCACCCTCTCTCCACGAGCCCTGATCACTCATAAAATAATGGAATCCTCCTTCCCCGAGCCCCAATCAATTGTAAAATAATGGTGCCCCCCCCACCCTGAGCCCCAATCACTTGAAACATAATGGCACACCCTCCTGAGCCCCAATCACTTGTAAAATAATGGCATTCCTCTACGGATCCCCGATCACTTGTGGAAAAATGGCATCCCTCCCTGATCACTTGTAAAATAATGGCATCCCTATTCCTGGGCACCAATCACTTGTAACATAATGGCATCCCACCTCTCTGAGCCTCGATCACTTGTAACATAATGTCATCCCCTCTCCCAGAGTCCTAATCTTTTGTAAACTATTGTCACCCCCCTCCCTGAGCTTTGAGCACTTGCAGACTGATGTCAACCCCCCCTCCCCAACCACGATCACCTTAAAATATTGTCACACCCTCCCCAGCCCCGAGCACCTGTACATATGAACAGTGCAAAGGGCATCCCTTTTCTATAGTGCAGTGGCCTCCCTCCCCAGCCCTGGTCCCTTGAAAGATGGGAATGCCCCCGAGCCCTGGTGGCTAGCAGTCCCCTCACCCCCCGCCTGGTTGGTGATACCTTACCACGCCACACACCCCCTGTAATACCCCTGTTGGCCATTGGCATAGCCCTCCTCACTCAGCCATGGCTAGCCACCAACTGATCAGTACCAGAGCATAGATGTTAAATATTTGGTTGCTGTGGGTATTGATGAACACCAAGCAGCAAGGAGACCTGAAGGTAATTTTATCAGGTGACCTAAAGGTAGCCAGGCAGTGCAACAAGGAAGTAGGGGGTTAATGGGATGCTGTGGTGCATAGGGAGAGGTATCAACAGGAGACAGAGGGAGGAGCTGTTGTCTCTGTATAGATCACTCATAAAACCCCACCTAGAGTACTGTGTCCATTCCTGGAGATGACAGGCCCAGTTCTCAAAGGTTGATGCAGGGCTTGCACAAGCCCTGTGTCAAATCCTGCACTGCATCAGACACATTGGTGCACCATGCACCCGATTCAGAAAGGTTGCATGCATTTGCAATGCTTTACCCTTTTTACGGCCAAGTCCTTGAGGACAGACAAGGCCTGGATGAGATCCACCCCAAGTCCTGAAAGAACTGGCAGATGTCCTGGCAGAACCTCTGATGGAATTATTCAGTTCTTCCCACCTATCGGGATGTGTACCAATTGACTAGAGGATGGCACATGCTGTGCCCCTCCATAAGAGCGGTCCCAGGGACAAGTTGGGATATTACAGGCCAGTCAGCCTGATGTCAATAGTGGGGAAACTATCAGAGACCATCTTGAAGGAAAGGCTGGTGGAGTTCCTGGAAGTAAATGGCCTGGAAGATGTCTGACAACATGGATTCGTCCAGGGAGATCTTGTCAAACTAACTTGGACAAATTGTTTGATATCAGGTGACATGGTCTCTGGGTGGTGGTCAGTCAGTTGATGTCCTGTACCTGGACTTCAGCAAGGCATTTGACTCGGTGCCACATGAACTGCTGGGCAAGCTGAGGAACCTAGGGGTAAAATGGTGAAGTGGATTGGGAACTGGCTGAGCAACAGGCAACAGCGGGTAGTGGTGGGAGGGAGGCTCTTGACATCCAGAGGAGTCACTAGTGGGGTCCCACAAGGATCTGATCTGGGTCCACTGTTATTTAACTGTTCCATTGTGGACACTGCAGAGGGAGTTATGAGAAAAATGAGCCTGTTCACCAACGACTCCAAACTAGGAGTGGTGGTGGACAGTGAGATGGGATGAGGATTCTCCAGGATAACATGGAAAGACTTGAACAGTGGTCAGACACATGGCAGCAGGGTTTATGCTCAGAAGTATAGTGTACTGCATTTGGGGGCTAGAAATCCAGGGTACAGCTACAATTTGGGGAAAGGGGTCAGCAGCAGTGACTGTACTGTGAGTTGCATCTAGCGCTGACATGATCAACCTTTAGGCCTAATCTTCTGGCATTTTCATATGTTTGTATGTCCGTATGTAAGGTTAATGCATTTTGCAAAGAATTTCTACTAAAGTGTGTTTTGTTTCCAGAATAGTGTTGGCTTACAGTAGTGAAGTGACAAATATGAGAAGCTGTGCTCATCTCTGCAAGCTACATGAAGTGCAAAGTTGTTGTCTTGCTGTTGCATTTGTATTCACACTTATTCATATTTTGAGTGTTGTGTTGTGAACTGGCAAAGCACTTCAAAACATAATGGATACAGGAAGGAATTGACACCCGATGATGGATGTGTTGTAACATGAAAAATGCAAAATATATAACTTTTTGGGATATACGGAGGGGTAACTGGGAGGATACTAAGCTGCTGGGCCCTGGGTGGGTTTTTGTTAATTAAACAAGCATTTGTCAATGCCGAATGTTTGCTTGCTGATATTAGCATTGGAAGTGCAGGAGTTAGATGCAGAATAAGAATGGCAGTGAAGTACTGAACTCACGCCAACCCCACCTCTGCCCTGCAGAGATAGACAGGCATTAGTGTGTGCCTTTGGATCATCGCCCACAACACTCATGCCATGTCACCTCACCCTATCCTGCAGACACCGACAAGTGTTGAGGTGTGCCTTGGGGTGTTCAGCTTTAGAGTCACCCCATTGCATAAGGACATACACTGAAATGGGTGCAGTATAGGAGAACAGGGTGAACTCTGGGGCCAAAGAGTCCAAGGCGCACCTCGATGCCTGTCACTGGCTTCAGGGTGGGAGTGGGGGTACAATGGCATGAACATTATAGCCAGCAATCCAAAGGCACACCCCTGACGCCTGTCAGTCTGTACAGGGTGGGATGTTATGGTTAGAAACCCTAACACCTCAGGCGTTTCTTGGAATTTGCACTACAGATTTTCAACATGCCCTTTTTGTGACCCCCACCTCATGAAAGCATTTAGAACCTCTGCTCATGAACGGTGGCACTGTGATTTTGTGTATCTATCCCAAACATTGATTTCTCACAGCGACTATGCCATACTGCACCAAATGTGTGAAAACACAGTTCAGGCAGGATGTGAAAAATAACAGCTGTACCATTCATAGGGAGGTGTGAAGAGATGGCAATGTTGAAAATATTAAAAGTGCTCGAACTTATGAGCGTACGTGGAAACTGCACAATGCACGCTCATAACACAGTCATTTAGTGGAATTATTTCACCAAATTTTCAGCATTAGGCATTTTGTGACCTCTGCTCATGAACAGTGTCACTATGATTGTCTTAATCTGTCCGAGCGTCGATTTCCACAACGACTGTGTCATTGTGCACCAGATTTGAAAACACATTTTGGGCAGGATGTGAAAAATGACAGCTTTACTGTTCATAGAAGGTGTGCAAAAGTGACAATGTTGAAAATCCTGAAGAAAAAATATTACAAATTCTCGGAGATTACGGATGTACATGGAAACTGCGCAATGCACGCTCATAACATAATCGTTTTATGGACTTTTTTCACCAGATTTTCAACACAGGCATTTTGGGACCTCCACTTATGAACAGTGTCACTGTGATTTTCTTACTCTGTCCCAAACACTGATTTCCCACAGCGACCGTGCTATTGTGCGCTGGAGGTTCGAAAACACATTTCAGCCAGGATGTAAAAAATGACAGCTGTACTGTTCAAAAGGAGGTGTGAAAAAATGCCGAAATTGAAAATCTGGAAAATTTAATTCATGAAGTTATGAGTGTGAGAGGAAACTGTGCAACACACGCTCGAAACACAGTCATTTTTATGTTGGCTCGCACTTGCGTGCCAGCCGACATATTGCAGTAGTAGCAGATTTGGAGGTGCAGTCACCATGGGCGGAATGCAGGGCACACATTAGTAGGTGTGTCCCTCATTCCCCAATAAGCTAGCTGCAGGTGCTAGACAGCAGGCATACCTAAAGTGGTGTCCAGATCTAAGAAAAGGTCTGCTGCAATGAGAGCCAAGCTCATCACGCAGAAGACGTGCCCTTCCTGGTGAAGCATTCCAAAAAACCTTGCGAAGTGACTGCAGCTGTTACCTGTCACAATGCTGTTGACATAATGTCCTCCCTTCTCATTGCAACTGTGTGCCGAGGGGATGCCCAATCCCTCCTTGGTGTCATGCACCCTCCCAAACAGTCTTTCTTTACCAGTGGGGGCCCCAGTCCCCATCAGCTTCATTCCCCCTGTTCCCAGTTCAAACTGCTGATGGGGGAGCCCACTCCCCATCAGCATAATGCCCTCCCCTGTTTGTTGTGTGCCGAGGGGCATACCTAATACCCCTCAGTTCTCCCCCATTGGTATTTGCCAATGGAAGTATCCAGTCTGCTACAGCCCCCAAAAACTTAGGTGGCATGCTGGGGCCCATCCCAGTGTGCCAAATGTCCCTAAAATAAAAAGTCCTGCAATGTTTTTTCCTTTTACCCCTGTAAAACCGAAAATGGTCCCTCATCGAGTCCGGCAGTCCCTCCCCAACCCGCACCCACCCTCACTCACCCCACCTCCCCACACCAACCCTCACCCCATACTTACCTCCAAAGCCTGGCACAATGATCTTTGGTGGAAGGGGGAACATGTCTGCATTCTTAAAAGCTGACCACAAACTGAAGAAATGCCAGTAAGCTGTATAATGGCATAAACAGGGTTTTTTCAACTCTGGTGCATATCTCAGCCATTTTGGGGAATTTTGGCACCAGATTTTCAACATGGGGTTATTGGGACCCCTCCTCATGAATTCAGTCACTGTCATGGCATTATTCATTCTGAAAGGTGATATCATGGTCACTGTACAGAATCACGTTTTGGGACTGATTAATGAAACGACACTGCCACTGTTGATGAGGTAGGCTCTCAAAAAGCCTATGTTGCAAATTTGGTGGGAAAAATCCAAAACAAATGGCTGTTTTATGAGAGCGTGCATAGCGCAGTTTCCACACATGCATGTAACTTCATGAATTTGTAATATTTTTCCTCCAGATTTTCAAAATTGCCATTTTTCCACACCTTCTTATGAACAGGACAGCTGTCATTTTAGATATCCTGGTCGAAATGTGTTTTCGTACGTCCGGCACAATATAGCACAGTCACTGTGCGATATCAGTTTTTTGAGATAATTTCAGGAAATGATGGTGACACTGTTCATGAGCAGAGGTCCTAAAATGCCTTTGTTGAAAATTTGGAGATAAACATCCATAAAATGACTGTGTTACAAGCGTGCATTACACGGTTTCCACGCACCCTTGTAACTTCACAACTTTGCAATATTTTCATGCCAGATTTTCAACACTGGTATTGTTTCACACCTCCTTATGAACAGTACAGCTGTCATTTTTCACATCCTGCCCAAAATGTGTTTTCACACCTGTGGCGCACAATGGCGTGGTCACTGTGGGAAATCAACTTTTGGGACAAATTAACAAGATCACAGTGTCACTGTTCATGCGGGGAGTTCCCAAAATGCCTATGTTGAAAATGTGTCTCTGCAGGGTGGGGATGAGGTTGGCATCAGTTCAATACTTCACTGCCATTCCTATTATGCATCTCTAACTCCTGCACTACCAATGCCAATGCCAGTGAGACAACATTCAACATTGACAAATGCTTGTGTTTGGGGGGGTGCATGATGCCAAGGGGGATTGAGCACCCCCTTGACATGTAAAGCTATTACATGAAAATTATGCCGATGGGAATTGTGCTCCCCCATGAGCAAATGAACTAGGGAGGGGTCATGCCGACAGGGAGACTGGGCATCCCCATTGGCTTCCATGGGGACTATGAGAGGTGGACAGCGACAGCTGCCACCATGTTTATTGAAATGGGACACCAGACAAGGCAAGCTGTGATATGCCACTGGAATAAAAAACTACTGATTGTTAAATAATGTGGTGCTCTCTGATTGCAGCAGCGAATTTCTTTCAAGTTGGAGGCATGCTGCAAAACTGCTGTCATTGACTGCGTGCTGCTCAACTGGCACCACAGAGACCAGCCCAAAAAGCACTGCTGGCATTGACCACAACACTGCTGCACCTCCACAACCCGCTACTCCAGCAAGCTGCACAACATGATTCTTGCGCATGCGTGCAAGCAAACATAAAAGGTAGACATTCTGTGTGTGTGCATATAACAGTGGGAGGTAGCTGGTTAAGAAAATGCTGCCATGATGATATGAATTGAAAAGTTTTACTACTGTGTGATGTAACAACTTTCTGTGACCTTTGAACTGTGGAATAACAACTTTTTGAGAGGTATGGATTTCCACATATCAATTTCCAGCAATATAATAGTACTCACATACTACTAAGGAATACAGTATTCAGTCACTTGATTAATCTCAATAATATATTCAGAATATTAACTGGAACAAGTCAAGTAAATGGTGATATGCTACCAGTGGATTTATTAAAGTATACCTCTTTAAAGCGAGAAGAATAACAAAATGCTTACTTTCCCCTTTGAGACCATCACTTTTAATATTTACTCATCTTGTCTGTTAAACTTAGTTCTGGAACAAAACTCAAAGAGTTCCAATTTCCTTAAATGCAGGCATCAAAGCACAAAGCAATCATTTCACTCATTTCACTGGATAATAATACGTACCGCACTGGGATAAGCATGTCAAAATATAAGTAGGTACATTTATGGAGTTAGTAACCCATGACATGTTGATCTAGGTGCAAGGTTCTGTAAATCAGGACAATGTATTACTTAGTTGCCTGTCTTTCGATTTATTTCATCTCAGCCTACTCAAGTACAAGGCCAGGATGTAAACTAAACAGTCCGAAACTTCAGGGCTACACCAAGACAGGTGACATTCTTCTTGGTGGTATCTTTCCAGTACATAATGCAAAGATTACCCAAGAAATTACTTTCACTGAATTTCCATTTATAGTATCCTGCATAAAGTAAGTATAATAACAGTAATAGTAATGCTAATATATAAAACTACTGAAACTGTTTTGTTGACAGACTAGTTACAATGATGCGTAATGTTTTCTTGTCTTCATTGTTCCATGTTTTAGTGTGAATTTCTTAGGCATACATGATGCTATACCTCATCAGCTTATGGCTCTTTTATTTTGGAGTCTCTGGTTTCATTTTGTTCATTTTGACATATAAGCCTGACATTTCTGAACCTTTACCAGACATCCTGTTCTTAGATTGTAAGAAGATTGGTAGCCGTGTTTGTTTCTTTAAAAACACAGCAACATAGAAAGTACTACATGAGAAGACAGTGTTCACTGGCCACCATTCAGGCAGCCACTGCACCCACACTTGGGCACATAAGCACATAGGTTACGCTACAGTAAATGTAAAAACTAAGGGAGGGGGTCTACCTCCTGCCATCCAGTCAGCTGAAGCACAAACAGCTGGCAAAGAGACGCATACTCTAGGAAATGCTGAGTACGAAGACCAGGGGAAGGGTGGTCCCTCATGTTCCTTTCCTGTCATCCATGTAGCTGCAGCACCTAACACCAAGTATGTAGGAGCATAAGAACTGTTAGCTGAAAACAGACAGCAAGGGTCCATCATGTCTGGCTACTGTCATCTGAGCAGCTGCTGCACCCAACATTGGGTAAATAGGAACACAGGAAATATTATATTTAAAGATCAAAGGAGGGGGTAATAAGGTTCATCTCCTGCCATCCAGGCATTAGCAGCAACCAATATTGCATATATAGAAACATGGGAAATGCTAGATAAAAAGCCCAACGGGCTCCATCATGTTTTTCTGCTGCCAACCAGGCAGATGCAGCACCCACCATTTTAAACATAGGAGTGATAGAAATGTGAGATGAAAAAAGACAAGGGTGGGGCTGTTGTGTTCATCTCCTGCCATACTGGTTACTGCAGCACCAACATTTGGTACACAGGAACATAGGAAATGCTAGATGACAAAAGACCAAGGGGGCAGCCAACGTTTTCATCTGCTGCCATCTAGTCAGTTACAGCACCAACATTAAGTACCTCAGGATACAGGAAATGCTAGATTAAAGAAAAACAAGGGGGCTGATATAATGCTTATCTCCTGTCATCCAGGCAGCTACTGCACACAACATTGAGTATATGGAAACTGACAGATGCAAAGATTAAGAGGGTCAGTTGTGTTGATTTCCTGCCCTCCAAGCATATACAACACCTAACACTGGGTACATAGAAACAAATGGAACATTATATGTAAAGAGTAGGGAGATTCATCATGTTTTCTCCTGTCACCCGGGCAGTTGCAGCACTCAATGTTGGGTTTATAGGACTAGGGGAATGCTAGCTATAAAGACCAAGGGACGGGTCCATTATGTTCATTCTCTGCTGTCTAGGCAGCTGCAGCAACAAAACTGGGTGCACAGGAAAATGGGGAATGCTTGATGTAAAGAGCAAGGTGTTTCATCATGTTTGTCTCCTGCTACCCTGGCAGTTATGGCACCCAAAATGGCATATATACTGTAGTAACAGAGGAATGCTAGCTGCAATGACCAAAAGAAGGGGTCCATCATGTTCTACTCCTGCAATCCAGGCAGCTACAGCACCATACATTGGGCAGATAGGGACAGAGGAAATGCTAGATGAAAACAGGGGCCATCATATTTGACTCCTGTCATCAAGATGGCTACAGAACCCATAACTGGTACATAGGACCATAGGAAATTCTAGATGTAAAGACCAAGGGATGGGGCATCATATTTGTCTCCTGTCATCCAGGCAGCTAGAGCACCCAAAATTGGGTACATAAAAAAATAAGAATTTCTACATATAAAGACTAAGACAGGTGGTCCATCATGTTCAGCTCCTGCAGTCCAGGCAGCTACATTTCCCAACATTGGTTACATAAGAACATAGTAAACCACAGATGAAAAGACCAAAGGAGGAGTCCATCATGTTCATAGCCCCATGAATTCTACATTTCCACAGCCACATAATTTTCTGCATAACTTGCATCATGTTGCAGAATATAAGTACTGTGGTGGAATTCAGTTCATTTTTTGTGACTTTTCTTTCAAATACAGGTTTACGGTTTTCCCATAGTGCCCAGCTGCCTTCCCCTAATTGTTTATCCTGAAACCCCTCCTCTATGCTCAGCATGCCATGTCATTAATAACATCACATAATATTGCCACTAAAAGAAGGACTACATTCTGCCACAGAAAATTAATAATGCATGCCACAGGAATGAACAAACACTGCCACAGAATCCTAAGAGCCATGCCAGAGGAACCAGAACTGATTGAACCCTTGTTATATTCATCTCATGTCATCCAGGCCTCTGTGGCACTCAACAGTATGCACATGGGAACCTGGAAAATCATATTTATTTAGAAATTGGTAACTGGGGAGACACACGAAGCTGAGGCTTATTTCTAGGTGTGACCTGGAGGGTTAGGAGTGGGAAAAGAATATACGATGACATACCATGTTAAACAACAGTAGCAAGGCCTCTGTAATGTACTTCTGAGAAATAACAAAGTTGCATGTTATCAGCAAATAATCAGTTGTAAGTTACTGAGGACTAGAAACACTGAGGATAAGCAAACTACAGAGAAGTTAAACTTGTGGAAGTCAATTCTGTAGACATTCCTGGGAGGGTAGTACGCAAGGGGATTTAGGTGAGGGTTTGAGCAAATGGAGACCAGGAGCAGGCTGGTGAGTTTTGAGTTGTGAGGAGCTGCTTGAGTGAGGGGTAAAAGGAAGAGTGACAGATGGCATGGGCAAGGAAGTTTTGGAGGAAGGGAAACATGCCAAGGAAGTAGATTGGACAGCAGAACTGACGTAGTGAAGAATGTTAAAAAATCATGAGTCTGAGGAGTGAAGTGAGTAGGAAGTGAGAATATTGGGTGAGAGAAGGTCATGAGATAAGTGTGGTGTGAGGCAAGTTAGTATTTTAAAAGGAAGGCAGCACAGTGTGAAAGAGACCAAGAGACATCTAGATTCAAAGGAAGGGATAGAGAAGTTCAGGTAGTGGGAAGAATGGTAAAATTGTTAGAGGGAGGGGGGCAGTAACAAAATGGTAGTAAGAAAGAATGATGGGATCCAACCTGGCAAAGATGGGCATCAGGACACCACCACAGTACACTTTCACATAGTCAAACATTTGTGCAATCATCCTTAAGAGGATCTCTTGCTAGATTGTGAGGGGCAGACTTGAACAATTTCAGTACAAGGTGAAATACAGGATGTAATGCTCAAGTGAGGTAGTCCATCATGTTTATTTATTATCCAGGCAGTTGTAACACCCAACTTTGGGTAAATAGAAACATTAGAAATGATAGACAAAAAGATCAAGTGGGGTTCATGTGATCATCTCCTGTTATATAGGCAGATACAGCACCCTACATTTGGTGCACTGGAAAAATGAAAATGCTACATAAAATAGGAAAGTGTGGGTCCATCATGCTCCTCTTCTGCTATCCAGGCAGCAGCCCATGCAACATTGGGTAGATACAAATATAAGAAGTGTTAGATATAAAGACCAAGGGACGAAGA
This sequence comes from Neoceratodus forsteri, assembly GCA_016271365.2. NCBI lineage: Eukaryota > Metazoa > Chordata > Ceratodontiformes > Ceratodontidae > Neoceratodus > Neoceratodus forsteri. The sequence continues at coordinate 211,988,974 of CM028135.1, read as the reverse complement.
TTCATATTTTTCATGTCCTGACATTCTGGTAGTTGCACCACACAGCCCTGGGCACATAGTAACATAGGAGATTCTAAATGTAAACACAAGGGTAGGAGTGCATTGGGTTCATCTCATGCCATTCAGGCTGATGCTGCACCCAACATTGGGTACATAGGAACATAGGAACCACAAGATGAAAAAAGACCAAAAGGGGTCTGTCATGTTCTTGTCCTTCCAACTTGTCTGCAGCACTAACACTGTGTACATAGCTATATGGAAATCCATGACAAAAAAGATCAAGAGTTTATTATGTTTATCTTCTGCCACCCAACCAGCTACAGTACCTACCAAAACAAATAAAAGAGGTGCAAAACCCAAATCCGAGAAGTGCAGCCTGGTGAGAAAGGCACTAAAACTTATGAAAAAAGGACTAGCCACACACACACATCAATAGGTACAAAAACTACTTTACTGTGGACTGAGAGAATGAGAAACAGGGAATGAAGCCATTCCATGAGCATTCTTCTGAATGCACATAGGGTAGTTATGTTTCCTGTCTCTCATTTTCTCACTCCAGAATAATATGGTTTGCACCTATCTATGGGTTTTTTCCCCATATTCATTTTTCACACGTTTTATCTACAGCACCTACTGTACATTTGATATACAGGAATATAAGAACTGCTAGATGAAGAATGACATGGGGACCATCGTGTTTATCTCCAACCATCCAGACAGCTGTCACACACAACATTGGGCATATCCAGTGGAGCCTACTAGGATGCATTGCAATACTGCAGAATTCTACAGTAGAATTACTGCAGGAAGCAAGACTATTTCAATGTCAGTTAATCCCTTTTGTCATGCAGGAATCTCTGACACAGCATTGCATTCTGCTGGGCTCCTCTCTAGGAACTGCTAGATATGAAGACTAAGAGGGGCCTGTGTGTTCATCCTCTGCCATCCAGGAAGATGCAATTCCCATCACTGGGAACAGGCACATAGAAAATGAAAGAACTAAAAACCAAGGAGGGATTCATTGTGTTTATCTCCTGCCATCCTGGCAGAATGTAGCACCCAACAGTAAGTACATGCAGTGCTGTCCACTAGGATCAAGTGCTTTGTGTAAGATTTCACTGTTGGACAAATTGGAGTAAATATGACAGTAATGCTTTGAGTTCCTGCAGTGTCCTGCAAGATATCCAGTAAAAATGGTGATACTGCTCTTGATCCTGATAAAATGTAATATAGGGACATAAGAAGTGTTAGAAGAAAAAGATCAAGGGGACCATCATGTACATCTCCTGCTATACTGGCAACTGCAGCATGCAGCACTGGCTACACAGGTACATAGCATATATTAGATGAAAAGAAGATCAAATCTGGATCAGTTGTGTTTATCTCCTGCAATCCTGGTAGATGCAGCTACCATTATTAGGACCACAGGGAAAATGGGAATGCTGGATACAAAAAGAGGAGGGGACCTTCATGACATATTCATCTCCTGCAATCCAGGCAGCTGTAGCACCAAACACTGGGTACATAATAACTGCTATATGTAAAGTCCAAGGAGTAGATACTATTCATCTCTTGCCATCCAGGCAGATACAACACCCAAACTGGGTACACATGGACAAAGTAAATATTAGATAAAAAAGGACAGGGAAGTCGTTTGTGTCTCTTGCCAGCCAGGTAGCAGCAGCACTTAGAGGTGAATACATAAGAATGCAAAATATGATAGCTGTAGCCCATTTGTGTATAATTGACATTTGACGTTACCTCTACCCCACACAACATGCATATATCTTTTACCCTTCAACATCAAGCTATCCAAGAATAGATTATTTTTTAATACTGTGAGCACTTTTCAATGGTCCAAGATATGTCCTATGATCCCCAATTGATCTTGGACCATCACTATCTTCTACTTAAAATTAATCTATGAAAGGACCCTCCTCACTCCTTTTGGCAGTTAAACCTTTTTTATTGCAACATGAACAGTTTATCGACTTAATTAACACCTGAATCATGCAAATTATCAATGACCATGAGAATCCCTCTGTTATGGCATCCATATCATGGAATATTCTCAAGGAGTTTTACAGGAAAAGATTATCTCCTATACAGTACCTCTCATAAAAATGCTAAATAAATTCTAGCTATTATATGCACAAAAGATTAATAAACAAATTAGCTAGCCTGGGAGTGAGTCCCAGGGTGGTAGCCTGAGTAAAACATTGGCTGGACAACAGGACGCAGAGGGTAATAGTAAACGGAGCCCATAATGAAGAAAAGGGGGTTACTAGTGGGGTACCACAGGGTTCAGTACTGGGTCCAGTCCTTCTTAATGTCTTTATAAGTGACATTGCAGAGGGACTGGAAGGAAAAGTATGTCTGTTTGCAGATGACACAAAGATCTGCAACAGGGTTGATACACAAGGTGGGGTGGAAAGGATGAGAAGGGACTTGGCAAGGTTGGAGGAATGGTCAAATGTATGGCAGCTTAGATTCAATGCAAAGAAGTGCAAAGTAATGCACCTGGGAAACAAAAACCCAGGGGAAGAGTACCCAACAGGGGGTGAGATACTGACAACAACAAAAATGGAAAGGGACCTGGGGGCAGTTATATCAGATGGCCTAAAGGTGGGCAAGCAATGTGAGAAGGCAATAAGGAGGACTGGGGGAGGGATACTGGGATGCATAGGAAAAGGCATCACCAGTAGAAAACAAGAAGTTATTATCCCTCTGTACAGACAGTTGGTGAGACCCCATCTGGAGTACTGTGTGCAGTTCTGGAGACCCCAACTCTGCAAAGACATAGACAGGTTGGAGGCAGCCCAGAGGAGGGCAACCAAAATGGTGCAGGGTCTGCACCAGAAGACGTATGAAGAGAGACTAAAGGAGCTTACTATGTATACCCTCAAGGAAAGAAGGGAGAGGGGGACATGATAGAAACTTTCAAGTACCTCAAGGGAATCAACAAAGTCCAAGAGGGTAGCATCTTTCAGAAAAAAAGATGTGCAAGAAGAAGTGGGCACAATTTAAAGATAGAGGGGGGCAGTTCAGAGGTAATGGGAGGAAGTAGTTTTTCACTGAGAGGGTTGTGGATGCATGGAACAGCCTTCCTGAGGAGGTCCTGGAATCAAAAACAGTGGGGGAATTCAAGAATTCATGTGACAGACATAAGGCAATTCTAGTGGGGGGGGGAGGAAGTAGGCTGTTGATTAACTAGGATCTGCAGCTTATCCATTAGGTAGGGAAATGGGCAGACTAGGTAGGCCAAGTGGTCCTTATCTGCCATCAAATTATATGTTTTTATGTTATGGAGCAACTCAGTTCCTTCCAAACCTTATATAGATCAGGGGATAAAGAATTATTGAACAAGATCACAGTGCTGAAAAGTGAACTTCAGTCACTAATGGTTTACAGCATCTGACAATCTTAAGCGTATCTTCACCACTCTCACCATGAAAGGGGAGCTAGATGCTCTTGGATCCTTGCATGTAAACTCTGCTCACAAAGGTGGGTGGTGTGTGTCCTGCAACTCTGAGACCCATCTACAGGGCACTTAACTCATGATAAAAGTTGAATACAACAAATCTTTCAAACCTATTATACACAGCTCTATCTGGATTCTGCTCCAGCTGACCTGGATAAAATTGGTTTCTGTTTAAATCAGCTTCCCCCTCCCTAAACTGACAGGGACCCAACAAACATGTTAACTGCCCCATCACAAGTGACATAATTATAGCAAAATAAAAAAACATTAAAATGGAAAAATGCTCAGGTCCAGACAATTCTACTAATGAATGGTATACAATCTTCTTTGAGCCCCTTCTCCCCCATCTTTCACAGGTTTTCTGCACAGGGATACAGGCTGAACCCCTTCCCCCTTGTGGGCCTATGCCATAATTTCCGTGATCCTCAGACTGGGGAAAAGGAATCATCCAACCCTTCCTTAAATAGACCCAGTTTAGTGTTAAACTCTGATTACAAACTTTACATGGCTATTTGGGCTCATAGATTAGACAACATTCTCCTTACTATAATCCACCCAAACCAAGCAAGCTTTATCCATAACCATCATATGACGGATAACATCCATCACACTTTTCTCTTACTTGAGAAAGTAACAACTCATAAAATATCCACAGCCTTATATTAGATACTAAGAAAGCCTTTGATTGGGTCTCATGGAATTGTTATGAGGCACCCTATTGGCCTCTAATTTTCCACTCCCTTTCTTAGAAAGGCTTCAATAATTATATTTTCACCCTTCGGAATATATCAGAGTTAAGGGTGATCTTTCTTCCCCATTCCAATACAAAGGGGCACTAGGTAGGGGTGCCCATGGTTGCCTCTTCTGTTTGTGTTGTGTATGGAACCTTTGGCTGCAGTCCTCAGAGTTCACATCCAAGTAGAAGGCATTCTGACGGGAGGTACCGAATAAAAAATCACACCCTATGCAGACGATATCATTCTGACACTCTTGGACCTGGATAAATCAATACTGGCTGCTTGGTCCATTATGCATGCTTTTGGAAATCTTTCCAGCTTTAAGCTTAATTTGCTGAAAGCAGAGATATTACTTTATATCTAGTCCCCTACCCCTGGATTATAAAAATAATTTCTTTGGAAATGGTGTAATTCTAAACCTAAATATTTAGGAATCTTGATTCCCCAGTATCTTCATAGCCTTGACCTCTTAAACACTGAGCCACTTACAGAACAAATTAAAGAGGATTTAGACATGTGGGGGAAGCTAGCAGTGTCTTTCTGAACTAGAATCAAAACTATTCATATAAATATCCTCCCTCATCTATTATATCTTTACCAAACCATCCCGTATTCCCCAAACGACTCATTTTTGCTCTTGGAATAAATGGATCTCTAATTTCAGGTTTTAAATAATTGATTAGCAGTTTTTGGGGGACGATGCTAACTGTACAGAAAGTATTTATATAGGTTTTCTAGAAGTGTTATGTTTGTTAAACACTGTGAGGCAAGTGCTATGCATTTTCACAATGTTTTAGCACTTTTATGAGCAAAACACTAATCAATTTTTAGTGTTAAATAAAACTCTGCATTTATATAGGGAGGACAATGCCCCATATTCGATATTCTATTTTACAACTCCCCTTAGACAAAGATGGACTGAACCTTCCAAATCCATTGAACTACACCCGAGTGGCCCATCTGAATATAATCTTTTATTGAATCCTGCCACAGATCTCCTCTCCCTGGAAAAATATTAAAATGTCAATTGATGACTTATTTGACATCAGTACTATACTTTTTTCTGCTTGCAGTGCTGCTCCCTCCTTAACCCTATTTACATATTTTACTGCAAAGACTATTAAAGTCTAGTATGCACTGAAACAACATCCTAGTTTTGAAAGTATAATTTTTTTGTAGAGTCCTGGCATAGATGATGAATATCTCCCATCAGTAATGAATATTACATATATAAAGACATTATGATCTTACATATATATATATATATATATATATATACACACACACACACACATATACGTGTGTATGTATATATATATATATATATATATATATATATATATGTATATATATATTATGGTTAGCACGGTAGTGCTACCATAGTTAGGGTTGAGGAGCCATTTACATGTTAAATCCAAAATTTTGCACCTTAATAACTTTGCAACCATTTGACAGATTTGCCTGAAATTTGGAATACACAATCAAGACCCATACGCCTTGGGATATGCCAAGTTCTGTACCAGTCGGATACAAGACTACGGAGTTATTAAGCTTGATCTGCGTGTGTGTTTATGTTTTTTCTGGAATTCTACAGTCGCGCCTACAGGTCGCACGGTTTGCGCAACTGGTCCAAAATCTTCAGAGAAGGTGCGGCCAGGGTCCTTGATGTGCCTTTTGAAGATTTCATGAAAAAATATTAAACAGTTCAAAAGTAATTCAAAACAATTTCCCATTGTAAGTCAATGGGAAAAGTTAAAAGTTCGACAGTGTCACAAATGCATTTTTACTGTCTTAAATGGGCCCTTTTACTGTCGCAAAATCTGCCATTTTGTTTTCAGTTAGTGATCAGAAAATCTTTGGCATTTAAAATTGGGACCCTCTAGCAACCTAATTCTTTTTTGTATTCACCTGTCGGGCCCTGAGGATGCTAGCCATGTCTTTATTCTGGGGTAAAACACCCCAGAAATATGTTTTTCAAATTTCTGGAAAACGTACTTTTGCAAAGTAGTGTCGCACTCATGAAAGTGTTGCAAATTGTTGCGAAAGCGTTCGCAAATTGCGACAGTACTTTTCTAGGCTGTGGGAAAATGACAGCAATTCTTTGGCACCCTGCTGCTAAAGAACAGTTTGGTGCTTTGGCTTGAAATTTGGAGGAAACGCAGCCGACATCTCACAGATGTGCCTTTCAGTATTGTGTTGAAAAAATATTACATGGCGGCAAAGTTATGGCACTCCAAATTTGACGCTTTTTCCCATAGGATAACATTACGGCATCCGACACATTGCAGCAATCCTTTGGCGCCCTGCTGCAATATTACGGCTCTGTCTTTTGGGCTGAAATTTGAAGGAAGACAGCCAACATCCCATAGATGTGCCTTTTAGTGGTTTGGTGAAAAAATATTACAGGGAGCCAAAGTTATGGCACTCCGAACTTCTCTTTTTCCCCATAGGATAACATTACGGCGTTCGCTGTGCCTTTCAGGGCCCGTATCTCGCAAACGGTGCGAGATACGGACTTCAAATCAAAAAATGCTTAGCCCCTAACAGGAGCTAAGTACAAAATTAGCGGTAAAGTCATAAATCATATGACTTTTACATTTTTCTACGTAATGACGGTTCCTGAGATATAAGCTATTTAGTATTCCAACTCCTCATTTTCTGCTCCAAGACCCATTATTATGCATACATTCTTTGTACTCGCTGTCTTTCTCTATGCAGCTTTTAGGGAAAACCAGCCTGTGCACTTACATTACTATTACCGTTGCCCTTTCCGTCTGCGGTTCCGTGCCACGTTTCACTTACCGTTCGTATCTCGCCACCATATGCGTTATCCTTTGCATTTTCATTTGCACTTATGTTTGTTATTTTTTGCCATTTGTGTCTACAGTACTGCTTCTCTTTCTGTTTCACTTTGTGTCACCATGCCCATTGACATTTCCGTTTGCAGGCACCATGTTACTATGTGACAAGACATCACGTGGCACACCGTTCCCGTCTCACGCCACCGTGTGCATTACCCTTTCTGTTCTCATTTGTGCTTGCATTACCATGTGCACCACTGTTAGTGCTTCTGTTTGCGTTGCTGTTCCTGTTACTATGTCACAAGACATGTATGCGGGATCGTGAGACCCTCCGCCCGCTGCTTTACATTCACTATTTCTCATTATCATTCTCAAAAAGAAGGCAAATTAGCGGCAAAAAACTCTGTTTAATGCATCAGTTAGTGTTGTCCCACAGCGACAAAAGAGAGGAAATTCGGTGTTATGGTTGAAAACCCCCCTTGGACCCCCCAGCCCACCCCTGCAACCGGCATTGGGGTGCGCATTGGGGTGTTCGGTCCTAACTCTCACCACATTCTCCTATACTTCTGCTGCTTTACACATGTGATGTGGTGAGAGTTAGGGCCGATGACCCCAATGCACACCCCAATGCCTATTCGAGGGTGGGCTATGGGTCCAAGGGGTTTTCAACCCTAACACGACTCCTCACTTTTGTCACTGTGGAACAACCCTAACTGATGCATTAAACAGATTTTTCCTCTAATATATATATATATATATATATAAATATTCATCAATTTCTGGATTATACTGGTGTTCTCCATTTGAATTTCTCTGAACTACTTATGACCTATTAAATATATACATGCCAGAACTTATTTACTTCATAAATGTAAGGAATACACTAAAGTTCCTCATTTGATTCTGCAAATAACGGTCATGATTATGGACTTTCACAATAACTAGCTGTAGGGGTAGGTAATTGGTAATGCCTATAGGGATTGCAGGAATTGGGTAAAGAGATGATTTGCTCAATTCTGGATCAGCAGAACAAAGAACGTTCTATTAATATAGATTATTAGACATGGTTAAATACACAGTCCTGGTGCTAAAGATGTCTTCTTCCAACTTATGAAGTGCGTTCTCTTGGAAGTGTAGATCTCATTTTTCAGCACACCAGCTAAGCTTATACACATTTTACCACACCATTTTGGGAATTGCTGGTGGAAATGTCGATATAACCCAGCAGACCATGCACACATTTTTAATTTTTGTCCAGTATTGGCCTCCTATTGGACAACAGTAATTAACCAGCATGACATGTTCACAAGTACTTCATTTCTAATTACCCCAGATTTTATCCTGATGTCAACCCCACTGCCTAATTGTTGATTGTCTCACAAATCCCTAATCTGGACTTATATCCTAGCAGTCAAGAAAGTGATAACTCACTTATGGATGAGACCAGAACCACTAAAACTAGAGTTGTGGCACCATATTATGATAGAAATATATTCCATTGAAACAAATTCTGCTACCCATCAAAATACCTTGGAGACATTTACAATATGTTGGCAGCCACTGGTGCTTTGTTACACAACCATGAACAAACACTGGATTTCTGTGAGAAAATGGTACCTTTAGCAACTTTAGTAACTATAGTATTCTATGTTTCTACAGAGGGGGATGACTCAGAAGTAATGTTAGGAAGTATTTTTTCATGGAGAGGATTGTGGATGCATGGAACAGCCTATCTGAGGAGGTCGTGGAGTTAAGTACAGTGGGAGAATTCAAGAATGCATGGGACAGACATAAGGCAATTCTAGTGGTGGGGAGAATGAAGTAGGCTGTTGGTTAACTAGGATCTGCAGCCTATCCATCAGGTAGGGAAATGGGCAGACTAGGTGGGCCAAGCAGTTTTTATCTGCCATCAAATTCTATGTTTCTATGTCTCTATAGCCTACACTTGGATAGTGTGTAGTGTCTACCCTGTATTGGAGAGCTGCACACCACTTATTACCCTTTATGAGTATTATTCTGTTTGGCTAACACTGTCAGCCTTTCTTTTGTATATGTATGTCCTTAACCAGTATAAGGCAGTGAAGAAATGTAAATTTTGTTTTGATAATATGCTTGATTGAGTTCCTGAATTACGTATCGAACTCTGATGTACTTCTGTGTGTCAATAAAATTTAATATAAAAAAATATGATAGGTGTCATGAGCAATGGAAGGGTCCAGCATGTTCATCTCCTGACATCCAGGCAGATGCAGTACTCAGTGAAGGCTACATATTGTTGCACCAGCCAGAATGCAATCAGTATCTTGCAGCATTAGTTCAAAATGCTGTAGTATGCTGTATGGAACAGTATAATTCAAAGGCAATTAAGCTCTTTCATCATGCAGTATTTTGTGACAGGTTATTTACTGAAAGGTACTCCCCCCTCTGAATGGCTTTCTTTCAGCCCTTCCACCACCCAGACCAGATCAAAGCTCCTGGGGGCTGACCCTCCCTGGAGTCCCTCCCTGGCTTACCCCTCAGGACAGGGTCTCTGGGGCCTCCCCTCTTACCTCATCAGATGTCATGTCCAGTGTTTGTGCAGATGCCACAGTCTGGCTGCATGGCATTAGGATGAGGTGGCTGCATTCTGCTCATTTGGCATTTTGGTGTTTTTCTAGGAGAGGTATGATGTGCAATAATGCCGAGTGTAAGAACACCATACATCCATCACACATCTTGGCTACAGCAAGCTCTGACTGTCAGACCCTCAGCCTCCTGCTAGGGTCATGCAGGCACCGGCAGTTCCCACCTCCCCCCTGAGCCCCCAGGAGGAGAAGAGCAGTCCATGGGACACTCAATCCTGCTCCTGGCTGGCACTTCAACACTCGGGCTCACTTCCATACCTGACTCATCAGCATCAAGAGCAGTAGCATTATTGCTGCACCAGTGGCTGGCTTGCAAGGTATTTTTGCATCCTGGCTGACCCTGCTGTATGAACAATGGAAATGCTATGAAAATAGACAAGTGCAGGGCAATCATGTTCTCCTCCTGCCATCCAGGTAGCTGCAGCACACAGTATTGGCTACATAAGATATATGAAATGTTAACTGTAAATACAAAGTGAGGAGGAATCCATTATTTACTCTCCTGCCATTCAGGACACTGCAGCACCCAACATTGGGTACATAGAAACATAGGAAATACTAGACAGCAAAAGACTGGGGGGTATCATGTTTGTCTCCTCCCAGTCAGGCAGCTAAGCCCAACATTGGTTACATAGGAATATAGGAAATGCTAGGTGGAAAGACCATTTGAGGAGTACATCAGTTCAGGTCCTTCCATCCAGGCATCTGCAGCATCTAATATGAGGTACATAGGAACACAGGCAAAGTCTGATGAAAAAGGCAAAGGTTCATTTGTGTTCATCATATCCATCCAAGCAGCTACAACATAGTCATTCCTCCATATAGGAATACTACATGTAAAAAGGTAAGGAGGGGTATCATGTTTACCTCCTGCCATTCAGGCAGCTGCCACATACAACAGTAAGTACATAGGAATGTCTAGATGTCAAAACCAAGGGAGACCCTCCATGTTCATCTCCTGCCATCCAAGCAGATGCAACCCCCATCTTTGGTTACCTAGAAACATAAGAAATGAAAGAACTGATGACCAAGGGGGAAGGAATCATTGAGTTTATTTTCTGCCATCCTGACAGTAGGTAGCTCCCAGCACCGAGTACCTGCAGTGCTGCCCACCAGGATCAAATACTCCATGTGAGTTAAGCATTAATGCATAACAGGGTGTGTGTTTTGTGGGATTTACTAGCCTTATGTGGTATGTCACAGGTGCGCCAAGTCACTTTAATCATACAAACAGTAGGTAAATCCTACCACTATACATGCCTTGATGTGCATTATTGTGATTATAAAATAAAATTATAAGGACATGAAAAGAAAATGAATTAGGGTCAAAGAAAGCAAATATCTGATTAGCAGCATTTACTGCAAGGTACTGTACTGCATCATGGCTGGCTCCACTGTAGGCACAGTACATAAAATACATAAGGAGAAAAAACATGGGGTCCATCTAATTCATCTCCTGCCATCAAAGGCACCTGCAGTAATCGATATCGGTACATACAGTGGCGCCAGCCAGGATGGAACTAGTACCTTGCTGTATTACTGAAAAATGCTGCAGTATGCTAGAGGAGGAAATAGTGTAAGTTAATAACAATTAAGCCCTTTTGTCATGCTGTATTTTGTGACATGTCATTTCCTGCAAGGTACTGCAGTGCATCGTGGCTGGCTTTACTATAGGGATATACAGAAAGTTAGATAAAAAAAAACACCAGGGTGGGTCCATCGGGTTAATATCCTGCCATCTTTGCAGATGCCAATCCCTATCATTGGGTAAACAAAGCAATGGTAATGCTACACAAAAAGACAAAGTGGACCATTGTTTTCATCCCCATCCATCATGCCACCTGTCATACTCAAAATTAGTACATAGGAATTACTAGATGTAAAGGCCAACATGAATAAGTACACTGTGTTCAATTCCTACCATCCAGGAAGTGATACACACAACACTGGGTGCAGTGCATAGGAACTGGTAGAAGTACAATAAATACCAAAGGGTATCCATCATGTTCCTCTCCTGTCATCCAGGTAGATGCAACACCCAATGCGGGGTACAAGGAAAAATGGAAATACCAGCTGTAAAGACCAAGGGGATCCATGCTGTCCTGCCAATGAGGCAGCTGCAGCACCTAATATTGAGTACAAGGCAAATAGGAAATGCTAGAAGTGAAGACCAAGGGGATCCATGCTCTCCTGCCTCCAAGGCAGCCACAACAGTTCAAACTGGACACAAGGAAAATAGGAAACGCTAGATGCAAAGACCAGGGGAATCCATTGTCTCCTGCCATTAAGGCAGCTGCAGTACCTTATGCTGAGTACATAAGATATAGGACATGTAAGATAAAAAGACTTGGGGGAGAGCCGTCCCACCGGCACAGTGGTTGGATTTCTGCTTGGGACGCTGGTGACCCAGGTTCAGAAACAGATCTAGGTCATCTGAGGGCCGGCCGAGGGAGAAGGACGAGCATACCCAGGACTGCTCTCCTTCTTCAGGGGAGGGGCTTGTGCTCCATGCAGGAGCAACGCCTGATGGAGACCAGCGTGTAGCCCTGCACTGATGCAGTATCAAGATTCTCCCTCTGGGGTGGGACAGACACTGGACATCATTGCACGTCTCCACCCCAGTCTATAGGGCACAAAACTGCTGCTCCTGCCATCTCTATGAAGCCCCTGTCCCAGCCCAATTAGCCTCCTGGCCAAGCTCCCCCAAACAGTTGCCGTTCTCACAGTACTGGTGCCTGCTACGGTGCCGTGCCCCAGCCCCCTGGGGGGGTAAGCCAGGGGTAACCGGGAAGAGCAAGGGCTTAGTAGGAGGTGGAAGTCATGGGGACAGCATGACCAGGGCAGAGAAACTGACAGCAGGGTGGATGAAAAAGAGTAGAATATAAAAAAAAAGAAAAAAAAAGACTTGGGGGTCCATTATGCCACTTTCCTGCCCTCCATGCAGCTGCAGCACCCATCTTTGGGTACATAAGAAAAATGAGAATGTTGGATTAAAATAAGATAAGGTGGCCATCATGTTCATCTCCGAAATCCAGGCAGCTACCCCACCCAACACTGGATATATAATAAATGGCAAATGTAAAGACCAAGGTGATCCATTGAATCCATCCATTGCCATCTTTGCAGCTGCTACACCGAGCATTGGACTGAGAGTGTGCAAAGATAAAGCTCACTCCTTGCTATTCAAGGAGATGCAACACCCAACACTGGGTACATAAGAAATATGCTAGCTGTAAAGACTAACAGGGCTCTGTTGTGTTTATCTTCTGTCCTCCAGACAGCTGCAGCTCCCAACACTGGATACATACAGTGGGGTCATTCAGAATGCAGTGTTCATATCACAGTTTCTGCCAGTGACATACTACAGAATACTGCAGCGACACAATTTAGGTCCACTGCAATTACCCCCATCTGGAAAGCAGTAAAGTGTAACATTTATTTATGTAGTTATGATTTATTTGTTTGTTTTTATTGACCTGGTATGCACACTAGACAATTACAAATCTTATTATCAGGTGCGACTGGAGAGATTACAAAGTAAGCCAGTGAGACAAGCATCATATAGAATAATATGTAAGAATCCAAGGTTAGAAGACAGCAGGAAGACAAGCAGTTTATGTTAAATACTATCACCAATGTAAAAGGGCTACAGTCCAGCACTAGACACCAGGAACTAGTCAAAATAGCAATGTATCACACAGTAATGGTCACATTTAAGGCACCACAGGTAAAAGTCCTATCCATAGCAATGTGAGCACTGAATAAGGTCCAGGGTAGAAGCTGCACTCATATGGTGCTGGGTTGGGTGCTGCTGCTGGGGTGAGCAATTCCTTAATCAATAAACACAAGATTCAAGTAACAGCATACAGTAGGGAAAGGGTGTGATGCTGGTGCACAGCTATATAGCTGAAAAGTGTCTCTCCAGTCTGCAGTCACCACCGCTGGCTAGTTCAATGGTGCTGAATCACTAATCAGCAAACAAAGCTTTGACTGCAGCATTCACTTTCCCCTAGAGTGTGCTGTTACTTGAACTCCAGCACAGCAAAAGGCAAGGAGGATCCCTCTGGATGGGGAAGGGAAGAAACACCCACAACATTAAGTACAAATTCAGGCACAGTCAGCCTTCAGGTAGTCCTTCAGGAACCTTCTAAATAGTGTGAGGAAGGGAGCTCTACAAACACATTGTGGAACAGCATTTCAGAACCTAGGTGCACAGACATCAATGGCCTGGTCCCCTGTAGCAGTATGGGTTTGGGGAATGGCCAACAGGGATATATCACTTGATCTAAGCTATAACTCAAGTAACCCCCCCTTAACTGTTTAGCTAGGATAGTGGGTGTAGTAGTTCTGATCATTTTGTCAATAGAAGAGCCCAGTGCAAAAATACAGATATTTGATGGGGACAGCCACCCCAATTTACCATAAAGTTCACAGTGGTGAGTGAGGTGAGTTGTTGACAAAGCAAACCTTAAGGTATTATAGGCTACATCCCTCTGGAGCAAAGATAGTTTCCCAGAATGAGCAAGGTAAATGAGCCCATATTTAAGAATGAGTAGGAGCACCCCTCTGACCAGGGCAAGGCACACTTCAGAGGTGAGACTATGCTTAGAACTACAAGTCCTTCAATACATTGGAAATGTAAATAGAAAAGTCAAGTTAAGGGTCAACAGTAGCTCTAAGATACTTAAAGGAGTGGACATTAGCATCCAGTATTCCATCAGGACTAGACACTACCAGAAGCTTGGAACAAGATCTTAGGTTAGCTCAGTGTCTGAAGAGCATAGCTTCCATTTTTTTTACATTGAGGCTAGCCTATTGGTGGAGAGCCAGGACTGGATACAGAGGAAGTCAGCATTCAGTTGAGAGTTGATAGATTAAATATTATTTGAACTAACTAGCAGCACAAGAACAGGAACTTGGGGAGATCATTTATGAACAGGGAGAAAAGGATGATATGTCAAGAATGGAAGCGTGGGGTACACCAAGCTTGAAAGAGGTTAGCTTGGATAAGGTCCTGTTAAATTTGACCATCAGGTGTCTTCCCTGGTGGTAGTTTGAGAACCAAGCTTCAGCATTTGCAGACAATCCTAGGGAGCAAAGCTTAGGACATAGTAGCTTATGATCAACTATGTCAAAAGCTTTAGAAAAGTCTACAAAGATTGTCCCTGATAGCTTGCTGTGATCCATGGCAACCCTGTTTTCAGAAGTAACTTTGGCAAGTGTGGTGGAGGTGCTATGCCAGTTTTCAGACACTGTGTTGCTACAGAACAAGTAGACTGTATTTATTTATTTATTTAGTTTTTATTAACCAGGTAGGTACACTAGACAGCATAGCTGCCCATTTTCAGGTACGACCCGGGAGAGTACAACAGAGGGTACGCAGACAATAGTAGATACAAGAAAACATCATGGGAACAAGTAGAAGTCAGACACAGTACACTTATACAAATTTTTTAGCAATGACAGTACATTTGCAAGAATATATATGTAGTAACAAAACAGAAATATAAGTGGAAATAAGTAACAGTCATATGTCACACAACTAGTAAGTAAGTGCTAGAAGAGAGGAAACAGCAAGATTTCCAGGCAGGTTTGAGAGTAGTAGAGGTTGGAGCCAGTAGGCAACTAGGAAGAACCAGTGCAGGAGTGGGTGGACAGAGAACAGGGGCAGGGTTTAGAGCTTAGAAGAGCCATACAAAGCTCCTGTTTGAAGCTGTGTGGAGAAAGGGAGATTCTTAGACTCAGTGGAAGGGAGTTCCATAGCTTAGGGGCCCAGCTAGAGAATGCATTCTCCCCATTTTGTTTTTAAATCTCGATTGGACAAGAAGGGATTTGTCAGCTGATCTCAGTAGGTAGGCAGAGGTTTGAGCAGTACAGCCAATTTGTCAGGTATCTGGGAGATCATATTCTTTATAAAACAGTAGGAAGTAAATTGTCGGAAGGCTGAGGGGGTAAACCATCCAGATTGGAGTATAGTGTGTATCAGTCAGTAAGTTTGGGTAAAGACAGAGCAAAACGGTAAATGCAGTTGTAGCAGACATCCCACTTTCTTAGGAGCCTCCAGTAGTTGCTGGAAAGGCTATTAACCCATACACCAATTTGGGTCTCAGGATTCCTTGTGCAATGACCATCCTCACCATGAATGTTAGACTATGTCTCACCTTATATGCCAGCCCAAGTTGAATACTGACAGATTTAATGACTAAGGCTAGGTGCAGGTCAAAATCCAAGGTGGGGCCAAGGGTTACTCCTTGGTATTTAAAAGAGGTAACTGTGTTAAGGGAAGAGCCATCCAGTGCTCTGATACTTAATGGCTGGGTGCAGGACCGAATTTTTGAACCTGAACTGAAGAGCATAGTCACCTTTTTATTTTTATTTAAGACAAGCTTGTTTTGCAATAGCCAGCTCTAAAGGTATTAAAGTTACTATTGAGATTCAGGTTGATATCTGAGAGGTTTGAGGAGGATGAGTAAAGAACAAGATCGTCAGCATATAGCAGACCTAAGCAAGCACCAGTGAGCACTGGGATGTCATTTATGAAGACTGTAAACAGGAGAAGACCAAGAATTGAACCCTGGGGCACTCCAATCCAAATAGGAGCAAGAGGGGACTTAGCATCTCCGATCTGGACAAATTGTTGACGCTTCGAAAGATAATTTTGGAACCAGGTGGTGAGAGAGGGTTAGAAACCTAGAGATAACAACTTTGATAGGAGCTATTTGGAGAGATAGTCATCTAGTTGGGAAGCCACCTCCTTCTTTAAGAGCTTACTAACAGCAGATAAAATTGCTTTGGAATGATAGCTGTCTTTATTATCTGTCAAATTGTGATCCCACTTCTGAAATGAAGTCTCTCCAGTTATGCTTATCCGAGTATTGCATCCTAACTGACTCAATGAAGGATCATACTTTAGGAAATGTTTGATCTAAAGACCAAGGTGGTCCATCGTGTTCATCTCATTGGTTTAATTTCATGCCATTTTGCATTGTGTTAGTTAAAATTGCAAAATTTTGCTTTAACGAAATTCCATGGAATTCTGCTAACTTCTATGGTGTTCCACATATTTCTATTTGATGCAGAATGGGCCCTTTCTGCTCTGAAAAAAAATCAGGGAAAATGTGGAAATTTGTCAGTTAATATGGAATTCCACAGAAAATACCAAAATCCCATGATTTCTACAGTTTTGTGCAGAAAGATTCTGCAATTTATGAACAAAATGCAGGTTACATTAAAAGTCACAGCCTACTTAAGAAAATAATATTTCATTTGGTGGAATTCCACAGAATTCACTGCAAAGTTCTGCCAAGTTTTTCAGAAATGGAATTGTCATTCTGAAAGAATTCTGTCAGTGGATGTTTGTATTCTCCACAGCAGTAGCCCCACCTGCACTGTTCTTATTGTATTGTACATTCACGGCTTCATATTTGCAACTGTGCAGTTTTATTTTACTGTATTCTGTTGTTAGTCCCAGATCCAGAAACAAATGGTTTGATACCTTTTATTGGACCAACATAGGTGTAACAAAGGAAAAAAGTCCATAAGCTTTCGGACCAACCAAGTCCTTCCTCAGAAGCTTATGCCAGTTGTGTGAAAAATCACATTCTATTAACACCCATACCATACATAAAAAACAGAAAAAATTCTCATTGATTTAAAATACCTTTTTTAAACAATAACACAGGTTTAAATGCAAGGAACCAGTTTTAGTCAGCTAGCTGACTACTGTGAAGCACTCAAAGGTCAGATGTCAACAGAAGCAGATAAGAGGAATCCTTTGTGAGGCCTGGCAGTTTCACTAACTTACATAATGAATGGATGATTATGTCATGAGAATACACTCTTAATTAAATGCAAGACTTTTAGATTTAATGCCCACTTACTGTAAGTATACGTTAACAAGCATTTGTCAATGCCGAGATGTTGTCTCTCTGGCATTGGCATCGGTAGTCTGGAGGTTAGAGAAGCATAATAGGAATGGCAAACAAATATTGAACTGACACCAACTCCACCCCAACCCCCACCCTGCAGAGACTGACAGGCGCTGGTGTGTGCCTTTGGGGCATCAGCTATAACGCTTATGTCATTTTATCTCACCCTACCCTGTAGACACTGACAAGTGTTGTAGTGTGCTTTGGGGTCTTTGAGCCTTATACTTACCCTATTCCATAAGGAAATACACTGAGACAGGTGCAGTACAGGAGAATGTACCTCACCCTACCCTGTAGACACTGACAAGTGTCATGGTGTGCTTTGTGGTCTTTGGGCATTATACTGGGCATTTACTCACCTGGTAAAGGTGACTGTGTTGGCTGACATCCATGGCACTCAGACATTACCTCATGGGTTTTAGCCTACCTGATAGGCTAGGTGATGCACATGACTCTGGGATCAAATTTCTAGTACATCCAGGTCCCAGAAACTCCTGCTCTCCAGTTGAATCTTCCAAAGCTGAAAGTAAGGTTAGTAACACAGCCACTACTAGCAAAAACAGTAACCATCCTGTATAAATAATGCAGAGTAAGGCGACATGTAGCAGTGGGCGGCAGCCCTCATTTTATTTTCCTATTAGTACATCTAAAACTCGACCCATAAGTGGTCGATGGTTGAAATCCTGGATGTCCATTTGGCAAACGGAATCAGTTATTTTCAGATAATTCCTATTCTATAACCTGATCACTTCTAAGAGCACTGTGTCAGAGGACCTTGGAGTGCCAAGGATGTCAACCAACACAATCACCTTTACCAGGTGAGTAAACACCCATTGTGATTGGTTGACCATCCATGGCACTCCAGACATTACCTCATGAGTAGATAAGAAGCAGTACTGTACCCACGGGAGGGAGACAGAGTGGTTTAGGAGTGAGAGGAAGAGCTGGCGGCTGAGAGGACCTGTGTTGCAAAGGTTGGCTGTAGCCTGTACAGGTGCTCTAGTCTGTAATGCCTGGCAAACGTATGGATGGAGTTCAAGTTGCCACTTTGCAGATGTCTTCTGCAGACACGTTGGCCCTTTCTGCCCAGGAAGTAGCTACTGCCCTAGTGGAATGGGCCTTTATACCCTGGGGGGGCATCATTTGTTTTGTTTTGTAGGCCTCCTGAATGGTTCTCTAGCCAGACAGCAGTGGTAGTCTTGGAGGTTGCCTTCCCTTGTCTTTGTCCTCTTATGACAATGAACAACCTCTCGGTCTTGCATAGGGGTTGAGTTCTAGATATGTATATGGATAGGGTGATCCCTACGTCTAGGTGGTGTGGGACGGGCTTGTCTCCAGGTTGAGTGTTTCCAGTAAATGTAGGAAACTCAATGGGTTGGTCCCTGTGAAAGGTGGAGGAGACTTTTGGTTGGAAAGTGGGGATCGTTACAGGCGGACCCCTTGAGGGGTGAACACCGTGTAGGGTTCTTTGCAGAACAGCGCCCCCAGTTCCCCAATCCTTCGGGCTGAACATATAGTGACGAAACAGGTCTTCAGACTGGCCCAGAACAAGTCTACCTCCTGTAGCAGTTTGAAGGGGTAGTACTGAGGGAATCTAGTACCAGGGGAGGTCCCATGGGCGATGGATGGTCTGACTCTGGGTCTCAGTATCTCAACTGCTTTAGGAAATGCAATGCGTCTGGGTGAGCCCCTGGGTTTGTGTCCCCTATGGGACCAATTGCTGCTCCGATGGCTGAGAGCTGTACTCTAAGGGACGAGTGGGCCAATCCTTTCTCTACTCCTTGTTGAAGGAACAGGAGAATGGTGGACATGTCTGCTAGCTCAGGATCCTTGCCCTGATCTTGACACCACCTCACAAACACCGACCATTGTCTACCATAGGAAGAAGTGGTCAAGGATCATCTGGATTGCAGTATAGTGGAAATGACTGAGTCGTGATACCCTGCGTTCATCAGTCTCTTCCTCTCAGGAGCCAGGCTGTGAGCTTTAGTGTCCATGGGGCCGGGTGCAGTACTGGTCCCTGGGTCAACATGTTGGGTAGGTAGGGTAACCTGAGACTGGACATTGTCATTGCTAACACTGTTGCAAACCATGCTCTCCGTGGCCAGTAAGGTGCCACTAGAATGATGGTCCATTGTGAAGATCGGATCTTGGCTAGTACTTGGGGTAACATGGGTATGGGTGGGAAGACGTACGCCTGATCCTGGGACCAGGGTTGTGGCAGGGCATCGGTCCCCTGGGACAGATGCTCCCTGTATCTTGAGTAATATTTCTTGACCTGTGCATTTTATGCTGTGGCCATGAGGTCCATGGATATTGGTCCCCAAGTCTCCTGGATCAGATGGAAGAGGCTTGGGTGTAGATGCCACTCCCCTGGGTGGACCTGTTGTCGACTGAGCCAATCTGTGCAAATATTGAGCTTGCTGACGAGATGAACAGTGCCGAGATGGGAGAGGTGGGTCTGTGCCCAGTTGAGGATCATTGCCACCTCTCTCAGCATAGCTCTGCTTCTGGTGCCCCCTTGCTTGGCGATGTACGCCACAGTGACTTGGTTGTCAGAATGTATCAGGACTGACTGACCAGCAATGGAGGTCTTAAAAGCTCTGAGAGCATGGTATACTGCCCGCATTTCTAGGATGTTGATCGATAACTGGGCCTCTGATATTGTCCATTGGCCCTGTGCTGTGCTGTCCTGTTGCCTAGGCAGGCACCCCATCCCAGAAGGCTCGCGTCCATCTCTGTGGAGGCCTGGTAAGATGCCTCCAGTGGAACCCCTTGGGTCAGATTGGCGCGCACTGTCCACCATGTCAGTGATTGTCTCACTGATGGTGGTAATGGGACTGTAACCTGTAAGTTGTATTCGCTCGGTGACCCCCATGTGAGAATGTAAATCTGTAGGAGTCGCATGTGCCACCTGGCCCAAGGGACCAGGTCAGTACAAGATGCCATGTAACCTAGTAGCTGGGCTAGGCGTCCCATGGTGGACTGATGGCATTGGCACAGTCGGCGTGACAACCTGATGAGGTTGTTCACCCTTGTCTGGGATGGTTTTGCCCAGCCCTGAAGCATGTTGATGTGTGCCCCTAGATGTTCTGTCT
The DNA here is from genome assembly GCA_016271365.2 of Neoceratodus forsteri. NCBI lineage: Eukaryota > Metazoa > Chordata > Ceratodontiformes > Ceratodontidae > Neoceratodus > Neoceratodus forsteri. Next base: position 211,968,305 of record CM028135.1, on the reverse strand, counting down.
GTTGCGTGGGCACCAGATGACTCCTGGTTTGGTTTACCACCCATCCATGCTCCTCGAGAGCCCTCAGGGCGAGCTCGGTGTGTTGAAGGGAGCGCTGTCTGGAGCATGCCCAGATCAGCCAGTCATCCAGATAGGGGATGATGTCGAGACGCTGTTCTTGGAGTCTGGTCACTAGCACTACTGACACCTTGGTGAATACTCTTGGTGCTGAGGTAAGGCTGAAGGGAAGGGCCTGATATTGCAAGTGCTGGCCTAGGATGTGGAATCTGAGGTATTGTCTGTGTTTTGGTCTGATGGGGATATGAAGGTATGCGTCCTTTAGATCTATGGATGTCAGAAAATATTCTATGCAGATACTGCGTAGGGTGGACTTTAGAGTGTCCATTTTGAATCTCTGGGGAATCACATGCTTGTTGAGGTGCTTGAGATCCAAGATGTGGCATAGTTCACCTGATTTTTTTGCTACTCTATCAAATCACTCCTTCCCCCCATATCAGTTGTAGTCTGTTGTTTGTTCTAGCTGCCAAAATATATGTATTGCACACAGTCATCATGTTTCATTTATCAGTATGCAACCTGTAAGTCGCTTCCCTGTGTCATATTAATGTTTACCACCTGCGGTCACCCTATGTGGTACCCTTGTATGTATATCCAGCCTGTATCATGTAACCTGCATTTCATGTATATACTGTTATTACCTATCTATGTTTGTACTCTAAGTGTTTATGTCACAGGATCTCCTTGTGAATGAGCTTGCTCAATGGAGTTTTCCTGCAATAAACTTGAACTTGAACTTGAAACCTGAACTTGAAAATGGAGCATACTCCTAGCTTCTGTTCATGGGAGGGATGGGCTGTATAGCTCTGTTCCGGATCAGATCCCTGGGATTTGTTGTACCTTATGGGCTGTAGCCTTCCTTCTGGCAATGGGAGGTGATGAACCTGTGTGTGTGAGGGGAATCTGATAACTCTATCAGTATCCTCTGGAGACCACCTCTTGAACCCATTTGTCCGTGGTTGTGTGGAACCACTGGTGGCTGAAAAGTGACAGCCATTGTCCCACGGGTGGACACTGATCCGCTCCATGAGGAGATCTGACCGAGTAGTCATTATTTTCCTCTTTGTCCTCTACCTCTTCCTCCGAACCGTGATCCACAGGATCTGATGGGTGGATCTAGAGTAGGAATGCACCCAGATCCATCCATGTGGAACCACTGGAACCTGGGTTATTGGGACCCATGCCAGCAGATTGTTCCAGCGATATGTCATCGTTGTCATGTAGGCAGGTGGCTCATAGGGGGCCCGGGGCATGGGGTAGGAGATTAGCACTGCAGGCAGTGCATTTCTTGGCCTTGACCATCTAGTGAGAAGAAGACAAAAGAGGGATGTGTTTTCATTAGGCTTGCATAATAATGGGCTTCCAACATATGGGTGCCCCATATATCCTACTTGAAAGTGGTTCATGCAGTGATGCAGGCTATGCTCCACATGGGGGTCGCTGTAGAGACGGACCCGCATGGGGACAAGCAGAGTGGAGGACGCTGTGGAGAGGGACCACCAGTACATAATAATATGAGGTAATTGACATATGGGTTGCTATAGGGAGGAACCCATATGGACCAGAGTGGGGTTACCTCAGGGTATAAGATCGCTGGTGTGAGGGACCCTATAGGGAAGTAAGGTACTAGGCTACAGATTGTTAATCTGGCCCTTTAGATAGCATCCAGCAAGCTGCCTGGAATGTTATGCAGAGATTTAATGTAGGGCTGTATCCCTGACATGGTAGCCAATCTGATACCTAGGATACAATCCATGTATCCTGGAGGGCTAGGGTTGTTTGCATCAGAAAAAAGGTTTTATTGTGTGATCCAGGCGTGGATTCCTAAGAGTGTAGGAATGTCACAGGGCCCTTGTATCAATACCTAGCATCTGCAGTCGAGTCATCTGAGAACCCCTCAACCCCCTTTCCGCTTCATAATGCTAGAGCTGGGCCTAGTGCCATGGGCCTACAAGGTGAGGGGGATGAGAACAGGCCAGAGGTGTAGGCGATGTGCCCTGAAAGCCTGGAGGACTTTTGGGTCCTCAGCTGGTTTCCCTCAATGTGCTGGAATTGAGGGGGTCCAACTTGAAGGAGGCTAATCTGGCAGCCCATGTGGCTGGGGAGGAGAAGCACCCAGCTGTGCTATGGCAGCAGGTCCGAGGTCCTGGAAATGGCCTCATGCTGTGGCAAGCTAAAGTATTTTTATGCTTGGGCCCTAGCGGAGTTAGTGGGCACCACATGGCATGGTGGTAGCTGTCAGTCTCTCCACGAAAATGTGAGCGATGCAAGGGGTAAGTGCTACGCTGGTAGGCTATAGGCCTATCGTGTCCTGGCATGCTGCCCCACGTGGAGTGGGTGCAGCAGAAGGCCGTAGGGGCAGTGGGTCTCGCTGGGAGAAGGCAAGCAAATGGAAGGGAGCGGGTCTCCCAAAGTGGGGCTCAGCAATGACGCTTAGCCTTGCAGTAGGCTTTCAGGAAGCCAAAGGAGCGCTGTGAAGTGCATGAACCTGGAGTTCTGCCTCTATGAGGGTGTCGGAAGCTAGTAGGCCTTCTAAGAGCCAATTTTGCACAGCAAGAAGCTTAAGGCAGAGCAAAAGATCAACATTTGAAAAAAATTAGTACTTGTTTTAAATACAATAGCGCTAAATGTCACTCATGCGAGTTAGCAACAAGCAATAAAAAGGCTGGAAAGTCAGAGCAGCAACATTTAAAGAAAACTAGTCATTTTTTTTAAAATACAATTAGCGCTGTCTTTTCTGGTAAGGAAGCACAATGCTAGTAAACAAACATAGTAATCTGAGCTTTAGGTAGGAAGGGGCACAGTAGTAAGTGTCCCTTGCTAAGCTAAATCTTTTGTCCCTGATCTCAGGGTTAACTTAAATACAGTAAAAAAGGCAGTATATTAAGCAAGTGTCTTGCTGATAAAACTGCAGTCACATTTGAACAATATTATTTTAAAACAACTGTATAGAATGGTAGGATGCATTTTCTTAATCAAGTTGAGTAATTAGCTGAATATGAAGAGGCCTACCTTTGTAAAATAAAGCAGCAGGAATCCTGGTGTGCTGTAGCCTGATCAGATGCACGATTTGAACTGGGACAGCAGGGTTTCTGGGACCTGGATATACTAGAAATTTGATCCTAGAGTCAAGTGTATCACCTAGCCTATCAGGTGGGCTAAAACCCATGAGGTAATGTCTGGAGTGCCATGGATGGTCAACCAATTACAATTACCTCATTCCATAAGGAAATATGCTGAGACGGTGCAGTATAGGAGAATGGGGTGAACTTTAGGGCTGAACACTCCAAGGCACACCTCAATGCCTGTCACTGGTTGCAGGGTGGGGGTGGGGGTGGAATGACGTGAGCATTACAGCCAGTGATCCTAAGTCAAACCCCTGACACCTGTCAGTCTCTACAGGGTGAGGAGTTACAGTTGGAAACCCTAACGTCGTAGGTGTTTGTTGGTATTTTCACTCCAAATTTTCAACATAGGTTTTTTGTGACCCCACCTCATGAAGAGCAGCATAATCAGTTTGTTAGCTGAAAGGTGGTTTTGCACAGTGGCTATGCCATTTGGCAATACAGGGATGAAATCACATTTTGGGCAGGATGTGGAAAATGACAACTGTATTGTCCATGAGGAGGCGTAAAAAAATGGCAACGCTGAAAATCTGGAGTGAAAATATGAAAAATTGGTGAAGTCATGAGCAGGCATAGAAACTGCGCAACACACGTCCATAACCCAATAATTTTTGGGATTTTTTTTGCCACATTTTCAACATAAGCATTTTGGGACCTTCCCTCATGAACAGTGGCGCTGTGATTTTGTTAATCTCTCCCAAAAGTTGATTTCCCATAGCCACCATGCCATTGTGTGCCACAGGTGTGGAAACACATTTTAGGCAGGCTGTGAAAAATGACAGCTGTACTGTTCATAAGGAGGTGTGTAAAAATGCCAGTGTTGAAAATCTGGCATGAAAATATTGCAAATTTACGAAGTTACAAGGGTGCGCGGAAACTGCACAATGTACGCTTGTAACACAGTCATTTTACGGACGTTCGTCACCACATTTTCAACATAGGCATTTTAGGATCTCTGCTCATGAACAGTGTCACTGTCGTTTTCTCAAACTGTCCTGAAAACTGATTTCGCACAGCGACTGCACTATTTTGTGCCGGACTTGCAAAAACACATTTTGGCCATGATGTGTAAAATGACAGCTGTACTGTCCATAAGGAGGTGTGGAAAAATGCCAATTTTGAAAATCTGGAGTGAAAATATTACAAATTCACAAAGTTATGAGTGTGCATGGAAACTGCGCAATGCACACTCGTAAAACAGCCATTTTTTATTTTTTCACCAAATTTGCAACATAGGCTTTTTGAGGCCCCCCTCATGAACAGTGGTGCTGTTGTTTTGTTATTCAGTCCCAAAGGTGATTCTGCACAGTGACTGCAAAATCACTTTTCGGGATCAATAATTCCATGACAGTGACTGAATTCATGAGGAGGGCCTAATAACCCATGCTGAAAATTTGGTGCAAAATTCAAAAAAAATGCCCAAGATATGCACCAAAGTTGAAAAAAATCTATTTATGCTATTATACAGCTTACCAGCATTTCTTCAGTTCACAGTCGGCTTTGAAGAGTGAAGATGTGTTATCAGTCCACCGAAGATTGTCGTGTTGGACTCCAAAGGTATGTATGGGGTGAGAGAGAGTGTGGGGAGGCAGGGTGCACAGAGGGTGGGTGTGGGTTGGGGTAGGGAGCTGAACAGACTGTGAGGACCATTTTCTCCTTTATAGAGTAGAAAAAAACATTAGGAGGCAGTTTTTTTTTTACAGAGGCATTGGCACGCTGGGTGGGCTCCCAGCTTGCCACCTGAGTGTTTTGGAGGGGTTAGCCGATGGGGAATTGGGCACCCCATCATCACATAACAAAGGGGGGCAAGAGCTGAGGAGGATTGGGCACCCCCTCAGCACATGACAAATGGAGGGGGTTGCATTATGCCGACGGGGAGTGAGCTCCCCCATCAGCACATAAACTGGGTCAAGGCATGCTGACAGGGGGATTGGGCACCCCCAAAGTCAGCAGTGTGGCAGGCAGTGTGCCGCCATGTTTGCAGCTCATGTTTCACCAGGAAGGCACATTGGGAGGTCCCGCTACTTAAAGGCGAGCTTTGGTCTCATTGCGGGAACCATTCCTTAGATGTGCTTCACCACATTATGTATTCCTGGCATGGCGCCCGCATTGGGTTATTGGGGAATGAGGGATGCACCTACTGATGCATGCCCTGCATTCGCCCAACAGTGACCACACCTTCAAATCTGCTACTAATGCAATATGTTGGCTGGCGTGCAAGTATGAGCCAACATAAAAATGTGATAGTGTGTTTTTTAGTTGGAGGGTTGTGTGGGGGGGTGGTGGTGGTTGGGATTGGGGTTTTATGAGGCAAGGCTTATATTCAGGTACATGACATTATGATGTTATAGTGTGTTAAGATTCCTGGTTCACATACATTGTGAAGTTATACTTCCTTACAACTAGTTATCTATATTATCTTGTTACCGGGGAGGGGTTAATTGTTTAGTTTTAATTCAGTTTCCTAAGACTATTACTGTAGATATAGCAGATTGATTATATATTGACACATGTTGAACACTAAACATATTAGGATGCAACATCTCATTTACTAGGGGTCCTTGGTTGAGTTTCTTTTATTGGGCTTTAATTCTGACAACTGATATTTTTGTAAAAAAAAAATCTGCTTACAACACTGAAGGTTTTATGTTTATAGAATATATTATCTGGTTCAGTACATAGTTGATAAATTGTCTCCAGATAGGTTTAATACTGTATGAATGTGAAACAGTGTATTCACTCTAGGGGAACTTTTCTTTATACCCCTATTGCCATAGATAGAAAATGTCTATGTTATAGTTTTTAACATGGAATACTATCACATTTTCAACACATACTTAAGTGGGTATTAAATCTAAAGGTTTGCATTTAATTAAGAGTGTATTCTTATGACACAATCACCCACTCATTATGTAAGTTAATAAAACTGTCAGACCTCAAGAAGGATTTCTCTTATCTGCTTCTGTTGACATTTGACATTGCAGTGCTTCAACAGCCAGCTAGCTGACTAAAACTGATTCATTACATTTAAACATCTGCTATGGTTTAAAAAGGTATTTTAAACCAATGAGAATTTTTTATGTATGATCTGGGTGTTAATAGAATGTGATTTTTCACAAACTGGCATAAGCTTCAAGGAAGGACTTGATTGGTCTGAAAGCTCAAAGTGATTTACCAACTTCCCCCGCTGTCATGTTTGCAGATCACCTTCCCTACACTGAGGGATGCAAATCTCAGCTGTCCTGAAGTTAAGTATTAAATATATTCAGATGCTTAGTTTTTTAACATTTTTATGCCACAGTTGTCTCTGCATGTTTTTTTCTTTGTTTGAAGTTCACACATGAGCAGTGCCTCCACATGCATGAGTGACATCAGCACAGGGAAGGTGTTCCCACTGCACCTTTCTCACTGCTCGTTCATTCATCTTTCCTGGACCTAGCCTCAGTGAGTGCAGATCCAAAACTGAACTGGCAAAATTTACAGCACTGATGACTGATACTGTTTGTTATATTGGCAGCTATTATACTTGCTTTTGGGATTGCAGAAGTGGTGATTTCTCCTGATTTTCAATTTTACTCATCTGACTAAGCTTTGTGTCCTAGGTCCATCGGTTCTAGGAACATCACAATTTACATTGCTCGAGTACAGTGTTACAGTTTTAAAAAGTACTGCAAGTACATAATTATAACAAGTCTATAAAAATAAACATTTTTAACTGAGTGGAGCTGTAATCTGTAGCGTATTGGGACACAAAAGGATGACCTTTGAACTGGGCAGATCTATAAATTGTAGTAAGCTTTTCAGTATTGGTACATAGAGGTCTGTGTTAAACGGATGACTTTTCAACAGTTCAGAATTGTAATGTGCAGCAAGAGTATAAGCACTGAACTGCACAGTCCAATCCAGAAGAACAGTGCAATTAACTGTGTATTTTGGCAAGTGCTGTTTCCAGTGTGATTGCTTCAGTAAACTGCCTTTGCTATTGCATTTCTGATTGTCACCATCACTATATAGACAGTTTATATTTTTTTTTGTGCTCCTGTGTTTTCTTGGGCTCATTTGGTGTTCTCATGCAAGCACCATAACACTGATCACCAAAGTATGCTTAGATGTGCATGAATAAACGGGCATGGTGCACTGAATTGTTTCTCCAGCTTGCCAGCTCCTCGTTAAGTTTATAAATGAATGCAATAAAATCAGTTATATACTGTACATAGTTATACTGTACAGTTTACAGTGTATCTCAAAATTAAAAACACTTAGTTTTTTAACATTTTAACATACAGTCTTTATTTATAATTAGGATTATAGCATCATTGTATGTGTTCCAGAGCATCAGCAAAGAAGAGACTGCAGTTGCATCCTCTCCCGACACTGTGGTACCAATGTACAGCTTCTGTGGTGTTATATTGCAAAGTGTGCTAGTCAGTTCAGCATACTTAGGGAATAATGTCTGAACCAAAATATGGGCTACACAGCAATGAATGCAGGGAGTCTACATAATGCACCATGACATCGGTAAAGCACGGGAGACAGTATAGTGAAGCATCTGTTGTATTTGCTGTACACTTTATGCATGTGCATCAGAGATCCACTGTAATGGAAAAAATGGGAAAACACAAACAGCTTGACACAGACCGAAGCGGTAATGAATTATGGTGACATAAGTGAGGAAGGGTGATTCAAATACAGTCTAACACTTGAGTACCTACTGCAAGGATATGTCCCTTTTGGTACTGGACCAATCAAACGGTACTTAGGCTATCTAAACATAAATGTGGTCTCTTTCTCCATGAGAAGGGTATTGGCAGTGTCATTTTTAACCTTGAGGTGGGGACGATCACCGACTGTGCTGTGTATTTTTGCTCAGTTCACAATGCACCTGGAGGCACACATGTAGCTGCAATAAGCAAATGCCAGGATGGTATTACAGATGCTTATTCAGACACAAACGACAGCTGCAGTCTGTATAGTTCTCGAGCACTTAGAGGTAACACTAAGCTGTACAATAATTTTAGTTTTAAATTTATAACATACCGTAAACAGGGAACTGGTGACTTCAACACATTACTCAATCACTGATACAGCTAAAGGGAAAGTACAAGCAGGCCCTCGCCCCCAAACACAACAGAGACAAAAGCTATAAGGTAGACCAGTTGGCACTAGGGCAAAGACAGACCCAAACAGTATAAATAATTTACAGATAATAAAAATTCTATGCTGCAGCATTTTTCTAAGTGTATGTGTGCATCTGTGGGGTTTGGAGTGGTTGGGGTACAAGGTGCCTACTTGTAATTTCCACCCTGTGCTCCATCAGAGTGAGTGACTGATAAATCAGTTGGTGGGAGGTCACTACTAACTAGTACCAGGTGAGGGATTTGGACAAATTGGATTTGGACAAATTGTGAGCCATTTATCCTGCTCAAGTAATGCCACCAGATCGAGCCGTGCTCTTAGTGTCAGACTGGAGTGGCCAACAACTCTTTAGCATAGGAAAAGCAATCCCCCACCCCAAAAAAAAAGAAATATAAAATCCCAGGGTACTATCACTAGCATTTGTGTGGGCACATCGATGCTGGGAGTAACAGAACACACACCATACCTCAATTTTGCACAGTAAAATGACAGCAATGACTGGAACCAAACCGTAGCACTAAGTAGCAAAATATAATATTAACAGTCCGTGTTGCTAAGTCTGCTCTCACTGCTGTACTGGAATGGATGGGACTACTGCTGTGACTGCCTGAGCTACTGCCCACAACATTCTCGCTGCTGTCATAGGGTCATCCCTATGGGAATCTACTATGCAGTGGCTGCCAAACTGTGGCACTATGTCAGTGTCCGAAAGATCACTGTTAGTGCAGGACAACATAATGCTTTCATCATTGGACCCTGAAAATGAACTGTTTGACACTGCTATGGTCATGCTGCATGCTGTGACCAAGAGCTCTGTTATCAAGACAGAACTGCTGTGACCAAGAACTAATTTTAATTGCAGAGCACAGATCTCCCTGTGGTGAAATTGCAAAGGTAATGAGTGTCAAAGGTCACCAAATATAGGCTCCAATACACAAAATGACACTTTCTGGTTTGTGAGGGTGAAAACCTGATTTAATTTGCTAAAATAGGCTATACATCTATCAAAATACTTTGTGAATCAGTTCTATATGCAGTCACCTTGCAGTATATGTGTTCATATATCAAAACTTGGTAAATTACTTTAAGCACCGTTTCCTTTTGTTATGTCTATGTTGGTCCAATAAAAGGTATCAAACCATTTGTTTCTTGATCTGCTCTTACAAGGATCGGTACGGCAACTAACTAATTCTGTTGTTAGTTCCAGAAATTCTATACGTGAGTCATGTTCTCAGTTTGAAAGATGAGACAGTGTGTGGTCTAGTGGTTAGAACACCAGCTAGATGACCAGAAGATCCCAGGTTTAAAGCCCACTAGTGCTAAAGACTGATGCTGTAACCCTGAATAAGTCATACAGTAACCACCTAGTGCTCATACCCCACAGCTACAGAAATGGGTAAGAACAGATCTCCACTGAAAACAAGGTATTGCATCTCAGCTGGGATAGCCTAACTAAATTAATTGTAAAGAAACATTGATTTTATGTAATTATGCTGAGTATAAAACAAACTAAAATCTCTGTTCTTTTGAAATGCCTGAAGAAAGGATAAAACAGGTTAGCACATGCATGCCTGGTTTCTGTGTTTACAGTGTTAAGGATTCGATTTATAAATCATTTGGAATATGCTGTTTCCACATTAGTTTGTAGCAAAGAAGTCACTCCTGTTCCATACAGATGTATTATGATGCAGAATGTTCCATTTCAGATTCCATTTAGATGTTTACCAGATGGCTCAGGATATGATTTTTGCAATTGAAGAGATCAACAGAAACCCATTCCTGCTCCCCAACATCACACTGGGATTTGGTATCCAAGACTCTTGTGCAATCCTGTCACAGTCCCTGCAGGGAGCCATGAAGTTACTAACAGGACAGATGGAACTGGTCCCAAACTACCACTGTCAAGCACATAATCCTCTTGCTGCGATACCTGGAGATGCAACATCACAGATGTCGATTCCACTGGCCAGATTCTTGGGCCTTTACAAATATCCACAGGTGACAAGAAATATCACTTCACTATCAAGGCATATACCTTATGTGCACACTGTTTGTTCTTCTCCAATTGACTGTATGATACATTTAACAGATCCTTAGTTCTTCCACGATTGATTGAACTATACTACACAATGTGCATATTTAAGTAACAATACGTGACAGGGTGTTGTCTATCATGCAATATCGTCATGTCTTGGGCATGCTGTGATGCATGAGGCAATGCTGAAGGCCCTCAATTACTCAAGAAATGATGATATTCCATATTTTAACACATGTAAGAAAACTCCTGTGCTGTGGTTGGCTGAAACACCAGTACAGCCATGTAATTATCTGCTCATAATTACCGCCTGCACTTCTTTCAAGGTGTCAGCTGTGTCACAGCACAAATCCTGATCTGGCTCACGCTGCTGTACAGACACAGAGCACTGCTCCAGCAGGATTGCCTTGAGCATGGAAAAGTCATTGTGACAATTGGCTGTTCAAGTCATCAAGGGAGCTGCGATGAATCATCATTTAAAAAGAATCAAATAAATAAATTAAAACTTACAGTGGCATCCGTTGTGTGGTACTGGAAATCACTGCTCCAGCACATCGCTTTTGTCTCTCATGGTGAGTGAGGAAACATTGCAGGAATGGGAACATCACAGGAACCATGAGGTCCTTGAGAGGACATTTTTCAGTTTTACAGCACTTTCCCATAAAATAGAAGTTACTGTAACTTTATAACATGTGTAAGAAAAAACAGCTGCTGTGATTTTTGTTACACATATTTTAAGTGTGAAGACACTTCAAGGCTATGTAACTATGTAAGAATTTGCATTTTGCTCTCGGTGTTTAAAGGCACTTGTCTCAAGTGCTTCGTGCCTAACAACACCCTTGAGCTGTACAATTATTACAGCATATTAACACTGGTGTGTCTTATTGCATACATATACAACACTCTGCAGTGTATTATTGTGATTATAACATGTCCCCAAAGTGTAGGAAATGGCAGATCTTGGTAATTATTTATGGATCAAAGACTGCTTCACCCTATCAGCTTCCAGGATTTCTCCTGGTTTATTCTCCTTATGATATTTTTCCTCATGCCTGCTCTTGATGCTTGCCATATTTTACTACCTATTTTTCCCTCTCCTGTTAAAGGGACTCGGCCCACTGAGCCTATCCAGTTATCAAAATAAACTGATGAAACAAATTCCAGAGCATTTCTGTATCAGAATTATATTTCTTATAGAGGTGGAGCTTACATTACATCAATGACCATTATCTTACATGCATTATAATAGCCCAGATATTCAGAGCAGTTGCGCATGACGCAACTGAGTTGTGCCGGCGCAAGTGTGGAATTGCGCCAAGGAGCCATATTCAGTGGGAGCCATTGCGCAGTGCAAAATCCACTGCACTAATGTGCAACTATAATGTATGCAGGTGCAAGTGCAGGGGGCATTCCCGTGAATATCCAGCGCAGTGGCATATTCAACTATGAAACCATGGCGCAAGTGTGGAGCAAATTGAAGTTGCTCTGAGCAGACTTGTTCGAATAAATACAGGGCACAAACACACAGATAGCAGTTGTACCAGGGGTGAGAGTGAGAGAGAGAGATCGAGAGAGACAGACAGACAGACAAAAGTCCACACACGGAGGGAGGGGGACAGAGGTGGTGTGGGAGAGGGAGAGAGGGGCAGAGAGAGAGACACACACACACACACACACACACACACACACACACACACAAAACCTGATCACCAGGGTGGCACACAGCCAGCAGCCGACCACCCAGGGGGACAGTGGACAGCAAGGGCCATGGACAGTGCACCCTTCTTGATGGAGGAAGTAATGAGCAGTGTGAGGGGGTAGGAGGAACAGCAATGTGGCAGAGAAAAGGGCCCATTGACAGTATGCCCGACACAGGTGGTACCGTGCCCACATCACCTTTGAGAACTAAAGCGACACTGAGATCGTGGGCCAGAACCATCTGAACAGGGCCATTCTGAGGCAGCTCTGTGAGCTGTGCAGTGAGGAGATGCAGGCACCCACCAGACAGAGCCACACCATGTCGTGGAGACAAAGGTTACCACGGTCATGTGCCTGCTCACTCGTGCACCTTCCAAAGACCAACAGGGGACACCACAGGCATCACCCAGTCGGCCATGTCCCACCTCCTCACACAGTTCCTCAGTGCTCTGCTGCCACGCCTTCAGAATTTATCTGTTTTCCTAGCACACAGGCGGAGCGTGACAGCAACCATGCAGGACTTCTACAGGGTGGCACACATGCCTGGCATGATTGGGGACATTGACTGCACCTATGTTGGCATCCTCATGCCACCTGTCCCTGAGGGTGTGGCATATATCATCAGGAAGGGGAGCCCAAGTGTCAACTGCCAGGTGGTGTGCAATGCCATGGGGCACATCACCAATATCTGCACCACACACCCTGAGAGTGCACATGACGGGTTCATCTGGCACAGCTCTGTGCTGTTCCACAGGTTTGAATGTGGGGACATCCCCACGGGCCACCTAGTGGGTGAGTATGGCATGGGCAAGGGGCGATGGGCAGAGCAGACCTGGGGATAGGGGTGGGAAGGGTGTGCACTGTGGTGTGGGCACCAGGGACAGGCAAGGGGCACAGCACAGAATAACAGAGGGCTAACCATGTCATTCTCCACACAGGTGACAGTGCATACTGACTAAGGCCCTGGCTGCTCACCGCCTACTGGAACCCTGCGTCCCCAGCAGAGGAACAGTACAATAAGGCACACCCCAGCATGAGCAACATCATTGAGCATGTCTTTGGCATGCTGAAGGCATAGTTCCATTGCCTAGACAGGTCAGGTGGTGCCCTATAGTACAGCCCCTTGAAAACCTGTGGCCTATTCCTGGCCTGCTGCTTACTGCACAACATGACCATTGACCACGGGATAGCTATCGAGGTTGATGAGGGCGATAGTATTGGGGACGACAGAGGCAATGGGCGGAGGTGGTGGACAACCATCCCCTGGGTGGAGAGACCCCTGTCTGCTGTAGGCAGGCATGACATCACCTGTGACACCATCACACAGGAGCACCATGGCACACAGGTAGGTGGTGCGGCACACATGCATGTACCACACAAACAGGTACAGCACACATGCAGGGACATGCATGGCAATGGGCATGCACACACAGAGGCATGATGCAGGGGTAGAGTCAATGGCACACCCACACACACACACACGCGCTGATATGTGGTGTGGATCAGGCGCATTGCACTGGTGCACAGGCGCAACCAGTGCTAGACTGCCCTCATCATGCCCACGCCACACGGTCCAGTGGCTGAACGGCAAGCACACACACAGGCAGCTTGCAGCATGACACACAGGCACGACACCAGTGGTAGGACACACACACACACACTGCCCATGTGTGCACAGGGCAGCAGCTGCAGACTGGGGTCAGGGCAGCCCACAGATCAGGGCTGCTGCACGGTACCATGGCCACCACGGTCACAGGGGTGGCCATGCCAGGGCCGATCGGCAGCCACAGGCTGCGCATCAGATGGGGGTGTGTGCAACCCCAGCCCCCCAGGGGTTTAACCGTGGGATCATGGCCATGTCCTCACGGGTGTGTACAGGTGCCCAAACAGGCAGCCCCGGGCATGCCTGGGATGCCTACATCACAGCCCAGCATCAACTGTGTTGGGGTCACCCGATTCTGGGTCATTGGGGTGGACAGTGCACTGTGGGGGGTCACCTGTGCACGGCCATGCCCTGTGGCAGCCAGCAACGCAAAGCCATCCATGATCGCACTGGCAATGCGATCCAAGGATGCAGTTGTGGCCTCCTGCATACATTGCATCCCTGCCAGGATCTGCTCAGTGCCCCTTTCCTGCTGCTCAGCTAACTGGTGCACCTCTGCATGCAGTGCATGCACCCCAGTGGCAAGCAGCACCTGTTGCTGAACGGACGCCCACAGCAGCCAGGTGTGCTCAGCCAGATGGTCGGCATCCTAGGGCTCCTAGACGGGTCACCGTTCCTCATGTGGTGACTGGCCACGCTGCACAGCCCCCTTCTCTGGTGGATGCTGCACAGTGGGGTCTGCAGGGGGAATGGGCATAGCAGGCGCATCAGCCGTGGACCCTGTGGCTGGCTGCTCAGTGGCACCCGCAGCCTGCTGCCGTTGCCCGTATGGCCTCTGTACGCCACCCTGCACCTGTGCAGCTGCACCACCACCACAGGGCACAGCCATGGCAGAGCACACCACTGCACCCACAGTGGTGGCAGGCAGCCAGTCTGCTGCTGGCAGAGCACTGGGCACGGTACCTGTGTCTGATGCCAGCAGAGGTGACACACCCACATGTGGGCCATGCTATCCAGGAGCTGTGAGTAGTCCTGATCGATGTCGGACCCGCCCGATCTGTGTCTCCACACACAGGACAGCAAGGCTGGCATCCTCCAGAATCACATCCAGGGCCTCGTCTGACCCTAGGTCCAGGACATCCGCTTGCACCGTGGTGCTGAGCTGCAGCCTGTAGGGCCCCCGGATGCCCGTTGATGTTGAAGGCTGGTCCTCCAGAGCCGTACCGGCATTCATGGGTGCTGCTGCTGCTTCCGGTGCTCCATCCCCTGCATTGAAGCATGCTGGTGATGCAAGAGAAGAATGGCGTGTCAGTGATGCAATGCCCACATGTGGCCCCCTGTACACTGCCGCTGCATGTGTCCTGCAGCATGACATGTGTATGGTGCATACACATGCACATGACATGCATGATGGCTGCATGCACCCCAGCATGCCTGTATGCACCCACCATGCCACCAGCTGTGAGTGTCCGACATACATACCATGCAGTGATGGGCTGCCACCCATCTGGAAGCCTCCTGCAGGCACACCCTCCACCGTGGTGTAGTGCATGGTGGCTGCCACCAACTCCTCTAGTGACATCAGTGTGGGTGCATCCACTGGCCCTCCTCCAGTGGCAGTATGAGATGCCCTGATGGCTTCCACCTTCTCCTTCATCCACCGTTTGTCCATATCAACCTTTTTGCAGCACTCCTGTGCCAGCTGCTGGTGGCTGCTGTGCTGGTTTACATAGGTCACCACCTCCTCCCATGCACCAGCCCTGGCCTGTGGTGTGTCCATGGCACTACTCAACAGGGCCTCCCTGTCCAGGCAGGCCTCAAACAGGGCATCAGTCTTGGCCTTCATGAAGCTAGGCCTGCGCTTCCGAGCAGGCCCCAGCTCCTCGCCCTCTTCATGTGCCAACATGTTGCTCCCTGTGGACATGAACAGCACAGTGTGTCAGTGGCAGCATCTCCCTGGTCCGTCCCACTCTGCAGTGCTGTCTGCTCCCTTTGTGCTACAGCGGCATCCACCACTTACCTATCAAGGTTGCAATACCTGTCCATGGCCTGTGCTGTTCCATGGCACCTATAAGGTGCAAGGCATGCAAATGAAGTTGAGTGCAACAGTAATGACATGCTAATGCACCCACTGTGCCAGGCATTGGCTGATGAGCTCATTTGCATGTAGTGTCTGAATAGTGTTATACTGCACCATGCACAATGGGAGTGTGCCAGAGCAAGTCACATCGCAATGTGCACGCATGCGTGGTGTGCAGGGCTGCAGTGCGCATGCATGTGACGCTATCATGGTGTCAATCACGCACTGCATACAGGCAGCGTGATGCAGTGGCGTGCGCATGATGCGCCATGTGCACAGTCGCATATGGGAATCATAGCCCTATCGCGGCAGGTGCACACTGGCGCAATGGTGGGTGACCTCACCCCTGGGTCAGACCCTCCATGTCCCCATAGCCACGCCCACTTCATGCATCACCGGCACTGCATGATGAGGAGGGCACCGCGCATTCACCCGCGCATCACACATCAGGCACAAATTGCGGACATGTGCGCCTTCTCCGCCATTTTGCCATCGAACCTGCTGTGCAAATGGTGCAGGAAGAAGCAGACATGCCCTCAACTGGTTGCAAGTAGAACTGTCCAATCTGTGGCTCAGCGTGGAGCCCCATGCCCCCTAGCTCTGTGGGCAGGTGCTCCTGCAGCAGGCCTGGGGCACTGTGTGGCAGGGGATTGCTGCCAGTCTGGAGCACGGACCGGGGTGCCCAGGACTGATGAACAATGCAGGCACCACTATGGCGACCTCGGCAGGCAGGACCCAGACAGGCTGAGGAGGCTTCAGGCACACGCCAGGTGTGGGGCTGTGCCACAGCCAGGTAAGTCCTCCCATGTTGCATGTCTGCCCTGGTGCTGTACTGTGGTGTTGGCTTGGCTGCCTTACATGCCCTGTAGAGGGGTACACTAGTAAGTAAGTAAGTAAAAGTTTATTTTTAAGCGCTTTTCGAAATCAAAGCGCTGTACAATAATTAAATACATATAAAACATACATATAGCGTAACAAACAACAATAAAATATAATTTCAATTTCAATTCAGTGCAGTAGCTACTCCTCATAAGCCTTTTGAAATAAATAGGTTTTCAGCTCTGATTTAAAGCTTTCAGCGGTCAGGCAACCATTATCCGACGAGGTGGGGAATTCCACAGGGTAGGGGCAGCATAAGAAAACGCTTCGTGCCCCAGATGTTTTAAGCGAACCCTGGGAACCTCTAGCAATCCCTCGTTGGTGGATTGGAGTGAGTGGGAGGGACGGTGGGAACAAGCAGATCTTGCAGATATCGCGGTCCCTGTTAGTGTAAGGGCTTTATAGGTCAGTAAACCTGACCTTAAAGACTGATCCGCCACTGAACTGGCAGCCAATGCAGTTCGCAGCACAAGCGTAATATGATTCCTCATTGATGCTCCCATCAAAGCCTGGCTGCAGCGTTCTGCACCAACTGCAAGCGGATATCAACCCCGCATCCCTGGGTACAGGGCATTGCAGTAGTCAAGGCGAGAAGTAACAAAGGCATGGACTAATGTCGGAGGTCAGCCGGAGGAACAAGGTGTTTCACCCGAGCGATATTCCTCAGATGGTAAAGAGGATTTGACGGCAGATGACACCTGGAATTTCAGCGCCAAACTGTCGTCAATAATAACGCCCAGGTTACGCACCGGTCTGGAGGTCAAGAGCTGGGCCCCATCGATCCATATGCCCGAGGAAGACCAGCCCTACAACCCGCCTCACGATGACCTGGGTCCACCACCAACCCTCAGTCTTATCCGGGTTTAACCTTAGCCAGCTGGCACTCATCCAATCACTGATCTCAGATAGACAGTTGTTAAGTTTAGAGACTGCATCTTCTTGCCGGGGCTAAAGGACAAATATAGCTGGGTGTCATCTGCATAGCAGTGAAACCCAGGCCATATTGCCTAATAATGTCTCCCAATGGCAGCATGTAGACAGCGAACAACATGGGTGCCAAAATGGAACCTCTGGAACCCCACAAGGCAAGGCGGCATCAGAGGAATAAATTCCAGTGATAACCCTATGTCTCCGCCCTGTGAGAAAAAGATTGAAACCATTGTAGGACCGCATCAGACAGTCCACAATGGAACCCAGGCGCTCCAGAAGCACACGGTCCACAGTGTCGAAATCTGCAGAGAGATCAAGACTAGAATAGTACAAGCCTTTTGATCCCTCGCTATCAGGAGATCATTTAGAACCCGGACAAGAGCAGTCTCAGTACTATGTCTTTCCTAAATCCTGATTGAAAGTATCATAGACATCATGATTTGTAAGATGGTCGTCCAGTTGCAGTGCAACCACCTTTTCAATAACCTTGCCAAGAAGGGAGGTTAGAATAGGTCTGTAGTTAGCTGGACAGTCCGATTCAGTGAAGGTTTTTAGGGTGGTGACGACCGCCTCCTTTAGGGGTTCAGGAAAGATCCCCTGCTTCAAGGATTTCCAGACGATTTCAGCAATGATTGGACAGATAATATCTCGCAACCTAATAAAAGTGGCGTAGGGCCGGATCAAACTACAACTGGTTGGACGTACAGTCTGGACAATCCTCATAATGTCCATGAATTCCGCCTACCAAAGTCAGAACCAGGTAACACAGGTGTTTGCTTCCCTCGCGACCACTGCAAGCCCTTGTAGAGTGAACCTGGCTGAGATCCGCCTAATGCGGCAATCTTATCAGCGAAAAATAGAGCAAGCTCATCACACTTTATTTGTGAAAATCTCTTCCAGACTGTAGACAGAGTGGATTGCACAATCTGTCAACAGTCCGAAAGAGATTGAGCGAGTCGATTTCTTGCAGCACAATCTCCCTGGACAGGAATTCTGACTTCTTACGGGATATTGCCGATTGATAGATAACATAATGATCCATCAATCTAAGTTTGTTGGCATCCAGGCAAGATTTCGCCATGCTCTCTCTAGCCTTAGCCCACTCTCCTCAAGCTCCTTCAAGACTCATCAAACCAGAAGTCTTTGGGCTGAGTGAGTGAAGCCAGTTTCCTGAGCTAGAGCAATCCGATCCAGGGCCCCGTCACCGCCTTGTTAGTGGGCACAACCATGTCCCCTGGATCCATGCTCTCATCCGAAATACCCGATAGGTCCAGTACCGCCATTAGGCCCTCTGGATTTACTCCCCTTAAAGGGCGATACTATTAGGGGGTGCCCCAAAACTGAATCTTATGGTGTGATGGTCTGTCCACTCATTTGGTTCCACCTCCAAATGCGAGACATCCAAATCCAGTAGGAACACCAGGTCCAATGAGTGTCCACCTATATGGGTAGTAGAGGTAACTACCTCGACAGGCCCAACATAGACATAAGTTGGAGGAAGTTCTTTCCAAAGTCACGAGAGTTCATTGTCGACCCAGGCATTGAAGTCACCCAGAATTAACCATCTAGGCGACTCCAGTGCCATGTCACGATGAAGTCCATGAACTCCTTCAGGAATTCACCACCATCACGGGTGGGCAGTAAATGAGGAGAATCCTGAGCTCTGCACCTGCTGCCAGGATACACTCAAAGGATCTGGTGTTACCCACTGGCACCTCCACAAGACTCAGCTCTGATCTAAAAGATGGCCACTCCCCGCCCCTATGATCCAATCTCGGACGGTGCATCACCGAGAACCCAGCTGGAGCAGCAGAGTCTAAGATAGGACCTGCATTTCATCCAGCCAAGTCTCGATAATACATGCCAGGTCAGATGTTGCAACAAGATCTGCAATAATAGCAGTCTTGTTCCTAATCGACCTGGCATTACATACCATTCGAGTTGGATGAGTTTTCGGAGAGGATCGCAGTACCTGCCCACGATCTGTGGAGCCCTTGGGTATGGAAATCAGGCAAGGAGGACCCCTCTCCTGACTCCATTTCGCCCCAGGGCGTCTCCTTGTCCCAACTATCCCTATCCGCCCACTCGTCTCCATTCTCCCACTCTGCCCAGTCCATCGATTCCCTAAATGCCTTCTTAATATCCCAGCTCTCCGGCAGTTGTTGAAGGCAATATCGGGTAATCGAGGACAATAGAAGGGACGGAGGTCCCGGAGCAGAGCGGGAGAATAACGCCTGACCGTCTTAAGCCCCATCAAACACATTATTGATGACAAAACAACCTATCTTAAATGTGAATAGAATAAAATCAAATCATAAAATCAAATCAAGACCCATACAAGATCAAATACTTATAAATAAAAATAAAATAATAAACAAAGTAAAATAAAAATAAACAAAGCGAAGAAATAAAAACTCCTCTACCCAAAATATTAGCACTTTCACTATATAAACATAAAATCCATATATAAACACAATTTAAACCCTGCCTAAAAAGTCCGTAAGCTTAATAAAGTCTGATCATAAGCCCATATAGCAAAGTTCAGTCCTGTTACGGAGTCAATATCTTCATATGCCTGG
Organism: Neoceratodus forsteri; assembly: GCA_016271365.2. NCBI lineage: Eukaryota > Metazoa > Chordata > Ceratodontiformes > Ceratodontidae > Neoceratodus > Neoceratodus forsteri. Next base: position 211,948,183 of record CM028135.1, on the reverse strand, counting down.
TGTGAACTGCCAGGGAGGAAGCACTCTTCAACTAGTGAAAACCTAGTTAGACCACAGAAGGGTGCGGAGAAAATGCTGTCTCCCCTATGTGGGATGCCAGACATAGCCCGGCCTCTGCCAGGTTATTCCAGCATCTCCCGGAGCCCCAAGAAACATCAACCCTCCAGCAGATGCTCCCAGCTCCCCCAGGTACAAACAGCAACACCCCGCACCCACCCTAGGAATACCTAGGCTAGTTTCTTAAGTCCTGCAACTTGACACTTCCAAGGGAACAGCCAACAAACAGAGTGCTTGTCCAGTTTCTAGCTGCACAACCTTATTCAGCAACAAGCAATAGATCCTCCTTTTGTCGTCCATACAACCAGACTCCCAAAAGAATCAAATAGACAAGAATCACTGGGGGCAACACCATATCGGTGCATCAACATCCAAAATAGAGCTCCATTCAGAATATCACAGTATAACTTTCTACGACGCAAATTCAGGCATCACCGCTTCAGAGTCATCAAGAAACAGCTCACCCGGCAGGAACCTGTGGCAGGTTCCCGCAATCCTGACTTCCAAGCTCTTCCCAGTGATCCTTGACTTCCACGACCTCTCACCACACAGCGGGAGAGCAAAGAGTGGAGAATAACAAAATCCAAAGCTGACAACGCAAACGCCACGAAAATAGTTCAAGTAGCTGCAAGACTCCAAGGTACGTGTGCAGGATTCGATACCAAGAGCAAAGCACAAATAAAGAGGCACAATAATAAAGACCGCTCTTAGCCACTTCGGAACACTCAAAGAACGCTAAACGAACGACCAGACAGGAAAAACTTAATTTAACTTCGCTCGGCTGTAATCCGCGGTAACGGACCATACAAAACACAAAAAGGGGCTAAAATACTTTAAAATAAGTCAAAAAATAGGCAAATAAAATGAGAAGGACGAAAAGTAGTAAAATCAATGTTCTGGCCGGCTCAGCTCAGCCGCCATTCTTGCGCATGCCCCATCCATCACAGGAAAGGAGGAAAACTGCTCATCATGGAGTGGCATTGCCAGCTTCTGCTTGCATTGCAATGCAGCCATGCAGGCGTGCAGGATGTGTCGGGCAGGGGCACACCTTGTGCACAGGGATCTTGGGGGGGCAGCTGCTGTGGTTGGTTACTGATGTGCACCTGTCTTCTTTCCATTCCAGGAACGGAGGACCGCAGGTGGGCCATGGCTGCAGCAGTGCAGATGGGACTGGTGCACCATGATGGTGGTGGACCAGCACCAGCAGAACCCGCAGGGTAAGCACTGTCATGGTCCTTCACACTGTACATAGGGGTGGCAGGGGTGGATGGGGCATGGCCACCTGTGCCATGTGCTGTGACAGCTGTATGTGTTACACTGTGCGTGGTGTATGCCACTGTGGTGCATCTGTTGCACACGTGTGCCAGCTGTTGGTGGGGTGAGTGTCGCCCGGCTGCCACCATTGTTGCTGTGGTGCTGCGGTGCACTGTACATGTGACTGTCATTGTGCAGTCATGTGGCCGTTGTCGCGACAGGACCACCTCTGTGCAATGTCGTGGTGCACGGTTGCTGGCTGGCGTTGGCCCATCACCCCCTGCAGGTGGCGGTCGGGCCCTCAAGGTGTGTGTTCCCACCTGCCCATTGCTCACTGTGGTGTGGCCTGGTTCCTGGGCCATTGCATTGATCTCCTGCCCTGTCCCTTGCTATAAGTGTCCAGCAGCCAGTCGATGACCCCACAGAGGATGCTGAGCTGCCTAATGAGGCACTCCTAGTCATGTCCTCAATCCTGGAGGCAGTGGTGGTGATGAGGCATGTGATAGCGGTGGAGAGGTGGGAGAGGTGTACTGCCAGGGCACCCAGACAGGGCGCATTAAGGATTCCCAGTTTTCTCCTGCCTCCTCTGTTTAACCTTTCCTACAGTCCCCTTCCACTGTACAGTCCCTGTTCCCTATCCCTTCCCTCACTGTACCTACCCTTTCCCAGACCCTGTTTCTGTAAATAGTTTACTTAAGTATATATTTTTCTGACATACCTGCCTGTGTCTGTGTCTGCTTTGCAGGTGGTGTGAGGAGCCATGCTGCAGTGGCCTGGTGTCTGTCTGTGTGGTGTGCATGAGCAAGGGTGTGTGTTGTGCTTCCGTGGTTTGCTGCTGTGTGCTGTGGTGTGTTCCACCATGGTGGTGTCCATCCCCTGGGTTGGTGGCTGTGCCTTGGGGTGTCCATGGGACAGCCGTCAGGGGTGTGGCAGGTGTGCATGGTGGTGGCACATGGCCATGGTCATTGATCGGTACTCGTCCACACACTGTGTCGGGGTTCTCTGCTTGACATTGTGCGGCTTGGTCCCATGTGGTCTGCCATGCTGCCTGCACCCAGCATGTTCAGTGCCTAATGTGTGGGCTTCCTGTGTATCTATGTGGTGTGTATGTGCTTGACTGCTTGGTCCTGGGTGTGGCCTGCCATGGTCTGGGAGGGGGGGCTTGGCCAGTGGCCTGCCATGGGGGGCTCTCTTGGTGGCCCTCCATTGGCCGTTGGCACCTCCTGTCACCTGCTATCTGTGCCACTGTTGTGTTCTGGGGTCACGTGCCTGGGTGCCTGTCTGTGTCCTGCTGGTGGCAGCCTCCTGTGACCTGTCACTGTTCTTCCATGGCTGTGTCCCTGGGTCTGTTTCCATGCTTCCAAGTCTCCTGGCTTGAAGTTTAGTGCCTTTAACCACTGAACCATACTGTCTACATGCATATGGCTTACTTGTACTTCAATACATACTGTATCTGATTACATCTGCACACATGTGGTATGCTTGTAGCCACTGTTAAGCTTTTCAGTTTTCTTCTCTTACTGAACTGTTTCACAGTTGAAATATAACACACATACCAATGCAAACATGTGTTTTTTCATACCCCAATACACAAACTTACCCACAAAACCATTTAATTACTTCTGTCTGGCTTGTACTCTTAATATTTTCTCTCCATAGTTTTGAATGCTTCCAAGGAAACAGACTTTAATGTGCAAACACAAATAGGGTTTAAGAAGCTCAAAGTGGGACATTTCATACTGAAACATGATTTTTCATAGGACAATATGTAACCGTGAGCAATGCAATAGATTTGTTTTCTCTAAGTAATCATATTTAAGACTAAGGCCAGGATATTCACACTGTGCCAGACAGTGACGCAAGCCTAGGCACGGCGCAACTGTGATGAACCGGGACCAGGTCCAGGTGATATTCAACGGTGCTGTGCCATGGTGCTGCTCCATTGAATATGGCACAGGCAGTGCACAAACTGCACATGGCGCAGTGGCACTGTGCTGGCGCAAGCCACTGATAGGGAGCATGGGGATGTGCCAGCACAAGTGCAGTTGTGCTAGGCGCATCACCCATGATATTCAGCAGGGGGCGTGCAATGAGGCCGTAATATATGCAAGGTGCAAATGGGGCCATTTGCATGTGATTATGGCTCCATTTGCATGAATTGCACAGGGCAGGCCAGCAACTTGTGCCTGACGCCCTGCACAACATGACGTGTGCTTTGGGGATCCCAGGACATCCCCTGCCCCATAGCCGTGATTGCATGGTACATGTATCTAAAGATAGCGCTGGTAGTCTAGTGGCCTCCCAGTCCCTGATTCCCTTATGGGTATGCAACATGACCAGCCCTGGTGGTCTTGTGGTCCCCCTCCCACCAGAGTCCCCAATTCCCCCATAAATGACAATATGACCTCCCTGGTGGTCTAGTGGAAGCCACCTCTGCCCCTTGCTGAGATCACAGTAACATCCCATATTGAAATGCCCTGGTGATCCAGTGGCACCTCCACCCCAACCATACAGAACCCCTTGCCCACCCTGCTCCTCCCCCTGTCATCAGCGGGTGGTTGCATACCACCTGCACACCACCCAGTCATCCGCCGAATGACAGGTACAGTATGGGCTGTAATCCCATTGGTCCCCAGTGTGGACCAATGGGCTTGAAGGGCATACTGTACTAGACAGTCCCAGATCCACTAGACCACCAGGGAGGTCATAGTGTCAGTTATTGGGGAAACAGGGACTTGGGTGGGAGGTGGAATGACTAGACCACCAGGGATGGTCATGTTGCATACACATTGGGGCATCGGGGACTGGGGGGGCACTAGACTACCAGGGCTATCTTTAGAAACATGTTCCACATGATCGCAGCTACAGGTGGGGGGGTCCACTAGACCACCAAGGATATGAGTGCTTTTGGGTGGTGTTCTGGGGGGTGGGTGGCCACCCATGGCTTGGCTGCTGTGTTGTGCCCTGCAATACAGCAGCCCGCCTGTGGGTGGCTGGGTTTTGCTCCTACTCTGCACAGGCTCAACTCTGAGCACCCTATGCTGTGCAGTGCAGGGGTGCACTGGCTTATGCGCCGCACATCCCGGGCTGAATATCGGGATGTGCCGCATATGCATGAGCATGACCCCTGCATCTGTGCTGCATACATTATCATTGCGCGCCGGCGCATCGAGATTTGTGCTGCACCAGGCAATCTTCTCAATATCCCGCCAGGGCACAATGTGGGGTTGTGCCACTGTAAATACCCAGGCCTAAGTGTTGTAGTTGTGTAGTTGTTTCTAGTGTTCCTTATCATTTTAAGGTATTTTAGTTAAGGCATTATATTCTTTTTTGCAATATTTAGAGGAAAGTCAGAAAACATTGTTTCTCTATAATGTCAGGACATGTAGTAGTTTTCATGTTTTTACAGGACACAATGCCCAAATTAGGACTGTCCTGTGAACACTGGGACAGGTGGTTCCCTAAACACAAAAGTAGCAATAACTTGACCACACCAACATGGCAGTCCCCCCCACTGCCATCCACACACAATGTAGCAGGTATTGCCATGCTGCTGCAGACAACCCACCAAGTATAGGTATAATTGCAAAGTCTCTTGACTCTTACTTGTGCACTAGGGAGTCGGAGGCAGGAGCCTTTAAGAAGATGTCCATGGGTGAGTGCTGTGTCATACCCCTTGAAATGAATGGGTTATTTTTATTACTATTTCACATTATGATAGTGAGTTGGAGAATAATGAAAGCCACTGTTCTACTAACAAGGCCCTTGTTAGTTGAGCGGTGGCTTCTTTAACTCAACTCTCCCTGTAATGTATAAAATAATATAAAATCTACTCATTGATTTCGATGGGGCACACCCTGACATCTCCTTTGCCCTTTGTTATAATGTGCCGAGTGTGTGGATGTGGAGGTCAGCTTTAATGCTGGGGAGGGACTGCAGACTGTCTATAGTGGGCTCCAATTGTCTGTGCATACCATACTGCTCAACTGCTGTGAATGCAAGGGACAGCTCTAGAATGTTTGTTACATCTCTAAAAGGTACAACTTATTTGTTTTGACTGGAAAGTAATATACAAATCAGGAAAAATTAAAATGGTTAAGATTTGTCGTTATACCCCAGAGCAGTGCATCAGATTTGGGCTTAAACCCATGTAAACTCATTGTTACTAACCAGTTTTTGTCCTGGCTGAAGTTCTGCCCCCAAACACAAGAACTTTGTCCTGCTTTTCCTCCCAGTCTCCATTCCTTTCAATATCTATCATCTATGGGTCATGAAGCCACCCAAAGGTGAAGAAATGTGAAAAGCACATCAATGTTTCAGTCCTTCCTCCTTCTCCAATCCTCATATGACCAGAGCCTGCAGCCTTACACAGTGTGCCACCAACCATTTTCAGTCCACTCCCCACTCTCCTTCTGCTAGAAGCTGGATACTAGAACAGACCATCACAGGTCCCCAATGAGGTCTGTGACCAAGTCACCTCACCAACTGAGCCCAACCAACCTGGGTTGCTTGCTTCTTGTTTTGTTGCTGCTGTGGATGCTGCTGCACTGCACTGTTCAAAGCCTATGAAGGCCACCCACACCACTGTCACTACTGCTCTAAGCCTAGCTTTCTGCCATGGGGGATAGTGCTGTTTTTTAAATGGGAAGCCTAGAAGAGTAAGTAGGTAGCCTAGCCTAGTCTTGAGTTAGTTTCTAGCTCACCTTCTGCCCCTTCAACCACCAGGAGATGGAGACTCACTAACAGTAGACCAAAAAATGTGTTGCCACAACACTGCTATTGAGAGTTCTGTGCTCACTGACTCCTCCAAGCTGTACTGTGCAGTCTGTCTACTCTTTGCAAGAAAGACAGTGTCGCGCTTGCAAGACTCATGTGCCCTTTCTTGTCTTGGCTGGAGCTCATCCACATCACATGTGATTGTGCTGCCTCTAATACATGGAGAGTGGACAACACAATAGAGACACAGTTGAGTCTAGAAGTACCTATAGCATGAGAACACACAGGCCAGGTGGGTACTTATTGTGCAGTAGATTAAATCAAATTTAATGCCATTATTACCACATGATAAGAACAACCTAGGCACAAATATGGGGTGAGGCAACAGACCCCCTCTGCCCTACCTATATGACACCCCTTCTTAATTATATAATCGGACCCTTGCATTGGGCCCACTCCTGCCTACCTGTTCTCAGTAGAACACCCGCTCTCACGTCTCTGTCCTGTAGTTCTTACTCCTCCTGATTACCTGCCTAGTGCCCTCCCCACAGGCACTTATTACCCTACGTTTGTCCTGTTGGCAATGATCGTTCTTTTTATGTATTATATTGTTCGTTACCTAATTCATCCAGTATGTACCTTATGTAGATATCTAGACATGTTCGCTTGTGCCTATAGTCTCTTATGCTGTTAGCTACCTATTAATCTCTGTTAATGCCTCTTATTTTCTGTACGTTAACTTTGACTCCTCCACTGTTCTTGAAAGTATGTACCTTGTAACCCTCCGGGTTGCACCTGAAAATAAGCACTTGGCTGTCTAGTGTGCTTACCGGTTAACAAAGCAAATAAATAAATAAATAATGCAATGCTTTCCACTGTGTTCTGAGGCATTGTGTCTCCATGTTTCATGATGTGTCCCTCATTTTCCCTTGTTTTTAGTGTCTGCGTCCCTCATTTCAGTGACAAATGTGAGGTGTGTGCATGCTTCCAAACTCTACTTAGCACAAGGAGTGCTGAGCATGGCCATAGTGAATATGCTCAATACAGAAGACAAAAGCAAAATAAGAGATGAAACAGTCAAGGAGAAACACAAGTGTAGCACTAAATATGCATAAGGGATTTGCATGGTCCAAAACAAAAGGATAGGCTTCAAAACACAGAGGCCCCTATTCATACATCTGGAATGGGGATGCTGGCTAACAGTATCCTAGGCATTTAATGCAGTAAGCAAATAATACTTTACAAATTAATGGTGATTTAGCAACAAAACTCATTAGCCATTAACCAATTTTCAAAAGGATCAGAATTAATGAGTGTACAACAAAACTCAAAAGCCATTAACCAATTTTCAAAAGGATCAGAATTAATGAGTGTTTTATAGAATTTAAATAAAATGTATTTTAATAACACTAATATATAGCAGTAGTATGAAAAATAGAAACTGATGTGTTTTTAGATGAGATTTGTACCAGTTTAGCTGCTGCACACATAGCAAGCATGCAGCATGTGAACCTGAGTGATGTTTAAATGATGTTGACTCCTGTTTAACTGCTGCACTCATGTCAAGTGTGCAGCACGTGAACCTGTTATAATTTTTAGAAGATGTTCACACCAGTTGACCTGCTGTGCACATGTCAACCCTGCAGCATGCAAACCTGATTTGCTTTTTAGACCTGGTTCACATAGGTTCACTAAGTGTATGCGAGCTGCATACAAACACTGCACAATTAAGCATGTGTCATGCATTCTACATGGACACAGCACACCTATATTTCTGTAAGGGTAGGTAGCCAGCTGTTATATTGTAACTACAAAACAAAGACAGTCATTCACATTTTGATTGGCTGTCTCACATTCTAAGGGTCTGGCTAAAGAATAGAAACCTTGTGTGCAACAGAATACTTAGAATGTTGACTATACAAACAGAGTGGGTGCTTCTGAGTAGAAAGATGAGAACCAGGTAAGAGGTGAGGATGGAGGCAGTTAACTTATTTAGAAGAGTATGAGCAACCATGTCAAAAGATTAGTCAAGTCAAAGATTATGATACCCATTGGTAGGCCTATATCCATTTTAAATAGAATAGAACCAGTGAATCTAAAAGGGAGATGGATTTTGCATGAGCAGCTTGAAACCCAGATTTGTAGACATAACATTGCTTAGAGGTAGACTGATAGCTGTTTGGCAACAGTCTCTCCCCCTAAAACCCTAAACTGATGGGTCTGATTCCCAACCTAGCCCAGTCACAAATGAAAACACCTGCCTCCCCCTCACCTGACAGCTTCAGTGCCCAGCCTAGCCGGTCAGGGAATACAAACTATCTTGCCCTCTCCCTCCAACAACCTGACAGGTCAAACTCAAACAATCATTGAATAAAAACAAAAACAACCAAACAAACAAAACAAAAAGGTTTCCTTGTCTTGATTTCTGGCTGCCAAGTTTTTCTGAGCCTTGCCTAAAAATGTTTCTGTGGTCTTGAACCTCACTTCTTCCATTCCCTTCTGAGCTTGATTGGTTCCGAAAGGATTTGTTTGGATGTCCATGTCTGTATCTCACCTGTATTTTTCAACATCTTATTCTTTAAGACTTCCTCAAACTTGTCCATGCCTTTTTAAATTCTGTCCAAAATCTTAGTAAGTTCTTCTAAAACTAGAAGGGATTGTAACTGCTTTTCAGTAGTTTCAGTCTCAGTAGCTGATCTTTTATGTTCTTCTGTAAATGCCTTTATAACTGTCACCATGAAATCAGTAGAATTTGCCCCAAAATGGTACCTTATCTATCCCTCAGGTTTACTGGATGGAAGCCTAGATCTGGCTAAGCTATGGAGACCCTAGGGTACATGTATTTTACACACTCTGTGAATGTAATTATATGCCATTCAGCCTTAAATAATTCTCCTTTGGTTTCTTTAGTTCTTCTAATTTTTTTACCCTTAGATAAAGAGTGCATTATATATAATGTAGTGCAGCTGGGTGGTTCACCAACTGTAGTCACGTGACCCCTGAGTAAAGCCCAATGGTGCCATTTTGTGCCACTGCAAACCCAGCCCTATATTCCCCTCAAGTTCCTGCCTCCCTCCTTCCTCCTCCCCTGAAACTACACTACCTAGCCCACATATTCAGCACACCTGAAGAAAAAAAAAGACTCAAATTATATGAAAACAAGCAATGGGTCCAAGAGGCCCTTATTGTGTCTTATACAACTTAGCACCTGTTTCTGCTCCCCTCCTGTTCACCTATCTTCAAACTGAACCTAACATTTTCATTTAACAAAAGAAGATCATGACACCAACAGGTCCAAAGTTAGCCCATTGTAAAGATTATTTGTTGGAGTGGATAACATAGATAAATACAAGTTCCCCTGACAAAATGGCATAGCACCACGTAGTATTGGGTAACTAGCCATGGTGATTTTCACTGTTTGCCAGTAAACTCTTTTGTAAGCACATTTTCAGTGTGTGAGTTTTCCTTTATTAATTTTGCTCTCAGCCTGTTTAGTGGTGGCAGCTCTCTTCAGTTGTGACTTTTTTGTTTTTGTGGTTCATTTGCTAACTTTAGAACTGTTAGGGTAAGGAATGTATTTTTAAATGAAAGCCTGTAGTTGAGTCAACACGGTTTGGTCAATACAGTTTTCAAATATTTAATGCATTCTGATATACTGTGCAACAATATACTATTAACCATAACATTTTGTTTAAAAGTATTTTGATATGTATCAGCAGATAGTTGGCATCCACCTGCCATTGCTTTAAGGACTAGCCCCCATAGGTTCCAGGGGTGGGGACAGATAGATTCTCTTGTTTACTGAAACTGTACCACCTTCAGCCTTACTTTGCTTTGTTTTGTTGTCCCTCACCTACTGCCACCGTGTATTGCCAAATGTAACAACTGTAACGTTCATCCGTAGTACCTGCTCTTGTTATGTTCTTGTTATTCTGATGTTTCTACTCTGTGCCGCCTTACGTGGCCTGGGCCATGCCTGAAAATGGTCCCTGGGATCAGTGCACCTACCCAGTTAACAAAGTCATAAATACATTAAAAAAAATAAATAGTTACACATGGAAATAATACTGCTAGGACTTATGCTTATGAAGCTGATCCTGTAGCCATGCACCTTAATCCTCTCAGGAACATTATGTAATAACAAGAACAATGACAATTGTTAAAATAATGTAGCTAGGGCCAAGGGATAGTTTATAGAACAAACTCTTCACAACTGCTCTTTGCAGGGGTGATGTGACCACACCCACTAAATGAGGCAATAGTTATATCTGCAAAGTTCATCCTTATTTTATTTTATGTTACTGTACTTAGAAAGTTTTGCAAAGAGGAGAATGCTGAGCTGAAGTAGAAACATGATTTCCAGATGGATCCAGGAGGGGTTACATATGAGTTGCAGAACTCAATTTCAGTTTCAGTTTTATTTGGAAGGCAAACTGAGAGGGGTCTCTATTTCACAACTGTGACCAATAAAAAAGGTATAAAACAAATAGCGACAAACAAGGGCTGCATTACAGTGAGGAGAATAAATAGTAGTATATACTGTAATGTAAAAAAGGAATGTACTGCATATATAGCATAAGGACTTCTATTGTGTATACCTCTTGTATTATATATTTTTTTTTCTTTGTTGTTCTACATTTTATATCTCCTGTCTATGTAATTTCGAACTGTATGTGTATGTGCCTCAGGACCTCTTTGTGAATGAGCTTGCTCACTGAGTCTTTCCTGCAATAAACTTGAACTTGAAACTTGAACTCGAAAACATGAACAAGAAAACAGAATTCATTCATGACACTCACACAGTTGATACACATACCAAAATAGCAATACTTTAAATTTGGTTACAGAAATCTCAATATTTAGTTTAAGAGATTTTTGCAAACCCATCAATGTTTGCACCAGACAAAATTTGAGAATTAAGCATGGAATTCTATTTAATTTACATTTAAAGGGGTTAATCAACCAGTTTTAGAGCAGGAACAGAACAGAATACATTACATACAGGCATCCATGCACTATGGACTGCTTATCCATACTGGTCTGTCTCTTAGATTCCAGATACAACAAATATTATGTTCCTTCACCAAACAGATCCAAAGCTAGTCATTCTCTGGAACTATTAAGGTAAGAACACATTTGTTTGTTTAATTAAATATTTTTCCTACATGGGGCAGTGGACAGGATAAAAGGTGTTGGATATCTGAGTAAAATAGATTTGACAAGGAGATGTTGACAGGTGTGGCTGCCATGGAAGCTCATGAGAAGTCAATATTTGTCACTGCATTTGGTTTATTTGAATTCCCAGTGATGTTTTTCAGATAATGAATTCCCCTACCATTTTCAGAGACTAGTAGATAGGGTCCAGAATGGAACAGGGCACTACACTCTAGCCTTCATGGATGATACAGCCATATTTAACCAAACATGGGACAGCATCTGTCTCATGTGAGGAGCTCTGACCAGACAGTGAGACACAGGACTGACTATAAAACCAGAAACATGTCAGATAGAGACAGCTGAGGTGCCATACCTAGGACATCATGTGGGAGTGGACACATCAGGCCTGATGCTGCTAGGACAGAGACAATTCAGGAGCAGCTCACACCCCCAAACCAAAAAACAGCTGAGCACGTTCCTAGGAACTGTAGGGTACTATTGAAAGTTTGTCCAGAACTATGATACCAACACAACCCTCTTAAGAGACAGCACAGCTAAGCAGCTGCCAGAAAATATTCAATGGACAGAGCACTGTAAAACAACTCACAAGCACTGAAACTGGGACTTGGTCAGGTGCTGGTGCTAGCAAGCCCTGACAATAATTTGAGGTTAATTATACAGATGGATGCAAGTGACTGGGGACTAAGAGTTGTTCAATCAGGAGTGTTTAAGGATGGAGTAAAAAATAATTATCCTATATCAGAAGCTGCAATTGAGGGAATTGAATTATTGTACTACTAAGAAACAGTATCTGAAAACTTTCTGAGAAATCAAAAACACTGCACCCATACCTTTGTAGGAGTTAATTTGCAGTTGTCACAGATTACAACCTACAGCTACGAGTGAACAGAACGAGTGGACATAATGCCAAACTGCTGCGTAGGATGTCAGTCTCCTGGACTATGATTTCACCATACAGCATCACAGTGGGGCACAAAATGCTAATGCAGATGGACTGTTATGGCAGCAAGAGTAAATAGGAGGGGCAGATAGCCAGCATGTAGTGACATTCAAGGGCCTCAGAAATATGCAAATTCAAAAAATCAATGAGGAAGGTGTGATGCCCAAATTATTTTCTGTAAAATAAAAATTAATTATTAGACATTTGAAAAATCCTGGTCTGTATGTAAATTTGGCCAGAAGCATGGCCAGAATAGGTATGAAAGACATATTGCATTAGGTGTCTTGAGAAGGCAGAAGCATTTTTTTATTCATATTTTTATAGGTTTGTACCCGTTTTGCTGCCCCCGTCTGGGTGCACGATGCGTATGTGTGGAGGCATGCCACACTTCAAGATGCCTCGCCATGTGCCGCCTCCCACCTATGCCAGCTCACTGAACCTCCAACCAGTGGCGGGAAACTAGGGATGACAACCTCTCCAGGAAAGGAGAGCTGCCATTAGGCTGATCAATCCTGCTCCCAACCCTGTACTGGCTCCCTGATGACCCGAGTTCATTCCCGAACCCTGATTGCCGGTGTGAGCGTCAGGTAAGACAGAATGCCCCAGCCCTCTGTGCCACTGGGCGGTGGCAGAAGCATTGTTTCATGAATATACCAGCCCTCTTCATTTAGCGATGGAAGGCATTTATTTATTGATTTGATAACTGAGAGGGTACACTGGTCCCAGGGACCATTTTCAGGCATGACCAAGGCCATCACAGATTACCCATGTTGGTGTGACAGTCATTTTGTCGATGCCAATATGGGCGAAGACAATACACCACCTAGAATTAGGGTGCCAGGCATTGCAGCTCCTGGGACGTGTAGTGCCAAATCGCTGTCCCAGGAAACAATCTTGTTTTGAGGGGGCTTCACTTCCGCAACCCTGAAAAATGAATATAACAACCTCAGGGCAGGCATGCCCTGGAGAGGTAGAAACAGTGTGAGTGCAAAGGGCAGCATCAGTAAGGGCGATCTAAAATCATGATCACCCTGTAACTGTCGCCTTGTTGAGGCGCTGTAATTGCAGTGCCAATTTAAGTCACTGTTCTAACAGTATAATGGCCATCATGATGGCACATAGCACAGTAAAAACACAATAAATGACAAGTAGTACAGATTGGAGAAATACGGAAATACAGCAATACAGTGATACAGCATGAGAGAATACAGTTTAGTCACCCAGTCAGAGGCACAAACTAAGCAATAAATACATTTTACGAGTATCACCTCAAGGAAATTATGAACATGACTGGTTAGGAAAGTGACTCCTGACAATAGGTAACAACAATGTATATATAAGATGTAGACCACCAGCTCAGTGAACAGAAAATACTATGATACGTCAGCTGTGTGCTGGAAGCTGGACTTAAGAAGTTCACAACCCCATGTCAGGTGGAGCAGTTGAAGGCAGAGGTGGTTAAAAGGGCACTTTTAAAGCAAGATTGAATAAGGAGGAGTGTCTAAGATGTGGAGGAGGCTGACAACTTGTTCCAGAGCCTAGGGCAGCAATCAAAAAACATTATGAACTGTAATGGTAGTTTACTCACCTGGTAAAGGTGATGGTGGGGTATAGATCTCTGAGGCACTCCACATTCATGACATCATGGGTTGTGTACACCTGATAGGTTGCTTGATGCACATGTAGATTTGAAACAAGTCAATCCTTCTTGTCCCAGGGGTCAGCTTACCTCAGGTCAGTTCGATGTATTCCAAAGCTGAATCTGTAACTATAAGTTTTTATTACCTGAATTTAGTAAGTGCTTAATAAAAGAATGTCTTCTAGTGAGTTTTCAATCATAGATTGATTTATTTCTTAGTAAACCTCTTAGTAGCAGAGTAAAGTATAAAGAAAAAGTGGGGTGTTGCCCTAAGGCATGCCCACCTAATGTTAGTAACTTACAACTAAGTATTTTTAATATTAATAGTTTGCAAGTACAGTGCATCTTTGGTTTCTTGTCACGTCTGCTTGGGAGGACTGTGGAGTGCCTCAGAGATCTGTACCCCCCACAATCACCTTTACCAGGTGAGTAAACTACCATTGTGGGGTTAATCTCTGGGGAACTCCGCATTCTCTTTATCATGGGTCCTTAAAAAGCAGTGTGTCTCTGTTCAAGTGGGTGAGACGTGTTCTGTAGCACTGTACTGCTTTTGTAAAGTTTGTTTTGTTGTCTTGTGACACATCCATCTGGTAGTGTCTAGTGACGGTATGGATTGAAGACCATGTGGCGGCTGCGCATATTTCATCTGCTGTAGCCATGTTCTTCTCTGCCCATGAAGTGGCTATTGCTCGTGTCGAATGGGCTTTTATGTCTGCAGGAGCAGTTGTGTTGTTTGCTTTGTAAGTTTCTTTGATTGCTGTTTTAAGGTAAGAAGCTATGGATGCCTTTGATGCTGGCTGCCCTTTCCTTTTCCTTGGAGGATCAACAATAGTCTGTCCATGAGGAATGTCCTTGGTTCGATCTAGGTATGTGGCTAGTACTCTTCTCATTCTTAGTAGTTGTAATTGGGGTCCTCCTGTATGTCTTCTGGAGGGAGGTCTGCTGGTATTTCTATTGTTTGGTTGAGATGGAAGGTGAATGCAATTTTGGGTCTGAAGGCGGGTACTGTTCTGAGAGAAATTCTGTAGTTGTAGAATGTTAAGAATGGTGATTTGCATGATAGTGCTTGTAGTTCTCCCACTCTTCTCGCTGATGCAATGGCTGATGCAATAGCCATCAGAAATATCGTTTTAGTTGCATCCATTTTAGTGGAATTGTTTCTATTGGTTCGAAGAGCGGTTACATCATTGCCCGCAGTACTAATGTAAGATCCCAGGCGCCACTATATCTTTGGTGATGGGTTTAAGGTTGGCTGCTGCTTTGAGAAAGCGAACTATGTCTTGGTGGATTCTGGAGTTGATTCTTGTATTATTCCTTGCTGCCCGATTGCTGCTACCTGAACTTTTAGTGAGGCTGGGAGAGACCAGGTGTAGGCCCTCTTGTAGGAACAGTAGTATGTGATGTATGTTGCAGTTGAGGGGCTCGATGTTGTGGTGTGTACACCATTTATGGAATAAGTTCCAATGTCTCTGATAGGTTGCGTTTGTGGACAGTTGTCGTGACATAGCTATTGTATTGACGACTGTTGGATGGTAGCCTGCTTTTAGCAGTCTCTTCCTTTCAGGAGCCAAGCCATTAGTTTTAGTTGTTGTGGATTAGGATGGATGATTGGTCCTTGGGATAGTAGGTCTGGTCTGTGTGGTAGTGACCATGGGCCGTCTAATGCCATCTTTAGATGGACAAGCTTTTGTATGAATAGATCAATAAGGGAAACTGTTATAAAGCAGCTTCTTTTACCTATACTTGAGTATGGAAACCATGTATGTCTGGCATCCAAGGTCTCTTGCAAAAAATTGACTCAATGTATAACAAGATGGCTAGATTCATATTCGAAAGGATTATAGAGTGCATCACTGTGAAATACTACAGGAATTGGGCTGGCTTTCTCAGGAAGCAAAGAGGCAGCTCTCATGGGCTATTTATAAAGTTATATATCAGAAACAACCAGAGTATTTAAGTGACAGACTTGAGAAGAAAATACATGTTTATAATTTGCAAAATATAAATTTAAGAAACTATTCTCTTCCCAAATTAAAAAATGCATATAGTTATATGCGTTTTCCTGTTATTGTGGATAGAACATGGAATAAGATAAAATCAGTTGCGAATAACAAATTGAAAGATGTGAAAGCATTTTCATCTAGTTTAAAGTTGGAACTAAGTACAAGGTGTGAATGCTATGGTTAGTTTTAGCAATCTTACCATAGTGACCCGTAAAGAACGTTATATTGTTTGTCAATAATTGTATGTAATGTATTTTTTCTATGTATTTCTGTATGTTTGAGAATGTACTGTTTGGTTATTATCTTGATTGTTACATGACTGCACCAATTGAAAAATTTGATATAACAGGAGCATCTTGCAAATAGGACTTTGTCCTAATGATGTATTTATGCCAACAACTTTTCCTGTATAAAAATAAAGGTTTTTACTACTACTACTACTACTAATGCCATGGAGACAATAGTATGAGCCATGCCTGGCGTGGCCAGTGTGGGAGCAACTAGTATCACTCTGGTTCTGGATGTGTATCTTCTTTAGAACCTGAGTAATCAGTTGTATTGGTGGGAAAACATGTGCTATGTGAAACATCCATTGTGCTGTTAATGCATCCACTCCCAGAGCCTTACTGTCCTTGAATCATGACCAGAACCTGTGGCACTGTGTGTTGTGTCATGATGCCATCAAGTGTAGGCCTGCTGGTCCCCATGTTTTGTGTATCATGTTGAATACCTGTGGGTGTAATTTCCATTCCCTGGGTGTATCGCTGATGGCACAGCCAATCTGCTGTGGTGTTCAGGTTTCCTGCCAGATGCAAGGCTGTGATTGATTTCAGATTTCTTTGTGCCCATGGTATGAGTTTTGATGTTTCTGCCATCATTGCTCTGCTCTTTGTTTCACCTTGTTTGCTTATGTAAGATACAGTCACTTGATTGTCTGATTTTACTCTGACATATTTGTTTCATATTTGCTTTTTGAAATAGAGTAGTGCTAGGAAGACTGCTCTCCTCTCCAGTACATTTATTGACAATTTCTTCTTTGCTAGTGACATTTTGTCCCACTACCTGCGCTCTGGAATATGTGCTGGTTCGGTGGAACCCCATTCCTTTAGTACTACTTCCTCTATGGCTTCGCATACAGGGAATACATCTGCCAGCTTTGATTGCAGTTGTAGTGATAGAAGCAGCTTAGATGTGGGTGCTGGGGTTGGTATGTTGAACCCCACTGTAGTCATGATATTTCTGACTAAGGCTGGGATTTGGTCAGGGAAGCACCATTTTGCAGTGAGGGTCTGGGGTTCTGATTCCAGTTCGCCCTCTTCATCAGATACTTGTTCTGTGTCATTCGTGTCTACTTGCCCCTCCATAGGTATTGCACCAGAGGGTCTATTCTGAGTCCCTGTGGCTCTCTTTTGGGCTGGCGGGGGCTTATGAGTTTGTATTATTGATAGTTCATTGAGTTTGGCTAGCATAGCAGCTAACACCTCCTGCTGTGCTAACATCCGTTGGTTATTCTGCATCATGATGGCATTGCTGTCTGGATCATTATTTTTATTTTGCCCTTATTGATGTTATTTTGTAGTCCACTAGGTCCTTCCCTGGGTCCTCAGTGTTGATCGGGAAGGGTTGTCCTCTACACATGTGGTGCATAGTCGACCCAGTTGTTGAGAAGACAGGGGAACATTACAGCGCTTGCAGGACTTGTTCTTTGCCATAGTGATCTGTGAAACATGAGGTACAGATCAAATGTGTGTCTTTGTTAGGTGGGACTTATCTCTAACAGTAAAGTTACTTTAGTTCTATGTCATGTAATGGATGGAAATTCAGAAATACACAGATGTCTCTTTAAATAGCTATGGCTATGATAGTGTGCATTGTATAAGACAGCAGTGTATAATAGAGAAGTGTCTCTTTAATTGTGGAGGCGCTTGTTGATCTTTTGTTGTTACAGCACTTTACGGTCATAGGTGGCAATATGAGGGTCCTACATCGTAGATTTAATGTGATGAAGCAGAGAAGCACTAGCGCTATGCCTCGGTACAGGGACTCTGTAAGCTGCAGATTGCAGACACCATAAGTTGGTGTGAAATAGCATGAGATCTCTGCAATGGTGAGATCTCGCTACTGTGCCCCTCTTAAAAAAATGGTAGCCGCATTATCGCGAGCGTTCTGAGCCAATCAGGGTGCGGGATACTCGCAGTGCGAGATTTCAGGACGGAAGAGAAGGGCAGAGAGAAGGATGGCTGCCTGAGAAGCTCGATGGACCTAGGAGCCATAAAAAAACATTGTTCTAGGCTCCATTTTGGTCCGTAGAGTAGCTGTTAGCCCTGGGAGGTGCAATTATCGAGCGGGCAACGGGAATGCTGTGATTAGGTCGATTCTCGAGTGGAGAGTGGCCAGTAAGAATGATTGTGTCTGCTGAGGTATTTTCTAACATCTCTGATGTGCTCAATTACCAGTGCATTTGTTAGCAGAGAGCTGTCGTTTAGAGCACTAATACACCACTGGAAGGGGTGTAAGGTGCAATATGAACATGGGGTCTTTGTTTTTAATTGTTTTAGGTTGCATAGAAGCTCGTTTGTATTGAGCCTCAGTAGTTATGCCTACATTAAGACTGTTGTCTGGCTGTTTGCTCCTGGGACTGCTGGCAGGGGTTAACCAGTAGTCAAACAGTGAAATATATTGGGCTTATGTTTTGTAGGGTTATCAGCAGCTCTTGAGACCGCTAGTAGGGGTAACCAGGTGTGCCTAGTGCAAGATAATGTTCTAGGCTTCTACTTGGAATCGCTAGCAGGGATTTCCAGGTAGATAAATGCTTCCCTATAAGGTTGTGCTGCTCTATAAGTTCCTTGTAACCTGCCTTTAATAGATGCAATTAAACAAATTATGCAAGATTTTTTATTTTCTCTCTGTCTGTCATAGTCTTATCAGGTAATAACATATATAGATATATATTTAGAAAAGTATTCCAAGGCTTACCTAGCCAGTAGATTGTAGTAGTTGGCAGTGTAGTATGCTGCAACCTCGGATACACATCTAGAAATGACCTGAGGTAAGCTGACCCCTGGGGTAAGGGGATGGACTTGCTTCAAATCTACATGTGCATCAAGCAACCTATCAGGTGTACACAACCCCATGATGTCATGAATGTGGGCGCCTCAGAAATTAACCCCACAATGGTGACATCCTGGGAGGTTTGAGGAGAAGGTGTGAAGAGGAGCTGAGGACATGGCACAAAGAGGACCTGAGGTTATATGTTCTAGGTTTAGGACTGAGGAGGACTGATAGTGGGAAGTTCTTCCTAGCACAGACACTGTGTTAGAGATGCTAACTCTTGTGTTGTGTTAAATGACCTTCGAGAGAAAGTGGCTTGTCCAGCAGCTCTTGGCATCATAGTAATGAGGATGAGGCAGATTCCAGAACTAGGTCTGAAATCAGCTTCAGTGTATCAGATTAACTGTGGTACAGAGGAAGTGAGTCGCGGACCTTAACTCCACCACACCTCTAGTTAGACAGAAAAAGGAGATGTTTTAAGGGACCGACACAAAGGTAATTTCTCTTGGAATTTTGTGTGAACCATTTCTGGAAGTGGGCCAGGCCCTAAGTCTGAAGAAATGACTAAGGTAACAGAGTGTAGTGTATGTAGTGAAGTTAATCGAATACAATAACTATTAGGAAGCTAGCCAAACATTTACCAGTACAACTGTGCAAGCTTTATTTTCTAAATCATATTTTGCTAACTGTCTGTATGGATTAAGTGTAAATATTGTATTTACCTGTTTACTACTGTTATATGTAACAAATAGTGTTTACTAAAAGAATAGATGATATTTCTATCAAGACTGAAAGGATCGATGTGTGTGTGTCTGTTGTGAATGCATCCCTGAGGAAGATATCTAAATAAGTTGTGCAGGGAAAAAATCTCAGAGTTGTGTGTGCCTAACTAGCACAGACACCATCACTCTGGGGAGTGTCAAGGATTGAAGGTGGTAGGCAAAAGAGTTAGTGCATCAGGGTCTGCACACTTATTAAAGAGGAACTTTCTGGCAGCATGACTAGTCTGGATGATCTAAGGTGCAAAGTTGGAGTGAGAAAGAGGCTTACTAGTGACTGCAGGGTGCTCTAACCAGTGTAGCCTCCCTAGCGAGAGTTAACTGTCACAGACATTCCTGGGATTTATTTGCACAACTGTGTTTCTAGCACTTGAAGCTGTTTTTCCAGTTCTGCATGCCTTTTTCTCTTTCTGTGCTGTTTGGTGGCTGAGTGGGCGATAATCCTACTGCACATACAGGATTTTCCCTGCTTATTCAGCCAGCAGGTATTTTGGAAAGTGCCTTGATGTCTCTTTCCTGTCTACCCCATCAAATTGTACTGTGACCATTCCTGTTGCATGATCTGAGACCATGATGTAGCTAATATCTGTGTACCTTGGACCAATATAACTTGAAATGTCATTCTCTTAGAATCATGACAAAATCAATTCTGGCCAAGGATGTGGGGGGATTTGAGAAAACATTATACTCCTTGGCCCCATATATGCCATACACCAAGCATCTATCAGGTCCTGGTCAAATAGTCCTTGCCACCAATTTTCTATTCTCAGTACTTCACTAGTATCTCTATACTCCCCTTAGCTTCACCCTTGACACGGGCCTGCTGCTTGAGCAGCAGGCGGACCTTCTGTCCACTGGCTGCGTTCTCGCTGCACTGCCCGCTGATCACCAGACTGAAGCTTCATCCTTGACACGGGTCCCTCTGCTGCTTTGAGCAGCCGGGCGAACCCTTCTGTCCGTGGCTGCCTTCTTCACTGCACTACCCGCTGATCACCATACTGAAGGTACGCTGCAGAAAGTGGACTGTCCAGAACCATCGACTCTGCCTGCTGATGGGCTGCTGCAGTTCTTTAATTACTAACATAGGAAATTTGCCAGCAGATGAAGGCCTAGAGGTCTATCAAGTCTGCTCGAATGTGCATCTAGCAACCCTTATTCTGCAGCTGCCCCTCCCTTCCACCCTTACCCTTCATTAACCCTCCCCCTTGTCCTGTCCCATCCCCATTTGAAGCAGTCCACTGTTCTACTGCATACCACTTCTGCAGGTAACGCATTCCACCCAGCCACCACCCTCTCTGTAAAAAAGTGTCTCCTCATCTCCCTCCTGAACCTTCCTCCCTCCAGTCTCATATCATGGCCCCTGGTGGTCCTCCCCTCCCTTACTTTGAACAGCCCCTCTGTACCCATCTTGTTTATTCCTTTCATGTATTTATTTATTTATTTATTAGCTTTTGGTAACCGGGTAAGTGCGCTAGGCAACAGACCTGCCTATTTTCAGGCACGACCCGGGAGAGCACAGGACATTGGTTACAATATGCAGAAATGCACAGACATAGTATAGGTGTACAAAAGCAAAACAAGATATACATTGGGTAGTACAGTAACAGTTACATAAGGGTACATTTTAGGCATAGATCATAATAAGGATGTAAAATAAAGCAATTAGGGTAACCATAAGACAGCTGAGGACAGTAAAGACATCAAGGTTCATAGCCACCTAGACAAATTGCATGGGAGAACATTAGTGTAGTACTCAGGGTCAGACCCGACAGCCTGCAGTGGGACAAAGCAAATTAAGAGCATTTGCATTGGCCAGAGGCTAGGAGGTGGGTGAACAGCAGTTTTGAATTCTCGATGGGAGGATGACGCTTTCACCATAAGGGGAGTGAGTTCCAGAATTTGGAAGCAAAATGGTCAAATGCCTGTTCACCCATTTTGTCATGCAAGGTCTAGTGGAGAGCATGGGGACAGAGGAAGACCCAGGTACGGGTGTGTGAGGCAGGAGTCAGGAGGTTGGCAAGATAAACAGGGCAGGGAGGTCTAGACAGGAGTCGAAAAAGCAGCCCAGGAGTAGGCTCGAATATCCTTAGGTGACAGCCAATTTAAGCCAGCATAAAGGAGACAATGATGGGTAAGACGTGGGGCAGTTAAGGCTAATCTACAGATGTTGTTGTAGACAGTGTCCCATTTGTGGAGTGTAGCAGAGTTTGCAGCAAAAAGAGGGCAGAGCATATTGGAGCTGGGGTAAGAGAATACCTCTCTAACAGAAAGTCTAGCGGAAGGAGTGATGGAGTGGCGCACGCTGATAAGCTCCGGCCTAATTTTAGCATTGACGGCACGGGCACACCATATTGACATGTTGAGACAGGTCAAGTGTGGGATCCAAAGTGACCCCAAGGTACTTGAAGGACTCAGTGTTTGAGATGAGGGAGTCATCAAGGCATTGAACCCGAGCCTGTTCGCAGGGGCAGACAATTTCTTAGAGGATCCGAATAGCATAGCACAGGTTTTTTCTAGGTTTAGGACTTGGTGGTTGCTAGAGAGCCACGTCTGCAGGAATTGGAAGTCATTAGTGAGAGTGGAGTTGATGGCAGCAACCGATTTTGACCCAGAGTAGAGAACAAGGTCATCTGCGTACATAAGAGTGCAGCTATGCCTGGACATGGTGGGAATATCATTTAGGAAGAGGGAAAAGAGTAGAGGTCCAAGAGTGGATCCCTGGGGAACTCCACGGGAGATGTTTGGGGGGAGGAAAGGGCCTTGTGAAATGCTACCGCCTGAGTCCGATTGTCAAGATAGCTATGGAACCAGGAGAGGGCTTGGTCAGATGCTCCAATGGATTTAAAGGTTTCAATCATGTCACCCCTGTCCCTACTCTCCTCCAGTGAGTACATGTTCAACTCCATCAATCTCCTCTCATATGATAAGTCCCCCAGCCCCTTGATCATCTTTGTCGCCCTGCACTGCACCCCCTCCAGTAACTTAATGTCCCTCTTCAGATACGGGTGCCAGTATTGCACGCAGTACTCCAGGTGTGGTCTAACTAATGACCTATACAGTGGCAGAATCACCTCCTCCCTCCTCGAGGATATACCCCTTGCAATACAACCCAGCATTTTGTTGGCCTTTGCAGTTGCCTTCCTACATTGTGCTGAGTTGTTCGTTGACCCTGTAATGAGCACACCCAGATCCTTCTCCTCCTCTGTCTGGGCTAGCTGCACTCCCCCTAGCTGGTAACTCCTCCTTGGGTTCTTCATCCCAGAATGAAGCACCTTGCATTTTTTGGCATTAAACCCCAGTTGCCAGGTGTCTGACCAGGTTTCAAGCTTTGCCAGATCATCCTGCAACCCCTGCCATCCTCCTAGGTCATCCACCATCGCGCCTACCTTGGTATCATCAGCAAACAGACTGATCTTGCTCTTGATGTCCCATGATATGTCTGCAATGAATATCCCAAACAACATTGGTCCCCACACTGAGCTCCTGTGGAACACCGCTGTCACTGCCCTTGGGTGTGAGAGCTCCCACCCACCACCACCTTCTGTTGCCTTCCCTGAAGCCAGTTTCCTACCCATCTCACCAGCTTTGCACCTGCCCCTGTGCCTACTAACTTCCTTCCCAGCCTTCCATGCGGCACTGAGTCAAATGCCTTACTGAAGTCCAGATAGAGGACATCCACTGCATGGCCCCTGTCCAGTTGCCTAGTTACCCAGTCATAGAACTCGACCAGGTTGGTTTGGCAGGATCTGCCACGTATGTCTTTGCTACTGCTGTTTCCTCTCTGGACCTTAAGCTAATGTTATATTCTGATTGTGGTACTTGTTAATTCTCTCCAAATTGTCTTGTAAATCCTAACTTAAATGCAAACCTAAGCCTGTTTACAACAATTTTGCACTCTAAGGGTAGTTTGAAGTGCAAGCTCATTAGGCTGCAGGCTTGTAGATTGTAAAATATTACAGATCTCTTTGTTTTAAGTTCCAGTGGCAAGCTACCCTGGACCAGAGAGTAAGTTTAAAGTGATACAGTTTTTTCTGTTTAGACCAGATTCCATTTGAGTCACAGTTGTAAGCTTTGCTCTGCAAATAATTCAATTTCTCTTTCACTTTCTGTCCTTCTTTCTCCTTGCTGCTTGAATTTTATGCCCACCTCCCATCCCCCACCTCCAGCCTTTATTAAATACTCTCCTCCCTCCCTCGGCACTACCTCTTAGAGATACCGAGTGCAGCTATTAGGCCTAACACTTTGGTGACCCACAGTAGTACCGTCCCCAGCTGGAAAACTGTATCGGAGCAAGCATGGGACTCATTGAGCTCCCATCAAAGCTAGTTCTGTCAGCTACTCATGGGCGCAGTAGCCACTATAGCCACTGTGAGCCTTACTGTCTCCTGTATCCCCTGGATCTATGGGGTGGCTGACCCCTAAAATAGCTCCATGGTACATATGTCCAACCAGTGGAGTCAGATTTTACCTTCTCAAACATTATAGCAGAGGGCTCTCTCTGACCATGGTCCTTGGTGGTCTGAACTAGGTACCCTCAGAGAACCTCTCATAAGGTCAGGCGTTATGACCAGAGGTCACAGAACAAGGAGAGACCCCCTTAAGGCATCTACTCTGGCTTCTGCTGATGACACTTGTGCTAGTAGGGACATTGAACTAAACCCAGGACCGCCACCCCAGTCCATACCTACACAGGCGGGCTGGCCAGTGGTTAAAGGGTTGAAGGTGGCCCATCTAAATGTCAGAAGCCTGCTCCCAAACCCTAATGGAACTTCGTGTCTGGGTAACTCGGCACAGTCCTGACATTCTTGAATTACAGAAACCTGGCTGAAGCCTTCCAACCCATCTCAGCATGTGCCTTCCTGATTACGACCTTATCTGCCGAGATCATCCGGGAAGTAAGAGAGGTGGTGGCATCCTGGTCTACTACAGGAACCATCTAAACCTGTCCGCCTTCCCTGATCAACAGACCATGCAGTCCCCCTGTGAGGATCTGCAATTGGTGCTGTTACTAGGGATGGCAAAAAAGATTCACATTGTATTTGCATACAATCCTCCAAAAGGAGACGTAGAGGGACTGACTGATCTCCTTGGTGCAGTTGGTGCTGCAGCACGGCAGAATGAGCTAATCATTCTGGGTGACCTCAACCTAAATTGGTTGGGTGGCAATGCCAAGGCCTTGAACCCTCACTTACCAGTCTCTCTCTGACTCAACTTGTCAAGGATCCTATCAGATGCCCTACTAGTGGTGATGAGGGCTCACTCCTGGACTGGATCCTGACAAATAGACCAGATAGTATCAGCTGGTCGGGTATCCTACTAGACTCTATCTCTGATCACGCCGTGTACTGTGTCTGAGGGTACCACATCAAAAATTCCCATAAAATTATCCAGCTCAGAGACTACTCCAAGTTTGATCTGTCCTTCTTTCAAAATGACATCAAGTACACAGATTGGGGGCAGTTTGGAATGGTAAGGACCCGCATCCGCTGTCAGTCACTTCCTTTGCTCTCTAAGGGCCTTGCAGGAGAAACATGCCTCTCATCAGATGGAGGGTGAGGAGAATGGCTATTAAATGGCTTCATGGTAGCCTCCTGGCACTAATCAACACTAGAGATAAGTGCTGGGCCAAGTTCAAGGCCACGGCTGACCAAGCCATCTTTCTGAGATATAGACAACTCAGAAATGAATGTAAAAAGAACATTAGGATTGCCAAGAGTGAATTTTGCAAATCTGCTTTATTGAACTCGACTAGGGATCCTAGAAGGTTCTGGAGGAACATTAAACAAGTTGTGAGTGGTACACAGAGCACCGAGTCCACTGACATGATAATCGATGGTTCGAGCTGTAACAACTCGGAAACCATCGCCAACTCCTTCAACCATTATTTTGCGGATCTGTCGGAGTACACCTCGTCGTTCCCAAATGATGATGGTATCAGTGGCAATCAGCCCACTGCACCATCTTCAGTCTGCCCGCCTTTTCTGTTCAGGGTAGTGGTAGTTCAGGAGGTGCAGAAACTGCTAGCGGGACTCTCCCCTACTCAAGTGCTGGACAAGATGACTTAGGACCTAAGTTCCTCAGTCTTGGTGCCCCTGGATGGCACCTCTGGTGGCACACATTTTCTATCTGTCCTGGCAACTGGAGTTATCCCAGACATATGGAAGGTTGCCAGGGTAGTCCCAATCCTTAACAAGGGAACCCTAAGCTGATAGAGAACTATCGCCCTATATCTATCCTGTCGGCGGCTAGCAAACTACTGGAGAAAGTTGTGGCAGGGCAACTCTCAGAGTACTTGTAGGCGCATGACATAATGACTCCTGTACAGCATGGATTCAGGAAGGGGCATGGTACCTCGTCAGCACTAGTTACTGTTACATCATGGATCAGGGAGGCCATGGACCAGGGTAAACTCTCGGGGGCCCTCTTCATTGACTTCTCAAGGCGTTTGACCTGCTCGACCATGCATGTTGCTGTCGACTCAGCTAGAGCAATTGGTCTTTCCACTACTGCTCTTAGCTGGTTCGACAACTACCTATATGGTAGAATGCAGCGGGTTAAATTTGGCAAAGAGCTTTCGGGTCCCATCCCAGTAATGGTAGGGTTCCCCCAAGGCTCTGTCCTTGGACCAATGCTCTTCTCTATTTTTATAAATAACCTCCCCAAAACCGCAGCCCACTGTAAACCAATTCTCTACGCAGACGATCTGGTTATCCTTTCTCACTCCCGTGAGGTGGTGGTCATCAATCAACAACTGAGTGAAGACCTTATAAACATTCAGGCATGGATCCTGAACCACAAGCTTGTCCTTAACCTAAAAAAAACCCAGGCCATGCTCTTGGGGTCCTGGGCAAAGATTAAGGCCACCCGTGTGCCGTTCTGTGTATCCATCAAAGGAGATGTCCCGATCCCTTTCACGGACAATTTCAAATACCTGGGAGTAATGCTGGACCCACAGCTTGACCTTGGCCTTCATATTCAGAGGATATGTAAAACAGTCAACTGTAAACTGGGTCTGGCCTACAGGGCAAAAAACAACCTCACACCAGCCGGACGTGCTGCCCTTGCGAGAGGGATGCTTCTCCCTTCTTTGTGTTATGGGCTCCTGCTGTTTGCTAGCACCACTAAGACCCATCTCTCCAGGTGGTCGATGGCTTATAATAATATCTGTCGCTTCACCCTATCGGCCCCCGGCTCACTCATCACTGTGAGCTCTACAACAAGCTACATTGGCTCTTGCCTACAAAGTACATTGACTTTGTCCTTGGTTGTTTCAATGGTAAGGTTCTCAACATGGGTACCCCTCCAGGGGTGGCAAGCTTGCTGGTCCAAACTGCCCCCTCATCATATCACCTTAGGTCTCAGGGTCTGCCACACTCAAGGTACCTGTGACTAGGACCAAGATGGGTGAAAGGGACTTCGCAGCATGTACCCCTAAACTTTGGAATACCTTCCCAACCCAGGTCCGTGCTGCCCCCTCACAGGGCAGCCTGCGCTCTTCCCTGTGGAGTCATCTTAAAAGTGCATCGGCTCTGGATGTCAAAACCCCCATGACATATGTTTAACACTTGCACCCATACAAAACTGACGGCCCTTAAAATGTAGTATTTCTGTACTGCCCCAAACTTGATGCAAGATGTGTAATCTTACCTGTAGTCTCTTGATGTGTAATCTGTTCCTAATCATGGGATGTGTAATCTTACCTTGTAGTCTCATGATATGTAACCTGTTCCTACTTATGTGATGTGTAATCTTACCTTGTAGTCTCATGATGTGTGACCTATTCTTAATTATGTACCATGTTGTCCCAAGTGTGTAAGTATGTAATTTCCTGTACTCTCCCGGGTCGTATCTGAAAATAGGCAAATTGCTTGTCTAGTGTACTTATCTGGTTAACAAAAGCTAAATAAACTAAATAAATAAGGTGGTGTTCGCCACAATAAATCCCCAATATTAGCTTTTTTCAATAGCTGCCATTGTAGAATATTTATCATATCCTCAAACAATAATTGGTCACATGCAACAGGGGAGTATATTTCTTGGGTTACTGTTGTTCCATAAAAGCTTAGACAAATATTTATTACCCCCCACCTCCCCCATGGTCCACTGGTGTCCAGAAATGATAATGGGTTATACACTGCAGGGACGTACAGTTTCCCAAGAGTTACTGTTTTTCTATAAAGGTTACCCTAGACAAATATATATTGGCTCCTCTTGGGGTCCAAAAGTGTCCAGAAACAATAAAAGGTCATACACTGCAGGTGTATATATATTCCTGTGGGTTATTGTTGTGCCATAAAGACTAACTTAGACAAATATATATAATAGGGGCACGGTTGTGCCCCTATAGTTAGGGTTGAGTAGCCTGTTTAATGTTAAATCTCAAATGTTGCACTTCAATAACTTCTCAATAAATAGATTTGCACAAAATGTGGCATGCACTGTCTGGTGGGGTAGATCTCTTGAGGTGGCAAATATTTTTTCGGCTATGTGTGCGGATTCTGAGATCCAGATACTGCAAAAATCTTAAAATTCACCACTTTCTGCAGTTTTTTCCTCATCACCTTGTGCCCAGACGGTGTGGAAGTTTGTTGTGCATTTTATATGATAAAACAACTTGGGTAAGAGAACTTCCATGCTTTGTTTGGTGAAAAATATTAATCTGTTGCAAAGTTACTCAGTATTTAAGTTCCTATTATTTCTACAGGAAGATCATTCTTCAGGATAGAAGTGAAAAGTTCAACAAAGAATTTTGCCTCATGAAAAAGGATCCTTTTGTGGGAGTGGCTAATCCTTTTTCACAAGAAATTTTTTTTTTTTATGAGCCGCCATCTTGTTTTCTCTTTCTTCACAAAACAAACTGTCATAACTCTGCCCAGGGATGTCTTTTACAGACCCTCAAACATGTAGCTTGCTCACTAGGAGCTGATGAACATCACTGTGTACTTTGTTATAGCTCCCTTGGCCACCAAATGTTTTTTTTACAACTATTTAAATCCTTTTTCACCACTCGCTAAGTTCCTTTTTCAATCTTCCTTTTCTGTCATCATGAAAAAAAGAAATCAGCAGGAGAAAAAGGAGTGTGGGACACTGAGGAGCCCATTCCATGTATCTTGAGATGGTTTATTACAGTTTCTTTGTCCTGCTATGTCTTTCTGTTGTTTTAATAAATGTAGCTGACATCGGGTGGTCCATCCACCATGTCGACATTCACAAGTCCCCCCTCCAGCAGTGTGGGGCACTGGGGAGCACACCTCCAGTGTTCCAAAATAGCTTTAACATTTCCTGCAAAAAGGAAAAAAAGGCACACAATGTCTTTTTTTTAACAGAAACAAAGAAAACAGTCCTCGTTGCTGACCCTCTCCTCCCCAAACTGAACACCACCTCCTCACACCCCTTACCCTATACTTACCAGCTGAAGTTGAATTCTGTCATCTTCTGTGGACAACACATTTCTGCACTCTTCAAAGCAGAATCGTGAACTGAGGAATACAGGTCAGTACTGTATAATGTATGTCAAAGGTATTTTGAACTTCTGTTCCTAACTGTGCCATTTTAGGAATTTTTCACCACATTTTCCAAACAGCCTTTTAGGACCCCACCTCATGAACACTGGCACTGTCATTTCATTAGTCAGGTGCAGAAGGTGATTTTGCAGTCACTGCACAAAATCACCTTTCAGGACAGCATAACAAAATTTCACCACCAGTGTTCATGAGTAGAAGATTTTAAACCATAGAGTAAGCATGCAGTGGAATATTTTACATGGGTTGCACGGTTAATAATATATTGTCAAATTTGTGTTATATGGATTCCTTGCCCAACTGGGCTGCTGTATGGCTCCAGGCCCGCGCTCCCACAGAGGCATATTGTTATGCAGAAGGGCCCCGCGCTCTCACCAGTACATGTTTTTTTACTAGTTATATTACACTTTTTCAAAAAGTAAGGAAATTCATGGAAATAAATGCATTTAATGCATCAGTTAGGGTTAAAGTGACAAAAGTCAGGAAGTGTAATGCTAGGGTTGAGCCCTTAACCCCCCCACACACAACCCATGCACACATTCTCCACAGAGTGACAGACACCAGGGTGTGCCATGGGGTCATGAGGCCTAACTGTCACCCCATTCTCCTTTACTGTAGCATGTCACCTGCTTACACATGGAATGGGGTGAGAGCTGGGCCTGATGACCCCAAGGCACACCCTGGTGTTTGTCACTCTGTGGAGGACATGTGTGGGTTGTGTGGGGGGTAGGGCTTGAACTAACGTTACATTTCCTGACTTTTGTCACTAAATGCAGTTTTGTCATAATATATATATATATATATGTGTGTGTGTGTGTGTATAAGTGTGTGTATATAACTATATATATACATATATATCTGTATATGTATATGTATATGTATATGTATATGTATATGTATATGTATATACACATATGGGTCTACAAGTATCCTTAAACAACAATGCGGCATACACTGCAAGGGTATGCATAATGAGTTAGTTAATGCGTTAGTGCATGAGTGAGTTAGTTAGTTAGTTAATTAGTTAGTGAGTTCAAGAGCTTTACCAGGTAAGACATACTGAGCTGATAACAGCGCATTTCAGATGTGTCCTGTATGGTGGGAGTCAGGGTGGGGAGTGGAATAAAGAACCTATTGACAACAATGTGCAGTGAAAAATACCAAATTATAAAATAATACAAAATAAAGAGCAGGTTAAAGTTGTTGTGGAAAGTAAACCATAAATACAGAGAACATCGTTAGCTATGACCACTGGAGAGGTGCGTGAATAAATTTGAGCACAGACCATATTTTAAAAATCCCAGCTTTATCTGGTGTTTAAGAAGAGTGTGATTCCCAAGCGCTATTGTTCTGTAACTGTAGGAACATATATAGTCCCAAGGGTTATTGTTGTGCTATGAAGACTACCTTAGACAAATGCACATTGGCCCCCCTCTAGGTCCACTAGCATCCTGAAAAAATAATGGGACATGCACATTGGGATATATTTTCCCTAGGGTTACTGTTGTGCCATGAAGGCTACCTTAGGAAATTATACATCAACTCTCCTCAGTGTCTACTAGTGTCTTGACAATAATGGGTTATAAGCTGCAGGGGCATATTATGTTCTCATGAGTTATTGTTGGGTCTTGCACGCTACCTTTTTTATTATTTAGATGTATGCTCCCCACAGTTATCTACTCCTGTCAATGGGCCCTTCTGCCCCAACCCCATCAGCCTCTCCCCACCATCTTGGCAAATTTGGAACTGCAAGAAGTGGGGTTCAGGAGCAGACGGGCTGTCACATATGGCTGTGGGGAGACATGGATTTTGTTGGCTTCTCCTTCCTTCCCAGAGCAGTGGTGCACAGGTGAGTGCGATACATAGAGGCATGCATGTGCTTCTGTAAGCCATGCACTCCTTCCACCCATCTGACATTTGTCAGTAAACCGGACCTCCTTGACCTGGCATCCAGCCTCCACTAGGTGTCAGTTGAGAGCGAGGTGACTAGCCTCCACATCCAGGAGAGAAAAGCAGCCAAGCAGATGCCACAGTCCTCTCCCAGCCCTCTCCCCAGCTGACCCCCAGCAGCCCATGCTCACTTACGAACAAAGGTCACCAATATGACATGAGGTGTGGCATACAGTGCCTCAACCCTCAGTGCCACTGGGCTGGCTCATGAAGTCTCACCTTAAAGAAATATGTATCAACCCGCTTTCAGGACCCCTGGTGTCTTGAAACAATAATAGGTCATACACGCAGGGGTGTACATATTTCTGAGGGTTATTGTTTTGTTTCTCTTGGGGCATATATATTTCTGAGGCTTACTGTTATGTCATGAAGACTACCTTAGACAAATATACATTGTCACCCTCCTGGCCCACCAGTGTCCAGAAACAATAATGGATCATTCACAGCAGGTGAGTACATATTACTGAGGGTTATTGTTGCCCTAGAAAGGCTACTGACCCCCCCCCCATATGGTGGCAGCTACCTGGACCTCCTTGTGCCCTGGACTGCTTACCACCAATATCTAGTTGCTCACTCTGGCCTCTGGAACCACACCTTGGGGACACTAGAGGAGTGAGAATCACCAAACCACTTCCTGCTCAGAGATTTGGAACAGCTGACAGCATTTGGGCACATTTGAGCAGTCGTCTGCTCAAACGCAAGCTGACTGCTTGAACTTTTCCTTCATAGTACTCACGGAGCCCACCTCTTGAACACTGCAACCTTCACCACTGAGGATATGGAAAGGTGTTCTGTGTGCACCAACAGGCTTGGAGGCACTCTGTAGGGACAAAAGAGAAACAGCAAGTGTTTGGCACCCAGATGTGCCTGCAGCAAAACTGATGCTGTG
The DNA here is from genome assembly GCA_016271365.2 of Neoceratodus forsteri. NCBI lineage: Eukaryota > Metazoa > Chordata > Ceratodontiformes > Ceratodontidae > Neoceratodus > Neoceratodus forsteri. The sequence continues at coordinate 211,916,206 of CM028135.1, read as the reverse complement.
ACTGTACTGAGAAACCAACTCCTGCCTCTGGAGCCTGTAAGCAGAACAGAGCTCGCTACAAGTGGGGGAAGCCAGAATTTGCCCAACACCTCCACTGTATTATAAAGCACAGAGTGTGCTACATAATTGGGGGTCAGGTAGTGTGAGAGATGGGCAGAACCCCTCTAACAAGAACTTTAAACAGAAGCAACAGTTTTTCAGAAAGACAGCCACTATTTTGCCAATTCCTGAGCTCACAGCCAACCAATAGAAGGTCAAGAATCTCAGCATCTGATCCCAAAAGCGTGATGGGAGAATGACAGTGCTGCTTTCATGGCACATCTTCTACTAGCCAATAGGGCAGTGCGTGAACATTCTGCATACTAATTCCTGTGACTTGACAGCCCTTTGTGCAAATTCGAAGCTGCTTTTCACAGGGAAATGCTGAGGGCAGATCCAGAAGAAGGGACTCAGCAGTGAGATCTCACAGACTGAGAATGACTTATGCTGCTGGCCAGAGCAAATGCAGGGAAGCTTGTCTGGGCTTCCAAAGTCAACCTTCAAGAGGTGATTCTGAGGTTTCTACAATCACTCCAGTATACAGAGAATGATCTGTGCGTACTGAAAGCGTCAGGATGACATTTTTCCTGTGAAAAAGACTAAAGCCGGACTTCAGAGAAAAAGGGGTAAATGCATGCCACAGCTGCCAGACTGAATGAGTACATCTGTGTGAGAAAACCTAAACTCAGTCTGAAGACAGTCTGGGAGAAGGCCTGTTACTGCCACCACCAGGTACTAGTTGGTACACAGCATAAGAGTTCTGAAACTGAGACATTGGTGGGAAGCGTGTGGTCCCAGCTCCTTAGACTGGTCTGTCCTGTGGAGGAGACAGAGGGAAAAGCCAGACAGATCCACATAACTGTGGATGCAGCGAGACTGCTCCACATCCAGAGGACAGTGAGATCTGCATCATTGAAATGCCCCCACCCAGCTGCACAACTGAGCTATCGGTCTGGGAAAACCTGCCCATGCAGGAAGGAAGAATAGGAGGCCAGGATGAGAGGGGCTGATAACACCACCACCATGAGTACTCTCAAGGCTCGCCCTGCAACTGGGAATTATGTACAAAGCTTACCGCCAACTCTACAGATTTGGTCAGTGGGTCAGGAGTGCAGTTATAAATACCTCAATGAATTTTGTTGAATTTAAGGTGGCACTGTGATTTTCCATGTGTGGGAGGACAATGTGGGGAGGTATTGCATTGGGGTTTAACTGCTTTGACAACAGGCCCACTTAAACTTAGCTCTGGGTGGAGGCACCATACAAAACTTTATCTATCTGGATACAAGGCCCCCCCAATCAGGAAAATCAGAACCTATCCCCTTAACCTTATTTGAGCCCACGAGGCAGGGGTAGTAACTGCAACATCCACAGCAACCTGGTCACACTACTTTAGAAAAATCTTCACTAGTGCCCCTCAGGGTCTATTAGTATCCTGCACATCTTAAAGGGGAACTCTTTATCTGTGAAGATAGCCACTGCGAGTTCAAGGCTGTGCCAGAGGATCAGACAAATCCAAAAAAGGGGTGTGAAGTTGATGCAGAAACGCATGTTTTCATTTGATGCCACACACTGAACTACTAAGCCATTAGGATCACAGAATACATAAAATCTAGTAACTATGCAGAGGCTTTTAGAATATCTTGAAAATTATACCAAACTGAAAATTCTTACAGTGGTTGGAATACCTCTGGATCTTGAAAAAGAGTTTGAATTCTTATATAGAAACATAGACTTTGACCACAGATAAGGAACACTTGGCCCACCCAGTCTGCCCATTTCCCTATTTTCTGATAAGCTGCAGATCCTAGTTAACCAGCAGTCTAGTTCTTCCTACCCTCCACCAGAATTGCTTTATGTCTGTCCCATGTATTCTTGAATTCCCCCATTGTTTTTAACTCCATGACCTCCTAAGGAAGGCCATTCCATGCATCCGCTACCCTCTTCATGAAAAAGTACCTCCTCATGTTGCCCGTGAGCCATCCCCCCCTTTATCTTCAAGTTGTAACACCTTGTTCTTGCACATGTCTTTTTCTGAAAGACGATACCCCCTTGGACTTTGTTGATTCCCTTGAGGTATTTGAAAGTTTCTATCATGTCCCCTCTCCGCCTTTCCTCTAGGGTATACATATTAAGCTGCTTTAGTCTCTCCTCGTATGTCTTCTGGTGCAGACCTTGCACCATTTTAGTTGCCCTCCTCTGGACTGCCTCCATCCTGTCTATGTCCTTGCAGAGATGGGGTCTCCAGAACTGCAGTAGTACTCCAGATGGGGTCTCACCAACTGTCTGTACAGAGGGATAACAACTTCCTGTTTTCTACTGGTGATGCCTCTCCCTATGCATCCCAGAATCCCCCCAGCCCTCCTTGCTGCCTTCTCATATTGCTTGCCTACCTTTAGGTTATCTGATATGATTACACCTAGGTCCCTTTCCATTTTTGTTGTTGTTAGTACCCCCCACCCCCATTGTGTACTCTTCCCCTGGGTTTTTGTTTCCCTGGTACATTACTTTTCACTTTTTTGTATTGAATCTAAGCTGCCATACTTTTGACCATTCCTCCAACCTTGCCAAGTCCCTTCTCATTCTTTCCACCCCCCCTTGTGTATCAACCCTGTTGCAGATTTTTGTGTCATCTGCAAAGAGGCATACTTTTCTTCCAGTCCCTCCGAATGTCACTTATAAAGACATTAAAAGGACCGCCCCAGTACTGAACCCGTGGTCCTCACTAGTAACCCCTTTCTCTGGGTGGTCACCATTTACTATTACCCTCTGTGTCCTGTTGTCCAGCCAATGTTTTACCCAGGCTAACACCCTGAGACCCACTCCCAGACTGGTTAACTTGTTTATTAATCTTTTGTGTGGGACTGTGTCAAATACCTTGCTAAAGTCCCCTGGTCTACTATTTTGTCACCCAGTAAAATAAATCTATTAGATTTGTCTGACATGACATTCCCATTGTGAATCCATGCTGCCTTGGGTCCTGTGCCCCACTGGCCTCTAGGTACTCAACTACTCTGCCCAGCAGCGGAGCCTGAACACGGGGATTGCCAGAGCCTGTAAGAGGAAAGTGTCCTGCACTACAGCCTGACTGTTGTGAGGCACTTCCCACCTGCCTCAACCCACCCAGGGTCGGCATTTCATTTATTGCTGCTGGCAGGTCACATGTCATATCATGTGACTTACCCTTCTTTTTACTAAGTGTCCACTTTCCCATTTGCAGCTTATAGACACCAACCACAAGGAGTTGCTGCACTTCCACTCTAGCTTCCTTTCAACTCTCCATCCCTCCCTAGCAACTGTTAGCAAACCTAGCCACTAGAGGTCCCCGCAGTTCCTTTTAAATCCTCTCTGCTATCTACTTTTCTCACCCCTTCCATCAAGCACCTGGCAGCCTCAAACTTAGTACCCTTTTTCCAAAGTCTACTGACTAACCACTAAGCCAATGAACCAGGCCAACATCTTCCTCTACTTTCAAATTCTTAACCCTTCCTCCCTCCTTTTCTGAATTAAAAAACTTTCTACACTCTGTCCCTAAGTTGTGCTCAAACCCAGTACCCTTGCAGTCAGAGTCAGCAGCTCTACCTCTTAACCACTTTGTCTACCTATTTAATTCCTACTTTCTAGGCCTTTTATTCTCTTACCCCCCCCCACCTGCCAAAATATAAAGTTTTACCACTTCTCTCTTGCTGCCTTTGAACTCTGCACCCTCACTGTCTAAGTCAGCAGTTCCACCACTCAGCTAGCACACCTGTCTATTCTTTCTGAAGGATTTCAAACTCTAAAAACACTCAAACCTCAGACACTGCTAAATTGTTATTCTTATTGTTTCTGCAGATCTTGAGCCCAGCTCCCTGCTGCTACAGCCACTGTCTGGGGTCCTTCCTGCTACCCTGGGCAGAGGCTTGAACCTACTGCCCTGTACACCTCAGGCTCCAGCTCTGCCACTGTACCAAAGCGGCAACTACGCTTAGAGGTGACCTCTCATTACTGTCTCCCCTCTATCATCATAGTTCCCATTCTTCCTTCTTTCAGCTCTCCCACCTTACCAACTATGTCATGTGCACCTCCTGCCCACCTGCCTCTCTCTCCTCCTCCTTTTGCCTTCCACCAACCCTATTGTCCCTGTTAACCCTCGGCCTCACTACTCCAGTGTTCCTACCTACCCTCCTGTCCTCCCCTCCTCCTATACCACTGCTCCTCCCCCCCTCCTCCTCCACACACCCCATATGCTCCTCTCCACCTCACCCCCCACCCAAACATTACCTTTCCTCCCCCAGCTCCCTTGGGCATCTGATCACACAAGCCTTCTCTGCCTGTGCTCCTACCCACCCCATGTGCTGCAGAAACCCCTGTCTCATCCTATCGCTCCGGTGTAAATTCTCCATCTGCCACCCCCTGACCAGAGCAGTTCTCCTCCTTCTACTCCTGACAGGGAACATACATCCCAACTCAGGCCCTTCCCCTCCCACCCACCCACTCGGCCCACTGGTCTCCAAATAGCCTCCATGAACATATGCAGCCTGCTGAAAAAATTTGACACCCTACAGTGCTGGGCCATGGCTCATCAACCAGACATCACAGCCCTGGTTGAAACCTGGCTGTCCAAATCCACCCCTGACTCATTTGTCTCCCTCCCAGGCTATACCTTATACCGGAGGACAGAGTAGGCAAAGCGAGGAGGCTGTGCAATCTACACCAGGGACACAATACTTGGACACGCACTCCCTGCCCTTGTAAATGGGGCCCAGGCTCTTACCCTCAAACTCACCCCAGACCCCTCTAGGAGCCCTCTCTATCTCACCACGGCCTACGTTCCCCCAAGGAAACAGCACCCGGCCCTGGTATCTTTAACTGACTATCTGGCCTCCCTCCACCATAAGGCGGAACAAATCCTAGTTGGGGACCTTAACGTAAATTGGCTCAGCACCGCCTCTTCTGTGATCAGAGACTCATTTGCCGCCCAAGACCTGACACAACTCATCACCCAGCCCACGAGAATAAACTCTAAGAGAGGTACCAGCACCCTTCTGGATGTTATTATAACAAACCGACCCCAAAAAGTCCAAAACATCCAGGTCCTACCAGATTCCCTAAGTCACCACTCCCCTATTCTATTTCATTGGGCAGTCCCCAATCCCAAACCCAAAGCCCAGACCACCCTCCGCAGGCGCCTCCGCCCTGGTGGACTGCAAAATCTCAAACTATTCCTCACCCACATAAACTGGTCCCCCATTCATCGTGCAACCGACACTGACACTGCCCTCGCCTTCTTCACACACACCTTCAACATGGCCTGTGATCTCTTTGCACCCTTCACCAAATCCGGTCCAAAAAGCAGAATGCACCCTGGGTTAGCCCTGCCCTTCTACAATTACTAAGAAATCGGGATAACCTCTGGCACCTTGCCACTGAAATGGGTCGGCTGTCTGATAGGCAGGCTTACAATGCAGCCCGGAATAAGTGCTCTTGGGCCATCCGGAAAGCCAAGGCCGACCATTACCAGGCCACCCTTACCTCCTCCTGGGGCTCAGCCCGGACTTTCTGGGATAATATTAAACAGCTAAACGGAAAATCTCGCTCCCCTGCCCCATCCCAGCTCACTAGTAATGGCACTACCACCACCGAGCCTGCCACCATAACTAACTGGCTCAACACCGCTTTCACTGACCTTAGCTCAGTACTCCCTAGTAATTTCTTTGACCCTCCCCCCAACCAACCTCCCCCTGTCCTCCAGCACCCCAGCTTCCACCTGCGCAAGATTTCCGCCCGGGAAGCCAGACCCATCCTAATCAAAGCTTTGAAAAGCAACAGTCCCGGCAGTGACTCACTGGGCCCCAGTATCCTCAGGCTGGTGCTAGATGAAGTCCTTGCCCCACTCACCAGCCTAATTAACCGATCACTCTGCCTGGGACAATTTCCCACGGCTTGGAAAACAGCCATAATCACATCAATTCATAAAGGGGGCGACAGGTCGTCAGCCAACAACTACTGGCCAATCTCCATCCTCCCCCCCCCCAAAGCCCTGGAGAAAGTGGTGGCCATTCAAATCACTGATTATCTGGCTAAGCATAACATCTTATGCCCAGAGCAACATGGCTTCCGTGCTGGTCACAGTACCAGCACTGCCCTAATTGAATTCTCCAACTTCCTACACTCCTCCTTGGATACCAGCTCCCTAGCTGGTGCAGTGTTCATCGACCTCTCAAAGGCTTTCGACACCGTCTCCCATCCTCTTCTGCTGAATGCTCTCTGCCACACTGGTCTCTCGGCTGGCCCCCTAGCATGGTGCACAAGCTATCTAGCCGCTCGATCACAGTGTGTTAAAATCAATGGGATACTCTCTGATACCCGTCCCCATTCACTCTGGGGTCCCCAAGGCTCCATCCTGGGCCCCTTCTTCTCACTCTATCCGAACACCCTGCCCAGTGCATGCCCTGGAAAAATTCTCCTGTATGCAGATGACACTGTCCTTTTTGCCACCCACCGCAATCCGTCTCCTTCAGGACACCCTACAGCAGTCTTTCAATAATGCCAGCTTGGTTTAAGGAGCGAGACTCGTCATCAATCTTAAAAAAAACAAAGCTATGCTCTTTTCCCACCCCCAAAACAAAGCTAGCAACCACCCACTCTATATTCTTCCTAGTACCAAACAACCACTGGAACAAGTCTGCTCCTACAAATACCTTGGGGTTACCTTCGACTCAGCCCTCACATTTCACAACCACATTGATGCCCTAACATCAGCCACTAACACACGGCTTGGCATCCTCTTCTGCCATAGAACCTGCCTTCCCCCAAATGCGCTCCGGCTCGCTGTTACGTCCTCCGTTTTGTCCCTTGTAGACTATGGTCTACCAGTCTATGGTGCTGCCGACTCGACTGCACTCAAAAGAATTCACGTAACCCTAAATAAAGCCTGCAGATTGATTACTGGTGCCCCCAGGCTCACACACACCTGTCAGCTGTATGACGAGGCTAAACTCCTTACTCTGGATGAACGGCTCCGATATCAAACCTGCCTCCTCACAAAAAAAACCCTACTCGGGCTTCCCCCCCCTGGGGTAACGGCATCCGTCCACCAGATCCCACCCACTATTGCAACACGGTCATCCAATAAGACCACTCTAATGGTCCCCAGATCAAGAACCAGCCGTGGCCAGAGGTCCTGCTACAGAGCCCCATCCTGGTTTAACTCCTCTCCCTGCCCCATCACCAATGGCACCACCATCTCCAAGTTCAAGCCCTTCGAAACCAACTCTTCAACACTCGTAGCTGCTCCTGTCTCTGAAAGTAGCCTCCACCTCGACTTCTCAAGACAACGCCCACCGGGCGGCTCTCCACCTAGCCATCCCCATCACCGCTTTCCGGTACACTGTACCTATGTCTAGCCTGGCCAGTGCCAGCTGTTTCATTGTATACCTATTAGATTGCTCAATGTTTGATACCAACTTGTGTAACACCTGTTCTCAATTACATGTACCCTGTAACCTAAATGTATTTTGTCTGACCTCAGTGTGATGTGGCGCCTCTGTTGAATGCCTATTGTTTTGCAAACCTATGTTATGTAACCTAAAACTCTATGTTTAATGTGACGAGGTACCTTTGGAAACGAGCCTCTGGCTCAAAGGTTGTAAACTGATTTCACAAATAAAATAAAGAAATAAATTCTTTCTTTCAGAAATGATTCCATCATTTTCCCTACCACTGAGATCAAACTAACAGGTCTGTAGTTTCCTGCCTCTGCTTGGCTCCCACTTTTGTGAAGGGGAATCACATCCACCCTCCTCCAGTCCTCAGGTTCCACACCATCCTCCCATGATTTGTTAAAAGGGTAGTCAGTGGTGTCACTAGTTCTTCTATTAGTTCTTTTAGAATTCTGTGGTGAATCCCATCAGGGCCCCATTGCTTTGCCCACCTTCAGTTTTATGAGTTTTTTCAGGACCCTTTCTTTTGTGAATGGATTGGTGTCAACCCCCTGATCCAGAGTGCTTCTACTGATTTTGTGAATACTGAGCAGAAGTATTTGTTCAGTATCCCTGCTTTTTCACTGTCACCCTCTGCCCACCCACCCTCCAGTTTACTAAGCCTCACTATCCCTCCCTTGGTCTTTCTCCACTCCCTAATGTACTTATAACAGGTTTAATCCCCTTCTTAACAGACTTGGCTATCTTTTCCTTGATTTGGGCCTATGCTATTCTGACTACCTTCCCACTTCCTTCTGCTTTAACTGGTACGTTCTCTGTCCTGCTCCTTCTGTGTTTCCATATACTTCCTGAATGCTATCTTTTGCTCCCCTTACCTTCCCTGCCACTCTTTTTGGAAACCACAGTTGTTTTTTTCTTCATTTTGACATGATCTGTTAACAGAAATGTTTGTGTACTGTTCTGAAATTTTTATGATAATTTGTAATTTCTGGTTCAGAATTTGTCTTTAATTTGTATGCCTACTGGCTTCCATTAAAACAGCAAAACTTTCCTAAAGAAAAGCCTGAAGCTCAAATTCAAAAGAAAGCCTGTTGCACAAGTATCCAAACCTGAATTAGATACCCGGATTAGATACTGCTGACTCATCACAAATGCTAAGACACACAATAATTATGACTCAGGCTTTCCAGACTGATCAAGAAACAATAATAAAAGCTGCCAGAATTAAAGGAGAAATAATGAACAGAAAAAGCTAAATCCACACCTATCCAGATATCTTCCCAACTACACAGATTAGAAAGAAATAGATTCTCTCATGTAAAGATTAAATACAAGAGATTGGTGCTAGTTTTTCACTGCCTTTTCTAGCAAAATGCCTAGTGGCTTTTAAATCAAATAGAGTTGTTTTCTTTGAATCTGAGCAACTGAATGCATTTTGAACTCATAAAAAGCAGATGTGAATACAACAATCAGAAGAGATGGTACTTATCAAAAAGAGATGGAAGTAATCAAAAGAAAACAGGTGCTATTACAACATGTGGAAGACATATCACCAATACCACCCACACCATCCCGGTTCTCAACAGTTGTAAACATAGCATAACCCTTATACTACCACCCTCTGGCAGCACTCAGCCACCCCCCTACAGGCCCAATAATGTCTGAGAAGTCATAAAAATTCTGTGTAGAAGATGAAAATGGACCTGTGCTGTAGCAGGCCCCCTTCACCCTTCAGTGTCCACCCCAATACTGAGTGAATTATGGTGTGCTGCATTATATTAACTTACTATAGTACAGGATAGTACACCAGCACAGGTTAGCCATTTCTTTGGCCACCCAGTAATCTGCTCCTGGAGAAAATATTACCAAACTTAAAGGGGAAGTAAGCATTATAGGGGTAACTCAACTTGTAAAACGTCATTAAAAGATATTTCAAACAAGGTCTTCAGCTTACCTGTAGGTGTCATGATTCATTATATATAGGTAAGCAATACAACACATCAGGGTGTAGGGTATTGTGGATACCCTCACTCCCAGGGGAGTGATGTGGCCAGGATCCATGACAGGTCATCAACAAATGTTTGTCGATGGACCTAACAGTGAAACCGGCAGGTCGACTGCATTTTGCAGTCAGCTGCTGCTTTCCACAACACACTAGTGTTTTATTCAGAGGGCTTTGCCCCCAGAATCCCCCACGTGAGGGGCTGTGCCTCTTACACACACCCCCACTTAGTATTCTCAACTCCGAGTCGGAACTGATTGTGGGGGTTGCAGGATCCCTGACAGACAGTGCTGGGTTCCAGCGGGTTCCCTACAGCGCATTGGCACTGTTGTTGCTGTAGGGGACTCTGCTGTAAAAAAGTCGATGTCATGGCTGCATATCATGTGACCAGAGACTACAGATAGAGGGCATTACTGTCTCTGGAAGTGCAGGTGTCCACAAGTACCCTATACACTGAATGGTCTTACTGTGCTTAGAAGCTGGGTTGGACAAATTGAAAAATAAATCTCTAAAAGATAAAAAAATAATAATAATAAAAATAAATAGCAAAACACTTCATTAATGCTCTAGTTAGGGTTAAAGTGACAAAAGTAGGGAAATGTGGCATGGGGAAACCCTAACACCTCACTCCCACTCTGCACACACCAACAGGTGTCGGGGGTTTACCTTGGGGTTGTCAGCCCTAACACTCACCCCATACCATATGTTAATAAGCTGAGATGGATACAGTAAAGGGAGAATGGGGTGATTGTTGAGCTGACAACCCCCAGGCACAAACCCGATGCCTATTGATGTGTGCTGAGAGGTGGGGTGTTATGGTTGGAAACTCTAACACCACATTTCCCTACTTTTGTCTCTTTAACCCTAACTAGCACATTAACAAGATTATTTGCAGTTTATTTCTTACATTTTATAATAGTATAATCATATCCTCATTTGACTGTGTGAGTGCATGGTCCAACAGGCCCTGCGCTCCCATCCCTCCATAGATGTGGATATGTACATAGCTGTTGAAGAACAGGGCCCTCTAGGCCCTGCACTTCCATTTATAAGACAACAGTGACCAAATTGTCACCTTAGCCATCCTGTTACCCTACCTTATGTACCTGGTATAGAAAAAACGTAATTCTGCATAACTGCAATGCCATTCCTCACCACAGGTACAAAAACACATTTTGGCCGGAATTTGAAAAATGACAGCTGTGACATACACAAGGTGGGGTAATAAAAGGCTATGTTGCAAATCTGAGGTGAAAATATTTAAAATTTCTAAAGTTACAAGCGTCACGTAGCAAAATTGCAATGAATGGTCATAATGTTGCCATTTTACATATGTTGACCTCAAATGTTCAACATAGCTTTCCGATGATCCCATCTCATGAACAAGGGCAGACAAAATGTTCAAATCCCACCTCAAATGTGACTTCACCAAACAACCGCAAAAACATCTTTCAGGCGGGAGTTGCATAATGACAGTCCTATGGTTCATGAGGTGGGGTCCCTAAAAGGCCATGTTGAAAATTTGGGGACAAAATGTTAACAATTTGCAAAGCTATGAATAAAAGTTAAAACCGCCCCCCTCAGGCCGGCCTGGTGGTGCTGGAGGTTGAGGCACTGGTCGCTACATCTTGTGCCACCCTGGTGACTCAGGTTCGGGAACAAGCCTGGATCACCAGGGATCAGCAAGGGTGAGAGAGCATTACATACTGAAGACTGCTCTCCTCTCTTGGGAGGGAGGAGGTTTGTCGTCCCACTCTCTGACTGCCCTCTGGAGATGATTGGGGCAGTATGCATCGGAGTCATGTACCAATGCCCTAACATTGGTAGAGAGGTGGGCAGGAAGAAAATGTGGAAAAGAGCCTGACAGGCTCCGTGATGGTCCACCGCATCAAGAGGGCCATCCCCAGTTTCTGGATTGGGTCTCCAGTGAGGGAGAAGCCAGCACCCCCTTCCTGGCCCACCAGGGGGCAAGCTGTGGGGAATTTCAGTGGATCGGCAGGAGGAAAAGCTGTGCCAGACTGAGAGAGAGGGAGACCCTCTCAAGGAGGCCATAGCTGCTTGCCAGAGCTCCAGACGAAAAAAAAGTTGAAACCCCATTGAAATACATTGAACCGCATTTATCTTAGTTTCTCATATTGTAGTCGTCACTTCCAGCAGCAAGATCGTCTTTGATTGGAGAGTGAATCTCGAACCTGGGACCTGTTTAGGTGAGTGAGGGTATGTGGGGTCTACTGGGGTGTGGAGTGGTCGGTGCTAAGTGGGAGGTGGGGGCCAATCGCAGGAAACGTTTTCTAGTTTTACAGGTTTTGCAAAAAAATCCAGGGAGACCCACTACACCACAGAAAAATTACATTTCTTATGGGATTGGGAAGGGGAGGACTGTGACAATATGGAAAAGTTACATTACTAATGGGGTTGACGATTGGGAAGGGAGATGGACCTACACTATGGAAAAGTTACATTTCTTGTGGGACTGGTGATGGGGATGGGGAGGGACCACTACGTTATGGAAAACTTATATTTCATTTGGGATTGGTGACCAGGGTGGGGGTGAGAAAACTACACTACAGAAAACTTACATTTCATATGGGATCGGTGACCAGCGAGGGGGAAGGGACCACTATACTATGGAAAACTTATACTTCATTTTGGATTGGATCAGGTAGAGGGAAGGGAGTGCTACACTACAGAAAAAGGCTTTTTTGGTGTGTCCCAAATCCTTTTTCAAGACTCGAGATCTTTTTTCATTTGAACAAAAAAGGATTCATGAAAAAAGATCTTTGAGAGTGACAAAAAAGGACTTAACTAATTAAAATAACATTCAGAGGCCATGGGAGCTATAAAAATACTAAGTGAAGTTCATCAGCTCGATGAGCAATAAACATGTTTGGATGTCTGTGAAGACATCCCTGGACAGTGTTATGACAGTTTGTTGTGTGAAAAAAAAAGAAAACAAGATGGCGGCTCACAAAAAAATCATTTTTTTTCTGGCAAAAAAGGATAGTCCCCTCACAAGAAAAAAACCTTTTTCATGAGACCAACATCCTTTTTCGTTCCATTCCTCTATCCTGGAAAGTGAAATTCTCATTGAAAATAATGGGACCTTAAAAATGCAATAAGTTTGGAACGGATTAATATTTTTTTTACCAAACAAGTGCAAGCCTGTTCTGTGACCCAAGCACATTCTACCATACGTGTTGCATACTAAAATTGCACACTGTCTGGGTACAAGGTGATGAGGAAAAAACTGTAAAAACTGGCAAATGTTAAGGTTTTTCCACTATCCAGATCTCAGAATTTGCACACCCAACTGGAACGAAACTTGCTACGTCAAGAGATCTACCCCACGGGACAGCGCATGCTAAATTTTGGGCAAAGTTAATAAAATGCAGAATTTGAGGTTTAGCATTAAATATGCTACTCAACCCTAACTATAGGAGCGCAACCGTGCCACTATAATATTATTTAGAAATAGTTCCTCTACAGATTTTTTTTTACTTGTCAGTCATCTACATTACCTTTCTATACATTCAATAGAAGTTTTTTTTTTTGCTTACCATTGTCAGAAATACCACTTCTGTCAGTGCAGTTTAACCCCTGCAAGGTATATCTATGTTTTAAATCAAGGATGGAAATGAGAAAGAAAAGTGTGCCTGGAAGGGATTTGAACCTCAGATTCTCGATGCCATTCAAAATTTCAACTATTGCTACTGGTTTGATTCATGAATTTCTGAGGCTAATAATAATATTTAGTGTTTATTACTAGTGTAATTAGAAATCATCAAGATTAGTGTAGTTTAACCCCGTAAGTTATTATATAACATGATGGAAATGAGAAAGCGAAAAGTGTGGTCTTCTCATTTCCATCCTTGATTTAAAATATGTATATGTATACCTTGCAGGGGTTAAACTGCACTGAGAGAAGTGGTGTTTTCTAACATTGGTTCCTAGTTGTATAACTGCACAACACTAGAGAAAGGAGTGTGTGTGGCTGTAAGAAAATTCCTCAGACACTTTGACCAGTGAGCTTGTAGCTTAATGGTTAGAGCGCTAGAATGGCATACCTGAGATCTGAGGTTCAAATTCCCAGTAGGCCACACTTTTCCTTTCTCATTTCCAAATTTTGTTTACCATGGAATTTATTCTGCAGTATTCCTCTGGTAGAATTCTTACTCCCACCTCCCATGGACACACACACATACACACACACACACACATGGAATTTTAACATGGAATGCATGAATTTAAAATTCTGTAGCGTTCAACCTGCATACATTCACAGTCAGAGGCCTCACATGGAGTTAGAGCCTCAGTTTTATCTGAGTAGGGTTAGAAGCAGAGAGTTTTCTGTCTAGCTGATTAAGATATGAAGGTGATGTTGCATGGACATCAAAGAAAAAGCAGAAACAAAAACTCTAAATAGTGCAAGATTTAAAAAAAAATTCTTTATGTGTGTAAAGAGAGGATCATGATTGGAAAGAAATTAAAATTACGTACCTACCGTAATGCTTGATCTTTATGTGTATCTTCACCTTTCATCACTGCTGAGTTATGGCTGGAGGATCAGGACCCCACGGGAGCAATTTTTTTTCTCTAGGGGTGGAGTCGGTGCTGATATGGCACTGCCCTCAAAGCCTACGCACATCGTGATGCTCGAGGGATGGCCAGTAAATGATGCTGACTCTTTCCTCACCTCAGTTCTGCGTACGCCGGAGAGTGAAGAAATTAGAGATAGAGAAAAGAAGAGGGTTGGGCAAGGGAGCCCGAAAGACAGCCAAAAGAAAGGATATAAACAGAAAAATATATAATGCCAAGTAAGAGGTTCGTATTATCCTGAGGTCTGGAACAGGGGCCCAATCCTATGAGCAAGTGAGAGAAGATAAGAGAAAGAAGATAGGACAGAAAGAAGGAGTAGAAAAGAGAAGGAGACCCCCTCCAATTCCCCCAAGAAGGGTACCAAGAGGTCAAGGGGAGAGAAAACTCAGCTCAGTTGTATCCTTGCAAGGATCTGCCCCAACTTAATTATGCATCTCCCGAAGGTGGAGCACCACCACTTGAGAAGAGAGGAGTGACTGAGTGCTGTGCAAAGAAACAAGAGACAGGAACCTGGCTCAAGCCCTCTCCCCTAACTACTGAAATAGAGGAGCTGCAGGTCTCCCACTCCTGCTTGAAAGTGTTGCTAGGGTGGGGATAGAAATCACCCTGTGGCAGAGCCCCTCCTTTCATTCTGAAGAACTCTATTCAACAGGAAACACTTACTCCCCCCAATGTGGGAGGAAAGGGTATGAAAGAAGGATGGGCGCTGCCCAGAAACAGACCCTGCTGAAGGCAGCGTGTGGAATAAGTACCTGAACATAAAGAGAGAGAAAGGTCCCCAGAGCACTCAGAGCTTCTTACAACACAGAGGAGGGCCTCTCTGCCCCACAGCTAGGGAGCAGAGAGAACCTGGTCTGGGAGGACCTAGATCTCCTGAAGGAGGCCCCCGCCAGGAACCTGGGAAGAGGGTACCAGGAAGCTCTCTCTCCTAAAGGGGAAGTAGGTCTGCTTGTCCCTGCAAAAAGGACCCCTACCTCAAAGAGAGGACCAGAAGATCCTGAAGTGCAAGCAGGACACAGTCCACAATGGTCTCAACTGGGGAAAAACAAGCAGGGGGGAGGCACTGCCCAGAGTCTGAGGCTCAAGAGGGGAAGGTGGGAGAGAAGCAGAGATGAATGGTGAAGATACACAGAAAGATCAAGAATTGTGGTAGGTACATAATTTTCATATCTTATCTGTGTCAGTCTTCACCATTCATCACTGATGGGTGATTACCAAGTCCACTGAAGGGGACCTGGTACCTCCCTAAGAGAGAAACTAAGGCTTCATTATCAACAAATGGTATTAGACCACAGTGTCACAGATGATTTCTTGCTTACCCATGAGGTCACTGTTCACTCTATGGTGGGAAAAACAGAACTGAGGTCAGGGAGGAGTCAGCGTCATTTACTGGCCATCCCTCAAGCATCATGCTGTGCATCGGCTTCAAGGGTGGCACCATGTTGGCTCTGGCTCTACCCTCTAGAAAAAAAATTGCTTCGGTGGGGTCCTGATCCTCTGGCCATTACCCACCAGTGATGAACGGTGAAAATTGACACAGATAAGATCATTCAATTATGCAATTGTTTTTTTATTTAAAAAACTAGTGTACTGCATAAAACTAATATTAGTTTTTAAAAGCAGTCAGCAATTACCTTTTACATGTGAGGTACCTTTTCTTTTCCCTCTGGTTAATTCAAAGATTGTTTACCTGGTGTTAGTAACATAGAAACATAGAAACATAGAATTTGACAGCAGATAAGGACCGCTTGGCCACCTAGTCTGCCCATTTTCCTACCTAACAGATAAGCTGCAGATCCTAGTTAATCAACAGCTTACTTCCTCTTACCCACCCCTAGGACTGCCTTATGCCTGTCCCATGCATTCTTGAAGTCCCCCACTGTTCTTGACTCCACGACCTCCTCAGGGAGGCTGTTCCATGCATCCACAACCCTCTCAGTGAAAAAATACTTCCTCACATTACCCCTGAGCCGTCCCCTCTAGCTTCAAATTGTGCCCCCTTGTTCTTGCACATCTCTTTTTCTGGAAGATGCTACCCTCTTGGACTTTGTTAATTCCTTGAGGTACTTGAAAGTTTCATCATGTCCCCCTCTCCTTCTTTCCTCAAGAGTATACATATTAAGCTCCTTTAGTCTTTCTTCAGATGTCTTCTGGTGCAGACCCTGCACCATTTTGGTTGCCTCCTCTGGACAGCCTCCACTCTGTCTATGTCTTTGGCGGAGATGGGGTCTCCAGAACTGCACACAGTACTCCAGATGGGGTCTCACCAACTGTCTGTACAGAGGGATAACAACTTCCTGTTTTCTACTATTGATGCCTCTTCCTATGCATCCCAGTATCCCTCCAGCCTTCCTTACTGCCTTCTCACATTGCTTGCCCACCTTTAGGTCATCTGATATAATTACCCCAGGTCCCTTTCTATTTTTACTGTTGTCAGTATCTCACCCCCCATTGTGTACGCTTCCCCTGGGTTTTTGTTTCCCATGTGCATTATCTTGCACTTCTTTGCATTAAATCTGAGCTGCCATACATTTGACCATTCCTCCAACCTTGCCAAGTCCCTTCTCATCCTTTCCACTCCATCCTGTGTATCAACCCTGTTGCAGATCTTTGTGTCATCTGCAAAGAGACATACTTTTCCTTCCAGTTCCTCTGCAATGTCACTTATAAAGACATTAAAAAGGACCGGTCCTAGTACTGAACCCTGCGGTACCCACTAGTAACCTTCCTTTCTTCACTGTGTACTCCATTTACTACTACCCTTTGTGTCCTGTTGTCTCAGCCAATTTTTATCCAGGCTACCACCTTGGGACCCATTCCAAGGCTGGCTATCTTGTGTATTAATCTTTGTGGGGACTGTATCAAATGCCTTGTTAAAATTTAGGTAGGCCATGTCCACAGCCCTCCCTGATCTACTACTTTGGTCACCCAGTCAAAGAAATTTATTAGATTGTCTGACACGACCTTCCCATCGTGAATCCATGTTGCCTCGGGTCCTGTGCCCCAATGGCCTCTAGGTACTCAACAATTCTTTCCTTCAGAAGTGATTCCATCATTTTCCTACTACTGAGGTCAAACTAACTGGTCTGTAGTTTCTGCCTCTGTCCTGCTCCCATTTTGTGAAAATGAATTACATCTGCCCTCCTCCAGTCCTTGGGTACCACCCCATCCTCCCATGATTTGTTAAAGAGAGTAGTCAGCGATGTCACTGGTTCTACCCTTAGTTCTTTTAGAATTCTTGGGTGAATCCCATCAGGCCCATTGCTTTGTCCACCTTCAATTTTATTAGTTCTTTTAGAACCCTTTCTTCTGTAAATGGACTGGTATTGACTCCCGTCTTCAGAGTATTTCTCTTGTTTGGTTTAGGTAACTCTCCTCCTCTTCCTTTGTGAATACTGAGCAGAAATATTCGTTCAGTAACCCTGCTTTTCACTGTCACCTCTACCCAGATTCCCTCCCTTTATTAAGCTTCAGTATCCCTCCTTGGTCTTTTCTTCACTCCTATTGTACCTATAAAGGTTTTATCCCTTCTTAACAGAATTGGTTATCCTTTCTTTGGTTTGGGCTTTGCTATTCTGACTACCTTCCCAGCCTCTTCTGCTTTAACTGATAAAGTTCTCTGTCCTGCTCCTTCTGTGTTTCCTTATATTTCCTGAATGCTGCCCTTTTCTCCTTAACCTTCCCTGCCACCTCTTTTGTGAACCATAGCGGTTTTTTCCTTCATTGTGTTTTATTGATTTTTTTTACGCAAAGGCTTGTTGCCTCTGTGATGGCTGTTTTGATCACTCCCCATTGTTCCTCCACCCCTCCTTCTTGCCTGTTTGCTAGTGTTTTTCTGAGGCACTCTCTCATTTTCCCAAAGTCAGCCCTCCTAAAGTCTAGTACTCTTGCTTTTGTATGGCTTGATTGTATGGCTGTGTTTATCGTGAACCACACTGTTTGGTGGTCACTTGTTCCCAGATGGCTACCCACTTCTAAATCTGAGATTCTTTCTCCATCCCCATTTGAAAGTACCAGGTCTAAGATTGCTCCCTCCCGAGTCGGTTCCAATACTAGCTGTCTGAGACATGCCCTCTGTAGGGCATCAAGAATGACCCTGCTCTTGGATGTGCCTACAGCAAAGGTGCTCCAGTTAACATCTGGCATATTCAGGTCCCCCATCAACAATATCTCCCCTTTTTCTGCCATTCTAAGAAAGCCTTCTATCATTTCCTTGTCCATTCCCTCCCCCTGAGATGGGGGTCTGTATACAACCCCCATGCGGATTGTGGTGCTATTTCCTGTCTCCAGAGTAACCCAAAGTGCCTCATCTGCTCCCTGTTTACTCTTTAGTTCTGTTGCTTTGATCCCTTCCTTTACATAGAGAGCTACTCCTCCTCCTCTTTTACCCTCCCTGTCCCTCCTGTAGATTGTGTATCCTGGTATGTTGACATCCAAGTCATGGTTCTCTGTGTACCATGTTTCTGTGACTGCCACAATATCCAGGCAACCCTCTTCCATCAAGGCCACTAGTTCAGGGAGCTTGTTACACAGACTATGGGCATTGGTACTCATCACCCTCCACTTTTTGATAGCCTTACCCCTTTTAGCCCCATTTCTGTCCTTACTGCCTTTACCTTTTTTACATTTAAATCTGTTCTGCTCCCTAATAACTTCTGTACCTTGGTGTTTACCTCACTAATCACCATGTTTTGTGGGGGAGGCTCAGATTTCCAGCTCCTTTCAGTGCCTCCCTTGGCTAGTTTAAATGCTTGCCAATGAAGCATTTAAACCTCTCACCTAGATCCTGGTTCTCCTGGACAGATGCAGACCATCGCACAGTATAGGTCTGCATTCCTCCAGGTGGCTCCCCAGTCCCCAATGAAGCCAAAACCCTGAGCTCCACACCAGTTTTTCAACCACTCATTGAATTCCCTGGTGAGAAGTGCCCTAGCATCTCCCTTGCCATAGACAGGCAGCACCTCCGAGAAGGTTACCGTATGCGCTACTTGTCTAAGGCCCCTTCCCAACTCTACAAACTCCTCTTGCACTGCTCTGATCCCATTCATAGCCAGGTCATTTGTCCCCAGGTGGACAATGACATCCAGCTCCCTCCCTCCCTCATGCAGCTCCTCCCATGAGCCTGAGGATTCGCTTCCTGTCCCTCCAAGCCGTGGCGCCAGGAAGGCACCTTACTTCCCTCTCCCCATCCTCCCCCAATTCTACCCCCCTAATGACTGAGTCCCCCACCAGGAGTTGTTTCCTTCCCCTGTGGGGTCCCATGCCACCCTCCTTTGGGTCTCCTTTGTGAAGGTTCCCAGCATCCTCCTTGGTCTCCACTGCAGGTGCCTCCATAGAGGAACCACTATCCACCAGAAGAGTGAATGAATTGTGAAGAGGTACAGCTGGAGGGATGTAACTCTGTTCCACCACCCTCTCCCTCCTTGAGCCCACCCTGGTCCAGCCACTCCTCTTTCTTGGCAACCTCTGAGGTAGTGGCATTGTCCCTGGTGGTCTCTGGGTGGGAGAGGAGGTTTCATGAATCCTAGCCAGGTCAGCCTGGAGATGGGCAACCTCCTCTCTCAGACCAGAGAGGTGCCTGCAAATAGGGCAGCATCGCAGCCTCCAGAATGTCTCCCGGAACACTGCCGCCCCACAGCCATTGCACTGCACCACTCCTATCATGTCTTATTTTGTGTCCCCTCTACTGTTTCTCTGGATGCTTACTCTCTCCTCTCCTTACAACTCTCACCCTTCTTGTTCTGGGACAGCAACTTCCTATCTTCTTCAGTAGTCTCCTTCTTCCTTGCTCAATATCAAACTACCAGCAGCTAGCGGGGAGAGTGAGCTACTTTTTCTACTTCAGGGTTGACAAAACCAATGTTTCTCTATGATCCTTTTCCTCCTACTGCCAAACAGGAAGTTCCTGTTGACAGTTAAATCCAGTGGCTATAAAAGTAGAACTGGCTTTGGGTGGGTGGGATGGAGGCAATTGGTAAGAAAAAAGGCTAGCAACAGAAAGTTGTAATTTGACTCACCTGCTTTTCTAGTGTCTAAACCACACCCTCAGGTAAGCTCTCTTTCCTCCTACTGGCTTAGCAAAGTCACCTGATATAGTATCTTTCCCTGCACAGAACACACACTGCCTTTCTTTCTTTTCTTTTCTTTCTTTTTTTTAACCCTAAATAAGACCCCTTCTATTTCTAATAAAGTTATCTGTCTACTTAATCTTAACTGACACTGACTCGCACTGAGATATAAGTTTTAAATTAAGAAGAAAATGTAGCTTCTTTTAGTTAGCTGCTTTCTGCTCTACAAGCAAGGCTAGCAACAGGAAGTTATAATTTAGGTGTGATGTGTGGGAGTAAGTATTGTATTAGAGGAATACTGCAGAATATTGATTTCTTAAATTCCAGTCTGGCAGCTGACAGATCTGTCTCTATTCACCCCCCCCCCCCATCATCAGCATTGTGATCTCACTGGCTGTGGTATTACTGCTGATTAGAAACAGCCACTCAGTAGCTGCCAGGTCAGCACACATGATGCCACTATCAGTGACATCAAAATACTGATAATATGGAGGGGCTAGAAATAGATAGTCAGCTGCTAGACTGCTACTTTTCACACATTCAACACAACATTATCACGTTAAAAATTTCTAACGAGCAAAAGAAAATATTCAAGAAATAAAAACGCTAACTGACTACTTCTTAAAATTTGAATAATTTTCTTGTCTGTTTGTTTTGGTTCCATTAGCTCTTTAAGGAAGTTTTATTTTAGGGCCTAGTTACAAATGTTTGTAAGAGTAAAGCTGGCAGTCATGTTTTTGATGGAAATCAGAATGAGTAAAGTGGCTCAGGAATTCTGTGTATGATTTGTCCAAATGCCAGACGACATGACTGGATCTTTTTTTTTACAGGGGCATTGGCACATAGCATATGCCTAAAGAATGGCAACAGCCAATCAGAATACACTATTTCACTTATCCATTTTCTAAATATTTTATATAATCTGTAAATTAAAACAAGGCAGCAGCCATTTTATGGAATCTTGAGATTGAAAGGATGTCTCTAAAGGGTAAGCATAACAACATGTAGCTTGACCTCAATGACATCATTTTCTGTTTCAGGATTCCATGAAGTGGCTAGTTCCATGATTAAAATGTTCAGATAATTTAGATAGTGATACCTCAGGACTCCTGACACCTATTGGTAAGCCCAATGCCTTGTTTGAAAGGTCTTTTCATGGGGTTTTATGCTTTCTGCAGCCCACTCAGTGTTTATTTCCCTTTTAAAAAGTAAAACTTATGTCTAACCTGTGACGAAGAAGGTTTCTATGTCCAAGAGGCCTTGCACTGTCTAAGCAAGAGCTTGACCTTGTTCTGTAAGCAGGATCCTGTGGTGGGACTCAAAAGGCGCAGCACTGAGTGAGTTGTAACTGAGTTGGTGGCAACATGATAAAGTAAGTTAATGAATTATGCAGATTAGTGTAATTTGCAATGTCACATAAGCTCAACATAGAAACATAGATTTTGACAGCAGATAAGGACTGCTTGGCCCACCTAGTCTGCCCATTTCCCTACTTAACAGATAAGCTGCAGATCCTAGTTAACCAACAGCCTACTTCCTCCTACCCCCCACTAGAATTGCTTTATGTCTGCCCCATGCATTCTTGAATTCCCCACTGGTTTTGACTCTACAACTTTCTCAGGAAGGCTGTTCCATACATCTACAACCCTCTATTTGAAGAAATACTTCCTCACATTACCTCTGAGCCATTACCCCCTCTATCTTCAAATTGTGCCCCCTTGTTCTTGCACATCTCTTTTTCTGAAAGATGCTACCCTCTTGGACTTTGTTGATTCCCATGAGGTATTTGAAAGTTTCTGTTATGTCCCCCCTCTCCCTCCTTTCCTCGAGGCAATACATCTTAAGCTCCTTTAGTCTTTCTTCATATGTCTTCTGGTGCAGACCCTGCACCATTTTGGTTGACCTCCTCTGGACAGCCTCCACCCTGTCCATGTCTTTGTGGAGATGGGGTCTCCAGAACTGTACACAGTACTCCAGATATGATCTTACAATTGTCTGTACAGAGGGACAACAACTTCCTGTTTTCTACTATTGATGCCTCTCCCTATGTATCCCAGTATCCCTCCCAGCCCTCCTACTGCCTTCTCACATTAATTGCCCACCTTTAGGCATCCAATATGACTACCCCCAGGTCCCTTTCCATTTTTGTTGTTGTCAGTATCTCATCCCCCATTGCATACTATTCCGTGGGTTTTGTTTCCCAGGTGCATTATTTTGCACTTCTATGCATTGAATCTAAGTTGCCATACATTTGACCATTCCTCCAACCTTGCCAAGTCCCTTTTCATCCTTTTCACCCCACCTTGCATATCAACCCTCTTGCAGATCTTTGAGTCTTCTGCAAAGAGACATACTTTTCCTTCCAGTCCCTCTGCAATGTTACTTATAAAGACATTAAAAAGGACCAGTCCCAGTACTGAACCCTACAGTACCCCAGTAACCCTCCTTTCTTCACTGTGGACTTCATTTACTATTACTCTCTGTGTCCTGTTGTCCAGCCAGTGTTTTACCCAGGCTACCACCCTGAGACCCACTACCAGGCTGGCTAATTTGTTTATTAATCTTTTGTGTGGGACTGTGTCAAATGCCTTGCTAAAGTCTAGGTAGGCCATGTCCACAGCCCCTACCTGGTCTACTACTTTGGTCACCCAGTGAAAGAAATTAATTAGATTTGTTTGACATGACCTTCCTGCTGTGAATTCATGCTGCCTTGGGTCCTGCACCCCACTGACCACTAGGTACTCAACAATTCTTTCCTTCAGAAGTGATTCCATCATTTTTCCCTACCACAGAGGTCAAACTGACAGATCTGTAGTTTTCTGCCTCTGTCTTGCTCCCACTTTTGTGAAGGGGAATCACATCCGCACTCCTCCAGTCCTCAGGTAGCACACCATCCTCCCATGATTTATTAAAAAGGGTAGTCATTGGTGTTACTAGTTCTTCTCTTAGTTCTTTTAGAATTCTGGGGTGAATCCCATCAGGCCCCATTACTTTATCCACCTTCAGCTTGTGGAGTTCTTTCAGAACCCTGTGAAAGGACTAATACCAACCCCTATCCAGAGTGCTTCTATTAACTGGATTAGGAATCTCCCCTGCTCTTCCATTGTGTATACTAAGCAGAAGTATTCATTCAATATCCCTGATTTTCACTGTTGTCTCTGCCCAACCACCCTCCTCTTATTCAGCCTCAATATCCTGCCTTAGTCTTTCTTTGCTCCCTAATGTACCTATAAAAGGTTTGATCCCTCTTCTAACCGAGCTGGCTATCTTTTCCTCAGTTTGGGCCTTTGCTATTCTGACTGCCTTCCACGCTTTCTGCTGCTTTAACTGGTATAGTTCTCTGTCCTGCTCCTTCTGTGTTTTTTATACTTCCTGAATGCTATCTTTTCTCCCTAACCTTACCCACCACTTCTTTTGAGAACTATAGAGTTTTTTTCTGTTTAATGTGGACCAATGTTCTGTTATGCACTTTGGCAGATCAAACTAGAAGGCCCAGTATTTGTTAAATGGAGAAGTCCAGAAAGAAACATCTGAGGAACTGGACTTAAGAGTGATAGCAACGACTGACTTGAAATTCAAAAGGCACTGTCACTGGAGTACTAAAAGGGCAAATGGAATTTTGAGCTGCATTAGAAGCCATATTGATAGCATGTATAGGAGATGGCAATTCCTCTCTATGTCCCACTTGTGAGGCCACATCTGGACTATTGCACCAAGTTTTGGTTGCCTAGCATGAAAGGGAGATTAAGTTCTATTAATAAGTCTTAAAACCTAACCTATGAGGACAGACTACAGTCCTTGTGATTGTATACTCTGGAATACAGAAGGCTGTCGGGGACCTATGACTATTCTATGGATCCTTGATAAATAAGGATCTTTGGAATTGTTTGGGATTTGGGTTCAGGGACCAGTGTTATGAAACTAGAGCTCACATTCTACAACTCAAAGGGGGGACATGTTCAACCAGGCAAAGGGCTTCCTGGTTCAGTCAGAGGGTGATTGGAGTATGGAATACCCTTCCTTTCGAGGTAGTGGGTAGTAAAACTATGCCAGAGTTTAAAATTAAATTAGATCACTACTGTTTGAAACATGGCATAACATGATATTCTCTTGTGTAACAGGCGAGTTTCAAATGGGCTTTATGGCCATATCTAGCTCGTAAACTACCTGTATGAGCCAGTCTCAGGTCATACCACCCAGAGCATTTGGGGCAGGTTATGACACCATCATTAATAAATTTGGAGGTGGAATATTTATTTAAACATATTTATCCTGGTAATTACTGCACCTAGAAACTCTGTCTGAGTATATCTTGCATTTGTAACATCCTACAATGGAACTACCATGCCCAGATAGTCACAGTTATTTGAAATGACTGTATGAATGTAACCTTAAAAGAAATTCAGTGGGCCAACCTGTGATTCCAGTGACTTGTGTTTGGGAACGAGCACAGGTTTTCAAGGACTGCCAGTGAAGGAAGGATTAAGCATCCCAAGAACAGCTCTCTCTTCGAGAGAGGAGGCTGCTCCCTACAGTGTGACTGATTCCTGGTAAGGAATAGTTGCAAGCACAGCTAGGAGCAGCAGAAGGGGGTGAGGTTGCTGCTGGATGCCTGTCACACATGTGAGACTGCACCATTACATGCTGATACCCCGGAGGGAAAGAAGGCCAGGAGGCAAATGCAAGCTATCCAAGCCGCACACCCCCACAAGGTCTTGCATGACTGACGTGGCTGGCAGTCCACCATAATGGCATGGGATCATAATGTCACATGGACAATAACGCTGCACAATGATGCCGCAGTCAAAACAGAGGAATCCAAAACTATCAGTGAAAAACAGACTCAAACAACCACCACGCATACTAGAGGAAAAATTGGGAAACATTCACATTTCTTTGTTTTTAGGGGGCTCACCCCAACATGGGGACTTTGCCCCCACAGTCCCCAACTAAATTAACCAACTTTGAGGGGGTATGGATCGGGAAAAGGGGAATCTCGGGAGTGGGGAACGAGGTTGTTTTGCAAAAAATAACATGTTGCGAATGGGTAATCAAACCCCAATCCCCAGCGCCAGGTGCTTGTGTCTTAGCCATTCCACCATGGGAGAAGTTTGACCAGGCATAGCACCTGTGTCCTCTTCAGCCCTATCTCCAGTTTCTAGTCAGTGACAGGGGTAGCAGTAGTTTCCTACCGGTATTATACCCTGTCGCTGTAATACATTCCACGCTTTAGACCATGTGGTCATTTTCGCTTTGTTTCAGCAGTGTCATATTTACCCGTACCACCGGTAATGGTCCCAGACAAGTGACGGATACCAGTATGTCCATGAGATGATCAGTGACAGAGTAAAGGGATGTGTTCTCACTGAGAAACAGTTGCAAGGGAAAAATGATTTCAAGTAAATAAACCTAATCATTAAACTGAAAGATAAGTATTGAAAATCTCAACTCTTACAGCATACTGTGGATAACCCATGTCTTCTCATCTTCTCAGATCAGTTATGGTGCATCTGTTGTGGCCCTGAGTGATAAGCAGCAGTTTCCTTCCTTTTACCGAACTATACCAAGTGATGACTTCCAGGCTCTAGGCCCTCTCAGCTGGTGATGGCATTCCATTGACATGGGTTGGCATTCTGGCTGAAAATAATGACTACGGACAGCTGGGCAGCCAGACCTGAAAGCTGAGCTGCTAAAGCAGGGCATTTGTGTTGCATTCATTGAAGCCATTCCCATCTCTTACTCCGAAAATAAGAACAAGAAGATTGTTGGTACGATTAAGAAGTCCTCAGCGAATGTGATTCTGATCTTCTCCTCTGATGTGAACCTGTACCCAGTGATGGAAGAGATCTCAGGGAATAATGTCACTGGGAAAGTCTGGATTGCCAGTGATGGTTGGTCAGATTCGTCACTGTTTGTGCAAAATCAATTTCTGAAAACGTTACATGGGACATTGGGTGTTTCAATTCAGAAAGGGGAAATGCCTGGGTTTGAGCAGTTCCTTTACAATATTCACCCTTTCAGGACTCCACATGATATTTTTGTTACCTCATTTTGGGAACAAATGTTTTCCTGCAAATGGCACAACACTGATGGGAACTGGACAAGAAATATCGAACTAGGTGAAGGAATTGAACTGTGCAAGGGGACAGAGAAACTGCAGGAAATGAACTCTAGATTCACTGACATGAGTCGCCTGAGAAGTACATACAATGTCTACACCGCGGCCTATGCTGCTGCCCATGCTATGCATGATCTGGGTTCCTGCAGCCATAGAGAAGGACCTTTTGAGAATGGAAGTTGTGCAGACATTCACAATTCTGAGCCATGGCAGGTAATAAAATGCTATTTAAGTCCACCACAATCTAAACAGATTGCCGTAGTTTACTGCTGCTCACCCTGACGGTTTCTCCCACCCAGCCCACAGCACCACAGGAGCCGACTGTCGAAACATAATTTATGAGCTCCTGCTGACCACAGCCCTTCCATTCCCTCCCAACCAATGCCAGTGCTGTTGAGACTCGGCCCAGTCTTCCTCCAATAAAAGTAAGAAAGAGGGAGGAGCCTGGAGTTGTGTGCACTACATATGAGTTCAGTCAGTTGGCGGGGGCCTGGCAAGAATGAAGTGGACAGAGAAGCAAGCTCTGGAGGAGTAGGGATGGGTGGTTTTGTTGTGCAATGTGCGGGGTCCCTGGGTCCCACCACCACCACACTACTCTACTGAAGGGAACAGCAGGAGAACAGGCTAAGAGAAAGTGGGGGGTGGTGGAGGTGAGTGGGCTGGGGCCTGAGAAGTGATAGCACCTGTCAGCTGAGCGGTACATGGATAGCCACACCATGGGCAGGCCTGCACTGAGGTGAGTGACTGACTGACTGTTTGAGATAGATGGCACTGTGGGCGGGTCTAGGCTGCCGGATTTCAGAGGCACTTTCCTTGAACTTTACCCCTAAAAAAGTGAAATCAATCTGATGTGCGTGCCACACAGCTCACACAGTATTGATAGCAAATGATGCCCAATAAGCCTGGCCCCAGCTGGTATTGGGCGCCACTTAACCATCATGGCACTCGGACTGATGCACTTCAATTTATAGTCATTTATCATGCACAAGCTAGCCCCAGAGGGTGAAATCAATGCAGAATTTTACTCCAGAGAGAGAGTAGTCTTTTATTTATGTTAGGTGCCCTCTAGCCCTCTGGTTTAAATGATGCATGAACATTGGTAGTTTACTCACCTGGTAAAGGTGATTGTGGGGGTATACATCTCTGAGGCACTCCACCTCCTTACACCTGGGTACTGTGTCCACCTGATAAGTTGCTGATGCACATGTGACTTCAAAGTAAGTCCTTCCCTCTTCCCTGTGATGCTGTCTCTCCTGAATCAGTTTGATGTCTTTCAAAGCTGTACCTACTAAGAAATTGTGGTCTCTTGACCTGTTACGTATCCTTATACTTGAAATAAACATGCAAACATACACATATTGATATTACTGTACATAAGAAACCACACACTTTAGTAGAATCAAACACACCCTGGACCAGAGTCCATTTATTTCCTATTTCATACAAACTAGTACTAACCAGCCCATACGGCATGCCAGTGATAAACTGAATGGGCAGAGGAATTACCTCATCAAGTCTGACTGTGTGAGTGGGCTGTGGAGTGCCTCAGAGATGTATACCCCCACAATCACCTTTACCAGTTGAGTAAACTACCACTGAGGGGCATAATCTCTGAGGCACTCCACCTCCTTATACCTGGGTAACGATTTAAACAGCAGTACCCGAACAAATGGGTGGGTAGTCAGACCAGTTATTCTTTCATTTCTGACCTGGCGGCTAGCAGTACTGCCCTACCAAAGTTGGCTTTTGCCTCCATAGACACGTCTACTCTATAGTGCCTAGTAAAAGTATGTAGGGATGCCCATGTGGCGGCTGCACAAATTTCATTTGCTGATGCCATGTTCCTTTCTGCCCAAGATGTGGCTATAGCTCTAGTAGAGTGGGCTTTGACACCTGGGTGCGGTTCTTGATTTGTTGCCTTATACGCTTCGGCGATTGCTGACTTTAGCCAGGTGGCTATAGTGTTGCCACTTGTCCCTTAATGTGGCCTTGGGTGATAATGAATAGGCAGTCTGTTAATCCGATGTCCGCTGCTCTGGCGAGATATAGTCGGAGTACCCCTTCATTCCCAGTAGTTGCAGTTGAGGATCCTGGTCCACTTCTTCCACTGGCACGTATGCCGGGATCTCTATGTTCTGTTTGGTATGGAACATTGAGCATATTTTGGGTATGAATGAGGGTATGGTTCTTAAAGTGACTTTGTCTTTGTGGAAACACTAGAAAGGGTGTTCTACATGAAAGGGCTTATAGTTCGTTGATGCATCTGGCTGAACAAATAGCAACTAGGAGTATAGTTTTAGTGTTACCCATTGTAGATCGATATTCTCCAGTGGCTCAAATGGTGTGTCTGTCATTGCCCTCAGTACCAGGGTGAGGTCCCATGGTGCTGTAAACTGCTTGATCTTTTGGACGGATATTTGCAGTTGCTTTTAGGAAACGTATGATATCTCTGTGCAACCCTGGGGTGGTCTCTTCTATGGGACCCCGCTGTTTCAACTGCTGCCACTTGTACTGTGAGAGATGCTGATGATAACCCCTTGTCCAGACCATCTTGTAGGAAAAGCAGAATATTGGCTACTGACGCTGTTAATGGGTCTATTCTTTTCTCCATGCACCACTTATGAAATACCTTCCAGTGTCTTTGGTATGTCAATGTTGTGGATGTCCTTCTGAATTTGCCATTGTGTTGATGACTATGGGGTGATAGCCTGCTTTTAGCAATCTCTTCCTTTCAGGAGCCAGGCCGCCAGCTTGAGGTTTGTTGGATTGGGATGAAATATTGCACCCTGACTGAGGATGTCATGCCTGCATGGTAGATTCCATGGATGATCCAGTGCCATCGCTACTATCGCTGCAAACCAGCTTCTTCTGGGTCAGTATATGGTGCGATTAAAATCATCTTCGATCTTGTCCTCGGATTTTGTTCAGGACCTGTGGGATTAATGGGAGGGGTGGGAATATCTAGGCTATGTGAAAACTCCAAGTTGTTGATAGTGTGTCCACCCCAGGATTTGTTATCCTGAAATCGGGAGTAGAACTTGGGGCACTGGTTTTTCTTGTGGGATGCCATTAGGTCAATCTCTATTGGGCCCCAATGGTTGTTGATGGACTGAATATCCGTGGTGGAGCATTCATTCTCCTGGTGAATCCATTGTCGGCTGAGCCAGTCCGCCGTGGTGTTCAATTTGCCTGCTAGATGAATGGCTGTCAGGCTTTGCAGATTTTCTGTGCCCAGGAGATTAGTTTTTCTGCTTCTTTTGCATTGTTCTGCTTCTTGTTCCCCTGTTTGTCGATGTATGCTACAATCACTTGATTGTCTGATCGAATCAGTACATTTCTTCCTCGTACCTCTGTTGTGAAATGTAGCAAAGCCCTGAACACCGCCCTTGTTTCTAATACTTTGTTGGTAAATTTGACTCGCTTATTGACCACCTTCCTTGCACTTGATTTTAGACCTGTTGTTGCGCCCCAGCCTGTCAGCCTGGCATCGGTGTCCACCTGAATGTCTATCTGTATGTCTACTGGCATACCTTTTAGACAAGTTGTCCAATATTGACCACCACTGTAATGAACATGCAATTTTTGTAGGAGAAGCACCTTTTGTGAAATCCAAATCGTATGTGGGACCTTGTTGACTAAGGAATGATAGCAGTGGTCTCATTTGCCATCTTGCCCATGGATGGCGTCTATACAGGATGACATGAGGCCTAATGTATGGGAAATAGCTTCTAATGATGGTTGTCTTGTGGTTCTAAGTTTGTTTACCGTGGCTTGTAGGATTGAGACCCTTTGTTCTGACAGCTGGACCCTTCCTTCTGTAGTGTCTATGAGGTTGGCTAGGTGTTCCAGCCTTCTGCAAAGGTGTGAGTTGGCGCTCTCCTGATTTATGACCCAACTGTGAGTTTCGAGGCATTGAATTGCAATTTTGTCTCCCTTGTGGATTGCTGGACTAATCTTGTTCTGATCAGCCAATCATCCAGGTAGGGTATTACTTGTATTCCTTGCTCCCTTAGTTTCGAGGTGAGCACTATGGACACCTTTCAGAACACTCTGGGCGAAGCCAGGCCAAAGGGGAGTACCTTTGTATTGGAAGTGTTTCCCATGATATGGAATCTGAGAAATTTCTGGTGGGATAGTCTTATGGGAATGGGGAGGTAAGCATCTTTCAAGTCTATGGAAGTGAGCACATCCTGACGGAGTGCTTTTAAGGTGGATCTTACTGTCTCCATCTTGAAAGGTTTGTATTTTACACTCTGTTTAGGAATTTTAGGTTGAGTACCGGTCGGAGGTCACCTGTCTTTTTGGTACCATGAAGAGGATGGAGTAGACTCCTAACCCTCCTCTGCTGGGGGAACCTTCATGATTGCATTGTCCTGGTAGGATGAAACACGTGTCTATGTCTTCTGTTAGCACCCTTTGCAAACTGTGTGAGAGGCCTTTCGGCACCACGCAATTCTGCTTAAAGTTGGACCAGCATAACATTCTGTGGTGATTTACATATGCAGCCCATGATGCTTTGCATTGTGGAGGCATGTGTGATTTTGTATTTTCTTGAAACTTGGCTTCCCAGCCAAATGCCCTTTGGGTAACCCTTGCCTCAGTGTTTATGCACAGAGGTTCTTTGTCTTTTAAATAGTTTTTTATTTTAATGGGTTCACCACAATATATCCCAGGCACACTGCCTTAGGGGTAGCTGGTCCATTCCACTGGGGTGTCAAACAGATGAGGCATACTGATGAGTCCTGGTAGGATGAAACACGTGTCTATGTCTTCTGTTAGCACCCTTTGCAAACTGTGTGAGAGGCCTTTCGGCACCACACAATTCTGCTTAAAGTTGGACCAGCATAACATTCTGTGGTGATTTACATATGCAGCCCATGATGCTTTGCATTGTGGAGGCATGTGTGATTTTGTATTTTCTTGAAACTTGGCTTCCCAGCCAAATGCCCTTTGGGGTAACCCTTGCCTCAGTGTTTATGCACAGAGGTTCTTTGTCTTTTAAATAGTTTTTTATTTTAATGGGTTCACCACAATATATCCCAGGCACACTGCTTAGGGGTAGCTGGTTCATTCCACTGGGGTGTCAAACAGATGAGGCATACTGATGAGTCCTGGTAGGACGAAACACGTGTCTATGTCTTCTGTTAGCACCCTTTGCAAACTGTGTGAGAGGCCTTCGGCACCATGCAATTCTGCTTAAAGTTGGACCAGCATAACATTCTGTGGTGATTTGCATATGCAGCCCATGATGCTTTGCATTGTGGGGGCATGTGTGATTTTGTATTTTCTTGAAACTTGGCTTCCCAGCCAAATGCCCTTTGGGGTAACCCTTGCCTCAGTGTTTATGCACAGAGGTTCTTTGTCTTTTAAATAGTTTTTTATTTTAATGGGTTCACCACAATATATCCCAGGCACACTGCCTTAGGGGTAGCTGGTCCATTCCACTGGGGTGTCAAACAGACGAGGCATACTGATGAGTCCTGGTAGGACGAAACACGTGTCTATGTCTTCTGTTAGCACCCTTTGCAAACTGTGTGAGAGGCCTTTCGGCACCACGCAATTCTGCTTAAAGTTGGACCAGCATAACATTCTGTGGTGATTTACATATGCAGCCCATGATGCTTTGCATTGTGGAGGCATGTGTGATTTTGTATTTTCTTGAAACTTGGCTTCCCAGCCAAATGCCCTTTGGGGTAACCCTTGCCTCAGTGTTTATGCACAGAGGTTCTTTGTCTTTTAAATAGTTTTTTATTTTAATGGGTTCACCACAATATATCCCAGGCACACTGCCTTAGGGGTAGCTGGTCCATTCCACTGGGGTGTCAAACAGACGAGGCATACTGGATGAGTCCTGGTAGGACTAAACACGTGTCTATGTCTTCTGTTAGCACCCTTTGCAAACTGTGTGAGAGGCCTTCGGCACCACGCAATTCTGCTTAAAGTTGGACCAGCATAACATTCTGTGGTGATTTACATATGCAGCCCATGATGCTTTGCATTGTGGAGGCAGTGTGATTTTGTATTTTCTTGAAACTTGGCTTCCCAGCCAAATGCCCTTTGGGTAACCCTTGCCTCAGTGTTTATGCACAGAGGATCTTTGTCTTTAAATAGTTTTTATTTTTAATGGGTTCACCACAATATATCCCAGGCACACTGCCTTAGGGGTAGCTGGTCCATTCCACTGGGGTGTCAAACAGACGAGGCATACTGATGAGTCCTGGTAGGATGAAACACGTGTCTATGTCTTCTGTTAGCACCCTTTGCAAACTGTGTGAGAGGCTCTTTCGGCACCACGCAATTCTGCTTAAAGTTGGACCAGCATAACATTCTGTGGTGATTTTACATATGCAGCCCATGATGCTTTGCATTGTGGAGGCATGTGTGATTTTGTATTATTTTGATTGCATTGTTGTCTGACAACTCCCTTAGAATGTTTTGTAACTGTTGAGGAGTTGCCTTGTGTCTTGGTACTGGTGATGTTATCAGCCTGTTCAGTCTTGGTCTTTCTGCAAACATCTTGAATTATTTCTAGGACCCATTTGTCCTGAGGGGTTTTTGTCCATTCATGAAAGAACTTGCTTAATCCGGCACCCACTGGTATCTTGGGCATTGGCTTGCAACAGTGATAGTCTTTGTTTGCTGTGACCCCTTCTTCTGTGCTGGTAGGAACCTCTTGCCCTGCTCTGTGTTCCCCTACCTTGATATCTGTTGTACGAGTTGTATGAGCTAAAATCTGTTCTGTAACCCTTCCCCCTGTATGATGTCTGACCTATACTCCTGTCCCGAAAGGAATGTGCACGATTTGCATGCCTGGCTGGGAGATACATGGAGTTATTTATTCTGTCTTTCCTCAGTGCCTTCCCATCCTCTTTTCCTTTCAAGTATTTCTCCAGTCCTTCTCCAAATAAGACTGCTCCTACATGGTAATTTTAGTAGGAGTGGTTCTGACTCAGCATCTGCATTCCACAGCTTCATCCATATACATCTCCTGGCTCTGTTCAGAAGAGTGGCGGCTCTGGCATTGATCTTCAGAGAGTCCACTG
The DNA here is from genome assembly GCA_016271365.2 of Neoceratodus forsteri. Classification (NCBI taxonomy): domain Eukaryota; kingdom Metazoa; phylum Chordata; order Ceratodontiformes; family Ceratodontidae; genus Neoceratodus; species Neoceratodus forsteri. Next base: position 211,882,916 of record CM028135.1, on the reverse strand, counting down.
CCATGTCTGCCAGATATTTTGTAGAAAGAATGACATTGTCGAGACAAGTGTGACTCTGAAGTCTTGGCTAAGATTGATTTCTGAGCCTCTTGTAACCATTCAAGCTGAGCCCTAGTGGCATAAATGGCTGTGGTAGCTGCCTAGCCCCCAGAACTGCAAGCTCAAAATTCTTCTTTAAAATGTCCTCCAACTTCCTGTACTGGGTCTCTCAGTGGTGATGTGGATTCTGTCAGCAGGACAGTCTTTTTATTGAAGGAGGCTATTTGAGGGTGCACGCCGGTGTGCACCATAATGCTAGTTTGTCAGCTTCCAGGGGGTACATTTTATCCCATGATCTGCATTCTGGGATTTGGGCAGGGTCTGCGGATTCCCATTCTTTATTTACTATCTTATTAATGGCCTCGCATACGGGATATATTTTAGATGCTTTTGCTGCCGGTTGTAAAGAAGGTAGCAGTTTAGATGGTGGAATGGGTGTGGAAGGGGTCTCGAATCCCACTGTAGCCATAATGCTGCAAACTAGTGTGAGTATCTGCTCAGGAAAACACCACTTAGCCATGAGTGATTGAGGGCCTGTCTCTTTATCCTCCTCATCCTCCGAGTTGGCCTGAGTGGAAGGTGGCTCTGTTGCATTAGTGTTGGATTTGTCCATCAGGTTATGTGTGGTAGTGCCGGGAGCATGAGATATGTGGGGTCTTGCAGAGATCTCTGCTAACTTGTCCCACATAGCTAACTTGAGTTGCTGTTGTAGCTGAAGGACTTGTTGGTTCTGAAGAAGAATGGCATTGGTGTCAATGTTACTAGTTGAGGTAGACGGGATGGACTGTGTGACCTCAGTTGTATCCTGCCACTCACTGTGGTTATCCAACATGTCCTCATCTGCTGTATGTGCAGATGAAGTTGGATCTTTAGCACAAGAAGCGCATATGCGACCCAGCTGTGCAGAAGGGATGGGCACATTGCAGAGTCTGCAGCTTTTTGTCTTTCCCATGTCTGTGGAGGAATGGGACACAGATGGGTATTGTTTTTAAGGGTCATAGTAAGAATCACTTGTAAAAGAATGTAGATTACCACTGGCAATAATATTTTCTGCAGCCATACCCCAACTTTAAAAAATGGAGCAGAGGTTTCATCCAAAGATATATGCAGCACCGGTAGTGCTTCCCGTAATTGTCACTGTCCCTTTAAGAGCCAGTAATTCTGTGCCTTAGTTGCAACTAAAGGCTTAAATAGTATGTCTGTGCTGGACATGTGAGCACCCACAATTCCGTGCCTTAGGTGAAACTGAGGGGCTGAAATAGTAATTCTGGGATGGTATGTGAGCCCCCAGAAAGTACTATTTGTTATTTAATGGAGTAGAGTGTAAGTTGTCCCCTTTAAAAGTCACTCTCCATACCTTGCCCTGCCCTAATGAAATGGCAGTGCCTAACTCTAAACCCCTAGGTGAAGTGCTTGGGATGTGGAAGCAAACCAGCTTGCTTTGAAAATTTAACTGCCTGGACAATGTGTGCAGCGCGAGGGCGATAAGGGGACAAGAGTCAGGCAGAAGTCCTTGAATACTTGCTCTAGCGTGAGTCTCCCGATAGCACTGCCATGCACAAGATGGCATCGGCGAGGAGCGCATGCATGAGAGCAGCTCCTCGATCACGCATGGCAAGCTGAACGAACGAAGAGCACGTGCACGAAATCGGAGACCAAGTGCAACACGGCAACAGACCATCAAGGGCGAGAGAAGGGGGGGACAGGAACCCAGCAGACAAGGACAAAAATAGCCAACACCCTCCCTGAATACACAAGAGATGGGGAGGTGTGAAGGCAATGCCATGTTAGGACGCCAAGTCTGTAGAACGCCCGGACAGCCCTGGATGCAGTAAAATATCCAAAGTACAATCTAGGAAACTACTGAGACTGCCAGGTAGGCCCTAAATAATGCCAATGATATTTAACACTGTGCTACTGACCCAGCACGCTAGGATGCAGTGAAAACAAGCAGGAGATTCCTGATCAGTAAATATCAAGGACTGAACCTGTGGTTGCTGGCAGGGACCACAAGATGCCCAGATGTTCCCACAAGAAAAAAATATAAACATGGAGAATAGGGTACTTTTGAAACCGCTAGCAGGGTTTCAAATAGTACACAGCAGCAAATCTAGTCATATTTTTCGAACTTGGGTCTGCTAGCAGGAGAACCAAGTGAGATGCTACTACACAAACACAGGTAAAACAAAGTTTTTTGGTCTGCAAAAATAGACGCCCAAAACAAGTTGCAATAATTCAAACAGCTGTGCCCTAGGGTTCTGGTCAGTAGCTCTTGTAAATCGACTATAGTTGAGAAACTCATACAAAGATTTTGCACAATTGACTAGATTTTTAATTACTGCAGTTCTATATAGTATAAAATCATTCCGCGATGAATTCATCAGACGCCCCTCACTCAACCTGGATATTTGTAATGTAATTCAGTTCAAATTTGGAATTCAGAACGCTAGGCTTACCTTAAGTATCTCAAATTCAAACACTGCTGGGGATCTATTGTGATGCACCGCAACCTGTAAGATGCACAATTCAAACTGATTCAGGGAGCAGCATCACAGGGAAGAGGGGACGGACTTTCTTTGAAGTCACATGTGTATCAGCAACCTATCAGGTGGACACAATACCCAGGTGTAAGGAGGTGGAGTGCCTCAGAGATTATCCCCCTCAATCTCCCTTTCCTGTAAGTGTTGTTGTTTGTGTATTTGCCCCACTCATTCTCTACGCTCTACTCTTTAAAAAGTGCTCTGAGCTGCTTTATATATAAACAGCCTTTCTTCCTCCCTCTTATATCTCATTTTGTTATACACTGCATTTAGTGTATTTTTCTTTTGTCATTTCAACTCCTTGGATTACCTCTGAATTTGAATTTTGTTGTCTTTCAGTTCCGCTACATAAAAACATGACATATAATTATCTTGGATTCATTTTACTGTAGCCATTATGGCATGTACACGAGTGAATTTCTTAGCCAATGTGACTAATTTTGTGCCCTAATCTTTTTTAACATTTAATATATTTTACTGTGTTTAGATAATTTTTCCTATCTTAGATTTACGCACTGTTTTGTCATGTGTTTGTTTATGCAGCACTTCTGCAATCAAAAAGAATATAATTTTAAAGCAAACACTATCCGCCAGCAGAGAGAGAGAGAGGGGGAAAGTTATATGTGCACACCAATAGAAAGCTCTGAGCTGGAGTAGGGGGTTTCCTGTTTCTATGTTGATGGCCATTTTGCCCCTTTTACCTTTTTTTAATTTGCAGCTCTCTGAGAGAGACAGTGTGTGTGTGTGTGTGCCTAATACCTTGTTAGTTTCATGATGTGAGTTTGTCACTTTGCACACAGCAGGCCGTTTCTGACGGGATGCCCCCATCATTGCATGGTAGGTGAGCAACATGACTGCAGGATAAGTGTTTCTTTCTGTCTGTGGTGCCGGGAGCCCAGCCAGGTAGCTCTCTGGCAGGCACTGGTTCTTGTACTTCAGTAGAGGACACTCCAGCTGGGCAGCTGCCAGCTACAGTTGCCAACATGGGGACTGCTAATTCTGAGGTGGACTGGCACCATCCAGATCGGGCTGACTAGACAGTTTGTGTTGCTGCCATGTTTATCTGACATGACAAGCGAGTGAGTGGCCCAGTAGGAGGGAAAGAAAGAGAGGGAGAGACAAGGGCTCGGGGACAATGACAGTGAGGGATAGGGTACAGGGCCAGTCAACCAAACACTTGATGGATGGTCTGGGTCTGACTTGGTGCACTGATAGCTGTGGGATCACCTCCAGCAGGGTGGAGGTGGGGGGTTGCTGACAGTAAGGTGCTGTGAGAGAAAGAGAGAGAGAACAAGAGAGTGGCAGCCACAGTAAACCCGATGCAGAGACCAGTGACAGCGAGAGAGAGCAAGATAGTAGCCAATACACAGTCAATTGTACCTGGGCTAGCCCCTGTATTCTCATGGAACTTGATCAGTACAGGCAGCGTGTGAGGGGAATGGAGTTAGGGAGAAGGGTTTTACTGCTCACCACTGGACTGGATATGGGACTAAACTTTAAGTAAATCCTAATGTTTACCTATATTGTCACTTCTTCTTCCTTTACTTCAGCTAACACAATACACACCTGCCACATACACTGTGCAAGAAAACATTCAACATTGATAAATGCTTGTTTCTAATATACCCCATGTCTATCCCATGCACACTTGAAGTCCCCCACTGTTTTAGCCTCCACCACTTCTGCTGGCAGTCTGCTATAGGCATCTACCACCTTTCAGTGAAGAAATATTTCCTCACATCACTCTTGAACAAACTCCTCCCTGCTTCATTGCATGCCCCCTCATCCTGGTGCTGTTTCTCATCTGAAAGACTCCTTTCTGCACTCTGTTCTCCCTGTAAGGTACTTGTAAGTCTCAATCATGCTACCTCTCCCCCACCTTTCCAGGGTGTACATGTTGAGATTCCACCGACTCCTCATAGGGCTTCTTGTATAAAGCCTGCACCATTTTGCTGCTCTCCTCTGGAATGGCTGCACCATGTCTATGTCCTTTCTGAGGTGTTTCTCCAAAACTGGATGTGGTACTCCAGGTGGGGTCTTACCAGAAAGTGATACAGAGCAACATCACCTCCCTCCACCTGCTGAAGATACCCCTCCCTATACACCCCATCATCCCACTAATCATAGCTGTTGCCTTGTCACACTGTCCTACCACCTTGAAATTTAAACTCCCATTCCAGTCTAGTTATTGTCAGTAACCCACCAACACACACACACACACACACTATACTCAGCTTCTGGGTTTCTATGCTCTAAATGCATGACTTTGCACTTTTTGTAATTAACATTATCTGATATAAGGGCAAAATGAGGAACAAGTCATCAAAATAAGATACTTAGGCAAAATGGGGAGCAGAAACCCATCAGAACATATTATATGGGCAAAATGGGAGCAAACCATCAGAGCATGATATTCTGGCAAAATGGAAGCAGCATGCCAGAACATGATGTATGGCAAAATGGGGAGCACCCCTTCAAAAAATGATACATGGGCAAAATGAGGAGTAACCCAACAGAACATGATACATGGCAAAACGGGGAGCAACTCGTCAGAAGATGATACATAAAAAAATGGGAAGCAACCAATTAGAACATTATGCATGGGCAAAATGAGGATCAGTAACCCATCAGAACATGACACATGGTCAAAATGGGGAGCAGAACCCCATCAGAACCTGATACATGGGCAAATTGGGGAGCAACCCATCAGAGCATGACACATTGACAAAATGGGAAGAAGCATGCCAGAACCCAATGCATGAGCAAAATGGGGACCACCCCATCTGAACATAATACATGGGTAAAATGGGGACCACCCCATCAGAACATGATACATGGGCAAAATGGATGCAACCAATCAGAACATCATACACGGTAAATAGAACATGATACACAGGCAACATTTAGAGCAGCATGCAGGAGATGATATATGGGCAGAGTGGAGAGCTGCACATCAGAACATAGTGTGGGCAAAATGGGAGCAGCATGCCAGAACAAAATACAGGGCAAATGGGAGCAACCCATCAGAATATGATACATGGACAAAATGGAGAGCACCCCATCAGAACAGGAAACATGAGCAAAATGGGAACCACCCCATCAGAACCTGATATATGGGCAAAATGGGGAGCAGCACATTAGAACATGATACTTGGGCAAAATGGGGACCACCCCATCAGAACATGATAAATGGACAAAATATGGAGCTGCACATCAGAATACGATAGATCGACAGAATGGGGAGCAACCCATCAGAATATAATATATGGGCAAAATGGGGAGCAACCCATCAGAATGTGATACATGGCAAAATAGGGAGCAGCATACCAGAACATGATATATGGGCTGAGTGGGAAGCTGCACATAGGAACATGATACATGGGCAAAATGGGGAGCAGCCTATCAGAACATGACACATGGGCAAAAAGGGGAGCAGGACACTAGAACATGATACATGGACAAAATGGAGAGCAGCACATTAGAACATGATACACATGTTAAATACAGAACAGACAGTAGGAACCCTGTGTGGTCTTCTCAATACTTGAAAAAGATAAACAAAATGGGAAGGTCTGTTCCTGTTTAACCAATAAACAGAGATAAGTTACTGGACAGATGACTTGCTCAGTGCCATTTAAAATAAACCAGTTAATCTGAAATTAATTTCTGTGAGCATTACTGCTGAAATCCTTAAATTTTTAGAGGTTTAAAACCTCTTCAACAGGTTTCTCAGCAGCTGTTGATGCGCGATAGTGGAATCCTAGTAAGTGTATTTCCTGAGAACTGAGCTGTGATGGGACATCCAGGAATAGTTTTACAACTGACACTTCTGCCTAAAGGCTTGCTTGCTGCAGTTTTCAGTTTTTCAACATGGTTCCTGCACTTCCTTGGAGCAAAGCTATGAGGAGCAAGCTATCTGAATGTGATATATGGGCAAATGTTTAGTTAGTTAGTAAGTTAGTTCATTAGTTAGTATGTATTCATTTATTTATTGATTTTTGGTTGGTTGGTTGATTGATTAATTATGAACATATGAAAATGCAGGCAGAAATAAGCCTCATGGTCTGTTGAGTCTGCTCGATTTTGCAGCTAGCCCTCATCTTGCAGCTGCCCTTCCACCTCCCTCCTTAGATTTACCCTCCCTCTCCCAGTCCCATCCCTCTGAAACTGCCCAACATCCCACAGGCCACCACCTCCTGTGCTAGAGTGTTCCACTTGCCCACCACCCTTTCCTTGAAGAACTGTCTCATTACCCTCCTCCTGAATCATCCCCTTCTAGTCTGAGACTGTGCCCTCTTGTGTCCCTTCCTCTCTTAATTGGAAAATCCCTCTGTTTGAGACTTGTTTATCTCTTTCATGTATTTAAAGCTCTCAATCAAGTCCCACCCTATCCCTCCTCTCCTGCAAGGAATACATACCTAGCTCACTCAGTCTTTCCTCGTAGGGCTTGCTCTCCAATATCTGGATCATCTTTGTTGCTCTATTGTAAGTTAACTGATTGATTGATTCATTGATTCATTCATACTTTCATTTACTAATTTGAAAATTGGTAACTGGGAGAGCACACTTAGCCAAGGCTCATTTCCAGGTGCAACACAGGGGAAAGGGGAGGGGAGAGTACAGTTACAAAGAAACACAAACCAGACTGATATGAAATTACAAGGTAAGTAACAAACTGCATAAATGAAGGTTTAATTGCTCAAGCAACTTTGTCTTGTGCCTTTTAAGTAATGGCCTCAGCATATACTGTGTAGACTAAAGCTAGGTACTGGAATCTAATCTTCTTAATTGTACAATACAACAAGCTTGGGACTTTTTAAAACATTGTACATTATTTGGAAAATACCTTTATTCCATCTAAGAGGAAATTTAATAATAAAGGAAAAATGCCCCTTGGTTCAACAAGACAATTAAAATCAGATTAAAATAAAATTAAACTTTTAGGAAACTTAAGAATAGTTCTGTTCCATTTAAAACTACTCTATTACATAAATACAGACTATCTGTGAAAACTTAAAAATTCTATTAAATTGGAAAAAATAAGCTAGAATTTAAACTAGCTGACACAAAAGACTGTCATAAATCTCTTTCTCCTATATAAATAGTAAAATGGTGTATCAAGGACCATTGGTCCCATTATAACCAATGGCTCCTTTCTATCTGATATAGAAACCTCAATCTCTTTAATAAGTACTTTTGTTCTGTCTTCTCTCAAAATCACCAATTAGTACATTTAAAGTTCACCACATAGATTATCATAGGTTCTATCCAACTGACATTATACAGGCTATCAAAAAACTAAAAAAAATACTAGTCCAGGCCCAGACGGTATTCATCCATGGTTTCTGATCAAAACCTCTATAAATATTTCTACACCTTTGTCAATTATTTTCAATAAATCCTTACAAGAAAGCATTGTACCAAATGATTGGCATTCAGCAATAGTTACTCCCATATTTAAAAAAGGCAATAGAGGTTCTGTGCAAAATTATCATCCAATTAGCCTGACCTAAATGGCTGGTAAATTAATGGAACAAGTAATGAAGTCTCTAATAGATCAAGATTGTAAAAAATTAGGAATTTGTGATTCAAATCAGCATGGGTTTACTCCCAAGTATTCCTGCACTACCAATCTGATATCTTTTTACAATCATATACGTACTCTACTAGATGTGGGTATCCCTACTGATGTAATTCTTTTGGACTTTAGTAGAGCTTTCGATAAAGTCTCACATGAAAAACTCATTACTAAAATGCACAATCTAGGTTTGTCACCTGATATTGTCAACTGGACTTTAAACTGGTTGACAAATCGTTCTCAGAGAGTCAGAATTAATGATATCTTGTCTGATTCAGGTAGTGTGACAAGTGGTGTACCACAGGGGTCAGTCTTGGGACCAACATTGTTTAACCTCTTTATCAGTGATTTACAAACAGGGCCAAATAACTTCATAGTTAAACTTGCAGATGATACTAAATTGGGAGGCAAGGTTAATAATCAAGAAAATATTTCTGCATTAAAGAAGGATTTGGAAAAATTAACACTTTGGGCAAATGAAAATCATATGCAGTTTAATAAAGACAAATGTTTAGCAGTGCATTTCAGTGTAAATAATCCAAAACGATATATCATATAAATGGACTACCACTTCACTCATCAAATTGTGAAAAAGGTTTAGGATATATGTTAATAATAAACTTACATCAAATGATCACTGTGTTAGAACTGCTTGCATGACCAACAGATGTTTGAGGCAAATAAAACGCACTTTTGTTAATCGCACTGAACAATGCCTTATTCCATTGTATAGGCATACATTCGACTGTATCTAGACTATGGCTCCCTTTCTGGAATCCAAACCAAAAAAAGACATAGCAATTTTGAACAGGTTCAAAGGAGAGTAACTAGAATGATTCCAAGATTAACAGACTTGGATTATCAGAACAGATTAAAAGCTACTGGTCTCTTCTCTCTTCAAACTAGAAGATTAAGAGGTGATATGCTTATGGTTTTTAATTTAATAAATTCACCAGATCTGATGGAAAAAAATGTGGTCTAACACTCTCCAAAATGAGACATGTTCCAAGGCTGCATAATAAACAGATTGAAGGAAAAACTTATAAAACCACCAAAAGGGGAAACTTTTTTCCAATAAGAGCATCCATTGTATGGAACACCTTGCCACAAGAATTGGTAGAGGCAACTAGTGCCACTGTCTTTAAAAAACAAATTAGATGTTTGGTTGAGGGATAATAGATAAATAATATCCCACATAGTGTGGGAGCAGTCTTGATGGGCTCTGGACTTCGTTCTTTCATACCAAGTAATACCAAGTAGGTTCTGTTGGAAGGAATAGGAATAAACAATATGTTAGTTAGATTCCTTATGACTTACTGTACACTAACAAGTTAACATTATGCTTACAGGTACTGCACTATTTAAAACACGTCCAGTTTACTAACAGTATGGGAAAGATGTTCTTTGATAAGAATGGTAACCCACCAGCTGTATATGATATTCTCAACTGGCAGTTGTCTCCAGGTGGCTCCTTCAAGTACTTTGTGGCTGGCCACTTTGATTCCAGTCTGCCACATGGACAGGAGCTGAGAGTTAATATGGACAAAATTCAGTGGAATGGAGAACATGTGAAGGTTGTAATCCAGAGAGCTTTCATCTTCTGAAAAGAAGCAATGGATACCCTTACAGAAACAATTATATGAACGTTTTCATGCTGTGCACATGAAACTAACCATGTGATATGTATGCAGAAAGCATGATTTCAATGTTAAATTGGAACTGATTGCATGCATGTGTGCAACAAGCAAGTGTGGAAAGCTTGATTTTATGTTAAATTGAACAGACTGCATGCATGTGGCATGCGTACAAAAAGCAAGTGGTCACTGATAACTGCACACATAAAAGTTAGGTGACTTGCTCAGGATCACACCATATACAAGTGGGGTTGATGAGATTCAAACCCAGGTGTTCAAGTTTCCAAGTCTCCTGGTTTGCAGTTCATTGCCTTTAACCACTAAGCTATACTGCCTACATGCATATGAGTTGCTTGTACATCAATGCAAATCTGCATACATCTGCACGTATTCGGCATGCTTATAGCCACTGTTATACTTTTTAGTTTTCTTGTTGCCTCTCATCTCAGCTACACAGCTGAACTGCAGCATGTATACCAATGGAAACATGTGGCTTTTCCCACCCCAGTATACACACACACACACACACAAAAAAAAACTACTTAATTACTTCTGTCTGGCCTGTACTCCTACTATTTTCTCTCCATAATTTTGAAGGCTTCCACACAAACAGACCTTAAGGAGCAAACACAAAAATAGCAATAACTCATCACCCACCCACATGACCAGTCCTCCCACCATGCACACACACTGTAGCAGGTGTGGCCATGCTGCTGCAGACAAACCAACAAGTTTAGATATAAGTCGAGAGTCTCTTACCTTAGTACTAGGGAGTCTTTGAGAGATGATGTCCATGGGTCAGAGTGCTGGGGTGGACCCCTTGGAATGAATGGAGCTCATTTTTATTACTATTTTTTACATTATGATGGTGAGTTGGAGAATAATGAAGGTCACTCTTCTACTAACAATGCCCTTGTTATTTGAGCAGTGGTCTTCATTAATCTCCAACTCTCCATCAATAATGTATAAAATAATAATAAAAAAATACCCCCATTAATTTCAATGATGCACCCCCACCCTGCAATCTCTTGAGTCTATGTCATATTGTGCCTGAATGGGGATGTAGAGGTCAGCTTCACTGGGGGCATAAGCTTGACTATAGTGGGGCTCCAATAGTCTGTGCATACCATACTGCTCAACTGTCCCTGAAAGCAAGAGACAGATATCATTTTACTCCTGAAAACTACTCTGCTCCTCATCCATCCCTCATGGAAAACATGCTGCTCACACAGAAGATGTCCTGTAAATTTAGACTTTATGGCAGGGGTGCCATTTCAGATTTTTGCAGGGGGAGCCAACAACAAGTGGAAGCCAGGTGCTAGTTAGCCCCTAGGTTGCAGGCTCTAGAATATCTGGAATGTCTCTAAAAGGTAAAATGTAGTTGTTGTGACCAAAAAGTGATATGCAAATCAGGAAAAACTCAAGTGTATAAGATTCATCTGTCTATACCCTGGAGCAGTGCATCAGATTTGGGCTTAAACCCACCCAGTCATGAACCAATATTTTTCCTGGCTGAAGTTCTGAACCACTCCACCCCCCCAAAAAAAAAAAACTTTATTCTGATTTCATTGCCCTACTCCATTCCATTCAATACCTATCCCATATGGGTCATGAAGCCTTCCATAGGTGCAGAAACATGAAAAATACATAAATATTTCAGTCCTTCCTCCTTTCCCAATCCCCTCTGTAAAAAAAAAAAATATTTACTTATATTTACTGGGCCATGTGGCAAAAACCTGTGGCCTGACCCAGTGTGTCACCACCCCAGTTTTCAGTCCACTCCTCCTCCCTCCTTCTGGCAGAAGTTGGATGCTAGAATCGATCATCCCAGGTCCTCAACACGGTCTGCAACCAAGTCACCTCACCAACTGAACCCATCCAACCTGTGTTGCTTTCTTCTTGCTTGGCAGCTGCCACACTGCACTGACCAAGGCCTATGAAGGCCACCCACACAGCTGCTGCTGGGCCATCTTGCTGCCTCAGGGGGCCTGTGCTGATTTTTTTTGTGAGGTGAGCCTAATATAGTAAATAGGTAGCCTAGTCTTGAGTTAGCATCTAGTTCACCCTCTGCCCCTTCAGCCATCGGGGAGACGGGGACTCACTAAGAGTAGACCAACAAAATATGCCACCACAACACTGCTATTCAGAGTTCAGTGCTCACTGACTTCTCCAAGTTATGTGCAGCCTGTCTACTCTGTGGTGGGAAAGACAGTGCTGCATTCTTGTGACTCATGTGCTCTTGCTTGGCTGGAGCTCCTCCACATCAAGTGTGATGGTGACACTGCTAATAGGTGGAGACAGTGGACAACACAATACAGACACAATCAAGTCAGGAGTGCAGCTGCTGCATGAGTGCACACAGGCCAGTTGGGCACTTGTTGAGCAAAAGATTAAATCCATGTTTAATGCCATTATTGCCACACCATAAGTACAACCTAGGCACAAATGTGGTGGGGGGGGCAACAGCCCCATCTGCCCTATTTAAATTGCATCCCCGCTTTATGATAGAAATTCATTCTCAGGTGCTAATATCAGTACAAGTAAATACAATGGTTTCCACTGTGTTCTGAGGTACTGTATTTCCATGTTTCAAGATGTATCCTGATCATCGTGACGGTTAGTGTCCCTCATTGTCCATCATTTTGAGTGTTCATGTCCCTCATTTCAGTGACAAAATGTGAGATATGGTGTGTGTTGAAGACCCTACTCAGCACAAAGAGTGCTGAGCATGGCCATAGTGTATATGCTCCATACAGAATGACAAGGGAAAGTAAGTGAGCTGAAACCATCATGCAGAAACACATTTGTAGCACTTAATATGCATAAGGGATTTGCATGGCCCAAAACAAAAAAGGTCAGGCTTCACAACACAGAGGCCCCTCTTCACACATCTGGAATGGGAGATTTTGGCTGATTATATCCTATACATTTATTGCAGTAAGCAAATAATACTTTACAAATTAATGGCAATTTAATGACAAAAATCAAAAGCCATTAAACAACTTGCAAAATGATCAGAATTAATGAGTTTGCCTAATTTTAATGGGAAATCAAAGAAAAATGTATTTTAATGGCTTTAATTGCTAGCACTAGTATGAGAAATAGAAACTGATGTGTTTCTTAGATGAGATTTGAACCAGCTTTGTGGCTGCACACATGGCAAGTGTACAACATGTGAACCTGACGTGATTTTTAAATGATAAAGAACCTCTGTGTGTAAACACTGAGGCAAGGGTTACCCCAAAGGGCATTTAGCTGGGAAGCCAAATTTCAGTTGAAATATGATTACATTACATATCCAATTTTTGCTAATTATGAAAGAAGGTTTCATTAAGCTAGAAGGGTGCCATGCAGAAGACAAACTTCTGTTAGCACCCTTTGCAAACTGTATGAGAGGCCTTTTGGCACCATGCAATTCTGCTTAAAGTTGGACCAGCATAACATTCTGTGGTGATTTGCATATGCAGCCCATGATGCTTTGCATTGTGGGGGCATGTGTGATTTTGTATTTTTAAATGATGTCCACATGCAGCTTAACTGCCGCACTCATGTCAAGCATGTAACATGGGAACCTGATGTGATTTTTAGAAGATGTTTGCATCAGCTTAACTGTTGCAGATGCAGCATGTCAAGCTTGCAGCCAGCATGCAAACCTGATTTGCTTTTCAGACCTGGTTTGCTTAGGTTCACTTTGTGTATGTGAACTGCAAGAAAACATTGCACAATTAAGCATATGGCATGTATTCTGCATGTACGCAGCACACTTATATTTCTGTAAGGGTACTCTCATCTACATTGTTCTTTCAGAAATGTCAAGTGACCAGAAAATGAATGTTAACTGTTCATCACAGTTATTGAAATAAAGTGGAGCTCACCTCAGTGCAGTGCAGAATTCTGCAGTTACAGCAAGAAAAAGTACAACCTCAATGGCTGCTAATTTCTTTTGTCATGTAGGAATCTGACACTATCAGGCATCACGGTGGGCTACACTATAATAGCACAAAAGAGGATGTGTTCTTTCCATGAAAGCACAGATAACCTTTGGTATCTGAATGGCACAAGGTAAAGCTAAGTGTTCTCCACAACAAATATGTTAGGAAAACATATATGTCTGACCAGACAAGTGACATGGCAGTAGTACTCCCACCAACCATGCCGACAACCTGGGATCTGAAGCAATCTCTGGGAGCTGAACAGGGAGAGAGGAAAGAGCCGAACAGGGAGAGAGGATAGAGCATCCAATGGTGGACTGCTCCCCTCTATTGGGGAGGTAGGGTTGCCAGCTCTGCCATGTGACTGCCACCAGGTGGAGGCCTAGTAGCAAGAGGGGTCCTAGAGCAGCATGAAAGGGAGGGAGGGAGCTGCAGGATATCTGCAGAATGTGCATGACTTCACATGCATATGCCAACTTCCATGCCCCAGCTATGAGAAGGGAGGACCCAGGAAACAGAAAAGGGACTGGGATGGGCTTCATGAAGCTGGGACCATTCCTCTCCTCTCCTATCCGAGCCATGACCTAATCACTGAATCTGGTTTTGATTGCATAGTGGAGGATAGACCTCCCCTTCCTGGCTTGCAGTGGAGGGAGCAATCCATGATGGAATTCTGGTGGCAATGTGAGGTAGCTAAGGGTTAGAGAGAAATTACCCTCATAACAGCAGTACTCGATGAAAACATGTAGAATAATGTATGCACACAAGAACTATGCTGCAGAGTTAATGTATTGCCAAAACCGGCACACAAAAAGACTAGGGTGCAAACACTATGACAATCACAAAAGGGGGTATTTATCCCAGTACTACCGCAGCAGACTTCGACAGGGGGTGGGGTAAAATGCAGCTAGAGTCTTTAAATAGTCCCTCTTTGATGATGTCATAATAATGACGGAAACAGCTCAGGAAAAAGTGCAAAAATACAGTGTCATAATACAAGATATCAAAAAGAGCACATTAAAATATATGTACGGATTAGTGTGTATCGCCTGTAAAAAAACAACCATTTAGTTACAGGAATACAGCAGCAGTCCAAAAATTTTGTATAATGGAAAATTAATAAATGCTACCTTAATAGAACAGAGCTGCAGCAAGATAGAAATGACCACCACCCTTCTTGCATCATGAATGGCATTTTACAGGAATTCCTAGGGCTCCACAGGTTCTCTGACATTTTGGTTCCATGTTGATAAGTAAGCAATAAGTTACAGCAAGGTGTCGTCAGACCCAGTTCTAACGCATGGCTGGGGGGTGTAGTGATGCACAAGGGCCACAGGCAGGCTGCATCCAGCTCTTCCTAGCTGTGCATTAGAAATGCCTAATGCACACCTCAGAGTGTCTTATTGCACTTATAAAATGTTTTTTTCTACATTACGTTGAAGTAGAGATCATTTTTATGCTTAAATTGAAACAAAATTAAAATCTTTACTGTGATTTTATGTAAAATAGTTCCTCCACTTGCAATACATTGTCTTTTTTGGGGGGGGGACTTGGCATTTTGCCCCATTTTGGCTACTGTAGTTTAGCGTGGTTGCTATGGTTAGCAGGTGTGCCCTCCCCCTCCCCAACACACACACACACACTCACATACACTATCATCCGGAGATGCACAGGAGGATGTGTGTGTGTGTATTGTTTATTTAGTTTTACTCACGATTCTTCACTTTTGCCCCATGTACTGAAAAGTTCAGTTAAGGAGCCGGCTAGGACTGAATTTGGGTGAAGCAGGATTCAGAAGTGAGAGCAGCACTTCAGCGAAAGTGCCAGTACTTCAATGATTTGAATCAAAAAGGAAAATTAATGGGGAAAAAACAGCTTGTGTGTCCTGCAGCATTTTTGTTGCAAACCTGAGGAGCGAGCTTATCACTGCTTGAGGTGGGAGGGTCAATGAGTGGCTGAGTTGGGGTTTAAGCCAGTAGACTGTGAGAAAATAAAAATACAGGATTTAGGGGGAAAAAAAGAGTTTCTCCTATAACACAGTGGAGAATTCTGTTTTTTTTTTGAGAATTGTGTTGTTTGAAGCTAGGAGTGACTTCGAGAGAAGCAGGACATGTGAGTGATGGTAGAAGCAAGATCGGGAGAAGCAGGTCACGAGTGACTGACACAAATGCAACTAAATATGTCTGTATTTGGGTTGCTGAGCTGAAACCTGAATACATGCAATATTCGACAGGTATTTGTGCACCATCACTCAGTCACTACACCACTACAAAAAGATGCACATGGAGCTGTCCATCTCCAGAAGGCAACAATTTGAATGTTTGTTATTTTTGTACCCACTTACTTCAGTGGTCTGATGTGGGTTGTGAGGGCAGGTGCGCATGTGAGCAGAAGAAGCCAAGCCTGTTAATGAATGGAAGCAGACTGAGCGGTCCTGGAAGGAGCATCCTCCATGACTGAGCAGAATCTCTTGGCTAATGCTCGTTAAAGGTAAAGGTTCTAAGTGACTGGCCATGGAGGTGAACTGATCATGTGACCTAACATAGAAACACAGAATTTGATGGCAGATAAGGACCGCTTGGCCCACCTAGTCTGCCCATTTCACTACCTGATGGATAAGCTGCAGATTCTAGTTAATCAACAGCTTACTTCCTCCTACCCCCCCACCAAAATTGCCTTATGCCTGTCCCATGCATTCTTGAATTTTCCCACTGTTCCTTACTCCACAACTTCTTCAGTAAGTCTGTTCTATGCATTCACAACCTTCTGTGAAAAAATACTTTCTAACATTACCTCTGAGCCATCCTCCCTTATCTTCAAATTGTGCCCCCTTGTTCTTGCACATCTCTTCTTCTGAAAGATGCTACCCTCTTGGACTTTGTTTATTTCTTGAGGTGCTTGAAAGTTTCTATCATGTCCCTCCTCTCCCTCCTTTCCTCAAGGGTACATATTAAGCTGCTTTAGTCTCTCCTCGTATGTCTTCTGGTGCAGACCCTGCACCATTGTGGTTGCCCTCCTCTGAACAGCCTCCACTCTGTCTAAGTCTTTATGAGATGGGGTCTCCAGAATTGCATGCAGAACTTCAGATGGGGTCTCACTAACTGAGTACAGATGGATAACAACTTCTTGCTTTCTACTGCTGATGCCTCCCTATGCATCCCAGTATTCCCCAGCCCTCCTTACTGCCTTCTCACATTGCTTTCCACCTTTGGTCATCTGATATAATTACTCCTAGGTCTCTTTCAGTTTTTGTTGTTGTTATTAACTCACCCCCCACTGTGTACTCTTCCCCTGGGTTTTTGTTTCCCAGATGCATTACCTTGCACTTCTTGCATTGAATCTGAGCTGCCACATATTTGACCATTCCTCCAACCTTGCCAAGTCCCTTTTCATCCTTTCCACCCCACCTTGTGTATCAACCCTGTTGCAGATCTTTGTGTCATCTGCAAAGAGACATACCTTTCCTTCCAGGTGCTCTCCAATGTCACTTATACAGACATTAAAGAGGACCGGTCTCAGTACCAAACCCTGTGGTATCCCACTAGTTACCCTCCTTTCTTCACTGTGGACTCTGTTTACTATTACTTTTTGCATCCTGTTGTCCAGCAAGTTTTTTATCCAGACTACCACCTTGGGACCCAATCCAAGGCTGGCTAACTTGTATATTGATCTTTTGTGAGTCTGTGTGAAATGCCTTGCTAAAATCTAGGTAGGCCATATCCACAGCCCCTCCCTGGTCTACTACTTTGGTCACCCAGTCAAAGAAATCTATTAGGTTCATCTGACATGACCTTCCTGCTGTGGAACCAAACTGCCTTGAGTCCTGTGCCCCACTGGCCTCTAGGTACTCAACAATTCTTTCCTTCAGAAGTGATTCCATAATTTTCCCTACTACTGAAGTCAAACTAACTGGTCTGTAGTTTTCTGCCTCTGCCCTCTGCTCCCACTTTTGTGAAGTGGAATCACATTTGCCCTCCTCCAGTCCTCAGGTACCACACCATCCTCCCATGATTTGTTAAAGAGAGTAGTCAATGGTGTTACTAGTTCTACCCTTTAGTTCTTTTAGAATTCTTGGGCGAATCCCATCAGGCCCCATTGCTTTGTCCACTATCAGTTTCAAGAGTTCTTTCAAAACCCTTTCTTCTGTGAATGGACTGGTATCAAACTCTCTATTCAGAGTTTCTCTCTTGTTTGGTTTAGGTACCTTCCCTTCCTCTTCTGTTGTGAATACTGAGCAGACATATTCATTCCGTATCCCTGCTTTTTCACTGCCACCCTCTGCTCACATTCCCTTCCCTTTATTAAGTCTCTGTATCCCTCCTTTGGTCTTTCTTCACTCCTTAATGTACCTATAAAAGGTTTTATCCCCCTTCTTAACAGAGTTGACTATCTTTTTCTCAGTCTGTGCCTTTTCTATTCTGACTGCCTTCCCTGCTTCCTTCTGCTTTATCTGATAATGTTCTCTGTCCTGCTCCTCCTGTGTTTCCTTATATTTCCTGAATACCTATGGGCTGGAAGGCAGACAAGCATGTTACATTTCTCATTTGGGGCCAGGCAGTCATCAGTGCAGCATCAGGGGGTCATCATGGGATGTGGAGCTATAAATGAAATACCATAGTACTATAGATAAACAAAATTAGAGATTACATTCTTTCTGTAAGTAAACAGCACAAGAGGGAGAGCATTCAAAAAAGAAAGAAGAAGAACAACAACAAAAAAATGAGTTTTGCAGATGGAGGTGGTGGGACAGCAGAGGAGCAGTTCTGCTACTGCAGCATCATGATTGGACTGCCTGGGGATGCTGAACTCCTCAGGGAGTGCTTAACCAGACTAAAAAAATCAAAAGTTCAAAACAAAACCTTAACCACGTCTTAGTCACAGGAAAAACTAATAACCTTGTATGCTGTCTTTTTTAACTAAATTGATATCCTGTTAATATATATTATGGAGTATGTTCTTTATATAACATAAATAAACACTTCATTGCTGATAATTTATTCAAATTCCCTTCATGCTCTGCTGTTCTCAACAAATACACAAATATGAAGTGGCCTGAAACTTTTATTAATAATACATTCACTTGACAAATACAAACACAGTATCAGTGGCACAAATAGAAATGTAAATTACACAAATTCAAATATTAAATATCAAAAATCAGTGTCACCAATACAAATATCAGTGACACAAATGCAAATATCAGTAACTCACATGCAAATATCAGTGACACAAATGCAAATATCAGTAACTCACATGCAAATATCAGTGACACAAATACAAATATAAATGTCAAACTTCAAAAGTCAGTGCCACAAATACAGATATCAGTGACACATAAGCAAACATCAAATATCAAAAATCAGTGACAAAAATACAAATACAAATATCAGAAACACAAATGCAAAGACAAATATCTGTGACACACATACAAATATAAAAAAAATCAGTGCCACAAATACAAATATCAAACATCAAAAATCAGTGCCACAAATACAACTACAAATACAAATATCAGTGATGCAAATAAAATGCAAATATCATCGATACAATTACAAATATCACTGATGCAAATAAAATACAATTAATAGTGTTGCAAATATAAATATCAAATATTAATAATACAAATAAAAATATTAGCAACACAAATACAAATATCAGAAATCAGTGACAAAAATACAAATACAAACACAAATATCTGTGAGACAAATACAAATATCAGTAACACAGATGCAAATTATCAGTGACACAAATGCAACTATCAAAAATCAATGACACAAATACAAATATCAGTGACGTAAATGCAAATATTGGTGACACAAATATAAAAATCAGTGACACAAATACAAATTATCAGTGACATATACGCAAATATAAAAATCAGTAACACAAGGAAGGCAAGGCAAATTTAATTTTTATGGCGCCCAATCCCAGAGGCTCTGGGTGCCTTATAAAATAAGTTATACAGACAGTACAAGGTAAAAATAAACACAATACAAATAAGATAATAACAACAATATAATAACATTTTAGCAGTGAAGTAGGTCCACTAGGCTGTATTATTAAATTATAGTCTAAAAAGCATAGGGGAAGTGTATAGCAGTTACATAGCTGCTTCAAGGAAGGCTGCAAAATAGCCCCTCCAAAGGCCTCAACTGTCCGGCTCCTCTGACACTAGCTGGAAATGAGTTCCATAGGATAGGACCAGTGACTCTAAATGCATGGTTGCTAGAGGTTTTAAGCCTAACTCTAGGAATGTTGAGGAGCCCTCTAGTTGAGGACCAGAGGGAGTGGATTGAGGTTGCAGGTGAAAGGAGCTCAGTCAGATAGCTAGGGCCCAGTCCGTATAGGGCCTTGTAGGTGAGCAAGTCCACCTTGAAGATGACCCTTTACTGGACTGACAGCCAGTGCAGAGCTTGCAAGACAGGGGTCATATGACTGGACCTAGCCAGGCTAGTCAGTAACCTCACTGCTGCATTCTGCACCAAATGCAGCCAGCGGAGGGTCCCTCCAGTGACCCCAAGGTATAGAGAGTTGCAATAATCAAGCCTCAAAGTGACAAATGCATATACTACGTTGGGAGGTGTTCAGGTGGAACTAGGTGCTTAACTTGGCAATGTTCCTCAGGTGTGATAAAATCACCTTTACAACAGAAGACACCTGAGCTTCCAGGGTCACTCTGCTGTCAAGGACCATGCAAAATTTTACACTCCAGTGGAGGCCAGCAACGTGCCAATCCCAGGAACAAACCTGTATCTGCTCCAGCTATGCCTCCATCACAACCTTGACCTGCCTCAGCCACAAGTACCTCCACCTTATCCGGGTTCTGTTGCAAAAAGTTGGATTACATCCAGTCTTTGATCTCAGCAGGGCAGCCATTAAGAATGTCCACGGCATTATGTGTTCCGAGAACAAAGGACAAGTACAGCTGGATATCATCCGCATAGCAGTGAAAACCCACACCATATTGTCAAATGAGCTCTCCTGGGGCAGCATGTATATCCGAATACCATCAGTAACACTGATATTTGTAATTGTATTGATGATATTTGCTATTTTGATTTGTATCACCTGGTCATGCCTGAAAATAGTCATTTTATGGCTAGTGCACCTACCTGGTTAACAAAAAATAAAAAAATAAATAAATAAAACAGGATCAAGCCTTGAGGAACCCCACACAATAGGTGCTTCAGGGACGAGGAGAAATGCCCCATTGTCACCCGTTACATCCTCCCAGAGAGGTAGGACTCAAACCAGCAGATGACAGTGCTGGGAAGCACACATAACTCTTGAAGGTGATCCAGAAGAAAACTGTGATCCACTTTATCAAATGCTGAAGACAGACTGAGCAGAACAAGTATTGACTTGTTCCTAGCTATCTCTAGCCCTGAGGAGGTCATTTTGCACCATGACTAATGCCGTTTCCATACTATGCCTCACCCAAAACCTGACTGGAATGGCTCATAGTTGTCAAAAGGACACGAAGGTGGTCCTCAAGCTGCTGTGCCTACTTTCTCAACAACTTTGCCCAAAATGGCAAACTGGAGATTGGATTGTAATTTGCCAGAATGTCAGGGTCAAGAGATGGCTTCTTCAAGAGAGTTCTTACCAGAGCCTCCTTCAAGGCATCTGGAAAAACTCCCTCCAACATCAAACACGGACAATTCCAGCGAACACTGGGCTGACAGTCTTGGTACACCTCATCAAGAAATGCATCGGGGCTGGGTCCAGTTCACAGTAAGTTTACTTCAGCCTTTAAGATCAGATCAATCACCTCGGCCACCTCCACCAGTTTAAACTCATCCCAGATGGATAAAAGGCATCTGTTCCTCGAGGCTGCTTACTGTGAGGCAAAACTTGTCTCACTGGCAGAATCCCTGACCCGATAGAGGACACCCTGTCAGAGAAAAACAGCAAACTCCCCACGCAAAGTGGCTGAAACAGCTTTTTTTGGCTGCAGACAGAGAAAATGTAAAAGTCAGTCTACTGTCCGAAAAAGCTGGGCTGGTCTGTTTTTCCCTTTGCCAGTTTGTATCACAAATACAAATATCAGTGACACAAATATCAGTGACGTAAATACAAATATCAGTGATACAAATACAAATACAAACACAAATATCAGTAATGTAAATACAAAAATCAGCGACACAAATGCAAATACAAACACAAATATCAGTGACGTAAATACAAATATCAGTGACACAAATACAATTATAAAATGTCAAGAAAAATCCCTGGGCTATGATTGGTTACTTCCCACCTTCACTAGTGATGTTATCTGAGTATATCATCACTGTATGACGGTCCAGCACCAACAGAACCTCACAAAAGGAAAATAAATCAGTCCACTAGTACATCTTGAAACCTCCCCGATTGCCGATCCTACACCAAAAGCTCCATCCCACCATGTCAGAGACTGCCTCCCACAACCCCCAACAAAACAACAAGCAACAACAAAAATAGTGGTATACTCCAGAACTTTACTACTTAATTTTGCTACAACGACTGTTTCCCAGGCAGTTTCAGTAACTGCTATTTAAAAGCCACAGTGTACCTCAGCAGTCTCCCGATCTCCCCCGCACTGTGGTTCACCATGTCATATCCTCTCATTTACTTGAAAAACTTGTAAAACTACAGGATACCAACAAGATTCAGGAGAGAATTTAAAAAAAAAAAGGTTATGGTAATCAAAGCCGTAACTCCAAATGGCTTTTCCATTCCTCTACCTCTGCATACAATCGTGACAACGCATGCACAATTCAGTGCTGCGCTATACACTCGCTCATTTTAAATCCTCTGGTTCCTAACAAACTTACAGTCCCATTCCTCAGTTTTTTTCTCCAATCCACTCTAAAGATAAAAAAAAATCAGAATAAAGACACCCTTTCTGCTGGTCTGCTTCAGCTCCCAACTCCCGACTGCACTTGGAGCCACTGTGACTACCCTGCTTTGTCGGTTGTAACTCTTTCAGCTTGGGTGGGGGACAAAACAGCAAACCAATATAACTCAAACAGGGACTGACTGTACAGTGTGTGGGGAACACACCAACAAAACAATAAGGAAGAGGAGATGAAAGACATGCAAAAGGATAAAGAAACATAGAAACAGAAATTGTAAGCAGATAAGGACCGCTAGGCCCATCCAGTCTGCCCATAAGCCCTGTACTTGATTACGGCTTCTGACCCTCCCTCTGCTTTACCTCTATGGTTCCCCTATGCCTGTCCCATGCATGTTTAAATCCTACCACCGTGCTTGCTCCCACCACCTCTTCTGGCAGATCATTCCATGAGTCCACCACCCTCTCTGTGAAGAAAAACTTCCTCACATTCCCTCTTAACCTGCCACCTTCCAGTTTCATGTCATGCCCCCTCGTTCTTGTACTCCTCCTGTATTGGAAGATGTCACCCTCCCTGCACCTTGTTTATGCCCTTGAGGTACTTGAATGTTTCTATCATTTCCCCCTCTCCCTTCTCTCTTCCAGCGAGTACATACTGAGATCCCTTAATCTCTCTATGTATGTTTTGTGGTGCAAGCCTTGTACCATTTTAGATGCCCTTCTCTAGATGGTCTGTAGCCTGTTAATGTCTTTTCAAAGGTGCGGCCTTTAGGACTGCACACAGTACTCCATGTGAGGCCCCACCAGGGTTTTATATAACGGCATCACTACCTCCCATCTTCTGCAAGCGATACCCCTGCCTATGCACCTCGGCATGCCACTGGCCTTCCCTGCTGCCCTTGTACTCTGCTTTGACATTTTCAGGTCATCTGAAATAATAACATACAGGTTCCATTATTCCATGGTGACTGTCAGCAACTCTGCCCTATCCCATCCTGTAGCTCTCTCTGGCATGCCGTCGAAACAGTGACATTTCGATGGCGAAACCCATCAAAGCGACAATCTTGACAGGTTCTGAGACTGTCACTGTGATGGACTGCCAGCAAAATTTCACCGTTTTGCCAATGATTCCCCCCATTTTGAACAAACTCCGACTCGGAGTTTATTATATAGAAATGGAATGTGTGGGGGGGCACAGCCCCTTGCACGGGGGGAGGGTTCAGGGGAAACAGTACCCTGATAGAAAACCCCACAATGTCTGACAGGTGAAATTTCACCTGTTGACATTGAGGATGTTGCCATACTGCATGTTGACACCTTCGGTGTCGCTGCGGCTTGGTGGAACTGCTCTCTCCAGGATTTCTATGCCCCAGGTGCATAATTTTGTACTTCTTTGAATTAAACCTCAGTTGCTACTCCTCAGACCATTTCTAAAGCTTTCCCAGGTCCTTCCTCATTTTCTCCACCCCTTCTGGAATATCCACGCTGTTACAGATCTTGGTGTTTTCTATAAACCAGGCAGGCCTTTCCTTCCAACCCCTCTGCGATGCCACTGATGAAGACACTGAACAGGACTAGCCCAACAACTGATCCCTGAGGTACCCCACTGGTCACCCCCCTCTCCCTAGATTGTACTCCATTTACCACCACTCTCTTCCTCCTGTCTGTTAGCCAGTTTCTAACCCAGTTTACCACCTTGTCTCCCATGCCCATCTTGTTAACAAGCCCATTATGTGGGACAGTGTTGACAGCTATGTTGATATCAAGGTAGGCAATGTCCACCACCCCCCACCCTGATTTACTTCTTTTACCACCCAGACAGATCTAAAATGAGATACAGGGCAACCACATGGTGGCAGCCACCTGCTGCACAAAACAGAAACTATGGACTCTTTTTGAATATGTATATTGTACCTCCCCTAACAAAGAAATTTAAAAAGGTATTTCAGACACATTTTTCCATGTTCTTTTTGTTAAAAAAAAAAAAGAGTCATTGTTTAATAGCAATAGGGCACTCCAGGATGTGTGTTACTTTGTAATGATAACAGTGTACATTCTCCCAGGTAAGCAGAGTACAGGGCTAGACCTCTTCTATGATCACATCAGCAAGTCTAAATAGAGCTGTGAACAGGTAATTCTGGGGACTTTAACTCAAACTGGTTAGCTAACACACGGTAGCTGTAAGAGATAAAATACACAGTCTCTACCTCACTCAGATGGTCAATCAGACAACAGAACAAACTACCACACAGGGACTAGCACCTTATTAGACTGGCTTCTAGTAATGTCCCCAGAACATATCAAAAATGTCTCAGTCCTCCCAGATACCTTGAGTGACCATTCACCTATAGACCGCTCATAGACTAACAAATGCCCAAAAGCCCCCCACTTGTCAAAAACTGATCCCTGTGAAAAGGACAACAGCACCTGTTCAGAAGGTACCTTAAGAAAGCTGACTGGACCCCCTTAGATGGCTGCAAGGACACTAACAAGGCCCTCAACTACTTAATCTCGGTCTTTAACAGAGCCTATGACCTATTTGCATGCGTAAAAACATCCAAAATTAAGGGAGCTATCAACCTATGGCTCAATTGAGCAAATGAAAGCTAGGGACAACCTATGGTACATAGCGAGAGCTACAGGTGCACAGGCTGACATTACTGCCTACAAGTTCACAAAAAATAAATGTACCAAGCTAATAAGAAATCTCAAGGCTACGTTCCATAGAGAGAAACTAAGGCAGTGCTGGAAAAAGGAAGAGAATTCTGGGATAACATTAAAACACTAACAGCAAGGCGGTGAAGAGCACCACCCAATCTCATTACTACTCCCGTAGGCCCAATGCTACACCCTAAAGACCTAGCAAATGCATTTAACCTAGCTTTTACAGACCTAAGCTCAGTGCTACCCACTGCCTACCTAGACCGCAACCTTAACAGGTCACCCCCCAGCCTTTGCCCTTCACATACCCCAAACTCATTACAACCCCTATTCTACTTCAAGCAGGTCTCACAAACCAAAACCATCAAATATGTTAGAAGGGTCCTAGGCAAAACTAGAATGGGTAGTGACTCCATTGATATGAAGTTGCTTGCCCTTGCACTGGAAGAACTGGCCAGTCCCCTTAGCAAAATATTCAACATTTCCCTTAGGATTGGCATATTCCCAGACTCATGGAAAACTGCTCTAGTCACACCGGTTTCCAAAAGAACTAGCCTGGGTAACTATCGCCCTATCTCCATTTTACCACCCCTTTCCAAGGCCCTAGAGAGACTAGTGTCAGACCAGCTTGCTGACTCCTTGAACAAATACAAACTACTCTGCCCACAACAGCACGGGTTCCGTAAAAACCATAGTACTCTCACAGCTCTCACTGATTTCACCTCACATCGTTATGACTCCCTAGACTCTGGAATGATGATGGGGTCTATTTTTATAGACCTGACCAAAGCTTTTGACACTGTCAACCACCAGATCTTGCTTGCAAACCTCTCTACCCTTGGCTTGTCATCAAACACAGTCTCTTGGTTCTCAAGCTACCTCTCCCATAGGATGCAGTGCATTAGGATAAAGGAGTCACATCTGAACCCAGGAAAGTTACACTTGGAGCTCCCCTGGGGTCAATCCTAGAGCCATTACTCTTCAGCTTGCTCATCAACTCACTCCCAAATGCCTGCCCTGCCAAAATGCTGCTACGTGCAGGTGATGCCGTGATCTCTGCCCCTGGTCACCATTTGCAATATATTAATGATGATCTGCAAGAAAATTTCTCAAAACTTTGAGGCCTGGTTCTTGCATAACAGGCTCCTATTAAATTACAAAAAAACTAAAGCACTGCACTTCTTGTTTCTGCAGTTTAAAAAGAATGTCAACCCTCTGACTATCCTTAGTCAGAAAGGAGATATCTTAGAACAGGTCACCACCTTCAAATACTTGGGTACACACCTTGATGACTCCTCTTCTTTGTGTCCCATATTGAATGTATCATAAAATCTGCAAATATCCATCTTGGTATCCTATACCGCATAGAAAAGTCGTGACCCCTGAGGCACTCAATCTCATCACACAGAGCTCCATACTGTCAATTATCGACTATGGCCTCATAATATACAGTGCAACCAATGAGACCTCATTTAAACAAGTAAAACTTCTCAATAAAGCCTGCATGGCTTGTTCTGGGGCTGATCATCTCACCCACACATGCAGCCTCTATTCCTTAACAAGGTGCCTCCCTCTCCTAAGGGCCAAATACCAAGCCTGTCAACTTGGTAAAAATCACTACTAGGACAAACACCTGAATCTTTATCTATATTTTTCCAACTCAACTTAACCTATAATAATACAAGAAGTTCAGCAAATGGCCTCCTACATGTACCATTTAAAAGAACCTCCTCACCCCAGCATTCCCTTTCCTATCGCGGCTTACAGTGGTTGAATGACCTACCCCCCTCCGTCTTGCAGCATGAAAAAATTGGCCCATTTAAGAAAGTTGTGTGTCTCCACCTCGCCAGTTCCCACAACCTCGACTGCTTTGCTTAGCTACCAGCCCCTGACCTCCTCTCTTGCCCTTCTCCCATTCTTCCCCCACCCATGCCTGATTCCCACAACAGTGATTGCTTTGCTTAGAAACCTACCCCAGACCACCTCTCTTACCCTTCCTCCCCCCCTTCCCCACATCTCCAAATCCCTCCCTAAGCCCCCCCAGTTCAGGTTTGTGGCTCATGTCCCAGTGGTCCTCACCTGGCTGCCTCTCCCCATCCCCTACCCCACTCTACCCACTCCAGTCATTCCAGGTAGCCATCCAGTCCCACCCTCCCTACCTCCCACCCATTCCCTCTCTCCCCTCACTCCCCCTCAGAATCCTCTATGACTAAGCCACTTCTGGCTGCTACTTTGCTCCCTCCCTCTGCACTTAGCAACTACTTTGCTGCACTTAGCAACTGGTTATATTTTAGCTGAGATACTCATCACTGAAATTAGTTCTTACTCTTCCTGTTTCCAGTTATGCATACATCCTCTGTTTTTCTCTTGTCATACAGACTTCATTTGGTTTAACTACCCAGAATGTTATTGCCTCTGTAAATCTTTATGTACTGTATTGTTGTATGTCAATGACATGGAGCCTTTGTAAAGAGTCCCTTGGCTCAAGGTTGTAATTACAAAACTGGAATAAATAAATAAAAGAAATAAAATTGTGTGCCCACAAAAAAAAGTCACTTCTTGAGTGTTGAACACACTTGGCTTGTGGCCTCATGCTTCAACCACCAAGTGTGATGTTATTATAGGATAAAGTATGGGGTGCAGTGTTGGTGCAGTGTGTTATGAGAATTTTACACACACCCAAGTTGTTGGATGGCACATAAACCCTGAGGGCGAAGCCCAAGGTGTTAATGCTGCCATACAACAATGAGGGTGTGTGTAAAGTTCGAGTTTTACACACTGCACCCCATATTTTGTTTTGTTTAATTGAAGGGGTAACATTTTTTCACTGACTTCTGTCTGCCCCTGCGTACACTCTGTGGCATGGAAATGAAAAGTTTTTCTTATTTATTTCGATTCAAGTGGTCAGCACCTGGCCAGTGGTGCTGCCACCTACTCACCACCCTGGCCTGGGGTGAAGTTAGAGGAGGAGGCAAGAGATGCTGGCTGGTGATGGGCACTAGAGACAGGCAGTAGGAGGGATGACTTGGGGGCCTTGCTGCTCTCGACGCTCCTGTGTCAGCTGGCTCGATGGAGAGTGTGATATTGAGTATATGGCTTCCCTTGTGGGCGCCGACGATGAGGGACTGAAGCTATTTTTAAAATTAAAAAAGCAGGGCAACCTTAGTACACAGCAGGGATCTGGACCACTCACTCTTCTCAAGTACTGCTGACAGTCTGAAACAAAGAGACGTGCATTAAATGCTGTCATACACATATATGTATGATGCAATTTAATACACAGCCTTTTCTATGGGAAACAAGTTGACCCATTAATTAATTAAGCAATAAGGCACTCCAAGGTGTGTGTTATCGTGTAATAATGTCACTCCTGGGGTGGGCTGAAGCACGAGGTGAAGCCGAGTGCTTTCACCACCCCAGGAGTGATGTTATTACATGATAACACACACCTTGGAGTGCCTTATTGCAATTATACAATGGCTCGATGTTATACAAAACAAAAATAAAAATAAAATGTTTTAGTAGATTTTAGTGAGGCAGTATATCTTTGTTTCTGAAAAAATCCATATAATCCTCCAAAAATCAACACAGTGATAAGAGTTAAGCAATAATGCCGACAGGGTGTGTGTCATGTTGGATAACGTCACACCTCAGGTGGTTGGGCATGAGGCCGCAGGTCGAGTGCGTCCAACAACTGAGGCGTGATGTTATCCCAAACGACATACACCCTGGAGGGCATTATTGCTATTATACAATGGCTCGTTGTTATACAGAATAAAAAAATAATTTTAAAGATGTTTTTGTGTGGAAAAATATTTTTTTTTAAGAGAAGACGAAACAATCACTCAGAGGCTCCATAAAACAATCAGTCAAAGGCTCCATCAAAGGCTCCATCTGCAGGTTCACAAAGAGGCTGAGACTAGAGCCGTGATGTTATACTGGGATAACATCACGGGTCCAGCCCAAGACTGACCAATCAGAGTCCAGGAATTTTTCTTGCCATTGTATAATGTGTATTTGAAAATGGGCTTATTATTTCCTGGCATCTGATTGGCTAGTACTCTTGCCGGGGGGGTACATTAACTTTCAATAGATGTCCAGGAAATAAAAAGTGCCAGCTTACAGTGCCTCTTAACCCACTGTGATATACAAGTGCCCACCTTGCATCCTAATTGGAAAAAATTCCTTGCTTCATTTTAAATCACTGCCATGATTTTCCCTCGCTTAGCTAGAGAGCTAACGAGAGCTCCCCCATTCTTTATCTTAGTCAGACATTATACTTAGAAGATAAAAATTAAGCACACCAGTACAAAAGAAATATTAAAAATATGTATTTTCTTCTTTCTGTTCCAATCGCTGATGGAGTAACAAAGTGAATGTGTCAGTTCCCTGCCAAAATTCCTTCCCTATCATACAACAGTATTCCCACGATATCCCCGCTTGTTAAACTAAATGAAAAAAAGAAAAACTCATCAAAAACTTTTCCTAAAACGGTACCTAATGTATACTGTCCACTACCACGGCTGTTTTTTGCACCTGGTACCGCTACAATCACCTCCCCCAATGGCACTGGCAGCACCGCTGTCGTTTTCTCCTCTCGTTCTGCCATACTCGCGCCAACCGACCAAACGGAACTACTCTTCATGCTCCCTGTCCTCAGGGTTGGAAGTGAGGACTAGAAAGCAATAAACAACTGACTGACTCCCAGTCCTCCAGGGTAGACAGCGAGGACCGGAAACACAGCATAGAGATCACAGCATGATTGCTTCACAACTATGGTCTATCATACTCCCGGTCCTCAGGGCAGGCAGTGAGGACCGGGAAACAGTAAAACAACAGCTAGTTTTTTTTGTGTGTTTTTTTTTAAAAAGAAGAAAACAGTAAGAAGTGACTCTCAATCGTCGGTGTAGGCAGCGAGCACATGGAAACTTTGCAAAAAAAACTTTATTATCTCCAGAACATGCAGCAGTTAAAAAGTTAAACAAAACATGGTTAACAGCATTTCAGTTTATTTAAATGTCTCAAAAAGGAACTAGTTTCTTTCTTTTACACAGTATAAATTACTTATTTAATAAAATAAAAAGAATTTACTGTTTAAACTTACAAATCAGACTCCGCTTATTTTTTTACAACAGGTGCCCATTTTCTAAGCGCAATAATGCCCTCCAGGGTGGGAGATATGGGCAATGCCGGACCGGCCAAGGGCTATAAGACTCTCTGCCTGTGGCGTCAGGCCTCATTATGCCCCAGGCCAGTCCAGTATTGCCCAATACCGCCCAACCTGTCGGGCATTATTACTTGCATATCATCACTGTCTCAGGCACACACTGACCAATCACAGTCCAGAAAATGTTCTTGCCATTGTATAATTAAGCAATAAGGCACAACAGGAGTGTGGTATATCATGGGATATCATCATGCCTCAGGTAGGGTTGGGCAGGGCAAGTAGACAGAGAGCGTCCAACCATCCGAGAAGTGACGATATCCCATGATATACCACACCCTGGAGTGCCTTATTGGTATTATGAACTGGCTTAAATGTTTTAGTTTATTTATAAAAAACAAAAAAATGAAAAAAAAAATGTTAAATACTTTTTATTACATTTCTGATGGTGGAAGTATATCTTTTGAGAAAAAAATCCACAATTTCTGATTTCCCCAGCAGGTGGTGCTGTTGCCAAATGCTGACTGGTCAGTCAGTGCGCCAAGCTGTGACTCTGCCACAGTGTCTCCTGTCTTTGTTAGTGCCTTTGTGTTTGTCTGTCTCCCCCACCCCGCGATAACTAGAAACTGAAAGATTAAGCTGAAGAGCTATATTTGGAAGCAGCAGGAGTAGTTCAGTAACTGTATGAAGTGCTGGTGTTTTGTCAGATGGGAATGCTGGTATGGTAGGTGCAGCCAGCCTTGCGTTTTTTTTTTAGGGGTTTGTGAAGCAGAGAATTCGAGTTCTGTTCAGTTATGTGGGTGATGCTGCTACTGGGGATTTGATCAGGCTTTTGTTTTGAGTTGCCTGCTTCTCACAAAACGGAAGTTCACCTGTCTGCCAGGTATAGGAATTTACGAGAGAAAGTCAGTTGCTTTGTGAGTGCAGTGTTTTTTTAAATGATCATCTCAGTGTGTGATGTGGGTTCCAGTGAGATCGGGTGATGCCCTTTCTTGATTAATGTACTGTTGCTGACAGCAGTTCTAGGTGGGAAACGTTGAGGTTGGAGGATTTTATTCTGTGGGACGTGGCGGGGAACATTGCGGTCGGCTGAACTTGGCTGCAAGTGAGGAGTCTGGTGGCCGGAGATTTTCTGAAGCCATGATGATGCAGCCTGATATCATCACAGCTTCAAAAACCTCTCGGCCAATCAGCTTCCTCCATTTACAATCTCCAGTTCATAATACACAATAACACACATCCTGCCGTGCCTTATTGCTTAAATATCAGTGACACTAATACAAGTATCAAATATCACTAACACAAAAATCAGTCCTATGCACAGCCCTAATATCAATTAATGTAAAACGGCTCTGATCAAGGCACTATTTTCTACCAATGGTTTTTTAGATGACTATCATCATGGGTGTTAAATGTTGTCAACCAATCAGGTTTCAAGAAGTTTCTTATGCAGTTCATAATGAGCAATCACAGGCATGTTTTTAGTCTTTCTGAGACTATGCAATGCAAATTTCCTCTGGGGATGACCTGGTATGTGCTTGTCAATGACTGCACTGCACTGAGGAGTCCCAGTAGGACAAATGCATGTCTATTTTTTGTCATTCTCAGCCTAAGGTGATTCAAATGTAAAAGCCTGACTAGAAGGAAAATTCTGCTCTGGTGAAGCTGTATCTGCCCACTACAACACAAAGATTTCCATACCCATGATGCACTGCAGCTCTTCTTGCCTCAGACTTTCGAGAAATGTATAGTGGCATGATAATGCCACCATCAGAATGTACCTGTCAAACCTGGCATCCAGGCCTAGTGAAAAGCAAAGTTAATCAGAGAATTCAAAAGAGAGTCTTGAGCCTAGTTTAACCTTATCAATTAACATTCAAAGAACTGCTTGAAATACTGTACATAAGCTACAACATTTGGTGAAACAGAGAACTAGACAACTAGTTCATGTAAAAAGGCAAATCTCCCATTTAGCTGAATGAAAACCTGGCAGATTAACTAAGTTGTCTATGCCAATCATGATGCAAATTATACAGCCTGAGATATATCCAAATGAGAACCACTTGTACTATAGAACTAAGCAATATCTAAACAGCATGATACTGTGAGGCATTATTAATTTCGATTAATCGATCATACAATTTGCATTTTATTTGGCTGTGTTTCTCTATTTTAACAGGAAAGATTTCACCAACCAAAATGCTACTGTCATGATAATCTTGTTGTTGGTCTGTAAATCGTCAACTAGATAAAGTACATATGAAACCTTTTTGTGCTTGCAATACAGTCATAACTTTATCCTGAAGGTGTAAGCATTTTCAAAGTCATTCTGTGGGAATTGTTAAAAACTCTGTATTGTCCTTTCAGTGGCATAGTCATCATTGTTTTTGAGAATGAATTTTTTATCATGTGCAATAGTTGTATATGATATTTCAGTTTTTTAGTGTTTTATGTATTATCTGCAATGACACATTGCAACTGTAATAAAGACCAAGGGCCCCATACTCAAAAGTGGCTGGCCGCATTGCGCAAGTCCATGTTCCATGCATCTCAGATACACTATCGCAAAACAGTGGTATATTCAGATGATGCACCACAGAATGTGATTGCGCAAGTATGGCTCCATATCCTGAACATGCGCAATCTGCAGTGGGAGATGCATCGTGTGAAAGGTGTCCTGAGACCTGTGTGGGGCATACAGAAATGCACAATGGGTGGCCACTTGTGTGGCACGCAGAACTGCAATATTCAGCCAGGATGTGCAGATAGTTCCATTGCACAGTCCAAGCCCAATCCCCACATTTTCATCTCATTACTGTAATGTATCCAGGCATTTGCATACCTGTGGCATGCACAGATCCAGCTTTGCAGGGCAGCCCCACCACTCCACAAAGGTTAACAGGAGGTACTGCAGCCCAGCAGGTTGCTGTGAATGTATATATGTGTTTGGGTGGACTGCAGTGGCCTGCGTACAGTGCTGTCACCCATGGCCATTTTCATGGTCTGACTGGGGTACAGGGGGCCCACCTGGAAAGTGACCACAGGAGCCCACCTAGATGAGCAATAGGGGAGGGCCCAGGGTGACACACTACAATCAGTATGCTACAAAAATGTGATATACTTGCCCTATGTGCATCTTACATTTACCTACAGTACCCCCATACCCTAATATGATGGAAAAGGGGTGAGAAAGACAAGGGATGTCAGAGTTTAGACGGTGACCGGGTACCCAAGTGAGTGGGGCCCACCTGTAACTGTCCTGGTAAGCTGGGTGGCCACCCTTACACTAGCAAAGCATGTGTCTGTGGTGGCTGCATGCCCAATAGGCAGAGTCTGGTGTCCATAAGGCATGCCCATGCCACCTCTAGGACACAGGTGGTGCCACCTCTGCCCCGTGTTACCCACAGGTGTGCAATGTCCAACACTGGAACACCACACCAACCCACCGTAGTGCCCTTGTGGCAGTGTGACACAACACGGGGGTATCAGTGTTATGTCTGTGGCTCTGGGTGATGTGGGCCTGACACGGGTGCATGGTGTGCACCGGTGCTGTACCACTATGGGTGTGTGCTACTGGTTAGACCCTGGACTATGCCATGCTGCCACCAGTACTGCCAGGCCTCCTGGGCACTGTTGCCCCAGACATCACCATGGGCTCATGCCACCACAGGGTGGTGATCTGAAGGCCACATGGGCACAGGCCATGGTCCCAGGTACACATGTTGCATTGTGGTAGTCTGCACAGCTGTGTTTTCCAGGGGTGCACAGTTGGTACCTGCATGTGGCAGCTGCATGTCTGCATCCCTGGTGTGGTGTGGGGTGGTGGACATCTGGGTGGTGCTAGGAGTGTCACAGTAACTGTGGTTTTGGGTACTGCTGTCCTGGTATGACTGCTGGGTGTGGGTGCCTGAAGCACATCCTGATGCACCTCCAAGGGCTGTCTCAGATGCACCTGTCTGCTGTTCCATGGCCTGTGGGTGGCTGGCTGGTTTAGGATATCATTTTGTCATCCTATCTTTGCGTGGCACATCTCTGGGATGCACCGCACATGCACCACACATTTTGGCTGAATATTACCATGCGCGCCACATTCATGTCCCCACCCCCTGTTTCTGTGCTGCATACATTATCTATGCATGATCACACATTCTAACATGCGTGACGCATCTCTGCTGTTTCAATATTGTGCTTTGGTGCATTTCCCAAGATGCATGGCATATCTCCATTTTGTGCCACACGTCCCTTTGGAATACGTGGGCACAAGAGAAACTGAAATGTTGCCTCCATGCTCTAGTAGACTAAAAATGGTTCATGTTGGACAAAAGACAGAGTGGCTTAGTTCCTCCAGCAGATACACTTCCTAAGGCAAACTCTTTACTTCAGTAAATCATTTAGACTCAGAGACAGCACACATTTTAAGCAGCAGACAAAATAAACTAAGAAGGACAATTCTTCATTCTGTTTTCTCCTAAACTGTTACAAGAGATGTGAGTTTAAGGCAGCTAACTCTATCATTCCTAAAATAGATTCCTAGGGATGCGTTTCTGAATGTAGAGAGGAATGAGTTACAAATAAGTAATAAACCATGACAGGGTGTGCATTATAGGATTTTAGAAATGGGCACGCTGCAAACATCGTAAATGCAGCATTATGATTGGCTGAGAGACGCTGGCACCGGGGTTGTTATTTTTTAACAACACCCGGCAAATAACAAGTTCCTCTTTCCACCACTCTTTACTGCCTCGTATCCTTGTGCCCACCGGAAACATCTCGGCAGTCACTTCTGTGTCACTCGCTTAGCCAGACACTGAGACAAAGCCCCCCACGCAACTCATTCCTTCTCTGACCAGTCCCTACACCAGTTACAGCACACGAGTGCGCATCAAAACCCCAGTAAAGCAGTTTTTTTATCTTACAAACATGACTGTTGCTGCTAATCCTATCCTACAATCAGCACCCTGATCTCGGAAGAAACGCCATACTCGACAGCGCCACTCCATCTCCTAGATTCACTGCAGGAAAATACAGCTTCAGTCCACGACCCCACCATGATACAAAAGCAAGCAGCTGATGCTACCCCAAAACAAATTATCAGCAAAAAAACAAAATACCTCATTTTGTTTTACTTCCACACTGCATCAGCCGACTCGATTTATATATTCCCTGTCCAATCAAGTGTAACAGATCTTCACGTAATTCTCGCTCCACCGCTACCACACGTGCCCCGCTCATACTCTATAAAACAAAACTTGTTTTTTCCCTACATAGACGGTACTGCGATGTGACAAGCTGTGCGATTTCCGATTTTTCACAAAAATACCAACAATAAGAAAACACTGCACTGTGTAAGTAATAACACAAAAAACCTGCCTTCTCATAACCAGCAGCACCCTCTAGTGGCACTAACGAACTATTTTACACAACCATCCATTTCTATTCATTTTTTTAAATATCCCACCTTTTTTTATAAACATTATTTAAAAAAAAACAAAAACAATGTTACCCCATTTTCTAAGTGTAATAATACCCTCCAGGATGGGCGTTATGGGATATAACAGACCTTCCAGGGGCTATAAGACTCTCCGCCCTGCGGCGTCATTGCCTCATTCGCCCCTGGGCCGTCCGACATATCCCAATAAAGCCCACCCTGTCGTGGGTACACATTAATGCACGCATGCCCCAGGGGCAGTAAGGCAGAGACAAAGGCCGAGTGTCATTCCGCCCAGGAAAGTGCATTAAAATCCTATGATGTGCACCCTGGAGGGGCTTATTACACTTATAAAGTTACCCTAAGTAGTTCTTTGGGGGGGGCAGAGATTTAATGCATGGTCCAGTGACATCGCTAGGCAAAATACATTTCTAGTTTTGTTTCTTGCCATTTTTTAAAATACGATGAAATGTGTTTTTCCCTGACAGGTTCCCCGCTCTGTCTGCAGTGAAGCTT
This sequence comes from Neoceratodus forsteri, assembly GCA_016271365.2. Classification (NCBI taxonomy): domain Eukaryota; kingdom Metazoa; phylum Chordata; order Ceratodontiformes; family Ceratodontidae; genus Neoceratodus; species Neoceratodus forsteri. The sequence goes on along the minus strand of CM028135.1, from coordinate 211,846,591 downwards.
GCTCCCCAGGGTACAGAAAAGCCACTCAAGTTGGGCAGCCTGCCTGTTGCTTCGACTGCATTCCTTGTTCAGAAGGGCACATTGCCAACCAGACTGGTGAGGCACAAATGCAACAGAAATATAATTTAGTTAACAATGAGATCAAACCAGCCTGAAAAAATATTATGTATAGCATGTATTGGAATTGTTTGTGATTAATGACAGTTGCAAACTGTGACTGTGCAGTTTCTGTCTACATTCAATAAGTACGGTTAATGGGTCTGGGACTGGTCAGGTCCAGGGACCCTGGTTTTCCATTTTCACCGGTAACACCGGTAACAATCACGGAATCCTGCTTGGTCTGTGGATTTTGAATTCTTGTACCGGTGCCTCAAAGAAACTGCATGCCACTGCACAGAATCTCTAAGATTTCAGCATCTTTGTAATTTTTTTATTTTCTCTTTCTATTCCCCCTTCTCACAGCATCAGTCCCAATTTTTCAGAGATCCTTAGGTTGGGTATTCCCTAGCTTCACCCCAGGTAATGCTCAGGAGCTCTTGTGGGCCTGCCCCCATCCTACCTCGGTTATACTGCCCCATGTGGGAAGAGAGGGGACCCCAGGTCACCCCTCCACACTCCCTTAGTGTGTGTCGAGCAGCCCAGTGGGTCCCTCCTGGAGCCTGGTTATGAAGTCTGGGGCAAATGGGTCCCTTCTGCCAGTGGCCGATGTGGGGTGATTGCTCCTGGTTTTCTGGTCTCTGTTCCTGAGGGCACCAGCACTAACGGAGATTCAATGAGGTAGGTCACATAGAGACATGCTACTGCTCCAGATCCTGGCTAGCGTCCTCCCCTCCTGATCACTCTGCAGCACCATTGCACCACCACCCATGGTCACACAGGTGGTGGTAAAGCAGCAGAGCCTGCAGCCCACCCTCTCTGGAGGAGGAAAGCAGTCCCCTGGTTCTTGATCCTACTCCCCTGGCCAGACCTCCAGCAACTCGAGTTTGCTTCCGACCCTGGGTTGCTGGCATTGCAAGCAGTAGTGCTATCACAGCGCCAGCAGGCCGACCCAGATTTCATCATCTTAAAATGAATGCTTCTGCACTTCGCATTCTTTCTGCTTTGCTACATATAGAGTCAGTAAGGAAATCACCAGCACTTCTTTGTTGTAATCAGCCATTCAGTTTAACCACCCATGCTTCCCACCAACATCTCCATCACCTGAGGACTGCTTTCCTTCCTGAAACCACAGTTTCATGTAGTATGTGCGTAAGAGTCTTTTACTATTTATATCACACTGTATGATACAATAAAAAAATACAGGTATCGGCACACAGGGCGGCTGGAAAATTGCAGGAAAACTAACCTAAAATTGCAGAGAGTTTTTCCAAAACTTGCTGGGAAATTGTAAGAGTTCTACTATAGACCCTGAGTGCTTCACAATAAATCCTTTACTGTTTTCTGCAGCATATATTAGGCAGCATAAACTACTAAATGAATACACTGACACTTGGATATGTTTTAAATATGAAGAAAAACTTCTGTTTCTAACATGAATCCTAAACGGATAAGGTGTGTTGCCTCTTCCAAAATGTAAAAACATCTGCCTCATACAGTGCTAGATTCTATTTAGTGAGCCACAGAAAATCAATATTAAATAAATCCAGAATAAACAAATGTTATCTGTTTCTGGACGTAGAATAATGAAGCCTGATCAAAAGCTATTTACAGTGCTCTGTCAACTATTAACCGACTTTGGTGTAAGAAAAAATAAGCAGATGGAGTGACAAATAGTTCAGTTTTAGTAAAATGTTGTAAAGTGTTTCATGTTGATAATTTATACTGTAGGTACTGTGCACTATTTTTAAAATCATATATTAAAACATTATATACAGTATGGGTGTTATTATGGCTGGCAGTATAGCCTAGTGGTGAGAGTAACAAACAGTGATTGAACTGGGTACATCCAGCAGACTTTGGTTTGATTCCCACAACCTCTACTTGCATACTGTGTGACTCAAGCAAGTTACTTAACCTTCCCAGTGCTTTTATGTCACTCCTGAAAACAGGCAGTTCTTCCTAGTGGACTTTACCTGGTTTACAAAGAATATAAAAAAAAATACCTATATATGTTTACTACATCACAGAACAGTAGTCAGAGTACAATGTAATTTACCTAAGTTTTACTTGGGCTGCAATAATTTAGTATAGGTAAAGATAAATGTTCAGATATATTTTATGTGTTGTATAAGCTTGTTTTTAGATTTTAGTCAGGCTTTTCTTGTATTCTTTGCATATGAGCATGTAGGTTGTAGATTACTAAATGCAGGATCACTGTTACCAACTAGCTTATTCAAGTTTATAATCAGCAGGGCCATCTAAAATCCTCAGTTGTTTGAATGAAAACTAGTCTGAATGAAAGTATGTTCACAAGGAAAAACTTGCCTTACTACTTATAAAAAGACTTCACAGTTAGCACCCCATTTAGGTGCATTGGATAATCTGCAGCTTTTTTCCCACCTGCTGTTTCAGTCTCTATGACAAGAAAAAGTTTTCTGATAGACTGTTTCAACAAAAAGCAAATGTTAAGTATTTAAGTGTACTTATGTTTGGCCAGTGGATTTTGAAAGTGCATTCAATGACATACAGAATGTAAGATTCCAGGGGCTGTATAATGCTGGTGGGCAGAGTGGTGCTCAATTCACATCTGAGCTCAGACATGAAAAATGGGAGACACCCTTTTCATGGACACCAAATAAAAAAAAAAGCATCCACATGTCTGGGAGATGCATGAATCTATTTGAAGGTCCTCCACCAATCACTTGTGGATTTTTTAGGTGAATACACTTTATTTATGGAGGCAGTATGGTGCAGTGGTTTAAGGCTCTGAGCTGCAAACCTGGAGACTTGGGTTTGAATCCCACAGCCCCCATTTGCATACCGTGTAAACCCTGAGCAAGTCACTTGACTTCTTTGTGCTCCCAGGCTGCACTTGTGAACAAGCTTTCAGCTTATTTATTTATTTAAGAGTTTAACCAGGCAGGCATACTGAGTGGAGAACCACTCGTTTCCAGATGTGGCCTGGAGGAAATGGGGTGGAGGGACAAATGGGATGAAACACATACATTGCAGGTTCACTATGTTACAGAGTATACAATAAAGGGCTAAGACATACATACATTACAGATTTCCATTTATACAGAGATTGCAATAATGGAGGTACTGGTATTTACATAACATCCAAGGTATACAGCCTTGAGGCCGGAACAACCTATTTTGAGAGCCCTACATAGACAGTTGATTCGCGTATGACTAACAGGTGGTGGTAACCAGAGGTCAAGAGGGCTTGTCCTTATGTCTGCTGGGAGCAAGTGCACGCAGTGATAAAGTGTGCAAGGAGGAGTGGGTTGAGGTGGCTACAGTTGGTGGAGTGTCTGATATCTGCAGGCAGGTTAGTGTGTCTCTCCTGGTTAAATAAAAAAAAAACATTTTCAAAGAAGCAAATTCAAGCATTTTTGGCTCCTCCTATCCCGGCCATCCACTCCTTCAGGCCTGCCAAGTCCCCCACCACTGCTGCTGCGCCTGACCACCATCCACTATCCCTTACTGCTGTGCTACAGGTAACCCAAAGTAACCCTTCATTGAATGGGCCCTACCACTGTGGGAGGCTACTAAGGAGGAGAATTGCCCCAAAGAGCTTACTGTGTATCCTGGGCATGGCAGGGGTCAGAAAGGACACATGTCTAGGGCTTCTGGCTTATGGAGGACCAGCAACTGTCTTCAGTTGGCCAGCGGGTGTTTTCCCATTTTCTTGGGAATGTGACAGGCCACATGATGTCAAGGCACAAGCTAACGCCCATCACGCTCCCTCCCACAGTGAGGGCCAATGTGTTGCCATGCCTCTGGCTCTCCACCAGGGCCAGCAAATGCTGAACCTTGAACCCACCCTCCCTCCCAGGAGAAGGTGAGTGGTTGTTGGACACTAAAGCCTTCACCCACCAGCTGACCCTTCAAAACCCAAGTCTGTTCCCTAACCCTGGTCAGCGGTGTCACAGATAGAAATCCAATTCAGGCAGTTAAATTATAGATAGGAAAAACAAAGGTAGTCCACTTTAGCGGTGATGGTTCAGATTAATTCACATCTGAGTTCTAACAAGCAAAGAGACCAAGTCATTTGTAACTTGTACATGTGGGGTTTGGGTGTTAGAGAAAGAGGATCATAGTGCTGTCACTACTGCCATAGCCCCAGAGGAATGTGGACTGCATTGTTGCTACTACCATCACACTGAAGGGGTGGGGGCTGTAGTGCTTCTGCCATCACCACTGGTGGATGGAGAATGTAGTACTGCTGCCATCACATCAAAGGGATGGGGGCAGCAGTGCTGCTGCTTCTGTCACACCTGAGGGAGGGAGGTCATAGTGCTGTTGCTGCTGCCATCACACCAGAGGGATGGGGGCCATAGTGCCATTGGTGCTGCCATCGCACCTGAGGGATGGGGCCGTAGTGCTGCTTCCATCACACCTTAGGGATGGGGGCTGTGGTGTTGTTGTTGCCATCACATCTTGTACCTAAAATAACTTTAAATTGGTACAAGGATGGAAGGATGTGCAATAGTGGAGGTCAAAATTACCAAAATGTACGTTAGCAGAGTTAAAAATTGCTATACAAAGTACACAGAACCAAATACCGGTGAAACCGAATTTTGGCTTAGCAGACACCGGTGACAATACCATTTTTTACAATGTGCAAAATGGAATATGCCCTTGTTCAATCCCGGTAAACCAGTGTCCCTGGTCAGGTCTCTGTCATTGTGGTGGAGACGCATAATGTTCTTTTCTATCCTGAAGCATTTATAGTATTATAATGCAGTCTGTGCTTCTTTGTACAGTTCTTATTTTTTGAGGTCATTATTGTGTTGGTGTATATTTTCTAGTCAATGTACTTCCTCAAATACATTTTGTAGATTTCCACTATCCTGCTTTTGAATACATTGGTAACCAGTGACATGATGCAATATATTGATAGATTAAAAAATATAACATAAATCCATTAAAAGAAATGAATATTTCCTATGATATACTTTAATAAATACGGAAGAAGCACAGTTAAAATTTGCCAGTGAATTTGCCATGAAGTAGCCAAAATTTGCCTTTGAGAAGCTTTGCGAAGTTTCCACTGGCCTCAGGAACTTCCACTTTGCCAAAATTAGCAACGTTTCAGCACAAGGTGACCTTCTTGTTATGCAAAATGGCCACTTTGTGAGTGAATTTTGGTCAATTGGCATAAAGATGACCACTTTGTGTGAAGTGAAAACGCTCCAAATTTTACGAACGTCATGAATTAGTTCATGAAGCGAATTTCAGCAACTTCGCCAATCTTTTGTTATACCGTATATCTGGATATTCTGCACCTGCATTGTATCACTGGTTACCATTGTACGTGCATATGTGAAACAGTATAAACTCTTATCATGACTGTCATTGCACCCCAAGTTATATCCTGCCCAGTATCCCCCTCTACTATATTCTTTTTTAAAATTCTTTATGTTTGATTTGGTGATTATCACTCATAATAAAACCCTTCTTGAGTGAATGTGGGTGAAGCCACTCATCATTCTCTGTAAGGAGTACTGACAAATGTTTCTGAGAAGTGTGAGCTCCGGTGAGACTTTTTATTGCAAGCACTGCATGCTGATTCCAGAAGTGTTGCTACCACTGTAGTTCAGCTTAGTGAACTTGTTTCCTGACCCTGAGTCAAATACTTTCCCAGGCAACTGTGCCCAGTGTGCTGTACTGCACATGTAGGAGCTACCAGCTGCTTGCCCACTAGCCCCATACCCATGATAAGGTGCATGTGTAGGGAGGCAGAATGCTACATGGCATGGTTTAATTCATTTGATACTGTCCCATATGTTTCTGTCATGGCACAAAGTGAGAAACAGCTATATGCTGAAATCTACACTTAGGACAGATGCGGGCTGGCAACTGCCGAAAACCCTCTTTCTCAACAAAGGAGTAAATAGGCAATCAATTGTCTGCATTTCAGCAGTTGCTACATTCAGCTGTTGTGCTATGGCATGATAGGCACAATGCAGTTATCACCAGAAACCATGCCAATGTATGCCATCCAAGGCATTGTAGTTGACTACCTGGCAAAGATCCTTCTTAACAAGTAATTAAATCCAAAGGGGTTCACTCCATGTGACACAGTTGAAGCCAATGATATGATCCAATATTTGCAATATTTTTGAAGAGATTATCTTTGGTAGCCACAAAGCGGTACTGCAGGCAGGCAGGAATTTCTATAGAGATATCTCAGAAATTCCAGGAAATGTCTGACCTGACCATAGCAACGGCTGCAACTGTAGACAGCAATATCTTAGTGGATAGACCTAAATAGACAATTGCTGGTGTAACCTGCAAGTACTGACCAGTCAGCAGGACATCAGTGGAAAAACGTCCTTGTGTCAATGCCATTGTAAAAAGGACAAATTAATGGAGAAAAATTGTTTGCACAATGCACAATACTGTATCAGTCATGTTTATGAAGTGTGGTATGGTTTGACAGGATCTGTCCATTGTGTTCACATCTAAAATTAAGTTATTAACATATTACATTAGTAAGTTTCATCCCAATGCCTGAAGGTTCGGCAATGGGTTCTCTCCAAACTGGTCCCCACTGGGCCCTGTTGCTCCACCTGTGGCTCCTTTTTCTGCCATCTGTCTCCTCTGATTGATAAAGAGCAGCTGCAGACTCAAACAGGATGATCACATCAACAAGACATTACGAATTATTGTGCTAAGAGAAAGGTTTTCCACACAGCAGTTATTTTTTGTTGCACCAGCTGAGATTCCTGGGGAAAGCTGGGAGGTGTTCACCACTGGCACCTACCAGTAGTGTTGTGCATAATTTTAAATTCCAGCAGAATGGAATTTCATGGAATGTTTGAAATTCTAATGAAATTCTGCTGAATTATGCTGGCAACAGAATGGCAGAATTCCACAGCAGAAAAATGCAGAATGAGTTTTTCTGCAACATTTCTGCAGAACTCTATTCCATGGATCTCAATATTTTCCATGAAAATGAAAATTTTTGCAGAATGATTTTCCTCTGAACATTATACAGTGGATAACAACAGGTGGATTTCCACAAAAGAACCAGCAAACTTCCAGTGGAAATTCCTTCAGCAGAATGGTCATTCCACATTAATTCCATCAGCAGAATTCTACATTCCATGCAGGACTACCACCAGGCATCTAGAAATATTTCAATTTCCAGTACCTCAGCTATACAGACGGCCTGGGAGATGACTATGGCTGCCACAGGCATTCTTCTGTGTACAAACAGAAATTGCTGACTGTGGCCAATGGACACTTAGTAGGCACCATAGGGAGGAAGGTTTATTTATTTATTTATTGAATTTTGTTGACTGGTAAACCCTCTGTGACCACAGGAGTCCTTTTATCAGGGTCAACCCAGATTGAATTACAGAGAAACTTGACCTGACAATAGACATACAATAACAATTTATAAGTTACAGCAATGTACAGCGACACATATAAAACAAATTATACAGTGAAAGGTATATATAGCTTCATATGGTAGAAAGGTTCAGGCAGAGGTACTGTGGCAAGCAGACTTGTGCACAGAAGAGATGACAAGGCTAAAATATTAGCACTTAGTCTCGAGGGGTGACAGGGCAGAAAGACAGACCAGCATAAGGGAAGCCCATCATTGATAGCAGTTGCAAAAGCTATGCTCCAGTGGGTGGGTCTTCAGAACTTTCTTAAAGCCACCAAGTGAGGAGCATTCTTGTAGGCTACTAGGAGGTCATTCCATAGGAGCAGGTTTGAAGTAGCAAATGGCCTTTTACCAGATGTGGTCCTGAATTTAGGGACCTGGAGGAGTGATTGGCATGAAGATCTAAGGGACTGCCTGTGGGTTTGGATATTAATAGGTCTTGTAGGCTAGTAGGAGCATTGTTATTCCTCAGTTTAAAAGCCAGGAACATACAGGCGTAGTCCAACCTGCCTTCAAGAAAGGGACAATTCAGCAATTGAAGCACTTTACAATGGCGTTCCACAGGAGAAGCCCCTATTGCAAAGCGACCTATGCTGTGGTACAATGTTTTCAGCATTTGCATTTCATAGCACCTGACAGATAGGAGAACTGGAGAGCCATAGAGTCAGGTGGGGAGAAGGGTGCAGTTTGCAATACGTAGACATGACTCCTTTGTGAGGCAGGGGCTTAGCCGATACAGGAGTCCAATTTTTTTGATGCAAGGACTTGGTTAGGTGTTCCATATGTACCTTGAAGGTGATGTCTTCATCCATGAATGCCTCCAGGTACTGGATAGAATCAAGTTCCTCAATCACAGATCCATTTGAAAAGGATGGGGTCAGTATATGCTGTCTATGGAGGCCTAAGCTTCTTGGTCCAAAGAGGATGGCCCTGGTCTTCTTGACATTGAGGATCAGTTTGTTTGTTTGGAGCCATTCCTCCAGTAACTGCAGGTCTTTAGTGAGCAGACCATTCACAGACCATGCACTCTGCTTACAGCTGCAGTTTTAATCCACCACATTTCAACGACATGTCATTGACATAAAGGGGAAAAGAGTAGGAGACCCTGGATAGATCCTTGTGGGACACCATCTGGGATGAGGTGTTTATCAGAAGGTGGGAGAAAAACTGAAAAAAAAAAAGAATCAGGGCTCACAGACTTCATCCAAGTCCTCTACTATTGACCACGACTGCATGGATGGATAGTGATGTTAGTGGTGGATGGGACTTGGGGAATCCTCCATTATGCACAGGGCAGGACCCATGGATCAGAACAGGAGCCACAATAACTATTCCTATGGGCAACAAATAAAGGATAGCCAAAAGACGTTTTGTAACACCAACGTCGGTGTGCCGACATTTCTGTCCTCCCAACATGGTCACTGCACCTTTGAAGCTCTCAAGCATGTGGAGCTCACACTTTTGTGTGTCATCTCAGTGTTGTCTAAGTTTTTTTGGGGTCCAGATCCCTCTGTCTACAACTCATCACTGACAGCAATACTGATCTTTGCTCAGATCTTCTACTTGGTCCAAGAATGACAGTCTATTTGTCCCAAAAAAGAGTTGTGTGACATTTTTGATGACTGCACAGACCCAAATACTGCACTTCCCTGGATTGAAGGGTACAATTGGACCCTTCTTCTGTCTGATACCATCACTTTCAGTGCAAATGTAAATTAGTTTTTACTCCTTAACTTCTCAACATTCTGTCTTCCTCTCTCAACTCTCATATTCTCGAAACAGAAAGTATACCACATGGGCATACGTGCAGAAACTGTAGAATTTGAACCTATTGAGTAATAGAAGCAGTTACCAGGGGTTATGATTTGAGGTTAGTGGGGGGGGCAAGTTTGAGAAAGACATCAGGACATTTTACTTAACAGAAAGGGTGGTAGAAAAGAGGAACAGACTGCCAGCAGAAGTGTGTGTGTAAGGGGGGGCAACCATCCTAAACAGGTTTAAACATGGCTGGGTAGGGCAGTGGAACTCATTGTCCCTAGCTGGAGCAACATGAGATTAAGGAGTGAGAAAGTGGAGGCAGTGGGAGGCAGCCCACCACTATAGCAGGTTGGAGGGGTGAGGTGGTATAGTACAAGCAGATTTCATGGATCCTCAGTCTCTATCAGTGATCAGATTCCTTGTTTCAATTGCTGTTAATATTATAATTCTTATTATTGTTATATTATTTTTATATTATTACTCTATATTTGAAATATCTGACAGAAATCACACCTCATTGTGAATATGCAAATAGGTAACATGTTGACATACAGCACATGATGATGTCATACAATATTTTACAGTTTACTTAATCTGTAACATCTGTTATTAAACATGGCCCTAATGATGTAATCTAATTGTCTTTCCTCTACAATTTAGATTCAGCTGAGTGTCTAAAGTGCCCCAGTGATTACTGGCCCAATGAAAGTTTTGATGGCTGTGTAGCAAAACCTGTGGAGTTTCTTAGCTATGAAGAGCCTCTGGGATTAGCCTTGGCAGCCATTGCCACATTCTGTGCCATGATCCCTGCAACAATACTGCTTATCTTTTACAAACACAGAGATACTCCCATTGTCAAAGCCAATAATCGCACTCTGAGCATCCTTCTCTTGATGGCTAGCATGCTGTGTTTTCTGTGTGCATTGCTTTTTATTGGCCACCCTATTCGACTGACATGCATGTTCCGCCAAGTGGTCTTTGGTATCATCTTTGCATTTTGTGTTTCTTGTGTGTTGGCAAAGACCATCCTAGTGGTTATTGCCTTCAATGCCACAAAGCCAAACAGCAGTTTAAAGAGATGTGTTGGACCCACGTTACCCAACACCAGTATCTTGTTGTGCACATTAATTCAGGGGGTTGTCTGCATTTCCTGGTTGAGTAGCTCCCCTCCCTTTCCAGAACGAAACATGAATTCACAAATTGGGAAGATAATCTTTGAATGCAACGAGGGCTCAAACACAGCATTCTGGGGAATGCTGGGATACATGGGCTTGCTAGCCAGTGTCAGTTTCATGGTGGCCTTCTTCTCCAGGAAACTGCCTGACAGCTTTAATGAAGCCAAGTTCATCACCTTCAGTATGCTCATGTTTGTTAGTGTCTGGCTGTCCTTCATCCCTGCCTACATCAGCACGCGGGGCAAGTACATGGTGGCTGTGGAGATATTTGCCATCTTGTCTTCTAGTGCTGGTTTGGTTACCTGCATATTTATTCCCAAGTGCTACATAATTCTGTTCCGCTCTGACATGAATACAAAGGAATATTTAATGGGAAAGGAGCCAATAATATCTAAAATGTTAAGGGACATTCTTGATGTGGAGATGGGTTTACTCAGTTTACTTCTGTAGTTTAGAATAAAAATGCTGACTAGAAAAATATCTTTTGATTTATTTACTGAATGTTTTACAACTGATTTACTGTTTAACCAATTATACCATAAATGTATTGTCAAATCCTACTCAAATTAATTGCTGAGGAATGCCTTTACTGAAATCATTGTACCCAATTCTACCATAATATGTTTAGTTAGTGGCTGCTACCCACAGTACATAGCAGTCATCCCTCCAAAATAAAAAAAAAAACTAGGTGAAGTCTTAAGAACATTTTCAAAAAGTCATGAGATTCTTTGAATTGGTTCTTATTTAGAGTGGGTTGTGGCTTCCCAGGGTTCATTTTCTAGAGTGCGTAACAACTGATGTGGGGCTTCATCACCAACTAATTACTGAACCCACCAGATCAATTAGTAATTCATTGTCTGGTGCCACTTTGAGCTTAATTTTCATACTAAAAACCAGATAAATACTCTTAGATTAGGACTGTGATTGGGAGAGCTTCTTAGAGAATCACACAAGGATCAGAGAGGCCATTCAAGGTCTCTCCTCATGTCAGTTCTTGGTTTTTGAGTCACAGTACCCTGAAGCAAAGCTTGTGCCACTCATCTCCTCCCAGTCAATCGGGTTAGGACAAAAGACTGGGACTTTGTCTTCCAGGACTTCTAAGACTGGTCAGCTCAAGCAGCCCTCCATCAATGGTGCTCTGTGTAAGGGCAACTGCATAAGGGTGTGACCCTGTGAGTGTCTCCTGTTGTGGCTATGTGGCTGCCAGGCACTCTTCCCCGTTTGGTCTTCAACCTTCTTTCCAGAAGACTGCTTTGGATGCTCCACAGCATCTGACCAGGTAATTTAATCCCAAGCTCTCTGAATTCTATTTGGTAATAGATGTTCAGATTTGTGTTCACTTGCTATTTTCTATTCCTCTGCTAGTTTATCTGTAGCTACACAAAAATACTTTTTTCTATCAGTTTTAGTATTTTCAGACCCAGTCTTACTTATTACCACCCAGGCACCTCTTAGCTATGTCCAGATTCCAAATACTGAACTCAACTACAGATGGATTGATTCTATCCATCCAAACTACTTCACTCTAACAAACTCTGGTATATGGTCAAATCCTGCTGACAACTCACAGAAAATGAATAATCTCCCGGTTAGTCCCTAAGGATGATCCCAAGGAGGCTCCAAGGGCTGACACGATACTTGACCTGTCAAGGTGCTCGAGGCCAAACTTTCTCCACTCCTTCCTGCAGGAAATCCCAAATCTGCAGAGCTGTAGAAGGATGAATGTTTTTCTTTCTGGCCCAAGCTTATGTGAGCATAAGCTGCTGACGTGGAATTCTTTCTGGCAGCCATCAAGGTGTCCACTACTCCTAAGGAAACCCTGTTTTAGGAGTCTCCACCTCTCAGAAGACAGGCCATGAGCTGCATCACCCTGATTTGATGCAGAATGGGACCTTAGGAGAGAAGGACCCCGTATTGGAAGGCAAATGTGTATGTTGGGCTAGGTTCACTGAGTTTGGGAACCACACCCTTCTGGGTCACTTCTGGAGCTATTAGAAAAAGTTATCTCTTGAGTGCCTTATTTTGCATATGGCCTTGGCGAGGAGTGGCAGAGGAGGGAAGACATATGCTCTACCAAAATTAGCTGCACTTGAGCATTCTGGCTGGAGGCAAACAGGTTGATCTGTGGATAACTGAATCTTTGGCACAGAAGGTTGAACACCTCTGGCTTCAATATCCACTCCCCTGGGAGACATTCTCATGACTTAGCCAATTGTTCTGAATGTTCTACTCCCTTGCCAAGTGAACTACTGACAGAGAGAGAAGACTCTCTTCTGCCCACAGCAGGAGATCAGTGGCTTCATAGAAACACAAAATCATAGATGTTGTCAGCAGATAAGGACCTTTTGATCCACCTAGTCTGCCCTATTTTCCCTACCTACAGTGTTACCACAGATCCTACTTGGTCTCCGTTTTGCACCCACCCTTGCCTCACTTTTAAGATCCTCTTGTGTCTGTCCAATGCTTTCTTGAATCCTGTAACCATTTTAGCCCCCATCACCTCCACTGGGAGGCTGTTACAAGGATTCACCACCCTTTCCATGAAGTACTTCCTCATATTTCCTTGCAGCCTCCCCCCTCCAGTTTCTAGAGTGTGACCCTTGTCCTCAAGCATCTTTTATTGTGGAAAATGCTTCCTTCCTATACCTTGTTCATACCTGTGATGTATTTGAAAGTTTCTATAATATCCTCCCTTTCCCTCCTTTCTTGTAGGGAATACATATTTAATTCCTTAAGCCATTCTTCATAGGGCTTCTGATGCAGGCCTTGCACTATTTTGTTGCTTCCTCTGTACTGCCTCCACCTTGTCCATGTCCTTTCATAGGTGGGGCTACCAGAACTGGAGACTGTAATCAAGCTGAGATCTCACTATTGATCTATAGAGGGGCATTATTACTCCCCTTCTGCTAAGTGATACCCTGCCTATGGATCTGAGCATCCCACTAGCCTTTCCCACTGCCTTGTCACACTGTTTAGCTACCTTCAGGACATCAGAAATGATTACCCCAGGTCCTTTTCCTGTTTTGAGACTGCTGTACTTCTCCTCCCTGTTGATACATTGCCCCCAGATTTCTATGTCCCAAATGAATTATTTTGCACTGTTTCATGTTGAAGCCCAGCTGCCAAACCTGTGACCTTTCTTCCAACTTTTTTAGATCCCTCTCATTCTTTCTCACCCCCCCCCCCACAGAGTGTCTACTCAGTTGCAGATATCTGTGTCATCAGCGAACAGGCATACCTTCCCTTCCAGTCCTTCTGCAATGTTGCTATCGGAGGGAAGCTGATGGAGCTGCCGATCAAAGAGGACCTCATAGACTACCTGGAAAGCAACAGGCCGCAGGACAGTAAACAGCATGGTTTTGTGGCAAGAAGATCTTGTCAAACTAACCTGATAGTTTTCTTGGACTGGGTGACAAAGGAACTAGACAAGGTCCATGCTGTGGATCTGCTCTACTTTGACTTCAGCAAGGCTTTTGACCGTAGACTACAAAGATTGCTCAAGAATATGGAAGACCTAGGGGCAGCTAAGCCCACAGTGAATTGGCTGCGTAACTGGCTAGAGGTGAGGCAGCAGAGGGTGGTGATCAATAGGGTAACTCAGAAGAGAGGAAGGTTATGAGTGGGGTTCCACAGGGATCAGTCATGGGTCCGGTCCTTTTCAACATGTTCATTAGTAACATTAGAGAAGGAATCCAGGGCAGGTTGTGTCTCTTCACAGATGACACTAAACTATTTGGGAGGGTGGATGGTGATGAGGGCATAAGGGAAATGCAGAGAAACCTACAAACACTAGAGGGGTGGTCAAAGATCTGGCAGTTAAAATTCAGTGCTAAAAGTGCAGGGTAAAGCACCTAGGAAAAAGAACCCAAAATAGAGTACTGGATGGCAGGAGAGAGACTTAGTACTACAGATGAGGAACGGATCTGAAGTTATCATTAGCAACTCATTTCAGCAATCGAGTCAGTGCACAAGGCCTATAGCAAGGCTAACAGGATGCTGAGATGTATCAGGAAGGGTATTGATAGTTGAAGAAAAGAGGTAATACTTCCCTCACAATCCCTGGTGAGGCCTCACCTAGAGTGCTGCACCCAGTTCTGGAGCCCTCACCTCAGAAATGATAAGGACAGGTTGGAAACAGTGCAGTGCAGAGTAGCAAAATGATCAGAGCCAGCAGGGCAGATCTTAGGAGAAGCACCTCAAGGCACTAAATATGTTCTCATGGGAACCCAGAAGGGAGAGGGAAGCTATGATGGAGACCTTCAAGTTCCTTAAAAGAATTAACAAAGTGAACTAAGGGGAACTATTTAGCTTGAATACCAATTCACGGTCCTGTGGACACGAATGGAAATTAACAGGAGATTGGATCAGAAGGGATGTGATGAAGTATTACTTTAAAGGAAAAGGTAGTGGAACTTTTGGAAAAGTCTGTCAGCTGAAGTGGGTGCGAAACAGTCAGGGATTCAGGCTTGGATGGGGCATAATGAAGGGAATAATGGTTAATGGAGGCAACAGGATCAGGTAGGAGAAATAAAGAGATGACAGGAAGGGTTAGTACTCTGGAGGAACAGTAGGTGCCAGGGATTACAGGAAACTTGGGCAGACTGGGTGGATCTCTGGTCTTTTTCTGCCATAATTGTCTGTTTCTATAAACACATTGAAGAGGGCTGGTCCAAGTACTGGCCCTTGTTGCACCCCACTGGTCACTCTGCCCTCTCCAGAGTGTTTGCCATTTACCACTACCCTCTTACTCTTATTGTCCAACCAGCTCTCTATCCATCTTACTACTTAAAGACTCACTCCTAGGCTTCTCAGCTTGCTCACCAGTCTTCTATGTGGAATGGTATTGAAGACCTTACTGGAGTCTAGGTAGGCTATGTCAACTGCTCCTCCCTGATCCACTTCTTTGGTCACCCAGTCAAAGAACTCAATCAGGACTGACTGGTCAGACATCCCTGTAAAACCATGTTGCCTCAGATCTTGAAGACCATTGGAAACAAGGTATTCTCCAATTTTTCCTTCAGCAGTGATTTCATTACTTTGTTCACTACCAAAGTCAGACAGATAGGCCTGTAATTTCCAGCCTCCTCTCTGTTTCCATTTTTGTGGAGTGGGACTACATCAGCCCCCCTCCAACCTCCTGAGACCTCTCCCAGTTCTAGTGACAGGCTGAATAGGGCTGTATGAGGTGCAGTCAACTCCTCTTTGACTTCCCTCAGTAACCGGGGATGCACCCCCTCTGGTCCCATTGCCTTGTCTACTTTTATTTATTTATTTTTTTGCAATTCTTTTTTCTAGCTCCACTTTGGTCCTGGGGAACTCTGTCGGCATCCACTTGCCCTCAGCTCTACCTCCGGGTCTGAACTCTTTCTCCTGGCACAAGCCCGGCTATCCCCCAGCTCTGAATCCCTCCCCTGAGGTGGGGCCACCCATCCACCCAGGGCGCCTATCTAGAATTTGGGCTGGGATGGGCTCAACCCAGGAGTTGAGTGAGTCTGGCTAGTGGAGTGTGGCTGAGATGGTGGTGCTGTCGCCAATCCCCGGGAGTGGGGATTTTCTTAGTTATGTCCCCTCCCTCCTTTCCCCTGGCAGAGCCCGGATGTGCAATGATGCCAGGCACGTCTGCCGTGGCTCTGTGTCCCCCTTTGACATGCCCTAGGCATTGCAGTGCCTCCGGTTGCCACCGGGGGCCGCTGCGGTGCTGGCAGATGCCTGGATCCCCCAGAAAGAGGAGAGCAGTCCTCTGGATGCTCGATCCTCTCTCTCTCTTGCCGACCCCCGGTGGCCCAGGCTTGTTCCCGAACCCGGGTCACCAGCATGGCATGAGGTGTGGTGTCCAGTGCCTCACCCCTCAGCGACACTGGACCAGCTCTCCTTGTCTACTTTTAACCATGACAATCCCCTTAGGACTCTTTCCACTGTAAAAGGGCTAGTGTCCACCTCCTTCCTTAATGCATTTGTCTTTATCATTGGCCCACTACCTACCTCCTCCTCCACAAATACTGAACAGAAGTAGCTGTTCAATATGCCTGCTTTTTGTGGTCCTCTCCACACACACCCTCCTCCTCCTTTCACCCTTACTATCCTCCTTGGTTTCTTCTTTTCTCTGATGGATCTAAAAATGTCTTGTACCCTTTTTTACTGATCTGGCAATATTCTCCTTTGTTTGTGCTTTGTGCTTCTAATTGCCTTCCTGCCTCACTTTGTGTCTCCTAATAAGTCTCCCTATTCTTCTCTTTCTATGTTTTTTTGTTTATACTTTTAAAAGCCATTTTCTCTTACTTTTTCACTACCTCACTAGAGAACCATAAGGGTTCTTTTTTCTCTTGCCCTTGCTAATCTTCCTAACACAGAGATGTAGCTTTTTCAATGCCCTCTTTATTTTTTGCCCGCTGGTCCTCAACTCCCTAGTTTCCCTATCTCTGCCTGGGCGTCTCTGAGGCATTCCCCATATTCTTAAAATCCACCCTCCTGAAGTCCATGACCCTTGCTCTCATGCAGTTCATTTCCAAGCTGGTTCCAATATTAAGCCATACCGCACGATGGTCATTGTCCCCAGGTGGTCCCCACTGTGACATCAGGACATACTTTGATAGTCAGGATTTGAAGAATAAATAGGATGACCTGACAAAAGCTCAGACTGCATTATTCAAGCCTAAATTGAATTTTATACCGAACTTACCCAATTAGTACATCAGCACATACATAAAAGGTCATGAGACAGGTCGATAACATTTTGGAGAATTTAACACACGTATGCTCAAATATCAGTAGAAAAGAGAGAGGCTCTTGATGAACTTAAAAAAACTTAAGGACGTTGTTGTGAAACAGTCAGATAAGGGGGGAATATAGTTATTATAAGCAATAATTTTTACAAAAATTGTGTATTATATTTATTGAGTGATACAAACAGCTATAGATTGCTTAAAGGGGACCCGCTACCGTTTTCAAAAAGAAATTTTGAGCTATTAGAAGGTAAGGAATAGCAAACAAATAACAGAAACAGAATTTAAATATCTGTGGCAACAACACCCCCTAACTACAGTTCTATATATCCTTCCCAAAATCCATTAAAATTTGTCAAACCCACCAGATGTCCAATTGTGTCCAGTGTGGATTTCCTGATTGATCACCTGTGTTACTTTATTGATTTTTTTCTCCAGATGTATGTTACAACTTTGCCCTCCTACATAAAGGACACTATGCAAGTCCTACAAAAATCTCAGGATTTTACTTGACAATCTGACTATTTATGGATTGGTATCGATGCAGAGTCCCTAGACACGTTTATTAGACATGTTGATGGACTTAAAGCCTGTGAACATTTTCTAAATGGTGACCCTTTGGGTAATACCATACCAAAGGATTTCATTCCTTGCTCTTAAATTTGTGTTAACACATAACTATTTTATGTTTAATATTGAAATTTTACCTTCAGATTTGTAGACTGGCAATGGGGAAGGCCATTGCGCCGTCCTATGCAAATCTGTTACTGGGGCTTTGGGAGAAGGCTCTTGTGTTCAACTCTGATGTTAATCCATTTCACAAAAACATTGTGAGGTGGATTCGTTTTATAGATTATGTGATCTGTGTATGGCAGGGTGACAAACAGGAGGCTAGTCATTTTATAGATGATGTGATCTGTGAATGGCAGGGTGACAAACAGGAGGCTAGTCATTTTATAGAATAGCTTAATATCGAGGATATAAATGTAATATTCACAGCAGAAGTAGAGCGACAACGGCCTAATTTCCTGGATGTCACCATTTCTGTTGGTCCGGATTCGAGCATACAATGTAAGGTGTATAGAAAATCTACTGCTACAAATAGCCTATTGCATGCCTTCAGCTTTCACCCCAGAAAACTCAAAAATTCAATTCCCTATAGCCAGTTTTGAAGGCTTAGGACGTAACTGTTCTGAAGATCTTGATTTTCAAATCAGTCCAGGGAAATGTATGTGAGATTTTTAGCAAGAGGCTATAGTTCCATAGTTTTGGAACAAGCACATACCAGAGCAAAATCTTTACAATGCTCTGACGTACTTGTGCCCAAATCCAGACCAACAGCAGATACAGGGGTAATCACATTCAGTACAGAATTTACCCAGATTTCGGGTCAGATTGGGAACACACTACATAAATACTGGCCCATTTTGAGGAATGATAATGAACTAGCAGGTACCATCAGCGACACACCAAGAATAACTTTCAAAAGGGGACGGACGTTAAAGGATCATCGTGTAAGCAGCTGTTATACTGAACCTAAGGAGACAAGGACCACTTGGTTACCATCTCTTCCATCTGGTATGTACTGCTGTGACAATTGCAATGTTTGCAGGTGCTGTGTACAACACAGTACTTTCTCATTGCCATGCAGCAGTAACATTGTTAAAATAAAACATTTTCATTTCCTGTGTCTCCACCTATGTTGTTTATGTCATTTGGTGTGGCTGTAACAAAGTATATGTTGGCATAACTATTAGATTTCTCAAACAAAGGATACAAGAACACATCAGGGACATCAACAACAAGGATTTGACTAACACTGTGGCAGAACATTTTGGGAGTGTCACGGTGGCAAGCCTGCCAGTTTCCACTTTATGGGCATTGAACAAGTGAACCTTGGTACCAGAGGGGTTGATAGGCATAATAAGCTTCTGTAACAAGAAACCTTCTGGATTTTTAGCTTACGTAGTTTAAATCCACTGGTTTAAACAATTAAATTGACATAAGACCATACCTGTGAATGTTATTGACAAAAGAAGAATGTGTATAATTCTCTATAATTTTCTGAAATATTTTTTCTGAAATACTTTATTTTATCATGTTCTCTTGGTCCTTCCTTTAGAGTGCGGATGTGTTGTGATGAGTGCAGGCTACTTTCCTGCTTCTTTGTAATGAAACACACTACAAGGATTTAGCTCCTACACATTCCATCTCCAGCTGCACTTTTTTCTGTTTTATCCTCCATTTGGTGGTCACATGGTACCCTATTCTATGCATTAATACTTGGAACAAGCTGGACAAAATTGATATATGGTTCTAATTATTTTTTATAAACCTTCTTCCTCCCCCAATTCAAACATCTATCCCAACCTCTCTCTCCCCCCTCCCTCCCCCACCTGGAGTGTTTTGGACTGTGCTTTTTATTATAATGATTCCTACATTTAACAAATTTATGTTGTTCAATTAAGAATTCTGCTAGTATAACAGCTGCAATTACAGAGATTCTAAATTAATTGAAGCTTAAAAATGTTAATTCAAAGCCTGATAATGTTGAAATTATTTTTTCAAGCCATGTATTCTCTTTATGTATTTTCAAAATGTTACTATTACTATGTTGTTTTATAGTTCTCTGTATAGTTGATTTTGAATGTTTGTTGCTTAAAAGACTGCTTTAAAAGTTTTTTCCTTGTATGACAGGATTTGAGTCAGAGCAAAACTATTTGCATTAATTAACTATATTGGTTACATGACCTATGACATCATCTTGTTTGGGGCTACTTAAGCAAAGCATTCATTTTCAGAAATTGCCCCCTTAGGAAGACTTAACGGCCAAAGCACAGGGGTTTCTATAGTAGACAGCAGAGTTTTGGCTATTTTGTTGGCAAAATAAATGGTATAACTTTTTACTTGCAAACTTCTGCTATTTTGCATTATTTGTTGCTATGTGCCACTGTCCTTTTAACTTGAAGTTAGTACAGGCTTGCAACCTCAGTTGTGGCACCACCCTGGACTTGATTGCTGTGCTGACCTTTCCTTTACTTGTTCCATTACAAGTAGCCTGAGGAATGCCCCTGCAGTGAATTCAGGATGTCTCTACTCCTGGCTGTTGCTGCAGCTGGGAGGCTCAAATCCATGTCTGCTAGATTGAAGTCCCCTACTAGTATCACATCCCCCTTGTGAGCCATTCCTATGAATTGCTTCCATCATTTCCATCAACTTCTTCCCCTGTGCTGGAGGTCTGTAGATCACTCCTGTGTTAATAATATGCCCCTTTCATTTTTTTAGGGTGACCACAGTACCTCTGCTCATCTCTGCTACCCTTGTATTTCCATAGCCTTTATGTTGTCCCTTACATAAAGAGCTACTCCTCCCACTTTTCTACCTACCCTGTTCCTTCTGAACATAACAGAACCTGGTATTGCCTTATCCTAGTCCTGGCTTTCACTGAACCAGGTCTCTGTAATGGTGACTAACTCCAGGTCCACTTCCACCATGGTGACATCTCAGTCCACAGTCTTGTTGCCCAGACTATGAGCATTCGGACACATGGCTTTCCAGGATGTGTTGCCACCCCCCTCCTTTTTTCCCACTTGCCTTCCCTTATTTCATTGACTTGTTATCTTGGCTTCATTTTTTTCTTCTACCCCCTGGATTTTATTACTTTTTAGTTTCTCTTTTCCCTACATATACCTGTATTTGACCTCTTGAGCTTGTGGGGGGGACAGTTTATTTCTCTCTGCCTCATTCTGCCTCCCCCCTCAGCTAGTTTAAATGCTTGCCAATGTAGTATTTAAACTGCTCACTGAGGACTATGATTCCCCTCCTGGATGGATGCAGACCATCACCCTGGACAGGCCCTTATCCCTCCAGGTGGGGCCCCAATCCCCAATGAATCCAAAACCCTTCTCTCTGCAACATTTCTGCAACCATGTATTGAAGTTCCTGGTGTGGAGAATCCTGTCAGCCCCCCTGTCATAGACAGGTAACACTTCTGAGAAGGTCACAGATCATGTTGCTTGCCTAAAACCCCTCCCCTACTCCCTGGACTCTTCCTGCACTATGGCTGGCTCATCCTTAGCCAGGTAATTTGTCGATAGATGGACAATGACATCTACTCGCCTTTCCTTCCAGCTGCCCCAGTGATCCTTTGGATCCTCTTTCCATTCCTGTGTGCCATGGTGCGGGGAAGGCACTGAACCTTCCTCTCCTCATCTCTGCCTACTCTCCCTTACTATGGAGTCCCCCACCAGGATTCACTCCCACCCCTTCCTCTGGGGTCCTCTGTCACCCCTTTGTGTCTCTACTGTGGAGGACCCCCACAACCACCCCAGTCACTACTATAGGTGCTTTGTTAGGACATTCCTGGTTTGCCAGGGCAGCATAGGAGTTTGTAGTGGAACTGGTTTTGGGATGTGCCTATGCTCCACCACTCTAACCTTCCCCGAGCCCACTGTCTTCTAGCTGTTCCTCCTACTGGGCAACCTCTGAGGCAGCAGTGATGAATTAGGTGGTCCCTGGGTGTGGGAGAAGGTCCTCCAAACCCAAGCCAACTCGGCCTTGAGTCTGGCCAAGCCACCTCTTCCCTCAGCCCAGTGAGGGCAGATAGAGCAGTAATGCAGCCTCCAGAAAGTCTCCTGAAGACTGCCACCGCTTCTTTTAGTATCTCTCTGCTCTTTGTGCCCCCTTTACTGTTTATATATGCCATTGTGACAGCACTGTCTGACCTTACTGTCATGGTTGTTGACTGCATCCAAATTTGAAAATGAAAAAGAACAAGGCACACTGACCTCATTTCCAGGATGTTGATGTGTAAGTGCTGTTACTGCGCTGACCAGGTCCCCTGAATGGGAATGTGGTCCAGCACTGCCCCCCAACCTGACAGGCTGACTTTGGCTGTCAGAATAAACTCTGGGGGGACATCCAAGAGAGATCCATTGCTCAGATTCTCCAAACTCACCCACCAACTCAGAGACTGCCACAAGAGTGGGGAAATTGGGATCCTGGCATGAAAGTCCTCTGAGGCCAGATCCCAGTCTGAGAGCAACTTGATCTGTAGGGGCTGCATGTGATGGTGAGCTCACAGGACCAGTTCTATTGTCACCATCATGAGGCCAAGAATCTGTAAAAGGCTGTGAGTTGAAGCTGACAATTGGGTCCTTAGCCACTGAACCTCTGTCAACAGGGTACCCTTCCTGGTTGGTGAGAGAAACATCTTCCCCTCGTCCATTTTGAACACCACTCCCAGAGGCTCCAAGATTTATGACAGCTTGAGAGAGCTTTTCTCCCAATTCACAACCCAGCAGCGGGACTCCAAAACATCCAGAGTCCTTGTCACTTACTTCCTCGTCAGTGGAGTAGATGGTGCTCAAATGAGCAGATCATCCAGGTAGGGATAGAAAAGATGACCCTCCTGTTGGAGTTGAGTCACTGGGACTATGAACACCTTCGAAAAAACCCTGGGGCTATTGCCAGCCTAACTGAGAGAGCCCTGTACTGGAAGTGCTGTCCCAGGACTGTGAACCTGAAGAACCTCTAATGAGATTGCTGGACAGGAATGTGGAGATACAAATCCCTGAGGTCTATGGAGGCTAGATAATTCCCTGGTTAGACAGCCCAGATGATTGAATGTAAGTACTCCATCTTGAAGGTCATGTGGCAAACTTGCTTAGTGTTTCAGATCCAGAATAGGCCAGAACCCCCAGATTCTTGGGAACTACAATATAAATTGAGTAAAATCCTGGCCTTGTTCACTGGGAGGCACCAGAACAACTGCCACAATCTACCACTTGCCTCTTCATGTGGCCCTTTGGTACAGGGGACAGCAGAAAATGCCCCTTTGAGAGACTGGTTGAAAACTCTGTTGCATAACCTAAAGCCATAATTTCCTGAACCTAAGCATCCAATGTTCTCATGGCCCATCTTGTATAAAAATTGTGCAGTCTTCCACCAAGAGAAGGGAGGCAGAGATGGGCCCACATACCCTCATTGTGAGGTGCATGCTTTTCGCTCGGGGTCTCCATTGCATCTTCAGACAAGGGCTTCTCTGCTATTATTACTCTTGAAAACAGAATAGGATCCTTTATTCCTCTGGTTCCCGAATTTCTGAAAGAGACAAAAAAAAACCTTGATACTTCCTCTGTCAGCCACCTCCTTGACCCTTTGGACTTGAACTGGCCTTTTGCTGTTCTTTTGACAATGGAAGGTGATCTTTTTTATTCTGGATAGCCTTTAAAATATCATCTAAGCCTCAGCCAAACAATAAGCCTCCCTTAAAGACTAAGTTAAACAGCTTGGTCTACAAAGCCTGATCAGCAACCTAATACCGAAGCCACATGCCTCACATACTGGACACAATGTGAAGACTCTTAGGTCAGTCCACTCCCTTTACCCCACAAAACAAAGAAATGGGGAAAGGGTGACTTTTCACAGGGCTACCCATAAACCTTGATCAGGGGTCAGGCAACAGAGCATGGGTATGGGTGCGCTTATCTGCCCCGGATAAGAGCCTGCATGCTTTGTTAATGGCCAGATGGATTTTATTAAGTGCTGTGTGATCAACAGCTGAGCAGAAAGTAAGCCCATAATCGACAAGAGAGAGGACCGAGGTGGTGACAGCCAAGTTAAGGGCTTCTGGTGTTAAGCAATTTTTGTACCTATACAGTAGCCCTATGCGGGCATTTATGGCTGAGGACAGGTTGTTAATGTGTGAGTGAAAGGAGAGGCTGGAGTCATATGTTACACCCAGGTATTTATAAGTGTGTACCTGCTCCAGTGGAAGGACAGAGTGCGAGAGAATTGAAAGCTGCATATCTTTGGTCTTTCTCTGATGGTGGGCAAAGAGCATGGCCTTTGTCTTTTTCACATTAACTACGATTCTTTGGTCTATGAACCAGCTCTCAATCTGTTTAAACGTGTGCTGGAGGGAGGATTGCAGAGAACTGGGATCTTAGTGCGAGGCGTAGAGAACTGTGTTATCTGCATACAGCAGTGGATTATCGGAGCAGAACATGGGCAGGGCATTCAGACAGATGCTGAATAGCAGAGGGCCAAGGATGGAGCCCTGGGGTCCCCGGAGTGGACTGGCAAGGTGGTGGACAGGATGGTGTTTATTTTGATGCATTGTCGACAGTGCTGTGAGGTAGCTGGTGAACCAGGAGGTGGGTCCTTTGGATAGGCCCAAGTGGAGAAGTGTGCTAGGAGTAAGTGGGGAGACACTGTCAAAGGCCTTTGACAGACTGATGAAGATAGCTCCTGCAAGGTGTTTTCTATTCAGAACAGAATGAATGTAATTAGAGAACTCAGTAAGGGCTGTAATAGTACTGTGCCCAGATCTGAAGCCATGTTGTTCTCTGCACAGTAGGTTGTTAGTAAGTAGTCAGTGAGTTGGATGGCTATTTCTTTTCAAGGGCTTTTGAGAGTAGGGGAGGATGGAGATGTGCTGGTAATTATTGGGGATGTATTGTCACCACTCTTTAGTATAGGAGTGATTGTGGCTGTCTTCCAGGTTGATGGGAACTGCCCCAGACAAAGGGAGTGGTTTATGAGGTCAGTCAATGGGGAGAGAACAGTATCAAGACCAGCCAAAGGATGCGCATATCAAGCTAGTCCAGTAGCAGGAGCCACTGAGGGGCATTGGTGAGAAAAGGCCTGGCCTCATTCATGGTGACTACCCTGAAGTGGAAGGGGATACTGCAAGTTAAGAGGCAGGGTTACTGGAATAGGGTTGAAAAAGTTGATTGGGAGTACCACACTGAGGTCAGAGAAAGACACATTAAGACAGTCGGTGATGGCCTGTGGGTTGGTGGTGGGGACATTGTCAATGGTTAGCAGGGATGGGAGGGAAGCTAGGATTTGCCGTTAAGTTCCTTGATGTTGTCCCAGAACAACCAAGAATTCCCCCAGGAGGAGGTTCAGGTTGCTTTTTAGTATTCCGATTTAGCCTGCTTTATTGCCATTGTGCATTTGTTGTGGGCTGCTTTATAGGTCTGCTGTCTATCTGCATGCCGGAGGAAACTGCTTTACTCCAGAGATCATCTCTGCACTTGAGTTGATGGAGCAGTTCAGTTGAGACCCAAGCAGCATTGCACTTCTTGGCCTGAACATTAGAGAAAGGGGCGTAGATATCACAAGCTTTATTAAAGGAGCAGGTAAAATAATCAAGGGCTTCATCTATGGTGGGGTCCTAGAGATGAGGGACCAGTCCCAGCAACTTAAATATCTCCTAAGTTTGGTGAGGCTGCCAGGCCAGAGACGATGCTGTACTATCTTGTGTGGTTTGGGTTTTGGCTGACAACATGACCAGGAAAATAATATGGGGAGTGATCACTTAGGGAGACTAGAAGGACCACTAGGTTTGAGAGTGTATTGGGAGAGTTGGTGAGTAGAAGGTCGATCAGGTGCTTGAGCCATTAGAGGAATTCACCCTGGTGGGTTGGTTGAACCAGCTGGGTAAGGTTCAGAGCAGCAAAGGTGTCCTCATCCTAAAATGTGCTCATCCTAAATACTGTAATGTTCTACTTGCTATTAACGTTACTTGTTTTTGTCATAATTTGTCCAGTTGTCCATGACATGGAACCTTTGTAAAAGAGCCATATTGGCTCAAAGGTATAATCCAAAACATAAATACATAAATAAATAAATAAATGTGCGACCCTACTGTGCCCCCTGCTAACATTCGATTTTCAGGTCTGGCAAATTGATATGCTGTCATCTGCCTCCTCCACTACAAAGAAGTCCCACACTACAGATTGACCTGTTTGGTGGGGTTTCTTTGTCAAGCTACAGCCATTGGATTGGGGCAGACTTGCTGCTGCTTCTGCTGAACACTATCACCTTTCAATAGCAGCTGCATGTACAAGGTCTGCTGTTTGCTGATCATGCAGTGCTTTCCCTTTAAGGAGTCAGTAAGCATTTGTCTGGAGTAGTTAAGTCCTCAAACTCAGAAGTTTCCAGTCTCCTCTTTCCTGATGAAGAATTACTAAATGAGCTGTTTAATTACTATTATTATTTTTTGCAGATGTACTGCCCCACACAATGTTGAATATCCACTGGATTTCCTTTTCTTGTCTAAAAAGGTCCTTATCCCGTTGCCACCATTTCCTAGCACTGTTCTCATAAGTAGTTTCACTTTCATATCATAATACTTCTTTTTATTTCCCTAACTAGTTTGCTTATTCCTGTATGACTGCAGCATACAGTTCTTGTACACAGATTTCCCTGTTGTAGCTGCCATTTGTCTTTTAGATACTAAATAGCACTTTCATGCAGTGACAGCCATCGCCATCAGTAACAATAGTGATGGTAATGGTGTGCTTCTATACAACATCAGACACTACTGCTATATTTAACTGAATGGATTTTTAGCAATAGTGCCCAGTACTGAAACTGGCAGCAGGCATGATGGTGTGCTACTGTTCCCAATGATGCTGGCTACCACTGTGTGTGGCTTGTTTTCTCTTTCTATTTTCTGTGGGTCCTACAAACTTCTGAATAAACTTTAATGTTCCTAAATAATTTTGTACATCAACACAACTTCCATGGCTTAATGAACAAATAACCTAACCTAAAGTGTTGTACTAAACTAGCTTGCTTCCTGAGCAGAGCTATATGGTCAAGCCTTGTTTGTTTCTAATATCATTATCTAAATTAAGTCACACCCAAACTAATTGGACTTTAACTTTGATGTGCATTAGATAGTTTTAATGCATGACAAGGAACTGAAGGCACTTTCGACCAGTGGTATTGTGCCTTACTATGTCGTGGCCATGCATTAGAATCATCTAATGCACACCCCCATCATGTCTTATTGCTTACTTGTCCAACACCCAATGATATGTGTCCTAGGAAGTTGTGAGGGCTGTGTTGGCCCTGCCCTCCCCTCCCCCAAGCCGGACCCCTACTGTTTCATCTGGCACTCAGTGTCCTAAGGGGTCTTGAGGGCCTAGCTGGCCCTGCCTTCCCCCAAGCTGGACCCCCCATTTCATCGGGCACTCAGTGTCCTTAGAGGTTGTGAGGGCCTTGTTGGTCCTGCCTTCCCCAAGTTGGACCCCTGCTGTTTCATCGGGCACTCAGGTACACCAGACCATGCTGTTGCAGCTCAGAACGCCAGCCATTTACATCTGCCTTACTGAGAACAATGGACTTTTGAATCATGGCGCCATTTTAAGGGCCCCTGGACAATTCTATTGGCAGAGCTATGCTGATAGTTTATTTGCACTGAATTCTACCTAATTCTGTGTTTACTTACTCTCTGCAGGGATCTTTAATTTCCCTGTGTTTTAACCTTTTCTGCAAGGAGCTTTAAAATCCCTGTTATGCTTGAAACTATCTGCATGCTCTAGAATCTGAATCCAGTTCTCACTGTTTACACTACTGCACAGTACTTCAGTTTAGTAGCTCAGGACTTGCCAGACTTTACTCAGGTGTTCTGCTTTACCGATCTGATCATAATTGTAAGCCAGCTCAATAAATTCTGACTCAGTACTGCAGGCATTAACTCTGTGTAGCAACAGGCTGTTACATGTAGTTGCTGATTTAATTAAGTGAATTGCTACACAGTTCGGCCCGGAGCAAAAGTAACAAAGATTTTAAAAACAAAAATGTTATTGTTAAAGGTCCAAGTACAGCAAAGGAAACTCAATTCTTGAGTGCCACGTCTTAATTTATCTCTACCATCCAGAACTAAAGTGCGTGACCTGCTGTGTTTCAGAACCTTAATGCTGACTGACATAAGCTGCAGAGTTTCATCAATAATTCGATTATAACCCCATTTGATGCTAACCCACTGCGCTTAAAACTGGAAATTCCCAACTGAGTTCAAACTGAGCATACTGATTACAAACTGGGAAACCTGGCATAGCACTTGTGAGCCCCTCCTCCTACCTGTTAAATAATCCTTGCTTTTCCTCTTTCCTCAGTGTCCTAGGAGGTCGTGAGGGCATTGCTGGTCCTGCCCTCCCCTAAGCTGGACCCCTGCTTTTTAATCAGGCACATGGTATGCCAGACCACGCTGCTGTGGCTCAGAACGCCAGCCATTTACATCTGCCCACGGAGAACAATGGACTTTTGAATCTTGGCACCATTTTAAGGGCCCTCAGACAATTCTGTGAGGCAGAGCTTTGCTGATAGTTTATTGCTCAGAATTCTACCTAAGCATGTGTGTTTACTTACTCTCTACAGGAGCTTTAATTTTAAATTGCAAAGTCCCTGTGTTTTAACCTTTTCTGCAAGGAGCTTTTAAATTCCTGTTATGCTTGAAACAGTCTGCATGCTCTAGAATCTGAATCTAGTTCTTACTGTTTACACTGCACAGTACTTTAATTTAGTAGCTCAGGACTTGCCAGACTTTATTCAGGTGTTCTGCTTTACCAATCTGATCATAATTGTAAGCCAGCTCAGTAAATTCTGACTCAGTACTGCAGGCATTAACTCTTGTAGCAACAGGATGTTACATGTAGTTGCTGATTTAATTAAGTAAATTGCTGCACAGTTCGCCCGGAGCAAAACTAACAAAGATTTAAAAAAAAATTGTTATTGTAAAAGATCCAAGTACAGCATAGGAAACTCAGATCTTGAGTGCCACATCTTAATTCATCTCTACCATCTAGAACTAAAGTGCGTGACCTTCTGTGTTCAGAACCTTAGTGCCGACTGACACAAGCTGCAGTCTCATCATTAATTCGATTCTAACCCCATTCAGTGCTAACCCACTGCACTTGAAACTGGAAATTCCAACTGAGTTCAAATTGAGCTTACTGGTTACAAACTTAAAACTTTGCATAATACTTGTAAGCCCTTCCTCCTGCCTACCTGTTAAATAATCCTTGCTTTTCCTCTTTCCCAGTGTCCTAGGATGTTGTGAGGGCCTCGCTGGTCCTGCCCTCCCCAAGCCGGACCTCCGTTGTTTCATTGGGCACTCAGGTACACCAGACCACGCTGCTGTGGCTTAGAATGCCAGCCATTTAGGTCTGCCTATGAGACCCCACGGCACTATCCGCCAGCTGTCCACCACAGTAGGTGAGCACAGTCTTATATAGGCTGCTGCAATCATGTGATAAAACTCTATCAGCCCACTTTCCCTTTAGCAGATTATCTGCTTTCACCACTAGTAGCTGCACAAGCCATACCACCTGCTTAAGCACAGAAAAATCACATATGTTACTTCTTTATCTCACTGTGCTGTGCTTACTCACCAGCCTTAACATCCCTCCCACATCCCTCCTACCCTGTGCCACAGCCAAACCATAGTATAACAGACAGTAGAGGCGCTCCTCCCTACCATGCTACCTCCACCACTGGGCTGCCACTTCAACGTCTCCTGGTTAAGTGGAATCCCAGTGCTTCCATCCTGCCACCCTCCTTCCACGCAGGGCTGACTGTGCTAAGGTTCTCTTTCACAAAGAGTGCTCCAGAACCCTTCCAGTGACATTTGTGCCTTCTGCAAGTCACAAGGGTTCCTGCTCAAAACTAAAAACCTACTCACACTGCTGCTACTCCTAGCAGGCAATGTTGAACTTAACCCTCTACCAACCCACCCCAACCCTCCCCTCCTCTCAAATTACCAAGAGGTCTCAAAATTATACACCTAAACATATGTAGCATTCTGAACAAGTTCACCATCCTACAACCTAGTGTCTTAGCGCTGTCAATGAATATTCTGATCATAACTGAAATATGGTTGAAGCCTCACAACCTGGATGCTGGATTGTTGATCCTGGCTACTCCCTCATTTGGCATGACCACCAGGGTAATAAAAGAGGTGGAGACATTGCCATGTTTATCTCCTCTCAGCTCCAGTTCACCCTGTCCAGTTCTCCATGCCCACACTGTCTATAGACTCCTTGCTAATTAAACTCTCACTCCACACTCAATTTCATTATTTGTAGCTGGGTCTTATTACTTCAGCACCTTTGACAGTTGTAATGGACCACCTGGCACCTTAAAATCACTCTGATCAGGGGCGAGCTGCTTATCCTTGGAGACTTCAACTCTAACTGGCTCTCCAGTGCTAGCTCTAAGCTACGTAGACACGTAATTACACTAAATCTGTCCCAGCAAATTTCTGAACCCAGACGCCTGAATCAAAAATCCCAGAACCACTCCCTTTTAGACTGGGCCCTTACCTCACACCCACATCAAATTATTGAGTCAGGACTCCTTCTGGACTCGCTAAGTGACCACCACATAATCTACGTGGTAAGGAGAATATTCAGGCCCAAAGTTCCTCCCACATGAACACTGCTTACCAGGTCATACACAATCTCTCAGTCTCACTGCACTCCTATTCGGCCTGTCAAACACTGATTGGTCCTTCATCCCTCAGATGTCCTCCACAGACACTGCCCTTGAGATTTTCAACTCAGATTCCTCACCATATGGAACCACCATGCGCCACTGAGAAGGACCCATATAAGGGTGCCCACCTGCCTTATGTCACTGCCAATATTATTGATCATCCATGCCAGGGACAAGATATGGAAAGCCTATAAGGTAACCAACACCCAGGCAGAACTCCAACTCTACGGACAATCTTCAACTCCTGCCCAGGCTACTATGTCAGGCCAAGGCAAACTATTTCAAGCCTCCTTTCCAATCCAGTCTAAATCACTCTGCAAAATTCTGGAAATCGATCAAATCCTTCTCTCCCCCGCCCAGCTCCTTACCCCAGCCCTAAATGTGGATGGCTCACTGTCACCAAACCAGGTACTCAGTCTTTAATACCTTTTTACTAGCAGCGCATCACTCTGCTATCCTCTCTCCCTCAATACCACTCGAGCCCGTACACTCCCACTCCACCCACCTCCCCGTCCTTCTCCTTTTGCATGGTCACCCTAACTGAAATGTTAATAGCCATGCAAGCGCTCAACCCCTCCAAAGGTAAATGCCCCTCGGGTCTGGTCTCCAAAATGCTTCACCTTTCTGTCTCTGCTTGGCCACCCCACTGGCCACTCTCTTCAATCTCTATTTCTCACTTGCTGCAGTCCCATCTGACTGAAACATGCCATTGTCACCCCTACCAAAGGGGTGACCCTCTCACCGGATAACTACTGCCCTATCTCCCTACTCCCTTCCTAGCCAACTCAGTAGCCCTTGAACTCAACCAACTCTCCTCCTTTCTTGAATCCTCTTCCTCTTACACCTTACCAATCTGGTTTAGGAAGATGCATTCCACCATCACCTCCTTCTACAGCTCACCGTCACCGTCCTCATGGGTATGAATCACAGGCATATCATCTCAGCTATTTTTGTCCAACCTTGCCCAAGGCATTGGTGCTGTCTCCCACCCCTCTACTATCCAAACTTTCCCATGCAGGACTCTTGGGAACTACCACCAACTGGTTCCAATCCTACCTAGCCGTCAGGTCGCAATCTGTAAGAATTGGTCATCATACTTCTGCCCCCCTCCCTGTAACTACTGGGGTCCCCCATGGCTCAGTCCTCAGCCCAATACTGTTCTCCATTTTCCTGAATGATCTGCCCTTGGTATGCCTGCAGTCATCCATCCATATGTACTCTGATGACACTGCACTGTATGTATTGGGTCCCTCCCCCACAGTAGTGGCCTCTAGACTTCAGGAGGACTTCAATGCTATTCGGCTCTGGTTTCACTCAAACCAGTTATTTCTAAACCCCAAGAAAACTATCTCCCTAACCTTCAGCATTAGATAGAGACTCTTCCAACTCCTGCCATCCTTGCTTTCCATACCACTGATGGGACTCCTTTGGAGAGTATGTACCTCCTTCGGTACCTTGGGGTCTGGCTTGACCAGAACCTCGACTTCTCAGCTCACATCAATTCAATCCACAGAAACTTCACCCCAAGCTGGGTGCCATATATCATAACGGGGCTGCATTCTACTGGAAACCTGCAAGGCAATCCTACTGAAAATGATCCTCCCTTAATTGACTAGGGTGGCGTAGTGTACAGCACTGCCAGTAAGTCCACCTTAGCAAGACTCGACCCCGTCTTCCATTCCTTCTGCCATTTTGCCTGGACTGCCCCACCTCAATGCACCACTGCAATCTCTACAAGTCTGTAGACCTACCCATGCTCCTGAATCGAGACTGATCCATGTGTCAGGACAACTGCAAAGTCTGGGCACAGTCCCCCCACCTGGAATCCGCCCTCTCAGTTCAACCCCACTCTGAGTATTCTCTCAGGAACACTGACTTCCGGCTTCTGTATGTCCCACATATGTCACAGCCAAAAGGCCAAACTGTCTTCAATTACTTGATGCCTAAACTATGGAACTCCCTGTTGGCTGACATTAAGCACACATACAACACTCAGCAGCTCAACCATCTCCTCGGTCACTGTTCTCCCCACCTGCATACGACACCCTGCCCCGTGATGCCGCCTGTAATTGCCCCCACCCATAATTTCTACTGCACTGTAGCACATCATTTATTTATTTATTTTATTTATTTATCAAGTCTAGGATTACAAATATCTTTGAGCCATGGCTCTTTACAAAGGTTCCACATCAGAGAAATACAAATTATGGGGAACATCAAGACAGGCATTACAACAATGTGGACATTGCAAACAGAGTACAGATGAATACAGTTCAAGGGAGCATTGTAACAGGGCAGCCAGCGGCATTTGTCAGAAAATAGACAACAGATAAAAGTGCGAGTCATAGGGAGAGGAAGAGGGTGGGGGAGAAGGAATGTAGGAAGGGTGGCAAAAGGGTGAAAAGTGCAGCATTGGGTATACAAGATGTGAGACTAGAATCCAGTGGGGGGGACAACTAGAGCAGAAAGGGAGGTGGACAAGGTCATTAGCGCTCATGAACCAAGGCACACAGCCAAGTACCGGGAGAAATTGGCCTCTAGCTGATTCTTAATACCATATGTGTTCTTCTAGTGATCTCGGCATGTGGACCTTCATGTGTTTAATGTTCCCTTCTTTGCATAGCTCAAATTGTAGTCCCTCTAGACATGTTAGTAGGTTATTTCTCTCCTGCTCTTCCCACAGCTATTGTACCCTATGTACCCACTGCTTCTTGGCAATTAAGTTACATGGATTGTTTTGTACTGTATAATCCTTGTGTAGTTTGCTGTATATGAACTTTCTAATCTTTGTGTAATTACTGTATATATCCCTCCTCCCCAGGACAGATCTGGAATTGACTGGTACTCCGCTCAGTATGCCTTCCTGGTAAAACTCTTAAATAAATAAATAAAATATCTGCTGGGTAGTTGTTGGACATAGATGGTGCAGCAGTTAAAATTAACAAATTAATAGCACAAGTTATAATAGTGAAATTGTTATGACTGGGAATAAGGTGTTCACATATAACACTCTTGTTCTTGTTTTCTTTGATAGTGACTTGTGAGCCTTGTGACTGGGTAAGGCCTTCAAGCAAAAGGCAGAGAAAGGTAGAGAGTGAACAGAATGGGAGGAAATTCTGTTTCCTGATGTGGTGATAGGTGAACTGGGGATGCCCTAAAGTCCTCTCACAGTTCAGACTGATACCAGTTTATCCACATGCCTTATAAGAAACACAAGCAGCTTGATTCCTGGAATATGTCTATTGAGCCTTGTTCATCTGCTTTAATTTTAGTGATCAAAACACAAGTTAGTAGAGTAACACAGCTCTTTACCTAAAGTGATCAATGAGTATAGGCAGATTCTAAAACATGTTTTACTTGCTTTTTATCACATATGAAAATGCATTAATTCCATGCATTGCAAGTAGAGGCATACAAACTGAAACTTCACAAGTGAAGTGGCTATGAATTAATAGGAATTTGCCTTCACAAAACTTCAGAAAGTTTCCATAGAACTTAGAAACTTCAACTTCACCAAAATTGTTAATTTTTCTGTGAATAGGCCATTTCTGGGATGAAAGTGTCTACTTCATGGGTGAATTTTGGTCAGTTCACTGAAAAACGTTTCAGCTTTGCTGGGTAAAACTGCAAATTCCACAGAATTTGTGAATTAATTAGTGAAGCAAATTTCAGCAACTTCACCTACCCTAATTGCAAGCCCTGCAGTGGGTATGCAAATTATATGGATGTGAAACATCTCTACCATTTATTGAGAAACAAAGTTCTAAATAGTAGTGCATCTGGAAGTAGTTAACAGTAGCAGACGTAGAATGAAAAAGTGAAGCAAGTTTTCAAATTGTAATTGGAAATCTACAAGAACATTTTCTACCATGCAATTTACAGCCTTGTGATAGGCCAAGGACTTGAAATGGAAAAAGAGTAGGAAGGTAGATAGAGGATAGAATTAGGAGGATATTCAGTATTCTGACGTTATGATAGGTGCAGGAGGGCTCAAAGCCTTCAGACAGCATAGGCTGATACCAATATGCACGTACATAAGAACATCTGTGTGAATCAAGCCCTTGTCAATTTGTATTCCTAAAAGTCTTAGGCATATAAATGCAAGGGGTGTTACATCTGAACATACACAAATGCTAACAGATAAAGGTCTTAAGATTTGTCTAGTTTGATCAATTGTGCAACTCCCTAAATATTTACAAAGGGAATTGCCCCCTTTTCATTTTCCTTTTGACCTCCCTCAACTTCACCCTCTCTTCTCTCTTGCCCACTTTAACCTGCAAATTTTCCCTTCACCCTGTCCAACCCCCTCTTGAAGGTGTCCACCATTTCTAGGAATACTACCTTCTCTGGAAGCTCATTCCACTTGGTCACCACCCTCTTGATGTAAAAGTGCCTCCTCAGCTCCCTCCAAACCTTCTCCCCACCAGCTTTAGGCTGTGCCCCCAGTGGTCTTGTTCCCACTTGGCTGGAGGCCCTCAGTGCTCACCCTAATAATACCCTGAAGATACTTGAAGGTCTCAATCATGTCTCCCACTCCCATTTTCCTCAAGAGATTACATGCTGAGCTCCTGATCCTCTCTTCATAGGCATTGCCTGATGACCCTTGATCATCTTGGTTGATCTTTTCATATCATTCTTAAGATACAGGCCTGTACTTCAGGTGTGGTCTTACCAATGACATGTACGGCAGCAGAATACCTCTGCCATCCTGCTGATAATTTCCCTGGCTATGCAGACCAGTAGCTGACTTGCTTTGGTTGTTGCTCACATGCAGTGTGCAGAGTGTTTCAGGTCACTTGTGATTATTACTCCTGAATCCTTTTCTTGATCTTAGTACCTTGTCTTGATCTGACCTGGGTACCTGCACTCCACCTAGCTACTATTTGATCCCAGGATTTTTCAGTCTCAGGTGCATAACTTTGAATGTCATAACCATGAACCCCATCTGCCAAATGCCAGACCCCTTCTCCTGCCTAGCCAAGTCCTCCCTGAGTTCCTGTCATTCCTCCTCTGTGTCCACCCTCCCACAGAACTTGGTGTTGTCTGTAAACAGGTAGATTTTACTCTTGATCCTATCTGTGATGTCATTTATGAAGGTGTTAAAATAGAAACATAGACTGTGATGGCAGATAAGGACTGCTTGGTCCACCTAGTCTGCCCATTTCCCTACCTATTGGATAAGCTGCAGATCCTAGTTCACCAACAGCCTAACTTCCTCCTAGCCCCCACTAGAATTTCCTTATGCCTGTCTCATGCATTCTTGAATTCCCAACTGTTTTTGACCACACTACCTCCTGTGGTAGGCTGTTCCTTGTGCCATCACCCTCTCCATGAGAAAATACTTCTTCACATTACCCCTGATCAATCCGCCCCTCTATCTTCAAATTATGCACCCTTGTTCTTGTACATCTCTTTTTCTGAAGGATGCTACCCACTTGGACTTTGTTTATTCCCTTGAGGTACTTGATGTGAATCTCTGCCTATCTACTTGTCATTATATTATATCGTATTTGTGATGGGGGCATCCCTGACTTTGGTAAAAGGGGATTTGGTTGATCCTGAGCAGCTTACACTCAATCAATTTGTTACTGTATAGGGGATTCACTGGTGAGGAGATAATGCTGCCACTTGCTAGTGTTCTCCTAGACTGGGGTAAGACAGGGAGACTGTGCAAAAAGTGGCAGTGGCAGACAATCTTGCCCAGATGTAATTATTGGGAACAATCTAAAAAATGGGATGGTGTGTGCAGTTACCCACAGTCAAGCAGCAAAGGTAAATTGTAGTTCCCTGGATCCCATAGAAGACCTTGAGGAAAACACTGGAGGCTGGTTCCCCAGCCAGTATCTCCTGATAAGGAGAATAGTGAAAAGGAGGTAGAAATTCCCCAGGTAGCAGTTAACAGAACAGCTACAAAGGGTTACTCTGAGGAAGGAGGGTATCCCATTGTCAGAGGGTTAGAGATGGCAGTAATCCTGAATGCTCTGATGCTAGAGCTAGGGACCCTAGTTTAGAAACTGGAGGACCTGTCCCATGCAGAATGTATAAGGATTTTGCAGCTGCTCAGAAAAGTGACCCTAATTTGAGAAGCTGAGTGCTTGGGCAAAGTCTGATGGAGCACTGGGAGGTGACAGGAAACACAGAGTTTACTGGGACAATGGACTGATGTATATGCAGGATGTAAAGACAGAGGGAGGGTGACTGGCAGGAGTTTGTCATTCCTCAAAGGGTACCGTGAGCAGTTGCTCAAGATTGCTCATGATGTTGCCATGTCTGGTCATCTGGGAATTGCATACACTATGCAGCAATTGGCCCAGAATTTGTATTGGATAACTTCACCCAGCAGGTGAAGGAGTATTACGGTCTTGTCACGGTGCCAAGAAATAGGAAGGTGGGCAGAAAAACCAAAGCCACCTAATTCCCTTGCCCATAGTGGAGGAGCCATTCCAGAGGTTAGTAATGGATATTGTGGGGCATTTGAATACCCTCAGCATCCCCTGGGAAGAGATTTATCCTAACAGTGGGGATTATGTCAACTGGTACCCAGAGGCAGTCACCCCATCCTCGCTGAGAACAGAGAAAGTGGCAGATACCTTGCTAGTGATTTTCTCCTGTGTTGGGTTCCTGCAGGAGATTATTACTGATCAAGGGGTTCCTTCATGTTGGACATGATGAAATGTTTGTAGGAGAAGTGTGGGGTGGTGCAGCGATACACAACAGCTGATCATCTGCCAGACAATGGGCTTGTGGAATAATTCAATGGTACCCTTAAATCGATGCTCCAAGCATTTGCTGAACAGCATGGGAGGAACTGGGAGAAATGCCTTCCCCACCTGTTGTTTGCATACAGGGAGGTGCTCCAAGGGTCAATGGGGTTTTCCCCCATCGAGCTCTTATATGGACAGAGGGTAGGTGGGCCCCTAGACTTGATCCAGGATAACTGGGAAGGTAAGCAAGCCACCCAAGGAACTCCATTAGTGGATTATGACCTTAAGTTTAGGGAAAGGCTGAAGGAGCTTATGGGAACAGCCCAAAGCAACCTGGCAGTTGCCCAGCAAAAACAAAAGGTATGGTGCGATTGCAGAGCCAGACCTCACTTGTACACTGTAGGTCAGGAGGTCATGTTCCTAATTCCAGTCCAAAAAGATAAGCTGCAGGCCTAGTGGGCAGGACCATACAAAGTAGTCAGACAGGTGAATGATGTAAATTACATTATAAAACTACCTGACAGGAGACATACCCAAAGAATGTACCATGTCAACATGATGAAGCCATATGCAAAGGGCTGACATGGTCTTTGCAGTAGTGCTGGGGAGGGATGGATGAAGAAGAACCCTTCTGGACTTGCTGGAAGAAAGCAGTGGTAGTCCACTGTGGAGGCAATTAAAATGTCTCCCAGTTGACTCCAGACCAAATCAAGGAAGTAAGGGAGGTTTTAGCAGACTTTTTCCCATTGTTTAGTACCAAGCCTGTACTAACCCCATTAGCGATTCATGATGTAGAGACAGGGACACAAATGCCCATATGGCAAACACCATATTGGTATCAGAGGCCATCAATAGGACATTAAAGGGAGGAGATAGAGAAATGATGGATCTAGGGTAACTCAGAAATCCCACAGCCCTGGGCCTCACCCATAGTCCTCGTTCCCAAGCCAGATGGCTCTACTCATTTTGTGTGGACTACCATGGACTGAATGCAGTCATGAAGTCAGATGCCCACCAATGTCACGGATGGACGAACTACTGGAGAAGTTCGGAGGTGAAATACCTGCTACTGACCTGACAAAGGGTATTGGCAGGTGGAGTTAACTGCCAGAGCTAGGGAGAAGTCAGCATTCATCACTCCGATGAGAGTTATTTGAGTTTAAAATAATGTCTTTCGTAATGAAGAAGCCCTGTCACCTTCAAGGTTGGTGAACCAGGAGTTAAATGGTGCTGAAAAGTGCAGCTGTGGCGTACCTGGATCACATTGCCCTTTCTAGTGCCAGCTGGGTGGAGCACCTGTCCCACCTTAGGGAAGTGCTGGGCAGGGATACAGTGGGCCAGGCTCACTGTAAAGTTGAAAAGTGCCAGGTGGCCATGGCTGAGGTGGCATATCTCAGGCATGTAGTAGCCAGAGAGCTCTGTCCTAATCATGCAAAAATTTAGGCAATCAATGCATGGCCCAGACCTGAAACATGAAGCAGGTTCAGTGTTTTCTAGGGACCACAGCATACTATAGAAATTTGTTCCAAACTACAATACCCTGGCCATCCCCTATCTGGCCTGTTAAAGAAAAGGATGCCAAAAAGGATAAACTAGAGAACCAGCCTGTGAGTAAGCCTTTACACGACTAAATGACCTTTTATAGGTACATTAGGGAGTGAAGAAAGACAAGGAGGATACTGAGGCTTAATAAAGGGAGGAATGTGGGTAGAGCGGGGACAGTGAAAAAGCAGGAATACTGAATGATCATTTCTGCTCAGTATTCACAAAGGAAGAGGAGGAGAGTACCTAAACCAAGCAAGAAATACTCTGAAGATGGAGGTCGATACCAGTCCATTTACAGAAGAAAGGTTCTGAAAGAACTAATAAAATTGAAGGTGGACAAATCAATGAGGCCTGATGGGATTCACCCAAGAATTCTAAAAGAACTAAGGTAGAACTAGTGACACTGCTGACTACTCTGTTTAACAAATCATGGGAGGATGGGGTGGTACCTGAGGAATGGAGGAGGGCAGATGTGATTCCTCTTCACAAAAGTGGAAGCAGGACAGAGGCAGGAAACTACAGAACAGTTAGTTTGACCTCAGTGGTAAGGAACATGATGGAATCACTTCTGAAGGAAAGAACTGTGGAGTACCTAGAGGCCAGTGGGGCACAGGACCCAAGGCAGCATGGATTCATGATGGGAAGGTTCGTCAGACAAATCTAATAGATTTCATTGACTGGTGACCAAATTAGTAGAGCAGGGAGGGCTATGGACATGGCCTACCTAGATTTTAGCAAAGCATTTGATACAGTCCACACAAAAGATTAGCACATAAGTTAGCCAGCCCAGGTGGGCCCCAAGGTGGTAGCCTGGATAAAAAATTGGCTAGACAACAGGACGCAAAGGGTAGTAGTAAATGGAGTGCACAGTGAAGATTACTAGTAGGGTACTGCAGGGTTCAGTACTGGGACCTGTCCTTTTAATGTCTTTATAAGTGACATTGCAAAGGAACAGGAAGGAAAAGTATGTCTCTTTGCAGATGACACAAAGATCTGCAACAGGGTTGATACACAAGATGGAGTGGAAAGGATGAGAAGGGACTTGGCAAGGTTGGAGGAATGGTCAAATGTATGGCAGCTCAGATTCAATGCAAGAAGTGCAAGATAATGCACATGGGAAACAAAAACCCAGGGAAGAGTACACAATGGGGATGAGAAACTGACAACAGTAAAATGGAAAGGGTCCTGGGGGTATTTATATCAGATTACCTAAAGGTGGGTCAGCAATGTGAGAAAGGCAGTAAGGAGGGCTGGGGGATACTGGGATGCATAGGAAGAGGCATCAATAGTAGAAAACAGGAAGTTGTTATCCCTCTGTACAGACAGTTGGTGAGACCCCATCTGGAGTACTGTGTGCAGTTCTGGAGACCCCATCTCCACAAAGACATAGACAGAATAGAGGCTGTCCAGAGGAGGGCAACCAAAATGGTGCAGGGTCTGCACCAGAAGACATAAGAAGAAAGACTAAAGGTGCTTAATATGTATACCCTTGAGGAAAGAAGGGAGAGAGGGGACATGATAGAAACTTCCAAGTACCTCAAATGAATCAACAAAGTCCAAGAGGGTAGCATCTTTCAGAAAAAGAGATGTGCAAGAACAAGGGGGCACAATTTGAAGATAGAGGTGAGACAGCTCAGAGGTAATGTAGGAAGTCTTTTTCATGGAGAGGTTGTGGATGCATGGGACAGCCTCCCTGAGGAGGTCGTGGAGTCAAGAAAAGTGGGGACTTCAAGAATGCATGGGACAGACATAAAACAGTCCTAGTTGGGGGTAGGAGAAAGTAAACTGTTGGTTAACTAGGATCTGCAGCTTATCTGTTAGGTAGGAAAATGGGCAGACTAGGTGGGCCAAGCGGTCCTTATCTGCAGTCAAATTCTATGTTTCTAAGGAGACACTGTGCAGTACTCCTGTATTAGTCAGTCAGACTATAGTAAACACTTTGTAGTCCAGACTAATGCCTCAGATGTAATGGGGCAGTGATTAGTCAAATGTCTAACCAAGGAAAGATCACCCAATAGTGTACCTCAGTAGAAGTTACTTCCAGGAGCAGGCTTATTCTTCAGTGGAGAAAAATGCCTTGCAATGGTGTGGGCACAAAAGTTAGAGCCATACCTATAGGTGGTACTTTGAGATGTACAAACAGGTCACAGCCCCTGGTTTGGCTGACACAAATGGGTAAAACAAATGGTAGGCTGTTAAGGTGGAACCTTGCCTGTAGGGCTACAACATGACTGTCTCACACAGGGCAGGGCAGCAAATAAAAACACAGATGGGCTATCGCATCGGTTTGAGCAGTGAACTGAATTTGGAGAACTCATCTCATGCCTATGAATAGATCCCACAAATTCAGTCTAGGAGGAGGAATGTAACCTCTGTCTATTTACTTGTCATTATATTGTATCACATTTGTGATATAAATATATGTTTATTTGAATGTCTGCTTGGAAAGATATGGCTGACAGCAGAACAGCAATCTGGGAGATGGAATTTGAAAGTGTGGTGTGGAGGATGGCCTCTCATGAACCAGTGGAAGCTTAAAGTAAAGACTTCCTTCAAAGGCCAGGTTATAGCACATTGGAAACTATCCCTTTACTTTGAAATTCAGGGACAAAGTATCCATTTTATGACCTCTGGGGAAAAGGCAATTTTAACTGATACCTTTTAGATTTCACAACTAGATGAATACAAGCCCTCAGGAAGTTTCTGAAGACATCAAAGGGTAATTCTGCCTGGCATAAGACCTCACTAATTAAGAAAATATATATATATATATATATATATATATATCATTTTTATTACAGTTTTCAAATTAATTTGTTTATCATGACTTCTCAGCCCTTTTAAACTTTCTTGCATTTTCATCCCATTTCATTTACTAACTCATGGTCATTTATTATTTGAAACATCATCATTAAATCTCCTCTTTCTCTTCTTTACTCCAAAGTATATAATCCTGTCCTTTTAATCTTCCACTATTGATTTCCAATCATCTTAGTATATTTCCTCTGCACTCTTTCCACTCTTCCTATTTCATTCTTTGTATGGACTCATAACTGGGACCCAAAGTCCAAGTATGGTCTAACATAAGACCTGTATATATTGGTACCATGCATGCCATTGATTTATTCATAAAGGTATGTTTTATGTTTCTCACCATATTATTTGCTTTTTGTATGGCTACCGTCCATTGTTTATCAAATTTCAGTTCTCTGTCAATTAATATCCCACAGTCATTTTCCTCCACAACTTCTTTGAGTTCTTTTCCATCAATACCTACCTATTTTCCACTATTCCCTTTCCTAGGTACATTACCCTAGGTCCTCTAGACTAAATTTCATATTATTCTCTCTGGCCCAGATATTTCTACTTTTGTAAATCCTTTTTTTACTTTTCTGCTGCTCTATTGTTCTTACTGGTCCTCTAATTTGATATCATCTGCAAATGTTACCACTTGATTAGTAATCCCTGGTGTAAGTCACTAATATATATAAAAAAAATTATAGGCACCACCACTGATCCCTGTGGGGCCCCACTCCTCACATTAATTGACCCAGATAATTCCCCTAATATTCTTACATTTTGAGTCCTATCACTCAATCATTTCCTTATCCATAATACAATTCAACTATCCAATCCCATGTTATTTAATTTCATAATCAGATTATCTTGGGGTACCTTATCAAAGGCCTTTTGGAAGTCCAAGAATATTACATCCACTGGTGTATTATTAATCAATTCCTCCTTAACCTTTTCATACAAGCATAACTGGTTAGTACCACATGCTCTATTTTTTTTTAAATCCATGCTATTTTTTATCTGTATAACCCAATAAGTTCAAACTTTCCTCTATTTATAACTTTAATTTACTCTCAGCTATTTCCCAAGATTGCAGTCAGACTCACTGGTCTATAATTTGACACCACTGATCTCTTTCCTTTTTAAATAAGGGCACCACAAAGCCCATCTCCAATCCTCCAGCACCTCTCTTGTCTTAAAGGACTCATTAAATATCCACACCACAATTTCTGATATTAATGGTAACACTTCTTTAATAAACCTTGGATGTAACTTATCCAGCCCTGCAGATTTATGTATCTTTACCTTAATTTTATTCTTTCCACTTCTTCCTTTGTAGTGACAGTTCCTAAGTCTTGTTGGTTTATATTCACTACCACATTTTTTACATAGTTTCCAACCCTCAAAAACTGATCCAACATATTCATTTATTCATTAACCATTTCATTGGAATCCTTGATTTCCTTACCATTCATATCTAATGGCCCTATACCTTGTTTGTCTTTCCTCTGTTGATTTACGTGCAGCATAAATGCTTTTCCCATTGTCTTTTTTAATAGACCAGATTAGCTTCAATTTCCTTCTTTCATTTTTATATTCTCGGTTTCTAATATTTCCATTCTTTTAAATACTCTCTTTTCTTTAGGCAAGCTTATATTACTTTACTGGTACATCATATGGGGTTTCTACCTTTTCTATTATAAAGCTTCTTATCTGGCACAAACTCTTTTCTGGATTTAATAACTTATTTTTCAATTCTTCCCATCTGTCCTACATTTTTCTTTCCTAAACTCTGTTTCAATTCCAGCTCTTTAACTGTTGTTTAATTCTTTAAAATCTGCTTTATTATAATGTTTTGCAACTGTTTTCCCTTTTATACATGTCACTTCATTTTTAATTTTAAAGGCCACTATAGCATGGTTGCTATTTCCTAAATGTTCTCTTATCTTTTTCCTTTAATAATATCTGTTCTATGTGTTAATAAATCCAAGATATTTCTTCCTCTAGTTGGTTTATATAGTAACTGTTCCAACCCTATTGTTTCTAACAGTTGAACAAAATTTCTCTATTTACACTCTTACTACTACCATTCTCCCAGCAGATATCTGCATAGTTAACATCTACTATAATAATATCTCCTTCCATTGCTACATATCAATGTTATCATTTATTATTTCATCTATTTCCCTGCTACAATTTGGTGGCCTCTAGTAAATTCCAAATAGAATCTTCCATCTACCCCTCTCAATACTTGAATCCATAATGATTCTATACTCTCATTTTCACTTTCTTCATATAGACTACTATTTATTTCCTCATTAATATAAATAGCCACTCCTCCCCCTTTTCTAGTTTCATCCTGGATCTTGAATACAATTTATATCCTCAATACCCCTATTCCAATGTACTTCAAGGGTCCTCAAGTTTCAGTTATCATACACATGTCTATATTTTTCTGACTCAACATGACTTCCAGTTCTGCTTTCTTTTCACTATTTAAACTTCTTGCATTAAGTAACCATATTGACATGTCCTCCTTTTTACTTCTGATTTGTTGTTAAATTTTATCTTTATTCTTCTTTATCCCCAATACACTTGTTTCCCATCTCTCCTTATCCTTTAGTTTAAATTACTGTCCACCACCAATTTGACGTCCATCCTAATTTTCTGCTGC
Organism: Neoceratodus forsteri; assembly: GCA_016271365.2. Taxonomy (NCBI): domain Eukaryota; kingdom Metazoa; phylum Chordata; order Ceratodontiformes; family Ceratodontidae; genus Neoceratodus; species Neoceratodus forsteri. Next base: position 211,802,423 of record CM028135.1, on the reverse strand, counting down.
CTTTCTTACTTAGATGTAATCCATCTCTACAAAAGTAACACAGATGTACTCCTCCCAATGTTTAATACAACCTAATGTGTTATATAAGGTCCACTGCCTAAGCCAATTATTTAATTTTCTTATATTAATATGTTCTATACCCATTTCTTTTTGTACTGGCAGTATTTCTGAGAAAATATTTTACATTTTAGTATCTCTGCTTCAGTTTTTATTTCTTAAAACTCTTTCTGTATATCTTCTAATCCCTGATTTTTGATGTTGTTCACCCCTTAGTGCAGAATCAAAACAGCAGATCCATCCCTTTCTCTAATAATATTCCCTAGCATTCCTTTTACATCTCTTATCTTTGCCCCTGAAAAATAACATGTTGTTACAATCTCTTTGTTATCTTTAGATGTGTGTATTTCAATATTGACTCTCCCAATATATAAATATATTTTTTTCCTTCATTTGCTGTACTTGTTCATCATAAGTGTCAGTCTTAGTGTTTTGTTTCCCTCTATTGAGATGTTCTTTCCCCAATTTTAAATTTATGTTGACCAATAGGATCAACTTGTCCTACATCCTTATTATGTCCAACATCAATCTTTTTACCCTCCATTTGATTTTCATTTTTCTTTAACCCTGAATCTGTAACTCCATCTTTATCACCTCCTACCTTTTTGTCTCACTCTTTCTTTCTCTCATCCAATGTATTCTTCACAAGTTCATCTCCAACATCTAATATATTTAGTGTCTTTATTAAGTCATTCCCTTTTTTTGTTGTTTCATTACAACTAGTGTCCAAGCTGCTTTCAAATTGACCTGTCACACAATCATCTTCTAGTATAATTAATGGATCTAAGCTATTTGAAAATTTTACTGAAAAGTTAATTACCCTCCTTCTTTTAGCTTTTTTCTTTTTGGCTTTTCTTTCTACCACCACCCACCCAATCCCCATCCTGTTCATTTTCTCTCCTACTTTTTTGAATCTCCTTTAATTACATCTTCTTGAGTCTGGTCCATTTGTATTTCCTTATTTTGTGCCTGCAATTGTTTATACATTATTAGTTATTGTTTAACTTTTTCAACTTTATCTTATAATTATTTAATCTTACTACATTGTTCACAAGTATATATTAACAATTCATTGCTACATCCATATTAATCATTCTACAAACTAAGCATCTTATACCCAGTGTACCACCCTCCATCATTACAATATTAGTATCCATTATTTATTGATCTTACCAGGTAACTGTTTCTTATCTATATTATTTACAGTTCCTGTGGTACAGAAAACTTCAATCAGCATATCTCTTAAGATGTTTTACCTGTCCCTCTTTTCTTTGTTTTACTGTTTATGTTACAAAGCCCTTTCTAGCCACTAATTATTCCTATCTGTTTTATCTCCCCTCTCCAATACTGTCTAATGGGCAGCACCCATTCTCCCAATTCCCCATCTGATGCCCCATCTTTGTTTGTATTGTCCTCTGTTGTCCCTGGAGCATCTTGGGTCATCCACCTCTCTACCGTCTCTGGCTTGTTAACATCATTTTATGTACAGGCTCCAGAACCATACACATTACTCTGGGTAGAAATTTGTTGTAACATCTGTTACTTATGCTGCAGTCCACCTGGCTAAATATGAGGGCCAGATTTTTAAAGAATGGTTCAGGGATAAGTTAGGTGCAGCCATGCACAATCACTGGTGCTTGGGGTGGGTTGGAGGGTCTGACTGGTGACCTGCAGAGAAAGTCATTTCTGTGCATGGGGAATCAATTTCACTTTTCTGCCCCCATGCTATTCTTGATCTTACCATAACTCTGTACACATCTGCATCAGTGGCTCAGTAGGCAGCATGCTTGCCTCTAGGGCTGAAAGATGAGTAGGTCATGAGTTTTTGTCCTGCAACAGGCACTTGGGTTAATACCTATAAGGGACACTGTACTGTAGTATGAGAGGGATGCTGCACTGTTGAGGTACAGTGCTTCTGATGAGATGTTAAGCAGAGGGTCCTTTCTGCCATCTGATCACTGTCAAGTGGAAGTGAAAGATCCATGCACTTACTGATGAATAGTGGGGAGGGGTCTCTGCTGTCATGGGGTTGGCCATTCCCCATGAATAAAAACAGATTCATGCACCCCGGATGTATGGAAATAAGCTGTCACAGTTTAGTGTGCCTTCCTGGTCAGTGATTACGTAAATAAAATATCAGACAGGGTGGGTGGGTGTTATTGGGATATAACAGACTGCCCAGGGGCATAATGAGGCACAGTGCTGCAGGTGGAGGCCTTATAGCCTCTGGAAGGTCTGTTATATCATAACACCCACCCTGGAGGTATTATTACACTTAGAAAATTGGTTTATATAATTTTATAATGTTTTAATTTAAAAGTGTTTAATATTATTAAAAGCGAACAGAAATGTGGATTGTGTAAAGAGTCCCTTGCCACTAGAGGTGCTGCTGTTTTGAAATTTTGCAAATCAGACAGAGAGCATTGAAAGTGATAAGGAAAGGAAGTATACCACTGTGGTGTGATCAGGAGACTGACTGAAATGCTATTCTGAGTCGGAAGAGGAGCAGAGATATGAGGCAGAAAAGTGTTTTTATTTAACAAAAAAACAGATCTAGTTTGGTGTTTGTTGCTGTTTCTTTTGTGGGCGAGTGTGGGGACAAGGAACACAACCTGGGAATGGACTGGATGACATAAGGAAGTAAATGAGGGAGCGCAGTTGGTGGACTGCCTGAAATGTTGTTGGCAGGTGAAGTAGAGTATAGCCTTGAGAAATGTGTGAGGCAGGTAAAAAAAGCAGTATTTTGTTTTGCCATGGTTTTGTTGAAGGCAGATTGGGCAGAATGCAACCTGGGCCATGTTGGGGAGCCGCTTACTTAGTGAGAAACAGAGAAATGGCACAGACAATATTCAAATTCGTGCCCAAGGATACTCTTAAACAGGGCATCCCAAATTGGCACTTGTTTTGAACTGGACCATTGTTAAGAAATTACGGTCCAGGTGGCTGGCTGATTCAGCCAATCAGGGTGCCAGTTTCAGTTTACCCATTATCTATAACTAAATAAATGTTCCTGCTCTTTGTTTGGCTTTGATTATTGTTAGTATGTAATTACCTTTACAACTGTTTCCCCACTCTATATTTTAGCTGTATGTAACTCATGCTGGACTGTGTTAACTTACTATCGTCCCTGGAAAACAAGATGCTGCAGCTCATTGGGTTATCCTAACTGGAGTGATTTCAAAAAAATGAATAAATAAATATCAGGTATACTGTAGCATGTGCATGGAAAAATGCCTGCAAGTAAGTTGGAAAATGGTCACAACAATGCATTTTAAAATGTTGGATATGTGGCAAGACTAAGAAGTGCAACTTTTGTACTGCATATGGCTGATTTTGACCATTTGAAAATCAGCCCTTGGTTCAAATTGCCATTACTGTTTTCTTTTTAACCCACCTAAGCCTGCCTTGTAGTTCCCCTCATACCCATTCACTGCTGTATGTTTCTATCCTGGATATTTAATGAGTATGGCAAAACACGTGATAGCCAGTATGGTCATTAAGGGAATAATGTACACCTCAGATGGTTATTAGATGTGAGGTGTAGCAGAGTCCACAACCTCCCAAGAAGTGCATTATTCCCTCATGACCACACAACATGGAATTAATTACTTCATTTATAAAATGGGCTTTATATGTTGAACAGTACTGTATGTAGTTCAGGTGAGGTGTGTAGTTGTCAGAAATAGATGGTCATGTGACATGTTTCAATTAATGAGGCTACAGGATTTTCATTATCCATTTTTTTAACCATTTTGTCTTTGTACTCCTGAACTACCTCCTCCCCCACTCTCTCCGACTACCTCTATTTCGGATCTTCCCAGACCCCCTTCATGATCTACCCCTAGGTACCTCATCCACACTACCTGAATCTTGCCCAGTATACTCCCGAAGAATGGGCTGGAGAGGCGACCAGTATTCACCCTCTCCAAACCTAGTCTCTGTTCATGTGGATGGCACAGCGGGGTCTGTCCGATGGGTCCCGGAGGAGCTCCATGGAGGTGTCTTCACCTAGGAGGAGGCAGTGCTTTTCCCCTTGTTTTTCATACCTCCCTGATGTGGCATGCAAGAGGGGTTATGAGCTCGGAGGTATGCTGAGGCGTGTCTCCTGCTCTGCCCCTCTGCCAATCATCACCCAATCCACTGGCTGCTTCTCTCCTTACCGTGCTATCCACCCGAGCTTCCCTAGGTGGCAGCATTGTGGCGAGGAGCCTGCAGAACCCCACCCCAGAGAAGGAGAGCTGCTGTCGGGTGCTCTATCCTTCTCTGCCCCGGCCAACCCCTGAACGACCCAAGCTCATTCCTGAGCCTGGGTCACTGGTGTGGTGCGAGACATGGCGCCCAGTGACTCAACCTTCAGCACCACCGGGCCAGTCCCCATTATCCATTTTTATGTTTGCTTGAGCACATGCACAAGAAACATTATGTGGCAGCATCAGAGAAAAGTGGGTTTTGAAGGTGCGGCACTGTGGCAGCCAGTGCCACCACTGCATTCTTGGGCTTGTCCCTCATTTTCCAATACAGTGGCATGCTGCTGCTGACACTTGATCAGCCAGTGTGCTACCAACTTGAAACAAATTATCCACTGCAATAGGGAGCGACCCATCATTGCAGGCGCCTGCCTGGTGTAACATTTCACAAAACATGGCGGCTGCTGTGCTGTCCACTCACTGTCCCCATAAAAGCCAATTGTGGTACCCAGTCCCCTGTTGGCATGCCACCACCCCAGTTCATTTGCCAATGGGGAGCCCAATCATCATCAGCATAATGCTCCCCATTTGTTGTGTGCGAAGGGGTGGCTAATTCTATGGCATCATGCCTCCCCAAACAGCTTTTCTTTGCCAACAGGGGTCCCAATCCCTGTTGGTTTAATCCTCTCCTAAAAACCAGATGGCACACTAGGAGACCACCCCAGTGTGCCCAAAGCAAACCACCAAAAAACCTTCTCACGACATCTTTTGTTTTTCCCTGAAACAAAGAAAATGGTCCCACGCCATCGAGTCCCCTCCCACAACCTGCACCCATCCTCTGCACACCTCACCTCGTCACACCCCTCACCCCATACTTACCTCCAGAGCCAGGCATAGCGATCTTGGTGGACAAGGAACACGTCTGCACTCTTCAAAGCTGACCGTGAACTGGAGAAATACTGGTAAGCTGTATAATGGCATAAATGGGTTTTCAACTTATGTGGATATCTCAGCCATTTTTTGAACTTTTGGCACCAGAGTTTCAACATGGGGTTCTTGGAACCCCTCCTCATGAATTCAGTCATTGTCATGGCATTATTCCGTCCTGAAAGGTGATTTTGCAGTCACTGCGTGGAATCCCCTTTTGGGACCGATTAACAAAATGACAGTGCCACTGTTCATGAGGTGGGCTCTCAAAAAGCGTATGTTGCAAATTTGGTGAAAAAATTCAAAAAAAATGAATGTGTAATGAGCATGTGTTGTGCAGTTTACACACACACACACACACACACACACACTCATGACTGAGAGAATTTTTGAGATGATTATTCTAGATTGTCCACATTGCTCTTTTTACATATCGCCTTATGAACAGTAGAGCTGTCACTTTTCACATGCTGCCCAAAAAATGTTTTTGCACATCCAGCACACAATGGCGCGGTCGCTGTGGGAAATCAATGTTCGGGACTGATTAAGAAAATCACAGTGACATTGTTCATGAGCGGATGTCCCAAAATGCCTATGTTGAAAAGCTGGTGACAAAATTCCACAAAATAACTATGTTATGAATGTGTGTTGCACAGTTTCCATGCACACTCGTAACTTTGAGAATTTTTATTATTTTCACTCCAGATGTTCAACATTGCTATTTTTGCACACCTCCTATTGAACAGTACAGCTGTCATTTTTCACATCTTGCCCAAAATGTGGTTTCACACTCTGATGCACAATGGCACAGTCGCTGTGGGAAATCAATGTTCAAGAAGTAAGAAAATCATTGTGACACTGTTCATGAGCAGAGGTCCCAAAATGCCTATTTAAAAATTTGGTAAAATAAATCAAAAACTGACTGTATTATGAGCATGCATTGTGCAGTTTTGATGCACACTCATAACTTTGAGAATTTTTAATATTTTCACTACGGATTCCAACATTGCCATCTCTTCACACCTCCTTATGAATGGTGCAGCTATCATTTTCACATCCTGCCCAACCTGTGGTTTCGCATTCCAGCACAGAATGGTGCAGTGGCTGTGGGAAATCAATGTTGGACAGATTAACAAACTCACAGTGCCACTGTTCATCAGCAGAGGCCCCAAATGCATTCATCAGGTGGAGGTTGCAAAAAGCTATGTTGAAAATTTGCAGTGCAAATATCAACAAGCGACGAAGGTGTTAGGGGTTTCTAACCATCACATCCCACCCTGTACAGACTGACAGGCATCAGAGGTGTGCCTTTGGACTGCTGGCTGTAATATTCATGCCATTCCACCCCCACTCTGTAGCCAGTGACAGGCATCAAGGTGTTCCTTGGAATCTTTGGCCCCAGAGTTCACCCCATTCTCCGATACTGCACCTATTCCACTGTACATCCTTATGGAATGGGACTGTAAAGCTGAACACCAAGGCACACCTCAACACTTGTTGGTGTCTGCAGGATAGGTGAGGTGAAATGGCAAGAGCATTATGGGCGATGACCCAAAGACACACCCCAATGCCTGTCCGTCTCACAAGGTGGAGGTGGAGGTGGGATTGGTGTGAAGTCAATACTTCACTGCCATTCCTATTCTGCATCTATCTAACTCCTGCACTTCCAATGCTAATACTAGCAAGCAAACATTTGGCATTAACAAATGCTTATATAATGTTGTATTCAGTGCTAGTAACTCAGCTATGCAGAACAGTGGAGATCACAGCACAGAATGTGCTGGGAGCACAGATGAGTACAGCAGCAAGCAGTGACAAACAAGAATTCTGAAGCAGATGTAGCAGCATGAAAAATTAATAACAATAATTGTGATAATAAAAGTTGACAGCAGAGGCAGATCAGTATGCCAACCTACCATCCACACTGAGCATAGCAGACTCAGGGATAAGTAGATCTATTTTTTCCTTGTTTTTTTTTTTAAATATAATACATGTATCTTTAAATCATCATTACCTTTAGTAGTTCGGTATTCTAGAGTGAGCTGTAAAATGCATACATGATCTCCAAAATACACTTTGTAGGCACTCGGGGTATCAGACCCACGTATGCTTCCAGAGCATGGGATCTCTGTTTGTGTCGGACAGGGGGCAGGCAGTATAGCCTACAGCTTAGAGTAACAAGCTGTGAATGAGCTTGCTACATCCAGCAGACCGATGTTTAATTCCCACAACACTCCCTTGGCATACTGTGTGACTGTGTGCATGTCACACTTACCTCCCCAAAGCTCCCAGGTCATCCAAGAAAACAGGTGCTTGTGCCTAGTGGGCCTTACCGGTTACCAAAGACTAAAATAAATAAAAAGCTACATGCACAAGGCCTCTGTTGAGGACTGGTGGCGTCTGCCACTGCATGGCTGCACCCTGGTTTCCTGGGTGGTGAGAGAGAGCCATGTTGGACTACACCACTGTATGGCTGCACCCTGGTTCCCTGGGCATTGAGAGAGGCCATGTAGGACAGAACCTTTGATGTGACACTCAAAGAGTGGAGGAGCACAGTGCTTGCTTATGTTGCCAATGTCACACATGTGAGTGTCTCAGAGGTACTGTACACCCTTCTAGCATTCCTGCCCATCACCCTTACAGAACAGTGTGATCATTGGCAAAGAAGGATGACAAGAGAATTCAGAGTGCAGTAAGAGGCACGGCTACTTGCATGGACCACATGCAGAAGCTGATGGGCAAGGATGGGTACAGAAAAAAATGCACAAGGAGTCTGTTGAGGAATGGTGACATACACCACTGCATGGCTACACCCAGGTTCCCTTGGTGGTGAGAGGGGCCATGTAGGACTACACCACTGCATGGCTGCACCCTGGTTTCCTGGGTGATGAGAGGGGCCAAGTAGGACTACACCACTGCATGGCTGCACCCTGCTTCCCTTGGTGGTGAGAGGGGCCATGTAGGTCTACACCACTGTATGGCTGTACCCTGGTTCCCTGGGTGGTGAGAGGGGCCACGTAGGTCTACACCACTGCATGGCTGCACCCTGGTTCCCTTGGTGGTGAGAGGGCCATGTAGGTCTACACCACTGCATGGCTGCACCCTGGTTCCCTTGGTGGTGAGAGGGTCATGTAGGTCTATACCACTGCATGGCTGCACCCTGGTTCCCTGGGCGATGAGAGGGGCTATGTAGGACTACACCACTGCATAGCTGCACCCTGGTTCCCTGGGTGGTGAGAGGGGCCATGTAGGACTACACCACTGCATGGCTGCACCCTGGTTCTCTGGGCACTGAGAGGGACCATGTAGAACAGAACCCTCGATGTGACACTTCTCAAAGAGTGGAGGAGCACAATGCTTGCTTATGTTGCCAACGTCATACATCTGAATGTCTCAGAAATAGTGTACACCCTTCTAGCATTCTTGTCCATCACCCTTACAGAACAGTGTGATCATTGGCAGAGAAGGATGACCAGAGAGGATTCAGAGTGCAGTAAGAGGATGGCTACTTGCATGGACCACATGCAGAAGCTGATGGGCAAGGGATGGGTTCAGAGAAATAAATGAAACCTGGTAAAAACCTTAAAAAGGTATGCACTTTGTAAAATAATGAAAGGTGTGTTATATCTGAACTTTGTAATTACCTATGTTTGAATTTATATAATTATTGTTATAAGAATAAATATTATTTTAAAATCCTCCCTTTAAGTAATTGTTTACAATCTATTTACAAATATAGAGTCACTGGGATGTTCAAGTATAGGTAACATGCCCCTCAGTTTGAGGTTACTGGTAGGATGCTTGGATCCTTTGTAGTTAGGCTGGTCCTCACATGGTAAGGCCCCTGGGATATAGAAGGTGGATCCTAGAAACCCTAAGAGTCCAAGGTGGGAAATAGGACAACAGACACAGAGGACTGACTGCAGCTTTGTGTACAGTGTAAGTGGGAGGCGGGGTTACCTGGTACTTATACCAAAGAGTCGGCCTCAGATATGTAGTGCAAAATTGCCTTCTGATGGCATCATCCGCCACCCTACTTGTGTGTCTGTGTGTGTGTGGGGGTGGAGTGGGGTATTAGCACATAGAAAGAAGCAAGGATCAAGTCCTGCTGCACCATATGGGAGGGCCAGTTAAGACATCCCTGGTGTTTCAAATTCCATTTTCCTTGCACACAATTCGATCACCTCAGGTGTGCCCCCTAATCTTACAGAACTGTTCTTCCCCCCCTAGATCTCATCTAAAGTTGTTAATCTGCTCCTTCAGCTGTGGGAATGCACACAGGGGGGCTATTCCAGCTAGGTGGGAGAAGGCATTCTGGCTGATCAGTGGTCATGCCATACCCAAGGGGGAGGGGTTGGACATACTTGACTGGTTGGGGGAGGGGTTGGGGGTGCCATTCTGGTGGGTAATAGGGTATTCCTGTGCATTGGGTGTCATACCAAAAGGAAAGCTGCACTCATTTCCATTCCAGATCAATTCCAGTTTTCACCCTTCACCATGAAATGCATTGTAAAATCACTAGCTAACTAATATGGAAAAAGTGTCCCCAAGGGATGGCACCTCGAGAGGTTTGGACAGGCAGAACTGATCAGATTTACTTCACAGTCCTCTCACAAACATAGAGCTGCAGTGCAGGGCAAATAACAGGATATGAGGGAAATCCAGACAGCCGGACCAGACCCAAAATGGTAAAAACCAAACCAGCTAGTCTGGCTAGACTGGGCGCAACTTGCATGGTTCAACTTTTCCAGCCAAGGCAGTCAGCCCATTTTTGTTGCTGTTTAGGGACGTCTGTTCCAGATTTCATCTAGGTTGAGTGTATGGTTGCGTAAAGTCTGGACTGCTGGTCTTAGACTAGAGCAAAACAGTAAAAGGTCCAAGTTCGGTGGTACAGATTTCACCCACACACTTCACCCTAGATGAAATCCAGACTAGCTGGAATGGACGGACCAAAATGGTAAAAACCAGACCAGCTGGTCTGGTCGGAACAGCAGAACCACACAAGTTGCTCCCTGACAGGCAGGTCAGGCCAGATCAGATAGTTTAGTTTTTACTGGTTTGGTTGTGGGCCAGTCATCTGGATTTTCCAAATCCCCCAAGAACAGCTAAGCCTGATCTTACAGAAATACAAATGCATAGTATGCATACAGCTTGCATACTGCAAACATGTTGTGTGTGCTTGTATTTCTGTAAGGGTATATCTCAGCTTCTGCATAAGTTTAATTATGTAGCAGGACATGAAGTGCATCCCTACTTTTTCTGTATCTCAGAACTAACTTTCCTTACTCCCTTTGGGTCTTTCACATTCCACTGGTTTGTCCATCTTCACACTGCTCGACTATCAGAAGCTGCAACTTTGAAAATGCTTGTGTAACCCCTAGGTGGCCCCTATCCCAAGGGCTACTACCCTGCCTGCTTGGCTGTAGCAGGTTAAGGGCCTGAGTTCTGAAATGGGTGCCTCCACCCAGAGATCAGGATTGGTAGTGGTCAAGCTAACCTGGGCACAGCCCTCCGGGACTGTAACCCCTCTTTCCTTACTAGTGGCTGGAACAATACACAATAATCAGATTCATAATACCCTTGACATACCACACAAACACCCACACTGTTTGCACTTACCACCAGTGCTTTCCTCTGGCCGCCCTGGGGACCTCCTGTAAAACAAGGTTTTACTCAGCAAATAACAGCAGTACAGTACTCTTGCACAAACTGGAACCACAGTCAAGGTAAATGCAAAAATAGTTAGATCTGATTTATTTAAGCGGCTTGAACAAGGGAGGGTGTAATCGGGTTAATTTGCTTAAAGGTTCTGTCAATCAAACAATTATGCATGCATCAGGGTCCATAAACAGTCACACACTCTGGGTACCCAAATAGAGAATGGTGGGCTAGCCACGAATGTTGCAGCTGGTTGGGGCCCTGTGATGGAAGAAACAACATGCACAACACACACTATTTGTAATCCGGGCAGGAGGGCTTAGTTTCTGAAAGAAAACATCAAGAAAATCAGATGACACACTTTTAGATTAGGCTATTGTTGCAAGGTGCTACCCTGATGATTATTCATGATACCCAAGACTGGGCACAGGCTGGACTAAAATTGAGACAGCAGGTGGTTAATCTGGAGTGCCAGGAGAAGCAGAGCCCACACGATTGCTGAGCGTCATTCCTGTTCAAGCATGCAGCAGGGGCTGATCCCCAAGCAGGTCTCTTGTTGGTGGCTTTCTCTGTGCAGTGTGGTAGTCCAGCAGGGCCAGCATGGCATGGCCCAGGCTGAATGGAGATGAACAGGTTCAGTCTGAATTAAGCTGGATGAAACTTCCAGCAAGCAGAACACAGTTCACCTGGCAGAACCAAATCACAACCCACTTGGAATACACAGCACATTTACATGTAAGGAAATTCTACTGTACCAGGCAAACTGCTCTCCGGTCATGATCGTAAAGTCTCTGTACAAACCAGGTATTCAAAAGCAGCTGGACATCCTGACAGGCTGATTGCATTCAGAAAATCTTGGGTCTTCTTCAGGTTAAAGCCTGGTCACAGTCCAGCAGCTAAATAGTCCTCACAACTCAGATTCAGTCTGAATAAACTCTATTTTCCATCTCAGGGACAGCAGGCAGACAGGCAGGCCAAAACTCAGCCCTTTCACAGTTCACCCATGCAAAACTACACAGAACTGCTGCTAAAAATCACTTGAGCTGTTACTTCTTTCTTCTCAGCTCAAAACTGAAACTAACTGCAGCAGCCTAGGAAATTCTCAAGATCCAAAAGGTTCAGTTGGCTGATCCTCCTGTCAGGCACAGCAAAGGCTCCTCCATGAGGTGCAAAAGAGGCAAAAAGTCCAAAACTACAATTCCTAGAGATTTTGACTCCAAACAGCTCCATTTTAGGTCCCACCAGTACTGATTGGTCAATTCGCAGTCCAGAACCAAGATTGTGAAGATAAACAAAACAGTCCTTGCTGCAAAGAGGCAGGTTAGACAAACTACATTATCATTATCACTCTAAATGATTTTCAGCAAATAGTTACATCTTTTAACAGAGCTCCATCTCAGATTACTTATGACTGCAATCCAGGCAGCTCTTAAAGAGACAGTACACAGAAGCTATACAGGCACTCTCTAGCAATCACATTTAAACTGCTAAAATGCAGAACATCAGCCTGGCAGTCAGCATTTAGGCAAACTCGAGGAAGACTTTTTGAAACCCCATTTGTGTGGGGTTATACCCTTCCTGCCTGGAGAAACTTAGTGTCCACGTCAAGTCTGTATCATCATGCATCAGTTAACATAAACTTATTACTTTACTTTACTTTACATATTCACTACACTTCATATACTATATCCATTCTGTCAACACATTGTGCATATTTCACACAGGTAAATTGAACATTACTATACTAAATCAGGTAATAACTTCTTCTACCTTAAACAATGCAAGGCGCCTTCCTGTCAACTAACTCGGGCTAGAGGCGGGGCACCATGGTGAGAGGAAAGACAAGTAATAATAATAATAATATGTTTATTTGATTGGCGCCTTTCAGATATCAAAGGCGCTTCACAGGTTCACAGACAATGCAATAAAACCTAGTTAAAATCCACAAAAATTCAGAAAATGACTGAAAATGCCTGGAAAAGTAACCTGGATTGGGCAGTGAGCTTGGTGAGACATAAACATCTTTGTGCACCACATTAGAGAGCAAATCCACTGGCCTCCAGAGAATCATAACTGAGGTATACTACTGGCTTGACAGCTCGGCCAGCCATTCTGAGAGGGACAACTACAGTCTCAGTACTCAGCACTGGTCTGGGGATTCTAGTCACCTGTGGGGGTGCCTCTGCCTGGTGGGAACATCCAAACTTAGTGCACTGTTGGCTCTTTGCTCTGCAGGCTCTGTTTCTACAACACTTAACTCATTTTGTGAAGGCTCAGGCACAATCAAGCTTTGAGGCAATGAAGAGGGGTGGTCAGCACTCTCACAGTGTTCTTCAAGTTCTGGTATGTCACTAGAAGAGTCAAACCCTCACCTCCTTCCTCAGGCAAATAATACAGTGCCACAATACACAGAGACTCAACATCTTCAGAAGTGATACTTTGCACTTCACTTTCAGGGAGCATTGGCTCCAAGGATGAAGCTGGGGAGTAAGGCAGTCCAGAAGGCCCAGCTTCATCCCCACAATGTATCAGGGGGTTACCTCAAAAGCAGCTGACTCAGTTCATAAGAGGGGTAATAGGCCTGGTCGTATTCACTTTCTTTAGAAGTGGACTCACAGTCACTATCATTCTGGACCTGCTGCGGAGGAAACCTTAAATCTGTGACCACTGGGGTAGATTGACTCTGTCTCTTCTTGCAGCAGCATGAGTCACTGGCCCAGGAGGCTCAATTTCTGGGAGTTCAGCCTCAATCATTACTTGGCTGATAGGTAGCAAGTGGTTACAATGCATGGTCTTGACAGCTTTGGAGTTGTTCTCTGGGCACACCTTGTACTCAGGTAAATCATCCAACTTTCCAACTACTACATGGGAAGATGGTGCCACCGATCAACAATTTTGTGTTTACCATGCAGTCCCAAATTGCGTAACAACACACAGTCACCAGGTCAAAGCTCTTGAACCTTTACTTTTTATCATGCCTCTCTTTGTTGCCTAGATTTCTCTTGGTGGACTTTGTCTGGGCCAGTTGATAGGCATGGTTCAGTTGAGCTTTCAGTTTTGTACATATTGCAAGTAGTTTTCAGCTTGGACTCCATCTGGAAGACCCCAAAACAGACATAAACTGGCAGCTCTCCCAAACATGAGGCAGTGAGGAGAACCCAGTAGCATCATTTTCATGCAATTTTATCGTGTACCAAGGTGCTAATCTGCTGGCTCCATTTATGCTTGTCTTTTGGGTGGAGGTGTCCAGCATGTCTAGAAGAGGTGTGGTTAAAATGTGCTAGTTGAGGTCTCCCTGCGGGTGATGGGGTGGTTCTTGACTTTCGCACCCCCATAGAGAGCATTTCTTTGATTAGCCAACTTTCAAATTCTTTGCCTTGATCAGAATGAATCCTCTGGGGGCACCATAGTGGATGAAGAATTTTCCACTACCTAGCCCACGGTTGATACTTTTGATCTTTAGTGGGAAAAGCTTGCATACCACGTGAAATGATCTGTAACCACTAACATATTGTCAATGTTCTGCTGATCAGTTTCTAAAGACAAGAAGTCTATGCAGACTAGTTCCGTGGGGGCACTGGTAATAATATTAACAAGGGGGGAAGCCCTCTGAGTCAGGGCTTTTCTTTGCAGGCAGTGACTACAAGTCTTTACATGGTGCTCAACATCGGCCCCCATTTTGGGCCAGTAGAAGCGAGATCATACCAGGTCAGGGGTTCTGTCAATACCGAGGTGCCCCATGTGATTGTGGATAGACCTCAGTACCAAATCTTTCAAAGCCATGGGCAGGACCAGTTGTTGCTTGTCTATTTTGCCACTATGATCTACTGTCTCTCTATACAATAACTGATTGAGCAACTTCAATCTGGGGCCTTCTTTAAACAATAAAGCAGTTCACAAGTCAGTGGAACGTAACTTAGACATATCTTTCCCTGCACGCAGGGCATCAAGTGCTGGCTGAATCATAGGATCTTGGGATTGAGCCCACTGAATGCTGTCATTGTCAAATTGAGGTAGTGCACCAATAGCTAGAGCAGAGAAGTGGCACTAAGCAGCTTGTATGCAGGTGTCAGAAGGCCCAAGCAATCTACTAAACAGTTCACTGTGTCCACAGACATCTGTTCATCTCTATCAAACTTTTGGCACAATGCTCGAATGTCAGGTTCAGACACCTTACCCAATCACTCTTGGAAGTGGGCCTTCATGATGAGCGTCAGCATCAATATGGTTCAGGCACGGTCTGTATTCTACAGCATAATCATAGGTTGATAATGCAGAAAGTCTCCGGTGGCCAGTGGCATCTAACTTGGCTGAAGTCTGTATACTGTATATGTCAACTGGTTATTGTCAGTCTTCACCAATATCTTTTCCCCATAGAGGTATTCATGAAACTGGTCAACGATGGCCCATTTTGGCGCAAGGAACTCCAACTTATGCACAGGGTAGTTTCATTCAGACGGGTCAAGCTCCTACTGGTGAAAGCTACTGGTCTCAGGCCATCCTCATGGTCTTGATACAGCACTGCTCCTAAACCCTGCAGACTAGCATCTGTATGAAGCACATAGGGTTTGGTGGGGTCAGCATAAGCGAGAATGGGGGTGTGGGTGAGCTGGTACATGATCTCATGGAAGGCTGCTTCACAGTCAGGCATCCAGTGGGGCCCAAAGAGTTCACCTGGGTGGAAGTATACTTTTTGGTTCTTTAATGGCCCTTTCTAGTATTTATGATTGGAGGAGGTAACCCTGGTAAGGTTCAGAGTGGGTGAATCACCTTGGAATAGTCTTTTATAATCCTGTGGTAGTAGCCACAGAACTCAGAAATGTTGTAGTTCTTTCAGATTATGGGGCTGGGGCCAGTAGTCAGTGCTTCAACCTTACTGGGATCAGTCTTTATCCCTTTGTAGATACTATGTGCCCACACTTCATGGAGGTTTGGAAAACTGGCACTTGTCAATGGACAGCTTGAGGCTGAAGTCTTCCAGTCAGTCTAGGACTTTAAACAGTCAGTTCTCATGCTCCTCAAAGGTATTCCCAAACACAGTGACATTGTCCAATACACCAGGCATTCCAGCAAATTCATATCTCCACGCACATTCCATCGGCTGCTGAAAGGTGGCGGGTGCTCAATATCCCTGTGGCATACTCAGAAACTCGTAGAACCCCAATGGACAGATGAAGGCTTTTTCTCATGGTCTTCTAGGGGCCATCGGGATCTGGTAGTATCCACTGTGAAGATCCAGCAAGAGACCATTTGCTCCCATTCAAGCAGTCCAGGGCATCTTGTATATGAGGTATGGTGTATTGGTCTGGGATGGTCCACGGTTCAGGGTTCGATAATCAACACACATCCTCACCGACCCATTCTTTTTATGCACAACCACAATGGGAGAGGCATATGGGCTCCTGAATCCTTGTATCATGCCAGCAGTGAGCATTTCCTGCAGGTGTCTTCTCACATCATCTATGTCTGCTGGGGCTTGCTTGGTGTCAGGACCTCACTCAAAATGGCCATTCATCGTGCAGGCGTAGGTAATGCTCTGCACCCTGGACACATCCCACATTCCATTCCTTCAATGAAAACACTTGGTCTCTCTGGGCAAGTCTCTTGCTAATTCTAGCCTTCCATTCAGCTGGCAATGGAGAGTCACCAAAGTCAAACAAGTCTGGGGTCACTCTCTCTCTCTCTTTCTCACCAGGGTGCTTGTTGCTGGGCAATACTGCAGTGTCTGCACAGTGTACCGTAGCTGAGGTGCACCTCTGTTCACCCAGATCTCCTGATCTGACACATTGTGGATCTGGACCATCACTCATCATGCATAGACATGGGCATGAGCAGGCAAGATGCGAAGCTTGACCAATAATCCTTCTCACAATTTTCCATTGCCTGGTGTATCCAACACGGTATTTTGTTTTGATATCTTTCGGAGGCAGACCTCTCCTTGAATGGTACACCGCAGCGTTAGGGGCCAGTACCATTGAATCGGGATCCTTCTTCCCACATGTCCCCACAGGTTCATCCTGGTCTACTTCCTCGGGTTTCTGTTGCAAATCATAGGCCTTCTTGATTAGAGCTAGAATTCTCAGGGCCCTCCCAGTCTGTCACCCTTGTTTCTCATGACAGAGTTGTGCTAGTCTCCCAAACATATGGGCGTTTGTCCCAATTAACAGGGGGAACCCCATCTTACAGTCCAGAGGAGGACACACTAGGGCCAATATCTCTACTCACTTCTCTACACCTGTTACAGTTGCAGGAAAAGACAGCCAGAGGTGGACATACCCTAGGTAGGGATAAGGCGTATAGCTCAGGCCCACACATGTAGGCATTCCTGGGATTGCAAGGCACATCAGATAAGCGTTTGTCATACCAGTCCTGGAATACAATGGTCACTTGTGACCCTTTGTCAATCACAGCCAGTATGAATACCATTCACAGTCACCATAGTCTCCATTGAAGGGCCCACTATTTTGGACCAGTCTGGAGAGGCAGTAGCAGAGGCCTGGACAGACGATTTAGCTACAAAGAAATTTGAGTTAGGGTTTCTCAAACCCTCACTGTGGTCATTTGGGGCACCCCTTGGCCATTGATTTGCTTTTTGGAGCTCATCTTGGAGTCTGTTTACTACTCTTTCTAAGTCCTTCTGAGACTGGTATTCTCTTTTCATGTGGCCATCCTTTCCGCAGTTATGACAAATGATAGACTCTTGGGTCATCCTGGGAGAGAACTGAAGCAGTAGTAAGAGATTGGGGTCTAGTATCTGCTTGCAGGCGGTGAGAATGGTGCAGCGTGTCTTAACAGTTCCTTTAGAGTGGCAGTCAATCCAGTGATCTCAGCCTTGGAGCCACCTTTGGTAGCGGATGCCTGAGGGTGCACCCCACTCTGATGGCTGTCAGATCCTGAAAGGACCAGAATCTTGTTCCATGGGAAACCCTTGCAGAGGTACCCGTCTTCAACTCTCAGACTTCCTTTAGTAGCTCATCTTTCCAATGCTGGGCCCAGGGCAGGAAGTCCTTTGCATTCTCAGAGTGCTCATTAAGTGCTGACTTTTGCCCTTGAGCCTCCTTGGCTAATCCTCTCGGTCACTTGTGCAGCAGCAGCACACATGAGTGCAATTCCCCATGGGGTAGCCTTTGCTCAACTCCCCAAATTTCTTTCATTAGCTCATCATAGGAGGGATGATTCCAGTCAGGTAGCAAAGTGCAACTGAAGCAGTAACAATTCTGAAAATGGAGCAGACTTAGGATCTGGTCCAGCCTAGTTCAATCTAATTCATTTGACAGCAAAGTACCCTTTCTGAGTCATTCTTATAGCAGCTTTTCAATCCAAGGTACATACACAGACAATGGCTCCTCTGGGTACTGCTGAGCGTTTCTTATTCTCCACCACAGATCCTCATCTGAATCTGGGCTCCATCGCATTTAACAATGCATCAAGATAGTCATGTGCAGTTGCTTCAGGGTTATTGGCCGCTTGGCACGGATGGTTGCTAGGACAGGACTTTGGGGCTGTCACTCCAGCCTCTTTTGTTCTCTCTGCTGAGCATTTTAATTCAAGTACTAGAGGGGCAACATAGTCAATCCAGGTCTCCCAATCATCCTCCCCTTGGGGGGTGGGGAGGGTGCCTGAGAAGATTCTCAGCCTTTGGTAGGAGACGTGACTAATGGCAGGTACAGATATAGGGGCCAGAATTGGTACAGGCACAGAAGGCGTTGCAGTAACAGGTGCTGGAGTGGGAGAGGGTGTTGGGGAAGGAACACCCCCGAGGGGCAGGAATAGTTTTTTAAAGTCCTCTACGGTTTTCACTTCATCCAGCAATAACTTAGCAAATTTCTCCTCAAAAGTCTCAGAAAATGGTGGGAGCTCATCCTCCCCAGGGTCTTTACTGTCTTTTTATCACTCTCAGGCAGCTAGAAACCCTTCTGGGGCAATATTCAGTGGCACTTTAGAGCTGTCCATGAGATCACTACACTCTACCAAGGCTATGAAAGTTTGGGCAAACAAATCAGCCTGTCGACCCACCACCACAGGGTTTTTAAACATTTAACTTTGGAGAGTGCTCCTCTACAGTGTATTTACTGGTACCCTGGGGCATATCCAATATAAATAGAGAATTTGGGGTCAATCTTCTGCCCAGTACACCACCCACCAACTGGTGTACAGCCATTGCTACGGGGTAGCCATTAATCATTAACAATAATTTGTAAATTTTGGCCACTAGAAGGCAAAAAATCACAGCAGTAAGCCTCCAAATGTAACCCCTAGGTGGCGCTATCCCAAGCTCTACTACCCCTGCCTGCTTGGCTAGTAGCAGGTTGAGACACCTGAGTTCTGAAGCAGGCACCTCCACCCGGAGGTTAGGGTTAGTAGTGGTCAAGCTAACCCAGGCACAGCCCTCCAGAACACTGTAACCCCTCTTTCCTTACTAGTGGCCAGAACAATACACAATAATCACTTTCACAATACCCTGAGACACCACACAAGTACCCACACTGTTTGCATTTACCACCAGGGCTTTCCTGGCCCGGCCTGGGGACCCCCTGTAAAGCAAGGTTATACACAGCAAAGAACAGTAATACAGTACTTTTGCACAAACTGGAACCACAGTCAGAGTAAATGCAAAAAAGTGTTAGATCTGATTTATTTAAGGGGTTTGAACAAGGGAGGGGCATTATCAGGTTAATTTGTTTAAAGGCTCTATCAACCAAACTGTTATGCATGCACTTCAGGGTCCATAAACAGTCACACACTCTGGGTACCCAGATGGAGAATGTTGGGCTAGCCATGAACATTGCAGCTGGCTGGGGCACAGTGATGGAAGAAAACAACATGCACAACACACACTATTTGTAATCCGGAGCCGGAAGGCTCAGTTCATGAAAAGAAAAACAAGACAATCAGATGACACACTTTTAGATTAGGCTGTTGTTGAAGGGAGCTACCCAGATGATTACTCATGATACCCAAGATTGGACACAGGCTGGATGAAAATCAAGGCAGCAGGTGTTTAATCTGGAGTGCCAGGGCCCACACAATTCACTGAGGCATCATTCCTGTTCAGGCACGGAGCAGAGGGCTGATCCCCAGGCAGGTCTCTCATCAGTAGCTTCCTTTGTGCAGTGTGGTAGTCTGGCAGGTCCAGCGTGGCATGGCCCAGGCAGAATGGAGATGAATGTGGATTCAGTCCGATTAGGCAGGATGAAGGTTCTAGCAAGCAGAACACAGTTCACACAGTGGGGAACCAAATCACGACCTACTTTCAATACACAGCACATTTACATGTCAAGGATTCTACAGTACCAGCAAGAAGAACACAGCTCACACAGTGGGGAACCAAATCACGACCCACTTTCAATACACAGCACATTTACATGTAAGGAAATTCTACTGTACCAGGCAAACCACTCTCCGGTCACGATCGCAAAGTCTCTGCACAACCGGGGATTCAAAAGCAGCTGGAAATCCTGACAGGCCGATCGCATTCAGCAAATCTTCGGTCTTCTTCAGGTTAAATCCTGGTCACAGTCCAGTGGCTTAAATAGTCCTCACAACTCGGATTCAGTCTGAATAAACTCTATTTTCCATCTCAGGGACAGTAGATAAACAGGCAGACCAAAACTCAGCCCTTTCACAGTTCACCCATGCAAAACTACACAGAACAGAACTGCTGCTAAAATCACTTGAGCTGTTACTTCTTCACTTCTCAGCTCAAAACTAAAACTAGCTGCAGCAGCCTGGGAATTCCCCAAGATCCAAAGGTTAGGTTGGCTGATCCTCTTGTCAGTCACAACAAAGGCTCCCCTTCATGTGCAAAAGGTGCAAAAGTCTAAAACTATAATTCATACAGATTTTGACTCCAGACAGCTCCTGTAGTATGGCTCCATTTTAGGTCCCACCAGTACTGATTGGTCCAATTGCAGTCCAGGACCAAGATAGTGGATATAAACAAAACAATCCTTGCTGCAAAGAAGGCAGGTTAGACAAACTACATTATCATTATCACTCTAAATGATTTTCAGCAAATAGTTACATCTTTCAACAGAGCTTCCTCTCAGATTACTTATGACTGCAATCCAGGCAGGTCTTAAAGAGACAGTACACAGAGGCTCTACAGGCACTCTCTGGCAATCACATTTAAACTGCTAAAACGCAGGACACCAGCCTGGCAGTGAGCATTTAGGCAAGCTGAGGAAGACTTTTCAGGAACCCCCATTTGTAAGGGGTTACACTTGCTACACCAACCCTCTGAACTAGCTAACCGCTGCAGGTGGTTATATTTAACAACCCCCACTAGTACCAGTTAACCCCTTTGTCCTCTGACCGGTACTCAGGTATTTGTTGCATGCCTGTGGTGCAGCTGGTCTGCACGTTAGTGCATTTACTTGATGTAAAATAACATTGCTTTTAACTTTGTCTTGATTACTTTAGCTTTGATATTACCTTTCTATGTCAGTGGGCATAACTTGAAGATAACTACATACATCTCCCAGGTGCAGGGCAATTCCTGCCTTTACTCATGGTTCCACTGACAGTCTCTGGTGCCATGGTGACTGTGCCTCTGGGAAAGATGGAGCAGTAGAACTTGGATACATGAATCTGAATAGAGTGAAAATGTGGAGGAAACACTCTGCAGCTTGGATCTTTGGCGTGATTGAAGGTCTTGCAGCTTGTCCCCTTCAGCTTGTTTCCAGGCCCAAAAGCAGAGCGCGAACTCAAGGCTCTCCAGGCCCAGAACCCCAGACCCAGGAGTGACCCCACGGTCCGACTCCTCATGGATCAGAGTGCCTACCACTCAGGCATGCTCCATCACTCCCTGTGGCCCAGTCAGCCCCAGTTGGAAGGGATTAGCTGGTTCCCTACCTGGCTCCAGGTTGCAATTTGAGTAGCCTTCTCAGTCTCTTTAACTCAGCTAAGTTGGGCAGTCTTTAATTGTTGAAGTTTAAGAAACATCCTTCAGCCACACTACCATCGTGGCAGCCATGGCACTTTGCAATCTGAACTCAGTCACTATCTTCCCATTGAGCACATGGTCTCAGTGATACATTAGGCAAATTCAAAACACACCTTTTCTCAGCCAGTCCCTTGACCTAGAAAATACTTCTTCCACTGCACAGGTGCTCACGAACTCAGAAAAACCAGAAGAGGCCCTCTCTTCTTCTTACGGAACCTTTTTGCCTTTTCAGACTACTTGGTTTTACTGGTCAAGAGATCCAGTGCAGAGAGACTCCCATACCAAGTGTATTTGATTTTGCTGGCCAAGCCCCCATGAGTCGGTGGGCTCCCATGCTAAGTGTTCCACAACCAGATCCATTTTCCAAAAACCAGAACCAGGCATTTCTGTTACCTTAGACCAGTGTCCTTTCACTGTTCCTTGTGACATTGAGTCCACTGTTTAGGTGCAGAAATAGATTGCTGTTTCTCTACAGAACCACTGATCAGAAATCTTCACTGCTGTTGTAGTGCCTTTTCCACAGCAGCCTTTTGCAGAACTTTGCAGTGGCCTCTCTCTCTCTCTCTCACCCAGCAGAGCTGTGTAACCATACTCCTTCATCACAGGGGAAGGGAAAAGCTTGCAGATGGTGGGGCAGGGCGGGCAGCCTAGCAGTAAACACCTGCAGGCAGCATGGAGCTAGGGGAGCACAGGGGGAAGACAGTACACCAGGATATGAAACAGGCAAAGGGGATAGTGGGAATAGGGTGGAAAATGAGATGGAAGGGGTTGGGAGAAGGACAGAAGGGAAATGCAAACAGAAAGTGATGAACAGGGTCCTACTTGTTGAGGACTCTATAATAAAAGGAATCAGATGGGGGCGGGAGGGCAAGAGTAGCACAGTATGCTACCCATCTATGGCATAGGAGAGGCTAGGGTGTTCCATACCATGGGATTCAATCAGTGGTTGAAAAACTGGTGTGGAGCTCAGGGATTTGGCTTCATTGGGGACTGGGGGTCCACCTGGAGTGATGCAAGCCTATACTGGCATGATGGGCTGCATTTGTCTGGGAGGGGAACCAGGATCCTAGGTCAATAGGTTTAAATGCTTCATTGGCAAGCTTTTAAACTAGCCAAGGGGGGAGGCACTGGAAAGGAGCAGGAAAATCCTAGCCCCCCCAAACAATCATGGTAGTAAGTGTGGCAAACACAAACATGGAGGTGTCGATAGGGAGAAGGGCAGGGGTAAATGGAGAAAGTGACAAAGGCAAGAAGGACAGGGATGGGGCAAAAGGGGGTAAGGCTATCAGGAAATGAAGGGTAATGAGTACCAATGCCCGTAGTCTGGGCAACAAGCTCCCTGAGCTGGTGGCCTTAATGGAAGAGGGATGCCTGGATATCGTAGCAGTCACAGAAACATGGTACACAGAGGACCATGACTGGGATGTTAACATACCAGGGTACATAACCTACAGGAGAGACAGGCAGGGGAGAAGAGGGGGAGGAGTAGCTCTCTATGTAAAGGAAGGGATAAAAGCAACTGAACAAAAGAGTAAACAGGGAGGAGAGGAGGCACTGTGGGTCACCTTGGAGACTGGAAAGGGCACCACAGTCCACACAGGGGTTGTGTACAGACCCCCATGTCAGGGAGAAGGAATGGACAAGGATATGATGGAAGGCATTCTTAGAATGGCAGAGAAAGGGGAGATACTGTTGATGGGAGACCTGAATATGCCAGATGTTAACTGGAGCACATTTGCTGCAGCCACATCCAAGAGCAGGGCCATTCTTGATGCCCTACAGGTGGCAGGCATTAGACAGCTAGTTTCGAACCCACTCGTGAGGAGCAATCTTAGACCTTGTACTCTCAAACGGGGCAGTGAGATGATCTCAGATCTAAAGTAGGTTGCCATCTGGGGACAAGTGACCATCAAACAGTGTGGTTCACGTTAAACTCAGCTACAGAGTCAAGCCATACAAAAGTGAGGGTACTGGACTTTAGGAGGCTGACTTTGGCAAGATGGGAGAATGCCTCAGAAAAGCACTAGCAAACAGGCTAGAAGGAGGTGTGGAGCAACAATGGGGAATTATCAAACTGCCATCACAGAGGCAACAAGCCTTTTGTGAAGCAAATAAACAAATCAAAATGAAAAAAGCCACTATGGTTCTCAAGAGAGGTGGCTGTGAAAGTCAGGAAGAAAAAGATAGCATTCCGGAAGTATAAGGAAACACAGAAGGAGCAGGACAGAGAGCTGTACCAGTTAAGGCAGAAAGAAGCAGGGAGGGAAGTCAGAATAGCAAAGGCCCAAACTGAGGAAAAGATAGCCAACTCAGTTAAGAAGGGAGATAAAACCTTTTATAGGTACATCAGCGAACGTAGAAAGACAAAGGGAGGGATAGTGAGGCTGAATAGAATGAACGGTGGGTGGGCAGAGGGGGACAGTGAAAAAGCAGGAATACTGAATGAATATTTCTGCTCAGTATTCACAAAAGAGGAGGGGGAAGTGCCTAATCCAATTAACAGAACCACTCTTGATAGGGGGTCGATCCCAGTCCTTTCACAGAAGAAAGGGTTCTGCAAGAACTCCTAAAACTGAAGGTGGACAAAGCAATGGGTCCTGATGGAATTCACCCCAGAATTCTAAAAGAATTAAGGAAGGAACTAGTGAAACCACTGGCTACTCTTTTTAATAAATCATGGGAGGATGGTGTGGTACCGAGGACTGGAGGAAGGCGGATGTGATTCCCCTTCACAAAAGTGGGACCAAGACAGAGGCAGGAAACTACAGACCTGTCAGTCTGACCTCTGTGGTAGGGAAAGTGATGGAGTCACTTCTGAAGGAAAGAATAGTTGAGTACCTAGAGGTCAGTGAGCACAGGATCCAAGGCAGCATGGGTTCACAGAGGGAAGGTCATGTCAGACAGAATCTAATAGATTTCTTTGACTGGGTGACCAAAGTAGTAGACCAGGGAGGGCTGTGAACATGGCCTACCTAGACTTTAGCATGGCATTTGACACAGTCCCACACAAAAGATTGATAGTCAAATTAACCAGCCTGGGAGTGGGTCCCAGGGTGGTAGCCTGGGTAAAACATTGGCTGGACAACAGGACACAGAAGGTAATTGTAAATGGAGTCCACTCTGAAGAAAGGGCGGTTACTAGTGAGGGCCGCAGGGTTCAGTATTGGATCCAGTCCTTTTTAATGTCTTCATCAGTGACATTGCAGAGGGACTGGAAGGAAAGTATGCCTTTGCAGATGACACAAAGATCTGCAACAGGGTTGATACACAAGGAGGCGTGGAAAGGATGAAAAGGACTTGGCAAGGTTGGAGGAATGGTCAGACGTATGGCAGCTAGGATTCAATGCAAAAAAGTGCAAAATAATGCACCTGGGAAACAAGAACCCAGGGGAAGAATACACAATGGGTGGGGAGGTAGTAACAACAACAAAACAGGAAAGGGACCTGGGGGTAATCATATCAGATGACCTTAAGGTTAGCAAGCAATGTGAGAAGGCAGTAGGAAGGGCCGGGGGTATACTGGGATGTATAGGGAGAGGCATCAGCAGCAGAAAACAGGAAGTTGTTATCCCTCTGTACAGACAGTTGGTGAGACCCCATCTGGAATACTGTGTCCAGTTCTGGAGACCCCATCTCTGCAAGGACATAGACAGGATAGAGGCAGTCCAGAGGAGGGCAACTAAAATGGTGCAGGGTCTGCAAGAAAGCCGCATGAGGAGAGACTAAAGGAGCTCAATATGTATACCCTTGAGGAAAGAAGGGAGAGGGGGACATGATAGAAACTTTCAAGTACCTCAAGGAATCAACAAAGTCCAAGAGGGTAGCATCTTTCAGAAAAAGAGACTTGCAAGAACAAGGGGACACAATTTAAAGATAGAAGGAGGGTGGTTCAGGGGCAATGTGAGGAAGTATTATTTCACAGAGAGGTAGTGATGGAACAGCCTTCCTGAGGAAGTTGTGGGGTCTAAAACTGTGGGAGAATTCAAGAATGCATGGGACAGACATAAGGCAATTCTTGTGGGGGGCAGGAAGATAAAGGCTGTTGGTTAACTAGGATCTGCAGCCTATCCTGTAGGTAGGGAAATGGGCAGACTAGATGGGCCTAGCGGTCCTTATCTGCCGTCAAAGTCTATGTTTCTATGGGTGGAGTGCCTGCCAAGTATGATGGTGGCAGAGGTCATTCACTATATCCTCAAGGAAGAAACAGCAGGATGAGAAAACACACCTGATGTTCCACCTGGAACAAATGACCTGGCGGAAAAAAACTGTTGAAGGTGCAGGCAAAATTTAGAGCACTTGCTAGATACTGCAGCAGTCTGGGGTTCAAATCAGTGGCTTTCTCTGAGGTGTTACCAACACCAAAGGCAAGTACTGATAGGAGGCTGAGGATTAAGGAGCTCAATGTGTGGCTGGCGGGGTGGTGCAGGCAAATGGGGTATGGATTAGTAGGAGACTGGGGGTCCACGTGGTGAATGAGAGTCTATTGCTCCAGACAGACTGCACCTGAATAGAGAGGTGCAGCAGTGCTAAAAGCAAATTAAGACAGTTCATAGAAGAAACCTACAATTTAAACTAGATTGGGGAATGGGAAAAATCCACACCACAAGACAGGAGAAATGGGCTACCAGCCTCCCCCAGGATAGTGCTAAAATACTGGGCATGAGGGAGAACAGAGAAGGGGTGGTGAGGGAACCTGTGGAAGGGCTTAGCAGGCAAAACCAGGAGCTTAGCAAATAAGATGGGGGATGTGACCTGGTGATGTGGGTAGGGTAATATAGAGACACAGCACAGAGTAGTTAATTTTAACTTTAGCAGTTTAACTACAGTCTTCTGTGTTCTTACATTCTCACCAACAACCTCACAGGACACTCTCCTGGACTAATCTGCTTGAACTGAGCAGAACTTCTTTTTAATACCTATCCGTGCAGCATCATCAGGTCAGTTGATCTGCCCCCTCTAATAACAGTGAAATAATACGCTAATACCAACATCTGGAGGACCAGCTGCCTGTGTAAAGTCATTTTACATTAAATCCTCATTAATCAGTGAAAGGTTATTCATAAATAACAATTTAAAGTGTTAAAATCAGACTAAACACTCTTAATGGTCCTATAATAATATGTAGCTTTGCCCCAATCCAGAAGATGGACAGATGCTACTGACCTGAAAGAGGTTCTGTTTTGGCTGTTGGCTCATAACAGAGACCATTTTGAAATGCCCTGTTTCTGGTAAGAGCTTTTTTCATATGCAGTCCTAACAAAATAGTAAAACCAAAAGTCCCCATTCATAAGTTTTATGTTTCTAGGATGACTGCTAGGAAATAGCATAATGGGCTGTGAGAAACCTGACGGCTGCAATTTCAAGCTGTTGGGTACTTTTTCATTTCCTTCCATTTGCCTTTAGATAACTTAGTGCTTTGGTTGCAACAGTTTAAAACTAAGAGTCTCACCTGTTAGCTTAGAGAAGTCCTTTCTTTAATGGAAGTCTAGAGGATCCTGAGAACTGAGTCAGACAGTTGTCCTTGGTATCAGCTATTGACACCACCGACTTGGTCACACAGCAGGCTCACCCGACTGATGCACAGCCAGTTTCACTGTTGTCCTGCTAGGAGAGGCAGTTTTCCCACTCTGGACACCAAGGGTAACCCCAAGAGGTAAACAGCATTTCTACACATTCCATCACATTTACGAGCTGGAAGCCCAAAGGACTTGCTGGGAAGTCTTTTCATTAATTAATTACAGGGCAGAAAGGCACAAGTCAGGGAAAGTGAAAGCAAACCTTTCCTGACTCAGCATGCCACAAACGATACTGCTTGCACAGACCTCTACACCTGGGAGGATTTTAGGGGTTAGCTGCTATGGGAGAAGCCTTTTCACAGCTTCTTTCCTGAAGGTAGCAGTGAGTCACCCATTTCATTCAGGAACTAAGTGCAGTTTTACTGGCAGGATTATTAGGCATTTAAACACTTCGTGTTACACAGTAAGCTCCTTGTCCTGCACATTCAATATTTCTCTTCTAACAGTTCCTGCTGTACCAAAAATACAGTGCTACACATTTAAGCAGTAATGTTGTACTGTATCTGGCATGCTGCACATTTTCAGAAGATGCAGCACATCATATAGCTAGAAGCTAGAACGTTCTGTCTTTTCAGCATGCACTCATTTTATAGGATGTTTCTACTGCTAAAGGACTGGCAATAAGGGGGGAGAAATGGAATATGAAAGAGAGGTTCGCACAAGGGAGCAGAGGCACTATCTTGGGTGGCCTGCCCACTGATAGCAGAAAGTGATATAAACAGAGATAGAAGTAAGAGAAGGTGGTACTGCAGTAGGCTTTAGAGAAAAGGAATAGAAAAGATATGCCTTGAATGCCTAACTACCACAGTAGACCTGGAGGCCCTCATGGGGGTGAAGGACTAGATATAGTAGATATAAGAGACCTGATGGACAGAGCTGCACCTGGGAAATGACTATCTCAGGTTACAGACTGTTCTGAAGGGATAATGAGACTAAGAAGGGAGGAGGTTGCTTTATACATCAGGGAAGGCATACGCCTAACTGAAGTACAAGAGGAGGATGGGAGACTGAGCTACTGTGGTAATGCTAGAAAGGAGGACGGGAGAATCCTTATGACTAGAGAGTGGTATACAGGCCACCTATGCAAGGGAGGAGGGTGATCAACAGTTAATTCAGGCAGTCACAAGGCTGGCCCTAAAGGAGAGCTACTGCTGGTAGGGACCTAAACCTCCAGATGTAGACTGGGAAACTCGGATGGCATCGCCAAGGAGTAGGGAGATACTAGCTGCGCTCAGGGGTATTCCTTCAACAGCTAGTCAAGGAGCCGACAAGGGCAGCAACATGCTGGATGTGGTCCTGAAAATGGGGAGAGTGTGGAGGAGGTGCAGGCGGAGAAGCCTTGGCAACAGTGACCACAGCATGGGAATGTTCAGGGTCAGGGCAGGAGAGAGACAAGTAAAACCAGTACTACAGTCATGGACTTCAGATGCACAGACTGACAAGATGAGAAGGATAGTAAGGAAACAATGATGGGTACAGAGAATATAGGGGCAGTGGAGGAGTTATGGCAAGCTATCAAAGGGGGGCAGAAAACTGCAGAAATGTGCATAGAAAAGTTAGGAAGAGCAAAGGGTGAGGAAACCGCTTTGGTTTACAAAGGAGGTTGTGGGGGCAGCTGGAAAGGAGGAGGTCATTCAGAAAATTTAAGAGGATACTCAGCAAAGAAGATAAGGAAGAGTAGAGGGAAAGAGGAGTATGGCAGAGAAGAATATCAGAAGAGCAAAAGCAGATGCTGAGAAGAAAATAGCAGAAAAGGCCAAAAGGGGGGATAAAACCTTTTTCAGATATGTGAGGAAGAAGAGAAGGGCAAGGCAGAGGAGCACTAGGCTGAGGAGGGAGAAATAAAATTGGAAAGAGACTGTGAAAAAGCAGAGTTATTAAATAAGTACTTTGGCTCGGTGTTCACAGAGAAGGAGGATGGTATGGGACCTGTTTTAAAGTCAAATGGGAAGGAAGGAAGGAAGACAAATGGGTGGATCTGAGCTCATTCACTGTGTATAGGGTAAGGGCAGAGCTATTTAGACTGAAGGAGGACAAGGCAATGGGGCCTGATGGGTTACACCCCAGGATGATCAAGGAATTGAAGGAGGAGTTGACCGCACCCTTGACAAGGCTCTTCAGTTTGTCCCTGGATATGGGGAAAGTGCCAGAGGACTGGAAAAGGGCAGACATAGTGCACTTACACAAGGGTGGTAGTAAGGAGGTGAAGGGAAACTACTGATCTTTCAGCCTCATGTCAGTGGTGAGGAAGGTAATGGAGGCATTAACCAAGGAAAGGGTGGTGGATTACGTGGAGGCGAGTGAATTGCAGAACAGCAGACAGCATGGCTTCACAAAGAGAAAGTCTTCCCAGACAAACCTAATTCAATTCTTTGATTGGGTGACTCAGGTGATTGACCAGGGGGGCAGTGGACGTGGCCTATCTGGACTTCAGTAAGGCTTTGATACCATTCCCCTAGGAGGCTGGTGAGCAAGATGGAAAGCCTGAGGTGGGTGGGAAAATAACAAGGTGAGTGAAGACCTGGCTGTCAGGAAGAACTCAGAGGGTGGTGCTAAATGGGATGCACTCCAGGACAGCGAGGGTGAAGAGTAGAGTGCCACAGAGGTCAGTTTTGGGTCCACTGCTCTTCAATATCTACATCAGTGTTGTTGCTGAGGGTTTGAGGTTGAGGGTGTGCCTATTTGCTGATGATACAAAAATATGCAATAGGGTGGACACCCCAGGGGGGAGTGGAAGACATGAGGGAGTACTTAAAGATGCTTAAAAATGGTCTGGGATGTGGCAGCTTAAAATTTAATGCCAAGAACTGCGCTGTGATGCACTTGAGGAGTTGGAACAGAAAAGCAGTGTGCACTCTAGGTGGGGAGGAAATTAAAGTAACAGAACAGGAGAGGGATCTGGGGATCATAGTCTCCTTGAACCTTAAGGTAGGAATCCCCTGCAGCAGGGCAGCAGGAAAGGCCAATGGAATATTGGCATGCGTAGACAGGGGCATTACTAGCAGAAAGAGGGAGACAATAATGCCCCTTTACAAAGCCATGGTGAGGCTGCACCTGGAGTATGGGGTTCAGTTCTGGAAGCCACATCTCTGCAAGGATATAGATGTGTAGGAGAGGGTTCAGAGAAGGGCAACCAAGATGGTGCAGGGTATGCAGGGAA
Source organism: Neoceratodus forsteri (assembly GCA_016271365.2). NCBI lineage: Eukaryota > Metazoa > Chordata > Ceratodontiformes > Ceratodontidae > Neoceratodus > Neoceratodus forsteri. The sequence goes on along the minus strand of CM028135.1, from coordinate 211,771,913 downwards.
AATTATATGAGCAGAGGTGTAAGGAGCTGGATCTGTACACGCTGGAAACAAGGAAGGAAAGGTAAGACAGACATGATTGAAACTTTAAATATGTAAAGGGATCAATAAAGTGGGAGAATAGTGTTTACTTCAGAGGAAGGAGGGTCAAACTAGAGGCACAGCCTCAGACTGTAAGAAAAATATACAGGGGCAATGTGAGAGGGCATTTCTTCATAGAGAGGGTTTGAAGCCCTGGAGCAGACTAGCAGACAGAGTGGTAGGGACTAAATCGGTGGAAGAATTCAAGAGGGCATGGGGCAAGCATATGGGGCTGAGTATCAGGGGAGGCGGGGGCTGGCAGGGAGCAAAGGGCAGGGGGAGACCAGATGTGCTGGTATGGTCCTTTTCTGCTGTAACAAGCTTCTATGATTCCTCCTCTATGAGGAAGGGCACATCCAGGCCTTGGGGAACAAGTGGCTGGCAACCCACGGGCAGACCTTTCCCAGCCTTGCAGCCCCATCTTCTGCATAGGAGCTGGAGCCCCTCCTCTGGAGGGGCTTCCACTGACTGACTCAGAACCAGACAGTCTCTGGGTTTGGGGGTTCCCTGGCAGCCTCCATTGGCTGAAGCCACTGCCTTTCCAAAAATTAATATGCAAGAGGCTCCTCAACCCTGATTGGCCGTGCCTAGTATTTCCCCAGCTTTTTCCCCCAAAGTCCTTTCAACAGTCCCATGGTCCTGTTCCAAAATCCTGACCCTCCAATTGGCTGTGCTCTGGTCACATGACTGCAAGTATGGCTACTGGCAAAACAGTCCCACTGGAGTACCTGCACAGTCTCAACTTTAATCCTCTGGTGCAGCCAGAGTACTGTTTAATCCAATATTTCCCCACCACTATGTAGCAGCCCCTGTACTCTGTTGAATGTTTGCAACATTTAACATTTTTGTTCAGCCCTTTTCCCGTCACTGCTGCCGGTTTCAGCTATCCTCAGGCAGCCCAGTCATAGAAATATAGAAACATGGAAACATAAACTCTGATGGCAGATAAGGATCACTTGGTTCACCTAGTCTACCCATTTCTACCTAATGGATAAGCTGCAGATCCTAGTTAGCCTTCTTCCTCTACCCCCACTAGAATTGCTTATGTCTTCCCATGCATTCTTGAATTCCCCACTGTTTTGACTCTACAACCTCCTCGGAAGGCTGTTCCATGTATCTACAACCCTGTCTGTGAAGAAACACTTAACATTACCTTGAGCCATCCCCTCTATCTTCAAATTATGCCCCCTTGTTCTTGCACATCTCTTTTTCTGAAATATGCTACCCTCATGGACTTTGTTGATTCCCTTGAGGTATTTGAAAGTTTATATCATGTCCCCCTCTCCCTCCTTTCCTCAAGGTTACACATCTTAAGCTCCTTTAATCTTTCTTCATATGTCTTCTGGTGCAGACCCTGCACCATTTTGGTTGCCCTCCTCTGGACAGCCTCCACCCTGTCTATGTCTTTGCAGAGATGGGGTCTCCAGAACTATACACAGTATTCCATATGTGGTCTTACCAACTGTCTGTACAGAGGCCTAACAGCTTCTTGTTTTCTGCTGGTGATGCCTCTCCCTATGCATCCCAATGTCCCCCCAGCCTCCTTACTGCCTTCTCACATTGCTGACCCACCTTTAGGTCATCTGGTATGATTATCCACAGGTCCCTTTTCATTTTGTTGTTGCCAGTATCTCAGCCCCCATTGTTTACTCTTTCCCTGGTTTTGTTTTCCAGGTGCATTACTAACAAACCACCAGGCTGTTTTGGGGCTGGAGAGGTTTACCTGTGTCTGACTTGGATGTCTGGATTTTTCTGTTTGATTAGCAGGTACTTTCTCTGTCAAATTGTTGTGTAGGGTATCTTGCTGACAGGAAGGCACTCATCGCAGCGGTGGGTGAGAGCTTTTAGCTGATTGTTTTGTGAGGGCACAGTTTAGGCCCAACCCCATCCCACCCCTCACCCCACCCACCCCTGGAAATAGTTCCTTTATACCTGAGGTTCTGACATCATTTCTCAAGAGTGCAAGGCATATTACGGTCATATCCTCTCTAGCACACTGCACTTACAATATAAGTATACACATTGTATAATATATATATTTCTATATAACCAATCACACACACACACACACACACACACACAAATACAAACAAACAAAAAAAGTAGATAAACATGTGGGAGTAGTGCAATGTAATGGCTGTGGGGCAGCAGTCTTCCAAGAGTCTTTCTGGAGGCTGAGATGCTGCCCTATTTGCAGACAACTATCTGCCCTGAGGGAGGAAGTTGCCTGTCTTCAGCCACACTGACAGCAGTGAGAAACCTTCCCCAGGCCACACTGGACAGTAGGAAGGGAACCTCCCCATCCAGGGAGCACTAGCGCCACCACCACTACCTCAGAGGTTGCGAAGAAAGCACAGCAGTTGGACCACAGTGGGCTCAGGGAGGGTGAGGAGGGTGGAACAGAGGCACACCAGTCAATTGTTCCACCCCACAATCCATACACCATTCTGGGGGGCATAGCCTCCCCTGGATGCACCACAGAGAAGACTGATGACAACTTTCACAAGGGAGGCCCACAGGAAGGAGGCAGAGGGACACCACAGGGAAAGGAAGCAGCTCCTGGTGGGGACTCAATTATTAGGGTATAGAACTGGGGAGCTGGGAAAACTGAAGTAAGGTGCCTGCCTGGTGCCATGGCTTGAGGGACAGGAAGTGCATCCTCAGGATCACGAGAACAGCTGCAAGGAGTCTGAGCTGGATGTAATTGTCCACCTAGGGACAAATGACTTGGCTCATCATGAGATTAGAGCAGTGCAGGAGGACATTGCAGAGTTGGGGAGGGCTAAGACAAGTAGCACACACGTATCCTTCTCAGAGGTGCTGCCTGTCAAAGGCATGGGGAGGCTAGGGTAATTAGCACCATGCAGTTTAATAAATGGTTGAAAAATGGTGCGAGCACAGGGGTTTGGCTTGATTGGGGACTGGGGTTCCACTGAGGACACCAGCTTATACTGGCAGGATGGTCTGCATCTGTCCAGGAAGGAACAAGTCTTTGAGCAATCAGTTTAAATGCTTCATTGGCAAGCTTTTTAACTAGTCAAAGGGGAGGCACTGACAAGCAGCAGGAAAATCCCAGCCTCCCTACAAAAACAGGGTACTAAATGAGAACAGACCGAGGTAGAACGGTCAGTGGGGATGCTGCAACAGAAGGTAAAGCCATCAAAAATGGAGAGCACCAATGCCCGTAGTCTGGGTAACAAGCTTCCTGAATTAGTGGTCTTGATGGAGGAGGAACATCTGATATCATGGCAGTCACAGAAACATGGTACACACAAAACCATGACTGGGACATAAACATACCAGGATACACTATCTACAGGAGGGACAGAGAGGTAAAGAGGAGGAGGAATAGTTCTTTACATAAGGGAAGGAATAAAAGCAACAGAACAAAAGGGTAAACAGGGAGGAGAAGAAGCACTGTGGGTAAATTTGGAGACAGGCAATGGCTTCACAATCCGCACAGGGTTGTATACAGACCCCCTTCTCAGGGGAGGAAATGGACAAGGAAATGATAGAAAGTATACTTAGAATGGCAGAAAAAGGGGAGATACTGTTGATGGGTGATCTGAATATGCCACATGTTAACTGGAGTGCAGTTGCAGCTGCCACTTCAAAGAGTGCAGTTATTCTAGATGCCCCACAGGGCATCTTAGACAACTAGTACTGGAGCCCACTTGAGAGGAGCAATATTAGACTTGATTCTCTCAAATAGAGATGGAGAGAGGATCAAGATGTAAGTGGGTAGCCATCTGGGAACTAGCGACCATCGAACAGTATGGTTCACAATGAACACAGCAATAGAGTCAAGCCATACAAAGACAAAAGTACTGACTTAAGAGGGCTGACTTTGCTAAATGGGTCAGTGCCTAAGGAATGCACTAGCAAATCGGCAGGAAGGAGGGGTGGAAGAACAATGGGAATAATAAAAATGGTATCACAGAGGTAACAAGCCTTTGTGTGAAGCAAATAAACAAAACAAAACAAAACAATGTAAGAAACCACTATGGTTTTCAAAGGAAGTGCAGTGAAGGTTCAAGAGAAAAAGAAAGCATCAGGAAGTACAAGGAATCACAGAAGGAGCAGAACAGAGAACTGTATCAGTTAAAGCAAAAGGAGGCTGGGAAGGCAGTCAGAACAGCAAAGGCCCAAACCGAGGAAAAGATAGCCAACTCAGTTAAGAAGGAGGATAAAACCTTTTATAAGTACATCAGGGAGCGAAGGAAGACCAAGGAGGGATAGTGAGGCTTAATAAAAGGGAGGAAGGGTGGGCAGAGGAGACTGTAAAAGGCAGAGATACTAAACAAATATTTTGCTCAGTATTTACAAATGAAGAGGGAAGGTACATAAAACAAACAGTAGAAACACTCTGATACAGAAGTTGATACCAGCCCATTTACAGAAGAAAGGGTTCTGAAAGAACTCTTAAAACTGAAGGTGGACAAAGCATGGGGCCTGATGGATTCATCCCAGAATTCTAAAAGAGCTAAGGGTAGAACTAATGACACCAGTGAGTACCCTTTTAACAAATCATGGAGGATGGGTGGTACCCAAGAACTGAGGAGGGCAGATGTAATTCCCTTCACAAAAGCGGGAGCAAGGCAGAAGCAGGAAACTACAGACCTGTTAGTTTAACTTGGTGATAGGGAAAATGATGGAATCACTTCTGAAGGAAAGAATTGTCGAGTATCTAGAGGCCAGAGGGGCACAGGACCCTAGGCAGCATGGATTCACAGCGGGAAGGTCATGCCAGATGAATCTGATAGATTTCTTTGACTGGGTGACCAAAGTAGTAGATCAGGGAGGGGCTGTGGACATGGCCTACCAAGACTTTAGCAAGGCATTTGACACAGTCTCACACAAAAAATTAATATACAAGTTAGCCAGCCTGGAAGTGGGCCCCAAGATGACCGCCTGGAATTGGCTGGAGAATAGAGACACGAGACTAATAGTAAATGGAGTCCACTCAGAAGAAAGGAGGGTTACTAGTGGGGAACCGCAGGGTTCAGAGTTAGGACTGGTCCTCTTCAATGTCTTTATGTTTACATTGCAGAAGGACTGGAAGGAAAAGTATGTCTCTTTGCAGATGACACAAAGATCTGCAACAGAGTTGATGCACAGGGTGGGTGGAAAGGATGAGAAGAGACTTGGCAAGGTTAGAGGAATGGTCAAATGTATGACAGCTTAGATTCAATGCTAAGAAGTGCAAGGTAATGCACCTGGGAAACAAAACCCAGAGGAAGAGTACACAATGGGGGTGAGATACTACCAACAACAAAAATGGAAAGGGACCTGGGGTAGTCATATCAGATTATCTAAAGGTGGCAAGCAATGTGAGAGGGCAGCAAGGAGGGCTGGGGGGATACTGGGATGCATAGGGAGAGGCATCACCAGTAGAAAACAGGAAGTTATTATCCCTCTGTACAGACAGCTGGTGAGACCCCATCTGGAGTACTGTGTGCAGTTCTGGAGACCTAATCTCTGCAAATACATAGACAGGATGGAAGCTGTCCAGAGGAGGGCAACTAAAATGGTGCAGGGTCTGCACTGGAAGACATATGAAGAGAGACGAAAGGAGCTTAATATGTATAGCCTCGAGGAAAGGAGGGAGAGGGGGGATATGATAGAAATGTTGAAGTACCTCAAGGGAATCAACAAAGTCCAAGAGGGTAGCATCTTTCAAAAAAAGAGGTGTGCAAGAACAAGAGGCCACAATTTGAAGACAGAGGTGGAGTGGCTCAGAGGTAATTTAAGGAAGTATTTTTTCACAGAGAGGGTTGTGGATGCATGGAACGGCCTTCCGGAGGAGGTTGTGGAGTCAAAATCAGTGGTGGAATTCAAGCATGCATGGGACAGTCATAAGGCAATTCTGGGGGGTGGGGGTAGGAAGAAGTAGGCTGCTGGTTAACTAGGATCTGCAGCTTATCCAGTAGGTAGGGAAATGGGCAGATTGGGTGGGCCAAGCGGTCCTTATCTGCCGTCAAATTCTATGTTTCTATGTTACTTTGCACTTTTTCGCATTGAATCTAAGCTGCTATACGTTTGGCCATTCCTCCAACCTCGCCAAGTCCCTTTTCATCCTTTCCAGCCCACCTTGCATATTAACCCTGTTGCAGATATTTGTGCCATCTGCAAAGAGACATACTTTTCCTTCCACTCCCTCTGCAGTGTCACTTATAAAGACATTAAAAAGGACATGCCCAGTACCGAACCCTGCGGTACCCCACTAGTAACCCACCTTTCTTCACTGTGGACTCCATTTTATATTACTCTCTGTGTCCTGTTGTCCAGCAAGTGTTTTACCCAGGCTATCACCCTGGGATCCACTACCAGGCTGGCTAATTTGTTTATTAATCTTTTGTGTGGGACTGTGTCAAATACCTTGCTAAAGTCTAGGTAGGCCATGTCCACAGCCCCTCCCTAGTATACTACTTTGGCTACCCAGTCAAAGAAATCAATTAGATTTGTCTAACATGACCTTCCTTCTTTGAATCCATGCTACCTTTGGTCCTGTGCCCCACCTGCCTCTAGGTACTCAATAGTTCTTTCCTTTAGAAGTAATTCCATCATGTTCCCTACCTCTGAGGTCAAACTAACAGGTCTGTAGTTTCCTGCCTGTCCTCCCACTTTGTGAAGGGAATCACATCCACCCTCCTCAGATATCACACCATCCTCCCATGATTTATTAAAAAGGGTAGTCGGTGGTGTTACTAGTTCTTCCCTTAGTTCTTTTAGAATTCTGGGGTGAATCCCATCTGGCCCCATTACTTTATCCACCTTCAGGTTTAAGATTTCTTTCAGAACCCTTTCTTCTGTGAAAGGACTAATATCAACCCCCTATCCAGAGTGCTTCTATTGACTGGATTAGGTATCTCCCCCTATTCTTCCATTGTGAATACTGAGCAGAAGTATTCATTCAGTATCCCTGCTTTTTCACTGTCACTCTCTGCCCAACCACCTTCCTCTTTATTCAGCCTCAGTATCCCTGTCTTTGTCTTTCTGTGCTCCCTAATGTACCTATAAAAGATTAAATGCCCCTTCTTAACTGTGTTGGCTCTCTTTTCCTTGGTTTGGGCTTTGTATTCTGACTGCCTTCCTGCTTCCTTCTGCTTTAACTGGTACAGTTCTCTGTCCTGCTCCTTCTGTGTTTCCTTATACAGTACTTACTGAATGCTATATTTTCTCCCTAACCTTCCCTGTCACTTTTTTGAGAACCATAGTCAGGGCCCTGTGTTTCTGTGATTAAGTGGTTGCAGCAGTGGCTCATGAGAAATCACAGGCTGGCTGCAGATCAGTTCTGGTCGCAGAAATCAGGAAACCAGCCATATGGCCACAGAAATGCTAACTAATGCACGGTGACAGAAGGGAAGGGCATAGCAACTGATATGTTAAGTATAGCATGGCATACATACTCATTAGAAGGAAACAAACTGATGCCACCACTACAAAGCTGAAAAGCTAGTGGCCACATGGCATCTTGACTCATGCTTGCTCTTGTTACATAGCTCCATCCAGCCAGTATTATGGGGGAAGACTGACACAAGAGTAGCAGAGCTTGATTAGGTCCACAGCAGTTATAATTTGCTGTTGTGTAGGTGTGGTTAGCTCAGCCATATTAATTTTCATTGTGAGACTGCTGACAGTGCATGCTGAATTCCTGAAAAATGAATCTGGAAGGAAGAGCTGATAGGCTAGAAGTAGTCAAGAAGTTAAAAGATTCAGTGGTGCCCATGGAGGTGGAATCTGATCTCAGTGTGGTGGCAGGTATCGGAGGAGGAGCTGATTGCAGAAATATGTGGCTAGCAGCAGACTGGGAAGAGGACTCAGTCCCCACTGATAGACTTTGATCACAGTTTTGATTTTTGAGCTGCAGATCTGTACCTGCAAGTATGAGAGTAATTTCATGGCAGATTTGAACCTGCAGCCTAAGTGGTGGCATCAAGCTCATTTCTTAAAGAGGGCCAGGTTGCCCAGCTGCAGTAGAGTTGGAGACCAGGGTATACTAGAACTGGAGTGAGCAGAAAAGGAAAAATATCAGAATGGAGTGTTGTATTCATTGCTACTATACATAAGTGAAATGAGAGTCACTGACTGAAGAACACCACAACCCCCTGAGTTGCAAGGAAAAGAGAACATGCTAACCAAGGTTACTCCAGCTTAATAAGAATGACTTGCTTGCATTTTTAGTGTGTTCCCCAAAGAAAAAATCAGAAGTCAACAAATTATGCAGATGCTGCAAGTTACACCCTCCTCGTCACTACTATAGGAAGACAATCCCCACACAGATTTTTACACTGAGCTCAACATGTTTGTTGCAAGACAGCTGGGGTGTTCCTAGTTTTAAAACATTATAATCTAAAAGAACATTGATCAAAACCAGAAAAAAAATGCTTTTCAAGTTGGAGTCTCTCTTTATTTCTGCTAACTGTAAATATAAACCAGAAGAAATCTAAGCAGGTTTTGCCTTCTGTGTAGTTTTAGCAGAGTGTTTATGTCCTCCTCCAATTAAAACCTAGGTGAACAGCAAAGGCCACTAGTGCCCAGAAAACAGATGAGCCTTCAAATTCTGGGTGGAGCAAAAGTTATTAAATGAGAACACCAGGTTTGGGTTACTGCAGTTTAATATTTGTGAGAAGAAGACTACATACCGTTAAATGGCCTGCTGCTCTACTTTCAGTGTAGTAGAGTGGTTGCACAAAGGCAGTCAAAGGGTAAACTAAGACATAATAAATGGCAATAAAAATCTAGAAATCTCATTGTCCAAGACAGATCAGCTGACCATACATTAATTCTCTGTATCGCACAGTCATCCTGGTCCTAAACCACATTACACAATGAGCAGATCAGTACTCCTACAAACAGAACTATCTTCCATCAGTCTCCTACAACCAGAACTGATCTTCGCCACAAACATGGCTGCTACCTTTACACTGTGGAAACCTTCAACTGGGCCCTAAAATTAAAATTATCTTAAATATAAATTAAAACAAACTAATTATATGTCATTTATCAGATTGTCACACTCTCCTTACACACATAAACAAATTAAAAGCATGAAATATTGTTTATAGTTTTCATTACAACTGTTTGTTTGCTAACAGTGAAAATCCCCCTTCTATCTTTACCTGCTCATCAGGGAAATCTCTTCTGCTTTTCCTGACAAGTGAGATAATTGAGTCTCTGGCTTTAAAACAGGCCTTGTTGTCTATGTGTACAGTATGTTAGTAGAGGAACATTCTGCTAGTAGAACCGAGCAGAATTTTGAATCCTGTATTCCATGGTAAACATTCCATGATAAACATTTCATTTCTTGAATGTGGAAATACAGAGGAAAAACAGAATGAAGAAAGTAAACAATAATACTGTATAAACAAAGAGAAAGGTGGTAAATGATGCACCCTAATGCTTATCTTTTAGGACAGAGCAAGCAGTTCATGATGCTATCAGTGAGTGTGGCAGTTCTGAACTAAGCTTATGCTTGCAGCACAGTGGAACTGAAAAGCCTCTATTATGGCTTCCTTTAGTTTTGTCTACAGAGTGAGGAGAATGAAATAAAATAAGGGGCTATGTGTCATACTTAGAATGAGAAAAACAGTAGTAACAGTTAGGCAGACGGGAGTGTTAGCCCTGCATGACATACTGGGGGGCAATACTATCATAGCTCTGTAGCCAATATAATAAACCATTTGCTAGTGTGAGTTTTGTTAGTAGCCCAGGAGCCCAAATACAGTAAGGAGGCTCAAACTTTGAAACTTTTAACTTGAAAACATCGCAACTTTTGTTGCGAAGCAGTCCAGAGGTATGCACCGCTACTTCCAGGTACTGGGGACTCATCTAAAAGCGAGCAGCAAAGCCGCAGCTCTTTTAAAAGCAGTTAAATCTGGAGAAAGATTTGATTTTTTATACAGTGCTGCACTTTATACTTTTGGAGCCCTAATATCTATTGGAGTTGGGCAGAGGGGAGTGTTAGCCCTGCATGACATACTGGGGGGCAATACTACCATAGCTGTAGCTAATATAATAAACCATCTGCTATTGTGAGTTTTGCTAGTAGCCCAGGAACCCTAATACAGTAAGGAGGCTCAAACTTTGAAACTTTTAACTTGAAAACATCACAACTTTGTTGCGGCAGTCCAGAGGTATGCACCACTACTTGGTTAGTGAAGTATAAATCTCTGATAGGAGCGAGCAGGGCGGTGGAGATGCGGCAGAGACATGCGGATGGTGCGATCAGCGCGACAGCTGAGCACACCAGGAGATCAAAAAAGGAAGGAGTGAGTAATACTGAGCCTAATAATGCTGTGGTGCAGTGCACGTGAGATGTTTAAGAAAGGGAAAATGAGGAGGTCTTATATGTAGCAAATGTAGTGAGAATAAGGAATTAAGGCAGAAATTATTGAACTAAAAACAAGAATTAAGGTACAGTTAGAAATATCCCTGTTGGAACAATATATTGATGCTAGAGCTGAAGGGAATATACAAGACAGTATGTGGGAAACCAAGGAGGGGTCTGGAGAGGCGGTATTACCACACATGGCTGATAAAAGTCTAGAAAAATGGTCAGAGGTCCCCCAAAAAAGGTTGATATAAAAGAGGGAGATGGAATATTGGAGGGGTCTTAAACATCTTGACTCCTAACAGATTCCAGGCATTGATAATAACTGAGGAGGAGGATGAAACTCAACAAGTAAATGCCGAGTTGGGCCTTCTGGCTGCAGATAATGTATACACAAACACACAGAATAAAGAGATACCAGTACGACCAATAGTACTGAAGTAGACCCATTTGAACAAATGAATGAAAGTGGAATTTACCAAAATATAGCACAGTGTCTACCATCACAATTTCAGGACCCAGCAAGCAATACTCCACGTGACATTTTATATATTGGTGATTCAATGTTAAGATATGCAGATAATGTGCTATGCAAACAGCAAAATGAATATACAACAGTCAGTGTACTACCAGGAGCAGGTATAGGAGACATCAAGAACTTGCTGCCAGGTTTATTAGAGAACACCACAGCTCCATTTACAGTGTTGCATGAAGGAGTAAACAATGTGGGAAAAAGGAATACATTGGATATACAATGAGATTTTGAAGAAGTGGGAGCTACACTTAGTGGGAGGGGGTGTGAGTTACTGATTTCAGGAATCTTGCCTACACCAAGGGCCAATGAGCAAACAATTCAGGCAATATACAGATTTAATGGATGGCTAAAGAGATGGGCTAATAGGGAAGGCTTTCTATATATAGATCACTGGCAAGAATTTTATAGTAGGCAGCTGTTTGCAAGGGACGGGTTGCATCTTAATAAAATGGGAAAATGCATATTAGCGCAACAACTGAAAAATAGAGTGAACCACCATTTAAACTCAAAAAACCGGGGATGTGGGGGATATAAAATCTGGTCAACCAGTAAACAAGTGGAATTTTATTTTACTCAATGCAAGGAGTCTAACAGATAAATTTGATGAGTTACAATTAATCTTGCAGAATCAAAATATACATATTTGTGCAATAGTAGAAACATGGTGGCAACCCGAGGATACCTGGGATAGGAAAATCAAGGGGTATATATTGTATAACAAAGATCGAGTACAATCTAGAGGTGGGAGGGTTGCTTTATATATTGCCGAGGATATTACTACTGAAAGTATGGATACAACTAGATGGCAGGAAGCCGAGGCTATCTGGGTCAGGATAAGCCCACCCAGAGCAGCTAAAATCAATCTGGCAATAATATATAGGCCACCATCCACGAGGTTAAAGGAGGAGGAAATTATATTAAACCTGGTTAATCATTTAACAGTAGCAGGAAATGTAATATTAACTGGTGATTTTAACCTCCCTGGCATAGATTGTGGTGGCTGGAAGGCTAGCACATCAGTTGAATCTAAATATTTAGAGGCTTTTAGTCTTGGAGGTCTTGAACAACATGTAACAGCTAATATAAGACAAAATCATATATTGGACCTAGTATTAAGCAACCTGGATGATAACATTATAAACTGCAGGATTTGTCCACCTTTGGGTTCAAGTGATCATGATGTGGTGGGTTTCCAGTATTCCGGTAGTCTAGGGGAAAATAAAGTACTACTTTAATACATAGATACAATGCTGCCAATTTTATTCAGATGGGTCAAGACTTGGCCACATGGGAATGGCAAGATAGATAGGACTCAACATGGATTTACTAAAGGTAGATCGTGTCAGACTAACTTGCTGGAATTCTATAACAAAGTTAGTAAGGCTAAAGATATGGGTGGATCGGTGGACATGGTTTTCCTGGATTTTGCAAAAGCTTTGATAAGGTCCCACACAGGCAGCTTGTAGAATCCCTTAATGAGATTGGCTTACCATTTTGGTTACAAAAATGGGTGAGGGATTGCTTACTGGAAGTAGTCTGAGGGTTTGTGTCAAAGGAGAATTCTCTGGTTATGCTGGGGTGACCAGTGGTGTCCTCCAGGGCTCAGTACTGGGACCATGTTTGTTTAATTTGTACATTTCATCAATGCAAGTAGAATCAGTTGTCTGGATGTCTAAATTTGCAGATGACACCAGAATTGGGTTTATAGTGAATAATTTGGAGGAGCAGGTAGTTCTACAAACTGCATTAAATAGATTGGACATGTGGGCTACCCAGAAGCAATCAATATTTAACATTGATAAGTGCAATGTTATGCATTTTGGGAAAAATAATAACAGATTTCAGTATACTCTAGGAGGGTCTATGTTGAAGGTAGTCTGTGAAGAAAAAGATCTGGGGATTATGGTAAACCAGGATTTTAGCTTTAGGCTTCAGTGCAATACAGTGGTCAAAAAGCTAGTGGCATAGCAAATTGCATAGCAAGACACATTAAAAGTAGGGATAGGCTGGTTGTGATGCTATTGTATAGTGCACTGGTGCATCCCATGTGGAGTATTGTGTCCAGTTTTGGGCCCCATATAAGAAGGGTGATGTTGAGATGGTGGAGAGAGTCCAGAGGAGAGTGACAAAGAGCATCAAGGGGACAGAGGGTATGAATTATAAACAGAGACTACTTAATTTAAAATTATATCCTTTAGAGTATCGTAGATTGTGGGGTGATATGTGTTTGATTTATAGGGCATTGACTAATGCAAATATGTGGGATCTCCTGCATCTGATTAAAAGGGACCAAATATATGATACTAGGTCTCACAATTATCAATTGCTTAAGGATAGATATAAAACAAATAGAAGGAAATTTTGGTTAAATAATAGAGTGACAGAAGTGTGGAACAGCTTACTAGGAGAAATTGTGGAGAGATAGTACAATGCAAATATTCAAAACACAGCTGGACAAATATCTTTTAGAAAAAATATAAATGGGTATAAGTAAACCACGTCCATGAGCTCATGGACAAATTGTCTTTATGCTCTGTATGATCTATGTAATCTATGTAATCCTACCTCAGACCAGAGAGGTGCTTGCAATAGGGCAGCAACGCAGTCTCCAGAATGTCTTCCAGAAGACTGCTGCTTCACAGCTAGTGCATTGCACCACTCCCACATGTCTGTGCCCTTCCTGTTACAGATGCGTTTCATTTTTTTTGTTCTTGTTTTAGTGTGTGCAAGGTTGAGTGTCTCTACACCCATTCATTGTGCTGTGCCTATAAGTATATAAACAGGTGTATGTTGTTAGCAGTTCATTGTCCCACTTTCCAGATTGGATGCAGCCACAATAAACATTTTAATTATTCATTGCCCCACCATTTTGTAGCCACCCTTACCCTGGCACAACTTGCAAATAGGTTTTAATTATTATTCATCCTCCTGCCTGTCACTAGTGCTGTTTCAGCTTGCCCCCAGGCACTAGGCAGGTTTGACTCATTAATATCCATGAGTCCCCTATTGAATATTTCAATTTCCCCCAATCAAAAGCACTCACTGGTGCCTCTTATATAATAAAAAAAACACTTCTGCGACTTCTCCTTTTGCCTCCTTTGTGTCTCTGGTCCCCGATTAGCTTAATAGGGGGACTGGAACCACTGGAGAGGCCATCAGAAGTCCCCAGGAATGGCCAAAAACACAGTGTGTTACTGTGCATGTGCAGATTGCCAGACCTGCACCAATTTAGCTCCTCTGGCCCCATTCTGGGATGCAAAATCCTGTGGGGGCTGCAGGGAGGATCAAGGGACACTAAGGACCTGTGTCAGGATGTGGGGGGGCACAAGGCAAAAAATGAGATAATGGGCAGCCACAAAGGGGCACAGGTAAGCCCCGACAGGTGGGTTACATTAGCAATAGAAATACAGTAAGGAGAGAAAGAGGAAGGCTGAGCACCTCCCATTCCCCTTGCTCACGCAGTGGAATCCTTTTCTATCCTGTGTCCTTTATTTCACCATGGTCTGGCCAGACAGGGGCCCTCATATTCAAAGCAGATGCATGTGCAAATGGCAGATGCACCACGCACAGGAGGAAATGTGCAGCAGTGTGATATAGCAGACTGGAGTGTGCCGTACAAATAGGAATGTGCCGTTGCACACCAATAATGGATATAGTGCAGATAACGAGGGCATGTACAAGAATATGCCTTGCAACCGCATATTGAACTGGACTGCACAATGGTGAATTGTGCAACACATGTGTGGAGCTCGTCAGTTAGGTTTGTAAAAGGCAGTCCCAAATCAGCAAGCTACCCAGTGTCAGGTGTAAGAACTGCACTGGGAGGGGAAGCAGTGTATGAAAGAGAGAGCTTGAGAGTGAGAGTGAGTGAGTGAGACAGATGGGGAGGACACAAACACACAAACGGACTGCAGGCAACAGAGTCATGTCAGGCCTGGTGTGGCATGGCTGCAGGCATGGTTGACATGAGAAGACTGAGGGAACAACAGCTAGGACAATGGAGGGCCGTGAGGCGGTATGCCCAGTAAAGATGGTACCCTTCCCATATCACATTCAAACAGCTGACAGACACAGAGACAGTGGGTCAGTACTGACCCAACAGGGCACCCTCTGAGACAGTTCTTGGAGTTGCACTAAGATGAGCCGCAGGCACCCGCACACAGAAGCTACGGTAGTGGAGACAAAGGGCACTGCAGCCATGTGACTGCTTGCCACAGGTACCCACTGGTATCACCCAGTCGGGTGCTCATGGAGTTCCTAAATGCTCTGCTACTCTATGCTAGTGAGTTCATAGGATTCCCTAGCATGTCTGTGGCATGGACAGAGGCAAAGCGGAACTTCTACAGGGTAGCACAGCTACCCGGTGTCCTTGGTGCAATAGATTGTACCCATGTGGCCCTTAGAGCATCACCTGGTGGTGACAGTGAGGTGTATGGCAACAGAAAGGCTTCCACTCAATAAACTGCCAGGTGGTGTGCAATACCACAGGGAGAATCATGAATGTGTATGCCAACCACCCTGGGAGTGCACATGATGCCTACAGTTGGCACTAGTCTGACCTGTGATGCCAGTTCGAGTCCAGGGACCTGACCGGGGGCCAACTTATGGGTGAGTGCAGCACAACAGCAGCACAGGTATACACAGGTGCAAAGGGTACAAACCTGGGGGATGCACAGGGGGCACTACAGGCTGACAGGCAGCAGGGCATGCAGACATGCAAGTGTGTGTGGTGGGGTGAGCAACATGGACAGTATGACAGGAGACCAAAGGCCAAGGACACAATGACAGCATAGAATGGGACAGCTGGCCAAGGGAAAACAGAGGCAGGTAGATGTACTGGCATGGTGTGTGGTACAGACAGGTGGGGGTTCCTCCCTAGTGAAGTTAGGTCACTTCTGTCAACCAGATGACATCACTGTTTCTGTGAGAATACAGTAATAGGCAAATGCCCTGTCAGCAAGGCTTTGAGCAGTATATGGCAGCCACAAAGCATACAGAGTAACACACACAAACAGTGGGAGAAAGGCCTAGTCTCAGTTCCAGTCTCCCCCACTTGTATATGTCCCTTGACAGTCAGTGCTCTAGATGATGTACCCTTGCAGAGTTCAAGGCTTTGTTATAATGAAAACGGAGAGGAGAAGTAAAGGTTCCTAATTTAGATGGGAACTGAGAGGTTAAAGTGGTGCCAGTGTAGCTCTGACTAATAATTGAGTCACTTGAAGTGATAGGAAACATGGATGCTGCTAAACAGCTTTCACAATGAAGTAAAAACATCCACGTCAATAGTAACAAGATTGTTGTTTTGAAGCAGATGAGTTTAGTTTTTGAATAAATAAAAATAAAACAATTGAGTATTCTTTTATTTTATTATTGTAGCAAAAGTTTATTGTTACTTGAACCTGAGTTAAAGTGGGCATTTAGTTCGCTTGAAGGTAACATGTAAGTGAGGCAGGCTGAAAAAGAGCAGGATGTGGGCTCTGTGGAGTACACAAGGAGAAGAAGTCTCCAAATTGTTTGGCTTCTGTACAATGGAGTCCTATTAAAAGCACATCTCAAATGCCAAGAAGAAATGTTCTTATAACCAGGATGTTCTTATAAGAGGGCTTCTTTGAAAATGGTGAAAATCCATGTGAAATACAGTATATGGTTAACTTGATGACACTGGTCTCAAACTAGTTTTTAGAGAATTCATTATAAAAAGTAGTATAATATAGCTTTTTAAAAGCGCTGTTGCTTCCGGACGGACCGCAGAGTGGCACAGAAAGTAAACAAGCTCCTTACAGAACTTGGTTATTTGGACACGTGGAGATACAGACACGGCCACCGTAGAGATTTTACTTTTTTTATTCTACTGTACATAAGGAATACTCCAGATTGGACTATTTTTTTTATTTTGATACAGTATGTGTCCCAGATAGAGGGGTTGAGATAGGGGACATAACAATGTCAGATCATGCCCCAGTATATTTAAAATTAAATCTTGAACAATCCAAAAGAATATTTTTTGGAGGCTAAATTCTCTTTGTTGCAGGAAAGGAAATTTAAAAGCAGGTTTGTGATGATATTAAAATAGCCTTGTGGGAAAATGACTACCCATGGGTTCCTCCCACGATATTATGGGACACAGTTAAGGCAATAATCAGGGGAAAATTCATTACTATATCAGCAAAGAAAAGAAAAGGGAGAGTGAGAAACTAAAACTGCGAAACAAAATAAATGCTTTAGAATCTCAGCAGAAAATTAGGTTTGAGACGTCCCATGAATTGGAACTTCTCTGTCTTAAAAAAGACTTGAGAATGCACTATTGGGATTATCAGGTCGAGTAGAATTTTTTTTTTCTGTGATAACGTTATTTTGAGGGGGGACCTCCTGCCCTTCACTTATTGGCTAATCAGCTTCTGCAATGGAAAGTCAATGCCACGATTACGTAACATCATTCATCCGCATACCAAAGTAGCTTACTCTTCTACTTCAGACATAGCATTAGCCTTTAAAGACTATTATGGAGCTATATAGGATGGAGTCTCCTCCAGATACTATTGTAATTAGTTTATTGCCCTTTACAGCTGCGAAGCTGTCTCAGGAGGAAAATCAGATGTTGACAGCTGAATTGGAACTTCTGTCTTAAAAAGACTTGAGAATGCACTGTTGGGATTATCAGGTTGAGTAGAATTTTTTTTCTGTGATAACTTTATTTTGAGGAGGACCTCCTGCCCTTCACTTATTGGCTAATCAGCTTCTGCAATGGAAAGTCAATGCCACGATTACGAATATTATTCATCCGCATACCAAAGTAGCTTACTCTTCTACTTCAGACATAGCATTAGCCTTTAAAGACTGTTATGTGGAGCTATATAGGATGGACTCTCCTCCAGATACTATTGTAATTAGTTTATTGCCCCCCTTACAGCTGCCGAAGCTGTCTCAGGAGGAAAATCAGATGTTGACAGCTCCTATTAGGGAGAATGAAATTAGCACTGAGATATCTAGATTGAAAACTGGTAAGTGCCCGGGGATGGATGGGATCCATGGATGGGCTCCATGGAGACTTTTATAAGCTCTTCCAGGACCCCGACATGCCGATATTGAATCAGGTTTATAATTCAGTTATGGATACTGGAGGGGGTAATAGCACCCTCATGGGCGCAAGCAATTGTGGCAGTACTTCCTAAGCCGGCCAAAGATCCAGCTAATTGTACCTCTTACAAGCCAATTAACATTCTTAACATTGATTACAATTTATTAACAGATATTTTAGCTAGAAGGCTGGAAAAGTTAACACCAAGACTCATACACATATATCAAACCAGTATTGTCCCAGAACGTCAAGCCCAGGACAATATATGTAGAGCAGTTCATATCATAGACCACTTAACCAGTTCTAAAAAACCTGCTTTACTAATGCTGAGAAGGCCTTTGATAAGGTACTTTGGCCTTATCTTCAGGCAGTTTGGGCCGGCTTATGATTTGCAGACCATTTCCTCCAGCTTATTCAAAAGTTATATGCTTCCCCCATGGAAAGGGGCACTCGACAGGGCTGTCCCCTCTTTCCCCTTCTTTTTGCCCTGTATGTTGAGTCCTTAGCTCAAAGTATTAGGCTAAAGCTGAAAAATGAGGGAGTTGAGTTGGTGGGTGTGGTCCACACATTAGGACTTTATGCAGATGACGTTTTGCTTTTTTGGGGGGGAACTCTACCTCCTCCCCACCAGCAGTTTTTGAACAAAATCAGGCATTTTCTACAATTTCTGGGTATAAGTTAAATATGACTGAAAAGGAGGTTTTTACTTTTCCTTTTGCTATCCCCAGGGAGTTACAACGTAAGTATCCCATGTGGTGGGATCTTCCCAAAATGAAGTATTTGGGGGTATACCTCAGGCAATCTACTGCATCCCTCTTTACAGATAATTATTCCACCTTGACCAAGGAGTTAAACTTAGATTATAAACTATGGTTGCTTTTACTGCTCCCTCCTGCCCAGGGCACAGGGAGGCTTAGCTTTACTTACCTCCTTGGGTATTGGGTCATGACCCAAATGACGAGTATTGTTATGGCAGAACCCAGGATTTACTGCTCATTGGAAAGTTATAGAACTGCCATCACCCATTAACTCCCTGTTGCAAGCGTTGCCCTCTTTAGGAACAGTCTTATGGGAGAAGGTGACTAGACTCAGAGGGGTGGTTACTGCCTTGGAAGGTTGGAGGTGGGAATAACTTAGGATTATACTGCCCACTTTTTATGGCTTTATAGGTGGTGGGCCTGGGATAATTCATTTCCATCTGTGAGAATGAACCCTTGGTTTAAACAGCAAGCATGTCTGGGCTTTCACACCTCTTGGCAACTTTTGCAAAGCTCTCACGATATTGCCTTTTGAGGTGCCGACCCAAAGGCACAACCAATTCCAGGACATAGGTTTCATTATTTTTAACTATGGAATTTTATCCAGGCACAGCATAATAAACCTTCCAGTATTAGAGATGTATCCTGATCCCCCAACATACATATACCATTTGTGACAATTTGTCAAACTCCACAAGGTAAGGGTGCAATTTCCTATTATATACTAATTATCTTAGGGCTTAGGTGCAATTTCCTATTATATACTAATTATCTTAGGGCTCAGGGTGCTACCATTGTACATGTTAAGACTAGATGGGAGGCAGACTTGGTATTCAATTAGATCTAAAAGACTGGGAGGAAGTATGGGAGGCCACATGGCAAACCTTCTCTTCCCCAGACTGGCAGGAATTTGGCTGGAGGGTGAGGATTCGATATTTCATGGTGCTAGCAGTACAGGTGAAATGGGACCCAGGCCAGACAGCAGTTTGCTGGAGGCAGTGTAGGGAGACTACTGCAACACAGGCACACATTTTTTGGAAGTGTTTAACCTTGTCTGCATTTTGAGTGGGGGTGAAAGATCATTTGAAGGGTATTTTTATTTTGCCTGAACAAGTGGGCCCAGAGAGCATTATATTGGAGATTTCACCGGAGACCTTGCAAGCCAGAAAGGCTAAATATTTATGGGGGATTTTAGTAATAGCTGCTCTGAAGGCTATTACTAGGTGATGGCTTCAGAGGGTTCCCCCCCCGGTGCAGGAGTAGGTACAGATTGTTCAACAAATATAAACCATGGAACATATCACTTATACATTACAACATAGGCAGAGGGTTTATACCAATAGGCAGACGTGGTGGGACTAACATCAAACAGAACTTCCTCCTAGTCTCCCGGAGGAGCTCCCCTTTACTTTTTCATCTTTGTCACTTCTTTCACCCTCTTTTCTTTATTATTAGGTACTTATTACTTAAATTATCAAACTGAGGCCATTCTATAAAGTTTATAAAATTTGGGTTAAACATTAATTTTTGAACTTCAGTCATTCGTTCTCCTGATCTCAAGCTGTGAGTAGCAACAAGTGTTAGACGGGTATTCAAAGTTTATTCTGGTAGGTGTCATAGACTGAATATAGGAGATAATATATTTATAGAGGTGGATATATTTAAGAGGGGTTGGGTTGCGACAGCTAGCCTTGAAATGTAGGTTTGTTTGCTCAGTTTGTTAATGTTTTTCTTTGAGATCTGTCTGTAATATTAAGGTCTTGAACAAATCTTTATAGAGTATAAGTTAATATAAAGGTACGTCCTTATTCCATGTTAAAAGTTATAATATGGAGTGATATTTGGAAAAATGTTATGAGGATTGTATCATTGGGGATATACTGACTGTACAAGACCTGTATTCTGTGTCAGATTGCTAATAAAGAAGTATAAAAAGCGCTGTTGCTCATGTAATTTGAGTATTGTTGAAAATGTATTCAATGTCACACCTAATAGGGTATCTTTGCACACCCATTCACTCCTTAAGTGACTGTTAATGAGGAAACTAAATAATGATTCAGCCCAGGCTTAGCTCACTCAGCAGTCATAATGACCATCTATGGAAAAGAAAACCTGTTCTTATAAATGGGTTGACTGTTCTTATAAATGGACTTCACTGCCACTGAAAATAATGGGCAAAAATCAGGACATCCAAAAACTGTTCTTATATAAATGAGATGTTCTTGTATCCAGTGTTCTTCTAATTGGGCTCCTCTGCACTCAGAAACCTAAAATCCAGCCCAAAGCATCATGGGTATGCAAATCCTATTGTAAACCAGATGGGCTAGTTGGGCTGAGCCCAAGAGCAACAAGCTGCAGACACCTGTTTCATCCTGTTTGACATCCTCAGTGCAGCGCAGTGACTATCTGAATCTGAGTTAGGTGTCTCACCAACATTATACAGTTCTGCCTGCATGCTGTTAGCATATGAGAAGCACAAGTGAAATATCCATCTGAAGGTTTTTCTAATAAATGTGTTTTAGTCAATTTTGCCCCAAGGTATGGAATTCAGTGATTCTGCAGCCACAGAACTGGCTACAAATGTTGCTTCGTGCTATAGACCACATACACTGTACAAAAGTGGATCTTACCATTTTATGTGAATTCTAGTTAAAAAGTCATAGTTTTCTGTACAGCCTGTATCCTGCCCCTACTTTGCCCCCAAACATCATCGCCTTTCTACAGTATGGTGATCACAGGATAGGAAAAAGCAAATCAGTTCTACCACAGAGGTTTACCAGCCATATGGCTGAGGTTCTGCAGGTATAGTTGGGCCCTGACCATTCACTTGTGCCGACCATGCAGTCATAACTATTCCCTACTGTCATGAGACTTAAAACAGATAGAATACTTGTACATGGCTTCCATGACTAGTGTGAATTCATTCTTAACATAACATTTATCAAGTTATTCAAGAAAAAAATATTCAAAAGTGAAACACTTTACCTAACAGATAAGAAAACTGAAAACATAACATTCTTTCTTCTAGAAGGATTTGCAATAATAAAATAATTGCTGAGCTATGAGTGAGATTTAACACCTCGTTACCTATCTAACAACTGTAAAAAGGAGCCATTCTTTTTTGAAGCGACCTAATCTGCCTAAGGCAACATGGCTGATTCTTTCATTACTAGCAATACAACTCATTTATTATACCAGTCTTGTAAGGATGGAAGGTTAGAAGATTTCCAATGTCTTAGTACGAGTCTCTTCAGACTGAGAGCTGTTAAAGAAACCCAGGATTTGTGTGTACTAGACAAATTAAACATACTGGAGTTGAATCCAAGAATACATATTGAGGGGAAAGAAGGATACTTTTTCAACTGTACCTTATTCACAGCCTGTTGAATGGATAACCATAAACATTTCAACCTTGGGTTGCCCCATAGCATATGAGCAGGGGTTAAATTGGGTAGGAGTCCACAGGAACTCGATTCCACCACCTCTTAAAAAACTGTATGACAGTTCCACCACCTCTGTCAACTTTCTCCACTGACTACTATAGCAGAGTTCTATCATCTTGAAATGACAGTTCCATCACCTAGAAATCTTGAATGAGAGTTCCCCATGTAAACATTTCAAGTTTAACCACTGCATATGAGAGATACCTTCACTGATTTGTCCACATCTCCAAAATCGGTTCCACCATTCCGTGGTGACATGGAATTTGCCGACCATCATTACAGCAATGGCACAACACCACCAATTGGTGTTGTGCTATCACTGGAGAAAAGTGTGTTTTCTGTGGGGGGCTTTGCCTCCCACACCCCCCATGTAGGAGGCTCTGCCCCTTGCACCCCCACACTTAAGATTACCAACTCCGAGTCAGAGTTGGTTCGGGGAGGGGTCAAACACCCTGGAGGCAGCAGCATTGGGAACCTAGTGGACTATTACAGCAAACTGCCAAAAATGTCACTGTGATCGTGTTTGCTGTATTCCTGTCGTGATACCTCCAAAATCTACTCTCATCTGACAGACCTTTATCTTTCAGTTTTTGCAGGAGTGAGGTAGAACTGGTGAGGGTCTTATACTATAGAAGCTTACCTTAGGTGTGCAGCATGCATGCCGAGATGCTTATTAAGCATGTGGCATGCATGCTGCATTACATGTTGCACACTTGCATTTCTGTAAGGCTGTGAAGAAATGACAAGGTTCAATAATTTCTAAAGTAAAACACTGAAGAGGTAAAGGACCAAAAAAATAGTGTTGAGACAATCACTTTTGTGGGTGTAAGGCAGTCAAAGCATGGACAAGGACTAACATTTGACTTGTTTAGCAAGAAAACAGACTCACCTCTTTTAAACTTTAATAGCTGTCGCCCTGGCTACACAATAATTTATTATGAGTTACTCCCTGCAACAGTTCGCCCCTTCAGATCTCGGAACTGTTACAGGAAATGAATGTGTCCCAATGTAAGGTAAGGTATTAATTTAGGGGTTAAAAATATTAATAAAATCATGATGGGTAGTCCGTTTCAGTGATAGAGAGTGAGTGAACTTTCATGGGGCAAATTGCCTATAGAGTTGATGTGTTCCCATCACCCTACCACAGCCAGGTTAATATACTGAGAGCCAATTTGTCAGGACAAAAATAATCTGTACTATGGATACTGATTATGGGGCTAGGAGTGAAGAATTAACACAAAGATTCTGTGATAGAGGGTATCCTCAATTTACCATTGAGAAGGGGAAATGAACAACAGAGGAGAGCCTGGGAGGGACAGGAAGAATGGAGACTTCGGTAGTGGGAAATGGTGCAAATATATCATAAAGATCTGACATGAATGTAGAAAATAATAACGTGGTAAACTTTGTAACAACTTATTCTGCTTTCTCAAAGGAAATCCAGCAGATAATAGAGAAACATTGGGACCCATTGAAGTCAAATCCTGATTTGAAACCATGCACCCAGGCAAAACTCTGGTTTGTACCTAAGAGGGGCACTGCTGTTAGTGATAGGATAACACAAAAGGCTGGATATTGAGACTGCACCAGGCTGTGGGGCAAGCCTGGGTGCAGCACAACTGGGCTGCACAGGGGTGTTGACAGGGTGATATTCAACTGAACTGCACCATGGCACAGCAATGTTGAATATCGCACCTTGGCCACCTGCAGTGCACATGGTGCAGTGGCACTGTGCCAGTGCAAGTGGCCAGAGTGGAGCAGGGGATGCGCTAGTGCAAGTTCCATTGCACTAGGTGCAACAACTAAGATATTCAAATATGCACATGTAAATGGGGCATAGTAGAGGAAGTGCAAATGGGGCCATTTGCATGTCATTATGTCCCCATTTGCATGCAGGTGCACCAATCCCCAGCGACTTATGCATGGCGCCCTGCAAGGCAGCAGCCATTGGGGACTGACACCCCTGCACATCGTGGTAAAGTGCTCCAATGCCCCATCGTGGCATGTGTATAGTGCAGAACATGTCAATATCCCTGGTGGTCCAGTGGATCGTTTGCAGCCTGATCGCAGGCATAAGTATATCTAAAAATAGTTAACTCTCTCCCTGGTGGTCCAGTGGACCACTTGCAGCCCAAACATGGGCATTTGTTATAAAAAAATGACACCCCAATCCAACTCTGGTGGTCCAGCGGTACCCCCCTCCCCACCTGCCAATTGAGTACCACCGCCCCACTCCCCCAGGTCAGCGTTGGGCGGCAGCTCCCCACCCACTTGTCACCCTGCCACCCACTGACTGACACCATACAGTCGGGCTGTACCCCATTGGTCCACAGCGTGAGCCAATGGGCATGCACCATTGTGTATTACATAGTTCAGATATGTGAATGATCCATTCACATATTCAATTGTGTAGCACGGGGTATGGGGCTGCATGCCATTGGCTCATGCTGTGGACCAATGGGCGACAGCCCTACTATATGGTGTCAGTCGGCGGGTGGTGGGGCAGCAAGGGTGGGGGGAGCTGCCACCTGGCCGCTGACTGGGGAGTGGGGCGG
This sequence comes from Neoceratodus forsteri, assembly GCA_016271365.2. Lineage (NCBI taxonomy): Eukaryota > Metazoa > Chordata > Ceratodontiformes > Ceratodontidae > Neoceratodus > Neoceratodus forsteri. The sequence continues at coordinate 211,747,133 of CM028135.1, read as the reverse complement.
GCTCAGTGGGTGGATGGGGAGGGGGTGCCGCTGACCACCAGGGTTGAATTAGGTGTCATTTTTATAACAAATGCCCATGATTGCTGCAAGCGGTCCACTGGACCACCAGGATATAGGACTTTTATTCTACTTCCAAATGCCTGCATTGGGCCATGAGGTCTGCTGGAGCACCAGGGGAGAGTTAATATATTTTAACATACCTATGCCCACGATCACTATGAGTGGTCCACTGACCACCAGGAAGAGTGTTAACATTTTGAAACATACTTATGCCTGCGATCGGATGCAGAGGTCCACTGGACCACCAGGAGAGTGTTAACATTTTGAACATACTTATGCCCGCGATCAGGCTGCAAGTGGTCCAATGGAAACAAGGGATATAGGACTATTATTATTCTATGTATGCCCACGATCGGGCACATGGGGGTGCAACCAGGAAGGTGCAGCCAGGCTCAGGTAGCCACCCACAGGTGGCAGCTGCCATGTTGCACCCTGCAATACGGCAGCTCACCTGTGGGTGGCCATCTATTGCTCCTTTTTTTTTTTTGGCTCACCTGTGTGCAGTGCAGGTAGGGTTTGTGCATGCATGGGCTCAGCACATCCCGGGATGTGCGGAGTATGCATGGACACACACCCCCACCTGCGCCACATACATTACTGAGGTGCTCCGGAGCATCGGGATTTGTGCAAGGCTCAACTTCTCTTGAATACTGGGTGCATCAGTGGATTGCACATGGTGCAACTGTGTTGCGCCATGTGCAACCCTTCTGAATATCTCGCCCAATGTTTTCAATAAAATGAATTTTAAGAAAACAACAACATGGTTACTGCCATAACCTAAAGGTACTTAGCCATGTGACAAATGTACATTTTGCAGCATAGTTCAGAGATGTAATAATGTTGAAAATTTATATATTCCTTTCCCTCCTCACTATCTATTTTTATTAGCATTTTCTATGCCTCTCCAAGAATTTCCCCCTCTTCTCTGATGGACTCACTTTCTACTCTCTCTTCACACTCCTCTGCTGGTGAGCTTATCCTCTTGGATGACTTCAGCATTAATTAGCTTTCCCCAGGGGTATCATTTCACTGAAATCATAGGGGATGCAAGAGAAACTACAGGCTGGGGGACTGAGCACCCCCTAGGCCCCCAGAACTTTTTTTAAATTTGATGCATTCTGGTGCATTTTGGGGTCATTTGAAATAGATTTTGCTACTATGTTACCCCTTCCAAATGCTAAGTAAGTTGCACCTAACCCACTTCACAGGGTCCGTCCACCTCCCTCTGATCATCCATGTGGCTGATTTCAGTCAAATCAGTGTTGTCTAGTGGACCCAACCTCCCCCGATAACCGATTACCATTATTAAGTACTAGGAATCTACAGTGATAGAGACATATAATTTGTTGACAGAGACAGAGACACACACACACATAGAATTTGTAGGCAGAAAATGACCGCTGGACCCATCTATTCTGCTCAGAGAGTCCCCGCCTAGGTCTCCAAAGACCCCAACTGGTCTCCAGCAATCAGCAGCCCATTTGCAGGTCTCAGCCCCCATTAAACCTAACTTCTCTAAGTGTGACATGGTGCATGTTGATGCATTTTAGGCTCAGTTTCAGGAGCAAAATCAACAAAAAAGTGCAGCAACACTGCACTTAAAAACAAATACCCCACAGTTTGAAGATAGAGCCAAGTAATCTGATGTGTTTTAACACACTAATCATTGCTCACTATAAGCAAGATATTGATTTACAAGTGTCCTAGTGATGGTCAGCTTTATGCACTAGAAATAAATTCATATTAACCTCAGACCTGAGTTGGTGGTATCTTGTTGTCACTGTACAGACAAAATGAAATGAGGCGATAAGTGACAACAATGGTAGGTAGTGCTCCCTGTTTTATGTCTGTTACACCATTATTTTTAGATTTGAAAACATTAAAATCACATTCCTTTTAATCTGTCATCAGGTTTTTTATTAATATTTTCAGCTATTTTGGAAAGGCATTGTCCTAGTGTCTGTGACATGCTACTGCACACCAGAAAAGTTGTTTTAAACTATGGTTGTGTTCAAAAACAGCCAAGAATATTGAAGAAAACCTGAGCACAGCAATATTTAAAGAACTCCTTTTATTATTTCAAATCTAAAAAAACTGCTAAGGCAGGCTCAAATGGGGCTAAAGTGCATATTAATAAGAGCAAGGGAAAATCTAAAATAGAATAAAAGGTATAAACACAAAATCCTCTCTGTAATATGCACTTCTGTTTAATTATCTTGTTGGTTCACTGCAACAGGTCATTCTGGATTCAGCCACCCACTGCACTATGTCAGTGTTGTTGCTTAGTACTGTAGGTAGTTCCCAATCTCCTTTGACAGTTGAAAGAATAGTGCAAGACAAAATGCATGTGCTTACAGTAGTCATGAAACAGAATGTATAATTATTTTTGTACAATGATGCATTTTAAACTTACAGATTTCTTGACTAGTGTTAAAACTTACACTGTGATCCTTCAAAACAGGTTTGTTTTTGCAATAAACTTGCATTTATTCATGCAGCAAAATTCTTGCACAGTAATGCAAAGAACTCCTATGTTATTCTTACAAATCATGCAAGGTTAGTATAAACCTTGTATTTTTACATTCGCCAGCGCATGCGCAAGGAACGTCTTGGGAGAATGGGACACTTTGAAGGTGTGCCTGCCCTGTGAATCCCCTGCTCCGTTGAGCAGGCAATGATCCTGCACCAATCCTGCGGTGCTGTGTATGACAGTGGTGGTCTTCTCTTCAAAGAAACCACCGTACCGCTGTGCTACAACACATCCGCCCCCTCAAATCTTTGCTGCCATGCTGGGAGCCCACCCAGCGTGGCAAACATCCCAGTTTGTCTGCTGGCCGGGGTGCCCAATCCTCGCCAGCTCCACCTCCCTCGAAACAGCTTTCCTGCTGCCACTCTGGGAGCCTGGCATTCCCAGCATGGCAAATGTCCCACAGCTCCGTCGGGGTGCCCAATCCTGCTGGCTCCACGGCCCCCCCAGCCATCCTTCTGCCATGCTGAAAGCCCACCCCAGTGTGGCAAACATCCTGCATAGTCAATTATAAAAAAAACCTGTAAAGTAAAAACGGTCCCACTCAGTCTCCCCGCCACCCTCCCACAACCCGCACCCACCCACTGCGCACCCTGCCTCTCTACACCCCCCCTCACCCCATACTTACCTCCAGAGCTTGGCGCGATGATCATCGCTGGACCGGGAACACGTCTGCACTCTTCAAAGCCAACCGCAAACTAAGGAAATGCTGGTAAGCTGTATAATGGGCTAGATTAGTTTTTTTCAACTTTGTTGCATATCGTAGGCATTTTTTGGAATTTTTGCACCAAATTTTCAACATGGGGTTTTTGGGACCCCTTCTCATGAATTCTGCCACTGTCATGGCATTATTCGGGCCTGAAGGGTGATTTCTCAGTCACTGCGCGAAAATCACCTTTTGGGGTCTTATTAATGAAATGACAGTGCCAGCATTAATAAATTGGTCTCTCAAAAGCCTATTTCAAAATTTGGTGGAAAATTCTAAAATGACCATTTTACTTAGTAAAAGCGCTATGTTCATATATGCAGGCTCGTAGTTCACGAATTTCAATATTTTTCTCCAGATTTTCAACATTGCCATTTTACCACAATCTCCTTATGAGCAGTATAGCTGACATTTTCACATCCTGCCCAAAACGTGTTTCCGCCATGTAGAGCACAATGGCGCAGTCAGTGTGTGAAATCAATGTATGGGATACATTAAGAAAATCACAGTGACACTGTTCATTAGCAGAGGTCTTAAAATGGCTATGTTAAAATTTGGTGAAAAAATTCCTAAAATGACTGTTTACTAGCATGCTATGCAGTTCCTCTTAATGTCAGAGGTTTATGGATCTTCATTATTTCATTTCAGATTTTCAACATTGCCATTTTACCACACTTCCTCATGAGCAGTACAGCTGTCATTTTCACATCCTGCCCAAAATGTGTTTCTGCCCATGTAGCACACAATGGCACAGTCGGTGTGTAAACTCAATGTATGGGACACATTAAGAAAATCACAGTGACACTGTTCATGAGCAGAGGTCTTAAAATGGCTATGTTGAAAATTTGGTGAAAAAATTCCTAAAAATGACTGTTTCTGACGTGTGTTGTGCGGATTCCTATGCACTTGTAAGTTTGCGATTTTCAATATTTGCACTCAATGACTTCCAAATACCTAAACAAATTGCATAGAAGCAAACAACATTCGGCATTGACAAATGCTTGTACTTCTTTGTCACTGATTTATTTTAAGCCATGTCCAAGTGCCAAATACCACTGCAAATACCTGCAAGCGAACGTTCGGCATTGACAAATGCTTGTTTAGTAAGGGTTGCAGCACTGTTTATCTCTGTTCCCAAAACTGAATACAGCTCTGTCCCAGCTGCACAACCCCTCTGACCTATATTACCACAGCACAAAAGGTTCCCTGTGAAAACCCCATAATTTTGGAGAAATCCGTTCTAGGCACTTACTCCATAATTTCTCAGTGCTGCTACCCAGGGTATTCCCTGTGAATTTAAATCCCTTGTTTGCTGCTAGCTCATATCACCCACACTCCCCCCCCTGTGGTATTCAAAAGGGCACAAAAGTGAGGTTTTCTTTGTTTTATTTTTTTGTTAAGGAATTCTCTACTAATTTGGCTTTATCTGCATTCAGCATCATTGTACAGCAAAACCTTCTCCTTGGACTATGGTAGCTCAGTTTACAGACTCTCTGCTAAGCAATGAACTCAACTTCTACCAGCGGCACAAAAAACAGTTACGACTGGTCCACAACACTATTTTAAGAACTTGGATCATGGTTCCGTTTCCCCTGTAAATCACTCCTTTAATCTGCAGCACTGTTGATCACTGCTCGTAGAATCTAGTGATAACTATCCCTGCTTTACAAACCTCTTCCTTAGTTACACAGCATAAAAGGCTCATCAGTAGAAACCCTTTTAAATGTGCATAGTGTTCTTACCCCACCATCTCTGTGTTTCTTTATATTTTTCCAGAAAGCCTGTCTGGGCATTTACCCCTCCACCTCTGAGTGCTGGTAAAACAATAGAAGCTGCAAAATGATCAGTTTAGAGAATAATAGCAATTTTTTCCCACTATAATTATTTCAGGAACTGCTGCTTACCTGAGGAGCCAGCCCCTTCCTCCTCAGGCTAGATACCAGGGGGCGTCTTTCCATATCCCTGCTGCACCACACAAATGGCAAACAAGAGCCAGAAGGCAAGCCTGTAGCTCAAATCCATACTTGAGGACCCGTGATTCCCAAGCAGCTCCTCTTTGCCTGCACAACGATGTGCTCAACTCTGAAATGGTTCAAAGCACTGATCGTGCCAGTCTCTCAACAGTCAGGCTGGCTGGAAGGCTGAGGCTGGTGACCATAAGTTTTGAATGTCATGCATGAATTTCCATTCAGCTAGCCAGGGTTTGATTGGCTCCAGCTCCTTACTGTTTCTGTGACTCGTCCATTTTCAGATCATCATGGGCACCTCAGGACATGTCACAGCCATTGGGGCTCACTATCTGTGCATGTACAGAATGGTTCCCACCAAAAAAGCCTGATAATGGTAAGGCGCAGGGTGGGGGTGGAGGGCACAGTGGGCAGGCAATCCCTGTCAACCCCTAAATAACATCCCTGGCATTCCTCAACCTCCAGGCCAACCACCCACAGGACTGAGTCCTTCAACCTTTCACAGCTCATCACAGAACCTAGCTGAGTCAATCCTCACTCATCATACTTTACCCTACTGAACTAGGTTCTCGCCTCACACCTCCACCACATTCTTGCAGCAGGTATATTGCCAGATAACTTTGCATGGCATTTTGTGTCAGAAAACTCCAGCTGTCTCCCTCCTCCCAAAAGTACATCTGGCCCATGTCTCTTTGGTCACTGAACAAAGAAGCTGTACCAAGGAACCTGGTTGCAACTGACAGGTCCCCCATGCTCACTGCCCCAGAAATTGATATGGCCCTCTTTCCTCTTCCATTCAATATTTACTTATGTCTGGAACAAGCAAACCCACATCAGGAAATACAGAGTTAAATCCTTTCACCACCCCTGGATCACCTTCAGTATTATCGACTTATGCAAGTCCCATGACCAAGCTCTAGCTTGTTCTCTGCTGGACCTCTTCTCCCCAAGGAGCTTAGGAACTCTGCACAAAGGCCATTTGTACTGCCAAATCCTTCTACTTCAAGGCCAAGCTCCAGAATAATCTTAGTTCCCAGCCTAATTCTGGAAGGTGATTCATTCACTGTTTAACCGCCCCCAGCCCAGTCATCTTCTCCTGTCCTCGGTTAATTACTCACCGGTGCCTGACCTCCTCTGTTGTTGCTGACCTCAATTCATTTTTGCCACTTGTTCTGTCCCTCCCTCCCAATTCATGGCTCCACCTCCTCCTCTCTCCCCCTCCTTCTTCCTCCTCCTCCTCCTCCTTACTCGCCCTCTCTGGGGTTTGATTCTCTTGTCACTCCCCAGTAGTCCCTGTTTGCCCTTTTTTCACTTAACCCTTCCAAATCTAGCCCAGATGACTTGTACCCTAAACTTCCCCATGTGTCAGCTCCTGCCATAACCTCCCCCTTACTTATCTCCTAAATCTCCCCTTCACCCTTTGTACTGTCCCTCAGTCTTGGAAGATTGCCAAGGTTCTTCACCTCCACAAAGGGGGGGTGAGCTCTCCTCTCCTCTCCTGGCAACTTCCACCCTCTCTCCCTCCTCCCTTGTCTTGCAAAGCTACAGGAGAAACTAATCTATTCATAGCATGCAGATTTCCTCCACTCCTTCAACCAACTCTCCCACTTCTAGTCTGGCTTTATTTATTTATTTGAATTTTGGTAACCGGGTGAGCCACATGAGTGTTCAGCACTGGAAACCTGCTGTGCGAATGCTGGTTCCCTCAGGCAGGAGATGGGACAGGGAAGGGCGTCTGACCCCTGAGAAGCTGCTTTTCTGCTCCTTTCGGCCCTGGAAACCTGCTGTGTGAATGCAGGTTCCCTCAGGCAGGAGATGGGATGGGGAAGGGCATCTGACCCACAACCTGGTCCCTGATATGGTTGTTGGGGGGTATTCCCATCAGGAAATTCACCCAAGACCAGGAGGTTTCAGTAGGAAATGTGGTGCAGTGGGGCCCCCTAGAAGTAAGAAGCCTGACAGATTTAATAATTTCAACACTTTATTTTTTTAAGTGCAATACAGCTGAAATCATTGGCTGGATTTCATTCTGGTACTACTACGAATCAAAATCCATAGTCTTTGCATCACATCTCTTGGCAAGTCTTTGGTTTGACTGGACAGAGATAGGTACCCAGGAGGGAGGTGTCAATCTGCAGCACGCACCTAACATCAGCTGTCTTGATCTGGCTTTGTGTAAGGTGGCTTGTGAATGCAGATTTGATTGCCATGTTGATTTTCAGTAAAGGATTGCTGGCAATGTGGGGACCTTATAGGTGGAGTGTGTGCCCCATCATCTCTTGGCTTCTGTGGATGTCCTGTGAGCTAAGTCCCCTTCTTGTTCTTGTTGTAATGCAGGTGCCTGGTGAAAGAGATGGCTCTTTTCCTGGTTCATCCATAGTGATTGAACTGCTCTCCAGAGTCTGTGATGGAGCACCTGCATGTGGGCTGATGGTGGTGCATGGGGCCTTTGTGGTTAACTGGCATAATTGTCAGCTCACTCTGATGCTGTCCTCTTTGCTGCCTATCAGGAAATAGTACGCATCTGCTGTTGTGGATCGGTGGCTCGTGTGATGCAAGCTCATGTCTACCCTCAGGATAAATACTGTGAAACTGTGGAAAGAAAGAAGGAAAGTAAGATACATACTGTGGACCCATGGGTAACAACTAAGCCAATGAAAGTCTCCAACTGAGGAGGGGGCATCAGGGAGGTCAGTACCATCACCCCTGTGAGTTTGGGACTCCTAGCCCATACAGAAATGGCCAAAGCAGTCCCTGGAAGTTTTAGGAGGAAATGCCAGCAGGCATCCCCAGGCTTGGAAGCATCTTCCTGGTAAAACATATGCTTTAGGTCCCTGGGTAACAAAAAGCCTGTGGAAGTCCTGCCCTGGCAGGGCATCAGGGAGGTGAGGGCCATTACCCTGTGTGTCTGGGAGTGCAGCCTCAAGGGAGTCTTAGCAGCAGACCCTGAACGTTTTAGAAGGTGGGGTATCATTCCTCCCAGATGGAGAGCACTTTCCTGGTAAGAGATATGCTTGGTAACCTGGGTAACAACCAAGAGTGTGGAAGTCCCTGCCTGGCAGGCCATCAGGGAGGTGAGGGTCATTAACCCTGGGAGTGTGGGACTGTTAGACCCAAGGGAAGTGTAAACAGCAGGACCTGGAAGTTTTAGGAGGTGAGGGTATCATGCCTGCCCAGCCAGAGAGCACTTTCCCTGGGTAAGAGATATGCTTTGGTACCCTGGGTAACAACCAAGCCTGTGGAAGTCCCTGCCCTGGCAGGCCCTCAGTGAGGTGAGGGCCATTACCCCTGGGTGTCTGGGAGTTCTAGACACAAGGGAAGTGTTAACAGCAGGCCCTGGAAGTTTCAGGGTGCATGCCAGCAGGAGTCCCGAGGCTGAGATCACTGAGGACTGGGGAATCCTGGTGGAAACTGAAGTCCCTGAGAGAAAGTGTGACCAGCTATTTCTGAGTCCTGGTGGGACATGATGTCCCTAAGAGATGGTATGACTAGATGGCCTTGTTGGCTAGTGTGGACCAGATGTCACTGAGGGTTAGTAGAACTAGATGGCCCTGAGACCTAGTGGGACCAGATCGCCCTGGAAGCAAGTAGTGTCAGATGGCCCCATCTGTTGCCAACTGGGATTTCTAAATGGCTGTGGTCAGGCTTAATAGTCACTGTAGGGGAGTTTGTTAAAGGCCCAACCAGGCTGTGTTGCAGTTGCTGGGCATGGCTTGATGCTGAGCCTGGCAGGCTGATTCTGAAAGTCACCAGGGTACATGTCAGCAGTTCTGCCAGCCAGAGAGCACTTTCCCTGGGTAAGAGATATGCTTTGGGACTCTGGGTAACAACCAAGCCTGTGGAAATCCCTGCCTGGCAGGCCATCAGGGAGGTGAGGGCCATTAACCCTGGGAGGTGGATAATAGACCCTAAGGGAAGTGTAAAGAGCAGGACCTGGAAGTTTTAGGGTTTGGGACTACCATGCCTGCCCAGCCAGACAGCACTTTCCCTGGGTAAGAGATATGCTTTAGCGACCCTGCATAACAACCAAGCCTGTGGAAGTCCCTGCCCTGGCAGGGCATCAGGAAGGTGAGGCCATTACCCTGGGTGTCTGGGAGTGCTGGACCCAAGGGAAGTGTTAACAGCAGGATCTGAAAGTTTTAGGGGTGGGGCACCATGCCTGCCCAGCCAGAGAGCACTTTCTCTTGGTAAGAGATATGCTTTGGTACCCTAGTTAACAACCAAGCCTGAGGAAGTCCCAGCCTGGGAGGGCATCAGGGAGGTGAGGGCCATTACCCCTGGGTGTCTGGGAGTCCTAGATCCAAGGGAAGTTTTAACAGCATGCCCTGGAAATTTTAGGGGGTGGGGCTACCATGCCTGCCCAGCCAGAGAGCACTTTCCCTGGGTTAGAGATATGCTTTGGTACCCTGGATAACAACCAAGCCTGTCGAAGTCCCTGCCCTGGCAGAGCATCAGAGAGGTGAGGGCCATTTCCTCTGGGTGTCTGGGAGTGCTAGACCCAAGGGATGCCCTAACAGCAGGCCCTGGAAGTTTTAGGGGGTGGGGTATCATTCCTCCCAGGCCAGAGAGCACTTTCCTGGGTAAGAGATATGGTTTGGGACCTGTGTAACAACCAAGCCTGTGGAGTGTGCACCCTGGGAGAGCATCAGGAAGTCAACGTGATCACCTGTGAGTTTGGAACTTCTTTCCCTGAGGGAAGTGGTTGAAGTTGGGCCTGGAAGCTTTTGGGGGACAGGCTAACAATTCTACCTAGGCTGAGTGTGGAGTTTGGAGGCATACTTACATTTGTTATGGTACTCTTCCGCCTCAGAGTCATGGAGAAGTGTTTGATTCTGAGAATGTTTTCCTGCCTCGTCACTGCTTTTGTGATGGCAGAACATGTCAAGTTTGGTCCATCTGTCTCTATGAGCACAGGGCATTAGGTCCAGTAGCTGATAGTCTCAGTTTGGAGAGCAGCTACCTTGTGTGGTGTGCATAGAGCTGAATTAACTTGAATAGTTTCTTCTAGCACCAGTCTAGCTGGTCCATGTGTTGCATTGGTTTTGTGAAGAAAATGGTTAAGACATACTGTAGCTGTCTTCACTATCAACGACTGTCTCTCTGCATTCCTCAAGTCACCCAGGGACATATTTCGATGGCAGCAGAGTGCTGGCATTGTGGAGGGACAAGCTGAAGATGAGGTGATTTCTTGCCAGGCAGTGATCTTGGTTTCTAAGTGTCTTGGCTCTGGGTAAACTGTTAATTATCCTGACTGCCTCCTTGGCAAAAGAGATGTCCTTATACAGGATGCTGTCTCTGGTGGTATCTGCATTTGTGAGTCCCTAGCTGGATTTCCTGGTGCCTCTTCATGGCAGAGGTACTGAGGCCTGCTCTCAGAATTGAATTACCTTTGCAACCCCTAGGTGGCACTGTCCCAAGGGCTACTACCCTGCCTGCTTAACTACTAACAGGTCGAGGGGCCTAGGGCCCAATGGAGGGTGCCTCCACCCAGAGGTCAGGGTTTGCAGTAGTTAAACTAGCTTGGTCACAGCCCTCTGGGACACTGTGACCACCTTTGGTTCCCCTAGTGGCTCACACAGTACACGGAGTTACAATCCTATACTCCACATATACACCCTGTTCACCATAAAGTACCACTTACCCTCGAGACTGATTCTGCAGCATGCCTCTGAGGACCCCCTGTAAAACAAGGTTAGACAATATACACAAACACAATGCAATGCTTTCTCTGCATGTACTGATACCACAGACAGCATATAGTTCAATAACAACAAATCTGATTTATTAGAGGGGGCAGCAACAAGGATGGAGCCAATCAGGTTGATTTGGTTTGGAAATATTCAAATCACAGTACTGTGCATGAATATAGGGTCCAAAATGTCACTCTCTGGGTACCCAGGATGTTGGCTGCTAGCCAGGGTCGGTGCAGCTGGTTGGGGCCCTTTGATGGAAAAACACATGCACACACAAATTGTAATCCAGAGCCCTGGGGCTCAGTTCATGAAGAAATGAAACAGCAACAATTAGATGACACACTTGCAGTTTGATAAACAGATTGCAGGGAGCTACCCTGATTTGTACTCATGGACTCAATACTGAAAACTGGATGGATGCAGATTGTCCTGGATTGCCAGGAGAAACAGAATAGCTGGCCCAGCCCTCGTGGCAGGACTCACTTGCATTCGAAAAACAGGTGGATTCAGTCTGAATTGAGCTGGGTTCTGCTTCCAGCTTCAGCACACAAGTCACAGCAACGGAAAAAATAAGATTGCAATTCCCCACAAGCACTAGACACATTTATATGTAAAAGAAAGTACTATACCAGGCAGGCTGCTCTATCCCAATCGCACTTACTGCAAAATACCAGGAGCACATACAACAGCTTCAGTTCCCGACAGACCGAAAGGCGATTCAGCAATTTCTCTAGTATTCTACAGGGTGAGCCTGGTTTCACACTTCTAATGCTTCTTTCTCTTCACAACTTGGATTCAGTCCGAACTGGCACTTGCACAGGCTGCAGGCCGAACCTCAGGGCCTCACACGCACTTCCCTGTGAAACTATGCAGCACAGAAGCTAGGAGCTCTTCTGTCTTCACAGTCACAACTCATCTGATCTTTCCAATAGACAGAGAAGGAATTTCCTTGAGTTCCTCCCAGTTCAGTTGGCTGGTTTGGCTGTCTCACAATCAGACTCCTCTGTTGGTGTAAAAGGCCAAGTCCAAACTACAATTCCAGAGGCATCTGCCATACAGTCCCATTGTGGCTGGCTCCAGAGGAGAGTCCAAGTTCTGATTCTTCCAGAGCAGGGTCCATTTAAAAGATCCCCACAATGATTGGTCCAATTTGGTAGTTCAGAACCAACCTGAAGGAGTTACTCTGCACTGTCCTTGATACAAGAAAGCAGGTTAAAACAAACTGCATGTTCATTATTACTTTAACAGGTTACAAGCAAACAATTACATCTTTGAAGAGTGCTCCTGCCCACTTAGCGATCGGCAGAAATGGAGCAATTTGGTAGCTCAAGCAGGACTCGAGCAGGAAACACACAGACCCCCATCCAAATTAATTCTGTATGCAGGCAGATAGTTCTTAAAAGAGACAGTACCAGATTCTAAAAGCACTCACAGATAAACGGCTTAGATGCCAAACACCATCCAGGCTTGGAGCATTCAAGCAAGCTCCTGAAGACTTTTGGGAACCCACATTTGTGGGTTACACTTTGATGAGCATGTTAAGTTCAGCCTGATGGATCTTGGCAAACCCATTCAAATCTAAGAATTTCAGGAAGTAAAGGAGGCTGTTTATATAAAACTTGATAGTGCCTGGTTTGAAACCTGAGGCTTCAGCCTCTGGAATCCAAGTATCTCTTATGAATGCCCTGGAAGCCAACAGGGATGTGGAGTGAAAGGGCTAGGTCAATGGAGTTCCTCAGGTGGGTCAGCATCTGCTGATGAGCGGTTGCTGTTTCTTGGTCCTTCTTCCTCTCTCAAGGTCTGGAGCCAAGCTCTATAGAGATTCAGCAGTTGAGGACTCTCTAGCTCTGACTCTGTAGGCTGGCTAGGCAGCTGAGTATGTGGCAAATCCAGAGATGGAGAACATTCAGTCTGGGTGTCTCTGATACTTGGTCGGGCTTTAAAACTGATCAGAGTGCATTTTTGTACCTTCCAAAAGTGCTGACTTAGATCTCTTACAATGGCAAAACAGTCTGGCTGCTGGCATTTGTAAAAGCATTTTCCTGCAGGAGGTTGGGTCAGGAGTGACTGCCTCCCAAAGTATCATGCCTTTCCTGGTGTCATGTGGTGTACTTCCTGGAGGTGTCTCAGTGGATGCTTAATTCTCTTACCACAGATTGTGCAGGTACACGAGGGTCTCACAGTCTTGCTTGGTATCCCCAGAGAAGCATCCATAAAAGAGGGACACAATTCTGGTAGTGCTGAACTTTAATCCTAGGAGACTGGGACTGTTAGACACGAGGGAAGTGTAAAGAGCAGGACTTGGAAGTTTTAAGAGGTGGGGTACCATGCCTGCCCAGCTAGAGAGCACTTTCTCTGGGTAAGAGATAAGCTTTGGGACCCTGGATAACAACCAGGCCTGTGGAAGTCCCTGCCCTGGCAGAGCATCAGGGAGATGAGGGCCATTACCCCTGGGTGTCTGGGAGTGCTAGATCTAGGGGAAGTGTAAGGAGTAGGACCTGGAAATTTTAGGGGGTAGGGGTATCATTCCTCCACAGCCAGAGAGCTCTTTCCCCGGGTAAAAGATATGCTTTGGTACCCTGGGCAACAACCAAGCCTGTGGAAGCCCCTGTTCTGGCTTGACAGCAGGGAGGTGAGGGCCATTACCCCTGGATGTCTGGGAGTGCTAGACCCAAGGGAAGTGTTAACAGCAGACCCTGGAAGTTTTAGGGGGTGGGGGTAAATTGCCTGCCCAGCCAGAGAGTACCTTCCCTGGGTAAGAGATATGCTTTGGTACCCTGGGTAACAACCAAGCCTGTGGAAGTCCCTGCCCTAGCAGGCCATCAGGGAGGTGATGGCCATTAACACTGGGACTGTGGGACTGTTAGACCCAAGGGAAGTGTTAACAGCAGGCCCTGGAAGTTTTAGGGGTATGCCAGTAGCTGTCCCCAGGCTGAGAACACTGAGTTCTGTGGAATCTCTAGTGGGAACTGAAGTCCTTGGGAGAAAGTGTGACCAGATGTCCCTGAGCCCTGGTGGGGCCAGATGTTCCGTAGTCCTGGTGGGACTAGATGTCCCTGAGAGATGGTATGACCAGATGGCCCTGGGAGCTGGTTAGATCAGATGGTCCTGATTGCTGTTGGCTGGGATTTCTCTAAATAGCTGTGATAGGGCTTAATAGTCACTCTAGGGGAGTTTCTAGAAGTCCTAGCCAGGCTGTGATGCAGTTTGCAGGGCATGGCTTGATGCTAGGCCTGGCAGGCTGATTCTGGAAGTCACCAGGGTAGATGCCAGCAGTTCTCCCCAGCCACATAGAACCTTCCCTGGGTAAGAGATATGCGTTGGTACCCAAGGTAACAGCCAAGCCTGTGGAAGTCCCTGCCCTGGCAGACCATTAGGAGGTGAGGGCCATTAACCCTGGGAGTGTGGGACTGTTAGAGCCAAGGGAAGTGTAAGGAGCAGGACCTGGAAGTTTTAGGGGTGGGGGTACCTTGCCTGCTCAGCCAGAGAGCACTTTCCCTGGGTAAGAGAAATGCTTTGGACCATGGGCAACAACCAAGCCTGTGGAAGTCCCTGCCTGGCAGGGCATCAAGAAGGTGAGGGCCATTACCCTGGGTGTCTGGGAGTGCTAGACCCAAGGGAAGTGTAAGGTGCAGGACCTGGAAGTTTTAGGGGTGGGGGTACCATGCCTACCTAGCCAGAGTACACTTTCCCTGGGTAAGAGATATGCTTGGGACCCTAGGAAACAACCAAGCCTGTGGAAGCCTCACTCCTGGCAGGGCATCAGGGAGGTGAGGCCATTAATCCTGGCAGTGTGGGATTGTTAAACCCAAGGGAAGTGTAAGAGCAGGACCGGAAGTTTTAGGGGGGACCATGCCTGCCCAGCCAGAGAGCACTTTCCTGTGTAAGAGTTATGCTGGCACCCTGGGTAACAACCAAGCCTGTGGAAGCCTCTGCCCTGGCAGGGCATCAGGAGGTGAGGACCATTACCCTGGGTGTCTGGGAGTGCAAGACCCAAGGGAAGTGTTACCAGCAGGCCCCGGAAGTCTTAGGGGTGGGGTATCATTCCTCCCAGTCAGAGAGCACTTTCCTGGGAAAGAGATATGCTTGGTACCCTGGGCAACAACCAAGCCTGTGAAGTCTCTGCCCTGGCAGACCATCAGGAAGATGAGGCCATTAACCCTAGGGTGTCTGGGAGTTATAGACCCAAGGGAAGTGTAAGGAGCAGGACAAGAACATTTTAAGGGTTGGGTATCGCTCCTTCCCAGCTAGAGAGCACTTTCCCTGTGTAAGAGTTATGCTTTGGTACCCCGAGTAACAACCAAGCTTGTGGAAGTTCCTGCCCTGGCAGGGCATCAGGGAAGTGAGGGCTATTACCTGGGGTGTCTTGGAGTGCTAGACCCAAGGGAAGTGTTAACAGCAGGCCCTGGAAGTTTTAGGGGTGGGGTACCAGGCCTCCCCAGCCAGAGAGCACCTTCCCTGGGTAAGAGATATGCTTTGGTACCCTGGGGAACAGCTAAGCCTGTGGAAATCCCTTCCCTGTGAGATCATCTTGGAGGTCAGAGCCATCACCCCTGTGATATTGGAATTCCTAGCCCTTGGGGAAATTTTAAAAGCAGGCCATGGAAATTTTAGGGGATAGGGGTTGCAGGCCTTCCCAAGCTCAGTGCATTGGGCCTGCATATGATACATGCTTTGGGACCCATTGTAACTACTTAATCTGTGGAAATCTCTACCCTGGGATAGCATCATGCGTTAATACTGCCTTACCTGTTGTGGCTTGCCGTGTACATAGTATTTCATGTTCTGATTCCATGCCGACTATGTAGCAAGTTGAGTGCTTGGTTCCTAGAAAACCTCCAGCGTCTGTGTTACTGTGCTGCTTTACTGCCAGTGCAGAGAGCGTCGCTGCTGTTCTGTGAGCCCCTAGTCTTGCAGCTGCTGATTCTGTGACCATTTTATACCTGGGGGTGGGTGGAAGGCGGTCCAGCATCTCTTCCAAGGCTCAGTGCACTGAATGCTGGGAAACAGTGAACGCATCCCCAAGGAAGTATCGTGAAGTCAGGGGTCATCCCTGTGAGACTGTTACTACTAACCCCCTAGGAAGTGGTTTAACCCAGAACCTGGAAATCAGAGAGGCTGTGGACAAAATGGTTCCAATAGAGGTGACCTAGATGGTGGGTGCCAGTGTCTCTGAATCAGATATCCAGAGAGGTCAGCCTTCTTGGGACCCCATGTCCTTGTATCATAGTCTATGCACCTGTGGCAAAGAACAACTATCCATGTTTTTTACTTTAAAAAGGGGCGCCAAGTACTTTTTGTGTCCAAGACCTTGAGGCCCTGGCCCCATGGAGCTGCTTCTCTGCCTCTTCGCTTTAGATTCATAGACATGTGTTGGCAGAAAAGGACCTTCCTGGCCCATCAAGTCTGCCCATCCCCCCCTTTACTTGCCCCTCACCCATAGATTCCATAGATTCCACCCTCTGCTCCGTAGTCAACCCCTTGTATTTGTCCCATGCCCTCTTGAATCCCTCCACAGTTCTGGCCTCCACCACTTTCTCCAGCAGACTGTTCCAGGGTGCCACCACCCACTGAGTGAAGTAATTGCCCCTCACATTTCCCTTAAACCTACTCCACTCCACCCTCAGTTCATGCCTCTAGTTCTAGCACCTACCTTCCCTGTGAAAAGCCCACCAACACTTTATTAATCCCTTCACATACTTAAAAGTCTCTATCATGTCCCCACTTCCCTCCTGGTCTCCAGCAGGTACAAGTCCAACACTCTCAACCTCTGTTTGTATGACTTCCCACTTAGCCCATGCGCCATCTTATTGGCCCTTCTCTGTATTCTTTCCATGTCATCTATATCCTTGCATAGGTGAGATCTCCAGAACTGAACCCTGTACTCCAAGTGGAGCCTTACCATGGATTTGTAGAGTGGTATCAGCACCTTCGCCTTTTACTAGTTATCCCTGTCCTGATGCACTCCAGCATTATGTTCACTTTGCCCACCGCCTTGCTGCATTGGGTCCCCACCTTAAGGGTGTCTGTGATTATGATTCCTAAATCCTTCTCCTGCTCAGTTGCATTCATTTTCTCCTTCCCCAGTGTATAATTTGCTTGTAGATTATTCCGCCCCATGTGCATCACTGTATATTTTTTGAGCATCGAATTTTACCTGACAGGTTTCCGACCACCCATCTAGCAACCTTAGATATTGTCTCATAGCCTCCAATCTCTATGGGGTGTCCACCCTATTGCAGATCTTCGTATCATCTGCAAAAAGGCAGACCTTCCTCTGCAGCCCCTCCACTATGCCACTGATGTAGATGTTAAACAAGATGGGCCCTAGCACTGACCCCTGGGGGACCCCACTCATCACCCCAGCCTGCCTGAAATGCTCTCCTTTTGCCATCACTCTCCAGCTTCTACCCATCAGCCAGTTCTCCACCCACCTTGTTATTTTCTGTCCCACCTCAAACTCCCCAGTTTATTTACCAGTCTTCTGTGGGGCACAATGTCGAAGGCCTTCCCGAAGTCCAGATGGGCCGCATCCACTGCCCCCCCGCAATCAACCAACCTCATCACCCAATCAAAGAACTCTATCAGGTTCATCTGGCATGACCTCCCCTGTGTTAAGCCATGCTGACAGATGTCCTACAGCCCACTATCCTCCAAGTAGCTAACCACCTTTCTTTCAATATCACCTCCATCACCTTATCCACCACCTATGTGAGGTGGACCAGGAATAATTGCCCTCCTTCTCCCTGCTGCCACTTTTGTGAAGTGGCACCACGTCCACCCTCTTCCAATCCTCCGGCACCCACCCTGTATCTAAGGACAGGTTAAATAACCTCACCAGTGGTGTTGCCAGTTCTTCCACTCAGCTCTGGTGCACCCCTAGGATGCAGGGCATTCATCCCCATGGCCTTGTCTACCTTCAGCTTACCTAACTCCTCCCTGACCCTGTCCTCACTGATTGGACTAGAATCCACCCCTCTGTTCTCCCTTCCCTTTCCCCTCAAACACTGGTCCCCTTCCTTCTCCCTCTATCGTGAAGACCGAGCCAAAGTATCTATTCAGCACCTCTGCCTTCTTGAAGTCCTTTTCCACTTGTACTCCCCTTCCCCCTTTATCCTCACTATCCCCTGCCTCTCCCTTATGTAACAAAAGAAAGTTTTGTCACCTCTTTTGGCCTGCATAGCAATTTTCTCCTCTGTTTCTGTTTTCATCTTCCTGATCTTCCGCCCTGCCACCTTTAGCTTCTCCCTGTATGTTTTCCCTGTCCTCCTTCCCCTGCATCCTCTTATATTCTCTGAATGCTCTTTTTCTCTCTACCTATTGCCCTCCTCACTTCCCTGTTGAACCAAAGCAGCATCCTCCTTCTTCTGGTCTTTCTCACCTTCCTTATACAGCACTCTGTGGCTTTTAGTAGCCCCCTCTTGATCTCATTCCATAGTTCCTCAACCTCCCGTATCCCCTCCTTCCCCTCCATTACATTCCAGAATATACTCCTCATCCTGGGAAAATCTGCCCATCTGAAGTCCAGGACCTTTGTGATGGTTTGCCTCACTTCATACTCTGTTCTAACTCTGAAGCTTACTGTGTTATGGTCGCTTGTTCCTAGGCTGACCCCCACCCCCACCGGCACCCCCACTCCCTCCACACTATCCCCATTTATGAGAACCACGTCAAATATGTTACCCCCCCAGTGGGTTTCCTGACCGGCTGCTACAGGAAGACTCCTTGGAGAGACTCAAGAATCAATCAATCAATCAATCTTTAGCCAAGTGAAACTCCATTGAGCAATCTCATTTTCAAGGAGGGCCTGGTAGATACAGAATAAATAATACAATAGCACAATAGAACATATAGTACAAATGGGCATAGTAATACAATACATAGCAATAAACACAAGGTACAAGAATAATCGATGAGGCCTGGTCGTAAGGTGAAGCCTCATCCCGGTAAACAGTATGGCAGAGAGGTGGAAGCAAGTCAGCACCAATGTGCCGAACCAGTACTTTTAGACACTGATAGCTCTAGTAGAGCAGAGTTAATGCTAGTGACAGTGCAAGCTGTGGGCTCAGCATCAAGTAGAAAGCAAGGATGAATCCAGGAACATGGCTTAGGATAATTCTAACAAGAGGATAGAAAGTGTATAGGGTTGACTGTAAGAATAGCAATGTACGGCTACAGTTTAGCGACATGGAGGGCACTGACAAGGCTCCGAGAAGTATCTCGACTAGAGTGACTTGAATTCCACAAAACCAATAGGATGCACCAATTTTATGGATTTCTGGATGTTGTTCCACAGCTGGGGCAGCACATAGCTGAAGGAGGCTCTGCAAAAAACGGGAAAAGACTTTAGGCACAGCTAGTGAGATATATGTGTGGCTTCTCAAGGCATAGTTTCATAAGGTACAGAAGGGCAGACAGTCAGAAATGTAGGAGGGTAGCATCTTGGACACAGATCTATAGGTCCATAGTATAGCGTTCCTTTGCCTCCTGAACGTAAGTGAGGTCCCTCCTACCATGGAATAGAGTTAACAGTAATGGGTATTATATGCCACACCTCAGATGAAACATAAGGCCCTATGATAAAGGGTGTCAAGCTTAGATAGGGCGGTTTTTGGGACTTGGCCATACAGGAAGTCTGCATAGTCCAAGATAGCTAGGAATGTGGTTTGTAGTAATCTTTTTCTGGCCTCTTGGGTAAGCAGATGCTTGATTCTGAAAAAAAAGTCCAAGCCTTTGCCTAAGTTTTTTTTGGAGAGCGCATCTATATGATCAGCAAAAGAAAGTCTGTTGTCAATCCACATACCTAGGTACTTGAACTTGGTCACAAAGTCAAGTAACTCACCATGCAGGGTGATGATAGTGGGAATATTGTCATGCTAAAGGGAGTTTATGGACTTGGTCATTGGGGATAACAGCATAGCCTTGGTTTTTGGCATTCAATAGGAGCGTTTGTCTTGGGAGGTTTTGTTGCAGCATAAGGAAATCTCCTTGCAAGTCCGAGCAGGCACTTTCAGGAGTAGACATGGCAGTGTAAAGGACCGTGTTGTCCGCAAAGAGATGTACACTGGAAAGTTTAATTCCATGGTCAATGTTGTTGATAGTAAGTGAGAAAAGTAAGGGCTCCAAGATGGAGCTTTGAGGTACACCTCTGCTAATCTGTTTTAGAGTGGAGAGATCTCCTGCTGCTTTTACTTGCTGCATCCGCTCTGCCAGGTAGCATGAGAACCATTTTAGGGACAGTGCATCCAGACCAATGTTGCAGAGAGTAACTAAGAGCAATGCATGGTCGACAGTACTGAAGGCCTTGCTTAAGTCAAGGAATACTGCACATACGTGATTAAGTCAAGGGCTCTCTGCCAGTTGTTTGTGACTTTAGCCAGATCTGTGATTGTGCTATGGCATGGCCTAAAGCCTGATTGCACAGGGTTTAGTAGATCTGAGGCATCAATGTGGTTTCTAAGTTGGCAATTCACTATTTCTCCAGCAGTTTTGATAGGTGGGGAGTAAGGAGATTGGTCTGTAGTTATTTGGTGTCTTGGGTCTCCTGATTTGAAGAGTGGTAAACTTGGTCAGTCCTCCAAACAGAAAGAGTTTACCCAAGCTGAGGTACATATTAAAAGGTGTGTTAATGGAGCTGCCAGCACTTGGTGACCGAGCTTTAGGAAAAAAGGACCAATGAGGTCTGCTCCTGCACTTTTTCTGGCATCCAGCTGAAGGAGCAGGTCATCAGCTTCCTTGTAAGTTACCAGTTGGAAGGAGAAACCTGTGACAGGAATACTGTGGAGAGGGGAGAGCTTGCTGGTCCTCATGATAAGAATTGGGTACATAGGTTTTCACAGCTGAAATGTCAAAGGCCATACCTGCGTAATAAAATGATGATTAAAGCAGTCAAGGATTTCTGCCTTCTCGGCAATGAGGGATCCTTCATTATAAGATCTTGGTAGGGAGAGAACCTGACAAAGCATGTCCTTAAATATCTATGAGGTTTGCCAACATTTGGCAGGGTCCTTGGTGGAGGAGTCCAGAGCTGACTGGAAGTAGTTAGCCTTAGTGTTTCTGACAAGCTTTGTGCAGAGGTTTCTGGCTGCCCTAAAATCAGCCCAATCCGACTGAAGCTTTGATTTACGCGCTTTCTTTCAGAGCTTGTCCCTGTTGAGCAAAGCTGACTTCCATTGACATGTAAACCAAGGGAGACACTTTTTCTTGGTACGTGCATTGATCAAGGGGGCATGCCTGTCAATAGCTCCACGTACAATAGTATGGAAGGTCTCGTATGCTGTCTTTACTGTCTTGGCTAGGTAGAAGTCCTGCCATAGTGGCTAGGTAGAAGTCCTGCCATAGCAAGGAGTTTTGTAAGTCCAAAAGGAAGGCTTGTGGCACTAAATTACATAAACATCTCCTGACTGTGAACCTAGAATTAGAAATAGGTTTGGGTGCAGCTCTTATACAAGCAGTAAAGCAGTGGTCACTAAGATCAGTGATGAAGACTCCAGAATGAGAGAAGAGGTGCGCCTTATTTACTAGAATAATGTCTAGTAGGGAGCTATTATTTGGGTTCTTTTTATTTGGATGGGTCACTTCTGAGACAATTTGAGTAAGTTTGAATGAGTCACATAGAGTTTTTAAGGGTTTGGAGGCATCCAAAAGCCAATCCAGGTTACAGTCACCCAGGATTATGACTTCTAACTGCAGCACACTAAGAGAGTGGGAAAGGTGACTTAACAGTTGAAGCCCTGCAGAGGGATCTCCTTGCTCCTGGATGACCTAGCTGCTGGGATATCCCAGTCTCATATCTGGTAGGTTTAGGTCAACCACCAGCAGAATATCCCCTTAATGCCATCCATTGAACCACCCCAGCATCTGCATGTCCATTTTCTCACTCTGCATTGGAGGTCTGTATACCACCCCAGCCTGACTGAATGCCCAAGCCCTTTTCTCTAGTGTGACCCACATGATCTCTGCTTCTCCTTGCTCCTCCTGCCCTTCTGTAGCCTTCATTCCCTCCCTGAGGCACAGAGCAACCCCTTCCTTCCTGCCAGATCTATCCTTCCTGAATAACCTATATCCTGGGACCCCTACTTCCCAGGCCTGGTGCTCGGACAACCAGGTCTCAGTTATGGCTACAATATTCAGGCCCTCCCCTACCATTATTGCTTCTAGATCCACCATCTTGTTCCTCAGGCTTCTTGCATTTGCAAGAAGTCCTTTCCACCATATACCTCCCTTCTCCCCATCCTCCCTCCCTACCCTGTCTGGTCTGTACCATTCTCCCTTTTGAGGGGTAGTACTTGCTAGTCCGTTTTCTCCTCCTGCTGAGCCCTCACCCATCCTAGCCTTGTACTCCCCCCTTACCAGTTTAAACCCCCCTAAGACCTTATCAATGTATCCTTAGTACTCTTGCTCCCCCTCACTTACATGCAGTCTGTCCTTCTAGTACAAGTCCTCAGCCTCCCATGTTCCCCCCAGTCTCCTATACATGTGAACCCCTCCTCTTCACATAATGCCTGGAGCCATTCATTGAATTCTCTGATTCTTCTCTGTCTAGCAGTGCTGGAACAGGGGACTGGCAAAATCTCTGAAAGAGCCAAGGATTTTACCTATTCCAGGCATCCCTGCACCAGTGCCTTGAACCTCCTCTGGAACTTCTCTACTTCATTACTTGCCAGATCATTTGTTCCTAAATCAGTGATAAGATGTGGTTTCCCCACCAGCTGAGCCCATTCCCTGATTTTTTGCATTGCCCTCCCTGCCTCCATCACCTGTTCACAAAAGACTGACCTCTGCCTATATGTAGGACCCCTTCTTATCCAAAGTATCCCCTTAATGATGGAGTCCCAAAATACCATGTCATTCTTCACCTCCACTACTGATGGAGCTGTTTTTTTTTTCCCGGTGGGCCCCCCTCTGGACCCTTTTCCTACTAACTGCATCCCCCCTCAAACTGCCTACTTGACCTCTTCATTCCCTCCTGGTTCCCCACCTGTTCTTCCCCTGTCAAAAGATTCTGGCCCAATGCTACCAATCCCTCCTCTGGTCACCTAACTCTACCTTTCTTGCCTTCCCCGTACCTGAGTTCCTTGCTTACATAGAAACATAGACTTTGACAGCAGATAAGGCCTGCTTGACCCACTTAGTCTGCCCATTTCCCTACCTACAGGATAAGCTGCAGATCCTAGTTAACCAACAGTCTATTTTTTCCTACTCCCCACAGAAATTGCCTCATGTCTGTCCCATGCATTCTTGAATTCTCCCACAGTTTTAGACCCCACAACCTCCTCAGAAAGGCTATTCCATGCGTCCACCATCCTCTCTGTGAAAAAATACTTCCCCACATTGCCCCTGAGTAGTCACCCATCAATCTTCAAATTGTGTCCCCTTGTTCTTGCACATCTCTTTTTCTGAAAGTTGCTACCCTCTTGGACTTTGTTGATTCCACTGAGGTACTTAAAGAGTATATATATTAAGTTCCTTTAGTCTCTCCTCATATAGCTTCTCTTACAGACCCTGCAATATTTTAGTTCCCTCCTCTGGACTGTCTCCACCCTGTCTAAGTCCTTGCGGAGATGAGGTCTCCAGATGGGGTCACCAACTGTCTGTACAGAGGATAACAACTTCCTGTTTTCTGCTGGTGATGCCTCTCTATACATAACAGTATCCTCAGCCCTCCCTACGTCTCCTAACATTGCTTGCTAACCTTAAGGTCATCTGATATGATTACCCCAGGTCCCTTTCCATTTATGTTGTATTTACTACCCCCATTGTGTAAATCTTCCCTGGGTTTTTGTTTTCCAGGTGCATTATTGTGCACTTCTTTGCATTGAATCCAAGCTGCCATACTTCTGACCATTTCTCCAACCTTGCCAAGTCCCTTCTCATCCTTTCCACACGTCCTTGTTTATCAACCCTGTTGCAGATCTTTGTGTCATCTGCAAAGAGGCATACTTTTCCTTCCAGTCCCTCTGCAATGTCAGTCATAAAGACATTACAAAGGACCCTTTGTTTAGTCCATTCACAAAAGAAAGGGTCCTACAAGAGCTCGATAAGTTCAGGGTGGACAAGGCAATGGGACCTGATTGCATACATACCAGGGTACTAAAGGAGCTAAGGGTGGAACTAGCTGAGCCATTAGCAGAACTGTTTAGTGAGTCTCTGAGTACAGGAGAGGTCCCAGAAGATTGGAGAAGGGCTCATGTGATCCCGCTCCACAAGAGTGGTAGCAGGAAGGAGGCAGGGAACTACAAGCCAGTCAGTCTTACCTCAGTAGTGGGCAATATTATGGAGACACCTTAAGGAAAGGATAGTGTAACACCTGGAATCCATAGGAGCAGAGGATCCAAGACAGCATGGATTTACAAAAGGAAGGTCCTGACAAACTAATCTCATAGATTTCTTTGACTGGATAACCAGAGTGGTGGACCCAGGGGGAGCAGTTGATGTTGCCTACCTTGACTTCAGCAAAGCTTTCGATACTGTTCCACATGAAAGATTGATTAATAAGCTGGGTAGGCTTGGGGTGGGTCAGACGTTGGTCAACTGGGTGGCAAACTGGTTGATGGGCAGAAAACAGAGAGTGGTGGTAAATGGTATACAATCAGAAGAGATGCAAGTCACAAGTGGGGTAATTCAAGGATCAGTCCTGGGGTCAGTCCTCTTCAATATCTTCATCAGTGACATTGTAGATGGACTGGAGGGTAAGGTTTGTTTGTTTGCAGATGACACCAAGATCTGTAACAGAGTAGATGATCCAGATTGGGTGGGCAGAATGAGAAGAGATCTGGATAAACTAGCAAAATAGTTGGAAGAGTGGCAACTGGGGTTTAACACAAAGAAGTGCAAGATCATGCACATAGGGAAGAGAAACCCTGAAGCCACCTATAGACTGGGAGTGGAGTTGCTGGAAGTCACAAGGGAAGAAAGAGACTTGGGCGTCATCATCACAGATGACCTAAAATAATCCAAGCCGACCTCTAAAGCAGTAGGTAAAGCTAGAAGGATGTTGGGGTGTTTAGTAGGGGTATCATAAGTCAGAAGAGGGAGGGAGGAAGGTAATAATCCATCTTTACAAGACACTGGTTAGACCCCATCTAGAGTGCTGCGTGCAGTACTGGAGGCCACACCTTCACAAGGACATTAACCAAATTGAGGTAGTCCAGAGAAGGACAACCAAAATGGTGCAGGGGCTGCATCAGAAAACATATGAGGACAGATTAACTGAGCTCAATATGTATACTTTAGGGCAAAGGAGGGAGAGAGGTGATATGATTGAAACATTCAAACACCTTAATGCATTAACAAAGTGAAAGAGTCTAACATGTTTCAATATAAAAAAAATAGTATAACAAGAGGATACAGCAAGAGATTGGGGGAGGCCGATTAAAGGGAGGAAGTTCTTTTTCACAGAAAGGGTGGTGGATGCATGGAACGGCCTACCTCAGGAAGTGGTGGATATGAATACAGTGCAGGGCTTCAAACAGGTATGGGACAGGCATAAGGGAGCAATACAGATGAGTATGAATAGATAAGCCATTGACAGAGTACAGGCCTATGGCACATTCATAAGGTAGAAAAAGAAATGGGCACACTGGATGGGCCTTGCGGTCCTTATCTGCCATCAACTTCTATGTTTCTATGACTGGACCCAGTATTGAACCCTGCAGTACCCCATTAGTAACCCCTCTTTCTTCAGCATGGACTCCATTTACAATTACCTTCTGTGTCCTGTTATCCAGCCAATATTTTACCAAGGCTACCACCCTGGGACCCACTCCCATGCTGGTTAATTTGACTATTAATCTTTTGTGTGGGACTGTGTCAAATGTCTTGCTAAAGTCTAAGTAGGCCATATCCACAGCCCCTCACTGGTCTACTACTTTGGTCACCCAGTCAAAGAAATGTTAGATTCGTCTGACATGACCTTCCCGCTGTGAACCCATGCCGCCTTGGGTCCTGTGCCCCACTGGCCTCTAGATACTCAACAATTCTTTCTTTTAGAAGTGATTCCATCATTTTTCCTACCACTGAGGTCAAATTGACAGGTCTGTAGTTTCCTGCATCTGTCTTGCTTCCACTTTTGTGAAGAGGAATCACATCCGCCTTACTCCAGTCCTCAGGTACCACACCATCCTCCCATGATTTGTTAAAAAGGGTAGTCAGTGGTGTCACTAGTTCTCCCCTTAATTCTTTTAGAATTCTAGAGTGAATTCTGTCAGGCCACATTGCTTTGTCCACCTTCAGTTTTAGGAGTTCTTTCAGAGCCCTTTCTTCTGTGAAAGGACTGGGATCGCCCCCCTATCCAGAGTGCTTCTGTTAATTGGATTAGGTACCTCCCCCTCCTCCTCTTTTGTGAATACTGAGTAGAAGTATTCTTTCAGTATCCCTGCTTTTTCACTGTCCCTCTCTGCCCACCCACCTTCCATTCTATTTAGCCTCACTATCCCTCTTGCCACTTGCTTCTTGCCTTCCCCTCTGCTACTTTCTCTCCCTTTTCCTCCCCTTGCTCTCCTTCCTTGTCTCTCTGCTACTCCTGCATCTTCTGATTTTCTTCCTTGCTCATCTCTCCTCTCCACTCCTCCCCTGTGTTTTTATCCTTTCCCTCCAACCCGTCTCCTTCCTCTCCCTTCCCTCTGTCCACCATCTTACCCATGCTTCTATCCCCCTTCTCCCTACTGCCCATCCCCGTTTTCTGTCCCATACTTGCTGTTCTCCCTGATCCTTTCAGAACTCCCTCCTCCATTCTATCTGCCAGAGGTATGTACCTGTTGGACATTGTAATGCCCCTCCCAAAACATGTTTTTCATGTCTCCCTGCTGGTGAGGCTGTATTGCCCTTCCTTGAGCCCTTGAGTCCCCGTTCCTTACTCTTCAGTTCTTGCTGTATTACTTCCCCATCCCTGGTCTGGGTCCTTTTCTCCTGACCCCTCTTGTCCTGCCCTGTTGCTCCATGTCCCCAGCTGTCTCTCCCTCCCTCTTCCATCTCAGCAGCCCCTCTCATCCCTCTGCTGCCATTGTAGTGTCCCTCCCCGTGTCCTTCCTCTTCCTAACCATTTATCCCTTAGATTGCTTACCTCTGCTTCTAATTGCATCAGTCTGATACATATCGAAAACACCCCACCTCCACAGTGTTTCCATGAACACAGCTGCCCCACATCCGTTGCATCCCACTATTCTGCCTCCCTGCTTTTCCCCAAGAAACCCCTCCCCATCTAAAAAACCCCATACCCCTGCCCTCTCCACCATCCTGAGTAATTCATTATGGCCCTAGTTTCAGAGTATCTACACTTTCACCGATTAAAACAATTTATATACTTTTATAAATTCCTAAGTATAGTAAAAGAATACCCCTGTAATTTTACTGTATTTTTAAACACTAGGATAAAGTTATAGTAGTTTTACATACTAGGATTAAATTATAGACTTAAATACTAGAAGCCACCAATTAACACTTACTGTATCCCCAGTACCCTTTCTGAAGCCCTCCAGTAACTCCTGGCCCTGTGTATGTTCCCAACAATTCACCTACTACATTAGTTCTCAGACTTTGTCATAGTGAGCCTCACCCAAGTCATGGAAATGATCTTGAGCCTCCCCCAAACATTGAACAATCTTGGGCCTTCCTGAAGAAAAATAGCATACTTCAACAGTGCATCAGGAATGAAGTGAAACTCCTTTGAGTAGCTAGTTCTCATTTTATTCAGCTTATTGTAGTCCCCGCCAGCCACCCTACTTGCTCTGCTACTTTGACTCTTGAACCGTTGTTACCCCTTGTTGCAATGTCTTTGTGGGTCAGACTGCTTTCTCTGTCTGTTTTCCCTTTTTCTGGAATAACATTCCTACCACTTTTGCCTCTCCCCCTCTTACCTTGCCCTAAAGCAACTTCTCAAGGGTCCTTTTCCACTGTTGCTCCTAGTACAGTACCTCTCTGCTTAACCCTTGCATTTGGGCTGTTCTTCCACCAGACTTGTTGGTCAAGTGTTACCTCTCATTATTTAGTCAGTGTTCCTATTTGTTTGTACTATTGTTCATTTTGTATTGCTTGACTGGTTTGCAGTTACCTTTTGAGTGATATTCACTTCCTATGCTTCCTTGGGTATGCCTTACATGAACCTTGGATGAGTGTAGCTTCTTGGTCATTGATTTGTAAATAAATACATAAACCACCTGGTATTATCGTTTTTCAGACACAATATCTGAAACTCTAGCTTTAAATATAGTTCTTTCAGACTTGCTTGAGCCTCCCCTGGAACAGGTTGGGGCCTCCAGGAGGCTGGCCTCACCATTTGAAACCCTGACCTACTACTTTCTACCCTGTACACTATATACTGCAGGGTAAACTCCAGGGATTCCACTTAACACATATCACTCTGTAATAGTTAATTACTTAGAATGGCCCAACATTAGCAGTACTTTACAAAAAAATTAATTTTCCTCTAAATACCCCAATCCCAAAACACTTTCTTCTGAATGTCCAACCAAAATCCAATACCTGCAATTACAGAATCCTAGATGCAATTTTTCATTAAATGTCCCACTAAGCAGTACTTGAGTCCTTTGCCAGTCCTTTTTTGCCTTTGTCCCAAAATCAGGAAGGATCATTCCACCATCTCCTCCCTACTTAGAGTCACTGACTCCATCCTGTCAGGGATGGTTCAGGGGCACATCCCAGCAGCCATTTTCATCAATCTTGCCAAAGCCTTTGATCCGGTGTCCTGTTCACTTCTCCTGGATAAACTGAGCTCTGCTGACTTCCCAGCCCCTGCTGTTGATTGGTTCCATTCCTACCTCTCAGACCCTCAGCAGTCGATACAGGTAGGAGGCTCCATCTCCTCACCCCTCCCTATCCAAGCTGGAGTCCCACAGGGCCCTCTGGTCCTAGCCTCTTCTCTATCTTCCTAAATGACCTCCTCTACCTGTTCCTACTGCATATTCATATGTGTGCAGATGACACCGTTCTCTAGTCTTCTAGTCTCCTGACTGCATCTTGGAAGTCTTACTTCAGCAATACTTTCAGTGTTCTCTGCTGGTTCCAGTCCAGCCATCTTTGGCTCAAAAATAACTGTGTGTATGACCTTTGGTACCAGCAGCAAGATGGTTTGGCTCACCCCCATCCTGTCCATGCTGGATGGCACACCACTTGAAGTAGTCTCATCTTTAGGTACCTCAGTGTGTGATTAGATAGGAGGCTTGACTTCTCTGCTCACATTGATACCATCCTTGCCAAACCCACCCCAAACTCAGTGCTCTTTACCACAGTAAGTACTGCATTTCTCCAGGTCAGCCTGGAGCTGATCACCAAAATGGTTCTCCTGGTTTAGACTATATGGATCTGGTTTATGGCACTACCTCCTCCACCTCCCTTGCCAGACTGGAACCATCTGCAGTGTCTTCTGCCACTTGCTAACAACTCACCCTCTGTACCTAGCACTGCTCCTTTACTCCTCCTTATCCATCCTCCCTCTCCTGGTTCAAGAGGAAGGGAGGCAGTATGAGAAAGCAGACACGTTGGATATGGGGCACTTTTTAGCTATACTTGCTGTCTGGTAGCTAAATGCATTTGAAGCACACTGAGTATATATTGTAATGTAAAATATGTACCGTCATAGCAAAGGAGTTAACGTATCCCTTTAATCAGTGATAGGTTTTTAACAGATTGTATAAATTCTCACATTGTATTTACTGGCACAGTCCACTTTAATTGTTTGATGTATAGTAGGATCATCTAAGGTGGTACTCTTTATGCATTGACAAAGCGCACACTCCCACATGAATCATTTGCTCTTTACCACTGCTACTGTCTGTAAGTATAATCACATCTCTTATGCTAAACTGAACTAAATATTGTTGCATTTTAACCCTCTTTAGGTTATTTGTGTTGAGGTGGCGTAGCATAGTGTGCACCTATCCTTTTTATGTTGGCTCACGCTTGTGCAGCCAACATATTGCATTAGTAGCAGATTTAGAGGTGTGGTCATTGTGGGAGAATGCAGGGCATGCATCAGTAGGTGCATCCCTCATTCCCTAATATGGCAGCTGCAGGTGCTGACACCAGCAACATGTAAACTGGCCACCAGATCAAAGAAAAGGTCCGCTGCAATGAGAGCCAAGCTTCTCATGCAACAGTGTACCTTTCCTGGTGAACCAGTTTACAAAACATGGCAGCATGCCACCGCAGAGTGCCCTGACCCACTTCATTTGCCAATGGGGGAGCTGTTTTATGAGCGCGAGTTGCGCAGTTTCATGCACACTGGTAACTTTGTGAATTTGTAATATTTCCACTCCAGATTTTCAAAATTGACATTTTTCCACACCTCCTTATGAACAATATAGTCATCATTTTACACATCCTGGCTGAAATGTGTTTTCGTACGTCCGGCGCAGAATAGCTTGGTTGCTGTACAAAATCAGTTTTCAAGACAGTTTGAGAAAATGATGGTGACACTGTTCATGAGCAGAGGTCCTGAAATGCCTATGTTGAAAATTTGGTGATGAAATTCCGTAAAATGACTGTGTTACAAGCGTGCATTGAGCAGTTTCCATGCACCCTTGTAACTTCACAAATTTGCAATATTTTCATGCCAGATTTTCAACACTGGCATTTTTTCACATCTCCTTATGAACAGTACAGCTGTAATTTTTCACATCCTGCCCAAAATGTGTTTTCACACCTGTGGCGCACTATGGCGTGGTCGCTGTTGGAAATCAACTTTTGGGACAGATTAACAAAATAACAGTGCCGCTGTTCATGAGGGGAGGTCCCAAAATGCCTATGTTGAAAATATGGTTAAAAAAATCCCCAAAATAATTGGGTTATGGACGTGTGTTGCACAGTTTCTATGCCTGCTCATGACTTCACCAATTTTTCATAGTTTCACTCTAGATTTTTCCATTTTTTCACCTCCTCATGAACAATACAGTTGTCATTTTCATATCCTGCCCAAAATGTGTTTTCATGCCTGTGTCACCAAATGGCATAGTCAGTGTGCAAAACCACCTTTTGGCTAATAAACTGATAGTGCCGCTCTTCATGAGCTGGGGTCACAAAAAGCCCATCATGAAAATTTGGAGTGAAAATACCAACAAACACCTATGGCATTAGGGTTTCCAACTGTAACATCCCACCCTGTAGGGACTGACAGGTGTCAGGGCTGTGACTTGGGATAATTGGCTGTGATGCTCATGCCATTCCACCCCCACACCCTGTAGCCACTGACAGGCATTGAGGTGTGCCTTGGAGTATTCGGCTCTAAATTTCACCCCATTCTCCTATACTGCACCCATCTCAATGTATTTTCTTATGGAATGGGATAAATATAAGGCCCAAAGACCCCAAAGCACACCACAACACTTGTCAGTGTCTAGAGGGTAGGGTAAGGTAAAATGTCATGAGCATTATAGCTGATGACCCAAAGACACGCCCCAACATCTGTCAGTCTCTGCAGGGTGGGGGTGGGGTGGACATCAGTTCAGTACTTCACTGCCATACCTATTATACATCTCTAACTCCTGCACTACCAATGCCAGAGAGACAACATTCGGCACTGACAAATGCTTTTTTTCAGATACTGCTGTCTGTGGCCTGGCTGATTTCCAACAAAGTGACTCTGCTTTAAAGCAGAAACTCAGTTATCCTCACCCTTCTTCATCATCATCATATTTTGGGATGTGGTTGGATCCGGTGCTATCATTCCTTATGCACAGTGCAAGGTCTCTCCAATGTATACATCAAAAACTTGCATTACTGTAGTGCAATCTTAAAGGGGAACAGCCAACTCTAAGAGCCCCACACCCAAGAGTGGGGCTTGTCCCAATGTAAGCCCCCTGTGGGGACTTACCTTGGATGCCTCCCCTGCCCTGGTCTCCAGTTTCTCCCCTGTTGTGTCCCCCTGTGGCCCAAGCCCTAGTAGTGCCCTGGATCCTCTGTCTGGCCCCTGCATCATTTGCAACTTGAAACGGGGCTGGAGGAGCTGGACCACAGAGCTGGCACTCTTTATGCTGCATCTGTGTATGGCGGTGGCCTGCACATGTGCACTGGCACATATCTGCCTTTTATTTATTTTTTATTTATTTATTTGTTGAATTTTGGTGACCGGGTAGGCCCGCTGGGCCCTGAAAGTCCCTTTTTCAGGGGTGACCCGGGAATACTAATATAGACATATTTGAACTTCGTGCAGTAACACAACATAGGTAATCATGGGTATACAGTATTCAGCTGTTTACACATAGCAGTAGTAATTAGGCTATTGTAGATCATTATGATAAGTTGTAATTAGAGCATTAAACAATTGTCAAGCATGTATGCGAACAACATTAGGGTACCATAGGTAAGGCCCAAAGCAGGCATTCGGTGGTTAATTGTAGAGGTAAGAGGAGAAAATAAAAAGAAGAGGAAAGAAAGTACTACCTTGTTGGGGTAGGGGTGGAGTTATAGGGTGGTGGTAGTGTCAGGTACAGTGGCACTGGCATACACGCTTAGCTAGGAGATGAGTTTTGAGTCTGGTGCAGAAGCACTGCACTGTAGGGTTTCTCTCACCTCCAGTGGGAGGTGGTTCCATAAGGACGGGCAGTAAAAGAGAAGGATTTCTGGCCTGCCTTAGTCCTAGCCTTGGGAACCTCTAGCAACATTTGACCTGAAGACCTAAGGCTGCGCTGGTTACTCTTTACTATGAGGAGTCCTTTGAGGCTAGGGGGAGGGGAAGGGCTAATTATCTTTTTGGCCAGACAGAGCAAGGGGTAGCTAAAGCGTGCTTCGAAGGATGGCCAGTTAAGTTTTACTAGTGCCTCACAGTGGTGGCTCCTAGAGTGGGATAGGGTGGAATGTGTGTCACTTTGTTGTATAGGACCTGTAGTTTACTAAATTCCTGCTTCCGAGATGCCCTGTGTGACCACAGCAGCAAAAGTCAATGTTGTAAGTAGGACACTCACTGCTATAGCAGTCCTAGCTTCAAGGGTTAGCAGATCCTTAAACCGGTATAGTAACCCCAGTTTGGAGTGAATTACTTTTGTGACTTGGTCCATGTGTTGTTTGAACATGAGGCCTTGATCAAGGATGAGGCTGAGGTATTTTGTGGAAGGAGCAACTTCTAGCTTGTTGCCATCGAGAGATGAGAGTTGGAGAAGTTGCGATCTGTCTTGTCCTAAGGCTCTTGGACCGAACAGCATAACTTTGTTTTTTTTGGTGTTAAGGACCATTTTGTTGTTCATGAGCCATCTCTCCATGATATCAATATCTTTTTTGGAGAAAACTGGATAGGTCACCCAGGTTATTGGAGGATATGTAGGTAACAGCATCATCTGCGTAGTGGATTAAATTGCTGCATCCACAGTGCTTGTGCAGTTCATTGACAAACAACGAGAACATAAGGGGCTCGAGTATAGACTCTTGTGGTACTCCCTCCATTAGTGACTGAGGTTTGGAGAGTCTGTCCTGCCACCTGACTCTTTGAGTCCAACCTGTGAGGTAGCTTTTCATCCAACTGAGGGCGTGGGCATCTAGGCCTAAATGGACGAGTTTTTGGAGGAGTAGTCTGTGATCCACTCAGTCAAATGCCTTGGAGAAGTCTATGAAAATCACCCCTGTGCTGAATCCAGTGTCCAGGTCTTTGAGTACATCTGAGGAGAGTTTGGTTAGGGCAGTGTAAGTCCCATGCTTGGCTCTAAAGCCATGTTGCGATGGGGACAGAAGCGTGTGAGCTTCCAAGTACTCCTTGAGTTGGGCATACACTATTTTCTCCTGTATTTTTGCCAGGGTACAGAGCAGGGAGATAGGCCTGTAGTTTTCAATAGGTTCTGCAGGCCCTCCCTTATGGATTGGAACCATGTGCGCCTGTTTCCACAATTCAGGGACATAACCCTCAAGTAGGGACCTATTGATCAGCCAGGTGAGTGGTTGCGTGAGTGCAGGGGCTCCCTCCTTTAGCAGTCTCGCTTTAAGTCCATCCAGGCCTCCTGAACCTGTTGTTTTCAAGGTTTTAAGGATAGCCAGGACCTCTTTTACTTTGGCAAGCCTCAAGTGAAAGAGTGGGCGGTCAGGCGATTGAGGAACCGACGGGGCGGCCAGGTTTTTTTGTGCCGATGGACCCGCAAGGAGTTTATCAGGGTTGGCTAAGTACATATTTAGGGTCTCAGCAATTTGTGCCTCATCATGTAGTGCCATTCCATTAGCTATGATGGGGCCCGAGATAAACTTTTTTTTTCCCTTCATTAGTTCATTGATATGTGACCAGAAGGTCCTGGGGTTGCCGAGGTTGGATTTTTGGAGGTGGTTAAAATAATCCTTTTTCACTAGTTTGGTGACCTGTTTGCATTGGTTTCGGAGGGTTCTATAGAGGACCCAGTGTGATTGAAGACCCGTGTCCTTGGACTTTTCCATGCCTTATCACGGCCGATCATCAAGGCCTTTAAGGGAGGGTGATCCATTTATAGCAGTGGCCCTTACCCTGTAGGTTTTGAGTGGGACCAGGAGATCCTGAGCCACATGATTGACCTGTTTAGGAAGTCAACCGCCTCATCCAAGGTAGGGAGACTTCTTTAGGGTCCAGTCCAGGTTGCCCAGGAGAGTGTTGTAGTGCTCCGGGGAGAACTTTGAGTAGTCCCTGGACATGAGAATTCTAGGGGGGACCCTTACTGCCCTATTCCTCCAAATACAGAAGGTGGGTGAGTGGTCACTGAGGGCATCCGCCATAGTCCCAGCCTGTTGAACGTTATTAGGGTTAGACACCAGTACCCAGTCAATTGTTGAGTGGCTCCCTGTTTTATAGTTATTCCTTGTGGGAAGAGTGACTATCTAGGAGAGGTTAGCCTCCTGGAGCATGCCTGTTATTGAGGACTTAGTCTCCGTATCCCAGTACTCATTGAAGTCACCAAGGATGGCGAGTTCAAGCTGAATGCTGCTGGTAGGTTTTGTGAGGGACTTCGAGGACTGGAGAGCTCCCTTGGTGGACTATAGATGCACCCTACATTAAGGTGTTTAACACCACCAAGGGTGATATGTACAAAGATAGTCTCGATATCAGGGGTATTGTAACCTCAAGGTTAATGTGAGCAGAGATCAGGGTAGCCTTACCATAAATAAACACCCCACCCCTTTTTTCAGGGTTCTATCCTTCTGGTAACTGACGTAACCTGGGGTGGCACATTCGTGATCTAGAATCGATGGTTTTAACCAGGTCTCGGAGACTGCCAGCACATCAGGGTTGTAGAGGGCTAGCCAGGCTTGTAGTTCATGAGTTTTGTGCCTAAGACTACAAATGTTCATGTTTTGTAGCCTCAGGCCTCTCGTTCCAGTCCAGGTTTGGTCCTGGGGGGTCGAGATGGAGGTATTATCAACTTCAGGGCCAGGGTTAGGTTGTATGTCACCTGCCCGTAGTAGCAAGGTCCTGAGCAGGGGGAGAATAGTATGGGTCAGGGAGAGGCACCTAGACTTTTTATGTTTATATGTCAGCAAGAGGGTAGCCCTATAGCAAATCCTGCATCTGCTGAGTTTAGCGGCTATAAGGAGGGCCAGGTTGTCGACCAGGGGTGGGCTATAAGGGTGACAGACTAGGTGTGGTACCGGACCATTGAATGGCTGTGCAGCAGGGTCTTGTCGCCCAGCTAGCCAATCCACCCAAAGGATTGAGGCGATGTACAGGGCACCAAGGAGGAGACCCTTAATTGGCCTCTGCTGGCCCAAGGTGCGGGCGTTCAGTGGCCCATTGAGAGGCATTATCCTCCTTGAGTGGCTATGTCAGACTACAAGAGCTTGGCCTAATAGTATGTGAACCTAATTTAGGGGGGACAGGTTGGGCCCCGAAGTGTACTGGGATGCTCAGTAACATTGTACTAATTTATACTCCTCCTGTTCAGTAGATTTTACTCAGCAGTAGTTTAATCCCTGAGCAAAGTGAGCAGTAGGATTCTAGGTCACCTAGGTAACAATCACGGGGTAGACTACTGACAGATCAGATAGCAATGGAGGTAGGGTTATTGGTCATATGGGTTAATGTCACAGTGGTAGAGTTCCAACAGGGAAGTTGGACATAAAACATTGCTAGAGTTTACCCAGTGGAATTGCTATCTGGCAGCTATAGCATACTTGGTTAAATAACAAAGAAAAATAGGGTAGAGCTAGCAGGTTATACTGTAAGCACACATTTCAGTCTTAGTAGAGCATAGGGACAATATAGTTAATGAACTTACAGCAATAGGAATCAAGTAGACTTTAGAAGTTCAGTTCAGTTCTATCAGTAAAAGTCATACAGTAAGTGTGAGGGATTGCTCAGTATGTTCCCCCACACAGTTGGGCTTGCCTGAGATTGAGCCAGGTTGGGTTGGATTAGCCCAGGGCGTTGTTCATCCTCTTCGCTTCCTATTGGAGTGGGGCTCTCAGCAGGAGCACTAGCCCCTTCATAAACACAACAAGAACGGGGTGGGTGGGCGGAAACTTTTTCAAATGGCAGTCAGGTTCACTTTGCACTGGGGAGGTCCGAGCAGATTAGGCTGTCAGCGCCAACCCCATGAATTCCAGGTTATCAGTGGGGGGCCCTGAACCCGTTGCAGCAGCAGCAGCAGCAGTTCAGTCCTCATGGTGATGTGCTGGGAGGGGAAGCAGCCTTATCAGCTGGCTGCAGTCGTCATCACTCCCTTCTCAGCCAGTGCTCACTTGTCTAGTAGCAGTAGCCCAGGAAGAAAAAGGCACCAAGTTGGATCAGAGAATGAAGGCAACCATGGGAGCAGGGATGGCTTTGAGGGGAAAAAAGTGTCTGAGGTCTTTTTTCTATTTTTAGGCGGTTGCTTCATTTGATGAAAAGGTACATCCTAGCCAGGTGTCGCCAAATGGCAGTCAGGTTCACTTTGCACCGGGGAGGTCCACCGAGCAGATTAGGCTGTCAGCGCCTCAACCCCACAAATTCCAGGTTATCAGTGGGGGGGCAAACCCGTCGCAGCAGTAGCAGCAGCAGCAGTCCAGTCCTCGCGGTGGCCATGGCTGCAGCTGAATGAGAGCCTCCCTTTTGGTCCTGGTCCCTACGTTTGGCTAATCAGGGACAGAAGACCTGTAGGAGGCCTTTGAGGAGCTTCTGAGTTATTTTATTAAAGAGCGCCAATGAGTGCTAAGGAATAGGGGAAGCCTCATGAATATTAATGAAGCTAGGGGGTATATGAATAAGCAAGTCTGCCTAGCACCTGGGGCAGTGTAAATTGCGCTAGCGACAGGCAGGGGGCTAAAGAAAATTTTAAACTCTGCAGTGGATGATGGAGGGAAAATCCTGCTAGTGAACTGTGGGGCAATGGAATAATAAAAATATTTAGTTTGGTTGCACCAGGACATTGAACTGGGACACTGAGTAGACTGTCTGTGGAACTGAGGGGCCAGCAGCCTTTGACCCCAAATTAGCCAATCGTGAGGTCAGAATCTGTGAAAGGACTTGTGGGACTGTTAAACTGACTTATGAAGGTTAAAAGCTGGGGAAATACTTGCCACCCTTTTCTGGACCAGTCAGACATCGAAGGAGATTAATGAATATTAATTTTGAGAAGGGACTGTTGTTTGGGTCAATGGGAAGCTGCTAGAGAGCTCTCAAAAGACAAGGACTTTTGGTTCTGGACTCAGTTCATCGGGAGTTCCTCCAGGGTGGGGGTCTCTAGCCCCTATGCAGAAAGATGGGTCAGCAAGGTGGGGGAAGAGCCTTCCTGGGGTTGCCAGTCGCCTGTCCCCCTAGGCCTGTGTTTGCATTCTCTCATCTGTGGAGGAATTTGGATCAAGGAATCCAGTTTTGCAGCTGAAATTGGAAGAGAGCTGCAAGTGTGTAAATGGGCAGTGAGAATCTACACTTTATCTGTGGGAAGTTCTGCTCAAAGGTTCATGTAGTCTGGTTTCGTAGTTCTGCTAAGAAAAGAGGGGAGAGAGAGAGAGAGATGCAAGGTCCTGCAACAGTAAGCTGTGGGAGGAAACTACACCACAGCGTGAAGGTTTTGTCTAAAAGTTTGAAGGAAAAGGTTCTGTCTGTACCAAGGTTTGACTAAACGTCACAAGGAAAGGGAAGGACATTACTTAAAGGAAATGGCAATGGAAGGTTCAGTTTCAGAAAATGGTTCGGAGTGAAGGAAAATGGAATTACAGAAAATGGTATGGAGCTTCCCAGACATGCGGAGGCTTGCCAGTAAGTCCAGGTTTGGTTTAAAGAGGAGAGCAAAGAGCCTCTTCTGTTCATAAGCACCTGCTCAGTGAGAAAAGTAATTTCTGTATCAAGGATTGGTCGAGTGAAAGGTGTGTTGTCAGCCATTTAGGGTCCTTGGAGGAGCCCATTTAAGTGTACCAAAGCCTCACTGAGACCATGTGCTCAGTGAGCACCTAGAGATTGTGACCTGGTCTGAAAAGGCCATGTCTACCAGCCTGTAACTGATGTGACTAAACACCTAGAGTAAAGTGGATTACTTGCTAGGAAGCTAAAAGAGACTGAAGATCTGCTCATCTACACCCTGGAGGCAGGTAGGGAAGCAGCCAACCACTATCGAGTGGGGCTGACTGAGTCACAGGGAGCCACAGGCATGTACCTGAGTGCTAGGGCACTCTAGATCAAGTAGAAAGCCAGACCATGGAGTTACTCCTGGGTCTGGGTTCTTGTGTCCTGGAAAGTCTTGCATCTGGGCTCTGCATCTTGGTCAAGCAGGCTGAAGCTAACAACTTGCAAGATCTTCAAGCAAGTCAGAAAGATCTAGCTGCAGAGTACCTGCTCCATGTCTTGAGTTTCTTAAAGATCCTGAGTTCTGCTGGTCCATCTCTCCCAGATTTACAGTCCCAGTGCCACCCAAGACTGTCAGCAGAACCGTGAGTAAAGGTGGGGATTGTCCTGCACCTGAGAATTATACATAGTTGTCTTCAAATTATGCCCAGTGGTGCAGTAAAGGTTAAAGTAATCAAAGAAGAAGGAGAAGTTAAACTGATTTAAAGCAATCACGCCAACGCTCAGCTGACTAGCTGTACCACAGGCCTGCAATGAGGTAGTACTGGGTACGCAGGGGCAGAACAGCGGGGTTTATCTGAACCGGGGTCTGGTACCAGTTGGGGTATGTTTAATGGTAACATACAGTAGCTAGTCAGTCAGAGAGCCAGTCTAAACCATCAAGAGGCTGGTGGGTGGTTTTGCATGAAAATATGTTTCAAACTAAAATGCATGGTGGTTGTCTGCTGATGTCAGTATTTAAAATCAAACTATTGCTTAACTCTACTCCAATCATCCAGTCCTAACCTCCCAAGTAAATAAATGGTGTTTGATCTGTTTTGGAAAACTTTACTCATGAGCATATTCATTAGCTTAAGGCATTATTGCAAAGTGTTCAAAACTGGGGGTTTGATGTATGATAATTCCATGTATTAGGGTGACTGTATGGAGGTGGGTTGGTACAGCATCCCAGGGGTTGTACTGTTAAATATCAGACCCACTTAAAATGCACTCTGGGTGGAGGCACTGCTAGTTTATTTGTTAACTGGGAAAGAATCCCTGTACAGCAAAATGAGAACCCATGACCCTCAACCTAGTTAGCAGCTGCCCAGGCAGGGATAGTAGCCCTTGTAAACACGACATTAGTGTTAACACCAATTTGAACTTTTGTGTGGTGAGACAGGGAAGCGAACTGTGTGATTTCTCCAGGAACACTAGCCAAAAGAATACTCTGGACACTAGTTTAAATGAAATGAAATCGGGTTTTCATTCAACAACAGAGGACAACAACAAAATGAAAAAACTGAACAGCGTGTATTCAGTTTATACAGTTCTGCTCAGTCTCTCTCTCTCTCTCTCTGTTTATACTTCAGATTCCTCTGTCTGTCTCTGTTGGGGCCAGGTGTTGCTTTTTAACACCCTCCCCCTGAGGTACATCCAAGACCCAGAGCAGGCGGTGCTGTGAGGTCTTAAGGGGCCAGTCTTGAAGCAAAAGGGATTTGGTACAAATCTCAACACAGCCGCTCTCAAAACATGCACTGCCTGTGTTGCAGGCTTGTGAAGTGTTTTATGGGTAAAAGGAGCATGACAGACGTACACACTGTCACAGTGTGCAAAACCTTTTTTTTATTTCATGTTTACTGCTATATAGTAGATTTATCAGGCTGATTCTACTGACTTGTGACATAACATTTGCTGTAATCAGAAATTCCAGAATCCCCAGCAGCTGACAGAGCAGGGCTGCAGCAGTGGGAGATTCAGTAGCCTGTAGTGCATGTTAGAGTTTTTATAAGGTCTGATCTTTTGTTGGCTGGTACTGCTGCTAGAACTGGAGGACCAACAAACATCTTATCAAAGTTTATCAAAGCTCTAACATGCATTGCAGGCTAATGAATCTCCCACTGCTGCAGTCCTGCTCTGATGTCAGCGGCAAGAGAACATACTGTTAAATGGCTTGCTATTCCACTTTCAGTGTAGTGGAGTGGTTGCATGACAGCAGTCAAAGGGTAAACTAAGACTTAATCCCCTTGAATATATGCTGTTTAACCACAATTTATCTGCTGCAGAATCAGCAGTTGTTCTGCCGCAGAAAGTATGAGGTCCTTCCACAGAATGTGGGTCCACTTTGCCATAGTAAACACAGGGACTCTGGTCATTATCACTCCACTGTTAGGACTTTCAGCTGGTGTCCTGGGTGTGATCAAGTGTAGGCTGCTGTTAAGTCACTAGCTTACAGTTTTCTGCAACATGTCTGTAGCCATGATTATGCATGTTCGGGTTGCTGCGGTGCAAATGCTGCTGTGTGGACACTTACTGAATTGTGGTAAGCCACTCCCTTGCTCTGCTTTATGTTCTCAGAAGGTCTGGGGATGCATTCAGGAGTGAGCGGATAAAGCGGCCATGTGGACAGACTGCACCACTCGCTTCCACTTAAAACAACTTGCAGGTGCTTCTATCAACCGACTGCCCCAATCCCCAGCCCCTCTGCAGTGCGTCTTACATAGGTGCTGAGGGGGGTGTGTAGACTCGTGAGACAAGCATATTTTGAGTCGGGGCAGCTCTGCACTCTCCACTGAAGGAGCGAAGTCAGCCATGTAAACACAGCTTAAGTCTCATGATTTGTCCACATTATTAAGACCAGTGCCCTTCATTTCCTTCATTTTGAATGTCTGTATCCAACATTTCAGTGACAAAATGCTAATAGGTATATAGGGTTTGCTACTGCAGGTGGTGAATTTTATCCTAGCCTCACCATTGCTTTTATTTTATTTTTAGTTTATTCTTTGGTAACCAAGTAAGCCCCACTAAGGCGCAAGTGCCTGTTTTTCAGGGATGACCTGGGAGCACTGAGGAGGTTAAGTGACTTTCTCAGGGTCACACAGTATGTAACTGGAGGTTATGAGAATCAAACCCAGGTGTGCTAGATGTACCAAGCTCATTCACAGCTTGTTACTCTAACCTCTAGTAGACTGCCAGCTGCCTCTCCCTCCAAATCTCTAACTCTACTTTCCTAAGACATCACTGTAGACCAGACTATCAAGTGACCATCCATAGATCCATAGCTGCCATTACTGGCAAATGTAGGGGTCCACAGTCCTTCAAATGGATCATGCCATCCAGCACCATCCATACAGTCCCACCCAGCATATTCATCCTAAAAACAAAGTTTTGGAGCATGTACGGTATAAAAATAAATCTTAATAAAATACATACTTTGAAAGGTTAAAATAGGCAATCCTGGGGTGCAAGGATCATC
This sequence comes from Neoceratodus forsteri, assembly GCA_016271365.2. Taxonomy (NCBI): domain Eukaryota; kingdom Metazoa; phylum Chordata; order Ceratodontiformes; family Ceratodontidae; genus Neoceratodus; species Neoceratodus forsteri. The sequence goes on along the minus strand of CM028135.1, from coordinate 211,705,509 downwards.
CAGTATAGAAACAGAGGTACAGTGAAGCTCACCAGGATCAAGCCCAACTCTGCAGAATTTTGCAGTAGAGTTACTACAGGGAACAATGCAGTTTCAATGGGAGTTAATCCCTTTTGTCATGCAGGGAAACTGGCACTGCGCTTCATCCAGTAGTATAGTGTCATGCTTGTGTACTGTTTCCTGGCAGATGAAAGGACAATGTTTCTGTTATTGCTGAGGCAGAGCTAATAAAATTAATACTTTAAAATGTCATAAAGTTTTCTTTTCCCAAGTCCCTTAGGTTTGTGTAGCCCCTCCTCAAAGGGTTCACTTGACACTGTGCAAAAAACTTCCAGAGGTTCAGGTCTCCAGCTGATCACAGGGTGGAGGGTCTTTCCTGCCTGACTGTCAATTGTCCTGTGGGTGGTGGTGAGAGGTGGTGACGTGCATGATCAATGATGTCAGCTACTGAATGCAAGACTGTTTGATTGAACTTTTGCTGTTGTGAGTATTCTCTGGTTCAGTGGGGAGGGAGGAGTAGCAGGAAGAGGAGAGAAGGGGCCATGGTACAAAACAATGGTAATCACGATGTGTGATTGCATTGCAGTCTTTTTTCTGCTGGGCAGGAAGCAGTGTGGAGCAGAATAAATTTGCAATTATCAGAGTACTTCTTGGCTTCCATTCTTTCCAGTATAAGTGATCAGCATTTACCATTATAATTGTGGGCTATTGGGAGGCAGTATAGTGCAGTAGGTTAAGGCTCTGAGCTGCAAATCTGGAGACCTGGGTTTGAATCCCACAGCTTCCTAGGTACATACTGTGTGATCCTGAGCAAGTCACTTAACTTCCTTGTGTTCCCAGGTCGCATCTGGAAACAAGTTTTGGCTTAGTGTGCTGCTTCTGGTTAAACAACGTTACCTTTCCTAGTGCAATTTGAATCAACTTGTCCTGCTGGCTAGTGAAATTTTTTTTAGGTTGATCCTAGTGGTGGTGTTGCTATTTACCTCTCCTTCTCCATGTAGTTCATCCCTGTAGTTGCTGTCACCTCCCCTTTGCATGTGAACTACTCTCCTTAAACTCTCACTACCTTCTCTGTCCCTGTCTTTGTAGCTGGTGTCTATTGCTGCCCTGGCCTATCCACCTCATGAGTTACTGCTTGCCACTATCTCCTCTAATGCTTCGTCTGGGGAATTACTCATCCTCGAAAACATTGATGTGAACCCCCCCCCACAAACAAATCTATGACAAAACATAAAGTCCCTTAACCTTATTCAATTGATTTCTGACCCAGCACATCATAATCCTAAATCATGCAATCACTCCTTACTGGACTGGGTCCTTAACGCTCACCTCAACTTCTTGTCTGATGTTGGCACCCTCCCTGATGGCCTTAGTGATCACCATATGGTCTACTGTGTGGGCAGAATACACCACCCTGAAGCCCCTCCCAAAATCCTCCAGATCCAGTCCTTCCATTCGCTGGACCTATCCTCCCTCTATGGAGACTTGGTAGCTTCTGACTGGTCACCCATCTCTTCTACCAGCACCATCAATTCTGCCCTCAGCTATTTTAATTCAAAATTCCTGGTGATCTGGGACCAGCCTGCCCCCATTAGGAAAACTAGGATCCATGGCTTCCACTTCCCTTGTATCTCAGCAGAGAATTACTGACATGCCTACGTGCATGTGGCCTTGCCTAGAAGACTCTTAAGTCCTCTGGCTCCCCTACAGATATACTTAAGTACTGGGCCCTTCAAAATCCCTACTCCAAAGTCACCAGGCTTGCCAAGGCTGAGTTCTTTGCCTTCACCTTCCAGACAACCTTAATCACCTCTCCAAGTTCTGGAAGGTTCATCCATGCCAACTTCTCAATGCCCTACAGGGGGCATGCCTAAGACCGCTAGTTTTGGAACCCACTCAGGAGGGATCAATCTTAGACTGGTACTCTCAAATGGGAATGGGGAGATGATCTCTGATCTTGAAGTGGGTAGCCATCTGGGAACAAGCAACCACCAAACAGTGTGGTTCACAATAAACTTAGCTGTAGAGTCAAGCCACTCAAAACTGAAGGTACTGGACTTCAGGAGGGCTGATTTTGTCAAATAGGGAGAGTGCCTCAGAAAAGCACTAGCAAATAGGCAAGAAGGTGGGGGTGGAGCAGCAATGGGAAAACATCAAAACTGCTATCACAGAGGCAACAAGCCTTTGTGTGAAGCAAATAAACAAAGCAAAATGAAAGAAAAAACACTATGGTTCTCAAAAGAAGTGGCAGGAAAGGTAAGGGAGAAAAATATATCATTCAGGAAGTATAAAGAAACACAGAAGGAGCAGGACAGAGAACTGTACCAGTTAAAACAGAAGAAATAGGGGGAGGCAGTCAGAATAGCAAAGGCCCAAACTGAGGACAAGATAGACAACTCGGTTAAGAAGGGGGATAAAACCTTTTATAGGTACATTGGGGAGCAAAGAAAGATCAAGGCAGGGATACTGAGGCTGAATAAAGAGGAAGGTGGTTGGGCAGAGAGCGACAGTGAAAAAGCAGGGATACTGAATGAATATTTCTGCTCAGTATTCACAATAGAAAAACAGGGGGAGAGACCTAATCCAGTCAATAGAAGCACTCTGAGTAGGGGTGTTGATATTAGTCCTTTCACAGAAGAAAGGGTTCTGAAAGAACTCCTAAAACTGAAGGTGGATAAAGCAATGGGACCTGATGGGATTCACCCCAGAATTCTAAAAGAACTAAGGGAAAAACTAGTAACACCACTAACTACCCTTTTTAATAAATCATGGGAGGATGGTGTAGTACCTGAGGACTGGAGGAGGGTGCATGTGATTCCCCTTCACAAAAGTGGGAGTAAGACAGAGGCAGGAAACTACAGGCCTGTCAGTTTGACCTCAGTGGTAGGAAAAATGATGGAATCACTTCTGAAGGAAAGAACTGTTGAGTACTTAGAGGCCATTGGGGCACAGGACCTAAGGCAGCATGGATTCACAGCAGAAAGGTCATGTCAGACAAATCTAATTGATTTCTTTGACTAGGTGACCAAAGTAGTAGACCAGGGAGGTGCTGTGGCCTGTGAACGTGGCCTACCTAGACTTTAGCAAGGTATTTGACACAGTCCCACACTAAAGATTAATAAATAAATTAGCCAGGCTGGGAGTGGGTCCCAGGGAGGTTTCTTGGGTAAAACACTGGTTGGACAAGAGGACACAGTGGGTAATAGTAAATGGAGTCCACAGTGAAGAAAGGAGGGTTACTAGTGGGGTACTGCAGGGTTCAGTTCTGGGGCTGGTCCTTTTTAATGTCTTTATATGTGACATTGCAGAGGAACTGGAGGGGAAGGTATGTCTCTTTGCAGATGACACAAAGATCTGCGACAGAGTTGATATGCAAGGTGGGGTGGAAAGGATGAAAAGGGACTTGCCAATATTGGAGGAATTGTCAAATGTATGGCAGCTTAGATTCAATGCAAAGAAGTGCAAAGTAATGCACCTGGGAAACAAAAACCCAGGGGAAGAGTACACAATGGGGAGTGAGATACTGACAGCTACAAAAATGGAAAGGGACCTGGGGGTAGTCATATCAGATGACTTAAACGTGGGCCAGCAATGTGAGAAGGCACTAAGGAGGGCTGGGGTGATACTGGGATGCATAGGGAGAGGCGCCACCAGTAGAAAACAGGATGTTGTTGGCCCTCTGTACAGACAGTTGGTAAGACCACATCTGGAGCACTGTGTACAGTTCTGGAGACCCCATCTTTGTAAAGACATAGACAGGGTGGAGGCTGTCCAGAGAAGGGCAACCAAAATGGTGCAGGGTTTGCACCAGAAGATATATGAAGAAAGACTAATGGAGCTTAAAATGTATAACCTCGAGGAATGGAGGGAGTGGCGGGGACATGACAGAAACTTTGAAATACCTCAAGGAAATCAACAAAGTCCAAGAGGGTAGCATCTTTCAAAAAAAGAGATGTGCAAGAACAAAGGGGCACAATTAGAAGATAGAGGGAGGATGACTCAGAGGTAATGTGAGGAAGTATTTCTTCACAGAGAGGGTTGTAGATGCATGAAACAGCCTTCATGAGGAGGTCATAGAGTCAGAAACATTGGGGGAATTCAAGAATGCATGGGACAGACATAAGGCAATTCTAGTGGGGGGTAGGAGGAAGTAGGCTGTTGGTTAACTAGGATCTGCAGTGTATCCGTTAGATAGGGTAATGGGCAGACTAGGTCAGCCAAGTGGTCCTTATCTGCCATCAAATTCTATGTTTCTATGTATGTTTCCATGGTTCTGTCCCCCTACCCAGTCCTCAAGGTGGATGACTTCCCCATTTCTGACCTGCTAACTGTTGCCTCTGAGTTCAACTCATTCTTCACCTCCTGTGCCTCTTCCCTTCTCTCCTGCCTTCCCCTTACCCCTTCCCCACCTCTCCCCTTCTCCTTCTCTTCTATCACTCCTGCAGACACCCTTAAGGCTCTCCTGGCTCTTAATCCTTTCAAGGGCAACAGTCTAGATGGACATGACCCAAAAACTCCTCCAACTGTCCATCCCTACTATTGCTCTACCAGTCTCCTCCCTTCTCAACCTCTCCTTCACCCTTGCCTCTGTCCCCAGCTCCTGGAAACAGACCACTGCCATAACCCTTCACAAAGGCGGTTACTCAACCTGTTCAGGCAACTACTGCCCTATCTTCCTGCTCCCCACTTTAGCTATACTACAAGAACACCTTGTGCTAGCTCAGCTCTCCCCTTTCCTTGACTCCTCCTTAATCTCCTTTCAGTCTGGTTTCCATAAATTCCACTCCACCTCCTCTTCCCTACTCCAGCTTACTGACTCAGTTCTTTAAGGCATGGATCAGGGCCTGATCATCTCTGCTATCTTTGTCAACTTGTCCAAAGCCTTTAGCACCATTGCCCACCCCTTCTTCTTAACAAGCTTAAGGCAGCTGGGCTTTCTGAATCCTCTACTACGTGGTTCCTCTCTGCTCTGAGGGTAGGACTCAGTCTGTTGAGCTAGTGACTCCTCTCTGTATTGGTGCCCTCCAAGGATCTGTCCTTGGCCCCATACTTTTAAGGTCTTCTTAACAACCTCTCCCCACCTGCTCCTCTGCCTAAAATCAGTACATCCACATGTACACAGATGATACTGTACTTTTTGCCTCTGGCTCCTCCCCTCTGGTCTGTTGACCAGGCTTCAGCTGGACTTTAGAAACATTCATAAGTGGTTCCAGTCAAATCAGCTAGTCTTTACCACCAAGAAAATGGTCTTCACGACCTTTTTCACCAGACAGAAGCTCACTAAGTTCACTGCCTTCCCCCCTTCCACACCCTAGGTTGGGCCACAGTTGATGATGTTCCCTCAGTTAAATACCTTGTGGTCTGGCTCAACTGGCACCTGGAGTTTTCAGGGCATATGGTGCCACCACAAAATCTTCATCCTAAGCTCAGTACGTTATACGGAATAGAGGATTAATTTGTCTTCCTGCTTGCTGAGCTATTGTCCTAAAATGATTCTCCCCATCTTTGGCTTCAGAGACATTGTCTACAGTGTTACTCCCAAGTCCACCCTAGCCAGACTGGATCCCTCTTTCACTCCTTCTGTCGCTTTGCTCTAGACTGTCTGCCCGCACCCACCATTGTTCCCTCTAGTCCTCCCTCTTCCTTACCTCCCTTGAAGCCAGATGCCTCTGCTCACTGTACCTCCTTTATCTCTAATTACTGGCTTGGCTCTCTCCCCTTCTACTTTACCTCTCTTCTCTCCTCCCTCCCACCTTCCTTCTACTCCCATGGCAGTGCTGACAATTGTTCCCCTGCACAGTGCTGACAATCATTCCTCTGCGCCCTTCAAGGAAATCCTAGTTGGCCAGGCTGCTTTCTCCTATTGTTTCACCAAACTATGGAACTCTCTTCCTCTAAACATCTGCTCTGCCTCTTCCAAATGCTCTTTCTCCTTTCTTCTCCATGACTTCACTTCCCATGCCTGCACTTGCATCTGATACCTTTCCCCATTCCACTACTCATTACTTGTTTTCCCCATTCCTCCTGCTCTATACATGACAACCCCCCCTTCTTTATGATGTCCTTACTCTATGCCTAACTTGGCTGGTCCTCGCTTCATAACAGGAGGCTAAAAAATGCATCTTTATGGGCCTATAAAGCCATCACAAAAAAAACTCCCTCCCTACATCACAGAATTTTTCAAGCACACACCAGGTGCCTATTCGCTAAAGAGCTATTCCTATATATTGCCTGACATACTATGGGTAAGATCACATTTTGGTGAATCAGGATTCAGTCCTGCTCACCCAACTGTGTGGAATACCATTCAAAAATCCCTAAAACCTACTAAAATTATTGGCTTGTAGACTTTCAAATCCCCGTTGAACCACCCCCTGCAGGAAACTTGTTATTGCAACTCTTAAACTGCACTGCTTACATGGCACTTTTTGCCCTGTGCCCAGTCTGCTGTAGAATGATAGGAGTTTTTTCCTTTTTTTGTTTTCCTCTTCTTTCTCTCCTTCACTTCCAACAGCTACATTTTACAGAATGTTACTACATTTACCACACTGTAATGCCGATTTAGTAGAGCACCTAGTCCTTTCATGTTAGAAATATTTATAGCATTTTAATCATTCAATGTATGCTTGTATTACTCCTCTAATGCACACACCCTGGACCACCTTGTAAAATTCATAATATTACTGTATTGCACTTATTCATAGTATGTATTGTAATGCCTTTTAGCTGTTCCGCTCCATCTAGGACCACTGATGTAAGTGAACCTGCTCAATGGTGTTATTCCTGGTAAAATAAAATTGAATTGAACTGCTATTTTTTGCTCAGTAGCAACAAGCCCTATCTCCTACTGTTAACCCCCAGTTTCCTCTGCATGTTGATTTGTACTTCTTTGATGCTTCCTTGTAACCTCATCCTTGCATATGTTGCATGTCACACTTTATTTTATTCTCAGTGATACTCTGATTGCTTCTCTTCATTATCCTTGCATAATCTGCACAATTTGCAAAACTTGCTTATTGTTTTGTAGCTTAGTATATGGTGTCTGTTTTACCTCATACGTAACTATTGTTGTGATTGCTTATTCATTACCCTTCTCTCTCCTGTTCCCACCAGGATGCATCTGGAAATTAGCTGCTTGCAGCTCAGTATGCCTTTCCTGTTGAAACATTTGAAATAAATAAATAAATGACCATGAACAGAAAGAGTAGTGGATGATTGTAACAGTCCTTGCAAAGCTGGTGGGGAAAACAGTAGGGGAATTCAAAAATGCATGGGATAGACATAAGAGTACTCTAGCAATAGGAAAGAGGGTAAGCCACTGATCAACTAGGGTCTGTGGGAATGCATTAGGTAGGGAAAGGCAGACTAGATGGGCCACACAGTCCTTATATGCCACCATCTTCTGTGTGTCTGTGTGTATCTTTATCCACTTTAAGTGTGCTTAAGCCTCTAGTCCTCTGGATCTTGACTGACATCATCTCATGCCTTCAAGCTAGAGATTTTGCTTGGCACCTTTATGAGGTCACTGGCTCACCAGTGAACTAACTCAGGCACAAGAAATTCCAAAGTCCTGCACTAAGGCCACCAAGCTAGCTAAGTCTTAATTCTTTACCTCTAACTTCCAGAATAGTATTAACAGCCATACTAAATTTTCAGAAGATTGTACACTTTTTAATTCCCCACCCAGTCACTCATCCCTACCTTCATACTAGGCTGTTTTATCACCCTACAGAGGCCCCTGCAGGGTAGAGGCCACTTTCAACTGTTTTTTCACCACCTTCATTTTGTACTCCCCCACACCCTCTTTTTCCATTTCTCATTACTCCTTCTCCTTGTCTCCCCACCACTCCCTCAATGAGCCTTTCTCTCTTCTTCCTTCAGCCTGCCTTGAGGGCACAGTCCAGATGGAGATACCAAACTTCTGTATCCTTCTGTTCCTGCTATAGCTTGCCTGATTTCTGACATCCTTGATCTCTGTTCTCACAGGTAGTGTCCCTATGTTTATAAAAATGGTAAGGTCATCTCCTGCATAAGGACAGTGACTGTTCCACACCAGGTAATCATTGCTCTGTCTCTCTCTTCCTACACTTGCTGTGATAGGCCGGGTGTCTCCTATCACTGTTTAAGCAATTAGAAATACAGACAGGAGAGAAAGAGAGAGAGGTTGAGCCCCCCTTCCCTGTTTTGGACAGTGGAATCCTTTTTCTACCCTGTGTCCCTTTGTCTCCCCCCTTGCCTGGCTATACAGGATCTCCTGTGCATCTTTTTCTGTCCTGTGACCTCTATTTTTCCTCTCTGTTCTCTGTTGCCTGAAACATACTGGAAGTGATGTAATAAGCAGAAACAGTGAAGCAGTAATAAGTTGTATAGTGATCTCTTGTGGTAAAGAAGAACAGTGCAGCAGAATTACAGCAGAGTTACTAGTATATTCTAGAGTAACAACTGATTCAGGCAGCATGTACCACACTTCTAGTTAAGCTAGCAAATGTTTCTTAGGTGTTTGCCAATTTCTTATATATTTATAGTAATCAGCCACAGTTTGGATATTGAATAGTACTGATTGTACTAAATGTATTCTCTGTTTTTGTAACATGGCACTAAATGTAAGCTTCCCAGAATAGAATAAAATTGATTGAAACACCACACATGATGGACAGTCAAGCGGGTATTAATCCCCTAGTAATGCCCACTTGACATCAGGAGCACGCCTTATTGAAGAAACAGAGACAGAAGTAATCACCACTGTGGGATATCTGCTTGTTTTTATTGTTGCCTCTGTGTGACTTATAGGTGGTGCTTCCCAAGTAGTGCTTTGTAGCAATGCTTCTTTGCTAGATGTTTAACTGATTGTGCCAATACCTAATGCAATCTGACCTATAGGTGGTGCAATGCTGAGAATGGCCGGGGAGGTAGTAGCTGCACCATACCACAAATACACGGAGCACATAATGTCGCCCATTAGTGTGATCGCACAGTATTTTGTGCACTGCACAGTATATAAAGAAAAATGTTGTTGTTTCCCATCCACCCACCCGGTTCACAGTGTAGTAATTGGCATAAATGCTGTCTCTCTGCAATGGAAAAATGCAGCAGTCATAGAAACAGACCAAGCAGCAACGTGGTTAGAGAATTATTGGCAGTATAGCACAGTGGTTTAAGGCTCTGAGCTGCAAATCTGGACACTTGGGTTTAAATCCCACAGCCCCTCACTTGCATACTGTGTGACCCTGAGCAAGGTACTTAACTTCCTGTGTTCCCAGGTCACACCGTAACAGGCTTTCAGCTTAGTGTGTCACTCTTAGTTAAACAATTAGAAAAAACCAAACAGTGATTCGCTTTAATTTTGCAAATGTCAGAATTGACTAAGTAAAAGTGTACAAAAGATGAATCACTGAGATGCTGTATTATTCAAGTTGCAGATAGACAAGATGTCCGCCGAGTACTAAAGGGTGAGTCATGTGTGGGTAGGAAAAACTATTGTTCTTTATATACTGTGCAGTGCACTGAAGTATGTACAGTAGTGTGGAATTGCTGGATCGGGCAATATTATGCACTCTGTATGTTTGTGGAATGCTGGTGTATTGTTTCTTTACTTGCATATGTGTAAATTGTTTTGCTGTGGATGTTATATTGTGTTTTGCCTATACTTTTACTGTAATTGTAGTACATTGCTTGGTTTTATTTATTTTATTTATTTATCAAGTCTAGGATTACAAATATCTTTGAGCCATGGCTCTTTTACAAAGGTTCCACATCAGAAATACAAATTATGGGGAACATCAAGACAGGCATTACAACAATGTGGACATTGCAAACAGAGTACAGATGAATACAGTTCAAGGGTAGCATTGTAACAGGCACCTGTGGCATTTGTCAGGAAAATAGACAACAGATAAGAAGTGCGGAGTCATAGGGAGAGGAAGAGGTGGGGGGAGAAGGAATGTAGGAAGGGTGGCAAAAGGGTGAAAAGTGCAGCATTGTATACCAAGATGTGAGACTAGAATCCAGTGGGGGGGGACAACTAGAGCAGAAAGGGAGGTGGGCAAGGTCATTAAGCTCATGAACCAAGGCACACAGCCAAGTACCGGGAGAAATTGGCCTCTAGCTGATTCTTAATACCATATGTGTTCTTCTAGTGATCTCGGCATGTGGACCTTCATGTGTTTAATGTTCCCTTCTTTGCATAGCTCAAATTGTAGTCCCTCTAGACATGTTAGTAGGTTATTTCTCTCCTGCTCTTCCCACAGCTATTGTACCCTATGTACCCACTGCTTCTTGGCAATTAAGTTACATGGATTGTTTTTGTACTGTATAATCCTTGTGTAGTTTGCTGTATATGAACTTTCTAATCTTTGTGTAATTACTGTATATATCCCTCCTCCCCCCAGGACAGATCTGGAATTGACTGGTACTCCGCTCAGTATGCCTTCCTGGTAAAACTCTTAAATAAATAAATAAAATATCTGCTGGGTAGTTGTTGGACATAGATGGTGCAGCAGTTAAAATTAACAAATTAATAGCACAAGTTATAATAGTGAAATTGTTATGACTGGGAATAAAGGTGTTCACATATAACACTCTTGTTCTTGTTTTCTTTGATAGTGACTTGTGAGCCTTGTGACTGGGTAAGGCCTTCAAGCAAAAGGCAGAGAAAGGTAGAGAGTGAACAGAATTGGAGGAAATTCTGTTTCCTGATGTGGTGATAGGTGAACTGGGGATGCCCTGAAAGTCCCTCTCACAGTTCAGACTGATACCAGTTTATCCACATGCCTTATAAGAAAACACAAGCAGCTTGATTCCTGGAATATGTCTATTGAGCCTTGTTCATCTGCTTTAATTTTAGTGATCAAAACACAAGTTAGTAGAGTAACACAGCTCTTTACCTAAAGTGATCAATGAGTATAGGCAGATTCTAAAACATGTTTTACTTGCTTTTTATCACATATGAAAATGCATTAATTCCATGCATTGCAAGTAGAGCATACAAACTGAAACTTCACAAGTGAAGTGGCTATGAATTAATAGAATTTGCCTTCACAAAACTTCAGAAAGTTTCCATAGAACTTAGAAACTTCAACTTCACCAAAATTGTTAATTTTTCTGTGAATAGGCCATTTCTGGGATGAAAGTGTCTACTTCATGGGTGAATTTTGGTCAGTTCACTGAAAAACGTTTCTAGCTTTGCTGGGTAAAACTGCAAATTCCACAGAATTTGTGAATTAATTAGTGAAGCAAATTTCAGCAACTTCACCTACCCCTAATTGCAAGCCCTGCATGATGGGTATGCAAATTATATGGATGTGAAACATCTCTACCATTTATTGAGAAACAAAGTTCTAAATAGTAGTGCATCTGGAAGTAGTTAACAGTAGCAGACGTAGAATGAAAAAGTGAAGCAAGTTTTCAAATTGTAATTGGGAAATCTACAAGAACATTTTCTACCATGCAATTTACAGCCTTGTGATAGGCCAAGGACTTGAAATGGAAAAAGAGTAGGAAGGTAGATAGAGGATAGAATTAGGGAGGATATTCAGTATTCTGACGTTATGATAGGTGCAGGAGGGGCTCAAAGCCTTCAGACAGCATAGGCTGATACCAATATGCACGTACATAAGAACATCTGTGTGAATCAAGCCCTTGTCAATTTGTATTCCTAAAAGTCTTAGGCATATAAATGCAAGGGGTGTTACATCTGAACATACACAAATGCTAACAGATAAAGGTCTTAAGATTTGTCTAGTTTGATCAATTGTGCAACTCCCTAAATATTTACAAAGGGAATTGCCCCCTTTTCATTTTCCTTTTGACCTCCCTCAACTTCCCCTCTCTTCTCTCTTGCCCACTTTAACCTGCAAATTTTCCCTTCACCCTGTCCCACCCCCTCTTGAAGGTGTCCACCATTTCTAGGAATACTACCTTCTCTGGAAGCTCATTCCACTTGGTCACCACCCTCTTGATGTAAAAGTGCCTCCTCAGCTCCCTCCAAACCTTCTCCCCACCAGCTTTAGGCTGTGCCCCCCAGTGGTCTTGTTCCCACTTAGGCTGGAGGCCCTCAGTGCTCACCCTAATAATACCCTGAAGATACTTGAAGGTCTCAATCATGTCTCCCCACTCCCATTTTTCCTCAAGAGATTACATGCTGAGCTCCCTGATCCTCTCTTCATAGGCATTGCCCTGATGACCCTTGATCATCTTGGTTGATCTTTTCATATCATTCTTAAGATACAGGCCTGTACTTCAGGTGTGGTCTTACCAATGACATGTCGGCAGCAGAATTACCTCTGCCATCCTGCTGATAATTTCTGGCTATGCAGACCAGTAGCTGACTTGCTTTGGTTGTTGCTCACATGCAGTGTGCAGAGTGTTTCAGGTCACTTGTGATTATTACTCCTGAATCCTTTTCTTGATCTTAGTACCTTGTCTTGATCTGACCTGGGTACCTGCACTCCACCTAGCTACTATTTGATCCCAGGATTTTTCAGTCTCAGGTGCATAACTTTGAATGTCATAACCATGAACCCCATCTGCCAAATGCCAGACCCCTTCTCCTGCCTAGCCAAGTCCTCCCTGAGTTCCTGTCATTCCTCCTCTGTGTCCACCCTCCCACAGAACTTGGTGTTGTCTGTAAACAGGTAGATTTTACTCTTGATCCTATCTGTGATGTCATTTATGAAGGTGTTAAAATAGAAACATAGACTGTGATGGCAGATAAGGACTGCTTGGTCCACCTAGTCTGCCCATTTCCCTACCTATTGGATAAGCTGCAGATCCTAGTTCACCAACAGCCTAACTTCCTCCTAGCCCCACTAGAATTTCCTTATGCCTGTCTCATGCATTCTTGAATTCCCAACTGTTTTGACCACACTACCTCCTGTGGTAGGCTGTTCCTTGTGCCATCACCTCTCCATGAGAAAATACTTCTTCACATTACCCTGATCAATCCGCCTCTATCTTCAAATTATGCACCCTTGTTCTTGTACATCTCTTTTCTGAAGGATGCTACCCACTTGGACTTTGTTTATTCCCTTGAGGTACTTGATGTGAATCTCTGCCTATCTACTTGTCATTATATTATATCGTATTTGTGATGGGGGCATCCCTGACTTTGGTAAAAGGGGATTTGGTTGATCCTGAGCAGCTTACACTCAATCAATTTGTTACTGTATGGGGATTCACTGGTGAGGAGATAATGCTGCCACTTGCTAGTGTTCTCCTAGACTGGGGTAAGACAGGGGAGACTGTGCAAAAAGTGGCAGTGGCAGACAATCTTGCCCAGATGTAATTATTGGGAACAATCTAAAAAATGGGATGGTGTGTGCAGTTACCCACAGTCAAGCAGCAAAGGTAAATTGTAGTTCCCTGGATCCCATAGAAGACCTTGAGGAAAACACTGGGAGGCTGGTTCCCCAGCCAGTATCTCCTGATAAGGAGAATAGTGAAAAGGAGGTAGAAATTCCCCAGGTAGCAGTTAACAGAACAGCTACAAAGGGTTACTCTGAGGAAGGAGGGGTATCCCATTGTCAGAGGGTTAGAGATGGCAGTAATCCTGAATGCTCTGATGCTAGAGCTAGGGACCCTAGTTTAGAAACTGGAGGGGGACCTGTCCCATGCCTTGGGAATGTATAAGGATTTTTGCAGCTGCTCAGAAAAGTGACCCTAATTTAGAGAAGCTGAGTGCTTGGGCAAAGTCTGATGGAGCACTGGGAGGTGACAGGAAACACAGAGTTTACTGGGACAATGGACTGATGTATATGCAGGATGTAAAGACAGAGGGAGGGGTGACTGGCAGGGAGTTTGTCATTCCTCAAGGGTACCGTGAGCAGTTGCTCAAGATTGCTCATGATGTTGCCATGTCTGGTCATCTGGGAATTGCATACACTATGCAGCAATTGGCCCAGAATTTGTATTGGCCCAACTTCACCCAGCAGGTGAAGGAGTATTGCAGGTCTTGTCACCGGTGCCAAGAAATAGGGAAGGTGGGCAGAAAAACCCAAGCCACCCTAATTCCCTTGCCCATAGTGGAGGAGCCATTCCAGAGGTTAGTAATGGATATTGTGGGGCATTTGAATACCCTCAGCATCCCCTGGGAAGAGATTTATCCTAACAGTGGGGGATTATGTCAACTGGTACCCAGAGGCAGTCACCCCATCCTCGCTGAGAACAGAGAAAGTGGCAGATACCTTGCTAGTGATTTTCTCCTGTGTTGGGTTCCTGCAGGAGATTATTACTGATCAAGGGGGTTCCTTCATGTTGGACATGATGAAATGTTTGTAGGAGAAGTGTGGGGTGGTGCAGCGATACACAACAGCTGATCATCTGCCAGACAATGGGCTTGTGGAATAATTCAATGGTACCCTTAAATCGATGCTCCAAGCATTTGCTGAACAGCATGGGAGGAACTGGGAGAAATGCCTTCCCCACCTGTTGTTTGCATACAGGGAGGTGCCCCAAGGGTCAATGGGGTTTTCCCCCATCGAGCTCTTATATGGACAGAGGGTAGGTGGGCCCCTAGACTTGATCCAGGATAACTGGGAAGGTAAGCAAGCCACCAAGGAACTCCATTAGTGGATTATGACCTTAAGTTTAGGGAAAGGCTGAAGGAGCTTATGGAACAGCCCAAAGCAACCTGGCAGTTGCCAGCAAAAACAAAAGGTATGGTGCGATTGCAGAGCCAGACCTCACTTGTACACTGTAGGTCAGGAGGTCATGTTCCAATTCCAGTCCAAAAGATAAGCTGCAGGCCTAGTGGGCAGGACCATACAAAGTAGTCAGACAGGTGAATGATGTAAATTACATTATAAAACTACCTGACAGGAGACATACCCAAAGAATGTACCATGTCAACATGATGAAGCCATATGCAAAGGGCTGACATGGTCTTTGCAGTGTGTGAGTGCTGGGGAGGGGATGGATGAAGAAGAACCCCTTCTGGACTTGCTGGAAGAAAGCAAGTGGTAGTCCACTGTGGAGGCAATTAAAATGTCTCCCCAGTTGACTCCAGACCAAATCAAGGAAGTAAGGGAGGTTTTAGCAGACTTTTTCCCATTGTTTAGTACCAAGCCTGTACTAACCCCATTAGCGATTCATGATGTAGAGACAGGGACACAAATGCCCATATGGCAAACACCATATTGGGTATCAGAGGCCATCCAATAGGACATTAAAAGGGAGGGAGATAGAGGAAATGATGGATCTAGGAGTAACTCAGAAATCCCACAGCCCCTGGGCCTCACCCATAGTCCTCGTTCCCAAGCCAGATGGCTCTACTCATTTTTGTGTGGACTACCATGGACTGAATGCAGTCATGAAGTCAGATGCCCACCCAATGTCACGGATGGACGAACTACTGGAGAAGTTCGGAGGAGTGAAATACCTTACTGCTACTGACCTGACAAAAGGGTATTGGCAGGTGGAGTTAACTGCCAGAGCTAGGGAGAAGTCAGCATTCATCACTCCGATAGAGTTATTTGAGTTTAAAATAATGTCTTTCGTAATGAAGAAGGCCCCTGTCACCTTCAAGGTTGGTGAACCAGGAGTTAAATGGTGCTGAAGAGTGCAGCTGTGGCGTACAGATCACAGTGCCCTTTCTAGTGCCAGCTGGGTGGAGCACCTGTCCCACCTTAGGGAAGTGCTGGGCAGGATACAGTGGGCCAGGCTCACTGTAAAAGTTGAAAAGTGCCAGGTGGCCATGGCTGAGGTGGCATATCTCAGGCATGTAGTAGGCCAAGGAGAGCTCTGTCCTAATCATGCAAAAATTTAGGCAATCAATGCATGGCCCAGACCTGAAACATGAAGCAGGTTCAGTGTTTTCTAGGGACCACAGCATACTATAGGAAATTTGTTCCAAACTACAATACCCTGGCCGTCCCCCTATCTGGCCTGTTAAAGAAAAGGATGCCAAAAAGGATAAACTAGGAACCAGCCTGTGAGTAAGCCTTTACACGACTAAATGACCTTTTATAGGTACATTAGGGAGTGAAGAAAGACCAAAGGAGGGATACTGAGGCTTAATAAAGGGGAGGGAATGTGGGTAGACGGGGACAGTGAAAAAGCAGGAATACTGAATGATCATTTCTGCTCAGTATTCACAAAGGAAGAGGAGGGAGAAGTACCTAAACCAAGCAAGAGAAATACTCTGAAGATGGAGGTCGATACCAGTCCATTTACAGAAGAAAGGGTTCTGAAAGAACTAATAAAATTGAAGGTGGACAAATCAATGAGGCCTGATGGGATTCACCCAAGAATTCTAAAAGAACTAAGGGTAGAACTAGTGACACTGCTGACTACTCTGTTTAACAAATCATGGGAGGATGGGGTGGTACCTGAGGAATGGAGGAGGGCAGATGTGATTCCTCTTCACAAAAGTGGAAGCAGGACAGAGGCAGGAAACTACAGAACAGTTAGTTTGACCTCAGTGGTAAGGAACATGATGGAATCACTTCTGAAGGAAAGAACTGTGGAGTACCTAGAGGCCAGTGGGGCACAGGACCCAAGGCAGCATGGATTCATGATGGGAAGGTTGCGTCAGACAAATCTAATAGATTTCATTGACTGGGTGACCAAATTAGTAGAGCAGGGAGGGGCTATGGACATGGCCTACCTAGATTTTAGCAAAGCATTTGATACAGTCCCACACAAAAGATTAATACGCAAGTTAGCCAGCCTTGGAGTGGGCCCCAAGGTGGTAGCCTGGATAAAAAATTGGCTAGACAACAGGACGCAAAGGGTAGTAGTAAATGGAGTGCACAGTGAAGATTACTAGTGGGGTACTGCAGGGTTCAGTACTGGGACCTGTCCTTTTTAATGTCTTTATAAGTGACATTGCAAAGGAACAGGAAGGAAAAGTATGTCTCTTTGCAGATGACACAAAGATCTGCAACAGGGTTGATACACAAGATGGAGTGGAAAGGATGAGAAGGGACTTGGCAAGGTTGGAGGAATGGTCAAATGTATGGCAGCTCAGATTCAATGCAAAGAAGTGCAAGATAATGCACATGGGAAACAAAAACCCAGGGGAAGAGTACACAATGGGGGATGAGAAACTGACAACAGTAAAAATGGAAAGGGTCCTGGGGGTATTTATATCAGATTACCTAAAGGTGGGTCAGCAATGTGAGAAGGCAGTAAGGAGGGCTGGGGGGATACTGGGATGCATAGGAAGAGGCATCAATAGTAGAAAACAGGAAGTTGTTATCCCTCTGTACAGACAGTTGGTGAGACCCCATCTGGAGTACTGTGTGCAGTTCTGGAGACCCCATCTCCACAAAGACATAGACAGAATAGAGGCTGTCCAGAGGAGGGCAACCAAAAATGGTGCAGGGTCTGCACCAGAAGACATAAGAAGAAAGACTAAAGGTGCTTAATATGTATACCCTTGAGGAAAGAAGGGAGAGAGGGGACATGATAGAAACTTCCAAGTACCTCAAATGAATCAACAAAGTCCAAGAGGGTAGCATCTTTCAGAAAAAGAGATGTGCAAGAACAAGGGGGCACAATTTGAAGATAGAGGTGAGACAGCTCAGAGGTAATGTGAGGAAGTCTTTTTCATGGAGAGGGTTGTGGATGCATGGGACAGCCTCCTGAGGAGGTCGTGGAGTCAAGAAAAGTGGGGACTTCAAGAATGCATGGGACAGACATAAAACAGTCCTAGTTGGGGGTAGGAGAAAGTAAACTGTTGGTTAACTAGGATCTGCAGCTTATCTGTTAGGTAGGAAAATGGGCAGACTAGGTGGGCCAAGCGGTCCTTATCTGCAGTCAAATTCTATGTTTCTAAGGAGACACTGTGCAGTACTCCTGTATTAGTCAGTCCAGACTATAGTAAACACTTTGTAGTCCAGACTAATGCCTCAGATGTAATGGGGCAGTGATTAGTCAAATGTCTAACCAAGGGAAAGATCACCCAATAGTGTACCTCAGTAAGAAGTTACTTCCCAGGGAGCAGGCTTATTCTTCAGTGGAGAAAAAATGCCTTGCAATGGTGTGGGCACAAAAGAAGTTAGAGCCATACCTATATAGGTGGTACTTTGAGGTACAAACAGGTCACAGCCCCCTGGTTTGGCTGACACAAATGGGTAAAACAAATGGTAGGCTGTTAAGGTGGAACCTTGCCTTGTAGGGCTACAACATGACTGTCTCACACAGGGCAGGGGCAGCAAATAAAAACACAGATGGGCTATCGCATCGGTTTGAGCAGTGAACTGAATTTGGAGAACTCATCTCATGCCTATGAATAGATCCCACCAAATTCAGTCTAGGAGGGAGGAATGTAACACTCTGTCTATTTACTTGTCATTATATTGTATCACATTTGTGATATAAATATATGTTTATTTGAATGTCTGCTTGGAAAGATATGGCTGACAGCAGAACAGCAATCTGGGAGATGGAATTTCGAAAGTGTGGTGTGGAGGATGGCCTCTACATGAACCAGTGGAAACGTAAGTAAAGACTTCCTTCAAAGGCCAGGTTATAGCACATTGAAACTATCCCTTTACTTTGAAATTCAGGGACAAAGTATCCATTTTATGACCTCTGGGGAAAGGCAATTTTAACTGATACCTTTTAGATTTCACAACTAGATGAATACAAGCCCTCAGGAAGTTTCTGAAGACATCAAAGGGTAATTCTGCCCTGGCATAAGACCTCACTAATTAAGAAAATATATATATATATATATATATATATATATCATTTTTATTACAGTTTTCAAATTAATTTGTTTATCATGACTTCTCAGCCCTTTTAAACTTTCTTGCATTTTCATCCCCATTTCATTTACTAACTCATGGTCATTTATTATTTGAAACATCATCATTAAATCTCCTCTTTCTCTTCTTTACTCCAAAGTATATAATCCTGTCCTTTTTAATCTTCCACTATTGATTTCCAATCATCTTAGTATATTTCCTCTGCACTCTTTCCACTCTTCCTATTTCATTCTTTGTGTATGGACTCCATAACTGGGACCCAAAGTCCAAGTATGGTCTAACATAAGACCTGTATATATTGGTACCATGCATGCCATTGATTTATTCATAAAGGTATGTTTTATGTTTCTCACCATATTATTTGCTTTTTGTATGGCTACCGTCCATTGTTTATCAAATTTCAGTTCTCTGTCAATTAATATCCCACAGTCATTTTCCTCCACAACTTCTTTGAGTTCTTTTCCATCCAATACATACCTATTTTTCCACTATTCCCCTTTCCTAGGTACATTACCCCTGAGTCCTCTAGACTAAATTTCATATTATTCTCTCTGGCCCAGATATTTCTACTTTTTGTAAATCCTTTTTTTTTACTTTTTCTGCTGCTCTATTGTTCTTACTGGTCCTCCTAATTTGATATCATCTGCAAATGTTACCACTTGATTAGTAATCCCCTGGTGTAAGTCACTAATATATATAAAAAAAATTATAGGCACCACCACTGATCCCTGTGGGGCCCCACTCCTCACATTAATTGACCCAGATAATTCCCCTAATATTCTTACATTTTGAGTCCTATCACTCAATCATTTCCTTATCCATAATACAATTCAACTATCCAATCCCATGTTATTTAATTTCATAATCAGATTATCTTGGGGTACCTTATCAAAGGCCTTTTGGGAAGTCCAAGAATATTACATCCACTGGTGTATTATTAATCAATTCCTCCTTAACCTTTTCATACAAGCATAACTGGTTAGTACCACATGCTCTATTTTTTTTTAAATCCATGCTATTTTTTATCTGTATAACCCAATAAGTTCAAACTTTCCTCTATTTATAACTTTAATTTACTCTCAGCTACTTTCCCCAAGATTGCAGTCAGACTCACTGGTCTATAATTTGACACCACTGATCTCTTTCCCCTTTTTAAATAAGGGCACCACAAAAGCCCATCTCCAATCCTCCAGCACCTCTCTTGTCTTAAAGGACTCATTAAATATCCACACCACAATTTCTGATATTAATGGTAACACTTCTTTAATAAACCTTGGATGTAACTTATCCAGCCCTGCAGATTTATGTATCTTTACCTTAATTTTTATTCTTTCCACTTCTTCCTTTGTAGTGACAGTTCCTAAGTCTTGTTGGTTTATATTCACTACCACATTTTTTACATAGTTTCCAACCCTCAAAAACTGATCCAACATATTCATTTATTCATTAACCATTTCATTGGAATCCTTGATTTCCTTACCATTCATATCTAATGGCCCTATACCTTGTTTGTCTTTCCTCTGTTGATTTACGTACGCATAAATGCTTTTCCCATTGTCTTTTTTAATAGACCAGATTAGCTTCCAATTTCCTTCTTTCATTTTTTATATTCTCGGTTTCTAATATTTCCATTCTTTTAAATACTCTCTTTTTCTTTAGGCAAGCTTATATTACTTTACTGGTACATCATATGGGGGTTTCTACCTTTTCTATTATAAAGCTTCTTATCTGGCACAAACTCTTTTTCTGGATTTAATAACTTATTTTTCAATTCTTCCCACATCTGTCCTACATTTTTCTTTCCTAAACTCTGTTTCCAATTCCAGCTCTTTAACTGTTGTTTAATTCTTTTAAAATCTGCTTTATTATAATGTTTTGCAACTGTTTTCCCTTTTATACATGTCACTTCATTTTTAATTTTAAAGGCCACTATAGCATGGTTGCTATTTCCTAAATGTTCTCTTATCTTTTTTCCTTTAATAATATCTGTTCTATGTTAATAAATCCAAGATATTTCTTCCTCTAGTTGGTTTATATAGTAACTGTTCCAACCCTATTGTTTCTAACAGTTGAACAAAATTTCCTCTATTTACACTTTACTACTACCATTCTCCCAGCAGATATCTGCATAGTTAACATCTACTACAATAACATCTCCTTCCATTGCTACATATCCAATGTTATCATTTATTATTTCATCTATTTCCTGCTACAATTTGGTGGCCTCTAGTAAATTCCAAATAGAATCTTTCCATCTACCCCTCTCAATACTTGAATCCATAATGATTCTATACTCTCATTTTCACTTTCTTCATATAGACTACTATTTATTTCCTCATTAATATAAATAGCCACTCCTCCCCCTTTTCTAGTTTCATCCTGGATCTTGAATACAATTTATATCCCTCAATACCCCTATTCCAATGTACTTCAGGGTCCCACCAAGTTTCAGTTATCATACACATGTCTATATTTTTCTGACTCAACCTGACTTCCAGTTCTGCTTTCTTTTCACTATTTAAACTTCTTGCATTAAGTAACCATATTGACATGTCCTCCTTTTTACTTCTGATTTGTTGTTAAATTTTATCTTTATTCTTCTTTATCCCCAATACACTTGTTTCCCATCTCTCCTTATCCTTTAGTTTAAATTACTGTCCACCACCAATTTGACGTCCATCCTAATTTTCTGCTGCCTTTCTTACTTAGATGTAATCCATCTCTACAAAAGTAACACAGATGTACTCCTCCCAATGTTTAATACAACCTAATGTGTTATATAAGGTCCACTGCCTAAGCCAATTATTTAATTTTCTTATATTAATATGTTCTATACCCATTTCTTTTTGTACTGGCAGTATTTCTGAGAAAAATATTTTACATTTTAGTATCTCTGCTTCAGTTTTTATTTCTTAAAACTCTTTCTGTATATCTTCTAATCCCTGATTTTTGATGTTGTTCACCCCTTAGTGCAGAATCAAAACAGCAGATCCATCCCTTTCTCTAATAATATTCCCTAGCATTCCTTTTACATCTCTTATCTTTGCCCCTGAAAAATAACATGTTGTTACAATCTCTTTGTTATCTTTAGATGTGTATTTCAATATTGACTCTCCCAATATATAAATATATTTTTTCCTTCATTTGCTGTACTTGTTCATCATAAGTGTCAGTCTTAGTGTTTTGTTTCCCTCTATTGAGATGTTCTTTCCCCAATTTTAAATTTATGTTGACCAATAGGATCAACTTGTCCTACATCCTTATTATGTCCAACATCAATCTTTTACCCTCCATTTGATTTTCATTTTCTTTAACCCTGAATCTGTAACTCCATCTTTATCACCTCCTACCTTTTTGTCTCACTCTTTCTTTCTCTCATCCAATGTATTCTTCACAAGTTCATCTCCAACATCTAATATATTTAGTGTCTTTATTAAGTCATTCTCTTTTTGTTGTTTCATTACAACTAGTGTCAAGCTGCTTTCAAATTGACCTGT
Organism: Neoceratodus forsteri; assembly: GCA_016271365.2. NCBI lineage: Eukaryota > Metazoa > Chordata > Ceratodontiformes > Ceratodontidae > Neoceratodus > Neoceratodus forsteri. Next base: position 211,683,305 of record CM028135.1, on the reverse strand, counting down.
CACACAATCATCTTCTAGTATAATTAATGGATCTAAGCTATTTGAAAATTTTACTGAAAAGTTAATTACCCTCCTTCTTTTAGCTTTTTTCTTTTTGGCTTTTCTTTCTACCACCACCCACCCAATCCCCATCCTGTTCATTTTCTCTCCTACTTTTTTTGAATCTCCTTTAATTACATCTTCTTGAGTCTGGTCCATTTGTATTTCCTTATTTTGTGCCTGCAATTGTTGTTACACATTATTAGTTATTGTTTAACTTTTTCAACTTTATCTTATAATTATTTAATCTTACTACATTGTTCACAAGTATATATTAACAATTCATTTGCTACATCCATATTAATCATTCTACAAACTAAGCATCTTATACCCAGTGTACCACCCTCCATCATTACAATATTAGTATCCATTATTTATTGATCTTACCAGGTAACTGTTTCTTATCTATATTATTTACAGTTCCTGTGGTACCGAAAACTTCAATCAGCATATCTCTTAAGATGTTTTACCTGTCCCTCTTTTCTTTGTTTTACTGTTTATGTTACAAAGCCCTTTCTAGCCACTAATTATTCCTATCTGTTTTATCTCCCCTCTCCAATACTGTCTAATGGGCAGCACCCATTCTCCCAATTCCCCATCTGATGCCCCATCTTTGTTTGTATGTCTTCCTCTGTTGTCCCTGGAGCATCTTGGGTCATCCACCTCTCTACCGTCTCTGGCTTGTTAACATCATTTTTATGTACAGGCTCCAGAACCATACACATTACTCTGGGTAGAAATTTGTTGTAACATCTGTTACTTATGCTGCAGTCCACCTGGCTAAATATGAGGGGCCAGATTTTTAAAGAATGGTTCAGGGATAAGTTAGGTGCAGCCATGCACAATCACTGGTGCTTGGGGTGGGTTGGAGGGGTCTGACTGGTGACCTGCAGAGAAAGTCATTTCTGTGCATGGGGAATCAATTTCACTTTTCTGCCCCATGCTATTCTTGATCTTACCATAACTCTGTACACATCTGCATCAGTGGCTCAGTAGGCAGCATGCTTGCCTCTAGGGCTGAAAGATGAGTAGGTCATGAGTTTTGTCCTGCAACAGGCACTTGGGTAATACCTATAAGGGACACTGTACTGTAGTATGAGAGGGATGCTGCACTGTTGAGGTACAGTGCTTCTGATGAGATGTTAAGCAGAGGTCCTTTCTGCCATCTGATCACTGTCCAAGTGGAAGGAAAGATCCCATGGCACTTACTGATGAATAGTGGGGGAGGGGGGTCTCTGCTGTCATGGGGTTGGCCAACATTCCCCATGAATAAAAACAGATTCATGCACCCCCCCCCGGATGTATGTGGAAATAAGCTGTCACAGTTTAGTGTGCCTTCCTGGTCAGTGATTACGTAAATAAAATATCAGACAGGGTGGGTGGGTGTTATTGGGATATAACAGACTGCCCAGGGGCATAATGAGGCACAGTGCTGCAGGTGGAGGGCCTTATAGCCTCTGGAAGGTCTGTTATATCCCATAACACCCACCCTGGAGGGTATTATTACACTTAGAAAATTGGTTTATATAATTTTATAATGTTTTAATTTAAAAAAGTGTTTAATATTATTAAAAACGAACAGAAATGTGGATTGTGTAAAAGAGTCCCTTGCCACTAGAGGGTGCTGCTGTTTTTGAAATTTTTGCAAATCAGACAGAGAGCATTGAAAGTGATAAGGAAAGGAAGTATACCACTGTGAGTGTGATCAGGGAGACTGACTGAAATGCTATTCGCGAGTCGGGAAGAGGAGCAGAGATATGAGTAGAAAAGTGTTTTTATTTAACAAAAAAAACAGATCTAGTTTGGTGTTTTTGTTGCTGTTTCTTTTGTGGACGAGTGTGGGGACAAGGAACACAACCTGGGAATGGACTGGATGACATAAGGAAGTAAATGAGGGAGCGCAGTTGGTGGACTGCCTGAAATGTTGTTGGCAGGTGAGAAGTAGAGTATAGCCTTGAGGAAATGTGTGAGGCAGGTAAAAAAAAGAAGCAGTATTTTGTTTTTGCCATGGTTTTTGTTGAAGACGAATGTGGGCAGAATGCAACCTGGGCCATGTTGGGGAGCCGCTTACTTAGTGAGAAACAGAGAAATGGCACTGACAATATTCAAAATTCGTAGTGCCCAAGGATACTCTTCGAAACAGGGCATCCCAAATTGGCACTTGTTTTGAACTGGACCATTGTTAAGAAATTACGGTCCAGGTGGCTGGCTGATTCAGCCAATCAGGGTGCCAGTTTCAGTTTACCCATTATCTATAACTAAATAAATGTTCCTGCTCTTTGTTTGGCTTTGATTATTGTTAGTATGTAATTACCTTTACAACTGTTTCCCACTCTATATTTTAGCTGTATGTAACTCATGCTGGACTGTGTTAACTTACTATCGTCCCTGGAAAACAAGATGCTGCAGCTCATTGGGTTATCCTAACTGGAGTGATTTCAAAAAAATGAATAAATAAATATCAGGTATACTGTAGCATGTGCATGGAAAAATGCCTGCAAGTAAGTTGGAAAATGGTCACAACAATGCATTTTAAAATGTTGGATATGTGGCAAGACTTACGAGAGTGCAACTTTTTTGTACTGCATATGGCTGATTTTTGACCATTTGAAAATCAGCCCTTGGTTCAAATTGCCATTACTGTTTTTCTTTTTAACCCACCTAAGCCTGCCTTGTAGTTCCCACTCATACCCATTCACTGCTGTATGTTTCTATCCTGGATATTTAACGAGTATGGCAAAACACGTGATAGCCAGTATGGTCATTAAGGGAATAATGTACACCTCAGATGGTTATTAGATGTGAGGTGTAGCAGAGTGCCACAACCTCCCAAGAAGTGCATTATTCCCTCATGACCACAACATGGAATTAATTACTTCATTTATAAAATGGGCTTTTATATGTTGAACAGTACTGTATGTAGTTCAGGTGAGGTGTGTAGTTGTCAGAAATAGATGGTCATGTGACATGTTTCAATTAATGAGGCTACAGGATTTTCATTATCCATTTTTTTTAACCATTTTGTCTTTGTACTCCTGAACTACCTCCTCCCCCCACTCTCTCCGACTACCTCTATTTCCGGATCTTCCCCAGACCCCCTTCATGATCTACCCCTAGAGTACCTCATCCACACTACCCTGAATCTTGCCCCAGTATACTCCCCGAAGAATGGGCTGGAGAGGGCGACCCAGTATTCACCCCTCTCCAAACCTAGTCTCTGTTCATGTGGATGGCACAGCGGGGTCTGTCCGATGGGTCCCGGAGGAGCTCCATGGAGGTGTCTTCACCTAGGAGGGAGCGAGGTGCTTTTCCCCTTGTTTTTCATACCTCCCCTGATGTCGGCATGCAATGAGGGGTTATGAGCTCGGAGGTATGCTGAGACGTGTCTCCTGCTCTGCCCCTCTGCCAATCATCACCCAATCCACTGGCTGCTTCTCTCCTTACCGTGCTATCCACCCGAGCTTCCCTAGGTGGCAGCATTGTGGCGGGAGCCTGCAGAACCCCACCCCAGAGAAGGAGAGCTGCTGTCGGGTGCTCTATCCTTCTCTGCCCCGGCCAACCCCTGAACGACCCAAGCTCATTCCTGAGCCTGGGTCACTGGTGTGGTGCGAGACATGGCGCCCAGTGACTCAACCTTCAGCACCACCGGGCCAGTCCCCATTATCCATTTTTATGTTTGCTTGAGCACATGCACAAGAAACATTATGTGGCAGCATCAGGAGAAAAGTGGGTTTTGAAGGTGCGGCACTGTGGCAGCCAGTGCCACCACTGCATTCTTGGGCTTGTCCTCATTTTCCAATACAGTGGCATGCTGCTGCTGACACTTGATCAGCCAGTGTGCTACCAACTTGAAACAAATTATCCACTGCAATAAGGAGCGACCTCATCATTGCAGGGCGGTGCCTGCCTGGTGTAACATTTCACAAAACATGGCGGTGCTGTCGCTGTCCACTCACTGTCCCCATAAAAGCCAATTGTGGTACCCAGTCCCCTGTTGGCATGCCACCACCCCAGTTCATTTGCCAATGGGGAGCCCAATCATCATCAGCATAATGCTCCCCATTTGTTGTGTGCCAAGGGGTGGCTAATTCCCTGGCATCATGCCTCCCCAAACAGCTTTTTTGACAACAGGGTCCCAATCCCTGTTGGTTTAAGTCCCCCTCCTTAATAACCAGATGGCACACTAGGAGACCACCCCAGTGTGCCCAAAGCAAACCCACCAAAAACCTTCTCGACATCTTTTTTGTTTTTCCCTGAAACAAAGAAAATGGTCCCACGCCATCGAGTCCCCTCCCACAACCTGCACCCATCCTCTGCACACCTCACCTCGTCACACCCCCCTCACCCCATACTTACCTCCAGAGCCAGGCATGACGATCTTCGGTGGACAAGGAACACGTCTGCACTCTTCAAAGCTGACCGTGAACTGGAGAAATACTGGTAAGCTGTATAATGGCATAAATGGGTTTTTTTTCAACTTATGTGGATATCTCAGCCATTTTTTGAACTTTTGGCACCAGAGTTTCAACATGGGGTTCTTGGAACCCCTCCTCATGAATTCAGTCATTGTCATGGCATTATTCCGTCCTGAAAGGTGATTTTGCAGTCACTGCGTGGAATCCCCTTTTGGGACCGATTAACAAAATGACAGTGCCACTGTTCATGAGGTGGGCTCTCAAAAAGCGTATGTTGCAAATTTGGTGAAAAATTCAAAAATGAATGTAATGAGCATGTGTTGTGCAGTTTACACACACACACACACACACACACACACTCATGACTGAGAGAATTTTGAGATGATTATTCTAGATTGTCCACATTGCTCTTTTACATATCGCCTTATGAACAGTAGAGCTGTCACTTTCACATGCTGCCCAAAAATGTTTTTGCACATCCAGCACACAATGGCGCGGTCGCTGTGGGAAATCAATGTTCGGACTGATTAAGAAAATCACAGTGACATTGTTCATGAGCGGATGTCCCAAAATGCCTATGTTGAAAAGCTGGTGACAAAATTCCACAAAATAACTATGTTATGAATGTGTGTTGCACAGTTTCCATGCACACTCGTAACTTTGAGAATTTTTATTATTTTCACTCCAGATGTTCAACATTGCTATTTTTGCACACCTCCTATTGAACAGTACAGCTGTCATTTTTCACATCTTGCCCAAAATGTGGTTTCACACATCTGATGCACAATGGCACAGTCGCTGTGGGAAATCAATGTTCAAGAAAGAGTAAGAAAATCATTGTGACACTGTTCATGAGCAGAGGTCCCAAAATGCCTATTTAAAAAATTTGGTAAAATAAATCAAAAAACTGACTGTATTATGAGCATGCATTGTGCAGTTTTGATGCACACTCATAACTTTGAGAATTTTTAATATTTTCACTACGGATTTCCAACATTGCCATCTCTTCACACCTCCTTATGAATGGTGCAGCTATCATTTTTCACATCCTGCCCAACCTGTGGTTTCGCAATTCCAGCACAGAATGGTGCAGTGGCTGTGGGAAATCAATGTTCGGGACAGATTAACAAACTCACAGTGCCACTGTTCATCAGCAGAGGCCCCAAATGCATTCATCAGGTGGAGGTTGCAAAAAAGCTATGTTGAAAATTTGCAGTGCAAATATCAACAAACGACCGGGGTGTTAGGGGTTTCTAACCATCACATCCCACCCTGTACAGACTGACAGGCATCAGAGGTGTGCCTTTGGACTGCTGGCTGTAATATTCATGCCATTCCACCCCCACTCTGTAGCCAGTGACAGGCATCAAGGTGTTCCTTGGAATCTTTGGCCCCAGAGTTCACCCCATTCTCCGATACTGCACCTATTCCACTGTACATCCTTATGGAATGGGGTGACTGTAAAGCTGAACACCAAGGCACACCTCAACACTTGTCAGTGTCTGCAGGATAGGTGAGGTGAAATGGCGAGCATTATGGACAATGACCCCAAAGCACACCCCAATGCCTGTCCGTCTCTACAAGGTGGAGGTGGAGGTGGGATTGTGTGAAGTCCAATACTTGCCATTCCTATTCTGCATCTATCTAACTCCTGCACTTCCAATGCTAATACTAGCAAGCAAACATTTGGCATTAACAAATGCTTATATAATGTTGTATTCAGTGCTAGTAACTCAGCTATGCAGAACAGTGGAGATCACAGCACAGAATGTGCTGGGAGCACAGATGAGTACAGCAGCAAGCAGTGACAAACAAGAATTCTGAAGCAGATGTAGCAGCATGAAAATTAATAACAATAATTGTGATAATAAAAGTTGACAGCAGAGGCAGATCAGTATGCCAACCTACCATCCACACTGAGCATAGCAGACTCAGGGATAAGTAGATCTATTTTTCCTTGTTTTTTTTTTTAAATATAATACATGTATCTTTAAATCATCATTACCTTTAGTAGTTCGGTATTCTAGAGTGAGCTGTAAAATGCATACATGATCTCCAAAATACACTTTGTAGGCACTCGGGGTATCAGACCCACGTATGCTTCCAGAGCATGGGATCTCTGTTTGTGTCGGACAGGGGGCAGGCAGTATAGCCTACAGCTTAGAGTAACAAGCTGTGAATGAGCTTGCTACATCCAGCAGACCGATGTTTAATTCCCACAACCTCCACTTGGCATACTGTGTGACTGTGTGCATGTCACACTTTTACCTCCCCAAAGCTCCCAGGTCATCCAAGAAAACAGGTGCTTGTGCCTAGTGGGCCTTACCCGGTTACCAAAGACTAAAATAAATAAAAAGCTACATGCACAAGGCCTCTGTTGAGGACTGGTGACGTTACGCCACTGCATGGCTGCACCCTGGTTTCCTGGGTGGTGAGAGGGGCCATGTTGGACTACACCACTGTATGGCTGCACCCTGGTTCCCTGGGCATTGAGAGAGGCCATGTAGGACAGAACCTTTGATGTGACACTCAAAGAGTGGAGGAGCACAGTGCTTGCTTATGTTGCCAATGTCACACATGTGAGTGTCTCAGAGGTACTGTACACCCTTCTAGCATTCCTGCCCATCACCCTTACAGAACAGTGTGATCATTGGCAAGAAGAAGGATGACAAGAGAGAATTCAGAGTGCAGTAAGAGGCACGCTACTTGCATGTCCACATCAGATGACGGCGATGGATAAAATGCACAGACTGTTGAGGAATGGTGACAACACCACTGCATGGCTGCACCCTGGTTCCTGGGTGGTGAGAGGGGCCATGTAGGTCTACACCACTGCATGGCTGCACCCTGATTCCCTGGGTGGTGAGAGGGGCCATGTAGGTGTACACCACTGCATGGCTGCACCCTGGTTCCCTGGGCGGTGAGCGGGGCCATGTAGGTCTACACCACTGCATGGCTGCACCCTGGTTCGCTGGGTGGTGAGAGGAGCCATGTAGGTCTACACTACTGCATGGCTGCACTCTGGTTCCCTTGGTGGTGAGAGGGCCATGTAGGTCTACACCACTGTATGGCTGTACCCTGGTTCCCTGGGTGGTGAGAGGCCACGTGGGTCTACACCACTGCATGGCTGCACCCTGGTTCCCTTGGTGGTGAGAGGGGCCATGTAGGTCTACACCACTGCATGGCTGCACCCTGGTTCCTTGGTGGTGAGAGGGGTCATGTGGTCTATACCACTGCATGGCTGCACCCTGGTTCCCTGGGCGATGAGAGGGGCTATGTAGGACTACACCACTGCATAGCTGCACCCTGGTTCCCTGGGTGGTGAGAGGGGCCATGTAGGACTACACCACTGCATGGCTGCACCCTGGTTCTCTGGGCACTGAGAGGGACCATGTAGAACAGAACCCTCGATGTGACACTTCTCAAAGAGTGGAGGAGCACAATGCTTGCTTATGTTGCCAACGTCATACATCTGAATGTCTCAGAAATAGTGTACACCCTTCTAGCATTCTTGTCCATCACCCTTACAGAACAGTGTGATCATTGGCAGAGAAGGATGACCAGAGAGGATTCAGAGTGCAGTAAGAGGCATGGCTACTTGCATGGACCACATGCAGAAGCTGATGGGCAAGGGATGGGTTCAGAGGAAATAAATGAAACCTGGTAAAAAACTTAAAAAGGTATGCACTTTGTAAAATAATGAAAGGTGTGTTATATCTGAACTTTGTAATTACCTATGTTTGAATTTATATAATTATTGTTATAAGAATAAATATTATTTTAAAATCCTCCCTTTAAGTAATTGTTTACAATCTATTTACAAATATAGAGGTCACTGGGATGTTCAAGTATAGGTAACATGCCCCTCAGTTTGAGGTTACTGGTAGGATGCTTGGATCCCTTTTAGTTAGGCTGGTCCTCACATGGTAAGGCCCTGGGATATAGAAGGTGGATCCTAGAAACCCTAAGAGTCCAAGGTGGGAAATAGGACAACAGACACAGAGGACTGACTGCAGCTTTGTGTACAGTGTAAGTGGGGAGGCGGGGTTACCTGGTACTTATACCAAAGAGTCGGCCTCAGATATGTAGTGCAAAATTGCCTTCTGATGGCATCATCCGCCACCCTACTTGTGTGTCTGTGTGTGTGTGGGGGTGGAGTGGGGGTATTAGCACATAGAAAGAAGCAAGGATCAAGTCCTGCTGCACCATATGGGAGGGCCCAGTTAAAGACATCCCCTGGTGTTTCAAATTCCCATTTTTCCTTGCACACAATTCGATCACCTCCAGGTGTGCCCCCCCTAATCTTACAGAACTGTTCTTCCGCCCCCCTAGATCTCATCTAAAGTTGTTAATCTGCTCCTTCAGCTGTGGGAATGCACACAGGGGGGCTATTCCAGCTAGGTGGGAGAAGGCATTCTGGCTGATCAGTGGTCATGCCATACCCAAGGGGAGGGTTGGACATACTTGACTGGTTGGGGAGGGTGGGGTGCCATTCTGGTGGGTAATAGGGTATTCCTGTGCATTGGGTGTCATACCAAAAGGAAAGCTGCACTCATTTCCATTCCAGATCAATTCCAGTTTTCACCTTCACCATGAAATGCATTGTAAAATCACTAGCTAACTAATATGGAAAAAGTGTCCCCAAGGGATGGCACCTCGAGAGGTTTGGACAGGCAGAACTGATCAGATTTACTTCACAGTCCTCTCACAAACATAGAGCTGCAGTGCAGGGCAAATAACAGGATATGAGGGAAATCCAGACAGCCGGACCAGACCCAAAATGGTAAAACCAAACCAGCTAGTCTGGCTAGACTGGGCGCAACTTGCATGGTTCAACTTTTCCAGCCAAGGCAGTCAGCCCATTTTGTTGCTGTTTAGGACGTCTGTTCCAGATTTCATCTAGGTTGAGTGTATGGTTGCGTAAAGTCTGGACTGCTGGTCTTGGCTAGAGCAAAACAGTAAAAGGTCCAAGTTCGGTGGTACAGATTTCACCCACACACTTCACCCTAGATGAAATCCAGACCAGCTGGAATGGACGGACCAAAATGGTAAAAACCAGACCAGCTGGTCTGGTCGGAACAGCAGAACCACACAAGTTGCTCCCTGACAGGCAGGTCAGGCCAGATCAGATAGTTTAGTTTTTACTGGTTTGGTTGTGGGCCAGTCATCTGGATTTTTCCAAATCCCCCAAGAACAGCTAAGCTCTGATCTTACAGAAATACAAATGCATAGTATGCATACAGCTTGCATACTGCAAACATGTTGTGTGTGCTTGTATTTCTGTAAGGGTATATCTCAGCTTCTGCATAAGTTTAATTATGTAGCAGGACATGAAGTGCATCCCCTACTTTTTCTGTATCTCAGAACTAACTTTCCTTACTCCCTTTGGGTCTTTCACATTCCACTGGTTTGTCCATCTTCACACTGCTCGACTATCAGAAGCTGCAACTTTGAAAATGCTTGTGTAACCCCTAGGTGGCCCTATCCCAAGGGCTACTACCCCTGCCTGCTTGGCTAGTAGCAGGTTAAGGGGCCTGAGTTCTGAAATGGGTGCCTCCACCCAGAGATCAGGGTTGGTAGTGGTCAAGCTAACCTGGGCACAGCTCTCCGGGACACTGTAACCCCTCTTTCCTTACTAGTGGCTGGAACAATACACAATAATCAGATTCATAATACCCTTGACATACCACACAAACACCCACACTGTTTGCACTTACCACCAGTGCTTTCCTCTGGCCCGCCCTGGGGACCTCCCAAAACAAGGTTTTACTCAGCAAATAACAGCAGTACAGTACTCTTGCACAAACTGGAACCACAGTCAAGGTAAATGCAAAAATAGTTAGATCTGATTTATTTAAGGGGCTTGAACAAGGGAGGGGTGTAATCGGGTTAATTTGCTTAAAGGTTCTGTCAATCAAACAATTATGCATGCACATCAGGGTCCATAAACAGTCACACACTCTGGGTACCCAAATAGAGAATGGTGGCTAGCCACGAATGTTGCAGCTGGTTGGGGCCCTGTGATGGAAGAAAACAACATGCACAACACACACTATTTGTAATCCGGAGCCGGAGGGCTTAGTTTCTGAAAAGAAAACATCAAGAAAATCAGATGACACACTTTTAGATTAGGCTATTGTTGCAAGGTGCTACCCTGATGATTATTCATGATACCCAAGACTGGGCACAGGCTGGACTAAAATTGAGACAGCAGGTGGTTAATCTGGAGTGCCAGGAGAAGCAGAGCTCACACGATTCGCTGAGGCGTCATTCCTGTTCAAGCATGCAGCAGGGGCTGATCCCCAAGCAGGTCTCTTGTTGGTGGCTTTCTCTGTGTGCAGTGGTAGTCCAGCAGGGCCAGCATGGCATGGCCCAGGCTGAATGGAGATGAACAGGGATTCAGTCTGATTAAGCTGGATGAAACTTCCAGCAAGCAGAACACAGTTCACACAGCGGGGAACCAAATCACAACCCACTTGGAATACACAGCACATTTACATGTAAGGAAATTCTACTGTACCAGGCAAACTGCTCTCCGGTCATGATCGTAAAGTCTCTGTACAAACCAGGTATTCAAAAGCAGCTGGACATCCTGACAGGCTGATTGCATTCAGAAAATCTTGGGTCTTCTTCAGGTTAAAGCCTGGTCACAGTCCAGCAGCTTAAATAGTCCTCACAACTCAGATTCAGTCTGAATAAACTCTATTTTCCATCTCAGGGACAGCAGGCAGACAGGCAGGCCAAAACTCAGCCCTTTCACAGTTCACCCATGCAAAACTACACAGAACTGCTGCTAAAAATCACTTGAGCTGTTACTTTTACTTCTCAGCTCAAAACTGAAACTAGCTGCAGCAGCCTGGGAAATTCTCCAAGATCCAAAAGGTTCAGTTGGCTGATCCTCCTGTCAGGCACAGCAAAGGCTCCTCCATGAGGTGCAAAAGGCAAAAAGTCCAAAACTACAATTCCTAGAGATTTTGACTCCAAACAGCTCCATTTTAGGTCCCACCAGTACTGATTGGTCCAATTCGCAGTCCAGAACCAAGATTGTGAAGATAAACAAAACAGTCCTTGCTGCAAAGAAGGCAGGTTAGACAAACTACATTATCATTATCACTCTAAATGATTTTCAGCAAATAGTTACATCTTTTAACAGAGCTCCATCTCAGATTACTTATGACTGCAATCCAGGCAGCTCTTAAAGAGACAGTACACAGAAGCTATACAGGCACTCTAGCAATCACATTTAAACTGCTAAAATGCAGAACATCAGCCTGGCAGTCAGCATTTAGGCAAACTCGAGGAAGACTTTTGAAACCCCCATTTGTAGTGGGGTTATACCCTTCCCTGCCTGGAGAAAACTTAGTGTCCACGTCAAGTCTGTATCATCATGCATCAGTTAACATAAACTTATTACTTTACTTTACTTTACATATTCACTACACTTCATGATACTATATCCATTCTGTCAACACATTGTGCATATTTCACACAGGTAAATTGAACATTACTATACTAAATCAGGTAATAACTTCTTCTACCTTAAACAATGCAAGAGGCGGCCCTTCCCTGTCAACTAACTTCGGGCTAGAGGGGGCGGGGGCACCATGGTGAGAGGGAAAGACAAGTAATAATAATAATAATATGTTTATTTGATTGAGCGCCTTTCCCAGTATCAAGGCGCTTCACAGGTTCACAGACAATGCAATAAAACCTAGTTAAAAATCACAAAAATTCAGAAAATGACTGAAAATGCCTGGAAAAGTAACCTGGATTGGGCAGTGAGCTTGGTGACATAAACATCTTTGTGCACCACATTAAGAGGCAAATCCACTGGCCTCCAGAGAATCATAACTGAGGTATACTACTGGCTTGACAGCTCGGCCAGCCATTCTGAGAGGGACAACTACAGTCTCAGTACTCTCAGCACTGGTCTGGGGATTCTCACACCTGTGGGGGTGCCTCTGCCGGGTGGGAACATCCAAACTTAGTGCACTGTTGGCTCTTTGCTCTGCAGGCTCTGTTTCTACAACACTTAACTCATTTTGTGAAGGCTCAGGCACAATCAAGCTTTGAGGCAATGAAGAGGGGTGGTCAGCACTCTCACAGTGTTCTTCAAGTTCTGGTATGTCACTAGAAAGAGTCAAACCCTCACCTCCTTCCTCAGGCAAATAATACAGTGCCACAATACACAGAGACTCAACATCTTCAGAAGTGATACTTTGCACTTCACTTTCAGGGAGCATTGGCTCCAAGGATGAAGCTGGGGAGTAAGGCAGTCCAGAAGGCCCAGCTTCATCCCCACAATGTATCAGGGGGGTTACCTCAAAAGCAGCTGACTCAGTTCATAAGAGGGGGTAATAGGCCTGGTCGTATTCACTTTCTTTAGAAGTGGACTCACAGTCACTATCATTCTGGACCTGCTGCGGAGGAAACCTTAAATCTGTGACCACTGGGGTAGATTGACTCTGTCTCTTTCTTGCAGCAGCATGAGTCACTGGCCCAGGAGGCTCAATTTCTGGGGGTTCAGCCTCAATCATTACTTGGCTGATAGGTAGCAAGTGGTTACAATGCATGGTCTTGACAGCTTTGGAGTTGTTCTCTGGGCACACCTTGTACTCAGGTAAATCATCCAACTTTCCAACTACTACATGGGGAAGATGGTGCCACCGATCAGCAATTTTGTGTTTACCATGCAGTCCCAAATTGCGTAACAACACACAGTCACCAGGTCAAAGCTCTTGAACCTTTACTTTTTATCATGCCTCTCTTTGTTGCCTAGATTTCTCTTGGTGGACTTTGTCTGGGCCAGTTGATAGGCATGGTTCAGTTGAGCTTTCAGTTTTGTACATATTGCAAGTAGTTTTCAGCTTGGACTCCATCTGAGAGACCCCAAAACAGACATAAACTGGCAGCTCTCCCAAACATGAGGCAGTGAGGGAGAACCCAGTAGCATCATTTTCATGCAATTGTATCGTGTACCAAGGTGCTAATCTGCTGGCTCCATTTATGCTTGTCTTTTGGGTGGAGGTGTCCAGCATGTCTAGAAGGTGTGGTTAAAATGTGCTAGTTGAGGTCTCTCTGCGGGTGATGGGGTGGTTCTTGACTTTCGCACCCCCATAGAGAGAGCATTTCTTTGATTAGCCAACTTTCAAATTCTTTGCCTTGATCAGAATGAATCCTCTGGGGGGCACCATAGTGGATGAAGAAATTTTCCACTACCTAGCCCACGGTTGATACTTTTTGATCTTTAGTGGGAAAAGCTTGTGCATACCACGTGAAATGATCTGTAACCACTAACATATTGTCAATGTTCTGCTGATCAGTTTCTAAAGACAAGAAGTCTATGCAGACTAGTTCCGTGGGGGCACTGGTAATAATATTAACAAGGGGGGAAGCCCTCTGAGTCAGGGCTTTTCTTTGCAGGCAGTGACTACAAGTCTTTACATGGTGTTCAACATCGGCCCCCATTTTGGGCCAGTAGAAGCGAGATCATACCAGGTCAGGGTTCTGTCAATACCGAGGTGCCCTATGTGATTGTGGATAGACCTCAGTACCAAATCTTTCAAAGCCATGGGCAGGACCAGTTGTTGCTTGTCTATTTTGCCACTATGATCTACTGTCTCTCTATACAATAACTGATTGAGCAACTTCAATCTGGGGCCTTCTTTAAACAATAAAGCAGTTCGAAGTCAGTGGAACGTAACTTAGACATATCTTTTCCTGCACGCAGGGCATCAAGTGCTGGCTGAATCATAGGATCTTGGGATTGAGCCCACTGAATGCTGTCATTGTCAAATTGAGGTAGTGCACCAATAGCTAGAGCAGAGAAGTGGCACTAAGCAGCTTGTATGCAGGTGTCAGAAGGGCCCAAGCAATCTACTAAACAGTTCACTGTGTCCACAGACATCTGTTCATCTCTATCAAACTTTTGGCACAATGCTCGAATGTCAGGTTCAGACACCCTTACCCAATCACTCTTGGAAGTGGGCCTTCATGATAGGGCGTCAGCATCAATATGGTTCAGGCACGGTCTGTATTCTACAGCATAATCATAGGTTGATAATGCAGAAAGTCTCCGGTGGCCAGTGGCATCTAACTTGGCTGAAGTCTGTATACTGTATATGTCAACTGGTTATTGTCAGTCTTCACCAATATCTTTTCCCCATAGAGGTATTCATGAAACTGGTCAACGATGGCCCATTTTGGCGCAAGGAACTCCAACTTATGCACAGGGTAGTTTCATTCAGACGGGGTCAAGCTCCTACTGGTGAAAGCTACTGGTCTCAGGCCATCCTCATGGTCTTGATACAGCACTGCTCCTAAACCCTGCAGACTAGCATCTGTATGAAGCACATAGGGTTTGGTGGGGTCAGCATAGGCGAGAATGGGGGTGTGGGTGAGCTGGTACATGATCTCATGGAAGGCTGCTTCACAGTCGAGCATCCAGTGGGGCCCAAAGAGTTCACCTGGGTGGAAGTATACTTTTTTTGGTTCTTTAATGGCCCCTTTCTAGTATTTATGATTGGAGGGAGGGTAACCCTGGGTAAGGTTCAAGAGTGGGTGAATCACCTTGGAATAGTCTTTTATAATCCTGTGGTAGTAGCCACAGAACTCCAGGAAATGTTGTAGTTCTTTCAGATTATGGGGCTGGGGCCAGTAGTCAGTGCTTCAACCTTACTGGGATCAGTCTTTATCCCTTTTGTAGATACTATGTGCCCCACATACTTCATGGAGGTTTGGAAAAACTGGCACTTGTCAATGGACAGCTTGAGGCTGAAGTCTTCCAGTCAGTCTAGGACTTTAAACAGTCAGTTCTCATGCTCCTCAAAGGTATTCCCAAACACAGTGACATTGTCCAAGTACACCAGGCATTCCAGCAAATTCATATCTCCCACCGCACATTCCATCGGCTGCTGAAAGGTGGCCGGGTGCCCAATATCCCCTGTGGCATACTCAGAAACTCGTAGAACCCCAATGGACAGATGAAGGCTTTTTTCTCATGGTCTTCTGGGGCCATCGGGATCTGGTAGTATCCGCTGTGAAGATCCAGCACAGAGACCATTTGCTCCCATTCAAGCAGTCCAGGGCATCTTGTATATGAGGTATGGTGTATTGGTCTGGGATGGTCCACCGTTCAGGGTTCGATAATCAAACACATCCTCACCGACCCATTCTTTTATGCACAACCACAATGGGAGAGGCATATGGGCTCCTGAATCCTTGTATCATGCCAGCAGTGAGCATTTCCTGCAGGTGTCTTCTCACATCATCTATGTCTGCTGGGGCTTGCTTGGTGTCAGGACCTCACTCAAAATGGCCATTCATCGTGCAGGCGTGGTATGCTCTGCACCCTGGACATCCCACATTCCATTCCTTCAATGAAAACACTTGGTCTCTCTGGGCAAGTCTCTTGCTAATTCTAGCCTTCCATTCAGCTGGCAATGGAGAGTCACCAAAGTCAAACAAGTCTGGGGTCACTCTCTCTCTCTTTCTCACCAGGGTGCTTGTTGCTGGGCAATACTGCAGTGTCTGCACAGTGTACCGTAGCTAGGGTGCACCCTCTGTTCACCCAGATCTCCTGATCTGACACATTGTGGATCTGGACCATCACTCATCATGCATAGACATGGGCATGAGCAGGCAAGATGCTAGGCTTGACCAATAATCCTTCTCACAATTTTCCATTGCCTGGTGTATCCAACATCGGTATTTTGTTTTTGATATCTTTCCGGAGGCAGACCTCTCCTTGAATGGTACACACGGCGTTAGGGGCCAGTACCATTGAATCGGGATCCTTCTTCCACATGATCCCCACAGGTTCATCCTGGTCTACTTCCTCGGGTTTCTGTTGCAAATCATAGGCCTTCTTGATTAGAGCTAGAATTCTCAGGGCCCTCCCAGTCTGTCACCCTTGTTTCTCATGACAGAGTTGTGCTAGTCTCCCAAACATATGGGCGTTTGTCCCAATTAACAGGGGGGAACCCCATCTTACAGTCCAGAGGGAGGACACACTAGGGCCAATATCTCTACTCACTTCTCTACACCTGTTACAGTTGCAGGAAAAGACAGCCAGAGGTGGACATACCCTAGGTAGGGATAAGACGTGTCGCTCAGGCCCCACACATGTAGGCATTCCTGGGATTGCAAAGGCACATCAGATAAGCGTTTGTCATACCAGTCCTGGAATACAATGGTCACTTGTGACCCTTTGTCAATCACAGCCCGAGTATGAATACCATTCACAGTCACCATAGTCTCCATTGAAGGGCCCACTATTTTGGACCAGTCTGGAGAGGCAGTAGCAGAGGCCTGGACAGACGATTTAGCTACAAAGAAATTTGAGTTAGGGTTTCTCAAACCCTCACTGTGGTCATTTGGGGCACCCCTTGGCCATTGATTTGCTTTTTGGAGCTCATCTTGGAGTCTGTTTACTACTCTTTCTAAGTCCTTCTGAGACTGGTATTCTCTTTTCATGTGGCCATCCTTTCCGCAGTTATGACAAATGATAGACTCTTGGGTCATCCTGGAGAGAACTGAAGCAGTAGTAAGAGATTGGGGTCTAGTATCTGCTTGCAGCGTGAGAATGGTGCAACGTGTCTTAACAGTTCCTTTAGAGTGGCAGTCAATCCAGTGATCTCAGCCTTGGAGCCACCTTTGGTAGCGGATGCCTGAGGGTGCACCCCCACTCTGATGGCTGTCAGATCCTGAAAGGACCAGAATCTTGTTCCATGGGGGAAACCCTTGCAGAGGTACCCGTCTTCAACTCTCAGACTTCCTTTAGTAGCTCATCTTTCCAATGCTGGGCCCAGGGCAGGAAGTCCTTTGCATTCTCAGAGTGCTCATTAAGTGCTGACTTTTGCCCTTGAGCCTCACTTGGCTAATCACTCTCGGTCACTTGTGCAGCAGCAGCACACATGAGTGCAATTCCCCCATGGGGTAGCCTTTGCTCAACTCCCCAAATTTCTTTCATTAGCTCATCATAGGAGGGGGATGATTCCAGTCAGGTAGCAAAGTGCAACTGAAGCAGTAACAATTCTGAAAATGGAGCAGACTTAAGGATCTGGTCCAGCCTAGTTCAATCTAATTCATTTGACAGCAAAGTACCCTTTCTGAGTCATTCTTATAGCAGCTTTTCAATCCAAGGTACATACAGACAATGGCTCCTCTGGGTACTGCTGAGCTTCTTATTCTCCACCACAGATCCTCATCTGAATCTGGGCTCCCATCGCATTTAACAATGCATCAAGATAGTCATGTGCAGTTGCTTCCAGGGTTATTGGCCGCTTGGCACGGATGGTTGCTAGGACAGGACTTTGGAGGCTGTCACTCAGCCTCTTTTGTTTCTCTGCTTCTGAGCATTTTAATTCAAGTACTAGAGGGGCAACATAGTCAATCCAGGTCTCCCAATCATCCTCCCCCTGGTGGGTGGGGAGGGTGCCTGAGAAGATTCTCAGCCTTTGGTAGGAGACGTGACTAATGGCAGGTACAGATATAGGGGCCAGAATTGGTACAGGCACAGAAGGCGTTGCAGTAACAGGTGCTGGAGTGGGAGAGGGTGTTGGGGAAGGAACACCCCCGAGGGGCAGGAATAGTTTTTTAAAGTCCTCTACGGTTTTCACTTCATCCAGCAATAACTTAGCAAATTTCTCCTCAAAAGTCTCAGAAAATGGTGGAGCTCATCCTCCCAGGGTCTTTACTGTCTTTTTATCACTCTCCAGGCAGCTAGAAACCCTTCTGGGGCAATATTCAGTGGCACTTTAGAGCTGTCCATGAGATCACTACACTCTACCAAGGCTATGAAAGTTTGGGCAAACAAATCAGCCTGTCGACCCACCACCACCACAGGGTTTTTTAAACATTTAACTTTGGAGAGTGCTCCCTCTACAGTGTATTTACTGGTACCCTGGGGCATATCCAATATAAATAGAGAATTTGGGGGGGTCAATCTTCTGCCCAGTACACCACCCCACCAACTGGTGTACAGCCATTGCTACCGGGGTAGCCATTAATCATTAACAATAATTTGTAAATTTTGGCCACTAGAAGGCAAAAAATCACAACGGTAAGCCTCAAAATGTAACCCCTAGGTGGCGCTTATCCCAAGCTCTACTACCCCTGCCTGCTTGGCTAGTAGCAGGTTGAGACACCCTGAGTTCTGAACAGGCACCTCCACCCGGAGGTTAGGGTTAGTAGTGGTCAAGCTAACCCAGGCACAGCCCTCCAGAACACTGTAACCCCCTCTTTCCTTACTAGTGGCCAGAACAATACACAATAATCACTTTCACAATACCCCTGAGACACCACACAAGTACCCACACTGTTTGCATTTACCACCAGGGCTTTCCTCTGGCCCGGCCCTGGGGACCCCCTGTAAAGCAAGGTTATACACAGCAAAGAACAGTAATACAGTACTTTTGCACAAACTGGAACCACAGTCAGAGTAAATGCAAAAAAGTGTTAGATCTGATTTATTTAAGGGGTTTGAACAAGGGAGGGGCATTATCAGGTTAATTTGTTTAAAGGCTCTATCAACCAAACTGTTATGCATGCACTTCAGGGTCCATAAACAGTCACACACTCTGGGTACCCAGATGGAGAATGTTGGGCTAGCCATGAACATTGCAGCTGGCTGGGGCACAGTGATGGAAGAAAACAACATGCACAACACACACTATTTGTAATCCGGAGCCGAAGGCTCAGTTCATGAAAAGAAAACAAGACAATCAGATGACACTTTTAGATTAGGCTGTTGTTGAAGGGAGCTACCAGATGATTACTCATGATACCCAAGATTGGACACAGGCTGGATGAAAATCAAGGCAGCAGGTGTTTAATCTGGAGTGCCAGAGCCACACAATTCACTGAGGCATCATTCCTGTTCAGGCACGGAGCAGAGGGCTGATCCCCAGGCAGGTCTCTCATCAGTAGCTTCCTTTGTGCAGTGTGGTAGTCTGGCAGGTCCAGCGTGGCATGGCCCAGGCAGAATGGAGATGAATGTGGATTCAGTCCGATTAGGCAGGATGAAGGTTCTAGCAAGCAGAACACAGTTCACACAGTGGGGAACCAAATCACGACCTACTTTCAATACACAGCACATTTACATGTCAAGGATTCTACAGTACCAGCAAGAAGAACACAGCTCACACAGTGGGGAACCAAATCATGACCCACTTTCAATACACAGCACATTTACATGCAAGGAAATTCTACTGTACCAGGCAAACCACTCTCCGGTCATGATCGCAAAGTCTCTGCACAACCCGGGATTCAAAAGCAGCTGGAAATCCTGACAGGCCGATCGATTCAGCAAATCTTTGGTCTTCTTCAGGTTGAAGCCTGGTAACAGTCCGTGGCTTAAATGGTCCTCATAACTCAGATTCAGGCTGAATAAACTCTATTTTCCATCTCAGGGACAGTAGATAAACAGGCAGACCAAAACTCAGCCCTTTCACAGTTCACCCATGCAAAACTACACAGAACAGAACTGCTGCTAAAATCACTTGAGCTGTTACTTCTTCACTTCTCAGCTCAAAACTAAAACTAGCTGCAGCAGCCTGGGGAATTCCTAGATCCAAAGGTTAGGTTGGCTGATCCTCTTGTCAGTCACAACAAAGGCTCCCCTTCATGTGCAAAAGGTGCAAAAGTCTAAAACTATAATTCATACAGATTTTGACTCCAGACAGCTCCTGTAGTATGGCTCCATTTTAGGTCCCACCAGTACTGATTGGTCCAATTCGCAGTCCAGGACCAAGATAGTGGATATAAACAAAACAATCCTTGCTGCAAAGAAGGCAGGTTAGACAAACTACATTATCATTATCACTCTAAATGATTTTCAGCAAATAGTTACATCTTTCAACAGAGCTTCCTCTCAGATTACTTATGACTGCAATCCAGGCAGGTCTTAAAGAGACAGTACACAGAGGCTCTACAGGCACTCTCTGGCAATCACATTTAAACTGCTAAAACGCAGGACACCAGCCTGGCAGTGAGCATTTAGGCAAGCTTGAGGAAGACTTTTCAGGAACCCCCATTTGTAAGGGGGGTTACACTTGCTACACCAACCCTCTGAACTAGCTAACCGCTGCTGGTGGTTATATTTAACAACCCCCCACTAGTACCAGTTAACCCCCTTTGTCCTCTGACCGGTACTCAGGTATTCGTTGCATGCCTGTGGTGCAGCTGGTCTGCGTTGGTGCATTTACTTGATGTAAAATAACATTGCTTTTAACTTTGTCTTGATTACTTTAGCTTTGATATTACCTTTCTATGTCAGTGGGCATAACTTGAAGATAACTACATACATCTCCCAGGTGCAGGGCAATTCCTGCCTTTACTCATGGTTCCACTGACAGTCTCTGGTGCCATGGTGACTGTGCCTCTGGGAAAGATGGAGCAGTAGAACTTGGATACATGAATCTGAATAGAGTGAAAATGTGGAGGAAACACTCTGCAGCTTGGATCTTTTGACGTGATTGAAGGTCTTGCAGCTTGCCCCCTTCAGCTTGTTTCCAGGCCTGAAAGCAGAGCATGAATGCAAGGCTCTCCAGGCCACAAGAACTCCAGACCCAGGAGTGACCCCAGGGTCTGACTCCCTCATGGATCAGAGTGCCCTACCACTCAGGCATGCTCCCATCACTCCCTGTGGCCCAGTCAGCCCCAGTTGGAAGGGATTAGCTGGTTCCCTACCTGGCTCCAGGTTGCAATTTGAGTAGCCTTCTCAGTCTCTTTAACTCAGCTAAGTTGGGCAGTCTTTAATTGTTGAAGTTTAGAAACATCCTTCAGCCACACTACCATCGTGGCAGCCATGGCACTTGCAATCTGAACTCAGTCACTATCTTCCCATTGAGCACATGGTCTCAGTGATACATTAGGCAAATTCAAAACACACCTTTTCTCAGCCAGTCCCTTGACCTAGAAAATACTTCTTCCACTGCACAGGTGCTCACGAACTCAGAAAAACCAGAAGAGGCCCTCTCTTCTTCTTACGGAACCTTTTTGCCTTTTCAGACTACTTGGTTTTACTGGTCAAGAGATCCAGTGCAGAGAGACTCCCATACCAAGTGTATTTGATTTTGCTGGCCAAGCCCCCATGAGTCGGTGGGCTCCCATGCAAGTGTTCCACAACCAGATCCATTTTCCAAAAACCAGAACCAGGCATTTCTGTTACCTTAGACCAGTGTCCTTTCACTGTTCCTTGTGACATTGAGTCCACTGTTTAGGTGCAGAAATAGATTGCTGTTTCTCTACAGAACCACTGATCAGAAATCTTCACTGCTGTTGTAGTGCCTTTTCCACAGCAGCCTTTTGCAGAACTTTGCAGTGGCCTCTCTCTCTCTCTCTCTCACCCAGCAGAGCTGTGTAACCATACTCCTTCATCACAAGGGGAAGGGAAAAGCTTGCAGATGGTGGGGCAGAGGCGGGCAGCCTAGCAGTAAACACCTGCAGGCAGCATGGAGCTAGGGGAGCACAGGGGGAAGACAGTACACCAGGATATGAAACAGGCAAAGGGATAGTGGGAATAGGGTGGAAAATGAGATGGAAGGGGTTGGGAGAAGGACAGAAGGGAAATGCAAACAGAAAGTGATGAACAGGGTCCTACTTGTTGAGGACTCTATAATAAAAGGAATCAGATGGGGGCGGGAGGGCAAGAGTAGCACAGTATGCTACCCATCTATGGCATAGGAGAGGCTAGGGTGTTCCATACCATGGGATTCAATCAGTGGTTGAAAAACTGGTGTGGAGCTCAGGGATTTGGCTTCATTGGGGACTGGGGGTCCACCTGGAGTGATGCAAGCCTATACTGGCATGATGGGCTGCATTTGTCTGGGAGGGGAACCAGGATCCTAGGCAATAGGTTTAAATGCTTCATTGGCAAGCTTTTAAACTAGCCAAGGGGGGAGGCACTGGAAAGGAGCAGGAAAATCCTAGCCCCCCCAAACAATCATGGTAGTAAGTGTGGCAAACACAAACATGGAGGTGTCGATAGGGAGAAGGGCAGGGGTAAATGGAGAAAGTGACAAAGGCAAGAAGGACAGGGATGGGGCAAAAGGGGGTAAGGCTATCAGGAAATGAAGGGTAATGAGTACCAATGCCCGTAGTCTGGGCAACAAGCTCCCTGAGCTGGTGGCCTTAATGGAAGAGGGATGCCTGATATCGTAGCAGTCACAGAAACATGGTACACAGAGGACCATGACTGGGATGTTAACATACCAGGGTACATAACCTACAGGAGAGACAGGCAGGGAGAAGAGGGAGGAGTAGCTCTCATGTAAAGGAAGGGATAAAAGCAACTGAACAAAAGAGTAAACAGGGAGGAGAGGAGGCACTGTGGGTCATCTTGGAGACTGGAAAGGGCACCACAGTCCACACAGGGGTTGTGTACAGACCCCATGTCAGGAGAAGGAATGGACAAGGATATGATAGAAGGCATTCTTAGAATGGCAGAGAAAGGGAGATACTGTTGATGGGAGACCTGAATATGCCAGATGTTAACTGGAGCACATTTGCTGCAGCCACATCCAAGAGCAGGGCCATTCTTGATGCCCTACAGGTGGCAGGCATTAGACAGCTAGTTTCGAACCCACTGTGAGGGAGCAATCTTAGACCTTGTACTCTCAAACGGGGCAGTGAGATGATCTCAGATCTAGAAGTAGGTTGCCATCTGGGGACAAGTGACCATCAAACAGTGTGGTTCACGTTAAACTCAGCTACAGAGTCAAGCCATACAAAAGTGAGGGTACTGGACTTTAGGGAGGCTGACTTTGGCAAGATGGGAGAATGCTCAGAAAAGCACTAGCAAACAGGCTAGAAGGAGGTGTGGAGCAACAATGGGGAATTATCAAACTGCCATCACAGAGGCAACAAGCCTTTGTGTGAAGCAAATAAACAAATCAAAATGAAAGAAAAAGCCACTATGGTTCTCAAGAGAGGTGGCTGTGAAAGTCAGGAAGAAAAAGATAGCATTCCGGAAGTATAAGGAAACACAGAAGGAGCAGGACAGAGAGCTGTACCAGTTAAGGCAGAAAGAAGCAGGGAGGGAAGTCAGAATAGCAAAGGCCCAAACTGAGGAAAAGATAGCCAACTCAGTTAAGAAGGGAGATAAAACCTTTTATAGGTACATCAGCGAGCGTAGAAAGACAAAGGGAGGGATAGTGAGGCTGAATAGAATGAACGGTGGGTGGGCAGAGGGGGACAGTGAAAAAGCAGGAATACTGAATGAATATTTCTGCTCAGTATTCACAAAAGAGGAGGGGGAAGTGCCTAATCCAATTAACAGAAGCACTCTTGATAGGGGGGTCGATCCCAGTCCTTTCACAGAAGAAAGGGTTCTGCAAGAACTCCTAAAACTGAAGGTGGACAAAGCAATGGGTCCTGATGGAATTCACCCCAGAATTCTAAAAGAATTAAGGAAGGAACTAGTGAAACCACTGGCTACTCTTTTTAATAAATCATGGGAGGATGGTGTGGTACCCGAGGACTGGAGGAAGGCGGATGTGATTCCCCTTCACAAAAGTGGGACCAAGACAGAGGCAGGAAACTACAGACCTGTCAGTCTGACCTCTGTGGTAGGGAAAGTGATGGAGTCACTTCTGAAGGAAAGAATAGTTGAGTACCTAGAGGTCAGTGGAGCACAGGATCCAAGGCAGCATGGGTTCACAGAGGGAAGGTCATGTCAGACGAATCTAATAGATTTCTTTGACTGGGTGACCAAAGTAGTAGACCAGGGAGGGGCTGTGAACATGGCCTACCTAGACTTTAGCATGGCATTTGACACAGTCCCACACAAAAGATTGATAGTCAAATTAACCAGCCTGGGAGTGGGTCCCAGGGTGGTAGCCTGGGTAAAACATTGGCTGGACAACAGGACACAGAAGGTAATTGTAAATGGAGTCCACTCTGAAGAAAGGGCGGTTACTAGTGGGGTACCGCAGGTTCAGTATTGGATCCAGTCCTTTAATGTCTTCATCAGTGACATTGCAGAGGGACTGGAAGGAAAGTATGCCTTTTTGCAGATGACACAAAGATCTGCAACAGGGTTGATACACAAGGAGGCGTGGAAAGGATGAAAAGGGACTTGGCAAGGTTGGAGGAATGGTCAGACGTATGGCAGCTAGGATTCAATGCAAAAAGTGCAAAATAATGCACCTGGGAAACAAGAACCCAGGGAAGAATACACAATGGGTGGGGAGGTAGTAACAACAAAAACAGGAAAGGGACCTGGGGTAATCATATCAGATGACCTTAAGGTTAGCAAGCAATGTGAGAAGGCAGTAGGAAGGGCCGGGGGTATACTGGGATGTATAGGGAGAGGCATCAGCAGCAGAAAACAGGAAGTTGTTATCCCTCTGTACAGACAGTTGGTGAGACCCCATCTGGAATACTGTGTCCAGTTCTGGAGACCCCATCTCTGCAAGGACATAGACAGGATAGAGGCAGTCCAGAGGAGGGCAACTAAAATGGTGCAGGGTCTGCAAGAAAGCCGATGAGGAGAGACTAAAGGAGCTCAATATGTATACCCTTGAGGAAAGAAGGGAGAGGGGGGACATGATAGAAACTTTCAAGTACCTCAAGGGAATCAACAAAGTCCAAGAGGGTAGCATCTTTCAGAAAAAGAGACTTGCAAGAACAAGGGGACACAATTTAAAGATAGAAGGAGGGTGGTTCAGGGGCAATGTGAGGAAGTATTATTTCACAGAGAGGGTAGTGATGGAACAGCCTTCCTGAGGAAGTTGTGGGGTCTAAAACTGTGGGAGAATTCAAGAATGCATGGGACAGACATAAGGCAATTCTTGTGGGGGGCAGGAAGATAAAGGCTGTTGGTTAACTAGGATCTGCAGCCTATCCTGTAGGTAGGGAAATGGGCAGACTAGATGGGCCTAGCGGTCCTTATCTGCCGTCAAAGTCTATGTTTCTATGGGTGGAGTGCCTGCCAAGTATGATGGTGGCAGAGGTCATTCACTATATCCCCTCAAGGAAGAAACAGCAGGATGAGAAAACACACCTGATGTTCCACCTGGGAACAAATGACCTGGCGGGAAAAAAACTGTTGAAGGTGCAGGCAAAATTTAGAGCACTTGCTAGATACTGCAGCAGTCTGGGGTTCAAATCAGTGGCTTTCTCTGAGGTGTTACCAACACCAAAGGCAAGTACTGATAGGAGGCTGAGGATTAAGGAGCTCAATGTGTGGCTGGCGGGTGGTGCAGGCAAATGGGGTATGGATTAGTAGGAGACTGGGGATCCACGTGGTGGAATGAGAGTCTATTTGCTCCAGACAGACTGCACCTGAATAGAGAGGGTGCAGCAGTGCTAAAAAGCAAATTAAGACAGTTCATAGAAGAAACCTACAATTTAAACTAGATTGGGGGGAATGTGGGAAAAATCCACACCACAAGACAGGAGAAATGTGGGCTACCAGCCTCCCCCCAGGATAGTGCTAAAATACTGGGCATGAGGGAGAACAGAGAAGGGGGTGGTGAGGGAACCTGTGGAAGGGCTTAGCAGGCAAAACCAGGAGCTTAGCAAATAAGATGGGGATGTGACCTGGTGATGTGGGTAGGGTAATATAGAGACACAGCACAGAGTAGTTAATTTTAACTTTAGCAGTTTAACTACAGTCTTCTGTGTTCTTACATTCTCACCAACAACCTCACAGGACACTCTCCTGGACTAATCTGCTTGAACTGAGCAGAACTTCTATTTTAATACCTATCCGTAGCATATCATCAGGTCAGTTGATCTGCCCCTTTCTAATAACAGTGAAATAATACGCTAATACCAACATCTGGAGGACCAGCTGCCTGTGTAAAGTCATTTTACATTAAATCCTCATTAATCAGTGAAAGGTTATTCATAAATAACAATTTAAAGTGTTAAAATCAGACTAAACACTCTTAATGGTCCTATAATAATATGTAGCTTTGCCCCAATCCAGAAGATGGACAGATGCTACTGACCTGAAAGAGGTTCTGTTTTGGGCTGCTGGCTCATAACAGAGACCATTTTGAAATGCCCCTGTTTCTGGTAAGAGCTTTTTTTCATATGCAGTCCTAACAAAATAGTAAAACCAAAAGTCCCCATTCATAAGTTTTATGTTTCTAGGATGACTGCTAGGAAATAGCATAATGGGCTGCTGAGAAACCTGACGGCTGCAATTTCAAGCTGTTGGGGTACTTTTTCATTTCCTTCCATTTGCCTTTAGATAACTTAGTGCTTTGGTTGCAACAGTTTAAAACTAAGAGTCTCACCTGTTAGCTTAGAGAAGTCCTTTCTTTAATGGAAGTCTAGAGGATCCTGGAGAACTGAGTCAGACAGTTGTCCTTGGTATCAGCTATTGACACCACCGACTTGGTCACACAGCAGGCTCACCCGACTGATGCACAGCCAGTTTCACTGTTGTCCTGCTAGGAGAGCAGTTTTCCCCACTCTGGACACCAAGGGGTAACCCCAAGAGGTAAACAGCATTTCTACACATTCCATCACATTTACGAGCTGGGAGCCCAAAGGACTTGCTGGGAAGTCTTTTCATTAATTAATTACAGGGCAGAAAGGCAAGTCAGGGAAAGTGAAAGCAAACCTTCCTGACTCAGCGTGCCACAAACGATACTGCTTGACAGACCTCTACACCTGGGAGGATTTAGGGCTAAGCTGCTGGGAGAAGCCTTTTCACAGCTTCTTTCCTGGAAGGTAGCAGTGAGTCACCCATTTCATTCAGGAACTAAGTGCAGTTTTACTGGCAGGATTATTAGGCATTTAAACACTTGTGTTACACAGTAAGCTCCTTGTCCTGCACATTCAATATTTCTCTTCTAACAGTTCCTGCTGTACCAAAAATACAGTGCTACACATTTAAGCAGTAATGTTGTACTCATATCTGGCATGCTGCACATTTTCAGAAGATGCAGCACATCATATAGCTAGAAGCTAGAACGTTCTGTCTTTTCAGCATGCACTCATTTTATAGGATGTTTCTACTGCTAAAGGACTGGCAATAAGGGGGGAGAAATGGAATATGAAAGAGAGGTTCAGACAAGGAGCAGAGGCACTATCTTGGGTGGCCTGCCCACTGATAGCAGAAAGTGATATAAACAGAGATAGAAGTAAGAGAAGGTGGTACTGCAGTAGGCTTTAGAGAAAAGGGAATAGAAAAGATATGCCTTGAATGCCTAACTACCACAGTAGACCTGGAGGCCCTCATGGGGGTGAAGGACTAGGATATAGTAGATATAAGAGAGACCTGATGGACAGAGCTGCACACCTGGGAAATGACTATCTCAGGTTACAGACTGTTCTGAAGGGATAATGAGGCTAAGAAGGGAGGAGGAGTTGCTTTATACATCAGGGAAGGCATACGTCTAACTGAAGTACAAGAGGAGGATGGGGAGACTGAGCTACTGTGGGTAATGCTAGAAAGGAGGACGGGAGAATCCTTATGACTAGAGAGTGGTATACAGGCCACCTATGCAAGGGGAGGAGGGTGATGCACAGTTAATTCAGGCAGTCACAAGGCTGGCCCTAAAAGGAGAGCTACTGCTGGTAGGGGACCTAAACCTCCCAGATGTAGACTGGGAAATCTCGGATGCAGCATCGTCAAGGAGTAGGGAGATACTAGCTGCGCTTCAGGGGGTATTCCTTCAACAGCTAGTCAAGGAGCCGACAAGGGGTAGCAACATGCTGGATGTGGTCCTGAAAAATGGGGAGAGTGTGGAGGAGGTGCAGGCGGGAGAAGCCTTGGCAACAGTGACCACAGCATGGGAATGTTCAGGGTCAGGGCAGGGAGAGAGACAAGTAAAACCAGTACTACAGTCATGGACTTCAGATGCACAGACTGACAAGATGAGAAGGATAGTAAGGAAACAATGATGGGTACAGAGAATATAGGGGCAGTGGAGGAGTTATGGCAAGCTATCAAAGGGGGTACAGAAAACTGCAGAAATGTGCATAGAAAAGGTTAGGAAGAGCAAAGGGGTGAGGAAACCGCTTTGGTTTACAAAGGAGGTTGTGGGGGCAGCTGGAAAGGAGGAGGTCATTCAGAAAATTTAAGAGGATACTCAGCAAAGAAGATAAGGAAGAGTAGAGGGAAAGAGGAGTATGGCAGAGAAGAATATCAGAAGAGCAAAAGCAGATGCTGAGAAGAAAATAGCAGAAAAGGCCAAAAGGGGGGATAAAACCTTTTCAGATATGTGAGGAAGAAGAGAAGGCAAGGCAGAGGAGCACTAGGCTGAGGAGGGAGAAATAAAATTGGAAAGAGACTGTGAAAAAGCAGAGTTATTAAATAAGTACTTTGGCTCGTGTTCACAGAGAAGGAGGATGGTATGGGACCTGTTTTAAAGTCAAATGGGAAGGAAGGAAGGAAGACAAATGGGTGGATCTGAGCTCATTCACTGTGTATAGGGTAAGGCAGAGCTATTTAGACTGAAGGTGGACAAGGCAATGGGGCCTGATGGTTACACCCAGGATGATCAGGGAATTGAAGGAGGAGTTGGCCGCACCCTTGACAAGGCTCTTCAATTTGTCCCTGGATACGGGGAAAGTGCCAGAGGACTGGAAAAGGCAGACATAGTGCACTTACACAAGGGTGGTAGTAAGGAGGTGAGGGAAACTACTGATCTTTCAGCCTCATGTCAGTGGTGAGGAAGGTAATGGAGGCATTAACCAAGGAAAGGGTGGTGGATTACGTGGAGGCGAGTGAATTGCAGAACAGCAGACAGCATGGCTTCACAAAGAGAAAGTCTTCCCAGACAAACCTAATTCAATTCTTTGATTGGGTGACTCAGGTGATTGACCAGGGGGGCAGTGGACGTGGCCTATCTGGACTTCAGTAAGGCTTTTGATACCATTCCCCTTAGGAGGCTGGTGAGCAAGATGGAAAGCCTGAGGTGGGTGGGAAAATAACAAGGTGAGTGAAGACCTGGCTGTCAGGAAGAACTCAGAGGGTGGTGCTAAATGGGATGCACTCCAGGACAGCGAGGGTGAAGAGTAGAGTGCCACAGAGGTCAGTTTTGGGTCCACTGCTCTTCAATATCTACATCAGTGTTGTTGCTGAGGGTTTGAGGTTGAGGGTGTGCCTATTTGCTGATGATACAAAAATATGCAATAGGGTGGACACCCCAGGGGAGTGGAAGACATGAGGAGTACTTAAAGATGCTTAAAATGGTCTGGGATGTGGCAGCTTAAAATTTAATGCCAAGAACTGCTGTGATGCACTTGAGGAGTTGGAACAGAAAAGCAGTGTGCACTCTAGGTGGGGAGGAAATTAAAGTAACAGAACAGGAGAGGGATCTGAGGATCATAGTCTCCTTGAACCTTAAGGTGAGAATCCCTGCAGCAGGGCAGCAGGAAAACCCAATGGAATATTGGCATCGTAGACAGGGCATTACTAGCAGAAAGAGAGCAATAATGCCCCTTACAAAGCCATGGTGAGGCTGCACCTGGAGTATGGGGTTCAGTTCTGGAAGCCACATCTCTGCAAGGATATAGATGTGTAGGAGAGGGTTCAGAGAAGGGCAACCAAGATGGTGCAGGGTATGCAGGGAAAATTATATGAGCAGAGGTGTAAGGAGCTGGATCTGTACACGCTGGAAACAAGGAAGGAAAGGGTAAGACAGACATGATTGAAACTTTTAAATATGTAAAGGGGATCAATAAAGTGGGAGAATAGTGTTTACTTCAGAGGAAGGAGGGGGTCAAAACTAGAGGGCACAGCCTCAGACTGTAAGGAAAAATATACAGGGGCAATGTGAGAGGGCATTTCTTCATAGAGAGGGTTTTGAAGCCCTGGAGCAGACTAGCAGACAGAGTGGTAGGGACTAAATCGGTGGAAGAATTCAAGAGGCATGGGGCAAGCATATGGGGCTGAGTATCAGGGAAGGCGGGGGCTGGCAGGGAAGCAAAGGTGCAGGGGGGAGAGACCAGATGTGCTGGTATGGTCCTTTTCTGCTGTAACAAGCTTCTATGATTCCTCCTCTATGAGGAAGGGCACATCCAGGCCTTGGGGAACAAGTGGCTGGCAACCCACGGGCAGACCCTTTCCCAGCCTTGCAGCCCCATCTTCTGCATAGGAGCTGGAGCCCCCTCCCTCTGGAGGGGCTTCCACTGACCTGACTCAGAACCAGACAGTCTCTGGGTTTGGGGGGTTCCCTGGCAGCCCTCCATTGGCTGAAGCCACTGCCTTTTCCAAAAATTAATATGCAAGAGGCTCCCTCAACACCTGATTGGCCGTGCCTAGTATTTCCCCAGCTTTTTCCCCCAAAAGTCCTTTCAACAGTCCCATGGTCCTGTTCCAAAATCCTGACCCTCCAATTGGCTGTGCTCTGGTCACATGACTGCAAGTATGGCTACTGGCAAAACAGTCCCACTGGAGTACCTGCACAGTCTCAACTTTAATCCTCTGGTGCAGCCAGAGTACTGTTTAATCCAATATTTCCCCACCACTATGTAGCAGCCCCTGTACTCTGTTGAATGTTTGCAACATTTAACATTTTTGTTCAGCCCTTTTCCCGTCACTGCTGCCGGTTTCAGCTATCCTCAGGCAGCCCAGTCATAGAAATATAGAAACATGGAAACATAAACTCTGATGGCAGATAAGGATCACTTGGTTCACCTAGTCTACCCATTTCTACCTAATGGATAAGCTGCAGATCCTAGTTAGCCTTCTTCCTTCTACCCCCACTA
Source organism: Neoceratodus forsteri (assembly GCA_016271365.2). NCBI lineage: Eukaryota > Metazoa > Chordata > Ceratodontiformes > Ceratodontidae > Neoceratodus > Neoceratodus forsteri. The sequence goes on along the minus strand of CM028135.1, from coordinate 211,652,178 downwards.
GAATTGCTTATGTCTATCCCATGCATTCTTGAATTCCCCACTGTTTTGACTCTACAACCTCCTCGGGAAGGCTGTTCCATGTATCTACAACCCTGTCTGTGAAGAAATACTTCTTAACATTACTTCTGAGCCATCCCCCTCTATCTTCAAATTATGCCCCCTTGTTCTTGCACATCTCTTTTTCTGAAATATGCTACCCTCATGGACTTTGTTGATTCCCTTGAGGTATTTGAAAGTTTATATCATGTCCCCCTCTCCCTCCTTTCCTCAAGGTTACACATCTTAAGCTCCTTTAATCTTTCTTCATATGTCTTCTGGTGCAGACCCTGCACCATTTTGTTGCTCCTCTGGACAGCCTCCACCCTGTCTATGTCTTTGCAGAGATGGGGTCTCCAGAACTATACACAGTATTCCATATGTGGTCTTACCAACTGTCTGTACAGAGGCTAACAGCTTCTTGTTTTCTGCTGGTGATGCCTCTCCCTATGCATCCCAGTGTCCCCCCAGCCCTCCTTACTGCCTTCTCACATTGCTGACCCACCTTTAGGTCATCTGGTATGATTATCCACAGGTCCCTTTTCATTTTTGTTGTTGCCAGTATCTCAGCCCCCCATTGTTTACTCTTTCCCTGGGTTTTTGTTTTCCAGGTGCATTACTAACAAACCACCAGGCTGTTTTGGGGCTGGAGAGGTTTACCTGTGTCTGACTTGGATGTCTGGATTTTCCTCTGTTTGATTAGCAGGGTACTTTCTCTGTCAAATTGTTGTGTAGGGTATCTTGCTGACAGGAAGGCACTCATCGCAGCGGTGGGTGAGAGCTTTTAGCTGATTGTTTTGTGAGGGCACAGTTTAGGCTCAACCCCATCCCACCCCTCACCCCACCCACCCCTGGAAATAGTTCCTTTATACCTGAGGTTCTGACATCATTTCTCAAGAGTGCAAGGCATATTACGGTCATATCCTCTCTAGCACACTGCACTTACAATATAAGCATACACATTGTATAATATATATATTTCTATATAACCAATCACACACACACACACACACACACACACAAATACAAACAAACAAAAAAAGTAGATAAACATGTGGGAGTAGTGAAATGTAATGGCTGTGGGGCAGCAGTCTTCCAAGAGTCTTTCTGGAGGCTGAGATGCTGCCCTATTTGCAGACAACTATCTGCCCTGAGGGAGGAAGTTGCCTGTCTTCAGGCCACACTGGACAGCAGTAAGGAAACCTTCCCCAGGCCACACTGGACAGTAGGAAGGAACCTCCCCCATCCAGGGAGCACTAGCGCCACCACCACTACCTCAGAGGTTGCGAAGAAAGCACAGCAGTTGGACCACAGTGGGCTCAGGGAGGGTGAGGAGGGTGGAACAGAGGCACACCAGTCAATTGTTCCACCCACAATCCATACACCATTCTGGGGGGCATAGCTCCCCATGGATGCACCCAGAGAGAAGACTGATGACAACTTCACAAGGAGGCCCACAGGAAGGAGGCAGAGGACACCACAGGGAAAGGAAGCAGCTCCTGGTGGGGACTCAATTATTAGGGTATAGAACTGGGGGAGCTGGGAAAACTGAAGTAAGGTGCCTGCCTGGTGCCATGGCTTGGAGGGACAGGAAGTGCATCCTCAGGATCACGAGAACAGCTGCAAGGGAGTCTGAGCTGGATGTAATTGTCCACCTAGGGACAAATGACTTGGCTCATCATGAGATTAGAGCAGTGCAGGAGGACATTGCAGAGTTGGGGAGGGCCTCAAGACAAGTAGCACACACGTATCCTTCTCAGAGGTGCTGCCTGTCAAAGGCATGGGGAGGCTAGGTATTAGCACCATGCAGTTTAATAAATGGTTGAAAAATGATGCGGAGCACAGGGGTTTGGCTTGATTGGGGACTGGGGTTCCACCTGGAGGACACCAGCTTATACTGGCAGGATGGTCTGCATCTGTCCAGGAAGGAACAAGTCTTTGAGCAATCAGTTTAAATGCTTCATTGGCAAGCTTTTAAACTAGTCAAAGGGGAGGCACTGACAAGCAGCAGGAAAATCCCAGCCTCCCTACAAAAACAGGGTACTAAATGAGAACAGACCGAGGTAGAACGGTCAGTGGGGATGCTGCAACAGAAGGTAAAGCCATCAAAAATGGAGAGCACCAATGCCCGTAGTCTGGGTAACAAGCTTCCTGAATTAGTGGTCTTGATGGAGGAGGAACATCTGATATCATGGCAGTCACAGAAACATGGTACACACAAAACCATGACTGGGACATAAACATACCAGGATACACTATCTACAGGAGGACAGAGAGGTAAAAGAGGAGGAGGAATAGTTCTTTACATAAGGGAAGGAATAAAAGCAACAGAACAAAAGGGTAAACAGGGAGGAGAAGAAGCACTGTGGGTAAATTTGGAGACAGGCAATGGCTTCACAATCCGCACAGGGGTTGTATACAGACCCCCTTCTCAGGGAGGAAATGGACAAGGAAATGATAGAAAGTATACTTAGAATGGCAGAAAAAGGGGAGATACTGTTGATGGGTGATCTGAATATGCCACATGTTAACTGGAGTGCAGTTGCAGCTGCCACTTCAAAGAGTGCAGTTATTCTAGATGCCCTACAGGGGGCATGCCTTAGACAACTAGTACTGGAGCCCACTTGAGAGGAGCAATATTAGACTTGATTCTCTAATAGAGATGGAGAGAGGATCACAGATGTAGAAGTGGGTAGCCATCTGGGAACTAGCGACCATCGAACAGTATGGTTCACAATGAACACAGCAATAGAGTCAAGCCATACAAAGACAAAAGTACTGGACTTTAAGAGGGCTGACTTTGCTAAATGGGTCAGTGCCTAAGGAATGCACTAGCAAATCGGCAGGAAGGAGGGGTAAAGAACAATGGGGAATAATAAAAATGGTATCACAGAGGTAACAAGCCTTTGTGTGAAGCAAATAAACAAAACAAAACAAAACAATGTAAGAAACCACTATGGTTTTCAAAGGAAGTGGCAGTGAAGGTTCAAGAGAAAAAGAAAGCATTCAGGAAGTACAAGGAATCACAGAAGGAGCAGAACAGAGAACTGTATCAGTTAAAGCAAAAGGAGGCTGGGAAGGCAGTCAGAACAGCAAAGGCCCAAACCGAGGAAAAGATAGCCAACTCAGTTAAGAAGGAGGATAAAACCTTTTATAAGTACATCAGGGAGCGAAGGAAGACCAAGGGAGGGATAGTGAGGCTTAATAAAAGGGAGGAAGGGTGGGCAGAGGGAGACTGTAAAAAGGCAGAGATACTAAACAAATATTTTGCTCAGTATTTACAAATGAAGAGGGAAGGTACATAAAACAAACAGTAGAAACACTCTGATACAGAAGTTGATACCAGCCCATTTACAGAAGAAAGGGTTCTGAAAGAACTCTTAAAACTGAAGGTGGACAAAGCAATGGGGCCTGATGGGATTCATCCCAGAATTCTAAAAGAGCTAAGGGTAGAACTAATGACACCAGTGAGTACCCTTTTTAACAAATCATGGGAGGATGGGGTGGTACCCAAGAACTGGAGGAGGGCAGATGTAATTCCCCTTCACAAAAGCGGGAGCAAGGCAGAAGCAGGAAACTACAGACCTGTTAGTTTAACTTCAGTGATAGGGAAAATGATGGAATCACTTCTGAAGGAAAGAATTGTCGAGTATCTAGAGGCCAGAGGGCACAGGACCCAGCAGCATGGATTCACAGCGGGAAGGTCATGCCAGATGAATCTGATAGATTTCTTGACTGGTGACCAAAGTAGTAGATCAGGGAGGGGCTGTGGACATGGCTCTACCAAGACTTTAGCAAGGCATTTGACACAGTCTCACACAAAAATTAATATACAAGTTAGCCAGCCTGGAAGTGGGCCCAAGATGACCGCCTGGAATTGGCTGGAGAATAGGACCCTGAAGACTAATAGTAAATGGAGTCCACTCAGAAGAAAGGAAGGGTTACTTATGGGGTACCGCAGGGTTCAGAGTTAGGACTGGTCCTCTTCAATGTCTTACAAGTTATATTGCAGAAGGACTGGAAGGAAGTATGTCTCTTTGCAGATGACACAAAGATCTGCAACAGAGTTGATGCACAGGGTGGGGTGGAAAGGATGAGAAGAGACTTGGCAAGGTTAGAGGAATGGTCAAATGTATGACAGCTTAGATTCAATGCTAAGAAGTGCAAGGTAATGCACCTGGGAAACAAAAACCCAGGGGAAGAGTACACAATGGGGGGTGAGATACTAACAACAACAAAAATGGAAAGGGACCTGGGGTAGTCATATCAGATTATCTAAAGGTGGGCAAGCAATGTGAGAGGGCAGCAAGGAGGGCTTGGGGGATACTGGGATGCATAGGGAGAGGCATCACCAGTAGAAAACAGGAAGTTATTATCCCTCTGTACAGACAGCTGGTGAGACCCCATCTGGAGTACTGTGTGCAGTTCTGGAGACCTAATCTCTGCAAATACATAGACAGGATGGAAGCTGTCCAGAGGAGGGCAACTAAAATGGTGCAGGGTCTGCACTGGAAGACATATGAAGAGAGACGAAAGGAGCTTAATATGTATAGCCTCGAGGAAAGGAGGGAGAGGGGGGATATGATAGAAATGTTGAAGTACCTCAAGGGAATCAACAAAGTCCAAGAGGGTAGCATCTTTCAAAAAAAGAGGTGTGCAAGAACAAGAGGCCACAATTTGAAGACAGAGGTGGAGTGGCTCAGAGGTAATTTAAGGAAGTATTTTTTCACAGAGAGGGTTGTGGATGCATGGAACGGCCTTCTCCGGAGGAGGTTGTGGAGTCAAAATCAGTGGTGGAATTCAGCATGCATGGGACAGTCATAAGGCAATTCTGGGGGTGGGGTAGGGAAGAAGTAGGCTGCTGGTTAACTAGGATCTGCAGCTTATCTAGTAGGTAGGGAAAGCAGATTGGGTGGGCCAAGCGTGTCCTATCTGCCGTCAAATTCTATGTTTCTATGTTACTTGCACTTTTCGCATTGAATCTAAGCTGCTAATGCTTGGCCATTCCTCCAACTCGACAAGTCCCTTTCATCCTTTCCAGCCCACCTGCATATTAACCCTGTTGCAGATATTTGTGCCATCTGCAAAGAGACATACTTTTCCTTCCACTCTCTGCAGTGTCACTTATAAAGACATTAAAAAGGACATGCCCAGTACCGAACCCCTGTGGTACCCCACTAGTAACCCACCTTTCTTCACTGTGACTCATTTTATATTACTCTCTGTGTCCTGTTGTCCAGCAAGTGTTTTACCCAGGCTATCACCCTGGGATCCACTACCAGGCTGGCTAATTTGTTTATTAATCTTTGTGTGGACTGTGTCAAATACCTTGCTAAAGTCTAGGTGCCATGTCCACAGCCCTCCCTAGTATATACTACTTTGCTACCCAGTCAAAGAAATCAATTAGATTTGTCTAACATGACCTTTCCTTCTTTGAATCCATGCTACCTTTGGTCCTGTGCCCCACCTGCCTCTAGGTACTCAATAGTTCTTTCCTTTAGAAGTAATTCCATCATGTTCCTACCTCTGAGGTCAAACTAACAGGTCTGTAGTTTCCTGCCTGTCTTGTTCCCACTTTTGTGAAGGGAATCAATCCACCTCCTCAGATATCACACCATCCTCCCATGATTTATTAAAAGGGTAGTCGGTGGTGTTACTAGTTCTTCCTTAGTTCTTTAGAATTCTGGGGTGAATCTATCTGGCCCCATTACTTTATCCACCTTCAGGTTTAAGATTTTTCAGAACCCTTTCTCTGTGAAAGGACTAATATCAACCCCTATCCAGAGTGCTTCTATTGACTGATTAGGTATCTCCCTATTCTTCCATTGTGAATACTGAGCAGAAGTATTCATTCAGTATCCCTGCTTTTCACTGTCACCTCTGCCCACCACCTTCCTCTTTATTCAGCCTCAGTATCCCTGTCTTTGTCTTTTCTGTGCTCCTAATGTACCTATAAAAGATTAAATGCCCCTCTTAACTGTGTTGGCCTCTTTTCCTTGGTTTGGGCTTTGTATTCTGACTGCCTTCCTGCTTCCTTCTGCTTTAACTGGTACAGTTCTCTGTCCTGCTCCTTCTGTGTTTCCTTATACAGTACTTACTGAATGCTATATTTTCTCCCTAACCTTCCCTGTCACTTCTTTTGAGAACCATAGTCAGGGCCCGTGTTTTCTGTGATTAAGTGGTTGCAGCAGTGGTCACGAGAAATCACAGGCTGGCTGCAGATCAGTTCTGGTCGCAGAAATCAGGAAACCAGCCATATGCCACAGAAATGCTAACTGTAGCTATACGGTGACAGAAGGGAAGGGCATAGCAACTGATATGTTAAGTATAGCATGGCATACATACTCATTAGAAGGAACAAACTGATGCCACCCACTACAAAGCTGAAAAGCTAGTGGCCACATGGCATCTTGACTCATGCTTGCTCTTGTTACATAGCTCCATCCAGCCAGTATTATGGGGGGGAAGACTGACACAAGAGTAGCAGAGCTTGATTAGGTCCACAGCAGTTATAATTTGCTGTTGTGTAGGTGTGGCTAGCTCAGCCATATTAATTTTTCATTGTGAGACTGCTGACAGTGCATGCTGAATTCCTGAAAAATGAATCTGGAAGGAAGAGCTGATAGGCGAGAAGTAGTCAAGAAGTTAAAAGATTCAGTGGTGCCCATGGAGGTGGAATCTGATCTCAGTGTGGTGGCAGGTATCGGAGGAGGAGCTGATTGCAGAAATATGTGGCTAGCAGCAGACTGGGAAGAGGACTCAGTCCCCACTGATAGACTTTGATCACAGTTTTGATTTTTGAGCTGCAGATCTGTACCTGCAAGTATGAGAGTAATTTCATGGCAGATTTGAACCTGCAGCCTAAGTGGTGGCATCAAGCTCATTTCTTAAAGAGGCCAGGTTGCCCAGCTGCAGTAGAGTTGGAGACCAGGGTATACTAGAACTGGAGTGAGCAGAAAGGAAAAATATCAGAATGGAGTGTTGTATTCATTGCTACTATACATAAGTGAAATGAGAGTCACTGACTGAAGAACACCACAACCCCCTGAGTTGCAAGGAAAAGAGAACATGCTAACCAAGGTTACTCCAGCTTAATAAGAATGACTTGCTTGCATTTTTTAGTGTGTTCCCCAAAAGAAAAAATCAGAAGTCAACAAATTATGCAGATGCTGCAAGTTACACCCTCCGTCACTACTATAGGAAGACAATCCCCCCCACACAGATTTTTACACTGAGCTCAACATGTTTGTTGCAAGACAGCTGGGGTGTTCCTAGTTTTAAAACATTATAATCTAAAAGAACATTGATCAAAACCAGAAAAAAAATGCTTTTCAAGTTGGAGTCTCTCTTTATTTCTGCTAACTGTAAATATAAACCAGAAGAAATCTAAGCAGGTTTTGCCTTCTGTGTAGTTTAGCAGAGTGTTTATGTCCTCCTCCAATTAAAACCTAGGTGAACAGCAAAGGCCACTAGTGCCCAGAAAACAGATGAGCCTTCAAATTCTGGGTGGGAGCAAAAGTTATTAAATGAGAACACCAGGTTTGGGTTACTGCAGTTTAATATTTGTGAGAAGAAGACTACATACCGTTAAATGGCCTGCTGCTCTACTTTCAGTGTAGTAGAGTGGTTGCACAAAGGCAGTCAAAGGGTAAACTAAGACATAATAAATGGCAATAAAAAATCTAGAAATCTCATTGTCCAAGACAGATCAGCTGACCATACATTAATTCTCTGTATACGCACAGTCATCCTGGTCCTAAACCACATTACACAATGAGCAGATCAGTACTCCTACAAACAGAACTATCTTCCATCAGTCTCCCTACAACCAGAACTGATCTTCGGCCACAAACATGGCTGCTACCTTTACACTGTGGAAACCTTCAACTGGGCCCTAAAATTAAAATTATCTTAAATATAAATTAAAACAAACTAATTATATGTCATTTATCAGATTGTCACACTCTCCTTACACACATAAACAAATTAAAAGCATGAAATATTGTTTATAGTTTTCATTACAACTGTTTGTTTGCTAACAGTGAAAATCCTTCTATCTTTACCTGCTCATCAGGAAATCTCTTCTGCTTTTCCTGACAAGTGAGATAATTGAGTCTCTGGCTTTAAAACAGGCCTTTGTTGTCTATGTGTACAGTATGTTAGTAGAGGAACATTCTGCTAGTAGAACCGAGCAGAATTTTGAATCCTGTATTCCATGGTAAACATTCCATGATAAACATTTCATTTCTTGAATGTGGGAAATACAGAGGAAAAACAGAATGAAGAAAGTAAACAATACTGTATAAACAAAGAGAAAGGTGGTAAATGATGCACCCTAATGCTTATCTTTTAGGACAGAGCAAGCAGTTCATGATGCTATCAGTGAGTGTGGCAGTTCTGAACTGCTTATGCTTGCAGCACAGTGGAACTGAAAAGCCTCTATTATGGCTTCCTTTTAGTTTTGTCTACAGAGTGAGGAGAATGAAATAAAATAAGGGGGCTATGTGTCATACTTAGAATGAGAAAAACAGTAGTAACAGTTAGGCAGACGGGAGTGTTAGCCCTGCATGACATACTGGGGGGCAATACTATCATAGCGCTGTAGCCAATATAATAAACCATTTGCTAGTGTGAGTTTTGTTAGTAGCCCAGGAGCCCAAATACAGTAAGGAGGTTCAAACTTTGAAACTTTTAACTTGAAAACATCGCACTTTTGTTGCGGAGCAGTCCAGAGGTATGCACCGCTACTCCAGGTACTGGGGACTCATCTAAAGCAGCAGCAAAGCGAGCTCTTTTAAAAGCAGTTAAATCTGGAGAAAGATTTGATTTTTTATACAGTGCTGCACTTTATACTTTTGGAGCCCTAATATCTATTGGAGTTGGGCAGAGGGGAGTGTTAGCCCTGCATGACATACTGGGGGGCAATACTACCATAGCGCTGTAGCTAATATAATAAACCATCTGCTATTGTGAGTTTTGCTAGTAGCCCAGGAACCCTAATACAGTAAGGAGGCTCAAACTTTGAAACTTTTAACTTGAAAACATCACAACTTTTGTTGCGAAGCAGTCCAGAGGTATGCACCACTACTTCTGGGTTGTGAAGTATAAATCTCTGATAGGAGCGAGCAGGGCGCGTGGAGATGCGTGCAGAGACACATGCGGATGGTGCGTATCAGCTGCGACAGCTGAGCACACCAGGAGATCAAAAAAGTGAAGGAGTGAGTAATACTGAGCCTAACAATGCTGTGGTGCAGTGCACGTGAGATGTTTAAGAAAGGGGAAAATGAGGAGGTCTTTATATGTAGCAAATGTAGTGAGAATAAGGAATTAAAGGCAGAAATTATTGAACTAAAAACAAGAATTAAGGTACAGTTAGAAATATCCCTGTTGGAACAATATATTGATGCTAGAGCTGAAGGAATATACAAGACAGTATGTGGGAAACCAAGGAGGGTCTGAGAGGCGGTATTACCACATGGCTGATAAAAGTCTAGAAAATGGTCAGGTCCCCAAAAAGGTTGATATAAAAGAGGAGATGGAATATTGAGGGTCTTAAACATCTTGACTCCTAACAGATTCCAGGCATTGATAATAACTGAGGAGGAGGATGAAACTCAACAAGTAAATGCCGAGTTGGGCCTTCTGGCTGCAGATAATGTATACACAAACACACAGAATAAAGAGATACCAGTACGACCAATAGTACTGAAGTAGACCCATTTGAACAAATGAATGAAAGTGAATTTACCAAAATATAGCACAGTGTCTACCATCACAATTTCAGGACCCAGCAAGCAATACCACGTGACATTTTATATATTGTGATTCAATGTTAAGATATGCAGATAATGTGCTATGCAAACAGCAAATGAATATACAACAGTCAGTGTACTACCAGGAGCAGGTATAGGAGACATCAAGAACTTGCTGCCAGGTTTATTAGAGAACACCACAGCTCCATTTACAGTGTTGCATGAAGGAGTAAACAATGGGAAAAAGGAATACATTGGATATACAATGATTTTGAAGAAGTGGAGCTACACTTAGTGGGAGGGGTGTGAGTTACTGATTTCAGGAATCTTGCCTACACCAAGGGCCAATGAGCAAACAATTCAGGCAATATACAGATTTAATGGATGGCTAAAGAGATGGGCTAATAGGGAAGGCTTTCATATAGATCACTGGCAAGAATTTTATAGTAGGCAGCTGTTTGCAAGGGACGGTTGCATCTTAATAAAATGGGAAAATGCATATTAGCTAACAACTGAAAAATAGAGTGAACCACCATTTAAACTCAAAAAACGGGATGGGGGATATAAAATCTGGTCAACCAGTAAACAAGTGGAATTTTATTTTACTCAATGCAAGGAGTCTAACAGATAAATTTGATGAGTTACAATTAATCTTGCAGAATCAAAATATACATATTTGTGCAATAGTAGAAACATGGTGGCAACCGAGGATACCTGGGATAGGAAAATCAGAGGTATATATTGTATAACAAAGATCGAGTACAATCTAGAGGTGGGAGGGTTGCTTTATATATTGCCGAGGATATTACTACTGAAAGTATGGATACAACTAGATGGCAGGAAGCCGAGGCTATCTGGGTCAGGATAAGCCCACCCAGAGCAGCTAAAATCAATCTGGCAATAATATATAGGCCACCATCCACGAGGTTAAAGGAGGAGGAAATTATATTAAACCTGGTTAATCATTTAACAGTAGCAGGAAATGTAATATTAACTGGTGATTTTAACCTCCCTGGCATAGATTGTGGTGGCTGGAAGGCTAGCACATCAGTTGAATCTAAATATTTAGAGGCTTTTAGTCTTGGAGGTCTTGAACAACATGTAACAGCTAATATAAGACAAAATCATATTTGGACCTAGTATTAAGCAACCTGGATGATAACATTATAAACTGCAGGATTTGTCCACCTTTGGGTTCAAGTGATCATGATGTGGTGGGTTTCCAGTATTCCGGTAGTCTAGGGGAAAATAAAGTACTACTTTAATACATAGATACAATGCTGCCAATTTTATTCAGATGGGTCAAGACTTGGCCACATGGGAATGGCAAGATAGATAGGACTCAACATGGATTTACTAAAGGTAGATCGTGTCAGACTAACTTGCTGGAATTCTATAACAAAGTTAGTAAGGCTAAAGATATGGGTGGATCGGTGGACATGGTTTTCCTGGATTTTGCAAAAGCTTTCGATAAGGTCCCACACAGGCAGCTTGTAGAATCCCTTAATGAGATTGGCTTACCATTTTGGTTACAAAAATGGGTGAGGGATTGGCTTACTGGAAGTAGTCTGAGGGTTTGTGTCAAAGGAGAATTCTCTGGTTATGCTGGGGTGACCAGTGGTGTCCTCCAGGGCTCAGTACTGGGACCATGTTTGTTTAATTTGTACATTTCATCAATGCAAGTAGAATCAGTTGTCTGGATGTCTAAATTTGCAGATGACACCAGAATTGGGTTTATAGTGAATAATTTGGAGGAGCAGGTAGTTCTACAAACTGCATTAAATAGATTGGACATGTGGGCTACCCAGAAGCAATCAATATTTAACATTGATAAGTGCAATGTTATGCATTTTGGGAAAAATAATAACAGATTTCAGTATACTCTAGGAGGGTCTATGTTGAAGGTAGTCTCTGAAGAAAAGATCTGGGGATTATGGTAAACCAGGATTTTAGCTTTAGGCTTCAGTGCAATACAGTGGTCAAAAGCTAGTGGCATAGCAAATTGCATAGCAAGACACATTAAAAGTAAGGATAGGCTGGTTGTGATGCTATTGTATAGTGCACTGGTGCATCCCATGTGGAGTATTGTGTCCAGTTTTGGGCCCCATATAAGAAGGGTGATGTTGAGATGGTGGAGCAGGAGGAGAGTGACAAAGAGCATCAAGGGACAGAGGGTATGAATTATAAACAGAGACTACTTAATTTAAATTATATCCTTTAGAGTATCGTAGATTGTGGGGTGATATGTGTTTGATTTATAGGGCATTGACTAATGCAAATATGTGGGATCTCCTCATGCCTGATTAAAAGGGACCAAATATATGATACTAGGTCTCACAATTATCAATTGCTTAGATAGATATAAAACAAATAGAAGGAAATTTTGGTTAAATAATAGAGTGACAGAAGTGTGGAACAGCTTACTAGGAGAAATTGTGGAGAGTAGTACAATGCAAATATTCAAAACACAGCTGGACAAATATCTTTTAGAAAAAAATATAAATGGGTATAAGTAAACCATGACTCATGAGCTCATGGACAAATTGTCTTTATGCTCTGTAGATCTATGTAATCTATGTAATCCTACCTCAGACCAGAGAGGTGCTTGCAAATAGGGCAGCAACGCAGTCTCCAGAATGTCTTCCAGAAGACTGCTGCTTCACAGCTAGTGCATTGCACCACTCCCCACATGTCTGTGCCCCTTCCTGTTACAGATGCGTTTCATTTTTTTTTGTTCTTGTTTTAGTGTGTGCAAGGTTGAGTGTCTCTACACCCTATTCATTGTGCTGTGCCTATAAGTATATAAACAGGTGTATGTTGTTAGCAGTTCATTGTCCCACTTTCCAGATTGGATGCAGCTACAATAAACATTTTTAATTATTCATTGCCCCACCATTTTGTAGCCACCTTACCCTGGCACAACTTGCAATAGGTTTTAATTATTATTCATCCTCCTGCCTGTCACTAGTGCTGTTTCAGCTTGCCCCAGGCACTAGGCAGGTTTGACTCATTAATATCCATGAGTCCCCTATTGAATATTTCAATTTCCCCCAATCAAAAGCACTCACTGGTGCCTCTTATATAATAAAAAAAACACTTCTGCGACTTCTCCTTTTGCCTCCTTTGTGTCTCTGGTCCCCGATTAGCTTAATAGGGGGACTGGAACCACTGGAGAGGCCATCAGAAGTCCCCAGGAATGGCCAAAAACACAGTGTGTTACTGTGCATGTGCAGATTGCCAGACCTGCACCAATTTAGCTCCTCTGGCCCCATTCTGGGATGCAAAATCCTGTGGGGGCTGCAGGGAGGATCAAGGGACACTAAGGACCTGTGTCAGGATGTGGGGGGGCACAAGGCAAAAAATGAGATAATGGGCAGCCACAAAGGGGCAACAGGTAAGCCCCCGACAGGTGGGTTACATTAGCAATTAGAAATACAGTAAGGAGAGAAAGAGGAAGGCTGAGCACCTCCCCATTCCCCTTGCTTCACGCAGTGGAATCCTTTTTCTATCCTGTGTCCTTTATTTCACCATGGTCTGGCCAGACAGGGGCCCTCATATTCAAAGCAGATGCATGTGCAAATGGCAGATGCACCACGCACAGGAGGAAATGTGCAACAGTGTGATATTAAGCAGACTGGAGTGTGCCGTACAAATAGGAATGTGCCGTTGCACACCAATAATGGATATAGTGCAGATAACGAGGGCATGTACAAGAATATGCCTGCCTTGCAACCGCATATTGAACTGGACTGCACAATGGTGAATTGTGCAACACATGTGTGGAGCTCGCAGTTAGGTTTGTAAAGGCAGTCCTAAATCAGGCAAGCTACCCAGTGTCAGGTGTAAGAACTGCACTGGGAGGGGGGAAGCAGTGTATGAAAGAGAGAGCTTGAGAGTGAGAGTGAGTGAGTGAGACAGATGGGGAGGACACAAACACACAAACGGACTGCAGGCAACAGAGTCATGTCAGGCCTGGTGTGTGGCATGGCTGCAGGCATGGTTGACATGAGAAGACTGAGGGAACAACAGCTAGGACAATGGAGGGCCCGTAGGCGGTATGCCCAGTAAAGATGGTACCTTCCCCATATCACATTCAAACAGCTGACAGACACAGAGACAGTGGGTCAGTACTGACCCAACAGGGCACCTCTGAGACAGTTCTTGGAGTTGCACTAAGATGAGCCGCAGGCACCCGCACACAGAAGCTACGGTAGTGGAGACAAAGGGCACTGCAGCCATGTGACTGCTTGCCACAGGTACCCACTGGTATCACCCAGTGGTGCTCATGGAGTTCCTAAATGCCCTGCTGCCCTGCTAGTGAGTACATAGGATTCCCTAGCATGTCTGTGGCATGGACAGAGGCAAAGCGAACTTCTACAGGTAGCACAGCTACCCGGTGTCCTTGTAATAGATTGCACCCATGTGGCTCTTAGAGCATCACCTGGTGGTGACAGTGAGGTGTATGGCAACAGAAAGGCTTCCACTCAATAAACTGCCAGGTGGTGTGCAATACCACAGGGAGAATCATGAATGTGTATGCCAACCACCCTGGGAGTGCACATGATGCCTACAGTTGGCACTAGTCTGACCTGTGATGCCAGTTCGAGTCCAGGGACCTGACCGGGGGCCAACTTATGGGTGAGTGCAGCACAACAGCAGCACAGGTATACACAGGTGCAAAGGGTACAAACCTGGGGGATGCACAGGGGGCACTACAGGCTGACAGGGCAGGGCATGCAGACATGCAAGTGTGTGTGGTGGGGTGAGCAACATGGACAGTATGACAGGAGACCAAAGGCCAAGGACACAATGACAGCATAGAATGGGACAGCTGGCCAAGGAAAACAGAGGCAGGTAGATGTACTGGCATGGTGTGTGGTACAGACAGGTGGGGTTCCTCCCTAGTGAAGTTAGGTCACTTCTGTCAACCAGATGACATCACTGTTTCTGTGAGAATACAGTAATAGGCAAATGCCCTGTCAGCAAGGCTTTGAGCAGTATATGGCAGCCACAAAGCATACAGAGTAACACACACAAACAGTGGGAGAAAGGCCTAGTCTCAGTTCCAGTCTCCCTCACTTCTGTATATGTCCCCTTGACAGTCAGTGCCCCAGATGATGTACCCTTGCAGAGTTCAAGGCTTTGTTATAATGAAAACGGAAGGAGAAGTAAAGGTTCCTAATTTAGATGGGAACTGAGAGGTTAAAGTGGTGCCAGTGTAGCTCTGACTAATAATTGAGTCACTTGAAGTGATAGGAAACATGGATGCTGCCGAAACAGCTTTCACAATGAAGTAAAAACATCCACGTCAATAGTAACAAGATTGTTGTTTTTGAAGCAGATGAGTTTAGTTTTTGAATAAATAAAAAATAAAACAATTGAGTATTCTTTTATTTTATTATTGTAGCAAAAGTTTATTGTTACTTGAACCTGAGTTAAAGTGGGCATTTAGTTCTGCTTGAGGTAACATGTAAGTGAGGCAGGCTGAAAAGAGCAGGATGTGGGCTCTGTGGAGTACACAAGGAGAAGAAGTCTCCAAATTGTTTGGCTTCTGTACAATGGAGTCCTATTAAAAGCACATCTCAAATGCCAAGAAGAAATGTTCTTATAACCAGGATGTTCTTATAAGAGGGCTTTTTGAAAATGGTGAAAATCCATGAAATACAGTATATGGTTAACTTGATGACACTGGTCTCAAACTAGTTTTTAGAGAATTCATTATAAAAAGTAGTATAATATAGCTTTTTAAAAGCGCTGTTGCTTCCGGACGGACCGCAGAGTGGCACAGAAAGTAAACAAGCTCCTTACAGAACTTGGTTATTTGGACACGTGGAGATACAGACACGGCCACCGTAGAGATTTTACTTTTTTTATTCTACTGTACATAAGGAATACTCCAGATTGGACTATTTTTTTTATTTTGATACAGTATGTGTCCCAGATAGAGGTTGAGATAGGGACATAACAATGTCAGATCATGCCCCAGTATATTTAAAATTAAATCTTGAACAATCCAAAAGAATATTTTTGAGGCTAAATCTTCTTTGTTGCAGGAAAAGGAAATTTAAAAGCAGGTTTGTGATGATATTAAAATAGCCTTGTGGGAAAATGACTACCCATGGGTTCCTCCCACGATATTATGGGACACAGTTAAGGCAATAATCAGGGAAAATTCATTACTATATCAGCAAAGAAAAGAAAAGGAGAGTGAGAAACTAAAACTGCGAAACAAAATAAATGCTTTAGAATCTCAGCAGAAAATTAGGTTTGAGGACGTCCATGAATTGGAACTTCTGTCTTAAAAAGACTTGAGAATGCACTATTGGGATTATCAGGTCGAGTAGAATTTTTTTTTTCTGTGATAACGTTATTTTGAGGGGGGACCTCCTGCCCTTCACTTATTGGCTAATCAGCTTCTGCAATGGAAAGTCAATGCCACGATTACGAACATCATTCATCCGCATACCAAAGTAGCTTACTCTTCTACTTCAGACATAGCATTAGCCTTTAAAGACTATTATGTGGAGCTATATAGGATGGAGTCTCCTCCAGATACTATTGTAATTAGTTTATTGCCCCCTTACAGCTGCCGAAGCTGTCTCAGGAGGAAAATCAGATGTTGACAGCTGAATTGGAACTTCTCTGTCTTAAAAAAGACTTGAGAATGCACTGTTGGGATTATCAGGTTGAGTAGAATTTTTTTTTTCTGTGATAACTTTATTTTGAGGAGGGACCTCCTGCCCTTCACTTATTGGCTAATCAGCTTCTGCAATGGAAAGTCAATGCCACGATTACGAATATTATTCATCCGCATACCAAAGTAGCTTACTCTTCTACTTCAGACATAGCATTAGCCTTTAAAGACTGTTATGTGGAGCTATATAGGATGGACTCTCCTCCAGATACTATTGTAATTAGTTTATTGCCCCTACAGCTGCCGGGTTGTCTCAGGAGGAAAATCAGATGTTGACAGCTCTATTAGGGAGAATGAAATTAGCACGAGATATCTAGATTGAAAACTGGTAAGTGCCCGGGATGGATGGATCCATGGATGGGCTCCATGGAGACTTTATAAGCTCTTCCAGGACCCCACATGCCGATATTGAATCAGGTTTATAATTCAGTTATGGATACTGGAGGGTAATAGCACCCTCATGGGCGCAAGTAATTGTGGCAGTACTTCCTAAGCCGGCCAAAGATCCAGCTAATTGTACCTCTTACAAGCCAATTAACATTCTTAACATTGATTACAATTTATTAACAGATATTTTAGCTAGAAGGCTGGAAAAGTTAACACCAAGACTCATACACATATATCAAACCAGTATTGTCCCAGAACGCCAAGCCCAGGACAATATATGTAGAGCAGTTCATATCATAGACCATTAACCAGTTCTAAAAACCTGCTTTACTAATGCTGAGAAGGCCTTTGATAAGGTACTTTTGGCCTTATCTTCAGGCAGTTTGGGCTGGCTTATGATTTGCAGACCATTTCCTCCAGCTTATTCAAAAGTTATATGCTTCCCTATGGAAAGGGGTACTGACAGGGCTGTCCTCTTTCCCCTTTCTTTTGCCCTGTATGTTGAGTCCTTAGCTCAAAGTATTAGGCTAAAGCTGAAAATGAGGGAGTTGAGTTGGTGGGTGTGGTCCACACATTAGGACTTTATGCAGATGACGTTTTGCTTTTTGGGGGAACTCTACCTCCTCCCCACCAGCAGTTTTGAACAAAATCAGGCATTTTCTACAATTTCTGGGTATAAGTTAAATATGACTGAAAAGGAGGTTTTTACTTTTCTTTTGCTATCCCAGGAGTTACAACGTAAGTATCCCATGTGGTGGGATCTTCCCAAATGAAGTATTTGGGGTATACCCAGGCAATCTACTGCATCCCTCTTTACAGATAATTATTCCACCTTGACCAAGGAGTTAAACTTAGATTATAAACTATGGTTGCTTTTACTGCTCCTCCTGCCCAGGGCACAGGGAGGCTTAGCTTTACCTTACCTCCTTGGGTATTGGGTCATGACCCAAATGACGAGTATTGTTATGGCAGAACCCAGGATTTACTGCTCATTGGAAAGTTATAGAACTGCCATCACCCATTAACTCCCTGTTGCAAGCGCTGTCCTATTTAGGAACAGTCTTATGGGAGAAGGTGACTAGACTCAGAGGGGTGGTTACTGCCTTGAAGGTTGGAGGTGGGAATAACTTAGGATTATACTGCCCACTTTTTATGGCTTTTATAGGTGGTGGGCCTGGGATAATTCATTTCCATCTGTGAGAATGAACCCTTGGTTTAAACAGCAAGCATGTCTGGGCTTTCACACCTCTTGGCAACTTTTGCAAAGCTCTCACGATATTGCCTTTTGAGGTGCCGACCCAAAGGCACAACCGAATTCCAGGACATAGGTTTCATTATTTTTAACTATGGAATTTTATCCAGGCACAGCATAATAAACCTTCCAGTATTAGAGATGTATCCTGATCCCCCAACATACATATACCATTTGTGACAATTTGTCAAACTCCACAAGGTAAGGGTGCAATTTCCTATTATATACTAATTATCTTAGGGCTTAGGTGCAATTTCCTATTATATACTAATTATCTTAGGGCTCAGGGTGCTACCATTGTACATGTTAAGACTAGATGGGAGGCAGACTTGGGTATTCAATTAGATCTAAAAGACTGGGAGGAAGTATGGAGGCCACATGGCAAACCTTCTCTTCCCAGACTGGCAGGAATTTGGCTGGAGGGTGAGGATTCGATATTTCATGGTGCTAGCAGTACAGGTGAAATGGGACCCAGGCCAGACAGCAGTTTGCTGGAGGCAGTGTAGGGAGACTACTGCAACACACAGGCACACATTTTTGGAAGTGTTTAACCTTGTCTGCATTTTGAGTGGGGGTGAAAGATCATTTGAAGGGTATTTTATTTGCCTGAACAAGTGGGCCCAGAGAGCATTATATTGGAGATTTCACCGGAGACCTTGCAAGCCAGAAAGGCTAAATATTTATGGGGGATTTTAGTAATAGCTGCTCTGAAGGCTATTACTAGGTGATGGCTTCAGAGGGTTCCCCCAACGGTGCAGGAGTAGGTACAGATTGTTCAACAAATATAAACCATGGAACATATCACTTATACATTACAACATAGGCAGAGGGTTTATACCAATAGGCAGACGTGGTGGGACTAACATCAAACAGAACTTCCCTCCTAGTCTCCCGGAGGAGCTCCCCTTTTTACTTTTTTCATCTTTGTCACTTCTTTCACCCTCTTTTTCTTTATTATTAGGGTACTTATTACTTAAATTATCAAACTGAGGCCATTCTATAAAGTTTATAAAATTTGGGTTAAACATTAATTTTTGAACTTCAGTCATTCGTTCTCCTGATCTCAAGCTGTGAGTAGCAACAAGTGTTAGACGGGTATTCAAAGTTTATTCTGGTAGGTGTCATAGACTGAATATAGGAGATAATATATTTATAGAGGTGGATATATTTAAGAGGGGGGTTGGGGTTGCGACAGCTAGCCTTGAAATGTAGGTTTGTTTGCTCAGTTTGTTAATGTTTTTCTTTGAGATCTGTCTGTAATATTAAGGTCTTGAACAAATCTTTATAGAGTATAAGTTAATATAAAGGTACGTCCTTATTCCATGTTAAAAGTTATAATATGGAGTGATATTTGGAAAAATGTTATGAGGATTGTATCATTGGGGATATACTGACTGTACAAGACCTGTATTCTGTGTCAGATTGCTAATAAAGAAGTATAAAAAGCGCTTGTTGCTCATGTAATTTGAGTATTGTTGAAAATGTATTCAATGTCACACCTAATAGGGTATCTTTGCACACCCATTCACTCCTTAAGTGACTGTTAATGAGGAAACTAAATAATGATTCAGCCCAGGGCTTAGCTCACTCAGCAGTCATAATGACCATCTATGGAAAAGAAAAACCTGTTCTTATAAATGGGTTGACTGTTCTTATAAATGGACTTCACTGCCACTGAAAATAATGGGCAAAAATCAGGACATCCAAAAACTGTTCTTATATAAATGAGATGTTCTTGTATCCAGTGTTCTTCTAATTGGGCTCCTCTGCACTCAGAAACCTAAAATCCAGCCCAAAGCATCATGGGTATGCAAATCCTATTGTAAACCAGATGGGCTAGTTGAAGCGCTCAAGAGCAACAAGCTGCAGACACCTGTTTCATCCTGTTTGACATCCTCAGTGCAGCGAGTGACTATCTGAATCTGAGTTAGGTGTCTCACCAACATTATACAGTTCTGCCTGCATGCTGTTAGCATATGAGAAGCACAAGTGAAATATCCATCTGAAGGTTTTTCTAATAAATGTGTTTTAGTCAATTTTGCCCCAAGGTATGGAATTCAGTGATTCTGCAGCCACAGAACTGGCTACAAAATGTTGCTTCGTGCTATAGACCACATACACTGTACAAAAGTGGATCTTACCATTTTATGTGAATTCTAGTTAAAAAGTCATAGTTTTCTGTACAGCCTGTATCCTGCCCCTACTTTGCCCCCCCCCCAAACATCATCGCCTTTCTACAGTATGGTGATCACAGGATAGGAAAAAGCAAATCAGTTCTACCACAGAGGTTTACCAGCCATATGGCTGAGGTTCTGCAGGTATAGTTGGGCCCTGACCATTCACTTGTGCCGACCATGCAGTCATAACTATTCCCTACTGTCATGAGACTTAAAACAGATAGAATACTTGTACATGGCTTCCATGACTAGTGTGAATTCATTCTTAACATAACATTTATCAAGTTATTCAAGAAAAAAATATTCAAAAGTGAAACACTTTACCTAACAGATAAGAAAACTGAAAACATAACATTCTTTCTTCTAGAAGGATTTGCAATAATAAAATAATTGCTGAGCTATGAGTGAGATTTAACACCTCGATACCTATCTAACAACTGTAAAAAGGAGCCATTCTTTTTTGAAGCGACCTAATCTGCCTAAGGCAACATGGCTGATTCTTTCATTACTAGCAATACAACTCATTTATTATACCAGTCTTGTAAGGATGGAAGGTTAGAAGATTTCCAATGTCTTAGTAGAAGTCTCTTCAGACTGAGAGCTGTTAAAGAAACCCAGGATTTGTGTGTACTAGACAAATTAAACATACTGGAGTTGAATCCAAGAATACATATTGAGGGGAAAGAAGGATACTTTTTCAACTGTACCTTATTCACAGGCCTGTTGAATGGATAACCATAAACATTTCAACCTTGGGTTGCCCCATAGCATATGAGCAGGGGTTAAATTGGTAGGAGTCCACAGGAACTCGATTCCACCACCTCTTAAAACTGTATGACAGTTCCACCACCTCTGTCAACTTTCTCCACTGACTACTATAGCAGAGTTCTATCATCTTGAAATGACAGTTCCATCACCTAGAAATCTTGAATGAGAGTTCCCCATGTAAACATTTCAAGTTTAACCACTGCATATGAGAGATACCTTCACTGATTTGTCCACATCTCCAAAATCGGTTCCACCATTCCGTGGTGACATGGAATTTGCCGACCATCATTACAGCAATGGCACAACACCACCAATTGGTGTTGTGCTATCACTGGAAAAGTGTGTTTTCTGTGGGGCTTTGCCTCCCACACCCCATCAGCAAGGGCTCTGCCCTTGCACCCCACACTTAAGATTACCAACCCGAGTCAGAGTTGGTCTGGGAGGGTCAAACACCCTGGAGGCAGCAGCATTGGGAACCTAGTGGACTATTACAGCAAACTGCCAAAAATGTCACTGTGATCGTGTTTGCTGTATTCCTGTCGTGATACCTCCAAAATCTACTCTCATCTGACAGACCTTTATCTTTCAGTTTTTGCAGGAGTGAGGTAGAACTGGTGAGGGGTCTTATACTATAGAAGCTTACCTTGTGTGTGCAGCATGCATGCCGCATGCTTATTAAGCATGTGGCATGCATGCTGCACACATGCTGCACACTTGCATTTCTGTAAGGCTGTGAAGAAATGACAAGGTTCAATAATTTCTAAAGTAAAACACTGAAGAGGTAAAGGACCAAAAAAAATAGTGTTGAGACAATCACTTTTGTGGGTGTAAGGCAGTCAAAGCATGGGACAAGGGGACTAACATTTGACTTGTTTAGCAAGAAAACAGACCTTACCTCTTTTTTAAACTTTAATAGCTGTCGCTCCTGGCTACACAATAATTTATTATGAGCATTTCCTGCAACAGTTCGCTTCCCTTCAGATCTCGGAACTGTTACAGGAAATGAATGTGTCCCAATGTAAGGTAAGGTATTAATTTAGGGGTTAAAAATATTAATAAAATCATGATGTGGTAGTCCGTTTCAGTGATAGAGAGTGAGTGAACTTTCATGGGGCAAATTGCCTATAGAGTTGATGTGTTCCCATCACCCCTACCACAGCCAGGTTAATATACTGGAGAGCCAATTTGTCAGGACAAAAATAATCTGTACTATGGATACTGATTATGGGGCTAGGAGTGAAGAATTAACACAAAGATTCTGTGATAGAGGGTATCCTCAATTTACCATTGAGAAGGGGAAATGAACAACAGAGGAGAGCCTGGGAGGGACAGGAAGAATGGAGACTTCGTAGTGGAAATGGTGCAAATATATCATAAAGATCTGACATGAATGTAGAAAATAATAACGTGGTAAACTTTGTAACAACTTATTCTGCTTTCTCAAAGGAAATCCAGCAGATAATAGAGAAACATTGGGACCCATTGAAGTCAAATCCTGATTTGAAACCATGCACCCAGGCAAAACTCTGGTTTGTACCTAAGAGGGGCACTGCTGTTAGTGATAGGATAACACAAAAGGCTGGATATTGAGACTGCACCAGGCTGTGGAGCAAGCCTGGGTGCAGCACAACTGGGCTGCACAGGGGTGTTGACAGGGTGATATTCAACTGAACTGCACCATGGCACAGCAATGTTGAATATCGCACCTTGGCCACCTGCAGTGCACATGGTGCAGTGGCACTGCGCCAGTGCAAGTGGCCAGAGTGGAGCAGGGGGATGCGCTAGTGCAAGTTCCATTGCACTAGGTGCAACAACTAAGATATTCAAATATGCACATGTAAATGGGGCCATGCAGAGGTAAGGTGCAAATGGGGCCATTTGCATGTCATTATGTCCCCATTTGCATGCAGGTGCACCAATCCCTCAGCGACTTATGCATGGCGCCTCGCAAGGCAGCAGCCATTGGGGACTGACACCCCTGCACATCGTGGTAAAGTGTCCCAATGCCCCATCGTGGCATGTGTATAGTGCAGAACATGTCAATATCCCTGGTGGTCCAGTGGATCGCTTGTAAGCCTGATCGCAGGCATAAGTATATCTAAAAATAGTTAACTCTTCCTGGTGGTCCAGTGGGATCACTTGCAGCCCAAACATGTGGGCATTTGTTATAAAAAATGACACCCCAATCCAACTCTGGTGGTCCAGCGGTACCCCCCCTCCCACCTGCCAATTGAGTACCACCCCACTCCCCAGGTCAGCGTGGCGCAGCTCCCCACCCACTTGTCACCCTGCCACCCACTGACTGACACCATACAGTCGGGCTGTACACCATTGGTCCACAGCGTGAGCCAATGGGCATGCACTGATTGTATTACATAGTTCAGATATGTGAATGGATCCATTCACATATCTGAATTGTGTAGCACGGGGTATGGGGCTGCATGCCTATTGGCTCATGCTGTGGACCAATGGGCGACAGCCCTAGCTATATATGGTGTCAGTCGGGCGGGTGGTGGGGCAGCAAGCGGGTGGGGAGCTGCCACCTGCCGCTGACTGGGGAGTGGGGCGTGTGGGGCCCAGTGGGTGGATGGGGAGGGGGGTGCCGCTGACCACCAGGGTTGAATTAGGTGTCATTTTTATAACAAATGCCCATGATTGGACTGCAAGCGGTCCACTGGACCACCAGGGATATAGGACTTTTATTCTACTTCAAATGCCTGCGATTGGGCTACGAGTGGTCTGCTGGAGCACCAGGGGAGAGTTAACATATTTTAACATACCTATGCCCACGATCTGGCTGAGAGTGGTCCACTGGACCACCAGGGAGAGTGTTAACATTTTGAAACATACTTATGCCTGCGATCGGGCTGCGAGAGGTCCACTGGACCACCAGGAAGAGTGTTAACATTTTGAAACATACTTATGCCTGCGATTGGGCTGCGAGAGGTCCACTGGACCACCAGGGAGAGTGTTAACATTTTGAAACATACTTATGCCCGCGATCAGGCTGCAAGTGGTCCAATGGAATACAAGGGATATAGGACTATTATTATTCTATGTATGCCCACGATCGGGCATGGGGGGGTGCAACCAGGAAGGTGCAGCCAGAGCTCGGGTAGCCACCCACAGGTGGCAGCTGCCATGTTGCACCCTGCAATACGGCAGCTCACCTGTGGGTGGCCAGCTATTGCTCCTTTTTTTTTTTTGGCTCACCTGTGTGCAGTGCAGGTAGGGTTTGTGCATGCATGGGCTCAGCACATCCCGGGATGTGCGGAGTATGCATGGACACACACCCCCACCTGCGCCACATACATTACTGAGGTGCTCCGGAGCATCGGGATTTGTGCAAGGCTCAATCCCCCTTTGAATATCACGCTGGGGTGCATCAGTGGATTGCACATGGTGCAACTGTGTTGCGCCATGTGCAACCCTTCTGAATATCCGGCCCAATGTTTTCAATAAAATGAATTTTAAGAAAACAACAACATGGTTACTGCCATAACCTAAAGGTACTTAGCCATGTGACAAATGTACATTTTGCAGCATAGTTCAGAGATGTAATAATGTTGAAAATTTATATATTCCTTTCCCTCCTCACTATCTATTTTTATTAGCATTTTCTATGCCTCCAAGAATTTCCCCTCTTCTGATGGACTTTCTATTCTCTCTTCACTCCTCTGCTGGTGAGCTTATCCTCTTGGATGACTTCAGCATTAATTAGCTTTCCCCAAGGGTATCATTTCACTGAAATCATAGGGGATGCAAGAGAAACTACAGGCTGGGGGACTGAGCACCCCCTAGGCCCCCAGAACTTTTTTTAAATTTGATGCATTCTGGTGCATTTTGGGGGTCATTTGAAATAGATTTTGCTACTATGTTACCCCTTCCAAATGCTAAGTAAGTTGCACCCTAACCCACTTCACAGGGTCCGTCCCACCTCCCTCTGATCATCCATGTGCTGATTTCAGTCAAATCAGTGTTGTCTAGTGGACCCAACCTCCCCGATAACCGATTACCATTATTAAGTACTAGGAATCTACAGTGATAGAGACATATAATTTGTTGACAGAGACAGAGACACACACACATAGAATTTGTAGGCAGAAAATGACCATGGACCCATCTATTCTGCTCAGAGAGTCCCCTGCCTAGGTCTCCAAAGACCCAACTGGTCTCCAGCAATCAGCAGCCCATTTGCAGGTCTCAGCCCCCATTAAACCTAACTTCTCTAAGTGTGACATGGTGCATGTTGATGCATTTTAGGCTCAGTTTCAGGAGCAAAAACAACAAAAAAGTGCAGCAACACTGCACTTAAAAAAACAAATACCCCCACAGTTTGAAGATAGAGCCAAGTAATCTGATGTGTTTTAACACACTAATCATTGCTCACTATAAGCAAGATATTGATTTACAAGTGTCCTAGTGATGGTCAGCTTTATGCACTAGAAATAAATTCATATTAACCCTCAGACCTGAGTTGGTGGTATCTTGTTGTCACTGTACAGACAAAATGAAATGAGGCGATAAGTGACAACAATGGTAGGTAGTGCTCCTGTTTTATGTCTGTTACATTATTATTTTTAGATTTGAAAACATTAAAATCACATTCCTTTTATCTGTCATCAGGTTTTTATTAATATTTTCAGCTATTTTGGAAAGGCATTGTCCTAGTGTCTGTGACATGCTACTGCACACCAGAAAAGTTGTTTTAAACTATGGTTGTGTTCAAAACAGCCAAGAATATTGAAGAAAACCTGAGCACAGCAATATTTAAAGAACTCCTTTTATTATTTCAAATCTAAAAAAGCTAAGGCAGGCTCAAATGGGGCTAAAGTGCATATTAATAAGAGCAAGGGAAAATCTAAAATAGAATAAAAGGTATAAACACAAAATCCTCTCTGTAATATGCACTTCTGTTTAATTATCTTGTTGCGTTTCACTGCAACAGGTCATTCTGATGCCACCCACTTGCACTATGTCAGTGTTGTTGCTTAGTACTGTAGGTAGTTCCCAATCTCCTTTGACAGTTGAAAGAATAGTGCAAGACAAAATGCATGTGCTTACAGTAGTCATGAAACAGAATGTATAATTATTTTGTACAATGATGCATTTTAAACTTACAGATTTCTTGACTAGTGTTAAAACTTACACTGTGATCCTTCAAAAAACAGGTTTGTTTTTGCAATAAACTTGCATTTATTCATGCAGCAAAATTCTTGCACAGTAATGCAAAGAACTCCTATGTTATTCTTACAAATCATGCAAGGTTAGTCATAAACCTTGTATTTTTTACATTCGCTCGTGCGCATGCGCAAGGAACGTCTTGGGAGAATGGGACACTTTGAAAGGTGTGCCTGCCCTGTGAATCCCCTGCTCCGTGGAGCAGGCATGGCGGTCCTGCACCAATCACTGCGGTGCTGTGTATGACAGTGGTGGTCTTCTTCAAAGAAAACCACCGCTGTGCTTGCAGCACATCACTTCTCATCCTTGCCATGCTGGGGAGCCCACCCAGCGTGGGCAAACATCCCAGTTTATCTGCTGGACGGGTGCCCAACTTCGCCAGCTCCACCTCCCTCGAAACAGCTTTCCTGCTGCCACTCTGGGAGCCTGCAACCCAGCATGGCAAATGTCCCACAGCTGCCATCGGGGTGCCCAATCCTGCTGGCTCATCGGCCCCCCAGCCATCCTTCTGCCATGCTGAAAGCCCACCCCAGTGTGGCAAACATCCTGCATAGTCAATTATAAAAACCTGTAAAGTAAAACGGTCCCACTCAGTCTCCCCCGCCACCCTCCCACAACCCGCACTCACCCACTGCGCACCCTGCCTCTCTACACCCTCACCCCATACTCCTCCAGAGCTTGGCGCGATGATCATCGCTGGACCGGAACACGCTGCACTCTTCAAAGCCAACCGTAAACTAAGGAAATGCTGGTAAGCTGTATAATGGGCTAGATTAGTTTTTTCAACTTTGTTGCATATATTGGCATTTTTGAATTTTGCACCAAATTTTCAACATGGGGTTTTTGGGACCCCTTCTCATGAATTCTGCCACTGTCATGGCATTATTCGGGCCTGAAGGGTGATTTCTCAGTCACTGCGCAAAATCACCTTTTGGGCCCGATTAATGAAATGACAGTGCCAGCATTAATAAATTGGTCTCTCAAAAGCCTATTTCAAAAATTTGGTGGAAAAATTCCTAAAAATGACCATTTTACGAGTGTGCGTTGCGCAGTTCATATGCAGGCTCGTAAGTTCACGAATTTTCAATATTTTCTCTCCAGATTTTCAACATTGCCATTTTACCACACCTCCTTATGAGCAGTACAGCTGACATTTTCACATCCTGCCCAAACGTGTTTCCGCCATGTAGAGCACAATGGCGCAGTCGTGTGAAATCAATGTATGGGATACATTAAGAAAATCACAGTGACACTGTTCATTGGCAGAGGTCTTAAAATGGCTATGTTAAAATTTGGTGAAAAAATTCCTAAAATGACTGTTTTACTAGCATCGTTACGCAGTTCCTCATGCACTTTCGTAGGTTCTTGATTTTCAATATTTCACTCCAGATTTTCAACATTGCCATTTTACCACACTTCCTCATGAGCAGTACAGCTGTCATTTTTCACATCCTGCCCAAAATGTGTTTCTGCCCATGTAGCACACAATGGCACAGTCGGTGTGTAAACTCAATGTATGGGACACATTAAGAAAATCACAGTGACACTGTTCATGAGCAGAGGTCTTAAAATGGCTATGTTGAAAATTTGGTGAAAAAATTCCTAAAAATGACTGTTTCTGACGTGTGTTGTGCGGATTCCTATGCACTTGTAAGTTTGCGATTTTCAATATTTGCACTCAATGACTTCCAAATACTAAACAAATCATAGAAGCAAGCAACATTCGGCATTGACAATGCTTGTACTTCTTGTCACTGATTTATTTAAGCCATGTCCAAGTGCCAAATACCACTGCAAATACCTGCAAGCTAACGTTCAACATTGATAAATGCTTGTTTAGTAAGGGTTGCAGCACTGTTTATCTCTGTTCCCAAAACTGAATACAGCTCTGTCCCAGCTGCACAACCCTCTGACCTATATTACCACAGCAAAAGGTTCCGCAAGAAACCCATAATTTTGGAGAAATCCGTCCAGGCACTTACTCCATAATTTCTCAGTGCTGCTACCCAGGGTATTCTGTGAATTTAAACCTTGTTTGTTGCTAGCTCATATCACCCACACTTCTGTGGTATTCAAAAGGGCACAAAAGTGAGGTTTCTTTGTTTTATTTTTTTGTTAAGGAATTCCTCAATAATTTGGCTTTATCTGCATTCAGCATCATTGTACAGCAAAACCTTCTCCTTGGACTATGGTAGCTCAGTTTACAGACTCTCTGCTAAGCAATGAACTCAACTTCTACCAGCGGCACAAAAAACAGTTACGACTGGTCCACAACACTATTTTAAGAACTTGGATCATGGTTCCGTTTCCCCTGTAAATCACTCCTTTAATCTGCAGCACTGTTGATCACTGCTCGTAGAATCTAGTGATAACTATCCCTGCTTTACAAACCCCTTACCTTAGTTACACAGCATAAAAGGCTCATCAGTAGAAACCCTTTTAAATGTGCATAGTGTTCTTACCCCACCATCTCTGTGTTTCTTTATATTTTTCCAGAAAGCCTGTCTGGGCATTTACCCCTCCACCTCTGAGTGCTGGTAAAACAATAGAAGCTGCAAAATGATCAGTTTAGAGAATAATAGCAATTTTTTCCCACTATAATTATTTCAGGAACTGCTGCTTACCTGAGGAGCCAGCCTCCTCTTCCTCCTCAGGCTAGATACCAGGGGGCGTCTTTCCATATCCCTGCTGCACCACACAAATGGCAAACAAGAGCCAGAAGGCAAGCCTGTAGCTCAAATCCATACTTGGAGGACCCCGCATTCCCAAGCAGCTCCTCTTTGCCTGCACAACGATGTGCTCAACTCTGAAATGGTTCAAAGCACTGATCGTGCCAGTCTCTCAACAGTCAGGCTGGCTGGAAGGCTGAGGCTGGTGACCATAAGTTTGAATGTCATGCATGAATTTCCATTCAGCTAGCCAGGGTTTGATTGGCTCCAGCTCCTTACTGTTTCTATGACTGTCCATTTTCAGATCATCATGGGCACCCAGGACATGTCACAGCCATTGGGGCTCACTTATCTGTGCATGTACAGAATGGTTCCCACCAAAAAGCCTGATAATGGTAAGGCGCAGGGTGGGGTGGAGGGCACAGTGGGCAGGCAATCCCTGTCAACCCCTAAATAACATCCCTGGCATTCCTCAACCTCCAGGCCAACCACCCACAGGACTGAGTCCTTCAACCTTTCACAGCTCATCACAGAACCTAGCTGAGTCAATCCTCACTCATCATACTTTACCCTACTGAACTAGGTTCTCTCCCACACCTCCACCACATTCTTGCAGCAGGTATATTGCCAGATAACTTTATGTGCATTTTGTGTCAGAAAACTCCAGCTGTCTCCTCCTCCCAAAAGTACATCTGGCCCATGTCTCTTTGGTCACTGAACAAAGAAGCTGTACCAAGGAACCTGGTTGCAACTGACAGGTCCCCCATGCTCACTGCCCCAGAAATTGATATGGCCCTCTTTCCTCTTCCATTCAATATTTACTTATGTCTGGAACAAGCAAACCCACATCAGGAAATACAGAGTTAAATCCTTTCACCACCCCTGGATCACCTTCAGTATTATCGACTTATGCAAGTCCCATGACCAAGCCTAGCTTGTTCTCTGCTGGACCTCTTCTCCTACAAGGAGCTTAGGAACTCTTGCACAAAGGCCATTTGTACTGCCAAATCCTTCTACTTCAAGGCCAAGCTCCAGAATAATCTTAGTTCCCCAGCCTAATTCTGGAAGGTGATTCATTCACTGTTTAACCGCCCCCCAGCCCAGTCATCTTCTCCTGTCCTCGTGGTTAATTACTCACCGGTGCCTGACCCTCCCTCTGTTGTTGCTGACCTCAATTCATTTTTTGCCACTTGTTCTGTCCCCTCCCTCCCAATTCATGGCTCCACTCCTCTCCTCTCCTCTCCCCCTCTCCTTCTTCCTCCTCCTCCTCCTCCTTACCTCGCCCTCTCTGGGGTTTGATTCTCTTGTCACTCCCCAGTAGTCCCTGTTTGCCCTTTTTCACTTAACCCTTCCAAATCTAGCCCCAGATGACTTGTACCCTAAACTTCCCCATGTGTCAGCTCCTGCCATAACCTCCCCTTACTTATCTCCCTAAATCTCCCTTCACCCTTTGTACTGTCCCTCAGTCTTGGAAGATTGCCAAGGTTCTTCACCTCCACAAAGGGGTGAGCTCTCCTCCTCTCCTGGCAACTTCCACCTCTCTCCTCCTCCCTTGTCTTGCAAAGCTACAGGAGAAACTAATCTATTCATAGCATGCAGATTTCTCCACCTTCAACCAACCTCCCACTTCTAGTCTGGCTTTATTTATTTATTTGAATTTTGGTAACCGGGTGAGCCACATGAGTGTTCAGCACTGGAAACCTGCTGTGCGAATGCTGGTTCCTCAGGCAGGAGATGGGACAGGGAAGGGCGTCTGACCCCTGAGAAGCTGCTTTTTCTGCTTCTTTCGTTCCTGGAAACCTGCTGTGTGAATGCAGGTTCTCAGGCAGGAGATGGGATGGGGAAGGCATCTGACCCACAACCTGGTCCCTGATATGGTTGTTGGGGTATTCCATCAGGAAATTCACCCAAGACCAGGAGGTTTCAGTAGGAAATGTGGTGCAGTGGGGCCCCCTAGAAGTAAGAAGCCTGACAGATTTAATAATTTCAACACTTTATTTTTTTAAGTGCAATACAGCTGAAATCATTGGCTGGATTTCATTCTGGTACTACTACGAATCAAAATCCATAGTCTTTGCATCACATTCCTTGGCAAGTCTTTGGTTTGACTGGACAGGAGATAGGTACCCAGGAGGGAGGTGTCAATCTGCAGCACGCACCTAACATCAGCTGTCTTGATCTGGCTTTGTGTAAGGTGGCTTGTGAATGCAGATTTGATTGCCAGTTGTTGATTTTCAGTAAAGGATTGCTGGCAATGTGGGGACCTTATAGGTGGAGTGTGTGCCCCATCATCTCTTGGCTTCTGTGGATGTCCTGTGAGCTAAGTCCCCTTCTTGTTCTTGTTGTAATGCAGGTGCCTGGTGAAAGAGATGGTTCTTTTCCTGGTTCATCCATAGTGATTGAACTGCTCTCAGAGTCTGTGATGGAGCACCTGCATGTGGGCTGATGGTGGTGCATGGGGCCTTTGTGGTTAACTGGCATAATTGTCAGCTCACCTGATGCTGTCCTCTTTGCTGCCTATCAGAAATAGTACGATCTGCTGTTGTGGATCGGTGGCCTGTGATGCAAGCTCATGTCTACCCTCAGGATAAATACTGTGAAACTGTGGAAAGAAAGAAG
The DNA here is from genome assembly GCA_016271365.2 of Neoceratodus forsteri. Lineage (NCBI taxonomy): Eukaryota > Metazoa > Chordata > Ceratodontiformes > Ceratodontidae > Neoceratodus > Neoceratodus forsteri. The sequence continues at coordinate 211,620,643 of CM028135.1, read as the reverse complement.
GAAAGTAAGATACATACTGTGGACCCATGGGTAACAACTAAGCCAATGAAAGTCTCCAACTGAGGAGGGGGCATCAGGGAGGTCAGTACCATCACCCGTGAGTTTGGGACTCCTAGCCCATACAGAAATGGCCAAAGCAGTCCCTGGAAGTTTTAGGAGGAAATGCCAGCAGGCATCCCCAGGCTTGGAAGCATCTTCCCTGGGTAAAACATATGCTTTAGGTCCCTGGGTAACAAAAAAGCCTGTGGAAGTCCCTGCCCTGGCAGGGCATCAGGGAGGTGAGGGCCATTACCCCTGTGTGTCTGGGAGTGCTAGCCCAAGGGAAGTCTTAGCAGCAGACCCTGAACGTTTTAGAAGGTGGGGGTATCATTCCTCCCCAGATGGAGAGCACTTTCCCTGGGTAAGAGATATGCTTTGGTAACCTGGGTAACAACCAAGAGTGTGGAAGTCCCTGCCCTGGCAGGCCATCAGGGAGGTGAGGGTCATTAACCCTGGGAGTGTGGGACTGTTAGACCCAAGGGAAGTGTAAACAGCAGGACCTGGAAGTTTTAGGAGGTGAGGGCATCATGCCTGCCCAGCCAGAGAGCACTTTCCTGGGTAAGAGATATGCTTTGGTACCCTGGGTAACAACCAAGCCTTGGAAGTCCCTGCCTGGCAGGCCCTCAGTGAGGTGAGGCCATTACCCCTGGGTGTCTGGGAGTTCTAGACACAAGGGAAGTGTTAACAGCAGGCCCTGGAAGTTTCAGGTGCATGCCAGCAGGAGTCCCGAGGCTGAGATCACTGAGGACTGGGGAATCCTGGTGGAAACTGAAGTCCCTGAGAGAAAGTGTGACCAGCTATTTCTGAGTCCTGGTGGGACATGATGTCCCTAAGAGATGGTATGACTAGATGGCCTTGTTGGCTAGTGGGACCAGATGTCACTGAGGGTTAGTAGAACTAGATGGCCCTGAGACCTAGTGGGACCAGATCGCCCTGGAAGCAAGTAGTGTCAGATGGCCCCATCTGTTGCCAACTGGGATTTCTCTAAATGGCTGTGGTCAGGCTTAATAGTCACTGTAGGGAGTTTGTTAAAGGCCCAACCAGGCTGTGTTGCAGTTGCTGGGCATGGCTTGATGCTGAGCCTGGCAGGCTGATTCTGAAAGTCACCAGGGTACATGTCAGCAGTTCTGCCAGCCAGAGAGCACTTTCCCTGGGTAAGAGATATGCTTTGGGACTCTGGGTAACAACCAAGCCTGTGGAAATCCCTGCCCTGGCAGGCCATCAGGGAGGTGAGGGCCATTAACCCTGGGAGTGTGGGACAGTTAGACCCAAGGGAAGTGTAAAGAGCAGGACCTGGAAGTTTTAGGGTTTGGGACTACCATGCCTGCCCAGCCAGACAGCACTTTCCCTGGGTAAGAGATATGCTTTGCGACCCTGCATAACAACCAAGCCTGTGGAAGTCCCTGCCCTGGCAGGGCATCAGGAAGGTGAGGGCCATTACTCCTGGGTGTCTGGGAGTGCTGGACCCAAGGGAAGTGTTAACAGCAGGATCTGAAAGTTTTAGGGGGTGGGGGCACCATGCCTGCCCAGCCAGAGAGCACTTTCTCTTGGTAAGAGATATGCTTTGGTACCCTAGTTAACAACCAAGCCTGAGGAAGTCCCAGCTCTGGGAGGGCATCAGGGAGGTGAGGGCCATTACCCCTGGGTGTCTGGGAGTCCTAGATCCAAGGGAAGTTTTAACAGCATGCCCTGGAAATTTTAGGGGGTTGGGCTACCATGCCTGCCCAGCCAGAGAGCACTTTCCCTGGGTTAGAGATATGCTTTGGTACCCTGGATAACAACCAAGCCTGTCTGAAGTCCCTGCCCTGGCAGAGCATCAGAGAGGTGAGGGCCATTTCCTCTGGGTGTCTGGGAGTGCTAGACCCAAGGGATGCCCTAACAGCAGGCCCTGGAAGTTTTAGGGGGTGGGGTATCATTCCTCCCAGGCCAGAGAGCACTTTCCTTGGGTAAGAGATATGGTTTGGGACCCTGTGTAACAACCAAGCCTGTGGAAGTGTGCACCCTGGGAGAGCATCAGGGAAGTCAACGTGATCACTCCTGTGAGTTTGGAACTTCTTTCCCTGAGGGAAGTGGTTGAAGTTGGGCCTGGAAGCTTTTGGGGGACAGGCTAACAATTCTACCTAGGCTGAGTGTGGAGTTTGGAGGCATACTTACATTTGTTATGGTACTCTTCCGCCTCAGAGTCATGGAGAAGTGTTTGATTCTGAGAATGTTTTCCTGCCTCGTCACTGCTTTTGTGATGGCAGAACATGTCAAGTTTGATCCATCTGTCTCTATGAGCACAGGGGCATTAGGTCCAGTAGCTGATAGTCTCAGTTTGGAGAGCAGCTACCTTGTGTGGTGTGCATAGAGCTGAATTAACTTGAATAGCTCTTCTTCTAGCACCAGTCTAGCTGGTCCATGTGTTGCATTGGTTTTGTGAAGAAAAATGGTTAAGACATACTGTAGCTGTCTTCACTATCAACGACCAGTCTCTCTGCATTCCTCAAGTCACCCAGGGACATATTTCGGATGGCAGCAGAGTGCTGGGCATTGTGGAGGGACAAGCTGAAGATGAGGTGATTTCTTGCCAGGCAGTGATCTTGGTTTCTAAGTGTCTTGGCTCTGGGTAAACTGTTAATTATCCTGACTGCCTCCTTGGCAAAAGAGATGTCCTTATACAGGGATGCTGTCTCTGGTGGTATCTGCATTTGTGAGTCCCTTAGCTGGATTTCCTGGTGCCTCTTCATGGCAGAGGTACTGAGGCCTGCTCTCCAGAATTGAATTACCTTGCAACCCCTAGGTGGCACTGTCCCAAGGGCTACTACCCTGCCTGCTTAACTACTAACAGGTCGAGGGGCCTAGGGCCCAATGGAGGGTGCCTCCACCCAGAGGTCAGGGTTTGCAGTAGTTAAATAGCTTGGTCACAGCCCTCTGGGACACTGTGACCACCTTTGGTTCCCTCTGGTGGCTCACACAGTACCGCGGAGTTACAATCCCTATACTCCACATATACACCCTGTTCACTCATAAAGTACCACTTACCCTCGAGACTGATTCTGCAGCATGCCTCTGAGGACCCCCTGTAAAACAAGGTTAGACAATATACACAAACACAATGCAATGCTTTCTGCATGTACTGATACCACAGACAGCATATAGTTCAATAACAACAAATCTGATTTATTAGAGGGGCAGCAACAAGGATGGAGCCAATCAGGTTGATTTGTTTGAAATATTCAAATCACAGTACTGTGCATGAATATAGGGTCCAAATGTCACTCTCTGGTACCCAGGATGTTGGCTGCTAGTTGTACGTGCAGCTGGTTGGGGCCCTTTGATGGAAAACACATGCACACACAAATTGTAATCCAGAGCCCTGGGGCTCAGTTCATGAAGAAATGAAACAGCAACAATTAGATGACACACTTGCAGTTTGATAAACAGATTGCAGGAGCTACCTGATTTGTACTCATGGACTCAATACTGAAAACTGATGGATGCAGATTGTCCTGGATTGCCAGGAGAAACAGAATAGCTGGCCCAGCCCTCGTGGCAGGACTCACTTGCATTCGAAAAACAGGTGGATTCAGTCTGAATTGAGCTGGGTTCTGCTTCCAGCTTCAGCACACAAGTCACAGCAACGGAAAAATAAGATTGCAATTCCCCACAAGCACTAGACACATTTATATGTAAAGGAAAGTACTATACCAGGCAGGCTGCTCTATCCCAATCGCACTTACTGCAAAATACCAGGAGCACATACAACAGCTTCAGTTCCCGACAGACCGAAAGCGATTCAGCAATTTCTCTAGTATTCTACAGGGTGAGCCTGGTTTCCACACTTCTAATGCTTCTTTCTCTTCACAACTTGGATTCAGTCCGAACTGGCACTTGCACAGGCTGCAGGCCGAACCTCAGGGCCTCACACGCACTTCCCGCGTGAAACTATGCAGCACAGAAGCTAGGAGCTCCTTCTGTCTTCACAGTCACAACTCATCTGATCTTTCCAATAGACAGAGAAGGGAATTTCCTTTGAGTTCCTCCCAGTTCAGTTGGCTGGTTTGGCTGTCACTCACAATCAGACTCCTCCTGTTGGTGTAAAAGGGCCAAGTCCAAACTACAATTCCAGAGGCATCTGCCATACAGTCCCATTGTGGCTGGCTCCAGAGGAGAGTCCAAGTTCTGATTCTTCCAGAGCAGGGTCCATTTAAAAGATCCCCACAATGATTGGTCCAATTTGGTAGTTCAGAACCAACCTGAAGGAGTTACTCTGCACTGTCCTTGATACAAGAAAGCAGGTTAAAACAAACTGCATGTTCATTATTACTTTAACAGGTTACAAGCAAACAATTACATCTTTGAAGAGTGCTCCTGCCCACTTAGCGACGGCAGAAATGGAGCAAATTTGGCAGTAGCTCAAGCAGGACTCGAGCAGGGAAACACACAGACCCCCATCCAAATTAATTCTGTATGCAGGCAGATAGTTCTTAAAAGAGACAGTACCAGATTCTCTAAAAGCACTCACAGATAAACGGCTTAGATGCCAAACACCATCCAGGCTTGGAGCATTCAAGCAAGCTCCTGGAAGACTTTTGGGAACCCACATTTCCAGGGGGGTTACACCTTGATGAGCATGTTAAGTTCAGCCTGATGGATCTTGGCAAACCCATTCAAATCTAAGAATTTCAGGAAGTAAAGGAGGCTGTTTATATAAAACTTGATAGTGCCTGGCTTGAAACCTGAGGCTTCAGCCTCTGGAATCCAAGTATCTCTTATGAATGCCCTGGAAGCCAACAGGGATGTGAGTGAAAGGGCTAGGTCAATGGAGTTCCTCAGGTGGGTCAGCATCTGCTGATGAGCGGTTGCTGTTTCTTGGTCCTTCTTTCCTCTCTCCAAGGTCTGGAGCCAAGCTCTATAGAGATTCAGCAGTTGAGGACTCTCTAGCTCTGACTCTGTAGGCTGGCTAGGCAGCTGAGTATGTGGCAAATCCAGAGATGGAGAACATTCAGTCTGGGTGTCTCTGATACTTGGTCGGGCTTTAAAACTGATCAGAGTGCATTTTGTACCTTCCAAAAGTGCTGACTTAGATCTTTACAATGGCAAACAGTCTGGCTGCTGGCATTTGTAAAAGCATTTTCCTGCAGGAGGTTGGGTCAGAGTGACTGCCTCCCAAAGTATCATGCCTTTCCTGGTGTCATGTGTACTTCCTGGAGGTGTCTCAGTGGATGCTTAATTTCTTACCACAGATTGTGCAGGTACACGAGGTCTCAATAGTCTTGCTTGGTATCCCCAGAGAAGCATCCATAAAAGAGGGACACAATTCTGGTAGTGCTGAACTTTAATCCTAGGAGACTGGGACTGTTAGACACAGGGAAGTGTAAAGAGCAGGACTTGGAAGTTTTAAGAGGTGGGTACCATGCCTGCCCAGCTAGAGAGCACTTTCTCTGGGTAAGAGATAAGCTTTGGGACCCTGGATAACAACCAGGCCTGTGGAAGTCCCTGCCCTGGCAGAGCATCAGGGAGATGAGGGCCATTACCCTGGGTGTCTGGGAGTGCTAGATCTAGGGAAGTGTAAGGAGTAGGACCTGGAAATTTTAGGGGTAGGGTATCATTCCTCCACAGCCAGAGAGCTCTTTCCCGGGTAAAAGATATGCTTTGGTACCCTGGGCAACAACCAAGCCTGTGGAAGCCCCTGTTCTGGCTTGACAGCAGGGAGGTGAGGGCCATTACCCCTGGATGTCTGGGGTGCTAGACCCAAGGAAGTGTTACAGCAGACCCTGGAGTTTTAGGGGGTGGGGTAAATTGCCTGCCCAGCCAGAGAGTACCTCCCTGGGTAAGAGATATGCTTTGGTACCCTGGGTAACAACCTAAGCCTGTGGAAGTCCCTGCCCTAGCAGGCCATCAGGAGGTGATGGCCATTAACACTGGGACTGTGGGACTGTTAGACCCAAGGAAGTGTTAACAGCAGGCCCTGGAAGTTTTAGGGGTATGCCAGTAGCTGTCCCCGAGCTGAGAACACTGAGTTCTGGTGGAATCTAGTGGGAACTGAAGTCCTTGGGAGAAAGTGTGACCAGATGTCCCTGAGCCCTGGTGGGGCCAGATGTTCCGTGAGTCCTGGTGGGACTAGATGTCCCTGAGAGATGGTATGACCAGATGGCCCTGGGAGCTGGTTAGATCAGATGGTCCTGATTGCTGTTGGCTGGGATTTCTAAATAGCTGTGATAGGGCTTAATAGTCACTCTAGGGGAGTTTCTAGAAGTCCTAGCCAGGCTGTGATGCAGTTTGCAGGGCATGGCTTGATGCTAGGCCTGGCAGGCTGATTCTGGAAGTCACCAGGGTAGATGCCAGCAGTTCTCCCCAGCCACATAGAACCTTCCCTGGGTAAGAGATATGCGTTGGTACCCAAGGTAACAACCAAGCCTGTGGAAGTCCCTGCCCTGGCAGACCATTAAGGAGGTGAGGGCCATTAACCCTGGGAGTGTGGGACTGTTAGAGCCAAGGGAAGTGTAAGGAGCAGGACCTGGAAGTTTTAGGGGGTGGGGGTACCTTGCCTGCTCAGCCAGAGAGCACTTTCCCTGGGTAAGAGAAATGCTTTGGGACCATGGGTAACAACCAAGCCTGTGGAAGTCCCTGCCCTGGCAGGGCATCAAGAAGGTGAGGGCCATTACCCCTGGGTGTCTGGGAGTGCTAGACCCAAGGGAAGTGTAAGGTGCAGGACCTGGAAGTTTTAGGGGTGGGGGTACCATGCCTACCTAGCCAGAGTACACTTTCCCTGGGTAAGAGATATGCTTTGGGACCCTAGGAAACAACCAAGCCTGTGGAAGCCCCTACCCTGGCAGGGCATCAGGGAGGTGAGGGCCATTAATCCTGGCAGTGTGGGATTGTTAAACCCAAGGGAAGTGTAAAGAGCAGGACCTGGAAGTTTTAGGGGTGGGGGTACCATGCCTGCCCAGCCAGAGAGCACTTTCCCTGTGTAAGAGTTATGCTTTGGCACCCTGGGTAACAACCAAGCCTGTGGAAGCCCCTGCCCTGGCAGGGCATCAGGGAGGTGAGGACCATTACCCCTGGGTGTCTGGGAGTGCAAGACCCAAGGGAAGTGTTACCAGCAGGCCCCGGAAGTCTTAGGGGGTTGGGGTATCATTCCTCCCCAGTCAGAGAGCACTTTCCCTGGGAAAGAGATATGCTTTGGTACCCTGGGCAACAACCAAGCCTGTGGAAGTCTCTGCCCTGGCAGACCATCAGGAAGATGAGGGCCATTAACCCTAGGGTGTCTGGGAGTTATAGACCCAAGGGAAGTGTAAGGAGCAGGACAAGAACATTTTAAGGGTTGCGGGTATCGTTCCTTCCCAGCTAGAGAGCACTTTCCCTGTGTAAGAGTTATGCTTTGGTACCCCGAGTAACAACCAAGCTTGTGGAAGTTCCTGCCCTGGCAGGGCATCAGGGAAGTGAGGGCTATTACCTGGGGTGTCTTGGAGTGCTAGACCCAAGGGAAGTGTTAACAGCAGGCCCTGGAAGTTTTAGGGGTGGGGTACCAGGCCTCCCCAGCCAGAGAGCACCTTCCCTGGGTAAGAGATATGCTTTGGTACCCTGGGGAACAGCTAAGCCTGTGGAAATCCCTTCCCTGTGAGATCATCTTGGAGGTCAGAGCCATCACCCCTGTGATATTGGAATTCTAGCCTTGGGGAAATTTTAAAAGCAGGCCATGGAAATTTTAGGGGATAGGGGTTGCAGGCCTTCCCAAGCTCAGTGCATTGGGCCTGCATATGATACATGCTTTGGGACCCATTGTAACTACTTAATCTGTGGAAATCTCTACCCTGGGATAGCATCATGCAAGTTAATACTGCCTTACCTGTTGTGGCTTGCCGTGTACATAGTATTTCATGTTCTGATTCCATGCCGACTATGTAGCAAGTTGAGTGCTTGGTTCCTAGAAAAACCTCCAGCGTCTGTGTTACTGTGCTGCTTTACTGCCAGTGCAGAGAGCGTCAACTGCTGTTCTGTGAGCCCCTAGTCTTGCAGCTGCTGATTCTGTGACCATTTTATACCTGGGGTGGGTGGGAAGGCGGTCCAGCATCTCTTCCAAGGCTCAGTGCACTGAATGCTGGGTAAACAGTGAACGTCATCCCCCAAGGGAAGTATCATTGAAGTCAGGGGTCATCCCTGTGAGACTGTTACTACTAACCCCCTAGGAAGTGGTTTAACCCAGAACCTGGAAATCAGAGAGGCTGTGGACAAAATGGTTCCAATAGAGGTGACCTAGATGGTGGGTGCCAGTGTCTCTGAATCAGATATCCAGAGAGGTCAGCCTTCTTGGGACCCCATGTCCTTGTATCATAGTCTATGCACCTGTGGCAAAGAACAACTATCCATGTTTTTTACTTTAAAAAGGGGCGCCAAGTACTTTTTTTTGTGTCCAAGACCTTGAGGCCCCTGGCCCCCATGGAGCTGCTTCTCTGCCTCTTCGGCTTTAGATTCATAGACATGTGTTGGCAGAAAAGGACCTTCCTGGCCCATCAAGTCTGCCCATCCCCCCCTTTACTTGCCCCTCACCCATAGATTCCATAGATTCCACCCTCTGCTCCGTAGTCAACCCCTTGTATTTGTCCCATGCCCTCTTGAATCCCTCCACAGTTCTGGCCTCCACCACTTTCTCCAGCAGACTGTTCCAGGGTGCCACCACCCACTGAGTGAAGTAATTGCCCCTCACATTTCCCTTAAACCTACTCCACTCCACCCTCAGTTCATGCCCTCTAGTTCTAGCACCTACCTTCCCTGTGAAAAAGCCCACCAACACTTTATTAATCCCCTTCACATACTTAAAAGTCTCTATCATGTCCCCACTCTCCCTCCTGGTCTCCAGCAGGTACAAGTCCAACACTCTCAACCTCTGTTTGTATGACTTCCCACTTAGCCCATGCGTCATCTTATTGGCCCTTCTCTGTATTCTTTCCATGTCATCTATATCCTTGCATAGGTGAGATCTCCAGAACTGAACCCTGTACTCCAAGTGGAGCCTTACCATGGATTTGTAGAGTGGTATCAGCACCTTCTGCCTTTTACTAGTTATCCCTGTCCTGATGCACTCCAGCATTATGTTCACTTTGCCCACCGCCTTGCTGCATTGGGTCCCCACCTTAAGGGTGTCTGTGATTATGATTCCTAAATCCTTCTCCTGCTCAGTTGCATTCATTTTCTCCTTCCCCCAGTGTATAATTTGCTTGTAGATTATTCCGCCCCATGTGCATCACTGTATATTTTTTGAGCATCGAATTTTACCTGACATGTTTCCGACCACCCATCTAGCAACCTTAGATATTGTCTCATAGCCTCCAATCTCTATGGGGTGTCCACCCTATTGCAGATCTTCGTATCATCTGCAAAAGGCAGACCTTCCTCTGCAGCCCCTCCACTATGCCACTGATGTAGATGTTAACAAGATGGGCCCCTAGCACTGACCCCTGGGGACCCCACCACCCAGCCTGCCTGAAATGCTCTCCTTTGCCATCACTCTCCAGCTTCTACCCATCAGCCAGTTCTCCACCCACCTTGTTATTTTCTGTCCCACCTCAAACTCCCCAGTTTATTACCAGTCTTCTGTGGGGCACAATGTCGAAGGCCTTCCGAAGTCCAGATGGGCCGCATCCACTGCCCCCCCGCAATCAACCAACCTCATCACCCAATCAAAGAACTCTATCAGGTTCATCTGGCATGACCTCCCCTGTGTTAAGCCATGCTGACAGATGTCCTACAGCCCACTATCCTCCAAGTAGCTAACCACCCTTTCTTTCAATATCACCTCCATCACCTTATCCACCACCTATGTGAGGTGGACCAGGCAATAATTGCCCTCCTTCTCCCTGCTGCCACTTTTGTGAAGTGGCACCACGTCCACCCTCTTCCAATCCTCCGGCACCCACCCTGTATCTAAGGACAGGTTAAATAACCTCACCAGTGGTGTTGCCAGTTCTTCCCTTAGCTCCTGGTGCACCCTAGGATGCAGGGCATTCATCCCCATGGCCTTGTCTACCTTCAGCTTACCTAACTCCTCCCTGACCCTGTCCTCACTGATTGGACTAGAATCCACCCCTCTGTTCTCCCTTCCCTTTCCCCTCAAACACTGGTCCCCTTCCTTCTCCCTCTATCGTGAAGACCGAGCCAAAGTATCTATTCAGCACCTCTGCCTTCTTGAAGTCCTTTTCCACTTGTACTCCCCCTCCCCCTTTATCCTCACTATCCCCTGCCTCTCCCTTATGTAACAAAAGAAAGTTTTGTCACCTCTTTTGGCCTGCATAGCAATTTTCTCCTCTGTTTCTGTTTTCATCTTCCTGATCTTCCGCCCTGCCACCTTTAGCTTCTCCTGTATGTTTTCCCTGTCCTCCTTCCCTGCATCCTCTTATATTCTCTGAATGCTTTTTCTCTCTACCTATTGCCCTCCTCACTTCCCTGTTGAACCAAAGCAGCATCCTCCTTCTTTGGTCTTTCTCACCTTCCTTATACAGCACTCTGTGGCTTTTAGTAGCCCTCTTGATCTCATTCCATAGTTCCTCAACCTCCCGTATCCCTCCTTCCCTCCATTACATTCCAGAATATACTCCTCATCCTGGGAAAATCTGCCCATCTGAAGTCCAGGACCTTTGTGATGGTTTGCCTCACTTCATACTCTGTTCTAACTCTGGAAGCTTCACTGTGTTATGGTGACGTTTCCTAGGCTGACCCCCACCCCCCACCAGCACCCCACTCCTCCACACTATCCCCATTTATGAGAACCACGTCAAATATTTACCCCAGTGGGTTTCCTGACCGGCTGCTACAGGAAGACTCCTTGGAGAGACTCAAGAATCAATCAATCAATCAATCTTTAGCCAAGTGAAACTCCATTGAGCAATCTCATTTCAAGGAGGGCCTGGTAGATACAGAATAAATAATACAATAGCACAATAGAACATATAGTACAAATGGGCATAGTAATACAATACATAGCAATAAACACAAGTACAAGAATAATCAGTGAGGCTGGTCATAAGGTGAAGCCTCATCCCGGTAAACTCAGTATGGCAGAGGTGGAAGCAAGTCAGCACCAATGTAGCCGAACCAGTACTTTTAGACACTGATAGCTCTAGTAGAGCAGAGTTAATGCTAGTGACAGCAAGCTGTGGGCTCAGCATCAAGTAGAAAGCAAGGATGAATCCAGGAACATGGCTTAGGATAATTCTAACAAGAGGATAGAAAGTGTATAAGGTTGACTGTAAGAATAGCAATGTCTGGCTACAGTTTAGCGACATGGAGGGGCACTGACAAGGCTCCGAATTTGACTTGAATTCCACAAAACCAATAGGATGCACCAATTTTATGGATTTCTGGATGTTGTTCCACAGCTGGGGCAGCACATAGCTGAAGGAGGCTCTGCAAAACAGGAAAAGACTTTAGGCACAGCTAGTGAGATATATGTGGCTTCTCAAGGCATAGTTTCATAAGGTACAGAAGGGCAGACAGTCAGAAATGTAGGAGGGTAGCATCTTGGACACAGATCTATAGGTCCATAGTATAGCGTTCCTTTGCCTCCTGAGCGTAAGTGAGGTCCCTCCTACCATGGAATAGAGTTAACAGTAATGGGTATTATATGCCACACCTCAGATGAAACATAAGGCCCTATGATAAAGGGTGTCAAGCTTAGATAGGGCGTTTTGGGGACTTCAGCCATACAGGAAGTCTGCATAGTCCAAGATAGCTAGGAATGTGGTTTGTAGTAATCTTTTTCTGGCCTCTTGGGTAAGCAGATGCTTGATTCTGAAAAAAAAGTCCAAGCCTTTGCCTAAGTTTTTGGAGGCGCATCTATATGATCAGCAAAAGAAAGTCTGTTGTCAATCCACATACCTAGGTACTTGAACTTGGTCACAAAGTCAAGTAACTCACCATGCAGGGTGATGATAGTGGGAATATTGTCATGCTAAAGGGAGTTTATGGACTTGGTCATTGGGGATAACAGCATAGCCTTGTTTTCTGGCATTCAATAGGAGCGTTTGACTTGGGAGGTTTTGTTGCAGCGTAAGGAAATCTCCTTGCAAGTCCGAGCAGGCACTTTCAGGAGTAGACATTGCAATGTAAAGGACCGTGTTGTCCGCAAAGAGATGTACACTGGAAAGTTTAATTCCATGGTCAATGTTGTTGATAGTAAGTGAGAAAAGTAAGGGCTCCAAGATGGAGCTTTGAGGTACCCTCTGCTAATCTGTTTTAGAGTGGAGAGATCTCCTGCTGCTTTACTTGCTGCATCCGCTCTGCCAGGTAGCATGAGAACCATTTTAGGGACGAGTGCATCCAGACCAATGTTGCAGAGAGTAACTAAGAGCAATGCATGATTGATAGTATTGAAGGCCTTGCTTAAGTCAAGGAATACTGTACATACGTGATTAAGTCAAGGGCTCTCTGCCAGTTGTTTGTGACTTTAGCCAGATCTGTGATTGTGCTATGGCATGGCCTAAAGCCTGATTGCACAGGGTTTAGTAGATCTGAGGCATCAATGTGGTTTCTAAGTTGGCAATTCACTAATTTCTCCAGCAGTTTTGATAGGGTGGGGAGTAAGGAGATTGGTCTGTAGTTATTTGAGTGTCTTGGGTCTCCTGATTTGAAGAGTGGTAAAACTTGGTCAGTCCTCCAAACAGAAAGGAGTTTACCCAAGCTGAGGGACATATTAAAAAGGTGTGTTAATGGAGCTGCCAGCACTTGGTGACTGAGCTTTAGGAAAAAAGGACCAATGAGGTCTGCTCCTGCACTTTTTCTGGCATCCAGCTGAAGGAGCAGGTCATCAGCTTCCTTGTAAGTTACCAGTTGGAAGGAGAAACCTGTGACAGGATTACTGTGGAGAGGGGGAGAGCTTGCTGGTCCTCATGATAAGAATTGGGTACATAGGTTTTTCACAGCTGAAATGTCAAAGGCCATACCTGCGGTAATAAAATGATGATTAAAGCAGTCAAGGATTTCTGCCTTCTCGGCAATGAGGGATCCTTCGTATAAGATCTTGGTAGGGAGAGAACCTGACAAAGCATGTCCTTAAATATCTGTACGGGTTTGCCAAAATTTGGCAGGGTCCATGGTGGAGGAGTCCAGAGTTGACTGGAAGTAGTTAGCCTTAGTGTTTCTGACAAGCTTTGTGCAGAGGTTTCTGGCTGCCCTAAAATCAGCCCAATCCGACTGAAGCTTTGATTTACGCGCTTTCTTTCAGAGCTTGTCCCTGTTGAGCAAAGCTGACTTCCATTGACATGTAAACCAAGGAGAGACTTTTCTTGAGTACGTGCATTGATCAAGGGGCATGCTGTCAATAGCTCCATGATAAATAGTATGGAAGGTCTGTGTGCTGTCTTTACTGTCTTGGCTAGGTAGAAGTCCTGCCATAGTGGCTAGGTAGAAGTCCTGCCATAGCAAGGAGTTTTGTAAGTCCAAAAGGAAGGCTTGTGGCACTAAATTACATAAACATCTCCTGACTGTGAACCTAGAATTAGAAATAGGTTTGGGTGCAGCTCTTATACAAGCAGTAAAGCAGTGGTCACTAAGATCAGTGATGAAGACTCCAGAATGAGAGAAGAGGTAGCTTATTTACTAGAATAATGTCTAGTAGGAGCTATTATTTGGTTCTTTTTATTTGGATGGGTCACTTGAGACAATTTGAGTAAGTTTGAATGAGTCACATAGAGTTTTTTAAGGGTTTGAGGCATCCAAAAGCCAATCCAGGTTACAGTCACCCAGGATTATGACTTCTAACTGCAGCACACTAAGAGAGTGGGAAAGGTGACTTAACAGTTGAAGCCCTGCAGAGGGATCTCCTTGCTCCTGGATGACCTAGCTGCTGGGATATCCCAGTCTATATCTGGTAGGTTTAGGTCAACCACCAGCAGAATATCCCCCTTTAATGCCATCCATTGAACCACCCACAGCATCTGCATGTCCATTTTCTCACTCTGCATTGGAGGTCTGTATACCACACCCAGCCTGACTGAATGCCCCAGCCCTTTTCTCTAGTGTGACCCACATGATCTCTGCTTCTCCTTGCTCCTCCTGCCCTTCTGTAGCCTTCATTCCCTCCCTGAGGCACAGAGCAACCCCTTCCTTCCTGCCAGATCTATCCTTCCTGAATAACCTATATCCTGGGACCCTACTTCCCAGGCCTGGTGCTCGGACAACCAGGTCTCAGTTATGGCTACAATATTCAGGCCCTCCTCTACCATTATTGCTTCTAGATCCACCATCTTAGTCCTCAGGCTTTTGCATTTGCAAGAAGTCCTTTCCACCATACCTCCCTTCTCCCCATCCTCCTCCCTACCCTGTCTGGTCTGTACCATTCTACCTTTTGAGGGTAGTACTTGCTAGTCCGTTTTCTCCTCCTGCTGAGCCCTCACCCATCCTAGCCTTGTACCCCCTTACCAGTTTAAACCCCCAAGACCTTATCAATGTATCCTTAGTACTCTGTCCTCCCTCACTTACATGCAGTCTGTCCTTCTAGTACAAGTCCTCAGCCTCCCATGTTTCCCCCCAGTCTCCTATACATGTGAACCCTCCTATTCACACATGTCTGGAGCTATTCATTGAATTCTCTGATTCTTTTCTGTCTAGCAGTGCTGGCACAGGGACTGGCAAAACCTCTGAAAGAGCCAAAGTATTTTACCTATTTCAGGCATCCCTGTACCAGTGCCTTGAACCTCCTCTGGAACTTCTCACTTCATTACTTGCCAGATCATTTGTTCCTAAATCAGTGATAAGATGTGGTTTCCCACCAGCTGAGCCCATTCCTGATTTTTTGCATTGCCCTCCCTGCCTCCATCACCTGTTCACAAAAGACTGACCTCTGCCTATATGTAGGACCCCTTCTTATCCAAAGTATCCCTTAATGATGGAGTCCCAAAATACCATGTCATTCTTCACCTCCACTACTGATGGAGCTGTTTTTTTTCCGTGGGCCCCTCTGGACCCTTTTCCTACTAACTGCATCCCCCCTCAAACTGCCTACTTGACCTCTTCATTCCCTCCTGGTTCCCCACCTGTTCTTCCCCTGTCAAAAGATTCTGGCCCAATCGCTACCAATCCCTCCTCTGGTCACCTAACTCTACCTTTCTTGCCTTCCCCGTTTACCTGAGTTCCTTGCTTACATAGAAACATAGACTTTGACAGCAGATAAGGCCTGCTTGACCCACTTAGTCTGCCCATTTCCCTACCTACAGGATAAGCTGCAGATCCTAGTTAACCAACAGTCTATTTTTTCCTACTCCCACAGAAATTGCCTCATGTCTGTCCCATGCATTCTTGAATTCTCCAGTTTTAGACCCCTAACCTCCTCAGAAAGGCTATTCCATGCGTCCACCATCCTCTCTGTGAAAAATACTTCCCACATTGCCCCTGAGTAGTCACCCATCAATCTTCAAATTGTGTCCCCTTGTTCTTGCACATCTCTTTTTCTGAAAGTTGCTACCCTCTTGGACTTTGTTGATTCCACTGAGGTACTTAAAGAGTATATATATTAAGTTCCTTTAGTCTCTCCTCATATAGCTTCTCTTACAGACCCTGCAATATTTTAGTTGCCCTCCTCTGGACTGTCTCCACCCTGTCTAAGTCCTTGCGGAGATGAGGTCTCCAGATGGGGTCACCAACTGTCTGTACAGAGGGATAACAACTTCCTGTTTTCTGCTGGTGATGCCTCTCTCTATACATAACAGTATCCCTCAGCCCTCCCTACTGTCTCCTAACATTGCTTGCTAACCTTAAGGTCATCTGATATGATTACCCCCAGGTCCCTTTCCATTTATGTTGTATTTACTACCCCCCATTGTGTAAATCTTCCCCTGGGTTTTTGTTTTCCAGGTGCATTATTGTGCACTTCTTTGCATTGAATCCAAGCTGCCATACTTCTGACCATTTCTCCAACCTTGCCAAGTCCCTTCTCATCCTTTCACACGTCCTTGTTTATCAACCCTGTTGCAGATCTTTGTGTCATCTGCAAAGAGGCATACTTTTCCTTCCAGTCCCTCTGCAATGTCAGTCATAAAGACATTACAAAGGACCCTTTGTTTAGTCCATTCACAAAAGAAAGGTCCTACAAGAGCTCGATAAGTTCAGGGTGGACAAGGCAATGGGACCTGATTGCATACATACCAGGGTACTAAAGGAGCTAAGGGTGGAACTAGCTGAGCCATTAGCAGAACTGTTTAGTGAGTCTCTGAGTACAGGAGAGGTCCCAGAAGATTGGAGAAGGGCTCATGTGATCCCGCTCCACAAGAGTGGTAGCAGGAAGGAGGCAGGGAACTACAAGCCAGTCAGTCTTACCTCAGTAGTGGGCAATATTATGGAGACACTCCTTAAGGAAAGGATAGTGTAACACCTGGAATCCATAGGAGCAGAGGATCCAAGACAGCATGGATTTACAAAAGGAAGGTCCTGACAAACTAATCTCATAGATTTCTTTGACTGGATAACCAGAGTGGTGGACCCAGGGGGAGCAGTTGATGTTGCCTACCTTGACTTCAGCAAAGCTTTCGATACTGTTCCACATGAAAGATTGATTAATAAGCTGGGTAGGCTTGGGGTGGGTCAGACGTTGGTCAACTGGGTGGCAAACTGGTTGATGGGCAGAAAACAGAGAGTGGTGGTAAATGGTATACAATCAGAAGAGATGCAAGTCACAAGTGGGGTAATTCAAGGATCAGTCCTGGGGTCAGTCCTCTTCAATATCTTCATCAGTGACATTGTAGATGGACTGGAGGGTAAGGTTTGTTTGTTTGCAGATGACACCAAGATCTGTAACAGAGTAGATGATCCAGATTGGGTGGGCAGAATGAGAAGAGATCTGGATAAACTAGCAAAATAGTTGGAAGAGTGGCAACTGGGGTTTAACACAAAGAAGTGCAAGATCATGCACATAGGGAAGAGAAACCCTGAAGCCACCTATAGACTGGGAGTGGAGTTGCTGGAAGTCACAAGGGAAGAAAGAGACTTAGGCGTCATCATCACAGATGACCTAAAATAATCCAAGCCGACCTCTAAAGCAGTAGGTAAAGCTAGAAGGATGTTGGGGTGTATTAGTAGGGGTATCATAAGTCAGAAGAGGGAGGGAGGGAGGTAATAATCCATCTTTACAAGACACTGGTTAGACCCCATCTAGAGTGCTGCGTGCAGTACTGGAGGCCACACCTTCACAAGGACATTAACCAAATTGAGGTAGTCCAGAGAAGGACAACCAAAATGGTGCAGGGGCTGCATCAGAAAACATATGAGGACAGATTAACTGAGCTCAATATGTATACTTTAGGGCAAAGGAGGGAGAGAGGTGATATGATTGAAACATTCAAACACCTTAATGCATTAACAAAGTGAAAGAGTCTAACATGTTTCAATATAAAAAATAGTATAACAAGAGGATACAGCAAGAGATTGGGGAGGCCGATTAAAGGAGGAAGTTCTTTTCACAGAAAGGGTGGTGGATGCATGGAACGGCCTACCTCAGGAAGTGGTGGATATGAATACAGTGCAGGGCTTCAAACAGGTATGGGACAGGCATAAGGAGCAATACAGATGAGTATGAATAGATAAGCCATTGACAGAGTACAGGCCTATGGCACATTCATAAGGTAGAAAAGAAATGGGCACACTGGATGGGCCTTGGGTCCTTATCTGCCATCAACTTCTATGTTTCTATGACTGGACCCAGTATTGAACCCTGCAGTACCCCATTAGTAACCCTCTTTCTTCAGCATGGACTCCATTTACAATTACCTTCTGTGTCCTGTTATCCAGCCAATATTTTACCAAGGCTACCACCCTGGGACCCTCCATGCTGGTTAATTTGACTATTAATCTTTTGTGTGGGACTGTGTCAAATGTCTTGCTAAAGTCTAAGTAGGCCATATCCACAGCCCCTCACTGGTCTACTACTTTGGTCACCCAGTCAAAGAAATGTTAGATTCAGTCTGACATGACCTTCCCGCTGTGAACCCATGCCGCCTTGGGTCCTGTGCCCCACTGGCCTCTAGATACTCAACAATTCTTTCTTTAGAAGTGATTCCATCATTTTCCTACCACTGAGGTCAAATTGACAGGTCTGTAGTTTCCTGCATCTGTCTTGCTTCCACTTTTGTGAAGAGGAATCACATCCGACTTACTCCAGTCCTCAGGTACCACACCATCCTCCCATGATTTGTTAAAAAGGGTAGTCAGTGGTGTCACTAGTTCTCCCCTTAATTCTTTTAGAATTCTGGAGTGAATTCTGTCAGGCCACATTGCTTTGTCCACCTTCAGTTTTAGGAGTTCTTTCAGAAGCCCTTTCTTCTGTGAAAGGACTGGGATCGCCCCTATCCAGAGTGCTTCTGTTAATTGGATTAGGTACCTCCCCCTCCTCCTCTTTTGTGAATACTGAGTAGAAGTATTCATTCAGTATCCCTGCTTTTTCACTGTCCCTCTCTGCCCACCCACCTTCCATTCTATTTAGCCTCACTATCCCTCTTGCCACTTGCTTCTTGCCTTCCCCTCTGCTACTTTCTCTCCCTTTTCCTCCCCTTGCTCTCCTTCCTTGTCTCTCTGCTACTCCTGCATCTTCTGATTTTCTTCCTTGCTCATCTCTCCTCTCCCTCCTCCCCTGTGTTTTATCCTTTCCCTCAACCCGTCTCCTTCTCTCCTTCCCTCTGTCCACCATCTTACCCATGCTTCTATCCCCTCTTCTCCCTACTGCCCATCCCGTTTCTTGTCCCATACTTGCTGTCTCTCCTGATCCTTTCAGAACTCCCTCCTCCATTCTATCTGCCAGAGGTATGTACCTGTTGGACATTGTAATGCCCCTCCCAAAACATGTTTTTCATGTCTCCCTGCTGGTGAGGTATGTGCCCTTCCTTGAGCCCTTGGAGTCCCTGTTCCCTTACTCTTCAGTTCTTGGCAGTCATTACTTCCCCCACTTCTTGGTCTGGGTCCCTTTTCTCCCTGACCCCTCTTGTCCTGCCCTTTTGCTCCATGTCCCCAGCTGTCTCTCCCCTCCCTCTTTCCATCTCAGCAGCCCCTCTCATCCCTCTGCTGCCATTGTAGTGTCCCTCCCCCGTGTCCTTCCTCTTCCTAACCATTTATCCCCTTAGATTGCTTACCTCTGCTTCTAATTGCATCAGTCTGATACATATCGGAAAACACCCCACCTCCACAGTGTTTCCATGAACACAGCTGCCCCACATCCGTTGCATCCCACTATTCTGCCTACTCTCCTGCTTTCCCCAAGAAACCCCCTCCCCATCTAAAAAAAAACCCCATACCCCTGCCCTCTCCACCATCCTGAGTAATTCATTATGGCCCTAGTTTCAGAGTATCTACACTTTCACCGATTAAAACAATTTATATACTTTTATAAATTCCTAAGTATAGTAAAAGAATACCCCTGTAATTTTACTGTATTTTTTAAACACTAGGATAAAGTTATAGTAGTTTTACATACTAGGATTAAATTATAGACTTAAATACTAGAAGCCACCAATTAACACTTACTGTATCCCCCAGTACCCTTTCTGAAGCCCTCCAGTAACTCCTGGCCCTGCGTGTATGTTCCCAACAATTCACCTACTACATTAGTTCTCAGACTTTGTCATAGTGAGCCTCACCCAAGTCATGGAAATGATCTTGAGCCTCCCCCAAACATTGAACAATCTTGGGCCTTCCTGAAGAAAAATAGCATACTTCAACAGTGCATCAGGAATGAAGTGAAACTCCTTTGAGTAGCTAGTTCTCATTTTATTCAGCTTATTGTAGTCCCTTCAGCCACCCTACTTGCTCTGCTACTTTGACTCTTGAACGTTGTTACCCTTGTTGCAATGTCTTTGTGGGTCAGACTGCTTTCTCTGTCGTTTTCCCTTTTCTGGAATAACATTCCTACCACTTTTGCCTCTCCCCTCTTACCTTGCCCTAAAGCAACTTCTCAAGGGTCCTTTTCACTGTTGCTCCTAGTACAGTACCTCTCTGCTTAACCCTTGCATTTGGGCTGTTCTTCCACCAGACTTGTTGGTCAAGTGTTACCTCTCATTATTTAGTCAGTGTTCCTATTTGTTTGTACTATTGTTCATTTTGTATTGCTTGACTGGTTTGCAGTTACCTTTTGAGTGATATTCACTTCCTATGCTTCCTTGGGTATGCCTTACATGAACCTTGGATGAGTGTAGCTTCTTGGTCATTGATTTGTAAATAAATACATAAATCCACCTGGTATTATCGTTTTTCAGACACAATATCTGAAACTCTAGCTTTAAATATAGTTCTTTTCAGACTTGCTTGAGCCTCCCCTGGAACAGGTTGGGGCCTCCCGAGGAGGCTGGCCTCACCATTTGAGAAACCCTGACCTACTACTTTCTACCCTGTACACTATATACTGCAGGGTAAACTCCAGGGATTCCACTTAACACATATCACTCTGTAATAGTTAATTACTTAGAATGGCCCAACATTAGCAGTACTTTACAAAAAAATTAATTTTCCTCTAAATACCCCAATCCCAAAACACTTTCTTCTGAATGTCCAACCAAATCCAATACCTGCAATTACAGAATCCTAGATGCAATTTTTCATTAAATGTCCACTAAGCAGTACTTGAGTCCTTTGCCAGTCCTTTTTGCCTTTGTCCCAAAATCAGGAAGGATCATTCCATCATCTCCTCCCTACTTAGAGTCACTGACTCCATCCTGTCAGGGATGGTTCAGGGCACATCCCAGCAGCCATTTTCATCAATCTTGCCAAAGCCTTTGATCCGTGTCCTGTTCACTTCTCCTGGATAAACTGAGCTCTGCTGACTTCCCAGCCCCTGCTGTTGATTGGTTCCATTCCTACCTCTCAGACCCTCAGCAGTCGATACAGGTAGGAGGCTCCATCTCCTCACCCCTCCCTATCCAAGCTGGAGTCCCACAGGGCTCCCTTCTGGGTCCTAGCCTCTTCTCTATCTTCCTAAATGACCTCACCTCTACCTGTTCCTACTCGCATATTCATATGTGTGCAGATGACACAGTTCTCTAGTCTTCTAGTCTCCTGACTGCATCTTGGGAAGTCTTACTTCAGCAATACTTTCAGTGTTCTCTGCTGGTTCCAGTCCAGCCATCTTTGGCTCAAAAAATAACTGTGTGTATGACCTTTGGTACCAGCAGCAAGATGGTTTGGCTCACCCCCCCCCCATCCTGTCCATGCTGGATGGCACACCACTTGAAGTAGTCTCATCTTTTAAGTACCTCAGTGTGTGATTAGATAGGAGGCTTGACTTCTCTGCTCACATTGATACCATCCTTGCCAAACTCCACCCCAAACTCAGTGCTCTGTACCACAGTAAGGACTGCCTTTCTCCCCAGGTCTGCCTGGAGCTGATCACTAAAATGGTTCTCCTGGTTTTCGACTATATGGATCTGGCTTATGGCACTACCTCCTCCACCTCCCTTGCCAGACTGGAACCATCTGCAGTGTCTTCTGCCACTTTGCTAACAACTCACCCTCTTGTACCTAGCACTGCTCCCTTTACTCCTCCCTATCCATCCTCCCTCTCCCTGGTTCCAGAGGAAGGGGAGGCAGTATGAGAAAGCAGACACGTTGGATATGGGGCACTTTTTAGCTGTACTTGCTGTCTGGTAGCTAAATGCATTTTGAAGCACACTGAGTATATATTGTAATGTAAGAAATATGTACCGTCATAGCAAAGGAGTTAGAGTATCCCTTTAATCAGTGATAGGTTTTTAACAGATTGTATAAATTCTCACATTGTATTTACTGGCACAGTCCACTTTAATTGTTTGATGTATAGTAGGATCATCTAAGGTGGTACTCTTTATGCATTGACAAAGCGCACACTCCCACATGAATCATTTGCTCTTTACCACTGCTACTGTCTGTAAGTATAATCACATCTCTTATGCTAAACTGAACTAAATATTGTTGCATTTTAACCCTCTTTAGGTTATTTGTGTTGAGGTGGCGTGGCACAGTGTGCACCATCTTTTTATGTTGGCTCACGCTTACGCAGCCAACATATTACGTAGTGTAGATTTGAAGGTGTGGTCATTGTGGGAAATGCAGGGCATGCATCAGTAGGTGCATCCTCATTCCCTAATATGGGCTGCAGGTGCTGACACTAGCAACATGTAAACTGGCCACCAGATCAAAGAAAGGTCCGCTGCAATGAGGCCAAGCTTCTCATGCAACAGTGTACCTTCTGGTGAACCAGTTTACAAAACATAACATGCCACCGCGGAAGTACCCTGACCCACTTCATTTGCCAATGGAGAGTTGTTTTATGAGCTGCGTTGCAGTTTCATGCACACTGTAACTTTGTGAATTTGTAATATTTCCACCCAGATTTTCAAAATTGACATTTTTCCACACCTCCTTATGAACAATATAGTCATCATTTTACATCCTGGCTGAAATGTGTTTTACGTCGTCCAGTAGAATAGCTTGGTTGCTGTACAAAATCAGTTTTCAAGACAGTTTGAGAAAATGATGGTGACACTGTTCATGAGCAGAGGTCCTGAAATGCCTATGTTGAAAATTTGGTGATGAATTCATCAAATGACTGTGTTACAAGCGTGCATTGAGCAGTTTCCATGCACCCTTGTAACTTCACAAATTTGTAATATTTTCATGCCAGATTTTCAACACTGGCATTTTTTCACATCTCCTTATGAACAGTACAGCTGTAATTTTTCCATCCTGCCCAAATGTGTTTTCACACCTGGCTATACTATGGCGTGGTCGCTGTTGGAAATCAACTTTGGGACAGATTAACAAAATAACAGTGCCGCTGTTCATGAGGGGAGGTCCCAAAATGCCTATGTTGAAAATATGGTTAAAAAAATTCCCAAAATAATTGGGTTATGGACGTGTGTTGCACAGTTTCTATGCCTGCTCATGACTTCACCAATTTTTCATAGTTTCACTCTAGATTTTTCCATTTTTTTACACCTCCTCATGAACAATACAGTTGTCATTTTTCATATCCTGCCCAAAATGTGTTTTCATGCCTGTGTCACCAAATGGCATAGTCAGTGTGCAAAACCACCTTTTGGCTAATAAACTGATAGTGCCGCTCTTCATGAGCTGGGGTCACAAAAAGCCCATCATGAAAATTTGGAGTGAAAATACCAACAAACACCTATGGCATTAGGGTTTCCAACTGTAACATCCCACCCTGTAGGGACTGACAGGTGTCAGGGCTGTGACTTGGGATAATTGGCTTGATGCTGTCCATTCCACCCCACACCTGTAGCCACTGACAGGCATTGAGGTGTGCCTTGGAGTATCTGCCTCTAAATTTCACCCCATTCTCCTATACTGCACCCATCTCAATGTATTTTCTTTGGAATGGGATAAATATAAGGCCCAAAGACCCCAAAGCACACCACAACACTTGTCAGTGTCTAGAGGGTAGGGTAAGGTAAAATGTCATGAGCATTATAGCTGATGACCCAAAGACACGCCCAACATCTGTCAGTCTCTGCAGGGTGGGGTGGGGTGGACATCAGTTCAGTACTTCACTGCCATACCTATTATACATCTCTAACTCCTGCACTACCAATGCCAGAGAGACAACATTCGCACTGACAAATGCTTTTTTCAGATACTGCTGTCTGTGGCCTGGCTGATTTCCAACAAAGTGACTCTGCTTGCAGAAACTCAGTTATCCTCACCCTTCTTCATCATCATCATATTTTGGGATGTGGTTGGATCCGTGCTATCATTCCTTATGCACAGTGCAAGGTCTCTCCAATGTATACATCAAAAACTTGCATTACTGTAGTGCAATCTTAAAGGGGAACAGCCAACTCTAAGAGCCCCACACCCAAGAGTGGGGCTTGTCCCAATGTAAGCCCCCTGTGGGGACTTACCTTGGATGCCTCCCACTGCCCTGGTCTCCAGTTTCTCCCTGTTGTGTCCCCCCCCGGTGGCCCAAGCCCTAGTAGTGCCCTGGATCCTCTGTCTGGCCCCTGCATCATTTGCAACTTGAAACGGGGCTGGAGGAGCTGGACCACAGAGCTGGCACTTTTATGCTGCATCTGTGTATGGCGGTGGCCTGCACATGTGCACTGGCACATATCTGCCTTTTATTTATTTTTTATTTATTTATTTGTTGAATTTTGGTGACCGGGTAGGCCCGCTGGGCCCTGAAAGTCCCTTTTTCAGGGGTGACCCGGGAATACTAATATAGACATATTTGAACTTCGTGCAGTAACACAACATAGGTAATCATGGGTATACAGTATTCAGCTGTTTACACATAGCAGTAGTAATTAGGCTATTGTAGATCATTATGATAAGTTGTAATTAGAGCATTAAACAATTGTCAAGCATGTATGCGAACAACATTAGGGTACCATAGGTAAGGCCCAAAGCAGGCATTCGGGTGGTTAATTGTAGAGGTAAGAGGAGAAAAAATAAAAAGAAGAGGAAAGAAAGTACTACCTTGTTGGGGTAGGGGTGGAGTTATAGGTCGTGGTGGTAGTGTCAGGTACAGTGGCACTGGCATACACGTTTAGCTAGGAGATGAGTTTTGAGTCTGGTGCAGAAGCACTGCACTGTAGGGGTTTCTCTCACCTCCAGTGGGAGGTGGTTCCATAAGGACGGGGCAGTAAAAGAGAAGGATTTCTGGCCTGCCTTAGTCCTAGCCTTGGGAACCTCTAGCAACATTTGACCTGAAGACCTATGCTGCGCTGGTTACTCTTTACTATGAGGAGTCCTTGAGGCTAGGGGAGGGGAAGGGCTAATTATCTTTTGGCCAGACAGAGCAAGGGTAGCTAAAGCTGCCTTTAAGGATGGCCAGTTAAGTTTTACTAGTGCCTCACAGTGGTGGCTCTTAGAGTGGGATAGGGTGGAATGTGTGTCACTTTGTTGTATAGGACCTGTAGTTTACTAAATTCCTGCTTCAGATGCCCTGTGTGACCACAGCAGCAAAGTCAATGTTGTAAGTAGGACACTCACTGCTATAGCAGTCCTAGCTTCAAGGGTTAGCAGATCCTTAAACCGGTATAGTAACCCCAGTTTGGAGTGAATTACTTTGTGACTTGGTCCATGTGTTGTTTGAACATGAGGCCTTGATCAAGGATGAGGCTGAGGTATTTTGTGGAAGGAGCAACTTCTAGCTTGTTGCCATCGAGATGAGAGTTGGAGAAGTTGCGATCTGTCTTGTCCTAAGGCTCTTGGACCGAACAGCATAACTTTGTTTTTTGGTGTTAAGGACCATTTTGTTGTTCATGAGCCATCTCTCCATGATATCAATATCTTTTGGAGAAAACTGGATAGGTCACCCAGGTTATTGGAGGATATGTAGGTAACAGCATCATCTGCGTAGTGGATTAAATTGCTGCATCCACAGTGCTTGTGCAGTTCATTGACAAACAACGAGAACATAAGGGGCTCGAGTATAGACTCTTGTGGTACTCCCTCCATTAGTGACTGAGGTTTGGAGAGTCTGTCCTGCCACCTGACTCTTTGAGTCCAACCTGTGAGGTAGCTTTTCATCCAACTGAGGGCGTGGGCATCTAGGCCTAAATGGACGAGTTTTTGGAGGAGTAGTCTGTGATCCACTCAGTCAAATGCCTTGGAGAAGTCTATGAAAATCACCCCTGTGCTGAATCCAGTGTCCAGGTCTTTGAGTACATCTGAGGAGAGTTTGGTTAGGGCAGTGAGGTCCCATGCTTGGCTCTAAAGCCATGTTGTGATGGGGACAGAAGCGTGTAGAGCTTCCAAGTACTCCTTGAGTTGGGCATACACTATTTTCTCCTGTATTTTGCCAGGGTACAGAGCAGGGAGATAGGCCTGTAGTTTTCAATAGGTTCTGCAGGCCCTCCCTTATGGATTGGAACCATGTGCGCCTGTTTCCACAATTCAGGGACATAACCCTCAAGTAGGGACCTATTGATCAGCCAGGTGAGTGGTTGCGTGAGTGCAGGGGCTCCCTCCTTTAGCAGTCTCGCTTAAGTCCATCCAGGCCTCCTGAACCTGTTGTTTTCAAGGTTTTAAGGATAGCCAGGACCTCTTTTACTTTGCAACCCTCAAGTGAAAGAGTGGGCGATCAGCGATTGAGGAACGTGGGCGGCCAGGTTTTTGTGCCGATGGACCTGCAAGGAGTTTATCAGGGTTGGCTAAGTACATATTTAG
Source organism: Neoceratodus forsteri (assembly GCA_016271365.2). Classification (NCBI taxonomy): domain Eukaryota; kingdom Metazoa; phylum Chordata; order Ceratodontiformes; family Ceratodontidae; genus Neoceratodus; species Neoceratodus forsteri. The sequence continues at coordinate 211,594,486 of CM028135.1, read as the reverse complement.
GGTCTCAGCAATTTGTGCCTCATCATGTAGTGCCATTCCATTAGCTATGATGGGGCCCGAGATAAACTTTTTTCCCTTCATTAGTTCATTGATATGTGACCAGAAGGTCCTGGGGTTGCCGAGGTTGGATTTTTGGAGGTGGTTAAAATAATCCTTTTTCACTAGTTTGGTGACCTGTTTGCATTGGTTTCGGAGGGTTCTATAGAGGACCCAGTGTGATTGAAGACCCGTGTCCTTGGACTTTTTCCATGCCTTATCACGGCCGATCATCAAGGCCTTTAAGGGAGGGGTGATCCATTTATAGCAGTGGCCCTTTACCCTGTAGGTTTTTGAGTGGGACCAGGAGATCCGCAGCCCACATGATTGACCTGTTTAGGAAGTCAACCGCCTCATCCAAGGTAGGGAGACTTCTTTTAAGGGTCCAGTCCAGGTTGCCCAGGAGAGTGTTGTAGTGCTCCGGGGAGAACTTTGAGTAGTCCCTGGACATGAGAATTCTAGGGGGGACCCTTACTGCCCTATTCCTCCAAATACAGAAGGTGGGTGAGTGGTCACTGAGGGCATCCGCCATAGTCCCAGCCTGTTGAACGTTATTAGGGTTAGACACCAGTACCCAGTCAATTGTTGAGTGGCTCCCTGTTTTATAGTTATTCCTTGTGGGAAGAGTGACTATCTAGGAGAGGTTAGCCTCCTGGAGCATGCCTGTTATTGAGGACTTAGTCTCCGTATCCCAGTACTCATTGAAGTCACCAAGGATGACGAGTTCAGAAGCGAATGCTGCTGGTAGGTTTTTTGTGAGGGACTCGAGGGACTGGAGAGCTCCCTTCGGTGGACTATAGATGCACCCTACATTAAGGTGTTTAACACCACCAAGGGTGATATGTACAAAGATAGTCTCGATATCAGGGGGTATTGTAACCTCAAGGTTAATGTGAGCAGAGATCAGGGTAGCCTTACCATAAATAAACACCCCACCCCTTTTTTCAGGGTTCTATCCTTCTGGTAACTGACGTAACCTGGGGTGGCACATTCGTGATCTAGAATCGATGGTTTTAACCAGGTCTCGGAGACTGCCAGCACATCAGGGTTGTAGAGGGCTAGCCAGGCTTGTAGTTCATGAGTTTTGTGCCTAAGACTACAAATGTTCATGTTTTGTAGCCTCAGGCTCTCGTTCCAGTCCAGGTTTGGTCCTGGGGGTCGAGATGAGGTATTATCAACTTCAGGGCCAGGGTTGGGTTGTATGTCACCTGCCCGTAGTAGCAGGTCCTGAGCAGGGGAGAATAGTATGGGTCAGGGAGAGGCACCTAGACTTTTATGTTTATATGTCAGCAAGAGGGTAGCCTATAGCAAATCCTGCATCTGCTGAGTTTAGCGGCTATAAGGAGGGCCAGGTTGTCGACCAGGGGTGGGCTATAAGGGTGACAGACTAGGTGTGGTACCGGACCATTGAATGGCTGTGCAGCAGGGTCTTGTCGCCCAGCTAGCCAATCCACCCAAAGGATTGAGGCGATGTACAGGGCAGCAAGGAGGAGACCCTTAGTTGGCCTCTGCTGGCCCAAGGTGCGGGCGTTCAGTGGCCCATTGAGAGGCATTATCCTCCTTGAGTGGCTATGTCAGACTACAAGAGCTTGGCCTAATAGTATGTGAACCTAATTTAGGGGGGACAGGTTGGGCCCCGAAGTGTACTGGGATGCTCAGTAACATTGTACTAATTTATACTCCTCCTGTTCAGTAGATTTTACTCAGCAGTAGTTTAATCCCTGAGCAAAGTGAGCAGTAGGATTCTAGGTCACCTAGGTAACAATCACGGGTAGACTACTGACAGATCAGATAGCAATGGAGGTAGGGTTATTGGTCATATGGGTTAATGTCACAGTGGTAGAGTTCCAACAGGAAGTTGGACATAAAACATTGCTAGAGTTTACCAGTGGAATTGCTATCTGGCAGCTATAGCATACTTGGTTAAATAACAAAGAAAAATAGGGTAGAGCTGGCAGGGTATACTGTAAGCACACATTTCAGTCTTAGTAGAGCATAGGGACAATATAGTTAATGAACTTACAGCAATAGGAATCAAGTAGACTTTAGAAGTTCAGTTCAGTTCTATCAGTAAAAGTCATACAGTAAGTGTGAGGGATTGCTCAGTATGTTCCCCACACAGTTGGGCTTGCCTGAGATTGAGCCAGGTTGGGTTGGATTAGCCCAGGCGTTGTTCATCTCTTCGCTTCCTATTGGAGTGGGGCTCTCAGCAGGCAGCACTAGCCCCTTCATAAACACAACAAGAACGGGGTGGGTGGGCGGAAACTTTTTCAAATGGCAGTCAGGTTCACTTTGCACTGGGGAGGTCCGCTGAGCAGATTAGGCTGTCAGCGCCAACCCCATGAATTCCAGGTTATCAGTGGGGGGGGCCCTGAACCCGTTGCAGCAGCAGCAGCAGCAGTTCAGTCCTCATGGTGATGTGCTGGGAAGGGGGAAGCAGCCTTTATCAGCTGGCTGCAGTCGTCATCACTCCCCTTCTCAGCCAGTGCTCACTTGTCTAGTAGCAGTAGCCCAGGAAGAAAAAGGCACCAAGTTGGATCAGAGAATGAAGGCAACCATGGGAGCAGGGATGGCTTTGAGGGGAAAAAAGTGTCTGAGGTCTTTTTTCTATTTTTAGGCGGTTGCTTCATTTGATGAAAAGGTACATCCTAGCCAGGTGTCGCCAAATGGCAGTCAGGTTCACTTTGCACCGGGGAGGTCCACCGAGCAGATTAGGCTGTCAGCGCCTCAACCCCACAAATTCCAGGTTATCAGTGGGGGGGCAAACCCGTCGCAGCAGTAGCAGCAGCAGCAGTCCAGTCCTCGCGGTGGCCATGGCTGCAGCTGAATGAGAGCCTCCCTTTTGGTCCTGGTCCCTACGTTTGACTAATCAGGGACAGAAGACCTGTAGGAGGCCTTTGAGGAGCTTCTGAGTTATTTTATTAAAGAGCGCCAATGAGTGCTAAGGAATAGGGGAAGCCTCATGAATATTAATGAAGCCATGGGGTATATGAATAAGCAAGTCTGCCTAGCACCTGGGGGCAGTGTAAATTAGCACTAGCGATAGGCAAGGGGCCTAAATAAAAATGTTAAACTCTGCAGTGGATGATGGAGGGAAAATCCTGCTAGTGAACTGTGGGGCAATGGAATAATAAAATATTTAGTTTGGTTGCACCAGGACATTGAACTGGGACATTGAGTGGACTGCCTGTGGAACTGAGGGGCCAGCAGCCTTTGACCCCAAATTAGCCAATCGGGAGGTCAGAATCTGTGAAAGGACTTGTGGGACTGTTAAACTGACTTATGAAGGTTAAAAGCTGGGAAATACTTGCCACCCTTTTCTGGACCAGTCAGACATCAAGGAGATTAATGAATATAATTTTGAGAAGGGACTGTTGTTTGGGCCAATGGGGAGCTGCTGAGAGAGCTCAAAAGACAAGGACTTTTGGTTCTGGACTCAGTTCATCGGGAGTTCCTCCAGGGTGGGGGTCTCTAGCCCCTATGCAGAAAGATGGGTCAGCAAGGTGGGGGAAGAGCCTTCCTGGGGTTGCCAGTCGCCTGTCCCCCTAGGCCTGTGTTTGCATTCTCTCATCTGTGGAGGAATTTGGATCAAGGAATCCAGTTTTGCAGCTGAAATTGGAAGAGAGCTGCAAGAATGTAAATAGACAGTGAGAATCTACGCTTTATTGGTGGGAAGTTCTGCTCAAAGGTTCATGTAGTCTGGTTTCGCAGTTCTGCTAAGAAAGAGGGGGGGGGAGAGAGAGAGAGAGATGCAAGGTCCTGCAACAGTAAGCTGTGGGAGGAAACTACACCAGAGCGGTGAAGGTTTTGTCTAAAGGTTTGAAGGAAATAGGTTCTGTCTGTACCCTGGTTTGACTAAACATCAAAAGGAAAGGGGAAGGCCATTACTTAAAGGAAATGGCAATGGAAGGTTCAGTTTCAGAAAATGGTTCCGGAGTGAAGGAAAATGGAATTACAGAAAATGGTATGGGAGCTTCCCAGACATGCGGAGGCTTGCCAGTAAGTCCAGGTTTGGTTTAAAGAGGAGAGCAAAGAGCCTCTTCTGTTCATAAGCACCTGCTCAGTGAGAAAAAGTAATTTCTGTATCAAGGGATTGGTCAAGTGAAAGGTGTGCTCGGTCAGTGCCACATTTAGGGTCCTTGGAGGAGCTCATTTAAGTGTACCAAAGCCTCACTGAGACCAAGTGCTCAGTGAGCACCTAGAGATTGTGACCTGGTCTGAAAAGGCCATGTCTACCAGCCTGTAACTGATGTGACTAAACACCTAGAGTAAAGTGGATTACTTGCTAGAAGCTAAAGAGACTGAAGATCTGCTCATCTACACCCTGGAGGCAGGTAGGGAAGCAGCCAACCACTATCGAGTGGGGCTGACTGAGTCACAGGGAGCCACAGGCATGTACCTGAGTGCTAGGGCACTCTAGATCAAGTAGAAAGCCAGACCATGGAGTTACTCCTGGGTCTGGGTTCCTTTGTGTCCTGGAAAGTCTTGCATCTGGGCTCTGCATCTGGTCTGGAAGCAGGCTGAAGCTAACAACTTGCAAGACCTTCAAGCAAGTCAGAAAGATCAAGCTGCAGAGTACCTGCTCCATGTCTTGAGTTTCTTAAAGATCCTGAGTTCTGCTGGTCCATCTCTCCCAGATTTACAGTCCCAGTGCCACCCAAGACTGTCAGCAGAACCGTGAGTAAAGGTGGGGATTGTCCTGCACCTGAGAATTATACATAGTTGTCTTCAAATTATGCCCAGTGGTGCAGTAAAAGGTTAAAGTAATCAAAGAAGAAGGGAGAAGTTAAACTGATTTAAAGCAATCACGCCAACGTCAGCTGACTAGCTGTACCACAGGCCTGCAATGAGGTAGTACTGGGTACGCAGGGGCAGAACAGCGGGGGTTTATCTGAACCGGGGGTCTGGTACCAGTTGGGGTATGTTTAATGGTAACAACATACAGTAGCTAGTCAGTCAGAGAGCCAAGTCTAAACCATCAAGAGGCTGGTGGGTGGTTTTGCATGAAAATATGTTTCAAACTAAAATGCATGGTGGTTGTCTGCTGATGTCAGTATTTAAAATCAAACTATTGCTTAACCTCTACTCCAATCATCCAGTCCTAACCCTCCCCAAGTAAATAAATGGTGTTTGATCTGTTTTGGAAAACTTTTACTCATAAGCATATTCATTAGCTTAAGGCATTATTGCAAAGTGTTCAAAACTGGGGGGTTTGATGTATGATAATTCCATGTATTAGGGTGACTGTATGGGGAGGTGGGTTGGTACAGCATCCCAGGGGGTTGTACTGTTAAATATCAGACCCACTTAAAATGCACTCTGGGTGGAGGCACTGCGCTAGTTTATTTGTTAACTGGGGAAAGAATCCCCTGTAACAGCAAAATGAGAACCCATGACCCTCAACCTAGTTAGCAGCTGCCCAGGCAGGGATAGTAGCCCTTTGTAAACACGACATTAGTGTTAACACCAATTTGAACTTTTTGTGTGTGTGAGACAGGGAAGCGAACTGTGTGATTTCTCCAGGAACACTAGCCAAAAGAATACTCTGGACACTAGTTTAAATGAAATGAAATCGGGTTTTCATTCAACAACAGAGGACAACAACAAAATGAAAAAACTGAACAGCGTGTATTCAGTTTATACAGTTCTGCTCAGTCTCTCTCTCTCTCTCTCTGTTTATACTTCAGATTCCTCTGTCTGTCTCTGTTGGGGCCAGGTGTTGCTTTTTAACACCCTCCCCCTGAGGTACATCCAAGACCCAGAGCAGGCGGTGCTGTGAGGTCTTAAGGGGCCAGTCTTGAAGCAAAAGGGATTTGGTACAAATCTCAACACAGCCGCTCTCAAACATGCACTGCCTGTGTTGCAGGCTTGTGAAGTGTTTATGGGTAAAGGAGCATGACAGACGTACACACTGTCACAGTGCAAAACCTTTTTATTTCATGTTTACTGCTATATAGTAGATTTATCAGGCTGATTCTACTGACTTGTGACATAACATTTGCTGTAATCAGAAATTCCAGAATCTCAGCAGCTGACAGAGCAGGCTGCAGCAGTGGGAGATTCAGTAGCCTGTAGTGCATGTTAGAGTTTTATAAGGTCTGATCTTTGTTGGCTGGTACCGCTGCAGAACTGGAGGACCAACAAAACATCTTATCAAGTTTATCAAAGCCTAACATGCATGCAGGCTAATGAATTTCCCACTGCTGCAGTCCTGCTCTGATGTCAGCGGAAGAGAACATACTGTTAAATGGCTTGCTATTCCACTTTCAGTGTAGTGGAGTGGTTGTACGACAGCAGTCAAAGGGTAAACTAAGACTTAATCCCTTGAATATATGCTGTTTAACCACAATTTATCTGCTGCAGAATCAGCAGTTGTTCTGCCGCAGAAAGTATGAGGTCCTGCCACAGAATGTGGGCCCACTTTGCCACAGTTAACACAGGGACTCTGGTCATTATCATGCCACTGTTAGGACTTTCAGCTGGTGTCCCGGTGTGATCAAGGATAGATGCTATTAAGTCACTAGCTTCCAGTTTTCTGCAACATGTCTCTAGCCATGATTATGAGTGTTCAGGTTGCTGCAGTGCAAATGCTACTGTGTGGACACTTACTGAATTGTGTAAGCCACTCCTTGCTCTGCTTTATGTTCTCAGAAGGTCTGGGGATGCATTCAGGAGTGAGCGGATAAAGCGCCATGTGACAGACTGCACCACCTGCTCCACTTAAAACAACTTGCAGGTGCTTCTATCAACCGACTGCCCTAATCCCCAGCCCCTCTGCAGTGCCTTACATAGGTGCTGAGGGGTGTGTAGACTCGTGAGACAAGATATTTTGAGTCGGGCAGCTCTGCACTCTCCACTGAAGGAGCTAAGTCAGCCATGTAAACACAGCTTAAGTCTCATGATTTGTCCCGCATTATTAAGACCAGTGCCCCTCATTTCCCTTCATTTTGAATGTCTGTATCCAACATTTCAGTGACAAAATGCTAATAGGTATATAGGGTTTGCACTGCAGGTGGTGAATTTTATCCTAGCCTCACCATCGCTTTTATTTTATTTTTAGTTTATTCTTTGGTAACCAAGTAAGCCCCACTAGGCGCAAGTGCCTGTTTTCAGGGATGACCTGGGAGCACTGAGGAGGTTAAGTGACTTTCTCAGGGTCACACAGTATGTAACTGGAGGTTATGAGAATCAAACCCGGGTGTGCTAGATGTACCAAGCTCATTCACAGCTTGTTACTCTAACCTCTAAGCTAGGCTGCTAGCTGCTCCCTCTTCCCTCCAAATCTCTCAACTCTACTTTCCTAAGACATCACTGTAGACCAGACTATCAAGTGACCATCCATAGATCCATAGCTGCCATTACTGGCAAATGTAGGGGTCCACAGTCCTTCTAAATGGATCATGCCATCCAGCACCATCCATACAGTCCCACCCAGCATATTCATCCTAAAAACAAAGTTTTGGAGCATGTACGGTATAAAAATAAATCTTAATAAAATACATACTTTGAAAGGTTAAAATAGGCAATCCTGGGGTGCAAGGATCATCCAGTATAGAAACAGAGGTACAGTGAAGCTCACCAGGATCAAGCCCAACTCTGCAGAATTTTGCAGTAGAGTTACTACAGGGAACAATGCAGTTTCAATGGGAGTTAATCCCTTTTGTCATGCAGGGAAACTGGCACTGCGCTTCATCCAGTAGTATAGTGTCATGCTTGTGTACTGTTTCCCCTTGGCAGATGAAAGGACAATGTTTCTGTTATTGCTGAGGCAGAGCTAATAAAATTAATACTTTAAAAATGTCATAAAGTTTTCTTTTTCCCAAGTCCCTTAGGTTTGTGTAGCCCCCTCCTCAAAGGGTTCACTTGACACTGTACAAAACTTCCAGAGGTTCAGGTCTCCAGCTGATCACAGGGTGGAGGGTCTTTCTCTGCCTGACTGTTCATTGTCCTGTGGGTGGTGGTGAGAGTGTGGCGTGCATGATCAATGATGTCAGCTACTGAATGCAAGACTGTTTGATTGAACTTTTGCTGTTGTGAAATTCTCTGGTTCAGTGGGAAGGGGGGAGGAGTGGCAGGAAAGAGGAAGGGGCTATGGTACAAAACAATGGTAATCACACAATGTGTGACTGCATTGCAGTCTTTTTTTTCTGCTGGGGCAGGAAGCAGTGTGGGAGCAGAATAAATTTGCAATTATCAGAGTACTTCTTGGCTTCCATTCTTTCCAGTATAAGTGATCAGCATTTACCATTATAATTGTGGGCTATTGGGAGGAAGTATAGTGCAGTAGGTTAAGGCTCTGAGCGGCAAATCTGGAGACCTGGGTTGGAATCCCACAGCTTCCTAGGTACATACTGTGTGATTCTGAGCAAGTCACTTAACTTCCTTGTGTTCCCAGGTCGCATCTGGAAACAAGTTTTGGCTTAGTGTGCTGCTTCTGGTTAAACAGCATTCCCTTTCCCTAGTGCAATTTTGAATCAACTTGTCCTGCTGGCTAGTGAAAATGTTTTTAAGGTTGATCCCTTGGTGGTGGTGTTGTCATTTGCTTCTCTTTCTCCATGCAGTTAATCCCTGTACTTGCTATCACCTCCCCCTTTGCATGTGAACTACTCTCCTTAAACTCTCACTACCTTCTCTGTCCCTGTCTTTGTAGCTGGTGTCTATTGCTGCCCTGGCCTATCCACCTCATGAGTTACTGCTTGCCACTATCTCCTCTAATGCTTCGTCTGGGGAATTACTCATCCTCGAAAACATTGATGTGAACCCCCCACAAACAAATCTATGACAAAACATAAAGTCCCTTAACCTTATTCAATTGATTTCTGACCCAGCACATCATAATCCTAAATCATGCAATCACTCCTTACTGGACTGGGTCCTTAACGCTCACCTCAACTTCTTGTCTGATGTTGGCACCCTCCTGATGCCTTAGTGATCACCATATGGTCTACTGTGTGCGGAATACACCACCCTGAAGCCCTCCCAAAACCTCCAGATCCAGTCCTTCCATTGCTGGACCTATCCTCCTCTATGGAGACTTGGTAGCTTCTGACTGGTCACCCATCTCTTCTACCAGCACCATCAATTCTGCCCTCAGCTATTTTAATTCAAAATTCCTGGTGATCTGGGACCAGCCTGCCCCCATTAGGAAAACTAGGATCCATGCTCCACTTCCCTTGTATCTCAGCAGAGAATTACTGACATGCCTACGTGCATGTGGCCTTGCCTAGAAGACTCATAAGTCCTCTGGCTCCCTACAGATATACTTAGTATCGGCCCTTCAAAATCCCTACTCCAAAGTCACCAGGCTTGCCAAGGCTGAGTTCTTTGCCTTCACCTTCCAGACAACCTTAATCACCCTCCAAGTTCTGGAAGGTTCATCCATGCCACTTCTCAATGCCCTACAGGGGCATGCCTAAGACAGCTAGCTTTGGAACCCACTTCAGAGGGATCAATCTTAGACTGGTACTTTCAAATGGGAATGGGAGATGATCTCTGATCTTGAAGTGGGTAGCATCTGGGAACAAGCAACCACCAAACAGTGTGGTTCACAATAAACTTAGCTGTAGAGTCAAGCCACACAAAACTGAAGGTACTGGACTTCAGGAGGGCTGATTTTGTCAAATAGGAGAGTGCCTCAGAAAAGCACTAGCAAATAGGCAAGAAGGTGGGGTGGAGCAGCAATGGGAAACATCAAAACTGCTATCACAGAGGCAACAAGCCTTTGTGTGAAGCAAATAAACAAAGCAAAAGAAAAAAACACTATGGTTCTCAAAAGAAGTGGCAGGAAAGGTAAGGAGAAAAATATAGCATTCAGGAAGTATAAAGAAACACAGAAGGAGCAGGACAGAGAACTGTACCAGTTAAAGCAGAAGAAATAGGGAGGCAGTCAGAATAGCAAAGGCCCAAACTGAGGACAAGATAGACAACTCAGTTAAGAAGGGGATAAACCTTTTATAGGTACATTGGGGAGCAAAGAAAGATCAAGGCAGGGATACTGAGGCTGAATAAAGAGGAAGGTGGTTGGGCAGAGAGCGACAGTGAAAAAGCAGGGATACTGAATGAATATTTCTGCTCAGTATTCACAATAGAAAAACAGGGGGAGAGACCTAATCCAGTCAATAGAAGCACTCTGAGTAGGGGTGTTGATATTAGTCCTTTCACAGAAGAAAGGGTTCTGAAAGAACTCCTAAAACTGAAGGTGGATAAAGCAATGGGACCTGATGGGATTCACCCCAGAATTCTAAAAGAACTAAGGGAAAAACTAGTAACACCACTAACTACCCTTTTTAATAAATCATGGGAGGATGGTGTAGTACCTGAGGACTGGAGGAGGGTGCATGTGATTCCCCTTCACAAAAGTGGGAGTAAGACAGAGGCAGGAAACTACAGGCCTGTCAGTTTGACCTCAGTGGTAGGAAAAATGATGGAATCACTTCTGAAGGAAAGAACTGTTGAGTACTTAGAGGCCATTGGGGCACAGGACCCTAAGGCAGCATGGATTCACAGCAGAAAGGTCATGTCAGACAAATCTAATGATTTCTTTGACTAGGTGACCAAAGTAGTAGACCAGGGAGGTGCTGGCCTGTGAACATGGCCTACCTAGACTTTAGCAAGGTATTTGACACAGTCCCACACAAAGATTAATAAATAAATTAGCCAGGCTTGGGAGGGTCCCAGGAGGTTTCCTGGGTAAAACACTGGTTGGACAAGAGGACACAGTGGGTAATAGTAAATGGAGTCCACAGTGAAGAAAGGAGGGTTACTAGTGGGGTACTGCAGGGTTCAGTTCTGGGGCTGGTCCTTTTTAATGTCTTTATATGTGACATTGCAGAGGAACTGGAGGGAAGGTATGTCTCTTGCAGATGACACAAAGATCTGCGACAGAGTTGATATGCAAGGTGGGGTGGAAAGGATGAAAAGGGACTTGCCAATATTGGAGGAATTGTCAAATGTATGGCAGCTTAGATTCAATGCAAAGAAGTGCAAAGTAATGCACCTGGGAAACAAAAACCCAGGGGAAGAGTACACAATGGGGAGTGAGATACTGACAGCTGCAAAAATGGAAAGGGACCTGGGGGTAGTCATATCAGATGACTTAAACGTGGGCCAGCAATGTGAGAAGGCACTAAGGAGGGCTGGGGTGATACTGGGATGCATAGGAGAGGCGCCACCAGTAGAAAACAGGATGTTGTTGGCCCTCTGTACAGACAGTTGGTAAGACCACATCTGGAGCACTGTGTACAGTTCTGGAGACCCCATCTTGTAAAGACATAGACAGGGTGGAGGCTGTCCAGAGAAGGGAACCAAATGGTGCAGGGTTTGCACCAGAAGATATATGAAGAAGACTAAATGGAGCTTAAAATGTATAACCTCGAGGAATGGAGGAGGGCGGGACATGACAGAAACTTTGAAATACCTCAAGGAATCAACAAAGTCAAGAGGGTAGTATCTTTCAAAAAAGAGATATGCAAGAACAAAGGAGCACAATTGAAAGATAGAGGAGGATGGCTCAGGAGGTAATGTGAGGAAGTATTCTTCACAGAGAGGGTTGTAGATGCATGAAACAGCCTTCCTGAGGAGGTCATAGAGTCAGAAACATTGGGGAATTCAAGAATGCATGGGACAGACATAAGGCAATTCTAGTGGGGGTAGGAGGAAGTAGGCTGTTGGTTAACTAGGATCTGCAGTGTATCCATTAGATAGGGTAATGGGCAGACTAGGTCAGCCAAGTGGTCTTATCTGCCATCAAATTCTATGTTTCTATGTATGTTTCATGGTTCTGTCCCCACCCAGTCCTCAAGGTGGATGACTTCCCATTTCTGACTCTGCTAACTGTTGCCTCTGAGTTCAACTCATTCTTCACCTCCTGTGCCTCTTCCTTCTCTCCTGCCTTCCCTTACCCCTTCCCCACCTCTCCCTTCTCCTTCTCTTCTATCACTCCTGCAGACACCCTTAAGGCTCTCCTGGCTCTTAATCCTTTCAAGGGCAACAGTCTAGATGGACATGACCCAAAAACTCCTCCAACTGTCCATCCCTACTATTGCTCTACCAGTCTCCTCCCTTCTCAACCTCTCCTTCACCCTTGCCTCTGTCCCCAGCTCCTGGAAACAGACCACTGCCATAACCCTTCACAAAGGCGGTTACTCAACCTGTTCAGGCAACTACTGCCCTATCTTCCTGCTCCCACTTTAGCTATACTACAAGAACACCTTGTGCTAGCTCAGCTCTCCCTTTCCTTGACTCCTCCTTAATCTCCTTTCAGTCTGGTTTCCATAAATTCCACTCCACCTCCTCTTCCCTACTCCAGCTTACTGACTCAGTTCTTTAAGGCATGGATCAGGGCCTGATCATCTCTGCTATCTTTGTCAACTTGTCCAAAGCCTTTAGCACCATTGCCCACCCCCTTCTTCTTAACAAGCTTAAGGCAGCTGGGCTTTCTGAATCCTCTACTACGTGGTTCCTCTCCTGCTCTGAGGGTAGGACTCAGTCTGTTGGAGCTAGTGACTCCCTCTCTGTACTGGTGCCCCTCCAAGGATCTGTCCTTGGCCCCATACTCTTTAAGGTCTTCTTAAACAACCTCTCCCCACCTGCTCCTCTGCCTAAAATCAGTACATCCACATGTACACAGATGATACTGTACTTTTTGCCTCTGGCTCCTCCCCTCTGGTCTGTTGACCAGGCTTCAGCTGGACTTTAGAAACATTCATAAGTGGTTCCAGTCAAATCAGCTAGTCTTTACCACCAAGAAAATGGTCTTCACGACCTTTTTCACCAGACAGAAGCTCACTAAGTTCACTGCCCTCCCCCCTTCCACACCCTAGGTTGGGCCACAGTTGATGATGTTCCCTCAGTTAAATACCTTGTGGTCTGGCTCAACTGGCACCTGGAGTTTTCAGGGCATATGGGTGCCACCCACAAAAATCTTCATCCTAAGCTCAGTACGTTATACCGGAATAGAGGATTAATTTGTCTTCCTGCTTGCTGAGCTATTGTCCTAAAAATGATTCTCCCCATCTTTGGCTTCAGAGACATTGTCTACAGTGTTACTCCCAAGTCCACCCTAGCCAGACTGGATCCCCTCTTTCACTCCTTCTGTCGCTTTGCTCTAGACTGTCTGCCCCGCACCCACCATTGTTCCCTCTAGTCCTCCCTCTTCCTTACCTCCCTTGAAGCCAGATGCCTCGCTCACTGTACCTCCTTTATCTCTAATTACTGGCTTGGCTCTCTCCCCTTCTACTTTACCTCTCTTCTCTCCTCCCTCCCACCTTCCTTCTACTCCCATGGCAGTGCTGACAATTGTTCCCCTGCACAGTGCTGACAATCATTCCTCTGCGCTCCCTTCAAGGAAATCCTTAGTTGGCCAGGCTGCTTTCTCCTATTGTTTCACCAAACTATGGAACTCTCTTCCTCTAAACATCTGCTCTGCCTCTTCCAAATGCTCTTTCTCCTTTCTTCTCCATGACTTCACTTCCCATGCCTGCACTTGCATCTGATACCTTTCCCTCATTCCACTACTCATTACTTGTTTTCCCATTCCTCCTGCTCTATACATGACAACCCCCCTTCATGATGACTCTTTACTTTATGCCTAACTTGGTTGGTCCTCGCTCCATAACAGGAGGCTAAAAATGCATCTTTATGGGCCTATAAGCCATCAAAAAAAACTCCTCCCTACATCACAGAATTTTTCAACACACACCAGGTGCCTATTCGCTAAGAGCTATTCCTATATATTGCCTGACATACTATGGGTAAGATCACATTTTGGTGAATCAGGATTCAGTCCTGCTCACCCAACTGTGTGGAATACCATTCAAAAATCCCTAAAACCTACTAAAATTATTGGCTTGTAGACTTTCAAATCCCCGTTGAACCACCCCCTGCAGGAAACTTGTTATTGCTACTCTTAAACTGCACTGCTTACATGGCACTTTTGCCCTGTGCCCAGTCTGCTGTAGTAATGATAGAGTTTTTTCTTTTTTGTTTTCCTTCTTTCTCCTTCACTTCCAACAGCTACATTTTACAGAATGTTACTACATTTACCACACTGTAATGCCGATTTAGTAGAGCACCTAGTCCTTTCATGTTAGAAATATTTATAGCATTTTAATCATTCAATGTATGCTTGTATTACTCCTCTAATGCACACACCCTGGACCACCTTGTAAAATTCATAATATTACTGTATTGCACTTATTCATAGTATGTATTGTAATGCCTTTAGCTGTTCCGTCCATCTAGGACCACAATGTAAGTAACCTGCTCAATGGTGTTATTCCTGGTAAAATAAAATTGAATTGAACTGCATTTTTTGCCCCAGTAGCAACAAGCCCTATCTCCTACTGTTAACCCCAGTTTCTCTGCTGTATGATTTGTACTTCTTTGATGCTTCCTTGTAACCTCATCCTTGCATATATTGCATGTCACACTTTATTTGTATTCTCAGTGATACACTCTGGATTGCTTTCTCTTCATTATCCTTGCATAATCTGCACAATTTGCAAAACTTGCTTATTGTTTTGTAGCTAGTAGGTGTCTGTTTTTACCTGCTACGTAACTATTGTTGTGATTGCTTATTCATTACCCTTCTCCCCGTTCCCACCAGGATGCATCTGGAAATTAGCTGCTTGCAGCTCAGTATGCCTTTCCTGTTGAAACATTTGAAATAAATAAATAAATGACCATGAACAGAAAGAGTAGTGGATGATTGTAACAGCCTCCTTGCAAAGCTGGTGGGGGAAAAAACAGTAGGGGAATTCAAAAATGCATGGGATAGACATAAGAGTACTCTAGCAATAGGAAAAAGAGGGTAAGCCACTGATCAACTAGGGTCTGTGGGAATGCATTAGGTAGGGAAAGGGGCAGACTAGATGGGCCACACAGTCCTTATATGCCACCATCTTCTGTGTGTCTGTGTGTATCTTATCCACTTTAAGTGTGCTTAAGCCCTCTAGTCCTCTGGATCTTGACTGACATCATCTCATGCCTTCAAGCTAGAGATTTTGCTTGGCACCCTATGAGGTCACTGGCTCACCAGTGAACTAACTCAGGCACAAGAAATTCAAAGTCTGCACTAAGGCCACCAAGCTAGCTAAGTCTTAATTCTTACCTCTAACTTCCAGAATGAGTATTAACAGCCATACTAAATTTCAGAAGATTGTACACTTTTTTAATTCCCCACCCAGTCACTCATCCCTACCTTCATACTAGGCTGTTTTATCACCTACAGAGGCCCCTGCAGAGGGAGGCCACTTTCAACTGTTTTTTCACCACCTTCATTTTGTACTCCCCCCACACACCCTCTTTTTCCATTTCTCATTACTCCTTCTCCTTGTCTCCCACCACTCCCTCAATGAGCCTTTCTGCTCTTCTTTCCTTCAGCCTGCCTTGAGGGCACAGTCCAGATGGAGATACCAAACTTCTGTATCCTTCTGTTCCTGCTATAGCTTGCCTGATTTCTGACATCCTTGATCTCTCTGTTCTCACAGGTAGTGTCCCTTATGTTTATAAAAATGGTAAGGTCATCTCCTGCATAAGGACAGTGACTGTTCCACACCAGGTAATCATTGCTCTGTCTCTCTTCTTCCTACACTTGCTGTGATAGGCCGGGTGTCTCCTATCACTGTTTAAGCAATTAGAAATACAGACAGGAGAGAAAGAGAGAGGTTGAGCCCCTTCCCTGTTTTGGACAGTGGAAACTTTTCTACCCTGTGTCCCTTTGTCTCCCCTTGCCTGGCTATACAGGATCTCCTGTGCATCTTTTCTGTCCTGTGACCTCTATTTTTTCTCTCTGTTCTCTGTTGCCTGGAACATACTGGAAGTGATGTAATGTAAGCAGAAACAGTGAAGCAGTAATAAGTTGTATAGTGATCTCTTGTGGTAAAAGAAGAACAGTGCAGCAGAATTACAGCAGAGTTACTAGTATATTCTAGAGTAACAACTGATTCAGGCAGCATGTACCACTTCTAGTTGCTTAGCAAATGTTTCTTAGGTGTTTGCCATTTCTTATATATTTATAGTAATCAGCCACAGTTTGGATATTGAATAGTACTGATTGTACTAAATGTATTCTCTGTTTTTTGTAACATGGCAATAAATGTAAGCTTTCTCCCAGAATAGAATAAAGTGGTTGATCTCAATGCCCGTAGTAATGCCCACTTGACATCAGGAGCACGCCTTATTGAAGAAACAGAGACAGAAGTAATCACCACTGTGGGATATCTGCTTGTTTTTATTGTTGCCTCTGTGTGACTTATAGGTGGTGCTTCCCAAGTAGTGCTTTGTAGCAATGCTTTTGCTAGATGTTTAACTGATTGTGCCAATACCTAATGCAATCTGACCTATAGGTGGTGCAATGCTGAGAATGGCCGGGAGGTAGTAGCTGCACCATACCACAAACACGGAGCACATAATGTCGCCCATTAGTGTGATCGTGACAGTATTTTGCACTGCACAGTATATAAAGAAAATGTTGTTGTTTCCCATCCACCCACCCGGTTCACAGTGTAGTAATTGGCATAAATGCTGTCTCTCTGCAATGGAAAAATGCAGCAGTCATAGAAACAGACCAAGCAGCAACGTGGTTAGAGAATTATTGGCAGTATAGCACAGTGGTTTAAGGCTCTGAGCTGCAAATCTGGACACTTGGGTTTAAATCCCACAGCCCCCACTTGCATACTGTGTGACCCTGAGCAAGGTACTTAACTTCCTGTGTTCCCAGGTCACACCCAGAAACAGGCTTTTCAGCTTAGTGTGTCACTCTTGGTTAAACAATTGAAAAAACCAAACAGTGATTCGCTTTAATTTTGCAAATATCAGAATTGACTAGTAAAGTGTACAAAGATGAATCACTGAGATGCTGTATTATTCAGTTGCAGATAGACAAGATGTCCGCGAGTACTAAAGGGTGAGTCATGTGTGTGGGTAGGAAAAACTATTGTTCTTTATATACTGTGCAGTGCACTGAAGTATGTACAGTAGTGTGGAATTGCTGGATCGGGCAATATTATGCACTCTGTATGTTTGTGGAATGCTGGTGGTAGTATCTCAGCGGCACTGTCACCGCTTGTGCCACCTATAGGTGTGATTCCATTACGATTCTACAGACTACAGCTCTCCAGTTTAAAGCGCCCCTTGCTTTTCACATTCTGTCTTTGTCATGCCACCAATTGGTCAGAATTGGGTGATAGTAAACTGTCAATGTAATACATTTCCCCCACAGTGCAGTAGTGAGAGACATGGATGTGGGTTACGAATGGAGGGGAAGCAATAGAACTGCTCATTGGAAGAATTAATTTGTATTGTTTTGTCACTATCTTATCTGTATTTTTGTACATAATTCAAACTTGCAACGTGTTATAAATTGGTAGGCACTACATTAATGCATGTGGCCTCTGCAATGTGCACGCGCACGTTTCCAAAGGGATACAGCTTGTGAAAGCCATAGAAGTGAAGCATATTTTTTCAAGTGAAATTATTGTTTCTGCACATATTTCTTTCATTGTAACTTAAACAACAATGAAATAATACTTACCTTACACTTGCCATGTGAGAGGATACCCCCCCTAAGATTTTGTAGCTCTACCTAGTTG
This sequence comes from Neoceratodus forsteri, assembly GCA_016271365.2. Taxonomy (NCBI): domain Eukaryota; kingdom Metazoa; phylum Chordata; order Ceratodontiformes; family Ceratodontidae; genus Neoceratodus; species Neoceratodus forsteri. The sequence goes on along the minus strand of CM028135.1, from coordinate 211,576,859 downwards.
GGGTTTCTTTTATGTATCTCTCCTAAATGTATGTCTTTTATTATTAAAATGTTCTATACATGGATTGGCCCACATATATTTTATGTCAGTCTGTCTTGTTTATTTGCCTTGTATCCCCCTTTCAGGCAGAGCTGTGTTAAAATAAAAGACAATATAAAACAACCCTGAGCTTATAGGGTATATATTGGCTCAAAACAAGCATAAGATTCCCTTCAATAGTAAGACAAGAGACTATGGTAAAATTATGCTTGAAATGGTAGATTATCTGTATTCATTTTAGCAATCCTTCTTTAAACATGTAATTTCTTGCAGTGTGAATGCAGACAAAATTAGAGCTCTCTCTCTGCATTTTTTTTGCAAATAACTTTATTTTAGAAAATACAAAACATATATCAACAATGTCATACAAAAACAACACATGCTTGGATCATAAAATCATATACGCTGTATTTAACAGAACTAAAACATTTATATAAACCAAAAAAAAGAAGTTATACATAAAGAAACATCCTCCCCCACCCACCCAACCAGCAGCAGCCATACAACCCACCCTAGCATAACAATAGTTAGCAATGTCACAACCACAGAGTCCTCCCCAAGACCCTGCATAAATGTAAGTGCATATAAGAAGGCACAGCTCTGTACTAACTGATCAAGAAAAATGTTGTATAACAAAGGGAAGGAGTCATGGGAAATGTGTTACAAGAAGAAAAATTAACATAATAAACCAGGGAGAGGGGAAGGGGAAAAAAAAGGAGGGGAGAAGACAATTTGTCCTCTAGGACTACCTATCCTTTAAGATTTCCCCCTCACTCCCTTGAACACAGAAGTCTTCTATAAGAAAAAAAAGGACGGAGGCAGCCAAGGATTAAATTAATAGCTGGATTTGTCTTTAAGAATTGAATAAAAGCCACCCCAACACTTTTGGAACTTTTCATTGGTATGAAACAAGCGGGCTACACATCTTTCGGCATTTAAGGCAGTAAGAAATTCAGCCCACCATTCCTTAATTGAAGGTTCCCAATCATCTTTCCAGTGCCTTAATATTACCAGCTTAGTGACCATAGGAACCAAAGCTACTTTGCACTTTTTGCAAAAATGTAGGGATCTGTGAGTACATACTAGCAATCATGTATCTTCATTAAGAAATACAGCAATATTAAGATAGGGCGCCACCCATTGTTTAACTAGGTTCCATAGTTTGAGAATTTTGGGACACACTTATAGTTTATGGTAAAGAGGCAAAGTCAGAACCACAATCCCTACATTTGGGTGAGGATAACCTTTTGATCTGAAATAGTTTAGTGGGCGATAGTATAGATTATGAAGAATATTAAACTGGGTGCCCTCAGATGATCCTGTTTAATTAGAGCATAGTTATCTGTCCAAATCTTCTCCCAAGTTTGGGCTCAGAAATCTTTATTATGATTACTTTTCCAATAATGAGCTATAGGAGTAACCCTGGTCAAAGTATGAGACAAAATCCTTTCATATAGTTTAGCTATTACCTTCAGCCCCTTAGATGCTGTCCAAAGATCACTTAACATTTGTCATGCTCCATCTGACCACGGGGTTTCCCAAAAATGGTGAATACACTGGACGAATTGAAGCAGTCGGAAATGGTTCTTTTGAGTCACTCCAAATTTTGCTTGTAAGGCAGGGATAGAAAGGAGCTAATTACCTAAGATAAAATCTGATAAGTATAACTTGTTAATAAACTTACCACAAAAAAGATTGGATAGGTTTCTTATCTTTTCAAATTGAGGTTGTTTAATAAAGGTTGTTTTAAATCTTTTAAATTAGATATGTGAAGCAACAAACAAAGTTGCTGTAAAGCTCTCATGTCCCAACCAAGGAGAGTTCTTTAGTTTCCACGGGACACTAGGCCATTGGACATATAAGAGAGCTTCTAGGTTCATCTGACAAGACTTTGTCTGTTGCCAGTCTAGGAACTGCCAAAAGGGCTGTCTGATGTAGAGGCTGTATTTGAGAGCCAATCCAAAATCTGCTAGCATGGATTGCTAAATAATAGATGTAGAAATCAGGTAGTTGGAGCCTTCCCAACATTCTAGGGTGAGTAAGTTTTTACATAAGCCTCTACGAGAAGCTTTATCTTTCCAAGAAAATCAGAACAAAGTCTATGAAGGGCAGAAAAAGGACCTGGGAGGTAAAGGTTAAGACTACAAGGGATAAAAAGAATCTGGGCAAAACTGACATTTTAAGAATATTAGCTCAGCCCCAGAAGGATAGTGGTAACTTATTCCATCTCGCCAGATCCTCCTTCATGGATTTTACCAATGAGGCTAAGCTGAGGTCTTTAAGATTAGCCAAATCTTTAGATACTTTAATACCCAAGTAAGTTAAGTATTCTTTTTCCCATTGTAGGCCCACATTTAAAACCCATTCTTTCGTTAGAAGAGAGGATAAAGAATAAACTGTAGTTTTATCTTTGTTAAGCTTATAACCAGAAGAAGCACTAAATTGAGAAATAATTTGTAAGGCTCGGGGGAGGGGTTGCCTACTGTTTGAGATATGAAAAAGCAAGTCATCAGCAAAAAGGGATAACTTACACTCAACATCTCCCAAATAAGTGCCCATTATATCTTTATCCAATTTTAAGACTCTAGCTAAAGGCTCTATATAAAGACTGAATAAATAAGGAGAGGGGGGCAAACCTGATGGGTGCCTCGATGCAACAGAAAAGTGTCTAAGATAAGGTTATTAAACTGGAGTCTTGCTGATGGGCAAGAGTATGCAACTCGTATATAATTGATAAAAGGCTGAGGGATACCAAACCTTTGCAAGGCCACAAACATATAATGCCATTCCACTTATCAAAGGCTTTTCTGCATCCAGGGACCAATGCAGCTCCCAGCTCTGGGGCCCTGGATGCAGAAATTAAATTGAACAATTTTTCTAAATGGTTCATGGAGTGCCCTGCCACAAACCCTGCCTGGTCGGGACTTAATAGATATTTCCATACACTCCCCAGCCTATTAGCCAGAATTTTAGCGTATATTTTGATATCCGTATTTAAAAGTGAAATAGATCTATAGTTACCTGATCATTGAAGGGTCTTTCTAGTTTGGGTAAAAGGATTATTCTCACCTCAAACAGTGATTAATCTAGATCGGAATGGGAGCGCCAATAACCATATAACTGAAATAATAGGGTATTAAGTATTTTTAAAGTTTTATAAAATAAGCCTCAAACCCATCTGGGCCTTATCTGGTTTTAAAATCAATAACTGCTGAGATTTCTTCCCCAGTAATTGGAGTTACTAAAAGTTTTGCTATCCTGGGGCAAAGATGGAAGATCTGGTCTCTCTAAGAAGGCCCACATCTGTTCACCATAATCCTTAAACACCAGATCCGGAGAATATAAATTTTTGTAATGATCCTGAAATAAAGTTAAAATCTCTAAAGAACTGGTCACTAAAGCTTCTGATTGAGGATGTCTTAGGGCTGAAGTCCAGTTGGAAGTGGCCTGTTGTTTTAATTACCAAGCAAGTAATTTACCCTTTGCTCCCTGTCCAATGTAGAGTGGCCTTTAATAGAAGCACACCTCTCCATTTTCAGGTAGAAATACTGGCATAATGTTCCACGCAGCCTTGAGAGTTCTTGGTCTTCTAGGGTAAAAGCTGATCTACCCCTTATTTTCCAGACTTTTAATTCTCTCCAAACAGCTCTTCAATAGACTGATTTTCTTTTTCTTCTGAATTGTGGCAATGCGTATTAATTCACCTCTCCAAGTTGCCTTTAGGGCCGCTCAGACTCGATCTACAGAAGGAATCGAATACCAGTTAGTTTTAATGGAGTTTTGCAAAAAGTTTTAAAATTTTAAGATAATTGTATTATCTTTTAGAAGAGTATTATTTAAAGACCATGTATGCGATCGAATAGAAATATTAGGCAATTCGCATTGAATTAGGATTGGAGAATGATCCGAAATTACCCGAGCTAAAATTTTAGCATCAACCACACTGGACATTAACTGATGACTAACCAAAAAATAATCAATTCGGGAGTAGCTTTTATGAACTGGAGAAAAAAAGGTAAACTCCTTGTTTAGCGGATTCAATATTCTCCACCGGTCCAAAAGGCCCAAGGAGAGGATAAATTTGGATAGAGCTTTTTGCACAGAAGATAGACCTACTCCCTTTTGGTAGGTACAGTTTAAATCATTAACTTGAACCAGGTTCAAATCATCTCCAATTAACATAGGGTAATGCAGGAAAGGGGCTAATACCATCGCTAAGTGAATAAAGAAAGAAGGGTTTCTGCATTAGGACCGTAAACTGAACCCAACACTATATCAAAGCTGCCTAGTTTGCAATTACAAAATATACCTCCCCTCAGGATCAGAGATAAAATCCGTCAGGGTAAATGGGATCTTCTTTGCTAAAGAAGAGCCACACCACATTTACTGAGCAAAACCCGCCTGAGGACTTGGCCTACCCAGCTCTTTTGAAAAATTTAGCTGCTCTTGGAAGCACATGTGTCTCCTGCAGAAACACCATTGAAGGGTCATATTTGGCAAGATGGTTTAAAATAATTTATTTTTCTTGCTATCTTTCCTCCCTTAATGTTCCAAGAAACAATGTTTAACACGTTAAGCATAATAATCTGACTTGTGCCTTATATTTGGCATTAAGTGAAGGGGCTGCACCGCTGCCATCCCCCTAGAAAAACAAAACAAAATATCCAATAATTGGTTTACTACTCCCTGAATATAAACTAGTCCCAAAAATTTTAAATTATCCATCAGTCTACTCTCCCAGGCCCTAGGCCTCCACCTAATCAAACTGACCATGGTACTGCAGGGAGTGAGCTCGCATCCCGCCTCCCCACCCACAGCAAAGGACCAACCAGAAAACTGGTGAAATCACCTCCTTCTAACACCTATAGATAATCCCCTATAATAATAGACTGCTGAGTCTCTTTAGCACTTCTGTACAGACCTACTAAAACAAAATGAGAGTCTCCAGAAAAAGCAGTGAGAAAGGGAAGAAACCCAAATCCAGTCAGCGCACTTACATTGTTTAACCCAGCTTATTCTAGGCAGGATTATGCCTTTGCCAACCCACTAATAAAACAGTAACTGGGCCAAAATTCAAAATTTATTAGTTTTTAATCTATCAGATTACTCCCGGGGTTGCAGCAGCTGCTAAACCACATAACAACTTGCTTAGCACTCATTAAACCTACAAAGCAACCTTTTTCTAGGTCATGGAGTACTTTCTCTGTAAAGTTGACTTAGTTATGGTCCAGCTCCAAGGAACAACCAGAATGGGACACAAACGAGTAAAGTATTAAGCCAGAGAAAAAAACATGGAGCGAAACCAAACAAAACTCCACCCGAGAAACGCCCCATGTTTTCATTCATTGCCCTATATGCTAGAGGGCGAGATATTCATATATTCCCTCCAAATTAACCAGAGAGACAAACCCTACCAAGAACCAAATTAAGCAACTAAATTTGAAATAACGAAATAACCAGAAAGCCGGGAAAAACAACTCAAGTCAACTGCCCAGTCACTGTAACGTATGAGCAGTGCTATAGTGCCATCTACCGGATGTAATCTGGTATAGCAGCTCTCGCCTTTCCAATACATGGCAGTCAGAAAGAAAAAAAAAATGTTGAGAAATATTACACCAATAATCAGGTATCACTACTGACTCAAGAAAATACTATCTATGTAACAAGAGAGCCAAGATATTGCTTGTAGTACAATATTGGAAAGGCGGTCCATCACAGCATAATTAAATAGCTCAGAAGTGCAGCATCCTTCTAGAAAGTTCTCTATACAAGTTCTGAGGGTCTTGTAACTGGGTTAGAACACCCTCATTTAGGAAACAGATCGGGATAACTCTTCTTCAGAATCTTGACAGCCTCCTCCACGGTGTCAAAGCGCTTCGTTCCTTCCTTTGAAGACACCTCCAGACAGGCTGGATATAGCATTTGATGCTTTATGCCTGCAGCCCACAACTTCATAGTGACAGGACGAAAAGCAGCTCTGAGCTGGTGAGTTTTGAGAGTCAAATCAGGAACTATTCTCAATTTTTTCCCTTCCCATAAGATCGCCGATAATTTTCTGGCTCCTCTAATAATAAACTCCCGATCCAGATAATTCAGTAGTTTAAAAATTATGGGTCTTGAGGGACAGAAGCAGCATGTTTTGCCCTCAAGGATCGATGGGCTCTCTCTATAATAAACTCCAGGCCATTCGGGGAAGGACCCACGTTTTCCTCAAAAGTGCTGTAAGAAATGAATTGTATTTGGGCTCTCATCCCTTCTGGCAGCCCAATCTAAACCAGATTGTTTCTCGGTTTCTCCCCTAAATCTTTGAGGCGGTCTTCTAGTTTGGATAAAGACGTTTTGGTTTCCACAATCTCTGGTTCCAATTTTTCTTGTCTCCTTTCTACTGAGGCAATTCTGGCTTCCGTATCTGTTACCCTCCGAGCTAGTTGAGTAAGTGCAGGCTTGAAATCGGCCACCTCTTCAATTAGCTTCATCAGCGCTTCTTTAATTGTTGCTAATTCCGCATATATATATAAGAGGGTGAAAGCTCTTCCGAGGAGCTCTGGGGAGAGAAGCTACAACAAGGGCGCTTGGCTTCTCGGAAATATATTTTCTTGCCACAATCGACACCATGTTTCAATCACGAGCTTCTTAATGTCCAAAATAATAAAAGCAGTTGAAATAAGTAGAGGTTATTTACTATCTGGAGGTGGAAAAAGTGGAGCTCGGACAAACACGTCTTATCCCCTGCACAGCATCACGTGACTCCTCTCTCTGCATTTTGTTGTAAACAAAGTTGGGCTATATATAAAGGAGCACTCTTAAGTCTTCCTGACTGACTGGAAGTCCTAGAAAGGACTAGGAGTTAACACTAGGTTTATTTTAGCTAAAGTACAAAATGTACCTGAACAAATAAGAGCTCTGGGATTTTCTGTGTTGTCCTGCTGCAGCTTGCACTCTAAGAGTTGACCAGCCCTGACTTTCCCATATTTATGCTGAACCTAACTGTGGGAAGGACAAATAGACAGCTTTTAGTGATCTTTGTTATCCTAGAAATAAAACAGATTCTGTTCACATATTGTACTTGGTATCATTAAATGTGTTGTGATTCAATTTATATTATAAAATTATCTTCTAGATAAACAGTAAACAGTGTGTTACGTAACACCCCTGATTGACAGGTATTATGAGCCAGTCTTATCCTCTGACAGGCTACATATGTAAAGGTCCAAGCCTAGTCAGATCAGATTTGGTTGGAGTGTTGAGAGGGACAACACTCCATGGGACTAGTGCGTTCTAGTCAAAGTGATTTTTTTTATTCCTTCTGGAAAATTATTATGATGCTGCAGTTAAGCTTTCTTTAGTTGCTGTTTATTTTCTTTGTTTTTTTCTATTTGTTTTGTCGAAACCAGTCCGCTTAATTTTGTTCTGTAAAAATAAAAGAAGATGAGTTTGTTGGACCCTGACATTGGCTTATGTGTCCATTTGTACCCACACTGAATCTTTCACACATGGTGTCAACAGTGGGATACAGTGGTACTTGTGTCTCCACTGGAAGGATCTGGAAAAGATCTTGATGGACGGCTGATGTCACAGGACAAAGCAGAGGATAGCAGGTTTCCAGGAGCAACTACCATAAGGGCAGCAGCAGAAGCACATGGGATACCCTTGTCATCCAGGCTTCCCCTGGTGGTGAGAAGAAAAGAAAAACAACAACCTCAGGTGGCAGACCATAGAGAAGATGAGAAAGAGGAAAAGGCTACTGAGGGAGGAATCATTGAAGAAGAAGAACCCCCAATAGTCCCAGGATCTCCTCAGGTGGCCCTGTATATGACAAGTGGAGCTGGAAAGAGAGAGGGAAAGAGATAAGAAGGAAAATGAGGCCAGATGGACGGATACTCTATGGGCCATTCAGACTATGACTACTCAACAGCTCCCTCTTTCCACGGGTAATGTACACAAAGACATTAAATTAGTTAAACTATCAGATACTGATGACATAGAAGATTATATAACGACATTCAAAAGAGTGGCCCTAGCATGCATGTGGCCACAGGATCAGTGGGTCATATGGCTAGCTCCCTATTTAACTGATAAAGCTCAGCTAACCTATAGCCATGTGGACATACATTTTGCCAATGATTATGACCAGGTAAAATCTGCTATTTTAAATAGATATGACATAAATACTGAGACTTACAGACAGAGATTTCATTTTTTCAAATTTCAGTCTGTTGATACCCCCCAGGATGCTTATACCCAACTTAAGGACTTGCGTATTAAGTGGCTACAGCCCTCCATGAAAACAGTGGATTAGACTTTGAAGCAGTTATTTTAGAACAATTTATCTGGATACTGCCTCCTGATGTTCAACTAAGAGTAAAACAACATCACCCCAAGATATCTGATGTAGTCATTCGACTAGCAGAGGACTATCTTGCCACAAGACCCCATAGGCAAAAAGGGATGGTAACCTCTACAACCCATCAGAAACACTGATAATACCTACTGCTACAGGGGGCAGTAATCATAATGATGGGGTCAGACCATCTCCAAAGAGACGAAGGGGGTACAATCCAGATATGATTTGCCATGATTGCAAGGGAAAAGGGCATATAGCCAGGTTTTTCCCTTAAAAGAAGAGTGAAGTAACACACTTGGCATTGTCCAATTGGGGCAATATACAGTTCCAGTAATTTTGGAAGGAAAACTGTTCAAGGATTGTTGGATTTGGCAGCAGGCAGACATTGCTACAAAGCAATTGTTCTGAACAGCTTACTCAGAATAGGAGGACCAACAACAGGGGTTAGCTGCATACATGGGGCCATACATCGTTACTCATTGCAGGAAGTGATGATGACTGTGAAAGGCCAAACTCAACAGGTGCCAGTAGGGGTAGTACCTCACATTACAGTTCCTATTGTACTAGGACATGACTATCCTGACTTTGAAATATTATTGTCCTCTAATGTATGTGCAATGGTAACCAGGTCTCAAAAAGGAACTTTAGAGCAACTGTTTCTCTTTGCAGATGAACTACTAGAGACCCCTGGCAAAGATAGAAAAAACAAACAGCAAAGAAGAAGTGAAAAATTATTATGGACTAAAAACAATTGTAAAAATGATGCGCCTGATGTAACAGACCTAGTTTGTAAAAAGGAATTTAAAGATGAACAATAGAATGATGACACCTTACAACCTTTTTTTTCCACAGGGTAGGGATACTGAGGATATGGTTTCAACACAAATATACACTTGATCAAGGATTGTTGTATAGGTGTTGTACGAATCCTAGAACTGAAGAAGAAGTAAGGCAACTGATGATCATGCAAGTATATAGGGAGCAGTTATTGGAGGTAGCACATGATATTCCCTTGGCTGGGCACCTAGGCAGAGATAAAACCCTAAACCGTCTTTTATACTATTTATTTTGGCCTGGCATTCACGAGCAAGTAGCCACATACTGTAACAGCTGCAGTGAAAGTCAGAAGGTCACCAAAATAGGTAAGCGAGATAAGGTGCCTCTCCAGCCCCCACCACTGATAACCATACCTTTTGAAAGGATCGCAAAGGACATTGTCGGGCCATTGCCAAAAAGTAAAAGGGTAACCAATATATACTGGTAGTTAGTGATTATACTACCAGGCACCCCAAAGTTATTTCCTTAAGGTGTGTTACAGCTCCAAAGATAGCTGAAGAGCTGGGTAAACATTTTAGTTGGGTGGGTATACCACAGGAAATCTTGACTAACCAAGGTAGCAACTTTTGTTCACAAATGTTGAAACATCCCTATCAGACCCTGGGGATACTGCTATACATACAACACCTTATCATCCCCAACTGGTGGTCTGGTTGAGTGTTTCAACCAGATGCTTAAAAAATGCTTCAAAAATATGTACAGGAGGAAGGAATGGATGTTTACCTGCCTTACCTGATGTTTGCTTACTGAGATGTTTCTCACTCCTCCACAGGGTTTTACCCTTTGAGTTACTTTATGGCCAAAATCCAAGGGGGCCATTAGAAGTTATCAAGGAACAATGGGTAGAAGGAGCAACCAAAGGAATGGCACCTTCTGAGTACATGTGTCAGTTAAGACAACGGATAATACATTATGTTCAGAAAGCCCACCACAGAACCAAAAACAACAGGTAAAACAAAACAGCACTATGTCCAGGGACTAAGTTTAAAGAATTCAGGAGGGTGATAAAGTCCTATTATTACTCCCTTCTTCAGACAAACTTTTGATGAAGTGGCAGGGACCCTATATAGTGTTAAGATGGATGGGTCCTGTCACTTATGAAATTGCCATGCACGATAAAGTGATTAAAAAATAAAATTTGTCATGTCAATTTGCTTAAGCCCTGGTCTGAGAGACCTCCACCTGTGTGTGCTTTTTTCCATCCAGAAGACCCAGACAGTGCTCTAACTATGGCATATCAGAGACTGGAAAAGCCCAGGGAGTTAAATGAAATAATTATAAACCCAGATTTAGAACCACACCAGTTAGCTGAAGTACAGACCCTGCTTCATATGCATGAAGCTACATTTTCTGGGATCCCAGGAGGGCTAAAGATGTTAACCATCATATTAATGCAATGTCTACAACCCCTATCAGACAAAAAGCCTATCGACTACCAGAAAAAATGAGACCTGAAGTTATAAAAGAATAAAAAAAAAATGCAAGACCTAGGTATCATAGATTCATCGAAAAGCAAATGGAATTTTCACTTGGTAGTGGTAGAAAAAAAAGAAGGAGGAATCAGGCTGTGTTTAGACTTTAGACGTCTAAATAATGTTTCCCAGTTTGACAGTTATCCCATACCTAGGATCGATGATATCTTAGATCATCTAGGAAGAACCCAGTATATTAGTACCCTTGATTTGTCAAAGGGATACTGGCAGATTCCCTTAGATGAGAAAGCAAAGAAAAAAGCAGCCCTTTGCACCCCTTTTGGGTGCATTAAACCACTCCAAAGGTGGCATCTAATGTCAAATCAATGCATGGTTGGGCAATTGTAGGCACTCAGCCTATGGCCTCGTGGCACAATGGTCCCAACCATGCATTAATCCCGATATGCCACCTTAGAAAATAACAATACTTACATAACACAAGTGTTTTCTTCATAGGAAACTCAGTTATAGTTCACCTGTTATAACCTGTAGGTTATAACGTCGAAGAGTACCCTCACGCCATGCATGCAGTAGCCGTGCTCTTCTCTGCATCGGTCCCGCTCCTCAGCTCTGGGCAGTTCACTACCACTTGGAGTCGGTTGTAAGTTCTTTAAAAAAAATGCTGTATTAACCGGGTAAAAAAACCTTTAATACTAGCTGTTACAAAAAAAAAAGTAAACGTACATTTCTTTCAGGAGTCACTGTGGACCAGTCTGCAGCTCTGTAGGGCTGTCTATTTTATATAATTGTTGTGACGAAAACAATGATCCACAGCAATTATATAAAATAAAGGCTGGGTAGGTGTATAAAACTTGAATTTTTCACACACACTCGATGTGGGATGTTTTTACAAACCCCTCAAGCTTCTCTCTTGGGGTTTATGTGGCATTCCACATCTCAGGTGTGTGTAAAATTCTTGTTATGACCACCTACCCAGTCATTAGCCTATGTTATGCAATGCTATAGTACTGTTGTGTGCATTCTAGTACTGTACTTTCTGTGAAGACTGATGTTCTGTGGAGCCTATGAGAATTGGAGAGGTGGAGCTTTTGCTCTAAAGGAATCCCTGCTGATTGGAACTTGAGTCGGTCAGTGTCTGGTTGCTGCAGAGGACAAGTTACTTGCTGAAGGCATTAAAGGATGGAACTGTGACTCAATTCTTCTCAGAGACTTGGGATTTGCTACCCAGTATCCCAGAAAGTTTCACAGTGCCAGAATTTGATTAAGATTGCTGTGATATTCCAATTTTTATTTCTTTGTTTTGCTTGTTCTTCAAATAAACACATGCCTGCTGAGAATTCCTTGCGATTTGCTGTCCAGTATGCTTCCTGAATTCCCATGCTGGGACACTTGTATTAGCAGTGGATTTACTGATCACTGAATGACTGAGGTGCTGAGCCAAGCATCAAGGAAAGCATATTGTGGATGCTGTGAGGACAAGTGGTACAGGAGGAAGACCTCCATGTGTTCCTCTGAGTGTAGTGACCAGAAGAATGGCTACAAAATTCGAGGAGGAGCCAGTAGTTTGTCCTAAGGACCCAGTGAAGCTGATGAGTACTACAGCAACCAAGGAGGACAAAGAAGAAGGAGAGGACAAGAAAGAACAAAAACCATATAGTGGAGAAGATGCCCCTCCTGAGTGACTTACTGAACTTCCCAAATGGGTGACACTGAGACAGGAAGAGGTAAGTCATGAGAGAGTACATGAAATGAAAAATATCCGTAAATTGCTAGAGATTGTTCAAAAGACTATACAAACAACTCAACTAAGTGCAACAGAAGGGGATTACAGCAGTACCATAAGAGATGTGAAGATGATGAAACTGGGTCCCATGATGACACTGAGGCTTATCTCAAGAGTTTTGAGAGGCTGGCTATAGCATGCCCCTGACCCAGAGATCAGTAGGTAATCCGTCTTGTACCTTATCTTTCTGGTCAAACACAATTTGCCTATAGTCATGTGGACACCTTCATGGCTATGAATTGTAACAGTCAAAGCTACCATCCTAATGTGATATGATATCAGCAACAAGTCATATAGACTGAAATTCTGAGTTTTGCAGTACCAAGCAGGTGATCATCCACAAGAATACTTTGTGAAGCTCAAGGAACTATGTTGCAAGTGGCTTCAACCAGGAGGGCGCACAGCGCAACAAATCATTGAGGAATTGGTACTTGAACAGTTCATCCAGTGCTATCCAGAGGACCTGCACATTTGGGTAAAAGAGCATCGGCTGGAAACAGATCAACAGGCCTTCATTCTTGTAAAGTACCTTCAGCTTGCTCAACAAACTACACCAACTACCCTGAGAAAAGATCATAGGGATCAGAGACTGGTAAGACCTTCTTGAACCACTAATGCTTCATCCTCTAAGCCACACACCCCCACACACTGATAAAACAGTCAGAAAGTACCATCCTCCACATATACCCAATACTATTTGTCATTAATGTGGGAAAAAGGGACATATCAAGTGAAGGTGCCCTACTAAGAAAACATCTCCTGTAACTCTTGCTCCAGCCAATAGGGACCATACTTCATGGAAGTTGAGGTTGGTTCTAGAAATTCCATGGATTGGTAGACACTGGAAACAGACAGATTCTGGTCCCCGGTTCTGGTCCATGAGGATGTCCTCAATTGGTGGCATGTTAAAGGTCCTGGTGCAAGTGTGTCGTGTTCATGGGAATTGTTATTGTTATCGACTACTATCGTGCCTCTCTTCATTAATGGAGAAGAGATTCAAGTGAAGGTAGGTGTGGTCCTCACTCTTTCAGTACTCCGTCATATTAGGTCATGACCTGCTGAGATTTGACTCTCTTCTGCAAAAGCAGAACTTGAATCCTTTCTCTGATGTGACTGCAGTGACAACTGGAGCACAAGCCAAGGCCCAACATAGGCAACAGCTGGGTGATATATTGCCCTTTGAGGACTCTGACTTATTTGGTTCTAGGTTACAACTTAAGAAGACTACGAGGGAGGTCAGAAGGGCCAAAGCAGCTAGAAAGAGGGGCATTAGAACATAGAAACATAGAAGTTGTCAGCAGAAATGGACCTTTTGGCCTACCTAGTCTTCCCTGTATTCCCCACCTACTGTACTACCACAGACCGTACTTGACCTTACCCCTCCCCCAGCCCTGTTACTAAGGTCCCTTTGTCCATCCCATGCACGCTTGAATCCTGCTACAGTTTTAGTATCCACCTTCTCTGTTGGGAGACTGTTCCAGACATCCACTGCCCTCGCCGTGAAGAAGTACTTCTCACATCCCCTCTGAGCCCCCCAAGTCTCATATCATGCCCCCTTTCCTTGAGCATCTTTTGCTGTGTAAAATACCCCCTTCCTGTACCTTATTAATACCTTTGAGGTATCTGAAAGTTTCTGTCATGTCTCCCATTTCCCTCCTTTCCTCTAGAGAGTACATATTTAATTCCTTGAGTCTTTCCTCATAGGACTTCTGGTGCAGGCCATGCACCATTTTGGTTGCTCTCTTCTGTACTGCTTCCACCCATTCTATGTCTTTCCAGAGATGGGGCCTCCAGTACTGGACACAGTACTCCAGGTGGGGCCTCACCATCATCTATACAGGGGTAGCACTACCTCACTCTTTCTGCTGGTGATACCTCCTTATGCACCCCAGCATTCTACTAGCCTTTCCCACTGCCTTATCACACTGCTTTGCTACCTTCAGGTCATCGGATATGATGACCCCAAGTCCCTTTCCTGTTTTGTGGTTGTCACCACCTCCACCCTTTGGTGCACTGCCCTTGGGTTTTGTGTTCTGTGTGCATAATTTTGCACGCTTTGACGCTGAAACCTAGTTGCCAAACCTTTGATTAGTCTTCCAACTTTTTCAGATCATCCCTCATTCTTCCCCCATGTGTCTACTATGTTGCAGATTTTTGAGTCACCTACAAACAAGCATACCTTCCTTCTAGCAAAGACATTGAAGAGGACTTGTCCCATAACTGACTCCTATGGCACCCCATTGGTTACCTTGCCTTCTTCCGAGTGAACCACATTTACCATCACCCTCTGACTCCTGTTACTTAGCCAACTATGTATCCATTTTACTACCTTTGACCCACTCCCAGGCTGCAAGCTTGTTTAACAGCCTCCTGTGTGGAACGATGCTGAAAGCCTTACTGAACCAGGTAGGCTATATCCACCGCCTCCCTGATCCACTTCCTGGTAACCCAGTCAAAGAACTTGATCAGGTTTGTCTGCAAGATCCCTCCTCCATGAACCCATGCTGCCTTGGATTCTGTAATCTACTGGTCACAAGGCATTCCTCAATCCTTTCTTTTAGTAGTGTTTCCATAACTTTGCCCACTGCTGAAGTCAGGCTTACAGGTCTGTAGTTTCCTACCTCCTCCCTATTCCCACTTTTATGAAGTGAAACCACATCCACCCTCCTCCAGTCCCCTGGAACTTCCCCTGTATCTAGTGATAGGTTTAACAGGTCTGTCAGAGGTGCAGCCAGCTCCTCCTTAAGTTCCTTCAGTATTCTGGAGTGAACCCCTTCTGGCCTCATTGCTTTATCCACTTTCAGTTGCACTAGTTCCCTGAGGAAACTCTCCTCCATAAAAGGGCTAGTGACCACCTCCCTTCCTTTAACACCTTTTCCCCCCTATCAGTGGCCCATCACCTACCCTTTCCTTCATAAATACTGAGCAAAAGCACTTTTTCAATATGTCCACTTTCTTCTGGTCCTCTTCCACACAGTCCCCTCCTTCCCCTTTTAGTCTTACTATCACTGCCTTGTTCTTCCTCTTTTCACTTATATACCTAAAAATATTTTATCCCCCTTTTTTACTGACTTGGCAGTGTACTCCTCCATTTGTGCCTTTGCTCTCCTAACTGCTTTTTCTGTTTTCTTTTGTTTCTCCTGATAACCCTCCCCATCCTCTTCCTTCTGTGTTGAATTGTTCCTTTTGAATGCTAGCTTTTTTGCCTTCACTTTCTCTGCTTCTTCCTCAGAGAACCACAGCAGTCTCTTTCTTTTCTTGCTCTTTCTAACCTGCCTGACACAGAGGTATGTTGCCTTCTCAATGGCCTTCCTTATTTTTGCCCACTGTTCCTCTACCCCACCTATTTCCTATGTCCCTGCTAGGGCTTCCCCAAGGCACTCTCCCATTTTCTTGAAATTGGCCCTCCTGAAGTCCAGGACCCTTGTTTTAGTGTGGTTTGATTCTGACTCAGATCTTATATTGTACCACAATGAACGATGATCAATGGTCCCCAGGTGGCTTCCCACTGTGACATCAGTGACACTGTCCCAATTTGACAGTACCAGGTCCAGTATGCCTCCCCATGAGTGGGTTCCTTAACTAGTTGCTTAAGGAATGCCCCCTGTAGGGAGTCTAGTATTTCCCTGCTTCTAGCTGTTGCTGCAGCTGGGAAGCTCCAATCCACATCTGGTAGATTGAAGTCCCTGACCAGCATAACCTCCCTTGTTAGCAATCCCTGGATTTCTTCCATGATATAATTATCCACCTTCTCCCCAGTGCTGGAGATCTGTAGATCATCCCTTTTGAATAGTGACCCCTTCCTTGTCTCCGGGTGACCCACAGTACCTCCGCTTCTCCCCTTACACCCTATATTTCTGTGGCTTTTATGGTTTCCCTCACATAAAGAACCACTTCTCCTCCATTTCTTTCTACCCTGTCCCTCCTGAATAGACTATAACCTGGTATGGCTACATCCCAGTCCTGGTTTCATTGCACCAGGTCTCTGTAATTGCGACTATGTCCAGGTCCACTACTGCCATGGAGGCCTCCAGATCTAAGATTGTATTGCCCAGATTTTGAGCATCTGCACACATGGCTCTTCAGAGTCTACTGCCACATAAGAACATAAGAATGTGTCGGCAGAAGGGTACCATATGATCTATCTAGTCTGCCCAGATTGCCTACCCCATTCTGTTTCTCTTCTGAGATTACCGTATACTTGTCCCACACTATCTTAAAAGCAGTGACTGTTTTGGACTCCACAACCTCTGGTGGTAAGCTATTCCATGGTCTGTACCACCCCACTCTGAAATTGGGGGTTTACCTAATGACCTGTTCTCCCATTTCTGCTCCTGCTTCTGGAGTATCTCCCTCATGCCTGCAGGTCCCCATGTTGTCCTCCATCTTTCATCGCTGCTGCCCAGGTCCAAAATGTGCCCTGACTCCCCTGTGGGCTCTGGTGCCTCAGTTTAGCCCTTTTAGGGCTCGGGAGTCGAGTTGCAATCCCCACTTTTGGCAGTAGCACTACGCTGCCAGCAGGGGTCGTGCATGTGCACCAGGCACCTTTTATCTCCAGACCACCCAGTTTGCAGTCCATCAGGAGATAATTCAGCAGTCCTGCTCCCTGCTTTGGGTAGTGTGGGGATACTGACCTCGGCAAGGTCCAGGAGGGCCCTCTTTCTATTTTAAATAAAGAGTGCCATGAAGCACTAGGATCGGGGCTCATGGATATTAATGAACAGAGCCCTGATCCCTCATGAATATTAATGAGGGCACTGTTTTCTGGACTGAGAGTTCACTGGCTGCTGCAGGGCATAAAATTATAAATAAAACATAGCAGCAGACATTAAAGGTGCTTAAGTTGAGGGGGAAATAATGTAAATAAAAAAGTATTTTCTGGCTGCACCAGTGACATCGGGACTCCGATAGACAGCCTGCCTGCTGCCTGGGGGCACTTAATTTCAACAGCAGTGACAGGCAAAGGACTGAGGCAAAATGCTTATTCTGGGCAGTGCTTGAGAGGGCACACAAAAAAACTATTGGCCTGTGGGGCAACTAAGTAAGTTAATTATTCTTTAAGGCTGCACCAGGACTTTTATTTGGGACTGTGTAGGATCTGCCACAGGACTGTGTGTATTAGCAGCTATGATAGTGCAACAACAGCCAATCAGAAAGCAAGGATTTTCAGACAGAAGTTGTGGGACGTTTGACAGAACTCATGGGACATTGCAAAAGGCTTATGGGTTACTACAGGGACCTAATTTTAAGTGCCAAAACAGGAAGCCTATAGTGCATTGAGTAAGATTAATGAATATTCATTTTCTGGACTGACAGACAGGGTCAGCCAGTTAGAGCGGGAGCAACAAACAGCTTCAGCCAATAGGAAGCCCCAGAAGGACTCCATAAAAGATAGTGTTTCTGGCTGTGCGAGTAGTTTGAGCGGGAGCCCCCCACAGGGGTGGGGGCTCAGGCCCTTTGCTCCAAAATGGGTCTAGTGGTCCATTGCAAGCCTCTCCACAGGGGATGGGGCTTTCTTCTGGAAGAGAGACAAAGTGGCTGTAGGCAACAAAAGTCGCTAGCCTGGGGGTTGCCAGAGATTGTCCTCCAGGGCTGGCCAGCAGCTTTCCATGCTTCTGGAAAAAACATGAGTAGCCTGATTTGTCAGCGGTGAGAGAGCTGAATGGAAGTCCTACCTAAGCAGTGAGAGTGCTGAAGCAAGCCTGAAACCTCAGGGAAGAGAAAGCCATTACTGCAATGTTACTCGAGAGAATAAATCTGTCTAACAAGCACAAATTTGAGAAAGTCTGCAAGGGGCAGAGAAGCCCAGCTAGCTTAAGATGTGATTGTCTGTCTGCACCCTAGTTTAACCAAAGCAATAA
This sequence comes from Neoceratodus forsteri, assembly GCA_016271365.2. NCBI lineage: Eukaryota > Metazoa > Chordata > Ceratodontiformes > Ceratodontidae > Neoceratodus > Neoceratodus forsteri. The sequence continues at coordinate 211,558,562 of CM028135.1, read as the reverse complement.
AAGGGTAGACACCTGTTTAGTGACCAGAGAAGGGTCTAGCGTGAAAGTTATATAAATGTGCCTGAATTGAGTAGTGCCACAGGACTTGATGGGGAATTCCTGACCATGGAATTTCTCCAGACAGTGCCTGGTGGGCCAGTAACCATCTATATGTCCAGTTGGGAGCTGCAAACACCAATGAGATCCACAAGGGACTGTGTCTGTCTATCAGTGAGCCTGAGAGAGCTGCTATGAACTGTCTTACTGCCAAGGAACATGTTGTGAGCCTAGAGAGCTACAGAAATCAGTTGCTTCCTCGTAATGTGTGTCTGAGTCTGGAAAGGTCTACAGTATCAGCTTTGCCAACAAGCTTGCAAAATAGTAGTGAGCCTTGCTTCAAGCTCAGTCAAGTCAAATTGATTCATTTAGTAGTGAGTCATGCCTCAAGCTCAAGTTCAGCCAAACTGTCTCAAGTGGTAAAAGCTGAGTTCAAGTGGTCTGGTGTTATGCAAGAAATGCACCAAAGCTCTGAGTTGTTTTCAAGGACTATGGGAAGCTGGGACAGTCCTAGCCTTAGGGGGATTACCCATGCTGAAAAACAGACTGTCATGTGAACCAGTTTTGGAGCCATAGCCTGGGCTCTGGTTGAGCACTCTGCGGTGCAGAGTGTGGGTGCTTGTCCCTAAATTTGCTGGGAGTGCGCCATGGTCATAAAGCTCTAGCCAACCAGAAAAGGGTCTGTCTGCCACGCTGGGCACAGGAAAAAAAGAGATTGTGACTTCTAAATGCAACTGCAAGGATTATGAGACAAGAAAATATAAATATGTTAACTTTGATAAATGTTCTGAATGCAACACCACCATTGGACTGGGTTTGGGACACAGCCTGGGAGTGTGCCACCTTGGCATTCCCATATGCATTTCCCCCCCGAGGGTCATAGCCTAGATGTGGGGTCTGAGATATGTTGGCTGGGTCTCAGCCTTGTCTATCCAGTAAAGTGATTCCAGCCTAGAAAGGGGGCACTGTCCAAATAAATAAAGAGTTGTTCTCCATCTGCAAATGCTGCACCATCCTGCAGCTAGTTAGGAGTTTCCTGGCTGCAAGCCTTTGCCCCTTTCCTTGTTTCCAAAGTTAGTGCTTCCATTTACTGTAGTCACCTAAAATTTCTGCTACCACCTGTTGTGGCTATTCAGATGTGACTTTTAATCTGCAAGTATGCAGGTCCAATGCCCTGCCACAATGCAAAAAAGGAAATGTATATAGTTAAATGTTTAAATAGACTAGGCCATCCAGCCATAGATACACTAGCTTTAAGTTTCCCAGAGTGTTGCATGGTTAATCTGCTCGTGTTTTCCTCTGAAAGGCCCCAACTAGCCGGCCAACGTACAGCTGCACAGTCCACCAGGTCTGCACCATTTTAAGAACTGTAATTTCTGGGTACCCGGCTTGTATGGGATTGCAGAGTCTTATGTAATGTGGGAAACTGGTACCAGTGTGGGCATTAATGATAAAATGTTCTGCCTTAATGCAGCTAGATAGTCAGGGAGCTGACTACTCCACTGGTTGGTGGGTGACCACTGTGACTGCAACTGATTTAAAATGCAAAATGTTGATTCACTCTGAACCAAATCAAAACCAATCTGCAACAATTGTAAACAGCATAACATCTATTCCATTTTCACCCTTCCTAGCCCTTCCCCATGTAAATAAACTTGTTGTTGTTTGTTCTTGCAGATACCTGTCCCATGAGCATATTATTAGAAGTAAGTCACTAATTACCAACATGTCTGAATTTGGGAAAATCTTTATTGGGTCATGCTTGAGGTGGCACCCTGGTAAGGTGTGTGGGTACAGCTTCCCAGAAAGCTGTAATAGACTAAGTTCTAGCCCACTAAAAGGTAAACTCTGGCTGGAGGCACTGCGCAATGTATTGTCTTGGGAAAGAACCAGTTTAAAGTAAATTTTAGGAACCTAGGCCCTTCAGCCTTGTTGTGGCCAGGCAAGGAAGGGGTAGTAGCCCTTGGTATAGTGCTGCCTATGGGTTACAGGTCCACCACCCTCTCTGTGAAGTAGAACTTATGAATGTTGGTTTTAAACCTATCCCCTGTTAGTCTCAAACTGTGCCCCCTCATTCTCATGGTCTCGTTTTTGTGAAAGAGGTTTTCTGCTTGTACCTTATTTATGCTCTTAGTGTATTTGAAGGTTTCTGCCATATCCCCCCTGTTTCTCCTTTGCTCGAGGGAGTACATTTACAGTTGCTGCAGTCCAGATTCATATTGCTCCTGGTGCAGTTCCTGTATCCTTTTAGTAGCTCTCCTCTGTCCTTTTTTAGGTGTGGCCTCCAGAACTGTACGCAGTACTCGAGATGTGGCCTCACCAAGGACCTGTACAGAGGGACTGTGACCTCTTGCTTCCTACTTGTAATGCCCCTGCCAATACAACCGAGAATGCTACTAGGTTTCTGTGCCAACTTTTCAGATTGTTTACCCACCTTTAAATCATCGAAATAAGCACTCCGAGGTCTCATTCAAGTTTTGTTTCTGTTAATTGTTCACCATCGAGTGTGCATGTTTTCCTTGGGTTTCCTTTACCTAGGTACATGACATTGCACTTTTTGGTGTTGAATTTCAACTGCCAGTCCCTAGACCATGCTTCTAGGCTCTTTAGATTTGTTTCCATTGCTGCTGTTCCTTCAGTTGTATCTACAATGTTGCAGAGCTTAGTGTCATCTGCGAACAGGCATACCTTACCCTGCAGGCCAGTAGCAATGTCGCTGATGAATATATTAACATAGAAATATAGACTTTGATGGCAGATAAGGACTGCTTGGACCACCAAGTCTGCCCATTTCCCTACATACAGGATAAGCTGCAGATCCTAGTTAATCAACAGCCTATTTCTTCCTACCTCCCACAAATTTGCCTTATGTCTGTCCCATGCATTCTTGAATTCTCCCACAGTTTTAGACCCCACAACCTCCTTAGGAAGGCTGTTCCATTGGTCCACCACCCTGTCTGTGAAAAAATACTTCCTCACATTGCCCCTGAACTGCCCCCCATCTTCAAATTCCCCTTGTTCTTGCATGTTTTTTCTGAAAGATGCTACCCTCTTGGACTTTGTTGATTCCACTGAGGTACTAAAAGTTTATATCATGTCCCCTCTCCCTCCTTTCCTCAAGGGTTTACATATTAAGCTCCTTTAGTCTCTCCTCATATGGCTTCTCTTACAGACCCTGCACCATTTTAGTTGCCCTCCCTGGACTGCCTCTATCCTGTCTATGTCCTTGCGGAGATGGGATCTCCAGAACTGCATGCAGTACTCCAGATGGGGTCTCACCAACTGTCTGTACAGAGATAACAACTTCCTATTTTCTGTTGGTGATGCCTCTCCCTATACATCCCAGTATCCTCACAGCCCTTCCTACTTCCTTCTCACATTGCTTGCTAACCTTAAGGTCATCTGATATGATTACCTCCCAGGTCCTTTCCATTTTATGTTTGCTTACATGCATGTGCAAGAAACATAGTGCCATCATCCGAGATACTGGATGCAGTGGCATACAGTTGAAAGGAAGAGCTCTGCTTCAGTGAGCAAAGGCTCCCCCACGCACTCATGCATGCAAGCACTGCATTTTGCATGCTTGTGCTCATGCCACTACCCCCGATGCACACACTATAGGGCCGACGGGGTGCCCAATCCCTGTCGGCTCCAGGCCCCCCCAAAAAAAAGCTTCCTGATACCAAGCTGGGAGCCCACCCCAGTGTGGCAAACAATGTAATGGCCGATGGTGGTGCCAAATCCACCATCGGCTCCATGTCTCCAGGCCCCCCTCAAAACTTTTCCAGGTGCCATGCTGGGAACCCACCCCAATGTGGCAGAAACTGTTATGGCTGATGGGGTGCCAATCACTGTCAGCTCCAGCCTCCCAAGCAGCCTTCCTAATGCCACGCTGGGAGCCCACCAACAGCGTGGCAAACATTCCACATCATCTTCCTTTAAAAAATTCCTGAAATAAAACTGTCCCTCGTGGTCTCATTGGTCCCTCTCCACCTGAGCCCACCTCTGGACACCCTGCCCCCACACACACCCCCTCACCTCTATACTTACTTCCAGACTCCGGCACGATGATCTTTGGTGGACCGGGAACATGTCTGCACTCTTCAAAGCCGACCGCGAACTGAGGAAATGCCAGTAAGCTGTATAATGTAATAGATAGGGTTTTATTCAACTTTGCTGCATATCTCAGACATTTTTTGGAATTTATGCACCAAATTTTCAACATGGTGTTTTTGGGACCCCTCCTCATGAATTCTGTCACTGTCATGGCGTTAATCGGGCCCAAAGGGTGATTTCGTGGTCACTGCATAGAATCACCTTTCAGGACCAATTAATGGAATGACAGTGCCAGTGTTCATGAGGTGGGCTCTCAAAAAGCCTATGTTGAAAATTTGGTGAAAAAATTCCTAAAAATGACTGTTTTATGAGCATGTGTTGTGTACTTCCTACTCACGCTCATAAGTTCGCAAATTTTTAATATTTGCACTCCAGATTTTCTACATTGCCATTTTACCACACCTCCTTATGAGCAGTATAGCTGTCATTTTTCACATATCACCCAAAATGTGTTTCCATGCATGTAGGTTAATGGCGCAGTCGGTTAAAGCGAATCAATGTTCGTACAGATTAAGAAAATCAGTGACACTGGTCATGAGCAGAGGTGTTAAAAGGCTATGTTGAAAATTTGGTAAAAATTCCCAAAATGACTGTTTTAGTAGTGCATGTTGGCAGTAGTTCATACGCATGCTAGCAAAGTTGAATTTGTAATATTTGCACTAGATTTTCAACATTGCCATTTTACCACACTTCCTTATGAGCAGTACAGCTGCCATTTTTTATTCGCCAAAATGTGTTTCCGACATGTAGTGCACAATGGTGCTCGGCATACCGAAAACAATATTTGGACAGATTAAGAAAATCACAGTGACACTGGTCATGAGCAGAGGTCTTAAATGGCTATGTTGAAAATTTGGTGACAAAACTCCATAAAATGACTGTGTTATAAATGAGCATTGTGTAGTTTCCATGCACCCTCATAAGTTCATGAATTTGTAATATTTTCAGTCCTGATTTTCACCTGTGGCATTTTCCACACCTCCTTATGAACAGTACAGCTGTCATTTTTCACAACATGGCCAAAATGTGTTTTCACACTTTCAGCGCAGAAATGCGTGGTTGATGTGGGAAATCATTGTTCAGGGCAGATAAAGAAAATCACACTGACACTGTTCATGATCGGAGGTCCCAAAATGCCTGTGTTAACAATCTACTGTAAAAAATCCCCAAACTAGTTACATTATGAGTGTGCATTGCACAGTTTCTATGCACGCTCGTGACTTCACCAGTTTTTTTAATATTTTCGCAGCAGATTTTCAACATTTTACACCTCCCCATGAATAATACCGCTGTCATTTTTTCATCCTGTTCGAATGTATTTTGCACCTGTGGTTCCAAATGCTCGTAGTCTCTGTGCAAAAGCAGCTTTCGGTTAACAAACTGATATTGCCACTGTTCATGAGGTGGGGGTCACAAAAAAAACATGTTGAAAATTTGGAGTGAAAATACCAATGAATGCCTGAGGCGTTAGGGTTTCCGACCATAACGCCCCATCCTGTACAGAATGACAGGCATCAGGGCTGTAACTTGGGATTGCTGCCTGCAATGCTCATACCATTCCACCCCCACCCACACCCTGCAGCCAGTGAGAGGCATCAAAGTGTGCCTTGGACTCTTTGGCCCCAAAGTTTACCCCATTCTCCTATACCACACCCATCTCACCATATTTTCTGATGGAATGGGGTGCGCATAAGGGCCAAAGACCCCAAGGCACACCATGACACTTGTCAGTGTCTGCAGGGTAGGGTGTGGTTAAATGGCATGGCCGTTATGCCTGATGGTCCAAAGGCACACCCCAATGCCTGTCACTATCTGCAGGGTGGTGACAGGCTTGGCTTCAGTTAAATACTTTACTGCCATTCTTAGTATGCAGCTCTGTTACTCCTACACTACCAATGCCAATGCCAGCAAGCAAACATTCGGCATTGACAAATGCTTGTTGTTGTTGTTACTACCCCCCCCCCCATATTGTAATCTTCCCCTGGGTTTTTGTTTCCCAGGTGCATTATTTTGCACTTTGCATTGAATCCAATATTGAAGAGGATCGGCTAAGGACAGATCCTTGAACACACCACTGATCACTCTTTCCTTGCTCGATAGTATTCCATTGACTATGACCCTCTGTGTTCTATTGTGGAGCCAGTTTTGAGCCCATTTGACTGTTTTGTGCCTTAGCTTATTGACCAATCTTCTATGGGGAACAGAGTCAAAAGCCTTGCTGAAATCTAGACAGACTATGTCTGCTACCCCTCCCTGGTCCACTATTTTGGAGACCCAGTCAAATAATTCAATCATATTCATTTGACATGACCATTCTGCTGTAAATCCGTGCTGTTTAGTATCTAGCTGACCTGTTTCTATAAGGAACTTCACTATTCTTTCCTTAAGTAGGGACTCCATAAGCTTCTCCACTACCAAAGTAGTTTCCAGCCTCCTTCCTGCTTCCACTTTTGCGTAAGGGTCCACTGTGGCCCTTTTCCAGTCCTGAGGTATTTCCCCACTTTCTAGAGACTGTGTGAATAATTCTGCCAGTTGGCCTGAAATTTTCTGTGCCAACTCCTTTAGAATTCTAGGGTGGATTTCATCTGGGCCCATTGCTTTATTTGCTTTTAATTTGAGACGTTGTTTTAGGACACTGTCTCTTGTAAATGGTACAGCATCTGCTTCTATGTTGAGTCCACCTGTGTTCTGCATTTTGGGTCAATTGCCATTGTCTTCTTTTATGAAGACTGAGCAGAAGAAACAGTTTAGAATCTCCACTTTTTCATTATCATTTTCTGCCTGTTTGCCATCCTTGGTTGCTATTCTTATAATGCCTCCTTTTGTTTTTCTTTTTTCTCTGATGCATCTATAAAAAGGTTTATCATCCTTCACTCCTCGTGTGACTCTCTCTTCTGTCTGGACTTTGGCTGCCCTTACTACCTTCATTGTTTCATTTAACCTTGTTTTGAAGACTTCCATATCTGCCTCATTGTTAGTATCCCTGAATCTCTTGAACACTTTCCTTTTATCCTTTATTTTTTCTGCTACATCCTTGGTATACCATAGTGGTTTCCTCCTTTTTCTTAACTTAGAGATCTGCTTCATGCACTGGACGGTTACTGTGAGTAAAGCTTCCTTCAGGGCTTTCTACCTCTGTTCCTCTGTGCCCCCTGTTTCCATGATAAGTATTTGTTTTATGGAAGCCCTCATTTGAGTAAAGTCGGCCTTCTTGAAATCCAGGACCCTGAGTTTGCTGTGGCTGACTTCCTCTTTACTGGTGATAGTGATCCAGATGATCCTATGGTCACTGGTACCCAGATTGCTGCCCACCATCGTGTCAGAGATCCTGTTGCTATTTGAGAGCACAAGGTCCAGGATGGCTTCCTCTCATGTTGGTGTGGTCACCAGCTGTTCTAGTCCTGCTCCCTGCTAGGAGGAATTCTCTGCTTCTTTCCATAGAGGCTGTGTGTGAGAGCCAATCCACATCTGCTAGATTGATCACCGACCAGCAGCAGTTCTCCTTGTCTGCCATCGGTAGGATGGCCTCCAGGAGTTCCCTGTCTGAGTCTTTTATCCTGGGCTGGGGTCTGTATATAACCCCAATTCGGATAGGGTGCCTACTCCTGCTCTGAGGGTGACCCAGATGACCTCCGCATTGCTGCTGTGTCTCTGGATTCCACAGCATTGATGCTGTTTTTACGTACATTGTTATTGCCCACCTTTCTTATGTAACCCCCAACAAATGGGGGTTCCTAAAAACCTCCTAGAAGCTTATCTAGGTGTTCCCCTGCCTACTGACATTCGGCATTTTAAGACATTTGAATGGCACTGTGAGTGCACTTGTAGAGCCTCCACATACTGTCTCTTTAAGAGCTGTCTTGCAGACATAATAAGTGCTGATACAGGGGACTGGTGTTTCTCTGCTTGAATCCTGCCTAGGCTGCAGTGTAATGACTCCATTTTGCAGTCACTGAAAGTGCAAAGGGAGCCCATCTGAAAAATGTAACTATTTGCCTGTAATCATTTAAAGCGTTAGTGAAATTGCAGTTTGTTTAACCTGCCTTTATTGCAGCTGGGACTCTGTGTGTGTTGCCCCCTTCATTTTGGACTTGAACTGCTGTGCTGGGCCAATTGGGTTAAGGGAGCCCTAAAATGGAGACTGTTTGGGCCCACCCGAATTGGTACTCTCACTGGAGCCAGATTACAAGTGGACTGTGTGGCTAGTGCTTATGGGAATTGTAGTTTGGACCTTGGCACCTTTTTTGCACCAACAGAGGGAGCTCTAGAGTGATTGACAGCCGAATCCTCCAACTGGACCTGTTGGAACCTAAGGGAAATGCCCTGAACTGAAGCTGGAGAGGCAGATCGTTAGTGGCAGTGAAAGGAGTAGGAGCTCTGTATTTTCTACGGTGTACAGTTCATGCGCGCGAAGCAGGTGAGAGGCCTTGAAGTTGGCCTGCAGCTGTTGTAAGTGATAGTCAGACTGAGTCTGAGTTTCTGAGGAGAAGGAAGGCTGAAGATTGGAAACCAGGTTCACCCTGTAGAAGACTGGAGATATTGCTAAATCACACTCGGTCTGTCAGGAACTGAAGCTGCTGTGCATACTCCTGGGTATTTTGCAGTAATTGCGATCAGGATTGAGGAGCAGCCTGCCTGGTATAGTACTTTCCTTTTACATATGAATGTGTGTAGTGCTTGTGGGGAATCACTCATTTCCTGTCCCCTGTACTGTGTGCTGTGTGACGAAGCTTGAAGCAAACCCCAGCTTGTCTCGGACTAAATCCATTTGCTATCAACTGCCTTTGGGGTCCAGTCACAAGGACCTTGTCTCCATGCCTGTTGTTTCTGGCAATCAAGAAGAACATCCACCATCTGGTTCTCAGCTAGGTATTGTAAGTACAAATCAGGGTATTCCCCTGCAGTCTGTTATCAATTACAAGTGTGTCATCTAATTCTTGTTTCACTTCTTCATGGACTGAGCCATCTGGCTCTGGATTACAATTGGGTGTTGTGCATATATTTTCTTCTACAGGGCCCCATCCATCTGCACCTGCCAGAAAACCCTGAGCAACGGACCTGGCTAGCCCCCCCAACCTGGGTACCCAGAGTGTGACCTTTCAGACCCTGTATGTGTGCACAGTACTGTGATTTTAATACTGCAAATTAACCTGATTTCCTCCATGTTCCATTCCTAAATAAACCAGATTTGATGTTATTGAACTTTATACTGCCTGATGTGTTGGTACCTATAGAACAAGCACTGTATTGAGTTGTGGATGTTGATTAACCTTGTTTTACATGGGGTCCTCAGAGACATGCTGCAAAATCAGTCTTGAGGTAAGTGGTACCTTATGAGTGAACAGTGTGTATATGTAGGGTTTGGGGACTGTAACTCCTGTGTACTGTGTGAGCCACTAGAGGGAATAAAGAGAGGGTCATGGTAATCCAGAGGGCTGTGACCAAGCTAGTCTAAACACTATAAACCCTGACCTCTGGGTGGAGGCACCCGTCATAGAACCTAGGACCCTCAACCTGTCAGTAGTCAAGCAGGCAGGGGTAGTAGCCCTTGGGATAGTGCCACCTGGGGTTACACTTACCTTTGCAATCTCTTCGAATAGTGAGTATCCTGGGATTACTTTCCCCAGGTGTGGTCTCTCTGTGAACCGTGTCTCTGTGACCGCAACCCAGTCCAGGTCTGCCTCCGCCATTATGGTGGCAGGATCTGGGATTTAGTTCACCAGGCTAAGAGCACTGACACCCAATGCTTGCCTTCCTTGGTTAGAACTGATTACTCTGGAGCTTCCCCTTTTCTGTATATTTGCAGGAAACATTGTCTTTATGCTAAGTAGCCTTGTAGGGTCCTTAAGTGTGCCAATAAGGTGTGTGTTAGCGTTGTCTCGATCTGGTTGTATGTTCATAGGGGATTGTTGGGGAGTGGCAACAGTTGTTTTCTGTGGTTCCTCGGGTGCTGCTGCCCACTTCCCATTAACTAGTTTAAATTAGAATTGAAAATGTCAAATTTCTGGCCTGGGTGACCTCCTTGGTGAAATGCAGGCCATCATATTGAAAGAACTGCCTTTCCAAGAACATATTCCAGTCCCCTATGCATTTGTAGCTCCTCTCTGCATACCAGTCTCTGAGCCAATTGTTGAGCTCAGAGATGTCTTTATCTCTGATCTACTACCTGCTAGCTCTTTTTTTCCCATACTAGATGAATCTCAGAGAATGAGAAAGTGGATGAAATAGGAGAAAGTTTGTCACCTAGAGAGCGCAGATGCCGTATGGTCTCTTCCACTGAATGATTGGCCAGGTCGTTGGTACCTAGGTGGACTAAGATGTATGATTTTACCCCTGTGTTCCATATGATTTTCTCAGTGTGGTTAGTGTCTCTGCACTGATGATCCTGAAAGGCACCTGACTGCAATGTTTGTATTTTTGCTCTGTTGTGGGTAAGACTGTAGTCTCCGAACCAGAGTCCCCAATGACTAGTATGTGATTTGAAGTTATGTCCTGTGTCTTTCTGTAGTTTGTTTTTGGCTCACATGAGCCCTGTGGTAAGTCTGGGCCCCCCTGTGACCTCTGCCTCAACAAATGGCATGGGTGACAGTGGCTTGAATCTGTTTGATGTTTTTATCTGATCATTTGTCTTATGGTATAATCATTCAGCTCAACAGTTTTTGACTATCTGCCAGCCCCAGGTTTAGTTGCCTTCTGTGATAGAGGTATCCATGGCTGGGGTGTGTGCTTAGGGGCTGGAGGAGTATAGTGCTGTGTGGTCTCCTGCTTCTTTGCTGTAAGAAAGGCAATTTCAACCCAAGCAGCATGGAGCTGGTTTCTTAGATGTCTCAAAGTATAACATGTGAGGCAGTGTCCTATATTATGGGCAATCGTTCAGTTGAGTAGAGTCCCATAGTACCTACAGTGGACATGGTCCATTATGAGTTTGCTGAGAAGTGGATGGAAGAAGAGGCAATGGTCACTACTTGTGAGAGAGTAGCGGATGAAAGAAAAGTTGCAGGTTTTTTATTTAGGAGGAGGATGGATGGCAGCGGATGAAAGAAAGTGAAGGTAAGAGAGAGAAGGGGCTGAATTTTTTTTTGCCCTTGATGTGCCTATGTGAGGGCAGAAAGTATGGGGTTGTGGACAAAATATACAGGCAAGTCTTAGGTAGTGGAGATATAAAAGTAAATGTGAGGCTTAGAACAAAATAGAAATACAGGTATTGTATGTATGCCCCATCTTGTAATTAGGAGAGGCGGAAGGGATCAGGGCTAATTAGACCCTATAAAGGAGGATGACCTAGGGTGGGTGGGATTAGTGGGTAGGGTGGGTGGGAAGAGCCTTTGATTCTGCTACCTGTAAAAACAATCAGTAATGTTCTGCCTTTTAACTGTACCAAACCCTTGTTACATCAACTTCACATAAAACCAAAGTACACAAAGAACTGATAGGATGGATGGATGCAACTGTTGGAGTCTGTCTCCCAGTTGGTGAAGATCAGTGAAGCTCAACAGACAGTAAGGCTACGGGCTAGATTGCACTTGGCATATGCCTCCTAGGATTGTCCTTTGTGTCTGAGTTGTTGCTTCTGGTTGATTCTGGCTGATAGCCTTCTTTTAGCTGACCACTGATTCAGTAGTGAGTACAGCAGTTGGTGAAGATCAGTGAAGCTCAGCAGACAGTAAGACTAGGGGCTGGACTGCTCTTGGCGTATGCCTCCTAGGAGTGCGTTTGTGTCTGAGCTGTTGTTTTCAGCTGAAAGCTTTCTATTAGCTGACCACTATTTCAGTAGTGTGTATAGCAGTATAACTGCTGATTTACATATGACAGCCAGGAATTGTGGGTAAGTGTTCCAACAGCTCCTTATGCTGAGAGTGCACCTCCCCTCTTCTTGCTCTTTTGTTCTCCACCATTTCCTCCACTGTTTTCTTTCCTCTCTCTCTCCTTCCCTCTCCCTCCTGGATTCTTCTTCGTATTTGTCCCTTTTGGGATTTCTCACCCTTGGGATTCTCCCTGCTGACCCTGTAAGCATGTGGGGGGGGGACAGTATATGTCCTCCTGCCTTACTCCACCTCACCCCTTGGCTAGTTTAAATGCTTCCAATGTACCATTTAAACTTTTCACTGAGGATCCCATTTCCCCCTGGATGGATGAAGGCTGTCACCCTTGTACAGGCCTCTATCCCCAGGTGGGCTCCAGTCCCCAATGAATCTGAATCCTCCTCACTGACCATTTCCTCAACCTTACGTTGAAGTTCCTGGTGATAGCTTCATGTCATCCCCTTGTAATGGACAGATAACACCTCCAAGAAAGTAACAGACTGTGCTAATTGCCCAAGACCCTCCCAATTTCCTGAATTCCTCCTGAACTGTCTCTGGCTCCTCCTAGTGAGGTCATGTGTCCCTAAATGGACAATGACATCTAGCTCTCTCACCTCCTTGCTTCCCCAGCGATCTCTAGGATCCTCCTTCCATCCCTTCTAACTGCGTGCACATGGAACGCACTTACCTTCCTCTCCTCCACCCTGCCTATCCCTAACTGTTTCTCTTACTATTGAGTACCTCACCAGGATTTGTTCTCCTCCTCTGCAGTCCTCTACTTTCCTTCTGGGGTCTCCACCATGGACGACCTTCACATCCATCTTGGTCACTACTTTGGGTGTCTCTTGGGGACAATGCCACCCAGTCATTGCAGTGTAGGAGTTTTGCAGTGGTATGGTATGTTGATGTGCCTATGCTCCACCACCCTAACCCTCCCTGAGCTCACTGTTGTCCATCCACTCCTCTTGAGGCAGTAGAGGTGGACTAGGTGGTCCTGTGTGGGGAGTAAGATCCTAACCCAAGCCACCTTAGCCTTGAGTCTGACAATCTTCTCCCTTTGTCCAGAGTGGTGCATGCAGATGGGTAGCACTGCAGTCTCCAGAAGGTCTCCCTGAAGACTGCTGCACCACTCCCAGCATAGCTTACTTCTTCCTTCCTCCATTTTGATCAGTATCCTCAACACAAAAGTTAAGCAAACTTTTTCTTCCTTTATATTTTTGAGCCCAGAATACAAGAAGACAAAATGAAACTCAATATTTCAGCCCCAATGCACATAGTATAAGGGCCCCAATGCTCACAGTATAGAAACCCCCAATACACACAAAATTCCCACTTATCTGGTTAATCCCTGCCTTCTGTTCATGGCATGTGTGTTTCAGGCTTCATGACCTCGGAGTTCCTACTTCAATTTCCCAACCATTGATGTTGAGTTACTTCGAGCCTATACAATGATTGGGCAGGCAAGGGGTGAGAAGGAGGGCCAAAATCCTCAGGAGAACTGGCTGGTGGTGAGGACTTGTGGTGTCCTTAAGTCCCAGTTAGCTGGGTTTCAGTTTAATTCAGCCCACAGTGTTAGGGAAGGGCAGGGAGGAAAACAATCTATGTCCTCTGACCTTATACCCAGGAACCTCTGACAGCAACAAACACTGACAGTGACTGGGGAAATTAACTGGTAAACCAGCTGTTTAAGGCTCCTGTAAATGTTTCAGATTTGATGCCCCTTCAGCTATGCTCCTGATTTGCTGAGAACTGGCTGGCAGTGAAGATTTGAAATTCCATCAGGAGAATTAACCAGTGGTGAGGATTTACAGCATCCTGAGTTCTAGTTAGCTGAGTTTCAGTCTAGTTCAGCCCATGGTGTTAGGGGAGGGCAGGAAGGAAAAACAATCTGTGTGTGTTCTCTGACCTTGTACCCCGGGAACGCCAGCGGTGACAAACTCCAGTGGTGACTGGTGAGATTAGCTGGTAAACCAGCTATTTAAGGCTCCTGTAAATGTTTCAGATTTGGTGCCCCTTCAGCTCTGCTCCTTATTAGACAAGAACCGGCTAGTAGTAAGGACTTGAAATCCCGCCAAGAGAACTGGCTGGCAGTGAGGACTTGCAGCATCCTGAGTCCTAGCATTGCAGAAGAGCCACAGATTAAGTCACCTTGAAACATGAAGGACTTGATAACTGATCAGAAAAAAATTATGACACATTAAAACCTGTATTGGTGTTGAAAAATGAGAACTTGTACAGAGAATGTATCAAGACTCAAACTAAGGAGGTATGCAGACAATTGATGGTTTCTTCAACATATACATTAGGCAGGAGTTGATAAAATCGGCACATGACATCCCTCTGGCAGGTCATCTGAGATGAGAGTGTATTTCAGTTAGACTGCTCTGTAGGTTTTGTTGGCCATGCATACGCAGCAGGTAGCAGAGTGCTGTCAAACATGTGAGGAGTGCCAAAAGGTGACTACTGTGAGCAGAAAGGAAAGGTGCTCTCACCCCATGCCTGTGGCTGATGTACCTTCCAGCAGGTTGTTCTGGACACAGTTGGACCCCTAGAATGGAGTAGAAAATATAGCAGAGTCATTCAAGTTCTTAGATACTACACTACAAGACAACCAAAAGTGGTCCATATGAGAATTATTACTGTTTCTAGAGTAGCTGAGAAACTATCCAAGATTTCTAGTCAGTTAGGTACCCTGAAGTTATTCTGACAGATCAGGGGACAAATGCCACCTCCCACATATTGCAGGAACTGTATCAAGTACTAGGAATAACTGTCATTAGGACCTCACCCTACTTCCCCCAAATGGATGGGCTAGTAGAGCTGTCCAATCATTTAAAATGTTAAGAAGACATGTGTCTGAAGAAGGAGGAGACTGGGACCTTTATCTCCCTTACTTGCTGTTTGTCGACAGAGAGGTACCCCAGCCATCTACAGCCTGTCCCCTTTTGAGCTCCTTTATGGTAAAACACCTAGGGGGCCACTTGATATGATGAAGGAGGTGTGGGAGGGTAACATTGATCCCAAACAGTATGTGTTTGGGCATCCGAGTGCAGTATTGGGGGGTGCTGTACTGTTGGATGTGCCATCCTTCGGATGAGACATTAAACTGAGGTCCGTTCTGCCCATTCTGGTGTTGTTCTGGTGGGTGTCCAGGTGGAAGTAAAAGAACCCAAGGCACTCTTTGCAAAGAGTAGGGAACATTCCCAGTGTCCTGGCCAACATTCCCCTTCCCATAAACCGGTTCATGCAATTATCCAGGCTGTGTGTGCGTGATGATGTGCAATATGGCCGCCACCATACATTCAGTCACTTCACTACCAGTCTAGCATTGCTTGTAAAGTGCTTTGGATGTATGAAAGTGCTATATAAATGTTGATTCTTCTTCTTCTTGGTACAATACATCACTGATTTATGCTAGTGGTTGGGTAAATACATTTAGACTGTCCATGAGAATTGCCTGCAAGCTCAGGAAAGGCAAAAGGATACTATGATGTGGGGTTGAAAGACAAAAGTTTTAACCTGGGATAAGATCTGTTATAACTACCATCGCATGAAAACAAATTGTTGGCAAAATGGCAAGTGCCCTTCACAGTGGTGCATAGGACTGATAGGTGGACTATGAAATACGATCACTGGCAAGCATAGGTCTCATATTTATCATGCCAACCTGCTGAAGCTCTGGAAGGAGAGAGAGAAAATAAAGATCTGTCCCAACCCATGTGTACTGTACTTCCTGAACAGGAAAATGCACAATTAGAGCAAGCCTAGCACAGGCTAGACAAAAGCAGTTCTGATATTGGCATTCCCAAGCAAAGATAAATCCAAACATGCAATCCAGTCAGCCAGCTGATATAAAAGGATATTACAAGAATTTAAGGCAGCGTTTACCATGACCCCAAGAAAAGTTAGTCAGGTTGAGCACATTATTGATACACCTGTACAGCAGAGGTCATAAAGAATCCCAGAAAAACAAAACAGGCTGTAATTGACAGCTGGAAAAACTGAAGTCACTGGGATTATTACTGAGTCTTCAAGCAGCCTTTGGTGTCTATCCTGTTGTCATAGTGCCTAAGAAAGAAGGTGCATCCATCTTTGTACTGATTTTAGGAAAATAAACATTTCTCAACTTGACAGCTACCTGTTTGGGATGTGCCAAGTACATAACAACACCAGACTTAACAAAGGGTACTGGCAGATTCTGCTGAAGACCAAATCAAAAGAAAACAAGTATTTGTCAATGCCAATGTTTGCTTGCTGGTATTGGCGATGTGCATTAGATAGTTTTAATGCATGACAAGGAACTGAAGGCACTTTCGACCAGTGGTATTGTGCCTTACTATGTCGTGGCCATGCATTAGAATCATCTAATGCACACCCCCATCATGTCTTATTGCTTACTTGTCCAACACCCAATGATATGTGTCCCAGGAAGTTGTGAGGGCTGTGTTGGCCCTGCCCTCCCCTCCCAAGCCGGACCCCTACTGTTTCATCTGGCACTCAGTGTCCTAAGGGGTCTTGAGGGCCTAGCTGGCCTGCCTTCCCCAAGCTGGACCCCCATTTCATCGGGCACTCAGTGTCCTTAGAGGTTATGAGGGCCTTGTTGGTCCTGCCTTCCCCAAGTTGGACCCCTGCTGTTTCATCGGGCACTCAGGTACACCAGACCATGCTGTTGCAGCTCAGAACGCCAGCCATTTACATCTGCCTTACTGAGAACAATGGACTTTTTGAATCATGGCGCCATTTAAGGGCCCCTGGACAATTCTATTGGCAGAGCTATGCTGATAGTTTATTTGCACTGAATTCTACCTAATTCTGTGTTTACTTACTCTCTGCAGGGATCTTTAATTTCCCTGTGTTTTAACCTTTTCTGCAAGGAGCTTTAAAATCCCTGTTATGCTTGAAACTATCTGCATGCTCTAGAATCTGAATCCAGTTCTCACTGTTTACTACTGCACAGTACTTCAGTTTAGTAGCTCAGGACTTGCCAGACTTTACTCAGGTGTTCTGCTTTACCGATCTGATCATAATTGTAAGCCAGCTCAATAAATTCTGACTCAGTACTGCAGGCATTAACTCTGTGTAGCAACAGGCTGTTACATGTAGTTGCTGATTTAATTAAGTGAATTGCTACACAGTTCCCCGAAGCAAAAGTAACAAAGATTTTAAAAACAAAAATGTTGTTGTTAAAGGTCCAAGTACAGCAAAGGAAACTCAATTCTTGAGTGCCACGTCTTAATTTATCTCTACCATCCAGAACTAAAGTCGTGACCTGCTGTGTTTCAGAACCTTAATGCTGACTGACATAAGCTGCAGAGTTTCATCAATAATTCGATTATAACCCCATTTGATGCTAACCCACTGCGCTTAAAACTGGAAATTCAACTGAGTTCAAACTGAGCATACTGATTACAAACTGGGAAACCTGGCATAGCACTTGTGAGCCCCTCCTCCTACCTGTTAAATAATCCTTGCTTTTCCTCTTTCCTCAGTGTGTCCTGGGAGGTCGTGAGGGGGCATTGCTGGTCCTGCCCTCCCTAAGCTGGACCCTGCTTTTAATCAGGCACATGGTATGCCAGACCACGCTGCTGTGGCTCAGAACGCCAGCCATTTACATCTGCCCACGGAGAACAATGGACTTTTGAATCTTGGCACCATTTTAAGGGCCCTCAGACAATTCTGTGAGGCAGAGCTTTGCTGATAGTTTATTGCTCAGAATTCTACCTAAGCATGTGTGTTTACTTACTCTCTACAGGAGCTTTAATTTTAAATTGCAAAGTCCCTGTGTTTTAACCTTTTCTGCAAGGAGCTTTTAAATTCCTGTTATGCTTGAAACAGTCTGCATGCTCTAGAATCTGAATCTAGTTCTTACTGTTTACACTGCACAGTACTTTAATTTAGTAGCTCAGGACTTGCCAGACTTTATTCAGGTGTTCTGCTTTACCAATCTGATCATAATTGTAAGCCAGCTCAGTAAATTCTGACTCAGTACTGCAGGCATTAACTCTTGTAGCAACAGGATGTTACATGTAGTTGCTGATTTAATTAAGTAAATTGCTGCACAGTTGCCCGGAGCAAAACTAACAAAGATTTAAAAAAATTGTTATTGTAAAAGATCCAAGTACAGCATAGGAAACTCAGATCTTGAGTGCCACATCTTAATTCATCTCTACCATCTAGAACTAAAGTGCGTGACCTTCTGTGTTCAGAACCTTAGTGCCGACTGACACAAGCTGCAGTCTCATCATTAATTCGATTCTAACCCCATTCAGTGCTAACCCACTGCACTTGAAACTGGAAATTCCAACTGAGTTCAAATTGAGCTTACTGGTTACAAACTTGAAAACTTTGCATAATACTTGTAAGCCCTTCCTCCTGCCTACCTGTTAAATAATCCTTGCTTTTCCTCTTCCCCAGTGTCCTAGGATGTTGTGAGGGCCTCGCTGGTCCTGCCCTCCCCAAGCCGGACCTCCGTTGTTTCATTGGGCACTCAGGTACACCAGACCACGCTGCTGTGGCTAGAATGCCAGCCATTTAGGTCTGCCTCACTGAGACCCCACCGGCACTATGCGCCAGCTGTCCCACCACAGTAGGTGAGCACAGTCTTATATAGGCTGCTGCAATCATGTGATAAAACTCTATCAGCCCACTTTCCCTTTGCAGATTATCTGCTTTCACCACTAGTGGCTGCACAAGCCATACCACCTGCTAAGCACAGAAAAATCAATATGTTACTTCTTTATCTCACTGTGCTGTGCTTACTCACAGCCTTAACATCCCTCCCACATCCCTCCTACCCTGTGCCACAGCCAAACCATAGTATAACAGACAGTAGGGCAGCTCTTCCTCCCTACCATGCTACCTCCACCACTGGGCTGCCACTTCAGCGTCTCCTGGTTAAGTGGAATCCCAGTGCTTCCATCCTGCCACCCTCCTTCCACGCAGGGCTGACTGTGCTAAGGTTCTCTTTCACAAGAGTGCTCCAGAACCCTTCCAGTGACATTTGTGCCTTCTGCAAGTCACAAGGGTTCCTGCTCAAAACAAAACCTACTCACACTGCTGCTACTCCTAGCAGGCAATGTTGAACTTAACCCTCTACCAACCCACCCCAGCCCCTCCCCTCCTCTCAAATTACCAAGAGGTCTCAAAATTATACACCTAAACATATGTAGCATTCTGAACAAGTTCACCATCCTACAACCTAGTGTCTTAGCGCTAATGAGATATTCTGATCATAACTGAAATATGGTTGAAGCCTCACAACCTGGATGCTGGTTGTTGATCCCTGGCTACTCCCTCATTTGGCATGACCACCAGGGTAATAAAAGAGGTGGAGACATTGCCATGTTTATCTCCTCTCAGCTCCAGTTCACCCTGTCCAGTTCTCCATGCCCACACTGTCTATAGACTCCTTGCTAATTAAACTCTCACTCCCACACTCAATTTCATTATTTGTAGCTGGGTCTTATTAGCCTCAGCACCTTTGACAGTTGTAATGGACCACCTGGCACCTTAAAATCACTCTGATCAGGGGCGAGCTGCTTATCCTTGGAGACTTCAACTCTAACTGGCTCTCCAGTGCTAGCTCTAAGCTACGTGAACACGTAATTACACTAAATCTGTCCCAGCAAATTTCTGAACCCTGCGCCTGAATCAAAATCCCAGAACCACTCCCTTTTAGACTGGGCCCTTACCTCACACCCACATCAAATTATTGAGTCAGGACTCCTTCTGGACTCGCTAGTGACCACCACATAATCTCACGTGGTAAGGAGAATATTCAGGCCCAAAGTTCCTCCCACATGAACACTGCTTACCAGGTCATACAAATCTCTCAGTCTCACTGCACTCCTATTCGGCCTGTCAAACACTGATTGGTCCTTCATCCCTCAGATGTCCTCCACAGACACTGCCCTTGAGTTTTCAACTCAGATTCCTCACCATATGGAACCACCATCGCCACTGAGAAGGACCCATATAAGGGTGCCCACCTGCCTTGTGTCACTGCCAATATTATTGATCATCTCCATGCCAGGGACAAGATATGGAAAGCCTATAAGGTAACCAACACCCAGGCAGAACTCCAACTCTACCGGACAATCTTCAACTCCTGCACCAGGCTACTATGTCAGGCCAAGGCAAACTATTTCAAGCCTCCTTTTCCAATCCAGTCTAAATCACCCTGCAAAATTCTGGAAATCGATCAAATCACTTCTCTCCCCCCCAGCTCCTTACCCCAGCCCTAAATGTGGATGGCTCACTGTCACCAAACCAGGTACTCAGTCTTTAATACCTTTTTACTAGCAGCGCATCATCTCCTATCCTCTCTCCCTCAATACCACTCGAGCCCGTGCACTCCACTCCACCACCTCCCGTCCTTCTCCTTTGCATGGTCACCCTAACTGAAATGTTAATAGCCATGCAAGCGCTCAACCTCAAAGGTAAATGCCCCTCGGGTCTGGTCTCCAAAATGCTTCACCTTTCTGTCTCTTCAGCCACCCACTGGCCCTCTCTTCAATCTCTATTTCTCACTTGCTGCAGTCCCATCTGACTGAAACATGCCATTGTCACCCCTACCAAAGGGGTGACCCTCTCACCGGATAACTACTGCCCTATCTCCCTACTCCCTTCCTAGCCAACTCAGTAGCCCTTGAACTCAACCAACTCTCCTCCTTTCTTGAATCCTCTTCCTCTTCACACCTTACCAATCTGGTTTTAGGAAGATGCATTCCACCATCACCTCCTTCTACAGCTCACCGTCACCGTCCTCATGGGTATGAATCACAGGCATATCATCTCAGCTATTTTTGTCAACCTTGCCAAGGCATTGGTGCTGTCCCCACCTCCTACTATCCAAACTTTCCCATACAGGACTCTTGGGAACTACCACCAACTGGTTCCAATCCTACCTAGCCGTCAGGTGCTAATCTGTAAATTGGTCATCATACTTCTGCCCCTCCCTGTAACTACTGGGGTCCCCATGGCTCAGTCCTCAGCCCAATACTGTTCTCCATTTTCCTGAATGATCTGCCCTTGGTATGCCTGCAGTCATCCATCCATATGTACTCTGATGACACTGCACTGTATGTATTGGGTCCCTCCCCACAGTAGTGGCCTCTAGACTTCAGGAGGACTTCAATGCTATTCGGCTCTGGTTTCACTCAAACCAGTTATTTCTAAACCCCAAGAAAACTATCTCCCTAACCTTCAGCATTAGATAGAGACTCTTCCAACTCCCTGCCATCCTTACTTTCCATACCACTGATGGGACTCCTTTGGAGTATGTACCTCCTTCCGGTACCTTAGGGTCTGGCTTGACCAGAACCTCGACTTCTCAGCTCACATCAATTCAATCCACAGAAACTTCACCCCAAGCTGGGTGCCATATATCATAACAGGGGCTGCATTCTACTGGAAACCTGCAAGGCAATCCTACTGAAAATGATCCTCCCTTAATTGACTAGGGTGGCGTAGTGTACAGCACTGCCAGTAAGTCCACCTTAGCAAGACTCGACCCCGTCTTCCATTCCTTCTGCCATTTTGCCTGGACTGCCCCACCTCAATGCACCACTGCAATCTCTACAAGTCTGTAGACCTACCCATGCTCCTGAATCGGAGACTGATCCACTGTGTCAGGACAACTGCAAAGTCTGGGCACAGTCCCCCCACCTGGAATCCGCCCTCTCAGTTCAACCCCACTCTGAGTATTCTCTCAGACACTGACTTCCGGCTTCTGTATGTCCCACATATGTCACAGCCAAAGGCCAAACTGTCTTCAATTACTTGATGCCTAAACTATGGAACTCCCTGTTGGCTGACATTAAGCACACATACAACACTCAGCAGCTCAACCATCTCCTCAGGTCACTGTTCTCCCCACCTGCACATACAAACTGCCCTGCCGTGATGCCATATATAATGCCCCCACCCATAATTTCTACTGCACTGTAGCACATCATTTATTTATTTATTTTATTTATTTATCAAGTCTAGGATTACAAATATCTTTGAGCCATGGCTCTTTTACAAAGTTCCACATCAGAAATACAAATTATGGGGAACATCAAGACAGAGCATTACAACAATGTGGACATTGCAAACAGAGTACAGATGAATACAGTTCAAGGGTAGCATTGTAACAGGGCATCCAGCGGCATTTGTCAGAAAATAGACAACAGATAAGAAGTGCGAGTCATAAGGGAGAGGAAGAGGGTGGGGGAGAAGGAATGTAGGAAGGGTGGCAAAGGGTGAAAAGTGCAGCATTGGGTATACCAAGATGTGAGACTAGAATCCAGTGGGGGGGACAACTAGAGCAGAAAGGGAGGTGGAGAAACAAGGTCATTAAGCTCATGAACCAAGGCACACAGCCAAGTACCGGGAGAAATTGGCCTCTAGCTGATTCTAATACCATATGTGTTCTTCTAGTGATCTCGGCATGTGGACCTTCATGTGTTTAATGTTCCCTTCTTTGCATAGCTCAAATTGTAGTCCCTCTAGACATGTTAGTAGGTTATTTCTCTCCTGCTCTTCCCACAGCTATTGTACCCTATGTACCCACTGCTTCTTAGCAATTAAGTTACATGGATTGTTTTTGTACTGTATAATCCTTGTGTAGTTTGCTGTATATGAACTTTCTAATCTTTGTGTAATTACTGTATATATCCCTCCTCCCCAGGACAGATCTGGAATTGACTGGTACTCCGCTCAGTATGCCTTCCTGGTAAAACTCTTAAATAAATAAATAAAATATCTGCTGGGTAGTTGTTGGACATAGATGGTGCAGCAGTTAAAATTAACAAATTAATAGCACAAGTTATAATAGTGAAATTGTTATGACTGGGAATAAAGGTGTTCACATATAACACTCTTGTTCTTGTTTTCTTTGATAGTGACTTGTGAGCCTTGTGACTGGGTAAGGCCTTCAAGCAAAAGGCAGAGAAAGGTAGAGAGTGAACAGAATTGGGAGGAAATTCTGTTTCCTGATGTGGTGATAGGTGAACTGGGATGCCCTAAAGTCCTCTCACAGTTCAGACTGATACCAGTTTATCCACATGCCTTATAAGAAAACACAAGCAGCTTGATTCCTGGAATATGTCTATTGAGCCTTGTTCATCTGCTTTAATTTTAGTGATCAAAACACAAGTTAGTAGAGTAACACAGCTCTTTACCTAAAGTGATCAATGAGTATAGGCAGATTCTAAAACATGTTTTACTTGCTTTTTATCACATATGAAAATGCATTAATTCCATGCATTGCAAGTAGAGCATACAAACTGAAACTTCACAAGTGAAGTGGCTATGAATAATAGAATTTGCCTTCACAAAACTTCAGAAAGTTTCCATAGAACTTAGAAACTTCAACTTCACCAAAATTGTTAATTTTCTGTGAATAGGCCATTTCTGGGATGAAAGTGTCTACTTCATGGGTGAATTTTGGTCAGTTCACTGAAAAACGTTTCAGCTTTGCTGGGTAAAACTGCAAATTCCACAGAATTTGTGAATTAATTAGTGAAGCAAATTTCAGCAACTTCACCTACCCTAATTGCAAGCCCTGCATGATGGGTATGCAAATTATATGGATGTGAAACATCTCTACCATTTATTGAGAAACAAAGTTCTAAATAGTAGTGCATCTGGAAGTAGTTAACAGTAGCAGACGTAGAATGAAAAAGTGAAGCAAGTTTTCAAATTGTAATT
This sequence comes from Neoceratodus forsteri, assembly GCA_016271365.2. Classification (NCBI taxonomy): domain Eukaryota; kingdom Metazoa; phylum Chordata; order Ceratodontiformes; family Ceratodontidae; genus Neoceratodus; species Neoceratodus forsteri. Next base: position 211,534,914 of record CM028135.1, on the reverse strand, counting down.
GGGAAATCTACAAGAACATTTTCTACCATGCAATTTACAGCCTTGTGATAGGCCAAGGACTTGAAATGGAAAAAGAGTAGGAAGGTAGATAGAGGATAGAATTAGGAGGATATTCAGTATTCTGACGTTATGATAGGTGCAGGAGGGCTCAAAGCCTTCAGACAGCATAGGCTGATACCAATATGCACGTACATAAGAACATCTGTGTGAATCAAGCCCTTGTCAATTTGTATTCCTAAAAGTCTTAGGCATATAAATGCAAGGGTGTTACATCTGAACATACACAAATGCTAACAGATAAAGGTCTTAAGATTTGTCTAGTTTGATCAATTGTGCAACTCCTAAATATTTACAAAGGGAATTGCCCCCTTTTCATTTTCTTTTGACCTCCTCAACTACCCTCTCTTCTCTCTTGCCCACTTTAACCTGCAAATTTTCCCTTCACCCTGTCCACCCCTCTTGAAGGTGTCCACCATTTCTAGGAATACTACCTTCTCTGGAAGCTCATTCCACTTGTCACCACCCTCTTGATGTAAAGTGCCTCCTCAGCTCCTCCAAACCTTCTCCCCACCAGCTTTAGGCTGTGCCCCAGTGGTCTTGTTCCCACTTAGGCTGGAGGCCCTCAGTACTCACCCTAATAATACCCTGAAGATACTTGAAGGTCTCAATCATGTCTCCCACTCCCATTTTCCTCAAGAGATTACATGCTGAGCTCCCTGATCCTCTCTTCATAGGCATTGCCCTGATGACCCTTGATCATCTTGGTTGATCTTTTCATATCATTCTTAAGATACAGGCCTGTACTTCAGGTGTGGTCTTACCAATGACATGTACGGCAGCAGAATTACCTCTGCCATCCTGCTGATAATTTCCTGGCTATGCAGACCAGTAGCTGACTTGCTTTGGTTGTTGCTCACATGCAGTGTGCAGAGTGTTCAGGTCACTTGTGATTATTACTCCTGAATCCTTTTCTTGATCTTAGTACCTTGTCTTGATCTGACCTGGGTACCTGCACTCCACCTAGCTACTATTTGATCCCAGGATTTTCAGTCTCAGGTGCATAACTTTGAATGTCATAACCATGAACCCCATCTGCCAAATGCCAGACCCCTTCTCCTGCCTAGCCAAGTCCTCCCTGAGTTCCTGTCATTCCTCCTCTGTGTCCACCCTCCCACAGAACTTGGTGTTGTCTGTAAACAGGTAGATTTTACTCTTGATCCTATCTGTGATGTCATTTATGAAGGTGTTAAAATAGAAACATAGACTGTGATGGCAGATAAGGACTGCTTGGTCCACCTAGTCTGCCCATTTCCCTACCTATTGGATAAGCTGCAGATCCTAGTTCACCAACAGCCTAACTTCCTCCTAGCCCCACTAGAATTTCCTTATGCCTGTCTCATGCATTCTTGAATTCCCAACTGTTTTGACCACACTACCTCCTGTGGTAGGCTGTTCCTTGTGCCATCACCCTCTCCATGAAAATACTTCTTCACATTACCCTGATCAATCCGCCCTCTATCTTCAAATTATGCACCCTTGTTCTTGTACATCTCTTTTTCTGAAGGATGCTACCCACTTGGACTTTGTTTATTCCCTTGAGGTACTTGATGTGAATCTCTGCCTATCTACTTGTCATTATATTATATCGTATTTGTGATGGGGCATCCCTGACTTTGGTAAAAGGATTTGGTTGATCCTGAGCAGCTTACACTCAATCAATTTGTTACTGTATAGGGATTCACTGGTGAGGAGATAATGCTGCCACTTGCTAGTGTTCTCCTAGACTGGGGTAAGACAGGGAGACTGTGCAAAAAGTGGCAGTGGCAGACAATCTTGCCCAGATGTAATTATTGGGAACAATCTAAAAAATGGGATGGTGTGTGCAGTTACCCACAGTCAAGCAGCAAAGGTAAATTGTAGTTCCCTGGATCCCATAGAAGACCTTGAGGAAAACACTGGGAGGCTGGTTCCCAGCCAGTATCTCCTGATAAGGAGAATAGTGAAAAGGAGGTAGAAATTCCCCAGGTAGCAGTTAACAGAACAGCTACAAAGGGTTACTCTGAGGAAGGAGGGTATCCCATTGTCAGAGGGTTAGAGATGGCAGTAATCCTGAATGCTCTGATGCTAGAGCTAGGGACCCTAGTTTAGAAACTGGAGGACCTGTCCCATGCAGAGGAATGTATAAGGATTTTGCAGCTGCTCAGAAAAGTGACCCTAATTTAGAAGCTGAGTGCTTGGGCAAAGTCTGATGGAGCACTGGGAGGTGACAGGAAACACAGAGTTTACTGGGACAATGGACTGATGTATATGCAGGATGTAAAGACAGAGGGAGGGTGACTGGCAGGAGTTTGTCATTCCTCAAGGGTACCGTGAGCAGTTGCTCAAGATTGCTCATGATGTTGCCATGTCTGGTCATCTGGGAATTGCATACACTATGCAGCAATTGGCCCAGAATTTGTATTAGTAACTCACCCAGGTGAAGGAGTATTGCAGGTCTTGTCACCGGTGCCAAGAAATAGGAAGGTGGGCAGAAAAACCCAAGCCACCCTAATTCCCTTGCCCATAGTGGAGGAGCCATTCCAGAGGTTAGTAATGGATATTGTGGGGCATTTGAATACCCTCAGCATCCCCTGGGAAGAGATTTATCCTAACAGTGGGGGATTATGTCAACTGGTACCCAGAGGCAGTCACCCCATCCTCGCTGAGAACAGAGAAAGTGGCAGATACCTTGCTAGTGATTTTCTCCTGTGTTGGGTTCCTGCAGGAGATTATTACTGATCAAGGGGTTCCTTCATGTTGGACATGATGAAATGTTTGTAGGAGAAGTGTGGGGTGGTGCAGCGATACACAACAGCTGATCATCTGCCAGACAATGGGCTTGTGGAATAATTCAATGGTACCCTTAAATCGATGCTCCAAGCATTTGCTGAACAGCATGGGAGGAACTGGAGAATGCCTTCCCACCTGTTGTTTGCATACAGGAGGTGCCTAAGGGTCAATGGGGTTTTCCCCATCGAGCTCTTATATGGACAGAGGGTAGGTGGGCCCTAGACTTGATCAGGATAACTGGGAAGGTAAGCAAGCCACCCAAGGAACTCCATTAGTGGATTATGACCTTAAGTTTAGGGAAAGGCTGAAGGAGCTTATGGGAACAGCCCAAAGCAACCTGGCAGTTGCCCAGCAAAAACAAAAGGTATGGTGCGATTGCAGAGCCAGACCTCACTTGTACACTGTGGGTCAGGAGGTCATGTTCCTAATTCCAGTCCAAAAGATAAGCTGCAGGCCTAGTGGGCAGGACCATACAAAGTAGTCAGACAGGTGAATGATGTAAATTACATTATAAAACTACCTGACAGGAGACATACCCAAAGAATGTACCATGTCAACATGATGAAGCCATATGCAAAGGGCTGACATGGTCTTTGCAGTGTGTAGTGCTGGGGAGGATGGATGAAGAAGAACCCCTTCTGGACTTGCTGGAAGAAAGCAGTGGTAGTCCACTGTGGAGGCAATTAAAATGTCTCCCCAGTTGACTCAGACCAAATCAAGGAAGTAAGGGAGGTTTAGCAGACTTTTCCCATTGTTTAGTACCAAGCCTGTACTAACCCCATTAGCGATTCATGATGTAGAGACAGGGACACAAATGCCCATATGGCAAACACCATATTGGTATCAGAGGCCATCAATAGGACATTAAAGGGAGGAGATAGAGAAATGATGGATCTAGGGTAACTCAGAAATCCCACAGCCCTGGGCCTCACCCATAGTCCTCGTTCCCAAGCCAGATGGCTCTACTCATTTTGTGTGGACTACCATGGACTGAATACAGTCATGAAGTCAGATGCCCACCCAATGTCACGGATGGACGAACTACTGGAAGTTCGGAGGTGAAATACCTTACTGCTACTGACCTGACAAAGGGTATTGGCAGGTGGAGTTAACTGCCAGAGCTAGGGAGAAGTCAGCATTCATCACTCCGATAGAGTTATTTGAGTTTAAAATAATGTCTTTTCGTAATGAAGAAGGCCCTGTCACCTTCAAGGTTGGTGAACCAGGAGTTAAATGGTGCTGAAGAGTGCAGCTGTGGCGTACCTGGATCACATTGCCCTTTCTAGTGCCAGCTGGGTGGAGCACCTGTCCCACCTTAGGGAAGTGCTGGGCAGGATACAGTGGGCCAGGCTCACTGTAAAAGTTGAAAAGTGCCAGGTGGCCATGGCTGAGGTGGCATATCTCAGGCATGTAGTAGGCAGAGCTCTGTCCTAATCATGCAAAAATTTAGGCAATCAATGCATGGCCCAGACCTGAAACATGAAGCAGGTTCAGTGTTTTCTAGGGACCACAGCATACTATAGAAATTTGTTCCAAACTACAATACCCTGGCCATCCCCTATCTGGCCTGTTAAAGAAAAGGATGCCAAAAAGGATAAACTAGGAACCAGCCTGTGAGTAAGCCTTTACACGACTAAATGACCTTTTATAGGTACATTAGGGAGTGAAGAAAGACAAGGAGGGATACTGAGGCTTAATAAAGGGAGGGAATGTGGGTAGACGGGACAGTGAAAAAGCAGGAATACTGAATGATCATTTCTGCTCAGTATTCACAAAGGAAGAGGAGGAGAAGTACCTAAACCAAGCAAGAGAAATACTCTGAAGATGGAGGTCGATACCAGTCCATTTACAGAAGAAAGGGTTCTGAAAGAACTAATAAAATTGAAGGTGGACAAATCAATGAGGCCTGATGGGATTCACCCAAGAATTCTAAAAGAACTAAGGGTAGAACTAGTGACACTGCTGACTACTCTGTTTAACAAATCATGGGAGGATGGGGTGGTACCTGAGGAATGGAGGAGGGCAGATGTGATTCCTCTTCACAAAAGTGGAAGCAGGACAGAGGCAGGAAACTACAGAACAGTTAGTTTGACCTCAGTGGTAAGGAACATGATGGAATCACTTCTGAAGGAAAGAACTGTGGAGTACCTAGAGGCCAGTGGGGCACAGGACCCAAGGCAGCATGGATTCATGATGGGAAGGTTCGTCAGACAAATCTAATAGATTTCATTGACTGGGTGACCAAATTAGTAGAGCAGGGAGGGCTATGGACATGGCCTACCTAATTTTAGCAAAGCATTTGATACAGTCCACACAAAAGATTGTCATACAGTTAGCCAGCCTTGGTGGGCCCCAAGGTGGTAGCCTGGATAAAAAATTGGCTAGACAACAGGACGCAAAGGGTAGTAGTAAATGGAGTGCACAGTGAAGATTACTAGTAGGGTACTGCAGGGTTCAGTACTGGGACCTGTCCTTTTTAATGTCTTTATAAGTGACATTGCAAAGGAACAGGAAGGAAAAGTATGTCTCTTTGCAGATGACACAAAGATCTGCAACAGGGTTGATACACAAGATGGAGTGGAAAGGATGAGAAGGGACTTGCAAGGTTGGAGGAATGGTCAAATGTATGGCAGCTCAGATTCAATGCAAAGAAGTGCAAGATAATGCACATGGGAAACAAAAACCAGGGAAGAGTACACAATGGGGATGAGAAACTGACAACAGTAAAATGGAAAGGGTCCTGAGGGTATTTATATCAGATTACCTAAAGGTGGGTCAGCAATGTGAGAAGGCAGTAAGGAGGGCTGGGGGATACTGGGATGCATAGGAAGAGGCATCAATAGTAGAAAACAGGAAGTTGTTATCCTCTGTACAGACAGTTGGTGAGACCCCATCTGGAGTACTGTGTGCAGTTCTGGAGACCCCATCTCCACAAAGACATAGACAGAATAGAGGCTGTCAGAGGAGGGCAACCAAAATGGTGCAGGGTCTGCACCAGAAGACATAGAAGAAAGACTAAAGGTGCTTAATATGTATACCCTTGAGGAAAGAAGGAGAGGGACATGATAGAAACTTCCAAGTACCTCAAATGAATCAACAAAGTCCAAGAGGTAGCATCTTTCAGAAAAGAGATGTGCAAGAACAAGGGGCACAATTTGAAGATAGAGGTGAGACAGCTCAGAGGTAATGTGAGGAAGTCTTTTTCATGGAGAGGGTTGTGGATGCATGGGACAGCCTCCCTGAGGAGGTCGTGGAGTCAAGAAAAGTGGGGACTTCAAGAATGCATGGGACAGACATAAAACAGTCCTAGTTGGGGGTAGGAGAAAGTAAACTGTTGGTTAACTAGGATCTGCAGCTTATCTGTTAGGTAGGAAAATGGGCAGACTAGGTGGGCCAAGCGGTCCTTATCTGCAGTCAAATTCTATGTTTCTAAGGAGACACTGTGCAGTACTCCTGTATTAGTCAGTCCAGACTATAGTAAACACTTTGTAGTCCAGACTAATGCCTCAGATGTAATGGGGCAGTGATTAGTCAAATGTCTAACCAAGGAAAGATCACCCAATAGTGTACCTCAGTAGAAGTTACTTCCCAGGAGCAGGCTTATTCTTCAGTGGAGAAAAAATGCCTTGCAATGGTGTGGGCACAAAAGTTAGAGCCATACCTATATAGGTGGTACTTTGAGGTACAAACAGGTCACAACCCCTGGTTTGGCTGACACAAATGGGTAAAACAAATGGTAGGCTGTTAAGGTGGAACCTTGCCTGTAGGGCTACAACATGACTGTCTCACACAGGGCAGGGCAGCAAATAAAAACACAGATGGGCTATCGCATCGGTTTGAGCAGTGAACTGAATTTGGAGAACTCATCTCATGCCTATGAATAGATCCACCAAATTCAGTCTAGGAGGGAGGAATGTAACACTCTGTCTATTTACTTGTCATTATATTGTATCACATTTGTGATATAAATATATGTTTATTTGAATGTCTGCTTGGAAAGATATGGCTGACAGCAGAACAGCAATCTGGGAGATGGAATTTGAAAGTGTGGTGTGGAGGATGGCCTCTACATGAACCAGTGGAAGCGTAAAGTAAAGACTTCCTTCAAAGGCCAGGTTATAGCACATTGAAACTATCCCTTTACTTTGAAATTCAGGGACAAAGTATCCATTTTATGACCTCTGGGGAAAAGGCAATTTTAACTGATACCTTTTAGATTTCACAACTAGATGAATACAAGCCCTCAGGAAGTTTCTGAAGACATCAAAGGGTAATTCTGCCCTGGCATAAGACCTCACTAATTAAGAAAATATATATATATATATATATATATATATATATATATCATTTTTATTACAGTTTTCAAATTAATTTGTTTATCATGACTTCTCAGCCCTTTTAAACTTTCTTGCATTTTCATCCCATTTCATTTACTAACTCATGGTCATTTATTATTTGAAACATCATCATTAAATCTCCTCTTTCTCTTCTTTACTCAAAGTATATAATCCTGTCCTTTTAATCTTCCACTATTGATTTCCAATCATCTTAGTATATTTCCTCTGCACTCTTTCCACTCTTCCTATTTCATTCTTTGTGTATGGACTCCATAACTGGGACCCAAAGTCCAAGTATGGTCTAACATAAGACCTGTATATATTGGTACCATGCATGCCATTGATTTATTCATAAAGGTATGTTTTATGTTTCTCACCATATTATTTGCTTTTTGTATGGCTACCGTCCATTGTTTATCAAATTTCAGTTCTCTGTCAATTAATATCCCACAGTCATTTCCTCCACAACTTCTTTGAGTTCTTTTCCATCCAATACATACCTATTTTCCACTATTCCCTTTCCTAGGTACATTACCCTGAGTCCTCTAGACTAAATTTCATATTATTCTCTCTGGCCCAGATATTTCTACTTTTTGTAAATCCTTTTTTTACTTTTCTGCTGCTCTATTGTTCTTACTGGTCCTCCTAATTTGATATCATCTGCAAATGTTACCACTTGATTAGTAATCCCTGGTGTAAGTCACTAATATATATAAAAAATTATAGGCACCACCACTGATCCTGTGGGCCCTCCTCACATTAATTGGCCAGATAATTCCCCTAATATTCTTACATTTTGAGTCCTATCACTCAATCATTTCCTTATCCATAATACAATTCAACTATCCAATCCCATGTTTAATTTCATAATCAGATTATCTTGGGTACCTTATCAAAGGCCTTTTGAAGTCCAAGAATATTACATCCACTGGTGTATTATTAATCAATTCCTCCTTAACCTTTTCATACAAGCATAACTGGTTAGTACCACATGCTCTATTTTTTTAAATCCATGCTATTTTTTATCTGTATAACCCAATAAGTTCAAACTTTCCTCTATTTATAACTTTAATTTACTCTCAGCTACTTTCCCCAAGATTGCAGTCAGACTCACTGGTCTATAATTTGACACCACTGATCTCTTTCCTTTTTAAATAAGGGCACCACAAAAGCCCATCTCCAATCCTCCAGCACCTCTCTTGTCTTAAAGGACTCATTAAATATCCACACCACAATTTCTGATATTAATGGTAACACTTCTTTAATAAACCTTGGATGTAACTTATCCAGCCCTGCAGATTTATGTATCTTTACCTTAATTTTATTCTTTCCACTTCTTCCTTTGTAGTGACAGTTCCTAAGTCTTGTTGGTTTATATTCACTACCACATTTTTACATAGTTTCCAACCCTCAAAAACTGATCCAACATATTCATTTATTCATTAACCATTTCATTGGAATCCTTGATTTCCTTACCATTCATATCTAATGGCCCTATACCTTGTTTGTCTTTCCTCTGTTGATTTACGTGCGCATAAATGCTTTTCCCATTGTCTTTTTAATAGACCAGATTAGCTTCCAATTTCCTTCTTTCATTTTTTATATTCTCGGTTTCTAATATTTCCATTCTTTTAAATACTCTCTTTTCTTTAAGCAAGCTTATATTACTTTACTGGTACATCATATGGGGTTTCTACCTTTTCTATTATAAAGCTTCTTATCTGGCACAAACTCTTTTTCTGGATTTAATAACTTATTTTCAATTCTTCCCATCTGTCCTACATTTTTCTTTCCTAAACTCTGTTTCAATTCCAGCTCTTTAACTGTTGTTTAATTCTTTTAAAATCTGCTTTATTATAATGTTTTGCAACTGTTTTCCCTTTTATACATGTCACTTCATTTTTAATTTTAAAGGCCACTATAGCATGGTTGCTATTTCCTAAATGTTCTCTTATCTTTTTCCTTTAATAATATCTGTTCTATGTGTTAATAAATCCAAGATATTTCTTCCTCTAGTTGGTTTATATAGTAACTGTTCCAACCCTATTGTTTCTAACAGTTGAACAAAATTTCCTCTATTTACACTCTTACTACTACCATTCTCCCAGCAGATATCTGCATAGTTAACATCTACTACAATAACATCTCCTTCCATTGCTACATATCCAATGTTATCATTTATTATTTCATCTATTTCCCTGCTACAATTTGGTGGCCTCTAGTAAATTCCAAATAGAATCTTTCCATCTACCCCTCTCAATACTTGAATCCATAATGATTCTATACTCTTTTCACTTTCTTCATATAGACTACTATTTATTTCCTCATTAATATAAATAGCCACTCCTCCCCTTTTCTAGTTTCATCCTGGATCTTGAATACAATTTATATCCTCAATACCCCTATTCCAATGTACTTCAAGGGTCCCACAAGTTTCAGTTATCATACACATGTCTATATTTTCTGACTCAACATGACTTCCAGTTCTGCTTTCTTTTCACTATTTAAACTTCTTGCATTAAGTAACCATATTGACATGTCCTCCTTTTTACTTGATTTGTTGTTAAATTTTATCTTTATTCTTCTTTATCCCCAATACACTTGTTTCCCATCTCTCTTATCCTTTAGTTTAAATTACTGTCACCACCAATTTGGCGTCCATCCTAATTTTCTGCTGCCTTTCTTACTTAGATGTAATCCATCTCTACAAAAGTAACACAGATGTACTCCTCCCAATGTTTAATACAACCTAATGTGTTATATAAGGTCCACTGCCTAAGCCAATTATTTAATTTTCTTATATTAATATGTTCTATACCCATTTCTTTTTGTACTGGCAGTATTTCTGAGAAAAATATTTTACATTTTAGTATCTCTGCTTCAGTTTTATTTCTTAAAACTCTTTCTGTATATCTTCTAATCCCTGATTTTGATGTTGTTCACCCTTTAGTGCAGAATCAAAACAGCAGATCCATCCTTTCTCTAATAATATTCCCTAGCATTCCTTTTACATCTCTTATCTTTGCCCTGAAAAATAACATGTTGTTACAATCTCTTTGTTATCTTTAGATGTGTGTATTTCAATATTGACTCTCCCAATATATAAATATATTTTTCCTTCATTTGCTGTACTTGTTCATCATAAGTGTCAGTCTTAGTGTTTTGTTTCCCTCTATTGAGGTTCTTTCCCCAATTTTAAATTTATGTTGACCAATAGGATCAACTTGTCCTACATCCTTATTATGTCCAACATCAATCTTTTTACCCTCCATTTGATTTTCATTTTCTTTAACCCTGAATCTGTAACTCCATCTTTATCACCTCCTACCTTTTTGTCTCACTCTTTCTTTCTCTCATCCAATGTATTCTTCACAAGTTCATCTCCAACATCTAATATATTTAGTGTCTTTATTAAGTCATTCCCTTTTTGTTGTTTCATTACAACTAGTGTCCAAGCTGCTTTCAAATTGACCTGTCACACATTCTTCTAGTATAATTAATGGATCTAAGCTATTTGAAAATTTTACTGAAAAGTTAATTACCCTCCTTCTTTTAGCTTTTTTCTTTTTGGCTTTTCTTTCTACCACCCACCCAATCCCCATCCTGTTCATTTTCTCTCCTACTTTTTTGAATCTCCTTTAATTACATCTTCTTGAGTCTGGTCCATTTGTATTTCCTTATTTTGTGCCTGCAATTGTTGTTACACATTATTAGTTATTGTTTAACTTTTCAACTTTATCTTATAATTATTTAATCTTACTACATTGTTCTAAGTATATATTAACAATTCATTTGCTACATCCATATTAATCATTCTACAAACTAAGCATCTTATACCCAGTGTACCACCCTCCATCATTACAATATTAGTATCCATTATTTATTGATCTTACCAGGTAACTGTTTCTTATCTATATTATTTACAGTTCCTGTGGTGCAAAACTTCAATCAGCATATCTCTTAAGATGTTTTACCTGTCCCTCTTTTCTTTGTTTTACTGTTTATGTTACAAAGCCCTTTCTAGCCACTAATTATTCCTATCTGTTTTATCTCCCTCTCAATACTGTCTAATGGCAGCACCCATTCTCCCAATTCCCCATCTGATGCCCCATCTTTGTTTGTATGTCTTCCTCTGTTGTCCCTGGAGCATCTTGGGTCATCCACCTCTCTACCGTCTCTGGCTTGTTAACATCATTTTTATGTGGCTCCAGAACCATACACATTACTCTGGGTAGAAATTTGTTGTAACATCTGTTACTTATGCTGCAGTCCACCTGGCTAAATATGAGGGCCAGATTTTTAAAGAATGGTTCAGGGATAAGTTAGGTGCAGCCATGCACAATCACTGGTGCTTGGGGTGGGTTGGAGGGGTCTGACTGGTGACCTGCAGAGAAAGTCATTTCTGTGCATGGGGAATCAATTTCACTTTTCTGCCCCCATGCTATTCTTGATCTTACCATAACTCTGTACACATCTGCATCAGTGGCTCAGTAGGCAGCATGCTTGCCTCTAGGGCTGAAAGATGAGTAGGTCATGAGTTTTGTCCTGCAACAGGCACTTGGGTTAATACCTATAAGGGACACTGTACTGTAGTATGAGAGAGGATGCTGCACTGTTGAGGTACAGTGCTTCTGATGAGATGTTAAGCAGAGGTCCTTTCTGCCATCTGATCACTGTCCAAGTGGAAGTGAAAGATCCCATGGCACTTACTGATGAATAGTGGGGAGGGGTCTCTGCTGTCATGGGGTTGGCCAATTTCCCCATGAATAAAAACAGATTCATCACCCCCGGATGTATGTGGAAATAAGCTGTCACAGTTTAGTGTGCCTTCCTGGTCAGTGATTACGTAAATAAAATATACAGACAGGGTGGGTGGGTGTTATTGGGATATAACAGACTGCCCAGGGGCATAATGAGGCACAGTGCTGCAGGTGGAGGGCCTTATAGCCTCTGGAAGGTCCGTTATATCCCATAACACCCACCCTGGAGGGTATTATTATACTTAGAAAATTGGTTTATATAATTTTATAATGTTTTAATTTAAAAAGTGTTTAATATTATTAAAACGAACAGAAATGTGGATTGTGTAAAGAGTCCCTTGCCACTAGAGGGTGCTGCTGTTTTGAAATTTTTGCAAATCAGACAGAGAGCATTGAAAGTGATAAGGAAAGGAAGTATACCACTGTGAGTGTGATCAGGAGACTGACTGAAATGCTATTCGCGAGTCGGGAAGGAGCAGAGATATGAA